>CM046968.1:29613380-34613380 GCA_025698475.1 Gossypium anomalum | reverse complement strand
TAGTTGCAACCATCCCCTTAGCGTAGCGACTCAACCACAGAAATTCAGCCTCCTATTGGACCACAGATCTTTCCCCCTTATTTGATGAGCTTAATGAACTCTAGCCTACGAGCCTCAACATATTTGTTCTGAAAAGCATCCAAAACATATTCCCAAGCCAGTCTCTCAGCCTGGGTACCCCTCATAATAGTTTGCCACCAGTAGTAAGCCTCATCCCTCAGCAGCAATACTGTACCCTTGAATTTATACTTTGGGGTACATTCTATGTCATCCAGAATTCTTTTTATAGCCTTTAACCAGTATTCTGCTACGATGGAGGTCATCCTAACAGCACCCCTAAATGATTTGACTCTATGATATCGGAGCCTCTCTGCGATAGTCTCACAGTTTCCAGATCCACTTTAGGTTCTAGCTACACGTTGTAGTACCCTAAGCATGGCTTACGACATAGCATTTTCAACAGGCTCCTAATGATCCTTCTCAAGAGTAGGCGTGTTTTCAACCTGGTCAGCCACTGGCTTACGTTCAAGTGTGCGCACTTGCGACGCAGACAAATCAATTTGGGTTCCCAGACCCTACTCTCCACAAGCTCTCATACACCAAGTTTGTAACGTCACAAAATTGGGCCTAGTCAAAATAGTGGTTTTGAGACTACAAACCTGACATTAAAATATTTATTTTAGGATTATTATGAGGTCTAGGATATAAAAATAAGCATGTGTTAAAGTTTCATGAAGAAATTCTAAACGTAAGGTGTCCAATTGGAAATTAGGGACCAAATTGAATAAATTGCAGAACTTGGGTTCTAGAAGCAATTTCTATGAAATTGCTTTGGATTATTAATTATAAGGTCTTAAATATTAATTTTCCCAATTTCTAAGTTTTTGAACAAAAATGGCCATGCATGAGAAATTGTGAAAGGATAGTAAGGAAAGACATTTTAGTCATTTGGTAATAAAATTAAATAAAGGGAAAATGAAGGCAAAAATTAATAAAGTTGTTGACAGGTTAACAAAGTCAGCTCACTTCATTCTAGTACGGACAGACTATTCTCTTGATAAACTGGCCGACTTGTACATTTCCAAAATTGTGAGATTACACGGAGTACCATTGTCGATCATATCAAATAGGGACCCGAGATTCACTTCGAGATTTTGGAAGAAACTACAAGAAGCCTTGGGTACAAAGTTGAGTTTTAGTAAGGCATTCCACCCACAAACTGATGATCAGTCTTAACGGACGATTTAGACTCTTGAGGATATGTTACTGTGATGCGTCCTTGAATTTCAGGGTAGTTGGGAAAAATACTTGCCATTTGTGGAATTTACCTACAACAACAGTTTCTAGACGAGTTTAAAAATGGCACCTTATGAGGCATTGTATGGCCGAAAGTGCCAAACTCCACTGTATTGGACAGAGCTCAATGAAAGTCAAGTTCTTGGAGTTGATTTAATCAAGGAAACTGAAGAAAAGGTTAAAGAGATACGTGATTGTTTGAAAGCAGCGTAGGATAGACAAGTCATATGCTGATTTGAAAAGAAAGGGGATTGAGTTTCAAGTCAGAGATAAAGTATTCCTGAAAGTGTCTCCATGGAAAAAGGTTTTGAGATTTGGTGGAATAGGCGAACTGAGTCCAAGATTTATTAGACGGTATGAAATTATCAAAAGAGTTGGACCATTAGCCTACCGGTTATCGTTGCCTTTCAAATTGGAAAAGATTCATGATGTAATTCATGTGTCAATGTTGCGTAGATATAGACCGAACCCCTCACATGTAATTTCACCAACTGAAGTTGAGATTAAACTGGACATGACCTATGGTGAAGAACCGGTTAAAATTTTGGCTCGAGAAGTCAAACAGTTGAGGAACAAGAATATAGCCTTAGTGAAAGTTTTATGGAATAGACACGGAGTGGAAGAGGCCACATGAGAACCTGAAGAAACCATGAGAAGTTAATATCCGAATCTGTTTACCGGTAAGACTTTCGAGGATGAAAGTCCCTAAGGGGGGAGAAATATAACATCCCAAAATTAGGCCTAGTTGGAATAGTGGTCTAGGATATGAAAATAAGCGTGTGTTAAAGTTTCATGAAGAAATTCTAAGCGTAAGGTGTCCAATTGGAAATTAGGGACCATATTGAATAAATTGCAAAACTTGGGTTCTAGAAGCAATTTGTTTGAAATTACTTTGGATTATTAATTAGAAGGTCTTAAATAGAAATTTTCCCAAATTCTAAGTTTTTGGACAAAAATGGGCATGCATGAGAAATTTTGAAAGGATTGTAAGGAAGGGCATTTTAGTCATTCGGTAATAAAATTAATAAAAAGGGAAAATGAAAGAAAAAATTAGTCATTCTTCTCCCTCATGCTGCCAAAATTTTCATGTTCTCCATAGCTAGGGTTTTCAACATTTTCAAGCTCAATAGTAAGTGCTCCCTAGCCCCGTTTTTGATGTTCTTTGTATTTTTGAGATCCTCGTAACATGTTCTCTCTATTTCTACCCATATTTCAAGCTAGGGTTCATGTTTGGAAAATTACCCATGCATGAGATTCTTGTATTTTGATGATTTATGGAGGAATATGAGAGTTTAAAGGATGGTAAACAACTTTTACTAAGTAGTTTTACATGGAAATGGCCTAAGGGACCAATTTGTAAAATTTGTAAAAATGGGTAGAAAAATGTGAAATGAAAGGAAATATAGGCTGTTATAAGTATGAAAAACATTTGGCTAGGCTTCATGCATTTCCTTATACGAGCCTAAGGACTAATTTGTAAAAATGTGAAATGTTAGGGGCAAAATGGTCATTTTGCCCAGGGTGAGTTTTAGGCCGAAAATGAGCAATGTGAGGTATTAATAACTTGTTTTTACTGATATAGACCCTGAAGAACCAATTTCGGAGGTCGGCCGTAAAAAACAAAAGGTTTCGGAATAACTGAAACACGAACCCGAAGTAATTACCAGGTAAGTTTGTGTAACTCGAAGTAAACTTTAAATATACTTAAAACACATATTCTTAAATGTATGTTAAATTAGATATTGATTTCATGATAAATCCATGAAATGTGGCGGTATAAAATAAAAAGGATGATAATTGTCCCGGTTGAATAAAAATGGAGATCCAATGGATAAATTCTTACTTACATGACATGAGATCCTGCATGTGTTACAGAAAAGGATTTAGCCCGGACGGGTAATCCAATAATCTCAGTATAGTACGGATCCAGCCCGGACGGGTGTTCCTTACGTGATCGTACCTCCCAACGAATAGATGCGCATTATGGATTTAGCTCGGATGGGTAGTACGATTAAGGACTGAATTTAGCCTGGACTGGTAATTCAGATCCGAGCTTATTGGAGTAATTGTCGTTGTAAGGGATTTAGCCTGGAATGGTTATCCCGACAATACTCCTTGAATTTATGTTACGGGGATTTTAACCTGGATTGGTAATCTCCCCTTGAGAGCGATGTTCACGGGAGTGCTTATCTAAAATGATCACTTGCATGATTTGATGATAGATGAGATATCCATCGAGAATCCAAAAAGTTCAAAGGGATTAAAATGAAAAATGAGATTAGAAATGTTTGAATTGATGAGCTCGTCTAAGATTAATGCTATATTGCTTTAACATGAAACTAACTTGATGATTGAGCGCATGTAATAGGGAAATTATCCTATCTTGTTAGAATGAATGTCTAATTTGGTTGTATGCTAAATAACTAGTAAGTTTATCTTCCTGTTGTCCAGACTTACTAAGCATGTCAATGCTTACCCCCTTTCATTTCCCTTGTTTTACAGAGCTCGTGGACTCGTGAAGATTGGAAGACGATTGGAGTACTGTCAACACTATCAACTTGTCTTGCTTTCGTATATAGAAACTTCTATTTTGTTGTAATGGCATGTATAGGATTTTTGGGTCATTTTGTTATATATGTCATTTGGCTAGCCAATGTAAGGGCATGAATGATATACCTATTTATTTTGTATATGGCCATAAAACATGGCTTATTTTGATGTGGGTGGTAACCTACTAATGGTGCATGTCTAAGATAAATGTTTCATGTGATGGCTAAATGTGGTATATCATGAATGGGCATGTGAAATGTGGCCAAATCACTTGGAGATGGTTAGGTCACAATTGGACAATGAGTTATAAAACGAGCCAAGTCTAAAATGTGTTTGATGAAATGGTAATCCTTAATTTGAAAAAGATGACCTAGCATGTGCAAAACCAATGAGATGAGGTTAACATGAAATAGACTATGTGAAGGTAGTCATTGGGCATATTTAGGCCATGTTAAATATCATTGAAGTTTATAAATGTGTGCAGATGTTGAAGGTGACCAAAGGCTTGGGAAATAGCCTCTAAAATTATCCACACGGGTAGACACACGAGCATGTGTCTAGGCTGTGTGTCATGTGTCTAGGCCGTGCGTGACACACAGCCAGCCCCTTGGGCGTGTTGCTCAACTGTGTGTCCCTTGCACCTAAAAAATTTAGGTCAGTATGCATGGTAGTAAACACACGGGTGGAGACACGGCTGTGTGTCTCAACCGTGTGAAGGACAAGCCTAGCACACGGGCATGTGCCTCGGCCGTGTGTTCCCAAATGAATGATGACGTCATAAATAGAATGCCCAGGTTTTTGTACACAGGCGTGTCTAGGCCGTGTGATAGACACGGGCCAGGGACACGGGAGTGTGCTTGGCCGTGTGAAAATCCCTGTAGGTTCGAGAAAAATAAATCCCAATAATTCAACACGGGTAAGGGAAATGAGCGTGTCCCAAGCACACGGGTGTGTGTATTTCCTCCACACAGGCATATGAGGCTTAAACCTAGGAATTTTCCTAAGATTTTCTTAAGCTCTCGGTTTAGTCCCGGACCATTCTTAATGCATGTTTTGGGCCTCGTAGGCCCACAATAGGGATACTATGAATATGTGTAATATCCCGAATTAGGGCCTAATCGGAATAGTGGTTTCATGACCATAAATCTGAGATAGATATAATTATTTTATGATTATTTTGAGTTCTATGATATGATTGCATGATTGTGTGAAAATTTCGTGAAGAAAATTTATGCATAAAGTGCTTAAATTGAAATTAGGGACTAAATCGAATAATTTGCCAAAGTTGCATTCTAGAAGTTTTTAGTATGAAATTGCTTTGGAATATTAATGAGGAGAAATTTGACCAATTTCTAAGTCTATGGACAAAAATTGGACATGGATGGAATTTTTGGAAAGTTTAGTAGTAAGGGCATTTTGGTCATTTAGGGGTAAAATGAATTAAAATACAAAATTAAAGCCAATTTTGCTCATCTTCTTCACCATGGACGTGTATACCAAGGGAGACTCCATGGCTAGGGTTTCCAAGCTTCCAAGCTCGATTGTAAGCCCGTTCTAGCCTCGTTTTTAATGATTTTTATGTTTTTGGAGTCCCAGTAACTTGATTTAGCTTATGCTAGCAATAATTCAACCTAGGGTTCGTATTTGGAAAAATACCCATAGGTGAAATTTGTGTAATTTGGTGTTTTATGATAGAATATGAGGTTTTAAATTATTTTAAACAACTTGTGCTACTCAGTTTTAAGTGAAAACGAGTAAAAGGGCTTAATCGGTAAAAGTACCTAATAGTCATAAGTACATGTTAGAGTGAGAATTTGATGTTGCCATAGAAGGGAAAAATGATCAGAATGTCATAAAACATAAGAAAATAGGATGAAGTTTAATTTCTGAACCTTGGGGCAAAAGTGCAAATATGCAAAAGTTTAGGGGTCAAAATGAAAATTTGTAAAAAATGATTTTTGGAGCCGTATGAATAATGTGACTATTTATTAGTCTAAATGTGATATTATAGATGAAGGAAATCGAGATTCGGGCTTAAATCGGGAAAATACAAGGTTATGGACTAAAATAGTAAATTGTCGTTTCTGGATCGAGGTAAGTTGGTATGATAATAATACTGCAATAATGTTGTAATTTATATTTGAAAGTTAAATTTAGTGAATTAATTGAATTATGTTAAATTAAATGTTATGGTGTCAAGTTTATGAATTGTTTTAAAAATATGTCTATGGTATATGAAGTGCATTGAATTATCATACATAAATGTAATTTCTATGATTATGGATATTATGAGTAATTGTAAATTCATATGATTTTTAATAATGCAATGTGTAATTTAATGTTATTACCTTGATATTAAATGAGATGTAAGTTTATATGCAAGTAATACATCAATTTTACTTGTATTATGATATTTTATAATAATATTGGAAATATGTTTGTTGATAATCACTTGATTGGTGAAATGGTTGGAAAAGAGAGAGAAATCCCGGTTGAACCTTCGAAAAGATTGGATGATACAGATGGTATGTAGCTAGGTCACATGTATGGTGCTGAGTGCACATCATGTGTACACGAGAGCTACGAGACATTATAATGTAGCTAGGTCGCATGGGTGATACTATGTGTACACCATATAGACAAGAGAGCTACGGGATATATGTAGCTAGGTCGCATGCGTGGTTCCAGGTGAAGGACACCATGTAGACAAGAGAGCTACGAGATAAACTGGCTAGGTCACATGGGTGGTACTAAGTGTTCACCATGTGTACAAGAGAGCCAAAATTTTATGATGGGTGGAGCTATGTGCTGAAACCACCAAGTATCGAGGATTGATCCGAAGTGTTCAACGGGAGACTTACTATGTACTGCTTTGTGAGTTTTGTGATGAATAAGTGCAGGAACTTGGTTATGTGAATGATGTGTTCATTAAGTAACCGGGATGTGGTAAGGTTATAAACAAGTAAGTTATACATGAGGATAATTTTATGGTGACCTTGTAATCATAGGCCTATACTTGTGATGTATGAAATGTGGTGAAAATGATTTGTGATATGTATGTTAAAATGAGATTAATACAAAGTGTGAAAGAGTGAATTAGCAATAAAATTGTTTTGGACAGTAGCAGTGATGTGACTTTGAAAAATCACTAAAAATAGTATAAATTTAATTAGAGGCTGAATGAGATATGAAATTAAATATTAATGAGTCTCTTTTCATATAAAAGAAACAGAGCAAGCAAAGGAATTCTATATTTTGAGATATTTATATTTTTGTGAGACTGGTTCAGAATGATTATGTGATCCCCTGTTCTGACTTTATAAATTCACCATAAATTGTAAAAATATTATTAAGAGTCATACCTTACATGCATGGATTCCTTATTGAGTCTATTTTTAAGGGAAACAAATGGAATGGTCGTCGGAATTCTGTACAGGGAGAAATTTGGTTTGTAGTGCACAGAGGTCAGAGTAGTCGTACTCTGAAACAGGGGAGACTTTAACTAATAAACTGTAATAATTGGCTAAACCAAAAATTCTGAAAATTTTATGGGAGGAAGATATATGAATCTAGTTTCAAGGAAAATTAACAAAACTAAATTTGGAGTTTTTTAGCTTCAGATATGAATGATTTAGTAACTGTAACTCGATAACACAGCTTAACCTGAATATGTGTAATTGTACAATTATAGTGTTTTATCTTGAAAAGCATGGTAGTAATTGCTTATTATTTCCATATAAACTTACTAAGCGTAAAGCTTACCTATCCTCTCCATTTCTTTAGTATTGGCAGGTCGGCTTGGGGTTGGAGATCGTCGGAGGCAAAATCACACTATCAAACTATCATTTTTGGGAGAATTAATTCAAATATTAGAAATATCAAGTGAGTGGCATGTATAGGAAGTTGGTTTGTGATATGTATTTTTATTATGATTTTGACCATACGTATCAGTCTGCATTGAGTTATCATATATGATTATGAGATGTGGTCCTTATCCATTAAGGTTTATAAGTTTAATTAATCCTGCTATGTCCTATGTTTTGATGTGATGATATAGTTAGCTTTGTTTGTTATGCATGTGTTTGAAAAGTTTTGAATTAAATGAAATTTTATGGCCCGATTTTCGTCTATGTGTATTGTTAAGTCTGGTAATGCCTCGTACTTTGTTCCAGCCTTGGATACGGGTAAGGGGTGTTACAATATGTTTTATTGGTTTTAATTTGGAACAAAATTTTATAGCCAATATTTTTCGAAAATGTCATGTTCATGTACGGTAATGCCCCGTACCTCGTCCAGGTCTTGGGTACGGGCAAGGGGTGTTACAAAGTTCGAAAGCCTTTAGTACTCATGTTTGTTATCGGATTTCTACATTTTATAAAGTTTTATCTAACAATTAGAAACGAGCTTTCATTATTATTTCAGAATGTTTTCAATTCTAAAAGTTTCGCCACTATAGTTTCAGAATCTGAAGTTTCACAGTCTATAGTGATCTATAGTTTCACAATTTAAAAATTCAGTAAGTCAAAAGTACTTATCTTCGGCTAGCTTTAGAGTCTTGGACTTTCAGAATAAAATAACACTTTAGTTTGAAAGTGAGTTTTAACTATGGCATGGATTTTTTCCAAAATACCATTCTTCACAAATATGCAACCATTTTCGAAAATAAACCACAATTTGAGTTTTAAAGTTGGGCTCTGATACGACAAAATGTAACCCCTTAAACTCTGTTTAGGCGTTATGGTCGAATCTCAAAGATCACATTGGCCATGTTGTTGGAGCCAAAAATCTTTAAACTATTTTCTTTTTAATAATTATTACCATTTTAAAACATCATTTTGATTTACTTTAAGAAAAGCCAAGTATTGTCAAAATTTTTTATCTTTAGAAAAACTCAACTATTGATGGTTTACAAAAAACATCATATTTAAAGTAAATGTCCCAGCAGAAAAATAACATAACACATTCGTCATTTTGAAAACATATGTTTAATATATCTTGTAAATTTTAAGTTTAATGAGTAGTTAGTGTTGAGTTTAGAAAACAAAGTATTGAGTTTGAAAATACAATCGTTGAGTTCAGTTTGGCATTATTATGAAAAATCTAGTTTTAATTATCAATGTCATAAATCATCTTAGGTGATAGTTTAAAAATTCAAACCATGTGAAATAATCCAAAAACCAAAATCCCAAAGAAAGTCCCAAGCCATAGTCCACATAAATAAAAACAAAACCCAAAATATCAAGTACCAAAATATAATAGTTTTTCTGAAAATTTTCGAGTGCACTTCCGTATGCTAAGCCCATATTAACCTCGATTATTATCTAAAAATTCAGAAAATTAAAGGGGTGAGCTTTTTAATGCCTGGTGTGGTTACAAATTATATCAACAGAAATTAATACATAACATCATCAATTTAACAAATCACATGTATACATAAATATAGAACCATAGAATCACATTCATTAGAATGTATAATGATGATGTCAATGCAACGCTTTTTCAGAAATAGTGTAGATTTTTCAGAAAATAATTCTTACCCATCTTCGTTACACACCATAATGAGTTCCCTAGAACTCGTCCATCCAATAACACACTAATAATGTGGACAAGCCACTAGATATTGTAGTTGAGCTGCTAGAAACAGAATATTGTGGTCGAGCCACCAAATAATGCGGATATACTACCAGATCCAAAATAATATGGTCAAGCCACTAGAAGTTGCAGATTATTAAACTGCCATAATCTTCCTCCGTACAACATTATTCCAACCTCATGCATGTGATATGGCGTACAGAATAGAAATTTAGTAGGCATGTTTTACATACGAATCAAATCTTATTACGGTTTATCACAATGGTATGTTTAACATGCAAATCAAAATCAGAATAATGGCATGCTTAGCATGCGAATCATAATTAGAATAATAGCATGCTCAACATGTGAATCAAAATATCAATAAATCAATGTCATGTTTATAATATATGCATAACTAATATTGTTTATAATAAATTAGAATATCGTAGATAAAGGATTGTCCAAACTTACATAATATCAAAGGGATAGGGGCTCAACAACTTCCCACAGAGAGTTGATTAAAGAGAAGGATTCGCATCTAGATAGAAAATAACATAATATAAAAAAATAATTAGAAATAGGATGTGATATACTCCTTTTTATGAGTAAAATATCAAAATTTAGGGATTAGAGAAATGATTATGAAAAGAAGAGGAGAAAATAATTTAGGTTTGGTTGACGGTGGTAGCGTGGTGGGGGTGTGATGGTGTGGCGGTGCGACGACGGCGGTGAGGTGGTGGTGAGGTGGTGGTTTAGTGCCCTTTAGAGGTGATGGAATGGAGGAGAAATGTGGAGAAGGGGTTGTGAAAATAAAAGAAAATAAGAGAAAAAAGGAGGAGAAAGGGGAGGGGTGTGCGACCAAGGTATGGTAAGGGAGGGAAAAAGGTAGTAAGAGAGACGAAGGAACCAAAAGTAGATCATGGGAGTGAAAAGGAGGCTATGTAAGGTAAGTTGACTATAAAGAAAAGGAAAGGAATCCTTGCCCACAAGGCAAGTGAGGTGGACGGCTAAGGGGGTTTGACCCACTTGGAATTGTCAAAAATTAATTAAAAAATGTGGGAGTGTGAGGCTTAAACATGGGACATTTTGGAAATAATTCAGTCATTTAACCACTAGGCCATTTAATTCCTTGTGTCATAAACTAGTGCAATAAAATAAATAAAATATGGGGCGTGAGAATCACTCTAATGACTAATTTCTTTGTTTTTATCCTATCTTTTCATTTATTGTCTTCTTTTTGTATAACACCTATTTTATCAATGAAATGATCATTTCTCTATCTTTTTAACACATTCTTTTCCTTTCTACTATCTCATTTATCTTTTCTTTACATTCTTTACTTTATACACAAATCAAACTGTGTAAGCATACCTGAGAGACTCGGCCAGGCTCGACATATTTTGCATACAGGGCTTCTTCATCTTTCATTGTCTGAGAATCAGCTAAACCTAAACTCTGATACAAAACCTGTAATGCCCTAAACCAGATCTGATTCACTAAATTCGGATATCGGGTGTTACAATACATATACAGACTTTTCTTTACTTGCTTATGTCTGTTTAACAAATTGGTTAAGAATAATCTTTCAATTAAACTTCATTTGATTGCGTTGGACTTTACAATACGAGGACTTACAAGTGAATATCATGGCATAATTATATAGTTCTATAAGTTTTACCTCTAAGAGATATTACTCACCACAATTGTTCTATCCACGTATTCAGTATACATTACAAGGCCTTATAAACGAATCTTTAGACATATTTACAGTACTTCCATAGACTCAATCATACCAACTCATACTCGCTCTGTATGCATAACAACCCATCTTCTCATTTCTTGGGCGTAACCTTGGCGTTGCCCTTCCGGCGTAGTCTCACGACATCATACTTATGACATGAAACATGAAGGTAAGTTCATGAGAACTTAATGAGTCACTAAAGCAAAACAGGTTTTTAGCGACGTTTTTTGCAGCTTTTTAATAAAAAACGCCACTAAAAACGAGCATTAGCGGCGCTTCTACAAAAACGCCACTACAAAACGAGCATTAGCGGCGCTTTTCATAAAACGCCACTATAGGTTGACAATTAGCTGCGCTTTTCGAAAAAACGCTGCTATAGATTGACCATTAGCGGCACTTTAAGGAAAACGTCGCAAAACAATAAACACAATGCCTTCGTTTTTTGTTGAGATTTAGTGGCTTTAGCGGCGCTTCTTACAAACGAAGCTAATGCTAATTTATACCAGCGTTTTTCAAAAAGCGCCACAAAAGATTGGTCTATAGCGGAGTTTTTTAAAAAATGCTGCAAAAAAACTAAACAAAACGGCGTCATTTTTTAGCTTTAGTTGCTTTAGAGACGCTTTCTTGCAAAACACCGCTATAGATCGATCTTTTGCAGCACTTTTTTGAAAAACGCCGCTATAAGTCAGCATTAGCGCCGTTTTTAAGAAGCGTCACTAAAAGTATAATTTATTTTTAATTGAATATTTAAATTCTTAAAAAAAATAATGACACGTAGAATAATTTTAAAAGTAAAAACATAGGAAAATATTTATTAAAAATGAAAGAAATTAAAATATTATTATTTAAAATAATTTTAAAGTTTATTCGTATATGACTAATTGTTTTTTTATTTATATATTAAATATTTTCTTATATAATTGTAAAAGAGATTAATTTTAAAATATTTAATTAATTATCATTATAGTTTAGGGTTTATAATTTGGGGTATATGGTTCAATGTTTAAGGTTTAGGAGTTACTATTTTAAGGGTTATGAATTATGTAGTTTAGGGTACTTTAGGGTTTAACAGTTGGAGTTTAAGATTTAGGGGTTAATGGTTAAGAATTAAGGGTTGGGGATAAGGATTAGGGGTTAAGGGTTAGGGGTTAAGGGTTAGAGTCTGAGGTATATGTATTGTAATTAGGGTTTTGAATTTAAGGTTTAAGGTTTAAGGATCGATTAGGGGTTAGAGGTTTAAGGTTTTGATTAATTATCATTTTTTAATTTATATATTAAACGATTTCTTATATAATTGTAAAAGAGATAATATTAATCTTAATATATTAAAATTATATATGATTATAGTTTAAATTATTTCAAAGATAATAGATAAACTTTATATATATATATATTAAATGGTTTAGGATTTAAGGTTTACTTGAAATTTGTTAAATGATGAAATTTTATACAATCAATTAATGTTTTTATATATTTAAAAATATTTAATCTAAACCATTTGAAATTTTGATAATTATTAGAATTTTAAAAAAATTCATAAATAAATAGAAAAAGTAACAAAATTTGATATGGATAGGTAACTATATCTACTTAATAAGATTATAAACACAAATTAAAATAAAAAGATTAAATATTAAGCATATTTAAAAGATAAAAACTGAAAATTATCTACTTTCGTAAAATGTAAAAAAAAAGATTAGTATGTACCATATATCAGCAAGAGATAAATCTTTTAAACTTTAATTCATAATATTAGGATTAAATTATAACTATTTATCATCATATTAACATTTATCATCATTTGTATTAATAATTAAAATCTTTCATCTAAAGAATTAATGGAAAGAAGAATTCAATTCAAATTAATTCCTCTACACTTAATTTATATAAGTGAAATTTAAACTTAAAATTTCAAAGTTATCATGCAATATAGATATATATTAAATATTGACTATCATAAGTTAATTATTTTGGCTACCAAATTATAACAAATAAAAATAAAATATAAAAATTAAGAGATTAGTGGCGTTTTTCCAAAAAAACGCCGCAAAAAACAGTATAGTTTAAAGAAAACGATGTAGTTTTAGTTGGATATTTAGGGGATTAGCGGCATTTTTCTAAAAACGCCGTGAAAAAGTTTATAGTTTAACATGAACGGCATCGTTTTAGTTGGATAGGGGATTAGTGGCGTTTTTAAAAAACGCCACAAAAGAATTTAAGTTTAGGGAAACGTCGTCGTTTTAGTTGAATATATAGGGGATTAGCAAAAAATGCCGCAAAAAACATTAATGCTTAACGAAAACGGCATCGTTTTTGTTGGAGATTAGCAGGGCTTTCTTAGAAATGCCGCAATAGATAGCTTTTAGCGGTGCGTTTCTAAAGCGCCGCAAACGGTCAAAACTTTTTTGCCGAAACGGTGACGTTTTAATTTGTTAAATTTCATTTCTTTCATGCCCGATAGCCTTAGGCTTTTCCCCCAAAACACCAAATCAGTTCTCCCCTAAATTCACCTAAATGGCATTTTTTTTCCACCCTTTTATCCCCAAAGACATACCCGAAAAGCTTAAGTGTTTTCCTCCTAAAATTTTCCTCTAAATTTCCCCCCTAACCCTAAATTTTTAGCAAATCAAAACCCAATCCATCTCTCCATCGCTGAACCCGACCATCTGTTGCGTCACCGTTGACTCGACCATCTGCTGCATCACCATCGTACTCCTCTACTGCAACTAACCAGTAAGCCGAAACCCTCACTCAGATATTTCACCCATCTCCTTCTCGGTTCTCATTTTATTGGTTCGATCCTTTCTGATTTTTGTAACAGTGAATTGAAACCTGGGTTAGAGAAATTACTGGTGGAGGAATTCACAATCTTCTGCAGCAGCTTCACCTGCTACTTCATCATCATATTTACTTTCAGACACTAAATAGAAGAGAAAGGGGAAGAAGGGAAAGATAAAGGGTACGCTTTTTTGGATTATTTCTTCTTGTGTACCATAAAGAGTTGATTTTTTGTTCATCTTTCGTATATGTTCTCATTTTTGTTGTGCTACTTAGACGACTTAATATATATATATGATTTGTTGTTGTATCGAGATGGACATAGTAGAATACAAAGAAATTGAATACAGATTTTTACTAATCTTGGCAATTTGGTTTCTGCCTTGTACATTCCCATCAACTTTATTCTGAAATGAATCTCTGTGATATATTGATATATTTTTACTTCTATGGTCTTTGAAGCTTGCATTAGCATAAAGCATGAAAATTTCTATGCAATTTTACATTTGATTTTGAAGCGAAGATCATTTGCAATTATGGCAAGCATGTTCAAAAAGCCTTGATCTCAAATTGTAACCAGCTGAGTTTAGTATTTGCTGCTGATATAAATGAGTTCACACTTTCCAGTTTTTACCTTCTAATGGTATAATCTGTGATATGAACTTATTTTGACCTTCTAAGTTTTTGTGTGCAAGGAAAGGAACCTATATTTGTTAGTAGGTTAAAATATGTTGCAATTCCTTGGAATTTAATCTTTCTACTTTTATTTCTAAGTATGATGTTTGCTATTTTTGTGCTTGTCTAATCTTGATGTTCTCCTAGTGCCATAGGAGTTTAATGCTTTAGTGCTTATTGTGCACCTGTTGTGGATGTTTGTTTATGCATTGCTCTTAATGTTATTAGCGATGTATCACCACTGGTAACAGTTGTAAATTTGACCTTGAGTGCATTAAATTTAATTGGACTCGAGAATTGTTTTAGTTGCATTTTGGTATCACCCTTATGTTATCATGGCATGGACTTAGTATTTTAGAACTATAATTAATAATGTGTACCAGTGATGTCCTGATGAGAGGAAGAAAGAAGAAAATACATTAATGGATCATGTTTTTAACTTATTTAATTCTTCTTTATCCTTAGATTATTTTTCAATTTCATGGTTGTTCATTGTTTGCAGGTGTAATTTAATTTGCTGGAATCGGCGCTACCATCCAATTTACAATTTGTAAGAGGTATGTATGTTTAGTATAGGCTAAATCTTTATTTGATGTCTCTCCATTGAAATCTATCATGTATTCCATTAGGTATATACCTTTCTCGGCATTGAGATTAAAATTGACAGTTTCTAGATATCACACACATGTTTGCACATGTAAACCAACTTCCACTTCATTTGCCTCGCTTCACTTGGGGATCTTTGCTACTGGTTCCAATGCGTTTACTCTTACTTGCATTAATACTGTAAAAGGGATCATTTCTGCTCAATTTGCAACCTTTTGATAATATTATACCTCTCTACATGTATGCTTGCCACGTGAATTTTTTCTACCCTATTTTTGTAATTTGTGATTTAATATTTCTATATTTCTATCACGATTTTTAATAAATTAAATATTCTCATACGTTTTATCATAAATATTATCGTTCGTTTTATCATTTAAGTTAAACTTTTTATTCAAAATAAATCATATCTTTTAAGCTAAATACGAATGTTTACACTATGCTTTAACATGTACTTAAGAAAAGATGACTTGTAAAACATAAATTAAATTAAGTATGGACTATTGTACATCTATATTTTAACTGCACATGTGATTTGTCAAATAAAAGCAAAAGACATGTCTATATTAAAACAAGGTTCAATCTTATTTTAATTAATATAATTTGGATTAATTTATTTAATATATAAGAAAATATTAAATCTAAGAAAATGGAATGCTGAAAATAATTAAAATATTATATCATTTTAATATATAATAATTTATACTGTATAAATTATTAATGTGCAAAATTTATAAGATTTTAAAAATATATTTACTTGAACTTACATAACTCACATAACTTACATAACTTACATAACTTACATAACTTACATAACTCACATAACTTACATAACTCACATAACTTACATAACTTATATAACTTACATAACTCACATAACTCACATAGCTCACATAACTCACATAACTCACATAACTCACATAACTTACATAATACATAAGTAGATATCATATCATAACTTACATAACTTAATTATACTTATAAATAAACAACTTACTCGTGTAATTTATTGTCAAGTTTAGACTTCAAGAACTACGAAATGGATAGGAGTTGGATTAAATTGTCAAGGGTAAGCAACGCCTATCGGAATGAAGTACAAACTTTTCTAAATTTTGCATTTCAAAATGCAAGCCAAGAGAATATGATTCTTTGCCCGTGTAAGAAGTGTGGCAATATCAATTGGCATTTTCGTGAAGTTGTCTACGAACATCTAATTGTTGATGGCTTTATTCGGGGGTATAAAAAATGGATTTTCCATGGAGAGTGTACATTTAGTAGAACTTCTTCAACGATTAATCCGACTTATCCTGATACTGCTTACCATCAGTATGTTGGACAAGATGACATGGAAGGTATGTTGCAGGATGCACTTAATATGCACAGTCATGGTGAGCAACTGTTTCCACCTGACTTTATTGCATTCGATGATTGTAATATTGGTGAAAATGTTTTTACCAAAACAGGAACAAGTGCACTTGATGAGGAGCCAAACGAAGAAGCGGCGAAGTTCTACAATTTACTTAATAAAATGAACGAAGAACTTTACGAGGGATCAAAATATTCGAAATTGTCCTTCTGCATTCGTCTATTTCATTTAAAATGTTTGGGAGGGTGGACGGGAAACTCTTTTACAATGCTGCTAGAGTTTCTAAGAGAGATGTTTCCGTTTGCAAAAATCCCCCAGTCTTGTCAAGATATGAAGAGACTAATAAAATATTTAGGCCTTGGGTACCATAAAATTCATAGTTGCCCAAATGACTGCATGTTGTACTGGGGTGATCAGAAAAACCAACAGTCTTGTCATGTTTGTGGTAAGTCTCATTGGATGGGTAGGGATACAGAAGATGTGGATGCGGATGAAGGTGGGGCACAGTTAAGAAAGAAGCCAATCAAGGTTTTGCGATATTTTCCCCTAATACCAAGACTTCAAAGGCTTTTCATGTCGTTAAAGACAGCTAATTCTATGAGGTGGCATAATGATCAATGAACCGATGATGGATTATTAAGACATCCTACGGATTCTTTAGCTTGGAAATCATTTGACAGTAAATTTCCAAGCTTTGCAAGCGATCCTCGGAATGTGAGGCTTGTGCTAGCAGCTGACGGCTTTAATCCTTTTAAAATCATGAGTACTTCGTACAGTACTTGGCCTGTAGTGTTTGTTCCTTACAATTTGCCTCCATGGATTTGCATGAAGCAATCTTCATTTATTTTATCAATGATTATCCCTGGAGAGAAAGGTTCTGGAAATGATATTAACATCTATTTGTAGCCACTTATTGAAGAGTTAAAACAGTTATGGTCAGGTGTTGAGACATATGATGTATTGAGAAAATAGAACTTTAATTTATGTGCAACTTTGTTGTGGACAATTAATGATTTCACGGCTTATGCTAATTTATTGGGTTGGAGTACTAAAGGACATTATGCTTGTCCTTATTGTGCTGCACAAACTTGTTCGAAGTGGTTGTATAATGGGAAAAAGTTCTCTTACATGGGCCATCGTCGATGGTTAGATAGAAATCATAAATTTAAATTTCAGAGAACTTTATTTGACGGCACTGAAGAGTACACAGGAGCTCCTGAGCAAACCATTAGATCTGAAATCTTGTTTATGTTAAAAGATATCAATTTTAGTTATTGGAAGATGAATCAACCACCTAATACGCAAACAAAAAGAAGATCGAGGGATGAATCTGATGAAAAGGATGATCCTAATGGGGCAGACTTGTGGAAAAAAAGGAGTATTTTTTTTGAGTTGCCTTATTGGGAGCATAACATTTTACGCCACAATCTTGATATCATGCATATTGAGAAGAATGTCTGTGAGAACATAATTGGGACAATTTTGAATGTCGATGGAAAATCAAAAGACAATCTTCAGAGTTGACTTGATTTAGTTGACATGAGAATTCGGCGTGATCTTCATCCTCAAGTACTTCCGAATGGGAAATATCGGTTGCCGCCTTCTATTTTTTCAATGTCAAAGGAAGAGAAAGAAGTGTTCTGCATGGTGTTGAAAGATATAAAGGTCTCAGATGCGTATGCGTCAAATATGTCTCGATGTGTGAGTCTTAAAGATCAAAGATTATATTCATTAAAATCACATGATTACCACATCTTGATGTAAGATTTACTCACAGTTGCTTTACGGTGTTGTATGTAAAAAAATGTAACGTCCTGTATAATTGAACTATCTGATATAATGAAAGCTATTTGTGGCAAAGTTTTGGATGTTGAAGAACTTGAGAAAGTACAGGATCGAGCGGCTTTGACATTATGCAATTTGGATAAGATCTTTCCACCTTCCTTCTTCACTATTATGGTGCACTTGGTAATCCATCTCCCTCACGAAGCAATACTTGGTGGACTGATTTTTTATCGATGGATGTATCCTATAGAAAGGTGCTAATTTATTTCTCAAGTATTCATTCATTCACCTCTATACATTTAGTTACAGCTTTTGATAAATATTGTATATCATGTTTAGGTACCTAAGCAAATTGAAGTCGTATTGTCGCAATAAGCGTTATCTAGAAGGATTAATTGCTGAAGGCTACTTGACAGAGGAGTGCATGACCTTCTGTTCTAGATATTTAGAAGATGTTGAAACACGATTGAATAGACCAAGTAGAAATGCTGGTCTCAATGATCATAACTTGGCCGAAACTTATTTATTCCAAAGTTATGGAGAACCAATCGGCAAAGTTGAAATTGCAGGATTAGATGATATATCGTGAATACAAGCACATCGATATGTACTTTTTCACCACGATTCAATTGAACCGTTACGCAAGTAAGTTCTAAAATTTCCTCACATATTCATCGTTTTGATTTGTTTATCTTCTAACCAATTAAACTTGTTTTTAACATAGTGAGTACAAACAAATTTTGAGATCTCGTGTATGCTCTCGAAGATTACAACATCGAGAGATTAATAAGTTATTCATAGAATCTTTTCATGAATGGTTAAGCCAAACGGTATGTAACTGAAGTTAATAAGTTACATATAATCGCGAAATTTAGTTAATCAAATAAGAATGTTTTTACATAATACATTTATAATTACTCAATTCACTTTCGATTCAATAGGTTTGGAGTGGGAAGGACGTCAATGACGAAGTTAAATGGCTTTCCCAAGGTCCGAACAGAGTAATAAAAAGATATAGTGTCTTCCTCATCAATGGATATAGATTTCATACAGAATATCGCGAGAGAATGAGGAGAACTCAAAATTGTGGAATTGTTGTTAATTCTTCAATTACAAGTTATGCTAGTGCTAGGGACAGTAATCCAGTTGAGGGTAATGTGGAGTATTACGAACTTCTTACCGACATTATTGAGTTAGATTACTATGGTAGATGGAAAGTTGTCTTATTTCGGTGTGATTGGGCTGATGTTAATACTGCTCGCGAAATTAAAAAAGATCAATTTGGTTTTACAATGGTTAATTTCTCTCGCTTGATTCACACTGGAAAATAATTGATGGATGAGTCACATGTATTTTCCTCTCAAGTGAAAAAAGTTTTTTATTCGAAAGATCCAACTGATGAGGGTTGGTATGTTGTACTCCGGAACACCCCTAAAGACTTGTTTGACATGGGTAATGGAAGTAGAGATGACATCGTCGAAAGATCAGAAACATTACCTTTTCCAGAACAAAACTTAAATGAAAATATCCCTAGTACTAGTACACAACATCAATGGGTTCGACATGATGTGGATGAAGATATTTACGAATAATGATGTAGTAAGATTTTACGATTTTTTAATTATATGTAATATTATAATATTAATCTTGGTCATGTTATATAATTTAACTATTTTATATGTACTATTATTGTTGTAATTTGTTACTAAAACTTCAACTATTTCATGTGTATTGAAGGAAAAATGCATAGAAGAAGATTACGAGATTTAAGTATTGTCCACAATACTCCAAATTCAGAAGAAGCAAATAGTGAACAGCAGACAGTTGTTGGATCTTCGAATGTACCGAAGACACTTGACAAGCCTAGAGAATTTCAAAGTAATGTTAAGTTCATTTTACATATGTTGACTTTTATTATTGATTTATTTGTCAATTTTAATTTAATAATATATCATTTTTCAGCTAAAAGTGGTGGGACGCGCAGAGGTCGAGGACGTACGCTGCTTAAATATTTATACGATTTAAATCCTGTCGAGCGTGTCAAAGTAAGTAGAAACAGTCATGGTCAGCCTGTTGGATCTGAAGCTCGAATTTTGGCAGGCTATTTGGGCATTTTAGCACGAAATGTCAATATGTTGCCCATCAACTATGAATCATGGCATCACATGCTTGATAGCAACAAAAATCAGGCTCTCGATAATATAAAGGTAACAAAACGTGAATGTAATTTATAATACTTTGGTTTAAGTTTCATTTATATTTACATTTTAAACTTGTGTTTTTTTAGGAGAGATTTGCTTTAGAGGTCTCCGATGACTATATCAAGAAGGCATTGGGTAAAAAATGGAGAGACCATAAAAGCACTTTGGAAAAATAATATTTTAAGAAAGACATAAACCTCGAGGAAAAATTGTGAAATGTCCCGCCAAGAATGCTGAGGTACCAATGGGAAGATGCGGTTAGATTCTGGAATTCAAAGAAATGAGGGGTATTACGTTTTTTTCAAACTTTTATATATAGTGTTTACTATATACGTAATAATAATTTCATTATGTAGGACCGTGAGCGAGTTGGAACAAGCAGTAGGCAAAAACAAAAATTCACGTACTGCAGCAGGTCGAGAAGTTTTGCTTTCAGAAATGAGGCCGAGGTATTATGAATTTATTAATTTTGTCAAATATTAATGACTTTCTACTATTAAATAATATTTTTACTACTATATTGTAGGAAGTCTCGTCTGGTCAAAAAGTTGGACGCCTTCAGCTTTTTGAGATTACGCATAAGAAGAAAGATGAATCTCCTATGACATCCGAAGCTGGAGAAATTATGGTATATTTACTTAATAAAATTTGATTTATTATAAATTTTTATAATGTTTAATTATAATGGTTTAATTCGTCGTTAGTAGTTTTAAATAATGTTAAGTTATGTTGCATTCCTTTTTATTATATATTTCATTTCTAACTCTTTGATTGAATTATTAGGAGAAACTAAAGGAGAAGAAGGCGGAGTATGAAGCGATTGCTTCGACTGATAGTTCTGTTAATCTTGAGAACATTGATAATGAATTATCTATCAAGTTTTAGGTCTGAAAGGTATGGTCGGGTTCGATTTCAAGGATCTGGTGTTACCCCGACCCAATATTTTGGATCCGGCTCCCAGCAATACATGCCTTCCGGGAGTCAAGCTCAAGCTGAAGTTCAGAGGTTAAGAGACCACATAGCTCAGATGCAAGTGAACACGGTTGAGCAAATTGCCGAGGTTCAAAGAAAATATGAAGAACTCCAGTAACAACTTAGAGCAGAAGCAGCAAAGAGGAAGGCAGCGGCAGTAGTGAGGGAGGCAGAGGCAGTAGCGATGGCAGCAGAGCAGAGCAGAAAGTACGATAAGCTCTAGTTATAGCTTTAGCATATGGTGCAAATGTTTCAGCAGTCGCAAAAGCCGTCATTTTAGACATTAGTTTTCTCGTTGTAAGAATGTTTTTAACATTGTCACATTTAACATTATTGTAAGAATATTTTGAGTTTTACTTTATTTATTAATTACATCATATATCTTTCGTTAAATTTGAAGTATCATTTAGGTTTAATGTTTTTGGTTGTATTTTTTATGCTAAATTTGCAGTTTTTGGTTGCATTTCATGCTATATTTGCTATTTTTGGTTGGATTTAATGCAGGAAGGGTTAGATATTGGTGAAAAATGTGCATTTCAAATCTGCCAAAATTAGCGGCGTTTTTTTTGATAAACGCCACAAATTTTTGCGGCATTTCCTATAGTGATGTTTTTTGCGGTGCTTTAAAGGCTAAAAAAAACGCCGCTAAAAGTCTGTTTTCTTATAGTGAGTAAACCATCTATTACCTAAATCGTATTAAATATCTCCATTATCTATCTCCTTTTTTTTTTTGTCCTTGCTTAGGCAAATATGTCGTTACGCTCTATTCTTTATGACATAGAAGCCATACCTTGCCCTGAGATCATAACTTACCTTTCACACCTTTGGTACCTCTTTCACATCCTTCACCTTACCTCTTCCCGATTTCTTACCCATTCCTACTACAGAGAGCCACATAGACAAATACTGTTGATCGATTTGTTCTATAAGTCCATTTGGCTCATACCTTAGATTTGCCACATACTCTAGCGTATTCTAGCTTCTCTATCACACCTTAAGATTATGCAAGATTTAATACAACATCTCATACGAAGCCTTTCTTGTAGAGTTCGATGTACACACTATTCCTTCAGAGTTCACCATACTTACCGCACATATAGAGTTCACCAGGAATACTATTTCTCTCTTTTAGAGTCTGCCACAGAGGCGTTCCTATCATTATTAGCCACAAAGGCATCCCTTTCCATAGACCACCACAAAGATATCCCTTTCCATAGATCACCACAAGGATTCAATTTTAGATACGCCACAAAGGCTCTATTTCAGATACGCCACAAAGGCTTCCATTTCAAATACACCACAAAGGCTTCTATTTTCATACGTTTCACGATTTGCATATACTCACATTACATGAGATTTACCTCTCATTGCCTTGGGATCATGCAAAAACTCTATTCGATAATAACCTTTCTTTAGTTCTTCCCATATGACGCGATAACCCACTAGTTATGGTCTTATATGATATGGTGTTTCCATATGACGCCATAGCCTACCAACTACGGTCTTAGACAATATGGTCATTTCATTTGAAATGTCATGGCCATAAACTTTTCCTTTAAGCGATTTGTGTTTAAAGTCTTGATGGACCCCTTTAGAGGACTTCAGAGATAGACATAGGCTTACCATACATAAACCCATCATACAATGACTTGCTCATGACAAACATATTCATGCTTTCAAACTCATATTCATGCTTTGTACTTAGACCATCAAACTTCATACTTTACTAGTTTTAATTTCACGATTTGGTCACCTAACAGAGAAGTTTCCGAAATGCATAATACAGATGCAAGAGTAAATTTAGGGACTCACTTAACTAGAGTGTGCAGTAGCCTCAGCTCTAGACCCAAGGTCCTTTCGAGAGTCATAGCAACCACTGCCTCTTAAAACAGAAGAACACCATAAAAATCCATTCGGATAACATTTCCCTCTTCTTAGACATAAATAACTCATAAATAAGGCCTTATTTCCTCAAGAATTCCTATAGATCTACTTTTCAAAGTCATAAAACTCACCTTGACATGGATAAATTTCTTGAAGAATCCAAAGTTTTCAATCCTGCTTAAAGAAAAATGTCCTTTCTTTTCCCTCAGCCTTAGATTTCAATATGTTTCCAGGAGAAAAACAAAGAACTCTCTTTATTTCAACATGAAGACCAATTAAAATAGTCAAACTTTTTATTAGAACTTGACAAATGTTACATCACTATTGACTTATCTTATCAAGGGTCTACAACTTCCAAGGAAATTAATTGAGTACTTCTTATTTCTCTTTTAGCTATTCGGGTTCACGTTTGGTTAGTGCCTAACCAACTTACCTTATAACTTAACATGTGCAATATCATGGGGAAAAAGGTGTACTACTACTAACGTGGGTTCATTCCTTCAATATATATTTACCTAACTATATCCTTCTTCCAACGAATCAAAGTGACATGGCGTGGAGTCCTCAAAGAGCACTTGGGTGATTACCATTTCACTAATCGTACTTTTCAAAAACTACGCCATAACTTGTGCCCACCAGAACTAGGGCGTTATCGACTCGTTCAAAGAATTTTTATACTTAATCAAATTCTTATACTTTACACTTGCTCAAAACTTACTCTTTATGCCTTACTTCCTTTGATATCATTCGAACAACAGGGTTTCATCAGGTGGGATGTTACAGGTTTTTATAGATGGATAAAAAATATCTCCAATAAAATAGCACATAATCAAGTTCAAAGATTTTCTTCATTAAATTGTCAAACTAAATAAGACAAATTTTTAAACCACTTTAGTGACAGTCTACAGTTGACGCTATCGAGTGTCATTCAACAACTCTTAACTCATTTTTTTTTCAATATATAATATATATGAAGACCTAAGGAAGACAAATTGCAATCTATTACACCATGCATATCAAGACAAGATTAACATTTATTCAATGTCAAAAAGCATCGTTATGAACATGCACAAAATAACTTCAAAACACACAAGAAGTTACGATCAAAATCAAACTAGTTAAATCTTTGTCTTTTTAATTCCTTGGCTGAGTAAATCTCCTTATCTTTTGTTTATGCGTTCTGCGACTCGTATATATCCTTTCGACCCTTAGTTGTTTTGTATTGGTCTTCCCCTTGTTCCTTTCGCCTTTGTGTCTCTTATCTTTCAATATTAATAACCCTTTTTTCTTTCTTTTTTTCCTTTTCTTTTTTTTCCTTTTCTTTTATTTTTGAAATAATTTTAATTAATAAATAAATAAAAACATTGAGTAAAATAAGAAATATGAAATAATAATATATTTTAAAAACATAAAATTTAAATTAAATCTGACTTGATCTAGCCAAAATATGAGTTAAGTTCATGTTAATTAACTCAACTCATAAAAATTAGTACAAACTTTTGAATGGGTTTAGTCGAAAATATGTTTTAGAATTTAAATCTTTAGGTAATTGGTAATTAAGTAGAGAAGGTAAATTAACAAAATTCTCATTAGCCTTGTAATTGTCCACAACGTGATTCTTAGTGAATCATACACTCCACTCCATAGAGAGACAATGTGATTGTTATGATTTTTATCCCTTCAAAATCCATGTTTTAGTCATTAGGAAATTTTGATTTGAACTCAAATTCAATTTTGATAAGATTCAAATTTAATTTTTATATTAAAACTTGAAATGATTTCAAACTTGAATGATTCAAATAAGTAATTTAAAATAACTCAAAACTTGAATTGCATAAAATCCAAAATAATCTAATTGATTATGATAAAAATAAACTTAATTTCATATTCCAATGATTCTAACTCAAATCAACCAAAACAAGTCAAACTCGGAACTGATGTCAAACCTAAAACGTTTGATCCGAACAGAAATAACTTGAAAATTGCAAAATCTTAATTGGCCGTACTCATTGAATTGATGACATCTCTAGCTGAAAGGATGATTAGGCAAAGAGAGAACCAACTTGCAGGTATTGAGGAATGTATTGTCAATTTTGTATTCAAATGTAGGGAAAAGAGAGATTTCCAAAACCCTCCCAAACTCTCTCACCTTTCTCTCAGCTTATAAAACATCCCTATTGGAGTCAATGTACAAAATAGCGAGTCAATATTCTCCAAAAGGACAAAGGCTGGAAATCTGCAGCCATAGGATCAGGGCCATGATTGTGTTGATGTTCGTCTTGATGTCATCACTGGTGTCAATTACCATATCTGGAATATGATTGAGAGATGGCATTGAAGGTGCCCCTGATAAAGAATATTACGACTTTGTAAGTTTTGTAAGTCTGCCGGTACAAGTGCTGATTTGGATGCCATTGCTCGGGAAACGAAAGCCAACTTCAACAGAATATTTGCCTCATCCTACAAGAAAAGAGAGAGAGATAATGAAACAAATGAGAGATCTGTTGATCTTTAATTTGATATTGTTGGTAAGCCATAGAGAAAATAAATGAACGAGAGCAAAAAGTTCGGTCATTTGTGAGGCCAAGTTCGGGATGGAAGCATGAACACGACTGAGTTTTCATCACTGTATAAAACCACAAGAAAAAAAGCCTAAACTTTTCTTGTTTTGTAGCAAAGACTAAATGAAAAGCTTCTAAAACATGAAATGCAACACCATAACTTACAGTTTGAGAACTATGTGACCCCCATCCTCATCGCATTCAAGCAATCTTCAACAGCAGAGCTAACATTCAAACATAAATCTGAAGATTTTGTCTTACCTTCATGCCTCTTTATCGAATGTTAACTCAAGATGTCTTTCCACAGACTTCAAAACAGCTGTTCTGTTAGATCTTAACCGGTACGGAGGAGATGCATTAAACACTGTAGAATTAGGAAGCGTTGGGCTATCACCTTGACAAGCAGGACTCTCACAGGGATCTTCATCACAAAATTGAGCCTGTTCCGAACTGTTTTCAGTTCTTTCCTGTTCACCAGATAATTGAATCCCATCCTTACGTATTTCCTCATTCAATTTTCCTTTCTTGTTAGGAAGTGTAAGCACTTGGGCTCCCATCTTTCTCTTTCGAAATATGGAAGGGGTATTCAGGAAGCTTTTAGCGGCAATTCTAAGAATATACTCAGGACTGTGTATGCTTAAACCACTGCCCTTCACACAAGGCGGAGTGAAGAAACTAATCAGTGATGTAAAAGGAGTAGAAGTCCATTCATGCTGTGATCTAGGTGATTCATCACAACATAGAGAACAATAAGTTGGAGTATCAAGCCGTACTTGTTCCTTGAGAACTTTGTCTTCGACAACTTGAGAACTGATTCTGTGACTCCCAAACTTCCTCCCTGACTCAGAGGTACAGCAGCAGAGATTTATATCAACTGACTGCAGCTTGCACTCTGTACTCTCAGTATCAGGAGGCTCTTCTGGAATAACATTTGTAGAAGCATTCATATCTTGAACTGGAGCAGAGGACTCCAACTGATCTTTTCCATCTTCCTCCAGCTTACAAGTATCTGTAGTTCCTGACGAAGTTTGAGCAGTTGAACCTGATTCTTTTTTCAAACAAACTAGAAAATTTTGGGTAGTAGGTGTTCTTATATCCTTGGTCCCATTTTGGAGACCATTCTTTGAAACTGGTGGAAGCTTCCCTGTAGCCAAATAGAAATCTAACTTCTTCTTCAAAGAACTATTCCAGTGATTCTTTATTGCATTATCAGTTCTGTATAAGGAAAGTTCACTATAAGCTAAGGCCATCATGCTACTACAACTTCAAAAGGAACTTATAAATGATTTACCACCATCTCCTTGATCAACTATGCTGGCTAAGCTTTACAATACGAACTACGTAATATGTGTCACAAACTAAAAAGAATGATACCTTCCAGGTAAAACTTTTGCAATTTCAGCCCACTTGTTCCCATACGTCCGGTGTGCATTCATTAGGGCCAATTCCTCCTCCATCGTCCAAGCATCCTTCTTTATATCAGGATTCAGATGATTGTGCCATCTGCAGAACGTTGATTAAGCATGGAATAATCAACAGTAATTTGCTTTACATGAATAGATTAGGACAGCAATGTGAATAAGCCTCATTATATGAAACTAAATTAATAGATCTTAGTACATAATTCACTTATTAATACAAATAAATCATATCAACATTTGAATATTAGGCACTCTTAGGAAATGCAAAGGAAATAAAATTTTAGAAATTACCTCTCACGGCATTGTTTCCCTATTCGTCCAGGCAAAGATTTTGCAATAACAGACCATTTTGTCTGCCCATATTTTGATACAAGCTCAACAATTTTATCATCCTCCTGTGAAAAAGCAATAGATAGTTTAGCGCTTGTTTTATGAACAGCAATAATAAAGATAGCATAAAAGAGCCTACAATGCCTACCTTTTGAGTCCAAGGTCCTTTAACAAGATCGGGGTTTAGGACTTTCTGCCATCTATGAAGACATTGCACTTCTGATCTATCTGGAAAAAATTCAGCTGCACCATATGCAAATGCTAAGGCTGGTTAGAGGAAAGCTGATAATACCAAAACTACAACAACAGAAAAAATTGAGATCATGATATTATTTATAACCTTAAGTTTACTTTCTTTCAGATAACAAAGGTAGGATGTAGTAACCTTCTAACTAAAAAACAAAAACTTATCATATCGGAAAGAGCAGCAAAAGTAAACAATCGTATCACAAATAACAAATAAGAAAATTCTGAGGCATGAAGAAAACCTATTTTTTTCCAACTCTTCCCCTTAAAAGCAGCAACAGCATTTCTTAACGTCTCATCCTGCAATCAATAAAAAACCAAAAACAATTTAAGAAAACAGGCAGCAAACACAAAGAATGAATGCAAGTAAACACTGAAGGCAACTTTAATTGTTCTACAATCCATAAAACAACTCACCTGAACTGACTCAATGTTTTCTAACCATATCATCGGAAAAAAAAGCATTTTACCTCGACCGTAATTCATAAAAATAATGCAAATACAAAAGGGGAAAAAAATGCATTACCTCTTCCGGTGTCCAGCCACCTTTTGCTCGCCTAATAGGGCCAGTAGTCCTCCTGCAAATTCAGTGTAACAATACAATTGCTCTTGGACGGAAACATTATTGAAAACAAAAAAACTCTGAAGTAATTGATTAACAGCAAGTTTGAGCACTAGAAAGAAGTGCTCAACAATATCGCTGGTGAATCCATATCTAATGTAATCAGCAATCATAAACACCTCCACAGAACACAAATGCGAAAAATAAAAGCAAAATAAGCAGAATCCAAACAAGTACAGCAATGAAACAAGGCTAAAGAAGTTATTCCCGAACAATACCGATGATTTGGTGATGTTGGTGCTGGACAAGATACGCCTGGGGACTTTACAACTGCATTGCCACCGCCTTCGGATACAGAAGAACTTGAAGCAGTAGTTAATTGCTTCTTGTAAAGACAACGTTCCTCCACCCTCAGTTCAGCCATCACTTTCTAATCAATCTCAAAAAAGAAGGAAAACGCTTTAATAACTTATTCATGGCCGTTTCAAATACTTGAGAAACCTCCTTTTTTACCAAAATCCCAAATCCCAGCACCACCGAACACAGAAAAAGACAAAACTCAGATCTTAATTCACTAATCAGATAAAAAAAAAAAACAAGAAAGAAAATACCACATCGGTTAAACATAATTCTAGGGTTTAACACCCCCTGTCCCCAAAAAAAAAAAAAGTAAAAGCCCAACGAAAATTTTCACGAATCAAAGGTGCTTGAGGTTCAAGAAACATGACGATAACGGTAAATAGAAATTTAAAAAAAAAATAAAAAACCAGAGAATTCTGATTCAAGAAGATAAACCCACCTGAGTGGCGGGAATCAAGCTCCAGCTGCTTCAAGAAAAATCCTATTCGAGCCAAAAGAAAAGGTTTCGTTTTTTTGGTTAAAAGGAATTCTAACGTTGCTTCCTTTGTTTTCGTAAAATCCTCGACCGTTGAATCTAAAGAGAGGAAAAAAAATATAAATATTTATATATAAAAAGCAAAGGATTATTACAACGAATATATGACCACCGACGTCTCCGCTAACTGCCGTTATGGAGAACTAACGTGTTTCTTTTTATTTTTCGCGGCATATAAGAGCAGTATAGGTTAACGACTCTAAGTTAACGTTAGGGGTGAGGTGGTGGAAAGGTTTGAACCTCAAACGGCACACATAGCGTGGTTAAATCTCGAACTAGTTTGGAAGTGGGCGATCCGCCGTTTGGTTTCGCGGGTGTTTTTGGAGCGTTGATAGGGGAATAATGTTCGAGGTTTAAAATGGGACGAGAATAGAAAGGTACGTTGTAACTGAATTTACTATTTGACTCGTGATAACGGGAGATCAATGGTTTGTAATTGATTACAAGCTTTTCTATATTTTAGGTTTAATTTGGACCGTTGGATTGTAAAAACAAAAACCTAATTATTAATCCTCGGGCAAATATATTTTTTTGAGCAGTATACAAAATTATTTACACTTGAGTTTTACATAATATTTCGTCACCCCGCCTAATTTCATTTTACCGAATAAGCCCCACATAATTAAATTTATAAACAAACTAGCTTTCTTATTGCAGGCTAGATCGTGTGTATTAATTTATTCTTTTAATTTTTATAATATTATTATAAGTTTCTTTGTGCACAATGTAATACATAAAACTAATCCACATATTAATAGATTATTATACAAAATTTAACAATGTACAAATATACATAACTTCATAAAATGTTTAATTGACAAAACTAATCCGTATATTAAATAGATTATTTACATATATTGATATTGTTTCAAAAACTAATTCTTATATTAAAGTGATTATTTGCATATATTACTTTAGAATGTAATAGAAAAGAAGTTGAAATAATTATTACTAATGAAAGCCATGTGAAAATTAAAATAAAAGAAAAGGAAAACGTATTAAAAACTAAAAAGTATAACTTTTATTTGCATGCTTAATTTTTTTTGTAATTATGGATGAATTCATAAAATATAAAATATCATCTATTTGAAAAATAATAAATATAATCATTGTGATGAATTAAATAAAATAAAGTAATAAATATTGGATGTAATAGTAAAACATATTATATAATTTTAGAAAAATATTTTACCAAATACATGTTTATAACTTTTTTATTTGTATTAACAATAATATAATTTACACAAAAACCAAACTATTTTTTGTGTATCTAACAATTATTTAGGTAATTTTTAAATTATTTTTTTTGTGTATTAGATATTTTTCAATTAACAAAAAAGTATTAAATCAAATAGTAATTATGAAAAAAAAAAAGGTTTTTAACTATTGAGTGAAAAATATTTAACCTGTAAAAACTATTGGTTCAAATATTATTTAAAAAAAATTTGAATGTAATGAGGTGTTAATCATTCAATATGGCATTTGTCATATATTGAAGTATGACGCTTACAATAATCTTTCTTCTTTTTTTTTTTTTTTTGCTTAAAAATCTTGCTATACAATGTATATTAGTTTTTTCTCGTGTAGAAATTGATTATGTGCTGTAATTAGAATGTATTAAATTACTTTTAAGGTTGAATGATATGAGAAACAAATAAATTCATTAGTCTAAAAAACTGTTAAAATTAAGAAGTGAAACTATAATTAAAATATAAAATGTGGAGTTACTACTTTTAAAATGTAAAGCAAAGCGAAAAGCAAAGCTATTAATATAGAAAACATAAACTCGTTAAGAGTATTTTTAAAATAATATAAAATTATTTATTTTTAAATCACATCATGTCGGAGAATTATGCTTGGAAGACGAAAACAAGAATTTATGTTGTTGACTCAGGAAAATATGTCGACAGCAGACTACGAACAGGAATTTTTATGACTTAGCAAATATGCCTGGAGTTGATCCTAACTGAAGAAGAAAGTTGTAGACGATTACTTCAGGGATTGAAAGATGATATCAAAGTCTAATTAGTTGCCCACAAAATTCGACAATTTGTTGGTCTTGATGAAGAGAAAAAATGGTGGAACAGGCCATGAGCTTGGATAAGAAAATCGAGCTCAAGGAAAGAGAACAGGGGGAACTGGTGCACTACCGTTTCCAAAAAGAGTTAGAGGTTTTTGAGGACCCAGGAGGACTGCTCCATATGATGTTTGAACAAAGAGAGGTCACTCGACGTAGCCGTCTGTGCCTGTTGCTAGTATGGAAGGTTCAGTTCAAGCCACGAATAATCCAGATTGTGAGCCTTGTGGTAGGAAGCATAGAAACAAATGCTGAAAAAATAAAGGAGCATTTTGCTTGAGATCTGCCAGAGAAATACGAGTGATGCACCTGCACCGAATCAGGGATCTACTCCCACACCACGGGGTCGAGGTTCCACTCGAGGTGGTATCGCATCTGGAGGTAATGAGAGAAACGTTGTGGACTCTGTTTCTACTCAGCTAAAGGCCAAGGCTCCAACCAAGCATATGTTGCATGTACTCAGGGAGAAGGTGTAATGGCCTAGTTTTTGCCACTGTAAAAAAAAAAAAAAAAAAAAAAAAAAAGCATTTTCGGAACCCAATTTCATAAACCGGGTCAATAAAATTATAAATAGAAAGATGTACGTATTTTATATGAAAATATATTAATAGAAGGTCGTGTAATTAAATTGAAAAATTTTGATCAATTATAATATAGAGATTAAATTGTAAAAGTGTAATTACTATTAAATTTTTAAATTAAAAATATTAAAAAGAGTTTAAATAATAATATAACCAAGCGGTAGCTAATCAGTTAGCCATTTTAGGCTCTTGAAGTAGTGGAAAGGATGATTTAATCCATCCATTTCCATCTTAATAATTGAGATTTAATCATGACATCTAAATTAATAATTAATTTAGCTCAAGTGGAGATTAATTAATTACTAACCATATGTATATGTCAGTGATGAAAGGTGGAAAGAGAAAATGAACATCATTTTTCATTCTTCCCTTCTTTGTAATACCTCGAAAATTACTATAGTATGAAAGTAAGATATTATCCTTAATATAGTAAAATAAGGAAATAAAGTGACAAAAAAGGAAAATTTTGAGTTATGTCAACATTGGGAAGTATATTATGATATATTAATTCAAGAATAAATACTCAAAATTTGAGGGGTTAAAGTATAAATATGAAAAATTTGAAGGACCAATAGTGCAAATATTTTAAGGGTGGAATGATCTAGAAACTAAGGAAAATGGATGAATTAGGACCAAATTGAATAGGTGAAGAATTATTAGGGACTAAATCGCAATTTTACCAAATTAATTGATGACTCAAGGATGAAATTTTAAAAGATCATAAAGGGCAAAATGGTCAATTAGAAAGAGAGAGAAATCTAGAAGGCAATGATGATGTTGGTGATATTTTAGATTAATTGAATAAATAAATATTAATTTATTAATATTTTAATTAAATATATTATTATTATTATTTTATTTAATATATAAGGAGATTCATGCAACCAACGTGAGAAAGAGAAAAGAAAGAAAAAAATTTTCTTTTCTTACAATTTGGTCCTTTAACCAAAAATCCACCATTTTCACATAGAAATTAAAAGAATTTTCATAGCCATCAAGAGAGAGATAATAAGGAGACTATGGGGAGCTAGAATATGAAGTTAGATTCAAGAAATAGAAGTTTGAGGAGAGATAAAATCAAGTCAAAGATTGAAATCAATAGGCCAATGTAACAACATCAAGACTCCATCATATTTTTTTTAAGTTGATATTGAAAAAGTATGAAAATGATGCTAAAGTAGAGTTTTTTTTAAGGTTCTATGTTCTTAATATGTTAGTGAAGGGAAATAAGAGGAAGTGATGAGAAATATTGTAGAAAAAGGAAATAAGGTTGTTATAAACTTGGTAATCAACATTTTGCACTAAAATAGTTTTGGACAGTAGCAGTAGTTTAACTTTGAAAAATCACAAAAAATTGTGGAAATCGAATTAGAGGTATAATAAAATATGAAATTAAATTTTATTGAGTTTAGTTTTTAATAGAAGAAACGGTGTAAGGAATGGAATTGTAAACTATAAGATATAATAAATTTTGCGAGACAATGTCAGAATGATTCCAGGTTCCCTATTCTGACTTTGGAAAATCATTAAAAATTGTAAAAAACATAATTATGGGTTTAAATTTATATTTTTAAATTATTAATGAGTATATTTTCAATAGAAACAAATGGAAACATCATTCAAACCCCGTACCAAGAGATAATTATTTTTTAGTAAAGAAAGGTCGAAGCTGTCAAACAGCAGAACATGAATAAATTAGAAGATTTCACTCTACTTATTGACTAAATTATAAATTCTAAAATTTTTATGGCAGAAATATATTTATTCTAGTTTCAAAAACATTAAGCGGAACTTAATTTAGAATTCTGTAGCTTAAGATATAAAAAATTTAGTGACTATAACTCAAGTGGACAGTTTGATATGAACATATAAGTAAATAATGAAATTATATATACATTAAGGATGTGGAATGGAGAGGAGGAGGAGGAAAATATATGAATATTCAGATAGCATAGGTTTATATTAAAAATGGCTAATTTTCATGTTTTAGGATCAGAGACTAAATTGAATAAAAGTAAAATTTTAGGGGTAATTTTGTAAAAATGTCAGAAATGACCAGAAATGAATTGACTTATTATTTAAATTAATAAATTGAATGAAATTATTAATTTAGATCAAGACCAGGTGGAAATTTAGAGGAAAATAAAAAATTTCTAAAATGCCCTTAAATCTTAATATTTCTGCAATTTAGCCAGGTAAGTTCGTGTAACTAAATTGTGTTTTTTTTTATGCTTGAATTGAGTGTGGTACGTGTTTATGTGAATTATATAAATGTTATAATGTATGAAATAACCACATGTCCATTAATGTCTGGAAAATGTTAAGTTCCGTTTGAATAGATACATGATTTCTTGTATTGAATGTGGTCCTGCATATGTTGCCGACAGAATATAGCTCGGATGAGCAATCCTGTTATAAGCCCTCTTGAGTGTCCTGTTATATAGTTCCTTAGAGCATCCTGATTGGTAATGGTCTTGCATTTGTTACGCACTACTGCAGCTCTTTGTGAGCGTCCTGTTACATGATCAGTTGTGATCCTGCATATATTGCAGACACAAACGCAGCTCTTCATGAGCGTCCTGATATAAGCTCTTATAAACTTCCTGATATGGCTCGCTTGAACTTCCTATTATGCTATCCGGAGATCCCTGTTAATAACTCTTCGGAGTTACCTGTTAAGCTCAATGAGCTTCATGTTCTAAACTCTTATGAGTTTCCTATTTAGCCCAAATAAGTGACCTGTTACATGGCTCATCTGAGCAACCTGTTATACGGCACGAGAGTGTGTTTCCTGATTATGTGCCCTAAAGGGTACCCCTGAATATGAATTGAAGGATCACTAATTCTTATACCTCGTGTATGCTACCTAGGTATCCAACGATATTTCAATGATTCAACAGACAAAACTCCTAATGTAAGAAAATATGAGTTTAATATAATTTATTTCTTAAATATCCCTGAAATACATGGAAATGATATTTATTTGATTTATTAAAACATGACATGAAAAATATATGTGTATGAAACTTGCTTGATATTTATGTATATTCATGATTACGAACTGTTTCTGGAATAAATATGTAACGCCCCCATGCCCGAGACCGACGCCGGAATCGAGCTTGAGGTGTTACCGAACATAATTTATCAATTTAAGTACTTCGAATCATTTGTTTCTACATTCACAGCTTTCTAGCTATCTGCGTCACATTTACAAGAAAAATCATATCTCTAGTTACGAAACTTGAAATCAAGATCCGTAAATTTTTCCTAAATCTAGACTCATACATCTATTTACTAATTTTTTTCTAGAATTTTTGGTTGGGCCAATTAGTACAGTTTATTATTTAAAGTCTCCCCTGTTTTAGGGTTCGACTGCTCTGACCTCTGTGTATTACGAATCAGATATCCCTCTAAAAAAGTTTTCAATGACTATGAGGTTTATTTCTATTAAAACTAGACTCAATAAGGAATCTTTAAATCTAAAGAACAACTTCTAATTATTTTTGTAAAATTTATTATGAGTTTTTAAAGTCAGAACAGGGGATCTAGAAATCATTCTGGCCCTGTTTCACAAAAGTTTAAATATCTCATAAAATATAATTTATATGCCTATTTTGTTCAATCCACATGAAAATAGACTCATTAATATTAAATTTCATAATTTACTCATCATTTAGTTCCACTTATACTATTTTTTAGTGATTTTTCAAATTCATGTCATTGCTGCAGCAATATTCTGTTTTAAGCCAAGTTTCATCTTTCCATCAATTTTTTTATGAACTAGATAACCTATTAAACTTCCATGATATCAAACATGATCTAATTAGCTATCACCATGACTTATCAATATCAAACATTTTCTCAACCAAACATGGCCATATCATAAAATTATTTACACAAAATAGGTACATTGCTATACATGCCATACTTAAGTTTTACAAGCCATTTACCAATAAAAATCCTTCGGATAGTGTGATCGAAACTTCGACCTGTCCCGATTCCCGAGCTGACTTGTTCAAAACCACAATGAATGAAAAGGAGGGAGTAAGCATAAATGCTTAGTAAGTTCATATGCAAATAACAAGTAACATAACAATACAATTATACCAAACAACCTTAGCATGGCATCATCAAAACATATATCACATTTCTAAACATCATTCATCATCTTACCACTTTATGTTGTTGTATCTATTTTTAACCCGAGGGTTAAGTACATACCTGTCCAAAGTGCCCATTTCTCAGCACTTACCAAAACGTCACTTGCATCTTAAGTGTTCTTCCATTTCATAGAAATTTTCACCCGTTGAACACATCGGAATATAACTCGGATACACGGATAATTTGCACATAAGTGCCACATATGTAATCAAGCAATCATGTAACCCGCCCATAAGTGAACTCGGACTCAACTCAACGAGCTTGGGCGTTCGCATCGATAAGTGAACTCAGACTCAACTCAACGAGCTCGGATGCCTAGTTACATCTCACGAACTCGGACTCAACTCAACGAGTTCGAACATTCGCATCCATAAGTGAACTCGGACTCAACTCAACGAGTTCGGATGCTCAACAATCCTAGTGACATGTCACTTGTATCCTAATCTATTCCTAAGGTTCAAATGGGCTTTTTCCCTCGATCTGACATTTGCCGTCTTCCACAGAATATCGGAACTGATACTCGGTAGCAATTCATATTTATCAAGTAGTAAACATAATTTGCATATTACTCAACATTAACCACAAAGCATAATATTTCACGATAAAAAAATCAACATATCATATAATTAACATCAATAACTTAAAAATAACAATTATGCTACATTATTTACACATGAACTTACCTTGGTACCAAAATATAAAGATTTTGCAATTTAGTCCACAATCTTTTCTTTTCCTCGATCGCGACTTGATTCCCGTTTCTCTTGATCTATAATACCAAATTATCTTATTTAATACATACATTCATCAAAACAGCATTTAATACAAACTTTGGCAAAATTACACTTTTGCCCCTAAACTTTTGCATAATTACACTTTTGCCCCTAGGCTCGGGAATTAAACTTTATTCTTTATTCTTATGTTTTATAACATGCTGATCACTTTTCCCTTCTATGGCAACATCAAATTCACACTCTAACATGTACTTATGACTATTAGGTATTTTTACCGATTAAGCTCTTTTACTCGTTTTTGCTTAAAACCGAGTAGTGCAAGTTGTCTAACATAATTTAAAACCTCATTTTCTATCATAAAACTCCAAGATACAAAAATTTCACCTATTGGTATTTTTCCAAATATGAACCCTAGGTTAAATTATTGCTAGCATAAGCTTAATCGAGCTACCGGGATTCCAAAAACGTAAAGAACATTAAAAACGGGGCTTGGAATCACTTACTATGGAGCTTGGAAGCTTGAAACAAACCCTAGCTATGGAGAACCCTTGAAATTTCGGCCTAATGAAGAAGATGGACAAAAATTGGCTTTCAATTTTGTTTTTAATTCATTTTAATAACTAAATGACCAAAATGCCCTTACTACTAAACTTTCCAAAAATTCCATCCATGTCCTAATTTTGTCCATGAACTTAAAATCGGTCAAATTTCTATTTAAGACCTCCTAATTAATATTTCAATGCAATTTCATACTAAAAACTTCTAGAATGCAAATTTTGCAACTTATTCGATTTAGTCCCTACTTTCAATTTAAACACTTTAGGCATAGAATTTCATCACGAAATTTTCACACAATCATGCAATCATATCATAATCATCAAAATAATTATAAAATAATTATTTCTATCTCGGATTTGTGGTCACGAAACCACTATTCCGATTAAGCCCTAATTCAGGATATTACAACTCTCGCTTTCTTTAAGGATTTTCGTCCTCGAAAATCTTACCAGAAACAGCAGTGTGGGTATTGGTTTCTCATAGTTTCTTCAGTTCCCATGTAGTCTCTTCTACCCCATGCTTTTGCCACAATACTTTCACGAGAGCGACACTTTTATTTCTTAGTTTCTTGACCTTTCGAGCTAAGATCTTAATCGGTTCTTCTTCTTCGTAAGTCATATCCTATTTGTAGTTCAATTTCGCTCGGTGAAATTATATGTGAAGGATCCGAACGATACCGATGTAACATAGATACGTGGAACACATCTTGAATCCTCTCTAATTCAGGTGGTAATGCTAGCCGATATGCTACTGGTCCAACTTTTTCAATTATTTCATACGGCCCAATAAAACGTGGACTTAACTTGCCTTTCTGTCCAAATCTAAGGACTTTCTTCCATGGAGACACTTTCAAAAATACCTTATCGCCAACTTAAAACTCGATTTCCTTTCGTTTCAATTCTGCATAAGATTTCTGTCTATCTGAAGCAGCTTTCAAATAATCTTGAATCACTTTCACCTTTTCTTCAGTTTCTTTTATTAGATCAACTCCATAAATCTGATTTTCCTTGAGTTCAGTCCAATACAAAGGCGTTCAACACTTACGACCATATAATGCTTCATAAGGTGCCATTTTCAAACTCGTCTGATAACTATTATTATAAGCAAATTCTACCAACGGTAAGTACCTTTCCCAACTACCTTGAAATTCCAATACGCAACATCTGAGCATGTCTTCAAGAATCTGAATTACTCTCTCTGATTGTCCATCAGTTTGTGGATGAAAGGCAGAGCTGAAATTTAACTTTGTACCTAATGCCTCTTGCAACTTTTGCCAAAACTGTGAAGTAAATCTCGGATCTCTATCCGAAATGATTGACAAAGGTATTCCATGAAGTCTAACAATCTCACGGATATACAATTCAGCGAACTTATTAAGAGAATAATTTGTATGTACAGGAATAAAATGAGCCGATTTAGTCGATCACAACTATTACCCGGATGGCATTTTTCTTCCCTGAGTTAACGGCAACCCCGATATAAAATCCATGGTAATTCGATCCCATTTCCATTCAGAACCATGATAGGTCAAGTAATCCGAAGGTACTTGGTGTTCGGCTTTCACTTGTTGACAAACTAAGCACTTTGATACAAAATCGAAATATCTCTTTTCATTCCACTCCACGGTACATTTTCTTCAAGTCATTATACATCTTCAATCATTGCCGGATGAACCGCCAAACATCCATTATGTGCTTCATACAAAATCTTTTGAATCAACTCATCATTTTTGGTACACAAATCTGATTTTTAAACATCAAACAACCATCAGAACTGATTCTGAAATTTGATCCCGTATCAGCTTCACACTGTTTTCTTTTGGCTAGCAAGTCTTGATCATTTTTTCGAGCTTCAGAAATCTCTTGTAAAAACATCGATCTTGCTCTTACTCTCGCTAGAATCGAACCGTCATCGAAATTTTCAACCGAGTGTTCATAACTCTCAAAGCAAACAACAACTTTCTGCTTAAAGCATCGGCAACCACATTCGCTTTTCCGGATGATAATCAATAACAAGCTTATAATCATCAATAACTCCAACCATCTACGCTGTCTCAAATTTAAGTCTTTTGTGACATCAAGTATTTAAGACTTTTGTGATCGTATATACTCGGCACTTTTCACCATACAAATAATGTCGCCAAATCTTCAAAGCAAATACCACCGCATGACCAATTCCAAATCGTGAGTAGGATAATTCCTCTCATGAGGTTTTAAGCGCCTCGAAGCATAAGCCACCACTTTTCCTTCTTGCATGAGTACACACCCCAAGCCATTTAGAGAAGCATCACTATACACCACAAATTCTTTACGATTCGGGTTGTACTAACACTGGTGCTTGATTAATAACTTTTTCAATTCTTTGAAACTTTGTTGACATTCTTCCGTCCATTCAAATTTAACATCCTTTCTGAGAGTAGTCTAGTCATAGGAGCAAAGCAATTATAGAAAATCCGTTTACAAACCGCCGATAATAATACTAGCCCCAAGAAACTTCTAACTTCGATTCACGTTTTTAGGTGGTTTCCAATCAATAATGGCTGAAATTTTACTAGGATCAACCCGTATACCATCACCTGAAACAATATGTGTAACAGCCTGATTTTGGGCCTAGTCGGAACAGTGGTTTCGGGACCACTATTCCGAGGCCAGAGAAAATTTTTTTAGTATTATTTTATGTGTTGTAATATAATTTTATAAGTGCATGTAAATTTTGGTAAGTTAATTTTAGCAATTTCTAGTCCAATTTCGACAAAGGACTAAATCGCGTAAAAGGTAAAAGTTGTGTTTTAATACCTAAAGGTGTTATATTGCCTTGTATCTTAAATTGGGGGTCCTTAAAGTGAAATTAGGCCATTGAAAGTGTGATGGCCAGCCATGGGAGACAAAATTGTTGAAAAGTCAAAATTAGGTGAAATTTGGTCACCAATTTTGACTAGTTTTATTATTAACAAATCAAAAAGAAAAAAAAGCTATCATTTTTCTCTTCTCCTTCACCGAAATATGCAGCAAAGAAAGGGTTTTGAAGCTGGAAAATTTCAGCAACATATTTCTCTTGCTTGTAAGTGATTTTAATGTCTTTGCTTGATGATTTTTACATTTTTGGAACACCTAAAGCATGAGCTTTCATAAGAGGGGACTATTTTGCAAAATGATGAAGAGTCTAGGGTTTTTTCATGAGAGTAAATGTGTTGTTTTCTGTGTTTTTATGGAAGATTATGGGTCCTAGTTGTCTAATAAACAACTTTTGTGAAAGAAATTGCATGAAAACACCTTAAAAAGGGCTAGATTGCTAAGTTGTAAAATGAGTTGTAAATGTGTAAAATAGTTGAAATTATGAGTTACTATAGTTATGAAAATGGTTCATCTAGACTCAAGGAGTAAAGAAATGTGATACAAATTATTTTACGAGCATTGGGGCAAAAGTGCAAATATGCAAAAGTTTAGGGGCCAAAATGAAAATTTGTAAAAATATGATTTTTAGACCCATATGAATATTGTGACTGATTGGTAGGCTAAATGTGATATTACAAATCAAGGAAATCGAGATTTGGACCTAGAACGGAAAGAAATTGATTAAGGGATGATTATGTCCTTTTCACCTTTGTGGTATCGAGGTAAGTTCGTATGTAAACAATACCATGCTATACATGTATTTAAATGTTATCATTACATGAATTATACAGATATTAATGTGTATGTGATTAATAGAATTATGATAAGACAAAGCCTTGATAGGCGAGGAAAAAATCTCGTTTGAACCTTAGGAATAAATTAGGATACGAGTGACATGTCACTAGGAATTATGAGTCTAGATGACTAGCTCGAGAGTGAGCATTGAAATGTCATGAGATATGAGGTAGCTTTAGCTACAATTGAGGCACTTATGTGCAAAGGCTTTTTCGAGTATCCAATTAGTATTCCAAGTGTTCAACGGGTAATCCGAGGAAAGAGTTGATGATGGTCCCAATGAGGTAAGTCATTGGTGAGTATGCACTTGAGTTATGTTACGAGTTGTGCAAGTATGTATGCTAAGCCTATGAGAATGCCTTGATATGTGATGATCTATGATGAATAATATGTGTTCTTACCATGATGGATGAAATGATGTTGTATTAATTTTGTGAACAATGATCATGAATGAGTAACTTAGCCTTGACAGATTTGAGTTATTGCAGTAGTGTAACTTTGAAAATACACTAAAAATAGTAAAAAATGAGTTAGAGGCAGAATAAAATATGGGATTAAAGCTTAATGAGTCTATTTTTACATGAAAGAAACAGGGGAAGAAAAAGAATTCTATATTGTGTGATATTTGAATTCTTGTGAAATAGGGTCTGAATGAATTCGAGATCCCCTGTTATGATTTTATAAATTCACCATAAATTGTAAAAAAATTATTAAGAGTCATATATCACATTAATTGATTCCTTATTGAGTCTATTTTTAAAGGAAACAAACAGCATGGTCATTGGAATTCTGTACAGGGAGAAATTTGGTTCGTAGTGCACAGGGGTCAGAGTAGTCATACCCTGGAACAGGGAATACTTTAACTAATAAATTGTACTAAATGGATTGACCAAAAATTCTGAAAATTTTATGGAAGAAATATAAATGAGTCTAGTTTCAGGGAAAATTACATAACTTAATTCGGAGTTTCGTAGCTCCATAGATAAATAATTTAGTGACTGTTGTGCAGGAAGACAGCTTGTCGTGAACTTGAGAATATGTTGTAAACATTGATAAAACAAGTTAATGAGTTGCTTATTGTTTTCATATGAACTTACTAAGCGAAAGCTTACCCCCTTATTTCCCATGTTCTCTATTGGTGTAGTGATTTCAAGTACTTTGAGTCTATGGCATGTATAGGAGTTTAAATATTAGAGTATGTGATATGGCTTTGACCATATGTGTTGGACTATTTTGATTATGGGATTGTAAATTCATTTTAATTATACATGCATGTGCTATGGTATTACGTGATGAGTTTATAATGATTATAGCATGAATGTGGTAAAGATGAGAGAAAAATCTATGATATCTATTGCATGTGAAATTACCATGGTCATGTCATGTTAGGAATGTTTAAGTGCCTAATTTTGCCATGTTGTATGCTATTGTATAAGTATGTGTGCATGTGTTGTGAGGGTGACAAAATGGCTTGGAAAATAGCCTTGTATTTGTCAAGTTTTTGGACATGGGTTCGGGACACGTGCGCAGCCCTATACCCACACGGGCGTATGAAGCCTTGATGCAAGAGATTTTCTAAGTTTTTCATGAGCTCTCGGTTGGGTCCCGAACCACTCCGAATGTATGTTTTGGGCCTCGTAAGCCCGTATATGGGACAGATTGTATGTGAAAAGAAAAGTTTTTAATTATTTGAGATTTCATGGCACTGTTTAGTATAGAAGTGTTAGTAAAAGTTAGGTAGCACCTCGAACCCCCGTCCCAGTGTTGGATGCGGGCGAGGGGTGTTACAATATGACCCAAAAATCCAACTTCCCGGAGCCAAAATTCACTTTTACTAAACTTAGCATACAACTGTTTATCTCTCAAAGTTTGCAAAACTATCCTCAAATGCTCAGCATGCTGTGTCTCATCTTTTGAATAAATTAAAATATCATCTATAAACACCACAACAAATCTGTCCAAGTATGGCTAAAATATGTGATTCATTAAATCCATAAACACAGCAGGAGCATTTGTCAACCCGAATGGCATAACTAAAAATTCATAATGACTGTACCTTGTTCTAAAAGCAGTTTTAGGCACATCTGACTCTTTTACTCGCAGCTGATAATACCCAGATCTCAAGTCAATCTTTGAAAACCATGTCGCTCCTTTTAGTGATCAAACAAATCATTCAATTCTCGGCAATGGATACTTGTTTTTGATTGTCACCTTGTTTAACTACCGATAATCAACACATAATCTCATAGAACCATCCTTCTTTTTCACAAATAACATAGGAGCACCCCAAGGTGAAAAACTCGGTCTTACAAAGCCTTTATCAGTCAACTCTTGCAACTATGACTTTAATTCTTTCAACTCTATTGGTGCAATTCTATGTGGAGCAATCGAGATCGGAGCTGTTCCCGGTATCAAATCAATACCAAATTCTACTTCCCTGACTGGAGGCAAACCCGTCAATTCTTCTGGAAATACATCCACAAATTCACACACAACCGGCACTGATTCAACTTTCTTTTCAACTTCTTTTGTATTAATTCCATACGCCAAATAAGCTTCATAACCCTTTCTCAAATATCTCTGAGCCGACATCGAAGAAATCACACTAGACAATACCTCTAATTTATCTGATTCAACCCGTAGAGTTTCACCATTTTCACACTTTAATTCTATAACCTTTTCTTTGCAATTTACTATAGCATCATGCAATGTCAACCAATCCATACCCAAAATAACATCAAATTCATCAAACGGCAGCAACATCAAGTCAATTTGGAAAGTAATGACCCGAATCATTAAAGGGCATTTCTTGCTTACTTTATCAACTATCACACATTTGCCTAACGATTCGACACTCTAATCATAAATTGCGTGTTCTCAACGGTATATTCATACTAGACACCAGTTTCATGCATACATATATGAATGAGTAGAACCAGGATCAATCAAAGCAATAACATTAATATCATAAAGAGAAAATGTACCGGTAATCACATCGGGTGAGGAAGCATCTTCACGCGCTATAATAGCATAAGTTCTAGCTGGAGCTCTTCCTTCAGATCTAACTGCTGCATCTCTTGCTACATTCTTACTACTTGTTTCACTTCTAGCTTTTCTCGGATACCTTCCCCTCAAGTCTGCACACCACTAGCTTTTACATTCTGAAATTTTTCTTTCTCGGCTCTCTGCAGGCGCTCTCTAATAAAATGATCCAGAGAACCACATCGAAAACATTAATTTTCTCTACACGGACCAAAATGATTTTCTACCACACACTGCTGGCACTCGGGTTTAACAAATCTCGAGTTCCCTACATCGGGTCAGTAGAAGTATTCTCGAGATTTAGGACCCACATTACATTTCTTAAAGTTTCCATATGATTGCCCAAATTGAAACTTGGGAACGAGGATTTATATTTCTTGACTTTCCGGATTGCTGTGAAGGTGCCTTACTCATTGGCCTTTTCTTCCAATTTCGTGTCTCAGCCTCTACCTTTCTCTTCTCTTTAAGTAGTTCTTTAGCCTTGCAAGCTCGATCAACCAGTACTACCATTTCTTTCAGTTCAAGGATCCCGACAAATACCTTAATATCTTCGTTGAGCCCGTCTTCAAATCGTCGACACATCTTGGCTTCTGTAGGAACATATTCCCTGGCATACTTACTCAATCGAACAAACTCTCTTTCATATTCTGAGACTGTCATATTACCATGCTTCAGCTCAAGAAACTCTTTACATTTCTGATCAATAAATCTTTCACTAATATATTTCTTCCGAAACTCTTCTTGAAAGAATTCCCAGGTTACCCTCTCTTTTGGTACCACCAAAATTAAAGTCTTCCACCAATTATAGGCTGAATCTCTCAACAAAGATGTAGCACATTTCAAACATTCTTCAGGTGTACAAGATAATTCATCAAATACCCGGATAGAATTTTCAAGCCAGAACTCTGCTTTCTCTGCATCATCATCAATATTTGCTCTAAATACTTCAGCCCATTGTTTACGAATTCTATCAACAGGGTTTCTGTGAAATTTTATCATATCCACTCCTTGAGGCATCGGAGGCATAGGTTGAGGAATTGGAGGAGGTGGGGGAGGTCGTACATTTGGGTTCGTACGAACGAACTCAGTGTACCATGCACTCATCATTTGGAGAAAGGCTTCCCGATCCCTTTCTCCTCCTCCCTGACCAATAGTAGGAGGTGGGTTTTTAGTCGGAGCTACCCCTTCAGCTGGAGCTGGCGCATTACTCTCTACTTCATCTGCCACAGCTGGATCGGGATCCATTTACTATATAAAAATCATTTAAAAAGGTCAGAAGTCGTCACACTATCACAATTTATACATATGGCATGTATAGTAGAAATTCGTACATACAACACGTAGTCCGAGAACCGACTAAACCTACTCTGATACCACCAAATGTAACGCCTCCACACCCAAGACCGATGCCGGAATCGAGCTTGAGGTGTTACCGAACATAATTTATCAATTTAAGTACTTTGAATCATTTGTTTCTACATTCACAGCTTTCTAGCTATCTGCGTCACATTTACAAGAAAAATCATATCTCGAGTTACGAAACTCAAAATCAAGATCCGTAAATTTTCCCTAAATCTAGACTCATACATCTATTTATTAATTTTTTTCTAGAATTTTTGGTTGGGCCAATTAGTACATTTTATTAGTTAAAGTCTCCCCTGTTTCAGGGTTCGACTGCTCTAACCTCTGTATATTACGAATAAGATATCTCTCTAAACAAAATTTCAATGACTATGAGGTTTGTTTATATTAAAACTAGACTAAATAAGGAATCTGTACATGTAAAGAAAAACTTATAATTATTTTTTTAAAATTTATTATGAATTTTTAAATTTAGAACAGGGGATCCAAAAATCATTCTGGCCCTGTTTTACAAAAGTTTAAATATCTCCTAAAATATAATTTATATGCCTGTTTTGTTCAATCCACATGAAAATAGACTCATTAAGCTTAAATTTCATAATTTACTCATCATTTAGTTCCACTTATAATATTTTTTAGTGATTTTTCAAATTCATGTCATTGCTGCAGCAATATTCTATTTTAAGGCAAGTTTCATCTTTCCATGAATTTTTTTTATGAACTAAATAACCTATAAAACTTCCACGATATCAAACATGATCTAATTAGCTATCACCATGACTTATCAATATCAAACATTTTCTCAACCAAACATGGCCATATCATAAAATTATTTACACAAAATAGGTACATTGCTATACATGCCATACTTAAGTTTTACAAGCCATTTACCAATAGAAATCCTTCGGATAGTGTGATCGAAACTTCAACCTGTCCCGATTCCCGAGCTGACTTGTTCAAAACTACAATGAATGAAAAGGAGGGAGTAAGCATAAATGCTTAGTAAGTTCATATGCAAATAACAAGCAACATAACAATACAATTATACCAAACAACCTTAGCATGGCACCATCAAAACATATATCACATTTCTAAACATCATTCATCATCTTACCACTTTATCGTTGTTGTATCTATTTTTAACCCGAGGGTTAAGTACATACCAGTCCAGAGTAACCTTAGCATGGCACCATCAAAACATATATCACATTTCTAAACATCATTCATCATCTTACCACTTTATCGTTGTTGTATCTATTTTTAACCCGAGGGTTAAGTACATACCAGTCCAGAGTGCCCATTTCTCAACACTTACCAAAACGTCACTTGCATCTTAAGTGTTCTTCCATTTCATAGAAATTTTCACCCGTTGAACACATCGGAATATAACTCGGATACACGGATAATTTGCACATAAGTGCCACATATGTAATCAAGCAATCATGTAACCCGCCCATAAGTGAACTCGGACTCAACTCAACGAGCTCGGGCGTTCGCATCTATAAGTGAACTCGGACTCAACTCAACGAGCTCGGATGCCTAGTTACGTCTCACGAACTCGGAATCAACTCAACGAGTTCGAACATTCGCATCCATAAGTGAACTCGGACTCAACTCAACGAGTTCGGATGCTCAACCATCCTAGTGACATGTCACTTGTATCCTAATCTATTCCTAAGGTTCAAACGGGCTTTTTCCTCGATCGACATTTGCCGTCTTCCACGGAATATCGGAATCGATACTCTGTAGCAATTCATATTTATCAAGTAGTAAACATAATTTGCATATTACTCAACATTAACCACAAAGCATAATATTTCACGATAAAAAAATTAGCATATCATATAATTAACATCAATAACTTAAAAATAACAATTATGCTACATTATTTACACATGAACTTACCTTGGTACCAAAATATAAAGATTTTGCAATTTAGTCCACAATCTTTTCTTTTCCTCGATCGCGACTTGATTCCCGTTTCTCTTGATCTATAATACCAAATTAATCTTATTTAATACATACATTCATCAAAACAGCATTTAATACAAACTTTGGCAAAATTACATTTTTGCCCCTAAACTTTTGCATAATTACACTTTTGCCCCTAGGCTCGGGAATTAAACTTTATTCCTTATTCTTTTGTTTTATAACATGCTGATCACTTTTCCCTTCTATGGCAATATCAAATTCACACTCTAACATATACTTATGACTATTAGGTATTTTTACCGATTAAGCCCTTTTACTCGTTTTTGCTTAAAACCGAGTAGTACAAGTTGTCTAACATAATTTAAAACCTCATTTTATATCATAAAACACCAAAATACACAAATTTCACCTATGGGTATTTTTCCAAATATGAACCGTAGGTTCAATTATTGCTAGCATAAGCTTAATCGAGCTACCGGGATTCCAAAAACGTAAAGAACATTAAAAACGGGGCTTGGAATCACTTACTATGGAGCTTGGAAGCTTGAAACAAACCCTAGCTATGGAGAACCCTTGAAATTTCGGCCTAATGAAGAAGATGGACAAAAATTGGCTTTTAATTTTGTTTTTAATTCATTTTAATAACTAAATGACCAAAATGCCCTTACTACTAAACTTTCCAAAAATTCCATCCATGTCCTAATTTTGTCCATGAACTTAAAATTGGTCAAATTTCTATTTAAGACCTCCTAATTAATATTTCAATGCAATTTCAAACTAAAAACTTCTAGAATGCAAGTTTTGCAACTTATTCGATTTAGTCCCTACTTTCAATTTAAACACTTTAGGCATAGAATTTCATCACGAAATTTTCACACAATCATGCAATCATACCATAATCATCACAATAATTATAAAATAATTATTTCTATCTCAGATTTGTGGTCACAAAACCACTATTCTGATTAAGCCCTAATTCAGGATATAACAAAATATATAAGAAATTCATGAAAATGATGGTATATGAAATATTGATATAATGAAATGAATGATATATGTTTATGAAGAAACGGCAAGAGAATGATATGTATCATGACATGTAAATGCGTGACTATTTTTAATATGTTGATACAAGGAAATTATATAGTTGAGACGAGTAATAAACTCAAGTGTGACATGTCGAGAAAATAAGTTTATCAATGTAGAATTTATATGAAATATGTGCAAGTACGCTAACAAGTGCTATTGTTGATGCTTAGGCAAGTGCCAAGCTATTGGTTGAATGGTAATATGTTTATTTATATGGAGCATTGAAATGGTAAGTACTCAAGAGAAAATATGCTAATGCTCATGAAAGACTGGTAAGGTTTAAATTGTACAATTTCTTATGAAATGATTTATCATGTGATTAATTCCAAAAAGGTCTATCTTTAAATGCACTAGCTTGTAACTATGATGGAATGATGTGCTTATGACTAGTGTGTTATGTAGACGGTATGAATATGGAAGAGTTAAAGTTACTTAAAATCCTACCATGCTAGGAATAAAATGTATAAGTGATACTGTAGATTATTCACTTGGTAAGTTGTTAAATATAACTTCATGAGTATTGTGGTATCAATAATGGATTATTCTTGATATAAATAAATTTTTTATTTGAAAAGAAGTATTATGATCAAAGATTATACGAGCTTACTAAGCATACATTGCTTACATATTTGTTTATATTTACCTTACAGATTATCAGAAGCTCGAATGAGTTGGAAGCTTGTCGGAGTTATATCACACTATCCATCGGTTCTATTGGTAATTTTGGATAATCTAATTATGGTTATAATAGCATGTATAGGTTATTTTGATTAAACATTAGCCTATATGTCTTTTGGTATTTTGGTATATGTAAAATTTGCCTTATAATTATGATGTTCTAAAATGTTTGGTTAGTTTGATGACAAGTTGGGTGAGAAATGAGGCTACAAAAAATGGCCTATTTTGTCCACACTGGCAGAGACATGGGCGTGTGTCTCAGCCGTGTGTGACACACGGCCAAATGACACAGCTGTATGTCCACTGCATCTTCTAATTTATGCAAAATAGAATGCCCACACGGTCTAAGACATAGGCATGTCTCTTGGCCGTGTGAGCCACATGGCCTGGCCACACGGTTGTGTGACCCCTGCAGTTTTAAAAATTTTAAATATTTCTAAATTTTTTTGAGTTTTCGGTTTAGTCTTGATATGTTTCTAATGTATATTTTGGGTCTCGATGGCTCACATAAGGGACATTATGATTAAATTTGATTGATTTCAGGTGTGAATGTTATATGAAGTGAAATTTCTGTTAAATGATCTGTAAATTTTGTTAATGCTCTAAAACCTTGTTTAAGTGATGGATACAAGTTAGAGGTGTTACATCTAGTGGTAACAGAGCTACGGTTTAGTCAATTCTTGGACTGAACGTAGCATATGTGAAGTCTAGAAATACATGTCATTATATAACCTATGATAGTATGATATCTCCCGACTCTGATGAGATTTATTTTTCTTATAGACAGAAATGCTTTCCAACCGAGCTAATTCCGATAATGCTAATAGTGATACTCAAGTCTATGAGTAAAAAGTTGGTTATGATGAACCATAACTCATAAAGGTATAAATAAAGGTTTTATAATACATGTCCATAATGAATGTTATGTTATATGTGTTATTAAATGTAACACCCCTTACCCGTATTCAATGCTGGAGCAAGGTACGAGGCGTTACCAGACTTATCCCACAAACAAAAATACAATTTCGAGTCATCAATTTTCATCCAAACTAAAACTTTTTATATTTAATTATAATGTCCATAATACGAGCATACGAGGCCCAAAACATGCTTTGAAGGCGATTCGGGAGTAAATCGAGAAGTTTAGAAAATTTCACAACACTTAGAAAATTTTTCACCAAACAGGGGTCACACGCTAGTGTGGCTATAGGGCACGCCTGTGTGGGCAGGCCGTGTAGTCACACACGCCCGTGTCCCTAACCCATGTAACTCTCTGTTTGTCATCCAAGAACAAAATAAAGACATACGGCCAAGTCACACGCCCGTGTGCTAGGATCTATGGTCGATTTAAAAATTATGATTTTTCATAAAATAGGTGCAGACTTCACATGCCCAGGACACACCCTGTGCCTAAGGCCGTGCCATCCACACGGCTGAGACTGTAATATCCTGAATTAGGGCTTAATCAGAATAGTGGTTTCGTGACGACAAATTTGAGATAGAAATAATTATTTTATAATTATTTTGATGATTATGATATGATTGCTTGATTGTGTGAAAATTTCGTGATGAAATTCTATGCCTAAAGTGTTTAACTTGAAAGTAGGGACTAAATCGAATAAGTTGCAAAATTTGCATTCTAGAAGTTTTTAGTATGAAATTGCATTGAAATATTAATTAGGAGGTCTTAAATTGACCAATTTTAAGTTCATGGACAAAATTAGGAGATGGAAGGAATTTTTGAAAGTTTAGTAAGGAGGGGCATTTTGGTCATTTGGATATTAAATGAAATAAAAAGGGAAAAATAACACAAAATAGTCATCTTCTTCATATGGTTGCTGCCGAATTTTGCTCTCTCCATAGCTAGGGTTTCTTCAACTTTCAAGCTCCATAGTAAGTGATTCTAAGCCCCGTTTTTAATGTTCTTTACGTTTTTGGAATCCCGGAAGCTCGATTAAGCTTATGCTAGCAATAATTCAACCTAGGGTTTATATTTGGAAAAATACCCATAGGTGAAATTTGTGTATTTTGATGTTTTATGATATAATATGAGGTTTTAAATTATATTAGACAACTTGTGCTACTCGGTTTTGAGTGAAAACGAGTAAAAGGGCTTAATCGGTAAAAATACCTAATAGTCATAAGTACATGTTAGAGTGTGAATTTGATATTGTCATAGAAGGGAAAAATGATCAGCATGTCATAAAACATAAGAATAAGGGATAAAGTTTAATTCCCGAGCCTAGGGGCAAAAGTGTAATTATGTAAAATTTTAGGGGCAAAAGTGTAATTTTCCAAAGTTCGTATTAAATGCTGTTTTGATGAATGTATGTATTAAATAAGATTAATTTGGTATTATAGATAAAGAGAAACGGGAATCAAGTCGCGATCGAGGAAAAGAAAAGATTGTGGACTAAATTGCAAAATCTTTATATTTTGGTAAGAAGGTAAGTTCATATGTAAATAATGTAGCATAATTGTTATTTTTAAGTTATTGATGTTAATTATATGATATGCTGATTTTTTTTATCGTGAAATATTATGCTTTGTGGTTAATGTTGAGTAATATGCAAATTATGTTTACTACTTGATAAATATGAATTGCTACCGAGTATCGGTTCCGATATTCCGTGGAAGACGGCTAATGTCAGATCGAGGGAAAAAGGTCCCGTTGAACCTTAGGAATAGATTAGGATACAAGTGACATGTCACTAGGATGGTTGAGCATCTGAACTCGTTGAGTTGAGTCCGAGTTCACTTATGGATGCGAATGTTCGAACTCGTTGAGTTGAGTCCGAGTTCGTGAGATGTAACTAGGCATCCGAGCTCGTTGAGTTGAGTCTGAGTTCACTTATGGATGCGAACGCCCGAGCTCGTGGAGTTAAGTCCGAGTTCACTTATGGGCGGGTTACATGATTACTTGATTACATATGTGGCACTTATGTGCAAATTATCCGTGTATCCGAGTTATATTCTGATGTGTTCAATGGGTGAAAATTTCTATGAAATGGAAGAACACTTAAGATGCAAGTGACGTTTTGGTAAGTGTTGTGAAATGGGCACTTTGGACAGGTATGTACTTAACCCTCGGGTTGAAAATAGATACAACAACGATAAAGTGGTAAGATGATGAATGATGTTTAGAAATGTGATATATTATTGGTGATGCCATGCTAAGGTTGTTTGGTATAATTGTATTGTTATGTTACTTGTTATTTGCATATGAACTTACTAAGCATTTATGCTTACTCATTCCTTTTCATTCATTGTAGTTTTGAACAAGTCAGCTCGGGAATCAAGACAGGTCGAAGTTTCGATCACACTATCCCAAGGATTTCTATTGGTAAATGGCTTGTAAAACTTAAGTATGGCATGTATAGCAATGTACCTATTTTGTGTAAATAATTTTATGATATGGCCATGTTTGGTTGAGAAAATGTTTGACATTGATAAGTCATGGTGATGGCTAATTAGATCATGTTTGATATCATGGAAGTTTAATAGGTTATCTAGTTCATAAAAAAATTCATGGAAAAAAATGAAACTTGCCTTAAAACAGAATATTGCTGCAGCAATGACATGAATTTGAAAAATCACTAAAAATAGTATAAGTGGAATTAAATGACAAGCAAGTTATGAAATTTAAGCTTAATGAGTCTAGTTTCATTTGGATTGAACAAAATAGGCATATAAATGATATTTTATGAGATATTTAAACTTTTGTAAAACAGGGCCAGAATGATTTCTAGATCCCCTATTATGACTTTAAAAATTTATAATAAATTTTAAAAAAATAATTATAAGTTTTTATTTACATGTAAAGATTCCTTATTGAGTTTAGTTTTAATAGAAACAAACCTCATAGTCATTGAAATTTTTTATAGAGAGATATCTGATTCGTAATACACAGAGGTCAGAGCAGTCGAACCCTGAAACAGGGGAGATTTTAACTAATAAACTGTACTAATTGGCCCAACCAAAAATTCTAGAAAAAAATTAGTAAATATATATATGAGTCTAGGTTTAGGAAAAATTTACAGATCTTGATTTTGAGTTTCATAACTCGAGATATGATTTTTCTTGTAACTGTGACGCAGATAGCTAGAAAGCTGTGAATGTAGAAACAAATGATTCGAAGTTCTTAAATTGATAAATTATGTTCGGTAACACCTCAAGCTCGATTCCGACGTCAGTCTCGGGCGTGGGGGCGTTACATTTGGTGGTATCAGAGCAGGTGTAGTCGGTTCATGGACTACGTGTTGTATGTACGGATTTTTCCTATACATGCCATATGTATAAATTGTGATAGTGTGACGACTTCTGACATTTTTAAATGATTTTTATATAGTAAATGTGATACGACCATACTTCCCGAGTTGTCGGCTGCCAATGGGGATCCTCTTGAGTTGCCTGTTGGACCGATCACCCGAGCTCGAGCAAAGAGATTCAAAGACGCGAAAACAACCTTAGTTGATAGAGTTTGGGGTGAAACCGTTGCTGGACTTTTTGAAAGCTCTTGGACCAGCAAACCAATCAAACCATGCATACTCCTTCAAGCTCAAATCAGCTCGTCTTCAACTTAACTTAGCTCAACGAGCGCGTTTTAGCTCATTTCATTATTGCATTTAATATGCTGGAATAAATCATTTAAGTTGCTGTTAGTTTTATTAGTTATTTAGTTTTAATAATTAATTTTTCATAATCTGGACATGTTTTAATTATGTTCTAAATTAATTACTTAATTAATTAGGACCAATTAAATATGTCTTAACTATTACAAAGATTAATTATGTCCAAATTTTTAATTTATGATGCAAGATTTATTTGTTTATGTTGCCGAATTTAATGTGTCTAAAAGGGATTTAATTTGTTGAATTAATTGTTGTAGGAACATTACCCTTTGACAAGCATAGGTGCATGGATGATTTAAAGTTGGTGTGTTGATCTTTGGTGTCCCCTAAGTGACCATTCGGCCAAACCTTACAACTCTTCAAGAAGACCGATTGGCTGCCCAAGACAAATTAAAGTCGTTTCACACCCACTGATTATTCCTTTCACACCAAGGGCTGTTCGGTTTTGTTTGTTAACACATGTGTGGTCTGTTCAAATCGGTTTGTTCACATTCTAAGACTATTGAAGTGCTTTAGACAGCTCCTTAATCACATGAAGATTCGGCTGAACCAAACAGCAAAGATTAATTCAAATTCAAGCATTTGGTGAACCTATTGATTGCATGTCACTTCCCAAACAACCCATTCAATGTTCCTATTGAATCAAGGCATTTAGAAGTTTGTCCCTTGCCGTTTCCATGCACAAGAAACTTCAAGGAAGCTTCATCAAAAATTCTGGAATTTTTCAAAGAACCAATTAGCTACCTCAAGAGTCTATTCGACTATCCCTTGTATTCACTATAAATTGTGGCTTGTGATACTTTGGAAAGGACTTTTGCCATTTTGATAATTGAACTTTTCTTCTTGTGAGAATTTTCTTCTCTAAGTCTCGTTTAAGATTTTTGTTGGCTTATCTACCTAGTAGTGGCGTCAACCTATTTCTTTTACGAAACCGAACTTATCACTAGTTTTAGTGTGGCGTTCAAAACCCTTTATACCGAGGTTCCTATCTGTCTAGATAGTTGGTCGAGGTCCATTTTCGTTTCAGCCATCCTTTCTTAAGAACTCATAAGTCTCGGGTCGATATTTACTAATATCGGTTCAATTTGTTCTTAGGACCAACCTTACCTTATTTCGTACATCTCCCAAATATTCCAAGTTCAACAAACTTTCGTTTCTCTTCCGAACCATACACCATTTACCAACTATCCAACTTCCTTCTTTCTTAGACCTAAACTAAACACCCTTATCGAACCCAAACTTTGACATTCAAGCCTCTTCCAAATCTGAAATCACTTCTCCATTCGAATTCCCATCGACACCTTCTCGTTGACGATCGGGCAATCTACATACGACTCAACTCTCCCCGAGGCGGTTCATATCATCTGGTATAAGAGCTACTAAAACGTGGAGTTCATGCGACAAAATTAATCCTGGGCTAGTCCAAGTATACGCGAGTAAGTAGGATCCGGAAAAAAAAGAGTATAGAAATTTTTTTTTTGTATACCGAAGTCTTCTTATTTTGATTAGTTTGTTGCTGTTATTATAAAAATAAAAATCTACGCAGCCGAAAAAAAAATCGTGTACAAAAGTGATCCTATTGTATTTAGTTGTTGATATAGAACAAAAAAAAAATTATACAAGTTAAAAAAAAAATTCGAAAAAAATTCGAAAAAAAATAAAAAAAGTGATTTATGCAATTCAGTTATTATTTGATCATCAAGTTTTGATTTGATATAGTTCCCAATCCATTTTCTGTTCTAATCTCCCTAACCGTAGACACGCCACACTTTTTACCAATTCCCTGTTCTTTCAGCCAACCCTAAACCTATACGCATCTCCATTGTTATCCTTTTGAAACCGACTCACAAACTAGAAGATCAAGCCTAGTAAATCCTTTACGAGGTTATAAGAGAAGAAAGGAGTGGAAAAAGGCACGAGTGAGTGAGCGCATTCGAGGGGAGGTAAAAGCCAAACGAGCGTAAATACGAGTGTGAGTGCCATCATTCTTTCTTTCCAAGAGATTTTGTGAGGTTTGTAGTGAGGTTACAACATGTCGCGAAGTCCAAAATGTAACATGAATGAAGGACTACCAGGACAACCAATAAGAAACGTGGCTCCCGGAGGCGGAGGAGTCCCTGATTTAGGCCAGCAAGCCCTCCTAAGAGAAATCCAACGTATGTTTCGCAATGAACTCGAGTCCATAAACGAGAGACTAGACCGAGTCGAAGAGAGGGGGCAACGAGAAAGAACGCCTCAAGGCCCTAGACGTGAAAGAGGACGAGCAAGGCCGTTCGAAGACGAGATGTATGACCCAAGTGATTTAGAAAGCAACCAAGGTTCAAACCAAAGTGAGCGACACCGAGGTCAGTGAAATCGGGGTTAAAGGGATCGAGGCCGAGTTGATAATGATTTGAAGAACATTAAGCTCTCCATACCACCCTTCTAAGGCAAGTCTGATCCGGAGGCATACTTGGAGTGGGAAAAGAAAATAGAATTGGTGTTCAACTGCCATAACTACTCGGAGGCCAAGAAAGTCAAGTTGGCGGCAATCGAATTCTCCAACTACGCCATGGTGTGGTGGGACCAATTAACAACAACTCAAAGACGAAACGGAGAGAGACCAATCTCAACATGGCAAGAGATGAAGGTGGTGATGAGAAAGAGATTTATCCCGTCTTATTACCATCGAGAATTATACCAAAACTTACAAAACCTTTCGCAAGGCCACCGGAGCGTGGAGGATTATTTTAAAGAGATGGAAATAGCAATAATTCGTGCGAATGTGGAAGAAGACTGCGAGGCAACCATGGCTAGGTTCTTAGCCGGGCTAAATCGAGAGATTGCTAACGTGGTGGAGCTTCAACACTATATTGAGGTGACCGATATGGTTCATGTTACGATTAAAGTTGAAAAACAACTCAAGAAGAAAAGCTCCGTTCGGACCTATGCCAACCCCGTAAACAATTCAAAGTGGGGACAAGGTACGAGTAAAAAGGACGTCCCTAGTCTCTCGAAGGAACAAAGCAATCCTACAAAGTTTAACAAACCCGTTGGTGAATCAAGCAAAGGCAAAGAAGTTGCCAATCTAAATCACACGATGGATATCAAGTGCTTTAAGTGCTTGGGACGAGGGCATATCGCTAGTCAATGCCCTAACCGAAGAACAATGGTGATGAGCGCCAGCGGCGAAATTGAGTCCCAAGATGAGAAAGAAGAAGAATCCGACACCCCTGTCAGTGATGAAAAGGTGATCTTGAGTATGCCGTTGAAGGTGAAATCCTTGTAATCAAACGTAGCCTAAGTGTACAAAGCGCGGAGAATGAACAACAATGCGAGAATATCTTCCATACGCATTGCCTTGTGCAAGGCAAGGTGTGTAGCCTTATTGTAGATGGCGGGAGTTGTACAAACGTCGCTAGTACGTTAATGGTGGAAAAACTCTGCTTGGCCACAACGAAGCATCCTTGTCCATATAAGCTTCAATGGCTTAATGATGGTAGGGAGTTGAAGGTGACAAAACAAGTATTGGTGCCATTTTCCATCGAAAAATACAACGATGAAGTTCTCTGCGACGTGGTTCCCATGCATGACGGGCACCTATTGTTAGGCCATCCATGGCAATTTGACCGAAAGGTGGTACATGATGGCTACACCAACCGATACACCTTCAAGCATTTAGGCAAGAACATCACTTTAGCGCCGTTGACACCGAGACAAGTATACGAAGATCAAGTGAAGTTGCGTGATTCAATTGAACAATTTAAAGAGAATGAAAAGAAAGAAAAGAGTGAAAAGGTGTGTGACAAAGTGAGTGAAAAGAAACAAGGGAAACAAGTTGTTAAAATAAGAGAAAAGAATAAAGAACAAGAAAAACAAAAGAGTGAAGAAAAAACGAGTGCACAAATGAGTGTTTATGTGAAAGGGAGTGACATTCAAAAATCCTTTATGTTAAGGTAGCCTATACTTATACTCATGTACAAGGAATCATATTTGAATACTAATGAATTCGATGCTGCTTTACCTTCTTCTATTGTCTCTATCTTGCAGGAATTCAAAGATGTATTTCCCGACGAAGTTCCGAGTGGCTTACCACCTGTTTAGGGAATAGAACATCAAATCGACTTCATTCCTGGTGCGTTTATACCAAACGTACTGACTTATCGTAGTAATCCCGAGGAGACCAAGGAGCTGCAAAAGCAAGTGAATGAACTCCTTGAAAAGGGATTCATCCACGAGAGCCTTAGTTCATGCGCTGTTCCTGTTTTGTTGGTGCCGAAGAAGGATGGGACTTGGCGCATGTGCGTTGACTGTCGCGCCGTGAACAAAATCACGATTAAGTATTGTCATCCCATACCGCGCCTAGATGATATGCTCGACGAACTAAGTGGTGCTCAGTTGTTCTCCAAAATCGACCTCAAAAGCGGGTACCATCAAATACGGATGTGCGAGGGAGATGAATGGAAAACAGCGTTTAAAACTAAACACGGTTTGTACGAGTGGTTGGTAATGCCATTCGGTCTTACTAGCGCTCCTAGTACCTTTATGCGTTTAATGAACCATGTTCTTCGTGCTTACATTGGCAAATTTTGCGTGGTTTATTTTGATGACATTCTTGTTTATAGTAGGTCATTAGATGATCATTTGAGGCATTTACGAGCTGTTCTTGATGTGTTGTGAAAGGAAACTTTATATGCCAACCTTAAGAAATGCGCATTTTGTTCTAACCAAGTTGTTTTCCTAGGATTTGTTGTCAGCTCGCAAGGACTTCAAGTTGATCAAGAAAAGGTGAAAGCCATCCGTTGGTTCGTCCCAAATTTCAGCACATTGGCCGCACCTCTCACTAGCGTGATCAAAAAGAATTCAGCCTTCTTTTAGAGCAAGGAGCAAGAAAAATCATTTATTTTACTTAAAGATCATTAACTAATGCCCCATTACTTGTATTGCCTGATTTTGATAAAACGTTTGAAATTGAATGTGATGCTTCAGGTATCGGGATTGGTGCTATGTTGACCCAAAAAGGGAAGCCCGTGGCGTATTTTAGTGAAAAGCTAAGTGGTGCACCATTGAATTATCCCACATACGATAAGGAAATGTACGCTTTGATCCGAGCATTGGAAACGTGGCAACATTATTTGTGGCCGAAGGAGTTTGTCATCCATTCGGACCATGAATCGCTCAAGCACATCAAAGGCCAACACAAGCTCAACAAAAGGCACGCAAAATGGGTAGAATTTCTTGAATCCTTCCCTTATGTTATACGGTATAAAAAAGGTAAGGAAAATATTGTGGCTAATGCACTATCTCGTCGATATACCTTGTTAAATCATTTGGATTCAAAACTACTTGGGTTTGCATTTTTGAAATATTTGTATAACTCTGATACTGATTTTGGGGATGTATATAAATTGTGTGAACATACTGCTATTGATAAGTTTTTTAGGTTCGATGGCTTCTTTTTTCGAGAAGGTAAGCTTTGTATCCCACAAAGTTCTGTGCGAGAGTTGCTAGTACTCGAGGCACATAGTGGTGGTCTCATGGGCCATTTTGGCGTTGCAAAGACTTTAGCCATGCTGCAAGAACACTTCTTTTGGCCACGGATGAAACGGGATGTCGAGAAAACATGTTCGCGATGCTTGGTTTGTAAGAAGGAAAAATCAAAGGTTAACCCACATGGACTGTACATGCCTTTGCCTATTCCCAAAGGTCCCTGGATTGATCTTTCAATGGATTTTATCTTAGGTCTACCGCGAACTCGAACCGGAAAAGATTCCATTTTTGTTGTAGTAGATCGATTTTCAAAAATGTCACATTTTGTTGCTTGTTCAAAAACTGATGATGCTGTTAATATTGCTAACCTTTTTGTTAAAGAAGTTGTTAGGTTGCATGGAATTCCGAAGACGATAGTGTCCTACCGCGATGCAAAATTTCTTAGCCATTTTTGGAGGACACTTTAGAGCAAGTTAGGCACGAAGCTCTTATTCTCCATGACATGTCATCCTCAAACGGATGGACAAACAGAGGTGGTGAACCGTGTAATATCCACTCTACTACGAGCCTTAGTCCGCAAAAATCTCAAATCGTGGGAGGAATGCCTACCTCATATTGAGTTTGCCTATAATCAAACTGTTCACTCTGCTACTAAATTCTCTCCATTTGAAATAGTTTACGGTTTTAATCCTCTATCCCCTCTTGATCTAATTCCATTACCTAACGATCAAATTATTAATATAGATGCCAAGAAGAAAGCGGATTATGTGAAACAATTGCATCAAAAGGTTAAGGCTAATATTAAGGCTAGGACGGAGCAATATGTGCGCAAGGCCAACAAGGGGAGAAAACAGGTCATATTTGAACCCAGAGATTGGGTGTGGGTTCATATGCGGAAGGAAAGATTTCCAGCTTAGCGAAAGTCAAAGTTATTGCCAAGAGGAGATGGGCCATTTCAAGTTTTGGAATGAATAAACGATAATTCTTATAAACTTGATCTCCCAGGTGAGTACAATGTAAGTGCTACCTTTAACGTAGCTGATCTCTCTTTCTATGATATAGGTGACGATTTGGGGGCAAATCGCTTCGAAGAGAGAAGGAATGATACGACCATACTTCCCGAGTTGTCGGCTGCCAATGAGGATCCTCTTGAGTTGCCCGTAGGACCGATCACCCGAGCTCGAGCAAAGAGATTCAAAGACGCGACAACGACCTTAGTTGATAGAGTTTGGGGTGAAACCATTGCTGGACTTTTTGAAAGCTCTTGGACCAGCAAACCAATCAAACCATGCATACTCCTTCAAGCTCAAATCAGCTCGTCTTCAACTTAACTTAGCTCAACGAGCTTGTTTCACTCATTTCATTATTGCGTTTAATATCTTTGGAATAAATCATTTAAGTTTGTTGTTAGTTTTATTAGTTATTTAGTTTTAATAATTAATTTGTCATAATCGGACATGTTTTAATTATGTTCTAAATCAATTACTTAATTAATTAGGACCAATTAAATATGTCTTAACTATTACAAAGATTAATTATGTCCAAATTTTAATTTATGATGCAAGATTTATTTGTTTATGTTGCGAGAATTTAATGTGTCTAAAAGGGATTTAATTTTTTGAATTAATTGTTGTAGGTACATTACCCCCTTGGACGACATAGGTGCATGGATGATTTAAAGTTGGTGTTCGATCTTTGGTGTCCCCTAAGTGACCATTCGACCAAACCTTACAACTCTTCAAGAAGACCGATTGGTTGCCCAAGACAAATTAAAGTCGTATTCACACCCACTGATTATTCCTTTCACACCAAGGGCTGCTCGATTTTGTTTGTTCACACATGTGTGGCTGTTCAAATCGGTTTGTTCACATTCTAAGACTATTGAAGTGCTTTAGACAGCTCCTTAATCACATGAAGATTCGGCTGAACCAAGCAGTAGCATTAATTCAAATTCAAGCATTTGGCTGAACCTATTGTTTGCATGTCAGCTTCCCAAACAACCCATTCAATGTTCCTATTGAATCAAGGCATTTAGAAGCTGTCCCTTGCCGTTTTCCATGCACAAGAAACTTCAAGGAAGCTTCATCAAAAATTCTGGAATTTTTCAGCAACCAATTAGCTACCTTAAGAGTCTATTCGACTATCCCTTGTATTCACTATAAATTGTGGCTTGTGATACTTTGGAAAGGACTTTTTCCATTTTGATAATTGAACTTTTGTTCTTGTGAGAATTTTCTTCTCTAAGTCTCGTTTAAGATTTTTGTTGGCTTATCTACCTAGTAGTGGCGTCAACCTATTTCTTTTACGAAACTGAACTTATCACTAGTTTTAGTGTGGCGTTCAAAACCCTTTATACCGAGGTTCCTATCTGTCTAGATAGTGGGTCGAGGTCCATTTTCGTTTCAGCCATCCTTTCTTAAGAACTCATAAGTCTCGGGTCAATATTTACTAATATCGGTTCAACTTGTTCTTAGGACCAACCTTACCTTATTTCGTACATCTCCCAAATATTCCAAGTTCAACCAACTTTCGTTTCTCTTCCGAACCATACACCTTTTACCAACTATCCAACTTCCTTCTTTCTTAGACCTAAACTAAACACCCTTATCGAACCCAAACTTTGACATTCAAGCCTCTTCCAAATCTGAAATCACTTATCCATTCCAATTCCCATCGAAACCTTCTCGTTGACGATCGGGCAATCTACATACGACTTGACTCTCCCCGAGGTAGTTCGTATCAAAATGGATCCCGATCCAGCTGTGGCAGATGAAGTAGAGAGTAATGCGCCAGCTCCGGCTGAAGGGGCAGCACCGACTAAAAACCCACCTCCTACTGTTGGTCAGGGAGGAGGAGAAAGGGATCGGGAAGTCTTTCTCCAAATGATGAGTGCATGGTACACTGAGTTCGTTCGTACGAACCCAAATGTACGACCTCCCCCACCTCCTCTAATTCCTCAACCTATGCCTCCGATGCCTCAAGGAGTGGATATGATAAAATTTCACAGAAACCCTGTTGATAGAATTCGTAAACAAGGGACTGAAGAATTTAGAGCAAATATTGATGATGATGCAGAGAAAGCAGAGTTCTGGCTTGAAAATTCTATCCGGGTATTTGATGAATTATCTTGTACACCTGAAGAATGTTTGAAATGTGCTACATCTTTGTTGAGAGATTCAGCCTATAATTGGTGGAAAACTTTAATTTCGGTGGTACCGAAAGAGAGGGTAACTTGGGAATTCTTTCAAGAACAGTTTCGGAAGAAATATATTAGTGAAAGATTTAGTGATCAGAAATGTAAAGAGTTTCTTGAGCTGAAGCAAGGTAATATGACAGTCTCAGAATATGAAAAAGAGTTTGTTCGATTGAGTAAGTATGCCAGGGAATATGTTCCTACAGAAGCCAAGATGTACTGACAATTTGAAGACGAGCTCAACAAAGACATTAAGGTATTTGTCGGGATCCTTGAACTGAAAGAAATGGTAGTACTGGTTGATCGAGCTTGCAAGGCTGAAGAACTACTTAAAGAGAAGAGAAAGGTAGAGGCTGAGACACGATATTGGAAGAAAAGGCCAATGAGTAAGGCACCTTCACAGCAACCCGGAAAGTCAAGAAATATGAATCCTCGTTCCCAAGTTCCAGCTAGGCAATCATATGGAGATTTTAAGAAGCAGAATGTGGGTCCTAAATCTCAGAATACTTCTACAGCTAGTGTAGGGAACTCGAGATTTGTTAAAACCGAGTGCCAGGGGTGTGGTAGAAATCATTTTGGTCCGTGCAGAGCAAATGAATGTTTTCGATGTGGTTCTCCGGATCATTTTATTAGAAATTGCCCAGAGAGAGCTGAGAAAGAAAAATTTCAGGATGTAAAAGCTAGTGGTGCAAACTTGAGGGGAAGGTATCCGAGAAATGCTGGAAGTGAAACAAGCAGTAAGAATGTAGCCAGAGATGCAGCAGTTAGATCTGAAGGAAGAGCTCCAGTTAGAACTTATGCTATTAAAGCGCGTGAAGATGCTTCCTCACCCGATGTGATTACCGGTACATTTTCTCTTTATGATATTAATGTTATTGCTTTGATTGGTCCCGGTTCTACTCATTCATATGTATGCATGAAGTTGGTGTCTAGTATGAATATACCTGTTGAGAACACAGAATTTATGGTTAGAGTGTCGAATCCGTTAGGTAAATGTGTGATAGTTGATAAAGTATGCAAGAAATGTCCTTTAATGATTTGGGGTCATTACTTTCCGGCTGACTTGATGTTGTTGTCGTTTGATGAACTTGATGTTATTTTGGGTATGGATTGGTTGACATTGCATGATGCTATAGTAAATTGCAAAGAAAAGGTTATAGAATTAAAGTGTGAAAACGGTGAAACTCTACGGGTTGAATCAGATAAATCAGAGGCATTGTCTAGTGTGATTTCTTCGATGTCGGCTCAGAGATATTTGAAAAAGGGTTATGAAGATTATTTGGCGTATGTAATTAATACAAAAGAAGTTAAAAAGAAAGTTGAATCAGTGCCGGTTGTGTGTGAATTTGCGGATGTATTTCTAGAAGAATTGCTGGGTTTGCCTCCAGTCAGGGAAGTAGAATTTGGTATTGATTTGATACCGGGAACAGCTCCGATCTTGACTGTTCCATATAGAATGGCACCAACAGAGTTGAAAGAATTAAAGTTGCAGTTGCAAGAGTTGACTGATAAAGGCTTTGTAAGATCGAGTTTTTCACCTTGGGGTGCTCCTGTGTTATTTGTGAAAAAGAAGGATGGTTCTATGAGATTATGTGTTGATTATCGACAGTTAAACAAGGTGACAATCAAAAACAAGTATCCATTGCCGAGAATTGATGATTTGTTTGATCAGCTAAAAGGAGCGACATGGTTTTCAAAGATTGACTTGAGATCTGGGTATTATCAGCTGCGAGTAAAAGAGTCAGATGTGCCTAAAACTGCTTTTAGAACAAGGTACGATCATTATGAATTTTTAGTTATGCCATTCGGGTTGACAAATGCTCCTGCTGTGTTTATGGATTTAATGAATTGCATATTTTGGCCATACTTGGACAAATTTGTTGTGGTGTTTATAGATGATATTTTAATTTATTCAAAAGATGAGACAGAGTATGCTGAGCATTTGAGGATAGTTTTGCAAACTTTGAGAAATAAGTAGTTATATGCCAAGTTTAGTAAAAGTGAATTTTGGCTTCGGGAAGTTGGATTTTTGGGTCATATTGTTTCAGGTGATGGTATACGAGTTGATCTTAGTAAAATTTCAGCCATTATTGATTGGAAATCACCAAAAAACGTAACTGAAGTTAGAAGTTTCTTAGGGCTAGCTGGGTATTATCGGCGGTTTGTAAACAGATTTTCTATAATTGCTGCTCCCATGACTAGACTACTCCGAAAGGATGTTAAATTTGAATGGACGGAAGAATGTCAACAAAGTTTCGAAGAATTGAAAAAGTTATTAACTGAAGCACCAGTGTTAGTACAACCCGAATCAGGTAAAGAATTTGTAGTGTATAGTGATGCTTCTCTAAATGGCTTGGGTGTGTACTCATGCAAGAAGGAAAAGTAGTGGCTTATGCTTCGAGGCAGTTAAAACCTCATGAGAGGAATTATCCTACTCACGATTTGGAATTGGCTGCGGTGGTATTTGCTTTGAAGATTTGGCGACATTATTTGTATGGTGAAAAGTGCCGTGTATATACTGATCACAAAAGTCTTAAATACTTGATGTCACAAAAAGACTTAAATTTGAGACAGCGTAGATGGTTGGAGTTATTGAAAGATTATGAGCTTGTTATTGATTATCATCCAGGAAAAGCGAATGTGGTTGCCGATGCTTTAAGCAAAAAGTTTTTGTTTGCTTTGAAAGTTATGAACACTCAGTTGAAAATGTCAGATGATAGTTTAATTCTAGCAGAGATAAGAGCTAGACCAATATTTTTACAAGAGATTTCTGAAGCTCAGAAAAATGATCAAGATTTGCTAGCCAAGAGAAGATAGTGTGAAGCTGATACGGGATCAGATTTCAGAATCGGTTCTGATGGTAGCTTGATGTTTAAAAATCAGATTTGTTTATCGAAAAATGATGAGTTGATTCAAAAGATTTTGCATGAAGCACATAATGGCTGTTTGGCTGCTCATCCGGGCAGTACGAAAATGTATAATGACTTGAAGAAAATGTATTGGTGGAGTGGAATGAAAAGAAATATTTCCGAGTTTGTATCAAAGTGCTTAATTTGTCAACAGGTGAAAGCTGAACACCAAGTGCCTTCAGGATTACTTCAGCCTATTATGGTTCCTGAATGGAAATGGGATCGGATTACTATGGATTTTGTTTTAGGGTTGCCATTGACTCCAGGAAAGAAAGATGCCATCTGGGTAATAGTTGACAGACTGAATAAATCGGCTCATTTTATTCCGGTACATACGGATTATTCTCTTAATAAGTTGGCTGAATTGTATATCCGTGAGATTGTTAGACTTCATGGAATACCTTTGTTAATCATTTCGGATAGAGATCCGAGATTTACTTCACGGTTTTGGCAAAAGTTGCAAGAGGCATTAGGTACAAAGTTAAATTTCAAAGATCGCTTTCATCCACAAACCGATGGGCAATCGAGAGAGAGTAATTCGATTCTTGAAGACATGCTCGGATGTTGCGTATTGGAATTTCAAGGTAGTTGGGAAAGGTACTTACCGTTGGTAGAATTTGCTTATAATAATAGTTATCGACGAGTTTGAAAATGGCACCTTATGAAGCATTATATGGTCGTAAGTGTTTAACGCCTTTGTATTGGATGAACTCAAGGAAAATCAGATTTATGGAGTTGATCTAATAAAAGAAACCGAAGAAAAGGTGAAAGTGATTCGAGATTGTTTGAAAGCTGCTTCAGATAGACAGAAATCTTATGCGGATTTGAAACGAAAAGAAATCGAGTTTCAAGTTAGTGATAAGGTATTTTTGAAAGTGTCTCCATGGAAGAAAGTCCTTAGATTTGGACGGAAGGGCAAGTTAAGTCCGCGTTTTATTGGGCCGTGTGAAATAATTGAAAAAGTTGGATCGGTAGCATATCGGCTAGCATTACCACCTAAATTAGAGAGGATTCATGATGTGTTCCACGTATCTATGCTACGTCGGTATCGTTCGAATCCTTCACATATAATTTCACCGACAGAAATTGAACTACGACCGGATATGACTTACGAACAAGAACCGATTAAGATCTTAGCTCGAGAGGTCAAGAAACTAAGAAATAAAAGTGTCGCTTTCGTGAAAGTATTGTGGAAAAAGCATGGGGTAGAAGAGACTACATGGGAACCTAAAGAAACTATGAGAAACCAATACCCACACTGTTTTCTGGTAAGATTTTTAGAGGACGAAAATCCTTAAAAAGGGGAGAGTTGTAATATCTCGAATTAGGGCTTAATCAGAATAGTGGTTTCGTGACCACAAATCTGAGATAGAAATAATTATTTTATAATTATTTTGATGATTATGATATGATTGCATGATTGTGTGAAAATTTCGTGATGAAATTCTATGCCTAAAGTGTTTAAATTGAAAGTAGGGACTAAATCGAATAAGTTGCAAAATTTGTATTCTAGAAGTTTTTAGTATGAAATTGCATTGAAATATTAATTAGGAGGTCTTAAATTGACCAATTTTAAGTTCATGGACAAAATTAGGACATGGAAGGAATTTTTGAAAGTTTAGTAAGGAGGGGCATTTTGGTCATTTGGATATTAAATGAAATAAAAAGGGAAAAATAACACAAAATAGTCATCTTCTTCATATGGTTGCTGCCGAATTTTGCTCTCTCCATAGCTAGGGTTTCTTCAACTTTCAAGCTCCATAGTAAGTGATTCTAAGCCCCGTTTTTAATGTTCTTTACGTTTTTGGAATCCCGGAAGCTCGATTAAGCTTATGCTAGCAATAATTCAACCTAGGGTTTATATTTGGAAAAATACCCATAGGTGAAATTTGTGTATTTTGATGTTTTATGATAGAATATGAGGTTTTAAATTATGTTAGACAACTTGTGCTACTCGGTTTTGAGTGAAAACGAGTAAAAGGGCTTAATTGGTAAAATACCTAATAGTCATAAGTACATGTTAGAGTGTGAATTTGATATTGTCATAGAAGGGAAAAATGATCAGCATGTCATAAAACATAAGAATAATGTATAAAGTTTAATTCCCGAGCCTAGGGGCAAAAGTGTAATTATGCAAAAGTTTAGGGGCAAAAGTGTAATTTTCCAAAGTTCGTATTAAATGCTGTTTTGATGAATGTATGTATTAAATAAGATTAATTTGGTATTATAGATCAAGAGAAACGGGAATCAAGTCGCGATCGAGGAAAAGAAAAGATTGTGGACTAAATTGCAAAATCTTTATATTTTGGTACCAAGGTAAGTTCATGTGTAAATAATGTAGCATAATTGTTATTTTTAAGTTATTGATGTTAATTATATGATATGATGATTTTTTTATCGTGAAATATTATTCTTTGTGGTTAATGTTGAGTAATATGCAAATTATGTTTACTACTTGATAAATATGAATTGCTACCGAGTATTGGTTCTGATATTCCGTGGAAGATGGCTAATGTCAGATCGAGGGAAAAAGGTCCCGTTGAACCTTAGGAATAGATTAGGATACAAGTGACATGTCACTAGGATGGTTGAGCATCCGAACTCATTGAGTTGAGTCCGAGTTCACTTATGGATGCGAATGTTCGAACTCGTTGAGTTGAGTCCGAGTTCGTGAGATGTAACTAGGCATCCGAGCTCGTTGAGTTGAGTCCGAGTTCACTTATGGATGCGAACGCTCGAGCTCATTGAGTTGAGTCCGAGTTCACTTATGGGTGGGTTACATGATTACTTGATTACATATGTGGCACTTATGTGCAAATTATCCATGTATCCGAGTTATATTCCAATGTGTTCAATGGGTGAAATTTTCTATGAAATGGAAGAACACTTAAGATGCAAGTGACGTTTTGGTAAGTGTTGTGAAATGGGCACTTTGGACAGGTATGTACTTAACCCTCGGGTTGAAAATAGATACAACAACGATAAAGTGGTAAGATGATGAATGATGTTTAGAAATGTGATATATTTTTTGGTGATGCCATGCTAAGGTTGTTTGGTATAATTGTATTGTTATGTTACTTGTTATTTGCATATGAACTTACTAAGCATTTATGCTTACTCCTTCCTTTTCATTCATTATAGTTTTGAACAAGTTAGCTCGGGAATCGGGACAGGTCGAAGTTTCGATCACACTATTCGAAGGATTTCTATTGGTAAATGGCTTGTAAAACTTAAATATGGCATGTATAGCAATGTACCTATTTTGTGTAAATAATTTTATGATATGGCCATGTTTTGTTGAGAAAATGTTTGATATTGATAAGTCATGGTGATAGCTAATTAGATCATGTTTGATATCATGGAAGTTTAATAGGTTATCTAGTTCATAAAAAAATTCATGGAAAAAATGAAACTTGCCTTAAAACAGAATATTGCTGCAGCAATGACATGAATTTGAAAAATCACTAAAAATAGTATAAGTGTAATTAAATGATGAGTAAGTTATGAAATTGAAGCTTAATGAGTCTATTTTCATGTGGATTAAACAAAACAGGCATATAAGTTATATTTTATGATATATTTAAAATTTTGTGAAACAGGGCCAGAATGATTTCTGGATCCCCTGTTCTGACTTTAAAAATTTATAATAAATTTTACAGAAATAATTATAAGTTTTTATTTAAATTTACAGATTCCTTATCGAGTATATTTTTAAGAGAAACAAATCTCATAGTCATTGAAAGTTTGTATAGAGAGATATCTGATTCGTAATACACAGAGGTCAGAGCAGTCGAACCCTGAAACAGGGGAGACTTTAACTAATAAACTGTACTAATTGGCCCAACCAAAAATTATAGAAAAAAATTAGTAAATAGATATATGAGTCTAAATTTAGGGAAAATTTATAGATCTTGATTTTGAGTTTCGTAACTTGAGATATGATTTTTCTTGTAACTGTGACGCAGATAGCTAGAAAGCTGTGGATGTAGAAACAAATGATTCGAAGTTCTTAAATTGATAAATTATGTTCGGTAACACCTCAAGCTTGATTTCGGCGTCGGTCTCGGGCGTGGGGGCGTTACAGAGACACACGCGTGTGTCTCTACCCATGTGCTCAATTATAAGCATTCTATTTTGCAAAAATTAGGGTGCAGTGGACATACGGCCTAAACACATGCCCGTGGGGCAAACGGTGTGTTACACATGTCCTAGACACACGCCCATATGTCTACCCGTGTGGACAAAAATAGGGATATTTACCATGTCATTTTGCCACCCTTTGATGCACACACCTAGACAACACAACATAGCACTAATCCAAGCATTTATATACAATCAAATCAGCCACAACCAAGACATCAACACATCATTCACATGCTACCATCTATCATACCCAAACAACATCAACACATCATTCACATGATACCATCTATCATACCCAAACATCTCATACTTATCAACTCAAATCATGAAACTTCCCACATCCATGAAAGGCATCATTATATACATTACTTATACCAATAGTAGCCAATTTCAAAAGGGCCTAATACAAAATAAACTTTCAACCAATATAAGCCAACACATTTGGCCAAATCAATTATGACACATAACAAAATGACCAAGTCCCCTATACACGCCATAACTCAAAATGTTGAAATCATTGGTACCCAAATAATTGTTGATAGTGTGAGTGGATTTTCGACGGTCTCCGAGTCCCGAGCTAGCTTGGTGACACTATAAGATAAGGGAAAGGAAGGGAGTAAGCTATAAAGCTTAGTAAGTTCCTATACAAATAATAAGCATCAAAATCACACATAAATCATACAGTTAACATAATGAAGATTGGCATGAATGTTATTCAAGTCTCATAGTCATAACTTACTCTACAACCTTTCCAAGGGTTCATCACATATCGAGCTCATTACGTATGAGTTTTACGTATATACTTGTACCACCTCGCAACATAACCATAGTTTTTCACAACTTTGACATTCCCATTGAACACTCGAAATATTAACGGATACTCAGAAATCTTGCACATAAGTGTCATATATGTAGCCAAAGCTACTCTACATCTCATAATACATGTATGCTCATTTTCGAGCTATTCATGTGTCTACTCACACAAGCTGTCAGTCAGGATGTAGCTGCGCAGTGCTGCTCACACAAGATTTTAGGTATCTACAACACATTTCGGACTACCCAACCACTGGTAGGACATACAAGACCAGCACCTGGATCACATAAACACATGGGCTCATAGTGACATGTCACTCGTATCCTATTCTATTCCTAAGGCTCAATCGGGAATTCTCGCTTGTACAAAACTTTGTCGAATACGTCCAAAGAGTCAATCATAATTCATGCAACATTAAAGCATTTAAAACATAAATATAAAAATGCATTATTTACATACGAACTTACCTCGGTACAAAAATAGTAGAATTGGACCAAATTGTCAAACACTTTGTTTTTCCCCCGATCTAGGTCTGAACCTCATTTTTCTTAATTTATAATAAAAAATTTAACTTATTTAATACACACAATGTTCAATTAATTCCAAAAATCATATTATGGAAAAATTACATTTTTGTCCCTAATGTTTCACATTTTTACAATTTAGTCCCTAGGCTCGTAAATTGAAATGTATTCAATTTCTTCAAAATCCAAGCCTAGCCAAATCATTTTCATACTTATACCAGCTCACATTTTCCACTTAATCACACTTTTGTTACTTATTTTATAACTTTTACAAATAAACCCTTTTTGACATTTCCATAAAAAATCACCTAGCAAAAGTTGTTTATCTAACACCGAACATGCATTTTCTACCACATGACATAAAAATACAAATATCTAATATGGGTAAAATTTTAAACTTCATCTTTCTTTCAAATTTGTCCTTGAATATGCTAGATTAGGTTGCAAGGATCTCAAAAACATGAAAATCATTAAAAATGGGGCTAGAACGGACTTACAATCGAGCTTGGAAGCTTGACAAACCCTAGCTATGTCTGTCTCTTGTAAATTTTGTTCAAGGGGTAGAAGATGAGCAAAAATTGGCTTTTATTTTGCTTATTAATTCATTTATTAACCAAATGACCAAAATGCCCTTAAGTTAAAACATAAAAATTCTCTTACTTCATGTCCATTTTTGTCCACCAACTTAAGTAATGGTCTAATTACCATCTAAGGACCTCTAATTTAAAATTTCATAGCAATTAGACACCTCTAGCTTATAGAACTTAAGTTTTGCACTTTTTATTATTTAGTCCTTTTTACTAAATTGAGTGCTCAAACGTCAAAATTTTCGAACGAAATTTTTATAGAATCATTCCATAAAATCGCAGCCCGTAAAAATATAAGAAAAATAATTTTTCTTGCGTCTTTGTGGTCCCGAAACTACTGTTCCGACTAGACCCAAAATCGGGTTGTTACATTAAAAGTAAATTATATTGCTTCACGAAATATTATGCTGATGACTAAATTAAAAAATATATAAAAGTGATATATGAAGTACATGATAATAATTATTAGTGAATTGAGGATGAATAGTAAAATTTGAAATATATTACATGTATTAAAGATAGTGAAGATATAAGTATACGGATTATTGGTACAAGGATTAAATTGTAAAGTATGTAAAAGCATTATGAAAAAAGTGTAAAAGTGATATGCATGATATAATTTACCCAAGTAGACGAGATTAGAACAATTAGGATATTAGTGGTACATCATTAAGGGACCCTAACGCACTCTTTGGTTAATAGCACGCTAGTGCTTTCCAAATATTAGCACATTTGTACTCTGTTTAATAGTGCATAATAATGCACCTCTGTATTAGTTTCGTATATCCTAAGTGTTTCGTTTAATCAACTGGGCCTCTGTTAAAAAGGTAACAATTTTGGTTACAAGGTAAAGGTTTATTTCTGATTCATGTTTGAAATATTGACTTAAAAATAAATTGTGAAAGAACTAGTAAGAAAATATGTGAGGATTTAAGGACTAAATTGTGAAATGAAAGAATAGAGAATGAATACAAATAAATACTAAGCTAGATAAATATATGCAGAAAGGAACTATAGAACTATAGAGATGATTTTAAGAAAACTAAATGAAGAAATATGAACTCGATTAAGTAAAAAAGAAATATAGAATTATAAGAATAACTTCAAAGGATAATCGAAAAAATATAGAAATAATAAAGTTCATGATTAAAAGAAAACAAGAAAATTTCGAGGACGAAATTTATTTTAAAGGGGAGAGAAATGTAATACCTTGAAAATTACTACAATAAGAAAGTAAGGATATTATCCTTGATATAGTAAAACAAGGAAATAAAGTGACAAAAAGGGAAATTTTGAGTTATGTCAACATTGGGAAGTATATTATGATATATTAATTCAAGAAAGGACTAAATCGTAAAAGTGAGAAAATTTTTGTTGCCCAAGAGTAAATACTCAAAATTTGAGGGTTAAAGTGTAAATATGAAAAAGTTAAAGGACCAATAGTGTAAATATTTTAAGGGTGGAATGATCTAGAAACTAAGGAAAATGGATGAATTAGGACAAAATTGAATAGGTGAAAAATTATGACGGACTAAATCATAATTTTACCAAATTAACTGATGGCTCAAGGATGGAATTTTAAAAGATCATAAAGGGCAAAATGGTCAATTAGAAAGAGAGAGAAATCTAGAAGGCAATGATGATGTTAGTGATATTTTAGATTAATTAAATAAATAAATATTAGTTTATTAATATTTTAATGAGGTATTTTATATTATTTTATTATTATTTTATTTAATATATAAGGAGATTCATGCAACCAACGTGAGAAAGAGAAAAGAAAGGAAGAAATTTTATTTTCTTACAATTTGGTCCTTTCACCAAAAATTCACCATTTTCACTTAGAAATCAAAATAATTTTCATAGCCATCAAGAGAGAAAGATAATAAGGAGACTATGGGGAGCTAGAATATGAAGTTAGATTCAAGAAATAGAAGTTGGAGGAGAGAGAAAATCAAGTTAAATATTGAAATCAATAGGACAATGTAAGAACATCAAGACTCCAACATATTTTTTTTTTAGTTGATATTATTGAAAAAGCATGATAATGATCTTAAAGTAGAGTTTTTTTTTTTAAGGTTCTATGTTCTTGATATGTTAGTGAAGGGAAATAGGAGGAAGTGATGGGAAATATTATAGAGAAAGGAAATAAGGGTGTTATAAACTTGGAAATCAACATTTTGCACTAAAACAGTTTTGGACAGCAGCAGTAGTTTAACTTTGAAAGTCACCAAAAATTTTCGAAATCAAATTAGAGGTTGAATAAAAATGAAATTAAATTTTATTAAGTCTAGTTTTTCATAGAAGAAACGGTGTAAGCAATGGAATTGTAAATTATGATATATAATAAATTTTGTGAGACAAGGTCAGAATGATTTTGGGTTCTCCTGTTCTAATTTTGGAAAATCATTAAAACTTGTAAACAAATACTTAGAAGTTTAAATTTATATTTTTAAATTCTTAATGAGCCTATTTTCAATAGAAACAAATGGAAACATGATTCAAACTTTGCACCAAGAGATAATTAATTTTAAGTAAAGAAAGGTCAAAGCTGTCAAATAGCAGAAAATGGATAAATTAGAAGATTTTACTGTACTTATTGGCTAAATTATAAATTCTGAAATTTTTATGGTAGAAAGATATTTGAGTCTAGTTTCAAAAACATCAAGCGGATCTTAGTTTAGAATTCTGTAACTTTAGATATAAATAATTTAGTGATTATGATTCAAGTGGACAACTTGATATGAACATATAAGTAAATAGTGGAATTATATATACATTAAGGATGTGGAATGGAGTGAAGGAGAAGGAAAATATTTGAATATTCAGATAGCATAGGTTTATATTAAAAATGGCTAATTTGCATGTTTTAGGCTCAGGGACTAAATTGAATAAAAGTAAAACTTTAGGGGAAATTTTGCAAAAATGCAAAAAAACCAAATTGCATGAAATGAATTGTTTTATTATTTAAATTAATAAATTGAATGAAATTATTAATTTAGATCAAGATCGGGTGGAAAATACAGGAAAATAGAAAATTTCTAAAATGCCCCTGAATCTTGATATTTCTGCAATATAGCTAGGTAAGTTCGTGTAACTAAATTGTGTTTATTTTTATGCTTGAATTAAGTGTGGTACGTGTTTATGTGAATTATATAAATGTTATAATGTATGAAATAACCACATGTCTGTTAATGTCCGAAAAATGTTAAGTTTCGTTTGAATAATGAAATTCGATGGATACATGATTTCCCGTATTGAATGTGGTCCTGCATATGTTGCGGACATAATATAGCTCAGACGAGAAATCCTGTTATAAGCCCTCTTGAGTGTCTTGTTATATAGTTCTTGCGAGCATCCTGATCGGTAGTGATCCTATATGTGTTCTGCACTACTGTAGCTCTTTGTGAGCGTCCTGTTACATGATCAGTTGTGATCCTACATATATTGCAGACACAAACGCAGCTCTTCACGGGTGTCCTAATATAAGCTCTTATGAGCTTCCTGATATGGCTCGCTTGAAACTTTTTCTTATGCTATCCGAAGCTCCCTGTTAATAACTCTTCGGAGTTACCTGTTAAGCTCAATGAGCTTCCTGTTCTAAACTCTTATGAGTTTTCTATTTAGTCCAGATAAGCGACCTATTACATGGCTCATCTGAGCATCTTGTTATACGGCTCGAGAGTGATTTCTAATTATGTGACCTAAACGGTACCCCTGAATATAAATTAATGGATAAATGATTTGTATACCTCGTGTATACTACCTGTGTATCCATCGATATTTCAATGATTCAACGGAAAAAACTCTTGAAGTAAGAAAATATGAGTTTAATATAATTTAATTCTTAAATATCCCTAAAATACATGGAAATGATATTTATTTGATATATTGAAACATGACATGGAAAATACATGTGTACAAAACTTGCCTGATAATTATGTATATTCATGATTATGAACTGTTTCTGGAATAAATATATACGAAATTCATGAAAATGATGGTATATGAAATATTGATATAATGAAATGAATGATTTATGTTTATGAAGAAACGGCAAGAGAGTGGTATGTATCATGACATGTAAATATGTGACTATCTTTGATATGTTGATACAAGGAAATTATATAAGTTGAGACGAGTAATAAAATCAAGTATGACATGTCGAGAAAATAAGTTTATCAATGTTGAATTTATATGAAATATGTGCAAGTACGCTAGCTAGTGTTGTTGTTGATGCTTAGGCAAGTGCCAAGCTATTGGTTGAATGGTAATATGTTTATTTATATGAAGCATTGAAATGGTAAGTACTCAAGAGAAAATATGCTAATGCTCATGAAAGAGTGGTAAGGTTTAAATTTTGCAATTTCTTATGAAATGATTTATCATGTGATTAATTCGAAAAAGGTCTATGTTTAAATGCACTAGCTTGTAACTATGATGGAATGATATACTTATGATTGGTGTGTTAAGCACACGATATGAATATGAAAGAGTTAAAGTTGCTTAAAATCCTACCATGCTAAGAATAAAATGTATAAGTGATACTGTAGATTATTCACTTGGTGAGTTGTTAAATATAACTTCATGAGTATCGTGGTTCAATAATGGATTATTCTTGATATAAATAAATTTTATATTTGAAAATAAATATTATGATCAAAGATTATACGAGCTGACCAACCATTCATTGCTTACGTATTTGTTCATATTTACCTTACAGATTATCGGAAGCTCGAATGGGTTGGAAGCTTGTCGGAGCTATATCACAGTATCCATTGGTTCTATTGGTAATTTTGGATAATCTAATTCTGGTTATAATGGCATGTATAGGTTATTTTGATTAAACATTAACCTATATGTGTTTTGGTATTTTGGTATATGCACAATTTGCCTTATAATGATAATGTTCTAAAATGTTTGGTTAGTTTGATGACAAGTTGGGTAAGAAATGAGGCTAGGAAAAATGGCCTATTTTGTCCACACGGGCAGAAACACGGGTGTGTGTCTCAACCATGTGTGACACACGGCCAGATGACACAGCGATGTGTCCACTGCATCTTCTAATTTATGCAAAACAAAATGCCCACACAGTCTAAGATACGGACGTGTCTTGCTCACACGGCCTGGCCACATGGCCGTGTGACCTCTACAGTATTGAAAATTTTAAATATTTTTGAAATTTTTTTTGAGTTTCTAGTTTTGTCCCGATATGTTTCTATTGTATATTTTAGGCTTCGATGGCTCACATAAGGGATGTTATGATTAAATTTGATTGATTTCAGGTATGAATGTTATATGAAGTGAAATTTCTATTAAATGATCTGTAAATTCTGGTAATATTTCGAAACCCTGTTCCGGCGACGAATACAGGTTAGGGGTGTAACACTCTCCAATCTGTAACAACAAATAAAGAAAGAAGGCAACTTTTATTTTTATTTTAGTCAATAATCTCTTAAGGTAAGTGTGTTTCTTATTGAGTAAGAAGACCCATGCTTTAGATTTTTGAATTTTTAAGGGTATATAAAGTTGTCATTAATGAATCGTTGGTGAAATTAAGCATGATTTTGACGGGAATTTGAAGTATGAGTTTTGATCATGTTAGGACTAAGTTAGAAAGTTGAGAAAATTATTGGAATTGATTAGAGATACAATTAAGCTATATAGTTTTTATGACATTAGGGACTAAATTGAATAAATTAAAAATTGTTAGAAAATTATGTTATAGATTGAAAGTTTGGGGTCCCTAGAGAATGAATGTGAAATCGGATTTTGATTTGATACTAAATATGGAAAAATATTAGTACTTTGAATATAAAGACTAAAATGACTAAAATGCAAATTATGCTTAATTGATGTGTTTTTCATGTGATTGTGTGAAACCAAATATCGTTCTTATAGTAGAATTATCGTATGTAGCTAAAGACGATGTCGAGACGTCTCAAGATAAAGGACAGATGAAGGTCATAGATGAGTAGCTATCATGGTGTGTGCTTTTATGATTGAATTCAATTTATATTTACTTGAGTTTTGAAACTAGCTTGCTTAGGGTAATGATCTAACTTGTCTTATGGATAGGTGAGAATGAAATAGTTGGTAACTTGTGAAAAACGTGATAATATGCATATGATAATATTAAATGGTATGAGATTGATTTGGGGATGATTTGAATTGGTTATGTATTAAACTATGATATGTGAACCATGTATATATATTTTAAACATTGATTTCCCTATTAATGGTCTCGGATAGATTCGGGTATAGTTGGCATGCCATAGGTTTAATGTTCAAGATTTTACTTCAGTTTAAACTGATAAGGAATGGAATGCATATTATACTTAGGATGTACCAATAAAATGTTAGGCACATTTATATACTTCATTTTATACCGATGAGACACAAAACACATATTATAGTTTGAACGTACCGATGAGGCATTAAGTGTCAAATATATTGGTGTGATGGTTGGATGATCTGTGTATCAGTCTTGCATCTGTGTTTGGTTAATAAGGATTATGAAACATATACCTTGCTTGACATTTGATATGAAATGTTAATAGTGAATGGTGTATCATGTATATTAATGTTAAAATAATAAAAGATGTTATGTGAAAGATCATATAATCTGATTATTACGAACCCTAGGGATGATACAATTATGAAATGAATCTGTAGATTCGAGAATTTAACAAAAATGTGAAATGATCCTTGTGGTATTGCATATTACTCATGTGAAGAGATGTAATAGTAAAGAGATTGCATGTTAGAATAATGGCATGTTAAATAGCTTAAAGAATGATATTTTGTTTCAAAAGACAAGAAATGAATTTGTGATTAGGTAGTATTTGGATTTCGTAATATATGTACTTGGTATTTCTCTTATACGTGATTAATGCTTTAAATCATGTTGGCACCATTGAGTCCTATTTCTTAATATATGATTTTTTTTATTTTCAACATAGGTAACGTAGATCTTGAAGTCTCAAGGTGATCGACAGCATCCAGAATTCAACTTTGGACTCAGAAAAATTTGTAAAGTCTTTGTTTTGCTTATAACAAGTGGCAAGTAGCTAATGTTTAAGTTGGTCCTTAGGTTCAAATTGTCATTTTGGTACTTATGGTAGGAGATATTTATATCCAAAAAAGACCATATAAGTTCATATAGTATGTATGAGTACTAGTCTATTGATATAATGATTTGCTTGCTTATGCTAATTCTGTTATTCTATGAATTGAGATTGGAGTGCTTTCATGTGAAATAAATGTGCGTGATGCTTGAATCTAGAATAAATATATGATAACTCTTGAAAGGAGTTCTTTTATATCTAGTTAATTGCCTGTACATAAGTACATTTAGCTGCATTCTAGGACATTTCATTAGTATTTTTCTTGATTTAGCATTACATTAGGAGCTTGGACTGTACTTAAACGTTAGTTATTTTTAATTGCTTGTGGAAGGGTTTTGTGTGGTAGTGGATTGACAGGTGTAGGTTGAGGAACGAGAAGTAAATCGGAGAAGAATTTCAGGGAAAGGGGTTGGACAGTTTGCCAACACAACTCCCGTGGCAGTTCCGGGAAGATGTCTAGTCAGCACCCAAAGCGTACCAATCTTAGGCCCAGTTGAACTTGTACCAGATATATCTACCTAAAAAAGAGGGAAGAAAATCATGGGATATTGGATTTACCCTTGGGAAAATGATTATAAAAGCTAAATGAGGAAACCATAAAGAAGGCGGAGAGAAGAAAAAAGAGAAAAAAATTGAGGGTAATGGCTGAATAGAAGAGGTAGACAAAGGTAGTCCTTCTCAGCCACCACAGGATACTGCATCGCTGGAGTGTGGGTTGGATATGTATATAATGCCCTGAATTTTGGGCCTAGAAGTTTTGGGTTCTGAGCGTAGGGGCAGTGAGGTGGTGCACTTAAGTGATTAGTTGTGCGCTTTAGTGACAGAATGGGCCTACTGGTCTGGTGGATAAGTGGAGTGTTAGTGTACCTTGAGATTCTGGGTTCAAGACTTGGGGTACGTGTTTTAGAGAACCTTTTTATTTTTGATTCATTCCTTTTTAGTTAATAATTATAAGTAATTATAATTATTAAATTTTGTGTTAAGAAATTAGATTATTGTTATTACTTTTATTTTTATTTCTATTTTGGTTATTTTTGGATGTTCTTCTCTGCTCTTCTCCTCTCCCTCTTCTTTCTTTTTTGGGGAATCTTCGGTTTTGAGTTGGGGTTCCAGGATTTTCGCTCCTCTGCCGCCATATCAGATCGTAATAAACATGTGTGGGATTCGAAATTGATCTTCTACTTTCTGTTTTATTTCCTTTCCTACTTCAATCGATTGTATCTTGATTCGCGAGACCCTTTCTCTATAAATTTTTGCATTAATCCTTTGTTTCTGAGCCTTTAGATGACAGGAGTGCTGAGAAATCACCCCTTTTCGATAGGGTGGGGTTTTGGGATCATTTAGGTGGCGAAAACAGTGAAAACGAGGCTGACTCGAGGTGGTTTCATGGCCTCCTAGACTACACGGCACACGACCGTGTGGATTTGGGAAATTAGGGTTCCAGGCCAAATTAGGTGTGCACGGCCTGGCTACACGGCCATGTGGTCGATTTGGGGATTTTTGTCGAAAACCACACGGGCGTGTCTCATGGGCACATGGGCGTGTGGGTTCGATAATTAGGGATTCTGAGTTTTGGGGTCACACGACCGTGTGACTGATTTAGGGATTTTAGGGTTCTCATATGGGCATATGTTTCGGGACAGACGGCCGTGTGATTGATTTGGGGCCTAGGGTTTCCACACGGGCGTGTGTTATGGGACACACGATCGTGTCTAATTGCCACACAGGCGTGTGACACCTTCACATAGTCGTGTCTACTCTGCTTCTGAAATTAGTGGATTTGGACAATGAGTCACATGGCCTACTCCCACGGTCGTGCCTCTGCACCACACGGGAGTGTGCCTCTATCACACGGCTGTGTGCTACACGTTACACGAGCATTTAGACCCCCACACGACCTGGACTGCTCCACACAGCCGGAGCACACGGGCGTGTGGCCCTAGCTCGCCAAATACTACATTTACGTCAACTTGATCTAAAATACAAATTGATTTGTTTCCAACCTCTTGACTGAGATTACTGAGGGTGATTACGACCCTGTTCTAAACTCGATTTATGTACTTTTCATGATTGAAGTGTGACATGTTAGGTACCGAATCTGAGTGCACAAGTGTGCATGTTTCTGTAACTAATTGACTGAATGCAAGCGATTGTTTCTGAATGTCTGTCTGAGATTGTGTTCTGAATTGGTGCATCGGCATTCATACATTTGCATACGTTAATCTGCATAAACCTTTTTGGGTGGGATTTTGAAGAGAAGGGAAATTTATGATTTGGCAGTTTAACTGCATTCTACATTCCTAATTCCTAGAGGGTCGTGGATGATTCGAGTGTACTGCAGATTTCCGTACTGCACTGCATAGCAGGTACGTCAACATCACTGCGTATTGTTATTATCTGATCTGGTAGTTTTACTGCAACCCATTTGCATAGCGGTTTACTGCATTGCACTGTACCACATTTACATTAGCTATGCTACGTACCTTTATCTGATCTGGCAGAATATACTGCATGACTGTATCGCGGTTCACCGTATTACACGGTACAGTCAATACACTAGCTTTGCTACATAATATATGTGACTAGCAATCTATCTGAGTTCTGATAGCCCTAATTCCCAGAGGGTCGAGGGCAGTCCCAATTCCCTGAGGGTCGTGGACAATGTAGATGATTATCATTGCCGGGCAAACCGGGATGACATCGTATGGATGGGTTGATTAAATCCCCATATAGGGTATAAGGTTGGATGGGCTTTTTGAGGTCCTAATTAGAGTGCAAGGACAGGTGGGTCGATTATATCCCCACATAAGGTGTAAGGTTAGACGAAGATGGTGTGTTGGTTGGATGGGTGGGTTGTTGTATAACTCATTCACACTTATTTGCATCTGACTGAATTTGTTTGATTGAATGTTATTGTTACTGTGTGACTGCAATGTCTGGTTGATCTAATTGATTAAATGTGTGGGTGATAGAATGTATTTGACTATTCGCTTGAAAGGCACACTTGCCTGATAGTAATCTGTGAATTTGACTGTTACTGTACTAAGTTAGGCTAAAACCCCAAACTGAGACTGATACCGACTCTGAAAAGGGCATAAGCCCAGATTGTGACTGTTGAAAACTACCGTTACTGTGCTTGACAGAGCCATATGACTGTAAAGTTATATATGGTCTATATTTGATTTAGTCAGTTTGTAAGTATGTTCTATTTTCGAACTGCTTCTAGTTTTCTGGTTTTTCTCACTATTGAATATCTGTTTGATCTCACACTGAGCTCGAGTAGCTCACCCCCTATTCTATTTCCCCTTTCAGGTACAGTTCTGGATTCTGGACACTGGACTCAGTACGCGGAGGTCTCGGACAGTCTTGGTGGATAAACTATGGGTTTTTCTTAAAATTTCAGTTTTATTCATTATTCGGTTAAAGTTTAAACTGTAAGGATTTATAGTGCTATGGTACAATTTTGATTTGTGTTTATATTCATATAATTTGAACTGGTTTTACATTGAACTTTATTTTAAGATTTGTACTGATTTGTTAATAAACGTTTTAAATGATTTGGTTTGATAAGATGCATTGTTGTGCAAATTTTCCTTTCCTACGATCATTTCGGTGATCAATGTAGCATTCCAAATTTGGCCTAGACTTCTAGGCCGGGTTGGGGGTGTTACAATTACATTGTAACACCCCTAACCCGTATTTGTTACCAAAATAAGGTTACGGAGCATTACCAAACTTATTTCGTAAATAATCATATACTTCACATACAATTCCCAATTCCAAATAAAAGTCATTCACAATTAATCATACAGTCCATAATACGAGCCTACGAGGCCCAAATCATGCATTATAAGTGTTTCAACACTAAACTAATAACTCAAAAAAATTTTGGAAAACATAGAAAATTTTTCAAAAAATAGGGGACACACACCCATGTGGCCTAGTCGTGTGAGACGCCCGTGTCATAGGCCGTGTGGACACTCGAAATGGGATCACATGGCCATGTCCCATTCCGTGCCTGACCCCGTGTAACTCCCTAACTTGGGTCACACGGCCAACCGCACGCCATGTGCCCTTCGAAATGGCCTTACACGCCCATGTGCCAGGCCGTGTGCTAGGGCGTGCCAAACCTGTAGGGTATACTGACTTACACCCCACGGCCAAGTCACACGCCCGTGTACTGGACCGTGTGGAGCATACTGACTTGGTTTCTAAATAAACATTAGGGGACACACGGTCGTGTCACCTGACCGTGTGTCACACACGAGCGTGTGCCTCAGCCGTGTGGACAAAAATAGGCTATTTACCAAGCCATCATTCTCACCCAATTTGCATCCACCTAAAAACATCAAATGGCATATAACATAGCATCAATAGACATTCAAACCAATCTCAATCAAACCTAATTCATGCCATTTTAATACCAACAACTACAAGGCTCACAAGTATCACAATTAGCTATTCAATTTCATACCAAATTCACATTATCAAATCATCAATATGGTCACTTTCAATTATACATCACTTTACCTAAAGCCACAAGCATAAAATTCTCGAATTTCAACTATTTGGTATTCCAAATACCAATTCACCACAAGCATTTATATAGCAATTATACATAACATATCAAAAGGCCATTTGCACATATATATATACATCACCAAGCATGCCAAAATAAGCCAAGTTACATGGCTATACACATAACCAAGCATTCATCATTTACAAGCCAAGTCAAATGGCTAAATCCATTACCAAACTATAGACCAAAATAAAAACAATTCCTATACATGCCATATAACCAAATACATAAGTTTAAAAGTACCAAAATGATAGCTTGATAGTGTGATGAGATCTCCGATGACTCCCAAATCCGAGCAAGCTTCAATATTCACTATAAAACACAAAAAAGTAAACAGAGTAAGCTATGAAGCTTAGTAAGCTCGTATGCTTAAGGAAAACTTACCATATATTCACAATTTAAGCAATTAACATATCATAACATAACTCATATTGATCCACAAACCTATCACATATACATTCACAAGGTTAGATATGAAATTGTTGAGTTTCTTTGATTCAATGCTTGTATGGTTCATGTACATATCTGTACTAACTCATATCAATCTCATACTTATCCATATCCTTGATATACCCATTGAAATATTTGAAATAATATTGGATACTTAGGAGTCTCGCACCCTAAGTGCCAATAAATAGCCGAAGCTATCTCGATCTCATATCTCATATAATGCTCATTCTCAAGCTATGAATGGGTCTATTTACACAAGATAGCGATCAAGACGTAGCAACACGGGCTGCTCACACAAGGTGGTGAGAATCCGCAACACATGCTAGATAACTCAGCCACTGGTAGGATGTACGGACCAACACCCAAATCGCATAACCCCTAATGACATGTCATTCTTATCCTAATCTATTCTTAAGTTTCAACCGGGATTTCACATTGCCAAAACTTTTTCAAACATATCCGTAGGATCATATTCACAATTAATTCAATAACAAATCATTTAAAAACACAATTATATTAACACTTATTAACATACGAACTTACCTCGATCTCAAAACCGACGAAATGGATCGACTAGTCCAATACTTTATTCTTTCCCCGATCTAGATCCGAACTTCGCTTTTCTTGATCTATATGTAATCAAATTTAACTTATTTAATTAACATTCTATTCAATTTAGCCCAAAAAGCATATTATGGCAAAATTACACTTTTGCCCCTAATGTTCCAACATATTTACAATTTAGTCCTTAGCTCATAAAAGAATACAAATTCATGCAATTTCCCTACCCATGCTAGCCGAATTTCCCTTATTATCAAAGCAGCTCGTATTTTTCATTATTTCGCACATTTACCATATGATTTTCATTTTTCACAAATAAATCCCTAATTAACAATTCTATCAAAAATCACTTAACAGATGTTGTTTATCTAACAACAACAATTCATTTTCTACCATCAAACATCAAAACTCACACATATTCATCAATGGTAAAACCTGAAACCTTTAACAGTTTTGCAAATTAGTCCCTGGGCTAGTTAGATTAAGTTACAACGACTCCAAAAACATAGAAATCATTAAAAACTTCAATCAAAATCACTTATATGCTAAGAAAAAGCTTCCCGAAAGCTCAAGCCCTAAAATGGTGTTGTTTTCTTCCTTTAATTTCGGGTAGGTGAAGAAGATGGACAAGATTTTGGTTTTATTTATTTTAGTTTATTATATTAATTACCTATTTACCCTTACTTATACATTAAAACATACATAAATAATGTCTATCTTTGTCCACTCAATTTAACAATGGTTTAATTACCACATAAGGACTACTTTAAGGTTCCATAGCTATTAGACACCTTTAGCTAATAGAACTCCACTTTTACACTTTACGCGATTTAGTCCTTTTTATCGAATTGAGCGTTCAAACGATAAAATTTCTCAACAAAATTTTTACATAATTATACTATCATGATGTAGACATTAAAATAATAATAAAATAAATATTTCAACCTCAGACTTGTGGTCCCAAAACCACTGTTCCAATTTGACTAAAAATGGGCTGTTACAACTCTTCCCCCTTAGGAATTTTGTCCCCGAAAATCTTACCAGAAAATAGGTTAGGGTACTGTTTTCTTATAGCTTCCTCTGGTTCCCATGTAGCTTCTTCAACACTGTGTCGTTGCCATAGAACCTTCACTAAAGCTATGCTCTTATTTCTCATCTCTTTAACTTCTCAAGCTAGAATTTTGATCGGTTCTTCACTATACGACATATCAGCCTGAATTTCAATCTGTGGTGGAGATATGATATGCGATGGATCTTATTAGTATCGTCATAACTACGACACATGAAAGACATTATGAATCTTTTTTAATTCTGACGGTAATGCTAGTCGATATGCCACTGGTCCAGTATAGAGGAGTTTGGCATTTATGACCATACAAAGCTTCATACGGTGCCATCTTTATACTTGATTGAAAACTATTGTTATATGCGAATTCAACCAACGGTAAATATTTTTCCCAGTTGCCTTCAAACTCTAAAACATAGCAACGAAGCATATCTTCAAGAATCTAAATTACTCTCTCAGACTGACCGTCGGTTTGAGGATGAAATGTAGTAATAAAGTGCAATCGTGTACCCGAAGCTTCGTGCAATTTCTTCCAAAATTGCGACGTAAACCTCAGATCTCTATCTGAAATAATAGAAACTGACACCCTGTGTAATCTAACAATCTTAGAGATATACAATTCAACTAACCTCTCGAGTGAAAAATCTATACGTACCGAAATGAAATGTGCAAATTTCGCCAGTCTATCAACAACAACCTAGATAGCATCTTTCTTTTTCAGAGAGAGGGGTAATCTCAATACGAAATCCATCATAAGTCTATCCCATTTCCACTTTGGTATCATCATTGGCTGTAGTAGCCCCAAAGGCACTTGATGTTCAGCTTTAACTTGTTGACAAACCAAGCATCTTGGCACAAACTCTGAAATGTCTCGTTTCATGCCCAACCACCAATACAACTGTTTCAAATCATTGTAGATTTTAGTACTCCCTGGATGAACAGATAAACAACCACTTTGTGCTTTGTATATAATTTTTTGAATAAACTCTAGGTTTCTCGGTACACAAATTCTACCTCGAAACATTAAACAATCATCAGATCTAATTTGATATTCTGAAATAGTAGTCAACTCGCACTGTACTCTTTTAGCTTACAATTCATTATCACATTTCTGAGCCCCGCAAATTTGCTATAAAAATAACAGTTTAGCTTGAAACTCAGCTAAAATTGAACTATCATTAGACCAGGTTAATTGTGTGTTCACCGCCCGTAAAGCAAACAAAGATTTTCTACTCAAAGCACCAGCGACTACAGTCGTTTTCCTTGGAAGATAAACAATCACTAATTCATAGTCTTTCAATAATTTAAGCTATCTTTATTGTCGCAAATTCAAGTATTTCTGAGTCATTATATACTTCAAACTCTTGTGGTCGGTAAAGGTCTGGCACTTCTCACCAAATAAATAATGTCACCAAATTTTCAATGCAAATACAATAGCATCCAACTCAAAATCGTGCGTCGGATAATTTTTTTCATGCGGTTTCAATTGTCTGGAAGCATAAGGTATCACTTTGCCTTCTTGCATCGAAACACATCCCAAACCGTTCAATGACACATAACTGAAAATACAAACTCTTTACACGATTCAGGTTAAACTACAACTGGTGCTTCAGTTAACAATGCTTTCAACTTTTCAAAACTCTGTTGGCATTTCTCAAACCATTCAAACTTCACATCTTTATGTAACAATTGAGTCATTGGTGTAGCAATCATTGAGAACCCTTTTACAAAATGCCGATAGTAGCCAGCTAACCCCAAAAAACTTCTAACTTTGGATATGTTTCTTGGTGGTTTCCAGTCAACAACTACTGAAATCTTACTCGGAACAACTTAGATGCCTTCCGCTGAAACAATATGCCCCAAAAATCCAACCTCTTGGAGGCAAAACTCGCATTTGTTGAAATTAACAAATAATTGCTTATCTCTTAATGTTTGTAATACTATTCTCAAATGTTCAGCATGCTCAGATTCATCTCAGGAATAGATCAGAATGTCGTCAATGAATACAATAACAAATCTGTCCAAATACGGTCTAAAAATTCTATTCATCAAATCCATAAAAACTGCAAGAGCGTTAGTTAATCCGAATGGCATAACAAGAAATTCATAATGTCTGTACCTTGTTTCAACGCGATTTCAAAGACATCGAATCTTTAACTCATGCAATCGATAATAACTGCACCGTAGATCAATCTTTGAAATATTGTTGCTCTTTTTAACTGATTAACCAAATTTTCAATTCTTGAAGAAGGATACGTATTCTTAATTGTAACCTTGTTGAGCTAAATGATAATCAATACACAGTTTCATAGATATATTTTTCTTCTTTACGAATAACACTGGTGCACCCAGGGTGAAAAATTAGGTCGTGCAAAACCTCTATCTGTTAATTCTTGCAACTGAGCTTTTAACTCTTTCAATTCTGTAGGAGCCATTCTATACGGAGCTATCGATATTGGTGATGTTCCCAGTACTAATTCAATAGCAAATTCGACTTCTCTGATCGGTCGCAACCCAAGTAACTCTTCTAGAAACACATCCGGATATTCACAAACCACTAGCACTGATTCAATCTTCGATTCAAACACTTTCATATCCAGTGCATACGCAAGGTAAGCATCACAACCTTTTCTCACATATTTTTGAGCAAGCATTGTCGATATCAAAATAGGTAACCTATTCAAATCATCGGATTCAATAAGGAGAATTTCACTACTCTGACATTTTAATTCAATGGTCTTTCGTCTACAATTCACAACCGCATCATGCAAAGTCAACCAATCCATGCCCAATATCACATTGAATTCATCAAACAGTAAGAGCATCAAATTTGTCAGAAAACAGTAACCCCAAGTCATCAACGGAAAATTCTTGCAAACTTTATCAACTAGGACATACTTACCTAAGGGGTTCGATACTTTAATCACAAATTCGGTAGGCTCAACAGGTAACTCTTACTAGACACTAAATTCTCACAAACATACGAATGAGTCGATCCAGGATTAATCAAAGCAATTACATTAGTGTCATAAAGAGAAAATGTTCCGGTGATAACATCTGGTTATGACGCATCTTCGCGAGTACGAATAGCGTAAGCCCTGGCTGGCGCTCGAGCCTCAGATCTCACAGAAGAATCCTTTGTCACACCTTTGCTTCTAGTCACATTTCTCATATTTCTAGATGGTCTCCCTTTAGCAGTTGTATTACTTGGTCTTGTATTTAAAAATTTATCTTTCTCTGGTAACTCAGGACAATCCCGAATAAAGTGATCTGGTGAGCCACATCTGAAACAAGCTTTGTTATTCATCCAGCAGTCTCTAAAATACCGTCTTCCACAATTTTGACACTCGAGTTTGTTGGTTCTAACACTACCAACGCTTAATACTCAAGTGGCTCGAGTTTTAGGACTCGTGTATTGCTTTCCACGATCTCGATTAGAATACCCCACTGAAGTTGTCGAACGAATATACGAATCTTGTGATTTCTTTGACGAAGATTGATAAGGTTTACTCATTGACCTCTTTCTTGAATTTCTAGCCTCGAAATCAACTTTTCTTTTTTCTTTGCCAAGTTCTTCAGATTTGCAAGCTCTGTCGACTAACAAAACAAATTCTTTCAATTCTAGAATCTTAACTAGAAGTCTAATGTCTTTGTTCAACCCGCCTTCGAATCGCTTATACATAATTACCTTAGTGGAGACACATTCTTGAGCATATTTACTGAGTCTCACAATTTCTCTTTCATATTCAGTCACAAATATATGGCCTTGTTTCAACTCCAGAAATTCTTTGCGCTTTTGATCGATAAATGGTGGGCTTATGTATTTATTTCTAAACTCGGTTTGAAAAAATTCCCACATGACTCTTTCTCTCGGCACCACTGATATCAAAGTATTCCACCACTGATATGCAGTATCTCTCATAAGTGATACAACAGATTTTACACATTCAACTGGTGTGCAAGATAGTTCGTCAAATACCCAGATCATATTCTCAAGCCAAAACTCAGCTCTTTTAGGGTCATCATCAATTGTAGCTCTAAACTCTTCAGCCCGTATTTTTATATTTTATCAACAAGTGGCTTACTCAAACGTAAAGGTTCCAAACCTTGAGGAGATATAGGGACCGGTTGGGGAATAAGTGGGGGTGGAGGTTGGTGAGCAGCTGGATTAGTTCGGACAAACTCAGTGAACCATTTGTTCATCATTTGGAAGAAGGCTTCCTTGGCCTCTCCTTCCTAACTCTAGATACGGGTCTCGACTCAGACTACGCTACTCCGTGAACGGAGGCTAGTGCATCACTTTCAACATCACTAGCCACTGCTCGATTGGGATCCATAGCTATATTAAAACACAGTTTAAAACTGTTAGGAGATATCACACTATCACAGGTTATTTATGGCATGTATAGCTAGACTCTTACTCGCTACGTTCATCCTAGAATCGACTAAACCTGGCTCTGATACCGATAAATGTAACACCCCTAACCTATATCCGTCGCCAAAATAGGGTTACAGAGCATTATAGGACTTATTTCATAAATAATCATACATTTCATATACATTTCCCAATTCCAAATAAAATTCATTCACAATTAATCATACAATCCCTAATACGAGCCTACGAGGCTCAACTCATGCATTAGAAGTGTTTCGGGACTAAACTGATAACTCAAAATTTTTTTGAAAGCATAGAAATTTTTTTAAAATATAGGGGACACACGCCCGTGTGGCCCGACCGTATGTCTCACAAGGCTAAAAACACGCCCGTCTCACAAGCCGTGTGGACACTCGAAATGGGATCACATAGCCGTGTCCCAGCCTGTGTCCGACCCTATGTAACTCCCTAACTTGGGTCACATAGCCAACCACACGCCCATGTGACTATCCCGTGTGCCCTTTGAAATGGCCTTACATGCCCGTGTGCTAGGCCGTGTGCTAGGCCGTGCCAAACTTGTAAGGTATAATGACTTATGCCACAGACCAAGTCACACGCCTATGTACTGGGCCGTGTGGCATACTAACTTGGTTTCTAAATAAACACTAGGGGACACATGACCGTGTCACCCAACCATGTGTCACACACGGCTGAGACACATGCCCATGGGGACAAAAATAGACTATTTACAAAGCCATCATTCTTACCTAATTTTCATCCACCTAAAAACATCAAATGACATATAACATAGAATCAATAGGCATTCAAACCAATCTCAATCAAACCTAATTTATGCCGTTTCAATACCAACAACTACAAGGCACACAAGTATCACAATTAGCTATTTAATTTCATACCAAATTCACATTCTCAAATCATCAATATGGTCACTTGCAATTATACATCACTTTACCTAAAGCCACAAGCATTCAATTATCAAATTTCAAAAATTTGGTATTCCAAATACCAATTCACCACAAGTATTTATATAGCAATTATACACAACATATCAAAAGGCCGTTTGCACATATATATATACATCACCAAGCATGCCAAAATAAGCCAAGTTACATAGGTCTACACATAACCAAGCATTCATCATTTACAAGCCAAGTCAAATTGCTAAATCCATTGCCAAACTATAGACCAAAATAACCACAATTCATATACATGCCATATAACCAAATACACAAGTTCAAAAGTACCAAAATGATAGCTTGATAGTGTGATGAGATCTTCGCCGACTCCCAAATCTGAGCAAGCTTCGATATTCACTATAAAACATGAAAAAGTAAATAGAGTAAGCTATAAAGCTTAGTAAGCTCGTATGCTTAAAGTAAAACTTACCATATATAAATAATTTAAGCAATTAACATATCATAACATAACTCATATTGATCCACAAACCTATCACATATTCATTCACAAGGTTAGATATGAAATTCACAAGTTTCTTTGATTCAATGCTTGTATGGTTCATGTACATACCTGTACTAACTCGTATTAATCTCATACTCATCCATATCCTTGATGTACCCATTGAACCATTCAGAATAATATCGGATACTTGGGAGTCTCGCACACTAAGTGCCAATACATAGTCGAAGCTATCTCGGTATCATATCTCATATAATGCTCACTCTCGAGCTATCAACGGGTCTGCTTAAACAAGCTGACGGTCATGACGTAGCTATACAGTGCTGCTCACACAAGCTGGTGAGAATCCGTAACACATGCTGGATAGCTCAGCCACCGGTAGGACGTATGGGCTAACACCCAAAACACATAACCCCTAATGACATGTCATTCGTATCCTAATCTATTCCTATGGTTCAACCGTGATTTCACATTGCCGAACCTTTATCGAACATATCCGTAGGATCGTATTCACAATTAATTCAATAACAAAGCAATTAAAAACACAATTATATTAGCGCTTATTAACATACAAACTTACCTTGATCGCAAAAACGACGAAATAGATCAACTACTCCAATACTTTATTCTTTCCCCGATCTAGATTCGAACTTTGCTTTTCTTGATCTATATGTAATCAAAATTAACTTATTTAATTAACATTCTATTCAATTAGCCCCAAAAGCATATTATAACAAAATTACACTTTTTCCCCTAATATTTCAACATCTTTACAATTTAGTCCTTAGCTCATAAAAATAAAAATTAATACAATTAGGTTCCTACCCATGCTAGCTAAATTTCCCTTATTAACAAAGTAGCCCATATTTTTCATTATTTCACACATTTATCACATAATTTTCATTTTTCACAAATAAATCCCTAATTAACAATTTTATCAAAAATCACTTAACAAATGTTGTTTATCTAACAACAACCATTCATTTTCTACCATCAAACATCAAAATACACACATATTCATCAATGGTAAAAGCCTAAAATTTTAATAATTTTGCAAATTAGTCCCTGGGCTAGTTAGACTAAGTTACAACGACTCTAAAAACATAGAAGTAACTAAAAACTAAGATCAAAATAACTTACATGCTAAGAAAAAGGTTGCCGAAAGCTCAAGCCCTAAAAAGGTGTTGTTTTACTCCTTTAATTTTGGCTAGGTGAAGAAGATGGACAAAAAAATATGATTTTTGTTTTATTTATTTTATTTTATTACATTAATTACCTATTTACCCTTACTTATACATTAAAACATACATAAATAATGTCCATGTTTGTCCGCTCAATTTAAAAATGGTCTAATTACCACATAAGGACCTTTAATTTAAGATTCTATAGTTGTTAGACACCTTTAGCTAATAGAACTCTACTTTTACACTTTACGCGATTTAGTCCTTTTTATCGAATTGAGCATTCAAACGATAAAATTTCTTAACAAAATTTTTACACAATCATACTATCATGTTGTAGACATCAAAATAATAATAAAATAAATATTTCAACCTCATATTTGTGGTCCCAAAACCACTATGTCGATTTGACTAAAAATGGGTTATTAGAGGATAAGCGAAAGCTATCTTCCCGAAGTTCTTCCATTATTTTTTGATTACTCTTCGTGAATTACTTTAATAAAAATGATGTTGAATAATACTTTGATATGATTTTTAAATGCCAACTCATGAGCTAAATCTCATAGACTTGGGATTACTTGATGCAACTCTTATTTCCTTTAGTGACTGAAGCCTAGATCTGCTCTAATACGCTACTTGATTAAATGGTTTGTTTTTACAAAATTGAATGTTTGTAAACTCTAGATATAGATGGATGTACAACATGTTCATTAAATTAATCTAATTCTGAGAAGTTTAGGTTAATGAGGTTGACATTGAATGATATGAGCAAGTGTTCGACCGAATATTTGTAGCAGCCTCTAGACATAGAGCAGCGTTCATACGGAAAGAAAACAAAATAGTGCAAGGTACAATGCTAAAGGCCTGTAGACATATATCGCTTCTGGCTAGGTAACTTGAAGTCTTGTTCTCGACAGAAGTAGGCCATTTTAGAAATCTTCTGATTAGTAGGTTGAGTATGGTTTTACTGAGGCATTACTGTCAGTAATGGTAGATTTCTAGTAACCCCGACCTTCCAAAATTAACATCGTAGACCCTCTATCCTTTCCCATAGTATCTTCACCATAGGATTATTAGTTGTTTATGTGTTCCTTTGCATATTATTCACGTAATTATTCTCGAATTTGCCATGGCATTCTTACTCTTGTTTTGCATAGCATTTTCCATTATTCATCAGTTACACATATTGCACTCATTATTTTTCCTTCAAATTTCCACTACATTCTTATAATTATTTTGGTAATAACATTAATCATGAATCACTCTAATAACTTGACCAATTTACACTGTTCTACTCCTTATGGAGACGATCTCACTTATCACTTTATTACTTGTTTTGGTATACTTGCATAATTCACATATCATTTCACACGTGACAATATGCATAAGCTTGAAATCACCTATTTATTAGTAAATAGATATGTAACACCCCATACCCAGCTTGGTTGTCGAGCCTGAATATCAGGATGTCACACCACTGTTACATATCATACTCATAGTAAATTGTTACATTTTTAAGAAATCATCCTCTTTATTAGTGATCTTATGAACTTTTAGTCAAACATATATTAATCATCATTAGAACATGCCAAACATACTTTAAATAAACTTATAATAATAATTAAACATGCATTAAGACCACTTAGCAAAATTTCCAAGACAATCACGTAGGTATCAATACTAGGAAAAGGGTATCGATATTTTCCTGGTACAGTATCGATACCATTTGCAAAATTAGTACCAAGCCAGTATTTTGTCTCTCGTCTAAAATCAAAACATAAGAAAATATAAGTACCTTTTGGAAAGTAGTGGTAATTTTTCCTTCAGTATCGATACTCATGGTATGGTATCGATACCAAATTATGATTCTAACTTTCTGCACATTTGAAAATCACAGAGGTACCATTTTTAAAGCACGAATATCGATACCTTTACTCTAGATAGGAAAAATTCAGCATATTTGAGCATATAAACCATTCCAACACGAATCGATTCAAAATGCATCTTTTACCATATCAAATAAACGTCAAAATGACTATAATCATATTTTCAAACATCGAAAATAAGTTCAAATGATAATCGGCATAATACGATTTAATTCTCAAAATCTTAAGAGCAATTAAGCTATAAAACTTCCAAAATATCATGACAAATATCATTAAAAGTCTACCACATTGCCTTATTCCCAAAAGATAAACAAATAACAATAACACCTACAAAATCATGGAAATGAACTTGCTTGGATCACCCCTTGAAACCACATCCCTCACACCAGATTTAACTATTGATTCTCTTATAGCACCTTGACTACCACTGACATTACCGAGGTGATGGGGTGCTCTACCTCTCGAGCCAAGGTTAATTGGCTTCGAAGTTTGAACAGTATCTCTTTCAAGCCTTTTTGGACAATCTTGAAGATAGTGGTCGAGAGAACTACATCTATAACAGGCTCCGCTTCTCATATGGCACTCTCCAAAATTAAATTTATTACAATGTTTACATCTAGGTTTGGGATTACCGACACTTCCAACACTTGCTACTGATGGGGCTAGAGGTCTTGATTTAGAGCGTTGAGTGCCTCGGTGTTTTCCAGAATACCCCATAGATGGGACAAAACGATCATGATATTTCTTTGATTTCTTTGAAGCTGATGATTGTGGCTTGCCCATAAATATTTTACTTGAAGTTTGAGCTTCCATCTCTGCCTACTTCTTTTCTTTATTTAATTCCTCAGCTTTATGTGCTCAGTCAGCTAGTAGGACAAATTGTTTTAATTCCAGAATCCCAACTAACAATTTGATGTCTTCATTTAATCCCTCTTCAAATTGTTTACACATAGAAACTTCAATCGGGATACATTCTCTGGCATATTTACTTAATCTGACAAATTCTCGTTCATACTCAGATACTGTCATATTCCCCTATTTAAGTTTTCTAAAAATTCATTCTTCTTCTGATCAAGGAATTTCTGACTAATGTATTTCTTTTTGAATTTTGTTTGGAAAAATTCCCAAGTAACATTTTCCCTCGATATAATAGAAATTATGGTATTCCACCACTAGAAGGCTGAGTCTTTTAGTAGAGATACAACACATTTCAGACATTCTTCAAGTGTACAAGACAATTCATCCAAAACTCTGATAGTATTTTCTAGCCAAAATTCAACCTTTTTTGGATCGTCATCGGCAGTAGCCCTACTGCCTTATATTTCTAAATTTTATCTACTGGAGGCTTACCAGTTCTAACAGGTTCGACACCATGTGGCATATCTGGACCCGGTTGAGGAGCAGGAGGGGGAGGTTGTTGTAAAGCAGGATTTGTTCTTAAATATTCAGTGAACCACTCATTCATCATTTGAAAGAAGGCTTCTTTTGCCTCCTCACTTCGGCCCTCAGATATAGCCCTTCTACTACTACTAGATGCAGCTCTTTGAACCGAAGCTAGAGCATTGCTCTTAGCTTCCTCGGATTCAGCTTTAACTCGGTTGGACGGCATTATTATATGAAAACACATTTAAAATATTTAGGAGATATCACTCCATAACAAATTATATAATAACATGTATAGCTAAACTCGTACTTACTACTTTAGTCTAAGAATCAGCTAAACTGTAGCTCTGATACCAATAAATGTAACATCTCTAACTCATATTCGTTGCCAGAACAGGGATACCGAGCATTATCATAGTTTACAGAACAAATACAATTAATTCATGTCTTTTACTATTCGTATCCAAAACAAATCATAATTCTATCATGTTGTCCCTTAAATGGACCCTTGAGGTCCTACTTATACATTAGAAACAAGTCAGGACTAAATTGGGAACTCAGAGAATTTTTTGCGAAAATTCAAAATTTTCTTAGGTGCAGGGGACACACGCCCATGTGGTTAGGCCATGTGATTACACAGCTAGGTGACACGTCTGTGTTTTAGGCCGTGTGGGTATTCAATGTGAGGTACATGGCCGTGTCCCGAACTGTGTTCAAATTCGGGTTGCTAGTGACTTGGGTCACATGGCCAGACACTCGCCCATATGCTAGGCCATGTGGAAAATTTAAATTTTCAAAAATAGGTGCAGGATTCAGACAACCAAGACAAACGCTTGTGTGTTGGGTTGTGTGTTTCACACGTCTGAGACATGCGCCCGTGTCTCTACCCGTGTGACCAATTCTGAGCATTCTGTTTCTCAATTTTTAAGATGCAGGGGACACACGACCAAACCACACGCCCGTGTGTATGGTTGTGTGTCACACACGGCTGAGACATACGCCCGTGTCTCTACCCATATAGACGAAAATAAGGCCATTTCCTAGCCTTATTTCTCACCCAAATTTTGCCTTGTACCTATATTAATACTTGCATACATATACCAACCCATTCAAGACGTTAAAACCAAGCAAACATTAACATTAGACATTATATATCATCACATGTATTCAAACTTACTTTTTTTTAAACATATATGTTTACCATAATTCAATCTAACCATACCAAGTACACATATATTAATCATATTATAACCTCATATACATATTCACTAAGCATACCATCACTAGCCATTCCAATGACTAAATTACAAACAACCATTTACATGCCAACATTAGCCAAGTTAGCTTATACATGCCATTATACCAAAATAAGTTTTCTATTTATACCACAATGAGCTGAAGGATAGTGTGATGGTGCTCCGACTGATTTCAACCTTTATGAGCTTTCGAGCACTATAAAACATAGAAAAGAAAACTGAGTAAGCATTTTAAATACTTAGTAAGTTCGTATAATAGGATATTAACTTACCAATCATATTCATTTAAAGTAAGCGTACAAACTTGCATCCAAAACATTGTGGCCAATTGCCTAGACACATGCTCTCATCAAACAAGTTAGTCATGAAATTTACATGATTATCAGGGTAACAGAGATGAGCTCATCATGCATCTATTTCTAGTTATTTCAAGGATATTCAAGATATAATTCATTTAATTCTCATATTTTCTCATATCAGGAGTTTTGTCTATTGAATCATTGAAATATCGATTGATGCCCATGTAGTACACACAATACGTGCTTTTCATTGATCCGTCAATTCATATACAAGGGTATCCATTAGGGCACATAATTAGGAAGCATTCTCTCGAGCCATATAACAAGATGCTCATGTGAGCCATGTAATAGGACGCTTATCCGAGCTATAACAGGAAACGCATAAGAGTTTAGAATCGGAAGTTCATTGAATTTAATAGGTAACTCTGAAGAGTTGTTATTAGGGAGCTCCGGATAGCCATATAATAGGATGTTCAAGTGAGCCATATTAGAAAGCTCAAGAAGAGCCTATATCAGGACGCTCATTAAGAGCTGCGTTTGTGTCCGTAATATATGCAAGATCACAACCGATCACATAACAGGACGCTCACAAAGAGCTGTGGTAGTCCCCAACACATGCAGGGTCACTACTGATCAGGATGCTCATAGGAACCATGTAACAAAAAGCTCAAGAGGGCTTATAACAAAATGCTATTTCAAGTTATGGTGTGTCTGCAACATATGCAAGACCATAACCAATCAGGAAGTCCTATATCCATCGAATTCCATCTATTCAAACAAGACTTATAATTATCGAGCAATATTAAGCATGTAATTAATTTTATACATTAAATATTTATACAATTCACACATATTCAACATTCAATTCCAAACATATTAATATACATAATCTAGTTACACTAACTTACCTCATTAAACATTCGTATACAAGGATTTACTAATCCGATACTTTTTATTTTCCTCAATCTAACTCCGTACTAGGCCTATCCGAATCTATATAAGTGAATTTAACATCAATTTAATCTATTTCATACTCAATTTAAGTCAATTCACACCCTAGGAAAAATTACCATTTTGCCACTATACTTTCCATAAATGACGATTTCGTCCCTAGGCTCGGAAAATGAAATTCATGCAATTTAATCCTTATTCCAAGCCTAACCAATTTTTACATATAACATTTACAGCACATATATTTCATAAAAATAAAAAATTTTCCATGAATTTTACATCTTTACAATTTAGTCCCTAAATCACAATTTCGTGAAAATTCACTTTACAAAAGTTGTTTACTATCAGCAACCTTTCATTTTCTACCATAAATTTCAAATTTTCAGCATATTCATCCATGGAAAAATTCAATACTTTAATATCTTTTCAAATTGATCCCCAAAATAGATAGATTAGGTTATTCCGATCTAAAAAATATAAAAATTACTAAAAACGAGACACGATTACTTACCTAATTAAGCCTTCTTGATTTTCTTTCTCTTTCCTAGGGTTTCCATAGAAAATTTGGGGAAGATGATGAAATAAGATGATATTAGGCTATTATCATCTTTATTTATTTCAAATTCCAATTTAATCCTTTTCTTTTTCTAATTTTCCATGGATGAATCATCAAAAATATCTACTAACTTTTCTTAATGGTCTAATTACCATATAAGGACCTCAAATTTTGAATTCCATAGCTATTTGATACTTATAGCTACTAGAACTCAACTTTTTCATTTTATGCAATTTGGTCCTTTCTATAATTAAACATGTAATCAATAAAATTTTCTTATCAAAATTTTCATACGTCTTTCCTATCATGATGCAAACCATGCAATAATTTTAAATAAGTTTTCTTTCTAACTCAGATTTGTGGTCCCGAAACCACTATTCTGATTTCACTGAAAATGGGTTGTTACAAGGATAGCTCACATATAGTTTGCTAAACTGTAATCCTTCAATTCTTGTACATGTATGCTCATATGAGCTATGAATCGGTATGTTCCCACGAGCTGTAAATCGGTAAGCTCATACAAGCTATGGTGTATTCGCAACACATGCAGGACCTCAACCAAATCTGTAACCCTAATGATATGTCATTTGTATCTTACGAATTCCTAAGGTTCAAACGGGGCTCGGTAATGTCGTAAGTCATCGGATATGCAATCAGTATTTATACATGGCAATTATACAAATCACAGACAAATAATTTAATTAAAAAAATATATAAATACTCAATTTAATTACATGAACTTACCTCGATGAGTATATGTAGATACGAAAGTGATTTATTCAGTGACTTTCTCTTTGCCTCGATCTAAATTCGTACGAGGTTTAATTGGATCTAGACGGATAAATTTAGCTCAATTCAATATATTCCACATTCAATTTAGTCCAACACATTTTTTGACATAATTACCATTTTGCCCATATACTTTTATTTTATTTACAATTTACTCCCTCAGCTCGAAAAATGAAATTTATGGAATTTTACCCCTACCCATGCCTAGCCAATTTTTATTCATGCTTATAACAGCCCACATATTTCACAAATTCACATAACAGCCAACCCGTTACACTATCTAAAGCTCTCTTCACGAAATCAGTAACAACAGAACGAGGAGGCTCAACTAAGGTTTCCTAAATACCCTTATCTCTCTCCACCAACTCATCAAGCATTTCTACAGGCTGGGCTATCAAATAAACCTGAATCTCGTAATTAGCCCAAAACGGAACCTCATAAAGTGGTCCCTCTCAGAAAAAATCATTTTAGGTGCATACTGACTAAGTCGCACAAACTCAGCCTCATAATTAGCCATTGATAAATCACTTGAATTATGTAAAAAAATTTACACTTACGAGCCTCCATATATTACTCGCCCATATACTTCCTCTTAAAAACCTTAAAAAAGTAGCTCCAAGTCAACCTATCAATAACAATACCTCTCCTAACTATAGTCGACCTGTAACACCCCTAACCCGAATCCGGTCGCCGGATTTAGGCTAAGAGGTATTACCAAACTAAACATTTACTTATCTCATTCACATGTTCATAAAACGCAATCCAAAATCAAGCTGAAATCTATACAAACATTCTAGATTATATGCCATATTCGTATGACTAAATATTTACAATTACAAAATATCGTTCTCAACAGTCTAACCTATACATGCCACATCAACTCCAAAAATATAATAGTACCAAAATGATCGATAGTGTGATGAACTGCTAACGATCCACGAGCCGGTGGCCAAAATCGACAATCTTAAAAAAAAAAAAAGAGAAACAAACAACAGAGTGAGCTTTCATAAGCTTAGTAAGTTTTAAGCATTACAAACAATTTAAACTTGTCATTTAAATTGAACATTACGTATCACAAAACTTGTATTCTAAATACAAATCACTCTGCCGAATATACACAAGTATACCAATTATAAAGCCTATTGGCGGCATATATATATATGAATACGCAAAGAAATTTTCAGCTCATACTTCAGTTAACTTTAAAATCAATTCACATATGAGTACATAATACGTACCTAGCCATCCTAATGTATCATACATAATCAATAGTAGTTTGCTTCGAACATTCAGATTCATAATATTACTCAAATCACCGGGGTTAAGCCTGCTAGGTTTTAAAACCCGAATCCAGTCACTAGCACAAAGCCTGCGGGACTTTAAGCCAGATATAGTACCAGCACTAAGCCTGCGGGATTTAAACCGGATATATTACTAGCACGAAGCCTGCGGAATTTAACTCGGATATATTACCAGCACGAAGCCTACGGGACTTTAACCTGGATATATTACCAGCACGAAGCCTGCGGGACTTTAACCCGGATATAATTATATATCTAGTGCCAAGCATATTTACCCACGTGATAACTCAGTTCACATAACATATCACGTTAGTACTTCAATTTCTTCATTCGAGTATAAGCACACAAAGAAAATACACCTTCAACCTAACTTTCGGTTTAACATTCATACGCAATAACACATAACCATTTTACTATCCCAGCTTAACTCCTAATATCCATTCGATTACATGCCATATACTCAATTTATTTATTAAACAACCTCATTCAAGTAGAGACAATAGGTAACAATTCATTTATCATACTTATCTCATTACATCATCAATTATCTAATAAATGTGATTACTCAAAACTTACCTCAGATATTGTTGAACGATTACAACGGCTATTCGATTACTTTCTCCTTTCCTTTATCTGAATTTGCCCCTCTATGCTCTTGAGCTTTAAATTGAAATAACCATGGCCGAATGCCTTGGCTTCTTCTTCTATTTTTCTTTCTCTGGTTTGGCAATGAAGAAAGAAAGATGAACTCACATTATTTTTATCATTGTTTTCTTATTTTACTAATTTTTTTATTTCAATATAATACCATTACCTATTATAATGCTTAAATAAAATATATATTATCTATCAACTATCATTATGGCCGGCCACTGCATTAAAAGTGGTCCATTTGACATGCAAGTCCCCCATGTCAATAGTTCATGCATTATTTGGCCACTTTAAAATTCACCTATCACATTTTCAAGTCTTATCACATGAGTCCTATCTTATAAATTAACACCTAATTGATAAAATCAAGGCACAAGGTATTCACACATACAAATTCCAATTACAATAAGCACAGAATATAACATCTAATCATTTTTGTGACTCAGTTTTGTGGTCCCGAAACCACTTTCCGATTAGGTTCAAATTAGGGCTGTCACAACTCTCCCCCTTTAGGAATTTTTGTCCTCTAAAATCTTACCAGCGAATAAATTAGGGTATCTTTCTTTCATGGAGTCTTCAAGCTCTCAAGTAGCATCTTCAACCCCATGTTTGACCCACAACACTTTCACTAACGAAATTATCTTATTCCATAATTCTTTCACCTCGTGAGCTAAAATACGAGCTGGTTCCTCTTCATAACTCAAATCAGACCGAATTTCTATCTCTGATGGACTAATCACATGAGAAGGATTGGATCTGTATTGACGGAGCATCGAAACATGAAAAACGTCGTGAATCTTTTCAAGTTCAGGTGGCAAAAGTAGTCTATAAGCAACCAGCCCAATCCGTTCTGTAATTTCGTATGGTCTGATAAATCTTGGGCTCAATTTGCCTTTACGGCCAAATCTGAGTACCTTTTTCCACAGTGAAACTTTAAGAAACACTTTGTCTCTGACCTAATACTCAATGTTTTTTTCGTTTTAAATCCGCATACGACTTCTGACAATCTGAAGCTGCTTTCAGACTTTCACGGATCACTTTTACTTTCTGTTCAGCATCTTTAATCAAATCAACCCCGAAGATTTTACTTTCACTAAGTTCGATCCAAAACAACGGTGTATGGCATTTACGTCCGTACAAAGCCTCGTAAGGTGCCACCTTAACGCTTGATTGAAAACTATTGTTGTAAGCAAATTCAATCAAAGGCAAATACTGTTCCCATGAACCACTAAACTCAAGGATACAGCATCTTAACATATCCTCGAGTATCTAAATTACACGTTCTGATTGACCGTCCGTCTGAGGATGAAACGCGGTGCTAAAATGTAGCTTGGTACCCAAAGCATCTTGTAATTTCTTCCAAAATCGTGAGGTGAATCTTGGGTCTCTGTCAGACACAATAGAAATAGGTACCCCGTGTAACCTTACAATCTGAGAAACATACAGTTCAGCTAACTTGTCAAGTGAATAATCCATACGTACGGGAATAAAATGAGCCGACTTTGTCAATCTATCAATAACAACCCAGATCGCATCTTTCTTACTTGGTGACAATGGCAACCCAGATACAAAATCCATCGTGACTCGATCCCATTTCCATCCGGGTATCATGATCAGCTGAAGTAATCCCGAAGGCACTTGATGTTTCGCTTTCACTTATTGACATATCAAACACTTCGAGACAAAGTCAGAAATGTCTCGTTTCATACCGTGCCACCAGTATTGTTGTTTCAGATCATTGTACATTTCCGTACTACCAGGGTGAACTGACATTCGGCTACTATGAGCCTCGCTCAAAATCATCGAAATAAGTTTCAAATTTCTTGGAACACACAATTGACTTCTAAACCTCAAACAACCATTGTCGTCAATTTCAAACTCTGAATCCACATTCGAAACACATTCAGCTCGTTTAGCAACCAATTCCTCATCGACTTTCTGAGTTTCACATATTTGATGAATCAATAACGGTTTGGCTTTTAATTCTGCTACTAACACATTATCAGATGAAACGGACAAGTGTACATTCATCGCTCGTAAAGAAAATAGTGACTTGCGACTTAAAGCATCGGCAACCATGTTAGCCTTTCCTGGGTGATAATCAATGACAAGCTCGTAATCTTTCAACAATTCAAGCCAACCTCTTTGTCTCAGATTCAAATCTATTTGAGTCATCAAATATTTGAGACTTTGTGATCGGAATAAACATGAAATTTTTCCCCGAATATGTAATGGCGCCAAATTTTTAAAGCAAAAACGATAGCAGCTAACTCAAGATCATGAGTCGGATAGTTTTTCTCGTGTGGCTTCAACTGTCTCGAATCATACGCTACTACTCTACCCTCTTGCATCAACACACAGCCCAAACCATTTAGAGACGCATCACTGTAGATCACAAATTCTTTACCAGACTCTGGCTGAACAAACACTAGAGCTTCAATCAAAAGGGTTTTCAATTGATCAAAACTTTTCTGGCACTTTTCTGACCATTCAAATTTAACATCTTTCTGTAACAACTTTGTCATCGGTGTTGCTATCATCGAAAAGCCTTTCACAAACCGTCTATAATACCAAGCTAGTCCCAAAAAACTTCGAATTTCTAAAACATTTCTCGGAGGTTTCCAATCAAGTATAGCTGATATTTTACTCGGATCAACACGAATACCCGATGCAGATACCACATGCCCCAAAAAGCTAACTTCTCTCAACCAGAACTCACATTTACTGAACTTAGCATATAACTGCTTATCCCGTAAAATCTACAACACTAATCTCAGGTGCTCGGCATGTTCGGTTTCATCTCGTGAATAGATCAAAATGTCATCAATAAACACAACTACAAACCGGTCCAAACACTGTCTGAAGATCTGATTCATCAAGTCCATAAATACTACAGGGGCATTAGTGAGCCCAAACGGCATCACTAAGTACTCATAGTGACCATATCTAAATATGAAAGCAGTTTTAGGTACATCTGAGTCTCGAACTCGCAACTGATAATAACTCGATCTCAAATCTATCTTTGAAAACACTGATGCTCACTTCAGCTGATCAAACAAATCATCAATACGCGGTAACAGATATTTGTTCTTTATTGTCACTTTATTTAATTGTGATAGTCAATGCACATTCTCATGGTTTTGTCTTTCTGTTTCACAAACAGTACTGGTGCACCCCAAGGTGAGAAGGTCGGTCGGGCGAAACCTCTATCCGTCTTGCAACTGCGTTTTCAACTCCTTCAATTTTGTTGGTGCCATACGATACGGAGCTATCGAAATTGGTGTAGTTCCAGGTACAAGTTCAATGCCAAACTCTACCTCTCGAACAGGTGGTAATCCCGGTAACTCCTCAGGTAAAACATTTGAATGCTTACAAACCACTGGCATTAATTCAGGTTTCTTTTTTGACTCTTTACTATCAAGTACGTACGCAAGATATGCTTCACACCCCTTTTTTACATATTTCTGAGCCAACATCGAGGATATTTCTGCGGGTAACCCGCTCAAGCCAGTAGACTCAACTCGTATATCTCATTATTTGTACATCTCAAATCAATAGTCTTTCTTTTGCAATCCACAACTGCATCATGCACGGTCAACCAATCCATACCGAGAATAACATCAAATTCATCAAACGGTAAAAGCATCAAATCGGCTGAAAAATAGGAACCTCAGATTTTTAGGGGACATTTCCTGCACACTTTGTCGACTAGCACATATTGACCCAAGGGATTCGACACTCGAATCACGAACTCAGTAGACTCAACAGGTAGAGTCTTACTGGATGCTAAAGTCTCACATACATATGAATGAGTAGAACCAGGATCAATCAATGTAATCACAATAGTATCAAATAGAGTGAAAATATTGGTAATGACATCAGGCAAAGAAGCATCCTCACGTGCCCGTATAGTATAAGCTCTAGCAGGAGCACGAGCCTCAGATCTGGTCGTAGCATCTCTAGACCCTCTCTGACTACCACTAGCATTCCTTGTATTCCTAGATGGTCTACCTTGAGCTGTAGTAGTACCCGGTTTCCCACTCTGATTCACATTCAGTTCAGACAATCTCAGGCAGTCCTTGATAAAGTGGTCAGCTGATCCACACTTATAACAGGAGCGATCATGAAATCTACAACTCCCCGAATGCCATTTTCCACAATACTTACACTCGGTCCTATCCCGACAATCGTTTCCAACACTGGCAACCGAAGTGGCTCGCGTACTCACAGAGGGTCGATCACAGTCTCGTCTGGAAAAGCCCAAAGTGTTCTTAGATCAGCCCAAATCATCTCAAAATTTCTTTGGTGACAGCTGAAAGGGCTTTCCCGAAGATCTTTTACGGAACTCTCTAGCTCCATCTTCAGCTTTTCTTTTCTCTTTACTGAGCTCTTCGGCTTTGCAAGCTCGCTCGACAAGTACTACAAACCCTCTGATTTCAAGAATGCCAACAAACAGTTTTATATCTTCGTTCAATCCATCCTCGAAACGTTTACACATTATAGCTTTTGAAGAAACACATTCTCGGGCATAATTTTTGTTCATAATCAGTAACTGACATGGAACCCTGTTTAAGTTCAAGAAATTTCTTTCTTTTCTGATCGATGAATCTCTGGCTGATATACTTTTTCCAGAACTCAGTTTTGAAAAACTCCCAAGTCAATCGCTCTCTGGGCACAACAGAAACCAACGTATTCCACCAATAGTAGGCAGAATCACGTAGCAAAGATATAGCACATTTTTGGCATTCATCGGGTGTGCAAGAAAGTTCATCGAACACTCGGATAGTATTGTCCAACCAAAATTAAGCTTGCTCAGCATCATCACTATCTGTAGCCTTAAATTCAGTAGCCCTGTGCTTTCAGATACTGTCAACCGGAGGCTTATTCAACCTCATTTGATCAATTATTAGAGGTATCCTAGGTGCAGGGGGTGTATTATTCGGGAGTGGGGGTTGTGGAACAGCCGTATTAGTTCGAATGTATTGGTTGAACCAATCATTCATCACACTATAAAAAGCCTGTCTAGCCTCATCATTCTGATTGCTTGCGATAGGTTGAGAGTCCATCGGTGCTGTCCCATGCATTGGAGCAGGCGCTACACTCTCTACATCATCAGCTACCGCTCGATTGGGATCGGGATCCATTACTATACAAAAACACATTTTTAACTGTCAGAAATCATCACACTATCGTATTAACACTATATGGCATGTATAGCTAGACTCAAACACGCTACGTTAGTCCTAGAATCGACTAAACTGTAGCTCTGATACCAATAAAATGTAACACCCCTAACCCGAATCCGGTCGCCAAATTTAGCCTAAGAGGTATTACCGAACTAAACATTTACTTATCTCATTCGTATGTTCATAAAACAGAATCCAAAATCAAGCTGAAATCTATACAAACATTCTAGATCATATGCCATATTTGTATGACTAAATATTTACAATTACAAAATATCGTTCTCAACAGTCTAACTTATACATGCCACATCAACTCCAAAAATATAATAGTACCAAAATGATCGATAGTGTGATGAATTGTTGACGATCCACGAGTCGGTGGCCAAAATCGACAAGTTTTAAAAAAAAAGATAAACAAACAGCAGAGTGAGCTTTCATAAGCTTAGTAAGTTTTAAGCATTACAAACAATTTAAACTTGTCATTTAAATTGAACATTACGTATCACAAAACTCGTATTCTAAATACAAATCACTCGGCCAAATATACACAAGTATACCAATTATAAAGCCTATTGGCCGAATATATATATATATGAATACACAAAGAAATTTTCAGCTCATACTTCACTTTACTTTAAAATCAATTCACATATGAGTACATAATACGTACCTGGCCATCATAATGTATCATACATAATCAATAGTAGTTTGCTTCAAACATTCAGATTCATAATCTTACTCGAATCACCGGCGTTATGCCTGCTAGGTTTTAAAACCCGAATCCAGTCACCAGCACAAAGCCTGCGGGACTTTAAGCCCGGCTATAGTACCAGTACTAAGCCTGCGGGATTTAACCCGGATATATTACTAGCACGAAGCCTGCAGAATTTAACCTGGATATATTACCAGCACGAAGCCTACGGGACTTTAACCCGGATATATTACCAGCACGAAGCCTACGGGACTTTAACCTGGATATAATTATATATCTAGTGCCAAGCATATTTACCCACATGATAACTCAGTTCACATAACATATCACGTTAGTACTTCAATTTCTTCATTCGAGTATAAGTACACAAAGAAAATACACCTTCAACCTAACTTTCAGTTTAACATTCATACGCAAGAACACATAACCATTTCACTATCCCAGCTTAACTCCTAATATCCATTCGGTTACATGCCATATACTCAATTTATTTATTAAACAACCTTATTCAAGTAGAGACAATAGGTCGCAATTCATTTATCATACTTATCTCATTACATCATCAATTATCTAATAAATGTGATTACTCAAAACTTACCTCGGATATTGCCGAACGATTACAACAACTATTCGATTACTTTCTCTTTTCCTTTATCTGAATTTGCCTCTCTATGCTCTTGAGCTTTAAATTGAAATAACCATGGCTGAATGCCTTGGCTTCTTCTTCTATTTTTCTTTCTCTAGTTAGGCAATGAAGAAAGAAAGATGAACTCACATTATTTTTATCATCTTTTTCTTATTTTACTAATTTTTTTATTTCAATATAATGCCATTACCTATTATAATGCTTAAATAAAATATATATTATCTATCAACTATCATTATGGCCAGCCACTACATTAAAAGTGGTCCATTTAACATGCAAGTCCCCCATGTCAATAGTTCATGCAGTATTTGGCCACTTTAAAATTCACCTATCACATTTTCAAGTCTTATCACATGAGTCCTATCTTATAAATTAACACCTAATTGAAAAAACCAAGGCACAAGGTATTCACACATACAAATACTAATTACAATAAGCACAGAATATAACATCTAATCATTTTTGTGACTCAGTTTTGTGGTCCTGAAACCACTTTCTGATTAAGGTCAAATTAGGGCTGTCACACGACCAACGATGAGCCTCACCATCGAGTGAGGACACAACACAACCGAACTTCTCCTCGTCAAAATAGGATATCTGCTGGAGGATCCTTTCAACTTCCTCCAACCAGTACTCAACTATGGTTGGATTAGTACCTTTCACCCCAGAAAAATATTTACCACCCAACGCCTAAAGACGTTTAAGCAGTAAACCTCGATTAATCAGTACAAGATTTGCAGGTGTAGGTGCAGGTGCAAGGTTAACACCAACAATCTACTAAAATGCTACTATCATTGCTTCCATTAGAGGGCCTACACCCTCATCAAGTATGTTCACTCTACGTGGTGGCATATGAGGTGTAGAGGATGTACCATCGTCTTGAGCACTAGCTCTCACATTAGCAAATCTAGGAGGAATATCTAATAATTTAGCATACACACAAACAAATAAAAGGTGTGAGTGGTGGGAATAATCCAAGTCTTTTTCCTACAATAAACTTTAGGGTTAAACGTAATGTGTTCCCATTCCTACCCCATATGCATCATGAACAAAAGATATCTCATACAATTCAAGAAACTAGAAAGTTTTGTAACACCCCAAACCCGGCCTAGACGTTATGACCGGATCCAACGTGCCACATCGAAGTGTTCAAAACATTTTATATTGTTGGTTTAGAAAACTTGCTTAGTGTTTTAAAAGATACTATCATTTTAGGTTAAAGTGAATAGAAGCTGTGCACCAGGTAGGGAACCGGAGAAGAGGAGGTGAGTCCATCGGAATGCTTAAGTACCAAGCTCCCTTCGGATCCAATCCTAGACATGCACACCGCCATTGCCACACCTTAACATCATGTATATTTTCAGGCAACCCATTTGATTAAGTCCATCTTAGGAAAAGTGATTAATTTTGGAAAACATTTTCATTGCGGAAGCTTTGCTTGTTGTCGCGTTTTTTTGAAATCAATTATTATTTTTGAAAATGCGCCCTAAAGTTAATCAATTTCGACAGTTAAATGTAAGTAATGCCTATCTTAATTAAATATATTAAAATCATCAGAAATAATTAAGTGGCCTTATTACATTTAAAACCCAAAACCATAAACGTAAATAAAAGTATGTCCAGTTCACCAGAAGAAAAATCAAATTCGCAGAACGTGTGGCCACTCCGAATCCCTCACAGCTCCAAGCCCACTATGGTTGGGGATTACCTGCATGGATGAAAATAAAGGGGTGAGTTTGGGGAAACTCAGTGTGTAAATTAACCCAACCATAGCCTAAATCAACTCAAACCACAGAAACAGAATAAGTTGGTCTTAGCCGAAAACAGAATTCAGAATAAAGCCCATAGGCCCATAACAGATCAGAACAGATATTACATGTTTATGCAAAAACCCAACCCATATCCAACCTTAAGCACCCCCATACCAAACTTTCACCATGTGGGGAGACTACTCGACCCATCCAACCGCTACACGCCACAGAAATATGCAGCATGGTTGCCAGAATAGATAATGTGACAGAGTCACCAGAAATAAATAATCGTGGCAGAGCCACCGGAACAGATATATGTGGCAGAGCCACCAGATCAGATAATTTGTGGCATAGCCACCAGGACGCTTCCTCCATAATATAACCCATGTCCCCATGCAACAGATATATAATCATGGCATACATCACACAGAATTAGATCATCATGCTTTTCAGACAAAATTAACCCTAGGGGTATAATGGTCATTCTACACCTAGGGGTATCATGGTAATTTTCCATGCATAGGAGTATTCTAGTAATTTAACTATTCTTAAGGTTTTCATGCATATCATAGCCATCTACGCACTAACAAGAACACTTACTGTGCACACTTACCGTGTTGGGCCCGTTGGCCCATTAACTCGATTTTGGCCCATTAAGCCCAAAAATCAAAATGCATGAAATCGCGCGTACTATAGTTTTATCACTTTAGATTACCAAAAATATTAACCCATCTATCTTACGAGCATGCGTACACTCGCAAGTTCCCAAAATATCAACTTTTCAGCATTTCGGTATTTCGGCTTTTACCGATCTAGTCTATGAGAGGGTGTCAGTTACACACCTGTTTTATGACGATTCATTGACGAGATCCACACACGAACTTCCTACAATTTGATTACTAACACGTTAATCTAACTATTGAAATCAACTACGTATTTAAGCCCTTACCATATTAGGCCTTTAACACTTTAGGCACTAGCGATCCTACCTTTGCCGAGATTAGCGATTATGTTAAGATCCAGTCGTTCCACTTGTCCAAGCCTTTGATCAGTAGCCTCTAGATCACACTATTATCAAAATAAAGTAGTTATCACAACCCTTAGAGCTACCACCTAAATCGACAGCCTCCCTAACTTTTAGGGGTTTCGGCTTTTCTTATAATCTAAAATAAAGAATAGGTTCAAAGACTTACCACCGGTTCCTTCGGTCAATGATTACCCTCTCCTATTTCGAGTCTTTCTTCGATGGTGTCAAGGGTAGCCCACTCACAAAGTCCATGGTTACCCTCTCCTATTTCCAAAGTGGTATCTTCACTTGCTGCAATAGTCCAGAAGGTAATTGATGCTCAGCTTTCACTTGCTGGCATGTCAGACATTTCCCTACAAACTCCGTTACTTCTCGCTTAAGCCCAGGCCACCAATACGATTCTCATAAGTCGTGATACAACTTATTCCCTCCAGGATGCATGGCATAAAGTCCCCTATAAGCTTCCTTCAATATTGTCTGCCTCAAGTTAGAGTCCTTCGGAATACAAATTCTTCCTCGAAAACACAAAACTCCTTCGCTATTTAACCCAAACTCAGAAGTTTCCCCTTCCTTAACTTGTTGAAAATGAGCGACCAAAGACTCATCTTTCAACTACTTTTCCTTAATTTGATCCACCCAGGTTGGCCTTACTTGCAATTCAGCCAACAAAGTACCATCATCATACAGACTCAGACGAGCAAACATTGCTCTCAAATCATATACAGCTCTACGACTTAGAGCATCGGCTACCACATTAGCCTTGCCTGAGTGATACTCGATCGAACAGTCATAGTTCTTCAGCAACTCTATCCATCTCTTTTGCCTAAGGTTCAGTTCCTTCTGAGTCAGCAAATACTTAAGACTCTTATGGTCTGTGTATATAATACACTTTTCTCCGTACAAGTAATGTCTCCAAATCTTAAGTGCAAAGATCACTGCTGCCAACTCCAAATCATGAGTAGGATAGTTTCCTTCGTGAGGCTTAAGCTGTCATGATGCATAAGCAACGACCTTACCCTCTTGCATCAACACACAACCTAAACCTACATGTGATGCATCACTATACACGGTAAAATCCTTCCCAGACTCCGGCTGAATTAATACAGGTGCTTCCGTCAGAACTTTCTTAAACTTCTCAAAAGCTTCCTGCTGCTTCTCAGTCCATACAAACGGTACTCCTTTCCTTATGAGTTTTGTCAGTGGTGCTGCCATCACGGAAAAACCTTCCACAAACCTTCTGTAGTATCCTGCCGACCCTAGGAAACTCTGAATTTCTAACACTGTCCTAGGTGGCTTCCACTCCAAAATCACTTCAATCTTTCGAGGGTCCACCTTAATCCCCTCGGTAGAGACCACATGTCCTAAGAACGTTACCTCTCTTAACCAGAATTCACACTTGCTGAATTTCGCATAAAGCTCCTTTTCCCTTAACACTTGTAGCACAATGCGGAGATGCTCATCATGTTTCGCTTCAGTTTCAGAATATACCAGGATATCGTCAATAAAGACGACTACGAACTAATCCAAGAATGGTTGGAACACACGATTTATTAGATCCATAAACGCTGCAGGAGCATTTGTCAGTCCAAATGGCATAACCGGAAACTCTTAATGACCATACCGAGTCCTGAATGCCGTCTTATGGATATCTACCTCTTTGACCCTTAACTGATGATATCCAGATCGAAGGTCGATCTTGGAAAATACAAAAGCTCCTCTAAGTTGGTCGAATAGATCGTCAATCCTTGGCAGAGGGTACTTATTCTTAATCGTCAGTTTGTTCAACTGGCGATAATCAACACACATTCGTATCGTCCCATCCTTCTTCTTCACGAATAGCACCGGTGCTCCCCATGGAGACACACTTGGCCTAATAAAGCCCCTATCCAAAAACTCTTTAATTTAAGCTTTCAGCTCTACTAACTCCATCAATGCCATCCTATACGGTGCGATGGACACTGGTGCTGTTTCAGGCAACAAGTCGATTCCAAACTCGACCTCTCGATTTGGAGGCAATCCCAAAAGCTCTTCCGGAAAAATATCTTGGAACTCCCTTACGATCCTAACTTTATCCACTATCAACCCCTCATCTTCTGACTGACTTACAAATGCCAAATAGGCCTCACAACCTTTACGAATCCACTTTTCGGCCCTCAATGCCGACACCACATTGGACAAATAATCCCTTCGCTCACCTATCACCATAAGCTCTTCTCCCTCCATGGTCCTTAACACCATTCGCTTAGCAGCACAATCCAAAGTCGCCCTATGCTTAACTAGCCAGTCCATTCCCAGAATAAGGTCAAACTCTCCGAAAGGTAACTCCATTAGATCTCTAGGAAAAATCCTACCTTGAGTTTCTAAGGGTACATCCCTATACAGTTTGTCTACCCTAACTGAGTGACCCAAAGGAATTAGTACAGATACCCCACTCACAATCTCCTCAGAGTGCACACCCAACGACCCAGATATGGCACATGCAACATAGGAATGAGTAGATCCAATATCCACCAAAGCAGTATACAGCATACTAGAAACCAAAAACGTACTAGTTATGACGTCAGGTGCTTTGCCCTTCTCTCGACGACGAGCTGCATACACCAATGCTGGCTGTCGAGCCTCAGCATTTCCGGTACCCCTGCAAGGCACCCCTCGACCTCAACCATTTCCATTTCTGCCCCTACCTTGTCCACGTCCTCTCGGTGGTTGTGGTCTACCCCTCACGGGTTGAGCAACCCTCTGTTCAGCAACCTGAACCTGATCAGCTCTCCAAGGACAGTCCTTAACTCTATGCTCCATAGATCCACATCGAAAATAAGCACCGGAACATTTCCTACACTCGCCCAAATGTGCCTTACCACAGTCTCCATAGATTGGTGGTCTAACAACATTCATCGGAACTACTCGAACTGGTTCCTCTACTCTTGCTCTCTTAACATTCCTATTTGCACCACCCGAAGGTCCGAAATCCTTCTGAAAATAGTTTCGATCCTTCTCACGGTTCTGCCTCTCAGTAAGCTTCACCTCCTCAGCTATCTTAGCTTTTTCCACTAGAACCGCGAAATCACGCTCCCTCTGCGGAGCAATCAGCACCTTAAGTTCATCCATGAGTCCATCCTCGAAGTGCACGCTATGCTCATACTCCGTAGCGACTATTCCCATAGCATACCGGCTTAACCTCAGAAACTCAGCCTCGTACTCCGCAACTGACTTATTTCCTTGAACCAAATTCAAGAATTCCTTCCTACGGGCATCCACATAACTCGCCCCAACATACTTCCCCTTAAAGGCCGTCTTAAACAGCTCCCAAGTTACTCTATCAACTGGGGTTCCATCTCTCACGGTGAGCCACCACTGATAGGCTTCGTCTCGCAGCAGCGATACGGCTCCCTTCAGCTTCTGCTCCACAGAGCAATCCAAGTCGTCCATAATCCGTTCTGTGGCCTCCAACCAATATTCTGCCACATTCAGGGCTACGCCAGATACGCCCCTAAAGATTTTCGGTCCGTTAGCCCGGAGTCATTCAGAAATAGATCCTCAAATTTTGTTGCTCGTACTTGCCCCGGCAACCCTTTCCAGAACACAAAGCATTGCCTGCGACAGGGCGTCATCCTTGGCACCACGATCATGAGACTCCACTTCTGTTGTCGGAGGTACCGGTGCATCTGCCGCCGACATATGTCCCGAAGCTGAAGATCCCGCTCGGGCACTTCCTCGGCCACGTCCATGGCCTGTTCCACGAGTGACTCTTGTACTCATATCGTATTATCTGATTACAAATTTTATGCATTAATTCAATATTCCAGTGATTATTACAGAAGTTTTATCAATCAGATAGTAATTCAGAGTTTGTTTTCGTAGAATCGAAGTCTAGCTACAGTTTCAGTCTCTTATCAAATTTTCCTATGATTTCAGTATCATCCTATCTAGAGTATCCTAGTAGGGTTTCAGTACAGACAGATAATTTAAAAAAATATTCAGAAAAGTTCAGAATAATACTTACAGGCTTGAGCGGGAGATTCAGAATGCCACTTAAAGATCCAGATTTTGAAAATAGAGTTTTACAGTCTTTATAAAACTTTTATTTTCGAAAACCTTTATTTTTGTAAACCCATTCCACAGCCGAGTTGTTGCAACCTGGCTCTGATATCACTAAATGTAACACCCCAAACCTGGCCTAGACGTTATGACCGGATCCAACGTGCCACATCAAAGTGTTCAAAACATTTTATATTGTTGATTTAGAAAACTTGCTTAGTGTTTTAAAATATACTATCATTTTAGGTTAAAGTGAATGGAAGCTGTACACCAGGTAGGGAACCGAAAAAGAGGAGGTGAGTCCATCGGACTGCTTAAGTACCAAGCTCCCTTCGGATCCAATCCTAGACATGCACACCGCCATTGCCACACCTTAACATCATGTATATTTTCAGGCAACCCATTTGATTAAGTCCATCTTAGGAAAACTGATTAATTTTGGAAAACATTTTCATTGCCGAAGCTTTACTTGTTGTCGTGTTTTTTTGAAATCAATTATTTTTTTGAAAATGCGCCCTAAAGTTAATCAATTTCCACAGTTAAATATAAGTAATGCCTATCTTAATTAAACATATTAAAATCATCAGAAATAATTAAGCGACCTTATTACATTTAAAACCCTAAAACCATAAACGTAAATAAAAGGATGCCCAGTTCACCAGAAGAAAAATCAAATTTGCAGAACGTGTGGCCACTGCGAATCCCTCACAGCTCCAAGCCCACTATGGTTGGGGATTACCTGTGTGGATGAAAATAAAGGGGTGAGTTTAGGGAAACTCAGTGTGTAAATTAACCCAACCATAGCCTATATCAGCTCAAACCACAGAAACAGAATAAGTTTGCCTTAGCCCAGAACAGAATTTAGAATAAAGCCCATAGGCCCATAATAGATCAGAACAGATATTACATGTTTATGCAAAAACCCAACCCATATCCAACCATAAGCACCCCCATACCAGGCTTTCACCATGTGGGGAGACTACTCGACCCACCCAACCGCTACACGCCATAGAAATATGCAGCATGGCTGCCAGAACAGATAATGTGACAGAGTCACCAGAAACAGAATAATCGTGGCAGAGCCACGATCAGAGATATATGTGGCGAGCCACGGATCGAGATAATTTGTGGCATAGCCACCGGACGCTTCCTCTATAATATAACCCATGTCCCCATACAACAGATATACAATCATGGCATACATCACACAGAATCAGATCATCATGCTTTTCAGAAAAAATTAACCCTAGGGGTATAATGGTCATTCTACACCTAGGGGTATCATGGTAATTTTCCAAACATGGGAGTATTCTAGTAATTTAACTATTCTTAAGGTTTTCATGCATATCATAGCCATCTATGCACTAACAGGAACACTTACCGTGCATACTTACCGTGTTGGGCTCGTTGGCCCATTAACCCAATTTTGGCCCATTAAGCCCAAAATATCAAAATGCACGAAATCACGCGTACTACAGTTTTATCACTTTAGATTACCAAAAATATTAACCCAACTATCTTACGAGCATTTGCACACTCGCAAGTTTCCAAAATACCGACTTTTCAGCATTTTGGCATTTCGGCTTTTACCGATCTAGTCTATGAGAGGGTGTCAGTTACACACCTATTTTATGACGATTCGTTGACGAGATTTACACACGAACTGCCTACAATTGGATTACTAACTCGTTAATCTAACTATCAAAATCAACTATGTATTTGAGCCCTTACCATATTCGGCCTTTAACACTTTAGGCACTAGCGATCCTACCTTTGCTGAGATTAGCGATTATGTTAAGATCCAGTCGTTCCACTTGTCCAAGCCTTTGATCAGCAGCCTCTAGATCACACTACTATCAAAATAAAGTAGTTATCACAACCCTTAGATCTACCACCGAAATTGACAGCCTCCCTAACTTTTAGGGGTTTTGACATTTCCTATAATCTGAAATAAAGAATAGGTTCAAAAACTTACCACCAGTTCCTTCGGTCAATGATTCTCGTTAACTCCGACTCGATTCTGATACAGATCTAAACCCTCAGATGATAGCAAAATTTAAGCCTTTAGTGATCTTAAAGTTCGGCTATGACCCTGTGACTATACGTTTTCGGCTTTTGAAACAGTGAAGAGAAAAAAAATGAGATATGGGAGTTTTGCTGTGGTCTTATCGACAGAAACTTGGGGTTCAGAGGATGAGAGAATTGATCAGGAAGATGAGGAAAAATAAGAGGGTTTGGCTAGAAGAAATCAGCACAACAAGGAATATGGACTTTTGGGATTCCAGCTTTTGTGATATTCGACTGTAAGGCTTAAAAATAATGGAAAGAAAGTGTTGTTGAGTAGAGTGGTAGGAGAATTTGGATATGGAGAAAAGAAGAGGAAAAGAATAATAGATGGAGAGAAAAAGAAAAGAAAAGGAGAGGAGGAAGGATGGTCAGAAAATGGCACACTTACCCCTAATGCCGAATTTATATTTGGCACTTAACCTAGCCAAATTTTGCCCCCTAAAGAAACCCTTGGCCGGCCAACTCTTGCTCCTCAAGAGTCCACCATTTAGCCAAAACTGCTCTCCCTAATCAGCTCCTAAATTCTCTCCCTTATCCCCTCCTTACTCAATCTCCTGAGCAACTCAAACTCCTCCTGACAGACTTTTACTTGAGTTCCATTACTTCCCCTTTCTAACCATAAAAATAATTCCCTTAATATTTTCTCATTGTGACTTGAACCTTGGTTCTCCCTAGCATCCACACGCCACTTTTATAGCCTTCCCAGTGGCATCACATGCCACTTTACCCCCTGCTTCCTTGTGATTTATTTTACCCAAATAATACTTAAAAGCCCAGTTTACCAGAACCCCTTTTTCTTATGAAATTAAAATTAATTAAAATTACTGGGTTTTAACTTAAGCTTGGGCCTTCTAGAGGCCCACTAACATAATTAAACCTACACCAAGCAGACAGAACACAGAAATTTTAAATTTTGCCAACATTCACAGAATTCTCGAAAAGTGGGGCGTTACAAGTTTAATCTCTTGGGTTTCCAAGATACATGGGTTGTGAAACCCTAATAAATACATCAACAATAATCACTTAGGTCTAAGATTTAATGAACCTAGACTCTGATATCATCAAATGTAACACCCTATACCCTACCTAGTCGCTAAGCCCAAATATGGGATGTCACACCCTTAAGTACATCAAATAGGGAACTAGATCCAAGCAAACCGATCTTATCTTCTTACGTTAATCTATATAAGTTTTAAGTCACCTAAGTAGTTAAATAACATTATTACAAGAAAATCATTCATTATTCGATCAGACAAACAATTAGGAACATACATAAGGGCCATTTAACAAAAATTCAGAAAAATGACCGTAGGTATCGATACTGACATTAAGGTATCAATATTTTCTTTAAGTGGTATCGATACCACTTGGAAAAATGATACCAAATGAGCATACTGTCTCTCGACCAAAATCTTATTCATCAAGAATTTTTAGTACTTGCTAAAAATTATCGATTCTTGAGATAAGGTATTGATACCATAGCCCTATTCAGTTTCCTTATGCATTTTAATTCACAGAAGTATCGATTTTAAGCTAAAAATGCGGCATATAAGAGTGAATAATTCATTTCAAATAGCTCCTAAACATCATGCATCAATTACTTTATTTGTTTCATCATTCAATTACTCAATTTAACAGTCCAAAATGTCAAATTATCAAAACAAGAATCGTCATGCTGACGTCAATGTCTATTATTCTAGCATAATAATAACATGAAGACCTTTTAAACAAAACCAAAATGTTTAGAATTCAACATAGCTATAGTAATTCTACCACATTGTCTATTTTTCCAATACGAATAAAATTATAAAGCACCTACGATGAATAACCAGTCTTCCTTGGATTACTCCTTCAACTCAAATTGACGATCTGTTTTATCAGTTGAAAGGTGCCATAGTATTCTCAAATATTGATCTTCGATCTGGCTACTATTAACTACGAGTGAAAGATTCAGATGTGCCAAAATTTGCATTCAGAACCAGGTACGGACACTATGAATTTCTTGTGATGCCGTTTGGTTTAACTAATGCACTTTGATGATTAAAATTTTTAGACCAAATTTAGAAAGATTTGTTGTGGTATTTATTGACAATATTCTAATCTATTCTCGAGACAAGTTTAAGCATGCTGAACACTTGAGGATTGTTTTGTAAATTCTGCGAGATAAATAATTATTTGCTAAATTTAGGAAATGTGAGTTTTGTGTAACACCCCAAACTCAACCTAGACGTTATGGCTGAATCTGGTGATGTCATGTTGAAGTGTTTTTTGTAAAGCGAGATATCGTTGAAAAACTCGTTCTATAATTAATCTCTTTCTGTGTTTCTAATGCAGATTCTGAGATATGTCATTCATTTCAAAACTTGTGTCATTATCCAAAAGTATTTACTTTAAAATTGTTATTCATTTCCAAAATATCATTTTATAGCGGAAGCTTTTTAAAAAAATAGTTGCGTACTTGCGTTTACTTTATAAAAACATTGTTTCTTTCGAAAACTCAAGTTTTCCTATCACTAGCAGTTATAACCAAAGCAAATAAAAATCCCCAATTAAAATAAAAACTTAAAGAGTCCTTATTACAGTTAAAATACCCAGAATAAAATTACTTATAAATATAAAGAAAATATGATAGTAAATACGGTTGTGTGGCGACCTTCGAGTCCCTTGCAGCACCGATCCACCTAAGGGTTACCTACACAGATAAGCAGAAGGGTGAGTTTATGAAAACTCAATGTGTAATCCCTTAATAAACATACAATCAATCATGCAGTAAGCAAATACTTAGTTATGGGCCTAAGCCCATATCAGTAACAATGACAATATCATTTTGGGCTTTAGCCCATCTCAATACAGAAACAGTCATGTGTTTAATAGTAAACAGAGCAGTAATAGTAATCAGTGCATTAACAATTTAAACAGTATGCAAGTCCTACCCAACCAGCCTCTACACTCCACTCCGTCCAGCCCTACACTCCTTGTGGGGATAAAATCAACCCACCCATCTCTACACTCCAAAATAACACCGGCTGCGGCTGTAAACAATATTTGTAGCAGAGCTACTAGTATAATAGGCTTAAAGCCATCAATGATTTGCAGCAGAGCTGCCAGTACAGTACACTTCCTCCAATCATAATAAACCCATCCCCATGCAATGCATCATACAGCCATGTCATGTTATATCATAGAATCATACATGTATCCATTATAGTTTAAATAGCAAGCTAAAATACAGTCATACATGTACATATATATAAATACTTCACATAGGGGCAAAACAGACAATTTACCATGTAGGGGCATTTCAGTCATTTTTACTACATAAAGGTAAAACAGTCATTTTACCTTATAAGGGCAAAACAGTCATTTTACCTCATAAGGGCAAAACAATCATTTTACCACATAAGGGAAAAACAACCATTTTACCACATAAAGGCAAAACAGTCATTTTACCACATAAGGGCAAAACAATTATTTTACCACATAAGGGAAAAATAGTCATTTTGCCTAATAAGGGGAAAACAGTCATTTTACCAATTTGAGGGTCTAGGTATACTTACTGACCCAACAGTAGGTCCACAGTAGTATCGAGCGACCCATGCAACCTTAATAGTCAAATAGAGAAAATGGGCCCAAAACCTGTATTGTGAGCCCATGTGAGCCCACACGCCCGTGTGGCCCAGAAAGCCCAGAAATGGCCTTGGCCGTGTGGATTACACAGCCTGGCCCTATATTCTCCACACATCCGTGCGATTTACTCGTGTGGGGCCCAGACGGCCCAACATGACCCAAAATAGCCTAAGCCCATGAAATCGCTCATGGTGGCCTCTACGATCAAACACCCACGTTTCTGCGTTCAGGTTACCACACAAGCGAGCGCACGCCCATGTTGCATCAAAGGTTACGTTTTCTAGCTTTTTGCCGATCTATAGTTTGGGCAGTGTTTTAAACACCTGCTAGGATACTAGGTATGCAACCCCTCTTGAGATGAACTGCACCTAAACAACGCTAATACATGACCCAAAATCAGTCATAGTCAAAACGAATATTACTTTAACAATAACACTCGAACACTAATAATTTCGCTTACCCCAATAGCTCCAAACGGTGTAGTCAACGTTTCAGAAATAAGACCACGCTCGTTGTGATGTTGCTGCCAAAATAATTTGACATAACTGAATGTTGGGAACTTTTACAACAACAAAAATTACAACACTAGAGGCATAGCTTCCCTTCCTTACCCAAAATGACTTATTGAAATTGTGACACGTAGAATAGAAATAGAATTCAAAAATCAACGAAGAGGGCAATAGAGAAAGTTCAGCACCCTGAAGGTAAAGAAAAGATGGAAGAAAGAATAAGCAAGAACCGAGAGGAAGATGGCATTTTAAACTTAGCAATACTCAATGATTTTTGGCAGCACTGAAGGAGAAAGAAAATAGTAGCCAAGGGGAGAGGAAAAGAAATCGATGAACAAGGGGAACAAAGAAACGATCTCCGAAGGAACAACGAAGTGGAAAAAGAAGAAGAAAAGAAACCAGTAGGAACCTTAGCAAAAATTAGGCCTTCAAGCAAGGAAAATAGCCGACAGAAGCTAAGAATGAGAAAAAACCAAACTTTAGCCGAAAATTTTGAGAGAGCCTAAAAGGATTCAATTCGGAACAACCCTCTCTTCATATCCCTAAAAACTCTCCTTAAAGTCCTCCCTAATATCTCACCATTATCTCTTCAACAACCGAAACCAACACTCAGTCAAACTGTTCACTATTTTGGCTAGATTAAAATACCAATACGACTTAAGCAACAAAATAGAACCCCTATTACACAGACTAGGACTCGAACTTCAGACCTCAGACAATAGTAGCACGCCACTTATCCCTTGGGCTAGCAGGCTCTTTTCTGTCATGTTCTTCCCCTATTTACTTAAAAGCCTACTGCCTAGAGACAGTGCTTATTCCTTTAAAAACAAAACTTTTTGCACTTGTTCAGGCTTGAACCCAAAACTTCTCAGTCACTTTCCAGAGCACTTAACTACTGAAACAGATACAGATTTGTGTCACTTTCCTGCACAACTAAATATTTATGAGCAGCTTCCTAACTGTACCCCTGCTAAAAACCTAATACTTCTAGGCCCAAAATTTGAGGCGTTACATTTTGGCTTTGAGAACTTGGTTTACTAAGACACATAGTGTCTGCTGAAGGCATCAGAGTTGATTGGAGTAAAATTTCTGCAGTTGTTGGCTGGAAACCACTGAGAAACATATCTAAAGTTAGAAGTTTTTTTGGGATTAGCTGGCTATTAATCGTCAAAGGGTTCTCAATGATAGCTACACGGATGACGCGTCTTTTACAGTAAGATGACATTTGAATGGTATGATAAATGTCAAGAAAGTTTTAATCAATTGAAAGCACTGTTAACAGAAGCACCAATTTTGGTTCAGCCTGAATAAGGTAAAGAATTTGTGATATTTAGTGATGTATCTTTAAATGGTATAGGCTGTGTTTTGATGCTGGAAGGCAAAGTAATAGCTCATGCTTTTAGACAGTTAAAGCCACATGAAAAGAACTATCCGACATATGACTTAGAGTTGGAAACTATCGTGTTTGCATTAAAAATTTGGCGACACCGTTTGTTCAGAGAAAATGTCACATATTTACTGATCACAAGAGTTTAAAGTATCTAATGTCGTAGAAAGATCTAAATTTGAGCAGTGCAGATGGCTTGAACTATTGAAAGATTATGAGTTTATCATTGATTATCATCCATGAAAAGCAAACATAGTTGCTGATGCTTTGAGAAGAAAGTTCTTATTTGCTCTGCGAATGATGAATATGCAACTGAAATTATCTGATGACTGCTTGATCTTAGCTGATTTAAAAGCTAGATCGATGTTTTTACAGCAAATCTGTGAAGCTCAGAAATGTGATAGTGAGTTGCTAGCTAAACGAGTATAATGTGAGTTGACTTCTGATTCAGGTTTTTAGATAGGAGCCAGTGATTGTTTATTGTTCTGAGGTAGAGTTTGTGTACCGAAGAACCTAGAGCTTATACAGAAAATTTTGCATGAAGCTCATAGTGGTAGTTTGCCTATTAATCCTAGAAGTAATAAAATGTACAGTGGTATGAAACAATGTAATGGTGGCCAGGAATGGTACGCAAGATTTCTGATTTTGTGTCGCTATGTTTGATATGTCAGCAAGTTAAAGTTGAACATTAGGTACCTTCAGGATTGTTATAGCCAGTGATGATATCAAAATGGAAATGCAATAGAGTTTCTATGGACTTCGTATCAAGTTTACCCCTATCGCCGAGAAAGAAAGATGCCATCTAGGTTATCGTATATCATTTGACGAAGTTTGTACATTTTATTTTGGTACATACAGATTTTTCTCTTGATAGATTAGCAGTGTTATATGTTTCTAAGATTCTCAGATTACACAGAGTGGTAGCCTCTATTATTTCAGATAAAGATCCGTGGTTTACCTCATGATTTTGGAGAAAGCTATAGGAAGCTCTTGGTACACGGTTGCATTTTAGCACTGTATTTCACCCTTAGACTGATGGTTAGTCCAAACGTGTGATTTAGATTCTTGAATATATGCTTTGTTACTGTGTATTAGAGTTCAAAGGTAACTGGGAGAAATATTTACCATTGGTCGAATTTGCGTAAAATAACAATTTTAAGTCGAGTATAAAAATGGCACCGTATGAGGCTCTGTATGGTCGTACATGCCAAACTCCATTATGTTAGACCGAGCTCAGAGGGAAAAAGATACACGGGGTTAATCTGATTTAGGAGACTAAGGAAAAAGTGAAAGTAATTCGAGATAGCTTGAAAGTAGCTTCAGATCGTTAGAATTCGTATGCAGATTTTAAACGTAAAGACATTGAATTTCAAGTTAGTGATAGGGTGTTTCTAAATTTCAAGTCCTTCGATTTGGTCGTAAAGGAAAGCTGAGTCTACGATTTATTGGGCTGTATGAGATTACTGAAAGAGTCAGACCTGTTGCGTATCGACTAGTTGTACCATCAGAACTAGAAAAGATTCATAATGTCTTTCATGTGTCTATGTTATGATGGTACCAGTTTGGTCCTTCACATGTTATCTCCCCAACGGATATCGAGATTCAGTCAGATATGTCATATAGTGAAGAGCTAATCAGAATTCTGACAAGAGAGATAAAAGAATTGAGAAAAAAGAACATTGTTTCAGTAAAAGTTCTTTGGCAACGACACGGAATAGAAGAAGCCACCTAGGAACCTAAGGCTATGAGAAATCAATATCCGAACCTCTTTTCTGGTAAGATTTTTGAGGATGAAAATCCCTTTAAGGGGAGAGTTGTAACAACCTATTTTTAGTCAAATCAAAATAGTGGTTTCGGGACCACAAATATGAAGTTAGAAAATTTATCTTATAATTATTTTATGGTTTACAGCATGATAGTATTGCCATATAAAAAATTCATTAAGAAATTTTACCCTTTACATGCTTAATTTAATAAAAAGGAAAAGATCACGTAAAGTGAAAAAGTTGTATTCTAATAGCTAAAGGTATTAAATAGCTATAGAACTTTAAAGTGGAAGTTCTTATATGGTAATTAGACCATTTATATGTTAGTGGAATATGATGGCTTGACAATTGTGTAATTATTAAAGTTTATAAAGGTTAAATTAGTAAAAAGGTAATTAATGATAAAAATAAAAGAAATAAAATTAACCATCATCTTTATTCATCATCATCAACCGACTTTTCACAAAAGAAGGAAGCCATTCTCGAAGCTAGGTTTGGCCAAGCTTGTAAGCTCAATTGGTAAGTGATTTTTGTCTCTTTTTTAATGATTTCTATATTTTCGGGATCATTGTAGCTTAACCTAGCTAGCCCGAGGGCTAATTTGTGAAGCTGTTAAACTATTAGGATTTTACCATTGATTAATATATATGAGTTTCTAAGTTTAATGATAGAAAATGAATGGTTGTTGTTAGATAAACAACTTTTGTAAAAGAATTTTTAATGAAACTATCAATTAGGGGCCAAATTGAATAATATAAAATATTGTGTGGTGAAATTGTAAATTTATGAAATATATGGCCTGCTACTAATATGTATAAAAATTGGCTAGGCTTGGGTAAGGGTTAAATTGCATGAATTTCATTTTTCGAGCCTAAGGACTAAATTGCAAAGAAATTAAAAGTACAGGGAAAAAATGGTAATTTTTTCAAAAATATGTTTTGGACTAATTTGAATGATAAATATGTTAAATTGAGTTAAATTTATCCGTATAGATCCAGTCAGATCTCTTACGGAGTTAGATCGAGGCAAAGAGAAAATCTAGGATTAAATGCCTCCGTATCTACATATACTTGTCGATGTAAGTTCGTGTAATTAAATTGTGTATTTATATGTTTTAATTGATTTATATGTAAGTGATTTGTATAATTGCCATGTATAAATACCTATCGCATATTCGACGATGTACGACAATTACCGAGTTCCATTTGAACCTTAGGAATTCGTATGATACAAATGATATGTCATTAGGGATTACTAATTGCAGCTCGTGAGAGCTTACCGATTCTCAGGTTGTATGAATTTACTGATTTCAACTTGTGAGATTTTACCGATTGCAGCTCTTGAGAGCTTACCGATTCTCAGCTCGTATGAGCTTACTGATTTACAGCTCGTAAGAGCGTATTGATTTATAGCTCGCATGAGCATACACATACTGGAATTGACAGATTACAGCTTAGCGCATTATGTGTGAGCTAGTGAGCTATCTTGAGTATCCAACGATATTCTAAATGGTTCAACGGGCACTATTCTGATATGAGATAATAAGAGTTCGATACGAACTATTACAGCTATATACATGAATTATATGGAAATGTTGTTACTTGGTATATGTGAACATGACATGAATGATACATGTATATGAAACTTGATTAGTTGTTGTGTTCATCCATGATTATTGGCTATTATATGCATTTTACATGGCCAACATGTTGATGAATATGTGCTTAGGCATTTGGCCAAATTGTGTTGGGATATGCTATGTTTACTTACCTAAATTGACAAAATGGTAAGTTAAATTCTATTTCATACGAACTTACTAAGCTTAAATGCTTACTCTATGTTATTTTCTGTGTTTTATAGTGAATAGGAAGCTTGTTTAGGTTGGAAGCTTGTCAGAGCTATATCAGACTATCAATCGACTCTTTTGGTACATTCGGTTGTTTAATTTTGGTTATAATGGCATGTATAGGTTAATTTGGACAATGTTGGCCTACATGTTTTGTTGTTATTTTGGCCATCTATTTGGCTTGTGTCTTGGCACTTTAATGATAGTATGAGTTTGGTATATGGTCTGTAAATATTTTCTCTCTAATGGTTGATGTTTTGATTTCTATGCTTGAATTATGGAAGATGAAAACTATGGCATGAATGTGCATATTGTATATGTGCTTTGTGATAGAATAAAATTGTGGTAAATTGACACTTTTGTAGATATGATTTATATGGTCATTTGATGCTAGTCTTAGAATGGTATTTTGGTATCAAATGGTTATATTTTGGTAAGAAATATACATGGAAAGATTTGGTACAACTATGCATGTCAAATTGGGTGAGAAATATGGCTTGTAAAATGGCCTATTTTGTCCACACAGGCAGAGACAGGGGCGTGTGTCTATGTCATGTGTGACACACAGCCGTGTGTTCCCCCTAGATTTCAAAAGGTTGCTAGTTTGGCTATTACACAACATAGGACACAGCCTGGCACACGGGCGTGTGAGACTACTACCAAGGGTACACGACCTAGCACACAGGCGTGTGGCCCAAGTCAGTGAGTTATACGGGCACGGACACAGGCTGGTGTCCCTATTTCGAATGCCCACACGGCCTAAGACACGAGCATGTCTCTTGGTTGTATGAGTCATATGACCTGGCCACACGGCAGTGTGACCCCTGCAGCTTTGAAAATTTTCAATGTTTTACAAAAAATTCTCTGAGTTTTCGATTTAGTCTCGACTTATTTCTAACGCATATTTTTGGCCTTGAGGGCTCGTATAAGGGACAATATGTATGATTTTGATTGGTTTTGATGTGATTATTAATATGTTATAAAATATTTGAAATTTCTATCTGTTTGATTTGTAATCACCGGTAATGCTTCATAACCCTGTTTTGACAACGGATTCGGGTTAAGGGTGTTACAAGTACCTTACTCTTAAGTCTAACATCATTTAGTATTAAATCATGCTTCACCTAATAGTTCATTCTCACAACGCAAACATACTCATCCAAGCATAGAACATATTCCATATGATTATATAAAATATGACAAGATGGCACTTGGATTATGAAACATATAATGCGCTATATCATCACATATTGGATAGACAGATCTCCTTTACAACACATAGACTCATATACTCAAATATGTCCCGGAAGTGAAGCATATAGCTAGCACTTTCCTTATTTTCCCTTACATGTCCCATTGAAACCCTTATCCCTCTAAACATGTCCCAAGGCCTCAATACCCTAAACCACTATACATATAAATAAGTACTCACAATCTTATGGCATACTAACTATCCAATGGTTCCAAGATCATAAGGCCAAAATATCACTACATATTAGCATCTTTTGCAAAACACTAGCATAGCCATATAACATATACATTACACATTTATTTTATGTATACAATTGCACTTTACAGAATAATCACCATACTCACTTATCATATTTCATGCACAATACATAACCACAAGATAATGATAGATTAAAGACTTACGCTCAAAACTTAGAGTAGGGGTTTAGACTACATCTAAATTCCCAAACAACACATGACTCGTGTTTACGAGTAGCAATTCCATACACTCACCACTTTATGCTTTTCTCGAAAAACTGAAAGCTCAACTAACGCTTCCCTGGCTCGTAGCAAGCTCTAACGAATCTAAAGCTTTACACACAAAAACCATACAATAAACATAGTCAAATGACATCCACAAATTCACTCAAACCAACTAACACATAAGCTTTAAACTAAGTTCCCATGTAACTTAAACTATTAACATAACAAACTTTAAATTCGAATATCTCGATCTATACTCAACCTTTTTGCCTAAAATCAGTTTAGCTCATTTAATTAATCATCTACGCCTAATTCACAACCTTTAAACTAGACAAATATACTCAATTCATGGTATCAAGATTTTTCGATAACCTTTATGCAAATTTCACAAATTTCATTTAAAACATGAAAAATCATTAACAAAACTTCAAGGTTTGTTTAAAAACCTTCTAATCAAGCTAAAACAGGTTGAAAATCACTTTGAAACCAAGTTTTTATGCAAAATCCCAAAATCCACTATTAATGGCTCGATTTTTTGCTTTTATTTAAAACATGCGACTTGAGGGCTAATAATTCAGTTTTAGAGTCTAAATAAATTTTAAAACCAATGGATACATGAATGATTACCTTTTTTTGAAAGAATAAACGAGTTTTGACGTAAATCTGAAAAACCCACATTTAGAGAAGATGATGATATCTATTGAGTTTTGAGTGTTTTTCTTGAAGGTTTATAATGATATGACTTGGAAATGATAGGAAATCAAGGTATGGTGGTTTGGGAATAAAAAATCAATTGAAATAGTAAGGGAAAAGTAAGGGGCGACACAAGGAAGAGGAGAGAAAGGTATAACGTGAAAACTGTAGGTAGAGGGTGGTTTTTAGGTTTAATTTTAAAAACTGGTAGAATTTTCACATAAACGCCCACTCTTTTGACTTTGTAGCAAATCAGTCCTTTTCCAAAATTAAGGGTTTTCAGAACACTTTTTTCAAAAATTGATTTAATATTTAAGATGTCATAGTCGAATGCAATCTTGGTTTACCATGCAACGAAATTTTGAGCACTCTACAGCTAAAATTCCTAAAATTTCGCTAAAACTCTTAGGCCCTATTTTGGGGGGTTACAATTATCCCCCTCTAAAAAGAATTTCATCCTCAAAATTACATGAGCTAAACAAATACGGATATTGGTGTCTCATCGCTTCCTCAGTTTCCCAAGTAGCTTCTTCCACTTTGTGGTTGCGCCACAAAACTTTAACCAACAGAATTCTTTTGTTTTGCAACACTTTCACTTCATAGTCTAAAATCTCTACTAGTTCTTGCTCATAAGAAAGATCATCACCGATTTCAATTTCTTCAACTAGCATAATATGCAACGGATCTAAACGAAACTTCCTTAACATAGACACATGAAAAATATCGTGGATTTACTCAAGCTCTGGCGGCAACTTGAGACAATAAGCTATCAAACCAATCCTCTCAATAACTTCATCAGGCCCAATATATCTTAGGCTTAACTTACCCTTCCTGTAACACCCCTTACCCATATTCAACGCCGGAATAGGGTTACAGAGCATTACCAGACTTACATCACCTTTTAACATACATTTCAAATACAATTATCAATTCTAATACAAAAAAAATCATAAACAATCATAGTGTCCTTAAAATGAGCCTAAGAGCCCTTAAACATGTATTGGGAGTGGTTTGGGACTAAACTTGATACTCAGGAAATTTTTCAACACTTAGTAAAGTTTTTCTCAAAACAGGGGACACAAGCCCGTGTGGCCAGGCCGTGTGGGCATTCGAAATAGAAGCACATGGCCGTGTCCCAGCCTGTGTCCTACCCCGTGTAACTCTTTGACTTGGGTCACACGGCCAACACACATGCCCGTGTGGCTAGCCCATGTGCCCTAAAAATGGCCACACACGCCCGTGTGCCAGGCCCTGTGCTAGGCCATGCCAAACCTGTAGGGTAATACCGATTTATGCCACATGACCAAGTCACATGCCCAGGTGTAAGGCCGTGTGGAGCATACTGACTTAATTTAAATTTCCTCACCAGGGGACACACGGCCGTGTAACAAGACCGTGTGTCACACACGGTTGAGACACACGCCCGTGTCTCTGCTCGTGTGAACAAAAATTAGGCTATTTACCAAGCAAATTTTCCATCCACAACTTTATTTACCTAAACAACCCAAATGGCACTACAACATAGCATAATTGAACATATGTTTTAGCCACAACCAACGCAATTTCATACCATTTCCAACACTAATAATCAAGATGCTTATAACTTATGTTTTTCTTAATCAAAATACCTAAACACATATACCAATCAACTAGCTAAACATTTACCAATCACACATAATTTTGTACCAATTCACAAGCATGATACCAAATCCACAAACTTCATAATATATGTCATTCACATATTCATCTATAGACTCAAAATACTTTTACATGAATTACAACATAAGCCATATATATTTATATATACCGACATTTGGTTCAAATATACCAAAACAAGCCAAGTCTCATGGCTACATATATATATACAAACCAAAACATAACCATTCACAAGCCATCTCAAATGGCAAAATCCATTACCAAAACATAACCAACATGAACAATATCCTATACATTCCATATGACCAAACCATAAGCTCAAACGTACCAAAGTGATGGTTAGATAGTGTGACGTAGTCTTTGACGATCCCCGAATTCGAGCTAACTTTGAAATCACTATAAGACATGGAAAATAAACAAAGTAAGCTTTATAGCTTAGTAAGCTCATATGAATAAATTTAACTAATCACAAGTACATCACTCATTAATTTAAACATATTAACATGGAATTCATGATGACTAACAAACCTTTCACATGCTTATTTATACACTTATATGCAAACTTCATAACTTCTTCGATTTAAAGCTCATACTATGTACGTACATACTTGTACGAATTCATAACAAGCTCATACATATTCTGAATATCATTGAATGCTTGGTATCTCGCACACTAAGTGCCGTACATAGCCGAAGCTATCTCAAATCACACATTAAGTGCCATATTTAGCCGAAGCTATCTTGATCTTGCACAGTAAGTGCCATATATAGCCGAAGCTATCTTGATCTCGCACACTAAGTGCCATATATAACCGAAGCTATCTCAAATAGCACACTAAGTGCCATAATTAACTCATTTATCGTCAAACATGACTGTAGTCCCGTGTATACAATTTATGCAATATCAAAGCATTAAAAGTATAATTATAACAGTGATTATTACATACGAACTTACCTCAGATATTAAATAGAGAACCGAGTCGATTAGTCGATAACTTTCGTTTTTCCCCGATCCTGATCCGAATTCCATTTCTTCATCTAAATATATTCAAAATTAACTCATTTAATCAACAATATATTCAATTCAATCCAAAATATACATTAGGGATATTTTACACATTTGCCCCTAAACTTTCACAATTTTTACAATTTAGTCCTTATTTCATAAAATTGCAAATTCATGCAATTTAGTACAAACTGATGCTTAGCGGAATTTAATACATGTTACTAGTAACCCATATTTTCAATTTATTCACACTTTTAACCACCGTATTTCACATTTTCTCAATTTTAATCCCTTTTTGACATTTTTGTCAAAAATCACTTTACAAAAGCTATTAATCTAACATTAAACCTTCCAAATCTATCTTAAATCATCAAATTACTCAAGAATTAAACAATGAAAACATGATAATTCTATAACAGTTTTGAAATTTAAGGTACGAGCTAGCTAGAATACGAAGCAAAGATCTCAAAAACATAAAAATCATTAAAAATGGATAAAAAACGAGCTTACATGTAAGGATGAACCCTAGCCGAAAATTCAAGCTTCAATTATGGTGTTTCTTTAGTTGATTTTCTATGGATGATGATAATTAGGAAGACAACCATTTGTTTTCAGTATTTTAGTTAGGTTATTTAAGAATTTACCATTTTAACCTTAATTTAAAACATTAAATATCACATAATATAATCCCATAATTGTCTACCCACCATGATAATGGTCTAATTACAACGTAAGGACCTTCACATTAATTTTCTATAGCTATTAGAGTCTTTTAGCTAATAGAACTCCACTTTTACACTTTACGCGATTTAGTCCTTTTTATCAAATTAACCATTTTAACGATAAAATTTCTATACGAAATTTTCACACATACATGCTATCATCCTGTAAACATTAAAATAATAATAAAATAAATATTTTGACTTTGGATTTGTGGTTCTGAAACAACTGTTCTGAATTGACTAAAAACGGGCTGTTACACTTCCTACCAAATCTCAAAACTTTCTTCTACGATGAAACCTTTAAGGATACCTTATTGCCAACTCAAAACTCGATATCTCGACGCTTCAGATCCGCATAAGATTTTTGCCTATTAGACACTGCTTTCAAACATTCATAAATTAGCTTTACCTTTTCTTCAGTCTCATAAACTAAATCTAGCCCAAAAACTCGCCTCTCATCTAATTTCGTCCAACACAATGGAGTCTTACACTTCCTACCATACAACGCCTTAAACAGTGCCATGCAAATACTCGCTTGAAAACTATTGTTGTAAGCGAACTCTACCAGTGGCAAATATCACTCCCAACTACCACTAAACTCAATCACACTGCTTCACAACTTTTCTTTCAAAACTTGTATTACCCTTTCAGACTGACCATCTATTTGAGGATTATAAGCCATACTAAAATTAAGCTTCGATCCCAAAGCTTCTTGTAAACTCTTCCAAAACCTCAAAGTAAACCATGAATCCCTATCAGAAATGATCGAAACTGGAGTTCCATGAATACAAACAATCTCAGCAATATACAACTCCACTAACTTCAACAAAGAGTAGCTTGTACACATAGCTAAGAAATGCGTACTTTTCAAAAATCGGTCAACTATAACCTATACCGAATCTTTCCGCAAAGCAGTCAATGGCAAACCTTAAACAAAATCCATAGTAATCCTTTCCCACTTATATTCAAGAATTGCAATAGGTTGCAACAACCCGAAGGAAATTGATGTTCAGCTTTTACCTTTTGACACACCAAACATCGAGCCACAAAATCTGTAACGTCACGCTTGAACCCAATAAATTTCATGAAGATCATGATACATTTTACCACTACCAGGATGCATAGCGTAAGGGATACTGTGCGCCTTAGTAAGGATCCCTTGCCTTAAATCCACATCTCGTGGTACACACAATCTACCTCAGAAATTCAAGAGACCATCATTATCAACATCAAAGTCTCACTTAATATCTTACTCAACCTGTCGAATCCGTTTCAATAATTCCCCATCTAAAGGTTGTTTCTCCTTAATTTTTTGTGACATGATTGGCCTCACTTGTAGTTTAGCTAGCAATCCATCATCACTACTCAAACTTAAGCATGCAAACATAGCTCTCAACATCGTCATTGACTTCCTACTTAAAGCATCAGCAACTACAATAGCCTTGCCAAGATGATGCTCTATCACACAATCATAATCTTTTAATAGTTCAATCTAATGCCTTTGCTTTAAATTCAACTCCTTTTGGGTGAGGAGGTACTTAAGGCTCTTATGATCTGTGTAGATAACACACTTCTCTCCATACAAATAATGTCGCTAAATTTTAAGTGCAAAGACCACAACAGCTAACTCCAAGTCATGAGTACGATAATTGCACTCATGCTTCTTCAACTACATTAAGCATAAGCTACAACTTTACCCTCTTGTATCAAAATGCAACCAAGTCCCGAATAAAAGCATCGCTATAAACCAAAAAATCTTTCTCAGGCTCTGGTTGAACCAACACTGGCGTTTTAGTCAAAATTGCCTTAAGCTCATCAAAACTCTTCTGTCTAGCATCAATCTATTCGAACACCACATCTTTTCGAAGTAGTTTCTTTAAAGGTGTAGAAAAAAAGAAAACCCTTCAACGAACTTATGATAGTATCCAACTAAACCTAAGAAACTCCTAACTTTAGTAACGCTCTTAGGTGGCTTCCATTCCAAAATCCCCTCTATCTTCTCAGGATCTATTAGAATCCGTTTTGGTGAAACTACATGACCTAAGAACGTCACTTCCCAAAGCCAAATTTCACACTTACTCAACTTTGCATACAACTGCTTATCCTATAGAATTTGCAAAACAACCCTTAAGTGCTCGTTGTGATCCTCCTTAGAATGAGAATACACAAAGATAGCATCTATGAAGAAAACCACAAATTGATCCAAGTACGAATGGAACACATGATTCGTCAAATCCATGAATGTGGCAAGAGCATTAGTCAATCCAAACAGCATCACCAAGAACTCATAATGCCCATACCGAGTCCTAAAAGTAGTATTCAACACGTTAGACTCTTTCACCTTTAACTTATAATACCTAGATCTAATATCGATCTTTGAGAATAGCGTTTCACCTCGAAACTGATCAAACAAATCATCAATTCAAGGAAAACGATACTTATTCTTAATATTTAAATTTTCAACTGCCTATAATCAATACACATCCTCATCGTACCATTATTTTTCTTCACAAATAGAATTGGTGCAGCCCATAAAGATACACTTAGTCGAATAAACCCTCTATCCAACAACTCTTGCAACTGAATCTTTAACTCCTTAATCTCTTTTGGTGCCATGCGATAGGGAGCAATGGACACCAGTGCATTACAAGGATAAAGCTCAATTTCAAACTCCACTTCTCGATCTGATGGCAAACCACGCAACTCTTCAAGAAACACATCAGGAAAATGCCTAACAGTACGATTATCGTAAAATCTCAGCTCCTTACTAGTTGAATTCATCACGTAGGCTAAGTAAGCCTCACAACCTTTTCCTATCATCTTTTCAGCCTTCATTGTCGAAACCATATTTGACATAAAACCTATTCTTTCACCAACTACGGCTATTTCCATCCCATCACTATTCCTCAAAGTAATCCACTTAGTCTCAAAATCCACCCTTGCCTTATGTTTAGTTAACCAATTCATACTAAGTTTCACTTCAAATCGATCATATGACACTTCCATAATAAAAACAGAGAAAACATGTTCTTGAATCATGAAAGGACATCTATAATAAACCTTATTCACTACTACATTATCACCAAAGGAACTTCTGACAATCATACCCAAACCAATAGTCTCAACAAGAATATCTAACATACACGCCAATACACTCAAGATATATGAATACGTCGATCCAGAATCAACTAAACAGAGTAGACTACAAAAGTAAAAGTACCTGCGATAACATTAGTCGAATCTTGACCCTCCAGATCCCTAACAGCATAAACTCGAGTCAAACCTCTAGGCTCAACTTGTGTAGCAACAATATTAGCAACAATCTGCTGCCTACTCGGTCTCCTAGTACCTTTACCATGACTACGGCCTCTAGCAGACGAAGTAATAGGTGTTAAACTCTGAGTCTGTGAAACATCAACCCTAAATGGACAATCCTTCAGAAAATGTTCTTTCGAACCACATTTGAAACATCCAGGTTTTAACTTCTGACACTCTCCAGAATGCTTACGCTCACAGTATACACCAAGCAGCTATCCAGTACTACCTAGTGAACCACTAGAACTAACCATAGTACTACTCCGAGTCCCATGTCTCGCACCTCTACCAGAGACATGACTATCACACCCTCTCTTAGATGGTCGACTTGTTACACTATCAAAAGCTCTCTTGCAAGAATCAGTAACCACAGAATGAGGCGGCTTAACTAAGGTTTTTTCCATAGCCTTAGCTCTCTCCACCAACTCATCAAACATTTTTAGAGGCTGGGCTACCAAATAAACCCGAATCTTGTGATTTAGTCGAAAATGGAACCTCTTACAATAGTCCCTCTCAAAAAGAATCATCTCAGGTGCATACGAACTACGTTGCACAAACTCAGCCTCATAATTAGCCATCGATAAATCTCCCTGAATTAGTTCAAAAACTTCACATTGACGAGCCTCTGTATCCTACTCGCCTATGTACTTCCTCTTAAAAACCTTAAGAAAGTAGCTCCTAGTCAACCTATCAGTATCAGTACGTCTCCTAACTGTAGTCAACAAACGATGAGCCTCACCGTTGAGTAAGGACACAACACAACCCAACTTCTCCTCATCAGAATTAGGCATTTGCTCAATGATTCTTTCAACTCCCTCTAACTAGTACTCAACTACGATTCGATCAGTACCTGTCACCCCAGAAAACTCTTTACCACCCAATGCCCAAAGATGTTAAAGCGGTAAACCTCGATTAACCCGTGCAGGATTTGCAGGTGCAAGATTAACACCAGCAATCTATTGAAATGCTCCTATCATGGCTTCGATTAGAGGGCCTACACCCTCATCAGGTATGTTTACTCTACGCGGTGGCACAGGAGATGTAGAGGATGTACCATCTTCTTAAGCACTAGCTCTCACATTAACACGTCTAAGAGGCATATCTAATAATCTAGCATACACACAAACAAATAAATGGTGTGAGTGGCAGGACTGATCCAAATCTAGTTCCTAAAACAAACTTTAAGGTTAAAGGTAATGTGTTCCTATTCCTACCCCACATGCATCACAAACAAAAGATATCTCATGCAATTCAAGCAACCTGAATAATTTAATTTCTTGGATTTCCAAGATACATGGGTTGTGAAATCCCAATCAATACATCAATCACAATCACCTAGGACTGAGAGTTAATGAAACTAGACTTTGATACCACCAAATGTAACACCCTATACTCGGCCTGGTCGCCAAGCCCAAATATGGGATGTCACACCACCGTCTCGTCTCATGTACATCAAATAGGGAACTAGATCCAAGCAAATGATCTTATCTTCTTACGTTAATCCATATAAGTTTTAAGTTATCCAATTAGTTAGTTAACATTATTATAAACAAATCGTTCATTATTCGATCATACATACAGTTAGAAACATGCATAAGGGCCATTTAGAAAAAATCCAAAAAAATGTCCGTAGGTATCGAAACTGACATTAATGTATAGATATTTTCTTTAAGTGGTATCGATACCACTTTGAAAAATGATATCAAATCAGCATACTGTCTCTCAACCAAAATCTCCTTCGTCAAGAATTATCTGTGCTTGCTAAAAATAATCGATACTCAAGATAAGGTATCGATACCAAATCCTAATTATGCTTCCCTGTACATTTTATTTCACAGAGGTATCGAATTTAAATCCCTAATATTGATACCTATTCTATTGACGCTAAAAATGCAACATAGAAGAGCAAATAATTCATTTGAAATAGTTCCTGAACATCATGTACTTTATTTGTTTCATTTCAATTACTAAATTTAACAGTTCAAAATGTCAAATTATCCAAACAAAAATCATCATGCCAACATCAATGTCTATTATTCTAGCATAACAATAACATGAAGACCTTTTAAACAAAACCAAAATGTTTAGAATTCAACATAGCTATAGTAATTCTACCATATTAGATGTTTTCCCAATACAAATAAAATAGTAAATCACCTACAATGAATAATCAATCTTCCTTGGATCACTCCTTCAAAAACCACACTGCCCACACCGTGATGTCACTAATTTGCATATGTTGAAATGAGTGGGTGAGCTTTAACAAGCTCAGTGAATGCAAAGAATTTCCGCTGCACAAACCTATCATCATGCAACACAACCAACCATTTACTCACAAATACCTTATTATTAAGTTTAACATCATATAGTATTAAGTCATGTATCATCTAATAGTTTGATCTCACAGTATAGAACATATTCCAGATGATTATATAAAATATGACAAGATGGCACTTGGATTATGAAACATATAGTAAGCTTTATAATCAAACATCGGATACATGAATCTCCTTTACACCACATAGACTCATAGAGTCAAATATGTCCCATAAGTGAAGCATATAGCTAGCGCTCTCCTTATTTCGCCTCACATGTCTCGTTGAATGTTAACTCACAGTCCCCTATCCCTCCAAACATGTCCCGAGGCATTGACACCCTAAACCACTATACATATAAGTGAGTACTCACAATCCTATGGCATGCCAACTATATCCAATGGTTACAAGATCACAAGGCCAAAATATCTGAAACAACACATATTACTTACCGATTATCCGTGCACTATCACTGCATAGTAGCATCTTTTGCAAAATACTAGCATAGTCATATAACATATATATTACACATTTATTTCATGGCTACAATTGCACTTCACACAATAATCACCATACTCACTTATCACACTTCATGCACAATACATAACCACAAGATAATGATAGATTCAAGACTTACACTCGGAACTTCGATTAGTGGTTTAGGCTTCATCTAAATTCCCAAACAACACATGACTTATGTTTGTGAGTAACAATTCCATTCACTTACCACTCTATGCTTTTGTCGATAAATTGAAAGCTCAACTAATGCTTCGCGAGCTTGTAGCAAGCTCTAACGAATACGAAGCTTTACACACGAAAACCATATAATAACCATAGTCAAATAACATCCACAAATTCGTTCAAACCAACTAACACATAAGCTTTAAGCTAAGTTCCCATGTAACTTAAACTATTAACATAACAAACTTTAAATCCAAACATCTTGATCCATCCTCAACCTTTTTACTTAAAATTAGTTTTGTTTATCTAATTAATCATCTATGCCTAATTCTCAACCTTTAAACTGTAACACCCTTCACCCGTATACGACGCCGAAACTAGGTACGAGGTATTACCGGACTTAAACACAATCAAACACACAGATCCGGGCCATAAAATTTCATTTAATTTAAACTCATTCAAACTTAGCTTAACGTCCCCTATAAGCGCCCACAAGGCCCAAAACATACATCGAGAAATATTTGGGGTTAAATCGAAAACTTCCAGAACATTTACAACACTTAGAAAATTTTTCATTTTTTGAAGGGCCACACGCCCGTGTGATTAGGCCGTGTGATCACAAAAGCCCGTGTGGCTTGGGACACGCCCGTGTCCCTTGTCTGTGGAGCTCTCTGCTTGTGACGTCATGCATAAATTGAGGTCACACGACCGTGCACTTAGGCCGTGTGAACAATTTAATTTCATAATTTTCATAAAATAGGTGAAAACTTCACATAGCCTAGGCACACGCCTTTGTCCTAAGGTCGTGTCCTTCACATGGCTGAGACACACGGTCATGACTCTACTCGTGTGCTTCCTACTAGGCATTCTAATTTGCATCAATTAGAATTCAGGGGACCCACAGTCAGATCACACGCCCATGGGGCAGACAGTGTGTTGCACACGACTTAGACACATGCCTGTGTGTAACTGTGTAGACAAATTCTAGGTTATTTTCCAAGCAATTTGTCACCCTTAAACACTTACATGCATAGTCTCACTTCATGACATGCAACATGGCACATTTGATTACACAAGCATACACAATCATGATTTATCCATGACTTTAATAAGTGGACATATCACATACTCCAACCTTCATACTTCATGTGGTATTCCACACCAATTTAATATTCATTCATTATTATAATTCTTCTTTCAAGTTACTGAATTACACCTTAATTATGGTTATACCTATTACTCCCCTTTCATTCATTAACCACATATGCCATTCATTCCACATACCATCCACAAGCAACCAACCACATCAAGCATAAACACATTTTCATGCATGCATCAATGATTAGGGTTACAACCCAATAATCAATATGAGTCACATTTCATGACCATTTACAAAAATAAATCACAATACCATTATAAGCCAACACATTTGGCTAATCAATATGACATATAATAAAAAGACCAAGTCCCTACACATGCCATATTCAAAATGATGAAACTAACTATACCCAAATACCCAATTGGTAGTGTGATCGAGTCTCCAATGTTTTACTGTCCCCGAGCTAGATTAGCGACAATACAAGAAAAGGAAAAGAAAGAAGGGTAAGCTTTAAAGCTTAGTAAGTTCATATCCAAATAATAAGCAACATAAATCATACAATTTACATAAGGCAAAGTTCATAATTATCATCAATTCTCATAAGCATAACTTTCTCATATATATCCTTACCACACGTTCTTAGCATACCAAGTTCTTTACTCATGAGTTTTACGTACGTACATGTACTAACTTGCACATAAAACTTACTTTCTTACTTTCTCGTCTTTGACATATTCATCAAGATTACTCATTGAATTTCTCTTAGAACTACCAGTTGAAAACTTGAAATACTATTGGATACATCAGAATTTTGCACCTATGTGCCCTATATGTAGCCAACGCTGCCTCATATCTCATATCACATGTTACTGGCTTTTGAGCAACTCACGGGTCTTTCTATAGCAGCTGTCAGGTATCCGCAACACATGCCAGACTACCCAGCCATCGGTAAAACATACCAGACCAGAACCCAAAATGCCATAACATGTGTCACATATATCATGAACTCAAACCACAACTCATGAGCTCAAATCACATAGTTCCTAGTGACATGTCACTTGTATCTTAAACTATTCCTAAGGTTCAAACGGGATTCTTCAATACTATATTTCTGTCGAACTTGCTCGTAGTGTCGATTTCAATACTCTTAGCACCAATCACATACTTATGGATTAATCAAAGCATATTACATAATAAAATTTAGGCATTAAACACATGATACAACATTACATTAATTAAATATGTACTTGCCATACATGCAACATTAAAGAATTTAAAGTACGGTAAGTGTTGCATAATTTACATATGAACTTACCTCAGTACAAAATGATAGAAACGAGCCTAATCCTCGTAAACTTTGTTTTTCCCTCGATGAAGACTCGAATCATGTTTTTCTTGATCTATAATGCCAAATTTAACTTGTTCAATACATACATTGGTCAAATTGACCCATAACACATACTTTGGTAAAGTTACATTTTTACCCCTAACTTTTCACTTATTTACACTTTAGTGCCTAGGCTCGTAAAATGAAATGCATGCATTTTCTTGGTTACTTAAGCCTAGCCGAACCTATACCATGCTCCTATCAGCCCATATTTTCCTTTATTTCACATTTCTACTACTCATTTTTACACTTTTTACAAATAGGTCATTTTTCACAATTTTTACTAGAAATCACTTAGTAAAAGATGTTAAACACACATCAAACTTTCATAATCCACCATGAAACATCAAAATACATACATGTCACACATTGGTCAAATTTCATACATGAACCCTAGCTAAAAGTATGGCTAGAAATGGATAGATCATGCTTCAAGGACTTCAAAAATGGAAAGAACATAAAAAATGGGGCTTGGGAGCACTTTCAATCAAGCTTGAAAAGTTGAAAACCCTAGTTATGGAACCCTTGCGAATTTTGGCACACTAGGAAGAATATGGACACAATTTTGAATTGATTTTTCCCTTTTTATTCTTTTATTAACCAAATGACAAAAATACCCTTAAGGCCTTTCTTTCAAATTTTTACTATTCATGCCCATTTTTGTCCAAAATTATAGATATTGGTAAAATTGCTATTTAAGACCTTTTAATTTGTAATCTAATGCAATTACATGCTTGAAGCTTTTAGAACACATATTTTGCAACTTATTCAATTTAGTCCCTAACTTCAAATTGGAAATTTTAGGCATATAATTTCTTCATGAAAATTTCACACAATCATGCAATCATATCATGGACCATCAAATAATCATAAAATAATTATTTCTATTTTGGATTTGTGGTCTGAAAACTTCTGTTCTGACTAGACCATAATTTGAGATTTTAGAACTCTCCCCCCTTTAAGTATTTTCATCCCCGAAAATCTTACTAGTAAAGAGGTTTGGGTATTGGTTTCTCATGGCCTCTTTAGGTTCCCATGTAGCCTCTTCAACCCCATGTATTTGCCATAACACTTTCACAAGGGCAATATTTTTATTCCTCAATTGTTTGACTTTCCGAGCCAAAATCTTAACCGGTTCCTCACCGTAAGTCATGTCCGGTCGAATCTCAACTTCAGCCGGTGAAATCACATGTGAAAGATTAGATCAGTAACGGCGCAACATAGACACATGGAACACATCATGAATCTTTTCCAATTCGGATGGTAGGGCTAACCGATAGACAACCGGCCTTACTCTTTCGATGATCTCATATGGTCCAATAAAACAAGGACTCAATTTGCCCTTCCTACCAAATATCAAAACCTTTTTCCATGGAGACACTTTCAAAAACACCTTATCACCGACTTGAAACTCAATCTCCTTCCATTTCAAATCCGAATAGGACTTTTTTCTATTCGAAGCAGCTTTTAGACAATCTCGAATTACCTTTACTTTTTCTTCGATTTCCTTAACTAAGTCAACCCCGTGAATCTGGTTTTCTCTGATTTCAATCCAATATAATGGTGTTCAGCACTTACGCCCATACAATGCCTTATAAGGTGCCATTTTCAAACTCGACTGATAACTGTTGTTGAAGGCAAACTTTACCAGCGGTAAGTACTTTTCCCAACTTTCTTGAAATTTTAAATACACAACATCAGAGCATGTCTTCAAGTACTTGAATTATTCTCTCCGACTGACCATCGGTTTGCGGATGGAAAGCGGTACTAAAGTTTAACTTCGTACCCAAAGCTTCTTGTAACTTTTTCCAAAATATCGAAGTGAACCTCGGATCTCTATCTGAAATAATCAATAAAGGTACTCCGTGCAATCTCACAATTTCAGAAACATACAACTTGGCTAGTTTATCAAGTGAGTAATCGGTACGTACCGGAATAAAGTGAGCCGATTTATTTAATCTATCAACAATAACCCACACAACATCTTTCTTTTTCAGAGTCATTGGCAGACCGGTTACAAAATCCATAGTAATCCGGTCCCATTTCCACTCAGGAACCATGATTGGTACTTGGTGTTCAGCCTTTACCTGCTGACAAATTAGACACTTCGATACAAATTCTAAGATATCTCTCTTCATACCATTCCACCAATACAGTTTCTTTAAGTCATTATACATTTTTGTAGTGCCCGGGTGAACTGACAAACAACCGTTGTGTGCCTCATGTAAAATATTCTGCATCAACTCAGGGTCCTTTGGAACACAAATCCTGCCACGGAATCTCAAACAACCATCGGAATCATTCAGAAAATTTGGTTCACTGCTGGATTCACACTGAATTCTCTTGGCTTGTAACTCTTTATCAATTTTTTGAGCATTACAAATCTGTTGAAAAAAAGTCGGTCTAGCTGTCAATTCTGCTAGAATCAAACCATCATCAGACAAATTCAACTGTGTATTCATAGATCTTAAGGCAAATAATGACTTCCTATTCAAGGTGTCAGCGACCGCGTTCACCTTACCTGGATGGAAATCAATCACAAGCTCATAATATTTTAACAGTTCCAATTATCTTTGTTGTCACATGTTTAAATCCTTTTGAGTCATTAAGTACTTAAGACTTTTGTGATTGGTATAGACATGGCATTTCTTATCAAATAAATAATTTTGCCAAATTTTCAAAGCGAACACTATAGTGGCCAACTCTAAGTCGTGTGTCGGATAGTTCTTCTCGTGAGGCTTCAACTGCCTCAAAGCATAAGCTACGACTTTACCCTTTTGCATAAGTACACATCCAAACCACTTAAGGAAGCATTACTATAAATCACAAACTCTTTACCTGACTTGGGTTGTACCAAAATCTGAGCCTCGATCAATAACATCTTTAACTTCTCGAAGCTTTGCTAACACTTTTCCGACCACTCAAACTTAACATCCTTTTGAAGTAATCTTGTCATGGGACTAACAATTATAGAAAATCCTTTTACAAACCGTTAGTAGTAACCGTCTAAGCCTAAAAAGCTTCTAACCTCAGACATGTTCCTCGGCGGTTTTCAATCGAAAATGGCCGAAATCTTACTCAGATCAACTCGAATCCCATCACCTGAAGCAATGTGGCCCAAGAATCCAACTTCTCGAAGCCAAAACTCACTTTTACTGAACTTAGCATACAATTGCTTGTCTCGTAAAGTCTGTAAAATAGTTCTCAACTGCTCAGCATGCTCTGTCTCATTCCTCGAATAAATAAAAATATCATCAATAAACACGACAACAAACTTATCCAAATATGGACAAAATATTAGGTTCATTAAATCCATGAACACCGCAGGAGCATTCGTCAACCCAAATGGCATGACAAGAAATTCATAGTGGTCATACCTCATCCGAAAAGTAGTTTTTGGCATGTCCAAGTCTTTAACTCGTAACTGATAATAGCTAGACCTCAAGTCTATCTTAGAAAATACTGTGGCTCCCTTCAATTGATCAAACAAGTCGTCGATCCTTGGTAAAGGATACTTATTCTTGATTGTTACCTTATTGAGCTGTTGGTAGTCTATACACAATCTCATAGAACCATCTTTCTTTCTCACAAATAATACCGGAGCACCCTACGGTGTAAAACTCAGTCTCACAAAACCCTTGTCGGTCAGTTCTTGCAACTATGACTTCAGTTCTTTCAACTCAGTCGAGGCCATCCTATACGGAGCAATCGAAATAGGTGTCGTTCTTGGCATTACATCAATATCAAACTCCACTTCTCTAATTCAAGGTAAACTCGACAATTCTTCCAGAAATACATCCAAATATTCACATACAATGGGCACCAATTCAATTCTCAATTCAGACTCTTTCTTCTTCAGCACATAAGCCAAGTAAGCCTCACACCCTTTCCTCATACATTTCTGAGTAGTCATCGAAGAAATTACGATTAGCAACCTATCTGACTCATCTGATTCAACCCGGAGAATTTCACCATTTTCACATTTCAATTCATTAACTTTTTGTCTACAGTTAACTATAGCAATGTCAACCAATCCATACCCAAAATAATGTCAAATTCATCAAACAGCAATAACATCAAGTTAGCCAAAAAACAATAACCTATAATCATCAAGGGACATTTCTTGCATACTTTATCAACTAAAACATGCTTGCTTAACAGGTTTGACACTTTAATCTTAAATTCCATAGACTCAACAGGCACGTTCATGCTAGATACCAGTTTCATGCACACATATGAATGAGTAGAGCCAAGGTCATTCAAAGCAATAATAGTAGTATTATAGAGAGAAAAAGTACCAGTGATCACATCGGGAGAAGATGCGTCTTCACGTGCATGTATGGCATAAGCCCTAGCTGGAGCTCTAGCTTTAGATCTCACTACTATATCCTTCGTTACATTTTTACTACTAGCCCCAATACTGGCGTTTCTCAAAGGTTTCACTTTTGTAGCCGTACTTTTGATCATCTCAGGACAGTCTTTGATATAGTGGTCTTGGAAACCACATCAGAAAGAAGATCCATCGTTCACTCTACACTTGCCAAAATAATTTCTACCACATTGTTGGAACTCAGGTCTGGAAGGTCTAGCATTACCCACACTAGCCACAGATGTAGCCTGAGATTTGAAACTCGAATTTTGCTTTTTACAATCTCTGTACGAATACCCAGCCGACTCATGTAAACTAAAGTACATGTCTCTGGATTTCTTAGACTGAGATGGAAATGACTTGTTCATCTGGCTCTTCCTTATATCTTTAGCCTCAGCCTCTGTAACACCCTAAACCCAGCCTGGAAGTTTGGCTCGAATCTGGCGTGTCACATTAAAGTGTTTTTCGAAAATAATGTTTCCATTAAAAACCCTTCTTAATAATTAAAAACTTATACCCTTTTTAAACCTTGCTAGAAAACCTCAGTTGAATAACATTCTTAACAACTTTGTAAAAAATCTTGGCAGTTGCAGAAGCTTAATTTAAAAACAATTGCAGATACATGATATTTTGAAAATAGTAGTTGCTTTGGAAAATCGTGCTCTAATACTAGCAATTATAAGAAAAATAAATAAAATTCCAAGTTAAAAATCCAGAAAATTACAACGGCTTTACTACAACCCACATAAAATAATTTAAAAGCAATAATCAAAACTATAACATAAACAGTGTGTGTCTGTGTGTAGCTCCCTCCGAGCCCTCGCATGACTCACGATCCGTCTAAGGTGGAAATTTACGAAAGGTTAATAAACGAGGTGAGTTTACAAAAACTCAAAGTGTGTAATCCCCTACTTTATAAAAGGAACAAGTACATATAAAAGAATTAAAAAGTCCGCCCTGACCCACTACTACTTCGATTTCAAGTATCAATTGGGCCTTAGCCCATTATAACAGAAAGTACCAGATGGGCCTTAGCCCTATACAGAATTCAGAATGAAGCCCATAGGCCCACAACAGATACAGAAGAGATATTTCATGTATTCAGAAACCCAACCCATATCCATCCGTATACGCCCCCGTACCAACCTTACACCATGTGGGAGACAACTCGACCCAACCATCCGCTACACACCACAGAATTTGCAGCATGGCTGCCAGAACAGATATTGTGATAGAGTCACCAGATACAGATATTGTGATAGAGCCACCAGAACAGATATTTGTGGCAGAGCCACTAGAACGCTTCCTCCATCAATATAACCCATGTCCCATGCAACAGATATACATGTCATGGCATACAACATACAGAGTCAAAATATCATGCCCATATTTGAATCAAACAATCAGAGTCAAGTCATTCATATCACCAATATATATTCACAATCAAATTCGCCAACCACACAGTCCAAGTCAGTCACTTGCCCACAAGGGCAAAATGGTCATTTAACACCCTAGGAGCAAAATGGTAATTTTACCCCACAAGGGTATCTCGGTAATTCTACCCTACAGGGGTATTTCAGTAATTTTGTAAATCGAGGGTAAAATAGTAATTCTGCAAATCGAAGGTACTTTGGTAATTTTATAAGTTAAGGGTATTTTAGTAATTTGGTAAACTAAAGTATTCTAAACAGGGATAACAATACGAATGAGCCTAAAGCCCTTTCTCGGCCCAAATAGGCCCATACGCTCGTGTGGCCCTTTTAGCCCAAATCTAGCCACAGATATGAGATTCACCTAGCCTAGTCCAATGTTTACTACACAATCAAACAACTTATCCAATTGGGCCCGTAGGCCTATTGGGCCCACATGGCCCCTTTCGGCCTATCGCGGCCCGAAGTAGCCATCCTACAGCCAGAGTAGTGAGAAATACACACCTGATAGGAGACTAGAGTTAATCTGCGCTCGGAGCACTCTTAGCCGATGCCCAACCCAAACGAGCACGCCATATAGCAAAAGGGATCAGCCAAGAAAGGTACATTTACTCTCCTCATGGTTCTCTCTATTTAAAGCCAACTTCGCTTCCACTCTTATGTTAACTTCCCAATGTGGGATCCCTCCGTCATCAGAGTTTAAATTCAACACCAACTCTTGCCGCCCCCTGTTAGAAAAATAAATGCTCTTTGATTACCATGAGTTTCAAACCCTTGACCTCCTTGCCAACTCTATGACGCCACCTTTCTGCCTCTTATATGGCGCTACTTTACCACTAGACCACAAGGCTTTCTGTGGCACAATTTCTCCAACAATATTCTTAAGGCCTACCTACTACACCCAGGGTTTGATTCACCTTAAACCAAAATTTTTGCTAGAGTCTAGGTTTGAACCTAGGTCTTCTCCAACACTTCTCAGCACACTTAACCACTAAAACAAACCTTCATTAACTAACTTTACATGCACAACAAAATATTACAAGCTGCCTTCAATTGCTCCCATGCTTAAGGCCCAAAACTTCTAGGCCCAAATTCAGGGTGTTACAGCCTCGGCCTTTCTCTTTTCCTTGGTCAGTTCCTTAGCTTGCAAGCCCGATCAATGAGTACCACAAATTCGTTCAACTCAAGAATACCCACTAACACTCTAATATCCTCATTAAGTCCTTTTTCAAACCTTAGACACATTTTAGCCTCAGAGGATACACACTCCTAAGCATATTTGCTGAGCCGGACAAACTCTCTTTCATACTTAGTAACTGTCATGCGACCTTGTTTCAAGTTAAGAAATTCCTTGCGCTTTTGATCAATGAATCTCTTACTAATGTATTTCTTTCGGAACTCCTCTTGGAAGAATTCCCATGTGACCCTCTCTTGAGGTACCACAGAAACTAGTGTTTTCCACCAGTGGTATGTCGCGTCTCTCAACAGAGAAATAGCACACTTCAAACATTCTTTGGGTGTGCAAGATAGCTCATCGAATACCCGAATAGAATTTTCAACCTAAAATTCTACTTTTTCAGGGTCACCATCGGCATTAGCCCTAAATTCCTTAGCTCTTTGTTTCTAGATCTTGTCAACCGAGGTTCTGTGAAATCTCATAAAGTCCAACCTTAAGGCATTGTGGGTACAGGTTGAGGATTTTGAGGGGGTGGAAGGGGTTGAGCATTCGGGTTTGTGCGAACGAACTCCGTGTACCATGCATTCATCATATGGAGAAAGGCTTTCTGAGCCCCTTCTCCTCCTCCTTGACTAACCGTGGGAGGTCGATTTTTAGATGACACCACCCTTCAACGGGAGCCAGCGCGTTACTTTCCATATCATCTGCCATAGCTCGATCGGGATCCATTACTATATGAAACATAATTTTAAAAGGTCAGTAGTTGTCACACTATCACAGTTTACTTATGGCATGTATAGCTAGACTTGTACACTTGCTATGTTAGTCTGAGAATCTACTAAACTATAGCTCTGATACCACTAAATATAACACCACTCACCCGTATTCGACGCTGAAACTGGGTACGAGGTATTACCAGACTTAAACACAATCAAACACACAAAACTAGGCCATAAAATTTCATTTAATTTAAACTCACTCAAACTTAGGCTTAACGTCCCCTATAAGGGCCAAAAAGGCCCAAAACATACATCGGGAAAGATTCAGGGTTAAACTAGAAACTTTCAAAACATTTACAACACTTAGAAATTTTTTCATGGTTTAGAGGGACATACGCCCGTGTGGCTTGGGACACGCCCGTGTCCCTTGCCTGTGGAGCTCTTTGTTTGTGATGTCACGTACAAATTGAGGTCACACGCCCATGGCACAAACCCTTGTACTTAGGTAGTGTGGACAATTTAATTTCATAATTTTTCATAAAATAGGTGCAGAGTTCACACGGCCTGGGCATATGCCCATGTCCTAAGGCCGTGTCCTTCACACGGCTGAGACACACGGTTGTGTCTCTACCCGTGTGTTTACTAGTAGGCATTCTGTTTTGCATCAATTAGGATGCAAGGGACACACAGCCGGATCACACGCCCATGGGGCAAACCGTGTGTCACACACAGCCTAGACACATGCCTGTGTGTCTAACCATGTGGACAAATTCTAGGCTATTTTCCAAGCCATTTGTCACCCTTAAGCACTTACATGCATATTCTCACTTCATGACATGCAACATGGCACATTTGATTACACAAGAATACACAATCATGATTTATCCATGACTTTAATAAGTGGACATATCACATACTCCAACCATCATGCTTCATGTGGTATTCCATACCAACTTCATATTCATTCATTATTATAATTCTTCTTTCAAGTTACTGAATTACACCATAATTACGGTCATACCTATTAGTCTCCTTTCATTCATTAACCACATATGCCATTCATTCCACATATCATCCACAAGCAACCAACCACATCAAGCATAAACACATTTTCATGCATGTATAAATGATTAGGGCTACAACCCAATAATTAATATGAGTCACATTTCATGACCATTTACAAAATGAATCACAATACCATCATGAGCCAACACATTTGGCTAATCAATATGACACATAATAAAAATACCAAGTCCTTGTACATGCCATACTCAAAATGATGAAACTAACTATACCTAAATACCCAATTGATAGTGTGATCGAATCTCCAATGTTTTATGATCCCTGAGCTAGCGTGGCGACAATACAAGAAAAGGAAAAGAAAGAAGGGTAAGCTTTAAAGCTTAGTAAGTTCACATGCAAATAACAAGCAACATAAATCATACAATTTACATAAGGCAAAGTTCATAATTATCATCAATTCTCATAAGCATAACTTGTTCATATATATCCTTACCATACGTTCTTAGCATACCAAGTCCCTTACTCATGAGTTTTACGCACGTACCTGTACTAACTTGTACATAAAACTTACTTTCTTACTTTCTCGTCTTTGACATATTCATCAAGATTACTCATTGAATTTCTCTTAGAACTACCTGTTGAACACTTGGAATACTATTGGATACATCAAAATTTTGCACCTATGTGCCCCATATATAGCCAACGCTACCTCATATCTCATATCACATGTTGCTGGCTTTCGAGCTACTCATGGGTCTTTCTACAGCAACTGTCAGGTATCTGCAACACATGCCAGACTACCCAGCCATCGGTAAAACATACCAGACCAAAACCCAAAACGCCATAAATGTGTCATATATATCATGAACTCATACCACAACTCATGAGTTTAGGTCACATAGTTCCTAGTGACATGTCACTTGTATCTTAAAATATTCCTAAGGTTCAAATGGGATTCTTCAATACGACATTTCTGTCGAACTTACTCGTAGTGTCGATTTCAATAATCTTAGCACCAATCACATACTTATGGAATAATCAAAGCATATTACATAATAAAATTTAGGCATTAAACACATGATACAACATTACATTAATTAAATTTGTACTTGCCATACATGCAACATTAAAGAATTTAAAGTATGGTACGTGTTGCATAATTTACATATGAACTTACCTCAGTACAAAATGGTAGAAACGAGCTTGATCCTCGTAAACTTTATCTTTCCCTCGATCAAGACCCGAATGACGTTTTTCTTGATCTATATTGCCAAATTTAACTTGTTTAATACATACATTGGTCAAATCGACCCATACAACATACTTTGGTAAAATTACATTTTTACCCCTAACTTTTCACTTATTTACACTTTAGTCCCTAGACTTGTAAAATGAAATGCATTCATTTTCTTGGTTTTCCAAGCCTAGTCGAACCTATACCATGCTCCTATGAACCCATATTTTCCTTTATTTCACATTTCTACTACTCATTTTTACACCTTTTACAAATAGGTCATTTTTAACAATTTTCACTAGAAATCACTTAGTAAAAGATGTTAAACACACATCAAACTTTCATAATCCACCATGAAACATCAAAATACATGCATGTCATACATGGGTCAAATTTCATACATGAACCCTAGCTCAAAGTATGGCTAGAAATGGATAGATCATGCTTCAAGGTCTTCAAAAATGGAAATAACATAAAAAAGGGGCTTGGGAGCACTTTTAATCAAGCTTGAAAAGTTGAAAACCCTAACCATGGAATGTAACATCCCGAAATAGGGCCTAAACGAAACAGTGGTTACGAAACCACAAATTCGAGGTAGAAAAATTTATTTTATTATTATTTTGAGGTCTATGATATGTTTGCATGATTGTGTGAAAAGTTCGTGAAGAAATTCTATGCATAAAGTACTTAATTTGAAATTAGGGACTAAATTGAATAAATTACAAAACTTGTGTTCTAGAAGTATTTTGCATAAAATTGAATTAGAATATTAATTAGGAGGTCTTAAATAGAAATTTGACCAATTTTAAGTTCATGGACAAAATTAGGACATGGAAGGAATTTTTGAAAGTTTAGTAGTAAGGGCATTTTGGTCATTTAGGGTAAAATGAATTAAAATACAAAATTAAAAGCCAATTTTGCTCATCTTCTTCATGGAGGCCGAAATTAGCATGGGGAAGCCATGGCTAGGGTTTTCAAGCTTTCCAAGCTCAATAGTAAGTGATTCCAAGCCCCGTTTTAATGTTCTTTACGTTTTTGGAATCCCAGTAGCTCGATTAAGCTTATGCTAGTAATAATTCAACCTAGGGTTCATATTTGGAAAAATACCCATAGGTGAAATGTGTTTATTTTGATGTTTTATGATAGAATATGAGGTTTTAAATTATGTTAGACAACTTGTACTACTACTCGGTTTTAAGCAAAAGCGAGTAAAAGGACTTAATTGGTGAAAATACCTAATAGTCATAAGTGCTTGTTAGAGTATGAATTTGATGCTGCCATAGAAGGAAAAATGAACAGCATGTCATGAAACATAAGAAAAAATAGGCTGAAGTTTAATTACCGAGCTTTGGGGCAAAAGTGTAAATATGCAAAAGTTTAGGGGCAAAATTGTAATTTTGCCAAAATATGATTTTGAGTCAATTTGAATAATGTGAGTCCTAATTAGACTATATTTTAAATGATAGAGCAAGGAAAACTGAAATTCGGGCTAAAATGGAGAAAATACCAAGTTGTGGACGAAATGGTAAAAGTAGCTATTTTTGCATATGAGGTAAGTTTACAGTTAATAAATGCAATATTCTTTTATTTTACATTATTATTGTAAATTTCCAGCATTTATATACTTATTTTATGAGAATATTTGAAGTCAAATTAAAGTAGAAGTGTGAGAAAAAGCATTAGGAAGCCCCGTTTGAACCTTAGGAATGTTAGGATATTGGGGTTGACAGACAGACGGAGACAGAATGAGCCATGTAAGTCCATATCAGATATATGGCTTTGGAGACAGGAATGAGCCATGTAAGCCCATATTAGACATATATATGGCATTGGAGATAGGAATAATTCATGTAAGTCCATGTCGAAGACATGGCATTGGTGAGATATTGATAGACCTGAACGACCCAAAGTATCCTTAGTATTCCGAGTGGTTCAATGGGTCATTGTACACGTTAAATTACAGTGAATTATCAGCAAAAGGGAAGGTAGATTATATTTATGAATAGTGAAAGGTCAGGTAAGAAAGAAGTTAAGTGAGTAAAGAAGAAGGTAGAAAATGAGAAGTAAATAAAGTTTATGAGGCTAGGTGACATTATGTATAATTATTCATTATGTTGAATGTTGTAATTTATTTGCTTGTAAGCTTACTAAGCCTAGTGATTACTCTCTTTATTTTCTTTTTCTTATAGTTTTTATCAAGCCACTCGGGGATCGAAGGAAACGTCGGAGACCCGATCACACTATCGAAGAAATCATATTGGTATAGTTAGACGTTTAGTTTTGTGTATGGCATGTATAGGAACTTGGTTTCTTTTGATATGACATGATCAATGAATGATGTGTAAATACTTGCTAGTGATTAGCTAATAGAATGGCTGATGATATACATGTTTAATTGTATGTATGAATAAGTAGTAACTATCACATGAAAACTAAGAAAAATGTGAAAGTAACTTAAAAACAGATTCAAGTATCAGAAATAATGTGATTTTGAAAAATCACTAAAAATCGTAGAGACATGGTTTGATGGTGAATAATATATTAAATTAAAGCTTATTGTGTCTATTTTCTTATGGAATAAGAAACACAGGTAAAGGTATTATATTTTATGAGATATCTGAGTTTTAGTGAAACAGGGTCAGAGAGAATTCTAGATCCCCTGTTTCAACTTTGGAAATTTACCATAAATTGTAAAAAAATAATTAGGTGGTGTAATTTATATGGTTAGAATCCTTATTGAATATAGTTTTAATATAAACAAACAGTATAGTTATATTAATTTTTTATAGGGAGAAAAGTGGTTCGTAGTAAGTAGAGGTCAGTGCAGCCGAATTCTGAAACAGGGGTAACTTTAACTAATAAACTGTACTAATTGGCTAAGTAAAAAATTCTAGAAAAAAATTAGTAGATAGATATATGAGTCTAGTTTCGGGAAAAATTTACGGATCTTAATTTCAAGTTTTGAAACTCGAGAAATAAATTTTTAAGCAGCTATGACGCAGAAAAACAGTTTATTCCGAAAATTAAAATAAGTGGTTTAGAGTTGTTTAAAAGGTAAGATAAGTTTAGTAACACCTCAAGCTTGACTCCGGTGACGGTTTCGGGCGTGGGGGTGTTACATGGAACCCTTTCAAATTTCGGCACACTAGGAAGAATATGGACACAATTTTGACTTGATTTTTCCCTTTTTATTCTTTTATTAACCAAATGACAAAAATGCCCTTAAAGCTTTTCTTTTAAATTTTTACTATTCATGCCCATTTTTGTCCAAAATTATAGATATTGGTAAAATTTCTATTTAAGACCTTCTAATTTGTAATCCAATGCAATTACATGCTTGAAGCTTTTAGAACACATATTTTGCAACTTATGCAATTTAGTCCCTAACTTCAAATTGGACATTTTAGGCATAGAATTTCTTCATGAAAATTTCACACAATCATGCAACCATATCATGGACCATCAAATAATCATTAAATAATTATTTTTATTTTGGAATTGTGGTCTTAAAACCACTGTTCTGACTAGACCCTAATTCAGGATGTTACTTAAACTAGGCAAATCTACTAAATTCATGGTATCGACATTTTTCGACATCTTTTATGCAATTTTAACAAAATTCATTAAAAACATGAAAAATAATTAACGAAACTTCAAGGCAAGTTTAAAGACCTTCTAATCATGAGAAAACAAGTTGAAAAACACTTTGAAATAATATTTTTATGCAAAATCCCGAAATCTAAGATTAATGGCTCAATTTTTGGATTTTATTTAAAACATGCGACGGGCTAATAATTTAGTTTTGGAGTCTAAATAAAATTAAAAACCAATGGATACATGAATGATTACATTTGCTGAAAAAATGAATGAGTTTCAATGTAAATTTGAAAAACCCACGTTTGAAGAAGATGATGAAATCAATGCAGTTTTGGGTGTCTTTCATAAAGGTTTATGATGGTGAATGACTTGGGAATCATAGGATATCAAGGTATGGTGGTTTGGGTATAAAAAATTGATTGAAATAGTAAGAGAAAAGCAAAGGGTGGCATAAGGAAGAGGAGAGGAAGGTTTAACGTGAAAACTGTAGCTGGAGGGAGGTTTTTAGGCTCAATTTTAAGAACTGGTAGAATTTCCACATAAACTGTAACACCCTTATCCCGTATTCATCGCCGGATTCGGGCTACGGAGCGTTACTGAAAGATAACATCATACAATAAACATTTATTTATCGTAATCAAATCACAACATAAATCATAGCAATAATATCCAAACTCATGCATATAGTCCCTTTTATGAGACCTCGAGGCCCTAAAAAGACACTGGAAATGAATCGGGACTAAATTAGAAATGTAACAGCCCAGTTTAGACCCTAGTTAGAATAGTGGTTTTGGGACCACAAATCTGAGTTAAAAAAATATGTTAATATTATTTTTCGTTCCTATTATATGTGAATTAGTATGTGTGAAAATTTCGTATAAAAATTTAACTGTTTGTGTGCTCAATTTGATAAAATGACCTAATCGTGTAAAATGTAAAAGTTGCTTGTTATTTGCTAAAAGTGTCTATTTGATATGGCTTATTATTTGTGAGGTCCTTATGTGGTTATTTGACCATGTCATGCATTAAATGACTTAAATGGACATTAAATAATGGTTAATTAATGATATAATGCAAAGGTAAAATGGTAAACTAGTTAATAATGTTAATATAATTAAAACAAAACATGAAATTAAATCCATTGTCATCTTTTGTGGCCGAACGTATCAAAAGAAAAAGAAATAAATTCAAGCTTAGGGTTTGGATATTGTTTCCTTTGATTTAGGTATGGTTTTTGATCCGTTTTCGATAATTTCTACGTTTTTGTGATCGTTGCTTTGTGTTTTACTAAGCCCATGCCTCAATTTCTGATTTTATTTATAATTTTGTGCTGATCCATTGTTGAAACTATGAGTTCTATGAAGTTTGATGATAGTAAATTGAAGATATGTGTTAGATTACTAAGTTTTGTCTTTGAATTTTTGATGAATTTGATTAATTTGGACTAAATTGTAAAAAAGAGATTTTAAGGGACTAAAATGTGAAACAAATGAAGCATATGGACTTATATGAATACTATGAGTATTTGGCCTAACATGGGTATATGGAAATTATGTGTATTTTGTTATTTTTTGAATTAAGGACTAAAGTGTTAAAATATAAAAATTGGAGGGCTAATTTGTAAATTGCCCTAAATGTGTGTTTGTGGATTAATTTGAATGATTTGGTTAATAAAAGAGTTAAATTTGAATTTATATAGATCAAGAACAAAAGAAAATGAAATTAGATTTGGGGAAGTTGAAAATCGTTGAGTAGCTGATTCTGTTTATCCGTACGAGGTAAGTCAATATACAAATAAATGTGTTTTGAATTGAATTATCACTGTTTATATGATTTTGAACAATGTTGAATGATTATATATGTTGAGAATGAGATATCCGAGAAAGTATCGACAAAGTTTTGACGTCCAAAAAGCCCCGTACGAACCATAGGAATAGTTAGGATACATATGTGATGACATAGGATCCGATATGTGTTTTTGTGTAAGACCACGTCTGGGACATTGGCATTGTACGAGCTTTTTGAGTTATCTGCATATCCTTATGATTCTGAACGGTTCAACAAGTATTCCGAGAAAATGAATGATTATATGAATGTGTATCCAATTCAGGTACGTTTGAATTGTACATTATGTTTGAGAATGAAATGTAAGTATATGTACTTTTGTGAAAATATGATATATGTACAAATAAATTGGGAAGTATGTAGTGTATATGAACCATGTGGTTGATGATAGTATTTGGCTATAGAATATATGTAATTTGATGATATTTATATGCTTATAAAGTGAAGTTTATTTGTATATGATTTACTAAGCTTTGGAAAGCTTACTTTGTGTGTTTATCATATGTTTTTATAGATATCGAAGCTACCAAAAGCTCGGGGATTGTCGAGGATCATCACCACACTATCGAACTCTATTTTGGGACATTTTGAAAGTGTAAATATTGGAGTCTGGCATGTATAGGCTAGAAATATTAGAATATGTTTTGTAATGTGTATAACATGCCATGTGATATGGCTAGATTATGGTTAAACTTATGGTTTGATTTTGGTATGTGATATGTGATGCAATATTGCTATTATGAGGTGCTTTTGGTTGGCCAAAAGTAATGGACATTTTGGTAAGAATTTGGCATGAGAATGAATGAGGTAAATTTAAGTTACAAGACAAATGTTTTGGTTTGATTATGACTCATGATATAATATGTTTTGGTATGTATGTTATGTATGAAATTTGTTGACAATGAAATGGCATGAAAGATGTACATTTTGGTTGTGAAATAGTTGAAAATTTGGTATAAAATGATGTGGTTTTGATGCTTGTAGGTATGAACCAAAATGGGTGGCAAATTGGCTTTTCAAATGGCCTATTTTTGTCCATACAGGTAGAGACATGGGCGTGTGACTCAATCGTGTGCGACACATGATCGTGTTACATGGCCGTGTGCCCCCTGGGGTAGTCCTACAATTTAAAGTCAGTCTCGAACACGGCCAAGGCCGATGGACGTGTGGCTAGCCATGTGTCCCAAGTCAGTTTCGACCACGGCCTGGCACACGGGCGTGTCATGTGGCCGTATGGACAAGTTAGTATGTATGGCCTGTTTTGCCACGGCTTAGACACACGAACGTGTATAAAGCTATGTGAGGCACACGGCCTATTCGCACGGGCGTGTGACCTGTACAACTTTGAAAAATGTTTAAGTTTCAAAAAATTTTATATGAGCTCGGTTTAGTCCCGACCCCTTTCTAATGTATGTTTAAGGTCTCAATGACCTATATGAGGGACTCTATGGTAATGATTGACTATGATTGTGGATGATGTATATGAATTGTGTGTAAAATGTTCTAATTTGTCTGGTAACGTCTTTAACCCTAGTTCAGCGATGGATACAGGTTAGGGGTGTTACAAGAAACATATGAGATATTTCGGGAAAAAGTAAATTTCTTTAAACTGCAGGGGTCAAATAGCCGTATGACTCACATGACTGAGAGACACGCTCGTGTCTCAGGTTGTATGGACATTCGAAGTAAGGGCACACAGCCGTGTCCTAACCAGTGTCCGTCCCCATGTAACTTACTGACTTGGATCACACGGACAAGCCACACGCCTGTGTGCTAGGCTGTGTACCCATCGAAATGGCCTCACACGGCCGTGTGCTAGGTCGTGTGTTACGTTATGTAACTGCCTGACTTGCAACCCTTAATAAGCTACATGGGACACACGCCCATGTCACAAGGCCATATGTCACACATGGCTGACACACACGCCTGTGTCTTTGGCCGTGTGGACCAAAAATAGGGCATTTTCAAGCCATTTTTCTCACCCAAAGTCTAATCACTTATACAAACCAAAAGTACCTATTTTCATGCATTCAAATGGACCTAACATGTGTATATACAAGCTAGATCATCATATTAACTAACCATTCAACCAATATGCCAAATCGCATCTCAATCTCAATAATCAACTTGATTAAACACCTACTAAATTCATCCATAATTCAATCAACCAATGGAACAACTTAAACTACTATATTTACCCTAATGTTCACATACCATCCTCATGCACAACAATTACCATTATAATAATTTCCATATCTACATCTACCTTAATAAATTTAGCAAACGCCAAACATATTCAAGGCTACCAAAACTAGCCATTAACAACTTTATGTACTATCTCATTCCTTACCAACCAACATTTCATAGCATACCATTATAATGACCATTTCACTACCATCATTTTAGTACCTATATGCCAAAATTAAAACCATTTAAAGTACCATATATATATAATACCATATCAACATTTTCATCAACCAAAGTAGCATATTTACAAGCCACACATAATAGCTAATTTCATCAAACAAAGACACCTATACATGCCATTATAACCATGGCTCAAAATCATCAAAATCTACCGATATAGCCGATGGATAGTGTGATGGATCTCTGACACGTTTCCAAATTGAACGAATTTTGTTTATCTAAACACAGGAAAGAAACAACACAAAGTAAGCATTCAATGCTTAGTAAGTTCGTAAATCATAAACAATGCTTACCATTTCAATATATACACTTAAAAGTAAGTTTGTATTAATCCAACATAGCTTGGCACAAGCCTAAGCAACAGCCATTCAAGTTAGTGATAACCACATAACTTAGAAAATTCATATGCATAACATGATAGCTTTTATGAACATAACATATAAGCATTCATGTTTTCATGAACATAGCTAGGCATATTTCAATCATCATCAACTCATACCTTTCTCATGCTTTCATAGCATTACTTATCGAAATATCTATCATTTCTTCCCTTTTTATACCCATTGAACCACTAGAATAATATCGAATATGTGAGAATCTCACACACTATGTGTTAACATATGGTCGAAACCATTACTTTCTCTTATCTCATATAAATGCTCTCTCTCGAGCCATAAGTGGGTCTGCTCACACATGCTGTCAGTCAGGACATAGCTACACGGTGCTGCTCACATAAGATGTCAAGTAATCGCAACATATGCCGAAAACTCAGCCACCGGCAGGACGTACAAGACCAGCATCCGAAACACGGTAACCCCTAATGACAGGTCATTTGTATCCTATATATTCCTAAGGTTCAAATGGGATCCAAAAGTCACTGAAACTTCATTGGAATTTTTTTGTAGAGATGTAATACCATAATATAACATATAATCATGTAAATCGAGCATAAGACAACTTTAATTAAAAGTACGAACTTACCTTGATCGCAAACAAGAGGTTATGATCAACTAATCCGATACTTTTTCCTGTCCATGATCTAAATTCGTACGATGCTTTTCTTGATCTAAATAATCAAATTCAACTTATTCAAATACAATTCTATTCAATTCAATCCAAAAATATATTTTTGCAAAATTACGCTTTTGCCCCTATAATTTTATATTCACTACAATTTAGTATTTAATCTTATAAAATGAAATTCACGCAATTTTAATGTCAACCCACTATAGTCAAATTTCACTTAAGTCCTCAATAGCTCATTTTTTTTATTAATTTCACAATTTACCATGAATATTACACATTTCACAATTTAACCCCTATTCGATAAATTCATAAAAAATTACTTAACAAAAGTTCTATAATTAACAACAACCATTCATTTTCTTCCATCAAACATCACAAACAATGCATATACGTTCATGGTAAAACCTTATAATTTTATAAATTTTGCAAATTAGTCCCTAGGCTAGCTAGATTAAGCTACAACGACTCCAAAAACATAGAAATCATTTAAAACGGGACGAAAAATACTCACATGCAAGAGAATGAATGTTGGCCAAATGTTGAAGCTTTGTTAATGGCTTCCTTAGGTGAAATTTAGGCAATAAAGAAAGAAAGAAAGATGATACCTTTATTTTTCTTATTTTATTATAAGTTATTTTATTAGATTACAAAAATAACCTTTAAAACCATTAAAAAGATGACCATCTTTGTCCACTATTAATATTAATGGTCTAATTACCATTTAAGGCTTCTCATATTCCAATTTCATAGCAATTTGACACCAGTTACTAGTAGAACTCAAATTTTACACCTTATGCAATTTAGTCCTTTTTATCAAATTAAGCATGCAAATGATAAAATTTCTTAACGACATTTTTATATAATACTACTATCATGCTGTAGACAATAAAATAAATATTTTAATGTCAAATTTATGGTCCCGAAACCACTGTTTTGATTTCACTAAAAACGGGTTGTTACATAAACGCCCACTCTTTTAACTGTGATACAAATCAGTCCTTTTCCAAAATTAAGGGCTTTCAGAGCACTTTATAAAAATTTGATTTAACAGTTAAGATGTCATAGTCGAATGTATTCTCAGTTTACCATGCTACGAAATTTCGACCACTCTACAACTAAAATTCCTAAAATACCCCTAAATCTCCTAAGCCCTATTTTGGGGTGTTATAGAGAAATCGAACATTGCTATACATGGTTTGACCAATGATGAGTCATGTTGATCTTCCTACTTCCTTTTGGGGAAATGCAGTTGAAATAACTGCTTTCACACTGAATCGTGTTCCATCTAAATCGGTTCAAAAGACACCATATGAGATGTGGACTAGGAAGCGTCCTAGTATGTCTTTTATGAAGATTTGGGGTTCTGAAGCTTATGTTAAATGTCAGACATCTACTAAGCTCAACCCAAATCTCAAAAGTGCATCGTTGTGGGATACCCTAAGGAAACTAAAAGGATATTATCTCTTCAATCCTGTAACAGCTTGTTTTCAGTTAAATTGGAATAGAGGTTTCAGGATCACAAATCCAAAGAGTAAAATATTATTTTATTATTATTTTAATGTTTATGAAATGTTAGTAAGGTCGTATTAAAATTTCGTTAAGAAATTTTAACGTGCATGCTTAATTAAATGAAAAGCACAAAATCGTAAAAAGTACAAAAATAGAGTTCTATTAGTTAAAGGTGTCAAATAGCTATGAAATTTTAATCTAAGGGGCTTGGATGGTAAATAGACCAATTGAGTGGTTAATGGATATTTATGGACTTGGTTTTGTTGAAATTTTGAATGTTTTAAAAGGTTAAAAAGGTAAATGAGTTAATAAGGATAAAATTAAATAAAACAAAATATGCTCATCTTCTCCAAATGTTCTTACCACTGAAATTTGAATGAGAGAAAGCCATTTTTAGGGTTTCTTGGTTCGACAAGCTTAAGTGGTGCATGTAAGTGTTTCCAAGCCCCATTTTTAATGGTTTTTTATGCTTTCAAGATCATTATAGCTTAACCTAACAAGCCTAGGGATTAATTTGTAAAATTGTTAAAGATTTAGGGTTGTGACATGAATGATTTTGTGTGATTCTTTATGTTTAATTGTACATTATGTGTCCTTGTTGATAAATAAACAAGTTTTGTAAAGTGATTTTTGCTGGAAATTGTATTTAAGGACTTATTTGTAAAAATGGTAAAAGTTCATGGTAAATTTCTGAAATAGTGATTTATATAGATTGATATAGGTCCTTAGAGAAATTAGCAAGCTTGAGAAAAGGACGAAAATGTTTAGATTTCAATTTATGACCATAATGACTAAATTGTAAAAAAATTAAAATGTTAGGGGCAAAATAGTAATATTGCAAAAATATGAAACATGAAATTTGGATTGAATTGAATAGTAAAGTTATTAAATGGATTGAATTTGTCTATTTAGATCAAGATACACTGTGTACAGATTTAGATCAGGAAAAAGCTAAAGCCTTAGACTAGTTCGACTCTGTTTTATGCCTTAGTCGTTAAGGTAAGTTCGTAGTGTTTTAACATGTAAACGAATATCTAGTTGTGTATTTACATTGTGATGCTTTAATTATTTTGTACTTTGAAGAATATTATTGAATTGCATATGTGTGCCCTTGTTTGTACTTCGGTAGCCCTAAATTATACATATGTGCCCCTATTTGTACTTCGGTACCCCTAAATTACACATACGTGCCCTATTTGTACTTCTGTACCACTGGGTGTACTTATGTACCCTGTTTAAACTTTGGTAATTCTGAACTGAATAATAAATGAATTGTATTCAATTTATTATTATGTTAAATGATATGCTACGTTCTTACTAAGTTCTATAAGCTTATTCATTCTTGTGAGCTGTTTTGTAGATCGCTGTTTCTGACATTTTGGACGGATCAAATCTTCAGCTCACACTAGCCATCAATTTTGGTGGTTTTTGTATCTCCTAGGGTAATGGCATGACATAGGTAGTTAAATTTTATGGTTGAAATGTATTTAGTATGTTTGAAAGTGGGGTTTGATGAATATGTATAAAGTAACTAAATGTGTTTATGTATTAGTAACATATATGTATAATAGGCTATAATGCTTGTTTTAGAAGGTACCTTTGTTCACATTTAGTAATGGTTGAGAATGGTTTATTAGTAACATTGATGGTTTGTGTCATTAAGTTATTTTATGTTGTATGTTTGATAAGTTTTTGGAAATAGTGGTTGATGAATGGCAAGTGGTACAATTTTCATATTTAGGTAGGTTTTATTGATTGAAATTGAGGTGCCTTGAATGGCATAGTTGGAACACCCAAATATCTGTGTCTATTACTGGAGTAGATTCAAATAACATAAGCTACTCAACTCTTGAATAGAACACTTGAAGTACATAAAAAAAATTATTAAAGTGTGAAGCCTTGAACTTAATGCATGACATCACCCGATTAATACCTTTCTATTAATTTAGTGATTTTTCCCCTCTTGATCGAATACACATACATAATATATATTTTAATCATATCACAAAAATGAAGTTCTAAGTCAAGTTGATTAACATTTTGAGATTTATAACCAAAACATTTTCAAATCCATACATAAAAATTTATCCATATTTGCATGGCTTTATATACGATTCTATCAAGATAGCAAACCTCCCAAAATATTATCCTATACATGCCATAATATCTACTAAAGTTTTAAAACAAAAGTACCAAAAGGTTGTCAAAAGTTGCGATGACTTCGTGATGGTTCCAAGCTTTCCTTGACAAGATGATCTATACCAAAGCAATAAACACACCGAGTGAGTTATTAACTCAGTAAGTCCTAAGGAATTTCAATAATATAATAATAATCCAATTATCTACAAAGTAAATATTTAACTCAATACTATTCGAATTCAACCATGATATCACAAAGAAATCTTAAGTCACAAACGTACCTTATGCATTTGGTACATATTTACCCGAATTCACTATGTACTCCTACTCCAAATATTCACAATTAAAATACCATGGCAAATGTCATGTCCAGACCATTGACATATTTATATATAAATAATATACAAGCCTAAATTTTATTTAATGTTTAATTGCATTCTCATTTGCAGCAAGTAGTACTCCATAATCGACATTGCACACTTAGTGCTCGATTTGAAAGTCCGCACACATAGTGCTCTTACTTATTTGCACACATAGTGCCATGTTTTCTCGCACACATAGTGCCACATAGCCTCGCACACATAGTGCTGTAATTTTCTTATCTTTAACCATCACATTATCATAGATTGATCAATAATTTTACATTCGATTTCCAAGAACTCATACATACTATGATTTCTTATCTAACTTATTTTGTGTCCTCTATGTTCAATATTAACTATAACTTAAATTCCCTAATGACTTACCTTTTTAATCGGATGAACAAGTCTGATCGGCTACTCCACCGCTTTCGCTTTCCCTTTGGCCGAACTTGGCTCCCTTTGATCTTGAACTTCAACTCCAGCTAAGCAAATAAAATAACTCAATCATCATAGCCCCAATTTATACTTCTTCCTCATAGACACACACACAGAGATTCGGTATTTGCCCATACATAATTTAAAATTTAACCTTTAAACTTAATGCATATCCAAACCTACTTTTCATCTATTCCAATAATTCGATACATTAAAAGATCAATTTCGGCAACTCACATTTCCATATTTTATTAGCTAAGTTCATTTTCGGTTAGTATTCATTTAAAATCTATCAAGCTCATATACTTCTAATTTCATGAGCTCAACATCTTAATGCCCGTTGTAATTACTCAAACAAATTAAAAATACATAAATTAAGTCACTCAAGCTATCTTGATTTAAAAATCGGCAAACACACATATATCAAGCTATTTTAACCAAATTCTACTTAACACTTAAACTAAAATATGCACTTAAACTTACTATGTTTTCATTATGCCTTTCGCTCCCAAAACATAAAAAAGATATCAACCTTATTTCTTCTTCCATGTCTCGGTCAACTACTCAATTTACCACATAACATGAATTTTGCACTCTCCTATCCATCATGACTCATTTGGCTTTAACATTGACCCATTTCTCCTAAAAGGAAATAACAATTAAAATGAACATTCCATTAAACCCCATATGGCCGAATGCACCAAGTATTACCCAACTAATAATTCAACAAATTCAACCTCATAATAACCTCTACTTATTCAATACAACATGAAAACAACCTCTACTCCTAACCTCTTGATATACGGCTTAATGCCCAAATCACCATAAAAGTTTGATTTTCTTGACATTGCCAAAATGCATTTAACAATTAGCTTAACATAAATAAAGAGAAGTTTAAACAACATTTCAAAACTTACCTCCAACTAGTAAAAAGGGTTGCCGAATTGCCTTAGTGTAAATTTCCTATTTCTTTCCTTTTTGTTTCGGTTTTGGAATGGAGGAGAAGAAGATGAACACTCTTCTTCCATTTCTTCTTTTATTCATCTTTATTTTGAATATTTTAGTCACTTACCAATATAAAATTATATTTAATATAAACTTACTGGAGGAACATCATTACTTGGCCGGCCACTTAGTACAAATTTGGCATTTTGACATGCAAACCCAAACTTTCCTACTTTAAAATTATTTGGTCCTTACATATTTACCTATCATATTTTTATAAGTTCTCAACTAAGTCCTTTCAAGTGAAATTCACATTTATAAGACTAAATTAAAACCTCAAATTTTTCACACATGCACCATCACACATAGGGACATGCAAATTTAATTTTAAATAAAATTTATGACTCGATTTTGTGGTCCCGAAACCACATTCCGACTAGGGTCAAATTAGGGCTGTCACAACTCTCCCCCACTTAAAAATTTTCATCCTCGAAAATCTTACCGTCGAATAAATTCGGATAACGTTCCTTCATAGAGTCTTCGAGCTCCAAAGTAGCCTCTTCTACTCCGTGTTTGACCCATAGTACTTTTACTAAAGAAATCTTCTTATTCCGTAATTCTTTCACTTCTTGAGCTAAGATACGGATCGGTTCTTCTTTATAGCTCAAATTTGATTGAATCTCAGTTTTGGATGGATTAACCACATGTGAAGGATCAGATCTATACCGTCTAAGGATCGATACATGGAATACAATATGAATCTTTGTGAGTTCGGGTGGCAGAACCAATCTATAAGCAACCGGTCCTATCCGTTCGGCTATTTCGTACAGTCCAATAAATCTTGGGCTTAATTTGCCCTTACGGCCAAATTGGAGTACTTTTTTCTAGGGTGAGACTTTTAAAAATACTTTATCACCAATTTGATACTCGATATCTTTGCGTTTGAAATCTGCATATGATTACTGACAATCCGATGCTGCTTTCAAACTATCACTAATCACTTTCACTTTTTCTTCAGCTTCTCTAATCAGATCAACCCCGTACATCTTATTTTCACTGAGCTCGGTCCAATACAATGGCGTGCGGCATTTACGACTGTACAAAGCTTCGTAAGGTGCCATCTTAATACTTGATTGGAAGCTATTGTTGTACGCAAATTCAATTAGAGGTAACTATCATTCCCACGAACCACTGAACTCGACAATATAACATCTCAACATATTTTCGAGTACCTGAATAACTTGTTCAGATTGACCATCTGTTTGGGGATGGAAAGCAGTGCTAAAATGTAATTTACTACCCAACTCTTCATGCATTTTTCTCCAAAATCGAGAGGTAAATCTGGGGTCTCTATTAAAAACAATAGAAGTACATGCAATCGAACAATTTGAGAAACATATAACTCTGCCAATTTACCGAGCGAGAAATCTGTACGAACAGGGATAAAATGAGTGGACTTAGTCAATCTATCAACAATAACCCAGATTGAGTCTTTCTTACTCTACGTCAACGGTAAACCAGATACAAAGTCCATCGTTACTCGATCCCATTTCCACTCAGGTATCATGACCGGTTGTAATAATCCCGAAGGCACCTGATGCTCCACTTTCACTTGTTGACATATCAAACATTTAGAAACAAAGTCAGAAATGTCTCTCTTCATGCCATGCCACCAATATTGTCTTTTTAAATCGTTGTACATTTTTGTGCTACCAGGATGGACCGACATTCGGCCATTATGAGCCTCACTCAAAATCATCGAAGTAAGTTCTGAATTTCTCGGGACACATAATTGATCTCTGAACCTTAAACAATCATTATTGTCAATTTGAAACTCTAAACCTGTGTTGGAATCACATTGAGCTCGTTTAGCAACCAATTCGCCATCAATTTTCTGTGCTTCACAAATTTGCCGAATTAACACTGGTTCTGCTTTTAGTTCTACCACTAGCACATCATCAACGAAAATAGACAAATGTACATTCATTGCTCGAAGAGTAAACAGAGATTTTTGACTTAGGGCATCAGCCACCACGTTTGCCTTTCCTGGATGATAATCAATGACAATTTCATAATCCTTTAATAATTCAAGCCACCTTCATTGTCTCAGATTCAAGTCTCTCTGAGTCATTAAATATTTTAGGCTTTTATGATTAGTAAAAACATGGCATTTCTCTCCAAACAGGTAATGACGCCAAATTTTAAGAGCAAATACTATCGCAGCTAGTTCGATATCATGTGTTGGATAATTTTTCTCATGAGGCTTTAGTTGTCTTAAAGCATACGCAACAACTCTACCCTCCTGCATCAATACACAACCCAAACCGTTCAAAGAGGCGCGCCATCAGACTACGAACTCTTTACCGTCCGTTTGAATAACACGGAGCTTCCACAAAAGCAGTCTTTCATTTGGTCAAAACTTGTCTGACACTTCTCTGACCACTCAAACTTGACATCTTTCCGAAGTAGTTTCGTCAACGGTGTTGCGATCATCGAGAAACCTTTAACGAATCGTCGATAGTACCCACCGAGTCCCAAAAAGCTCCGAACTTCAGAAACATTCCTCGGAGGTTTCTAATCAAGAATGGCTGAAATTTTGTTTGGGTCAACTCTAATACCCGAAGAGGATACAACATGTCCCAGAAAGCTGACTTCCCTTAACCAGAATTCACATTTACTGAATTTTGCATACAACTGTTTATCTTGCAGAATCTAAAGTACTAGCCTTTAGTGTTCGGCATGTTCGGACTCATTGTGAGAATAAATCAGAATATCATCTATGAACACCACCACAAATCGATCTAGATACTGTCTGAATACCCGATTCATTAAATCCATGAAAATCGTCGGGGCATTAGTGAGCCCAAACGGCATCACTAAAAACTCATAGTGTCCGTATCTTGTTCTGAAAGCAGACTTAGGAACGTCAGAATCTCTAACTCGCAACTGATAATAGCCAGATCGTAAATCAATCTTCAAAAACACGGAAGCTCCTTTCAACTAGTCAAATAAGTCATCTATTCGTGGCAGCGGATATTTATTCTTTATCGTCACTTTATTGAGCTAACGATAATCAATACACATTCGCATAGTTCCATCTTTCTTTTTCACGAATAGTATTGGAGCACCCCAGGGTGAAAAGCTGGGTCGCGCAAAACCTCTGTCGGTCAACTCTTGTAATTGTGCTTTCAATTCTCTTAACTCAGCCGGTGCCATACGATACGGAGTAATTGAAATTGGGGTCGTACCCGGGACCAATTCTACACCAAACTTTACTTCTCTAACAGGTGGTAATCCCGGTAGTTCCTTAGGAAACACTTTTGGATACTCACAAACTACAAGCACGGTCTCGAGCTTTCGTTCCGATACCTTGCTATCCAGTACATATGCAAGATAAGCTTCATAACCCTTTCTCACATATTTCTGAGCTAACACAAAAGATATCACCGCCGATAGCCCACTCAGATCACTAGACTCAACTCGTATCATTTTACCACTCGAACATCGCAAATCTATAGTCTTTCGCTTGCAATTTATCATAGCGTCATGCTCGGTTAACCAGTCTATTTCGAGAATAATATCAAATTCGTCGAAGGGTATCAAATCTGCCGGAAAACAGAAATATTTGATTATTAAAGAACATCTCTTGCATACCTTATCAACTAACACATACCGTTTGACACTCGTACTACAAACTCAGTAGACTCAACAGGTAGAGTCTTACTGGACGCTAATGTTTCACACACGTAAGAATGGGTTGAACCAGGATCAATTAAAGCAATCACACTAGTACTATAGAGAGTGAAGGTACCAGTGATAACATCAGGGGAGGATGCCTCCTCTCTTGCACAGATAGCATAAGCTCTGGCGGGGGCACGAGTCTCAGATTGAACAGCCGCATCGAAAGTCCCTCTCTAGTTACCACCTCTGCTTCCTGAATTTCTCGGTGGTCTACCTCTAGTTGTTGCGCCACTCAATCTCTCACCTTGTATCCAATTCTTTTCATTAGATTCTGTGCAATCTTGAATGAAATGATCCCGCGATCCGCATCTATAACAAGCTCTGTTAATAGACTTACCCCAACATTTGCTTACATGCCGTCTTCCACACTGTGGACATTCAGGTTTTTCTTGCCGATTGTTGCCAACACTAGCAATCGAAGTAACTTGAGAGTCCGTTGATGGTTGATCCTTTATAGAAATTCCTGCAGTCGTCTTTGATCTGTTAGAATCGTCTCTGAACTTCTTTGCAGTCGAGAATAAAGTTTTACCCAACGATCTTTTACGAAAGTCTCTATCTTCAGATTCAGCTTTCTTTTTCTCCTTTCCAAGCTCTTCAGCCTTGCAAGCTCGTTCAACCAGTGTTACGAATTGTTTTATTTCTAAAATACCACCAGTAACTTTAAATCTTCATTCAACCTCTCTTCAAATCTTTTACACATGGCAACTTTATCAGCTACACACTCCCGAGCATATCGACTGAGTCTTACAAACTCACGTTCATATTCGGATACCATCATATGGCCTTGTTTAAGCTCTAAAAATTCTTTATGCTTTTGATCGATGAATCTTTGGCTAATATACTTCTTATGAAACTCTGTCTGAAAGAAATCCCAAGTGACTCGTTCATTCAGAACAATTGAAATTAGGGTTCTCCACCAATAGTAGCCCGAATCTCGTAATAAGGATATGGCACACTTTAGGCATTCATCGAGTGTGCAAGACAGCTCATCGAAAACACGGATGGTATTATCGAGCCAAAACTTGACCCTTTCAGTGTCATCAGTCACTGTGGCTCGAAATTCCTCAGCCCCGCGCTTCCTAATCAAATCAACAGGAGGTTTACTCGGCCTCAAAAGATCAGTAGTTGATGGTATTATAGGCACCGGAGAAGGATTATTTAAATTCAAAAATTATTGAACAGCAGGGTTTGCTCGGGCATATTGCGCAACCCACTCATTCATCATGGTAAAGAAGGCTTGCTTAGCCCCATCATCTTGATTACTCGCAGATGGTTAAGGTTCAACAGGCGCTGTCCCTTGTGCGGGAGGGGCCACTACACTCTCAACGTCATCCGCTATGGCTCTCACTGGATTGGATTCCATTTACTAATCAAAACAACAATTTTAGCCGTCAGAAGTCATCGCATTATCATATACTAGCATTATGACATGTATAGCTAGACTCACACGTGCTACGGTAGTCCTAGAATCGACTAAACCATAGCTCTGATACCAATAAAATGTAACACCCAAATATCTGTGTGTATTACTGGAGAAGATTCATATAACATAACCTGCTTATCTCTTGAATAGAACACTTGAAGTACATAAAAAAATTTATTAAAGTGTGAAGCCTTAAACTTAATGCATGACATCACTCGATTAATACCTTTCTATTAATTTAGTGATTTTTCCCCTTTTGACCGAATACACATACATAATATATATTTCAATCATATCACAAATATGAAGTTCTAAGTCAAGTTGATTAACATTTTGAGATTTATAACCAAAACACTTTCAAATCCATACATAAAAATTTAGCCATATTTGCATGGCTTTATATATAATTCTATCAAGATAGAAAACCTCCCAAAATATTATCCTATACATGCCATAATATCTACTAAAGTTTTAAAACAAAAGTACCAAAAGGTTGTCAAAAGTTGCGATGACTCCGTGATGGTTCCAAGCTTTCCTTGACAAGATGATCTATACCAAAGCAATAAACACACCGAGTGAGTTATTAACTCAGTAAGTCCTAAGGAATTTCAATAATATAATAATAATCCAATTATCTACAAAGTAAATATTTAACTCAATACTATTTGAATTCAACCATGATATCACAAAGAAATCTTAAGTCACAAACGTACCTTATGCATTTGGTACATACTTACTCGAATTCACTATGTACTCCTACTCCAAATATTCACAATTAAAATACCATGGCAAATGTCATGTCCAGACCATTGACATATTTATATATAAATAATATACAAGCCTAAATTTTATTTAATGCATAAACCACGCCACTCCATCCATCAATCAAATCTCCAATTTAATGGTTAATTGCATTCTCATTTGCAACAAGTAGTACTCCATAATCGACATTGCACACTTAGTGCTCGATTTGAAAGTCCGCACACATAGTGCTCTTACTTATTCGCACACATAGTGCCATGTTTTCTCACACACATAGTGCCGCATAGCCTCGCACACATAGTGCTGTAATTTTCTTATCTTTAACCATCACATTATCATAGATTGATCAATAATTTTACTTTCGATTTCCAAGAACTCATACATACTATGATTACTTATCTAACTTATTTTGTGTCCTCTATGTTCAATATTAACTATAACTTAAATTACCTAAGGACTTACCTTTTTAATCGGATGAACAACTCCGATCAGCTACTCCACCGCTTTCGCTTTCCCTTTGGCCGAACTTGGCTCCCTTTGATCTTGAACTTCAACTCCAGCTAAGCAAATAAAATAACTCAATCATCATAGCCCCAATTTATACTTCTTCCTCATAGACACACACATAGAGATTCGGTATTTTCCTATACATAATTTAAAATTAAACATTTAAACTTAATGCATATCCAAACATACTTTTCATCTATTCCAATAATTCGATACATTACAAGATCAATTTCGGCAACTCACATTTCCATATTTTATTAGCTAAGTTCATTTTCGGTTAGTATTCATTTAAAATCTATCAAGCTCATATACTTCTAATTTCATGAGTTCAACATCTTAATGCCCGTCGTAATTACTCAAACAAATTTCAAATACATAAATTAAGTCACTCAAGATATCTTGATTTAAAAATCGGCAAACACACATATATCAAGCTATTTTAACCAAATTCTACTTAACACTTAAACTAAAATATGCACTTAAACTTACTATGTTTTCATTATGCCTTTCACTCCCAAAACATAAAAAAAAATATCAATCTTATTTCTTCTTCCATGTCTCGGTCAACTACTCAATTTACCATATAACATGAATTTTGCACTCTCCTATCCATCATGACTCGTTCGGCTTTAACATTGACCCATTTCTCATAAAAGGAAATAACAAATAAAATGAACATTCCATTAAACCCCATATGGCCGAATGCACCAAGTATTACCCAACTAATAATTCAACAAATTCAACCTCATAATAACATCTACTTATTCAATACAACATGAAAACAACCTCTACTCCTAACCTCTTGATATACGGCTTAATGCCCAAATCACCATAAAAGTTTGATTTTCTTGACATTGCCAAAATGCATTTAACAATTAGCATAACATAAATAAAAATAAGTTTAAACAACATTTCAAAACTTACCTCCAACTAGTAAAAAGGGTTGCCGAATTGCCTTAGTGTAAATTTCCTATTTCTTTCCTTTTTGTTTCAGTTTTGGCAAGGAGGAGAAGAAGATGAACACTCTTCTTCCATTTCTTCTTTAATTCATCTTTATTTTGAATATTTTAATCACTTACCAATATATAATTATAATTAATATAAACTTACTAGAGGAACATCATTACTTAGCCGGCCATTTAGTACAAATTTGGCATTTTGACATGCAAACCCAAACTTTCCTACTTTAAAATTATTTGGTCCTTACATATTTACCTATCATATTTTCCTAAGTTCTCAACTAAGTCCTTTCAAGTGAAATTCACTTTCATAAGACTAAATTAAAACCTCAAAATTTTCACACATGCACCATCACACATAGGGATATGCAAATTTAATTTTAAATAAATTTTATGACTCGATTTTATGGTCCCGAAACCACATTCTGACTAGGGTCAAATTAAGGCTGTCACAATAGTGGTTAGTTGATTTAGGACTCTTGAATTGGCATTTGTATGCATGTTTTGATAGGTTTTTTTTGCCTTGAAATTGTGCACATTTGGCCTAAAGGATCATGCATGAGTTGGTTTGAGATGACTTCATTTCTAGGCAAATTCATGTCCACACGTCTTGGCGACACGGTCGTGTGTCCCCTGTAGGTTCTATTACATGAAAGTCAGGTAGTTACATGGCCTGGCACACAGCCTAACACATAGGCTTGTGGGGCTATTTCTAGAGTTACATGACCTAGGACATGGGCATGAGACTTGGTCACGTGACCCTACTTAGAGAGTTACACGGGTGAGGACACGGGCTAGGACATGACCATCTGTCCCTATTTCGAATGTTACACGGCCTAGCCACACGACCTTATGACCCCTCCAGACAAATTTTTTCTAACTTTTTCTTAAACTTTCTAAATGTTTCAAATTTAGTCCCAAATTATTTCTAATGCATTTATAAGGACCCTAGGGCTCAATTTAGGGACAATATATGTCATGTTTTTATTAATGTATGAAATGTATGATTTACTGTTCCATTTATATGGTAATGCTCTGTAATCCTATTCTAGCAATTGATATGGGTTAGGGGTGTTACAGATCCTACCAAGAACAAAATGTTTTTTGCTCAGACAAGAATCTTCCTTGAAAGAGAGTTTTTCTCTGGAAAAGGAAGTGGTAGAGGAATAGAATTAGGAGAAATTCTAGAACAACAACATATCATTAAACCAGAGAGTGAACAACAACAGGTTCCACAAGTTGTTGCGGAATAATCAACTATTTTGGAAACACAAGTACCACAAAGATCTTTAAGAGAACGCCATGTACCTGAAAGATATGGATTTCTCATTACAACACATGATAATATTCTAATGGATCAAGATGAGCCTAGGACTTATCAAGAAGAGGTGACGAGCCTAGATTTTGAGAAATGTCTTAAGGCCATGAGGTCTGAGATGGATTCCATGTTAGAAAACCAAGTATGGATCTTGGTCAAACCACTTGAAGGGGTTAAACCCATAGGGTGCAAGTTGGTTTTCAAAATGAAAACCGACATGGATTGTAATTGATTTTGTATTTAACGTCATAGCAATAATGTGCAACCGTACACTATCGATGCAAGTATAGTAGACAAATATGAGTCTGCTAGATATCGATCCCACGAGGATGGTTGTTTTTTGTCTATCAATGTCAGTGCAGTAAATAAATAGAAATGTGATAAATTGTGAGAGTAGTTGTCAAAGCAATAACTTGAAAAAAATAAGATAATATGTAACATCCCGAATAAAGGCCTAATCAGAATAGTGGTTTCATGACCAAAAATATAAGATAGAAATAATTATTTTATGATTATTTTGAGGTCTATGGCATGATTGCATGATTGTGTGAAAATTTCGTGGAGAAATTTTATGCATAAAGTGCTTAAATTGAAATTAGGGACTAAATCGAATAATTTGCAAAACTTGCATTCTAGAAGTTTTTAGTATGAAATTGCTTTGGAATATTAATGAGGAGGTCTTAAAGAGCAATTTGACCAATTTCTAAGTCTATGGACAAAAATTGGACATGGATGGAATTTTTGGAAAGTTTAGTAGTAAGGGCATTTTAGTCATTTGGTAATTAAAAGAAATAAAAAGAGAAAATAAAGCCAAAATAGACTCATCTGTTTCATAGAGGCCGAAATTAGCATGGGGGAAGCCATGGCTAGGGTTTTAAAGCTTTCCAAGCTTAATAGTAAGTCCGTTCTAACCCCGTTTTTCATGTTCTTTACGTTTTTGGAATCCTGGTAACTTGATTAAGCTTATGCTAGCAATAATTCAACCTAGGTTCGTATTTGGAAAAATACCCATAGGTGAAATTTGTGTATTTTGGTGTTTTAAGATAGAATATGAGGTTTTAAATTATGTTAAACAACTTGTGCTACTCGGTTTTAAGTGAAAACGAGTAAAAGGGCTTAATCGGTAAAAATACCTAATAGTCATAAGTACATGTTAGAGTGAGAATTTGATGTTCCCGTAGAAGGGAAAAATGATAAGAATGTCATAAAACATAAGAAAATAGGATGAAGTTTAATTTCCAAACCTTGGGGAAAAAGTGCAAATATGCAAAAGTTGAGGGGTCAAAATGAAAATTTGTAAAAATATGATTTTTGGAGCCGTATGAATAATGTGACTAATTATTAGGCTAAATGTGATATTATAGATGAAGGAAATCGAGATTCGGGCTTAAATCGGGAAAATATAAGGTTATGGACTAAAATAGTAAATTGCTGTTTCTGGATCGAGGTAAGTTGGTATGATAATAATACTGCAATAATGTTGTAATTTATATTTGAAAGTTAAATTTAGTGAATTAATTGAATTATGTTAAATTAAATGTTATGGTGCTAAGTTTATGAATTGATTTTAAAATATGTCTATGGTACATAAAGTGCATTGAATTATCATACATAAATGTGATTTCTATGATTATAGATATTATGAGTAATTGTAAGTTCATATGATTTTTAATAATGCAATGTGTAATTTAATGTTATTTCCTTGATATTAAATGAGATGTAAGTAATATATCAATTTTACTTGTATTATGATATTTTATAATAATATTGGAAATATGTTTGTTGATTTTTACTTGATTGGTGAAATTGTTGGAAAAGAGAGAAATCCCGGTTGAACCTTCGGAAAGATTAGATGATACGGATGGTATGTAGCTAGGTCACATGTATGGTGCTGAGTGCACATCATGTGTACAAGAGAGCTACGAGACATTATGATGTAGCTAGGTCGCATGGGTGATACTATGTGCACACCATGTAGACAAGAGAGCTACGGGATAAATGTAGCTAGGTCGCATGCGTGGTTCCAGGTGAAGGACACCATGTAGACAAGAGAGCTATGCAATAAATTGGCTAGGTCACATGGGTGGTACTAAGTGTTCACCATGTGTACAAGAGAGCCGAACTTTATGATGGGTGGAGCTATGTTCTGAAACCACCAAGTATCGAGGATTGATCCGAAGTGTTCAACGGGAGACTTACTATATACTGCTTTGTGAGTTTTGTGATGAATAAGTGCAGGAATTTGCTTATGTGAATGATGTGTTCATTAAGTGACCGGGATGTGGTAAGGTTATAAACAAGTAAGTTATACATGAGGATGATTTTTTGGTGACCTTGTAATCATGGGCCTATACTTGTAATGTATGAAATGTGGTGAAAATGATTTGTGATATGTATGTTAAAATGAGGTTAATACAAAGAAAGTGTGAAAGAGTGAATTAGCAATAAAATTGTTTTGGACAGCAGCAGTGATGTGACTTTGAAAATTCACTAAATATTGTGGAAGTTGAATAAAAATGAAAAATATATGAAAATAAAGCTTGATGAGTCTATTTTCACATGAAAGAAACAAGAGAAGCAAAAGAATTCTATATTGTGTCATATTTGAATTCTTGTGAAACAGGGTCTGAATGAATTCGAAGTCCCCTGTTTTGACTTTAGAAATTCACCATAAATTGTAAAAAATTTATTAAGAGTCATATTTTACATGAATGGATTCATTATTGAGTCTATTTGTAAGGGAAACAAACGACATGGTCGTTGGAATTCTGTACAGGGAGAAATTTGGTTCGTAGTACAAAGAGGTCAGAGTAGTTGTACTCTGAAATAGGGAGACTTTAACTAATAAACTGTACTAATTGGCTAAACCAAAAATTCTGGAAATTTTATGGGAGAAAGATATATGAATCTAGTTTCAATGAAAATTAACAAAACTAAAGTTGGATTTTTGTAGCTTCAGATATGAATGATTTAGTAACTGTAACTCGATAACACAGCTTAACCTGAATATGTGTAATTGTACAATTATAGTGTTTTATCTTGGAAAGCATGGTAGTAATTGCTTATTATTTTCATATGAACTTACTAAGCGTAAAGCTTACCCATCCTCTCTATTTCTTTAGTATTGGCAGGTCGGCTTGGGGTTAGAGATCGTTGGAGGCAAAATCACACTATCAAACTATCATTTTTGGGATAATTAATTCAAATATTAGAAATATCAAGTGAGTGGCATGTATAGGAAGTTGGTTTGTGATATGTATTTTTATTATGATTTTGACCATACATATCAGTCTGCATTGAGTTATCGTGTATGATTATGAGATGTGGTCCTTATCCATTATGGTTTATAAGTTTAATTAATCGTGCTATGTCCTATGTTTTGATGTAATGATATAGTTAACTTTGTTTGTTATGCATATGTTCGAAAAGTTTTGAATTAAATGAAATTTTATGGCTCGATTTTCGTCTATGTGTATTGTTAAGTCTGGTAATGCCTCGTACTCTGTTCCGGCCTTAGATATGGGTAAGAGGTGTTACATAATATATGAAATGATAAACTGGGATCCCCAACGTGAATATTCAACAAAATACTAAGTGCTCACAAGGTATAAAAGGATAGGTGATTGTCAATGCATTAAATTGCAATAAATATCTTACCAAGCTTAACTTCTATATTTAATTTAAGACTTAAACATGCACATTAACCACACCTTCCGATGATGGAAATGGAACACTTTTAGGAACAAGTGAATTAAATTCCTCTAATCCTCAACCAACTTCCGTTGTCATGCTTGTTAGCTTGAACTGTCGCTGCACTTTCTAGTGTTAGTCACCGCAATAACATTTCCATGCTAAAAACATTCAAACCTAAAGATTAAACAGTAGAAACAAGATTGAATAAAATAACATTTAACCCAGAAATCATGTATACTTTCGTACAAACATGAATTAGAAAGTAATCACCATCGTTTAGAAAAGAAATATAAAATAAACAAGTGGAGAATACTATTCCTAGACAATCTCGACTTGAATCTCTCCATTCGCTCTTATGTCACACTTAGGGCTCCTCATCAGGAGCTGATCTGTGTCCCTTTCACGTCATTTCACCCATAGGAGACTTAAGCCACTGTAGCTGAAAAGCTTAAAAAGATAGGTTGAAGAAGATAATACCTCCCAAAAAGCTCTTCCTTTTTTTTTTTTTTTTCCTTTTCACGTGAATATTTATCTTCTTCCAAATAGCACAAGTTTCCCTTAATTAGAATCATGCTGCCTCTATATGTACAATTTGGTTATACCAGACTGGACAGCTCACATATTTTTGTTATTATCTGGATAGCTGTCAAGTGCGGTGACAATTCTGGGCACAATTTGGAAATACTCATGCAACGACACAAGTACCAAAACATAACAAACTTAAGGATAAATAGGCTAAGATCCACTGAGTTATAAAATGCAATTTACTAAAATGAAAATGCTAAAATATGAGCTAAAGATAACTAAATGAGGACAAATTAACCAATAAGTACAACAGAAACTTGAGTACTATCACACACCCCCAATCTTGAGTTTTTACTTGTCCTCAAGTAAAACAGAAACTAGCAAGGCTACACAAGAATTCACTAAGGCAAATGATCATTCTAGCAACTTGAATCACCTAAACTCCCAATGAATGAGTCACATTCAGATGACAGAATATTGCATCGACAATATAGAAGTATGAATGAATAAGATTGCAACTTCATCAGAACCAGCATCATGCTTCAAATCCTAAATTCTATCTACCAATACAACATTTATTGTACAATACTAAGTATCTATGAAGATCATAAATATATGTATTTTTTTTCTTTTTTGTGAATAAGGGATATCGTTGCATAATTGTACCCTTGTTCTTGAGAAGTAATGATGGTATGCAAAAAACCCCTAGGGAGTATGTAATTGCACCGACACACACTCATGCAACGACAACCTTTGGCCAGATTCATTTTTCTAACGCTTGCATTGGTGTGTTCCCTCTTTAATATTTCACAATACACCCACTTTGGAGTGTCTCTTATTCATAACTACATATATATGCAAGTTTATACTTAAATTTTATCCAACTCATTTATTGATAATTCACATGATTCAAGAATTAAGTATCGAATGTAACAAAAATTTTCAAACACATTTGCATTAACCACAAAAAAACTTGCATGCTTCATTAAACTATTTTTTTTTAAATGTGGGTGTATTTCCAAACCCAGTATGCATTCCCCCAAGCTTAAAGTTTGCATTGTCCTCAATGCCCTAAAATTAAAATGCAATGACAATAGAAATGCAACGACAATGTGTACTAACAAAATAAAAATTATAGCTACGTGCAATGCATGAGCACGACAGCTAAAAAAAACTTAAATTAAACTAACTCAGTTTTCCTCAGCCACAGATGTGACTGCACGATGTTTCTTCTTCCTCCTTTCTAGTACCTCCATCTTGCACTTTTTGTCTTCGGAGGGCTTTCTATTCTTTTCTTTAGGCTTCGTATAGTCCTCTGATTACTCCTCAAGTTCCGCCTTTACCCCAGCATCATCGATTGCTTCCTCTGCAGCTTCCGCTGGTCTACCTCCATCTCGCTCCAAATTATTAGTAGTTGTACCCACAAATTTGAGTGCAATGACAATGTTCTAAGCAAATTCTTTCTCAGCATCTTCTTCCTCATCCTTGTCGATCACATCTACAACAAGGACTTTCTCCTCTTCAACAACAACTTCCTCCTCAACAGCAGGTTCCTCTTGACCAGCAATGGAGTCACCCTCGACCAGGCTATCAATCCTTTGTATGCACTCCTTAATGTCCCTTGATTCCTCTTATTTCTCATCAAAAAATACGTACACAATGGGCGGGATGCCACTGATCTGTTTCAGTCCGCTAAGTCATTATCCTCATACCCAAAATCACATCAAACCCATCAAAGGGTAGTAGCATCAAATCGGTCGAAAAGTTACAATCCGTAATAATCAAAGGAAAATTTTTACAAGCCTTATCAACTAATACATACTAACCTAGTGGGTTTGTTACTTTAACCACAATTTAGTGGACTCAATAGGAAAATTCTTACTTCGCACTAAATTCGTGCATACATATGAATGTGTTGATCCCAATCAATCAATGTAGTAATATCAGTATCAAAGATAGAAAATGTACCAGTGATAACATATGGCACTGAAGCTTCCTCCCATGCATGGATTGCATAAGCTCTTGCTGGTGCTCGTGCCTCAGATCTCACAGTAGAGTCCTTGGTCCCATTGCGACTGTTACCTACATTTTTGAGGTTCCTTGGCAGTCTTCCTCTTGCAACTATGTTACTCGGTCGAATAGTCTGAGCTTTTTCTTTTCCGAACCTCTTAGGGAAATCTTGGATAAAATGTTCATATGAACCACATTTGAAACATGCCCCATCTTTCATCTTATACTCACCAAAATGTCATCGGCCACACTGTTGATAATTAGGCTTATTATCGTTAACACTGCCTACGCTCGCAACAGATGTAGCTTGAGGTTTTGAACTCGCATGCTGTTTACCTCTATCTCTACTAGAATATCCTACTCCAGCTGTCGTGTTCTTCTGACTTCTTTGATGACGACTAATATGACTTTCCTGATGATCTCTTTTTCAAATCTCAAGCTTCATAATCAACTTTTCTCTTTTCTTTACTAAGCTCTTCATCTTTATGCGCTCGATCAACTAAAATAATGAATTCTTTCAATTCAATTATTCTGACTAACAACTTTATGTCTTCATTTAACCTGTCTTTAAATCATTTACACATGGCAACTTCAGTTGGTATACATTCCCGGGCATACTTGCTCAGTCAAAAAAATTCCCTCTTATACTTGGACACTATCGTTCAGCCCTATTTAAGCTCGAGAAACTCTTTGTGTAACACCTTCAACCCGTCCCCGTCGCCGGAAGGATTAAGGAGTAATCACAAACAAGCACAAGAATTCATTTAACAAAATTATACTTTTTCACGGTTCGATTCTCATAAAAACATTTAAAGTCCTAATCTAATATCAACCATACATAAACATTAACCATATGGAATACATATAATAATTAAACAAGCCATTTTCGCATGGCTATACATATATACATTACCAAAAGATATTTAATTAACAACAAAAGTCAACCCTATACATGCCATTAGCAAAGTTCAACCAAAAGAGTACCAAAAGGGTTTAGATAGTGTGGACGACTTCGACTTTGACACTCCCAAGTCCGATAGCTGACAAACAAAATCTATAAAACAGAGAATTAAAGCAAAAGATTAAGCACTTCGATGCTTAGTAAGTTTGAGTAATGAAATCATTTAAAAGAGTGGCATAATAATACTATCAAAGTTTACTTGTTCCATCCTATGGCCGAGTAGTAACATAATTAAGGTACCATTTTTAGCATTCATATCACAAGGATAAAATCAATACATCCAAATAAATTCCATCTATAGCCGAACCCATTCATCTAAATTTTCCATGTCAATCTCATGCATCATGATTAACTTGTAAACATTTGAATGATTTTAACAATGGTCTAAGCATACTTACCGAATTTCGTAGTCATAATTTAAAATCAATCGTATTCTCAACGAGAGTAAGTTACTTACCTGGTTATCTTATGGTAAGTAGCGTATGTGTTTAAAATTGTTTCTGCATGTATTATATAATTTCTCGTATAAACCCTATTGGGTCTTCATCCTCAATTATTATGCTGGCACAACCATTCTTCGGAATCAAGCCCGACTCTTAGCACTGGCTCAAAAGCCCTTCGAGACCAAGCTCGGATTAAACCACTGGCTCGAAGGCCCTTCGGAACTAAGTCCGGTTATGACACTGGCTCAAAAGCCCTTGAAACTAAGTTCCATTATTCATGACCGGCTCAAAAGCCCTTCGAGACCAAGCTCGGATTTAAACCCGATTAGCAGTCACGCATATATGCATATATATATATCATATAACATCTGGATATCATTCCTGTTACTCGAATACAATTACAGCATGTTTACAAATGATACATCGTTCGATTCATTAATCCTAAACAAATAACAAGATCCCGTTTCGTTAATCCACAAGGTTTCCATAACCATTCGGCCACAAGTGAATACCTTACTTAATTATTTTGTCATGTAATTCAAGTAGAATCATTATGTCACAAGTTAATTATTATGCTCATAGATAAATAATTGCCTTATTAAATCATAAACTAAATTTCAATACTCAAAGACTTACCTTGTATCTTTCTGAACAATTTCGGGTTGGCTATTCCGCGACTTTAGCTTTGCCCTTATCTGAGGTTGCCCCTCTATGCTCTTGAGCTTTAATTCAATAAATTTTAAACTAATCATTAATCAATTATTCAAGTATTACTTTCAGAATATAATACATATATATTCGACTTTCACACATACAGATTATAGTAAGCTTATAAGAAATCAATAAGCAATTCATTAGCAAAATTTTTTTATCAATGTTTACTATATAATCACAATTTCGCTATAAGCTGAATTCCTGAGCAACAGTCATTAAATTACTTATAACTAGAGCTACGAAACTCCAAATCAACAGCCGTAAATTTTCCATGAAAATAGACTCATTTATCCTTTATCCATAAAATTTTAATAACTTCTAGTCTAGCCAATACATACCAGATTTTTCCTAAAGTTTCCCTTGTTTCACTGTTTGACAAATCTGATCATTCTTTACTACGAAATAAATTTCTCATTGTACAGAAATCAAAATATGTTTTTGTTTATTTCATTTGAAACTAGACTCACTAAGGAGTCTAAGCATCTAAAATTTATTCTAAGACCATTTTTGTACAATTTATACTGATTTTATAAAAATAGAACAGGGAATCTAGTAGTCATTTTGACTCAGCCCCACAATACTTCAAATGTCTCAAGATCGGTAACTCTTTTGTTTTTATAGTTTCTTTTGTAAGAAACTAGACTCTTCAAGCTTTAATGACATAATTTATTCAGCTTCTAACTCAACTCCTACAAATTATGGCGATTTTCCAAAATCACCTTACTGCTGCTGCCCCCAAGCAGATTATTACCAAATCACTCTTTCACACATTCTTTGTATACATTTTATTTAAGCATGTATATCAACAATCGAATTCATCATATAAATACCTATAAATTCACTTAAACAATCTCAATACAACACATGGTGCTCAAACCATTATTCAAGTTCAAAATTCGGCTAATACACATATATACACTAGCAATCAAATACTAACATTTGCATTTCACCTTAATAGCTAGCTTAGCAAACCTCAATTTAACATATAATTGTTCATAATGCAATCAAAGCATCCACTCCATTCCATCAATTCAAAACACATACATTACCCAATAATATCCAAAATCATATTCGGCCTTAGTACACAACTTGTTAGCCGATTTTTTTCCAATTAGCAACTAATGCACATATGTGTTCATTTGTTAGACTCTACTTCACCTATCTACCATTTTTCATCCAAATAACATGAACAACAACCATTTCTTGAACATTTTCTCTTAACCGATTACTCATGTTACCAACAAAATTCAAAATTTGGTCATGGGCTAACTAAGGGACTTAGTAACTAGCTTAATACATTCAACAATTTCAAAAGCTACCATGAATTACATACCTTATTCAAGACTAGAAGGAGTGGCCGAATGTTTGTTTCCCCATCCCCTTTCTTCTTAGAATTTTCGGCCAAGGATGTTAAAAGATGAACACTTTCTTTCTTTTCATTGTTTTATTCACTTAATAAATTTAACACCCTTTTTTTTCCATAAATTATGCCATTAATACATTATTTTATTATTATTACACATCACACATTGCTTATCATCATTGTCATGGCCGGCCACTACTATCAAAGTGGGGAAATTGACATGCAAGTCCACCCTTTTGATTACATGCATTATTGAACCACTGCTAGGATTACCTATCACATTTCACATTTGTCTCACATAAGTCCTATTAAAAAGATTCACATTCAAATGAATAAATTAAAGATTGAAATTTTCACACATGCATGTTCATGCAGAATAAACATAGAAAATAACGGTTCTTTATTTTTATAACTCGATTTTGTGGTCCCGAAACCACTTTCCGACTAGGGTCAATTTAGGGCTGTCACAACTCTCCCCCACATAAGAAATTTTCGTCCCCAAAAATCTTACCAGTGAATAACTTAGGATATCGCTCTTTCATAGAGTTCTCGGGTTCCTATGTAGCTTTTTCCATCCCGTGCTTGAGCCATAATACCTTTACTAACGGAACCTTTTTGTTTCGCAACTCTTTTACTTCGCGAGCTAGGATGCGAATCGGTTCTTCTTCATAACTCAAATCGGATTGAATTTCAACCTCTGTTGGATTAATTATGTGCGACGGATCGGATCTATACCGTCGAAGCATCGAGACATGAAAAACGTTGTGAATCTTTTCAAATTCAGGGGGTAAAATCAATCAGATGCGTTGGTCCAATTCTCAGATATTTCATACGGCCCGATGAACCTCGGACTCAATTTGCCTTTACGACCAAATCTGAGCATTTTTTTCCAAGGTGAAACTTTAAGAAAAACTTTGTCTCCGACCTGATACTCGATGTCCTTTGTTTTAAATCCGCATACGACTTCTGACGATCTGAAGCTGCTTTCAGACTTTCACTGATTACTTTTACTTTCTGCTCAGCATCTTTAATCAAATCAACTCCGAAAATTTTACTTTCACTAAGCTCGGTCCAAAACAACGGTGTACGGCATTTACGACCATACAAAGCCTCGTAAGGTGCCATCTTAATGCTTGATTGAAAGCTATTGTTGTAAGCAAATTCAATCAAAGGCAAAGATCGTTCCCACGAACCACTAAACTCAAGGATGCAACATCTCAACATATCCTCGAGTATTTGAATAATCCGTTCAGATTGACCATCAGTCTGGGGATGAAAAGTGGTGCTAAAATGCAACTTGGTACCCAATGCTTCTTGTAACTTCTTCCAGAATCGCGATGTGAATCTCGGATCTCTATCCGACACAATAGAAATAGGTACCCCGTGTAACTTCACAATCTAAGAAATATACAACTCGGCTAGTTTGTCAAGTGAATAATCCGTGCGTACGGAAATAAAATGAGCCGACTTTGTCAATCTATCAACAACAACCCAGATCGCATCTTTCTTGCTTGGCGATAACGGCAACCCAGAGACAAAATCCATCGTTACTCGATCCCATTTCCATTCGGGTATCATGATCGGCTGAAGTAATCCTGAAGGCACTTGGTGTTCCGCTTTCACTTGTTGACATACCAAACACTTCGAAACAAAGTCGGAAATGTCTCATTTCATACCAGACCACCAAAACTGACATTTTAGATCGTTGTACATTTTTGTGCTACCAGGATGGATCGACATTCGGCTATTATGAGCTTCGTTTAAAATCATCATAATAAGTTCTGAATTTCTTGGAACACAAATCGACTTCTGAATCTCAAACAATCGTTGTCATCAATTTGAAACTCTGAATCCATATTCAAAACACATTCAGCTTGCTTAGCCACCAGTTCATCAACTTTCTGAGCTTCACGAATTTGATGAATTAATAATGGTTTGGCCTTTAATTCTGCTACTAACACAGCATCGGATAAAACAGACAAATGTACATTCATCGCTCGTAAAGCAAACAGTGATTTACGACTTAAAGCATCAGCAACTACATTAGCCTTTCCCGGGTGATAGTCGATGACCAGCTCATAATCTTTCAACAACTCGAGCCAACGTCTTTGTTGCAAATTCAATTCTCTCTGAGTCATCAAATATTTGAGGCTTTTGTGATCCGAATATACATGACACCTCTCTCCAAACAAGTAGTGTCGCCAAATTTTTAAAGCGAAAACAATTGCAGCTAATTCGAGATCATGGGTCGGATAGTTTTTCTCATGCGGCTTCAACTGTCTTGATGCATATGCTACCACTCGACCTTCTTGCATCAACACACAACCCAGCCCAATCAAAGATGCATCACTATAAATGACAAACTCTTTTTACGGATTCGGGTTGCACTAGCACCTGGAGCTTGATTAAATAAGTTTTGATTGATCGAAACTTTTCTCGACATTTTTTGACCAATCAAACTTAACATCTTTACGAAGTAGTCTCGTCATTGGTGAGGCTATCATCGAGAAACCCTTTACAAATCGTCTGTAATAACCGGCAAGTCCCAAAAAGCTCTGAACTTCAGTAATATTTCTCGGAGGCTTCCAGTTAAAAATGGCTGAAATTTTACTCAGATCAACTCGAATACCCGATGCTGACACTACATGACCCAAAAAGCTAACTTCTTCTAACCAAAACTCACATTTACTGAACTTAGCATATAACTGCTTATACCGTAAAATTTGTAACACTACCCTCAGGTGCTCCGCATGTTCGGTTTCATCTCTCGAATAGAGCAAAATGTCATCGATAAACACAACTACAAACTGATCAAAATATGGTCTGAAGATCCGATTCATCAAATCCATAAATACCGCAGGGGCATTAGTGAGCCCAAACGACATCACTAAGAACTCATAGTGACCATATCTCGTTCTGAAAGCAGTTTTGGGTATATCGAGTCTCGAACTCATGGCCCGATAATACCCGATCTCAAATCTATCTTGAAAATACAGAGGCTCCTTGGTTGATCGAACAAATCATCAATACGTGTAACGGATATTTATTCTTTATCGTCACTTTATTTAGCCGACGGTAGTCGATGCACAATCTCAAGGTTCCATCCTTCTTTTCACAACAAAAAGCTGGTGCACCCTGTGGTGAAAAACTCGGTCGAGCAAAACCTCTATCCACCAACTCTTGCAAGCGAGTTTTCAATTCTTTCAATTCGTTGGTGCCATACGACACGGAGCTATAGAAATTGGAGTGGTACGGTACTAGTTCGATGCCAAATTCAACTTCTCGAACTGGTGGTAATCCTGGTAACTCCTCAGGAAAAACATCCGAATACTCACAAACCACTGGCACTGATTCAAGCCTCATTTCTGACTCTTTGCTATCGAGTATATACGCAAGATATGCTTCACACCCCTTTCTCACATTTTTCTGAGCCAACATCGAGGATATTATTGCTGGCGATGCGTTGAAGTCAGTAGACTCAACTCGGATTATCTCGTCGTTTGCGCATCTCAAATCAATAGTTTTTCTTTTGCAATTCACAACTGCATCATGGACGGTCAACCAATCCATACCGAGGATAACATCAAATTCATCAAGCGGTAAAAGCATCAAATCAACCGGAAAACAAAAACCTCAGATTACTAGGGGACAGTTCTTACACACCTTGTCAATAAGCACATAACGACCCAAAGGATTCGATACTCGAATAACGAACTCAGTAGACTCAACAGGTAAAGTCTTACTTGATGCTAAAGTCTCACATACATAAGAATGAGTAGAACCAGGGTCAATCAAAGCAAGCACATAAGTATCAAGGAGAGTGAAAGTATCGGTAATAACATCAGGCGAAGAAACATCCTCACGTGCACGTATAGCATAAGCTCTGGTAGGAGCTCGAGCCTCAGATTTGGTGGTAGCATCTTTAGGCCCTCTCTGACTGCCACTAGCATTCCCCGGGTTTCTAGGGGGTCTACCTCTTGCTGTAGTATTATTCGGTTTCTCACTCTGGTTCGTATTCTGTTCAGTCAATCTCGGGCAATCTTTGATAAAATGATCAGCCGATCCACATTTGAAACAGAGGCGGTCCACGAACTTTCTGACTTCGAATGCCACTTGCCACAATCTTTGGTACTCGGATCTGTCGGCGATCATTGCCAACAGCAACAGAGGTAGCTCGTGTACTCACAGGGGGTCAATTACGATCCCGTCTAGAAAAACCTGAAGTATTCTTAGATCTACTCGAATCATCTCTAAACTTCTTCGATGATTATTGAAAGGGCTTTCCCGAAGATCTTTTACGAAACTCTTTTGCTCCCATTTTAGCTTTTCTTTTCTCCTTACTGAGCTCTTCGGCTTTGCAAGCTCGCTCAACAAGTACTACAAATTCTCTGATTTCTAGAATGCCAACATACAGTTTTATATCCTCGTTCAGTCCCTCTTCAAAACGTTTACATATTACAGCTTCTAAAGAAACGCATTCTCGAGCATACCGGCTGAGCCTCACAAACTTTTGTTCATAATCAGTAACCGTCTTGGAACCTTGTTTAAGTTCAAGAAATTCTTTTCGTTTTTGATCAATGAATCTCTGGCTGATATACTTTTTCCTAAACTCGGTTTGGAAAAACTCCCAAGTCACTCGCTCTCTAGACACAACAGAAATCAACGTATTCCACCAATAGTAGGCAGAATCACGTAGCAAAGAGATAGTACACTTCAGGCACTCATCGGGTGTACAAGATAGTTCATCAAGTACCCGGATAGTATTGTCCAACCAAAATTCAGCTTGCTCAGCGTCATCGCTGTCCGTAACTTTAAATTCAGTAGCCCCGTGCTTTCGGATTCTATCAACTGGGGGCTTATTTAACCTCATCTGATCGGTTACGGGAGATATTGCGGGTGCAGAGGGTGTATTGGTTGGGAGTGGGGGTTGTGGAACAGCCGTATTAGTTCGGATGTATTGGTTAAACCAATCATTCATCACATTATAAAAGGCTTGCCTAGCCTCGTCATTTTGATTGCTCGTAACAGGTTGAGAGCCCATCGGCGCTGTCCCGTGCACGAGAGCAAGCACTACACTCTCCACATCGTCAGCTACCGCTCGATTGGGATCGGGATCCATTACTAACAAAAACACACATTTTTAACTATCAGAAATCACCACACTATCAAATAAACACATAATGGCATGTATAGCTAGACCCATTCGCATTACGGTAGTCCTAGAATCGACTAAACCGTAGCTTTGATACCAAATAAATTGTAACACCCTTAACCCGTCCCCGTCGCCGGAAGGATTAAGGAGTAATCACAAACAAGCACAAGAATTCATTTAACAAAATTATACTTTTTCACGGTTCGATTCTCATAAAACCATTTAAAGTCCTAATCTAATATCAACCATACATAAACATTAACCATATGGAATACATAAAATAATTAAACAAGCCATTTTCGCATTGCTATACATATATACATTACCAAAAGATATTTAATTAACAACAAAAGTCAACCCTATACATGCCATTAGCAAAGTTCAACCAAAAGAGTACCAAAAGGGTTTAGATAGTGTGGACGACTTCGACTTTGACACTCCCGAGTCCCATAGCTGACGAACAAAATCTATAAAACATAGAATTAAAGCAAAAGATTAAGCACTTCGATGCTTAATAAATTTGAGTAATGAAATCATTTAAAAGAGTGGCATAATAATAATATCAAAGTTTACTTGTTCCATCCTATATGTAGAGTAGTAACATAATTAAGGTACCATTTTTAGCATTCATATCACAAGGATAAAATCAATACATCCAAATAAATTCCATCTATAGCCGAACCCATTCATCTAAATTTTCCATGTCAATCTCATGCATCATGATTAACTTGTAAACATTTGAATGATTTTAACAATGGTCTAAGCATACTTATCGAATTTCGTAGTCATAATTTAAAATCAATCGTATTCTCACGCGAGTAAGTTACTTACTTACGGTTATCTTATGGTAAGTAGCGTATGTGTTTAAAATTGTTTCGCATGTATTATATAATTTCTCGTATAAACCCTATTGGGTCTTCATCCTCAATTATTATGCTGGCACAACCATTCTTCGGAATCAAGCCCGACTCTTAGCACTAGCTCAAAAGCCCTTCGAGACCAAGCTCGGATTAAACCAGCGGCTCGAAGGCCGCCGGAACTAAGTCGGTTATGACATCGGCTCAAAAGCCCTTGAAACTAAGTTCGGTTATTCGTGACTGGCTCAAAAGCCCTTCGAGACCAAGCTCGGATTTAAACCCCGATTAGCAGTCACGCATATATGCATATATATATATATATCATATAACATCTGGATATCATTCCTGTTACACGAATACAATTACAGCATATTTACTAACCATACATCGTTCGATTCATTAATCCTAAACAAATAACAAGATCCCGTTTCGTTAATCCACAAGGTTTCCATAACCATTCGGCCACAAGTGAATACCTTACTTAATTATTTTGTCATGTAATTCAAGTAGAATCATTATGTCACAAGTTAGTTATTATGCTCATAGATAAATAATTGCCTTATTAAATCATATTCTAAATTTCAATACTCAAAGACTTACCTTGTATCTTTCTGAACAATTTCGGGTTGGCTATTCCGCGACTTTAGCTTTTCCCTTATCCGAGGTTGCCCCTCTATGCTCTTGAGCTTTAATTCAATAAATTTTAAACTAATCATTAATCAATTATTCAAGTATTACTTTCAGAATATAATACATATATATTCGAATTTCACACATACAGATTATAGTAAGCTTATAAGAAATCAATAAGCAATTCATTAGCAAAATTTTTTTATCAATGTTTACTATATAATCACAATTTCGCTATAAGCTGAATTCCTGAGCAATAGTCATTAAATTACTTATAACTGGAGCTACGAAACTCCAAATCAACAGCCGTAAATTTTCCTTCAAAATAGACTCATTTATCCTTTATCCATAAAATTTTCATAATTTTTAGTGTAGCAAATCCATACCAGATTTTTCCTAAAGTTTCCCTTGTTTCACTGTTTGACAAATCTGACAATTCTTCACTACAAAATAAATTTCTCATTGTAGAAATCAAAATATGTTTTTGTTTATTTCATTTGAAACTAGACTCACTAAGGAGTCTAAGCATATAAAATTTATTCTAAGACCATTTTTGTACAATTTATACTGATTTTATAAAAACAGAACAGGGAATCTAGTAGTCATTTTGACTCAGCCCCACAATACTTCAAATGTCTCAAGATCGGTAACTCTTTTGTTTTTATAGTTTCTTTTGTAAGAAACTAGACTCTTCAAGATTTAATGACATAATTTATTCAGCTTCTAACTCAACTCCTACAAATTATGGCGATTTTCCAAAATCACCTTACTACTGCTGCTGCCCACATGATTATTACCAAATCACTCTTTCACACATTCTTTGTATACATTTTATTTAAGCATGTATATCAACAATCGAATTCATCATATAAATACCTATAAATTCACTTAAACAATCTCAATACAACACATGGTGCTCAAACCATTATTCAAGTTCAAAATTCTGGCTAATACACATATATACACTAGCAATCAAATACTAACATTTGCATTTCACCTTAATAGCTAGCTTAGCAAACCTCAATTTAACATATAATTGTTCATAATGCAATCAAAGCATCCACTCCATTCCATCAATTCAAAACACATACATTACCCAATAATATCCAAAATCATATTCGGCCTTAGTACACAACTTGTTAGCCGATTTTTTTCCAATTAGCAACTAATGCACATATGTGTTCATTTGTTAGACTCTACTTCACCTATCTACCATTTTTCATCCAAATAACATGAACAACAACCATTTCTTGAACATTTTCTCTTAACCGATTACTCATGTTACCAACAAAATTCAAAATTTGGTCATGGGCTAACTAAGGGACTTAGTAACTAGCTTAATACATTCAACAATTTCAAAAGCTACCATGAATTACATACCTTATTCAAGACTAGAAGGAGTGGCCGAATGTTTGTTTCCCCATCCCCTTTCTTCTTAGAATTTTCGCCAAAGATGTTAAAAGATGAACACTTTCTTTCTTTTCTTTGTTTTATTCACTTAATTAATTTAACACCTTTTTTTCATAAATTATGCCATTAATACATTATTTTATTATTATTACACATCACACATTGCTTATCATCATTGTCATGGCCGGCCACTACTATCAAAGTGGGGAAATTGACATGCAAGTCCACCCTTTTGATTACATGCATTATTGAACCACTTCTAGGATTACCTATCACATTTCACATTTGTCTCACATAAGTCCTATTAAAAAGATTCACATTCAAATGAATAAATTAAAGATTGAAATTTTCACACATGCATGTTCATGCAGAATAAACATAGAAAATAACGGTTCTTTATTTTTATAACTCGGTTTTGTGGTCCCGAAACCACTTTCCGAATAGGGTCAATTTAGGGCTGTCACACTTTGCATTTTTGGTCAAGAAATCTCTAACTTTTTTACTTCTTTCGAAACTCAGTTTGGAAATATCCCTAGTCGACTCGCTCTCTCGATACCACTGATACCAAAGTGTTCCACCACTGATAAGTTGAATATTTCAATAGAAAAATGACACATTTTACGCATTCTACCAGTGTACAAGACAATTCGCCAAAAAACCTAATCGTGTTCTCTAGCCAGAACTCAACTTTTTCTAGGTCATCTTCAGCTATAGCCCTAAATTATTCAGCCCTATATTTAAGAATTTTATCAACTGGTGGCTTACTAAATCGCATTGGTTCCAAACCCTGAGGAACTATGGGACCAGGTACAGGTGGAGGTCGTTGAGCCATTGGGTTCGTTCATAGGAACTCGAAAAACCATTCGTTCATCATATGGAAAAAAGCTTCCTTAGCCTCTCCTCCCCAGCCCTCAGATACGGGCCTAAAACCACTCAACACTACTCCGTGAATGGAGGCTTGCGTGTTACTTTCAACATCATTACAGTCGGCTCGGTTGGATGTCATTTCTATATTAAAGCATAATTCAAAACGAGTCAGGAGTTATCACACTATCACATGTTATATAATGGCATGTATTTCTAGACTCGTATACATTACGTTTAGTCCGAGAATCAACTAAACCATAGCTCTGATAGCACTAAATGTCCGTAACCCGTATCTATTGTTGAAATAGGGTTACAGAGCATTACCGATAATACATATCTTAAATCATTCATTTTTAAACATTTTATAAATTACAGCATAATTCATCCAAACACATGCATATCGTCCTTTATTCGAGCCCTTGAGGCCTTAAAAATACTTTAGAATTGATTCAGGACTAAACCAGAAACATTTAGAACTTTATGGAAAAAGATAGAAAATTTCACACTGCAGAAGTCACAAGGCTGTGTGGCCAGGCCGTGTGACTCACATTGTTAAGACAGACACTCGTGTCTCAGGCCGTATGGACATTAAAAGTAGGTACACATGACCGTGTCCCAGACCATGTCCATGCCCGTGTAATTCTCTGACTTGGGTCACACAACCAAGCCACATGCCCATGTGTCAGGTCGTGTAACTCTTAAAATGGCCTCACATGCCCGTGTGCCAGGCCGAGTGCTAGGCCATGTAACTGCCTGACTTGCAACCCTTTGAAACCTACAGGGGACACACGACTGAGACACACGCCTGTGTCTTAGGCTGTGTGGACAAGAAATAGGCCAAATTGAAGCCATTTCTTTCACCTAAGTAAAGTTCACACCTACAAGCCAGTTGCACATATAATCAAGCTTCAAAACATCCTAAAACATGCATAATAAGGCTAATTCAATATCGCATCTATCCATACAACCAATATGCCAAAAGGCACCTCAATCACAACAATCAAATATACTTAAACGTATGTATAATTTAGCCATTCATCAATCATACATTTATAACCTAATTCCATACCAAACTTATCACAATGGCCACATGCCAAAATTACATTCAAACATACCAAATTAGTCATTCAAAACATAACTTTACTTGACCATTTTAACACCAATCATCAAAGCATTAAAATACCAAAATTTCATCAACCATAATACCACATTTACAAGCCAAACATAACAACCATCTCATCAAACACAATTCACCTATACATGCCACTATAACCATGACCAAAAATATCAAAATCTACCGATATTTTTGTTGGATAGTGTGATAGGTCTCCAACAAGCTTCCAAACTGATTGAGCTTTCGATAATATATAAACATAGAAAAGAAAAATGACGTGAGCATATAATGCTTAGTAAGTTCGTAATCCATGAACAAAGCTTACCATTTCAAGGCATAATCATAAAATAGACATGATAAAACCAACACAAGCTTGACACAAGCCTAAGCATCACGGACAACACAAGTTAGCGTTTAATCACATAACTTAGCAAAATTCATCACATGGTAAGGTAAATTTCATAATCATAATACACATGAATTCATACTTTTAATAATATGGCTATACATACTTTGATCATCAATACTTCATACCTTTCCATAATGTCATAGTGTAATCACTCGGAACACTTACCAGTTCATCGTTTTACATGCCCGTTGAACCACTTAGAATAATATCCGATACATGACAAGCTTACACAATGTGTGGTAACATATGGTCGAAACCATTCCTTTCCTTTTCCTTTACGTAAATGCTCATACGAGCCATAAATGGACCTGCTCACACAAGCTAACGGTCAGAACATAGCAACACGATGCCACTCACACAAGCTGACGAGTATCTGCGACAAATGCCAGAACTCAGCCATCGGTAGGACATTCAGGACCAGCACCCAAAACATGGTAACCCTAATGACATGTCATTTGTATCCTATATATTCCTCAAGTTCAAATGGGGATCGATAGTCGTCGTAACATAGTCAAATTTTCTGTCAAAACATAATAAGATAAATAACATAATAACATTCAAATAAAATACATTAAAATTCTATTTAAACATACGAACTTACCTCGATCACAAAAACGGCAAAATAGGATCGACTAGTCTAATACTTTCTCTTTCCCTTGATTTAGACCCGTACGAGGCTTAACTTGATCTAAATAATCAAATTCAATCTAGTCAATATTCATTCTATTCAATTCATTCCAAAATACAAACTTTTCAAAATTTACACTTTTACCCTTAATATTTAATTTCTTTACAATTTAGTCCTTAAGCCCATAAAATAAAATTCATGCAATTTAATCCATACAAGAAGCTAGCTAAATTCAATATACACCTATAGCAACTCATATAGTTCATTATTTTACAATTTCACCTTGTATTTTACACATTTTACAAATAAATCTTTAATTGACATTTTCAACAAAATTCACTTTACAAAAATTGTTTATTTATCAACAAGGACTGATTTTCTTCCATCAAACATCAAAAACCACATGAATACATTCATGGAAAAACCCTAACCTTTTAAAAATTTTGCAAATTAGTCCCTAGGCTAGCTAGATTAAGCTACAATGACTTCAAAAACATAGAAATAATTAAAAACGGGGTGAAAATTCACTCACATGCACAAGGTAGCCTTAGTTGAACCTTCAAGCTTCTTTAATGGAGTTTCCTTAATCTAATTTCAGTGGAGAATGGACAAAACAAGGATGATAGCTTTGTTTTCTTTAATTTAATTAAACTTATTTACTTAATTACCTTTTTAACCTTTGTTTTTAACTTAAAATTCACCTATTTTATGTTTATCTTTGTCCACTCAATATAAAAATGATCTAATTACACATAAATCCATTAACCAATTCATATTATAGCCATTGGTACATTTAACTTATTGAACCCTAATTTTGCACATTTTTTGATTTAGTCGTTTTTACCAAATTAAGCATGCAAGCGATAAAATTTCTTAACAAAATTTTTATACGACCTTGCTAATATGTCATAGACACAAATAATAACAAAAATAAATATTTTCATATCAGATTTGTTTTCCCAAAACCACTATTCTGATTTCACTAAAAACGGGTTGTTACAACTTAGCTTTTACTCACCTCAATATATAAGGAATGTATCTTTAGTCCTTCTCAAGTACTTAAGGATATTTTTAACTGCTACCCAATGACCTTCATCGGGATTTAGTTGATACTGACTCGTCATGCTTAAAGCATATGATACAATTGGAGTACATAGCATGGCATACATGATAGACCCAATAGCCGAAGCATATGGAATCTTACTCATTCGCTCTCTCTCTTATGGAATTGAAGGACACATTTCCTTCAGAAGTGAGATACCATGTCTCCTAGATAAGAACCCTTTCTTAGATTCTTCTATACTGAACCTTTTCAGTACTTTATCTATGTATGTACTTTGGCTTAGACCTATGAGTCGCCTTAATCTATCTCTATAGAATTTGACTCCTAAAATGTCCGTGGCCTCAACCAAGTCCTTTATAGAAAAACAACGTCCTAACCAAGTCTTAACAGACTATAGGGTAGGTATATCATCTCCTATGACAAGTATGTCATCTACATATAGTACCAAGAATACAATAGTGCTCCCACTAAATTTCTTGTAAACACAAGGCTCATCTTTGTTTTTGATAAAACCAAACTCTTTGATTGCATCATTAAAATGAAGATTCCAATTTCAAGAAGCTTGCTTCAAACCATAAATGGATCTTTATAGCTTGCATATATTTCTAGCATCTTTCAGATCATCAAAACCTTTAGGTTGTGTCATGTACACATCCACTTCCTATTTCTCATTAACGAAAGTTATTTTGATACCCATCTGCCAGATTTCATTCAACCATGGTCCAACTAATCCAACCTTTTTAGAATTAAGATTAACTTAAGGGTATGTTACATAGTCGACTACGTCTAGGGATCGCTCACAAACATTGTAAAGGATAAAATAATTGAATGAAACAGTAAAATAACTAAGATTTATACTGCAACCATTAAGGACAATTAGGTTTCATCAAAGTAACCCCAACCCTATGAGATTTAACTCATAGGTTGGCAAATAAAATTCAACTAGAACATCATTTTCATCACTGTAATTCATGAAGCAGCAAAGTTAAAATAATGGAAGAACGTCAGGAGGACAGCGTTCGCTTGTCCAATCCACACTCCAGTTGCATAGTGTCTCGAGGTGGCTAAGAGGGGTTGCCTGCATCTTTCCTCTTTCTCTCTCTATTCAACCACTACCTTCTAATTTGCCTAAGGTTCTCTACCTGTAGTTCACACCTTAGGGTTTCCTCCTTTGCTTCTTTTTTAATTGCTTTGTTTTTCTTTTTTAGAATAATTCTATCAGTCTCAAAATTTATCTTCTCCTCTTTTCTAAGTAGATTTATCCGGTACAAGTAGAGTTGGGCTGAAACTGATATGTGCTGAATGCTAACTAGACACCTCCCTAAAATTGCCACGCTATACTGGTTGGTAATCTGACCACTCTTTTGCCCTGAAAAAACTTCACTCCTTTATTTCTTGTTCCTCATCATGCACCTGCTAATACCATAAAACATAGTCCTTCCACGAGCAATTAAAAGAACCAAATGTTTAAACACAACCCAAGTTCTAATGCAATGCTAAAAATACTAGTGAAATGTCCTAAAATGCAACTAGATGTACTAAGTACAGGCAATTAAACAGGTCCAAAGGCATAAAATATAAATCTTTTCATGAGTTATTAAAGATCAAATGCTTTAAAGGGTAGTTTCATAAGGTCGGTATGGAACACCTAATCTTCCACTTGTATTGGGCATTGCATATAAATTTTGTTCACTTGTATAGATTGTCCTAAGGGACTAAGTACTATCACATCATTAATTGTTTTCTCTACTCGAATACGCAGTTTCTCAGCCATCACACATGATACATACGAATGGGTAGAACCATTATCTATCAATGCAAAATAAGGAATGCCATTAATAGTAAATGTACCTACTATCACATCAGCAACATCATGATCCTCTCAGTGCCTGGCCGTATACACAAGTGCTAGCTGCCTCGTATCGACTCAATTAGCACCCTGGCCAGGTGCTAGCTGTCTCTAACCCACATTACCTCCTCTATTTTGTCCTTGAGCTCGCTGTGGCTGTTGATCAACTCTTCAATTTGGTGTACGATTCTGGCCTTGTGCTTGCACCTGCTTATTCAGCTGAGGACATTCTCGAATCATACTGTCTAGCGACACACATTTTAGGCATGCAAATGATATTTTATGTTTGCTTATATGGTTATGTTACTTGCTATTTGCATGTAAACTTACTAAGCATTTATGCTTACTCCCTCCTTTTCATTCCTTGTAGTTTTGACAAGTCAGCTCGGAAATCGAGAGGCGGTGGAGGCTCGCTCACACTATCCAGTATACCATCTTGGCATAATGGCTTGTATATTTTGAGTATGGCATGTATAGCACTATAATCATTTTGTATATATGGCCTTATGCTATGGTTATTGAGTGGTATGAAAATGCTTGGTAATGATTAGCCATTGGAATGGCTAATCATGATCATATTTGGTGTTATGTATGTCAAATTGCTAGCTAATCCATGGAAACCATGAAATAGGTAAAATTTACCATAAAATAGATTCAGATAGCAGTAGTGACGTGAATTTGAAAAATCACTAAAAATAGTAGAAATGGAATTAAATAATGAATAAGTTATGGAATCGAATCTTGATGAGTCTATTTTCATATGGAATGAACAAAATAGGCATATAAATTATATTTTATGAGATATTTAAACTTTTGTGAAACAGGGCCAGAGTGATTTCTGGATCCCCTGTTCTGACTTTAAAAATTCATAATAAATTTTACAAAAATAATTAGAAGTTTTTCTTTATATTTAAAGATTCCTTATTGAGTCTAGTTTTAAGAGAAACAAACCTCATAGTCATTGAAATTTTGTATAGAGAGATATATGATTCGTAATACACAGAGGTCAGAGTAGTTGAACCCTGAAACAGGGGAGAATTTAACTAATAAACTGTATTATTTGGCTCGGCCAAAAATTCTAGAAAAACATTAATAGATAGAAATATGAGTCTAGTTTCATAGAAAATTTACAGATCTTAATTTCGAGTTTCGTAACTCGAGATATGAATTTTTTAGCGACTGTGGACGCAGATTTTTAGCTTGTCTGAAAATTTTAAAATTAAATTGTTTGAAATTTGTTTAAGTAATGAATTAAGTGCGTTAACACCTCGTATTCAACTCCAATGACGGTCTCGGAGTGCGGGCGTTACATTTGGTGGTATCGAGCAGGTTTAGTCGGTTCTCGAACTAGCCTAGCATGTGTAAAAGTTTAGCTATACATGCCACTGATCCGTGATAGTGGGATGTCTTAAGACGCGTATGAGTACCGTCTTATTTAGACAGGTACTCTCCAACCGAGCTGCACCGACCATGTTTAATATTATGTGAAGGTATTTGAGTAAAGTTATGATTATGATAAGTCTCGATTCGAGAAAAGTATGAATAAAAATTTATGATGCATATGTGATAAATATCCATAATTGTTTACTGCTCATATGATGTAGTGTATGTGGCTTACTTGATAAGATGAATGGAAATGTCCTTGTCTTGATTTGGACGTCGAATGTTGATAAATGTTAATGATATATAATTTTTATGAGATAAAGGATTATAATGAAATGAACTTATCTATGTTAAATTGTTGGACTGAATTATATGATTGTAATGATATGTACATGATGATGCACGAAATGAAAGTTGTAATTGTGGTGCAAATATCTATGTTTGTTTGGCCTTATATGATGTCATGAGCATGACTTAATTTAATTAAATGAATCGATAAGTAAAGCTATCTAGAAAATATAGAATGTATGCATAAGTATATTGTCTAAATGGGACAATAGGAAAATTTGTGTAAGCCAACATGAATGTTGCATTGCTGAATGAATGACATGATTTTGATGATGTTGCTATGATGATGGAAGTTGTGTCATATGTGTATGTATAAGAAAGTCGAGTCGGAGGTCCTACAACCCCTCCCCCCTTACCGAAGTGGTACTTATAATGGAATTTCATGAGATCTGTATTGAATAAGTTTCGGTTGAGAACCCAAAGAGTTCAACGATAGAATAATTATAAGTATGATCGAGAGATTGAAAATGAGTGATAAGTAAAGTCGAGACGAGTAAGTATCGGATTGACGTAAAGATTCTTTGGAGTTATGTCTTGTCCCAATTAGAGAAGGATTCTCTTTAAGTAAATCGAATTACTCAGTGCAAGGTTGAGAAAAGTGTAAATCGAAACTTATTCAGAATTGGCCTTCTTTAGTGAATGGTTTAACATGAAATTTGTGCTTGTGAGAACTAGTTGGGGAAATGATATTTGAAATGTGAACTATCTCGAGTGTGTGATTATGGATCTGGACAGATTTAGATCTCTTTTGAGATGTTATATGTGTTTACCCGTTCTCGAAATATTTCTATGGCTATTGATCTTCTAAAGAAATTTTTGTTATATGGGAATGTCTTCTAATTCTGGTGTTGGATGAAAGCATTGGTAATCTAACTGGTTTATAATTTATATTGCTCTATTTCATCGGGTATTCTATTTCATTTAAATCGATAAGAATTGATGAGAGAATACATATGATATTATGATTCTGTTTCTTCTACTTGATGCTTCATCTAATACATATGTATGAGAAGATATATTGATCTTGTTATATTTGATTTCAGTGGGATTAAATGATGTTTTCTTTTGGACTTTCTTTCTTTGAAGAATTATCGGGATATTCCGTATTTTCTCTATGAGTTTGGTTTTCGATTCTCCGGCATAGTATCGTATCTTGGGTCTCTTTATTCTGGATTTCTTTATTCTAGGTTTCTCTAACTTGGATTTCTTTATTCGGTTTTCTTGTTATCTTTGCTCCATAATTTATCAATTATGACTCATGTTCGAAGTGTGTTCTTCAGCTCGTGATAATCATGTCAAATATGACTATACTTCTAATTTGATCTTGGTAATGTGGTGATTTTAGTATTGGGGTTTTTTTTTTTCTAATTTACGTGTAAGGATTTGACATCGTAAAGGCATAAGTGATAAAAGTGCGAGTTTGATCGGTATGGTGAATTATTTATTTGAAAGATTTTATGTAACAATTATGTCGGGATTATTTTTCCCAAGTCGATAATAGAATTTCATTTTTGTCTTGATAAAAGAGTAAATAGTCCGAACGAGAAGTGTATATTTATTAGAAAGAGTTGGATATTAGTTAAAGTCACTACGAATGATAAGGTTTTTGTTTTGTGAAAGCTGAAAAGTTTATTACATCTTGTGAGTTGAGATAGATGAGAATATTGGTAGCAAGCGTCCGAACTAGACTAGTCTACATTGAGTAAAAACTTCTTGACTTTCAGTAATGTACTACTGTATGAATTGTGATGTGTTTCAAGACAGTGAGGTAATGTGATAGTTTAGAGCATTCGATGTTACATAAAAATCGAATTGTTAAAGAGGTTAAAGCCGAGCATTGGGATCTATCAAAATTATCCTTACCAGTGTTGATATTGGGATGAAAATGAGAAAATGGCGAGATCCATAAATCATATCTATATTGAATGAATTACTACTCATCAGATTCATGGAATTTTAGGTCTCTTTGATTGTTGGATTTCTTGGAATTCCGGTCTCCATTAATCAAGTTGAGATCCGGGTATTATGTCATGATATCATGGGAAATTGAGAAGGGTTGAAAATTTAAGAACAGTTGAGAGTTGCGACTGTAAGCTTTCAGATCATATGAGAAATTAAAGAGATGTATTGGAGGTACAGCCTAAGTGAAAGTTTTTAAGCACTAGAATATGAGAGTAAAAGTGAATACCACTTTTCAGGTAAGATTTTCAAGGACGAAAATCCTTAAAAGGGGGGGAGAGTTGTAATATCCTGATTTTGGGCTTAGTCAGAATAGTAGTTTCGTGACCACAAAATTTGAGATAGAAATAATTATTTTATGATTATTTTGATGATTATGATATGATTGCATGACTGTGTGAAAATTTCGTGATGAAATTCTATGCCTAAAGTGTTTAAATTGAAAGTAGGGACTAAATCGAATAAGTTGCAAAATTTGCATTCTAGAAGTTTTTAGTATGAAATTGCACTAAAATATTAATTAGGAGGTCTTAAATAGCAATTTGACCAATTTTAAGTTCATGGACAAAATTAGGACATGGAAGGAATTTTTGAAAGTTTAGTAGTAAGGGCATTTTGGTCATTTAGGGGTAAAATGAATTAAAATACAAAATTAAAAGCCAATTTTGCTCATCTTCTTCATGGAGGCCGAAATTAGCATGGGGGAAGCCATGGCTAGGGTTTTCAAGCTTTCCAAGCTCAATAGTAAGTGATTCCAAGCCCCGTTTTTAATGTTCTTTACGTTTTTGGAATCCCGGTAGCTCGATTAAGCTTATTCTAGCAATAATTTAAGCTAGGATTCATATTTGGAAAAATACCCATAGGTGAAATGTGTTTATTTTGATGTTTTATGGTAGAATATGAAGCTTGAAATTGTGTTAAACAACTTTTGCTAAGTGATTTTATGTAAAACGAGTAAAACGACATAATCGGTAAAAATACCTAATGTTCATAAGTACATGTTAGAGTGAGAATTTGATGTTGCTATAGAAGGGAAAAATGATTAGAATGTCATAAAACATAAGAAAATAGGCTGAAGTTTAATTTACAAGCTTTGGGGCAAAAGTGTAAATATGCAAAAGTTTAGGGGCAAAATTGTAATTTTACCAAAATATGATTTTGGGTCAATTTGAATAATGTGAGTCCTAATTAGACTATATTTTAAATGATAGAGCAAGGAAAACTGAAATTCGGGCTAAAATGGGGAAAATACCAAGTTGTGGACGAAATGGTAAAAGTAGCCATTTTCGCATACGAGGTAAGTTCATGTGTAAATAATGTAGCATAATTGTTATTTTTAAGTTATTGATGTTAATTATATGATATGCTGATTTTTATTTGAAATATTATGCTTTGTGTTTAATGTTGAGTAATATGCAAATTATGTTTACTACTTAATAAATATGAATTGCTACCGAGTATCGGTTCCGATATTCCGTGGAAGACAAAAAATGTCAGATCGAGGGAAAAAGCCCGTTTGAACCTTCGGAATAGATTAGGATACAAGTGACATGTCACTAGGATGGTTGAGCATCCGAACTCGTTGAGTTGAGTCCGAGTTCACTTATGGATGCGAATGTCCGAACTCGTTGAGTTGAGTCCGAGTTCGTGAGATGTAACTAGGCATCCGAACTCGTTGAGTTGAGTCCGAGTTTACTTATGGATGCGAATGTCCGAACTCGTTGAGTTGAGTCCGAGTTCGTGAGATGTAACTAGGCATCCGAACTCGTTGAGTTGAGTCCGAGTTCACTTATGGATGCTGACGCCCGAGCTCGTTGAGTTGAGTCAGGAGTTCACTTATGGGCGGGTTACATGGTAGCTTGGCTACATATGTGGCACTTATGTGCAAACTTTCCATGTATCCGAATTATATTCCGATGTGTTCAACGGGTAAAGTTCTACTCAAATGGAGGAATACTAGAGATGAAAGGGACATATTGGTAAGTGTTGCGAGATGGATACTTTGAATAGGTATGTACTTAACCGGGTTGAAAACTCGATATATCAACAATGTGGTAAGATGATAAATGAAAATATGACATGAATGTCTTGATGATGATTATGCAAATGATATTTTATGTTTGCTTATATGGTTATGTTACTTGCTATTTGCATGTAAACTTACTAAGCATTTATGCTTACTCCCTCCTTTTCATTCCTTGTAGTTTTGACAAGTCAGCTCGGAAATCGGGAGCAGTCGGAGGCTCGCTCACACTATCCAGTATACCATCTTGGCATAATGGCTTGTATATTTTGAGTATGGCATGTATAGCACTATAATCATTTTGTATATATGGTCTTATGCTATGGTTCTTGAGTGGTATGAAAATACTTGGTAATGATTAGCCATTGGAATGGCTAATCATGATCATTTTTGGTGTTATGTATGTCAAATTGCTAGCTAATCCATGGAAACCATGAAATAGGTAAAATTTACCATAAAATAGATTCAGACAGCAGTAGTGACGTGAATTTGAAAAATCACTAAAAATAGTAGAAATGGAATTAAATAATGAATAAGTTATGGAATCGAAGCTTGATGAGTCTATTTTCATATGGAATGAACAAAACAGGCATATAAATTATATTTTATGAGATATTTAAACTTTTGTGAAACAGGGCCAGAGTGATTTCTGGATCCCCTTTTCTGACTTTAAAAATTCATAATAAATTTTAAAAAAATAATTAGAAGTTTTTCTTTATATGTACAGATTCCTTATTGAGTCTAGTTTTAAGAGAAACAAACCTCATAGTCATTGAAATTTTTTATAGAGAGATATCTGATTCGTAATACACAGAGGGCAGAGTAGTTGAACCCTGAAACAGGGGAGATTTTAACTAATAAACTGTACTATTTGGCTCAGCCAAAAATTCTAGAAAAACATTAATAGATAGAAATATGAGTCTATCTTCATAGAAAATTTACGGATCTTAATTTTGAGTTTCATAACTCTAGATATAAATTTTTTAGCGACTGTGACGCAGATTTTCAGCTTGTCTGAAAATTTTAAAATTAAATTGTTTGAGCTGTTTAAGTAATGAATTAAGTCTGTTAACACCTCGTATTCGACTCCAGCGACGGTCTCGGGTACGGGGCGTTACAAGCAAGCTCTTTTCTGTCCAATTCTTCCTTCATTTATGGAAAATCCCACCTACTTGCCATCAGGGTTCTTTTAATAATTAAACTATAATTTCCTTCACTTCTTAGTTCTAAGTCCAAAACTAACCGAGACCTACTATCACATAATTAACACTTAACCAGGAATACAAAGCACACATTTTTTTATCAGAACTGAAAAAAAGATAATTCGAGATTTCAGGGTTTTTAGGGCGTTACAGACTCGTAGTGCTTGTAACGATGGACATAGCGACTCATGGCGGCACACGATGGAAGAGAGGAGGGGAAATCAAAAAGAAAAAAGAGGAAATGTTGGATGTGGACGGTGGTGAGGTGGTGGTGCAATTACACTCACGGTAGTGGAAGGAAAAGGGTGCTAGTTGTGGTGGCCAAAAAGAAATAAAAGAAGAAAAGAGAGGAGAGGAGGAAAAAAAAAGAAAATGATGGAAAACAGGGTGTATGGATGGCCAAGGGGTGTTTTGGTGGTCAAGAGAAGAATTTTTGGTAAAGATGAGGCATGGGAAAGATGAGGGAACATAGGAGCAATAAGAGGGATAGGTTTCTCTTAAAAAGGCACGTTTGACTTGCTAATGGAGGAAAGGAATCCTCCCTATATGGCAATATAGGTGGACGGAAATGCTAGCTAGCACATGCTAAAAATGTACAAAAATGAAATAAAAAAATACGTACACATAGGGGTTTGAACTAGGGACATCAAAGATAGCTAAGAATCACTTTATCACTTCACTTCATTGTTTTCAAATTGTGCATTATTTTTAAAACATAGTGATTGACGGATTCACCCTCTTATCTAAATTAAATTAATTTAAAAAATGGGATGTGACATTATATTTCTTTAACGCTTCAACATTCTCCATCTAAATGTGTTCCGTATCAGTAAGGTGTTACTTCTCTAAGGACTGACATTTAGACTCCCATGCAAAAACAAAACTTGAGGGTTTAGTAGTTTTTTGAATAGAAGTTTCATACGAATGACAGATTTGAGTAAGAGATATTCTCTAGAAAGAAAGCCCCTTTTAGACTCAGCTTGTTTGGCCTTAAGTTCAGCACAAACATTGTAGAGAGCTCAGCTCACGAGGGTACCTTCCACGGATAATATGGAAAGGGAACCTTATCCTATCACTATTGGAAGGTATAGGAAGAGAAAGGATACTGGCCGATGCTGATATGATGTTGCTAGGAGAAGAATGTTTGGACTCCTTCTAAAAGGGGAGCATAAACGAAGGCGCTAAGAAGAGAAGGAAGGGGAGACAAGGTAGTGGCAAGTGAGACCGTAGAATTGGTAGATCCAACAGGAGGATTGGGAAGGACCGAAAGAAGGAGTAGAGGATGTGATGGGGAGTCAGATCCTAGGGATGTTATCACGGGTACTAGAGGGGAAGAATGGATTCTTCCTCTAAGATAATAGGTTGTTTTCTAACCCTTCAAACCATGCCTAGAGGTTACGACCCAATTTCAGCAATTACATGGGCTATGAAGGTGACCCAAACGTTTTCATAAGAAAAGTCCATTTGTCCTTGAAACATGTCATTTTGAAAATATCAAGTTCTTTTCAATAAAAAATATTTTTTCCTTACATATTTGCAGTGGATACTAATTCTAAAAAACATTTAATGATCATTTAAAACTTAAATCCAACATAAGTAATCCATGCAATAATTCCAAAAATATCATAAAGGAAAAACCCCATGCCACAGTCCACAATTTAAAATAAAGTCCCAAAAAATTATTAAAAGAAACCCAAATCAAAGTCCATAAAAATCCATAAAATGATATAAAATCCATGATTTATTAAAAAGTTCACATCCGAGAGCACACCAAAAATCTACATCCGAGTCCTAATTACGAGGATTACCTGAAACATACACATAAGATGGGTGAGCTTACAAGCCTAGTGTGAGATCATCAAAATATTGTAACATACATAACAACACATCAATTAAACATATCCATTTCAATATATATATATCATATTTGTAGAAATCTTATATCATTAAAGATACACATACATGAATATACTGAGGCATGCTTATGTAACAATGCACATTTTGAAGAATTTCCTACCTATCTCTGATACACACCAATATTGAGTCCCCCACAACCCGTCCATCCAATAACACCTGTAACAACCCTAAATTGACCCTAGTCGGAAAGTGGTTTCGGGACCACAAAACCGAGTCATAAAAATAATTAGCCGTCATATTTTATGTTTATTATATGTGAATATATATTTGTGAAAGTTTTAAATTCCGATTTAGTCGATTGCATGTGAATTTAATTAATAGGACTTATGTGTGACACTTTTTAAATGTGATAGGTAAATCCATAAGGATCTATTTAAGCATATATTGAAAAAAATGGGTTTGCATGTCAAATGAACCTTTTTATGCCTAGTGGCCGGCCATGATGATTGATTTTGGGTAAAATGTGTCTAATTAAATATTAAAATAAGAAATTACATTGTTGAAATAAAATAATAATTAGTAAAATAAGGTAAAAAAAAGAAAAGAAGTAAAAGAATGCTCATCTTTTCTTCTTCATTGCCGAAAATTGAGAAAGAAAAGCTTGAAAAAGGAAACAAGGCATTCGGCCATAGCTACTTCCATTTAAAGGTATGCTTTGTGTTATTTCTTTTGATTGATGATGAGATTAAGTTGTTAAGAGTATGGTTTAGTTAGCCCATAGTTAAGATTTGTGAATTCTTGAGTATATATATATAACCTATTGACAAGTAGATAAATTTGCTTAGTTGATGAATTTTGAAGGATGTTTGATATGTTAAGGTAGCCTAGTTGAAGAAGTTGATTTCATTGTTGGAAGTGCATTAGGGAAAGGAATCGGCTATTTAGCTGTGTACATGGCCGAATATGGTTTTGGGATATTTGGGTAATGTATGTGTTTTTAATGGATGGAATGAAGAGGATGCTTTAATTGTGTTAAGAAAAATTGTATGTTAAAATAAGGTTGCTAGGCTAGTTATTAAGGTGAAATGCAAATGTTAGTAATTGATTGCTAGTGTATATATATAAGTGTATTAACCGAATTTTGAAATTTAGTAATGGTTTGAACACCACGTATTGTATTGAGATGGTTGAAGTGGATTTTATAGATAATTATTTGAAAAATTCGATCGTTAATATACATACTTGAATAAAAGGTATACTAGGAATGTTTGATAGAGTGATTTAGTATTAAACTGCTTGGGGACAGCAGCAGTAAGGTGATTTTAGAAAATCACCATAATTCGTAGGAGTTGAGTTAGAAGCTGGATAAATTAGGTAATTAAAGCTTGAAGAGTCTAGTTTCTTACAAAAGAAACTATAGAAACAAAAGAGTTACCGATCTTGAGATATTTGAAATATTGTGGGGTTGAGTCGAAATGACTACTAGATTTCCTGTTCTGTTTTTATAAAATCAGTATAAATTGTACAAAAATTGCCTTAAGATAAAATTTATATGCTTAGATTCCTTAATGAGTCTAGTTTCAAATGAAATAAGTTAGAACACATTTTGAATTCTGTACAATGAAAAATTTGATTCGTAGTGAAGAGTGGTCAGTTTAGTCAAGCAGTGAAACTAGGTGAACTTTAAGAAAAATCTGGTATTGTTGGGCTAAACTAAAAATTATGAAAATTTTATGGATATTATATAAATGAGTCTTCTGTCAAGAAAAATTTACGGCAATCGATTTGGAGTTTCATAACTCCAATTATAAATACTTTACTGGCTGTTGCTCAGGAAGTTAGCTTATAGGGAAATGGTAATTATATTGTAAACATTAAAGAAAATTTGTTAATGAATTAATTATCATTATATAAAGCTTACTATAATCTATATGTGTGAAAGCCGAATTTATATGTATTACATTCTTAAAGTAATGCTTTAATAGTCGATTAATGACTAGTTTAAATTTGTTGAACTTAAGCTCAAGAGTATAGGGGACAATTTACGATAAGGGAAAGAAAAAGTAGCCGAGTAGCCACTTCTGCAACCGTTCAAGTATATCCGAGGTAAGTCTTTGAGTAATGAAGTTTACCTTATGTTTAGATAAGGAAATTATATAATTATGAGTGCGATAAATAATTTATGACTTAGTGGTTACGCTTGCGTTACATGACCAAATAAATAAGTATAGTATTCGTTTGTAGCAAAGTATGCTAGTAAAAAGCTTTCGGAATAATGAAAGCGGAATTATGTTATTTATTTATGATTAGTGAATTGATCGCAATATAGTTAGTGAGAATGCTGAAATTGTACTCGAGTATCAAAGTGATATTTAAATGTGCATATATGTGTGAATGATGATCGAGGTTTAAATTCGAGCTTGGTCTCGAAGGGCTTTGAGCGAGTGTTATAACAGGACTTAGTTAGAAGGGCTTTAAGCGGTGTCATAACCGAACTTAGCTCCGAAGGGCTTTACGCCCGATGATATAAGCGAACTTAGTTTGAAGGGCCTTCAAGCCGCAGCGTAAACCGAGCTTGGTTTTGAAAGGGCTTCGAGCGATGACTAAGATTCGGGTTTAGTCCGAAGGACATCTATACCGCCTAATAATCGGGTTGATGAAGCGTAAGTATGCGCATAAATGAAATTATATAATACATGTCAAATTAATTCCAAACATATGTGCGAATTACCGTGAAATGATCAAGTAAGTAACTACTCGTTGAGAAATATGAGTAATTGTTTAATTCAGCATTACGAAAGTCGATAAGTATGCTTAGACCATTGTTTAAGATCATTTGAACAATTTTGAATTGATTAGGATGTATGAGTACCGAATTAGACAAATCCAACATCACTAGTATAATATATATATGTATATATATATAAATATTCATGTGATGTGCATGATAATTTGAGATGAAGGTTTTTTGGCTATAAATTGAAAATGGATGCGTATTGATTTCACCTTTATGTTATAATCGTTAAGGAAGTATTTTTATTATGTTTAGATTCGGCCAAAGGTTGATTCATATAGACTTGACATTATTATGCAAATCTTGTAGATGATTTCATTACTTAAAGCTTACTAAGCATAGAAATGCTTATTCTTTTGCTTTGATTCTTCTGTTTTATAGATTTTTGCTCGTCATCTTTCGGATTCGGGAGTTTCAAAGTCGAAGTCAACCACACTATCCAAGCTTTTGGTACACTCTTGATGTAATTTTGATAATGGCATGTATAGGATCGACTTTGTAAATTGACCTAGTATCTTTTGGTGATGTATATATGTATAGCCATGCGCAAATGGCTTATTAAGTTATCATGTGTTTTTCATAAGTAATGCAGGTGTTTATAGATGGAATCGATAATGCTTGAATCTGTTATTTAATTTTATGGATGATATTTAGAAAAAGAAATTAAGGCTTATCTGGTAACATTCCGTACTCCTCCGGCGACGGATGCGGGCGAGGGGTGTTACAACACCATTTATGGACAAGCCTCCAAATAATTGTCGATAAACGACCACATAACACAGTGTGAAAAGCCCCCACATAATTGACAATAATGACCACAAAATTGTAGATAAACTGCCACATAACTTCCACCATTCACAAAACCTACCCCATGCATGTGATGTCCATTTGTCAAATTTTAACACATATAATTCACTTTTCACAATTTTCATGTAATAATGCTCATAATCTCACATAACACAAATTTCTCAATTTTACACATATGCATGTAAATATGCCCACATTTTCATATATCACATAATATTTGCTTTTATTCACTTAAGCATACTTTAATATACTTTTCATATTAAATCATAGATCTTATCACATATACATATATCACACATTTTAATCATCTGGAATAGCCATGTATTACATAACATAGAGATGAGATTTACACACATGTCATCATCACATATATCAACACATCAGAAAACATGCCTTTTATGAAAGTAATGGGCTAGGATCACTTGGGTTTCTTCTTGATGAGTTTTTGAACTCCTCTTTGAGCATTTAATGTACTCTCAATTAATTATTTAATATCATATTATTGAAATGAAAGTGAACACATTACACACAAATTAATGGTTTAAATCCCACACTTTATATTATACATCCAATTGCCACAATCCTTTTTAAGGATTTCACTAGATCTATCTCGTAAGACAATCTAACATATAAGTAACATTTATTAATTAGGATCCTTTGAAATTGTATTAGTACGATAATAATTAAATAATAAAATATTATGTTGACGTTATGGCACTATACCATTCAACCAAAATATAAAACCTCTAAGTGAAGGATTTTACGATCCAAATAATCGCACTTACACTTGATTCAATACGGAAAGGTCGACAAATTATGGAAGGAATGAGATCGATGATGTGAGTGATCTAAACTTATTGGCAGAGTGAAGAGAAAATGTGAGTTTAATCAGTTATAGGGTCAGCAAGTGAAAGAGGAAGAAAAATAAAGAATTTGGGTCATTAATAGCGGTGACAACGGTGGTGGCTAGGTTGTGATCAGGCAATGGTGGAGTGGCGGTCTGATGGTGTAGATCTATAGGGTTTCAGCAAAAAAAAAAAAAAAAGGAGAGAAAAGAGTAAGAAAAGAAAATAAGGTGAACGAGAAAAAGGATCCGTGGTGGATCACGGTAACAACAGTGATGGCTAGGCGGTGAACTGGCGATGGTGGAGTGGCAGTCCGATGGTACAGAGCTATGGGGTTTTAGCAAAAAATAGAGGGATAAAGGAGTAAGAAAAGAAAATAAGGTGGAAGAGGAGAAGGATTTATGGTGAATCGCAACGAAGATCAACGGTAGAAAGGAGGAGGAGCGAGGAGGGGCAGTGCTTATGGTGGGTAAAAGGTGTGTTGATAGTGGTACAAGGGTCGGTTGTGGTGAAGGAAGATCAAAGACTAAGAAATAGGGCGGTGGTTATTTTTTTCAAGTTAAGAGAGTGGAAGTGAAAGAAATGAAAAGAAAATGGGAATATGAGGGAATAAAGGAGGTAGGGTGGCAATAGGAGTGGTAAGCTTGGTCAAATGTGACCAAGTTTATTGAATCACATCAAATAGGCAAACAGAGAGGTTTTGGGAAAAGAGAGAGAAATGAAGTAAAAAAGGGGATCATGTTCTCCAACTTAAGGTAAGTTTGACTCATAGAAGGGGAAGGGAATCAACCTATTTGAGGCAACAAAGGGGGGCGGACAACAAGCTTTAAATGCATATGGAAAAGGTATGCAAGAATTTTATTAGAAAGAAAGGAGTAAGCAAATTCGAACTAGAGACCTCTTTGAAAACTTAGGAGCTTCCTACCATTAGGCTACACACTTCTTTATTTTTACTTTTTCACTACAAATCAAAATATGGGATGTGAAATGTTTGCATAGTCTATGGCGGGACAACCAGCTGTCGTTGCTCTCCCCAACACTAAAAGACCCCCTTTCAAGTCTTGACCTCTTATGATAACTACTACCATCTCATACTACTGAATCAGAAGCAGCTATGGCTTGTTGTGCACCCTCAAGCAAAACATATGCCTCTATGACTCCTGCAAGGACAATGGTACCAGGGGTAAGAGATGGGTAGAACCTGTGAGAGGAACAACGAGTTCAACAAATGTTTTCAATGAAGTATGTATCTGATGACTCACCTCGGACTATTGTAAGCTAGCGACAGAGAGGAATATTGTAAATGATGTAAAAAAATCAGTGGGCTCCCTTCCCTCTATTTCCCAATGAGAGCCCAAGCTAACTCACCCTTGGCCCTAAACAGCCATTTTGGGGGACTGAACCATTTTGGGGGTTTACGCCATGATGATAGTCTGAGGCTCACCAACCATTTGGGATCTTTTCATCTAACAATAATGAAATATGTTTCTAACGGTAAGAAGCCTTTTTAACTCTAAAATCTTTCTAATACTTAATCTTTCAACTGATGCCACAGTGATCTCAATGTGTAAGGATTGGGATTGATGGCAACTAGAACCGGTTGGAAGCGACCACCTCATAGGAAAATTTAAACGAAAGAAAAGTTTGTTTTTCACCAAAATAAGTTTATTACGGTCCAGACAAGGTTTGGGGCCCAATCCTTAAAAATGGGTTTGCAACCTTAAAGAACACAGAAGTAGACCATTCTAGTTGAATGTCACTTGTCAAAACCAGAAATTGATAAAAAAGTTGGAATGCGCCAAGAAGGGGTCGTTCGTTATGGCTACTGTAGTGCAAGAAGTATGCCATTAGTGTCCACTGAGATAGGTAAGATAGTTGCCTTGGTGCAAACCTGTACTCACCTAGGACTGTGCAGAAGAATGAATGCAAAGGGAGACGAAAGGAAACCTCTAGCAAGTAGAGGTTTAGTATGAAGCCCTCTTTGGAATCACTCAGACATTTTCCACCCGTAACAATGTCAAAGTTGTAGGCATAGTTCAGAAATCGAATGCCTCGGGCTGCTAAGTAATGTAGCATCTCCTTCGTAGTGGTTAAGCAACTATACGACATCATTCTCACTAAGGTACCAACCCCCTGGAACTGTAGAACATCATCATTTTCAATGATAACATTCTTTTAGTAACCTTTTTTACTCCAGAGACTAGAGCCCTTGGCCCTTCATTTCGATGCAAGTACAACTCTGAACATAATTATATAGTATCAGATAAAAGAAAAGAAAGGCGAAGGATTACTTGGAACCTAAGAACTAATTACATAATACGAGTAACTCTAGTGAGGGGAGAAAGCAATGGAAAGAGGGAGGTGAAGAAAGAACACTTAGGGTCCAGAAAGAAACTCAAATGACAAAAGACTTGGAAGGAAAAAGTTCATTACATATTAAAGGATTTCTTCTTATTGTTCCTCGGTATAAATAACCCAGCATCAAAAAGAAGCTTGGATTTAAAAAGTAACCAACTATTCAGGTCCTCGAACCTTCTTTTGACATCTGTCGACCGGGGGAAGGGCTTTTCCTAAACTCCTTGTAGATCAAATAGTGGGAAAGCCCGCCAGAGAGAGACAACCATCAAGCCTTAACTAGTTAAAGTACGCTCATATAGGATTGATTAAGCAGCTTGTTCTGAGGAACGTCTGGCACTAAAAGCCAAAGGCCCTTTTAAGGAAAACAATGACAGATGGAGTATTGGTGAACCCAATACTCAATGGGGAAAAGTTTAAGGGATAATGCTAAAATAGTTGTTAGTGCCGAAACAATAAAGACGTGTGGCAGTGACCTCCTTTGCGTTGTGGAAGGAATATAACTGGAGTACTAATGTGAGTTAGTAAGTCACCAGTTGATAAAATTCGTAAAAATAGGGTTAAAAAATTTAGAGCTACAGCTGAAGATGATCCAGAGAGATGAATTCTGGTTAGAGAACAAGATCAGGGTTTTTGATGATTGTCTTCTACACCGGCAGACTGCGTAAAATGTGTCATTTCTCTATTGAAGGATTCAGCTTATCAATGGTGGAACACTTTGGTATCAGTGGTACCGAGAGAGTGAGTTGACTAGGGATTTTTCTAAACCGAGTTCTGAAAGAAGTACATAAGTCAGAGATTCCTTGATCAGAAATGCAAAGAGTTTTTCTTAGCTTAAACAAGGCCGGATGATAGTGTCTGAGTATGAAAGGGACTTTGTTCGACTGAGTAAGTATGCCCGAGAATGTATACCAACCGAAGTTGCCATGTGTAAATGATTTGAAGACTGGCTAAGCGGAGACATAAAGCTTTTAGTCCGGATACTTGAACTGAAGGAATTTTTTGTTTTAGTAGATTGACCAACTAAAGCTGAAGAGCTTAGTAAAGAAAATAGGAAAGCTGATTATGAAGCTAGAGATTCAAGAAAGAGGTCATCGGGAAAGTCATATTAGTCTTCCTCAAAAAAGACAAAAGAAAATTATAACCGTTCGACAGCTTCAGTGGGATATTCCAATAGAGATAGAGGTAAACAACATGCAAGTTCAAAACCTCAAGCTACGCCCAACAGTGTGGACGTCAATACTTTGGTGAGTGTAGGGTAAAAGACGGTGCATGTTTCAAATGTGGCTTATATGAGCATTTTATTCGAGATTGCCAAAGATACCCAAAAAAAAAAAAGACTCAGACCATCCGACTGGGTAATACAGCTGCAAGGGGGAGACCGCCAAGGAACCCTAGAAATGTAGGTAATAGCCATAGTGGGACCAAGAATTCTACTGTGAGATCCGAGGCATGAGCACCAGCTAGAGCTTATATGATCCGTGCACGAGAGGAGGCTTCAGCACCAGATGTTATCATTGGTACATTTTCTATCTTTAATACCGATGTTATTGCTTTGATTGATTTAGTATCAACACATTCGCATGTATGCACAAATTTAGTGTAAAGTAAGAATTTACCTATTGAGTCCACTAAATTGGTGGTTAAAGTATCGAGCCCCCTAGGTTAGTATGTGTTAGTTGATAAGGTTTATAAGAATTGTCCTTTGATGATTCGGGGTTGTAATTTTTCGGCCAACTTGATGTTGTTACCATTTGATGAATTTGATGTCATTTTGGGTATGGATTGGTTGACTTAGATGATGCCGTTGTGAACTGTAGATGAAAGCTTATTGTATTAAAATGTTAGAACGATGAAAAACTTTAGATTGAGTCAAATAGTTTGGGTAGTATATCTATGTCAACTCAGATATATATTAGAAAAGGATGCAACGCGTATCTTTCTTACATATTTGATTCTAGAGTTTCCGAGTTAAAGCTTGAACCAATTCCAGTGGTATGTGAGTATTCAGATGTGTTTCTAAAGGAGTTAGTTGGGTTACCATTGATCTGAGAGGTTGAGTTCACTATTGAGTTAGTACCGGGAACGTCTTTGATATCGATAGCTCTTTACAAAATGACACCTGCAGAGTTGAAAGAGTTGAAAGTGCAGTTGCAAGAGTTGACAGATAAGGGTTTTGCTTGACCAGTTTCTCACCTTGGGGTGCACCAGTTCTATTTGTTAAGAAAAAAGACAGATCTATGCGATTATATATTGACTATCGCCAACTCAATAAAGTCACGATCATGAACAAGTATTCATTATCGCATATTGATGATCTGTTTGATCAGTTGAAAGGTGCAACATTATTTTCAAAGATTGATTTGTGTTCTAGTTATTACCATTTACGAGTTAAAGATTTAGATGTGCCGAAAATCGCATTCAGGACCAGGTATGGACATTATAAATTTCTTGTGATGTTGTTTGGTTTAACCAATACACCTGTAGTATTTATGGATTTGATGAATAGAATTTTTAGACCATATTTAGAAAGATTCGTTGCGGTGTTCATAGATGATATTCTGATTTATTCGCGAAATGAGACTGAGCATGCCGATCATTTGAGAATAGTTTTGCAAACTTTGTGCGAAAAGAAATTATTTGCAAAGTTTAGCAAATGTGAATTATGGCTTTAGGAAGTCAGATTTTTGGGACATGCTGTATCAGGCAAGGGAATCAAAGTTGATCCGAGCAAAATTTCAGCTGTTGTTGGTTGGGAACCTCTGAGAAATGTATCTAAGGTTAGTTTTCTAGGTTTAGTCGGATATTACAAAAGGTTCGTCAAGGGATTCTCTATGCTTGCTACACTATTAATGAGATTGTTGTAAAAAGATGTGAAATTTGAGTGGTCTGAGAAATGCCAGCAAAATTTCAATCAGTTGAAAGCATTTTTAACTAAAGCACCAGTGTTAGTTCAGCCTAAGACGAGTAAAGAATTCGTAATTTTTAGTGATGCATATTTAAATGGTTTGGACTGTGTTTTGATACAGGAGGGCAAAGTAATAACGTATGCTTCAAAATAGTTGAAAATGCACAAAAAGAATTATCCGACACATGATTTAGAACTTACAACTATTGTGTTTGCATTGAAGATTTGGCGACACCATTTATACGGTGAAAAATGTCATATATTCACAGATCATAAAAGCTTAAAGTATTTATTATTGTAGAAAGATTTAAATTTGAGACAGCACAGATGGCTCGAGATATTGAAAGACTATGATTTGATCATTGATTATCATTCTGGAAAAGTAAATGCACTTGTTGATGCTTTGAGGAAAAAGTCTTTGTTTGCTTTGAGAGCGTTTAATACGCGATTGACATTGTTTGATAACGGGTCGATCTTAGCTGAGTTGAAAGCTAGACCAATGTTTTACAACAGATTTATGAGGCTCAGAAATGCGATGATGTGTTGTTAGTTAAATGGAAACAGATTGAGTTGACTCATGATTTAGATTTTCAGAGTGGATTTGATGATAGTTTATACTTCAAAGGTAGAATTTGTGTTCTGAAAAATTTAGATCTCGTTCAGAAGATTTTGCGAGAAGCTCATAATAGAAGCTTTTCTATTCATCCTGGTAGCAATAAAATGTACGGTGAGTTGAAACAAATGTACTGGTGGCCAGGTATAAAACGAGAGATTTTTGAGTTCGTATTGAGATGTTTAGTATGTCAGTAGGTTATAGCTGAACATCAAGTACCTTCTAGTTTGTTACAGCCAGTGATGATTCTAGAATGGAAATAGGAGCGCGTCACAATGGATTTTGTATCAGGATTACCCTTATCTCTGAGGAAGAAAGATACAATTTGGGTTATTATTGATCATCTAACAAAGTCTGCATATTTTATACCTATATGTACAAATTATTCTCTTGAGAGATTAGCCGAGCTTTATGTTGCTAAGATTGTCAGATTGCACGGGGTACTAGTTTCTATTATTTTTTATAGACATCTGTGGTTTATGTCACGATTTTGGAGCAAGCTGTATGAGGCTCTAGGTACTCATTTGCATTTTAGTACCGTATTTCAACCCCAGAACGATGGTTAGTCTGAGAGTGTGATTCAGATACTTGAATACATGCTTCAATTGTAACACTCCTAACCCCTATCCGACACTGGAATAGGGTTACGAAGCGTTACCAAACTTATCACATAAACTATCTTACATTTCATGTTCATTTCTCATATCCAAAAAAAGTCATTCAAATCCAAACATATAGTCCTTAATATGAGCCCTCGATGCCCAAAACAAGCATTAGAAGTGGTTCGGGACTAAACCGAGTACTTAAGAGATTTTTAGAAAACCATGGAAAATTTTTAAAGTACGGTGGACACACGCCCGTGTGATCAGGTCGTGTGTCTCACATGGTCAATAGGCACGCTTGTGTCACAAGCCGTGTGGACATTCGAAATGGGATCACATGGTTGTGTCCCAGCCTGTGTCTAACCCCGTTTAACTCACTAACTTGGGTCACACAACCAGATCACACGCCCGTGTGCCAAGCCATGTACCTTTCGAAATGGCCTCACACACCGATGTGCCAGGCCATGTGCTCGGCCATCTAAAAATTGAAAAGTATACTAACTTCTGCCACACGGCCAAGCCACACGTCCGTGTGCTAAGCTGTGTGAAGCTACTGACTTTTTTTTTTTTAAATAAGTATTAGGGGACATACGGCCGTGTCACCAGGCCGTGACTCACACACGACTGAGACACACGCCCATGCCTCTGCCCGCATGGACAAAAATAGGCCATTTTCCAAGCTGTATTTCTCACCCAATGTGGGACCAACCTACACATACCAAATAGCATATGAAAATATCATTAATAGGCATTCAAACCAATCACAACCAAGTCTATATCATTCAATTTCATTACCAAAAATCCTATGTTCTTAGCTATCTCAAACGATAATTTTAAAACATGCTAAAACCACCTCCAAAACTACCTAAATGGTCAATTACATATATGCACTATCTTTCCTAAATATAACATGCATACCATTTATCAAGTTCACCTATTAAGTACCAATCTACCAATACACAATCAAAGCATTCCCATGGCAATCATAAATCATACAAGATGAGACTAGCCACACATATATATGCATACCAACATATTCCAAATCAAGCCACATTAAATGGCTAGTTACATAACAAAACATATAGGCTTCCAATAGCCAAAAGACCTATACATTCCATATGACCAAAATACATAAAGTCCAAAAGTACCAAAAGGAGAGTTTAATAGTCCGATGCAATCTCCGACAACTTCCAAACTGAGCAAGCTTCTGAATCACTATAAAAAACAAAAAATTAAACAGAGTAAGCAATTAAGCTTAGTAAGTTCGTATAACATAAAATTCAGCTTACCATTTAATCACAATTTAAGTAATTAAACATAGCATAATGCAACTCAATTTGATCCACAAGTCTAACACATATTCATCTATAAAGTTAGACATATAATCATAAATCTCATAGATTCAATTCCTATATGATTCACATACATACCTGTACTGGTTCATATCGAATTCACATACTCTTGTAACATCACTGTGCCCGTTGAACCATTTGGAGTAATATCGAATACTCGGGTATCTTGCACACTAAGTGCCAATACATGGTCGAAACCATATTTATCACATATCTCATATAGATGCTCATTCTCGAGCTATCACTAGGTCTGCTCACACAAGCTGACAATCAAGACATAGCAACACGATACTGCTTACACAAGTTGACGAGTAACCGCAACACATGCTGAAAAACTCAGCCATTGAAAGAACGTACGAAACTAGCACCCAAAACACAGTAACCCCTAATGACATGACATTTGTATCCTATCTATTCCTAAGGTTCAACTGGGATTTCATACGTTACCAAATTTTCGTCGAGTATTTTCGTAAAGTTGTATTCATCAAGAATGCAATAACAAAGTTTTTGAAACACAATTACTTTAATGCTTATTACCATACGAACTTATCTCGAACTCGTATAAGGAAAAATGATTGTTCAGTCCAAAACTTTATCTTTTTCCCAATCTAATTTTGTACGTTGTTTTTCTTGATCTATATAATCAAATTTAATTATTTTAATTCATAATTTTATTCAATTCAATCCAAGTTCACAATTTGGAAAATTTACTATTTTGCCCCTAAACTTTTGACTTATTTACAATTTTGTCCCTATCTTATAACAATGCAAATTCATGCAGTTTGGTACATACCCATGCTAGGTGAATTTCATCTAAGCCCTTAGTAGCTCATACATTTCATCATTTCATACATTTATCACATAATTTTCACATTTTATCAATTTAATTCCTAATTAACATTTTCAACCAAAATCAGTTTACAAAACTTGTTTATCTAACAACAACCATTCATTTTCTACCATCAAACATAAAAAAAATACACATTCATCAATGGTAAAACCCTAATAATTTAATAGTTTCACAAATTAGTCCATGAGCTAGTTAGATTAAGCTACAACAACTCCAAAAATATATAAATCATTAAAAAATGAGCAAAATTGCACTTACATGCAAGGGAATAGCTTGACTGAACTTAAACTCTCCTCCAATGGTGATTGTCGGTTGAACTTAGATGAAAATGAAGAATATGATACATTTATTTTAGTTAATTTTTATCACTATTTACTAATTTACCTTTATAAACTTTTAAAACATTAAAAATTTCACTTATACCAAGCCAATATCTTCCACTAACTCATTTATGGGCTAATTACCATGTAATAACCTTCACTTTAAAGTTCTATAGCTATTAGAAATCTTTAGCTATTAGAACTATAACGCCCCAAAATCCTAAGTATATATTTTTGTATGTTTGTGACACAAATACATGTCTACTTCAGTGGTTAAGTGTCCTAGGAAGAGTCTGAAAAGTCTTGGGTTCAAGCCTTGGCTTGTACAAAAGTTTTGTTTTTATTTTGAATAAGCCCTGTCCCTAGTCAGTAGGTTCTTAAATAAATGTAGGTATTTCATGACAGAAAGGGCTGGCTAGCCTCAGGGATAAGTGGCATGTTGTTGATGCCTGAGGTCTGGGTTTCGAGTCTTGGCGATGAAAGGGAGTGTTTTATTTTGCTGGATGTCATTTAAGTGTTTGTATGTCAGTGGAATTCTAATGCTAGTGGGCAATTGGAGAGTTTGAGGGGTGTGGGGATTGTGTGGCTGAATTTTAGGAGGAGATATGGGGATTTGGATAGTGAGGAGGTTGGAGAGTTTTGAGGAGTCAAGTAAGGGAAGTGTTTAGGAGTATGCCAAATTTGGGAGTCTCATTTTGCCAAAAATCGGTCATTGGCTCACCTTCTCTCTTTTGTGCTGAATTTTTGTCTGTGGTTTTGCTGCTTCTCCGCCTTTCATTTTTCTCGCTTTTTGAGACTGATTGTTGCTAAGAACCATTCAGTTTTCTCGTTTTTGGCCTAGTTCGAGTTTGTTCTTCCCTAGTGTCCTCTTGCTGACCGATTACCTCTTCTTCCCCCTCTCCCAATCGATTCTTGCTTTGGCCGAATACACCTTCTTCCCACTTCTTCTATTCTTTTTATGTTAACAGATTCCCTTTCTTTTCATTTGGTTACTTTGGCCGAATTCTTCAACTCTCCCTCTCTCTATTTTTGTTTTATATTTGGCGAGTGTTCTTTGATCAATTAGGTTCAAGTGAACGGTCCTTCTCTCTTTCTCCCTCTCCTTGTTGTAATAGTTCTACATCTCACATCTTCCTTTGCTAACGTTTACTGCTAGGAGTGTGAGTGTTCTATCTTTACCTCTATCGTATTGGGGCTTCCAACTTTCATGTAGGGTATAGGCTGATTGTTTCATTCCTATTATTAGTTTTGCATTTTTGGTAAGTGGTATACATTTGGTTCAAGTTATTGGTGTGATCAATAATGGTTTAGGTTATTAAGTTTCGGTTGTATTGTAGGTTATCTCTAAGGGGTTTGTAATTAGTCTCTTACAATGGGTTAAGGGTGCGATCCTCAATCGATCGATCAAGGCAAATGATGGTTAATCTTTTGGGCAGGTGTTATTTGAGGGGTTGTTTAATCCTGTTGTTAAGTGACTGATGGTGTATCGTGTTGGAATTAAGGTTTGAAACGCTTGGGGACTTTCTACGCACTTTCGCAACAAGGTGTGTAAACACAATCTCAACTATGGAAATCGGCAAAAGCCAGAATAAGTGAACGACGACGCTACACAGGCGTGCGTTCGCTCGTGTGGTAGTCCGAATGACTAAACATGAAAGTATGATCGTTGAGGCTGGCCGTGAGCGATCCCACGGGCTGAGGTCGTATTGGGCTATATTGGGCTGAAATGGGTCATGTGGGCCCCATAGGCATGTGGGGCCCACACAAGCAAACCACATGGACATGTGGAGAATATTGGGCTAGGCTATGTAATCCACACAGCCAAGGCCATTTTTGGGCTATGTGGGCCACACGGGCATGTGGGCCCACATGGGCCTACAGTATGGGCCGTGGGCCCATTTTTATTGTTTGATTATTAAGGTTGCACGGGTCGCCCGAGACGACTGTGGACCTAATTTTGGGTTGGTAAGTGTACTTCGACCTCTAATTGATAAAATGACTATTATGCCCCTGTGTGATAAAATAACGGTTATGCTTCTATGAGATGTATGATGATATTTAAGCATGTCATTTTAAACATATTGAATACATGAATGATATTATGACATGTAATGACATGATGCGTGATATGTTGCATGGGAATGGGTTTTATTATGATTGGAAGAAGTGTATTGTACTGGCAGCTCTACTGCAAATACTGATTAGTGTCGCAACCGGTATTACTTGGGGTGTAAGGATGGGTGGGTTGATTATATCCCTACATGGAGTGCAGGGTTGGACGGAGAGTGTAGATGCTGGTTGGGTAGGATCTCTTGATTGCATATCTATACTGTACCGTCATTGAGATGGGCTCTGACCCAAACTGATACTGATATTGTAATGGGCTAAGGCCCTAACTGAAATTGAACTGTCTCTGGATTGACCTTAGGCCCAGACTGTGTACACATCGTTTGACTTTTTGATATGGGATTACACACTGATTTTTTCATAACTCACCCATTTGTTTATCTGTACAGGTAATCCCCAGTCTTAGGCGGATCGGTGCTCCGAGGGACTCAAAGGTGGCCACACAATCGTACTTATTTCTGTATTTGATTTTTAAATTATAAGTAATTTTATTTTGGGTATTTTTTACTGTAATAAGGCCTCTTTGGATTTTATCTTTAATTTGGGATTTTAATTTGCTTTGGTTATAACTACTAGTATTAGGAACTCAAGTTTTAAAAAGAAACAACGTTTTTACAAAGTAAATACAGGAACACAATTGTTTTAGAAAACTTCCGCTTTTAAATGATATCTTGACATTCAAACAAGTCTTTAAAGTAAATACCTTTTGATTGGGACGCAAGTTTAAAATGAACGACACGTTTTAAAATCATCATTAAGATCACTCAATGTAAATAAATATGGTAAAGGTTTTTCAACGATATCACACTTTGCGAAAAACACTTCAATGTGACATCACCAAATATGACCATAACATCCAGGTCGGGTTTGGGGTGTTACAAGAACACAACTTTTGCACTTTACGCGATTTAATCCTTTTTATCAAATTAAGCACGCAAGCATTAAAATTTCTTAACAAAATTTTATACAATCATACTATCATGCTGTAGACCTCAAAATAATAATAAAATAATTATTTCTACTTTATATTTGTGGTCCCGAAACCACTGTTTTGATTTCACTAAAAACGGGCTGTTACAACTCTCTCCGCCTTAGGAATTTTCGTCCCTGAAAATCTTACTAGAAAATAGGTTAGGCTACTGTTTCCTTATAGCTTCCTCAGGTTCCCACATAGCCTATTCAATGTTGTGACGTTCCAAAGAAGTTTCATTAAAGCTATGCTTTTGTTTCTTAACTCTTTAATCTCTCATGCTATAATTTTGATATGTTCTTCGCTGTACGACATATTGGGACGAATATCAACTTCTGTCGGAGAAATTATATGTGAAGGATCTGATCTGTACCATCATAACATAGATACATGAAACACATTATGAATATTTTCCAACTCTGATAGTAATTTATGTCGATATGCCACTGGCCTATTCTCTCTATAATCTCATACGGCCCAGTAAACTGTGGACTCAATTTCCCTTTGTGACCAAATCGAAGAATCTTCTTCCACGGTGATACTTTCAAAAACACTCTCTCGCCGATTTGAAATTCAATATCTTTACATTTCAAATCCACTTACAATTTTTGTCGATCTGAAGTTGCCTTCTAACTATCACGAATCACTTTCACTTTCTTTTCTATCTCTTTGATCAAATCAACCCTGTGAATCTTTTTCTCACTAAGCTCGGTGTAGTACAACGGAGTTTGGCATTTACGACTATATAAAGCTTTATACGGTTCCATCTTTATGTTTGAATGATAACTATTATTATAGCAAATTCAACTAATGGTAAATATTTTTCCCAGTTGCCTTCAAACTCTAAAACACAACAATGAAGCATATCTTCAAGAATTTGAATCACTCTCTTAGATTGACCATCAGTTTGAGGATGAAATGCAATGCTAAAATGTAACCGTGTACCCAAAGCCTCTTGCAATTTCTTCCAGAATTGTGATGTAAACCGCGGATCTCTATCCGAAATGATAGAGACTGGAACTCCGTGCAATCTGACAATCTTTGAAATGTACAATTCAGCTAATCTATCAAGAGAAAAATCTATATGCATTGGAATAAAATGTGTGGACTTCATTAGATGATCAACAACAACCCAGATAGTATCTTTCTTTTTCAGAGACAAAGGTAATCCTGATACAAAATCCATCGTAACTCTATCCCACTTCCACTCAAGTATCATCACTGGCTGTAATAGTCTCGAAGGCACTTGATGTTCAACTTTAACTTGTTGACAAATCAAGCATCTCGACACAAATTTTGAAATGTCACGTTTCATGCCCGACCACATGTATATCTGTTTCAAATCGTTGTACATCTTAGTAATCCCTAGATGAACAGATAAGAAACCATTGTGTGCTTCGTGTAAAATTCTCTATAGAAGCTCAAGATTCTTTGGCATACAAATTCTACCTCGGAACAGCAAACAATCATCGAATCTGATCTGAAACCCTAAATTAGTAATCGACTCACACTGTATTCATTTAGCTTTCAATACATTGTTACATTTTTTAGCTTCATAGATTTGCTGGAGAACATCGATTTAGCTTTTAATTCGGGTAAAATTGAACCATTATCATACAAGCTCAATTGCATATTCATCGCTCTAAAAGCAAACAAAGATTTTCTACTCAAAGCATCTATGACTACATTTGCTTTTCCCAGGTGATAATCGATTACTAACTCATAGGCTTTCAACAATTTGAGCCATCTTTGTTGTAGCAAATTCAAATCTTTCTAAGACATCAAATACTTGAAATTCTTATGATTAGTAAAAATATGGCATCTTTCACAAAACAAATGGTGTCGCCAAATCTTCAATGCGAATACAATAGCAGCCAACTCTAAGTTGTATGTCGGATGATTCTTTTCATGCGGTTTTAACTGTCTTGAAACATATGCTATCACTTTACCTTCTTGCATTAAAACACATCCTAAACTGTTCAATGATGCATCACTGAAAATCACAAACTCTTTACCTGACTCAGGTAAAACTAAAACCGATGCTTCGGTTAATAGTGCTTTCAACTGATTAAAACTCTGTTGACATTTGTCAGACCACTCAAATTTCACATCTTTCTGTACCAATCAAGTCATCAGTGTTGCTATCATTGAAAAACCTTTAACAAATCTCCGATAATAGCAAGGTAATCCCAAAAAACTTCTGACTTCAGATATGCTTCTTGGTGGTTTCCAGTCAATAATTGCTGAGATCTTACTTCGATCAACTCTGATGCCTTCCGCTGAAACAATGTGTCCCAAAAATCCAACTTCTTGGAGCCAAAACTCTCATTTTCCAAATTTAGCAAATAGTTGTTTATTTCTCAAAGTTTGTAACACAATCCTCAAATTTTCGGCATATTTAGACTCATCTCGAGAGTAGATCAGAATATCATTAATGAATACAACAACGAATCTATCTAAATACAATCTGAAAATTCTATTCATCAAGTCCATAAATACAGCAGGAGCATTAGTTAACCCAAATGGCAAAACAAGAAATTCATAATGTTCGTACCTGGTTCTGAATGCCATTTTCGGCATATCAAAATCTTTAACCCACAATTGATAATAACCTAAACGTAATCAAGCTTAGAAAATACCGTGGCACCTTTTAACTGATCAAACAAATCATCAATTCACGGTAATGGATACTTTTTCTTGATCATAACTTTGTTGAGCTATCGATAATCGATACATAATCTCATCGATCCATCTTTCTTCTTGACGAACAGAACTGGTGCACCCCAATGCGAGAAACTATGTTGTGCGAATCCTCTATTTGTTAACTCTTGCAACTGAAATTTCAACTCTTTTAACTCTATAGGAGCCATTTTGTATGAATCTATTGATATCAGTGATGTTCCCAGTACTAACTCAATAGCAAACTCAACTTCTCTGACTGGTGGCAACCCAGGTAACTATTCTAGAAACACATCTAGATATTCACAAACCACTGGCACTGATTCAATCTTCGATTCAAACACTTTTATATCCAGTACATAAGCAAGATAAACATCGCAACTTTCCTTACATATTTTTAAGCTAGCATAGCCGATATCACAATAGGCAACCCACTCGAATCATCAGATTCAATACGAAGAATTTCACTATTTTGACATTTCAACTCAATAGTCTTTCGTCTATAGTTTACAATAGCATCATGCAGAGTCAACCAATTCATAGCCAAGATCACATCAAATTCATGAAACGATAAAAGCATCAAATTAGTCAAAAAAATGTAACCTTGAGTCATCAAGTGACAATTCTTACAAACTTTATCAGCTAGAACATAGTGGCCTAAGAGGTTTGATACTTTAATCACAAATTCAATGGACTTAACAGGTAAACTCTTACTAGACACTAAATTCATACAGACATATGAATGGGTCGATCCAAGATCAATTAAAGCAGTTACATCAGTATCATAAAGAGAAAAAGTATCAGTGATAACATCTGGTGCTGATCATCCTCACGAGCACGAATAGCATAAGCTCTAACTGGTGCTCGAGCTTTGGATCTCACAGTAGAATCCTTTGTTGCACCTTTGCTACTATTCATATTTCTAGTATTTCGAGGTGGTCTCCCTCTAGGAAATGTATTACTCAGCCTTGTAGTCGGATATTTGTCTTTTTCAGATAACTCAGGATAATCACGAATAAAATGCTCTTGTGAGCCACATTTAATGTAGGCTTTATTATTCATCCAATAATCTCTAAAATGTCATCTTCCACATTGTTGACACTCAGGTTTGTTGGCTTTAACACTACCAATGCTCGATACTGAAGTGGCTTGAGCTTTTGGACTCGTGTGTTGCTTTCCACAATCTCTGTTGGAATACCCCAGTGAAGTAGTCGAATGGTTATAAGAATCCTTGATTTATTTAATGATGAATGATATGATTTACCCATTGATCTCTTTCCCGAATGTCTAGCCTCAGAATTGGCTATTCTCTTTTCTTTGCTAAGCTCCTCGACTTTGCAAGCTCTATCGACCAAAACAACAAATTCTTTCAGTTCCAAAATTTTGACCAAAATTCCAACTACTCTGAGTACGGAGGCTGGCGCATTACTCTCTACATCGTTAGAGTTTTCTCGATTGGAATCCATTACTATATAAAAACATGATTTAAAGTTGTCACGAGATATCACACTATCACAGGTTAAATATGGCATGTATAGCTAGTGTAACAGTCTGATTTTGACCCTAGTCAAAAAAGTGGTTTTGGGACCACAAATCTGAGTAGGAATAATATTTTAATATTATTTTCTGTGCCTATTATAAGTGAATTGAAATGTGTGAAAGTCTCGTGCGAAAATCTAATTGTTTGTGTGCTTAATTTGTAAAAAGGACCTAATCGCGTAAAAGGTGAAAGCTGTATGCTAGCTATTAAAAGTGCCTATTTGGCTTGGCTGTGTAAATGAGAGGTCCTTATGATGCTAATAGACCATTTTTATGATTAAAAGACATAGATAGTCATGAGATAGTTGAATTTATAAATGATTTTATGCAAGGGTAAAATGGTCAAATGTTTAATAAACTAATATATGATAAAACAAAACATGAAAAATAGCCATTATATCCTTTGCTCTTGTCGAAAATCAAAGGAAAAAGAAAGATAAAGGGTTCTAGGGTTCGTCTAGTTGGAAGCTTAATTCGGGTATATTTTTACTTTGGTTTTTGATAATTTCTACGTTCCTGTGATCATTGCTTATTGTACTACAAAGCCCATGTCTCAATTTCTGATTTTGGTGATGATTTTGAAATATGCCATTGATGAATACATGAGTTTTGTGTTGTTAAATGGTGAAATATGAGAGCTTAATGTTGGGTTTACATGTTTTATCTTAGGATTTTTGATGAATTTGAGCAATTTTGGCTAAATTGTAAAAATGTTATTTTGAGGGACTAAAATGTGAAATAAATGAAATGTGTGGACTAGTATGAGTACTAGGAGATTTCGGCTAAGCTTGTGTATATACAAATTATGTGTATTTTGTGATTTTGTGAAATAGAGACTAAAGTGTCGAAATGTAAAAATGTGAGGGCTAGTTTGGAAATTGCCCTAAATATGTGTTTGGGGTTTAAATTGAATTAATTGGTGAATAAAAGGGTTAATTTTGAAAACATATAGATCAAGAAAGGAGGAATTCAGACTTAGATCGGGGAAAAACGAAGGTTATCGAGTAGATAGTCCGAGTCGACAAATTTCGAGTATGAGGTAAGTTCGTACTTAAAAATGTGATGTTAAGTAAGCTTTGTTGCATTACATTATATATGTGTTGTATATAATTTAATTGGATGTTATATTGATGAGTCGGAAACTTTGGCACTAAGTGTGCGATTTAAACTAGCTTTGGCTACTTGAGGCATTAAGTGTGCGATACCGACTTAGTCTCGGCTATTTGAGATGGCACTAAGTGTGCGAAAATATTCTAGTTTCAGCTAACTTTATAGCACTATGTGTGTGGATGTTCAAAATACGGATGAATTATGAAAAGTTTGGTAACTTTTAACAGGAGGTGAGTATGGAAGTAAATAAGTATGGGAAGATCTAGGTATGTATAAGAGCTAAGTGGTAGAGGATAGAATGTTTCTGAATTTCATTGGATTGACATGATCTCGAGGATTTATTTTGTACAATGCTTATTGTTTCATATATTGATGCTGATTTGAGTATGAGCTTACTAAGCTATTTGTAGCTTACATTGTGTGATTTCTGCCTGTTTACAGTTATCATAGCTACAAAAGGCTCGGGATAGTCGAGGATTGTCACCACACCGTCAAACTCTTTTTGGTACTTTTGGAAAATGTACATATTTGAAGTATGTAGGCTAGAATGTCTATGTTTGTAAGCCTGATGTATATATATATATTATGCCATAAGAGTTGGCTAGAAAATAGTATGTTTATGTGAAGTTTTGGAATGGCTTTGAGTGAGTTATTGAATGATGATGATATAGTTGTATTGAAGTAGTGTTTTGAGCATGAAATTGGCTGAAAATTGTTGTATGAATGTTGCTTATTTATGCTTGTAGGATTGGACCCTTAAAGGGTGGCAAATTGGCTTAAACCAAGCTTGCATTGTGCCACACGGCCAGGGAACAAGGGCATGCCTTGTGGCTGTGTGAAAAAGCCAGTAGCTAGCTGAGTTATACACGGTCATGGCACACGGTCGTGTCTGTTGGCCATGTTAAAAAGTTAGTATAGGACCTACTTTTGGCACGGTTGGACCACATGGACGTGTCTTTTGCCCGTGTGAGTCACATGACCTAGTCACACGGGCGTGTGACTTTGTCAGTTTTGAAAAGTTTGTTTAAGTTTTGTAAATTTTGAATGGGTCTGGTTTAGTCCCGATCCCCTCTTTAATGTATGTTGTTGGTCTCGTAGACCATCTTAATGGATGAATTGTGGATGAATGCAAATGTATTAATGTTGTATGATATTTGTGAATCTGTGTTGTTCTGAAATGCTCTGCCTGTCTAGTGACACCCCTTACCTATTCCGATGACGGTTAAGGAATAGGGGTGTTACATTTTATTGGTATCAGAGCTATGGTTTAGTAGGTTCTAGGACTACTATAGTGTATGTGAGTCTAGCTATATATGCCATATGTCTAAACTGTGATAGTGTGATGAATCCTGACATTGAAATGTGCTTTTATATAGCAATAGATCCCAATAGAGCCATAGCTGACGATGTTCCTGCTCCCACGCAAGGGACAGTGCAATATGATTCTCGACCGGCTACAAGTAGCCATGATAGCGAGGCTAAGCAAGCCTTCTATCAGATGATGAATGATTGGTTCACCCAATATATTAGAACCAATCTGGCTGTTCAACAACCTCCACCCTCAATTAATCCTTGTCAAATTTCTGTTATGCCCGCGGTGAGTCCATTTCAGCTAAGTAGACCACCTGTTGATAAGATTAGAAAGTATGGGGTTGAAGAGTTTCGAGCTACAATGAATGATGATGCTGAAAGAGCCAAATTCTGGTTAGAGAATACGATACGAGTGTTTGATGAAATGTCTCTGAATCCTGAGGAGTGTGTGAAATGTGCCGTTTCACTTCTAAGAGATACGGCGTATCATTGGTGGACAACTTTAATATCGGTGGTTTCGAGTGAACGGGTTACATGGGATTTCTTCCAAGCTGAATTTCAGAAGAAATACATTAGTTAGAGATTCATTGATCAGAAACAAAAAGAGTTTCTCAAGCTTAAACAGGGTCGTATGTCTGTTACTGAATACGAACGGGAATTTGTGAGATTGAGCTAGTACGCTCGGGAATGTGTATCAAATGAAGCAATAATGTGTAAAAGATTTGAGGATGGACTAAATGAAGATATTCGTCTGCTAATCGGGATTTTAGAGATTAAAGAAATGGTGGTGCTTGTTGAGCGAGCTTGTAAGGCTGAAGAATTAAGTAAAGAGAAAAGAAAGGCTGATTTTGAAGCTAGAGAGGTATGAAAGAGATATCGGACAAATCATTTCAGTCAGGATCCAAAAAGTTTAGAAATGATAGTAATCGTTCAAAGACCAGTGCGAGATATCTGAACAGAGATCGTGTTAAATCGCAATCAAATTACAAATCTTCAACCACGTCTATTGCTAGTGTTGATAATGCAAAGAATGAAAAGTCTGAATGTGAACAATGTGGAAGACGACACTTTGGTGAATGCTTGAGAAAAAGTAATAATCGAGCTTGTTATAGTTGTGGTTCGAGAAACTATTTTATTAAAGATTGCCCAGATTTATCTGAAAAAGATAATGTTCAGAATCCAAGACAGAGTGGTAATGTTTCTCGTAGTAGACCTCCCAGAAATTTGAGAAATGTAAGTGGTAGTCAAAGAGGAACAAAAGACACAACTGTTAGATTTGAGGCTCGTGCACTCGCTATAGCATATGCTATCCGAGCTCGTGAGGAAGCTTCGTCTCCAAATGTGATTACTGGTACTTTTACTCTTTATGATACTTCTGTGATTGCATTGATAGACCCTGGATCAACATATTTTTATATTTGTATAAACTTAGTGAACAATAAGACTTTGCCTATAGAGTCTACTAAATTTGTGGTTAGAGTTTCGAACCCCTTAAGCAGGTGTATTTTAGTTGATAATGTCTACAAGAATTGTCCGTTAATGATTTGAGATATTTGTTTTACTGCTAATCTGATGCTATTACCTTTTGACGAATTTGATATAATTCTGGGAATGGATTGGTTAACTTTGCATGATGCTATTGTGAATTGCAAACGAAAAGTTATTGATTTGAGATGTAAGAATAATGAAATAATTCGAATTGAGTTAGTGATCTGAATAGTCTACCAGCAGTAATATCTGTAATGAAAGCACGAAATTATGTGAAGAAAGGTTGTGATGCCTATTTAGCTTATGTGTTAGACTCAAAAGTGGATGATAAGAAAATTGAATCAATGCCTGTTGTCTGTGAATTTTCTGAAGTGTTTCCTAAATAGCGACCTGGTTTGCCTCCAATTTGGGTAGTCGAATTTGGTATTGAATTGGTACCTGGTACTACTCCGATATCGATAGCTTCGTATAGAATGGCTCCAACTAAACTAAAAGAATCGAAATCTCAATTGCAAGAATTGACAGATAGGGGATTTGCTAGACTGAGTTTTTCACCATGGGGTGCTCTTGTTCTGTTTGTGAAAAAGAAAGATGGCACAATGAGAATGTGTATTGATTACCGCCAGTTTAACAAAGTGACCATAAAGAACAAATACCCTCTACCCAGGATCGATGACTTATTCGATCAGTTGAAAGGTGCTACTGTGTTTTCAAAGATAGATTTGAGATTGGGTTACTATCAGTTGCGAGTAAAGGACTCTGACATACCGAAAATTGCTTTTAGAACGAGGTACGGGCATTATAAATTCTTAGTAATGCCTTTTAGATTAATGAATGCACCTGCTATCTTTATGGATTTGATGAATAGAATTTTCATACCGTATTTAGATCAATTTGTTGTTGTGTTTATTAATGACATATTGATTTATTCACGTAATGAATCTGAACATGCCGAGCATTTGAGAATAGTGTTACAGACATTGCTAGATAAACAGTTGTATGCCAAGTTCAGTAAATGTGAATTTTGATTGCGATAAGTTGGTTTTCTAGGCCATATTGTGTCAGTCTCTGGAATTCGAGTTGATCCGAGCAAAAATTCAGCTATTATGCATTGGAAACCTCCGAGAAATGTATCTGAAGTCCGTAGTTTTTTGGAACTTGCTGGTTACTATAGAAGGTTTGTAAAAGGTTTCTCGATGATTGCGACTCCTTTAGCAAAATTGCTTCAGAAAGATGTGAAGTTTGAATGGTCTGAAAAGTGCCAGAATAGTTTTGATCAGTTGAAATCTTTGTTGACCGAAGCTCCGGTATTAGTACAACCTGAATCGGGAAAAGAATTTGTTGTGTATAGCGATGCTTTGTTGATTGGTCTGGGATGTGTTCTGATGCAAGAAGGTAAAGTTATTGCTTATGCTTCGAGACAGCTAAAGCCACATGAAAAGAACTATCTGACACACGATCTTCAGTTGGCTGCTATTGTGTTTGCCTTGAAAATCTGGCGTCACTACCTGTTTGGCGAGAAATGTCACGTGTTTTCTGATCCTAAAAGTCTGAAGTATTTAATGACGTAAAAAGATTTAAATCTGTGACAGAGAAGATGGTTAGAACTATTAAAAGACTACGAGCTAGTTATTGATTATCATCTGGGCAAGGCAAATGTCGTTAATGATGCTTTAAGTCAGAAATCATTGTTTCCGTTGCATATAGTGAACGCTCATTTGAATCTATCTGATGATGGTTCAGTTTTGGCAGAACTGAAAGCAAAACCTTTGTTTATACAATAGATCTATGAAGCTCAGAAGTCTGACAATGAATTGATAGCAAAACGAGCTCTGTGTGAATCTGAATTCTGGGTTGATGTTAATAATTGTTTGAGATTTAGAAATAGACTCTGTGTTCCAAGAAATCCAGAGTTAATTCAGTTGATTTTGAGTGATGCTCACAGTAGTAGATTCTCTGTACATCCGGGGAGTACGAAAATGTATAATGACTTGAAGCAACTATACTAGTGGCCGGGAATGAAAAGAGATATTTCAAATTTTGTTTCCAAATGTTTGATTTGTCAGCAAGTTAAAGCTGAACATCAAATGCCATCAGGTCTATTGCAATCGATTATGATTTGGGAATGGAAATGGGATCGAGTGACTATGGATTTTGTTTCAGGTTTACCCTTGTCTCTGAAAAAGAAAGATTCGATCTGGGTTGTAGTTAAGATTCGATCTGGGTTGTAGTTGACAAATTAACGAAATCAGCTTACTTTATTTCGGTACGATCTGACTTCTCACATGATAAGTTAGCTGAGCTTTATATTTCTGATATTGTAAGACTGCATGGTGTACCATTGTCGATTGTGTCAGACAGAGATCCGAGATTTACATCGCGATTCTGAAAGAGTTTGTAAGATGGTCTAGGTACTAAATTGCATTTTAGTACTACTTTTCATCAGCAAATAGATGGTCAATCTGAGCGGATTATTCAGATACTCGAATATATGTTAAGATGTTGCATTCTTGAGTTTGAATGTACGTGGGAACAATATTTACCCTTGATTGAATTCGCTTATAATAATAGTTTTCAGTCGAGTATTAAAATGGCACTGTACGAAGCATTATATGGTAGAAAGTGTAGAACTCCGTTATACTGATCTGAGCTTAGTGAGAATAAGATTTACGGTGTTGATCTGATAAAAGAAACTGAATGGAAAGTAAAAATAATCTGAGATAGTCTGAAAGTTGCCTCCTATCGACATAAGTCTTATGCAGATTTGAAACAAAAGAATATTGAATATGAGATCAGTGATAAAGTATTTCTAAAAGTATCTCCGTGGAAGAAACTGTTCCGATTTGGTAGAAAGGACAAGTTGAGTCTGAGGTTCATCAGACCTTATGAAATGATTGAGCGAGTCGGGTCGGTTGCTTATAGATTGAGGTCACCATCTTAGAAAAGATTCATAATGTATTTCACGTATCAATGCTTCGACGATACAGATCTGATCCTTCGCATGTGATTTCTCTGTCTGATATAGAAATTCAGTCTGACATGACTTATGAAGAAAAGCTGATTTGTGTTCTGTCTCGTGAGATTAAAGAATTGTGTAATAAGAGAATTCCGTTAGTCAAAGTAATGTGGCATAGACACGGAGTAGAAGAGGCTACGTGGGACCCTGACGATGCAATGAAACAGCAATATCCGAATCTGTTTAACGGTATGATTTTCGGGGACGAAAATCCCTAAGGGGGAGAGAATTGTAACAGTCTGATTTTGACCCTAGTCGGAATAGTGGTTTTGGGACCACAAATCTTAGTAGGAATAATATTTTAATATTATTTTCTGTGCCTATTATAAGTGAATTGAAATGTGTGAAAGTCTCGTGCGAAAATCTAATTGTTTGTGTGCTTAATTTGTAAAAAGGACCTAATCGCGTAAAAGGTGAAAGCTGTATGCTAGCTATTAAAAGTGCCTATTTCACTTGGCTGTGTAAATGAGAGGTCCTTATGATGCTAATAGACCATTTTTATGATTAAAAGACATAGATAGTCAAGAGATAGTTGAAGTTATAAATGATTTTATGAAAGGGTAAAATGGTCAAATGTTTAATAAACTAATTTATGATAAAACAAAACATGAAAAATAGCCATTATATCCTTTGCTCTTGCCGAAAATCAAAGGAAAAAGAAAGATAAAGGGTTCTAGGGTTCGTCTAGTTGGAAGCTTAATTCGGGTATTTTTTTACTTTGGTTTTTGATAATTTCTACGTTTCTGTGATCATTGCTTAGTGTACTACAAAGCCCATGTCTCAATTTCTGATTTTGGTGATGATTTTGAAATATGCCATTGATGAATACATGAGTTTTGTGTTGTTAAATGGTGAAATATGAGAGCTTGATGTTGGGTTTACATGTTTTATCTTTGGATTTTTGATGAATTTGAGTAATTTGGGCTAAATTGTAAAAATGTTATTTTGAGGGACTAAAATGTGAAATAAATGAAATGTGTGGACTAGTATGAGTACTAGGAGATTTCAGCTAAGCTTGTGTATATACAAATTATGTGTATTTTGTGATTTTGTGAAATAGAGACTAAAGTGCCGAAATGTAAAAATGTGAGGGCTAGTTTGGAAATTGCCCTAAATATGTGTTTGGGGTTTAAATTGAATTAATTGGTGAATAAAAGGGTTAATTTTGAAAACATATAGATCAAGAAAGGAGGAATTCGGACTTAGATCGGGGAAAAATGAAGGTTATCGAGTAGATAGTCCGAGTCGACAAATTCCGAGTACGAGGTAAGTTCGTACTTAAAAATGTGATGTTAAGTAAGCTTTGTTGCATTACATTATATATGTGTTGTATATAATTTAATTGGATGTTATATTGATGAGTCGGAAACTTTGGCACTAAGTGTGCGATTTAAACTAGCTTTGGCTACTTGAGGCATTAAGTGTGCGATACTGACTTAGTCTCGGTTATTTGAGATGGCACTAAGTGTGCGAAAATATTCTAGTTTCAGCTAACTTTATAGCACTATGTGTGAGGATGTTCAAAATATGGATGAATTATGGAAAGTTTGGTAACTTTTAACAGGAGGTGATTATGGAAGTAAATAAGTATGGGAAGATCTAGGTATGTACAAGACCTAAGTGGTAGAGGATAGAATTTTTCTGAATTTTATTGGATTGACATGATCTCGAGGATTTATTTTGTACAATGCTTATTGTTTCATATATTGATGCTGATTTGAGTATGAGCTTACTAAGCTATTTGTAGCTTACATTGTGTGATTTCTGCCTGTTTACAGTTATCGTAGCTACAAAAGGCTTGGGATAGTCGAGGGTTGTCACCACACTGTCAAACTCTTTTTGGTACTTTTGGAAAATGTACATAATTGAAGTATGTAGGCTAGAATGTCTATGTTTGTAAGCCTGATGTATATATATATATTATGCCATAAGAGTTGGCTAGAAAATAGTATGTTTGTGTGAAGTTTTGGAATGGCCTTGAGTGAGTTATTGAATGATGATGATATAGTTGTATTGAAGTAGTGTTTTGAGCATGAAATTGGCTGAAAATTGTTGTATGAATGTTGCTTATTTATGCTTGTAGGATTGGACCCTTAAAGGGTGGCAAATTGGCTTAAACCAAGCCTGCATTGTGCCACACGGCCAGGGAACACGGGCGTGCCTTGTCGCCGTGTGAAAAAGTCAGTAGCTAGCTAAGTTATACATGGTCATGGCACACGACTGTGTCTGTTAGCCGTGTTAAAAAGTCAGTATAGGACCTACTTTTGGCACGGTTGGACCACATGGACGTGTCTTTTGCCGGTGTGAGTCACACGACCTAGTCACACGGGCGTGTGACTTTGTCAGTTTTCAAAAGTTTGTTTAAGTTCTTTAAATTCTGATTGGGTCCGGTTTAGTCCTGATCCCCTCCTTAATGTATGTTGTTGGTCTCGTAGACCATCTTAATGGATGAATCGTGGATGAATGCAAATGTATTAATGTTGTATGATATTTGTGAATCTGTATTGTTCTGAAATTCTCTGCTTGTCTAGTGACACCCCTTACCTATTCCAGTGACGGTTACGGGATAGAGGTGTTACAGCTAGACTCACAAACGCTATGTTAGTCCTAGAATCGACTAAACCGTAGACCTGATACCAATAAAATGTAACACTCCTAACCCCTATCCGACGACAAAATAGGATTACGAAGCATTACCGAACTTATCACATAAACTATCATACATTTCATGATCATTTCTCATATCCAAACAAAAGTCATTCAAATCAAATAATATAGTCCCTAACACAAGCCCTCGAGGGAAAAAACAAGCATTAGAAGTAGTTTGGGACTAAACCGAGTACTTAAAAGATTTTTAGAAAAAAATGAAAATTTTTCAAAGTACAGGGGACACACGCAGGTGTGGCCAGGCCGTGTGAGAGAAAGACGCCCATGTCACAGGCCATGTGGACATTCGAAATGGGATTACATGGTCGTGTCCCAGCCTGTGTCTAACCCCGTGTAACTCACTGAATTTGGTCACACGGCCAGATTACACGCCTATGTGCCAGGCTCTATACCTTTCGAAATGGCCTCACACACCCATGTGCCAGGCCATGTGCTCGGCTGCGCGAAAACTGATAAGTATTCTAACTTGTTTTCTAAATAAGTATCAGGGGACATACATCCGTGTGTTACACACGACTGAGATACATGCCTGTGTGGACAAAATTAGGCTATTTTTCAAGCCATATTTCTCACCCATGTGGTACCAACCTACTCATACCAAATAGCATTTGACTATATCATCAATAAGCATTCAAACCAATCACAACCAAGTCTATATCATGCAATTTCATTACCAACAAGCCTAAGTTCTTAGGTATCTCAAATGATCATTTTAAAACATGCCAAAATCACCTCCAAAACTGCCTAAATGGTCAATTACATATATGCACTATCTTGCCTAAATATAACATGCATACCATTTATCAAGATCACCTATTAAGTACCAATCTACCAATACACAATCAAAGCATTCCCATGGTAATCATAAATCATACAAGATGAGACTAGCCATACATATATATACAAACCAACATATACCAAATCAAGCCACATTAATTGGCTAGTTACATAACAAAACATATAGGCTTCCAATAGCCAAAAGAGCTATACATGTCATATAACCAAAATACATAAAGTCCAAAAGTATCTAAAGGATAGTTTGAAAGTACGATGCAATCTCTGATAACTTCCAAACCGAGCGAGTTTCCGAATCACTATAAAACACGAAAACTTAAACAGAGTAGGCAATTAAGCTTAGTGAGTTCGTATAACATAAAATTCACCTTACTATTTAATCACAATTTATTTAATTAAACATAGCATAATGCAACTCAATTTGATCCACAAGTCTAACACATATTCATCTATAAAGTTAGACATATAATCACAAATCTCATAGATTCAATTCTTATATTATTCATGTACATACCTGTACTGGTTCATATTGACTTCACATATTCTCGTAACATCATTGTGCCTGTTGAACCATTTGGAATAATATCGGATACTTAGGTATCTTACACTAAGTTCCAATACATGGTCGAAACCATCTCTATCTCATATCTCATTTATATGCTCATTCTCGAGCTATCACTGGGTCAGCTCACACAAGCTGACGGTCAAGACGTAGCTACACAATGCTGCTCACACAAGCTGACGAGTAACCGCATCACTTGACGAAAAACTCAGCCACTGGTAGAACGTACGAAACCAGCACCCAAAACACAGTAACCCCTAATGACATGTCATTGGTATCCTTTCCATTCTTAAGGTTCAACTGGGATTTCATATGTCACCAAATCTTCGTCGAGTATTTTCGTGAAGTTGTATTCATCAAGAATGCAATAATAGAGTGTTTAAAACACAATTACTTTAATGCTTATTAACATACAAACTTACCTCGAACTCGTAAGAAGGAAAAACGATCGTTCAGTCCAAAACTTTATCTTTTCCCCAATCTAATTTCGTACGTTGTTTTTCTTGATCTATATAATCAAATTTAATTATTTTAATTCATATTTTATTTTATTCAATTCAATCCAAGTTCACAATTTGGCAAAATAACTATTTTGCCCCTAGACTTTTGACTTATTTACAATTAGTCCCTAGCTCATAACAATGCAAATTCATGCAATTTGGTACAAACCCATGCTAGCCGAATTTCATCTAAGCCCTTAGTAGCTCATACATTTCACACATTTATTACATAATTTTCACATTTTATCAATTTAATCCCTAATTAATATTTTCAGCCAAAATACTTTACAAAACTTGTTTATCTAACAACAACCATTTATTTTCTACCATCAAACATCAAAACACATACACATTCATCAAAACCTCAAGCTTTTGAAGAAGATAACATTGATAAAAAAATCGTTTAATTTACTCTCAAATCATGTAAAAGTATTTCTAATCTTCATAAAAACAAGTTTAGGTTTGAAGATTACCTTTGATTTTCTCTAAATTCATTGATTGAAAATCTTGATTTAAGAAGCTTGAGAAATTTCAGAATATTTTTTGCTACTTTTGAGAATAATTTCGGGTGAATTGAGAGTATTTTGAGAAGGAAAATGGTTAGATCTATTCTCTGATGATAGATCTTTAAAACCATGCAAAGAAAATAAATTTTATAGCTCTCTAATATCATATAAATGGTGTGAAAAGTAGGCTAGATGCATTGCTTTTAAAACTGAAACAACCTGTCAGAAATTTAAAAATTAGGGAATTTGCCTAATGCCCACTCCCACATTTCCCTTACTTTACCAATTAATCATTTCCCTCCAAAATTCCAAATGTTAAGTTTTATTTGCCAAATAAATACTCTAAATTTTCCCTTGTTTTACAATTAAACCCAATTTAATTAATATTTAAATTTAAATCAAATTAAACCCAATAAAAGTTATTTTAAAATTCTTTTTCGACCCAAATTAATTATTTTCACTTATAATTATTTAATTACTTGAAAATTAATTTTCTAAAAATATTTTTATTTTTTCGAATTATTGTTTAATCAATTTTTGATGAAATTAACCTCCTAAATTAAATTAAAAATTACTAGAAGCCCCATAAATTCATAGTTTCACACTCAAAACCCAAAAAATATACCCTAAACTACTAGACTCAATTTAGGGATATTACAACTCTCCCTCTCTAAAAAGAAATTTCGTCATCAAAATTTTACCTAAGTAAACAGATATGAATACTAACGTTTCATCACCTTTCCTGAATCCCAAGTGGCTTCCTCAGTCTTGTGATTGTGCCATAAAACTTTCACCAATGGAATTGTTTTATTGCGTAGCACCTTGACCTCAGGGCCTAGGATCACAACTACTTCCTCCTCGTACGAAAGATCAAATTGAACCTTGATCTCCTCAATAGGAACAACGTGAGAATGATCAGATTTGTACTTCCATAACATGGAAACATGGGAAACGTCGTGAATATGCTCTAGCCCAAGCGACAAAAACAAACGATAAGCAACCGGTCCAATCTGCTCGGCAACCTCATAAGGGAAAATGAACTCGGACTAAGCTTACCTTTTGCCCAAACCTCAAAACTTTCTTCCATGATGAAACCTTCAGAAATACCTTATCACCAACCTGATAGTCGATGCCTCAATGTCTCAGGTCAGCGTAGAACTTCTATCGATCAGAAGCAACCTTCAACCACTTGCGAACAAGTCTCGCCTTATCCTCAATCTCTCGAACCAACTTCGGACCTAAGTTCCTCCTCTCCTCCATATCGGACCAACAAAGAGGAATCCTACTCCTCTAACCATACAAAGCCTCGAATAGTGCCATCTGAATACTCTTCTGATAGATATTATTATACGCAAAACTTAGCTAACGGTAAGTGACGATCCTAGTTACCTCCAAAGTCAATACTACAACTACGAAACATGTCCTCTAGAATCTGGATCACCCTTTCTAACTAAACATCAGACTACAGATGATAAGCTGAACTAAAATGAAGCTTCAAATCTAAAGCCTCATGTAACACCTTCGAAAATCTTGAAGTAAACTATGGATCTCGGTCTAATATTATCGAAACAAAAACTCCATGAAGATGAACAATCTCTCGGATGTACAGATCAGCTAACTGATGCTGACTAAAAGTTGTACAAACTGGCAGAAAATGTGCAGACTTCGTAAATCTATCCACAATCACCCAAATTGAATCCTTAAGTGTCAGAGTTAATGGTAAACCTGAAACGAATCCATCGTAATATGCTCTCATTTCCATTCTGGAATATGAATAGGCTCAAGCAAACCTGATGGACGTTGATGTTCGACTTTCACCCTTTTTGAGAAACCAAAGATCTTGCAACAAAGATGGCAACATCTTTCTTCAACCCAGGCCACCAATACAGAACCTGAAGATCCTGATATATCTTACTCCCATTGGGATGCATAGCAAAAGGATTGCTATGAGCCTCAATAAGAATCAAGTGTCTAAGATACTTATCATCTGAAACACATAAGCGACCTTAGAAACACAGAACACCATCAGAGTTGAAATCAAAATCCCCCTGAACACCTGACTCAACCTGACAAATCCGACGAACCTAACTTTCATCAAAAGGCTACCACTCACGAATCTATTCTAAAATATTCGGCCTTACCTGAAGTTCAACCAACAAACCCCCATCATCAGAGACATACAACCTCATAAACATGATTCTCAAATCAACCAAATACTTGCAACTCAAAGCATTTGCAACTATGTTCACCTTCCCTGGATGGTACTTGATTACACAATCAAAATCTTTCAGCAACTTGATCCAGCACCTCTATCTCAAGTTCAACTCCTTCTGGGTTAGGAGATACTTAAGACTCTTGTGATCAGTGTATACCACACACCTCTCACCGTACAGTTACTGACGCCAAATCTTGATCACGAAGACTACGGCAGCTAACTCCAAATCATGAGTCGGATAGTTACACTCATGTGGCCGCAACTACCTTGACAAATAAGCAACTACCCTACCCTTCTACATCAGCACACAACCCAATCTTGTATAAGAAGCATCATTATTGACCACATACTCCTTATCAGATACTGGTTGTGTCAACACAGGTGCTTCAATCAAAATCAACTTTAGCTTCTTAAAACACTTCTGCCTCTCATAAGACTACTCAAAGGTAGTGTTCTTCTAAAGCAACTTCATCAAAGGAGCAGCAATGCTTGAAAACCCCTACACAAAAAGACAATAATAACTAGCTAACCTCAAGAAACTTTTGACCTCAGAAACAGTCCTCGATGACTTCCAATCCAAAATCACCTCAACCTTCTTCGGGTCAACCCAAATACCCTTAGCCGATATGATATGTGTAACACCCCTCACTCGTATTCAACACCTAAATAGGGTTATAGAGCATTACCAGACTTATATACTAATTACACATTCATTTTGCATATTTTCACATTTCAAGCAATCATCAATTAATCTAAAAAATATTGTCCCTAATACGAGCCTACGAGGCCCTAACCACACATTGAGAGTGGTTCGTGACTCAACTGATAACTTTGGAAACTTTTTGAACACTTAGAAAATTTTCTCAAAAATAGAGGATACACGCCCGTGTGGCCTGGCCGTGTCTCTCAAACGACCAAAGACACGCCCATGTAGTAGGTCATGTGGACATTCGAAATGGGAGCACATGGTCATGTCCCAGCCCGTGTCTGACCCGTGTAACCCTCTGGCTTGGGTCACACGGCCAACACACATACTTGTGTGGCTAGCCCTTGTGCCCTAAAAATGGCCATACATGCTCGTGTGTCAAGTCGTGTGTTAGGTCATGCCAAACCTGTATGGTATACTGACTTATGCCACACTGCCAAGTTACACGCTCGTGTATGAGGCCGTGTGAAGCATACTGACTTAAATTTAATTTCAACATTAGGGGACACATGGTTGTGTACATGACCGTGTATCATACACGGCTGAGACTGTAACACCCCTAACCCATTTCCGTCACCGGACTAGGTTACGAGGTATTACCAGTCAGAACAAACATTCAAATAATCACATGCATGTACTTGTACACATTTATAAACCATTCATTTTGTCATTTTCATTTTATCAAGCCGAACATAAAAGCATTCTCCATTATGTTAAACCATTATTCACCTCCAACCTTGTTCATCTATTTTTTTTTAAAAAAATCAATAGTTATTTTAATACGCACTTTAAGCATACACTGAATATTATCCTTTAAATAACATGCATTTTTATCTTAATAATGCATAACTCATTATAACACCATATACATTCCCTCTTCATACATAGCTGAAACACATCATTAATCATCATCATGTTTATATATAAATATATATATATATACTTAAGGTAAAATACATATCAAGTCAAATCCTTGTGCATAATTATTTATATAGTCAAACGCTAAATCACAAGTTAATCAAAACCATTACAAATGTTTTCATCTTATAACAAACATATCAAAATGATCTTATGTTATGTTCGGACATAACCAAACTACTTATAATGCTATCTCATATTCAATACTATGACCAGATACAACAGCCAAAATACAAATAATCACTTATATATAAATACCATAACCGAACCAACCCAATACACATAATCAAATTTACCAAGCATTTACAACACTCAAAATATATGTATATATATATATATACCACGTATAACTTTCATTCAAAACACATGACATAATAATCTAAAGGAACTCAAAAATAGTCCAACAAAACCGAATCATCTAACCATACTTATAAAAATATATACACACCATGACCGACTCATCAACCATAATCAAGCCATTTTCAAAATGTATAACACCAATTACATATATTATTCATTAATAGCATATAACATTATAACCGAAACAAATTAAACCAAGACCAAACATAACCAAATTCAAACTTAGTAGTTAAGCCATATTCGCATGGCTTAAATTATACATATCCAAGTTCGAACAAAATACATATTAGCCTATACATGCCATAAGTTCAAAATAAGACTTTTAAAAGTATCGAAGGTTAACAATAGTGTGGATGACTTCTCCGATGATCCTCGAGCCCGTAACTGACTTTCAAATCTATAAGAACAAAGAATAAACATACACACAGTAAGCTATCGTAGCTTAGTAAGTTTTAAGTAAATTTAATACTTAATGCATAACATCATCTCAATACTAAATCATTTCAATCAAATTATTCAACTTATACATTTGTAATCACATTTAATTTCAAGCTTTTAATTCCATACATATATAACATATAATTTCATAGAACAATTCCTCCTTGACCGAATGCTCATATAATCAAAATAATTAATTATCATCCAACCTTCAAAATCAAGATGTCAATATATAACCAAATGTATATACACTCATATATACAAGCTCATATATCGTAATATAACATCATGTACACGAACTGTCCATATGGCCGAATATACATGGTCTTGTATACACATATTGAAAGACCAAATCCAAAATATTCATATCATTCGATCATAAGACCGAATACACATACCATAATCACATATAAACTTCATTTGCATCACACATGATTTGTAACAATTAATCAAGTTACTTACTTACCTTATTTTAAGTAGGTAACAAATTAATTCTTACCCAACCATTTAGCTCGTTTAATGTATTCAAATGCCACATCAGCATGAAGTATTTTAGGCATAAACTTATAAGTAATCACTGGCATAAAGCCTGCTAGGCATAAGCCTGAATTTCACACAGGCACAAGGCCTGCTAAACTCAAGGTTTGATTTTATACACCAACAATAAGCCTTCTAGACATAAAGCCCGATTTAATTCACCAGCACAAGGCTTGCTAGGCTCAAAGCCCGAATATCACTATTATAGAGTTGTCTCATGAACAATTCATTTATCAAAAATTCCAAATATGCCAACTCAATCGAATTAGCTCAAATACATTATTTCCATGCTTAATCATATTTGACTAACTCTACTATAAATCCATAAATTCCAATTCATCATATTAAACCATTTTACATTCAAAATAGATGATGTTTAATTGCTTAAAGACTTACCTCGGATATCGACGAACGATGTAAATCGACTATTCGACTATTTTTGTTTTTCCTTGATCCAAGTCTGATTTCTTTTGTTCTTGATCTATACAATTTCAAATTATTCTCATTCAAAGACAATTTTATTCAATTTAATCCAACAACACATAAATAGGTAAATTACCATTTTACCCCTGATATTTCATACTTCTACAAATTAGCCCTAATTGCACAAAACACAAAATACACAAAATCTCCAAGTAACATACTTAGGCCGAATGTTCCTCTAGTACATACAAATACACACATTTCATTTATTTCACATTTTAGTCGCTCAATTGATTATTTTCTCAATTTAGTCCTAATTACTCAAAATCATCAAAAACTCCAATACAAAACATGTTAATCTAAAACATATCTTTAATATTTCATTATCAAACATCACAAAACACAAATTATTCATTAATGGCATAACACAAAACATTCATCAAAATAAAAAATTCTAACATGAGTCGGATAGTATTCGAAGCAACGATCTCAAAAACATAAAAATTATCAAAAACCTAAACCAAGCTAACCTTGAATTTGGATCAACAATGGCTGAATATCATATGCTTTCTCTTTTTCTTTTCTTTTACTAGTTTCGGTCAAATAATATGAACAATGCATGTTTTCTTTTTATGTTTTATTATATTATAACTTATAATGTTTTATTAAATTACCTAAATAACCTTTATAAACTAATATTTAACCATTATAAAACATGGCCACTACCGTCCATGTAATTAAATATGGTCAAGTTGCCACTCAAATGCTTCAACTTACAAAGCCATTAACAATTTGACCCTTACGCTTTTAACTATCAAGTTTTTAATTTACGCGGTTAAGTCTGTTTATTTAATCAGACACTCAAACAACAAAATTAAATCACGAAAATTTCACGAATATAAATTCACACGAAATAAAAATAAAAAATAATTTTTAAATATTTTTCTGACTCGAATTCATGGTCCCGAAACCACCGTTCTGAATAGGGTCTAAATTTGGCTGTTACAGAGAAGCACACTCGTGTCTCTACCTGTGTGGACAAAAATAGGCTATTTATCAAGCCGTTTTACCACCCAAACTTGTGCTCACCTACATCAAACTTAAAGGCAGCAATACATAGCATCAATAGGCATTTTGAATCAACCAATTCAAACATAATTTATGCACATTCAATACTCCAATTCTCTATACACACTAATCACAAAATGGTCATACCATTTATACCAAATTCACATTTATAATTTAACTAGCTAGACACTTCTAAACATGCATAATTAAACATCAAACTCACAAACATATAACTACTCTAATTTCAACCAATTGACCTCCACAATCTTTATAATCCACAAACATCATATACCTATCCATGAACTCATAATCCAAGCCATATACATATACATGAGTCAAACATACCAAAAGAAGCCAACTTATATGGTAATATACGAAACCAAACTTAGAACATTTACAAGCCAACTCAAATGGTTGCTTTCATCATTAATTCATTAACCAAAATGACCAAAGTCCTATAGATGCCATATTCTCAAAACATAAGCTCAAAAGTACCAAATTGATAGTTGGACAGCGTAATATCCTAATTTTGGGCCTAGTCGAAATAGTGGTTTCGTGACCACAAAATCTAAGATAGAAATAATTATTCTATGATTATTTTGAGGTCTATGATATGATTGCATGATTGTGTGAAAATTTCGTGAAGAAATTTTATGCATAAAGTGCTTAAATTGAAATTAGGGACTAAATAGAATAATTTGCAAAACTTGCATTCTAGAAGTTTCTAGTATGAAATTGTTTCGAAATATTAATTAGGAGGTATAAAATAGCAATTTTACCAATTTCTAAGTCTATGGACAAAAATTGGACATGGATGGAATTTTTGGAAAGTTTAGTAGTAAGGGCATTTTGGTCATTTAGGGGTAAAATGAATTAAAATAAAAAATTAAAAGCCAATTTTGCTCATCTTCAAGCCCATGGCCGAATATAGCAAGGAGAAACCATGGCTAGGGTTTTTCAAGCTTCCAAGCTCGATTTTAAGTCCGTTCTAGCATCGTTTTTCAAGTTCTTTACGTTTTTGGAATCCCGGTAACTTGATTAAGCTTATTCTAGCAATAATTTAAGCTAGGGTTCCTATTTGGAAAAATACCCATAGGTGAAATGTCTTTATTTTGATGTTTTATGGTAGAATATGAAGGCTGAAATTATGTTAAACAACTTTTGCTAAGCGATTTTAAGCAAAAATGAGTAAAACGGCTTAATCGGTAAAAATTGTTATTGTTCATAACTATGTGTTAGAGTGAGAATTTGATGTTGTCATAGAAGGTAAAAATTTTCAGCATGCCATAAAACATAAGAAAATATGCTGAAGTTTAATTTACGAGCTTTGGGGCAAAAGTGTAAATATGTGAAAGTTTAGGGGCAAAACTATAATTTTTCCAAAATATGATTTTGGGTTAATTTGAATAATGTGAGCCCTAATTAGACTATATTTTAAATGATAGAGCAAGGAAAACTAAAATTCGGGCTAAAATGGGGAAAATACCAAGTTATGGACGAAATGGTAAAAGTAGCCATTTTCACATACGAGGTAAGTTCATATGTAAATGCTGGTAACATAGTTATTATTTTAAATGTTTTTATGTTATTTAAATGATATGATAATTATTATGAAATATTATACTCGTGATAATTGTTTGATAATATGTCAAATTATGTGATATACTTGAAAAATGTGAAATACTATCGAGTATCGGTATCGGCATTCCGTAGAAGATGGTTGAGACACATGATTGGGAAAAAGGTCCCGTTGAACCTTAGGAATGGATTAGGATACAAGTGACATGTCACTGGGATATTTGGGCATCCGAACTCGTTGAGTTGAGTCCGAGTTCACTTATGGATGCGAATGTCCGAACTCGTTGAGTTGAGTCCAAGTTCGAGAGATGTAACTAGGCATCCGAGCTTGTTGAGTTGAGTCCGAGTTCACTTATGGACGGGTTACATGGTAGCTTGGCTACATATGTGGCACTTATGTGCAAACTTTTCGTGTATCCGAATTATATTCCGATGTGTTCAACGGGTAAAATTCTACTCAAATGGAGGAATACTCGAGATGAAAGGGACGTATTGGTAAGTGTTGTGAAATGGATACTTTGAACAGGTATGTACTTAACCCTCAGTTTGAAAACTCGATATAACAACAATATGGTAAGATGATAAATGAAAATGTGATATGAATGTCTCGGTGATGATCATGCAAATGATGTTTATGTTTGCTTATATAGTTGTGTTACTTGCTATTTGCATGTGAACTTACTAAGCATTTGTGCTTACTCCCTTCTTTCATTCCTTGTAGTGTTGACAAGCTAGGTCAGAAATCGGAAACGGTCGGAGGCACGCTCACACTATCCGTATACCATTTTGGCATAATGGCTTGTATATTTTGAGTATGGCATGTATAGCATTATAATCATTTTGTATATATGGTCTTATGATATGGTTATTGAGTGGTATGGAAATTCTTGGTAATGATTAGCCATTGGAATGGCTAATCATGATCATATTTGGTGTTATGTATGCTAAATTGCTAGCTAATCCATGGGAACCATAAAATGGGTAAAATTTACCATAAAATAGATTCAGATAGCAGTAGTGACGTGAATTTGAAAAATCACTAAAAATAGTAAAAATGGAATTAAATAATGAATAAGTTATGGAATTGAAGCTTGATGAGTCTATTTTCATATGGATGGAACAAAACAGTATATGAGTTATATTTTATGAGATGTTTAAATTTTTGTGAAACAGGGCCAGAGAAATTTCTGGATCTCCTGTTTTGACTTTGGAAATTCACCATAAATTTTTCAAAGATAATTAGAAGTCATAATTTATATGTACAGATTCCTTATTGAGTATAGTTTTATTATAAATAAACGGTATAGTCATTGAAACTCTGTACAGGGAGATATCTGATTCGTAATACACAGAGGTCAGAGCAGTCGAACCCTAAAATAGGGGAGATTTTAACTAATAAACTGTACTAATTTGCTTGACCAAAAATTCTATAAAAAAATTAGTAAATAGATATATGAGTATAGTTTCACGAAAAATTTACGAAATTGGATTTTGAGTTTCGGAGCTCGAGATATGAATTTTTAAGCGACTGTGACGTAGATTGCTAGCTTGACTGAAAATTTTAAAAATAATTTGTTTGAGCTGTTTAAAGTAATGAATTAAGTCTGTTAACACCTCGTGTTCGACTCCGACGATGGTCTCAGGTACGAGGCATTACATTTGGTGGTATCAGAGCAGGTTTAGTCAGTTCTCGGACTAACTTAGCATGCGTAAAAATTTAGCTATACATGCCACTGATCTGTGATAGTGTGATGTCTTCCGACGCATATGAGTACCGTCTTATTTAGATAGGGTACTCTCCAACTGAGCTGCGCTGACCATGTTCAATGTTATGTGAAGGTATTTGAGTAAAATTATGATTATGATAAGTCTCGGTTCAGAAAAGTATGAATAAAAGTTTATGATACATATGTGATAAATATCCATATTTGCTTAATGCTCATATGATGTAGTGTATATGGCTTACTTGATAAGATGAACGGAATAAATAGAAAGTAGTAGAGGTATGAATAAAAGTCATAATATTATGATATGAATGAAAATGTCCTTGCCTTGATTTGGACGTCAAATGTTGATGAATGCTAATGATATATAATTTTTATGAGATAAAGGATTATAATGAAATGAACTTATCTATGTTAAATTGTTGGGTGAATTATATGATTGTAATGACATGTACATGATGCACGAAATGAAAGTTGTGATTGTGATGCAAATATCTATGTTTGTTTGGCCCTATATGATGTCATGAGCATGAATTAATTTAGTTAAATGAATGGATAAGTAAAGCTATCTAGAAAACATAGAATGTATGCATAAGTATATTGTCTAAATGGGGACAGTAGGGAAAATTTGTGTAAGCCAACATGAATGTTGCATTGCCTGAATGAATGACATGATTTTAATGATGTTGCTATGATGATGGAAGTTGTGTCAGAGGTCCTACAACCCCTCCCCCTTACCGAAGTGGTACTTATAATGGAATTTCATGAGATTTGTATTGAATAAGTTTCCGGTTGAGAACCCAAAGAGTTGATGATAGAATAATTATAAGTATGATCGAGAGATTGAAAATGAGCTGATAAGTAAAGTTAGAGCCGATAAAGTATCGGATTGACGTAAAGATTGTTGGAGTTATGCACTGTCCCAATTAGAGAAGGAATTCTCTTTGGTAAATCGAATTACTCAGGTGCAAGGTCGAGAAAAGTGTAAATCGAAATTTATTCAGAACTGGCCTTCTTTAGTGAATGGTTTAATATGAAATTTGTGACGGCAAAACTAGTTGGGAAAATTATATTTGAAATGTGAACTATCCGAGTGTGTGATTATATGACTGGATAGATTTAGTGATCTCTTTCGAGATGTTCTATGTTTGTTTATTTCTAGGTTCTCGAAATATTTCTATGGCTATTGATCTTTTGAAGAAATTCTTGTTATATGGGAATGTCTTCTAATTCTGGTGTTGGATGAAAGCATTGGTAGTCTGACTGGTTTATAATTTATATTGCTTTATTTCATCGGGTATTCTATTTCATTTCGTTTGATAAGAATTGATGAGATAATACATATGATATTATAATTCTGTTTCTTCTACTTGATGCTTCATCTGATATATATGTATGGGAAGATATATTGATCTTGTTATATTTGATTTCAGTGGGATTAAATGATGGTTTCTTTTGGACTTTCTTTCTTTGAAGAATTATCGGGGTATTCTATATTTTCTCTATGAGTTTGGTTTTCGATTCTCCGGCATAGTATCGTATCTTAGGTTTCTTTATCCTGGATCTTTTTATTCTGGATTTCTTTATTCCGGGTTTCTTTATCTTGGATTTCTTTATTCGGTTTTCTTGTTATCTTTGTTCCATAATTTGTCAATTATGACTTATGTTCGAAGTGCGTTCTTCAGCTCGTGATAATCATGTCAAATATGACTATACTTCTAATTTGATGTTGGTAATGTGGTGATTTTAGTATTGGGATTTTTTTTTCTAATTTCTGTGTAAGGATTTGACATCAGTAAAGGCATAGGTGATAAAAGCGCGAGTTTCAGTCGGTATGGTGAATTATTTATTTGAAAGATTTCATGTGACAATTATGTCAGGATTATTTTTCTCAAGTCTAATAATAGAATTTCATTTTTGTACTGATAAAAGAGTAAATAGCCTGAACGAGAAGTGTATATTTATTAGAAAGAGTTGGATATTAGTTAAAGTCACTATGAATGATAAGGTTTTCATCTTATGAAAGCTGAAAAGTTTATTACATGTTGACAGAGTTTAGATAGATGAGAACATTGGTAACCAAGGCCCGAACTAGACTAGTCTACATTGAGTAAAGACTTCCGACTTTTGAGAATGTAATCGTTGTATGAATTGTGATGTGTTTCAAGACGGTGAGGTAATGTGATAGTTTAGAGCATTCGATGTTACATAAAATCTGAGTTGTTAAAGAGGTTAAGTCGAGCATTGGGATATATCAAAATTATCCTTGTCAATGTTGATATTGGGATGGAAATGAGAAGGATTATTCTTGAGGCCATATCGAGTTATTTCTATGCGAGAAGAGAGGAAAATGTGATGTATCCTATTCTTAAATGTTTGGAGAAATCTATAAATCATATCGGTATTGAATGAATTCCTACTCATCGATTCATGGAATTTGTGTCTCTTTGATTGTTGGATTTCTTGGAATTTCGGTCTCCATTAATCAAGTTAAGATCCTGGTTTTATGTCATGATATCATGGGAAACTGAGAAGGGTTGAAAATTTAAGAACAGTTGAGAGTTGAGACTGTAAGCTTTTAGACCATATGAGAAATCAAAGAGATGTATTAGAGGTATAGCCTAAGTGAAAGTTCTTCAGCACCAAATATGAGATTAAAAGTGAAGACCACTTTTCCAGTAAAATTTTCGGGGACGAAAATCCCTAAAAGGGGGGAGAGTTGTAATATCCTGATTTTGGGCCTAGTCGAAATAGTGGTTTCGTGACCACAAAATCCAAGATAGAAATAATTATTTTATGATTATTTTGAGGTCTATGATATGATTGCATGATTATGTGAAAATTTCGTAAAGAAATTTTATGCATAAAGTGCTTTAATTGAAATTAGGGACTAAATTGAATAATTTGCAAAACTTGCATTCTAGAAGTTTCTAGTATGAAATTGTTTTGAAATATTAATTAGGAGGTCTAAAATAGCAATTTTACCAATTTTTAAGTCTATGGAAAAAAATTGGATATGGATGGAATTTTTGGAAAGTTTAGTAGTAAGGGTATTTTGGTCATTTAGGGGTAAAATGAATTAAAATAAAAAATTAAAAGCCAATTTTGCTAATCTTCAACCCCATGGCTAGGGTTTTTCAAGATTCCAAGCTCGATTGTAAGTCCGTTCTAGCCCCGTTTTTCAAGTTCTTTACGTTTTTGAAATCCTAGTAACTTGATTAAGCTTATTCTAGCAATAATTTAAGCTAGGGTTCATATTTGGAAAAATACCCATAGGTGAAATGTCTTTATTTTGATGTTTTATGGTAGAATATGAAGGCTGAAATTATGTTAAACAACTTTTGCTAAGCGATTTTAAGCAAAAATGAGTAAAACGACTTAATCGATAAAAATTGTTATTGTTCATAACTATGTGTTAGAGTGAGAATTTGATGTTGTCATAGAAGGGAAAAATGTTCAGCATGTCATAAAACATAAGAAAATATGCTGAAGTTTAATTTACGAGCTTTGGGGCAAAAGTGTAAATATGTGAAAGTTTAGGGGCAAAACTATAATTTTTTCCAAAATATGATTTTGGGTTAATTTGAATAATGTGAGCCCTAATTAGACTATATTTTAAATGATAGGGCAAGGAAAACTAAAATTTGGGCTAAAATGGGGAAAATACCAAGTTGTGGACGAAATGGTAAAAGTAGCCATTTTCACATACGAAGTAAGTTCATATGTAAATGTTGGTAACATAGTTATTATTTTAAATGTTTTCATGTTATTTAAATGATATGATAATTATTATGAAATATTATACTCGTGATAATTGTTTGATAATATGTCAAATTATGTGATATACTTGGAAAATGTGAAATACTATTGAGTATCGGTATCGGCATTCCGTAGAAGATGGTTGAGACACATGATTGGGAAAAAGGTCCCGTTGAACCTTAGGGATGGATTAGGATACAAGTGACATGTCACTGGGATATTTGGGCATCCGAACTCGTTGAGTTGAGTCCGAGTTCACTTATGGATGCGAATGTCCGAACTTGTTAAGTTGAGTCCGAGTTCGAGAGATGTAACTAGGCATCCGAGCTCATTGAGTTGAGTCCGAGTTCACTTATGGGCGGGTTACATGGTAGCTTGGCTACATATGTGGCACTTATGTGCAAACTTTTCGTATCCGAATTATATTCGATGTGTTCAACGGGTAAAATTCTACTCAAATGGAGGAATACTCAAGATGAAAGGGACGTATTGGTAAGTGTTGTGAAATGGATACTTTGAACAGGTATGTACTTAACCCTCGGGTTGAAAACTCGATATAACAACAATATGGTAAGATGATAAATGAAAATGTTATATGAATGTCTCGGTGATGATCATGCAAATGATGTTTATGTTTGCTTATATAGTTGTGTTACTTGCTATTTGCATGTGAACTTACTAAGCATTTGTGCTTACTCTCTCCTTTTCATTCCTTGTAGTGTTGACAAGCCAGCTCGAGTAAATCGGAAACGGTCGGAGGCACGCACACTATCCGTATACCATTTTGGCATAATGGCTTGTATATTTTGAGTATGGCATGTATAGCATTATAATCATTTTGTATATATGGTCTTATGATATGGTTATTGAGTGGTATGGAAATGCTTGGTAATGATTAGCCATTGGAATGGCTAATCATGATCATATTTGGTGTTACGTATGCTAAATTGCTAGCTAATCCATGGGAACCATGAAATGGGTAAAATTTACCATAAAATAGATTCAGACACAATGATAGTGACGTGAATTTGAAAAATCACTAAAAATAGTAGAAATGGAATTAAATAATGAATAAGTTATGGAATTGAAGCTTGATGATCTATTTTCATATGGATGGAACAAAACAGTATATGAGTTATATTTTATGAGATGTTTAAATTTTTGTGAAACAGGGCAGAGCAATTTCTGGATCCCTGTTCGAGTTTGAAATTCACCATAAATTTTTCAAAGATAATTAGAAGTCATGATTTATATGTACAGATTTATTATTGAGTCTAGTTTTATTATAAATAAACGGCATAGTCATTGAAACTCTGTACAGGGAGATATATGATTTGTAATATATAGAGGTTAGAGCAGTCAAACCCTGAAATAGGGGAGATTTTAACTAATAAACTCTACTAATTTGCTTGACCAAAAATTCTATAAAAAAATTAGTAAATAGATATATGAGTCTAGTTTCAGGGAAAATTTACAGAATTGGATTTTGAGTTTTGGAACTCGAGATATGAATTTTTAAGCGACTATGACGTAGATTGCTAGCTTAACTGAAAATTTTAAATATAAATTGTTTGAGTTGTTTAAAGTAATGAATTAAGTCCGTTAACACCTCGTGTTCGACTCCGGCGACGGTCTCAGGTACGGGGCGTTACAGACAGTGTGATGTAGTCTCCGACAACCCCCGAGTCTAAGCTAGCTTTGAAGTCACTAAAAACATAGAAAATAAACAAAGTAAGCTTTATAGCTTAGTAAGCTCGTATGAAATAAACTCAATATTGACACAATTATACAAATCATCAATTTGAACATACCAACATGTAATTCATTTAACTAACAAACCTTTCACATTTTCTATCATAATCATATGTATAAACTTTATAACTTCAATTTAAGCTTATACGGTTCATGTACATACCTATACCATCTCGTGTCAATCTCATACACAACCACGTCTTTCATTTACCCGTTGAACCATTCGAAATACTATCGAATACATGAGAAACTTGCACCCGAAATGCCACATATATAACCGAAGCTATCTCAATCTCATATCACATATATTGCTCACACTAGAGCTATCAACAGGCCTGCTTACACAAGCTGTGGGTCAAGATGTAGCTACAAGGTGTTGCTCACACAAGCTGTCAAGTAACCACAACACATGTCAGTATACTTAGCCACCGATAGGACGTACAGGACCAGCAACCGAATCACATAATCACAATAAAACCCTAATCATGATACAAACTTGCCTCGGTGTTGATTCAAGTCGTTTAGGTTGCCCAATCATAAAATTAAGTAAGAACAAGTTGTTTTGAGAATGGCTAAGGAAGGGTTGATAGATAGGTTCAAAACAAAGGGTTTAAGGATATTTTGGTGATGGATGGATGAATTCGGCTAAGGCTAAGAAAGAACCAACAATATGGGAGATTGTTGACCCAAGTCTTAAACAGCACTTCGATGGAAATGGTTTGGAAATAACTTGGTTACACACTTTGAAAGTGAAAAGTTCAGTTAAACAAGGAAGGAATGATGCCACAAGATGAGCTTGATAAGTCGATTCAGTCCTAAAGAGAACAAGGAGAATTGAATTCTCACATGAACAAAATAGTTCATAACTTGATCAAAAAAGCCTCACAAAAAGTCTAACCTCCAAATGTTAACAAAAACAACTATTTATAGGTTCTAAGTTGCCTATTGAAATTTGGCATCTATGGTGTTCACACAATTAAAAATGTTCACACTTAAAGCATTAAAACTGGTTCTTGAATTTGGCAAATTCATGCACTAGCCAAATAGTCACTTTCTTCCCCCTTGGTGCGTGCATGCATGCTTAACCTTGAAGAATTCTTTAAGTTTCATGAATGATCAGCTTTTAATTATCCTTCATTTCCCTTGGCCAAATGTATGTAGCATAGGACTTGAACCAACTAAAATTATTGCTTGAATGTTTCTTGAATACTTGAATGGACAACTTGAATGTGCATGGAGCTGATTGGCCTAATCAAGTGTGAAACACTTGATGAAATAGCTTTTCAAGAAAAGTTGCTTGGAGGAAAGCAACCAGCAGCTCCTACATGCATGAATCGTCCCAATGCATGTTTCTCCACAAATGCGATCCATGACTCTTCAAATACATGAACAATCAGTAGCTCTTTCTTACATGAACGTCCCAAATGCATGTTTCCCTTTAAATGTCATCTGTTGAACCTCAATTATGCATGCATTAGCTTGATTAGAAGCTTCCAATCAGCAGCCAATGTGAACAGACCTGGAACACATTAAAACACGGTTTTAATATAATATTAAAAATAAAATTTAAACACACTTTAAACATATTTAATTGGTTTGAAATAAAAAATGTATTAAAGATGTCTAAAACTAAGACACATTAAAATGCCTATTTAATATGTACTAAAATAAGACATATTTAATATCTGCATTTAAAATGTTTAGATTATGACACATTTAATAACTTAAACTAAATAACTGAATTAACTAAAACATATTAAATATTTTATTCCAGCAAAATAATGTGCAAGCTAAAATAAAATAAAACGACCTCATTGAGCTAGGAATGAGCTGGATGAGCTTGGGGAAAGTTGCAAGGAACACTTGAATTGCTGGTCCGAGATCATTCGATGAAACCTGCAACGGTTTCCAAAGGTTCCACGCCAGAAACCACATTAACAAGCTAAAATTAAAGCTTCATTTTGCACTTGGGCCCTTCGTGCTTGGGCCAATTCTGATGGCGTCAAATTGTATCATGACATGATGCGGCCGGGATTGCATCAAATGACATGTCACTAGTATCCAAATCTATTCCTAAGGTTCCACAGGGATTTCAAATGCCGAATCATCGTCGAATCATTGCCGAACATGTCTGTAGTCTTGTATTCACAGTTTATACAATATTAAGCCATTTAAAATGCATTCATAATGAAATTTATTACATACGAACTTACCTCGAACATAAAAACAACTAAACTGGTCGATTAGTCAAGAACTTTGTTTTTCCCTTGATCTAGATTTGAATTTCACTGTACTTGATCTATATGTAATCAAAATTAACTTATTTAATCATCTCTCTATTCAATTTAGTCCAAAATTCACTTTAAGGCATTTTAAACATTTGCCCCTAATGTTTCACAACTTTTACAATTTAATCTTTATTTCATAAAAACACAAATTAATGAAATTCAATACTAATCCATGCTAGCCGAATTACATATAAGTCCCTAGCAGCCCATATTTTTCATTTATTTCACATATTAACCACAAAATTTCCACATTTCACAATTTAATCCTTATTTTGCATTTTCACTAAAAATCACTTAACAAAACTTGTATAACTATAATCAAATATTCATAATCTATCATTAAACATCAAAATACTCATGTATTCATCAATAGCAACATCTAAAATCTTTAATAGTTTTTCAAAATAGTCCTTGGGCTAGCTAGACCTAGTTCCAATGATCTCAAAAACATAGAAATCATTAAAAACTGAGTCAAAATACATGCCATGCAAGAGGAGGAACCTAGCCGAACCTTGAAGCTATTCTAATGGCTTTATTTCTTGTTAATTTCGGTTAAAACAATGCATGAAGAAGATGATACATATTTTGTATCTTTTAATTTTAAGTTATTAATTATTATTTTACCATTTTAACCTTTATTATTAAACATTAAAATTCATTTAACCATGCACAAAAATGTCCACTTACATTATAAATAGTTAAATTACAACATAAGGACTTCCTCTATTTAATTTCATAGCTATTAAACCTTTTTAGCTTATAAAACTCCAATTTTTCACTTTACATGATTTAGTCCTTTTTATCAAATTAACTAATCAAATGATAAAATTTCTTAATGAAATTTTCACATGAACACACTACCATGCTGTAGATATTAAAATGATAATAAAATAAATATTTTGACCTCAGATTTGTGGTCCCAAAACCACTATTCTGATTTGACTAAAAGCGAGCTGTTACAACATGACCTAGAAAAACCACCTCACGAAGCCAAAACTCACACTTGCTCAGCTTCGCATACAACTGCTTCCCCCACAAAACTTGCAGAACCACTCTCAAGTGCTCATTGTGCTTATCCCCTGATCAAGAATACACCAATATATCATCTATGAAAACCAATACCAACTGATCTAGGTAGAAATGGAATACTCGGTTCATCATGTCCATAAATGCGGCAGGTGCATTCGTCAACCCAAATGGCATGACCAGAAACTTTTCATGGTCATACCGAGTCCTGAAAGTGGTCTTCATCATATCCGAATCATTAACCTTCAATGCTAATACCCATACCTCAGAACAGTCTTCGAGAAAACAGAAGCTCCCTGAAACTGGTCAAACAGATCATCAATCCTCAATAGTGGATATTTATTCTTGATGGCCAACTTATTCAGGTAGCGATAATCGATGCACAGCCTCAAAGTCCCATTCTTTTTCTTCACAAACAACACTGATGCTCCCCACAAAGGCACACTCGAACAAATAAACCCACGATCTAACAACTATTGCAACTACAGTTTCAACTCTTTCAATTCCTTAGGTGCCATGTGATAGGGCGCAACAGACACCAGAGCAGTACTAAGATAGAGCTCAGTACCGAACTCAACTTCTTTATCTGGCGGTAAACCAGACAACTCCTTAATAAACACATTCAGAACATCACAAAAAGCCCGATTCTCATCCAAACTCATCTCCTTACTATCAGCATTCAGGATATAGGCTAGATAAGCTTCGCAGCCTTTCCGGACCAACTTCTCAGCACGAAGTGAAGAAATCACATTTGACAATAGCTCAAACTTCTCAACAACAACAACTTCCAAACCTCCAGCACCACACAGAGACACCAACTTCGCCTCGCAATCAACCTTAGCCCGATGCTCAGACAACCAATCCATACCCAAAATAATATCGAAACTCCAAAATGAAAACTCAAGCAGATCAGCCAGAAACACATGTCCCTGAACCATTAGAGGACAACGACAATATACTCGATCCACCACTACATTATCACCAAAAGCGCTCTTAATTGTAACACTCAAACTAGAAGTCTCTACAACAATCCCTAACTCTCTAGCTACGTCTCCCAAGATAAACGACCTTGTTGTGCCAAAATCAACTAAACCTAGTAGAGGAAAAGACTGTAGCATGAAAGTACTTGCGATAACATCAGTTGCCTCTCTAGTTCGGGGCTCCCTCACTGTATAAACTCTGGCTAGACCACCATCACCACCTTGAGTAGCATCACACTAACTAGTACCTCTACCACCATCACCTCTACCACGACCTCTCCCTCAAGCCGGAGTAGCTGCAGCAACAACAACAAGCTGATCGCATACAATAATGGCTTTCTTCATGTAGTCACTCACACGGTGCTCCATCAAACCACAGACAAGACAAGCACCCATCATCCTCCAGCACTCACCACGATAACGTTGACTATAATGCTCACACATCGGCCATGCAACAACCCTCTGATCAGCAAGACCTATAACAACTCATTTTTCACTAGTGTCAGAAATAGTGGTTTCGGGGCCATCAAATCCGAGGAGTAGGTTCGTAAATATTATTTTTACTATTTACAAGTCAAATGTGGTTTTAAAAAGGTTTTTGATGTAATGATTTTTGTTATATTGATGATTAATTAAGTTCAAGTGGTAAGACCCTCAGGTCAAGTGGTTAGACCCTCAGGTCAAGTGGTTTTAGAAAATAAGGTATCGGGACCTCGTTTCTATAAATCGAGCCATAAATATTTTTATAAATATTTACGGAGTGCCATTAAGGTGGTACTAAAGTTTCATTGAAAAATTTTAACATTTCGATAGTTAATTAAGCAAAAAGGATTAAATCGTAAAAGTTAAAAAAAGTCAATCGCTATTAGTTTAAAGGTGTTAATTGATTAAAAAATCAGAATTGGATGGCCTCAATGGGTAAATTACCCATTCTTAAGATGGTGGACGATTTAAGTTTTAATTTTTTCTAATTTTTTTAATTTTATAAGTTATTTAATTATTGAAATAAAGAATAAAGGTTAATATATAATAATAAGAAGAAGAAAACATAAAGTTTTATAATAATAATAATAATAAAACATAAAGTTTTCTTCTTCATTTGGCTTGCTCACCACCGAAATAAACCATTTTTATGCTTCAAGGTTTGGCAATGGCTATGCCTTTCCATGGTAAGCCACTTTTCATCCATTTCTTTTAATTCAGTTTATACGAACTTACCTAGCCAAATGGTAGGCATGACAAAGTACAAGGGCATTTTGGTAATTTTTTATTCTCCTCGATTTTCCACTTGATCTTGATCTAAATGAATAATTTTATTCAATCTATTAATTTAGACAGTAAAAAAATGAATTTTATGCAATTGAGTCATTTTTGACACTTTTACAAAATTGCCCCTAAAGTTTTACTTTTATTCAAGTGAGTCCCTAACCGAAAAATTCATCAAAAATTACTTAATAAAATACTTTTAGATAAAATATAAGATTTCAAATTTATCAGTTAACATCTAAAATAACAAGATTTATCAATGGCAACATTTAAAATCTTGAAACACGCCCAAGGCCAAGAAACACGCCCATATCTTAGGCTGTGTGGGCATTCGAAATAGGGACACACAGCCGTATCCCAGCCCGTGTAACTAACTCACTTGGGCCACACGGCCAAGCCACACGCCCGTGTACTAGGCCGTGTACCCTTCGAAGTAACCTCACATGCCCATGTGCTAGGTCGTGTAACAGCATGACTTGCAACCCTTTGAAAGCTACAGGGACACACGGCTGTGTCACCTGGCCATGTGTCACATACGGCTGAGACACATGCCCGCGTGCCAGGCCATGTAACAGCCTGACTTGCAACCCTTTGAAAGCTACAGGGGACACATAGTCGTGTCACCTGGCCGTGTTTCACACACACCTGAGACACACGCCCATGTCTCTGCCCGTGTGGATGAAAATAGGTCATTTTTTACAAGCCATATTTCTCACCCAATTTGGTATAACCCTACTCCCAAAAATGCACATATACACAAGCTATAATAAGGCATCCAAAACAAGCATAATCAAGCCTTATACAAAGGGTATGATCACATACAACCAATATGCCCTTAGGCACCTCAAATGACAAATATAAACATGTTTAGCCATGTATTCAATATAACCAAATGTTCAACTAACTTATATGCATAATTGCATCATTACATATCATGTAGATCACTCTACCAAAGCATACCAATTGATGTTAAAAATGCCCTTCAATTTCTAACATAATTAGACATATATGTCTTACACAACAAGGTACCAATTTAACAACTCACAAAACACTTATACAAAATGCACATATAACTATCATTTTACCTTTCATCATTCAACCACCAATCAAGCCACACATCAACCAAATTAAGGCCACATATATAAATACCAAAATACAAGCCAACTCATATTGCTATAATCACAACAAAACATATAGTCCAACATTAGCCAAAATAACCTATACATGTCATTATAACCAAATTTAAACCAACCAAATGTACCAAAGAGTCGATGAGTAGTGTGATATGGCTCTGACAAGCTTCGAACCTGTAACGCCCCCTTACCCGAGACCGTTATCGAAATCGAGCACGAGGCGTTACTAAACTTATCTTACAACTTAATCAAATTCAAACAATTTATTTTATTTCCCGCAATAAACTGTCCATCTGCGTTAAAGTTGCTAAACAAAAATTATATCTTGAGTTACGAAACTCGAAACCAAAATCTGTATTTTTCCCTAAAATTAGACTCATATATCTACTTACTAATTTTTTTATAGAATTTTTTGTCAGGCCAATTAGTACAGTTTATTAGTTAAAGTCTCCCCTGTTTTAGGGTTTGGCTAATCTGACCTTTATGCACTACAAATAAAATTTCTTCCTATACAAAAATCCAATGATTATGCCGTTTATTTCTATAAAAAATAGACTCAATAAGGAATCTATACATATATTATGACTTCTAATTGTTTTTTTACAATTTATGGTGAATTTTTAAAGTCAGAATAGGGGATTCAGAAATCACTCTGACCTTGTTTCACTAAAACTAAAGTATCTCATAAAATACAACTCATTTACCTGTTTTGATTCCTCCATATGAAAATAGACTCAATAAGCTTTAATTCTATCTCTCATTCACTATCTAATTCCATTTCTACTAGTTTTAGTGATTTTTCAAATTTAGGTCATTGCTACTGATCAATACTGTTTTAAAACTAAATTCACCTTTTTTTCATGATTTCCATGGAATAACTAGCATTTAGGCATACATAAAACCAAACATGTCTTTGATTAGCCAATCCAATAGGTAACCATCATTAAGCATTTTCATACCATCTATAAGTTATATCATAATATTATACACTCAAAATGATTGCTATGCTATACATGCCATACTCAAAATGAAGCGTCTAGCTATACCAAAATAATTCTTGATTATAGTGTATATGGATCTCCGACGTGCTTTATGATCCTCGAGATAGCTTGTCAAAACTATAAAAGAGAAGGAAAATAAAGGGGTAAGCATTAAGCTTAGTAAGTTTGCAAGCAAGATAAATAAAACTTTCATAAGAATTATTTTACTTATCTTTTCCTTATCAAACATACATGAGCATTATATACTTACCTTTGTTCTTCTATCATTAGCTTATCTTACCTTTTGATGTATAACTCGTCTTACCTTACCTTACCTTGATGTTCTCTGTAAATTTTCCCCCGTTGAACCATTTGGAATACTAAGGATACATGGGTACCTTACCATTGCCATGACTTGTCATGGTCTTACGTGGTATCCTTGCCTTATGAGCTCACCAATGCCATGCTTTGGCATGGTCTTACATGGTACCTTTTCCTTATAGTAACTTATTAATGCCATGTCTTGATTTCCTTGCCTTAGAACCTTACCAATGGCCATGCCTTGGTACGGGCTTACATGGCATCCTTAAACCCTAATGTCATGACATTCATATCCTACACATTCCTAAGGTTCAACCGGGACTATCTGAAATTACTTCTCCTTCAATTCATGTTGGAGTCTTCTTTGAATAATTTCATGAAATAAATATACACATGCTGGAAAGTTAACAACAGTAACATAAAATAATAGAAAATTGCATTTATTTACCGCAAACTTACCTCGAAACAAAATACAATCAACTATATCGATTTAGTCCTCTATCTTTTTCTTTCCCCGATCTACCTCCGTATTTCATTCTTCTTGATCTATAATAATAAATTTAGCTTATTTAATACTCACATTTATCAAAACAGTCCTTGACTCAAACTTTGGCAAAATTATACTTTTACGCCAAAACTTTTACATATTTACACTTTTTCCCCAAGGCTTGGAAATTAAACTTCGTCCTATATGCTTATGTTTTATGACATGCTGATCATTTTTCCCTTCTATGGAAACATCAAATTCTCACTCTAACATGTACTTATGAACATTAGGTATTTTTACTCATTATGTCGTTTTACTCGTTTTTGCTTAAAATCGCTTAGCAAAAGTTGTTTAACATAAATTCAAGCTTCATATTCTATCATAAAACATCAAAATAAACACATTTCAACTATGGGTATTTTTCCAAATACAAACCCTAAGTTAAATTATTGCTAGAATAAGCTTAAGCAAGTTATCGGGACTCTAAAAACGTAAAGAACATTAAAAACGGGGCTTGGAATCACTTACTATGGAGCTTGGAAGCTTGAAACAAACCCTATCTATGGAGAACCCCTTGATATTCTTCCTAAGGAAGAAGATGAGCATATTTTGCCATCTTTTTCCCTTTTTTAATCTTTTAATTATCATATGACTAAAATACCGATCATTAAAATTTTTTTGTTATTTCTACCTATGTATATCTTTTTTTGTCCATGAAAATATAATGATTTAATTACCATTTAAGGACCTCTACTTCAATTATGCACTTCAATTTAATCCTTTAACATTTAGAACTCATATTTATCAACTTTTGCAATTAGGCCCTAATATGCAAATCGGACATGCAATCACCGAAATTTCTGATCGGTACTCTAACACATGCATCTAATCACTCGGTAAATCATAAAATTTAATCAAACTAAACTTTTCTATTTTGGATTCTTGGTTTCGCAACCACTATTCCATTTAGGCCCTATTTTGGGATGTTACATTTCTCCCTCCTTTAGGGATTTTCGTCCCCGAAAATCTTACCTGTGAAGAGATTTGGGTACTGTTCTCGCATAGCCTCTTCAGGCTCCCATGTAGCCTCGTTTATCCCATGTCTATTCCATAATACTTTCACAAGTGCAATAGTTTTGTTCCTTAATTGCTTTACCTCTCGAGCTAGAACCTTTACTGGTTCTTCACCATAAGTCATGTCTGGCTAAATCTCAACCTCTGTCTGAGAAATCACGTGTGATGGATCTGAATGATAACGACGTAGCATAGACACATGAAATACATTATGAATCTTTTCTAGCTCAATCGGCAAAGCTAACTGATATGCTAATGGTACGACTCTCTCAATCACTTCAAACAGTCCAATAAAACGTGGACTTAGTTTGCCTTTCTTGCCAAATCTGAGAACTTTCTTCCACGGGGATACTTTCAAAATCACTTTGTCACCAACTTGATACTCAATCTCTTTTCTCTTTAAATCCGCATAAGAGTTCTGTCTGTCTGAAGCTGCTTTTAAGCAATCTCTGATGACTTTTACTTTCTCTTCGGTTTCTTTGACCAAATCAACTCCGTAAATCTGATTTTCCTTAAGCTCTGTCCAATACAAAGGCGTGCGACATTTACGTCCATATAAAGCTTCATAAGGTGCCATCTTTAAACTCGATCGATAATAACTATTATTGTAGGTAAATTCTACTAATGGTAAGTACTTTTCCCAACTGCCTTGGAATTCTAATACACAGCATCTAAGCATATCTTCAAGTACTTGGATAACTCTCTCTGACTGACCATCGGTCTGAGGATGGAAAGCTATACTAAAACTCAACTTTGTGCCCAAAGCTTCTTGTAACTTCTTCTAAAACTGTGAAGTAAATCTCGGATCTCTGTCTGAAATAATTGATAATGGCACTCCGTGTAATCTGACTATCTCTGAAATATACAACTCGGTCAACTTGTCAAGTGAATAATCCATACGAACGGGATAAAATGAGCCGACTTCGTTAACTTATCAATCACAACCCATACTGCATTTTTCTTTCTCAGTGTCAATGGCAATCTTGTCACAAAATCCATAGTAACTCGGTCCCATTTCCACTCAGGAACTAGCACAGGTTGCAATAAACCTGAAGGTACCTGATGTTCGGCTTTTACTTCTTTGCCGTGATTAAGCATCTAGAAACAAACTCTGAAATATCCCTTTTCATTCCTGTCCACCAGTACATTTTCTTCAAATCCTTATACATCTTTGTACTACCTGGATGAATAGATAAGGAATTATTATGTGCTTTCTGTAAAATCTTTCGAATAAGCTCATCATTTTTTGGTACACATACCCTGTCTCTGAACATCAAACAACTGTTAGAACTGATCTGAAAATATGACTCTATATTCGACTCACACTGAGCTCTTTTGGCTAGTAACTCACTGTCATTTTTCTGAGCTTCACAAATTTCTTCAAGAAACATCGGTTTAGCTCTCAACTCAGCTAAGATAAAACCATCATCTGATAAGGCTAGACTAGTATTCAAAGCTCTTAGTTCAAACAAAGATTTCCTACTTAAAGCATCAACAACAACGTTTGCCTTACCTGGGTGATAATCGATCACTAGTTCATAATCTTTAATCAACTCTAGCCATCTTCTTTGCCTTAAATTCAAATATTTTTGAGTCGTCAAATATTTCAAACTTTTGTGATCAGTGAATATTCGGCATTTCTCACCGTATAGATGATGTCTCCAGATTTTTAGCGCAAAGACAATTACAGCTAGCTCTAAATCATATGTTGGGTAGTTTTTCTCATGTGGCTTTAGTTGTCTAGAGGCATACGCAATTACCTTTCCTTCCTGCATAAGTACACAACCAAGTCCATTCAAGGATGCATCACTGTAAATCACAAACTCCTTACCTGGTTCTGGTTGTACTAAAATAGGAGCTTCAGTCAACAATGTCTTTAACTTGTCAAAACTCCGTTGGCACTTCTCAGTTTATTCAAACTTGACATCCTTTTGTAGCAATCTTGTCAGTGGAGTAGCTATCATGGAAAATCCCTCTACAAATCGTCTATAATATCTGGCAAGACTAAGAAAACTTCTAACTTGTGATACATTTTTGGGAGGCTTCCAATCAACAATGGCTGAAATCTTGCTCGGATCAACCTTGATACCTTCACCTGAGACAATATGTCCAAGAAAACCAACCTCTCGTAACCAGAATTCACTTTTGCTAAACTTGGCATACAACTGATTATCTCTCAGAATTTGCAAAACTATTCTCAAATGCTTTGCATGCTCAGTTTCATCATGAGAATAAATCAAAATATCATCAATGAACACAACTAGAAACTTGTCCAAGTACGGTCTAAAAATTCAGTTTATTAAGTACATGAAAATGGCAGGAGCAATAGTCAAGCCGAATGGCATCATAAGGAACTCATAATGACCATACCTAGTCCAGAAAATAGTCTTCGGAATATCTAAATCTTTAACTCGCAACTGATAATATCCGGATCTCAAATCGATCTTGGAGAACACAGTGGCTCCCTTTAATTAATCAAACAAATCATCAATTCTAGGCAGTGGATACTTGTTCTTTACTGTTACCTTGTTAAGCTACCGATAATCTATGCACAATCTCATCGATCCATCTTTCTTCTTCACAAATAACACTGGTGCACCCCATGGTGAACTACTGGGTCTTGCAAAGCCTTTATCTGTTAATTCCTGCAACTGAGTTTTCAATTCTTTCAATTCCAACGGGGCCATTCTATAAGGAGCAATAGAAATGGGTATGGTACCTGGAGTCAACTCAATTCCAAACTCAACTTCTCTAACAAGAGGCAAACCTAGTAGTTCTTCCAGAAACACATCGGGAAACAAAAATACCACAGCTATTAATTCAATTTTCAATTCTGGAACCTTAGTGTTCAACACAAAAGCAAGATAAGCCTCATACCCTTTTCTCAAACATTTCTGAGCAAACATAATAAAAATCATGGCAAATGAACTATCTGACTCTTCTGAATTAACTCAAAAAATTTCCCCATTTTCACATTTCAACTCAATAAATTTCTTTCCACAATTCACTATCACATCATGTGTAGTCAACCAATCCATACCAAGAATCACATTAAATTCATCAAACGGCAATAGCATGAGATCGGCCGGGAAACAGTGACCTCTAATCATCAAAGGGCAATTTCTACCTACGTTATCTACTAGTACATGCTTGCCTAATGGATTTGATACTTTAATCACAAATTCTGTAGATTCTATAGGCATACTCATATTAGGCATCAATTTCATACAAACATATGAATGGGTTGAACCTGGATCAATTAAAGCAACAACTCTAGTATCATGAAGAGAAAATGTACCCGTAATCACATCGGAGGAGGATGCCTCTTCACGTGCACGAATAGCATAGGTTCTCGCAGGTGCTCTAACATCTGGCCTCACTGCTGAATCTCTAGATGCACCTCTATTACTTGCCCCAGCTCTCGGATTTCTCGGTGGTCTACCCTAACAGGAGCATTACCTGATCTTTCACTTGGTATCACTTCTCTTTTAATCATCTCGGAACATTCTCGAATAAAATGGTCTGGTGCACCACATCGGAAACAACTTGTCTCAGTTGCTCGACACTGACCTGGGTGACGTCTACCACATCGGGAGCACTCTTGTCTATCAGGCTGAACACTGCCAACACTTGCAATCGAAGTGGTCTGAGCTCTCGGACTCATAAATCTTCTGCCTCTGTTTCGGCCAGAATATCCAACTGAAAATTTAGATCTAGTAGAGAACTCTCTAGTCCTCTTGGATGTAGACTGAAATGACTTACTCATTGGTCTTTTCCTGGTGTCTTGCGTCTCAATTTCAACTTTGCCCTTTTTTTTAATAGCTCCTCTGCCTTACAGGCTCTCTCAACTAGGACAACAAATTCTTTTATTTCCAGAACACCAACCGACAATCGTATATCATCATTAAGCCCATCCTCAAATCTTCTACATATAATAGCCTCTGTAGACACACACTCTCGAGCATAGTTGCTGAGTGTAACAAACTCGCGTTCAAATTCAGTCACTGTCATATTATCCTGTTTCAACTTTAGAAACTCTTTTCTTTTCTAGTCAACAAATCTCTGACTGATATACTTTTTACGGAATTCCTCGTGAAAGAAATCCCAAGTGACTCTCTCTTTCGGCACAACTGATACAAGTGTCTTCCACCAGTGGTAGGCCGAATCTCTAAGAAGTGATACAACACATTTCATACATTCCTCAGGTGTGCAGGATAACTCATCAAAGACTCTGATAGTATTCTCGAGCCAAAATTCTACTTTTTCTGTATCATCATCTTTTGTAGCTTGAAACTCTTCGGCTCCTTATTTTCTGAGTTTATCAACTGGTGGCTTTTCTCTTATAACCGTACCTGTGACAGAGGAAGCTACATGGGTGGTTTGAGGATCATGAGGGGGTGGAGGTCTAACAGTCAGATTCGTACGAACGAACTCGGCAAACCATTCATTCATAGCTTGGAAGAAGGCTTCTTGAGCCACTTCTCCCTCACTAACTGTAGCGGGTCTTTCATTAAGATCTGGTGGCACTGTCCCTTCTGCGGGAGCAGGCGCGTTACTCTCTACCTCATCTACACCAACTTGCTCAGGATCCATAACTATATTAAAAAAAAAACATTTCAAAATCATCAGGAGCCGTCACACTATCAACATATAAATATGTCATGTATAGCTAGGCTCTTACTCATACTAAATATTTTGAGAACCGACTAAACCTAAGATCTGATACCAATAAATGTAACCCCCTTACCCGACACCGTCATCGGAATCGAGCACGAGGCGTTACTAAACTTACCTTACAACTTAATCAAGTTCAAACAATTTATTTTATTTCCCACAATAATCTATCCGTCTGCGATAAAGTTGCTAAAAAAATCATATCTCGATTTACGAAACTAAAATCCGTAAATTTTGTCTGAAACTAGACTCATATATCTACTTACTAATTTTTTTATAGAATTTTTGGTCGGGCCAATTAGTACAGTTTATTAGTTAAATTCTCCCCTACTTCAGGGTTCAGCCAATCTGACCTCTATGCACTACAAATCCAATTTCTTCCTATACAGAAATCCAATGATTGGGAACGAGGATTCATATTCCTTGACTTTCTAGGTTGCTGTGAAAATGAACTGCTTATCGGTCTTTTCTTCCAATTTTTAGTCTCAGCCTCTACCTTTTTCTTTTCTTTAAGTAATTCTTCGGCCTTACAAGCTCGATCAACCAATACTACCATTTCTTTTAATTCAAGAATTCCAACAAATACCTTGATGTCTTCGTTGAGCCCGTCTTCAAATCGTCGGCACATCTTGGCCTCTGTAGGAACATACTCTCTGGCATATTTACTTAATCGAACAAACTCTCTTTCATATTCTGTAACCGTCATATTACCTTGCTTCAACTTAAGAAATTCTTTATGCTTCTGATCAATAAATCTTTCACTAATATATTTCTTCCGAAACTCTTCTTGAAAGAATTCCCAAGTTATTTTCTCTTTCGGTACCACCGAAATCAAAGTCTTCCACCAATTATAAGCTGAATCCCTCAACAAAGATATAGCACATTTCAAACATTCTTCAGGTGTACAAGATAATTCGTCAAATACCCGGATAGAATTTTCAAGCCAGAACTCTGCTTTCTCGGCATCATCATCAATATTTGCTTTAAATTCTTCGGCCCCTTGCTTGCGAATTCTATCAACTGGAGTTCTGTGAAATTTCATCAGATCCATACCTTGAGGCGTCGGGGGTACAGGTTGAGGAATTGGGGGAGGTGGGGGAGGTTGTACATTTGGGTTCGTACGAACGAACTCAGTGTACCATGCACTCATCATTTGGAGAAAGGCTTCCCGACCCTTTCTCCTCCTCCCGACCAACGAGAGGAGGTGGATTTTCGATCAAGCCTTGCTCCTTCGCCCGAGTGGCGCATTACTCTCTACTTCATCTGCCACAGCTGGATCGGGATCCATTTACTATAAAAAAAATCATTTAAATGGTCAGAAGTCGTCACACTATCACAATTTATACATATGGCATGTATAGCAAAATCCGTACATACAACACGTAGTCCGAGAACTGACTAAACCTGCTCTGATACCACTTCATGTAACGCCCCCACGCCCGAGACCGTCGCCGGAGTCGAGTATGAGGTGTTACTAAGCTTAATTTAACATTTTTAGAACTTTGGATTATTTGTTTCTACATTCACAGCTTTTAAGCTACTTGCGTCTGATCACAAGAAAAATCATATCTCGAGTTACAAAACTCAAAATCAAGATCCGTAAATTTTCCTTGAATCTAGACTCATATACCTATCTACTAATTTTTTTCTAGAATTTTTGGTTGAGCCAATTAGTACAGTTTATTAGTTAGTTACCCCTGTTTCAGGACTTGACTAGTTTGACCTCTATTTACTACGAACCATATTTCTCTCTGTAAAAAATTCATATGACTATGAGGTTTATTTATACTAAAACTAGACTCAATAACTATTCTGAGGATATAAAATACACCACCTAATTATATCTTTACAATTTATGGTGAATTTCTAAAGTTGGAACAGGGGATTCAGAAACTGCTATGACCCTGTTTCACTAAAATTCAAATATCTTTTAACATATAATTCCTTTACCTGTTTCATTTGTTTCATGTGAAACTAGGCATAATAAGCTTCAATTTGATATGTATTCCATCACCAAATTCAATTTCTATGATTTTTAGGAAATTTTCAAACTCGCGTCAGTGTTGCTGCGAGCAAAGATACATTTATGGCAAATTTCATCCCTTTTATGAGTTTTTATGCATCGAGTATCTTAATAATTTTCCTTAACATCAAACATAATCTAAACTAACCATTTTCACAATTTATCATTATCAAACATTTTCTCAACCATTCCATCACCATATCATAAGATCATTTACACAAAATAGGTATATTGCTATACATGCCATACTTAAATTTACAAGCCATTTACCAAAAGTCTTAGGATAGTGTGGTGAGCCTTGACCTAACCCGACTCCTAAAGTGGCTTGTCCAAAACTACAATGAGTAAGAAGGAGGAGTAAGCATAAATGCTTAGTAAGTTCATATGCAAATAATAAGTAACATAACAAATGGTCATACCAATCAACATTAGCATGCATCACTAAAACACATATCACATTTCTAATCATTTTTCATCATCTTATTACCTTATCGTGATTGTATCAATACTCAACCCGAGGGTTAAATACATACCTGTCCAAAACGGGGGTTGGAATCACTTACTATGGAGCTTGGAAGCTTGAAACAAACCCTAGCTATGGAGAACCCTTGAAATTTCGGCCTAATGAAGAAGATGGACAAAAATTGGCTTTTAATTTTGTTTTTAATTCATTTTAATAACTAAATGACCAAAATGCCCTTACTACTAAACTTTCCAAAAATTCCTTCCATGTCCTAATTTTGTCCATGAACTTAAAATTAGTCAAATTGCTATTTAAGACCTCCTAATTAATATTTCAATGCAATTTCACACTAAAAACTTCTAGAATGCAAATTTTGCAACTTATTCGATTTAATCCCTACTTTCAATTTAAACACTTTAGGCATAGAATTTCTTCACGAAATTTTCACACAATCATGTAATCATATCATAAACCTCAAAATAATTATAAAATAATTATTTCTATCTCGGATTTGTGGTCACGTAACCACTATTCTGATTAGGCCCTAATTCGGGATATTACAAGCTAAAAAAGTGGCGTGTAAGTGGTTGAGGGGAGAGCCAAGGTTCGATTCTCTAAGCTGGCAATTGTGGTGTTCTTTTTTTGTCTTGAGTAGGCAGGAGTTGGAAGTTGAATGGAACTCTGTTGGAGAGAGTTTGAATCAGTCAAATGCATGGATTAATGAGTGATAAGGGGAGAGATTTTGGGGATTTGAAGAGAAGCTTAGAGTTGGCTGAATAGTGGGAATTGGAGAGGGGAATTCGGCTGAGGGGTTTTAGGATAGTATTTTCGGCATTAGGGACTTTAGTTGTGCTGTTTTTCTTCTGTTTAAACACCATAGGGTTGTTCTCTTTCCCTTTTTCTTCTCTAGCCAAAATTACCACCCTTTCCATCTATCTTTCTTTCTTTTCTTTTCCAAAACCAATCTATTATTACCTTTTCTTTTCATCACCTTTGCTGAATAGCCACAAGAGTCGAACCTTCTTTTCTCTTCACTTGTTGTGGCCGATTTCTTCTTCTGCTAAACTCTAAACAGTACAAAAAAGAAGACTGTGGTATGTATTCGTACTCCAAATCCATTTAGTAGTATAAATATTAAGAAAAGTTGAAACCCCCTATAGTTTAGGGAGGTTGTCGATTTGAGGTATAGGCCTTACTGGGCCTTTTGCATTTGATTTTTATGGTTTGTGTAGTAATAGAGGAGCAGCAAGGCTTGGGGTATCAGTAGTGGACAAGCTTAAATCGTATCATCGGACCTTGCGAAGGTCAGTGATCTATGATCATTAGGGGTTCTTTGGCCGAATATGGTAAGGTGGATTTTGGGTTTGATAAGCATGACTTGTACACTAAGATTGGTGATGATTAATTGTAGGTTGTCGTGGGAGACTTTGTTAGCAAACATCACATATCAGGTGTGTAATAACCCCGTAGGATCTTAGAATAATATTCGCTGAAAAGCTGAAATGCCTAAAATCTAACATTTTGGGGAACTTGAGATTTTGCATGTAGTTTTAGATGCGATAAATATGAAATGATCGGTGTTGGATCGATGGTACAGGTAAGAGCGCAAATTTGTGCACGATGGTAAGTTGGGCCTCGATGGGCTAAAATTGGGCCCAATGGGCTTCTGGGCCCATTTGGGTAAAATTGATAGAAAATGGAACTTAGACAAATTGCATGTTAACTCGGTTAGAACTATTGTAAAAATTGGGTTAAGTGGGCTGAAAGGACTAAATCGGCATTCGTAGGGCCTATTAGGGGTTTTGGGCCCAAAAAGTTCGAACTGGATAAAGTGCGTTAAAGTTATCATTTAAACACTTCGAATATTGAAATTGTTAATGAACGTGGAAAACCCATAATATTTGGTAAATTTAATATATTACCCTTAAAGTATGAAAAATGATTGTTTTACCTCTGGGTAAAAATGACCATTATACCCCTAGGGTTTAATTATGAATAAGATGCATGAAATATTGATATACATGATATGACATGATATGCACATGATATGTTATGATATGCACATGATATGCTATGATATATTCACTATATACATGGGCTGGGTTTGATATAAATGGAGGAAGTGCAAGAAGGGCTTTGCCCCAGTTATTTAAATGAGGGTAGGCCTCCAGTTATATGATGAAGCAGCTATGCTGCCAGTGGAGAGTTGGTTGGGTGGGTTGAGCTATTCCCCACATGGAGAGCTTGGCTGGTACGGGTGGAGAGTAGCGGATGGTGGGTTGAGTAGTCTCCCTAAATGGGCTTGCATACATTCATTGATACTACATGTGATATTGAATTGGGCCTATGGGCCATACCTTTTGCAGTAAAGGCTTTGGCCCAGTGATATGATTAATGAAAAGGCTTTGGCCCAGTAACCGATAAACGAAAGGCTTTGGCCCAGTAGGCTAATATTAGTTGGGCTCCGAGAGGGGCTTGTTGCACACTGAGTTTCCAAACTCACCCCCTTTTTCTTAACCTCGCAGGTGAGCCTTGATGTAAAGACTTGGAGCCGGAGGGGATTCAGAGTGGCCATGGTGATCGCTTCTGAACTTTGCAATAAGTAACCGGTGTTTTTCTTAAGTTTATCTTAACTATTAATATCACTTGTTTTTAGGTTATAATAAGGCCATTTTAACTATTTTTCTGGGATTATTTTATTTTTAGTAATTCATTACTTTTCTGATAATAAATCAAAATGAGTTAGAGCGCTTTTTCAAAATGACACTCGTTTTCAAAATAACGCAACGTTACAATTAATCGTTTATAAAAAATATCTACTTAAATGAATTTCAACTCGTTTACCAAAGTGTGGCAATGGTTGTGGGCATGTCTAGGATTGGATCCAATCGAGAGCTTGGTACTTAAGCAGCCTTCATGGTTCACCTCCTCTGGTTCGGATACCTACCTGGTGCACTACTTCCATTCACTTTGTTAACTTAGTAAAGACGATCTTTTAAAACGCTAAGAAAGACGTAGATAGAGGCATGGGTTTTTTTTAAACTCCAATGTAACTCGTCGGATTCGACCTTAACGTCTGGGCCGGGTTTGGGGTGTTACAGATTTTCTCTAACTCGGTTGACGAAGCTAGTTGAAATGCTACTGGCCCTATTCTTTCAATAATCTAGTACGGTCCAATGAAACGTGGACTCAATTTGCCTTTGCGACCAAATCGAAGTATTTTCATCCACAGAGATACTTTCAAGAATACTTTATCACCGATTTGAAATTCAATGTCTTTTCATTTCAAATCTGCGTACGATTTCTGACGATCTGAAACTGCTCTCAAACAATCGCGAATTACTTTCACTTTCTCTATAGTTTCTCTAACCAAATCAACCCCGTGAATCTGTTTTTTGCCAAGCTCGGTCCAATACAATGGATTTTGGTATTTACTACCATACAAGGCTTTGTACGGTGCCATCTTTATACTAGATTGATAGTTGTTATTATACACGAATTCAACCAACGGAAAATATTTCTCCCAATTGCCTTCTAACTCTAAAACACAACATCTGAACATATCTTCGAGAATCTGAATTACTCGTTCAGACTTTCCGTCAGTTTGTGGATGAAAAGCTATACTGGAATTCAACTTCGTACCCAGAGCTTCTTGTAATTTCTTCCAAAATCGTGATGTGAATCTCAGATCTCTATTCGAAATAATCAAAATTGGCACCCCGTGCAATCTAACAATCTCAGAAACATAGAACTCAGCCAATTTATCAAGCAAAAAGTCAGTACATACCGGAATGAAATGTGCTGATTTCGTCAGTCGATCAACGACAATAGAAATTACATCTTTCTTCTTTAGAGACAGGGGTAATCCTGATATGAAATCCATAGTCACTCTATCCCATTTCCATTCCGGTATCATCACAGGTTGAAACAAACCCGAAGGTACTTGATGTTCAGCTTTAATTTGCTAACACACTAAACATCTCGCTACAAATTCAGAAATGTCTCATTTCATACACGACCACCAATATAGTTGTTTCAAATCATTGTAAATTTTAGTACTTCCAGGATGGACGGATAAACAACCACTATGTGCCTCGTGTAAAATTTTCTGAATCCACTCTGAATTTTTTGGTACATAGATTCTATCTCGAAACATCAAACAACCATTAGATCCGATTTGGTACTCTGAATCACTAATCGACTCACTTTGCACTCTTTTAGCTTGCAATTCACTATCACATTTCTGAGCTTCAAAAATTTGCTGAAGAAAAACTAGTTTAGCTTTTAACTCAGCTAGAATCGAACAATCATCAGATAATGTCAACTGTGTATTCATTGCTCTCAAAGCTAACAACGATTTTCTACTCAAAGCATCCGTGACTACATTCACTTTCCCCAGGTGATAATCAATTACTAACTCATAGTCTTTAAGTAACTCAAGCCATCCCCGTCATTGCAAATTGAAATATTTCTGAGTCATAATATATTTTAAGCTTTTATGATCAGTAAAGATGTGGCATTTTTCACCGTACAAATGATTATGCAAAATTTTTAATGTAAATACAATAGCAGCCAACTCTAAATCGTGCGTCAGATAGTTATTTTCATGTTGCTTCAACTGTCTGGAGGCATAAGCTACAAATTTTCCCTCTTGCATCAATATGCAACCCAAACCATTCAATGACACATCGTTGTAAATCACAAATTCTTTACCTAATTTAGGTTGAACCAACACTAGTGCCTCTGTTAACAATGCTTTCAATTGATCGAAACTTTGTTGACATTTCTCAGACCATTCAAACTTGACATCTTTCTGTAGTAGTCTGGTCATTAGTGTAGCAATCATTGAGAACCCTTTTACTAAACATCGATAGTAACTAGCCAATCCTAGAAAGCTTCTGACCTCTGATACATTTCTAGGTGGTTTCCCATCAATAACTGTAGAAATCTTTCTCGGATCTACTTGAATGCCATCCGCTTAGACAATATGTCCTAAAAATCTGACTTCTCGAAGCCAAAACACACACTTACTGAATTTAGCATACAATTGTCTATCTCTCAAGGTTTGCAACACAATCCTCAAATGCCCGGCATGCTCAGACTCATCTCGTGAATAGATTAGAATGTCATCAATGAATACAACAACAAATCTATCTAAATACAGTCTAAAGATCTGATTCATCAAATCCATAAAAATGGTAGGAGCATTAGTTAGTCCAAAAGGCATAACAAGAAATTCATAATGTCCATACCTCGTTCTGAACGCAGTTTTTGCCACATCTAAGTCTTTAACTCGCAACTGATAATAACTAGATCTCACATCAATCTTTGAAAACGTTGTTGCACCTTTCAACTGATCAAACAAATCATATATTCTCGGTAACGGATACTTGTTCTTTATTGTAACCTTGTTGAGCTGACGATAATCAATACACATTCTCATTGACCCGTCTTTCTTCTTAACAAACAATACTAGCACACCCTAAGGCAAAAAACTCAGTCGTGCAAAACCTCTATCTATTAACTCTTGCAATTGAGCTTTCAACTCTTTCAAATCTATCGGAGCCATTCTATTCAGAGCTATAGATATCGGTGAAGTTCCCGGCACTAATTCAATAGCAAATTCAACCTCTCTAATAGGTGGCAACCCCGGTAATCCTTCAGGAAATGCATCCAGATATTCACAGACAACTGGCACTGATTCAATCTTTGATTCAGACACTTTTGTATCCAAAACATAAGCAAGATAAGCCTCACAACCTTTCTCACACATCTCTGAGCTGACATAGACGATTACCACGATTACCACTTGCATTTCCCGTATTTCTTGGCGGCCTCCCTCGAATAGCTATATTGCTTGATCTTACATTCTGAGATTTATCTTTTTCATTTAACTTAGGACAATCTTGAATAAAATGATCTCGCGAACCACAACTATAACAAGCTCTATTATTATTTTTCACCCAACAGTCTCCAAAATGTCGTCTTCCACACTGTTGACACTCAGGTTTAATGTCTTTCACGTTGCCAACACTCGATACCGATATAGCTTGAGCTTTAGGACTGGTGTATTACTTTCCATGATCTCTATTGGAATATCCCGCTGAAGTGGTTGATTGGTTAAAATAATCTCTTGATTTCTTTGACGAGAAAAGATAAGGTTTACTCATCGATCTCTTCCTCGAATCTCTTGCCTCTAAATCAGCATTTCTCTTTTCTTTGCTAAGTTTCTCAGCTTTGCAAGCTCTATCAACTAAAACAACAAATTCCTTCAGTTCTAAAATTCCAACTAGAAGTTTAATGTCCTCGTTCTACCCATCAACGAACCGCTTGCACATGATTTCTTCAGTAGAAACATATTCCCGAGCATACTTGCTCAACCGTACAAATTCTCTTTCATACTCTGTCACAGTTATTCGTCCCTGTTTTAACTTTAAAAACTATTTATGCTTTTGATCAATGAACCGCTGTGTAACACCCCATACCCATATTCTAGACCGAAATAAGGTACGGAGCATTACCATTCACGAAAACATGAATTTACACATTAACCTGACCTTACTCAATTTACTTACTTTAGCTTAGACTAAAGTTGATAGCATTAACAGATATACATAGATACATGTAGATTTTAAAATTTAAAAAAAATGATACTTTAAAACAAATTAATTATGACATATAACAAAATGATTAGACTCTCTCTATACATGCCATAATTCCAAAGTAGTGATTACAAAATACCAAAAAGTATTGATAGTGTAGATGAGTCTCCGACGATCTCCAAAATCCCGAGCTGGCTTAATAATTCTATAAAACAAGAAAAAGAAAAGATGGTAAGCATATAGCTTAGTAAGTAAGTACTAAATTGATATATAATTTATCAAAGTAAAACAATCATATTAGTATATGGTTACATATATTGATGACAGGCTGTTTTCTAGAGTCCTGGTTAAAAGAAAAATCATATCTTAAGCTACATATCTCAAAATTCAATTCCGTAAATTTTCCTTGAAACTAGACTCATAAGTCTATTTACTAATTTTTTTCTAGAATTTTTGGTTGGGCCAATTAGTATAGTTTATTAGTTAAAGTCTCCCCTATTTCAGGGTATGACTACTCTGACACCTGTGCATTATGAACAAAATTTCTCCCTGTACAAGATTCCAACGACCATGCCATTTATTTCCCTTAAAAATGGAATCAGCAAGAAATTCATGAATATATGGTATGACTCTTAATAATTTTTGTACAATTTGTTGTGAATTTATAAAGTCAGAACAGGGGATCTTAATTTCATTCAGAACCTGTTTCACAAGAATTCAATTATCATATAATATAGAAGTCTTTTGTTTCCCCTATTTCTTTTATATGAAAGTAGACCCATTAAGCTTTAATTCCATAAATTATTTGAGATTTAATTCTACTTCCATGATTTTTGGTGAATTTTCAAAATTATGCAACTGCTGCTGTCCAACATTGCTTTACTACAAAAATTCACTCTTACATATTTCGCTCAATCCTTTCCATTTTACTGAGGTTCGCTCACTTATCGAGCATATTGCTCATAAATTCAAATAAACATATACTTGCACTTATTTATCACATAATCACTTTCACATGTATCTTCATTTAAATCAATTTCCGTTGAACTCATCGGAATAACAATGAGATACACCACTACTTGAACATTTTCCCGTTTCCACACGTAGGCGAAGCTATATGATACGCATAGTAGCTCTGCACTTAGTACTACACATGCGACCAATAATCTGGTACACGAGTAGCTTCGCACTTAGTACTACACACGTGACCACGACTTTCGCACGCATAGTACCCCGCACTTAGTACTACACATGCGACCAATAATCACGGTACACGTAGTAGCCCGCACTTAGTACTACACACGTGACCACACAATAGTTCATTTGTATCGTTTTTATTCTGAAGGTTCAACAGGAAATTTCTCACTTTTCCAACATTTTACTAAATTAATCAATTTAAAGTCATAACTTACATCAAATAACCATTTGATAGGCAGCCATATTCCACATGTTATCAAAATACAATAACATAAAAGAAATCGATGATTTATTTACGTACAAACTTACCTCGGTGCAAAATATAGAAATTTTGTAGTTTAGTCCAAAGCTTTTTCTTTCCCCCGTTCGAGGTCGATTCCACGCCTTTCTTGATTATGAAGCTTGAAAGTTGAAGAAACCCTATTTATGGAGGAGAGTAAATTTCGGCAGCAACTAGTGATGAAGATGACCAAATTTTGTGTTATTTTTCCCATTTTATTTCATTTAATATACAAATGACCAAAATGCCCTTACTACTAAACTTTCAAAAAAATTCCTTCCATGTCCAAATTTTGTCCATGAACCTAAAATTGGTCAAATTGCTATTTAAGACCTCATAATTAATATTTCAATGCAATTTCATACTAAAAACTTCTAGAATGCAAGTTTTGCAATTTATTCGGTTTAGTCCCTAATCTCAACTTAAGCGCTTAATGCATAGAATTTCATTACTGAAATTTTCACGAAATCATGAAATCATATCATAAACCTCAAAATAAATATAAAATAATTATAAAATAATTATTTCTACCTCAAAACTTAAGCCTTAATTCGGGTTGTCACAATTCTCCCCCCTTTAGAGATTTTCGTCCCCGAAAATCTTACCAGTAAAGAGATTCGGATATTGTTTCCTCATAGCTTCCTCAGGTTCCCACGTAGCCTCTTCCATTCCATATCTGTGCCACAATACTTTTACTAAGGCTATATTTTTATTTCTTAACTGTTTAATTTCCTGAGCCAAAATCTTTATTGGTTCCTCCTCATAGGTCATATCCGGTCGAATTTCAATTTACATCGGAGGAATTACATGTGAAGGATCAGAACGGTAACGTCGCAAACATCGACACATGAAACACGTTATGAATCTTTTCCAACTCAGTTGGTAAGGCTAGCCGATAAGCCAGCCACCTGGTCCAACTCTTTCTATAATCTTATAAGGCCCAATGAAACGTGGACTTAACTTGCCTTTTCAGCCAAACCTTAAAATTTTCTTCCATGGAGATACCTTTAGAAAACTTTATCACCCACTTGAACTCAATCTCTTTTCTCTTCAAACCGCGTATGACTTTTGTCGATCCAAGCGACTTTTAGACAATCACGAATCACTTTCACTTTCTTTGATTTCTTTTATCAAGTCAACTCCGTGAATCTGCTTTTTCACTAAGTTCGGTCCAATACAAAGGAGTTCGACACTTGCGACCATACAATGCTTAAATGACGGTGCCATCTCGTATGCTCGACTAAAAAGCGTTGTTGTAGGCAAATTCAACCAAGGCTAAATATTTCTCCCAACTACCTTGAAACTCTAAAACACAACATCGGAGCATATCCTCGAGTACCTGAATTACTTTTTCAGATTGACCGTCCGTTTGTGGATGAAACGCGGTACTGAAATTCAATTTTGTACCCAAAGCTTCTTGCAACTTTTTCCAAAACCTCGAAGTAAATCTTGGATCTCTATTCGAAATAATAGATATAGGCACTCCGTATAATCTCACAATTTCAGAAATATATATTTTAGCCAACTTATCAAGGGAGTCGTCGGTACGTACTGGTAGAAGGTGAGCTGATTTTGTTAATCTATCAACCACAACCCAGATGGCATTTTTCCTTTTTGGAGTTAGAGGCAACCCTGTCACAAAATCCATCGTAATTCTGTCCCATTCCCACTCGGGAATCATCACTGGTTGAAGTAAACCTGAAGGTACCTGGTGTTCAGCTTTCACTTGCTGGCAAATCAAGCATTTGGCTACAAACTTAGAGATATCTCTTTTCATACCATTCCACCAATATATTTTCTTCAGGTCGTTGTACATTTTCGTACTACCAGGATGAACTTGCAAACAACCACTGTGTGCTTCATGTAAAATCTTCTGAATCAACTCAGTATCTTTCGGTACACATACTCGATCACGAAACATTAAGCAATCCTATAGTCTGATTCGAAAATCTGAGTCACAATCCAATTCACACTGAGCTCGCTTTGTTCGTAATTCACTGTCATTCTTCTGAGCTTCACGAATTTGTTGAAGAAATAGCGGCTTAACTCTTAATTCAGCCAAAAGCAAACCATCATCAGACATTGTTAAATTTGCACCCATAGCTCTCAAAGCAAACAAAGATTTTCTACTTAAAGCATCTGCGACTATATTCGCTTTCCCGGGGTGATAATCAATTATTAATTCATAATCCTTTAACAATTCAAGCCATCTCCGTTGACGTAAATTCAAATCTTTTTGATCCATCAAATATTTCAAACTTTTGTGATCAGTAAATATTCGGCACTTCTCACCGTATAAATAATGACGCCAAATCTTCAAAGCAAAGACAATGGTGGCCAACTCTAAATCATGTGTCGGGTAATTCTTCTCATGCGATTTCAACTGTCGTGAGGCATAAGCTACTACTTTACCTTCTTGCATTAAAACACAACCAAGACCAATTGATGATGCATCACTATAGATCACAAATTCTTTCCCCGACTCAAAGTTGCACTAAACACGGGTGCTTTGGTCAACCGCTCTTTTAACTTCTCGAAACTTAGTTGACATTCTTGGTCCAATCAAACTTAACATTCATTTGTAATGACTTAGTCATTTGAGAGGCGATCATCGAAAATCCTCGACAAAGCATTGATAATATCCGGCTAAGCCCAAAAAGCTTCTAACCTCGGATACATCCTTTGGCGGTTTCCAATTAACAATTGCAGAAATTTTGCTCGGATCAACTCGAATACCATCACACCAAACTACATGTCCCAAAAATCCAACTTCATGAAGCCAAAATTCACTTTTCTTGAATTTTGCAAACAATTTCTTTTTCTTAAAATCAGTAATACCATTCTTAAATGTTCAAAGCATGTTCGGACTCATTCCGAGAATAAATCAAGATATCATCTATGAATACAACCACAAACCTATCCAGGTATGGTCGAAAGATTCGATTCATCAAATCCATAAAGATAGCCGGAGCATTGGTTAGACCGAAAGGCATCACAAGGAATTCATAGTGTCCATACCTCGCTCAAAGCGGTTTTGGCACATCCGACTCCTTAACTCTCAACCGATAATAACCGGACCTCAAATCGATCTTTGAAAACACTTTGTGGCCCCTTTAACCGATCGAATAAATCATCAATCCTCGAACGGTACTTGTTCTTTATAGTCACCTTATTGAGTGACGGTAATCAATGCAAAGTCTCATTGAACCATCCTTCTTCTTTACGAATAATACAGGAGCACCCCAGGGAGAGAAACTCGGTCTCACAAATCCCTTTGTCTGTTAACTCTTGCAACCGAGCCTTCAATTCTTTTAATTCAATGAGCCATTCGTATGGAGAGATCGAAATTGGTGCAGTTCTGTGTAACAAATCAATAGAAAATTCTACCTCTCTAATCGGAGGCAACCCGGTAATTTTTCGGAAATACATCCGAGAACTCACAGACTACCTGCAGATCGATTCAAGCTTCGACTCGGACATTTTAGTATTTAATACGTAAGCAAGATAAGCTTCACACCCTTTTCGCATATATCATTGAAAGGATATATATGAAATCACCATAGGCAATTTATTTAATTCATTTGTTTCCACAGAAGAATTTCACCATTTTCACATTTCAACTCAAGAGTTTTTCATTCGCAATTTACTCTAGCATCATGTAATATCAACCAATCCATACCCAAAATGACATCAAACTCGTCAAATGGTAGCAACATTAGATTAGCCAGGAAACAAAGTGACTTTGAATCATCAAAGGACAATTTTTGCAAACCTTATCTACTAACACATATTTGCCTAAAGGGTTTGACACTTTAATCATAAATTCAGTGAGATTCTACGGGCAAGCTCTTACTAGATACTAAATTCACACAAACATAAGAATGAATAGATCAGGGATCAATCGATTGCAATAATGAGAGTATCATAAAGAGAAAATGTACCCGATGATCACATCGGGAGATGACGCCTCTTCCCGAGCACGTATGGCGTAAGCTCTAGTAGGTACTCTAGCTTCCGGTCTCCCAGTTAATTCCTTTGTCACACTTCTACTGCTAGCTCCACTCCTAGTATTTCTCGGAGGTCTACCTCTATTAGCAACACTAGTCCTGTCGGTACTCAAATTTTTCTTCTTCAACCCTTTTGGACAATCTTATATAATGTTCTCGAGAACCACATTTGAAACAAGCCCGCTAATCGTCCAACACTCCCCAAAATGTTGTTTGCCACAAAGTCTCTGCACTCGGGACTATTAGATCTCACATTACCTACACTCGCTATTGAAGTAGCTTGGGCTTTAGAATCCGAATATGATCTTCCACGATCCCGATACGAACGTTCAGTTGAAACATTCAATCGAGGATTCATTTCTTTAGACTTCTTTGGCTGAGATTGGAATGACTTACTAATTGGCCTCTTTCTTGCGTCTCTCGGCTCTCTCTCACGCCTTTTCTCTTCTCGTTATTCAGTTCTTGACTTTACCATTTCAGTCAACCAATACCACAAACTCTTTTAATTCTAAAATCCCAACTAGTAGCTTGATGTCTTCATTTAACCCATCCTCGAACCTCTTACACATAATAGCTTCGGTGGACACACACTCCTGAGCATACTTGCTAAGTCTGACAAATTCACGTTCATATTCCACCACGGACATTTTGCCTTGTTTCATTCAAGGAACTCTTTCCGTTTTGATCAATAAACCCATTTGGCTTATATACTTCTTTCTAAACTCCTCTTGAAAGAAATCCCATGTAATCCTTTCTTTGGAACCACCGATATCAATGTCTTCCACGGTGATATGCTGAATCCCTTAGCAATGATCGGCACACTTCAAACATTCTTGGGAGTACAAGAAAGCTCATCGAATACCACCGGTAGAATTTTCAAGCTAGAACTCGCTCTTTCGGGATCATCATCTATATTAGCCCTAAATTCTTCAGCCTTTTGCTTTGAATTTTATCAACTGGGGTTTGCTCGATCTTACCATTTCGGCACCTTGAGGAACTACGGAGGCTGGTTGAGGAATAGGAGGAGGTGGAGGAGGGTGAGCGTTTGGATTTGCCGAACAAATCTCAGTATACCAATTACTCATCATACGGAGAAAGGCTTCTGGGCCCTATCTCTCCCGATCATGTGTCTCATGCCCTACTCCCTTTGGCGCAGATCCCTTGTGCGGGGAGCGGCGCATTACTTTCTACATCATCATTTCTGACTCGGTCGGGATCCATTTACTATAAAAAAAACATGATTTAAAGTGTCAGGAGTCATCCCACTATCATAATATAATTATGGCATGTACAGATAGACTTCCACATACAGTACGTAGATTTGGGAACCGCCTAAATCAGGCTCTGATACCAATAAATGCAACACCCCATACCCATGTTCTCGACCGAAATAAGGTACGGAGCATTACCATTCACGAAAACATGAATTCACACATTAACCTGACCTTACTCAATTTACTTACTTTAGCTTAGACTAAAGTTGATAGCATTAACAGATATACATAGATACATGTAGATTTTAAAATTTAAAAAAAATGATACTTTAAAACAAATTAATTATGACATATAACAAAATGATTAGACTCTCTCTATACATGCCATAATTCCAAAGTAGTGATTACAAAATACCAAAAAGTATTGATAGTGTAGATGAGTCTCCAACGATCTCCAAAATCCCAAGCTGGCTTAATAATTCTATAAAACAAGAAAAAGAAAAGATGGTAAGCATATAGCTTAGTAAGTAAGTACTAAATTGATATATAATTTATCAAAGTAAAACAATCATACTAGTACATGATTTAATTCCATAATTTGTTTGAGATTTAATTCTACTTCCATGATTTTTGGTGAATTCTCAAAATTATGCAACTGCTGCTGTCCAACATTATTTTACTACAAAAATTCACTCTTACATATTTCGCTCAATCCTTTCCATTTTACTGAGGTTTGCTCACTTATCGAGCATATTGCTCATAAATTCAAATAAACATATACTTGCACTTATTCATCACATAATCACTTTCACATGTATCTTCATTTAAATCAATTTCCGTTGAACTCATCGAATAACAACGAGATACACCACTACTTGAACATTTTCCGTTTCCACGTGTAGCCGAAGCTATATGATACGCATAGTAGCCCGTGACTTAGTACTACACATGTGACCAATAATCTGGTACAAGTAGTAGCTTCGCACTTAGTACTACACACATGACCACGACTTTCGAGTGCACGCATAGTAGCTCGCACTTAGTACTACACATGCGACCAATAACTGCGGTACACGTAGTAGCTTCGCACTTAGTACTACACACGTGACCACACAATAGTTCATTTGTATCGTTTTTATTCCGAAGGTTCAATAGGAAATTTCTCACTTTTCCAACATTTTACTAAATTAATCAATTTAAATTCATAACTTACATCAAATAACCATTTGATAGGCAGCCATATTCCACATGTTATCAAAATACAATAACATAAAAGAAATCGATGATTTATTTACGTACAAACTTACCTCGGTGCAAAATATAGAAATTTTGTAGTTTAGTCCAAAGTTTTTTCTTTCCCCCATTCGAGGTCGATTCCACGCCTTTCTTGATTATGAAGCTTGAAAGTTGAAGAAACCCTATTTATGGAGGAGAGTAAATTTCGGCAGCAACTAGTGATGAAGATGATCAAATTTTGTGTTATTTTTCCCATTTTATTTCATTTAATATACAAATGACCAAAATGCCCTTACTACTAAACTTTCAAAAAAATTCCTTCCATGTCCAAATTTTATCCATGAACCTAAAATTGGTCAAATTGCTATTTAAGACCTCATAATTAATATTTCAATGCAATTTCATACTAAAAACTTCTAGAATGCAAGTTTTGCAATTTATTCGGTTTAGTCCCTAATCTCAACTTAAGCGCTTAATGCATAGAATTTCATTACGAAATTTTCACGAAATCATGAAATCATATCATAAACCTCAAAATAATTAAAAAATAATTATAAAATAATTATTTCTATCTCGGATTTGTGGTCACAAAACCACTATTCCGATTAGGCCCTAATTCGGGTTGTCACACGCTGACTTATATATTTCTTTCAAAACTCAGTCTGAAAGAATTCCCAGGTCACTTGCCCTCTCGGTACTGACAACAAGGTATTTGGAAACATAAAAATTTATATACTTTTTCATACCCAATTTTACTTAAATTCATGCAAATCTGGTTAAATTCTTGTCGAAAAATAATTAAATATTATAAAATAATTAAATCGTGTTAAAAATATGAACATGGTGAATTTATTTAATTTTATACTTAATTTTTATTAATTTTGACTATTTTTTGACAGATTCGCGCAAAGGGCGAAAATTGGCTCGGCTGACACTGCTGAAAGCACAAAACCGAGAAACAATTTGAAGTATCGAGGCACGTTAATTTCCAGCCTAAGACGGTCCAGAAATGTGTATTAATTCATAATTTAATTAATTTTAATTTATTCCCCATTTAATTTGGGTTAAATAAATTATTTTTAATTAATTATGAAGAAAGGGTCCTGTTGAACCGCACCGGTCGAGCCAAATTGAGTGAACCGCACCGGTCGAGCCAAATTGAGTGAACCAAACCAGCCACCAAATGGGAAGCCCAGAACCGTCCATATGCTGACCCAAATCAGCATTTTAGCTGATTAAATATGCTTGCAAAAAGGCCCTCAAAAGACTTCTAAATTGCATTCAAACCCCACCTTAATTTATGGCTTGGTAGATTTGCCCCAAGCCTAAAATAACAAAGTTGAAACTCTCAAATTTGCCATGTGTGTGACCGGCCAAGGGAGGTCTCTTTGGCTGCTGGAATTTGCTATTTTTAGCAGCCACAATCAGCTATAAAAGCCACCCCTTGCTGATCATTCAAAGCATCCCTCACTTCACATCATTTTCTCATTCCCTCTCTCACTTTTCTCTCATTTTTTCCATTCCATTCCCTTTTGTTCAAGTGCCGATTTCTTCTCTTGGGAAAGAGACTTTCATCAGACATTTGGAGCAGCAATTTAGGTGTTCATAAGCCACCTTGATAGCCAAGGCCAATGAATAACGCAGAGCGGAGCAACTAGTCAAACCACGGAGAAACACCAGATTTGCTTCTTGTTCCCTATCTCTTTAAATTTTGTTGTTGTTTTGATGAACATGATTATGAATATTTATGCTATTGAAATGGTTATTTTAATCAATTCAGCTTAAATTATGTTTGTGTTGGGTTGATTATATTTTTCCTGCTTAAATTGTTAAAACCGTGTTTATGCTGTTATAAGCCTCGATAAGATGCTTGATTAAGTAAAATCAAGCCTAAGTTATTCTTGCGTTACAACTGTGAGGTAACTAATGAATTAATTATTTAAACGGATTGCAATTGTAATTAATTGACACAGTACTTAATCAGTGCATGTTTATTCCTCTAAGGTAGCTGAAGGTTAAATTAACAATGTATCTGGCGATATTATTGCCTTGCATAACTTGCAAGATTATTGTGATTAAATTGTTTCAAGGTAGGGATGACTTGTTACTTCACATAGTCTTTTATATGCTTATTGGATTTAATTAATCGTTTGAATTGACATAGGGATCTGCAAGAGATTGGTTCAATTTAATGAGTATGTATGTGTAATAACATGTTTGCTTGCTAGAATCTGTTTAGTCGGTTGAATTGACATAGGGATATATCAAGAGATGAATGGATTTTTGTATGTAAATTTGTTCATAAGTTAGCAAATTACTGGGTTGCTGTGAAATTATTCGTAACAATATGAACATAAGTTTAATAATTTTAAGTTAAAGAATTATAATTAATCCAACACAAGTATGTTACATTGATTAAATCTTATTTGAAATCGTGCATTAGAACCACTTTGTTTTATTTTAATTATCTACTTAGTTTTTAAATAGTTTTTGACCATCTTTCAAAATCAAATTATTTTTACCTTGCCAAAGTGTTTTACAATTAATTTCATAAATAATTCTTTTTATAGTCCCTGTGGGTACGATAACTCGACATTTACTTGTCACTTTATTACTTGTTGCGATTGTGTACACTTGCACATTTTTCCATCGTTCCAAGTTTTTGGCACCGTTGCCGGGGACTGTTTTATAAAAAAGTCATTATTTGTGAAATTGTTAGTCTTACATTTTGGTTTATTTTCCTGTTTAATTTTTTTAACTCACTTAATTTTTCTTCGATAATTTAGGTGTTTATGAGTATTGACCAGATCATTGACTTACTCCCTGTAGACCCTGAGATAGAACGAACCTTTCGACAGCGAAGAAGACAAGCGAATCAGAGAAGAACTGAAGGGATGAATTTCGAGAATATGAATCAAGGAAATGGAGCAAACCTTGCTCAAAATCCTATCCTTATTGCTAACGATAGGGATAGAGCCTTAAGACAATATGCTATGCCAGTATTTAACGATTTTAATTCGGGCATTAGGAGACCCGAAATCGAGGCACAACAATTCGAGCTGAAGCCAGTCATGTTTCAGATGCTTCAGACAGTGGGCCAATTCAGTGGAATGCCTACTGAAGATCCTCATCTTCACCTAAGACTATTTATGGAGGTGAGCGACTCTTTCAAATTAGCTGGAGTTACCGAAGATGCATTATGATTGAAGCTGTTCCCATACTCACTACGGGACAGAGCTCGAGCCTGGTTGAATTAGTTGCCACCAAACTCAATCTCTACATGGCAAGAGTTAGCCGAGAGATTCCTCATGAAGTATTTCTCGCCTAGCAAGAATGCTAAGTTGAGGAACGAGATCACTGCCTTCCAACAAATGGATGATGAGTCCTTGTATGAGGCATGGGAACGATATAAAGAACTATTACAAAAATGCCCTCATCACGGAATCCCACATTGCATCCAACTTGAGATATTTTATAATGGTCTCAATGCTCACACGAGGATGGTAGTGGACGCTTCTACTAACGCTGCTCTCCTTTCTAAGTCTTATAATGAGGCTTATGAAATCATCGAGAGGATCGCCAGTAACAATTATCAATGGCTGACCAATCGAGCCACATCAGGAAGACGAGTCGTTGGAATACATGAAGTGGACGCTTTCACTTCACTCGCATCTCAGGTATCTTCAATATCCTCAATGTTTAAGAATCTTCACACTAATGGGTCTAACAGTTTTGCAGCCCAACCACCTTACCAATTTTAGAGTATAGCCTATGTTTATTATGGGGAGGGACATTTTCTCGAAGAATGTCCATCAAACCCCGAATCCGTATATTACATGGGTAACCAGAACCAAAATCGAGAAAGGTAGGGACTGCAATCCAACTTCTACAACCCATCGTGGCGAAACCACCCGAATTTTTCCTGGAGTAACCAAGGGGCTAGAACCAGTAACAACTACGCTCAACCTAGATTGACTCAGCCGCCTAGCTTTTCCCAACAAGTTTAGAACCCAGTTCAAGCTGAACCATCCAATAGTTTGGAGAATCTGCTGAAGGCATACATGGCGAAGAATAATACCTTAATTCAAAGCCAAGCAGTTACACTGAAGAATCTGGAAAACCAAATTGGCCAGCTTACAACTGAACTTAGGAACTGACCACAAGGTGCTTTACCTAGTGATATGGAGAATCCAAGAAATCCAAGGAAGGAACATTGCAAAGCGTTAACACTGAGGAGCGGAAAGACAGTAGAGCCCAACATTGTCGAAGCTAAAAAGGAGCCAGCTGATGCTCAAGAATCAGAGGAAGTTCAACCGAGTGTTGAAATTCCAGTTCCACAAAAACCAGAATCTGCAAAACCCAACAAGGTAATTTTAGAACCAGCTAATTTTGATCAACTAACAACTCCGTTGATGCAGAATTGCTGCAGAAAATGAACCAACCAGTTCTAGTAAAGAAACCATCACCACCCTACCCTCAAAGACTTCAGAAGCAAAAGCAGGAAATTAAATTCAAAAAATTCCTAGACTTACTCAAGCAACTTCACATCAACATCCCGTTGGTTGAAGCACTTGAACAAATGTCGAACTACGTCAAGTTCATGAAGGATACCCTATCCAAAAAATGAAGACTCGAAGAATTTGAGACAGTATCTCTAACGAAGGAATGCAGCGCATATCTTCAAGACAAACTACCCCCAAAATTGAAGGATCCTGGATGTTTTACCATACCTTGCAACATTGGAGCAACATATTGTGGTAAGGCATTATGTGACTTGAGTGAAAGTATAAACTTGATGCCTATGTCAATATATAAAAATTTGGGGATAGGTGAAGTCAGACCTACTACGTTTACACTTCAACTAGCAGATCGATCCCTAGCACATCCAGAAGGAAAAAACGAGGACGTATTGGTACATGTAGATAAATTAATATTTCCTGCTGATTTTGTTATCCTAGATTTTGAAGTAGACAAAGAAGTGTCGATTATCCTAGGAAGACCGTTCTTAGCAACCGGAAGGACCCTTATTGATGTGCAGAAGGGCGAGCTTACGATGCATGTTCAGGACGACCAGGTAACAGTTAATGTTTTTTAGTCTATGCAATTTCCTGACACAATTGATGATTATTCTATAGTATCTGATTTAGAGGATTTAATAGTGGAAAAGGAGCTCAATAATGTTGAAGATCCATTGGAACAAATTTTGACATCAGATCCTCCAAATGATGAAGAGGAGGATGAATGCTTAGCTTTGTTAGAAGCTAATCAAAGGGGGTTTAATCCACAATCCCGCTTTGAATCTTTGAAGTTGGAGAAGAGGGATTATTCCCAACCATAAGCGTCAATTGAGAAACCACCTAAATTAGACTTAAGGTATTACCTTCACACTTAAAATACGTTTATTTAGGTAACTCTTCTACTCTGCCTGTGATTGTTTCAGCAGAATTAACTACTGAGCAAGAAGAAAAACTCATCTTGGTGCTGAAACAATTCAATAAGGCTATCGGATGGACCATAGCTGATATCCGCGATATTAGTCCATCTGTATGCATGCACAAGATTATCCTGGAAGATGGCAAAAAAGGGACGATTGATGGACAACAGAGACTGAACCCCATCATGAAGGACGTGGTGAAAAAGAAAATTATCAAGTGGTTAGATGCGGGTATCATTTATCCCATCTCAGACAGTTCGTGGGTAAGTCCGGTCCAGTGTGTGCCAAAGAAGGGAGGTATCACCGTTGTAAAAATTGAGAATAACGAGTTGATACCAACTAGAATAGTTACGGGATGGAGGATTTGCATCGATTACCAGAAGCTGAACAAGGCGACTAGGAAAGATCACTTTCCTTTACCGTTCTTGGACCAGATGCTAGATAGACTCGCGGGGCGAGACTATTACTGTTTTCTTGACGGATACTCGGCATATAATCAGATTACGGTAGCATTAGAAGATCAGCACAAGACAACGTTCACCTGCCCGTACGGTACATTTGCATTTAGACGCATGTCATTTGGTTTATGTAATGCACCTGCTACATTTCAAAGATGTATGATGTCTATTTTTACTGACATGGTTGAAAAGTACTTGGAAGTTTTTATGGATGACTTTTCAGTGTTCAGAGATACTTACGATGATTGCTTAGCCAATCTAGCTAAGGTACTAAGACGATGTGAGGAAATAAGCCTAGTACTTAACTGGGAAAAGTGCCATTTCATGGTACGAGAAGGAATTGTTCTAGGGCATCGGATAACGAGACATGGAATTGAGGTAGACAAAGAAAAGGTAGATGTTATTGAGAAGCTTCCACCTCCAACATCTGTAAAGGGTGTTAGGAGCTTTTTGGGTTACGCCGGGTTCTATCGAAGATTTATGAAGGACTTCTCCAAAATTGCTAAACCCTTATGCAAATTATTGGAGAAGGACACAATGTTCAAGTTCGATGATGAATGCTTAAAGGCTTTCAAGGATTTGAAGGTTCGATTAGTTACAGCACCCATAATTGTCACACCAGACTAGGATCTACCATTTGAATTAATGTGTAACGCAAGTGATTTCGCGATAGGAGCTGTCATGGCCAACAAAGGAACAAAGTTTTTCATCCCATCTACTATGCAAGCCGGACTCTTACAGGAGCTCAATTGAACTATACGGTAACAGAAAAAGAGTTACTTGCTATTGTATTTACTTTTGACAAGTTTCGGTCTTATCTTGTAGGTACCAAAGTAACTGTTTATACGGACCACTAGGCAATCAAGTACTTACTCGCCAAGAAAGATGCTAAGTAGAGATTGATCCAGTGGGTGCTTCCACTTCAAGAGTTCGATCTAGAAATTCAAGATCGGAAGGGAGTAGAAAACCAAGTAGCAGATCACTTGTCCAGATTGGAGCCGCAAGAAGGGAATGCTCCTATTATACCGATTCAGGAAACATTCCCAGATGAACACATACTGAAGGTAAGTCATGTCCATAGTACCCCTTGGTATGCTGATATTGCTAACTATTTAGCTTGTGGTTTGATGCCAATTGATAAGACGTATAAACAAAGGAGAAAGTTTTTTTCACAATGTGAAGTACTATTTTTGGGAAGAGCCATACTTGTTTAAAAGGTGTGTAGATCAGATGATCGGGAGATGCATGGCAGAAGATGAAGTACAAAAAGATTTTATACCATTGTCACTCAGCTCCGAGTGGGGGACACTTCGGAGGTACTTGTACGGTGGACAAAGTATTGCAAGCCGGATTCTTTTGGCCAACACTATTCAAGGATGAATACGCGTACGTAAAGAGCTATGACCGATGGCAAAGGGTCGAAAATGTCACCAACAAAAATGAGATGCCTCGAACAAACATCATTGAGGTAGAATTGTTTGATGTATGGGGTATTTACTTTCTTCATCCTTTCCTTCCGTCTTTTGGTCACAAATATATATTGGTAGCAGTAGACTATGTGTCCAAATAGGTCGAGGCTGAAGCTTATCCGACAAATGATGCTAAAGTTGTAATTAAGTTCTTGCAAAAACCCGTGTTCACAAGGTTTGGAACCCCAAGAGCTATCATTAGTGATTAAGGGTCCCACTTTGTAAACAAGTGGTTAAAATGGTTATTAGACAAGCACGGAGTGAAACACAAGGTTGCGACAGCTTACCATCTGCAGACGAATGGGCAAGCTAAACTGTCAAATAAAGAGATCAAAGGCATACTTGAGAAGGTAGTTTGCCCAAACCGACGAGATTGGTCCAAAAGGCTGGACGATGCTTTATGGGCTTACAGAACAGCATACAAGACACCTTTAGGGATGTCACCCTACAGGTTGGTCTTTCGGAAAGCATGTCATCTACCCTTAGAGTTAGAGCACAAGGCTTACTGGGGTCTTCGACAACTCAACTTGGATCTTAAGCTAGCTAAAGAGAAACGGATGCTTCAACTCAATGAGCTAGAGGAACTCCGGCTATTCTCCTACGAAAATGCCAAATTATTCAAGGAAAGACTTAAGAAATGGCATGACAAGCACATTCGAGTTCGAGAATTTGAAGCAGGTCAGCGAGTTTTGCTATTTAATTCTAGACTAAAGTTCTTTTCAGGTAAGCTAAAATCACGTTGGTCCAGTCCATTTACGATTCATCGCGTCTATCCATACGGAGTTGTCGAGCTCCAAGGTAAGGGAGGTAATTTTCAAGTTAATGCTCAGCGCTTGAACCACTATTGGGGAGATAAGATTGAACGGAATGAAATTTTGTTCATTTTATCGGATGTTTAAAATTTTCTTATTTTCAGTTTTAATAAAAGATTTAGAGTATATTTTCGGGACCAATATGTTTAAATAAATTTTGTTTAGGAGGTTGGAACTTAAGCGGGACCGCTTGTGACCCCTCCAATATTTCCTGGGAATTGATTTTAACATAATTTTCCTAAAAATTATTCTCTAAATAGAAATTTTACTCTTTTATTTTTCAAAGAAAAAGGTCAATTTTGACCCGAGTCTTAAATTGCAACTCAATTCCAAATTTTCATTAAGTCTAGGGACTTAATTGAAACATTTTTAAAATTTGGTTGCTCTTTTCGTAAATAATAAAAACTAGAAGCCTCTTTTGCAAATATTTTCAAAAGGCTTCTAGAATAAATGTTTTTAGTTTAAAAAAAAATGATAATTATTAATATATAATTATAACCATTATAATATATATTAATTATTATCAATTTTTGGGTTTTATTTGATAAGTTTTTATGATAAGATGATAATCTTTAATATATAATTATATCTATTATAATTTATATATCAATCTTTATCAATTTAGCATAAAATTAAGATTTTATCTTTATTTGACCAAATTAAATAGCAATTAATAATTTAATATGCTTATATCTAATTATTAATTGTTGTTATCTTTATATAGGATTAGAACTTAGAATTTTTTTGTTTTAAGAATTCTACTCTAATTCCTATTTCTCCCTCTATAAATACCACCCATCTTCCCATTCATCTAACACTTAAAACCCAAAGCACCAAAGTACCAAAGTGCCGAAACCTCAAGCAACAGCACCACCAAGCAGTCGGCCAGCACACGCCCAGCTCCATCACACGCACATCTCGCGCACAACGCGCGCGTTGCCTCTAGCGACCCCAGCCTCAGCTCGCGCCAGGCCCTCACCCCGCATGCGATACCTGCCCTCCGCACCATCCTGTGCTCACCCAAGTCCTACCTGCTGCCGAACACCCGTGTTGCTGATTGCTACCAGCCCTGCTGCGCACTGCTCCCACACGCACCATGCCCGCACACCCTAGCTGCTTGTGCGGCACTCCTTTTCCATCCACCCTAAGCCACAAACCTTCCAACCCTTCTTTTTAATTCCCATCTTTTTCTTCATTATTATTATTAATTTCTAGAGTTCTTATTTTTTTACAAAAAAGGTGGTAAGACCTAGTTTCTCTTAATTTTTTTAATTCTATTAATTAATTTTTCAATTCATTGAATCATTAACAATTTTTATTCAATTTTATTGAGAAACTAATTTTTTCCATCTTATGATCAGATTAAACATGCCTCATAAGAGAACTCGTGCGTCCGCTCAAATTGATGAAACACAAAACAAATTCTACTATGAAGAAGCCAAAGTGAGATACGAAAGTATCTTCAAAAATCAATAGATGCATCTAGAAAAAAGATTCACTTTACAGGAGAGCAATTACCGAGACTTTATGGCACGTATTCGTCAAGTTGCTGAAACCCTCAATTGGGAGTTATTTTGTGAAAAGAGACCTAGTGTGGATGACGAACTACTTCGTAAGTTCTATGCAAATTTAACTTCAAGCGAGATGACAGAAGTTCCAGTTCGCGAAATCAAGGTACCGATAAATTTAAATACTATTAATGAGTTCTTTGAATTGCCAGATTTCAAAAACGATGAATATTCCACATTGATAAGCAATATCAAGCCTAAAAATTTGCAAGAAATTCTTGAGGAACTGACACTTCCAGGTTCTATATAGACTGTGTCAAAACAAGGAATCCACACTTGTCGAAGAGAATATTTGACGCCACTCGCGAAGGAATGGTTTTACTTCATTTGATTCAACCTTATGCCTAGCTCACATGGGACTACGATCTCATTAGAGTGAATGGTCTTATTGTACTCGATTCTAACTGGTAAGACCATTGATGTGGGGAAGATCATCTTGAGGGAGATACGGAATTGTGCCGTTAAATGCTCTGGCCCTGCTCACTTCCCCTTTACAATAACTATTTTATGCTTGAAGGCTGAAATTCTTGCGAATGTAAGGAAGACAAGGTATAGCCAAGGCACAATCACGAATTGGGACCTTTACCGAGTAGCTGGAGACTCAGTTCTACAGCAATGAGTTGAAGTAAGTGAGGAACCAGAGGACCCTGATGAAGAAGAAGATCCCACGATGCAATCATTTGAAGTCCTTGATAAAGTAGAATCAGTGGAGCCAGAAGCTAAACCTGATGCTGAAACTTTAATGTTTAGAGCTCAATCGCCGAGCCCAGACCTTCGAGATGAGCTATCAAAATTGATGGACTTAATGCAACCTATGCAATGGCAGCAAGAAGCCTACTGGAAATACTAAAAAATAAGGGATGACTCGATGAGAAGTGCTTTTAAGAAAATATACAATGACCCATTTATTTTTTTGTCTGAGTTTCCAGATTTCATATTTGAACTATGGAGTTCATTATCAAAGAAGGAGCGAAGCGATTCATGCAAAGGCGATAGTGATGGAGCAAAAGATGAGTCAAATTCAGAAGGGTCTGCCAATAAATAAATGGAGGATCTTGACTTTAATTTATTTTTGTTCTTAGGAATAACTTTAATTAGGAATTTTTTTATTTTTGCATAATAAAACAAGAGAGGAAAATCATTAATAAAATGTGAGCAAGTCACAAAATTTAAAGTGTGGCAATAGATATATACATGTCTAGGATTGGATTTAGAAAGAGCTTGGTACTTAAGCAGTCAAATTGACTCACCTCCTCTTTTTTAAAATCCTACCTGGTGTATAGTATCTATTCACTTTAAACAATGAGGACATTGTTCATTTTAAGTTGGGGGGACCGAAAAATTGAATTATTTCCACTCAGAATAAAATTTTTCTTTTAATTATGATTAGGATTTATTTTGTTCAGAAATTTGAATGCTGTTAAGTATGCTCAATTTGAGTATGAATAAAGTTCTATTATTTCAATAAATTATTATGTTAGCTTAATAATGACATAAATGTATTTTTAATAAAGCATGCAAATTCGTACCATAAAATTTTTAGTTCTTTAGGAAAGTTAGGTATGCATGAAAGTTTAAGTCTTTAGAATTGACTTAGTAGTTTCTTGAGGCGAAATCCTAGGGAGAATGGAACGTTAGAAATGATTTAAGCAACTATTGTTTGGACCGTTTGAGCCTTTCAAGCCCACCATGGTAAAATTTTATCCTTTGAAACCCAACTTTGAGACTATATGGCTTAATCTTATTTCGACCCTTACACTAAATAGTCATTACCTTTCGCTTAATGATCTTAAAATTGTCCCAAACACTAGGCTCGGTAATATTCAAGATGTATTTCAAAAATAAGTTTAGGGGAGTTGAAAAAGTATCAATTGCTCGAGAATTGCAGTACACAAAGTAAGTGCTCGTGTTAACAAAAAAAAAGAAAAGAAAAAGAAAAGAGAGCACATGTATTTGAAAGAGATGTACAAAAGAGCATATGAAAGTCAAGTTGGTGTATCGAAGGTAAAAATTCTGAAGGTTTAACCAAAATTTATCCATCATTCACCTACCCCTAGCCTAGCCATGTTACAACCTTGATAGAGACCTATTGATTCAAAGTCCTCATGCCACCTACATTAGTGGAGAGAAATTGCTACGATCAACATATGAAGACATAAGTTAAGCTTAATGATTGCAGCTTAGTCTTGAATAGAGGAATAAAAATCAAATTGGTAAGGGTTAACATGTCTTTATTACAAAAGCATTTAGTCTAAATTTTTCTATTATAATAAGTCGTTGAATTTAATTTGAACAATATGTATGCTTAAGTAGCATAACTATCAGATTTCTTGTCTTTGAGCATAAGTATTTTAAATTCATAATTCTGGGAAAAATATTGTTCTGATCAAAGGTGTTTCCGAGAGATTCTTTTCAAAATTTTGGCATTACTCGGGACGAGCAATGAATTAAGTTTGGGGGTGTGGAAACACAAAAATTTATATACTTTTTCATACCCAATTTTACTTAAATTCATGCAAATCCGGTTAAATTCTTGTCGAAAAACAATTAAATATTATAAAATACTTAAATCATGTTAAAAATATGAACATGGTGAATTTATTTAATTTTATACTTAATTTTGATTAATTTTGACTATTTTTTGACAGATTCGTGAAAGGACGAAAATTGGCTCGGTTGACACTGCTGAAAGCACAAAATCGAGAAGCAATTTGAAGTATTGAGGCACGTTAATTTCCAGCCTAAGATGTGACAGCCCTAATTTGACCCTAGTCGGAAAGTGGTTTCAGGACCACAAAACCGAGTCACAAAAATAATTAACCATTATAATCTATGCTTATAATATGCGTAAATGCCTGTGTGAAAGTTTCATGCCTTGATTTTTGTCATTTGCATGTGAAATTTATTAAATAGGACTTATATGAGACATTTTTGAAATGCGATAGGTTAATGTGTAAGGGTCTATTAATGCATGTTATAAAAGTATGGACTTGCATGTCAAATTGTCCATTTTAGTTAGTGGCCGGCCATGTTGTTAATTGTTATATAACATATATATATTATATTAGCATTATTTCTATTATATGGTTTTATAATATGGAATAAGGTTATTAAAGATAGAAAATGGTTGAAGAAAACAAAGAATTCATCTTTACTTCCTTCTAGCCAAAAATAAGAGAACAAGAGAGGAAATAGCTCAAGTCTTTCGGTCACCTTTGAGCTGGAAATTAAGGTAAGAAATTCAAGTTAGTTTTTTTTGAAATTTTAGCATAGTTTAAGCTAGATCCTAAGTCCCTTACTTAGCCCATGCCAAAATTTTGAAGTTGATGGCGATATGAGCATTCAGCCATGGAAGATGTTAAAGAGAATGGTTGTTGTTTCATGTTCTTTTAATGAATAATTGTAGATAGGTGAAGTTGGGCCAAACAAATGAGCATTCATATGCATTAGATGTTAAGTGAGAAAATTTGCTAATATGTTGTGTGTATTATAGCCGAATGTGAACTTGGTTACTATTGAGAAATGTTTGTGCTTTAAAATGATGAAATGAAGATTATACTTAAGTGAAATTATAGATTTGTGATGATTGATTGGTGATATGCATGTTTAAACAACATGTATGCAAAGAATGTGTGAAAGAGTGAATTGGTAATAATCTGCTTGGGACAGTAGCAGTAACGTGATTTTGGAAAATCACCATAAATTGTGGAGTTGAGTTAGAAGCTGAATAAACTATGTAATTAAAGCTTGATGAGTCTAGTTTCTTATAAAAAAACTACAAAAGCAAAAGAATTTCCGATAATAAGATATTTGAAGTAATGTGGGACAGAGTCAAAATGACTTCTAGATCCCCTGTTCTGTTTGTATAAAATCATTATAAAATGTATAAAAATGGTCATAAGATAAAATTTATATGCTTAGACTCCTTAATGAGTCTAGTTCCAAATGAAGTAAACTAGAACATATTTTGAATTCTTTACAATGAGAAATTTATTTCGTAGTGAAGAGTAGTCAGAATAGTCAAACAGTAAAACAAGGGAAACTTTAGGAAAAATATGGTATTGATTGGCTGAACTAAAAACTATGAAAATTTTATGGATAGAAGATAAATGAGTCTATTTTTAGGGAAAATTTACGACAATTGATTTGGAGTTTCGTAGCTCTAGTTATAAATAATTTAGTGACTATTGCTTAGGAAGTCAGCTTATTGTGAAATTGTGATTATATTGTAAACATTGATAAAAATTTGCTAATGAATTGCTTATTGATTTCTTATAAGCTTACTATAATCTGTATGTGTGAAAGTCGAATATATATGTAATATATTCTAAAAGTAATACTTGAATAGTCGAATGATGGCTAGTTTAAAATTTGTTGAATTAAAGCTCAAGAGCATAGGGGGCAATTTCGGATAAGGGAAAAGAGAAAGTAACCGAGTAGCCATTTCACAACTGTTCAAGTATATCCGAGGTAAGTTTTAAGTAGTCACCTTTAGTATATAATTGATGATGCCTTGATGTGTATACATTAGATGAATTGTGGCCTTTTGGTTCTACTTGAATTAAGTTGTGAGATAAATAATTTAGGTATAAGACATATAGTTGAATGGTCACTATGGGTTAAGCTTGAATGGTGAAATGGATATGTGATATTTATGTATGACTTTTGAACCGAATGTAAATGACTACTAATGTGATAAGTTGAATGAGATGTGTTAATATATGATTAAATATGCTTGATATTTGGTATTATATCCAGGTTAAAGTCCCATGAGCTTAGTCTTTGGTATTATATACAGGTTAAAGTCATGAGAGCTTAGTCTTTGGTATTATATCAGGTTAAATCCCGTGAGGCTTAGTGCTGGTATTATATTCGAGCTTAAAGCCCCGCAGGTTTTGTACTGGTGACTGGATCCGGGTTTTAAACCTAGCAGGCTTAACGCCGGTGATTCAAGTAAGATTATGAATTTGAAGGTTCGAATTAAACTACTAGTGATTATGTATGATATATTATGATAGTCAGGTATGTATTATGTACTCGCATGTGAATTGATTTTTAAGGTGAATTATTAGTATCAAAGAATGATATATGCATGTGAATGATTACTATATCTACGATTAAGAGCATGACTTATTCGGTCGATGTCTGACATTATATAAAAGTCTGTGACTTAAATCAATTGTATGAGCTATGAAGTAAAGTAAAGTACGTGCTGAGATTTCTTTGTGTATTCACATATTTATACACATATATATATTCGGCCAAGTGATAACTAATTAGAATATTAGTTTTCTGATACTAAATGCTCGATTTAAATGACAAGTTTTAATTGTTTGTATTGCTTAAAACTTACTAAGCCTTGAAAGCTTACTCTATTCTTTATTTCCCTGTTTTATAGATTGTTGATTCTAGCCACCGACTCAGGGATCGTCAGCAGTTAATCACACTATCAATATTTTTGGGTACAGTTGTATTTTGGACTCGATATGGCATGTATAGGTTATGCTGTTAATAGCGATATTTTGAATTTGTAATTACTCTGGCCATACGAAAATGGCGTATAACTTAAATATTAGTATGTATTCCATCTCGATCTCTGTTTATGTTTTTTACAAGGTGAATGAGGTTATTAAATGTTTAGTTCGGTAATACCTCTTAGCCTTAACCTGGCAGTCGGATTCGGGTTAGGAGTGTTACATAAGATGGTCCAAAAATGTGTATTAATTCATAATTTAATTAATTTTAATTTATTCCCCATTTAATTTGGGTTAAATAAATTATTTTTAATTCATTATGAAGAAAGGGTCCAGTTGAACAGCACCGATCGAGCCAAATTGAGTGAACCGAACCAGCCACCAAATGGGCAGCCCAAAACCGTCCATATGCTGACCCAAATCAGCATTTTAGCTGATTAAATATGCTTGCAAAAAGGCCCTCAGAAGACTTCTAAATTGCATTCAAACCCCACCTTAATTTATGGCTTGGTAGATTTGCCCCAAGCCTAAAATAGCAAAGTTGAAACTCTCAACTTTGCCATGTGTGCGGCCGGCCAAGGGAGGTCTCTTTGGCTGCTGGAATTTTCTATTTTTAGCAACCATAATCAGCTATAAAAGCCACCCCTTGCTGATCATTCAAAGCATCCCTCACTTCACACCATTCTCTCATTCCCTCTCTCACTTTTCTCTCATTTTTTTTCATTCCATTCCCTCTTGTTCAAGTGCTGATTTCTTCTCTTGGGAAAGAGACTTTCATCAGCCATTTGGAGCAGCAGTTTAGGTGTTCATAAGCCACCTTGGTAGCCAAGGCCAATGAATAACAAAGAGAGGAGCAACTAGTCAAGCCACGGAGAAACACTAGATTTGCTTCTTGTTCCCTATCTCTTTAAATTTTGTTGTTGTTTTGACGAACATGATTATGAATTTATGCTATTGAAATGGTTATTTTAATCAATTTACCTTAAATTATGTTTGTGTTGGGTTGATTATATTCTACCTGCTTAAATTGTTAAAATCGTGTTTATGCTGTTATAAGCCTCGGTAAGATGCTTGATTAAGTAAAATCATGCCTAAGTTATTCTTGCGTTACAACTGTGAGGTAACTAATGAATTAATTATTTAAACGGATTACAATTGTAATTAATTGACACAGTACTTAATCAATGCATGTTTATTCCTCTAAGGTAGCTGAAGGTTAAATTAACAATGTATCTGGCGATATTATTGCCTTGCATAACTTGCAAGATTATTGTGATTAAATTGTTTCAAGGTAGGGATGCCTTGTTACTTCACATAGTCTTTTATATGCTTATTGGATTTAATTAATCGTTTGAATTGACATAGGGATATGTAAGAGATTGGTTCAATTTAATGAGTATGTATGTGCAATAACATGTTTGCTTGCTAGAATCTGTTTAGTCGGTTGAATTGACATAGGGATATGTCAAGAGATGAATGGATTTTTGTATGTAAGTTTGTAAATAAGTTAGCAAATTACCGGGTTACTGTGAAATTATTCGTAACAATGTGAACATAAGTTTAATAATTCTAAGTTAAAGAATTATAATTAATCCAACACAAGTATGTTACATTGATTAAATCTTATTTGAAATTGTGCATTAGAACGATACAGATACTCATAAATGGTTACAATGCCTACGTCCCAGACGTGGTCTTACATGTAATTCAGTATCGATGCCTCTGTCCCAGACAGGGTCTTAGACGTAAATCTCAAATTGAGGCATGTGTCCCAGACACGGTCTTACACGATATCTTTGATTGATATCAACGTTCCTTTAGAAACATATAGAGTTTTTCAAATACTAGCATATAATCGGAATTTACATAGCTAGTATATAACTAGTATATACAGCATTCAATCAATTTAACACGTAATCGTATTTTGACTTACCTCGTACGGATTTCAGACGGAAACGAGTCGACTATTCAACTATTTTGGACTTCCCTCGATCTAAGTCTGATTTTCTTTGTTCTTGATCTAATACAATTCAAATTCAACCATTCAATCATTCATTTCATTCAAAATAATCCATGAACACATATTTAGGGCACTTTGCATTTTAGCCCTTACATTTTCTCACTTTGACAATTTAGTCCATTTTTCACAAAATCACAAATATATAAAATTCACCAAGACTATAGCTTGGCCGAATATACATAGCTTCCATACAAGCCCAAATAAAATATTTAATTCATAATTTAGTCCCTCAAAATAACATTTTTTTTTCCAATTTAGCCCAAATTACTCAAATTCATCAAAAATCCAAAGACAAAACATTTAAACCCAACATCAAGCTTCCATAATTCATCATCTAACATCACAAAGCTCATAGTCTCATCAATGACACATTTCAAAACTATCTCTAAAATTAGAAATTGAAGCATGGGTTCGATAGTATACAAAGCAACGTTTACAAAAACGTAGAAATTATCAAAAACTGAACAAAACTCATACCTTAATCAAGTAATCAAAGTGCTGAACCCTAGCAAGCTTATCTTCTCTTCTTTTTCTTTCAATTTTCGGCAACAAAAGATGATAATGGACTAAATTTTATGTTTGTTTTATTTTTATTAACATAATAGACACTTTACTATTATAACCCTTTGTTAAACTATTATGAAATCACATGATGGGTAGTCATTATTGTTCATTCAAACTTCCAATGGTTAAATAACCACATAAGGACCTCACAATTATAAAGCCAAATCAAATAGGCACTTTTAACAACTAGCACACAGCTTTTACATTTTACGCGATTAAGTCCTTTTTGCAAATTAAGCACTCAAGTAGTCAAATTTTCACACAAGACTTTCACATGTGTCAATTCACTTATAATAGGCACAAAAAATAATATTAAAATATTTTTCACACGTGTCCTTTTTGCTACTGGTCCAACACGCTCGATAATTTCATACGGCCCGATGAACCTCGGACTTAACTAGAGTATCGTACCCCTTAGGCAAAAGTGTTTTGGTTGATAAAGTCTGCAAAAATTGCCCATTATTGATTCAAGATATTTGTTTTCCTGCTGATCTGATGCTTTTCCCTTTCGACGAATTTGATATAATTCTGGGAATGGACTGGTTAACTTTGCATGATGCTATTGTGAATTGCAAACGAAAAGTCATTGATTTAAGGTGTAAGAATGATGAGATATTTTGAATTGAGTCTAGTGATCTAATGGACTACCAGGTGTGATATCTGCAATGAAAGCACGAAAATATGTGAAGAAAGGCTGTGAAGCCTACTTAGCATATGTGTTAGACTCTAAAGTGAATGATAAGAAAGTTGAATTAGTGCCTGTTGTTTGTGAATTCTTTGATGTGTTTCCTGAAGAACTACCGGGTTTGCCTCCGATTCGAGAAGTCGAGTTTGGCATTGAATTAGTACCTAGTACTACTCCGATTTCGATAGCTCCGTATAGAATAGCTCCAACTGAGTTAAAGGAATTAAAATCTCAGTTGCAAGAATTAATCAATCGAGGATTTGCTAGATCGAGCTTTTCACCATGTGGTGCTCCTATTCTATTTGTGAAAAAGAAAGACGGTATGATGAGGATGTGTATAGATTATCGTCAGTTGAACAAGGTGACTATTAAGAATAAATATCCTCGGCCCTGAATTGATGATTTGTTTGATTAGTTAAAAGGAGCTACTGTGTTTTCGAAAATAGATTTGAAATCAGACTATTATCAGTTGCGAGTGAAAGATTCAGATATTCCAAAGATTGCTTGTAATATCCCGAATTAGGGCCTAATCGGAATAGTGGTTTTGTGATCACAAATCTGAGATAGAGATAAATAATTATTTTGATGTTTATGATATGATTGCATGATTGTGTAAAAATTTCGTGATGAAATCCTATGCCTAAAGTGCTTAGATTGAAATTAGGGACTAAATCGAATAATTTGTAAAACTTGCATTCTAGGAGTTTTTAGTATGAAATTGTTTTGGAATATTAATGAGGAGGTATTAAATAGAAATTTGACCAATTTCTAAGTCTATGGACAAAAATTCGACATGGATGGAATTTTTGGAAAGTTTAGTAGTAAGGGCATTTTGGTCATTTAGTTATTAAAATGAATTAAAAACAAAATTAAAAGCCAATTTTTGTCCATCTTCTTCATTAGGCCGAAATTTCAAGGGTTCTCCATAGCTAGGGTTTGTTTCAAGCTTCCAAGCTCCATAGTAAGTGATTCCAAGCCCCGTTTTTAATGTTCTTTACGTTTTTGGAATCCTGGTAGCTCGATTAAGCTTATGCTAGCAATAATTCAACCTAGGGTTCATATTTGGAAAAATGCCCATAGGTGAAATTTGTGTATTTTGGTGTTTTATGATAGCAAATGAGGTTTTAAATTATGTTAGACAACTTGTACTACTCGGTTTTAAGCAAAAACAAGTAAAAAGGCTTAACCGGTAAAAATACCTAATGGTCATAAGTACATGTTAGAGTGTGAATTTGATGTTACCATAGAAGGGAAAAATGATCAGCATATCATAAAACATAAGAATAATGGATGAAGTTTAATTCCTGAGCCTAGGGGCAAAAGTATAATTATGCAAAAGTTTAGGGGCAAAAATATAATTTTACCAAAGTTTGTATTAAATGCTGTTTTGATGAATGTATGTATATAATAAGATTAATTTGGCATTATAGATCAAGAGAAACGAGATTCAAGTCGCGATCGAGGGAAAAACAAAGTTTACGAAGAATATGCTCGATTGCTAATAATTTTGTACCGAGGTAAGTTCATGTCTAAATGTAGTAACATAATTGTCATTTTAATTAACTTAATGATATTTATATGATATGATGATTATTATTATGAAATATTATGCTTTGTGGTTATTGTTGAGTAATATGCAAATTATGTTTATTCCTTGTTAAATATGAATTGCTACCGAGTATCGGTTTCGATATTCCGTGGAAGACGGCAAAGATGTGTGATTGAGGAAAAAGCTCGTTTGAACCTTGGAAATAGATTAGAATACAAGTGACATGTTGTAACGCCCCCACGTCGGAGACCGTCGCCAGAGTCGAGCTTGAGGTGTTACTAAACTTAATTCATTACTTAAACAGCACAAACAACTTATTTTAAAATTTCCAGACAAGCTGGCTAACTGCGTCACAGTAGCTTAAAAATTCATATCTTGAGTTTTAAAACTTGAAATCAAGATCTGTAAATTTTCCCTGAAACTAGTCTCATATATCTATCTACTAATTTTTTTTAGAATTTTTTTTCAGACCAATTAGTACATTTTATTAGTTAAAGTATCCCTTATTTTAGGGTTTGACTACTCTGACCTCTGTGAATTACGAATCAGATATCTCCCTGTACAGAGTTCCAATGACTATGCTATTAGTTTCTAATAAAACTAGACTCAATAAGGAATCTGTACATATAAAGCATGACTTCTAATTATCTTTTTAAAATTTATGGTGAATTTCCAAAGTCAGAATAGGGGATCCAAAAATTGCTCTGGCCCTGTTTCACAAAAATTTAAACATCTCATAAAATATAACTCATATACCTGTTTTGTTCCATCCATATGAAAATAGACTCATAAGTCTTCAATTATATATTTTATTCATCATCTAATTATATCTCTACTATTTTTAATGATTTTTCAAACTCACATCACTGCTGCTGTCTGAATTTATTTTATGGTAAATTTTACCTATTTCATGGTTTCCATGGATTAGCTAGCAATTTAGCATACATAACACCAAATATGATCATGATTAGCCATTCCAATGGCTAATCATTACCAAGAATTTCCATACCACTCAATAACCATATCATAAGACCATATACACAAAATGATTATAATGCTATACATGCCATGCTCAAAATATACAAGCCATTATGCCAAGATGATACACGGATAGTGTGAGCGAGCCTCCGACCATTCCCAATTTCTAAGCTGGCTTGTCAAAACTATAAGGAATGAAAAGGAGGGAGTAAGCATAAAAGCTTATTAAGTTCACATGCAAATAGCAAGTAACACAACTATATAAGCAAACATAAAACATCATTTGCATAATCATCACCGAGACATTCATATCACATTTTCATTTATCATCTTACCATATTGTTGTTATATCGAGTTTTCAACCTGAGGGTTAAGTACATACCTGTTCAAAGTATCCATTTCACAACACTTACCAATACGTCCCTTTCATCTCGAGTATTCCTCCATTTGAGTAGAATTTTACCCGTTGAACACATCGGAATATAATTCGGATACATGGAAAGTTTGCACATAAGTGCCACATATGTAGCCACGCTACCATGTAACCCGCCCATAAGTGAACTCGGACTCAACTCAACGAGTTCGGGCGTTCGCATCCATAAGTGAACCCGGACTCAACTCAACGAGCTCGGATGCCTAGTTACATCTCTCGAACTCGGACTCAACTCAACGAGTTTGGACATTCGCATCCATAAGTGAACTCGGACTCAACTCAACGAGTTCGGATGCCCAAATATCCTAGTGACATGTCACTTGTATCCTAATCCATTCCTAAGGTTCAACGGGACCATTTTCCCAATCATGTGTCTCAACCATCTCCTACGGGTTACCGATACCGATACTCAGTAGTATTTCACATTTTCCAAGTATATCACATAATTTGACATATTATCAAACAATTATCACGAATATAATATTTCATAATAATTATCATATCATTTAAATAACATAAAAACATTTAAAATAATAACTATGTTACCAACATTTACATATGAACTTACCTCGTATGCGAAAATGGCTACTTTTACCATTTCATCCACAACTTGGTATTTTTCCATTTTAGCCCGAATTTCAGTTTTCCTTGCTCTATCATTTAACATATAGTTTAATTGGGACTCACATTATTCAAATTGACCCAAAATCATATTTTGGAAAAATTACAGTTTTGCCCCTAAACTTTCACATTATTCAGCCTATTTTCTTATGTTTTATGACATGCTGATCATTTTTCCCTTCTATGGCAACATCAAATTCTCACTCTAACATGTACTTATGACTATTAGGTATTTTTACCGATTAAGCCCTTTTACTCGTTCTCACTTAAAACCGAGTAGCACAAGTTGTCTAACATAATTTAAAACCTCATACTCTATCATAAAACACCAAAATACACAAATTTCACCTATGGGTATTTTTCCAAATATAAACCCTAGGTTAAATTATTGCTAGCATAAGCTAAATCGAGCTACCAGGATTCTAAAAACGTAAAGAACTTGAAAAACGGGGCTAGAATGGACTTACAATCGAGCTTGGAAGCTTGAAAAACCCTAGCCATGGTTTCTCCTTGCTATATTCGGCCATGGGTTTGAAGATGGACACATTTGGGTTTTAAAATTTGTCTTTTAATTCATTTTACCCCTAAATGACCAAAATGCCCTTTTTACTATTCTTTAAAATTTTACCCTTCCAAGCCCATTTTTGTCTAATTTTTTTTTAGAAATTGGTAAAATTACTCTTTAAGGACCTCTAATTAATAATCTAATTCAATTTTATGCAAAATGCTTCTAGAACACAAGTTTTGCAATTTATTCAATTTAGTCCCTAATTTCAAATTAAACACTTTATGCATAGAATTTCTTCACGAAATTTTCACATCATGCAATCATCTCATAGGCCTCAAAATAATTATAAAAAGAAAAATTATTTCTATATCAGATTTGTGGTCTCGAAACCACTATTTCGACTAGGCCTAAAACTAGGATATTACACATGTCACTAGGATGGTTGAGTTCCGAACTCGTTGAGTTGTCTGAGTTCGTGAGATGTAACTAGGCATCCGAGCTCGTTGAGTTGAGTCCGAGTTCACTTATGGATGCAAACGCCCGAGCTCATTGAGTTGAGTCTGAGTTCACTTATGGGCGGGTTACATGGTAGCTTGGCTACATAAGTTCCGCAGGCTATTGAGTTTGTCTAGCTGCGGGTATGGCTCTTATGTTCATGAGATCCACGTATTCGAATTATATTCTGATGTGTTCAAAGGGTGAATCTTAAGTGAATAAAAAGAAGGCCTAAAATGAAGGTGACATGTTGATAAGTGTGGTAAATGAGAAAATTTGACTGGTATGTGCTTAAACCCTTGGGTTGAGAACTTGGTATGATGAAATCGTAGAAAGATATTAAATACAAATGAAACATGAATGTCTTGGTGTTGTTTATGTAAATAATGTTTTTGTGGGATTGTGTGATTATGTTACTTGCTATTTGCATGTGAACTTATAAGCATTTGTGCTTACTCCCTCCTTTTCTTTCATTGTAGTTTTGACAAGCCGGCTTGAGAATCGGGATAGGTCGAAGACTCGTTCACACTATCCGAAGGCCTAAATTGGTAAAATGGCTTGTGGGTTTTGAATGTGGCATGTATGGCAAAATACTCACTTTGTGTAAATGATCTTATGATTTGGCTATGGTTTGGCAAGAAAAGGGTTTGTAAATGATTAGCCATTGGAATGGCCAATCTAAGTCATATTTGATGTTATGTATGTTTAAAATGATATTTAGTCCATGAAAATCCTTAGTAAAGTGAAATTTGCCATAAAACAGAATCTGGCAGCAGCAGTGATGTAAATTTGAAAAATCACTAAAAATAGTAGAAATGGAATTAAATGATGAGTAAGTTATGAAATTGAATATTAATGAGTCTATTTTCATATGGATTGAACAAAACAGGTATATGAATTATATTTTATGAGATATTTGAATTTTTGTGAAACAGGGCCAGAGTGATTTCTGGATCCCCTGTTCTTACTTGAAAAATTCATAATAAATTGTAAAAAAATAATTCGAAGTCATGCTTTATATGTACAGATTTCTTATTGAGTCTAGTTTGAATAGAAACAAACTTCATAGACATTGAAATTCTGTACAGAGAGATATCTGATTCGTAATACACAGAGGTCAGAGCAGTCGAACCCTAAAATAGGGGAGAATTTAACTAATAAACTATACTAATTGGCTTGACCAAAAATTATAGAAAAAAATTAGTAAATAGATATATGAGTCTAGTTTCAGGTAAAATTTACGGAATTGGATTTAGAGTTTTGGAACTCGAGATATGAATTTTTAAACGACTGTGACGCAGATTGCTAGCTTGACTGAAAATTTTTAAAAAATAAATCGTTTCAGCGGTTTAAGTAATGAATTAAGTCTGTTAACACCTCGTGTTCGAATCCGGCGACGGTCTCGGGTACGGGGCGTTACATTGCTTTTAGAACGAGGTATGGTCACTATGAATTCCTAGTTATGCCTTTCAGATTGACTAATGCACCTGCTTTCTTTATGGATTTGATGAATAGAATTTTCAGACCGTATTTATACCAATTTGTTGTGGTATTCATTGAGGACATACTGATCTATTCACGTGATGAATTCGAACATACGGAGCATCTACGAATAGTGCTACAAACTTTGCGAGATAAATAGTTGTATGCGAAATTCAGTAAGTGTGAGTTCTGGTTGCAAAAAGTTGGTTTTCTGGGTTAATAAACCGTAATTTAAACATATTTATAACCCATGCTTAACGCATTTTATGAATGATTTCTCCTTAGATTTGGTGAATTCGATGCTCAATGCCTTAATTTCATGTTTTATTCTTAGGTAGGCATAGGAGAACGAAAGGAATAAGAAACGGGCCGAAAACAGAGAAAATGGGTCAAAGCACGAAATCAACACGGCCTGGACCTCTTCACACGGGCAGATCACACGGCCGTGTCAATTTGGCAGAATTGAAGCACGATTCACATGGGTATAACACACGGTCATGTACGCCGAACACGGCCTGAAGTTATCGCACACGAGCATGTCACACAGACATGTCCCTGCCGAGCCCAAGTTAAGTCCAATTCAGAAAAGGCCACTTTTGAGGGTTCTTAGGCATTCCAAAGCCTATAAACACACCCTAGAAGAGGAAGAAAGGGGGGACAGAGAGGAGGGAGTAAGGAATTACTCCAAGGAAGCCGATTGATCCATCTCAGAAGTTGGATCTACTATCAAGACTGAAGATCTCTCCTCAATTTCCCCTCAGGAGTTTTGGGTTTTCTTTATGTTTTCTAATTATTATTATTCTGAGATGTTTTCTTATTTAGTTATGAACTAAACCCCTAAATACCTAAGGGGGATAAAACCTATGACAAAACCTTGTTATTATTTCTGAACCGTATGATAAATATTTGATAAATATTTGACTTATTCTTAATTATGTGTTCTTAATTCTTGTTTTGGTATTTCAGGATATCAATTCAAGTTACTACCCTTAGTTGGAGGAGGAATAGACATTGGCTAAGAGTAACTTTGTCGTAATTAAGCGGAGTTGATTGTGCGCCTAGAGATAGGGTGACAAGATTTTGCTAGATTAGGGTGAAACCTAATAAGGGAATCCATAGATCGAGTTAATGCAACCTTAGGGTGTTAATTAGAGATAACTCTCGGTTATTCAACCTAGGGATTAGACGTTGTTAGTCTCGAGAGGGATAATAATATATATTAGGGATTTCTACGGAACAAGTTAAATGAATAAATCGTCCGGTTCGGAGCCAGAATAACAAGTAAAAGTCTAGGTGGATTTCTCCTTAAGTATTGTCTCAATCAAACGCTTTCCCCAAAAGTAATTTCCCAACTTCTATTTTCTGCAAGTTCTTAGTTTAATTAATTAGTTAGTTAAAACAAATCTCTTTTCTTCGGCTAGATAATAAGAAGATAGTCATTATTAGTACTCATAGTCCTTTGGGTTCGACAATCCGGTCTTGCTAAAACTATACTACTGTTCGATAGGTACAATTGCCTACGTCGTGATAATAGTTAGTTTCAAGAACGATTCATTATAAATTTATAAAACTTATCACAGGAAAATCGACGATCAAGTTTTTGGCGCCGTTATCGGGGACTAAGATATTAGGAACGCTCAATTTTTATTACTTTAGCCATTTATTTTCTTGCAATTTAACTTCAATTTTTATTTTACTAATTTTCTTTCTTTTTTTTCTCCTGGCAGGTTCTTATAGTTTATGATTGGAAGAAACCCGTTAGGACCATTGCTTTTTTACGAGGAAATTGATCGTACAGCTCGTAGAAACAGACGAGAAATTAGACGCAGCTTAAGATACATAGAGGAAGAGCAAGAGGACGATATCTCAACTACAACCGAGGAGATGGCTGAAAATCAAGACAATCCGCTACTGTGCACCATACCATTGAATTAGCAAATTAGAATCCTGCTCCTTGTACTATGTATGATTATGCTAAACCTAATTTTACAGGAACTGAGTCAAGTATTGTTAGGCCTGCTATTGCTTCAAATAATTTTGAACTGAAACCTAACACGATTCAGATGATACAGAAATTTGTTCAGTTTGATGGTTTGCAGGATGAGAACCCCAACACTCACTTGGCAAATTTCCTAGAACTGTGCGACACTTTCGAAATTAATGGTGTTTCTAATGATGTCATTCACCTTCGGTTATTCCCTTTTTCACTGAGGAATAAAGCTAAACAATGGTTGAACTCACTACCACGAGGGTCCATTACCACTTGGGAACATATGACCGAAAAATTTTTATTAAAATATTTTTCACCGGCAAAAACAGCTAAGTTGCGTAATGATATATCTTCTTTTGTGTAGATGGACTTAGAAACACTTTACGATGCATGGGAGAGATACAAGGACCTTTTGCGAAGGTGCTCACGCCATGGATTACCTTTATGGCTGCAAGTTTAAACATTCTACAATGGTGTGAACCCTTTGACAAGACAAATGATTGATGCAGCTGCTGGTGGGACCATCAATAACAAAACACCTGAAGAGGCCTCTAAATTTATTGAAGAGATGTCACTGAATAACTATCAATGGCAAGTCATGAGGACTAAGCCAACGAAAACAGCAAGCGTTTATAACGTCGATTCGGTCACTATGTTGTCAAATCAGGTAGAACTTCTGAATAAGAAAATTGATGGTTTACTTGGTTCTATGCAGGTACATCCAGTGATGAGGTGTGATTCAAGTGGAGGAGGTGTGCTTACAGAATACCCACCATTCAATACTTCAACCAAAGAGGAACAAGTCAACTATATGGGTAACAATAATTTTAGATCTCAAAATAACCCATATAGTAATACTTATAATGCGGTTGGAAGAACCACCCAATTTTCTCTTGGGGCAGTCAAGGAAATCAAAGGCCACAGAATCCTCAGGGTTTTCAACAGCCACCTTATCAACAGGAAAAAAAGCCGAACCTTGAGGAGATGCTATCCAAATTCATCTCGGTGTCAGAAACTCATTTCCAGAATACCGAGGCAACACTCAAAAATCAACAAGCATCAATTCAAGGACTCAAAACTCAAATAGGTCAGCTATCCAAATTAATTTCTGAACGACTACAAGGTAGCTTGCCAAGTAACACTGAACCGAACCCAAGGGAACAGCTCAACGCAATTAGTACTCAAGATAAAAAAGGATTCGTTGAGCTTGAGCCTAAATTGATGCAAGAAACTATGATAAGCAAAGGTAAAAGTGAGGTAAGTCATAACAAATAGGTGAATGAAGAATATAAACCTCGTGTGCCATACCCTAACGCGACAAGGAAAGACCGCCCAGATTAACAATTTGGTAAATTCCTTAAACTTTTGAAAAAATTACATATCAACTTACCGTTTATTGAAGCTCTATCACAGATGCCAAATGTAATGAGATTTTTAAAAGAGCTTCTAGCAAACAAGCAGAATCTAGATGAAGCTTCACATGTGGAGCTAAATGTAGTTTGCTAAGCTATTCTACAGAATAAGCTACCCAACAAATTGAAGGATCCAGGGAGTTTTACAATTCCTTGCTTAATTGGTAGTTTAGATGTGAATAATGCATTAGCTGATTTAGGGGCAAGTATCAATGTCATGCCTTACAAAATGTTTAAGCAACTAGGTCTTAGGAAACCCAAACAAACTAGGATGAGCATTCAACTAGCAGATAAAACCATAAGATTTCCTAGGGGTATTACTGATGATGTACTAGTGAAAGTGGATAAATTCATATTTCCCGTAGACTTCGTTGTTTTAGACATAGAGGAGGAGACCAACACCCCTTTGATTTTAGGTAGGCCCTTTTTAGCAACTGCTAAAACAATTATTGATGTTGGCACAGGTGAAATTACACTTCGTGTGGGAGACGAAATGATCACCCTTCAAGTTCGTAATTCTAGCATCACATCGAACATGAAAGGTAATGTTCCACACCATCCTACTAAAACTGATAATATGACACAATCCAATGTGTAGAAATTAAGCTTGAAAGAAGTACACAAGCCATGTTCCAATAACAATAGAGGACCTATTCATGAAGAACGAAGGCTACAAATAGAGAAGTTAGACGAATGGTGAGTACATAGATCGAGAACACCCGATAAATCAAAACTCTGCCAAAACAAGCTCGATACCCCTTCAAATCAACTTAAGGTTGGAGATCAAGTCTTATTAAATGTCGCAAACCCTCACATTGTCACTCCCAACCCGGATGAAGAAACCCCTCTTACGGTACTTAGTATTTTCCCATTCGGTATAGTGGAGGTAAGTCATCCCAAGTTCGGCACTTTTAAGGTAAACAATTCTTGGCTAAAGCTTTATTTTGAAAAGAATGATAGCAGGAATGAGGAGTACGAACTCCTTAAACCACCTTGACCATTCAACAGAGAGGTAAGTCGAGCTTAGACTATAAATAAGCGCTTCTCGGGAGGCAACCCGAGCACTAATTGCACTAACTTCTTTAAATTTTAGTGTTTAACACTTGCCATAACTAACAGAGCTCTTGAAAACAGGTTTACCATAGGGACACAGAGACCGTGTGGAACCAGGGCAAGATTTTCCCAAAACACGGGCAAGGATAAACTGCCACGGCCGTGGGACATGGCCGTGGGAGAACCTGCCAAAACAACACGAGAGTGCGGCACGCCCTGCCTTAGGACCGTGGTCGAAACGAGAAGCTAGCACGGGCGTGCGACACGCTCGTGCCTAACATCCATGGGCGAGCCTGCCAAAACAACACGGGCGTGCGCATAGGTACACGGGCGTGGGAGAAGCAAGCCGCATCACACACGGTCGTGCATTACAATTATAAATCCATATGGCCAAGACACACGGGCGTGTCGTCAAACTGTGTGACGAACTCTCAACTCGCGACAAACACGGGCTGGACACGAACCACACGGGCATGTGAGACGACCGTGCCACTAATAAAATCAGACTATTTCCTTTATTTTTATTATTATTCTTAGTTCCTTTTAATTGATTCATGTATTCTTAAAACGCGGCTCACCTTTATGATTATGATCAGGTTATTTCTTCCTCCGAATCAGGCCTTATCTCCAGTTCTATTGTTAATTCTCGCTTTCGCCAAACTAGGACATTCATTCAGTACTCAGGAAGTTTCAATTCTTTCCCTATCTTATGATCTTATATTTTTTTATATATCTAACCTTGTACAGTGAGGGCAATGTACATCTTAAGTGTAGGGGGTAATCATTTCATTATCTGAAAATTCCTAAATAGTGATTTGTTCTCTTGTGAATCTCTCATATCATGTTTAAGATGAATTTTGATTGACTGATAATTTTGATTGATATATCTTGAATTAAAACATAGGCATTCATGCATTGATTGTTAAACTTTAAGACGTTAGAAAATCAAGCATGATAAATTAATTTTTCAGAATTGAAAATTTTAGGTTGTTTCCCCAAATTTAGGTATTATCTTGAATTGAATCCCATAGATTTAAACATAAAAAAAAGTCATAATTTTTGTGAGATTTTTGAGCCTTTTGAGCATCTATTAATTCTTTCATGCTCACTTTTATTATTGCTTTGAGTGTGCCAATATTGAATTGTTATTCTAAAACTTGCCTAATTATGCATGTCAAGACCACACCATTTGATTTGATATATCAAGATGATAGAGGCACTTCGGATTAACCCACTCATGCCATGAAAAGCCTACCTCCACGATTAACACTTAGTAAACCCCTTTGAGCCTAACAAACCATTCCTTATACTACCCTCAATATTAAACCGTAACCCATTATTGTTCAAATCCCCTAAATTAATTTGATCCCTATTTTTGTCGAGAGTTGATTTGAATAAATTGCTCAACTATGTCTTGTTCTTAATAGTAATCTATGATATTTGACTTGCTCTTAAAAAAAAACCATGTATATAAATCAGTAGTTATATTTTGCTTGTAAGTCTCATTCCATACTCAAAGAATAAAGCTTTGTTGTACGCAAGCGATAATTTAATATTTTTTCTAGTTAAGTAAGCTTTTAAGTCAATATTGATTCTAACCCTTTCTTTCAGCTTATGACCACACCCCCTAACTAAGCCTTGTTACAACCTTTTAAAGACCTTTGGATTGATGTATCATCTCGATCTATAGTGGTGGAGATTTGATTTTTACGCAAGCCTATGGTAATAACTTTTCATATTGACTGATGAGTGCTAATTTCATTGTCCTTAAACACTTCGAGTGATTTGAGTGAATCTTTAGTGAGGATGTTAAACTCTGTGAGGTTCCAAATCAATGATAACTACCTAGGGGAGGGGAGAGACCTAAGTTTTTCATGATTAAAATACTCAATTTAGAATATTTGAAGCTCTAATGTTCTTTTGGTTGAATTCTCAATGTATGATTACTTATGAGATGATTTGAGATAATATTGATCGGAATTATAAGTTGAGAAAAAGGAAATTTTAACTGTGATCTGAGGATTTTGCTTGAGGACAAGCAAACGCTTAAGTGTGGGGGTATTTGATAAACCATAATTTATACATATTTATAACCAATGCTTAACGCATTTTATGAATGATTTCTCCTTAGATTTGGTGAATTCGATGCTCCTAATGCCTTAATTTCATGTTTTATTCTCAGGTAGGCATTGGAGAATGAAAGGAACGAGAAACTGGCCGAAAACAAAGAAAATGGGCTAAAGCACAAAATCAACATGGCCTGGACCTCTTCACACGGGCAGATCACACGGCCGTGTAAATTTGGCAGAATGGAAGCACGATTCACATGGGTATAACACACGGCCGTGTACCTTGAACACGGCCTAAAATTATCGCACACGGCGTGTCACACGGGTGTGTCCCTGCCGAGCACAAGTTAAGTCCAATTCAGAAAAGGCCACTTTTGAGGGTTCTTAGGCATTCCAAAGCCTATAAATACACCCTAGAAGAGGAAGAAAGGGGGGACGGAGAATAGGGAGTAAGGAATTACTCCAAGAAAGCCGATTGATCCATCTCAGAAGCTGGATCTACTATTAAGACTAAAGATCTCTCCTCAATTTCCTCTCTAGGAGTTTTGGGTTTTCTTTATGTTTTATAATTATTATTATTCTAAGATGTTTTCTTGTTTAGTTATGAACTAAACCCCTAAATACCTAAGGGGGATGAAACCTATGACAAAACCTTGTTATTATTTCTGTAACACCCCTTACCCGAGATTGTTGCCAAAATCGAGCACGAGGCATTACTAAACTTAATCTATCACTTAAATAATTTTAAGATCTTTATTTAAACTTTTCGGAATATGCTGTTATTCTGCGTTGTAGTCGCTTAAAAATTCATATCTTGAGTTTCGAAACTCAAAATTTAGATCCGTAAATTTTTCCTGAAACTAGACTCATATATATATCCACTAATTTTTTTCTAGAATTTTTGACTTAGCCAATTAGTACAGTTTATTAGTTAAAGTTACCCCTGTTTCAGAATTCGACTGCACTGACCTCTACTTACTACGAACCACTTTTCTCCCTATACAAAATTAATATAACTATACCGTTTGTTTCTATTAAAACTAGATTCAATAAGGATTCTAACCATATAAATTACACCACCTAATTACTTTTTTACAATTTATGGTGAATTTCCAAAGTTGAAACAGGGGATCTAGAAATTTCTCTGACCCTGTTTCACTAAAACTCAGATATCTCATAAAATATAATTTCTTTACCTGTTTTGCTTATTTCATAAGAAAATAGACATAATAGGCTTTAATTTAATATATTATTCATCTTAAAAATATGTTTATACAATTTTTGGTGATTTTTCAAAGTCACGTCATTTCTGTTGTTTGAATCTGTTTTTAGGTTACTTTCACATTTTTCATAACTTTCATGTGATAATCACCATTCAATCATACATATTAATAAACATGCATATCATCGGCTATTTTTATTAGCTAATCTCTAGCAAGTATTTATACATCATTCATTGTTCATATTATACTAAAAGTAACTAAGTTTCTATACATGCCATACACAAAACAAAAGCGTCTAATTATACCGAGTTATTTCTTTGATAGTGTGATCGCCTCCGACGCGTTTCCTTCGATCCCGAGTAGCTAGATAAGTACTATAAGAAGAAGAAAATAAAGAGATTAAGTACTAGGCTTAGTAAGCTTACAAGTAATTAAATCACAACATTCAACATAATGGATAATTATGCATAATATCATCTAACATCATAAATTTCTTTACTTCTCAATTTCTATCTTCTTCTTTATTTCCTTACCTTCTTTCTTATCGACCTTTCCTTTCTCATAAATATAATCTACTTTTCCTTTGCTGTTAATTCACTGTAATCTAACTTTCGTATCGACCCGTTGAACCACTCGGAATACTAAGGATATTAGGGTCGTTTCTGTCTATCAATATCTCGCAATGCCATGTCTTCGACATGGACTTACATAATTATTCTGTCTCCAATGCCATATATATAATATGGGCTTACATGGCTCATTCTGTCTCCAAAGCCATATATCCGATATGGACTTACATGGCTCATTTCTATCTGTCTCTGTCTGTCAACCCCAATATCCTAACATTCCTAAGGTTCAAACGGGGCTTCCTAATACTTTTTCTCTGTCACTTACGCCTTTAATTTGACTTTAAATATTCTCATAAAATAAGTATATAAATGCTGAAATTGACAATAATAATGTAAAATAAAAGAATATTGCATTTATTTCTTTGTAAACTTACCTCGATACAAAATGTGACTAAACTTTACAATTTAGTCCTTTACTTTTTCTTTTCTCCGATCTACTCCCGAATTTCGCTCTTCTTGATCTATAATATCAAATTTAACTTATTTAATATCAAGATTTATCAAAACAGTCCTTTACTCAAACTTTTGAAATTACATTTTGCCTCTAAACTTTTGCATATTTACACTTTTGCCCCAAAGCTCATAAATTAAACTTCAGCCTATTTTCTTATGTTTTATGACATGCTGGTTTATTTTCCCTTCTATGGCAGCATCAAATTCATACTCTAACATGCACTTATGACTATTAGGTATTTTTACCGATTAAGTCCTTTTACTCGTTTTTGCTTAAAACCAAGTAGTACAAGTTGTCTAACATAATTTAAGACCTCATATTCTATCATAAAACATCAAAATAAACACTTTTCACCTATGGGTATTTTTCCAAATATGAACTCTAACTTAAATTATTGCTAGCATAAGCTTTTATCGAACTACTGGGACTCAGAAAGCGTAAAGAACATTAAAAGCGGGGCTTGAAATCACTTACTATGGAGCTTGAAAGCTTGAAACAAACCCTAGCTATGGAGAACCCTTGAATTTTCGTCCTAATGAAGAAGATGGACAAAAATTGGCTTTTAATTTTGTTTTTAATTCATTTTAATAACTAAATGACCAAAATACCCTTACTACTAAACTTTTCAAAAAATTCCTTCCATGTCCTAATTTTGTCCATGAACTTAAAATTGGTCAAATTGCTATTTAAGACCTCCTAATTAATATTTCAATTCAATTTCATACTAAAAACTTCTAGAATGCAAATTTTGCAACTTATTCGATTTAGTCCCTACTTTCAATTTAAACACTTTAGGCATAGAATTTCATCACGAAATTTTCACACAATCATGCAATTATATCATGAACCTCAAAATAATAATAAAATAAAATTTTATACCTCGGATTTGTGGTTTCGCAACCACTATTCCGTTTAGGCCCTATTTCGGGATGTTACATTTCTCCCCCCTTTAGGGATTTTCGTCCCCGAAAATCTTACCTGTGAAAAGATTTGGGTCTTGTTTTTGCATAGCCTCTTGGGTTCCCATGTAGCCTCGTCTACCCCATGCCTATTCCATAGTACTTTCACAAGTACAATACTCTTGTTCCTTAATTGCTTTACCTCTCGAGCTAGAATCTTTCTTTGGTTCTTCACCGTAAGTCATGTCATTTGAATCTCAACCTCTGTGCGAGAAATTACATGTGACGGATCACGAGCGATAACGACGTAGCATAGACACATGAAATACATTATGAATCTTCTCTAACTCAATCGGCAAGGCTAACTGATATGCTAATGGTCCGACTCTCTCAATCACTTCAAAGCGGTCCAATAAAGCGTGGACTTAGTTTGCCTTTCTTGCCAAATCGAGAACTTTCTTCCACGGGGATACTTTCAAAAAAACTTTGTCACCAACTTGATACTCAATCCCTTTTCTCTTCAAATCGCATACGACTTTTGTGCATGCGAAATTTGCTTTTAAGCAATCTCGATGATTTTTACTTTCTCTTCTGTTTCCTTAACTAGATCAACCCCAGTAAATCGATTTTCCTTAAGCTCAGTCCAATACAAAGGTGTGCGACATTTACGTCCATACAAAGCTTCATAAGGTGCCATCTTCAAACTCATTGATAACTATTATTATAGGCAAACTCTACTAACGGTAAATATTTTTCCCAAGCGCCTTGAAATTCCAATACACGACATCTAAGCATATCTTCAAGTACTGAATAACTCTCTTTGGTGATAGTCGGTTTGAGGATGGAAAGGCTGTACTAAAACTCAACCGTACCTAAAGCCTCTTGTAACTTCTTCGAGAACCGTGAAGTAAATCTTGGATCTACATCTCGAAATGATCGATAATGGCACTCCATGTAGTCTAACTATCTCTCGAAATATATAACTCACCAACTTGTCAAGTGAGTAATCCATACGGTTGGGATAAAATGAGCCGACTTAGTTAGCTTATCAATCACAACCCATATTGCATCTTTCTTTTTTTCGGTGTTAACGGCAACCCTGTCACAAAATCCATAGTAACTCTGTCCCATTTCCATTAGGAACTAGCACGAGTTGCAATAATCCCGAGGTACTGATGTTCGGCCTTTACACTGTTGACAAATCAAGCATTTAGAAACAAACTCTAAAATGTCTCTTTTCATTCCTACCCACCAATACAATTTCTTCAAATCGTTATACATTTTTTGTATGCTGGATGAATAGATAAAGAAGCGCTATATGTGCTTCTGTAAAATCTTTCGAATAAGCTCATCATTCTTTGGTACACAAATTCTGTCTCTAAACATCAAACGACCATCGAGAACCAATCCGAAATCGATTCTATGCCCGACTCGCATTGAACTCTTTTAGCTTGTAACTCATTATCATCTTTTTGAGCTTCACAAATCTCTTCAAGAAATACCGGTTTAGCTCTACATTCAGCTAAAATAGAACCATCATTTGACATGGCTAAATTGGTATTCAAAGCTCGCAATGTAAATAAAATTTTCTGCTTAGAAGCGTCAAGAACTACATTTGCCTTACAGGTGATAATCAATCACTAACTCGTAATCTTTAAGCAATTCCAACCATCTTCTTTGCCTCAAATTCAATTCTTTTTGAGTCATCAAGTATTTCAAGCTTTTATGATCGGTAAATATTCGGCACCTTTCACCATACAAATGATGTCTCCAAATCTTCAAGCGCAAAAATAATGGCGACTAGCTCTAAATCATGTGTCGGATAGTTCTTCTCATGTGGTTTTAGTTTTGTCTAGAGGCATAAGCAATTACCTTCCCTTCTGCATAAGTACACAACCAAGTCCATTCATGGACGCATCACTTTATAAATCACAAACTCCTTACAGTTACGGTTGTACTAAAGCAGGAGCTTTAGTCAATAATGTTTTTAACTTGTCAAAACTCTGTTGACACTTCTCGATCCATTCAAACTTGATATCCTTTCGTAGTAATCTTGTCAGTGGGGTAGCTATCATGGAAAATCCCTTTACAAATCGTCTATAATATCCAAAGCCAAGACCAAGAAAACTTCTAACCGATACATTTTAGGAGGCTTCCAATCCACAATAGCTGAAATCTTGCTTGGATCAACCTTAATACCTTCACGAGACAATATGTCCAAGAAAACCAACTTCTCGTACGAGAATTCACTTTTCTTTGAACTTGGCATACAAGCGATTATCTCTCGAATCAGAAAGCTGTTCTCAAATGCTCTGCATGCTCGGTCTCATCATGAGAATAAATCAAGATATCATCAATGAACACAACTACAAACTTATCCAAGTACGGTCGAAAATTCGGTTCATTAAGTCCATAAAATGGCAGGAGCATTAGTCAAGCCAAATAGCATCACAAGGAACTCATAATGACCATACCTAGTCGGAAAGCGATCTTGGGACATCAGACTCTTTAACTCGCATAGCCCGATAGTATCAGGATCTCAAATCTATCTTAGAGAATCTGATAGCTCCCTTCAATTGATCAAACAAATCATCAATTCTAGGAAATGGATACTTGTTCTTTCATTGTTACCTTGTTAAGTTGCCGATAATCTATGCACAACCGCATCGATCCGTCTTTTTTTCACAAATAGCACTTTGGTGCACCCCATGGTGAACTACTAGGTCTTACAAATCCTTTATCTGTTAATTCTGAATCGAGCTTTCAATTCTTTCAATTCCAACTGAGCCATTCTATAAGGAGCAATAGAAATGGGCGTGGTACACGGAATCAACTCAATACCAAACTCAACTTCTCTAACAGGAGGTAAGCTGGTAGTTCTTAGGAAACACATCGGAAACTCACATACCACAGTAATCGACTCAATTTTTAATTCGGGTTTTTAGTGTTCAACACAAAAGCAAGATAAGCTTCATACCCTTTTCTCAAACATTTACGAGCGGACATATACTTGAAATTATGGGAAATGAACTATCTCGACTCTTCCGAATTAACAGAAGAATTTCACCATTTTCACACTTCAACTCAATGAATTTCTTTCTACAATTCACTATCACATCATGTGTAGTCACCAATCCATACCAAGAATCACATCAAACTCATCAAATGGCAATAGCATGAGATCGGTAGGAAAAACAAGTAACCTCTAATCATCAAAGGACAATTTCTACATACTTTATCTACTAATACATGCTTGCCTAATGGGTTCGATACTTTGATCACAAATTCTGAGATTCTATAGGCATACTTATACTAGACATCAATTTCATACAAACATAAGAATGAGTCGAACCGGATCAATCGAGCCATGACATTAATATTATGTAGAGAAAATGTACCCATAATCACATCGGGGAGGATGCCTCTTGGCGTGCCACGAATAGCATAAGTCCTTGCGGGGGCTCACAGCATCCGGTCTCACGAATCGAATCTCTAGAGGTACCTGCATTACTGCTTCTACTCTCGGTTGCCTCGGTGGTGCGCCTCTAGTAGGAGCATTTCGGATCTAGCACTCTGTATTACTTCTCGGCTAGCCATACGGACATTCTCGTACAAAATGATCGGAGCACCACATTTATAGCAAACATTTTCGCCTGCCCGACAAGGACCATAATGAAGTCTACCACACTGTGTGGACACCCGATCTACTGCGTCTCGACATTACCTACACTCGCGATCGAGGTGGTGCGAGCCTTCGGATCTTTAAATCTGCTACCTCTATTGACGACTAGCTTGCCTCGCGAAAAGCTAGATGCGGTAGAAAACTCTTTGGGCCTCTTGGATGTAGCTTTGAAATGACCTACTCATCTGTCTCTTCTTTGTATCTTGTGTCTCTGTCTCAACTTTACCTTTTCTTTTGAACAACTCTCTCGCCTTACAGGCTCTCTCAACTAAAATAACGAGCTCTTTTATTTCTAGAACACCTTGCCCTGTGATCGGATATCATCATTTAACCCATCCTCAAACCTTTTACACATGATAGCCTCTGTGGACACACATTCTTGAGCATATTACTGAGCACGACAAATTCACGCTCATAATCGGCCCTTTGTCATATTGCCTTGTTTCAATTCCAAGAATTCTTTTCTCTTCTGGTCAATAAACCTCTGACTTGATGTACTTTTACGAAATTCCTCCTGAAAGAAATCCCAAGTGACCCTCTCCTTTGGTACAACTGATATAAGTGTCTTCCACCAGTAGTAGGCTGAGTCTCTAAGAAGTGATACTACACATTTCATACATTCCTCGGGTGTACAAGATAGTTCGTCAAAGACTCTGATAGTATTTTCTAACCAAAATTCTGCTCTTTCTGCATCATCATCTTTTGTCGCTCGAAACTCTTCTGCCCCTTGTTTCCTGATTCTATCAACTGGTGGCTTTTCTCTTATCACTGTACCTGTGACTGGGGAAGCTTGAGCTACATGGGTAGCCTGAGAATCATGAGGGGGTGGAGGTCTAACTGCCGGATTAATGCGAATGAACTCGGCAAACCAATCATTCAAAGCTTGGAAGAGAGCTTCTCGAGCCACTCCTCCCTGATCAACGGTTACTGGCCTATTCTCCGATGGCGCTGCCCCTTCCGCGGGAGCAGGCGCATTACTTTCTACATCATCATCACCAGCTCGCTCGGGATCCATTACTATAAAACAAAATATTTAAAATCGTCAGGAGTCGTCACACTATCAAAATACAGGTATGGCATGTATAGCTAGAATTTTACTCACACTAAGCTCATTCCGAGAATCGACTAAACTGCTGCTCGATACCAATAAATGTAACACCCTTACCCGAGATTGTTGCCAAAATCGAGCACGAGGCATTACTAAACTTAATCTATCACTTAAATAATTTTAAGATCTTTATTTAAACTTTTCGGAATATCTTTGTTATTCTGCGTTGTAGTCGCTTAAAAATTCATATCTTGAGTTTGAAACTCAAAATTTAGATCCGTAAATTTTTCCTGAAACTAGACTCATATATATATCCACTAATTTTTTTCTAGAATTTTTGACTTAGCCAATTAGTACAGTTTATTAGTTAAAGTCACCCCTGTTTCAGAATTCGACTGCACTAACCTCTACTTACTACGAACCACTTTTCTCCTATACAAAATTAATATGACTATACCGTTTGTTTTTATTAAAACTAGATTCAATAAGTATTCTAAACATATAAATTACACCACCTAATTACTTTTTACAATTTATGGTGAATTTCCAAAGTTGAAACAGGGGATCTAGAAATTTCTCGATACTGTTTCACTAAAACTCGAGATATCTCATAAAATATAATTTCTTTACATTTTGCTTACTCAATTTTTAGTGATTTTTCAAAGTCACGTCATTTCATTGTTTGAATCTTTTTAGGTTACTTTCACATTTTTCATAACTTTCATGTGATAATCACCATTCAATCATACATATTAATAAACATGCATATCATCGGCTATTTTTATTAGCTAATCTCTAGCAAGTATTTATACATCATTCATTGTTCATATTATACTAAAAGTAACTAAGTTTCTATACATGCCATACACAAAACAAAACGTCTAATTATACCGAGTTATTTCTTTGATAGTGTGATCGGCCTCCGACGTTTCCTTCGATCCCCGAGTAGCTAGATAAGTACTATAAGAAGAAGAAAATAAAGAGATTAAGCACTAGGCTTAGTAAGCTTACAAGTAATTAAATCACAACATTCAACATAATGGATAATTATGCATAATATCATCTAACATCATAAATTTCTTTACTTCTCAATTTCTATCTTCTTCTTTATTTCCTTACCTTCTTTCTTATCGACCTTTCCTTTTCATAAATATAATCTACTTTTCCTTTGCTTTGTTAATTCATTGTAATCTAACTTCGTATATCGACCCGTTGAACCACTCGGAATACTAAGGATATTAGGGTCGTTTACATCTATCAATATCTTGCCAATGCCATGTCTTCGACATGGACTTACATGAATTATTCTGTCTCCAATGCCATATATATAATATGGGCTTACATGGCTCATTCTGTCTCCAAAGCCATATATCGATATGGACTTACATGGCTCATTTCTATCCTGTGTCTGTCTGTCAACCCCAATATCCTAACATTCCTAAGGTTCAAGCGGGGCTTCCTAATACTTTTTCTCTGTCACTTCGCCTTTAATTTGACTTTAAATATTCTCATAAAATAAGTATATAAATGCTGGGAATTGACAATAATAATGTAAAATAAAAGAATATTGCATTTATTTTCATCGTAAACTTACCTCGATACAAAATGTGACTAAACTTTACAATTTAGTCCTTTACTTTTCTTTTTCCGATCTACTCCGAATTTCGCTCTTCTTGATCTATAATAGCAAATTTAACTTATTTAATATCAAAATTTATCAAAACAGTCCTTTACTCAAAATTTGCAGAAATTACATTTTGCCCCTAAACTTTTGCATATTTACACTTTTGCCCCAAAGCTCATAAATTAAACTTCAGCCTATTTTCTTATGTTTTATGACATGCTGGTTATTTTTCCTTCTATGGCAGCATCAAATTCATACTCTAACATGCACTTATGACTATTAGGTATTTTTACCGATTAAGTCCTTTTACTCGTTTCGCTTAAAACCGAGTAGTACAAGTTGTCTAACATAATTTAAGACCTCATATTCTATCATAAAACATCAAAATAAACACTTTTCACCTATGGGTATTTTTCCAAATATGAACTCTAACTTAAATTATTGCTAGCATAAGCTTTATCGAGCTCACAGGGACTCAAAAGCGTAAAGAACGTTAAAAACGGGGCTTGAAATCACTTACTATGGAGATTGAAAGCTTGAAACAAACCCTAGCTATGGAGAACCCTTGAATTTTCGTCCTAATGACGAAGATGGACAAAAATTGGCTTTTAATTTTGTTTTTAATTCATTTTAATAACTAAATGACCAAAATGCCCTTACTACTAAACTTTCCAAAAAATTCCTTCCATGTCCTAATTTTGTCCATGAACTTAAAATTGGTCAAATTGCTATTTAAGACCTCCTAATTAATATTTCAATTCAATTTCATACTAAAAACTTCTAGAATGCAAATTTTGCAACTTATTCGATTTAGTCCCTACTTTCAATTTAAACACTTTAGGCATAGAATTTCATCACGAAATTTTCACACAATCATGCAATTATATCATGAACCTCAAAATAATAATAAAATAAAATTTTATACCTCGGATTTGTGGTTTCCAACCACTATTCCGTTTAGGCCCTATTTCGGGATGTTACAATTTCTGAATCGTATGATAAATATTTGACTTGTTCTTAATTATGTGTTCTTAATTCTTATTTTGGTATTTCAGGATATCACTTCAAGTTACTACTCTTAGTTGGAGGAGGAATAGACCCTGGCAAAGAGTAACTTTGTTATAATTAAGCGGAGTTGATTGCGCGCCTAGAGATAGGGTGACAAGATTTTGCCGGATTAGGATGAAACCTAATAAGGGAATCCATAGATCGAGTTAATGCAACCTTAGTGTGCTAATTAGAGATAACTCTCGGTTATTCAACCTAGGGATTAGACGTTGTTAGTCTCGAGAGGGATAATAATATATATTAGGGATTTCTACGGAACAAGTTAAATGAATAAATCATCCGGTTCGGAGCCAGAATTACAAGTAAAAATCTAGGTGGATTTTTCCTTAGGTATTGTCTCAATCAATCGCTTTCCCCAAAAGTAATTTCCTAACTTCTATTTTCTACAAGTTCTTAGTTTAATTAATTAGTTAGTTAAAACAAATCTCTTTTCTTCGGCTAGATAATAAGAAGACAGTCATTACTAGTACTCATAGTCCTTTGGATTTGACAATCCAGTCTTGCTAAAACTATACTACTGTTCGATAGGTACACTTGCCTACGTCGTGATAATAGTTAGTTTCAAGAACGATTCATTATAAATTTGTAAAACTTATCATAGGAAAATCGACGATCATCAGCCTCTGTTATTCAGGTAGATCCGAGCAAAATTTTAGCTATTTTGGATTGGAAACCTCCGAGGAATATCTCTAAAGTCCGTAGTTTTCTGGGGCTTGCTGGCTACTATAGAAAATTTGTGAAAGGTTTTTCTATGATTTCGACTCCGTTGACAAAACTACTATAGAAAGATGTGAAGTTTGATTGGTCTAAAAAATGTCAGAACAGTTTTGATCAGTTGAAGACTTTTTAACTGAAGCTCCGGTATTAGTACAACCTGAATCGGGTAAAGAATTTGTAATTTACAGTGATGTTTCGTTGATTGGTCTAGGATGTGTTTTAATGCAAGAAGGAAAAGTCATTACTTATGCTTCGAGACAGTTAAAGCCGCATGAAAAGAACTATCTGACACACGAACTTGAGTTAGCTGCTATTGTGTTTGCCTTGAAGATCTGGCGTCACTATCTGTTTGGTGAGAAATGTCACGTGTTTTCTAATCATAAAAGTCTGAAGTATTTAATGATGCAAAAAGATTTGAATCTGCGATAGAGAAGATGGTTAGAATTGTTAAAAGATTACAAGCTGATTATTGATTATCATCCGAGCAAAGCAAATGTGGTAACGGATACTCTGAGTAAGAAATCATTGTCTGCATTGCGTGCGATGAACGCTCATTTAGCACTGTCTGATGATATCTTGGTTTGTGCTGAACTGAAAGCAAAACCCTTATTTATACAATAGATCTGCGAGGTTCAAAAATCTGACAATGAATTAACAGCAAAACGAGCTCAATTTGATTCTGAATTCTGAGTTGATGTTGATGATTGTTTAAGATTCAGAAATAGACTTTGTGTTCCGAGAAATCTAGATTTAATTCAGACGATTTTGAGTGAAGCTCACAGTAGTAGATTTTCTGTACACCCGGGAAGTACGAAAATGTATAACGATTTGAAACAACTATACTGGTGGCCGGGAATGAAAAGAGATATCTCTGATTTTGTTTCTAAATGTTTAATCTGTCAGCAAGTTAAAGCTGAACAGCAAGTGTCATCTGGGTTATTACAATCGGTTATGATTTCGAAGTGGAAATGGGATCAAGTGACCATGGATTTTGTTTTGGGTTTGCCTCTGTCTCTGAGAAAGAAAGATGCAATTTGGGTTGTAATTGATCATTTGACGAAATCAGCTCATTTTATTCCGATTCGAAATTAGCTGAGTTATATATTTCTAATATCGTGAGACTACATGGTGTACCATTGTCGATAGTGTTAGATAGAGACCCGAGATTTACATCACGATTCTGGAAGAAATTACAAGATGCTCTGGGTACTAAGTTGCATTTTAGCACTACTTTTCATCCGCAAACAGATGGTCAATCTGAATGGATTATTCAGATACTCGAGGATATGTTGAGATGTTGCACTATTGAGTTTGAAGGTATGTGGGAACAATATCTACCTTTGATTGAATTCGCTTATAATAACAGTTTTCAGTCGAGTATTAAAATGGCACCATACGAAGCTTTATATGGTCATAAATGTTTTACGCCTTTGTACTGGATTGAGCTCAGCAAAAGTAAGATTCACGAGGTTGATTTGATAAAAGAAATTGAGCAGAAAGTAAAAGTGATCAGAGATAGTTTGAAAGCAGCTTCCGATCTTCAGAAATCATATGCAGATTTGAAAAAAAAAGACATTGAATTTAAAATCGGTGATAAAGTGTTTTTGAAAGTGTACAGATATAAGAATGCATTGATCCAGGGTCTATCAATGCAATCACAGAAGTATCATAAAGAGTAAAAATACCGGTAATCACGTCTGGAGATGAAGCTTCTTCACGAGCTTAGATAGCATAGGCTCTAGCAGATGCTCTGGCCTCAAATCTAACAGCAGTATCCCTAGTAGCTCTTTGACCACCACTTGCATTTCCCGTATATCTGGAAGGTCTACCTCTAGCTGAGGTGTTACTCGGTCTCGAATTCTATATATTCTCTTGCTCAGCAGGTTTAGAACATTCTCTTATAAAATGGTCCAGAGATCCACATTAGAAGCAGGCTCGGTCATTCAATCTACAGTTTCCTGGATGTCTTTTACCACAGTGTTTACATTCAGGTTTCTCAGATTGGACATTCCCAACACTTGCAATAGAAGTAGCAGGAGCTATGAAATTCGAATGTGGTCTAGCTCGATCTCGGTTCGAATGTCTTACATCAGCCTTTGAATGGTTACGATCATCTCGGAATTTCTTTGACATAGACTGAAATGATCTACTCGAAGATCTCTTTCTAACATCTCTAGCTTCAGAATCAGCTTTTCTTTTCTCTTTACTTCATTATTCAGCTTTACAAGCTCGCTCAACGAGCACTACCATCTCTTTAATCTCCAAAATCCCAACTAACAGAAGGATATCTTCATTTAGTCCATCTTCAAACCGTTTGCACATTATTGCTTCGTTCGATACACATTCTCGAGCATACTGGCTCAATCTCACAAATTCACGTTCGTATTCAATAACAGACATACGACTTTGTTTAACCTTGAGAAACTCCTTACGTTTCTAATCGATGAATCTCTGACTAATGTATTTCTTCCGAAATTCAGCTTGGAAGAAATCCCAAGTAACCCGCTCACTCGGAACCACAGATATTAAAGTTTTCCACTGATGGTACGCCGTATCTCTCAGAAGTAAAATGGCACATTTTACACATTCCTCAGGATTCAGAGACATTTCATCGAACACTCATTTTGTATTCTCTAACCAGAATTCGGCTCTTTGAGCATCATCATTTGTTATAGCTCAGAACTCTTCAGCCCCGTACTTTCTAATCTTATCAACCGGTGGTCTACTTAACTGAGCCGGATTCACTGAGGGCATAACAGGAATTTGAGAAGGATTAACCGGGGGTGAAGGTTGTTGTATAGCCAGATTGGTTCTAATATACTGAGTGAACCAATCATTCATCATCTAATAGAAGGCTTGCTTAGCCTCCCCATCACAGCTACTCGTAGCCGGTCGAGAATCATCTTGCACCATCCCTTACTCGAGAGCAGGTGCATTACTTTCAACATCGTCAGCTACCACTCTATTCGGATCCATTGCTATATAAAAGCACATTTCAATGTCAGGATTTATCACACTATCGCAGTTTCAGATATATGGCATGTATAGCTAGACTCACATACGCTATGGTTGTCCTAGAACTGACTAAACCATAGCTCTGATACCAATAAAATGTAACAACCCTATCCCGTAACCATCGTTGGAATAGGTAAGGGGCATTACCACATAGACAGAACATTACAGATCAATACAGAATCATAGATATCACATAATATTAATGCATAAGAAAATCAACAATTCATCCCTTATGGAGGTCTCCAAGACCTAAGACATACTTTTAGAAAAGGTCGGGACTAAACCGAACACATTCAAAATTTTCAGAACTTAGAAAAAAATTTCAATTCTGTTGAGGTCACACGCCCGTGTGATCAACTCGTGCCAAAACATAGTATATATATTGACTTTTACACACGGCCAAGAGACACGCCCGTGTGCTATGACCGTGTGAAACTTAACAAGCTACTGACTTAAGCCCACGACTATATGACACGCCCATGTGTCTTAATCGTGTGACTTTAAGAGGTTACTACTTTGTATACACGGCCACAAGACACGCCCATGGTCCCTGACCGTGTGGCACAATGCAGGCTTGCTTTAAGCCAACTTGTCACCCCTATTTGGGACATTCCTATAAGCAATATTAAACAACATTCATGCCAAAATTTTCAGCCAATACAATGCTTAAAACATGCTTCATTATAATTAAATCATCATCATTCAATAACCTATTCAAATCCATACCAAAACATATTAAAAATCATATTACAACAACATGCCAAAATGCTCATATCATAGCTCACTTATGGCACCTTTTAACTCATGCTTAAATTTACCATTTCCTCAACTTAGCATATTTCAAAATGACCACCACATACAAGGCCATATAACCATTACAAGCATACACAATTTGGCATCACCAACTAACACCAAAACTATACACAACATATCATTTGCTAGCCAACTCTCATAGCATAACATATATACATATCAAAGCTTAAATACATAGACATTCTAGCCTATACATGTCATACTTAAAAATATTTACACTTTCAAAAGTATCAAAATGAGTTCGATAGTACGGTGATAATCCTTGACTATCCCTGAGAGTTCAGTAGCTATGATAACTGTAAAATAGACAGAAATCACACAGAGTAAGCTACAAAGAGCTTAGTAAGCCAAATACAACTAGTCTAGCTATTAAAGCATATAAAGTAAAAGTCAATAGCAAGAATTCACAACCATTTCATAGAGTAATTCATGAGCCTAACCATGCTCATTTGCTTCTATACGTGTCATGCTTCATTTCCATGATTTCGTACAAACTTCGCATTCATTATTTCACAGAAATAGAGTCTTTCATATTCAGAAATTTAGTATGATACAAACGTACCTGTATAGATTATACATTTCATATATTCATTGCCATATCTCGTACTCTATCATCAGATGGTTTAGAAACGATACAGATACTCATAAATAGGTACAATGTCGACGTCCCAGACGTGGTCTTACATGTAATTTAGTATCGATACCTCTGTCCCAGACAGGGTCTTACACGAAATCAGATACGATGCTGATGTCCCAGACATAGTCTTACATGTAAATCTCAAATCGAGGCCTGTGTCCCAGACACGGTCTTCCACGATATCTTCGATCGATGTCAACGTTCCTTTAGAAACATACAGAGTTTTTCAAATACTAGCATATTATTGGAAGTTACTCGGAATTCATCCATTAGGCTATCAAAGCCGTCCAATACAGATTATAACTAGTATATACAACATTCAATCAATTTAACACGTAATCGTATTTTGACTTACCTCGTACGGATTTCAGACGGAAACGAGTCGACTATTCAACTATTTTAGACTTCCCTTGATCTCAGTCCGATTTTCTTTGTTCTTGATCTAATACAATTCAAATTCAACCATTCAATCATTCATTTCATTCAAAATAATCCATGAACACATATTTAGGGCACTTTGCATTTTAGCCCTTACATTTTTTCACTTTGACAATTTAGTCTATTTTTCACAAAATTACAAATAAATAAAATTCACCAAGACTATAGCTTGGCCGAATATACATAGCTTCCATAAAAGCCCAAATAACATATTTAATTCACAATTTAGTCCCTCAAAATAATATTTTTTTTCCAATTTAGCCCAAATTACTCAAATTCATCAAAAATCCAAAGATAAAACATTTAAACCCAATATCAAGCTTCCATAATTCATCATCTAACATCACAAAGCTTATAGTTTCATCAATCACACATTTTAAAACTACCACTAAAATTAGAAATTGAAGCATGGGTTCGATAGTATGCAAAGCAACGTTTACAAAAACGTAGAAATTATCAAAAATTGAACAAAACTCATACCTTAATCAAGTAATCAAAGTGCCAAACCCTAACAAGCTTATCTTCTCTTCTTTTTCTTTCAATTTTCAGCAACAAAAGATGATAATGGACTAAATTTTATGTTTGTTTTATTTTTATTAACATAATAGACACTTTACTATTATAGCCTTTGTTAAACTATTATAAAATCACATTATGGACAGTCATTATTGTCCATTCAAACTTTCAATGGTTAAATAACCACATAAGGACCTCACAATTATAAAGCCAATCAAATAGGCACTTTTAACAACTAGCACACAAACATTTTACGCGATTAAGTCCTTTTTGCAAATTAAGCACTCAAACAGTCAAATTTTCACACAAGACTTTCATACGTGTCAATTCACTTATAATAGGCACAAAAGATAATATTAAAATATTTTTATGACTCGGAGATGTGGTCCCAAAATTACTATTCTGACTAGGTCAAAACCGGACTGTTACAATAATCCTATACATGCCATATGACCAACCAAAAGCTCAAAAGTACCAAAGTGATGGTTGGATAGTATGATGTAGTCTCCGATGATCCCCAAATCTGAGCTAGCTTTGAATTCACTATAAAACATGGGAAAAATAAACAAAGTAAGTTTTATAGCTAAGTAAGCTCGTATAAAATAAACTCAACTAATCATAAATACACAATTCATCAATTTGAACTTGTTAATTTATAATTCATAAATACTAACAAACCTTCCATATGCTTAATCATATACTTATATTCAAATTTCATAACTTCTTCAATTTAAAGCTCGTATGATTCATATACATACCTGAACCAATCCGTAACAAACTCATATCCAGAAGGAAAAATGTCAAAAACTCGAATTCTCGCACACTAAGTTCCAATACATGGCTGAAGCTATTTTAATATCGCACACTAAGTGACATACATAGCCGAAGCTATCTCAAATCACACACTAAGTACCATACATAACCGAAGCTATCTCGAATCGCACACTAAGTGCCATACCTAGCCGAACTGTTGTCAAATATGACTATAGTCTCGTATACATAATTTATGTAATATCAAAGCATTTAAAGCATAATTATAACAATGCTTATTACATACGAACTTACCTCGATTCAAAAACGATGAAATTGTCAATTAATTGAGTACTTTATCTTTTCCCCGATCCAAGCCCGTATTTCTCCTTTCTTGATCTAAATATATTCAAAATTAACTTATTTTATCAACTATTTATTCAATTCAATCCAAATTATACATTAGGGCTATTTTACACATTTGCCCCTAAACTTTCACATTTTTTACAATTTAGTCCTTATTTCATAAAATCTCAAATTAATGAAATTCCAAATATACCCATGCTAGCCGAATTACTATTATGCCCCTAACAGCCCATATTTTTCATTTATTTCACATTTTAACCTCTAACATTACACATTTCTCAATTTAATCCCTATTTTGCATTTTCACTAAAAATCACTTAACAAAACTTGTATATCTATCATCAATCAACAAAAATCATGCATATTCATCAATGGAAACATTCAAAATCTTTAAGATTTTTACAAATTAGTCCCTAGGCTAGCTAGACCTAGTTGCAACTATCTCAAAAACACAAAAATAATTAAAAACGGGACAAAAATCGTACCTAATTGAGCATACAAAGCTTGGCCAAATATTAAGCCCTAAAAATCGCTATTCTTCATGTTAAAAATGGCTAAGGAAGAAGATGAATGAAATTAAAGGCTTTTGTTTTATTAAATTAACCTTTAATTACTAAATAACAAAATTAACCTTATTATTAATTCAAATTTTCAATTATGCCAAGCCATTATCATCCACTATCTAATTAATGGTCTAATTACAACATAAGGACCTTAAATTTAAGGTTCTATAGCTATTTAATACTTTTAACTAATAGAACAGCACTTTCGCATTTTACGCGATTTAGTCATTTTTATCAAATTGAGCAACTAAATGCTAAAATTTCTTAACGAAAATTTCACACCATCATATATTCATGCTGTAAACATTAAAATAATAATAAAATAATTATTTTAACCTTGGACTTGTGGTCCCAAAACCACTATTTTGATTTGACTAAAAACGAGTTGTTACATACCCTTAGATAAATATTTCCCACCTCGATCAAAACTAAGTGCCTTTACATGTAAACCTAGCTGTTTCTCCATTTACAGACGAAAGTCTTTGAATTTATCAAATGTTTCACTCTTGCGGTGCATTAGGTATGCATACCCATATCAAGAGTAGCCATGAATAAAGGTTACATAATGCTCGTAACCACCTCTTGCATTAACGCTATAGGGCTACATACGTTAGTGTGCACAAGTTCAAGGGGTTTTCTAACCTTTATTTCTTTTGCATTAATATATAGCTTAGTCATCTTACCTTTCAAGCAAGATTCACATTGTGAAAGATCAGTTTTTTTAAGTAAACTTAAGATGTTGTCTTTTACAAGTCTAGTGATTTGGTTGTTTGATTAATTTCTGTTTATTTAATTCTGTTAATTTAGTTTTAATTGATTCTCTCTCTCTCTCTCTCTCTCTCTCTTTTATTATTCATCGTAGTATAATTTTTAATTATTACTATTTATATTTATTATTGTGGAAATATATTTTTGGTTTAATTTATCCTCCATTGCGTACAATTCTCAAAATACTTACCAGTGTTTCGTTGTAACACATCTATGACCTGTATACTTGTAGATACCGCTAATCTAATTTTGGTGTGGTATTTATACTCTAAATGTGTAACACTTCAAAATCTAGCCTAGAAGTTTAGACCGAATCCCGGAGGTTACATTGATCACCAAAGTGATCGCAGGAAAATTTTACAAAACAACCCAAAAAAATATTACAGTATTTAACATAGAACTTACAGTCTAAAATCATTTACAAAAAACTTAGATTTACCGAAAACACTTTATTAAAAAAAATTAAAAAATGTGCCGCTTTCGAGACCTTCGACGTCCCGAGTCCAGTTTCAAAACACGTAAATACTTGAATAAGGGAAACTGGTAGGGTGAGCTACACGAGCTCAGTGTGAGTTCAAAAACGATTAACAATAGATTTACAGAAGAGAACTCCAGAGTAGTTCAATAGCAAAACATACTTACAGAGATACGCAGAAACAAAAAGCAAACTTGGAACCAACATCCCAACAAAACGTAATAACTCAAGCACACAAAATCACACACAGACACTCCGACACAAGTGTTATTCAGTCAGACAGAATACAGTAAAAAATCTTACACCCAGAACACTCAAATAGATACGTATGAATGCAAACAAGTAATACAAACCCACCCATCCAGCCAAAACACCTCTCCGTCCCCCGATCACACTCCAAAAGAGCTATTTAAGCTCATCCAACCAAACACACCATATAGGACCTCGAAAGGCCCATCTAACCCTACACACCATGCATGTGGACTGAGCCACCCAAATATTAATATGCAGCAAAGCTGGCGTATATGCGATCTGAGGCAATCGATAATCTTTGTATGAGACATGTTCTGATTTGAACTACGGATCGATTAATAATATGCAGCAAAAAAGCGTATATATGATACAAATGCATGAAACATTTGTCAGACAGATAAGTTCTGATAAAACTGCAGATCAAATTAGAATTAGTCTTCCTTCTCTTCACAACTAAAACCCAAAAAGTTTTATACAAATGTATGTATGTAGACAAGCGTACATAATCTAAATACAAAATTTCCAGATAGGCATTCAGACACAGAAACTCACATCCAGTCAATCCATTACAAAATTCCCATGTAGCCATAAAATGCGCAATACACATAACTACTCACACACCAATCACTCAGAACCAGAAATGCGTACAATCCTTTGCCCAAATTCAGAATCAATGGCATAGTAACCTCAAGTAACAATCAAACAATCTTCTTAAGTAAATATACATAAAACACCCTAGTGTAGGCCGAATCAAAGTCCCGATTACCCTTGCTAAGACTTAGCTAGGAGTCAAAACACATAGAATCACAATCAAGCTTTAATTTGACACAGAACAAAACCTGGCAAGGTTAGGCCACACGGCCGTGTGCTCCAGCTGTGTGGAAATGCCTAGGCTGTGTAGGGGTCAACACGCCCATGTGGAGGGGCACACTCGTGCGAAAGGAGGCATATGTTGATGTAGAAAGTAATGTGCCGGCTCCCGCGCAAGGGACTGCGCCAGTGGAGAGTAGGCATGAGACACATGATCAGGGAGATAGGACCCGGGAAGCCTTTCTCCGTATGATGAGTAATTGGTATACAGAATTTGTTTGGGCAAATCAGAACGCTCAGCCTCCTCCACCTCCTCCTATTCCTCAACCAGTCCCCGTAGTTCCTCAAGGTGCCGAAATGGTAAGATCGAGCAAACCCCCAGTTGATAAAATTCGAAAGCAAGGGGCTAAAGAATTTAGAGCTAATATAGATGATGATCCCGAAAGAGCAGAGTTCTGGCTTGAAAATTCTACCAGGGTATTCGATGAGCTTTCTTGTACTCCCGAAGAATGTTTGAATTGTGCCGTATCATTGCTAAGGGATTCGGCATATCACTGGTGAAAGACATTGATATCAGTGGTTCCGAAAGAAAGGATTACATGGGATTTCTTTCAAGAGGAGTTTAGAAAGAAGTATATAAGCCAGCGGTTCATTAATCAAAAACAGAAAGAGTTCCTTGAACTGAAACAAGGCAAAATGTCTGTGGCAGAATATGAACGTGAATTTGTCAGACTTAGCAAGTATGCTCAGGAGTGTGTGTCCACCGAAGCTATTATGTGCAAGAGGTTCGAGGATGGGTTAAATGAAGACATCACGCTACTAGTTGGGATTTTAGAATTGAAAGAGTTTGTGGTATTGGTTGACCGAAATGGTAAAGTCAAGAACCGAACAACGAAGAGAAAAGTCATGAGAGAAGCCGAGACGCAAGAAAGAGGCCAATTAGTAAGTCATTCCAATCTCACCAAAGAAGTCTAAAGAAATGAATCCTCGGTTGTTGTTTCAACTGAACATTCGTGATCGGGATCGTGGAAGATCATATTCGATTCTAAAGCCCAAGCTACTTCAATAGCGAGTGTAGGTAATGTGAGATCTAATAGACCCGAAAAGCAAAGATGTGGCAAACAACATTTTGGGGAGTGTTGGACGATTAGCCAGGCTTGTTTCAAATGTGGTTCTCGAGAACATTATATTAAGGATTGTCAAAAAGGGTTGAAGAAGAAAAATTTAAGAGTACCAGACAGACTAGTGTTGCTAATAGAGGTAGACCTCCGAGAAATACTGGGAGTGGAGCTAGCAGTAGAAGTGTGACAAAGGAATTAACCGGGAGACCGGAAGCTAGAGTACCTACTAGAGCTTACGCCATACGTGCTCGGGAAGAGGCGCCATCTCCTGATGTGATCACTGGTACATTTTCTCTTTATGATACTACTGTTATTGCACTGATTAATCCCGGATCTACTCATTCTTATGTTTGTGTGAATTTAGTATCTAGTAAGAGCTTGTAGAATCTACTGAATTTGTGATTAAAGTGTCAAACCCTTTAGGCAAATATGTGTTAGTAGATAAGGTTTGCAAAAATTGTCCTTTGATGATTCAAAGTCACTGTTTTTCGGCTAATCTAATGTTGCTACCATTTGACGAGTTTGATGTCATTTTGGGTATGGATTGGTTGATATTACATGATGCTAGAGTAAATTGCAGACAGAAAACTCTTGAGTTGAAATGTGAAAATGGTGAAATTCTTCGGGTGGAAACAAATGAATCAAATAAATTGCCTATGGTGATTTCATATATGTCCTTTCAATGATATATCAGAAAGGGTGTGAAGCTTATCTTGCTTACGTATTAAATACTAAAATATCCGAAAGTGAAGCTTAAATCAATACCAGGTGAGTCCGTGAGTTCTCGGATGTATTTTCGTAAGAATTTGCGGGGTTGCCTCCGATTAGAGAGGTAGAGTTTTCTATTGATTTGTTACCCAGAATTGCACCAATTTTGATCTCTCCATACGTAATGGCTCCGAGTGAATTAAAAGAATTGAAGGCTCAGTTGCAAGAGTTAATGAGACAAGGGATTTGTGAGACTGAGTTTCTCTCCCAGGGTGCTCTCGTATTGTTCGTAAAGAAGAAGGATGGTTCAATGAGACTTTGCATTGATTACCGTCAGCTCAATAAGGTGACTATAAAGAACAAGTACCCGTTGCCAAGGATTGATGATTTGTTTGATCAGTTAAAGGGGGCCACAGTGTTTTCAAAGATCGATTTGAGGTCTGGTTATTACCAGTTGAGAGTTAAGGAGTCGAATGTGCCGAAAACCGCTTTCAGAACGAGGTATGGACACTATGAAATCCTTGTGATGCCTTTCGGTCTAACAAATGCTCCGGCTATCTTTATGGATTTGATGAATCGAATCTTTCGACCATACCTGGATAGGTTTGTGGTTGTGTTCATAGATGATATCTTGATTTATTCTCGGAATGAGTCCGAACATCTTTGAACATTTAAGAATGGTATTACTGATTTTAAGAAAAGAAATTGTTTGCAAAATTCGGTAAAAGTGAATTTTGGCTTCATGAAGTTGGATTTTTGGGACATGTAGTTTCGGGTGATGGTATTCGAGTTGATCCGAGCAAAATTTCGACAATTGTTAATTGGAAACCGCCAAAGGATGTATCTGAGGTTAGAAGCTTTTTGGGCTTAGTTGGATATTATCGACGCTTTGTCGAGGGATTTTCGATGATCGCCTCTCCAATGACTAAGCTGTTACAAAAGAATGTTAAGTTTGATTGGACTGAAGAATGTCAACTAAGTTTTGAGAAGTTAAAAGAGCGGTTGACCAAAGCACCCGTGTTAGTGCAACCCGAGTCGGGGAAAGAATTTGTGATCGATAGTGATGTGTCATCAATTGGTCTTGGTTGTGTTTTAATGCAAGAAGGTAAAGTAGTAGCTTATGCCTCACGACAGTTGAAACCGCATGAGAAGAATTACCCGACACATGATTTAGAGTTGGCCGCCATTGTCTTTGCTTTGAAGATTTGGCGTCATTATTTATACGGTGAGAAGTGCCGAATCTTTACTGATCACAAAAGTTTGAAATATTTGATGGATCAAAAAGATTTGAATTTACGTCAACGGAGATGGCTTGAATTATTAAAGGATTATGAATTAATAATTGATTATCACCTTAAAAGCGAAATATAGTCGCAGATGCTTTAAGTAGAAAATCTTTGTTTGCTTTGAGAGCTATGGGTACAAATTTAACTATGTCTGATGATGGTTTGCTTTTGGCCAAATTAAGAGTTAAGCCGTTATTTCTTCAACAAATTCGTGAAGCTCAAAAGAATGACAGTGAATTACAAACAAAGCGAGCTCAGTGTGAATTGGATTGTGACTCAGATTTTCGAATCGGACCAGAGGATTGCTTAATGTTTCGTGATCGAGTATGTGTACCAAAGATACCTTGAGTTGATTCGTAAGATTTTACATGAAGCACACGGTGGTTGTTTGCAAGTTCATCCTTGTAGTACTAAAAATGTACAACGACCAAGAAAATATATTGGTGGAGCGGTATGAAAAGAGATATCTCGATTTTGTAGCCAAATGCTTGATTTGCCGCCAAGTGAAAGTGAACACCGTGTACCTTCAAGTTTACTTCAACCAGTGATGATTCCCGAGTGGAAATGGGACAGAATTACGATAGATTTTGTGACAAGGTTGCCTCTAACTCCAAAAAGGAAAAATGCCATCTGGGTTGTGGTTGATAGATTAACAAAATCAGCTCACTTTATATGTAACACCTCTTACCCGTACCCGAGGCCGGGATAAGGTACGAGGCATTACCGGACAAAGATAAAAACATTAAACTAAAATACGGGCCATAAAATTTGTATCAAATTCAAACTTTTTGCATTTAATCATAAGGTCCCTAATACAAACCTACGAGGCCTAAAACATACTTTAGAAAGGGTTCGGGACTAAACCAGGAACTTACGAAAATCTTGGAAATTTCATGCTTTAAGGCTCCACATGTCCGTGTCCCAAGTCGTGTTCCATACACGGCTGAGACACATGGTCGTGTCTGCCTGTGTGGAATATACCTAGGCTATTTTCCAAGCTTTGGTCAACCTTAATCTCTTACCCACTTATACAAAATCAAAAGCATATAACATGGTATTCATTTAATGATTAAACAATCTCAATTTAAACCACAAACATAGCATTTGTATGTCATCATACATGTGTCTCTCATAGTTATTTTACCTTGTCTATTATAGTACCACTTATACATTTACACCAAGATTATCATCTTACCACTTCACTTAATCATCAAGCATTCATATTTAAAGCTAGATTATATCTTTATAAAATACCACAATTCGGATGTGAGAATAACATGTTTGCTGAAACATTTCAATTCAACTCCATACCCAACAAGCATTACATTAAGACTAGTCATATATATATATATATATATATATATATATACATGTCATGACACATATCATTCTCTTTCTATTTTCTTATAAACACATATCATTTATTTCATTATATCAATATTTCATATACCATAGTTTCCATGTATTCCACATATATTTATTTTCCTCCTCCTCCTCTCCATTCCACATCCTTAATGTATAGAGCATTCTTGTAAGTACGATTTCACAATTTACTAATAAATGCTCACATCAAACTGTCCACACGAGTCATAGTCACTTACTTATTTATAATTCGAGCTACAGAGCTCGAAATTAAGATCCGTAAATTTTCTCTGAAACTAGACTCATATATCTTTCCACCATAAAATTTTCATAATTTTTGGTTCAGCCAATTAGTACAGTTTATTAGTTAAAGCCTCCCCTGTTTCAGAGTATGACTACTCTGACCTCTGTGTACTACGAACCAAATTTCTCCCTGTACAGAATTCCAAAAACCATTCCATTTATTTCCCTTAAAAATATACTCAATAAGGAATCCATGCATGTAAAATATGACTCTTAATAATTTTTTTACAATTTATGGTGAATTTATAAAGTCAGAATAGGGGATCTCGAATTCATTCAGACCCTATTTCACAAGAATTCAAATATCACACAATATAGAATTTTTTTGCTTCCCTTGTTTCTTTCATATGAAAATAGACTCATTAAGGTTTATTTTCATATATCATTTGTATTTTTATTCAACTTCCACAATTTTTAGTGAATTTTCAAAGTCACGCAACTGCTGCTGTCCAACACTATTTTACTGCTAAAATTCATTCTTACATAATTCCACTTAATCCGTTTTGTCTTATAAAAGTTCACCAAACTATCGAGCACATTGCTCATAATTTTCATAAACATATACCTACACTATTTCATCACAAAACTCACAAAAAAAGTACATAGTAAGTCTCCCGTTGAGCAGTTCGGATCAATCCTCGATACTTGGTGGTTTTGACACATAGCTCCACCCATCATAAAGTTCGGCTCTCTTGTACACATGGTGAACACTTAGTACCACCGATGTGACCTAGCCGATTTATCTCGTAGCTCTCTTGTCTACATGGTGTCCTTCACTGGAACCACGCATGCGACCTAGCTACATATATCCCGTAGCTCTCTTGTCTACATGGTGTACACATAGTATCACCCATGTGACCTAGCTACATCATAATGTCTCGTAGCTCTCTTGTACACATGATGTGCACTCGGCACCATACATGTGACCTAGCTACATACCATCTGTATCATCCAATCTTTCCGAAGGTTCAACGAGGATTTTCTCTCTTTTCCAACAATTTCACCAATCAAATAATTATCCACAAACATATTTCCAATATTATTATAAAATATCATAATACAAGTAATATTGATGTATTACTTACATATAAACTTACATCTCATTTAATATCAAGGCAATAACATTAAATTACACATTGCCTTATTAAAAATCATATGAACTTACAATTTCGCATAATATCCATAATCATAGAAATCACATTTATGTATGATAATTCAATGCACTTCATGTACCATAGACATATTTTTAAATCAATTCATAAACTTGGCACCATAATCATTTAATTTAACATAATTCAATTAATTCACTAAATTTAACTTTCAAATATAAATTACAGCATTATTGCTTTATTATTATCATGCCAACTTACATACTTTCAACACCTCGGATATCATAGTAAATATATCAATTTTACATTGAAACATGCATAAATTAATGCTTATTATACATATTAACTTACCTCTATACTAAAACGGCCATTTTACCAACTTTCTCAATTTTTAATTTTTCTCTCATTCTAGGTTCAAATCTCATTTTTCGGGATCTAAAACATCATATTTTACTTATTTAACTAATGTACTATTCAAAACAGTCCTTAACTCAAACTTTGGAAAAATTACAATTTTGCCCCTAAACTTTTGCATATTTACACTTTTGCCCCTAGGCTCGGGAATTAAACTTCATCCCTTATTCTTATGTTTTATGACATGCTGATCACTTTTCCCTTCTATGGAAACATCAAATTCTCACTCTAACATATACTTATAACTATTAGGTATTTTTACCGATTAAGCCCTTTTACTCATTTTCACTCAAAACCGAGTAGCACAAGTTGTTTAACATAATTTAAAACCTCATATTCTATCATAAAACATCAAAATAAACACATTTCACCTATGGGTATTTTTCCAAATATGAACCCTAGCTTAAATTATTGCTAGAATAAGCTTAATCAAATTACCGGGATTCCAAAAACGTAAAGAACTTGAAAAACGGGGCTAGAACGGACTTACTATTGAGCTTGGAAAGCTTGAAAAACCTAGCCATGGCTTCCCCATGCTAATTTCGGCCTCCATGAAGAAGATGAGTAAATTTTGGCTTTATTTTCCCTTTTATTTCTTTTAATTACCAAATGACCAAAATGCCCTTCCTTACTAAACTTTCAAAAATTCCATCCATGTCCAATTTTTGTCCATAACTTAGAAATTGGTCAAATTGCTATTTAAGACCTCCTAATTAATATTTCAAAGCAATTTCATACTAGAAACTTCTAGAGTGCAAGTTTTGCAACTTATTCAATTTAGTCCCTAACTTCAAATTGAGCACTTTATGCATAGAATTTCTTGTGAAATTTTCACAGAATCATGCAATCATATCATAGACCTCAGAATAATCATAAAATAATTATTTCTATCTCTGATTTTGTGGTCCCGAAACCTCTGTTCCAACTAGACCCAATTTTGGGCTATTACAACTCTCCCCCCCTTTAGAGATTTTCGTCCTCGAAAATCTTTCTGGAGTGAGGTTTAGTATCTTTCTCATAATTTCCAGCATTACTAACTAATTTTTTTCAAGACGATACTTTCAGAAACACTGTGTCATCAATTTGAATCCTAAGATAACTCAGTCAACTCTGATATTTCTCTAACTCTGTCCTTCACTTGTCAACCATTCTCAGTCTCTGGTCATATCTATAATTATTTTATCACTGAACTCTTTGATTCCACACTTAGGAACTTAGTCAACATAATTCTCATGAATTTTCGTTATTTACACCTCATCGGTAAGAGGGTGAGGTCGTATAGTCACTAACTCGATTCTGACATATATCTATATGACACATTCTCTTTTTTTTTCCATTATCCACATATATCATTATAATCATACTATCCACTTCAAACAATTTATTATTCATATCTGTCTTACATAAAATTTCTAATTATCTCATTTTAAACAAGTGCACTCACTCATTCATTCTATGAATTTTGAATAACTTTAGTCATCACATTTACTCATTAATTTAGTCAAGCATGCAACAACATATGAAGGCCAAACAAATATGAATAAATATATCACTATATAAACTTTCATCTCACATATTATCACATATACATATATCACGAATTCTTATTCATACCTTTCCGAGTTTAACAAATCGTAGCTACACTTTATTCAAATACTTCAATATCGCTATCAAATGGTCAGATGTAGCTCGGTTGGAGAATACTTCGTTTTCAACAAAATGGTCCTCATTAGTGTCGGGAGACATCACATTATCACATATTTGTAGCATGTATAACTAAACTCTCACACTTGCTATGTTAGTCCGAGAATCGTCTAAACTCGCTCACGATACCACTAAATGTAACACCTCTTACCCGTGCAGGAGGCCAGGATAAAGTCACGAGGCATTCTAGGACAAAGATAAAAACATTAAACTAAAATACGGGCCATAAAATTTGTATCAAATTCAAACTTTTTGCATTTAATCATAAGGTCCCTAATACAAACCTCAGAGGCCCAAAACATACTTTAGAAAGGGTTCGGGACTAAACAGGAACTTACGAAAATCTTGGAAATTTCATGCTTTAAGGCTCCACATGTCAGTGTCCCAAGTCAAAGTGTTCCATACAGGTGAGACACATGGTTGTGTCTGCTGTGTGTGGAATATACCTAGGCTATTTTCAAGCTTTGGTCAACCTTAATCTCTTACCACTTATACAAAATCAAAAGCATATAACATGGTATTCATTTAATGATTAAACAATCTCAATTTAAACCACAAACATAGCATTTGTATGTCATCATACATGTGTCTCTCATAGTTATTTTACCTTGTCTATTATAGTACCACTTATACATTTACACCAAGATTATCATCTTACCACTTGACTTAATCATCAAGCATTCATATTTAAAGCTAGATTATATCTTTATAAAATACCACAATACCATTGAGAATAACATGTTTGCTGAAACATTTCAATTCAACTCCATACCCAACAAGCATTACATTAAGACTAGTCATATATATATATACATATATATACATGTCATGACACACATCATTCTCTTTCTATTTTCTTATAAACACATATCATTTATTTCATTATATCAATATTTCATATACCATAGTTTCCATGTATTCCACATATATTTATTTTCCTCCTCCTCCTCTCCATTCCACATCTTTAATGTATAGAGCATTCTTGTAAATATGATTTCACAATTTACTAATAAATGCTCACATCAAATCTGTCACACGAGTCATAGTCACTTACTTATTTATAATTCGAGCTACAAAGCTGAAATTAAGATAAGTAAGTGACTATGACTTTCTGTGATGTGATGATTTGATGTGAGCATTTATTAGTAAATTGTGAAATCGCATTTACAAGAATGCTCTATACATTAAGGATGTGGAATGGAGAGGAGGAGGAGGAAAATAAATATATGTGGAATACATGGAAACTATGGTATATGAAATATTGATATAATGAAATAAATGATATGTGTTTATAAGAAAATAGAAAGAGAATGATATGTGTCATGACATGTATATATATATATATATATATGACTAGTCTTAATGTAATGCTTGTTGGGTATGGAGTTGAATTGAAATGTTTCAGCAAACATGTTATTCTCATGCATCCAATTGTGGTATTTTATAAAGATATAATCTAGCTTTAAATATGAATGCTTGATGATTAAGTGAAGTGGTAAGATGATAATCTTGGTGTAAATGTATAAGTGGTACTATAATAGACAATGTAAAATAACTATGAGAGACACATGTATGATGACATACAAATGCTATGTTTGTGGTTTAAATTGAGATTGTTTAATCATTAAATGAATACCATGTTATATGCTTTTGATTTTGTATAAGTGGGTAAGAGATTAAGGTTGACCAAAGCTTGAAAAATAGCCTAGGTATATTCCACATGACAGTGCAGATTTCTGACTCATGTGTCTCACCGTGTATGGAACACGACTTGGGACACTGGACATGTGGAGCCTTAAAGCATGAAATTTCAAGATTTTCATGAAGTTCTGGTTTAGTCCCAAACCCTTTCTAAAGTATGTTTTGGGCCTCAGAGGTTTGTATTAGGGACCTTATGATTAAATGCAAAAGTTTGAATTTGATACAAATTTTATGGCCCGTATTTTAGTTTAATGTTTTTATCTTTTTACAGTAATGCCTCGTACCTTATCCCGGCCTCGAGTACGGGTAAGAGGTGTTACATAGTTGTAATAGCCCAAAATTGGGTCTAGTTGGAATAGAGGTTTCGGGACCACAAAATCAGAGATAGAAATAATTATTTTATGATTATTCTGAGGTCTATGATATGATTGCATGATTCTGTGAAAATTTCGTGAAGAAATTCTATGCATAAAGTGCTCAATTTGAAGTTAGGGACTAAATTGAATAAGTTGCAAAACTTGCACTCTAGAAGTTTCTAGTATGAAATTGCTTTGAAATATTAATTAGGAGGTCTTAAATAGCAATTTGACCAATTTCTAAGTTATGGACAAAAATTGGACATGGATGGAATTTTTGAAAGTTTAGTAAGGAAGGGCATTTTGGTCATTTGGTAATTAAAAGAAATAAAAGGAAAATAAAGCCAAAATTTACTCATCTTCTTCATGGAGGCCGAAATTAGCATGGGGAAGCCATGGCTAGGGTTTTCAAGCTTTCCAAGCTCAATAGTAAGTCCGTTCTAGCCCAGTTTTTCAAGTTCTTTACGTTTTTGGAATCCCATTAATTTGATTAAGCTTATTCTAGCAATAATTTAAGCTAGGGTTCATATTTGGAAAAATACCCATAGGTGAAATGTGTTTATTTTGATGTTTTATGATAGAATATGAGGTTTTAAATTATGTTAAACAACTTGTGCTACTCGGTTTTGAGTGAAAATGAGTAAAGGGTTTAATCGGTAAAAATACCTAATAGTTATAAGTATATGTTAGAGTGAGAATTTGATGTTTCCATAGAAGGAAAAGTGATCAGCATGTCATAAAACATAATAATAAGGGATGAAGTTTAATTTGAGCCTAGAAGTGAAGTGTAAATATGCAAAAGTTTAGGGGAAAATTTGTAATTTTTCCAAATTTTGAGTTAAGGACTGTTTTTGAATAGTACATTAGTTAAATAAGTAAAATATGATGTTTTAGATCCCGGAAAATGAGATTTGAACCTAGAATGAGAGAAAAATTAAAAATTGAGAAAGTTGGTAAAATGGCCGTTTTAGTATAGAGGTAAGTTAATATGTATAATAAGCATTAATTTATGCATGTTTCAATGTAAAATTGATATATTTACTATGATATCCGAGGTGTTGAAAGTATGTAAGTTGGCATGATAATAATAAAGCAATAATGTTTGTAATTTATATTTGAAAGTTAAATTTAGTGAATTAATTGAATTATGTTAAATTAAATGATTATGGTGCCAAGTTTATGAATTGATTTAAAAATATGTCTATGGTACATGAAGTGCATTGAATTATCATACATAAATGTGATTTCTATGATTATGGATATTATGCGAAATTGTAAGTTCATATGATTTTTAATAAGGCAATGTGTAATTTAATGTTATTGCCTTGATATTAAATGAGATGTAAGTTTATATGTAAGTAATACATCAATATTACTTGTATTATGATATTTTATAATAATATTGGAAATATGTTTGTGGATAATTATTTGATTGGTGAAATTGTTGGAAAAGAGAGAGAAATCCTGTTGAACCTTTGGAAAGATTGGATGATATAGATGGTATGTAGCTAGGTCACATGTATGGTCTTTGAGTGCACATCATGTGTACAAGAGAGCTACGAGACATTATGATGTAGCTAGGTCACATGGGTGATACTATGTGTACACCATGTAGACAAGAGAGCTACGGGATATATGTAGCTAGGTCGCATGCGTGGTTCAGTGAAGGACACCATGTAGACAAGAGAGCTACGAGATAAATCGGCTAGGTCACATCGGTGGTACTAAGTGTTCACCATGTGTACAAGAGAGCCGAACTTTATGATGGGTGGAGCTATGTCTTTGAAACCACCAAGTATCGAGGATTGATCCGAACTGTTCAACGGAGACTTACTATGTACTGCTTTGTGAGTTTTGTGATGAAATAGTGTAGGTATATGTTTATGAAAATTATGAGCAATGTGCTCGATAGTTTGGTGAACTTTTATAAGACAAAACGGATTAAGTGGAATTATGTAAGAATGAATTTTAGCAGTAAAATAGTGTTGGACAGCAGCAGTTGCGTGACTTTGAAAATTCACTAAAAATTGTGGAAGTTGAATAAAAATACAAATGATATATGAAAATAAAGCTTAATGAGTCTATTTTCACATGAAAGAAACAAAGGAAGCAAAAAATTCTATATTGTGTGATATTTGAATTCTTGTGAAACAGGGTCTGAATGAATTCGAGATCCCTATTCTGACTTTATAAATTCACCATAAATTGTACAAAAATTATTAAGAGTCATATTTTACATGCATGGATTCCTTATTGAGTCTATTTTTAAGGGAAATAAATGGAATGGTTGTTGGAATTCTGTACAGGGAGAAATTTGGTTCGTAGTACACAGAGGTCAGAGTAGTCATACTATGAAACAGGGGAGGCTTTAACTAATAAACTGTACTAATTGGCTGAACCAAAAATTATGAAAATTTTATGGTGGAAAGATGTATGAGTCTAGTTTCAGAAAAAATTTACGGATCTTAATTTCGAGCTCTGTAGCTCGAATTATTTATACCAGTACGTACCGACGACTCTCTTGATAAGTTGGCTAAAATATATATTTCTAAAATTGTGAGATTACACGGAGTACCTATATCTATTATTTCGGATAGAGATCCGAGATTTACTTCAAGGTTTTGGAAAATTACAAGAAGCTTTGGGTACAAAATTGAATTTCAGTACCGCGTTTCATCCACAAACGGACGGTCAATCTGAAAGAGTAATTCAGGTACTCGAGGATATGCTCCGATGTTGTGTTTTAGAGTTTCAAGGTAGTTGGGAGAAATATTTAGCCTTGGTTGAATTTGCCTACAACAACAGTTTTCAGTCGAGCATACAAATGGCACCGTACGAAGCATTGTATGGTCGCAAGTGTCGAACTCCTTTGTATTGGACCGAGCTTAGTGAAAAACAGATTCACGGAGTTGACTTGATAAAAGAAATCAAGAGAAAGTGAAAGTGATTCGTGATTGTCCGAAAAGTCGCTTCGGATCGACAAAAGTCATACTGTGGATTTGAAGAGAAAAGAGATCGAGTTCCAAGTGGGTGATAAAGTTTTTCTAAAGGTATCTCCGTGGAAGAAAATTTTAAGGTTTGGCCGAAAAGGCAAGTTAAGTCCACGTTTCATTGGGCCTTATAAGATTATTGGAAGAGTTGGACCAGTGGCTTATCGGCTAGCCTTACCAACTGAGTTGGAAAAGATTCATAACGTGTTTCATGTGTCGATGCTGCGACACTACCGTTCTGATCCTTCACATGTAATTCCTCTGACGGAAATTGAAATTCGACCGGATATGACCTATGAGGAGGAACCAATAAAGATTTTGGCTCGGGAAATTAAACAGTTAAGAAATAAAAATATAGCCTTAGTGAAAGTATTGTGGCACAGACATGGAATGGAAGAGGCTACGTGGGAACCTGAGGAAGCTATGAGGAAACAATACCCAAATCTCTTTACTGGTAAGATTTTCGGGGATGAAAATCTCTAAAGGGGGGGAGAATTGTGACAACCCGAATTAGGGCCTAATCGGAATAGTGGTTTCGTGACCACAAATCCGAGATAGAAATAATTATTTTATATTTATTTTATATTTATTTTGAGGTTTATGATATGATTTCATGATTTCGTGAAAATTCCGTAATGAAATTCTATGCATTAAGCGCTTAAGTTGAGATTAGGGACTAAACCGAATAAATTGCAAAACTTGTGTTCTAGAAGTTTTTAGTATGAAATTGCTTTGGAATATTAATTAGGAGGTCTTAAATAGCAATTTGACCAATTCCTAAGTTATGGACAAAAGTTGGACATGGAGGGAATTTTTAGAAAGTTTAGTAGTAAGGGCATTTTGGTCATTTGTATATTAAATGAAATAAAATGGGAAAAATAACACAAAATTTGGTCATCTTCATCATTAGTTGCTGCCAAAATTTGCTCTCCTCCATAGCTAGGGTTTCTTCAACTTTCAAGCTTCATAGTAAGTGATTTCAAGCCCCGTTTTTAATGTTCTTTACATTTTGAAATCCTCATAGCTTCGGTTTACCTATTTCTACTATTATTTGAGTTAGGGTTTATGTTTAAAAATTTACCCATGAATGATAGACATGTATTTTGATGTTTGATGGTAGAATATGAATGTTTGAAGTTAGGAGAACGATCTTTTCTAAGCGATTTTTAGCGAAAACGAGCAAAACGACATAATCGATAAAAATACCTATTGCTCATAATTATGTGTTAGAATGAGAATTTGATGATACCATAGAAGAGAAAAATGATCAGCATGTCATTAAACATAAGAATAAGGGCTGAAATTAAATTTCGAGCCTTGGGGCAAAATCGTAATTTTGTAAAAGTTAGGGGCAAAATGTAATTTTTGCATAATGTGATTTTTGGATTGAAACAAATAGTTCGAGTGTTAAATGAACTAAATGTGTTGTTATAGATCAAGAAAGGCGTGGAATCGACCTCAAACGGGGGAAAGAAAAAGCTTTGGACTAAACTGCAAAATTTCTATATTTTGCACCGAGGTAAGTTTGTACGTAAATAAATCATCGATTTCTTTTATGTTATTGTATTTTGATAACATGTGGAATATGGCTGCCTATCAAATGGTTATTTGATGTAAGTTATGAATTTAAATTGATTTCGGACAATTTAGTAAAATGTTGGAAAAGTGAGAAATTTCTGTTGAACCTTGAATAAAAACGATACAAATGAACTATTGCGTGGTCACGTGTGTAGTACTAAGTGCAAAGCTACTACGTGTACCAGATTATTGGTCGCATGTGTAGTACTAAGTGCGAGCTACTATGCGTGCGAAAAACCGTGGTCACGTGTGTAGTACTAAGTGCAAAGCTACTACGTGTGCAGATTATTGGTCGCATGTGTAGTACTAAGTGCAGGCTACTATGCGTATCATATAGCTTCGGCTACAAGTGTGGAAATGGGAAAATGTTCAGGTAGTTGTGTATCTTTGTTATTCTGATGAGTTCAACGGGCAATCGATTAAATGAAGATACATGTGAAAGTGATTATGTGATGAATAAGTGCAAGTATATGTTTATTTGAATTTATGAGCAATATGCTCGATATGTGAGCGAACCTCGGTAAAATGGAAAGGATTGAGCGAATTATGTAAGAGTGAATTTTTGTAGTAAAACAATGTTGGACAGCAGCAGTTGCATAATTTTGAAAATTCACCAAAAATCATGGAAGTAGAATTAAATCTCAAATAAATTATGGAATTAAAGCTTAATGGGTATACTTTCATATAAAAGAAACAAGGGAAACAAAAGACTTCTATATTATGTGATAATTGAATTCTTGTGAAACAGGTTCTGAATGAATTTAAGATCCCCTATTCTGATTTTAGAAATTCACAATAAATTGTACAAAAATTATTAAGAGTCATACCATACATGCATGGATTCCTTATTGAGTCTATTTTTAAGGAAAATAAACGGCATGGTCGTTGGAATCTTGTACAGGGAGAAATTTTGTTCGTAATGCACAGGTGTCAGAGTAGTCATACCCTGAAATAGGGGAGACTTTAACTAATAAACTATACTAATTGGCCTGACCAAAAATTCTAGAAAAAAATTAGTAAATAGAATTATGAGTCTAGTTTCAAGGAAAATTTACGGAATTGAATTTTGAGATATGTAGCTCAAGATATGATTTTTCTTTTAACCGGGACTCTAGAAAACAGCCTGTCATCGATATATGTAACCATATACTAGTATGATTGTTTTACTTTGATAAATTATATATCAATTTAGTACTTACTTACTAAGCTATATACTTACCATCTTTTCTTTTTCTTGTTTTATAGAATTATTAAGCCAGCTCGGGATTTTGGAGATCTTCGGAGACTCATCTACACTATCAATACTTTTTGGTATTTTGTAATCACTACTTTGGAATTATGGCATGTATAGAGAGAGACGAATCATTTTGTTATATGTCATAATTAATTTGTTTTAAAGTATCACTTTTCTAAATTTTAAAATCTACATGTATCTATGTATATCTGTTAATGCTATCAACTTTAGTCTAAGCTAAAGTAAGTAAATTGAGTAAGGTCAGGTTAATGTATGAATTCATGTTTTCGTGAACGGTAATGCTCCGTACCTTATTTCGGTCTAGAATATGGGTATGGGGTGTTACAATTCTTTTGAATTCCTATAGTTTAACTCCACAAAAAATAACATGTAATTCTTTGTTGTTAGCATTGACCAATTTTTCTTCCTTAGTGTACCACCAGGCTTCTATCTTGACAACTTTTCCACTTCCAAGGTTCATCTTTGGTGGCTCCCAACCAATCAACACGCCACGTCACACCATGCCATGCCTTTTCATTAATCAATTTGATGTATGTCTTCATCCGTGCTTTCCAGTAGGCATAACTTCCAACTTCAAGCATAATAGGTCGAGATGTAGAAAAACATTCCATAGCTTGATTCTAACAATGTTTAAGATCTTCAGTAGCTACTTTAAATGACAGGCCTCGATACAAAATGAGGTTTTGAAACTATTGCTAGAAAACTAAAAAAGTTCTTAGAATGAGTGGTGGGGAAGTGGGCACTTCTCTAGCACCAAACTAAAAATAGTAAGCAAAATCAAATACATAGGAATTATTTAAGCAGTTTGGTTTCCCTGCATCCGTAGAGCCTCGCTCAATGAGAAATATCCACTCTTCAACAATTACAACATTTGAATCTAACCTATCACACACCTCATAGGAAATCTCCTCACTTTTGAACCTTGAAGATTGATAATCTCACCACTAAATTCACCCCCTATGAGCTCAGTAGGTAAAACCACAACACAAATGATTTTACTATAAAGTTGCACTCTAAAAAGAGTTTCTTACTTGAACAGGATAAGTGCTTAAACTATCAGTAAAATAACCTATACAAATCTATCTATTAAATAGACTATTTCCGAGACTTGCTTACGTAAAAGATCTATCACAATCCCATTAAAATAGTAGTAAGATAAATTGTGTAGAATATAATAATAAGTAAAGTAAATATGGACACTTGGCAAACAATCAATCATAGTTGCAATCTAATACAATATCCGCAATCTAAGAGATTGACTTAGGTGATCCAAATCGATTCAATCTCCAAAGTATGTTTCTTTAAGTAATATGATCTTCATTAATGGGCTAGATATCATCTATATAGTTAGCATAACCCATTTATACAGTTTAATAAATTGACAACACTTCAAATATAGAAATTGTCTTCAAATAGATTCAATACCAGGGAAGTGCCCACATTTTCGGCACTCAATGGTCAATTTCATATTTTTGAACATGTAATATATCCCTTTTCTCGTGGTTTGCCTTTTTCATTTTTAATTATTATTTAATTTTGATATTTTTTATTTATAAAATTTTAATATTTTTGTATATTTTATATAAATTTTAAATTATGCGGTTACGTACATAAGACTTATGTTAGAAAAAAAAATTAGCTCACGGGGAAAAAAAATTAAGTATCAAAATTGGGCTTAGAAAAATTATTGGCACAAATGATGCTATATCGAAACATATTTGAGTCTTCTAAGAAAATAAGTTCCAATCAAGCTTATTTTAATAAATATTCTTTTTACAATATTATGATAAAAAAAATTACTACTATTAAATTACGTATTTAATTTTTTTTATAAAAAAAGCCTCCGGAATAGGCGGGTGTTCACCCTATAGTTTTCCTAAAACCAAATAAATATTCCAGAAACATTTATTCGAAAACAAGGAGCCAAAAAGACAAAGTGAAAGAGGAAAAAGTCAGTGCAAATTAAAAATGCAAGGAAAAACACATATTGTTATAGTTGGAAACACAAAAAAATAGAAAACCGATTTAACCACCGCCACCGCCACCGCCACCGCCACTGCCACTGCCACCTTCACCTTCTCCACCGTCCCTGCCACCATTTTAACCATCTCGTAAACAGTCGAAGGAAAAAACAAAAGAAAATTCACAAAATATAATCCTTTTTCTGTTGAATCGTTATTGTTGTTTTGATGTCAGCTAAAGAAGATGCCAAGGGAAGGCGGCCTGGGAAAGGGAAGGCCAAATGGATCCGGATTCTTCTCGGAGTTGGGTATTGGGTCCAAGGTTTCAGGTGTTTTCCATGGATGGCTGTTAACTTTTTTCTGAAAGATAGTGTTAAAGTAGACTCTTCAACTCTTCAAATTCTTCAGAATTCGGTTAATCTCCCTATGGTTGGGAAGCCCATCTATGGTGTCGTTTCCGATGCGGTTTATATTTCTGGCCAGCACCGTGTTCCTTATATCGCCATTGGTGGTAAAAACTTTTAATTCTTTTGGTCATTTTTCATCCTCCTGTTTTCTGTTTAATCCAATAATTTGACACTCTGCTTCATTCTGGAAAATGGGAAATATTTTTCTCATGATTATCTGTTCCTTTTATTTTATGATTCTAGGAATGTTAGTTTATATGTGATTTTTTAAATTATATATTTATAATTATTTTAATTGGAATAATTTGGATTTGACTTATCTGTTATGCATAATTTTCTATTGTCTGACTTCAATAGTGGAAAATGTGTTTTGCAAAGGAAGAAGAATTAAGGGTTAATATTACTCCAGCTAAGATCCATTTACTTTTCAGTTTTTAAGTATGATCCTTTAGAGGCCCATAAAAAAAAAATACCCTTAGAAAAATTGAACATACTTGTTTGACACTATTTGACACAAGTCGTATTTGACTCTTGCACTTGAGTTCAAGTCACGGGGTTAAATTTTAAATTGTTATGAAAAAGTTAGGATATTGCAACCGATAAGCCTTGTTGTGTGTGTTTCTCCTTCTGATTGCTCTTGGTGTCATTTTCAAGCATTTCATTTCGAACAAGCAAAGTTATTGTGCTGGGCAATAATATTAGCAGTGAGGAATAGAATACAGCTGAAGCAAACATGTGGTCCTGATTTGGAAGTTAAGATCATATATATACATTTGTATTGCAACAATTCTCCTTGTTATAGGCAAGATATCAAGTCTCACATGCAAATATAAATGGCCAGCCACCAGCAGTTAAGCTGTGGCTGGCATTGAGTACTTGCATACATTAATCAAGTGTCAGTTAGGCATTCTGCTTTTATCTCATTCATATGAGTATGAGAAGATCAGTGATTCCAAGCTTTGTATGGATGTCAAATTTACCTAGGTGTCAGCAGATCTGTTAATAAGCATTATGTACAGTGAACTGAATATGAGTTCTTGGATTTGATTAGCTGCTGGACATTATATTCATAATTAGTGTGTGTTTGTTAGTTTACCTGGATACCATAGTTTTGTGGAAATACAATCTCTTATTCATACAGAATATGGCTTATAGATTATTTGACATGTCTTGAGAACAGTAAGATTTAATGGAGGCAAAGTTGTCCCAGAATTTACTCTTTATTCTACCATGTCATCCTCGCTGCTGTTGTTTTCAGCATTTGTGTTCTTGTTGAAAGGTTCAATACCAGTAGAACTGGATTATAAGTTACAAGTTATGTCGTGTTTCACTTAGTACTGCTGTACCTTTTTTAAAGTGAATTTTTATATTCATCTTAGTAATAGATTTTGCTGTTTCCTTGCTGCAGCTTTCTTACAGGCAATGTCATGGCTAACAATAGTGATACTTTCACAATCAAACATATCAATTGTCACATTGAGCTTATATCTTCTCCTCAGTAACCTTGGCGCTTCAGTAGCTGAGGTTGCTAACGATGCCATTGTTGCTGAGATGGGAAAATCCGAAAATTCTCAATCAGCTTCTTCAGGCGAGCTCCAGTCATTTGTTTGGATGGCTTCTTCTGTTGGTGGAGTCCTTGGAAACCTGTTAGGTGGCGCTGCCATTGACAGATTTTCACCCCAGTCAATGTTCATCTTTTTCGGACTTCTCCTTGTGCTCCAGTTTCTTATAACTATCTCTGTTCCTGAACGCTCTCTTAACCTTCCAAAAAGTCCATCAAATGTAGGGATCAGTAAACAGCTTTCAGAACTTTCAGCTGCCCTACAAAAACCTGAGATAGCTTACTCAATAGCCTGGTTTGCTGCATCATATGCCATAATTCCAGCACTGACAGGAACGATGTTCTTTTACCAAACACAGTATTTGAAGATTGATGCCGCTGTATTGGGAATTTCTAAGGTGTTTGGCCAGGTAGTAACTCTGTTATGGGGTATCATCTACAATCGTAGCTTAAAGTCAGTCCAACCAAGGAAACTGATTGAAACTATTCAGGCAACAATGGCAGTATTCATGATTTCAGACGTGTTGTTTGTTAAAGGGATTTATCGACAAATGGGGGTGCCAGACTCTATCTACATTGTGGTTTTCTCTGGTGTCTTGGAGGTTCTATTCTTCTTCAAGATCCTGCCGTTTAGTATTCTGATAGCTCAACTCTGCCCTCGAGGATGTGAAGGGTCTCTAATGGCATTTGTAATGTCTGCTGTAGCCCTTGCATTCATAGTGAGCGGATACCTTGGTGTTGCATTGGCATCATACTTGGGGGTCACAGGAAATGATTTTTCTGGATTACCTCTTGGCCTTCTAATTCAGGCAGTTTGTACCTTCATGCCGCTATTTTCTTCATCATGGATACCTGATCAGAAATCTAAAACCAGGACAGAGTAAATAATGTCAGTCCTTTCAAGAATGGTATGAAATGCATCCGTGGTGCCGTTTTAGCCTTCTTTCGTTTTGAACATGATTGCTTTTTACTAACATTCTTTATTTTATTTTCACAGCAATTTTTATTATGAACATACAAACAATAAGAACAGTCACAGGTAGTTTTAGGAACTTCGCTATAGACATGATATCTTTGGACTTGTTATTGCAAGTGATGGAAAGATTTTTAGACTTAAATCAGTCAAAAAACTTGGTATATATAGTGGCCAGTAATGTATGTGAGAATGAGATAGCTTCTTTTTTTCTCTCTTTTTTTTTTTTTTTTTCCTATTAACCTGATTTTGGTGGAATGTAGTTGGAATTGTTGTGTTTGAGTTGCAAATTAAGAGCAGCCGAAACAGATATGAACATTTTAACGGTCTCTATTTGATTTTTTCCGCAGAACCCTAGCAGAACTTGTTTGATGCCTCTTTATCAATTGGCTTGTTAATAATTTACCTTTCCGTTCTTCATTGTCGTCTCGGATTAGGATCTAGGCCATAAATTTTCAACACTGTATCATTATCATTCATGTGTAGCACTTTCTAGTATCATTTTAGCGGTCAAAATTTTGCTTGGGTCTGAATTAAATCGTATTATTTTTATGATAGTAAAATTTAAAATTTTATTATTTTAATAGTCTACATATTTATAAAATTAAATTAAATTATTATAATTTTTAGGTTAAAATATAATTTTACTATTATTAATTTGAAATGTTATAAATTATAAAGAATCTAAATAAAAAAATTATTTTCTAATTTAGGGAGTTGGGCTCCTGCCAGCTTTCTAGCTCTATCACTAATTTCAGTTGTTTTATATGTTTTTGACTTTTCATCTTAGTTAAAGTGTTTAACTTATGAATATGAAGATCTGACTTTTTAAGATCTTTTAAATGCAACTTAAAAGAAATGTGACTGAACTCATATTAGACAAGTATCCATATTCGAAACTCACATTTGAGTTTAAGCAACATAACTTTTGATAATACTATATCGTCTTTTCAACTTTTTGTTTTATCTTTTTACTTGGGATATAAAATTCACTCATTTACTCATTTGAATGAAATTAATGCCAAAATTCGGGTTTCACCAAAAGATGCTTCAGTGGTTTCGAATTTCATTTTGATAATTTCAGTAGACTTTGCTCAATTTTCATAAGGCTACTTCATTTGATACTACTAAACCAGTAAAATACCGGCCAAATCAGGTATCAAATCTTCAAAATGCGTTAGCAACAATGTCTAGAACAGCCAAATAACTAAATAGTAAACTCCTATTGGCAAAGCATCTATGTTTTATATTATTCGAACTCTTGGTTTGTTATAAAATATTTGGGTACATTGGCATAGATTCAGATATTATTATAGAAACATATCCTTTCAAATATATGATGAAACTTTAAAAAATATAGGCAAATCTCAATAAAAGATTAAAAAATTAATTTATATGAAAAAATACATCTAATTGAGCTCTTAGGATTAAAAAAAAAAATCAATTGGCCATTTTTGTTAACGAAAACTGTCAATTGATCGGTTTAATTATCAACCTCGTTGACGAGAGCCACCAAAAATTGTCACGTGACAGTATGCTACTGTGGCATACTTCGCCAACAAAAATAAAAAATAAAAAAAATTAATTCAAGAAAATTAAAGAATATTCTTTTTAAAAATTTAAATTTTAAAAAAAATTAATTTTTCAAAAAATAAGATTTTTTTAAGAATAATTAAAGTGAGCATATAAAATGAATCTATATAAATAGTTGTTCATCCATTTTAAATGATGATGTTCAAAATTTTAAGAAATTATTACAAATTTCTAAAAAAATATACAAAATTTCAAATGTAATAAACTCAAAAAAAAATTATTAAAAATTTATATTGAATATATATATATATATATATATATATATATTCTCACTCGATTGCCGAGATCAAGCGACGCGAAGCATTACTGTTCAGTCCCTCAACCGAAACCATTACTCTTTTGGGGGCTGTGGTTCAACCCTCCTTTGTCGTTCAGGTGGGCTTTGAACAATCTCGCCATTAACAAACTCAGCTGCAAATGTTTAACCTAACATAGACCATAGGTGTGTGAGATTTACAATGTGAAGCAAAATGAACCAAATTCCGTACAAGAATAACAACTACAGAAGATTAAACTCAGAAAGAACCATAGAAACAGATGTTTGTGCATCGTTTATTTGATTATTTCCTTTTCGGGAAAGGCAAACTGATCTATAACAAAGATTATCACGAGAACCGTAGAACTAGTTAAAAAGCAAAATTTTATGTATCTTCTCGGAGAACTCTGCAATGCTGAAAACGCAACAAAGAGGAGTACCGAAAGGACTTCGATGTGAGTCCATTAGCATTCAAAGCTACTCATTGCCAGCTAAAGGCTAGTAGCTTTGCTAAGATGGACTGAGATAAATTGCTCTTAAGCAGATTGTTTATGTTTCAAATAAGAAGTAAGCATGTCATTTCAGGAAAAAGGATAATACACTACTCCAAAATGAAACTATTGACATAATCGTCGCAATGGTTGATCTAGGCAGCCAAGTGAGCGAGGGTGAGGTAGTGAGTATATGTATATTTAATATGAATCATATATTTTTAGAATTTTTTTTAAATAATATATTTTTTAGTTTCTATACATTTGAATATTTTAATAATTTTTGAAGTTTTAATTTTGCATTCATCCAAAATATATTGACAACTAATTATCCAGATTTATTCTATATACACTTTTAATTATATATTTTTTAAAAATTATTTTTTGTTGACTTGGTTTGCATCTATTGTCCTTGTTAACAAAATTAACAATCAAACCCGATCAATTGATGGTTTCCATTAATGAATGGGTCAATTGGTTTTTTTAATAACTTAGAGCTCAATTGAATACATCTTTTCATAATAATTCAATAAAATTTTTAATTTTTTTGTGAGATTTTTTAACCTTAAAACAAAAAATATATGTAATTTGTAACACCCTATACCTAACCTAGTCACCAAGACCGAATATTAGGATGCCACACCACCGTCTCATATTATACTCATAGCAAATTGTCACTGTGAAAAATAAAATAAAATAAATGAAATGAAATGAAATAAAGAACACACAAATTTTACGTGGAAACCCTTTCAGGAAAAAACCAAGGTCAGAGGAGAAGAAAAATTCACTATGTCGAATTTTTTTAATCAATACAAGAGGAATAGATTATGTCTATTTATAGGCTTGTAAAGCCATATTCTAGTAGGATTGAAACACCTTATCCTAATAAATATAAAATAGATGGAGTTTAATAAGGTTTAAAAAACCTTATTCTAAAATAAAATAAAAGAAGTCTAGTTCTATATGGATTTTACTTTTATTTTATTTTCCATCGTATTTTATTTAAATAAGAATTCGGGTCACTTAATTCTAACAATCTCCACCTTGACACAAATTCTCAATGAACAAGTTCTTCATTGCGAACAAGTTCTCCACCTCTTCCATAAAACCCCTTAAGGGTTTAACTTCAACAATGAACATCAACCAAGTCTAAGCAATGCTCAAACTTGGTTATAGGAAGTGACTTAGTCATCATATCTGCAGGATTTTCATGAGTGCTAATTTTGCTCACAACAATATCACCACGAGCAATAATATCACGAACAAAATGATACCGAACATCAATATGTTTTGTTCTCTCATGAAACATTTGATCTTTTGTAAGGAAGATGGCACTCTGATTGTCACAAAATACTGTACTGATTTGAAGGTCTTCATTGAGTTCACTAAATAGTCCCTTCAACCAAATAGCTTTTTTACAAGCCTCAGTAATCGCCATGAACTCAGCTTCAGTGGTAGACAAAGCGACTGTAGTTTGCAAAGTGGCTTTCCAACTAATTGCACAACCTCCGATTGTAAAGACGTAACCTGTGAGAGATCTTCTTCTATCAAGGTCTCCAGCAAAATCAGCATCAACATACCCTATGACTCCATCTTTAGTTCTTCCAAACTGTAAGCAAACATCAGTAGTGCCTCGTAAGTAACTTAAAATCCACTGAACTGCTTTCCAATGTTCTTTACCGGGATTTGCCATGTATCTGCTAACTGCACTGACTGCTTATGATAAATCTGGACGTGAGTAAACCATAGCATACATGAGAGATCCCACTACACTAGAGTATGGAACATGTGACATGTACTCAATCTCATCATCTGATTGTGGAGACAAAGCCGATGAAAGTCTGAAATGGGCTACTAAAGGAGTACTAACAGGCTTAGCACTCTGCATATTGAACCTACAAAGAACTTTCTCAATGTACCCCTTCTGACTTAGGTACAATTTACTTGCTTTTCTATCTCTAAGAATCTCCATACCAAGTATCTTCTTTGCTGGTCCTAAATCTTTCATCTCAAATTCTTCACTTAGTTGGGCTTTGACCTTTCTTATCTCTCATTTATCTTTTGCTGCTATCAACATGTCATCAACATAAAGAAGTAGATACACAAAAGAACCATCACTATTTTTCTTAAAGTAAACACAACTGTCTAAACTATTTCTTTTGAAATCATGAGAAGTCATAAAGGAATCAAACCTCTTGTACCACTGTCTTGGTGACTGTTTCAAACTGTAAAGGGACTTTCTCAGCAAGCAAACATAGTTCTCTTTTTCTGAGACTATAAAACCCTCTGGTTGTTGCATGTAAATATCCTCCTCAAGTTCTCCATGCAAAAATGCAGTTTTTACATCTAACTGCTCAAGCTCTAAATCATGAATGGCCACAATACCAAGCAAAACTCGAATTGAACTATGCTTAACAACTGGAGAGAACACATCTGTGAAGTCTACTCCTGGAATTTGACTATAACCCTTTGCAACAAGCCTTGCTTTATATCTGGGTTCTTCAACTCCTGGAGTCCCTTCTTTCTTTTTAAACACCCATTTACAATGAACAACCTTTTTACCTTTAGGAAGTTTCACAAGGTCCCATGTTCTGTTTTTGTGGAGTGATTCCATCTCTTCTTGCATAGAAAACATCCACTTTTCTGAGTCTTCACAGCTAACCGCCTCAGAATAATTAGATGGCTCTTGATTCGTATCTATATCTTCAGCCACATTTAAAGCATAAGCAACTAAATCAGCTTTGGCGTACTTCTTTGGAGGTTTAATTTCTCTTCTAGTTCTGTTTTTGGCGATAGAGTATTATGGTGAAGAAGCAACTCTATTCTCAATTTTTGTTATGGCTTGAGGAGTTGACTCTGTATTAATTTGATGCTCCACCTGCTTTTGGTTTTCTTTATTGGAAGAGTCTTTAAGAGATAAGTTAGGTAGCATAGTAGTTTCATCAAAAACAACATCTCTGCTAATCATAACTTTTCTATTTTCAGGACACTATAACTTATAGCCTTTTACACCAGCTTTATTACCAAGAAAAACGCATTTAATGGATCTCGGTTCTAATTTTCCATTATCAACATGAGCATACGTAGGACACCCAAAAATCTTTAAATCAGAATAATTAGCAGGATTACCAGACCATACCTCTTGTGGAGTCTTTTTCTCAATGGCAACGGATGGAGATCGGTTGATCAAAAAACATGCAGTAGAGGCTGCTTCTGCCCAAAATGACTTCGGTAAGTTGGCATTTGACAACATACATCGAACCTTCTCCATGATCGTTCTGTTCATTCGTTCTGCAACGCCGTTTTGCTGTGGAGTATGACAAACTGTCAAGTGTCTCATGATCCCTTCTGACTTGCACAATCTATTAAACTCATCAGAACAGAACTCTAAGCCATTGTCTGTATGGAGGTATTTTATTTGTTTTCCCGTCTATTTTTCAATCATAATTTTCCATGACATAAATGCTAAAAACACATCGCTTTTCTGCTTCAGGAAGAACGCCCAAACTTTTCTGGAAAAATCATCAATAAAGGTTAGCATATAATTAGCTCCACCACTCGAAGGTACTCTAGATGGCCCCCACAGATCAGAATGAATATACTCCAACGTTCCCTTCATGTTATGGATTCCTCTAGTGAATCGAACTCTACAGTGCTTACAGAAATTTAGTTTGCAAATTCCTTGCCCATCAAGAAGTCCTCTTTTGCTCAATTCTGCCATGCCATTCTCACTCATATGCCCTAGGCGCATATGCCAAAGTTTAGTAATATCATCATCTGACAAGAAAGAGGAAGCGACAATTTGCATCACGATATGAATGAGAACCACCTGCAAAACATATAACTTGGCAATTTTTCTCCGCCCTTTCATCACAACAAGGGACCTTTTGGAAATCTTTTAAACCCCACTTTTTTTGTGTATCATGCACTTTTGAATCAAGAGTACTTAACGAAATTAAATTTCTTTTCAATTCGGAACATGCCGACGTCACTAAGTGTTCGACAACTCCATCAAACATCTTAACTTTAATTGTTCCAACACTGCGATTTTACATGAAGTATTATTTCGCATCAAAACAACACCTTCAGACACTATTTCGTAAGTTGTAAACCAATCCCGATTGGGACTCATGTGGAAGGTGCAGCCTGAATCAAGTATCCACTCCTCACTTACTTTAGAATCATTGTGTGGCGACTAGGAGTTCACCATCGTTTGTAGTCTTCTACAATATCGACTTCACCGGAATTTTCTCGGTTGTTTTCCTTTTTGATTTGCAGCCTCCCTTTTAATCTTATTTTGTAGCTTATAGCACTCAGATTTAATGTGCCCTTTCTTCTTACATAAGTTACAAGTTTTACCTCTATTTGAAGACTTCGATCTACCCTTAGATTTAGCACGAGGATTCTGTTCCTGTGTCCTACCACGATCATTATCAGCATTCTGATCTTGTCTCCCACGAACAATGAGACCCTCTCCCTGGGAGTCGGGTTTAACCACAAGATGTTTCATCTTATCATACGATGTTAAAGAATCATAAACCTCATCAGCTGCGTGAGAGACTCATGCTATATAAAATCGTGTCTCTAAAGGTTGAATAAGATGGGGGCAACGAACAAAGTAGAATCAACCCTAGATCTTCCTTATCATACTGAACCTCCATGGCCTCCAAGTTTGAGAGAATTTCTTTAAAAACTGTTAAGTGTTCGTGTACAGATGCACCTTCCTCCAAACGATGAGCATAAAGACGCTGCTTCATATGCAACTTGCTTGTTAGAGTTTTTGACATACATATTTGTTCTAGCCTCTTCCATAATGCAGCGGCAGTCTTCTCTTTCATTACATCCTGTAAAATTTCATTGGACAAATGCAGATGTAATTGTGTTAACGCCTTTCGATCCTTACGCTTCTTCTCTTCATCTGTTAATGTCGAAGGCATCTTATCTATCCCTAGCAGGGCATCCTCCAGATCCATCTATGCAAGAACTGCTTGCATCTTAATCTACCACAATGCAATGTTGCGATCCAACAGCGAAATTTCATACTTCAAAGACGCCATTACTGTGATTGAGATGAACAACCCAGAAGCTCGGATACCAATTTGTGAAAAATAAAATAAAATAAATGAAATAAATAACACACAAATTTTACGTGGAAACCCTTTCGGGAAAAAACCACAGGTAGAGGAGAAGAAAAAATTCACTATGTCGAATTTTTTTTTTAATCAATATAAGAGGAATAGACTATGTCTATTTATAGGCTTGTAAAGCCATATTCTAGTAGGATTGAAACACCTTATCCTAATAAATATAAAATAGATGGAGTTTAATAAGGTTTAAAAACCTTATTCTAAAATAAAATAAAAGAAGTCTAGTTCTATATGGATTTTACTTTTATTTTATTTTCCATCGTATTTTATTTAAATAAGAATTCGAGTAGCTTAATTCTAACAGTCACATTATTAAGAAATCATCCTCTTTATCAGTGATCTTATAAATTTTTAGTCAAACATATATCAATCATCATTAGAAAATGACAAACATACTTTTAATAAACTTATAATAATAATTAAACTTGCATTAGGACTACTTAGCAAAATTCTCAAACCAGGTTTATAGGTATTGATACTGACAATAAGGTATCAATATTTTTTTTTAAGTGGTATCGATGCCACTTGAAAAAAGGATACCAAACTTGCATTCTGTTTCTCGATTAAAAACCCAAAGTCTCGAAAATTATCGATACTTGTCATGAAATATCAATACTTAAACCTCGAGTATTGATACTCGAGCAAAGGTATTGATACCAAATTTCTATTCTGATTTCCTGCACGTCTCAAAACACAAAGGTATTGATTTTAAAACCCGATTATCGATACCTCTGCTCCAGACCTAAAAAATGCAGCATACATAAGCAATTAATTTGTTCCAATTTAGTTCCTAAACATCATACTTCAATTACTTCGACAAGTAATCGTTCAACGACCTAATTAACAGTTAAATATCGTAAAATCGTGTTCGAGCGAGTACCGTCAATCCCTCATCATGTTTATGAACTCAAGCATAACAATAACATGTAATCCTTATAAATCGAACCAAAGACCAGCAAAATGTCTTGAATTTAACATGGCTATATACAAGTCTACCACATTGCCTCATTTCACAAAACGTTAATAAATGTAGAACACATACGAAATACCAAATAAACTTGCTTGGATCACCATTGGAACCACATCGCTCACACCGACACACAGCTAATCTGCAAACTTTAAGAAGGGAGTGGGTGAGCTTAACAAGCTCAGTGAATGCTCAGAGTAACCACAATGTACATACAATATCAAAGGCCAATCAAGAGCATACTATAACACATTCACAACCATATTCCATTCGAGTCAAAATTATATGTTCATGCTTCATTAGGTCATTTAACAATAATTTGTCAAGACTAAAATAACATATACATACTTTAATAACCCACAAGTTTAACTTATATATCATAGGTATTCACAAGTTATATGAAAACAACCCAATTCACAATTACATACACAATTTACTATGGGAACATACTAACATTTTCATGTAACTTAAATCAATTCATTTAACATATTATTCACAATTAAAATCATACGTCTCTTATTGTATTATCACAACGTATAAGATCACATTTAAATGATAAATTGCATAGCAACCACATACTTATGCTAATCAAACTAAAACTCAATCCACTACACAAACAAGTCATTATGCATCGGCTAAGCAGACATGTCACATATTCATAACATATTTAAGTTTAATATCATATTGCACACGTTTAATCTTCTTCCATTTATACTACTATACATTTAACACATAAATCACATGATTATTTTAGCATATATCACAAGACATATATATATATATATATATATATATATCTCATTTAATCACATTCAGTCACATTTTATGATAGTTTGACTCTTAAGGTTATGAAACATAAAGTGAGCTCTATCCTCACTCATCAGATACACAGATCTCCAACACACCAAATAGACTCATAGAGTCAAACTAGTCCCATAAGTGAAGCATAAAGCTAACACTCTCCAACACACCAAACATGTTCCATTGAATGGAGCTTAGTTCACATTCTTTTATCTCTCTAACATGTCCTAGGGCCTCAACGCCCACTTCTCAAAACACATATAAGTGAGTACTCATAATCCTATGGCAAGCCAACTATATCCAATGGTCTCATAAGGCCACAAGGCCAAAATATCAACATCATAATTAAAAAATTTTAACTACAGATTTAGTGCACACCATCTCTGTTCATATTCGTAAATTCACGTCACAAACTTCTACACAATGCATGCTTATTAAATTCACATTTAATTGCACTTAAAGTGCCACAATAATGCTCATTGAGCCATCATATATCTGTCAACATATGAGTGCATTAAAATCAGTTTATCACATATAAAACCTGTTACATTAGCATCATATTCCATAATGCAACACATACATACTTATCGACTTTCGCACACTTTCACTTCACATCTTTATATCACTAATCATTAAATTCATTCGACATATTTTATATACCCACAATACAATACAATACAATACAATTCACAATATTGCATTTTAATAATTAATTCAGAGTTATTCACATATTCGCATAATTTGCCAAAAATAAAACAAGGAAAGTAGAAAGCTTACACTCGAAACTTAGGATAGATGTTTAGGCTATTCCTAAGCTCCCAATTAACACTATGAATCATGTCTACAAGTAGCAATTCCAAAAACTCACCAATTACGCTTTCGCCGAAAAGCCTAAAGCTTAAACTAGCTTTTCCTTGCCTTTATCTCTACTTGTAGAAGGTTCAACCGAATCTAGAACTTCAACACAAGAAATTCACACAACAATACATCCAAAAATTAGCTAAGGACTCATTACCAGCATATAAAACATAAGCCTAAACTAAGTTCTCATGTAATCAAAACTTATAACATAGCAAAGTTTAAATTCGAATATCTCGACCCATACTTAATATTTTCACCTAAAACCAATTACGTTCATCTTATAATTCACCTATGACAAATTCTCAACCTTTAAACTACACAAAACTACTCAATTCAATATATCAACATTTTCGACATGTTTTATGGCTATTTTCTGAAAATTCATTAAAACTTAAGAAATCTTTAACGAAACTTCAAAGTAATTTTGGAAAATTTCTAACCATGTTAAAACTAATAGAAAAACACTTTGAAATCACGTTTTTATGCAAAATCCCGAAATCCACCATTAACGACCTAATCTTCATCTTTTATTTAAAACATTCGTTTCAATGGCTAAAAATTCAGTTTAGGGGACTAGATATCATTTAAAACTCATAGAAAGTCGAATATTTACCTTCGATGGAAGAAAAATGAGCTTTGACACAAATCCCAAAAAATTCACGTTTAAAGAAGATGATATAGATGATGAAGTTTTTGGGTGATATTCTTGGTTTTTATAGAGGTTTATAACCTAAGAGATGACATAAATCAAAAGGAATTAGGATATGGAGTTCAAAATTGATTGAAATAGCAAGAGAGAATCAAGGGATGTCAAACACAAATTTTGGGTAGTTTTTACGTGAAATGACTTGGTGAAAAAAAGGTTATTTAGCTTGAATTTTAAAATCTAGTTAATTTTTTTCATAAAAACTCTCAAATTTGACTATTTTTCAAATCAGTCCTATTTTCAAAATTAAAGGTATTTAAAACTCATTTTACAGAAATTGATTTAATTTTCCAAAAACCATAATTGAAAACATTATCGGTATGCTGTGTTACAAAATTTCGAACACTAGAAGGCTAAAATTCCTAAAATACCCCTAAAACTCCTAGGCCCTATCTTAGGGTGTGACAAAATCATCAAAAATAACTTTCCAGTTCCATGAAAAAACTAAATAAAGGATACTCTACAACAAGCACAACCAATATGAGAATAATATAATACTACTAAATGAACTAAACACGACTACCAAGTAAAGACTAACTTCAGTTTTCACCTTTCAAAAGATATTCAAATTTTTAGGAGGGCTTAGCCCCAACCTTTGAGCTCTTTCCTAAGGTATGGTCCATATGCCATGTTGATGTCAAATTGTCTTAACACTAGTTTTTCTTCGTCAAAATAATTTGTTTTTATTGAAAAATAACCATTTATATTAGGTTATTTTGATAAAAAAATAAAACTAAGAAAATGAGAAAGGGGGACGACCTTTTGAGATCAAGGGAACCGAAAGATGGCTTTTTGGTTGACTTTTGATAAAGGGAGATGACCTTTTGGTGATGCCTCCTGTAGAGTAGTTGTTCTTCTTATTATTTTGCCTATAATCCCTTCATGTTATTCGATATTTTTTAAATCCTTCAAACTTGCTTAATCCTCTCTTCTGTTTAAATTCAAATTTTATTTTTTGAACCCTATATTATGTCGGGGCTTGGTCTTCTTCTTTTACTTGGGCCTAGTAAATGTTCGTTTACCAATTAACATCTTTGTTTTATTATATTAGAGTTAGGTTTTGATATGTTTATTATGATGGATCGACTATTTTTAATTTTAAAGAAAGTTATACTAATCATCACTCAATATTTATAAGTTTTCATTTTAAACACTTCCATCATTATTTGTTTTCATTTTGGTCATTCTAAAGTATTTAGGTTAATGGAAAGGTATTTCTACAAGTAATAAATAATTTATATAAGTTTTACCAAATATTAGATTTTCTTTATCATGATGACACGAAAATTCCAACTCCCAATAAAAAAATTCAATAAAAAGGGTTTTTCTTCCTCTCAAACAAAAATTAATAGACTTTTTTGCTTCCAACTTGCTACCGTTGCCTACTTTGGTGGCCTTCTTTGACAAATAGGAAACTGATGTGCCATATTTATGTACGAAAAATTAAGCTCTTTAAGTTTAAAGAACTTATTCTCGTGTAGTTTGTAGTGTCTTTGTAACAGCTCGATTTAGACCCTATTCGGAACGGTGGTTTTGGGACCATGAATCTGAGTCAGAATATATTTTAAAATTATTTTTTGTGTTTATTATGTGTGAACTTATATCTGTGAAATTTTCGTGATTTAATTTTGTCGTTTGAGTGCCTGGTTAAATAAAAGGGCTTAATCGCGTAAAATGAAAACTTGATAGTTTAATGTGTAAGGGTTGAATTGTTGTTGTCTTTAAAAATGGAGGCATTTATAATGCAATATTTCAATTTTAGTTTAAGGTGGACAATTATAGCTATTAAATATAATGGTTTTATATTTTTTATAAAGGATATTTATGTAATATGTGAAATAATATATGTATAATAAAACATTAAAATTAAAAAGCCATGTTAATGTTCATATTTTGGCCGAAACATAAAAAAAAAGAAAAGAAAGAAACAAAGCTTAGGGTTCAGCCATTGTTAGAGCTTAATCAAGGTATGTAACTAGCTCGGTTTTTGATAATTTTTATGTTTTTGAGATCGTTGTAGTGTAATGTACAAAGTCCATGTTTGAATTTATGATTTTGATGAATATTTTGAGTTATTCCATTGATTAATATTTGAGTTTTGTGATGTTAGTTGATGAATTATGAAAGATATGTTTTGGGTTAATTTGTTTTGTATTGGAATTTTTGATGATTTTGAGTAATTAGGGCTAAATTGCAAAAAATAATAAAATGAGGGACTAAAATGTAAAATAAATGAAATGTATGGACTTGTATAAACACAAGGAATATTCGACCTAAGCATGGTGTGTGCAAATTTTGCATGTTTTGTGTTTTTTGCAATTTGGATTAAATTGTAAAAAAGTGTAAAATGTTAGGGGTAAATTGGTAATTTGCCTATTTATTTGTTTTTGGACTAGAATGAGTGAAAATATGTTTGAATGAGTTTAATTTGAATATGTTTAGATCAAGAACCAAAGAAATCAGGTTTGAATAGGGGGAAAACTAAAGTTGTCGATTAGCCGTCCCGTTCTGATTTTCATCATCTGAGGTAAGTTTATAAGCAAATAAATGTTGTTTATTTTAAACAAATATGAGCTTATTATACTGAAATGAATTATGTAAATTATATATGTTGTTAGCCGAATGTGTATATGCTAAGGAGCTATATTTACAAATTCGTTCCGACCGAGTTATGACGTTCGAAAGCCCCGTGTGAATCTTAGGAATAGCTAGGATACATATGTCATGACTTAGGATTCCGATATGTGATGTGCGAGTAAGACCATGGCTTCGATATATGTGTGTGAGTAAGACCACGTTTAATACGTTGGCATTGATATGTGATTCCGATATATGTGTGCGAGTAAGACCCTGTCTGGGATAGTGGTATCGATATGTGATTACATGTAAGACCACAACTGGGATGTTGGCATTGTACGATATGTGTGATTATCTAAGTGTCCTAATCAATTCTGAATGGTTCAACGGGCAACGATAAGTTGTGATCGAATGTGTAAAACAAGCTAAAATGATAAGGTATGAGTTAGCTTATTACCCATTTGAAATATGGTAAGTTGGCTATTTGATATGTGATGCAAATTATATAAGTTACTAATGTAAACATATGTGCATTTGTATAGTATATTTGGCCATATGCTATGAACATGTATGTGATGTTATATTTTGATTCATGAGTATATGTATATGAGTTTATGGATATTCGGTTATATAATGGTACTATGGTTTTGAAATTGAATGTTACTTTGATAATAGAAGCATGCATATTCAGCCAAGGTATAGTTTGTATATGGAAGTATATGTTATATATGAAATATTGATCTTGAAAATAAATGTGATTATGATAGCATAAATTAGTTTAGTTGAGTTGAGATTAACATTGAATTAATTATTTACTTATGATTTACTAAGCTAAGATAACTTACTGTGTGTGTTTAAATTTGCCTCTGTTTTATAGATTTTGAAGTCTAGATTCGAGCTCGAGGATCGTCAGCAAAGTCTATCACACCATCGATTGTTTCGGTACTTTTATAAGTTGAACTCGAAAGTATGGCATGTATATGCTAGCCTTGGAATTAGTTTATTTTGAAAGTGTATGTATATAAAGCCATGCGAAAATGGCTTGATTATTATGCTTAAGTTTGGTTTTATATATGTTCTTGATTAAAATGTTTAATGTGCTTGGTTTTAGTAATTCGGTATTGGTGATTATAAATGTGGTTTATTTGAATCGGCCATGGTATATGTATAAGTATGAATTATGTTTGTTATTTTACTTTTGGTTAAAAAGATTCCGTTATGTATTGTATTTGATAGTAATGGTAAGTTTGGCAAGGTTTTGATATTTTTTGGCTTATGGAATGACTTGAATTGGTTTGTGATATGAGCTTGAAATTGGTTGTTAATGTTATGGCATGAATAATGTACATTTTAGTATTGAATTTGGCTTAAATTGTTATGCAAATGTGCTTGTTTTGGTGCTTGTAGGTTTGACCCAAATTGGATGGCAAATTGGCTTTTCAAATGGCCTATTTTTGTCCACACGGGCAAAGACACGGGCGTGTGTCTCAGCCGTGTGCGACACACGGTCATGTTGTATGGCCGTGTGTCCCCTAGGGTACCCTATGATTGTAAGTCAGTCTCGACCACGGCCAAGGCATACGGGCGTGTCTTGTGGCCGTGTGTGCAAGTCAGTATGTATGCCATGTTTTGACACGGCCTAGACACACGGGCGTGTCTAATGCTGTGTGAGGCACACGGCCTGTTCACACTGGCGTGTGACCTGTACATCTTTGAAAATTGTTTAAGCTGAAAAATTTTGTATAAGCTCGGTTTAGTCCTGACCCTTTTTCTAATGCATGTTTAAGGTCTCGATGACCTATGTAAGGGACTTAATATTTATGTTTGAAATATAATGCAATGAGGTTTATGAAATGAATGTAAAATGTTTTGATTTTGTTCTTTAAATGCCTTTAACCCTAGTCTGGCGACGGATACGGGTTAAGGGTGTTACAGTCTTTTATTACAATTCCTCATTTTATAGATTTCATGCTTAATTCTCATTTTTATCATATTTTTACGCTTTTCTGAATAAAATGTTAAGTGTATGTGTAACACCCCAAACTCGGCCTAGACGTTATGGCTGAATCTGACGTGTCACATCGAAGTTTTGAAAACCCAAGCTTCGTTTTAATGTTTAAATATTGCCTTTCGTTAAGTTAACAAATTGAATGGAAGCTGCGCACCAGGTAGGTATCCGAAACAGAGGAGGTGAGCCATGAAGGCTGCTTAAGTACCAAGCTCTTGATTGGATCCAATCCTAGACATGCCCACAACCATTGCCACACTTTGGTAAACGAGTTGAAATTCATTTAAGTAGTTATCTTTGTTATACCAATTATGTGTGTCGTTGTGTTATTTTGAAAACAGATGTCATTTTACAAACGCACCCTAAGCCTAGCCCATTTTAGATTATTCTCAGTAAAACATAGAGTATAAAATAGTTCCAGAAAAATAATTATAATGGCCTTATTACAACCCCAAAACCAAGTAATAATAGTAGATAAGATAAAACTAAAATAAACTGGTTGTTTATTGCAAAGTTCAAAAACGATCACCATGGCCACTCTGAATCCCCTCCGGCTCCAAGTCTTCACATCAAGGCTCACCTGCAAGGTTAAGAAAGGGGGTGAGTTTGGAAACTCAGTGTGCAGCAAGCCCCTTTCAGAGCTCAACTAATATCAGCATACTGGGCCGAAGCTTTTTGTTTAATGGTTACTGGGCCGAAGCCTTTTCATTAATCATATTACTGGGCCGAAGCCTTTTCATAAATCATATCACTGGGCCGAAGCCTTTTCACAAATCATATCACTGGGCCAAAGCCTTTACTGAAAACGGTATGGCCCATAGGCCATTTCAACTTCACATGAAATATCAATGAATGTATGCAAGCCCATTTGGGGAGACTACTCAACCCACCATCCGCTACTCTCCACCCGTACCAGCCAACACACCATGTGGGGAATAACTCAATCCATCCAACCAAACTCTCCACTGGCAGCATGTAATATCCTGATTTTGGGCCTAGTCGAAATAGTGGTTTCGTGACCACAAAATCCAAGATAGAAATAATTATTTTATGATTATTTTGAGGTCTATGATATGATTGCATGATTGTGTGAAAATTTCGTGAAGAAATTTTATGCATAAAGTGCTTAAATTGAAATTAGGGACTAAATCGAATAATTTGAAAAACTTGCATTCTAGCATTTTCTAGTATGAAATTGTTTTGAAATATTAATTAGGAGGTCTAAAATAGAAATTTTACCAATTCTAAGTCTATGGACAAAAATTGGACATGGATGGAATTTTTGGAAAGTTTAGTAGTAAAGGCATTTTGGTCATTTAGGGGTAAAATGAATTAAAATACAAAATTAAAAGCCAATTTTGCTCATCTTCAACCCCATGGCCGAATATAGCAAGGAGAAACCATGGATAGGGTTTTTCAAGCTTCCAAGCTCGATTGTAAGTCCGTTCTAGCCCCGTTTTTCAAGTTCTTTACGTTTTTAGAATCCCGGTAACTTGATTAAGCTTATTCTAGCAATAATTTCAGCTAGGGTTCATATTTGGAAAAATACCCATAGGTGAAATGTGTTTATTTTGATGTTTTATGGTAGAATATGAAGGCTGAAATTATGTTAAACAACTTTTGCTAAGCGATTTTAAGCAAAAATGAGTAAAACGGCTTAATCGGTAAAAATTGTTATTGTTCATAACTATGTGTTAGAGTGACAATTTGATGTTGTCATAGAAGGGAAAAATGTTTAGCATGTCATAAAACATAAGAAAATATGCTGAAGTTTAATTTACGAGCTTTGGGGAAAAAGTGTAAATATGCAAAAGTTTAGGGGCAAAACTGTAATTTTGCCAAAATATGATTTTGGGTTAATTTGAATAATGTGAGCGCTAATTAGACTATATTTTAACTGATAGATAAAGGAAAACTAAAATTCGGGCTAAAATGGGGAAAATACCAAGTTGTGGACGAAATGTTAAAAGTAGCCATTTTCATATATGAGGTAAGTTCATATGTAAATGTTGGTAACATAGTTATTATTTTAAATGTTTTTATGTTATTTAAATGATATGATAATTATTATGAAATATTATACTCGTGATAATTGTTTGATAATATGTCAAATTATGTGATATACTTGGAAAATGTGAAATACTATCGAGTATCGGTATCGGCATTCCGTAGAAGATAGTTGAGACAAATGATTGGGAAAAAGGTCCCGTTGAACCTTAGGAATGGATTAGGGTACAAGCGACATGTCACTGGGATATTTGGGCATCCGAACTCGTTGAGTTGAGTCCGAGTTCGCTTATGGATGCGAATGTCTGAACTCGTTGAGTTGAGTCCGAGTTCGAGAGATGTAACTAGGCATCCGAGCTCGTTGAGTTGAGTCCGAGTTCACTTATGGATGCAAATTTCCGAACTCGTTGAGTTGAGTCCGAGTTCGAGAGATGTAACTAGGCATCCGAGCTCATTGAGTTGAGTCCGAGTTCACTTATGGATGCGAATGTCCGAACTCGTTAAGTTGAGTCCGAGTTCGAGAGATGTAACTAGGCATCTGAGCTCGTTGAGTTGAGTCCGAGTTCACTTATGGATGCGAACGCCCGAGCTCATTGAGTTGAGTCCGAGTTCACTGATGGGCGGGTTACATGGTAGCTTGGCTACATATGTGGCACTTATGTGCAAACTTTTCGTGTATCTGAATTATATTCTGATGTGTTCAACGGGTAAAATTCTACTCAAATGGAGGAATACTCAAGATGAAAGGGATGTATTGGTAAGTGTTGTGAAATGGATACTTTGAACAGGTATGTACTGAACCCTCGGGTTGAAAACTCGATATAACAACAATATGGTAAGATGATAAATGAAAATGTGATATGAATGTCTCGGTGATGATCATACAAATGATGTTTATGTTTGCTTATATAGTTGTGTTACTTGCTATTTGCATGTGAACTTACTAAGCATTTGTGCTTACTCCCTCCTTTTCATTCCTTGTAGTGTTGACAAGCCAGCTCGTAAATCGAAAGCGGTCGGAGGCACGCTCACACTATCAAGTATACCATCTTGGCATAATGGCTTGTATATTTTGAGTATGGCATGTATAGCATTATAATCATTTTGTATATATGGTCTTATGATATGGTTATTGAGTGGTATGAAAATGCTTGGTAATGATTAGCCATTGGAATGGCTAATCATGATCATATTTGGTGTTATGTATGCTAAATTGCTAGCTAATCCATGGGAACCATGAAATGGGTAAAATTTACCATAAAATAGATTCAGACAACAGTAGTTACGTGAATTTGAAAAATCACTAAAAATAGTAGAAATGGAATTAAATAATGAATAAGTTATGGAATTGAAGCTTGATGAGTCTATTTTCATATGGATGGAACAAAACAGGTATATGAGTTATATTTTATGAGATGTTTAAATTTTTGTGAAATAGGCCCAGAGCAATTTCTGGATCCCCTGTTCTGAATTTGGAAATTCACCATAAATTTTTCAAAGATAATTAGAAGTCATAATTTATATGTACAGATTCCTTATTGAGTCTAGTTTTATTAAAAATAAACGGCATAGTCATTGAAACTCTGTACAGGGAGATATCTAATTCGTAATACACAGAGGTCAGAGCAGTCAAACCCTGAAATAGGGGAGACTTTAACTAATAAACTGTACTAATTTGCTTGACAAAAATTCTATAAAAAAATTAGTAAATAGATATATGAGTCTAGTTTCAGGGAAAATTTACGGAATTGGATTTTGAGTTTCGAAACTCGAGATATGAATTTTTAAGCAACTGTGATGCAGATTGCTAGCTTGACTGAAAATTTTAAAAATAAATTGTTTGAGCTGTTTAAAGTAATAAATTAAGTCTGTTAACACCTCGTGTTTGACTCCGGCGACGGTCTCGGGTACGGGGCGTTACACAGCATAGCTGCTTTATCATATAACTGGAGGCCTAGCCTCTTTTAATAACTAGGGCAAAGCCCTTTTTGGTAAACTGGGGCAAAGCCCTTTTGCACTTCCTCCATTTATATCAACCCAACCCATGCATATAATGAGTATAACATAGCATATCACGTGCATCACATAACATCTCATGCGCATATCATGTCATATCAATATCTCATGCATCACATTCATAATTAAACCTAGGGGTATAATAGTCATTTTCACCTAGGGGCAAAACAGTCATTTTTCATATTTTAGGGTAATTTCGTAAATTTACCAGATATCATGGGTTTTCCATGTTTATTAACAATTATCAATATTTTTGAGTGTTTAAACAATAATCTTTTTCCAAATTCCATTTCCTATCAGTTTTACCCAAATGGGCCCAAAAGCCCATTGGGCCCAATTCCAGCCCATTAAAGCTCAACTTACCATCGTGCACAAAATTGCGCTCTTACCTGTTCCATCGATCCAAACACTGGCCATATCGTATTTATCGCATCTAAAACCATATGCAAAATATCAAGTTTCCCCAAAATGCCAGAATTTAAGCATTTCAGCTTTTCATCGAATATTAGTCTAAGATCTTATGGGGGTTATTACACACCTTTTTTGTGACGTTCGCTAACAAATTCTCCCACGACAACCTACTATTAACCACCATCATTCTTAGTTTACAGTTCATGCTTAATCAAACCCAACATCCACCTTACCATATTCGGCCAAAGAACCCCTAATAGCCATAGATCACTTACCTTCGCAGGGTCCGATGATTCGATCCAAGTTTATCTAAACTGATACTCCAAGCCTTGATGCTCCTCCAAAATTGTCTGTATCACCAACATACATTCACAATCAAATCCGTCAAGCACACAGTCCAAGTCAGTCACTTGCCCACAAGGGCAAAACAGTCATTTAACACCCTAAGGGCAAAATGGTAATTTTACCCCACAAGGGTATCTCGGTAATTCTACCCTACAGGGTTATTTCAGTAATTTTACAAACTAGGGGTATTTTGGTAATTTTTCAAACCAGGGGTATTTTGGTAATTTTACAAACTAGGGGTATTTTGGTAATTTTACAAATCAAGGGTATTTCGATAATTTGGTAAACTAAAGTATTCTAAACAGGGATAACAATACGAATGGGACTAAAGCCCTCTCTCGGCCCAAATGGGCCCACATGCTCGTGTGGCCTTTTTAGCCCAAATCTAGCTACAGATACGAGATTCACCTAGCCTAGTCCAATATTTACTACACAATCAAACAACTTATCCAATTCCATGACGCCACCTTCCTGCCTCTTATGTGGTGCTACTTTGCCACTAGACCACAAGGCTTTTTGTGTCACAACTTCTCCAACAATATTCTTAAGGCCTACCTACTACACCCAGTGTTTGATTCACCTTAAACCAAAATTTTTGCTAGAGTCTAGGTTTGAACCCAAGACTTCTCCAACACTTCTCAGCACACTTAACCACTGATACAAGCCTTCATTAACGAAATTTACATGCACAACAAAATATTATAAGCTGCCTTCAACCGCTCCCATGCTCAAGGCCTAAAACTTCTAGGTCCAAATTTAGGGTGTTACAGTATGTCATTAGGGACTTAATATTTGAGTTGAGCTTGTTTCAGATACTTAGTTGATAGAAATCAAGATGATGAGCTTCATCTGAAGCCAAGTTCGTGACATAGAGGAGTCGATGTCTCAACATTGATGCCCGTTGCCTTAAACTAAGGAGTTGAACTTTAACAAATTGCAGTTGCGACACCAACACCATGTTGGATTTGGTGCCCTAAGTGTAGTATATCTGTTTGCACACTTTTAGTTTTTAAAACAGATTGGTTTAAAAAAAATATTTATGAATTACATTAATACCTTTTGTATATTATCCTGAATGGTTTTTGCACGTATAGCAAAATGGAAGCAAAAATTAGCTCACTGGTTATCTAATGTTTAACTAATGCTTAGCGATATTACGTGGTGGATCATAACACCGAAAACCAACTTATATTAGTTGTAACACCTAGTTTTGGAGGGTTCTAAGTTTGGCGAGTTAATTGAAAGTAATCTGAGGGACGTAGTACTATCTGCCCAATTGATACTTTGGGCGTATAGATCGAGTGCATAGTAGATATTAGAATATTGTAAGGATTATTCCTAGAATGTGTTGAGTCATTAAGAAGAGGAGATGGGTAAGAGTATTGAGGATATTTGGGTATCTTGGGTTGTCGCCTAAGGTATTGTGTGCCAAGTTCGTTTAGTTACGGGACTAGTTACATTCTAACAAGGTGGTTAGGAATGAAATGAAAGGATGAACTAAATATATATAAAAATGTTGGATTCTCGTGTACATTTTTCCACAGTTGTAAACCATTTATAAGGCAATTTGGAAATATTGTGACACATGTCAAGTTCCACTATGAAAACATGGGTTTTAAATATGCATATATTGATTTGGGTTTGAAGGCAAGAGGGTTTTTATTCTTTCTTCCATTCAATAAGCTTTGGTTGATTTGCTTTGGAGATAAGAATAGATATCTTTTGTTAAGCTACAACTAAGGATCTGTGTTCATGAATATTTCATGTCCTAGGTAAGTATCATAGTCTTGCACGTTCACTTCTAAAAGAGTAAGTTTGTTTTATGTGTGAATAGTAAGATGAAGAAGTAAGGCTATGCATGGAGGTTATCTGGGATTTAAATGGTGATAAAAGTTATACAAATGAGTTTTAATGGTGTTCCTACGTCTTATAAGCAGTGGTTGTTGAAGTCTTGACGGATGTTTGAATTTGGAGATCAAGTTGCTGTCCGTGGTTGTCAGGTGAGTCTCTATGCTGACTTTTGCATGTGTACTATTCATACAAAGAGATCTGTAGGTTAGTAACTAAAATATGAAACTTAAATCATGAAAGGAATGATATGTTATATATATGGCTATGTGAGTAATTACCAAAGGAATGCATGATTGTTTGCTGAGAATAGTACGTATATTTGATATGGAAATTGATAGGTTCAAGTATGTGATGAATGATGTATAAATAATGTGATGCTGAAGTATGGTTATGTATGTTTTCTTGGAATTTATATAGTAAGTGCATGAAGGGTCCACAAAATAAGTCTAAGACGTCAGTGCATGAAGAGTCTTTAAAGTGAACCTGTGTCTAATCTCTGCAGAGTTGGAAAAAGGGGTCCATTGGGACTTTAAACATGAACTCTGAAATGGAAAGTCCATGGCCATGGCTTTATCTGGAAGGAACTAAATGATTGTTATTACCTAATAGGGTTCTATAACAGCCCCATTTTAGTCAAATCAGAATAGTGGTTTTAGGACCATAAATTTGAGGTTGAAATGTTTATTTTATTATTATTTTGAGGTCTACAGCATGATAGTATGATTGTGTGAAAATTTCGTTAACAAATTTTGTCGTTTGAATGTTTAATTTGATAAAAAAAACTAAATCGCTTAAAGTGTAAAACTTGAATTCTATTAGCTAAAGGTGTCTAATAGCTACAGAACTTTAAAGTGGAGGTCCTTATGTGGTAAATAGACCATTTTTATAGTAGGTGGACATTTATGGACATAAAATGGATGTTTTAAATGATTTTATAACAAGGCTAATTAAGTAATTTAATAAAATAAACATAGTAAAATATTGTAAAAGATATTGTCATCTTCCTAAATGGTTTTCATCCACCGAAAATTGAAGCTAAAACCTTCCATGGGAGCTTGTTAATTCAGCTAAGCTAAATTTGGTGCATGGTAAGTATTTTTCAATCCATTTTTAATGATTTTTTTACGTTTTTGGAGTTGTTGTAACTTAATCTAGCTAGCCCAGGGATTAATTTGCAAAATTGTTAAAGGTTTAAGGTTTTACCATTGATGAATATGTGTGTATTTTGATGTTTGATGATAGAAAATAAATGGTTGTTGTTAGATAAACAACATTTATTAAGTGATTTTTGATAAAATTATCAATTAGGGATTAAATTGAGAAATGTGATAAATTGTGTGGTAAATGTGTGAAATAATGAAAAATATGGGTTGCTATGATAATAAAGGAAATCCGGCTAGCATGGGTATAATTTCATGAATTTGTATTTTTATGAGCTAGGGACTAAACTGTAAAGAAGTTGAAATATTAGGGGCAAAAGTGTAATGTTTCTATAATTTGAAATTTGGATTAAATTGAATATATTGATAATTAAATAAGTTAAAGTTGATTATATATAGATCAAGAAAAGCGAAGTTTGAATCTAGATCGGGGGAAAATAAAGTATTGGATTAGTCGATCCTATTCCAACATTTTTGTCATCCAAGTAAGTTCGTATGTTAATAAGCATTAATTTAATTGTGTTTTAAATGCTTTATTATTGAATTATTTGTGAATACGACCTTACAAAAATGTTCAACGAAAACTTGGCAATTTGAAATCTCGGTTGAACCTTAGGAATATATTAGGATACGAATGACATGTCATTAGGTGTTATGTGTTTTGGGTGCTGGTCCATACATTCTACCAGTGGTTGAGTTATTTGGCATGTGTTGCGGATCCTCGTTCAGCTTGTGTAAACAGCACCGTGTAGTTACGTCTTGACTACCAGCTTGTGTGAGTAGACCCATTGATAGCTCGAGAGTGAGCGTTATATGATATATGAGATTCAGATAGCTTTGGCTATGTATTGGCACTTAGGGTGTGAGATTCCCGAGTATCCAATATTATTCCAAATGGTTCAACAGGTATATCGATGAATTGGATGAGTATGAAATTGATATGAGTTAGTACAGGTATGTTTGTGAACTACACAATCTTTGAATCGAGAAAATGGATGGAATTCATGTCTAACCTTTGGATTGAACATGTGTTAAGTTTTGGATTTAAATTGAATTACATTATGTGATGTTAAGTATTTGAATTGTAAGTTTTACTTATTTAGCATACGAGCTTACTAAGCTATATACCTTACTCTATTTATTTTTTCGTGTTTTATAGTATTTTCTGAAGCTTGCTCGGATTGTGAGTTGTCGGAGATCTCATCACACTAGCAAGCTATAATTTTGGTACTTTTGAACTGATATATTTTGGTATATGGCATGTATAGGAGTTGTGGTTAATTTGATCTATAATTTGGTAATAAATTTAGCCATTTGATTTGGCTTGTAAATGGTGAATGCTTGGTTATGTGTATAGCCATGTAATTTGGCTTATTTTCACATGCTTGGTGATGTATATTTATATATGTGCAAATGACCTATGTTATGTGATTGCTAATTGCTAGGTGAATAATTGTTGTGAATTGGTATGTTGAATACCAAATGGCTTAAATTTGGAGATATGGCATGCTTGTGGTTTTAGGTAAAATAATGCATAATTGAAAGTGACCATTTAGGAGATTTGTGAATGTGAATTTGGTATATTTTGAATTGGAAAAACATGAGGTTATGAACATTATAGTTCTTGGTATGGAATTAGCATGAATTAGGCTTGGTTGAGATTGGTTTGAATGCCTACTTATGCCATGTTATACGCCATTTGGTTTGTGTAGGTGAATGCAGTTTTGGGCGAGAAAGATGGCTTGGTAAATATCCTATATTTGTCCACATAGGCAGATGGGCGTGTGCCTTAGCCGTGTGTGACACACGGTTATGTGATATGGCCGTGTGTCCCCTAGTGTTTAATTAGAAACCAAGTCAGTATGCTCCATACTGTCTAGCACATGGGCGTTTGACTTGGTCGTATGGTATAAGTTAGTATACCCTACAGTTTTGGCACGGCCTAACACATGGCTTAGCACAAGGGCGTGTGAGGCCATTTCAAAGGGTACACGGTCTTGTCGCACGGGCGTGTGGTTGGCAATGTAACCCAAGTCAGGGAGTTTTACGGGGTCAAACCTGAGCTAGGACATGACCATGTGACCCCATTTCGAATGTCCATATGGCTTGTGACACTGGCGTGTCTTTGGTTATATGAGACACACGGTCGGGCCACACAGGCGTGTGTCCCCTGTGTTTGGAAAAATTTTCTATGTTTTCAAAAAATTTCCTGAGTTATCGATTTAGTCCTGAACCACTTCTAATGCATGATTTGGGCCTCATAGGCTCGTATTAGGGACTGTATGATTAAATGTGAATGACTTTTATTTGGAAATGAAAAATCTATGTGAAATGTATGATTGTTTAAGTGATAAGTCTGATAATGCTCCGTAACCCTATTTCGACGATGAATACGGGTTAGAGGTGTTAGATTTATTAGTATCAGAGCTATGTTTGTCGCTTCTAGGACTAAAGTAGCGTATGTGAGTCTAGCTATACATACCATATATAACCTGTGATAGTGTGATATCTTCTGACAGTTTTAAATCGTGTTTTTATATAGTTATGGATCCCAATCGAGCATTGGCTGATGATGTTGAAAGTAATGTGCCAACCTCTGTTCACAGGGTAGCGCCGTCTAAATCTAGACCTGTATCTGGCGGTTAGGGAGGAGAGGCTAAAGATGCATTCTTCCAAATGATGAATGAATGGTTCACTGAGTTTGTCTGAACCTATTAGGCTGCTCAGCAACCTCCATCCCTACCTATTCCCCAATTGATTTCTGTAGCTCCTAAAGGTTTGGAACCTTTATGTCTGAGTAAGCCACCTGTGGATAAAATTCAAAAATATGGGGCTAAAGAGTTTAGAGCTACAGTTGATGATGATCCTAAGAGAGCCGAGTTTTGGCTTGAGAATACTATCTGAGTATTTGATAAACTTTCTTGCATGCCAGCTGAATGTGTTAAATGCACTGTATCACTTCTGAGAGATACTACATATCAGTGGTGGAACACTTTGATATCCATGGTGATGAAAGAAAGAGTCACATGGGAATTCTTTCAAATTGAGTTTAGAAAGAAATACATAAGTCAGCGGTTTATTGATCAAAAGTGTAAAGAATTTCTAGAGTTGAAATAGGGTCGTATGTCTGTGATCGAGTATGAAAGAGAATTTGTGAGACTCAGTAAATATGCTTGAGAATGTGTCTCCACTGAGGCAATTTTGTGTAAGTGATTTGAAGACAGATTGAACGAAGACATTAGACTTCTAGTCAGGATTCTATAATTGAAAGAATTTGTTCTGTTAGTCGACAGAGCTTGCAAAGCCGAGGAACTTGGCAAAGAATAGAGAAAAGCTGATTCTGAGGCTAGAGATTTGAGACTGAGGTTTATCAGTAGGCTAGAGATTTAAAAAGAGGTCTAGGAGTAAACCCTATCACTCGTCAAAGAGATCACGAGATTCGTATAGTCGTTCAAATGCTTTAGTGAGGTATTCAAATAGAGATCGTGGGAAGCAATACACGAGTCCTAAAGCTCAAGCTACCTCAGTATTGAGCATTGGTAGTGTTAGAACCAACAAACTCAAGTGTCAATAGTGTAGAAGACGACATTTTGGAGACCGTTTGATGAATAACAAAGCTTGTTTCAGATGTGGCTTGCAAGATCATTTTATTAAGGATTGTCTTGAGTTACCTGAGAAAGATAAATTTCTGAATACAGGACTAAGCAACACGGCTGTTAGAGGGAGACCACCTAGAAATATGAAAATCTAACTAGTAACAAAGGTGCGACAAAGGATTCTGCTATGAGATCCGAGGCTCGAGCACCAGCCATAGCTTACACTATTCGCGCTCGCGAAGATGCATCATCACCAGATGTTATCACTGATACATTTTCTCTTTATGACGCTAATGTGATTTCTTTGATTGATCTTGGATCGACTCGTTCATATGTTTGTGTGAATCTAGCGTCTAGTAAGAGTTTGCCTATTGAGTTAACTAAATTTGTGATTAAAGTATCAAACCCCTTAGGCAAATATGTCCTAGTTGATAAAGTTTGCAAGAATTGTCCTTTAAAGACTCGAGGTTACTATTTTCTGGCTGATTTGATGCTTTTACCGTTTGATGAGTTCAATGTGATTTTGGGTATGAATTGGTTGACTTTGCATGATGCTGTTGTGAATTGTAGACGAAAGACTATCGAATTGAAATGTCAGAATAGTGAAATTCTTCGAATTGAATCCAATGATTCCAGTGGGTTGCCTGTTGTGATATCAACGATGCTAGCACTAAAATACGTGAGAAATGGTTGCAATGCTTATCTCGCGTATGTACTGGATACAAAAGTGTTGGAATCAAAGATTGAATCAGTGCCAGTGGTTTTTGAATATTTGGATATGTTTCCAGAAGCGTTACCTGGGTTACCACCAATCAGAGAACTCGAGTTTGCTATTGAATTAGTATTGGGAACATCACCGATATCAATAGCTTCGACAAAATGGCTCTAACAGAATTGAATGAGTTGAAAGTTCAGTTGCAAGAGTTAATAGATAGAGGTTTTGCGTGACCTAGTTTTTCACCCTGGGGTGCACCAGTGCTGTTCGTAAAAAAGAAAGATGGATTGATGAGACTGTGCATCGATTATCGTCAGCTCAATAAGGTTACAATTAAGAATAAATATCCTTTGCTGAGAATTGATGATTTGTTCGATTAGTTGAAAGGAGCTACAATATTTTCAAAGATTGATCTGCGATCTGGTTATTATCAGTTGAGAGTTAAAGATTCGGATGTGCCAAAAACTGCATTTAGAACAAGGTACGGGCATTATGAATTTCTTGTTATGCCATTCAGATTAACTAACGCTCCTGTAATTTTTATGGATTTGATAATAGAATTTAAACTATATTTGGACAGATTTGTTGTTGTATTCATTGGCGACATTCTAAAATATTGCCGAAATAAATCTGAGCATGCTGAACATTTGAGGACTGTATTAAAAACCTTGAGAGATAAGCAACTATTTGCTAAATTCGGTAAATTTCAGTTTTGGCTTCGAGAGGTTGGATTTTTGGGACATATTGTTTTAGTGGAAGGCATCCGAGTTGATCCGAGTAAGATTTCAACAGTTGATCCAAGGAACGTATCCGAGGTCAGAAGTTTTCTAGGATTAGCTGGCTACTATCGGCGTTTTGTAAAAGGGTTCTCAATGATTGCTAGACCAATGACTCAATTACTAGATAAAGATGTGAAGTTCGAATGGTTTGAGAAATGCCAACAGAGTTTTGAGAAGTTGAAAGCACTGTAACTGAAGCACCAGTCTTAGTTCAACCTGAGTCAGGTAAAGAACTTGTGATTTTTAGTGACGCGTCATTAAATGGTTTGGGATGTGTTTTGATGCAAAAGGGTGAAGTAATAGCTTATGCTTCCAGACAATTGAAGCCGCATGAAAACAATTATCCAACACATGACTTAGAGTTGGCCGTTATCATTTTTGCATTAAAAATTTGGCGATATCATTTGTACAGTGAAAAATTTCATATTTTTACTGATCACAAGAGGTCGAAGTACCTAGTGTCTTAGAAAGATTTGAATTTGCGACAACGAATATGGCTCGAGTTAATGATTGATTATCATCCAGGGAAAGTAAATGTAGTCGCGAATGCTGTGAGTAGGAAATATTTATTTGCTTTGCAGGCGATGAACACACAGTTAACTTTGCCTGATGATGGTTCTATTTTAGCTGAGTTAAAAGCTAAACCGTTATTTCTTCAGTAAATTTGTGAAACTAAAAAATGTGATAATGAATTGCAAGCTAAAAAATTACAATGCGAGTCGAATACTGATTTAGAGTATCAGATCAGTTGTAATGATTTTTTACTGTTCTAAGGTAGAATTTCTGTACCGAAGAATCCCAAGCTTATTTAAAAAATTCTACACAAAGCACATAGTGGTTGTTTATCTATTCATCAGGGAAGTACTAAGATGTACAATGATTTGAAACAGTTGTATTGGTGGTTAGGGATAAAACGAGACATTTTAGAATTTGTGTCAAGATGCTTGGTTTGTCAACAAGTTAAAGCCAAACATCAAATGCGGTCGTGACTACTACAACCAGTAATGATACTAGAGTGGAAATGGGATAGAGTTATAATGGATTTCATATCAGGGTTATCCCTATCTTTGAAAAAGAAAGATGCTATCTGGGTTGTTGTTGATTGTTTGATGAAATCGACGCATTTCATCCCAGTGCGTATAGACTTTTCGCTCAACAGATTAGCTAAATTATACATCTCTGAGATTGTTAGATTACACGGGGTACCAGTTTCTATTATTTTGGATAGAGATCTGAGGTTTACATCGCGATTTTGGAAGAAATTGAAAGAAGCTGTGGGTATGCGGTTGCACTTTAGTACTGCATTTCATCAGCAAACTGATGGTTAATCTGAGAGAGTGATACAGATTCTCGAAGATATGCTTCGTTGTTGTGTTGTAGAGTTTGAAGGTAACTGGGAAATGTATTTACCATTGGTTGAATTCGTGTATAACAACATTTTTCAATCGAGCATAAAGATGGCACCGTATAAAGCTTTATATGGTTGTAAATGCCGAACTCCATTCTACTGGACCGAGCTTAGTGAGAAAAAGATTCACTGGGTTAGAGAAACTAAAGAAAAAGTGAAAGTAATTCAAAGTGAAAGTAATTCACGATAGTTTGAAAGGAGCTTCAGATCGACAGAAATCGTATGCAGATTTGAAACATAAAGACATTGAATTTCAAATCAGCAGTAGAGTATTTTTGAAAGTATCTTCATGGAAGAAGATTCTTCGTTTTAGTCGCAAAGGAAAATTAAGTCCACGATTTATCGGGCCGTATGAAATTATCGAGAGAATAGGGCTAGTGACATATTGACTAGGTTTACCATCAGAGTTAGAAAAGATTCACAATGTATATCATGTATCAATGTTACACTGATATATATCAGATCCGTCACACGTAATTTCTTCGACAGGGATTGAAATTCTGCCTGATATGACGTATAGTAAAGAACCGATCAGAATTGTGGCCCGAGAGATTAAAGAGTTGAGAAATAAAAGCATAGCCTTAGTGAAAGTACTTTGGCAGCGTCACGGGGTTGAAGAAGCCATGTGGGAACCCGAGCAATCTATGAGAAAATAGTACCCTAACCTATTTTCTGGTAAGATTTTTGGGGACAAAAATTCTTAAGGGGGAGAGTTATATCAGCCTGTTTTTAGTCAAATCGGAACAGTAGTTTTGGGACTACAAATTCAAGGTTAAAATATTTATCTTATTATTATTTTGAGGTCTACATCATGATAGTATGATTGTGTGAAAATTTTGTTAAAAAATTTTATCGTTTGAATGCTCAATTTGATAAAAAGGACTAAATCGCGTAAAGTGTAAAACTTGAGTTCTATTAGCTAAAGGTGTCTAATAGCTATAGAACTTTAAAGTGGAGGTCCTTATGTGGTAAATAGACCATTGTTATCGTAAGTGGACATTTATGGACATAAAATGGATGTTTTAAATGATTTTATAACAAGGCTAATTAGGTAATTTAATAAAATAAACATATTAAAATATTGTAAAAGATGTTGTCATCTTCCTAAATGGTTTTCATCTACCAAAAATTGAAGCTAAAACCTTCCATAGGAGCTTGTTAATTCGGCTAAGCTAAATTTGGTGCATGGTAACTATTTTTCAATTCGTTTTTAATGATTTCTACGTTTTTGGAGTCATTGTAACTTAATCTAGCTAGCCCAGGGTTAAGTTGAAAAACTGTTAAAGGTTTAAGGTCTTACCATTGATGAATATGTGTATATTTTGATGTTTGATGATAGAAAATAAATGGTTGTTGTTAGATAAACAACATTTTTTAAGTGATTTTTGATAAAATTGTCAATTAGGGATTAAATTGAGAAATGTGATAAATTGTGTGCTAAATGTGTGAAATAATGAAAAATATGGGCTACTGTGATAATAAGGGAAACACGACTAGCATGGGTATAAATTGAATTTCATGAATTTGTATTTTTATGAGCTAGGGACTAAATTGTAAAAAAGTTAAAATATTAGGGGAAAAAGTGTATTGTTTCCATAATTTGAAATTTGGATTAAATTGAATAGATTGATAATTAAATAAGTTAAATTTGATTATATATACATCAAGAAAAGCAAAGTTTGGATCTAGATCAGGGAAAAATAAAGTATTAGACTAGTCGATCCTGTTCTGATGTTTTTGTGATCAAGGTAAGTTTGTATGTTAATAAGCATTAATTTAATTGTGTTTTAAATGCTTTATTATTGAATTAATTGTGAATACAACCTTACGGAACTGTTCGACGAAGATTTGACAATTTGAAATCCCAGTTGAACCTTAGGAATAGATCAGGATACGAATGACATGCCATTAGGGGTTATGTGTTTTGGGTGCTAGTCCGTACGTTCTACCGGTGGCTGAGTTATCCGTCATGTGTTGCGGATCCTCATTACCTTGTGTGAGCAGCACCGTGTAGTTACGTCTTAACCGTCAGCTTGTGTGAGCAGACTTGTTGATAACTCGAGAGTGAGCATTATATGAGATATGAGATTGAGATAGCTTTGGCTATGAATTGGCTCTTAGGTTGCGAGATTCCCGAGTATCCGATGTTATTCCAAATGGTTCAACGGGTATATCAATGAATTAGAAGAGTATGAAATTGATATGAGTTTGTACAGGTATGTACGTGAACTATACAATCTTTGAATCGATAAAATAGATGGAATTCATGTCTAACCTTTGGAATGAACATGTGTTAAGTTTTGGATTTAAATTGAATTGCATTATGTGATGTTAAGTATTTGAATTGTAAGTTTTACTTATTTAGCATACGAGCTTACTAAGCTTTATAGCTTACTTTGTTTATTTTTTCGTGTTTTATAGTGTTTTTCGAAGCTTGCTCGGATTGGGAGTTGTCGGAGATCTCATCACACCAGCAAGCTATCATTTTGGTACTTTTGAACTTATGTATTTTTTTATATGGCATGTATAGGAGTTGTGTTAATTTGGTCTATAGTTTGGTAACGGATTTAGCCATTTGGTTTGGCTTGTAAATGGTGAATGCTTGGTTATGTGTATAGCCATGTAATTTCGCTTATTTTTGCATGCTTGGTGATGTATATTTATATATGTGCAAATGGCCTATGTTATGTGATTGCTAATTGCTAGGTGAATGATTGTTGTGAATTGGTATGTTGAATACCAAATGGCTAAAATTTGGAGATATGGCATGTTTGTGGTTTTAGGTAAAATAATGCATAATTGAAAGTGACCATTTAGGTGATCTGTGAATGTGAAAGGCAAAATCATGAAAGAAAAGCCTTTGTGATGAATCATGAAAGAAAATCTTTTGTGGTGAATCATGAACGAAAAGCCTTTGTGGCAAAATCATGAAAGAAAAACCTTTGTGGAAAATTATTAAAGTATTGCCTAAATTTATTATTAAATTATTCATTATTACGATTATGAATTTTCATTTACCTATGTCTAAACGGAGTAAAAAATATATTCTATTTATCTAGTTATCTAGAAATGTATTTTTTTTTCAATTGAAAATTCCCAATAATAATAATTCTTATTTGAATTTGGGGGAAGGTTTATAGAATTGTGATTAATCAAATATTGCATGGCCCGGGTATCTATTATCGATCAGAATTGGATCATAACGGAATTTCGGTCTATACTAGTACCATAATATCAGATTGGGGAGGGAGGTTAGAATTAGAGATTGATAGAAAAGTAAGGATATTGGCTCGTGTAAGTAGGTAAAAAAATATCTATTCTAGTTCTATAATCAGCTATGCGAGAATAATAAAAAAAGGAAAGGATAGGTGTAGAGACTCAATGGAAGCTTTTCTAACAAATGGGGTTGACTGTTGGTAAAGGAATCCTTATATCGAAACTCTAGAAAGGATGTAAGATATACTAGTGGCATTGTAACAGCCCGTTTTTGATAAAATTAGAACAGTGATTCGGGACCACAGATTCGAGTTCGGAAAGAAAAATTATTTTAATATTATTTTATGACCTACAATACAATAATAATGTCGTGTAAAAATTTTGTAAAGAAATTTTATCGGTTACATGTCTAATTTGATAAAGGACCAAATTGGACAAAGTGCAAAAGTTGAATTCTAATCGCTAAAAGGACTAAATAGCTATGGAATTCAAAATTTGAGGTCCTTATATAGTAATTAGACTATTAAAAAATGCTTAGTTGTTAAGGACGATGATTTATCCATGGAAAATTAATTAAAGAAAAGGACAAAATTGGAAAGATGATAAATAATAAAATAAAGAAATATCATCATTTTATCATCATCTTTCCCAAATAAAATATGGAAACCCTAGCTATGGAGAATGGAAGAAAGAGAAAACTTATTTGGTCAAAATAGGTAAGTATTCGAGTCCCATTTTTAGTAATTTTTGTATTTTTGAGATCGGGATAGCTTAATCTATCTATTTTGGGGATTAATTTGTAAAGATATCAAAGTATACAATTTTTTCCATGGATGTAAATACAAAAATTTTGGAATTTATGGTAGAAAATGAAAGGTTGTTGATAGATAAACAACTTTTGTAAAGTGAATTTTGATGAAATTATTATTTTAGGACTAAATTGTAAAGTTGTAAAATTCATGGAAATTTCTAAATTTTTATGAAATACATGGGCTGTAAATGTTACATGTAAAATTCAGCTAGGCTTGGAATAAGGATTAAATTGCATGAATTTCATTTTCCGAGCCTAGCGATGAAATCGTCATTAACTAAAAGTTTAGGGGCAAAATGGTCATTTTGCCAAATATGTGAGTTGAATTGAAATGAACATGAATTGATGTTAAATTCATTCATTTAGATCTGAATAGACCAAATCCAGAGTTAGAATGAGGAAAAGAGAAAATGTCAGATTTATCTATTTTACGTACATGAACATTTGTCGAGGTAAGTTTGTGTAACTAAATTGTGTATATTTATATGTTTAAATTAAATGTTGTATATGTGAATTGTATAATTGTCATGTATGTGAAATTGATTGAATATTCGATAATGCCCGATAAATGTCAAATCCCATTTGAATAAATGAAAGTCGATGGATATAGGATTTCCCGTATTGGTTGTAGTCCAACATATGTTGCGGACACACCACAACTCTTATGAGTGTCTTGTTATAAGCCCTCTCAAGCTTCCTATATAAGGTTCTTGCGAGCTTCCTGATAATAGCTCTTCGGAGCGTCCCGATAGGTTATGGTTCTACATTTTTTGTGGACACACCTTAGCTCTTATGAGCATCCCGATTAAAGGTTCTTTGTGAATTTCCTGTTAAATTGGCTCTTTTTGAGCTTCCCGATAGTGCTCGTTTCAACTTCCCGATGCTATCTAGAGCTTCTCGATATGGTTTTTTGTGAACTTCTCGATATGGTTCTTTGTGAACTTCCCATTATATAGCCTGGATAAGCTTCCCAATAGGCTCTTTATGAGCTTCTCGAAATGGCTTTGTGTGATCTTCTCGTTACAAGGCTCGAGAGTGTGCTTCCCGATTATGTGCCCTAATTGGGTTCCCCTAAATATGAATTGACGGTTTCTAATTTGTACACTTCGAGTGTACTACCTGTGTATCTATCGATTTTTTTAATAATTCAACGGGCAAAATCCTGACATGAGAAAATATGAACACGAAATGAATTATTACATGTATCTGCCTAGAATACATTAAAATGATGATACATGATATATGGAAGTATGAGATGGTGATATATGAATATGGAACTTGTTTGATGAATGTGTTCATCTAAGATTATAGATTTGTACACTTCGAGTGTATTTTTTCGGGTTTCCATTGATATTTTAACTGATTTAATAGGCAAAATCCTGACATGAAATAATCTGAATTTGAGACAAAATATTATGAAAATGTACTTGAAATACATGGGTATGAATTATATATATTATTTGAATTCATGATGTGGAAAGTATATGTGTATGGGAATTTGGTTGTTATTGAGCCCATACTTGTTTCTTGATGTTTATATGAGATAGTATGACTTAGAAAAGAACTATTACTCGTATGTACATGAAGTATATGGAAATGAAATTACCTGATATAATGATGCATGAATTGGTTGTTACATGAATGTGGATCATGCTTGATGAATTTTTTCATCCATGATTAAGGACTATTATATGAGATTATTTGGCTAACATGACGAGGATATGTGTTTAGGGCTTGTGACCAAATTTGTTGATAGTGCCTTGCATGTTTATTTTGAACATAAATATATGGTAAGTTATTTACCATGTTATACGAACTTACTAAGCATTTCATGCTTACTCTATTTTATTTTTCCTTGTCCTATAGTAATTCGGAAGCTCGTTGGATTGAAAGCTTGGTGAAGATCACTCACACTATCTATTAGCCCATCTTGGTATATATGGTAAATTAATTATGGTTGTAATTGCATGTACAGGTTAATTAGCCAAAGTTGGCATGTAAATGTTTTGGTTATAACTAGCCATTGGAATGGCTTATGATGAACATGTTTTGACATGTATAAATGAGGCTATGACATGTTTGGTGTGTACTTAAATGGTTGATTGATAGAAATCTTGATGGCATATTAATGATTTATTTTAGCATATTTGGTAAAATATGCATATAGGTGAATTTGATAAGTTAAGTAAGTTTGTATATTTGGTTACATGATGGTAAAGTGTCATCTGAGGTGCTTAAAAGTATATTTGTAACGCCCCAAAAATCCCGAAACCCAAAAATCCCAAAATCATGAATTTTTCTTTTTGTGCTTAGCAATCACGGTTAAGTGTTAATTACGTGTTGGTAGGTCTTGGTCAAGGTTTGAGTTTGAATCTAGGGGTAAAAGAAATTAAAGTTTAATAATTAAAAGGGCCTTGTTGGCAAGTAGTTGGGCTTTTAAATAAAGATAGGGGAAAATGGCATCAAAAAGCCTTGTGGTGGAGTGGCTAAGTAACTCCACTTAGAGTGTAGGGAGGTGGCGTTAGTGGCTAGCAAGGAGATCCTAGGTTCGAATCCTAGCTTAGTATCTTTAGGAGTTTAATTTTGGCCTTCTAGAAGGTTGGAAGTGGCGTGAAGATGGACTCTAAGGGGAGTGTTCAGAAGAGAAAATTAAGGAAAGGATCAAGGGGTTATCAGGGAGAAAAACGAGGAGATGAGAGGGGGAAGTGATGGAGCCGAATGGGGAACTGAAGGCCAGGCAATTCGTGCTATAAGGTTATAAATAAGTGCCGAATGTAGGGTTGCCAGGCTAGTGCCGAATTTCCTTCACCCTGTTATCGAAAACCATTTTGTTTTTTTCTTTTTCTTTCTGCCGATTTCTCCAAAAGCTGAAAACCCTTGTTCTCCTTTTATTTTTCTTGTGCCGATTTCTTTGTTTCACTTTTGGGTTTAGCCGATTCTTCTTCCTTTCTCCCTTAGTGATGAATAAGCAATTGTGCCATTCAGATCTCTAGAGCCGAATACTCTTTGACCGAATCTAGTGTAAGTGTTACTATTCCAATCTGTTTTCTTTGCTAAGTATCAAATATTGCTTCCTCACTCCTAATCGACTATGGTAGGGAATTAGTATTGGATCTCAGATCTTAGCTCTCTGCCGAGATTGCTCTTTAGGTGTTCGCGATTTTGGTAAGTATCCCTCTCCCTTTAGCTAAGGTGGCCAATTGTTCATAGTTAAGGTAAGGGGACTTGTGCTGGATACGAGTCACCTATTATTTTGTTTTAATAGTTAAGATTGGTGCAGATCTGGGAGTTGATCATGGTTAAGGATTTAAGAAGGGGCTGTTATACTTGTTGCACAAAGTTTGGGGCTAAGGAGATCACATCACGCTTGCTTACTCGGTGTGTACATACACTGCACACACAATATGAATCGGCAAAAGTCGAAATGCCGAAATATCGAAAAGCCGAAAAGCCAAAAGTGTGGCTACGGTAGTCTTACGAGTGTGCAAACACTTATAAGGGAGAGACCGATAGGTTTCCTGAGACCCACGGGCGATTCTGTGGACTTGGGTTATGATTTAGCCATACGGGCCGAAATGGGCTAAATGGGCCCGATGGGCTGTTGGGCCCATAATAGGCAAAGACTGAATATTGATGCTATGTCATGGGAATTTGTATGCGTGTATGAATATGAATGTGACTGGGCCAAGTGGGCCATATAAATGTGATTTAGGCCTAATGGGCCATATACAAGTGATTTGGGCCTAACGGGCCATGTGAATATGATTGGGCTTAATGGGCCAGATACAGGTATGGGACTTTGTTTGGGCTTTGTAAGGGTTTTGGGCCTAGCATATGATAACTACATAAGACTTAATTAATATTTTGCGATCGTGGATTGGTCAAAGGGTTAAGGTGTGGCAACGGGTATATGCATGTCTAGGACTGGATCTAGGGAGAGCTTGGTACTTAAGCGGTCTTAATGACCCACCTCCTCTTCCCTGGAATGCTACCTGGTGTATAGTATTCATTCATCTTAGTTCATGAAACTTGTTAACGGGCCAAGGTAAACGGAAATCATAATTAAGGGAGAGTTACCGAAATTCCCCTAAGGGCGAAAATGACCAAAATACCCCTAGGTGTTGAATGTAAGTTTTATGGATGTGACATGCATACACATGATGTTCTGCTTAGGTTGCATATGGGGTGGGAACTATGGAATGGAGGAAGTATATGAGGATCGCATGGTTGCCTGACAATCGTGGACCCACCGACGGCTTTTAAAGCCCAATATGTAAATGAGGGTAGTACCGCAACTGGGCTACCATTGGTGTGTGGGCTGGGTGGGTCAATATTTATATCCCCACATGGTGTGACGGGGGACGGAGTTGGTATATAGTGGATGGATAACTTGGATGGGGTTGCATTGCATTTTGATGATTCTTCTTTGAATGCTTGTTTTTCATCGAGGGTTGTACACACCGAGTTTGTGAAAACTCACCCCCTCTTTTATTTTATTTTCAGGTAATGCCTAGTAGAAGGTTCGATGTCAAGAGGGACTCTGGGTGGCCAGCTAGCAAGATAATTCGGACTTGGTTTTTTTTAAGCATTTAAGTTTTTATTTCTTTTTAAGTATGCTCAGACCAGATTGTAATAAGGTTTTCATTATGTTTTATTACTTGAATTATTATTATTTTCATTGTAACTACGAGAAGTTGAACATGGATTTCTTAAATTATAGTATGTTTTCTACGCTTCCGTAACTAAATTTCTAAGTGCTTTATTTTCATCCAATCTTATGTTTGAACAAGTTTTTTTTATATAGTTAAGATTCTCTCTTATTTTAAGAAGGGTTTTCAATGAAAACACGATTTTCGCTAAAACACTTCAATGTGACACACCGAATCAGGCCATAACGTCCGGGCCAGGTTTAGGGTGTTACAACATTTGTTGTATGTGATGTTGTGTCATGAATGAGACTCAGTTTTGACTTAAATTAATTGTTTTAAAATGACTTGCGAATATGTTAAAGTATTGGTGTAGGAGGAAAACAAAAAGGGTGAGAAATGTGGCTTGGAAAATAGCCTATTTTTATCCACACGAGAAGAGACACAGGCGTGTGTCTCAACCATGTGTGACACACGGCCTAGCACATGGGCGTGTGATTTGGCCATGTGTCCCCTGTATTTTTAAAATGTCAAAACAGAATGCTCAGAATTGATCACACAGCCTAGCACACGGGCGTGTGGCTTGGCCGTGTGACCCCTACACCTATACACAGTTTAGCACACGGGTTTGTGACCTGACCATGTGACCCAAGTTAGAGAGTTACACGGCCTGATACACGGGCGTGTCCTTGGCTGTGTGAACCACATAGCCTGACACACGGGCGTGTGACCCCTGCACCTAGGAAAAAAATTGAGATTTCGTGCAAAAATTCTCTATGAACTTGGTTTATTCCCCACTCGTTTGAAATGCATGTTTTGGACCTCAAGGGTTCATATAACGGACTTTATGTTTGATTTCTAACCTAAATACTGTATAAACGAACTTGTATATATAGTAATGCTTTGTAACCCTATTTCGGTGACGAATATGGGTTAGAGGTGTTACAGGCATTCTCTATCTGATTACTGATATGATGTATTATGCTAAGTTTATGTGGCATGAACTGTCATGAATATCTGGTAAGTCATGAATTTGAATGTCTATCTCAATGGTAAAATATGAGTAAGTTCTAGTAGTTCTGTAACAAGTATAACTAAGACAAGGGATTGATATACTCTAGATTAACAGTTGAATAAAGTCTTAACTGTTCTCCATGAAATGGAGATGTTTATCTGTATGACAAGAACAGTGTCTGATATGATTATCTGTACGTATGAAAAGTAAGGGGTATCATATCTTCTTCAAAATTTATTCTAAATATGATTCAATGCTAAATTGAGTTATGAGATTCTGATATAGCATAATATGGAGTCCATCTGGATGTTATTCTTAGTGAATTATTAGTATGGGCATGTGAACAAAAATGAATCAAGGTATGTCTGAGTGAGGACCAATAGTATGAAAAACCATGTAGGTATTTTCCATATGTATGTATCTGCCCAAGACAATGTCAATAAGAAATTATTTGAAAGAAGAGCATGAATTAAGTTATGGATTACTGGTAGTGGATTCTAAGGGTATATTTTGTTACAAATGTATTATGGGGCAAGAGAATCATGTAATAATGAGAAGGGTCCTCTAGTTAATTAAGTATGAAAGATTAAGTATAATTATGATATGATAATTGGCACATACGAGAATGATAAGATCGTATGGCATCAGCTGTAGTAAATGATACTGAGTAGAAGTTGACTCATGGAAAGTCTTAGAAAATTTCCAAAACTCCATCAGGGATGGTTAATGAGCTCGATAAGTACTTTTGTACTTACAAGATTATTATTTCTTTCCAAGCTTGTCGAGAAGATGCTCCGCCTTGAGGGACAACTCAAAGATTATGCCAAGTTGGTGGCGGATTAAGCTATTATGCATAGAGAGGATTTGTGGCGTAGTCTAGAAATTTGCCTTTTTGAGTCTGTCTTGAATAAATTTTAACTTGTAGAGATATGTATCTGATGTGCTGTAATAAGTTGTTTAACATATGTTTCATTTTCAATTTTTAAATGTTAATTCTTTCTTTTGGACTTCAAACGATAGATTTAAAATAAAGGAGAAATTGTAATTTGTTTTGTCAATCTTACATGGAGAAATAAGGAAGGCGAGAGAAGGAGAAATAAGGCAGTGAGCGGGAAAGGGTTACTAAAGGAGGTGAATAGATAACAATACGATGTGCCAAACTAATTCGTTCTTGAAACAATTTTGATGTTCCTTGTTCTTGAATTCCATACCAACCTTCAACCTCAGAACATTACAAGCCAAAAAGACCTATGTTACCTAGGTAAATCTATTTGTGGGTGGATATTGTATTGAGTAATTGTAATAATAATTGTTTGTATTATGCTAGTATAATAAAATTACATATATGATTTTTTGATGGATTAATACATTTGGATATACTTTGTAATATACTGAACTTAGGTGTTTGAGGTTGATAGTGGTAAGTCAGTTACATATCGTGCCAGAATTATATGTATTTACGATTACTCCTATTTATTTATCTCCAAAACTAGTTTTAGTATCATACTTGCTCAAGGGTCATGATTTTGTTATGTTTTCCTTTTTATGTTTTCTTGCTTGAGGAAAAGCAATGACTTAAGTGTGAGGGAGTTTGATCTGTTGTAATTTGTTGTAGCATATTAAACAATTTCCTTACTTAATGAGCTTGTAGGAAAGTAATTTAGTTATATTTTTATTTAGTTTTTAGTTTTAGTTCACAGATAACAAAATGAGAAATATTGCCTATTTATATGGCAGTGTGGGCCAAGAGAGGCTGAAAGGTAGACTAACCTGTTCAGTTAGTGTGTAGGAAATTATTTGGAGGCACGAAGACTGTAGGTTGCCCGTGATGCTGCAACACGGAGCTAGGATGTCGCAAGACAACAAAAGAAATATCAAAGGAGAAAATTATCGGTGTTGTGACACAGCTAGAGGGTGTCGCAACACAACCCTAAACACATGCCCAAGCTAATAGATTGCTAGCCATGTTGCAACATAGGCCAGAGGCTATCGCAACACTGACATGGCGAGTTCAATTAATGAATAAAGGGTGTTTTTGTTTGCAAAACAAACTTGAACACTAAATAATCAATCAAATTATGCCAGATGTTAAAAAAACTAATTTGTGAAACCGTTCCAAGAATGTTGCGGAAACGTGGCGTTGTTTAAAAATTATTATAAATCAAAGTAAATAAAACCCAAAGATAAAATCCAGAAACTTTAAGAGGCCTTATTACGAAAGTTGAAAACCCAAAACAGAATCTAAAGCATAATTAAAGTCCAAAGGCAGTCGTGTGGCCATTTCCAAGTCCATTGCAGTACCGATCCATCAAATGCTGGGGATTACCTGCACAGTTAAATAACGGGGTGAGTTTATGAAAACTCAGTGTGTAATCCCTTTACTAGAGTAACAGTCAGTATACCAAAACAGAAAAAAAAATAGTCTAGGCCAGAGCCCTTTAACAGTAAAAAGACAGTCCAGTTCATAGCATACGTGGGCTGAAGCCCACTACAATATCATTTGAATCACAGCCCATAACAGAATCAATTAGGCCTAGCCAAAAACAATAACAGAATAAGTGGGCCTAAGCCTAAACTGGTGATAGATCTCATAAACAGATATGCAATAGTATGAGGATGCATCCCACCCCGATCCAGCCAACACACCACCCGTACCAACCCTACACTTACGTGGGGATAAAATTGACCCACCCAGCCAACACACTAATATCGCAGCAAAGCTGCCAGTATATATGCGGCTCTAAGCCTTTAGTAGCTGTATTATAATTGGCACAAAGCCATCGGTAACTGTATTATGTTTGGCACATAGCCGTTAGTGACAGTAATATAATCGACACACAACCTTGGGTAAATATGATCGACACAGAGTCATCAAGAAGTATGTTATCCATGTGGCCACGGATAAATGCATTTGGCATAAAGCCATAGTCAAGATGGCACAGAGCCATTTTTAAGTTGGCACAGAGCCATAATCAGATTAAGTGGCACTAAGCCGTCTATTGGTCCATAGTCGTCTCTTACGACCCGTGCGATCCTATTAGAACTTCCTCCGTATCAATGTTTCAACCCCATGCAATATGTCGTGTATGTCATGCTCAATCATCACACGTGTATGCAAAATGGCCATGCTCAGTAACAATCTTTGATACATATATTAAAAGCATATCAGTCGTACAACCACCATCAAGTCAATTAAAACACAGTCATATGATCACAGTCAAACCGGTCAAATTCATAGTCTAAGTCGGTCATTTACCCACAAGGGCAAAACAGTCATTTTACCATACAGGGGTATTTCAGTAATTTTACACCATAAGGGTATTTCGGTAATTTTACAAACTGGGGGTATTTCGATAATTTTACAAGTTGAGGGTGTAAGTAATTTCACAAATCTATTTTGGTAATTTTACAACCTGAGGTTATTTTAGTAATTTCACAAATCGGGGGTCTTAACGACCCAATCGAGGGTCTATTGTCGCCTCAAGCGACCTAAGTAACCTAAACAGACATAACGGTGCAATTGGGCCTAAGGCCCATTACTCGGCCCAAGTGTGCCCACACCCTCGTGTGGCCCATTTAGCCCAAATTCAGTTACGACTATGTGACCTACATAGCCCAGTCCAATATTTATCACTTACAGTAGATTTAATCTGTGTGGGGCCCATGAGCCCATTGGGCCCACATGGCCCATTTTAGCCCAACATAGCCTATAACGGCCCAAGTCCACAGAAACGATCGTGGTGACCTTTACAGTCTATCACCCAAGATTTGTGGGCTTGGCTTACCCCACGAGCGATCGCATGCTCGTGAGGCCTCAAATGCCGAGGTTTCGGCACTTGGGCTTTTCGGTTTTTGTCGATCTACAATAAGGAAGGGTGTGGTTACACACCTGATCACGTAGAGTACTAAGAATTCACGATCGCCAGAACCTATATTCAAACATAACATTCAGTTAATCACTAATCAAATAGTGTTAGAAAAACTCTTAACAACCACTTAACCGAACCCTGGCGAAAAGTCCCGAACCACCGACAACCTACGATGCTTAAACTTAGGGGTAGAGGCTACGTGTCCATTCACAGCTGGCACCCCCCTGATTTTCCCTCAGAATGGCTACCACTCGCCACCATTGGTATCTTACTAAGCAACATACTATCGGAAACCCCCAAAAGTATGCCCTATAATCAAGGTACGAGATGGTACAATCACCTCTTAATAGAATGCAGAGAGAGGTTCGGCTACAAGAGAACACAAAGAGAAAAGGGCATTCAGCTTTAGAAAAGTATAAGAAATAATAAACTTGAACATATTGCAAGAATGGAGAAAACGAGTAGTAATCAAGTAGCTCACAAATTGTTAAAGAACCTTTACCAAACCGTAAATAGAATAAAGAGGGGGAGAAGAAGGCAGAAATCGGTCACAAGGATTAGGAACTAAAAGCCGAAAGGAAATGGAAAGAAGATAAAGAAGAGAAATCCGACTAGGAGAAGAAAACCAAAAAAGAAATGGAGAGGGAGGAGAGAAATATGTATTCGGCTAGGTTGAGAGAAGGAGAGGAGAACAGAGAATCGACCAACCAAAAATGTGAAGGAAATGAGGAGAAGAAAAGAGGGTATTCGGTCCAGGAGGAAACTCTTGAGAGAGGGAAGAAAAGATGACAAGCCAACACGAACAAAAATACCCAAATGGTAACAATTCGGCTACTCCAAAAAAAAAATAACAAATACAGGAAACCCGAAAGACCCCTAGCAAGAAACGACTAAGAAGTGCAAATAGAGAACTCCCAAAATCCTCATAATCACATGGGTAATCCCTCAAAGCTGAGTTAGTGTTCACAAACGGCACTAGCTTCCCCTTCATTCCAAATCCCTTGATTTTCTCCACAATCTCCTCCTAAAACTCCTCATTTATCTCCTCCACCGAATTTTCTCCTTGATTTACTCCAACTCCCCATTCAAATTCAATTCAAATTCTTATGACCAATTCAACCACAGAGTTCCAGTCTAGTTCCAACACCTCCCCAGCTCAAGCAGCAAAATAAACATGCAATTGCGCACGCCATGCCTCAAACCTCAGACTCCTTACCACACATGTAGTGCCACCTTGCCACTAGATCCCTTCTCTCTTTGTGTCATAAAACAAACACTAATTATTATAAGTCCTATAAGCTAACATCCAGGTTCACTTAAGAGCCCCAAAACTAAAATTTTGCAAACACCCAGACTTGAACCCAAGCTTCCCAAGCACTCCCAAATATGCCCAAATACTTAGCCACTAAAGCTACACATAATTTGTGATATTCCTAGCACACCTAAACTTTTATGCGTTCCCACACTCAAGGCCCATTCCTTATAGGTCCAAATTTGGGGCGTTACATGTTAAATCTATGGGGAACTAATCTAGTAACGTGAAATTAACAAGTCGATGTGGGATTAGTTAGCTTCTATGTAGGGTTTTTTAGTGGATCAGCTAGTTGGGATGGGAAGAACTTGAAACCCTAGGCTTGAGGGCCCTAGGAAGTCATATAGGTGGGAGCGTACCCAAAATTGGTATTTCATATCCGTGAAAACTTTACCCCAATCCGGTCTTGACTGTGAGGTCAAGAGATATGTAGCTCTTATCGACTCATTAGATTAGTGGAAGGCCGAGAGGCCCTGCTAGGTTAATGATTAGTTGATTGGATAGAACCTGGAATAGGAGTTAATTATGAGCATTGAAGCGAGTTAGTTTTCTGTAAATTAGATCTGAATAAATCTATAATTTGTTTTGCTTGATTATTTATTTGCTCTTTCATTAGTTTAATAAAATATCTTCTATCGCTACGTTAGAACAAATCGTAATATAGTTTAATTAAATTTTTAACTAGACCCATTAATGTAGAAATTAGGATTAGTTTAGTTTCGCCTCCCTTGTTTATGATCCTCAGAGTACTTCTATACTTCGTTGTGTAATTATATTACACCCTGACTCGTATACTTGTGGAAACCACCTAACATTTATATTTGGTTGCAGTATTCACACTCTAAATGCTAGTACATCCTAAGACGGTCAGGCCAGGAGATAATAATTGGTTAATCGATAGCTAATCAGCCCTAAACCTTAATCCAAAGTTAATTACAAACCCTAAAACGAGTTAAACTTCCAGATTAGTGTATTGATTTTTGTCATTTGTTATTTTTCTTGTTTATTTATTTTCGTTATTCAATTTTATCTCATTAATCTACTTTATGATTTTTCGTAATATAGGAATTAATTTATTACTACTTAGACTTATTTTTGTAAAAAAGATTTTTATAGATTTATTCCATCCTACCTTGGGTACGATCCTTCGAATACTTCCAAGTGTTTTGTTGTAAACCATATTATATTACAATTTGACTTGTGCACTTTGACCACTTTCGGACTTACCAATGTCTATAGTGTAAATGCCGCTATTAAAAATATGGAATTGAATCTGCAAGACGGGTTATGTAACATCCCTAACCCGTATCCGTTACCAGATTAGGGTTACGAGGCATTACTGTATAAAACACAGTTCAACACAATCATTCTTCACTTTTCATATACCAAAAAAATATACTAAACATTTAAAATTTATCAAATTTAGATATCCACAATTCACTTATTATAAATTCGAATACATGAGTCATAATTCAAATTCAGAAATAATTATACCTTACTGAACATGTATAAAAAATAAGCACAATTCAAAAATTCTAACAAATTTAGTTTGAACATATATCAAAACCCAACTGACCATGTTCCATAATTACTAAATTCAAACCAAACTTGTATATATATCAAAGACATGTTCACATATCTAATACTTCCAAAATTCAATTCCCTATATCCATCACATTAATGCCATTTTCATAATTAAATCATATTCCATCATATATCATTACACTTCATACTTCGAATATATGCCAATTTCTATCTCATTAATTCTATATCAAGCATATCATTTGATAACTTCTGTACAAGCTCATAATAAAACCAATTGAATCATATTACATAAATTATTATGCATTCACATATGAAACTTAAATACATTATAACATGGTCGAACATACTAATGATGCATATATACAAGTGCGCAATTCATCCTAAAAATAAAAGCCATACTTAACACTTGAACACAAATAACACTCCAATATGCATCTAATTCATATCTATATTAATATACCTAAATTTTATATTTTATGCCATTAAATAATCTTTATTTCGATCTCACCATTATCAATATCATAAGCATATCAGATTGAATTAATTATCATATTCGGATTTACAACCACACATGAATGTATACCTATATTGATATTAGCAACAACTTGATATTTTTTTACTATCCATTAAAACTAACCAAAAACATATTTAATCATTACCATCATTTACCATTTGAATCCATACCAAAACAATCAACCAAAAAAATCATGAAACATATTCATTACTTACCACTTAGCAGCCGAACCTGTTAAGTTAATATACCATCACCCATAACTCCAATTATACCACATTTCATAAACTGATTACCAAAATCAAACTCATCAAACATTTTAATTAAGAACCTGAAAAACTGAACTTAGGCATAATAAGCAAGCCATTTTTGCATGGCTTTAAATACATACTCATTCAAAATAATTAACTCCATGACTAGCCTATACATGCCACATAATCGAGTCTCAAAACATTATTTACTGAAAAGATAACCGGATAGTGTGATGTCGTCTCCATCGACTTCCAACCCGAGCAGATCTCCGAAAATCTATAAACATAGGAAAAACACACAGAATAAGCTTTGAGAGCATAGTAAGCTAGAAGCAAATAAATAGCTCAATGACAATAGCAATTCAATTACCAGTCCAATTTATACTGTCATAATCACATTTAACTTCAAACTTATAATTTCATATAATACATATATTTTTCATTTTGCTAAATATCCATACAACTAATATTAATATATCATTCAAATTCCCAAAGCCACAATATCAATAATTAACCGAATATACATAAACTCATATACATATATTCATGGATCATTTCATAATTATTCTTACTTTATATCATTACGGCCCTACATAGTCATTTATATAAGTTTGCGCATAGGTCACAATATGATATCACTATACTTAACCTTTGGACGAATGTCCTATATCTATTTTCAAGGTAACATTCAATTTTAAAACCACAGTACCATTATATAAAATAGAATATATACACACCCATAAACATATATTCTTGAATCAAACTTTAATATCTCATACTTATAGTTGTCATGTAGCCGAATATACATATGCCTATACCAAAGTATCATACACTATTAAAATCATATTATCAACGCATATAGTCGAATCTTTAAACACTTGTTTACATATACTCATGTATCAAACCTTAATACTACATAATTACTCTTAACTTATGGCCGAATATACTTTACAATTACTCACAAATTCAAACTAACATCATACATATGTTTGTATCACATATCAAATAATCAACTTACCTTATTTTCAAATAGGTAATCAACTATCACATACCTGATCACTTAGCCCGATCATACATTCGTACAAAACTTATCTTTGCCCGTTGAACCATTCGAAATTGGATAGGGCACTCGGATAATCACATATATCGTATAATGCCAACGTCCCAGATGTGGTCTTACATGTAATCACATATCGATGCCACTGTCCCAGACAGGATCTTACTCGCACACATATATCGGAGTCACATATCGATGCCAACGTATAAAACGTGGTCTTACTTGCACATCACATATCGAAATCCTATGTCATGACATATGTATCCTAGGTATTCCTAAGGTTCATACAGGGCTTTCGGACATAGTAACTCAGTCGAAACGAACTTGTAAACTTAGTTCCCAAATATATATACACATTCGGTTATTTATATATAAACTCATAAATTCAAATCAGCATTTCACATTCACATATATTCAAAATTTACAACATTTATTTGCTTATAAACTTACCTCGGACAACGGTAATCGGGACGGGACGACTAGTCGACAACTTTAGTTTTTCCTCAGTCCAAATTTGATTTCTACATTTCTTGATCTAATTCAATACAAATTCAATTTATTTAATCATATATTCAATCAAATTCATCCAAAAACACATAAATGGGCTAATTACAATTTTGCCACTGACATTTCACATTTTCTCAATTTAGTCCCTATTTCAAAACAACACAAAATACTCAAAATTTCACTATGCCCATGTTAGGCCGAATTTACCTTAGGTCCCTAGCAGCCCGTTAATTTTATTTATTTCACATTTTCACCCCTCAATTTACAAATTTCTCAATTTAATCCTTAATAAGCATTTTTATCAAAAATCACTTAATAAAACATGGCAATCTAACATTAAATATTTATTTTTCATCATCAAACAACAAAAACAACAAACTCTCATCAATGGTAAATTACAAAACACACAACCAATTCAAAAATTTAAGCATGGGCTAGCTAGTACTTGAAGCAACGATCTCAAAAACGTAAAAATTATAAAAAAGCGAGTAAAAACGAACCTTAAATCAAGCTTGGAAGGTGGCCTAATATTTGAAAGCTTCAAAACCCACCTTCTTTCTTAAGTTTCGGTCATAAAAAGAAAATATATGCACTTGGTTTTATTTTATGTTTATTATAACATATAATATTATTTGTTTTACTAAATTAACCTTTATAAAATAATAATAAAACTATATAATACATGTCCATAACAGTCCATGATATAGCCATTTGGTCTAATTTCATTTTAAAACCTCCCTATTAAAAGAACAACAACAATTTAGCCCTTTTTACAAATAACCATCAAATTTTCGTTTTACACGATTAAGTCATTTCAATTAAATCGAGCACACAAACGATAAAATTTTCACACGAAAATTTCACACGTATCAATTCACATATTTTAAGCATGAAATATAATATTAAAATATTTTTTGACTCAGATTCGTGGTCCCGAAACCACTGTTTCGACTAGGGCCTAAACTGGGCTGTTACAACTCTCTCCCCTTAGGGATTTTCGTCCCCGAAAATCTTACCAGAAAGTAGATTTAGGATTTGCTTCCTCATAGTACATTTTGAAATTCACATATAGCTTCGGACTTCATATCTCTTTAATCACACATCTAAGATTTTGATCTTTTTTTTTTCACATGGTAGCTTATCAAACAACAATAGTCTTTCTTAATTACTTTCAAACTCTAAATCACAGTGACAAATAATATTTTGAAAATTTTCAGAACAACCTCGTACCCACAGCTTACCGAAGTTTCTCCCAGAATTACTATATGCAAATTAACAGTCTCTGAATAGATAATTCAGCTGATTAGTCACAAGAGAAATCTATGTGTACGGAAAGACTTATTCAGACAGTAATCGATAATTCATATAACATCTATCTTTTCCAAAGATAAAGATAATCCCGATACAGAATTGATCAACACTCTATTTTACCATTACTCAGATATCAAGGAATGCTTACTTAACTTTAACCTATTGATAGCTCAAACATTTAAACGCGAGGTCAGAAATATTATGTTTTATATTTATTTATCAATACTACTTTCTCATATTATCAAGCACCCTGTTACTTCTGTATGAACAGTCCAACTAACACTGTGGGTCTCTTGCAACAATGGGTATACAATCTCAAAGCTTTTTGATATACACACTCTATCCCGATGCAACAAATAATCATCAACTCCACATCTGAAGTTCTGATTCAGAAATCAATTTATGCCGAAACCCTTTTTAACTTATAATTTGATAACACATTTCTAAGTTTCACGAATTCATTTAGTAAGTATCAATTTAAGTTCTAATCCAGCTAAATTTTAATCATCTTCTGATAAAATCATTCACGTGAACCGAGTTGCAGAGCAATCTAACCATCCCACACAACAGCAATCCCAGGAACTACGTCCTACCCTCTCTTCCTCTCTCTCTCCTTATTCGTTACAAGTCTTCCGCTCTGTCGTCTCGGTCTACTTGCCTCTTGGCGTGCTCCTACCTTTCCTTTCCCTATCTCATTATTCATAAAGCATACAAAAGTTTCTCATTCAGATCATTCGAAACTATAATCATTTCCCTCGGATAAGAATATTTACTTACAGATTCAAAAGTTGTTTGACGATTCGAGCTAGCTTTGCTGTGCCAAGTTTAGATATCATTCTGCAATGTCAAACATTTTAAACTCTTGTAATCATCAAATATGTTACATAACTCTTTTTATGCAGCTTTAACTGTATAGAATCATAAGATATCTCTGTGTACTCCATTACTAGAACACATTTCAAACCGTCCATTGACGCATGGCTGAAATTCATAAACTTTTTCTTCAATTAGACTGAATCAGAGCTGATGTTTTAGTTAACAATTTATTCATGCAAAAGAAACTTCAACAATCGAACTAAATTTGATTTACCATAACATTTCTCAGATAGAATTGTTCCAATAGATATAACTCTGCATCTAGTCTTCAAGAATATGAATTCTTTTTCCAGATTATTTCTTAGTTCACATCTGTGCATTCAAAGTTTATTTCTAGTCCAATGGGTAGATTCAAACACATATAACCCAATTAACTTTTCAATCAAATAATTCAAATCAGACTAAACCATTGAATCAGTTTTTTCAAAGAGATCTTTTCTTCTCAATAAAAAGGATAACCCTGACATATCATTATACAGAAGCTACAATCATTAAATAGAGATCATAATGTCATAATAAGATTGACGTTACCCATAACAATAGATAATATCCCGACTGTTAATAAAGTATCTGAACCTAGAAGAAAATCAAATATGATTTGAACCGCAATCAATGCAGAAGCACAACTTTTATAACTCTAATAACAGTATTTCAGTACTTCCTAAACTTTCAGGACAGAAATTATGATTATAACAGATATAGCCATTTCCGTCAAATAGTTATCCCATATAGATAATCATATAGAATCATAAGAAAACCAGAATAGCAAAATTTCATCGTATGAAGCCACGCAGGATTTTTGAAAATTATAACCCATATATAATGATAACAATTTTGATGATATCCAAGAAATTTTCCAGAAAGAATGACGTCACTCATAAATACTGAAATCCACGATAACGGAAGCAATATCATTTTCACGTATATTTAATAGAACAATAGCCAATAGAAACAGAATATTAGCATTATACAGAGTTTTACTGTCGATTTTACTATCCACATAAGAAAATAAATACTAGAGAAAAATAGGGCAATGTTGAACATAACCTCAAACAGATCAACGATGCTTTCATCTATTGATATATTTAGCTAATGTTCTCATACAATAAGAATTCCTTCTGAAATTAAATAGTCACATATACTTCACATAGAATGCCCAGAAGAAATGTAACAACCCAAACTTAGCCCGGACGTTATGGCCGAGTCTGATGTGTCACATTGAAGTGTTTTAGCAAAAACCTTGTTTTCATTGGAAACCTTTCCTTAGAACAATACATCTCAATTACTTCGTAAAATCTCTTTTCAGTTGCAAAAGCTTGTTCGAAACATTTGATATAAGAAAAACTATCATTTTAGATTTAGTTACGGAAACATGGAAAACATTCTATGATTTAGGAAACCGTGTTCAACTTTTCATGATTACATCACATAAAAATAATAAACCAAATAATAGCAAAGAGGGGAGGCCTTATTACAATCCAGACTAAAGAAAAGGAATTACTTAATAAACTAGTAACTTAAATGCTTTTTAAACAAATTCAAGTTGTCCTGCTAGCTGGCCACCTTGAGTTCCTCCCAACATCGAGCCTCCTATTGAGCATCACCTGAGAAAATAAAAGAGGGGGTGAGTTTTCGAAAACTTTGTGTGTACAACCCTCATCAAACAACCATGCAATAGACAAATCATTTTGGGCCTAAGCCCAATTCAAATACGGTGGCCTTTGGGCCTCAGCCCATTTTGGCCTCAGTAGGGCCTGAACCCATGTCAACCCATGTTAATTTCCACATATCACATTTAACTGGGCCAAGCCCTTTTCATAATCCAATCATGACGTATGTATGCAAATGCTTATATCCCCATCCAACCTGTACACCCCTTTTCCAACCAACACTTATTGTGGGGAGATACTTGACCCACCCATCCTTATTACAACCCGGTGTGGAACCGGTGCGGCCCCACTTAACGGTGCAACATAGCTACTTATAAAAGGTGTAGCATCGGTTACGACACTACTTAACGGTGCAGCAAAGCTGCTCAGTGGCTAAAAAGCCTTCGGTGGATCCACAGTCGTCGAGCAACCATGCGATCCTTATACATTTCCTCGAATCATAAACCCAGCCCATATGCAACATAATAATGTATGGATGTAGCATGTATCGTACATAGATCATACTCATAACACATAGGGGTATTTCAGTAATTTTAATCCTACAGGGGTATTTTGGTAATTTCTTAGTAGTATGAGTCTTAATTACGAACTTTGGCCTGTCAACAAGTCCTCGTTGGCCAAAGTGAACAGACACTATGCACCAGGTAGGATTCTAGAGAAGAGGAGGTGGGTCATTAAGACTACTTAAGCACCAAGCTCTCCCTAGATCCAATCCTAGACATGCATATACCCATTGCCACACTTTACCCTTATGACTTGGCCACAGACGAATTTGATAAATTAGTTAAGTTTTATGCTACTTAAGGGTTTACTAGAAACTAGGCCTACAAGTTCATGACAAAACCCTAGCAAGTCTATAGGCTTCCATATATTCATATGGCCCATCAGGCCCAATCATATTTATACGGCCCATTAGGCTCAATCAAACTTATATGGCCCATCAGGCCCGAATCCAATCCAAACCATTCAACAAACTTAATTAGCTCATCACATATTACCAAATTATCAACTTTTACTTATTTGGGCTCACGGCCCCGTCGGGCCCATTTGGCCCATTCTGGCCCAGTTGGCCAAAACGCGACCCAAGTCCATAAGATCTCTCATGGGGTCTCCGGTATCATACCGAATACCCTGTTATGAGTGTTCATGCACTCGCAAGACTACTGTATCCAAACTTTTGGCTTTTTGGCATTTCAGCATTTCGACTTTTCAGCATTTCAGAATTTGCCAATTTACTGTGTGTGCAAAATGTGTGTACACACCTGGTAATCGAGCGTATTGCGATTCCCTTAGTCACAAACCTTGAACACCAATGCCTAATAGCTTTTCCTTGATCACGTATTCCCTAGATTAAAACCATAAAACACCTCAGGAGCAATTCGGCAGAGAGCTAAAATCTGAGATCCAATACTAAGTCCCTACCAAAGTCGATGAGAAAGAGTGAGGGAGAAGAGTAATCTGTATTAACAATATTAGCAGAAAAAGAGATAAGGTACTTATACCAAAAGAGCAATCAGTCCAAGGGAGTTCGGCTTTTTAGCTTTTAAACTAATATAGTGAATAAGGTTTATTCAGCACAAATTAAAGAAGAAGAGTAGAAGAAGGAATCGGCTAACCTAAAGGGTAAATCAAAAGAGAATTGAGGAGAGAAAGAATGGAAAAAGAATCAGCTAGCAAAGATGGAAAAGCCAATCGACACTTAAAAAAAATGAAGAATTTGGCATTAGCCTAGGATCCCAAACTCAACACATATTTATAGCCTATAGCCAAATTTCCTGACCCTCGATTCCCAATTCAGCTCCATCACTTCCTCCTTCTCATCTCCTCATTTTTCTCCCTGATAACTCCCCAATCTATTTCCTAAATTTTCTCTCCTGAACACTCCCCTTAGAGTCCATCTTCACGCCACTTCCAACCTTCTAGAAGGCCAAAATTAAACTCCTAAAAATACTAAGCTAGGATTCGAACCTAGGATCTCCTTGCTAGCCACTAATGCCACCTCCCCACACCGTAAGTGGCGTCACTTAGCCACTCCACCATAAGGCTTTTTGATGCCATTTTCTACTATTTTTATTTAAAAGCCCAACTACTAACAACCCTGGTTCTTTTAATAATTAAATTAAAAGTCCTCCACCACAAAACTCGAACCGAGAACTTCTCCAACACACCTAGACACTCCAAATTCATTAAACCCTTAAAGCCAACATATCATTTGTCATTTTCTTGCTCACTTAAAAATTTTATGAGACCTAAAGCCCAAAGCCCAATTCCTCTACGCCCAAAATTCGGGGCGTTACAAGAAATCATAGTAACGCCCGAGTATAACCATTGCACTCAGCCATTAATACAATTCAATCATTATTTCAACTGTCTAATTCTGCTATCAGTAATTTTCACATTATCCTTTCACTAACATTAGTCAATTCAGAAAGGCTTTTAGCTAATATTTTCTTTAGATAATGTAACACCCTAAACCCAGCCTGAAAGTTTGGCTCGAGTCTGGCGTGTCACATTGAAGTGTTTTTCGAAAACCATGTTTCCATTAAAAACCCTTCTTAATAATTAAAAACTTATACCCTTTTTAAACCTTGTTAGAAAACCTCAACTGAATAACATTCTTAACAACTTTGTAAAAATCTTGGCAGTTGCGGAAGCTTAATTTAAAAACAATTGTGGATACGTGATGTTTTGAAAACAGTAGTTGCTTTGGAAAACCGTGTTCTAGTGCTAGTAATTATAAGAAAAATAAATAAAATTCCAAATTAGAAATCTAGAAAATTACAACGGCTTTACTACAACCCATATAAAATAATTTAAAAGCAATAATCCAAACTGTAACATAAACAGTGTGTGTGGCTCCCTCCGAGCCCCTCGCAGCTCCGATCCGTCTATGGCTAGAAATTACCTGAAAGGTTAATAAACAGGGTGAGTTTACGAAAACTTAGTGTGTTATCCCCTACTATATAAAAGGGACAGTCAGTCATATAAAAGAATTAAAAGTCTGGCCCCAGCCCTACTTACAATTTCAGTATCAATTGGGCCTTAGCCCATTATAACAGAGGGTACCAAATGGGCCTTAGCCCATATTCAGTCTCGACATAAACTGGGCCGAAGCCTTTTCATAAATCATAGCATTGGGCCAAAGCCTTTACTAAAAATGGTATGGCCCATAGGCCCATTTCAATTTCACATGTAATATCAATGAATGTATACAAGCCCATTTGGGGAGACTACTCAACCCACCATCCGCTACTCTCCACCCGTACCAGCCAACACACCATTTGGGGAATAACTCAACCCACCCAACCAAACTCTCCACTGGAAGCATAGCTGCTTTATCATATAACTGGAGGCCTAGCCTCTTTTAATAACTGGGGCAAAGCCCTTTTGCACTTCCTCCATTTATATTAACCCAACCCATGCATATAATGAGTATATCATAGCATATCATGTGCATCTCATAACATATCATGTGCATATCATGTCATATCATGTATATCAATATCTCGTGCAACAGATATAAATGTCATGGCATACAACATACAGAATCAGAATACCATGCCCATATTTGAATCAAACGATCATAGTCAAGTCATCCATATACTCACAATCAAATCCGTCAACCACACAGTCCAAGTCAGTCACTTGCCCACAAGGGCAAAACAGTCATTTAAGACCCTAGGGGAAAAATGGTAATTTTACCCCACAAGGGAATCTCGGTAATTCTACCCTACAGGGGTGTTCTAGTAATTTTACAAACTAGGGGTATTTTGGTAATTTTGCAAACCAGGGGTATTTTGGTAATTTTACAAACTAAGGGTATTTTGGTAATTTTGTAAATCGAGGGTAAAATGGTAATTCTGTAAATCAGGGGTACTTTGGTAATTTTACAGGTCGAGGGTATTTCAGTAATTTGGTGAACTAAAGTATTCTAAACAGGGATAACAATACGAATGGGCCTAAAGCCCTTTCTCGGCCCAAGTGGGCCCACACGCTCGTGTGGCCCTTTTAGCCCAAATCTAGCCACAGATATGAGATTCACCTAGCCTAGTCCAATATTTACTACACAACCAAAAAACTTATCCAATTGGGCCCGTAGGCCAATTGGGCCTACATGGCCCCTTTCGGCCCATCGCGGCCCGAAGTAGCCATCTTACAGCAAGAGTAGTGAGAAATACACATCTGATAGGAGGCTGGAGTTAATCCGCACTCCGAGCACTCTTAGCCGACGCCCAACCCAAACGAGCACGCCATAAAGCGAAAGGGATCAGCCAAGAAAGGTACATTTACTCTTCTCATGGTTCTCTCTATTTAAAGCCAGCTTCGCATGCACTCCTATGCTAGCTTCCCGATGTGGGATCCCTCCATCATCAGAGTTTAAATTCAACACCAACTCTTGTCGCCCCCTGTTAGCAAAATAAATGCTCTTTGTTTGCCATGAGTTTCGAACCCTAGACCTCCTTGCCAACTCTATGACGCCACCTTCTTGCCTCTTATGTAGCGCTACTTTGCCCCTAGACCACAAGGGTTTTTGTGGCACAATTTCTCTAACAATGTTCTTAAGGCCTACCTGCTACACCCAGGTTTTGATTCACCTTAAGCCAAAATTTTTACTAGAGTCCAGGTTTGAACCCAAGACTTCTCCAAGACTTCTCAGCACACTTAACCACTAAAACAAGCCTTCATTAACGAAAAAAAATATTATAAGCTGCCTTCAACTGCTCCCATGCTCAAGGCCCAAAACTTCTAGGCCTAAATTCAGGGTGTTACAAATAACATACCTGAATAGGTCATTTAATCGGAGATAACTTCTTTAATAGTGATGTCACATAACTTGAATAATCTTCAAGATTGTCCAATGTTTTTTTTTAATACTGTCTTCATTTTCTGATTCATTAACTTTTCTGACCATATTATTAATTTCCAAACACAGACTTCTATAATTACACACTCATAGGCTTATTCAACCCAATTCTTACAGATTTCATTGTAACGTTTTACGGATAAGGGGGTGAGGGTAATAAAGCCTCAAATTTAACTTACACATAAATGCACATAACACATACTATCACAACTAACTAGTTCATTACTAATTTCACATTCTCAAATCATTTAATAAACATTTGCTTTTAATCACTTTTGTTCTTAACACATAGTTTATATGCCATCTCAAATCACTGATTCACGATCAAAGCATTTCATATAATAATCATATTTCAAATATCATAACTCATATATTCATATAATTATAACCTTTATCTATATCAAAACGTCATACTCTTTGATCCATACCTTTATGATTTTTAACTCATAATCAACACATTTCCATTCAAACTTTCGATTACACATTCCGTACTATCAAAATTAGCTTGGTTGGAAAACTTATCTGTCTCATCAAAATAGTTTTTGTCAGAGTCGAGAGATATCACACTATCACAGGTTAAATGTGGCATGTATAGCTAGACTCACATACGCTATGGTAGTCCTAGAACTAACTAAACCATAGCTCTGATACCAATAAAATGTAACACCCCTAACTCGTATCCGTCACTGAATTAGGCTTATGAGGCATTACTATATAAAACACAGTTCAGCACAATCATTCTTCACTTTTCATACACCAAAAAAAATACTAAACATTAAAAATTTATCAAATTTAAATATCCACAATTCACTTATTATAAATTCGAATATATGAGTCATAATTCAAATTTAGAAATAATTATAACTTATGGAACATGTATCGTAAATAAGCACATTCAAAAATTCCAACTAATTTAGTTCTAACATATATCAAAACCCAACTGACCTTGTTCCATAATTACTAAATTCAAACCAAACTTGTATATATACCAAAGACATGTTCACATATCTAATACTTTCAAAATTCAATTCCCTATATCCATCACATTAATGCCATTTTCATAATTAAATCATATTCCATCGTATATCATTACACCTCATACTTTGAATATTTGCCAATTTCTATCTCAGTAATTGTATATCAAGCATATCATTTGATAACTTCTGTACAAGCTCATAATAAAACCAATTGAATCATATTACATAAATTATTATGCATTCACATATGAAACTTAAATACATTATAACATGGCCGAACATACTAATGATGCATATATACAAGTGCGCAATTCATCCTAAAAATAAAAGCCATACTTAACACTTGAAAACACTTAACACCCCAATATGCATCTAATTCATATCTATATTAATATACCTAAATTTCATATTTTATCCCATTAACTAATCTTTATTTTATCACACCATTATCAATATCATAAGCATATCAGATTGAATTAATTATCATATTCGGATTTACAACCACACATGAATGTATACCTATATTGATATTAGCAATAACTTGACATTTTTTTACTATCCATTAAAACTAACCCAAAACATATTTAATAATTACCATCATTTACCATTTGAATCCATACCAAAACAATCAACCAAAACAATCATGAAACATATTCATTACTTACCACTTAGCAACCGAACCTGTTAAGTTAATATACCATCATCCATCACTCCAATTATACCACATTTCATATTTCCAAAATGAGCTAACTATTAAACTGATTACCAAAACCAAACTCATCAAACATTTTAATTAAGAACCTATAAAACTGAACTTAAGCATAATCAGCAAGCCATTTTCGCATGGCTTTAAATACATACTCATTCAAAATAATTGACTCCAAGCCTAGCCTATACATGCCACATAACCGAGTGTCAAAACATTATTTACTGAAAAGATAACTGAATAGTGTGATGTCGTCTCCACCGACTTCCAACCCGAGCAGATCTCTGAAAATCTATAAACATAGGAAAAACACACATAATAAGCTTTGAGAGCTTAGTAAGCTACAAGCAAATAAATAGCTCAATGACAATAACAATTCAATTACCAGTCCAATTTATACTATCATAATTATGTTTAACTTCAAACTTATAATTTCATATCATACATTTACTTTCATTTTGCCAAATATCCATACAACTAATATTAATATATCATTCAAATTCCCAAAGCCACAATATCAATAATTAACCGAATATACATAATCTCATATACATATATTCATGGATCATTTCATAATTATTCTTACATTATATCATTAAGGCCGTACATAGTCATTTATATAAGTTTGCACATAGGTCACAAGATGATATCACTATACTTAACCTTTGGACGAATGTCCTGTATCTATTTTCAAGGTAACATTCAATTTTAAAACCATAGTACCATTATATAAAATCGAATATGTATACACCCATAAACATATATTCTTGAATCAAACTTTATGTAACGCCTCAATTTTTGGGAATTCTGTGAATGTTGGAAAAATTTTAAATTTCTATGTTCTGTCTACTTGGCGTAGGTTTAATTATGTTAATGGGCCTCTAGAAGGCCCAAGCTTAAGTTAAAACCCGGTAATTTTAATTAATTTTAATTCCATAAGAACAAGGGGTTCTGGTAAACTGGGCTTTTAAGTATTATTTGGGTAAAATAAATCACAAGTAAGTAGGTGGCAAAGTGGCATGTGACGCCACTGGGAAGGCTATAAAAGTGGCGTGTGGATGCTAGGGAGAACTAAGGTTCAAGTCACAATGAGAGCATATTAAGGGAATTATTTTTATGGTTAGAAAGGGTAAGTAATGGAACTCAAGTAAAAGTCTGTCAGGAGGAGTTTGAGTTGCTCAGGAAATTGAGTAAGGAGGAGATAAGGGAGAGGATTTAGGAGCTGATTAGGGAGAGCAGTATTGGGCGAATGATGGACTGTTGAAGAGCAAGAGTTGGCCGGCCAAGGGTTTCTTTAAGGGGCAAATTTTGGATAGGTTAAATGCCAAGTATAAATTCAGCATTTGGGGTAGGTTGTGCCGTTTTTCTGACCATCCTTCCTCCTTCTCCTTTCGTTTCCTTTTTTCTGCATCTACCTTCTCCTCTTCTTTTCTCCATAGCTAAATTCTTCTACCACTCTACTCTACACCACTTTCTTACTATTATTTTTAAGCTTTACAGCCGAATATCACAAAAGCCGAAATCCCAAAAGTTCATATTGTCTGTGCTAAATTCTCCTAGCAAAACCTACTAACTTTTCTTCATCCTTTTTGATCAATTCTTTCTTTTTCTGAGCCCCAAACCTCTGTCGACAAAGCCACTACAAAACCCTCATCTTCTCTTCACTGTTACGAAAAGCCAAAAACGCATAGCCATAGGGACATAGTCGAATTTTAAGATCACTGAAGGCTCGACTTTTGTTATCATATGAGGGGTTGGAACTGCATTAGAATCGAGTAGGAATTAAGGGGAAACGTTGAGTGAAGGAACCGGTGTTAAGTCTTTCAAACCTATTCTTTATTTTGGGTTTTAGAAAAAGACGAAACTCCTAAAGTTTAGGGAGGCTGTCGATTTGGGCTTGTAGCTCTAAGAGTTGTGATAACTACTTTATTTTGATAATAGTGTGATCTAGAGGCTGCTGATCAAAGGCTTGGACAAGTGGAACGACTAGATCTAAACCTAGTCGTTAATTTCGGCAAAGGTAGGGTCGCTAGTGCCTAAGGTGTTATTGGTTGAATATGGTAAGGGGTTATTACGTAGTTTATTTTTGATAGTTAGATTAATGTGGGTAGTTCGTGTGTGGATCTCGTCAGCGTATCATCACAAATAGGTGTGTAACTGACACCCTCTCATAGACTAGATCGGCAAAAGCCGAAAAGCTAAAATGTCAAAAAGTCGGTATTTTAGGAACTTGCGAGTGTACGAATGCTCGTGATATTGAAAGTTGACTTATATGGTAAAATAAAGTTATAAGACTGCAGAGTGCACGGTTCCATGCATTTCAATATTTTGGGCTTAATGGGCCAAAATCGGGATAATGGGCTAATGGGCCCAATTCGGTAAGAACATTCAGTAAGTGTTTCTGTTAGTACGTAAATAGTTATGATATGCATGAAAACCCTAAGAATAGTAAAATTACTAGAATACCTAAGAATAGTAAAATTACTAGAATACCCTTATGTATGCAAAATTACCATTATACCCCTAGGTGTAAAATTACTGTTATACCCCTAGGGTTACTTTTGACTGAAAAGCATGTTGATCTAATTCTGAATGATGTATGCCATAATTGTATATCTGTTGCATGGGGACATGGGTTATAATATAGAGGAAGCGTCCTGGTGGCTATGCCACAAATATCTGATCTGGTGGCTCTGCCACAAATATCTATTCTGGTGGCTCTGCCACGATTATCTGTATCTGGTGACTCTGTCACATTTTCTATTTCTGGCAGCCATGCTGCAAAATCTATGGCGTGTAACGGTTGGGTGGGTCGAGTAGTCTCCCCACATGGTGTAAGGTTGGACGGGGGTGCATATGGTTGGATATGGGTTGGGTTTTACGTAAACATGTAATATCTGTTCTGATCTGTTATGAGCCTATAGGCTTTATTCTGAATTCTGTTCTGGGCTAAGGCCAACTTATTTTATTTCTGTGGTTTGAGCTGTTATAGGCTGTGGTTGGGTTAATTTACAGTTTTCCCAAACGCAGGTAATCCCCAACCATAGTGGACTTGGAGCTGTGAGGGATTCGGAGTGGCCACATGTTCTGGAAAAATTCAGTTTCTTCTGGTGAATTGGACACCCTTTTATTTACGTATAAGGTTTTGGGTTTTAATTGTAATAAGGCCGCTTAATTATTTTTTTATGGTTTTGGAATGTTTTATTAAGATAGATATGATTTATTTTTAACTGTCAAAATTGATTAGCTTTAGGGCGCGTTTTCAAAAACAGTAATTGATTTCAAAATAACATGACAACAAGCAAAGCTTCCGCTACAAAAATGTTTTTCCAAAACTAACCACTTTACTTAAAATAGACACAGTCGAATTGGTTTTAAACATTCCAAGTTGAGCATTTTATCACGAAAAACATAGGTGTCTCCCCTCATCTAAGTAATAACCTTTGATTCAAAATATCACAGAGTTTAACATCCTCACTAAAGATTCACTCAAATCACTCGAGGTGTTTAAGGACAACAAATTTAGCATTCAACAGTCAATATGAAAAGTTATTACCATAGGCTTGCGTGAAAATCAATTGTCCACCACTATATATTGATATGATGCATCATTCAAAAGGTCTTTAGAGGGTTGTAATGTGACTTTGGTTAGGGGGTGTGGTCACAAGCTGAAAGAGAAGGTTAGAATCGAGATTGAATTGAAAAATTACCTAACTAGAAAAATACTAAAACTGATAAATTACATTCCTAATTAGAAAACCTAGATTTGAGATTTTCTTCATGGATAACATCGTTTTAACCCAGGCATTACATAATTTCGTAATATACTAGACAAAAAATCTCAATTACATCAACTATTTTTTTTAAGAACAAATCAAGTAACATATAACTTTGCTAACTATCAAAAATAAAACATAGCTAAGTAATTTATTCAAATAAAATCTCGACAAAAATAGGGATCAAATTAATTTAGGGGATTTCAACAATAATGGGCTATGGATTAATACTGGGGGTAAATTAATGACTGGCTTGTTAGGCTCAAGGGGGTTCACTAAGTGTTAATTATGAAGGTAGACTTTTATGGAGTGAGTGGGTTAAACTTAAGTGCCTTTATCATCTTGACATATCAAATCAATGGTGTGGTCTTGACATGCATAATCGAAGCAAGTTCTAGAATAACAAATCAATATTGACTTACTCATAGCAACAATAAAAGTGAGCATGAAAGAAATAATATATGCTCTAAAAGCTCAAGATCTCACAAAAATTATGGCTTTCTGATGTTAACCCTGCGAATTTCAACTACAAGATAATACCCAAACTCGGGGAAATAACCTAAAAATTTTAATACTCAAAAATTAAGTTATCATGCTTGATTCTCTAATTACTTAAAGTTTAAACCATCAATGCATAAATACCTATGTTTTAATTCAAGACATATCAATAAAAATCATAAATTAATCAAAATTCATTCTAATACTGATATGAGTGAGTCACGTGAGAATAAGACAAAATTCAGGGATTTTTTTGATAGTGATATAAATAACCCCCCACACTTAAGATGTACAATGTCCTCAATGTACAAAGATAGATTTATTAGAAAATATAGATATAATATCATAAGATAGAGAGCGAAGTGAAACTTCCTGAATGTTAAATGGAATCCTTGAATTGGAGTTATGGAAAGTAATCGGCTAAGGCAAGGGTGAGATTGGAGGAGGATACTCCGATGGTGGTAGAGGTTGGGTTCCACAACCACAGTGTCTAGCGAAGAGGTTATCGTGGTGGTCGGGGAAGACATGGCAGTCGTGGAGGACCTTTTCCAGTGGAGTTGCAAATTCCTAAGTAATGGTGAGCTTTGGAGCTCTTTATAACTGCGATAGAATCAATAACTCTTTAGAAAATATAGAGAAGCATGATTACTCATAAAGAAATGGCCGAAAACATAAATTACTTAATAGAAATTGTAAAACCTAAAGATGAAATAAAAATAGTCTTAAAGAGAAATAGTCTTAAAAAAAAAAGAAGAAAAAGAGAAGAGAAAAGAGGGGGAAAGGGAAAAGAAATGGGAAAGGGGGTATGAGAAGGAAGAAAAGGGAAGAAGAAAGGAGAGCTAGGGGTGGCCGGTCGGTGGAGGGGGAGAGATTACGGTGGCTAGGGTTAGGGTATTGGGGAATGGGATGATGAATAGTGGGGGTTTATATATATATTAGGGCACACGGCTGTGGGGCATGCCCGTGTGCCCTTATTTCAGCCCGTGTTTTTCGTGATTTTCAAATTTGAGCGCGTCTGGAATTTGGCCCGCGCCCGTATTCTTTGGGCGTGTTGGTGCACACGGCTGTGCTGCTTTGTTCGCTTCTCCCATGCCCATGTATATATGCATATGCCCGTGTTATTTTGACAGTTTCGACCACAGATGGTGGGCACGGGCGTGTCGCATGCCCGTGTCATTTTGACAGGATTGCCCACGGCCAAGTAGCTCGGTCGTGGCAATGTATCGTATCCCCTATTTTGGAAAAAAATTGCTCTATTTTCACACGACCATGTCACCGCCTGTGGCATGAGCACGGCCTAAGGCACGCCCATGTGCATGGCCGTATGGAATAGGAAAACCTGTGTTCAAGGACTCAGTTAGTGATTTAGATGTTAAACACTAAAATTTAAATAAATCAACATCGTTAGTACTCGGGTTGCATCCCAAGAAGCGCTTATTTATAGTCTAAGCTCGACTTACCTCTCTGTGACGTGGTCATGGTGGTTCGAGGAGTTTACACTCCTCATTTCTATTATCAATTTTATCAAAATAAGGGTTTAGACGAGTACTATTTACCTTAAAAGTTCCAAAGTTGGAATGAGTTACCTCGATTGTACCATATGGGAAGATGTTAAGTACCGTAAAAGGGATTGCTCCATTAGGTTCAGAAGTGGCAATACAAGGGTCTGCTGCATCTAATAGTACTTTGTCTCTAACCTTAAGTTGATTTGGTGAAACATCGAGTCAGTCATGGCGTGGATTTGGTTTATCGTGTGTTCTCGGTTTCTATGTCTGCCATTCATCTAGTTCCTAGATCTGCAGTATTCGTTCTTCATAGATGGGTCTTTTGTTGTTACATAAACATGGCTCATTTATGCTCTTTGAACGTGTTTGCAAAGAAGGTTGCACCACATGATTAGTATCAGTAGCATTATTTATACAACCAGCCTCGATATTCGATGTGTTACTCAAATTACGAGCTTGAAAAGTGATTGTTTCATCACCCACACGAAGTGTGAGTTCACCTGTACCAACATCAATAATAGTTCTAGTAGTTGCTAAAAAGGACCTTCCTAAAAGTAAAGGCACGTCACTATCCTCTTCTATGTCTAGAACAACAAAATCAATTGGGAATATAAATTTATCGATTTTCACAAGTACATCTTCAATGATGCCCATAGGAAATCTAATGGTTTTATCTGCCAATTGAATGCTCATCCTAGTTTGTTTGGGTTTCCCAAGACCCAGTTGTTTAAACATTTTATAGGGCATGACATTAATACTAGCCCCTAAATCAGCCAAAACATTGTTAATGCTTAAACTACCAATTAAACAAGGAATCGTAAAACTCCCTACATCTTTCAACTTGTTGGGTAGATTATTCTGTAAAATGGTTAAGCAAACTGCGTTCAACTCTACGTGCGATGCCTCATCCAACTTCTGCTTATTTGCTAAAAGCTCCTTTAAAAATTTAACTGTGTTTGGCATTTGCGAAAGAGCTTCAATAAACGGTAAGTTAATATGTAATTTCTCTAATAATTTAAGGAATTTACCAAATTCTTCATTTGTGTGGTCTTTCCTTGTCGCATTGGGGTATGGCACTCGAGGTTTGTACTCTTTACTTATCGGTTTTCGCTGACTGTGGTTCACCTCACCTTTACCTTTACTTACCACAATTCCTTACCTCGGTTCTGGTTTAGGTTCAACTAACCCTTCTTCTTCTCGAATGTTAATCGCATTGAGTTGTTCCCTTGGGTTAGATTAAGTATTACTCGGCAAGCTACCTTGTGGTCATTTAGAAATCAATTTGGCAAGCTGGCCTATCTGAGTTCTGAGCCCTTGAATTGACATTTGTTGGTTTTTAAGTGCTGACTCGGTATTCTAAAAATGAGTTTCTGGTACCGAGATAAATTTCGTTAGCATTTCCTCAAGGTTCGGCTTCTTTTCCTGCTGGTAAAGTGGCTGTTGAAAACCTGAGGGATGTTGTGGCCTTTGATTTCCTTGGCCACCCCATGAGAAATTGGGGTGGTTCCTCCAACTTGTATTATAATTGTTACTATACGGGTTATTTTGAGGTCTAGAGTTATTACCCATATAGTAGACTTGTTCCTCCACGGTGCCAGGATTGAAGGGTGGATAATCTGGGTTGTGGATTCCTCCATTTGAGTCGCACCTCATCACTAGATGTACCTGAGTAGAACCATATAAACCATCAATCTTTTTATTCAAAAGTTCTACCTGGTTTGATAGCATAGTGACTGCGTCGAGGTTGAAAACACCAGCTGCTTTTGTCGGCTTTGTTCTCATGACTTGCGACTGATAGTTTTTCAGTGACATCTCTTCAATAAATTCGTAAGCCTCTTCATGTGTTTTGTTGTTTAAAGTTCCACTAGCGGCTACATCAATCAGTTGCCTTGTTGAGGGGTTCACACCATTGTACAATGTCTGAACCTATAGCCATAGAGGTAACCCATGGTGAAGGCACCTTCTGTAACGCCACAATTTTTGAGAATTTTAAAAATGTTGGAAAATTTTAAAATTCTGTGTTCTGTTTGTTTGCCGTAGGATTAAGTACATTAGTGGGCCTCTAGAAGGCCCAAGCTTAAGTTAAAATCTGATAGTTTTAGTTAATTTTAATTCCATAAGAAAAAGGAGGGTTTTGGTTAATTGGGCTTTTAGGTATTTATTGTGTAAAATAAATAACAAGGAGGCATGTGGTAAAGTGGCTAAGTGATGCCACTGGGAATGTTATAGGTGGCATGTGGATGATTGGGAGGACCCAGGTTCAAGTCACAATGACAGCAAATTAAGGGATTAATTTTTATGTAAAGAAGAGGAAAGTGATGGAACTCAAGTAAAAGACTGGTAGTAGGAGTTTGAGTTGCTTAGGAGATTGAGCAAGAGGGGATAAGGGAGAGAATTTAGGAGCTAATTGGGGAGAGCTGTGATGGTCGAATAATTGACTCTTGAAGAGCAAGAGGTGGCCGGCCAAGGGATTCTCTAGGAGGGCAAAATTTCGGCTAGGGTTAAGCTAGGTATAAATTCGGCATTTAGATGAGTTGTTCTGTTTTTCTAACCATTCTTCCTTCTCTTCCTTTCTTTTCTTTTTCTATCCATCTATTTTCTCTTCTCCTTTTCCCCCATAGCCGAATCTTTCCATTGTTCTATTCATCTCCACGTTCTTATCAATTGTTCTTAAGCCTTATACACAAAAGCCGAAATCCTGAAAGCTTATATTATTTCTATGCCGATTTCTCCTAGCCAAATCCTGTGGTTTTTCTCCATCTTGTGGACAATTCTTCTTGTTCTAAACCCCAAAACCTCTGTCGACAAAGCCACTACAAAACTTTCATCTTTTCTTTCATTGTTATAAAAAGCTAAAAACCCCATAGTCTAGGAAGCATAGCCGAATTCCAAAAATCACTGAAGGCTCGACTTTTGTTATCATCTGAGGGCTTAGATCTACATCAGAATCGAGTAGGAACTCATTGGAATCATTGACCAAAAGAAATCGGGGGTAAGTCTTTCCAACTTAGTCTTTCTTTCGTATTTTAGGAAAAGCCGAAATCCCTAAATGTTAGGGAGGTTGTTGATTTGGACTTGTAGCCCTAAGGGGTTGTGATAACTGTTCTGATTTGATAAATGGTGACTTAGAGGCTGCTGATCAAGGGCTTGGACAAGTGGAACAATCGGATCTTTGGACTTAATCATATTTCGGCAATAAGGTAAGAGCAATAGGGTTTTAGACATGTTTGGCCGAATATGGTAAGGGACTATATACTCAGTGTTATTTCGATATCTAGAGTAATATGTTAGTAATTCAATTGTAGGCAGTTCGTGCATGGATCTCGTCAACGAATCGTCGAAAAATAGGTGTGTAACTGACACCCTCTCATAGACTAGATCGGCAAAAGCCGAAAAGCCAAAATGCCGAAAAGCCGGTATTTTGGGCACTTGCGAGTGTGCGAATGCTCGTAAGATATATGGGTAAATATTACTGGTAATCAAAAGTGATAAACCGCAAAGACGCGCGATTTCGTGCGTTTTGATATTTTGGGCTTAATGGGCCAAAACTGGGTTAATGGGCCAACGGGCCCAATTCGGTAAGAACGCTCGGTAGGTGTTTCTGGTTATATGTAATGGCTACGATATGCATGAAAACCTTAAAAATAATTAGGTTTACTAGAATACCCCTACGTATACAAAATTACCATTATACCCTTATGTATGCAAAATAACCATTATACCCCTAGTGTTAATTTTGTCTGAAAAGCATGATGATTTAAATCTGTGTGATGTATGCCATGAATGAATATCTGTTGCATGGGGACATGGTTATATTATAGAGGAAGCGTCCTGGTGGCTATGCCACAAATTATCTGTTCTAGTGGCTTTACCATATATATCTCATTGCCGTGGCTTTGCCACATATATTCAATATCCGTGACTCTGTCACATTTTTCGTATCCGCGACCATGCGCATATTTCGTGGCGTGTAGCGATTGGGTGGGTCAAGTAATCTCCCTACATGGCGTAAGGATGGTATGGGGGTGTACATGGTTGGATATGGGTTGGGTTTCTGCATAAGCATGATATATCCATTACGATGCATTCGGGCCTATGGGCTATATTCGAGAAATGCTGTTGGGGCTAAGGCCAACTTATTCTATTTCTGTGGTTTAAACTGATTTAGGCTATGGTTGGGTTAATTACACATTGAGTTTCCCTAAACTCACCCCTTCATTTTCATCTTTGCAGGTAATCCCCAACCATAGTGGGCTTGGAGCTGTGAGGGATTCGGAGTGGCCACTTGTTTTCGCAAACTCGGTCTCTTTCTGATGAATTGGACATTCTTTTCTTTTCGTTTATGGTTTTGGGTTTTTAAAATGTAATAAGGCCGCTTAATTATTTGATGGTTTTGTTTTATTTTTATTTTATTATGATAAAAATGAACCGAGATAACTATTGAAATGGATAAGCTCTAGGACGCATTTTCAAAAACAATAAGTGATTTCAAAATAACACGATTTCAAGTAACGCTTCCGCTAAGCAAACATTTTCAAACTTAAACATTTTTCTTAAGATAGACTTAACCAAAATGGTTTTCTCAAAATTACACGAGATGTTAGAGTGTGGCGAGGGCAGTGTGCATGTCTAGGATTGGATCCAAAGGGAGCTTGGTATTTAAGCAGTCCGACGGACTCACCTCCTCTTTTTCGGTTTCCTACCTGGTGCACAGCTTCCATTCACTTTAACCTACCTTAAAAAATATCTTTTAAAATGTCGATTAAGTTTTCTAAACTAAGTAATACGAAATGTTTTGAACGCTTCGATGTGGCATGTCAGATCCGGTCATAATGTCTAGGCTGGGTTTGAGGTGTTACATTTAGTGGTATTAGAGCCAGGTTGCAATAACTCGGCTGTGGAATGGGTTTACAAAAACAAGGATTTTCAAAAACAAGATTTTATAAGGTTACAAAACTCAGTTTTTGAAAGTTAGATCTTTAGAAGGTGGCATTCCAAATCTCCGGCCCAAGTCTGTAAGTATTCTAAATTTTCCTAAATATATTCTGAATTATCTGTCTGTACTGAAACTTTACTAGAATACTCTAGATAGAATGCTACTGAAACCCTAGAAAAGCTTGCTAAAAGACTGAAACTGTAGCTAGACATCGATTCTGCGAAAACCAACTCTGAATTACTGTCTGAATCATAAAAGATCTATAATTATCACTGGAATGCTAAAATTAATGCATAAAATTCGTAATCAGATAATATGATATGAGTACAAGAGCCACGCGTGGAAGAGGCTGTGGACGTGGCCGAGGAAGTGCTCGAGTGGGATCTTCGTCTTCGGGACATATACCGGCAGCAGAGGCACCGGTACCACTGGCAACTAAAGTAGAGTCCCATGATCGTGGTGCCGAGGATGACGCTCTGTCGCAGGCTATGCTTCGAGTTCTGAAAAGGGTTACCGGGGCAAGTTCAGGCAAATAAGGGGAAAACAGGAGAGAATAAAGGAATAAGGAACGTGATCCATAGTTTCAAATCGAAAGAAATAGACTTTCGCTAAAGTGAAAATCAAAATCTCGACAAAAGTACACAGGAAAGAAACAAAAGAATAAATGAACGAGATCAATAGATTTTAACAAAACAAAAACCAGAGAGAGAGACACTCACGAAAATAGAAGTAAAAAGAAGCATATATCTGAAACTAAAACAGAATATAAAGAGCGACGCATGAGGATTAACAATAAAATAGCCATGGACGAATGGAAAGACAGGAGACTAGAGACCGAAAGAAAACATCCATTTTTCTAAAAAGAAAGTGGAGATGAATAAGACGGAATGAGCCAATGTTTTCAAAAATTCCAATACCATAAGCGGTTTCAACTTCTATTTATTATAGATTTTGCACTGCAAAAGAGATAGAAAGGAATCCATGAATGTGAACTTTTCTTGCTCACAGGCAAGAAAGATACAAATTAAAGACTTTGTGGATGGGAAGAGTACTACATATTCCAGGAATTATTTAATTAAGTCATTTTTTTAGCTTTGGGTAACTAAAGGCCAAAAAAACACACACCCTACACTTATTTTTGTGGTTTTGAAATCGATTGCTTCATCATCTGGGGACTGATTTTGAAGTATGAATCTTTAACTTTGTCTTTGTCTGTCTTTGCCTTTTGATTTCTATTTTGTTTATAAATGTTTTTTTTTACTTCTATTTCATTGGGTTCATTTCTCTGCCGTTTCTTTGTTCCGATTTTTGTAACCCCTACTTCATGGGAGACTGATTTGGTATGAATCGCTTCAACATTTGTCTTTTGTTTTTGCTTTTTCATCTCTTGTTTGGAGTGTGGTGTGTTTAGCTATGTGGGTTTTGGGTGTTGTTGGTTCAGTTTGCGATCTTTGGTCCGACCAAAGTAAAGTCTCTTCTTTCCTTTCCCTTTTATCTCACTTAAGATAATGCTTTAAACTTTTTCGCTTGCTTTCTTTCTAATACTTACGTCCGGATAGCCTCTTTGAACGACTCGGCCAATAAGAGCGGAGATCTTTAGGGGCGTATCTGGTGTAGCCCCGAACGTGGCAGAATATTGGTTGGAGGCCACAGAACGAATTATGGATGACTTGGACTGCTCGATGGAGCGAGAAGGGCGAAGAAGCCGATATCCTCTGCGAGATGAGGCTTATCGGTGGTGGCTCACCGTGAGGATGGAACCCCGGTGATAGGGTTACTTGGGAGTCATTTAAGATGACCTTTAAAGGAAGTACGTCGGGGCAAGTCATGTGGATGCCCGCAGGAAGGAATTCCTAAATCTGGTCCAAGGAGGTAAAACTGTTGCTGAGTATGAGGCGGAGTTTCTGAGGCTGAGTTGGTATGCTGTGGGGATAGTCGCTATGGAGTATGAGCGTAGCGTTCACTTTGAGGATGGACTCAGAGATGACCTTAAGGTGCTGATTGCTCCATAAAGGGAGCGGGATTTCGCGGTTCTGGTGGAAAAAGCTAAGATAGCTGAGGAGGTAAAGCGTACTGAGAGGCAGAACCGTGAGAAAGATCGAAACCATTTTGGAGGATTCGGACTGCAGTGGAGCAAATAAGAATGTCAAAGGGCAAGAGTGGAGGAGCCGGTTCGAGTAGCTCCCAAACGTGGGTTAGACCGCCAATTTGTGGAGATCGTGGTAAGGTACACTTGGGTGAGTGTAGGAAACGTCCTCGGTGCTTGCTTCCGATGCGGATCTATGGAGCATAGAGTTAAAGACTCATCTTGAGAGATCAAGTTCAAGGCAATCCGAGCAGAGGTTGCACAACCCGTGAGAGGTGAACCACAACCACCAAGAGGACGTGGACAAGGTAGGGGAAATAGAAATGGAAATGGACGAGGTCGAGGCGCTTGGCGGTCTTTGGAAATGCCGAGGCTCGACACCAGCCGTTGGTGTATGCGGCTCGTCGTCGTCGAGGAGGAGGCGGCACGCGCTGACGTCATATAGCCGGCACGTTTTGGTTTCTAGCATGCCGCGCATCGCTTTGGTGGATATTGGATCTACTCATTCTTATGTTGCATGTGTAATATCTGGGTCTTTGGGAGTGCATTCTGAGAAGATAGTAAGTGGGGTATCCGTGTTAAGTCCTTTGGGCCACTCGGTTAGGGTAGACAAGCTGTATAGGGATGTACCCTTAGAAACTCAAGGTAGGATCTTTCTTGGAGATCTAATGGAGTTGCCGTTCGGAGAGTTCAACCTCATTCTGGGAATGGACTGGCTGGTTAAGCATAAGGCGAATTTGGATTGTGCTGCTAAGCAGATGGTGCTAAGGACCACGGAAGGGGATGAGGTTAAGGTGATAGGTGAACGAAGGGACTATTTGTCTAATGTGGTATCGGCATTGAAGGCTGAAAAGTGGATTCGGAAGGGTTGTGAGGCCTATTTGGCATTTTTGAGTCAAAAGGAAACTGAGGGATTGACAGTAGATAAGGTTAGGACCGTTAAAGAGTTCCAAGATGTTTTTTCAGAGGAGCTTCCGGGATTGCCTCCAAATCGAGAAGTCGAGTTTGGAATCAATTTGTTGCCTGGAACAGCACCAGTGTCCATTGCACCGTATAGGATGGCACCGAAAGAGTTAGTGGAGTTAAAGGAGCAAATTCAAGAGTTGTTGGATAGGGGCTTTATTAGGCCAAGTGTGTCTCCATGGGGAGCACCGGTGCTATTCGTGAAGAAGAAGGATGGGACGATGCGCATGTGTGATTGATTATCGCTTGATTGAACAAACCGGCGATTAAGAATAAGTATCCACTACCAAGGATTGACGATCCGTTTGACCGACTTAGAGAGCTTTCGTATTTTCCAAGATCGATCTTCGATCCAGATATCATCAGTTAAGGGTCAAAGAGGTAGATATCCATAAGACGACATTTAGGACTCGGTATGGTCATTACGAGTTTTTGGTTATGCCATTTGGACTGACAAATGCTCCTGCAGCGTTTATGGATCTGATGAACCGTGTATTTCAACCATATCTAGATCAATTCGTGGTCGTCTTTATTGATGATATTCTGGTATACTCTGAGACTGAAGCAAAACATGATGAGCATCTTCGCACTGTGTTGCAAGTGCTAAGGGAGAAGGAACTTTATGCGAAGTTCAGCAAGTGTGAATTTGGTTGAGGGAGGTAACCTTTTTAGGACATGTGGTCTCTGCTGAGGGAATTAAGGTGGACCCCCGTAAGATCGAAGCAATTCTGGAATGGAAGCCGCCAGGTCGGTGTCGAAATCGAAGTTTCTTAGGCTTGGCAGGATACTATAGGAGGTTTGTAGAAGGTTTTTTTCGTGGTGGCAGCACCTTTTGTGAAACTTATAAGGAAAGGAGTACCGTTTGTATGGGTGAGAAGCAACAGAAGCCTTTGAGAAGTTGAAGAAAGTTTTGTGGAAGCACCTGTATTAATTCAAGCAGTGCAGGAAGGATTTTATTGTGTACTGATGATGCATCACATGTAGGTTTGGGTTGTGTGTTGATGCAAGAGGGTAAGGTGGTTGCTTATGCATCACGACAGCTTAAGCCTCACGAAGGAAACTATCCTACTCATGATTTAGAGTTAGCAGCAGTGATCTTTGTTGGAGACATTATTTGTATGGAGAAAGGTGTATTATATACACAGATCATAAGAGTCTTAAGTATTTGCTGACTCAGAAGGAATTGAACCTTAGGCAAAGGAGGTGGATTGAGTTGTTTAAGGATTATGACTGTTCGATCGAGTATCACCCAGGAAAGGCTAATGTGGTAGCTGATGCTCTAAGTCGTAGAGCCGTATCTGATCTGAGAGCAATGTTTGCTCGTCTAAGCCTGTATGATGATGGAAGTTTGTTGGCTGAATTGCAAGTAAGGCCAACCTGGGTGGATCAAATTAAGGAAGAACAGTTGGAAGATGAGTCTTTGGTTGCTCGTTTCCAACAAGTTAAAGAAGGTGGAACTTTGGAGTTTGGGTTAAATAACGAAGGAGTTCTATTCTTCCGAGGAAGAATTTGTGCTCCGAAGGACTCTGACTTGAGACAGTCTATACTTAAAGAAGCTCATGGGGGACTTTGTGCCATGCATCCTGGAGGGAATAAGATGTATCGCGACTTGCGAGAACTGTATTTGTGGCCTGGGCTGAAACGCGAAGTAACAGAATTTGTGGGGAAATGTCTGACGTGCCAACAAGTGAAAGCTGAGCATCAATTACCTTCTGGATTGTTGCAGCCAGTAAAGATACCACTTTGGAAGTGGGAGAGGGTAACCATGGACTTTGTGAGTGGGCTACCCTTGACACCGTCGAAAAAGGACTCGATATGGGTGATTGTGGATAGGTTGACCAAATCAGCTCATTTTATACCAGTTCGCACTGATTTTTCACTTCAGAAGCTAGGCAAGTTGTATGTGGCGAGAGATTGTGCGACTTCATGGAGTTCAGTTTGATTATCTCGATCGAGATCCTAGATTCACATCTCGATTTTGGCAAAAAAGCTGCATGAGGCGTTGGGAACGCGCGATTAAACTTTAGTACGGCTTTTCATCCCCAAACTGATGGCCAGTCGGAAAGAGTTATCCAAATTCTGGAGGACATGTTGAGGGGATGTGTTATTGATTTCTGAGGTAGTTGGGAGGATTACTTGCCATTGGTAGAATTTGCATACAATAATAGTTATCAGGCGAGTATTCGAATGGCACCTTATGAAGCACTGTATGGGCAAAGGTGTCGAACACCTAGCTGTTGGACCGAACTAGGGGAGCGACAAGTTCTTGGACCAGAGTTGATAGCTGATACTGAGGGAAAGGTCAAAATAATTAGAGATCGGTTAAAAGAAGCGTCTGATAGGCAAAAGTCATATGCAGATTTGAAGCGTAAGGAGATTGAATACTCAGTGGGTGATATGGTCTTCGTGAAGGTCTCTCCTTGGAAGAAGATATTAAGGTTTGGGAAGAAGGGCAAGTTGAGTCCGTGGTTCATTGGTTCTTATCGGGTTTTGAAGTGAGTAGGCCCAGTGGCTTATCAGTTGGAATTACCTCCAGAGTTGGATAGGATTCACGATGTTTTTCACGTCTCCATGTTAAGGTGATATCGTTCTGACCCTACTCATGTCGTGCCGGTTGCAGAAATTGAGGTGCAAACTGATTTGACCTTTGAGGAGGAGCCTGTGCAAATACTGGATAGAGAGGTTAAGGTTCTAAGAAGAAAATCTGTCCCATTAGTAAAGGTACTTTGGCGTAATCATGGCAGAGAGGAAGCTACTTGGGAGCCAGAGGAGGCGATGCAGCAACAATACCCTCATCTATTCGGACCAGGTAAATTTCGAGGACGAAATTTCTTTAAGGAGGGTAGAGTTGTAACGCCCCAATTTTCGGGAATTTTAAAAATGTTGGAAAAATTTAAAATTCTGTGTTCTGTTTGTTTGCCGTAGGATTAAGTACGTTAGTGGGCCTCTAGAAGGCCCAAGCTTAAGTTAAAATCCGATAGTTTTAGTTAATTTTAATTCCATAAGAAAAAGGAGGGTTTTGGTTAATTGGGCTTTTAGGTATTTATTGTGTAAAATAAATAACAAGGAGGCATGTGGTAAAGTGGCTAAGTGACACCACTGGGAATGCTATAGGTGGCGTGTGGATGATTGGGAGGACCTGTGTTCAAGTCACAATGACAAACAAATTAAGGGATTAATTTTTATGTATGAGTAAGAGGAAAGTGATGGAACTCAAGTAAAAGACTGGTAGGAGGAGTTTGAGTTGCTTAGGAGATTGAGCAAGGAGGGGATAAGGGAGAGAATTTAGGAGCTGATTGGGGAGAGCTGTGATGGCCGAATAATGGACTCTTAAAGAGCAAGAGGTGGCTGGCCAAGGGATTCTCTAGGAGGGCAAAATTTCGGCTAGGGTTAAGCTAGGTATAAATTCGGCATTTAGATGAGTTGTGCCGTTTTTCTGACCATTCTTCCTTCTCTTCCTTTCTTTTCTTTTTCTATCCATCTATTTTCTCTTCTCCTTTTCCCCCATAGCCGAATCTTTTCATTGTTCTATTCATCTCCACGTTCTTATCAATTGTTCTTAAGCCTTATACACAAAAGCCGAAATCCCGAAAGCTTATATTATTTCTGTGCCGATTTCTCCTAGCCAAACCCTGTGGTTTTTCTCCATCTTGTGGATGATTCTTCTTCTTCTAAACCCTAAAACCTCTGTCGACAAAGCCACTACAAAACTTTCGTCTTTTCTTTTATTGTTACAAAATGCCGAAAACCCCATAGTCTAGGGAGCATAGCCGAATTCCAAAAATCACTGAAGGCTCAACTTTTGTTATCATCTGAGGGCTTAGATCTACATCGGAATCGAGTAGGAACTCATTGGAATCATTGACCGAAAGAAATCGGTGGTAAGTCTTTCCAACTTAGTCTTTCTTTCGTATTTTAGGAAAAGTCAAAATCCCTAAATGTTAGGGAGGCTATCGATTTGGACTTGTAGCACTAAGGGGTTGTGATAACTGTTCTGCTTTGATAAATAGTGACTGAGAGGCTGCTGATCAAGGGCTTGGACAAGTGGAACGATCGGATCTTTGGACTTAATCATATTTCGGCAATAAGGTAAGAGCAATAGGGTTTTAGGCATGTTTGGCCGAATATGGTAAGGGACTATATACTCAGTGTTATTTCGATATCTAGCGTAATATGTTAGTAATTAAATTGTAGGCATTTCATGCGTGGATCTCGTCAATGAATCGTCAAAAAACAGGTGTGTAACTGACACCCTCTCATAGACTAGATCGGCAAAAGCTGAAATGCCGAAAAGTCAGTATTTTGGGCGCTTGCGAGTGTACGAATTCTCGTAAGATATATGGGTAAATATTACTGGTAATCGAAAGTGATAAAACTACAATACGCGCGATTTCGTGCGTTTTGATATTTTGGGCTTAATGGGCCAAAACTGGGTTAATGGGCCAACGGGCCCAATTCGGTAAGAACGCTCGGTAAGTGTTTCTGGTTATATGTAATGGCTACGATATGCATGAAAACCTTAAAAATAGTTAGGTTTACTAGAATACCCCTACGTATGCAAAATTACCATTATACCCTTATGTATGCAAAATAACCATTATACCCCTAGTGTTAATTTTGTCTGAAAAGCATGATAATTTAAATCTGTGTGATGTATGCCATGAATGAATATCTTTTGCATGGGGACATGGGTTATATTATGGAGGAAGCGTCCTGGTGGCTATGCCACAAATTATTTGTTTTGGTGGCTTTACCATATATATCTGTTCTGGTGGCTTTGCCACATATATCTGTATCTGGTGACTCTGTCACATTTTCTGTATCTGGCAGCCATGCTACATATTTCTGTGGCGTGTAGCGGTTGGGTGGGTCGAGTAATCTCCCCACATGGTGTAAGGATGGTATGGGGGTGTACATGGTTGGATATAGGTTGCGTTTCTGCATAAGCATGATATATCTGTTCTGATCTGTTCTGGGCCTATGGGCTATATTCTGAAATCTGTTCAGGCTAAGGCCAACTTATTCTATTTCTATGGTTTGAACTGATTTAGGCTATGGTTGGGTTAATTACACACAGAGTTTCCGCAAACTCACCCCTTAATTTTAATCTTTGCAGGTAATCCCCAACCATAGTGGGCTTGGAGCTGTGAGGGATTCGGAGTGGCCACTTGTTTTTGCAAACTCGGTTTCTTTCTGATGAACTAGACGTCCTTTTATTTTCGTTTATGGTTTTGGGTTTTTAAAATGTAATAAGGCCGCTTAATTATTTGATGGTTTTGTTTTATTTTTATTTTATTATGATAAAAACGAACCGAGATAACTATTGAAATGGATTAGCTCTAGGATGCGTTTTCAAAAACAATAAGTGATTTCAAAATAACACGATTTCAAGTAAGGCTTCCGTTAAGCAAACGTTTTCAAACTTAAACATTTTTCTTAAGATGGACATAACCAAAATGGTTTTCTCAAAATTACACAAGATGTTAGAGTGTGGCGAGGGCGGTGTGCATGTCTAGGATTGGATCCAAAGGGAGCTTGGTATTTAAGTAGTCCGACGGACTCACCTCTTCTTTTTCGGTTTCCTACCTGGTGCACAGCTTCCATTCATTTTAACCTACCTTAAAAAGTATCTTTTAAAACGTCGATTAAGTTTTCTAAACTAAGTAATACGGAATGCTTTGAACGCTTCGATGTGGCATGTCGGATCCGGTCATAATGTCTAGGCCAGGTTTGGGGTGTTACATCTTCTCAATAGGTCCTTGTACCTCTTCCATGCATCATAAAGAGTTTCTAGATCCATCTGCACAAAAGAAGAAATATCATTTCTTAGTTTAGCTATTTTAGCCGGCGAAAAATATTTAAGTAAAAATTTTTCGGTCATTTGTTCCCAAGTAGTGATTGACCCTCGTGGTAATGAGTCCAACCACTGTTTAGCCTTATTCCTTAATGAAAAAGGAAATAACCGAAGGTGAATGACATCATCAGAAATGCCATTATTCTTAAATGTGTCGCAGAGCTCCAGAAAATTCACCAAATGAGTGTTTAGGTCATCATCCTACAAATCATCAAACTGAACAAACTATTGTATCACTTGAATCGTGTTAGGTTTCAGTTCAAAATTATTTGCAGCAACATCAGGCCTGACTATACTTGATTTAGTTCCTATTAAAGTAGGTTTAGCATAATCATACATAGTAAGTGGAGCAGGATTTTGTTCAACTGTATTTGCAGCAATCGCAGGAGGTAGCGAATTATTCTGATTATCAGCCATCTCTTCGGTTGTAGTGTGAATATCGTCCTCTCGCTCTTCTTCTATGTATCTTAGGCTTTGCCTTATTTCTCTTCGATTTCTGCGAGCTGTGCTTTCAATTTCACTATCAAAAAGTTATGGTCTCGATGGGTTTCTTCTAGTCATAAACTATGAAAAGCTGCCAGAAGAAAATGAAAGAAAATTTAGTAATATAAACAAAATTGAAATAAAATTTAATTGCAATAAAATAAATGGCTAAAGTAATAAAAATTAAGTGCTCCTAATATCTTAGTTCCCCCGAAACGGCGCCAAAAACTTGATTGCTACGTGATAAGTTTTATATTTATGATTGATCGTACTTAAAAACTAACTATTATAACGACAAAGGCAAGCATACCTATTGAAAAGTAGTATAGTTTATAGCAAGACCAGATGTCGAACCCACAGGAACTAAAAGTACTAGTAGTAACCTTCTTTTTATTATCTAGCCTAAAAATAAGGGGATTTCTCTTATCTAAACTGATTGATTTAGACAATACCTAAGGAAGAATCCACCTAGACTTCATTTGTTATTCAACTCTGAACTAGATGATTTATTCACTTGACTTCATCCGTAGAAATCCTTAATTTATATTATTATCTCTCTTGAGACTAACAACGTCTAACCCTAGATTGATTAATTGAAGTCTCTTTCTAATTAAAACCCCTAGTGTTGCATTAACTCAATCTGTGGATTCCCTTATTAGGTTTCACCCTAATCCGACAAAATTATGTTGCCCTATGTCTAGGATTGCAATCAACTCCACTTAATTATGCTAGATCTATTCTTAGACAGGGACTTTTGCTCCTCTGAATAAGCACATCAATACTTGAATCAATATACTGGAATATTACAACAAGAATTAAGAACACATAATTAAGAACAAATCAAGTATTTATCATATAATTCAGAAAATATTAACAAGATCCGTCTTAGGTTTCATTCCCCTTAGGTATTTAGGGGATTTTGTTTATAATTGTAAAAGAAAACATCTCATAAGAATAATAATAACAAAGCATAAAGAAAACCCAAAAGCCCTAAAGGAAATTGAAGGGAGATTTTCAGTCCAGAAGGAGAATCTGACTTCTGAGATGGATCAATCGATTTTCTTCGAGTCAATCCTTACTTCCTACTCTATGTATCTCTTTTAATCCTCCTCTAGGGTGTTTAAATAGGCTTTAGAATTCTTCAAAACCCTCAAAATTGCCCTTTTTCGAATAGAATTAGACTTGGGCTCGACAGGGACACGGTCGCGTGCCACACCCGTGTGCAAGTGCTTCAAACCATGTTAAAGACTATTAAATAGACACACCCATGTGGGGTGGCTTAGGTCGTGTTGAAGTCTGCTAAAAAGACACGGGTGTATGGTCTACCCGTGTGAGGAAGTCCAGACAGTGTTGATTTTCCATGTTGACCCATTTTCTTTGTTTTTGGTCTGTTTCTCGCTCTTTTTACTTTCCTACGCTCACCTAAGTATAAGATATGAAATTAAAGGATTAGGAGCATCAAATTCCACAAATTTAAAGATGATTCCTCCAAAAATTTGCTAAGCGTGGGATAAAAATAAGTATAAATTATGACTTATCAAACCCTAAGTATAAATACATCTTTTTTATTGTATTTTTCAGCCTTTAATTCAAAATTTCCCTACCCTAGCTGTCCACCCTGTTCCTCTCCTCTTTTCTTTTCAATTTTCTTAGCCTTTAATTCAAAATTTCCCTACCCTAGCTGTCCACCCTGTTCCTCTCCTCTTTTCTTTTCAATTTTCTTTCTTTCTCCCATTGTTGTCAGCGCCTACACTTGCCATTTTACCATCCCTTTCTTATTCTTTTTGGATTAAGATTGTGCACATCTCCTTTACTCTATTGCTGAAATTTATAATCATCTAAATCTACCCCAAATCTAAAATCTTTGACCCCAAGATCGATCCCGATTATTGCCAAGAAAGTACCATTGCTGTTTCTCTTAACTAGCTTAGGTAAGAACTCTTTTCTCTTTAATTTCTTAATTAATATTGTAAATTAAAAAAAATTTCTATATATTGAGTTTGGGGGATTTTAAATTTTTTCAAAAGTATTTTTCCATATTTTAATAAGATCTCAAGCCACTTTTAAATTCAGCCCCAATTTTGGCCACCGCGGGTAGTGGTGCATACGACTATGTGCAAGAAAGGGGGTTGTTTTGTTTCTTGGGTCTTGCCAATATTTTTCCAGTATTAAATTGTGTTCTTGAACCCTTCTAATCATCCTTTAATCAAATGTTAATTAGCGAGAGACGTTCTCGATCAATTAGCCAATCGGATCCCACAAATCGTGAAGCGTAAGTGCAATTAAGGATAACTAGTTTGTTATTTTGGCATAGTTGTTGTGTAAATGTTATGAATTGATTAAATGAAGGAATTTAATAATTAATTAGCTACTTATTTTCCAGTTTATTATTAAATTAGGTGCTGACCTGAATGCCCCAAATCATCCGTAAAGACGAAGAATGATTGTACATATGGTTCGCATCAATATAGTGTAATGAATCTAACTAGTTTGGATTCATAAAGTAGTTATAATTTCAATGATTGGTTTGAACTCATAGTGGGTCTTTAGGGGATGTTTTAGTGGTAAATTCATTGAATTTATATTGAATTTTGGTTTTGGTTCGTTTAAGGAATTATTAAGGAAATTTGGAAGATTAGCTAGTGTGTTGCGAGGAAATGAGAAATAACGTGTGGGTCCTAAACTCAGAAAATTGTTTGAAAATGTTAAATATCATGTTACATTTGATAAATTAGCTTGTTGATTGGATTCTCTTAATAGCCAAATTATTGATTTTGTGTATGGTCGAACCAGGTATGTTTCAAGCCTTAAAAGATTGACATGTTGGCAAAATTGCTAGTTTGATAGTATGAATGTTTGATTGAGTTTGTAAGTGCATATTTGAGTTACGAGATATGAGAATGTTTGACTGAATGATATAATGTGTTGAGACATTAAGCTTATGTATGATTTAAATGCATGAGATATTTGTTATATTCTGCATTGAAAAGGGTGTTATTTATACACAATGAAAATTCATAAAGTATGTGAAATTGAACGATATTGATTGATACCAACACAATGGTAATTTGAAAGATTGAAACACTGTTTCCATTTATTAATAGTATGTGATTATTGATGACATTCTAAGCATTTCAAATGAATGTGAAAAGTATTGAGATATATGATTATTTATGAGATTGTGTGACATATTGCATATGCATTGGGTTGGGATTTTGTGGTTGATGGAGGAGCTCCGTGGAGTATCGGCAGCATATTAAGTTTGCATTATTCATAGTCAATGCACTGCACCTGGAGTACCGAGGGGAATGGCGATTTATCGCATTTTTACTGCAGCTTGTCTGCATTTTTACTGGCAGAATTTTTTGCATATTGTTATAGATGGTTTTAACCACAACGGGCTTAAGCCCATAATGTTTTGGAGTTCGGATGACGAATTTTGGGGAACTCATGGTGTGTAGTGCGTGGTATGGGTAGGAACCTTTTTGCATTGCATCATGCTCATGACATATTCAAATGTTATTGATTTATGATATGTGTTGTATTGTGTTGTATTGAATGATATCAAAATTAATGATTGTTACTCGAATGAATGATGTCCCATGCTCATACACCGGTTGGCACTAATTTGATAATGGCTATGCAATGATATGAAATTCCAATGATGGTTTTGTGTTCTTCTATTAATGCTAATATGTTTCACTGTATTCGATATTTATGTTTTTGTCCGTGTAAATAATTATTCGACTCAGACTGAGCTTTTCATAAGCTCACCTCCCAATACTGTTTAACTTTTTAGGTAAACCTCAAAATTAGGATTGGACTCGGCATTTAGAGAATCACCTTGAACCTCAGATTATTTTAATTAAGTTTTGATCAGTTTCTATTAGTTTTGGTTTGTAATTTTTAATGACTTCTGGTCTATGGCTTGGTAACTTTTCTTCTAGGATTTTTGCATGCATGGATTACTCAAGCATAATAACCGGACAATACTTGATATCAGGCTTAAGTAAAATTTGATATTTTCCCCTAGTTTTTGCTACATTACAAAGGAACCATTTTTGAAAAACAAATTGATGAGGCAACTAAATTTCCAAAATGACTTGAAAAATAGCTTTTTCGCTGCATTAGTTTAACATCGAGTTTTTTTTTTTAAAGAAGAGCGACAAGCAAACAGTTTTTCTAAAACAACACTATCAACAATAAAATGAATCCTAAGTATACACGATCTAATAAATGAACTCTTTTAAACTAACTCAAAATGAAAATACGATTTTTCTCTAAAATGAGTTTATTTAAAGTATACAAAAGTAACATAAGTTAGCTTAGCAATTTCGGTGGCTAATGTAGCCATCTCAATCTAGCCATAATTTCTAGGCCAGATTAGGGAGGTTACAAGAATCTTGCAAGAATATATATTATCTTTTTTGCTTAAAACCATAAAAATACTTTCTGAAACACTATACCTTTAGAGACTAATTCATACAAACTATCTCTTCACCCTTACATTTAATCCAAAATGGGTGTTTACAGATGCTATTCATAGGCAGATACATATACACTTGGTGAATACTCACGTAGATTTGAATATCATCAATTTACTAGTCAAATCATATTATAGTTCACTACCCAATAAAATCATGTTGATAATAACTATACAGATCATACACATGAATTCCATACATCTCTGTTACAGAATTCTAGATACTTAAGAAAACAATAACTATGATTCTATAAGATTTCAAAATAAAAAATGATATTGTTCAAACATAGCGGGTACCAGATACTCATTTTTGAGCACTACATAATGCAAACGAACTCACATTAACAATTTCTTATGTCTCTCATAACTACGAATACATCCATATTCAACACTAACAAATAACCGGCAGATACCCTTCTTAAAATACAGATACACACTTTTTTACCAAGAATTTCCTTTAAAACTCATTCAATTACATCACAGATCTCATTCAACCATATTAACCTCAGACGTATCATAAACTTATCATATAAATATCTAACATAGAACACTCAGAACTTACCAGAAGGCTAGATAACCCCATTCTACCATACAGACTTAACAGAGTATGCCACAAGGGCCAAACAGAATATGCCACAAAGGCAACATACAAAATCATGTGTTTACTGTCCCGACGGACTTTCACAAAAGGTGCCATGGGTTTCTTGCTCTTGGACTTACATATAAGTTCATGTATCGTGATCTGCCCGTTTGATCTACATATTATCAAATGCTACACTATAACACTTTCAACTTGATCTGATTCACTTGATCTGGATTTGAGACTTATGTCATAATGTAGACTTGCACTTAACCTATTCATACAAATTTTCAACAAACACTTCTTAATTAGTAACACTACCCAACAAATTTTTGTCTAGGTGTACAAAGTGTCATTACAATCATCTGAAGAAGCCTTTTCACTAGGTGAGTCCTTACAAGTACATATAACCTACCTATTCTACCTATAAATAATATTGCTAGCAGCATTTATATTACTAACACATTCTATATGCGCTACAAGGCTTATAAAAAGTTTTTGTAACCTGTCAACAATATTTCCATCAGACTTGAACATGCCACTTCGCACGCTCTGTATGCATACCAATCCATCTTGCCACTCATTTCATGTAGCCCTGGCATCGTCCCTCTTGGCATAGCCCTTAATTTACCTATGTATAACAAGAAGACATAAAGGTAAGTTTGATAGAACTTAGTGAGTAAACCCTTATTTACCTAAATCTCATTTGAGAACTCTCTTATCCAACTCTTTATCTCTTGTTCTTTGACTTAAATCTAGCGAATACTTCCCTTAGATTATATTCATTTCACCATTTGTGTCACATTTCATTTTGAGATCACAACTTGCATTACCTATCATCGTTACTTAATCCTATTCTTCATTTTGTTCTTTCATGATTTCTTATTCATTCATGTTATGAAGGGCCTTACAGATAGAATACCTTTGGTTCACCACTCAAGTTGGTGCATTCTCGCCTCGTTCTTTGATATCACTAGAAAGAACATAGGTTTTCCTCCTTACTTATTGATTAAAATTTTCCCATTTAGTTATCCTATAACAGCCGTAACCCGTATCCATCACTGGACTAGGGTTAAAGGCGTTACCGGAAGAATCAAAAGCTTTTGCATTCATATCACAAACATCATTGCATTATATTTCAAGCATAAATATTAAGTCCCTTACATAGATCATTGAAACCTTAAACATGCATTAGAAAAGGTAGAGCTATACAAAATTATTTTTAAGCTTAAACATTTTCAAAGATATATAGGTCACAAGCCCATATGCCTCACATGACATCAGGCACGCCCGTGTGTCTAAGCCATGTCAAAACAGGGCATACATACTGACTTGCACATACAGCCACAAGACACGCCCATGTGCCTTAGCCATGGTCGAGACTGACTTACAAACGTAGGGTATCCCAGAGGACACACAACCGTGCAACATGACCGTGTATCGCACACGGCTGAGACACACGCCCGTGTCTCTACCCTTGTGGATAGAAATAAGCCATTTGAAAAACCAATTTGCCACCCAATTTGGGTTAAACCTACAAACTTCAAAACAAACACATTTGCATAACAATTTAAGCCAAATTCAATACTAAAATGTACATCATTCATGCCATAACATTAACAACTAATTTCAAGCTCATATCACATACCAATTCAACTCATTCCATAAGTCAAAATCATACCAAAACCTTGCCAACTTACCATTACTATTAAATACAAAACATAACCGAATCATTTTAACCAAAAGTGACATAACAAACATAATTCATACTTATGCATATACCATAGCCTATTCAAACAAACCACATTTATAATCACTAATACCAAATTACCAAAACCAAGCTCATCAAACATTTTAATCAATAGCATATATAAAACAAAACTTAAGCATAGTAATCAAGCCATTTTTGCATGGCTTTATATACATACACTTCCAAAATAAACAAATTCCAAGGCTAGTCTATACATGCCATACTTTCGACCGGCTATGAGTAGCCGTGATGGTGAGGCTAGACAAGCCTTTTATCAGATGATGAATGATTAGTTCACCCAATATATTAGAACTAATCCGGCTGTACAACAACCTCCACCCTTGGTTAATTCTCAGCAAACTCCTATTATCCACCAGTGAATCCGGTTTAGTTAAGTAGACCACCAGTTGATAAGATTAGAAAATATGGGGCTGAAGAGTTTTAAGCTACAACAAGTGATGATGCTGAACAAGCCGAGTTATGGTAAGATAACACGATAAGAGTGTTTGATGAATTGTCCTTAAGTCTAGAAGAATGCATAAAATGTACTGTTTCTTTTCTAGGAGATATGGCGTACCATTGGTGGAAGACTTTGACATCTGTGGTTCCAAGTGAACGGGTTACTTGGGATTTCTTCCAAGCCGAATTCTGGAAGAAATATATTAGTCAGAGATTCATTGACTTGAAACACAAAGACTTTCTTGAACTTAAACAAGGCCGTATGTCTGTTACAGAATACGAGCAAGAATTTGTAAGGCTAAGTCAGTATGCTTGTGAATGTGTATCTACAGAAACAATAATATGTAAAAGATTCGAGGATGGCTTAAACGAAGATATTCGTCTGTTAGTCAGGATTCTGGAAATAAAAAAATTTGTTGTGGTTGTTGAACTAGCATGTAAAACTAAAGATCTAAGGAAAGAGAAAAGAAAATATGATTTTAAAGCTAGAGAAGTACGAAAGAGATCATCAGGCAAGTCATTTCAATCTGGATAAAAAAAATTCAGAAATGATAATAGCCGTTCAAAGGCTAGTAGGGGACATTCGAATAGAGATCGTGATAGATCACAATCAAACTTTAAAGCTCCAGCTATGTCTGTTGCTAGTGTTGATAATACAAAGAAAGAAAAGCCTGAGTGTGATAAATGTGGAAGATGACATTTTGGTGAATGCTGGGAAAAGAGTAATAACCGAGCTTGTTATAGTTGTGGTTCATGAAATCATTTTATAAAAGATTGTCCAGATTTAGTTGAAAAATGTAATGTTCAGAATTCGAGGCTGAGTGGCAACACTTCTCATAGTAAACCTCCCAGAAATACAGGAAATGTAAGCGGTAGCTAAAGAGGAACAAAAGACACAACTGTTAGATCTGAGGTTCGTGCACCTGCCAGAGCTTATGCTATCCGAGCTCGCGAGGAAACTTCATCGCCAGATGTGATTATGGGTACATTTACTCTTTATGATACTTCTGTGATTACTTTGATAGATCCTGGTTCAACACATTCATATATATGTATGAACTTAGTGAACAATAAGACTTTTCCTGTAGAGTCTATTGAATTTGTAATTAGAGTTTCGAACCCCCTAGGCAGATGTGTTCTCGTTGATAAAGTCTGCAAGAATTTTTCGTTAATGTTTCGGGACATTTATTTTCTGACTGATCTGATGTTATTGCCTTTTGATGAGTTTGATATAATTCTGGGTATGGATTGGTTAACTTTGCATAATGCTGTTGTGAACTGCAAATGGAAAATTATTGATTTGAGATGCAAGAATGATGAAATAGTTAGAATTAAATCTAGTGATTTGAGTGGATTGCCTGTAGTGATATCTTTGATGAAAGCTTTATATGTGATTGATTCGAGAGTGTCAAAAAAAAAAGTTGAATCAGTGCCTGTTGTGTGTGAGTTCCCTGATGTATTTCTTGATGAACTTTCGGGATTACCTCCAGTTAGAGAAGTTAAATTTGGCATTGAATTGGTACCTGGTACTACTCCGATTTCGATAGCTCCGTGTAGAATGGCTCCGATCGAACTAAAAGAATTAAAGTTTCAGTTACAAGAATTGACCGATAGAGGGTTTGCTAGATCGAGTTTTTCACCTTGGGGTGCTCCGATTTTATTCATGAAAAAGAAAGATGGTACAATGAGAATGTGTATAGATTATCGTCAGTTGAACAAAGTGACTATAAAAAATAAGTATCCCCTGCCCCGAATTGATGATTTGTTTGATTAGTTAAAAGGAGCTGATGTGTTTTTGAAAATAGATTTGAGATCAGGCTATTATCAGTTGCGAGTGAAAGACTCAGACATTCCGAAAATTACTTTTCAAACGAGGTATGACCATTATGAATTCTTAGTTATGCCTTTTGGATTGACTAGCGCACCTGCTATTTTTATGGATTTGATGAATAGAATTTTTAGACCGTATCTAGATCGATTTGTTATTGTATTCATTGATGACATATTGATTTATTCACTTGATAAATTTGAACATGCCGAGCATTTGAGATTAGTGTCTATAGATTCTACGAGATAAACAGCTGTATACAAAGTTCAGTACATGTGAGTTTTGATTGCGAGAAGTTAGTTTCCTAGGTCATATTGTATTAGCATCTGGTATCTGAGTTGATCCGAGCAAAATTTTAGCTATTCTGGATTGGAAACCTCCGAGGAATGTTTCCAAAGTCCACAGTTTTCTACGACTTGTTGGTTATTATAGAAGGTTTGTAAAAGGCTTTTCTATGATTGTGACTCCGTTAACAAAACTGCTTCAGAAAGATGTGAAGTTTGAGCGGTCTGAAAAGTGTCAGAACAACTTTGATCAGTTGAAAACTTTGTTGACTGAAGCTCCGGTATTGGTACAACCCAAATCGGGTAAAGAATTTGTGATCTACAGTGATGTTTCATTGATTGGTTTGGGATGTGTTTTAATTCAAGAAGGCAAAGTCATTGCTTATGCTTTGAGACAGTTGAAGCCGCAAGAAAAGAACTATCCGACACACGATCTTGAGTTAGCTGCGATTGTGTTTGCTCTAAAGATATGGCGCCATTATCTGTTCGGTGAGATATGTCATGTGTATTCTGATCATAAGAGTTTGAAATATCTGATGACTCAGAAAGATCTGAATCTGTGACAGAGAAGATTGTTAGAACTACTAAAAGACTACGAACTTGTAATTGATTATCATCCGAGAAAAGTAAATGTTGTTGCTGATGCCTAGAGTCAAAAATCGTTGTCTGCTTTGTGTACGATGAATACTTATTTGGTTCTGTCTGATGATGGTTCAGTTTTAGCTGAATTGAAAGCAAGAACTTTATTTTTACAATAGATTATTGAAGCTCAGAAGATTGATAATGAGATTTTAACTAAATGAGCTCAGTGTGATGTAGAGTCTAATTCAAAATTCAGAGTTGATAAAGATGATTGTTTGAGATTCTAAGATGATTCAGAATTCAGAGTATATAAAGATGATTGTCTGAGATTCTGAGATCGAATTTTTATTCTGAGAAATTCAGAGTTGATTTAGATGATTTTGACTGAAGCTCACAATAGTTTGTTATATGTGCATCCGGGTAGTACGAAAATGTATAATGATCTAAAGTAGCATTACTGGTGGTCCGAAATGAAAAGAGATATCTTTGAATTTTTTTCTAAATGTTTGATCTGTCAGCAAGTTAAAGTTGAACATCAAGTGTCATATGGATTGTTACAACCGATTATGGTTCTAAAGTGGAAATGGGATCAAGTGACAATGGACTTTGTTTCGAGTTTACCCCTGTCTCCGAGAAAGAAAGATGCAATTTGGGTTTTAGTTGATCGATTGACGAAAATAGCTTATTTTATTCTGATTTGATTTGATTACTCACTTGATAAATTAGCTAAGTTATACATTTCTGATATTGTGAGGTTGCATGGTGTGCCATTGTCTATAGTGTCAGATAGAGACCCGAGATTCACATCACGATTTTGGAAAAAATTATAGGATGCTCTGGGTACTAAATTGCACTTTAGTACTACTTTTCATCCACAAATAGACGGTCAGTCCTAGCGGATTATTCAGATACTCGAGGATATGTTGAGATGTTGCATTCTTGAGTTTAAAAGTACATGGGAACAATATCTGTCTTTGATTGAATTTGATTATAATAACAGTTTTCAGTCGAGCATTAGAATGGCGCCTACGAAGCTTTATATGGTCGCAAATGCCGTACACCTTTGAATTGGACTGAACTCAGCAAAAATAAGATTCACGGGGTTGATTTCATAAAAGAAATTGAACAGAAAGTAAAAGTGATCCGAGATAGTTTGAAAGTAGCTTTCGATCATCAGAAATCTTATGCATATTTAAAAAGAAAAGACATTGAGTTTGAGATCAGCGATAAATCATTTTTGAAAGTCTTTTCGTGGAAGAAAGTGCTTCGGTTCGGTTGAAAAGGCAAATTGAGTCTGAGGTTCATCAGGCCGTATGAGATTATCGAGCGTATTGGGCTGATAGCATATAGATTGTTGTTGCCACCAGAGTTAGAAAAGATTCATAATGTGTTTCACGTATTGATGCTTCGACGATACAGATCCGATCCTTCGCATGTGATCCCTCCGTCTGAAATTGAAAATCATTCTGATATTACCTATGAAGAAAAGTCGATCCGTATATTAGCTCACGAAGTTAAAGAACTGCGAAATAAGAAAATTTCGTTAGTTAAAGTGATGTGGCAATGACACGGTATTGAAAAGGCCACATGGGAGCCTGAAGATGCTATAAGACAACAATGTACAAATCTATTCAACGGTAAGATTTTCGGGGACGAAAATCCCTAAGGGGGGAGAATTGTAATAGTCCGGTTTAGACCCTAGTCAAAATAGTGGTTTCGAGACCACACATCTGAGTCAAAAAATACTTAAATATTATTTTTTGTGTTTATGATACGTGAATCAGCATGTGTGAAAGTATCGTATAAAAATTTAATCGTTTGTGTGCTTAAGTTGATAAAAGGACCTAATCGCGTAAAATGTAAAAGTTGCTCGCTATTTGTTAAAAATGCCTATTTGACTTCGCTTTGTAAATGAGAGGTCCTTATGTGGATATTATGCCATTCACTTTGATAATGAACATAAATGACCTTATTATATGTGATTTTAAATGGTTTACTAAAGGGGTATTTTGGTCATTAGCATATTAAACATATGTTAAATAAAGCAAATGCATGAAATAGGCCATTAGTTCATCTTTTTGGCCGATAATCACAAAAAATATTAGGGTTGGAAGAGCTTTCATATTCGACACATTGAGTTGGTGATTTAGGTATGTGTTTTGTTTGGTTTTTGATAATTTTTACATTTTTGTGATCGTTGTTAAGTGCTTTGGCTAGCCTATGCTTAAATTCATGAAATTGTTGATGATTTGATGAGATGCCATTGATGAATTCATGAGTTTTTTTGATGTTAAATGATGAATTATGAAAGCTTAGTGCCTGATATACATGTTTTGTAAAGTGATTTTGAGTAAAAATGCATATTAGGGATTAAATTGTGAAAATGAGAAATTGAGGGACTAAAATGTGAAAGAAATGAAATGTATAGATTTGTATGAGAACTATGAAAATTCAGCTAAGCTTGTGTACAAGCAAATTATGTGTATTTTGTAATTTTGTGATTTAGGGACTAAAGTGTCAAAATGTGAAAATGTGAGGGCTAGTTCTCAAAAGGCCCTAATTGTGTGTATATGGATTGTTTTGAATGGTTTGGTGAATAAAAGGGTTAATTTTGAATACATATAGATCAAGGAAAGAGGAATTCGAACTTAGACTGAGGAAAGTCGAAGATTATAGAGTAAACAGTTTGAGTTGACAATTTCGAGTACGAAGTAAGTTCGTACGTAAAATATGATGTTACAAGTATGTTTTGATGCTTTTATTATACTTAGATTGTGTATATATGGATGAATACGATGACAAATCAATAGTGTTTCGCACTAAGTGTGTGATTTAAACTAGCTTCGGCTATATGAGGCACTAAGTGTGCGCTATCGAGATAGCTTCAGTTATTTGAGATGGCACTAAGTGTGCGAAATTATTATAGCTTCGGCTAACCCTTAAGGCACTAAGTGTGCGGATGGTTATAGCATGAATAATCTTCAAAAAAGCTTTAAAATATCCTAACAAGAGGTGAGAATGAAAATGAATGACGGGAAGGTGTTGGTAATATGTATATAAAGTTCATTGAATTGGTATAAGCATATGAATGGTGTTGGTATAAAATAGACAGATGAATTGGGAATTTATAAATACTTATGTGTTGATGTTTTATATTTTATACACTGTTGATGATTGATAAACCGTAATTTATACAAATTATTATCCCATGCTTAACACGTTTATGAATGATTTCTCCTTAGATTTGGTGAATCTGATGCTCCTAATCCTTTAATTTCATGTTTTATACTTAGGAAAGCATAGAAGAGCAAAATGAATAAGAAACGGGCCAAAAATAGAGAAAATGGGCTGACCTGGGAAAACAACATGGCCTGGACTTCCTCACACGGCTAGCACACATGCCCATGCCATTCTAGCAGTCTCGAACACGGCCTAAAACAACCTCGACACGGGCGTGTCTATTTCTCAGCCTTGACCACGGCCTGAAGTAATCGCACACGGGCGTGTCCCTGTCGAGCCCAAGTTAAGTTCTATTCGGAAAAAGGTAATTTTGAGGGCTTTTAGGCATTCTAAAGCCTATTTAAACACCCTAGAAGAGGATTAAAGAGGACACACAGAGTAGGAAGGAAGGAATTACTCGAAGGAAGCCGATTGATCCATCTTGGAAGCCGGATTCACCTCCAAGACTAAAGATCTCCCTACAATTTCCTTCAAGGGTTTTTTGGTTTTCTTTATGTTTTGTTATCATTCTTCTGAGATTTTTTTTTTCTAGTTATGAACTAAATCCCCTAAATACCTAAGGGGGATGAAACCTAAGACGGATTTTGTTAATATTTTCTGAACTGTATGATAAATATTTGATTTGTTCTTAATTATGACTTTAACTCTTGTTTGAATATTCCAGGATATTGATTCAAGTATTGATGTGCTATTCAGAGGATGAATAGTCCCTGTCTAAGAGTAGATCACTCGTAATTAAGCGGAGTTGCATGCAATCCTAGAGATAGGACGACATAAATCTACCGGATTAGAGTCAAATCTAATAAGGGAATCCATAGATCGAGTTAATGCAAAACTAGGGGTTTTAATTAGAAAGAGATTTCAATTAATCAACCTAGGGTTAGACGTTATTAGTCTAAATTGGGATAATAACATAACTTAGGGAATCCTACGGATCAAGTCAAGTGAATAAATCGTTTGGTTCAGAGTCAGTTAACAAGAGAAGTCTATGTGGATCCTTCCTTGGGTATTATCTTAAATCAATCAATTTTCTAAAAGTATTTTCCCCAATTTACTTTCTATGCATCTTTAGATTAGTTAATTAGTTAGTTAAAACAACCTTCATTATTCTTAGGCTAGATAATAAAAACAATGTTAATACTAGTACTTTTAGTTCCTTTGGGTTCAACATCCGGTCTTGCTAAAACTATACTACTGTTCGATAGGTGCGCTTGCCTTCATCGTGATAATAGTTAGTTTAAGTACGATCATTTATAAATTTTAAAACTTATCATGAGTGACAATCAAGTTTTTGGCACCGTTGCCGGGGAACTAAGATATTAGGAACACTCAATTTTTATTACTTTAGCCATTTACTTTTTTTACAATTTAAATTTTGTTTTAATTTTTGTTGCTAAATTATCTTTTTCTTTCTTCTGGCAGGTTCTTATAGTTTATGACTAGAAGAAACCCGTCAGGACCATTACTTTTTGATGAAGAAATCGATCGCACAGCTCACAGAAACTAAAGAGAAATAAGGTAAAGCCTAAGATACACAAAGGAAGAGCAAGAGGACGATATACCAACTACAACCGAGGAGATGACCGAAAATCAGGAAAATCTGGTACCTCCTGCAATTGCTGTTAACCTAGTAAATCAGAATCCTGCTCCTCGTACTATGTATGATTATGCTAAACTTACTTTAACAGGAATTGAATCGAGTATAGTTAGGCCTGCTATTGCTGCAAATAATTTTGAACTGAAACCTAACACAATTCAAATGATACAACAGTTTGTTCAGTTTGATGGTTTCCAGGACGAAAACCCAAATTCTCATTTGGCCAATTTTCTAGAACTTTGCGACACATTTAAGATCAATGGCGTTTCTGATGATGCCATTCGCCTTTGGTTATTTCCCTTTTCACTAAGTAACAAGGCTAAATAGTGGTTGAACTCGTTACCACTAGGATCAATCGCTACTTGGGAACAAATGACCGAAAAGTTCTTACTTAAATATTTTCCACCTGTTAAAACAGCTAAACTAAGGAATGATATTTCTTCTTTTGTGCAGATGGATTTAGAAACACTTTACGATTCATGGAAGAGATACAAAGACCTACTGCGAAGGTGCCCTCACCATGGGTTACCTCTATGGCTGCAAGTTCAAACTTTTTATAATGGTGTGAACCCCTCGACAAGACAGATGATTGATGCAGTAGCTGGTGGAACCATCAACAACAAAACACCTGAAGTAGCTTATGAATTTATTAAGGAGATGTCACTGAATAATTATCAGTGGCAAGTCATGAGGACTAAGCCAACCAAAACAGCAGGTGTTTATAATGTTGATGCGGTTAATATGTTATCAAATCAGGTGGAACTTCTAAATAAAAAGATTTATGGTTTACTTGGTTCTACACAAGTACATCCAGTGATGAGGTGTGATTCAAGTGGAGGAGGCGTACATACAGAATATCAACCCTTCAATCCTACAACCGAAGAGGAACAAGTCTACTATATGGGTAACAATAACTCTAGATCTCAAAATAACCCATACAGTAATACTTATAATACAGGTTGGAAGAACCACCCAAATTTCTCATGGGTGCTCAAGGAAATCAAAGGCCACAAAATCCTCTGGGTTTTCAACAACCACCTTATCAACAGGAAAAGAAACCGAACCTTGAGGAGATGCTAACAAAATTCATCTCGGTGTCAGAAACTCATTTCCAGAATACCGCGGCAACACTTAAAAATCAACAGGCGTCGATCCAAGGGCTTGAAACTCAGATAGGCCAGCTGTCCAAAATAATTTTAGAACGACAATAAGGTAGCTTGCCAAGTAATACTGAACCTAACCTAAGGGAACAACTTAACGCGATTAACATTAGAAATGAGGAAGGGTTAGTTGCATCTAAACTAGAACCAAAGCAAGAAGCTGCGGAAAGTAAAGGTAAAGGTAAAGTAGATCACAATGAACAGAAACCGATAAGTGTAGAATATAATCCCCATGTACCATACCTTAATGCGACAAGGAAAGACCGCTCAGATAAAGAATTTGGTAATTTCCTTAAACTTTTAAAGAAATTACATATCAACTTACCGTTTATTGAAGCTCTTTCGCAGATGCCGAACGCAATGAAGTTTTTAAAGGAGCTTCTAGCAAATAAGCAAAAGTTGGATGAGGCGTCGAATATGGAGTTAAACGCAGTTTGCTCAAGTATTTTACAAAATAAGCTACCCAATAAATTAAAAGATCCAGGGAGTTTTACAATTCCTTATTTAATTGGTATTTTAGATGTGAACAATGCATTGGCTGATTTAGGGGCTAGTATCAATGTCATGCCTTACAAAATGTTTAAGCAACTAGGTCTTGGGAAACCCAAACAAACTAGGATGAGCATTCAATTAGCAGATAAAACTATCAGATTTCCTAGGGGTATTATTGAAGATCTACTCGTTAAACTTGATAAATTTATATTCCCAGTGGATTTCGTTGTTCTAGACATACAGGAGGATAGTAATGTTCCTTTAATTTTAGGAAAGACCTTTTTAGGAACTATTAGAACAATTATTGATGTTAGCACAGGTGAACTCACACTTCGTGTGGGAGACGAAACAATCACCCTACAAGCTCACAATTTGAGCAACACATCGAAAGTTAAAGGTGGTTGTATAAAATATTCTGCTAAGACTGACCATATGTTGCAGCCTACTTTGTAGGAAATAAGTTTGAAGGACATACATGAGCCATGATCAAAAAACAACAAAGGACCTATCCATGAAGAATGAAGGCTACAAATCGAAGAGCTAGATGAATGGCGGATAGATAAACCGAAAACACGCCATGATGAGCTAAAGTTTTTCCCAAATCAACTTAAGGTTGGAGACAAAGTACTATTAGATGCCGCAGTTCCTCGTATTGCCACCTCTGAACCTAATGGAGCAAGCCCTCTTATGGTACTTAACATCTTCCCATACGGTACAATTGAGGTAACTCATTCCAATTTCGACACGTTTAAGGTAAATAGTACTCATTAAAAACCTTATTTTGATAAAACTGACAGCAGGAATGAGGAGTGTAAGCTCCTCGAACCACTATGACCGCGTGAAACCTAGGTAAGTCGAGCTTAGACTATAAATAAGCGCTTCTCGGGAGGCAACCCGAGCACTAACGGTATTAACTTCTTTAAATTCTAGTGTTTAACACCTAACTTACTAACTGAGCTCTTGAATATAGGTTTTCCACACTCACACGGCCAGCACACAGCGTCTTTGTAGATCAAGTGAAACAAAGCAAAGATTTTCCCCAACACGGGATGCGACAAGTGGCTACGGTCGTGCAAAATGGCTGTGGGCGATCCTGCCAACAACATGGGCGTGCGACACACCCGTGTCTTAGTACCATGGTTGAACCTGAGAAAATAGCATGGGCGTGCGACACGCCCATGCCTAACACCCGTGGTCGAACTTGCCAAACTAACATGGGCATGGACCTACACATACGGGCGTGGGAGAAGCGAACGAAGCAAGACACGGCCGTGTGTACCAACATGCCCAAGGAACATAGGCGAGGGCTAAATGTCAAATGCGCCGAAATTCAAAAAAAACGAAACGCACGGGCTAAAAATAGGGCACACGGGCATGTCCCACGGCCATGTGCCCCAAAATCTATAAAAACCTCTCACTATTCATCATCTTCTTCCCCCAAAATCTCTAACCCTAGCCGCTGCAATTCCACACGCCCTCTCTGCCATGCCCGTGCGCCGCTTTCAACTTCATTTTCAACATCCAAGCTCCTCCCTTTTGCGTTTGTTTACTATTTTCTCTTCTATTTTACTTAGTTTTAATGTTTTTTAACATAATAATCTTCATTTTTTTCATGTTATTTCCATTTTACTCATTATTCTATCATTTAAATTTCATTCTTATGATTTTTATTATATTTTTCATGTTGAATCGAGTTGTTAAGGAAGCCTCATGCTATTGTCATACCCATGCCATTACTATGCTCATGCTCATGCTATTATCATGCTAATGCTAGAAAATTATACGATCAAATTGATTATTTTGGTTGAGTTTTGTTAATGTTAGTAGTTTTGGCTGAAATTCTTAGTTTAAATTCATGGCTTTTTCCTTTTCAAATTCGTTTACCTATTACTTTTTCCATTTATTAAGACTAAATAATAATTCTTCTTATAGGTATACAATGTTGTCTTCACATGGTAAAAAGGCCGCCGTCCCCGCTTTAAAGAAAAGGAAAGGAGCATCGTCATCCTCGAGTCCTAGCGTAGAGATTCGCCACCCCTTCCTTTAGTTTCCTATTGGACCCAGAAAGAACTCTTCCAGATACTTTGGGCCTGACCTTTAGTTGCGGGCCACTACATTGACTGGGCCGCACTCGAACAAGTCTAACTGGCTGACACGGTCAAAGTTCTTCTGACAACCGATCCATGGGAAATTTTCTTCGAGATCACCGAGCCGACGTACCTTGAGCTCACACTCGAACTTTGCTCGACCTTCCACCTTCAAGATGTCATGACCAACTTTGATGATCTTGGCACGGTTCAATTTCGCCTCAGTGGTTTAGTCCGCCAGTTGAGCGTCCCAGAGTTCGGTAAACACTGGGTCTCTACACGGAGGAGTTCAAGGAGGAGAATGACCTTCACGCTCTCAACCGCCACATCCATCGTTCTCCTTCACGGTGCTGGAATGCTTTAGTACTTGCCTCGGCCACCTACGACCCTAGCTGCTCCAAGGCATCGGCTCTCCCTCTATCCTTGAGATACCTACATGCCATCTTGGCCTACACTCTGGCAGGGAGACAAGAGAGCACCGGCGTCGTCAATACTCATGATGCTTACTTTCTATGGTGTATGTCACATGGGCACGTCTTCGACCTCGCCTACTTCATCGCCCTCGCCATTCGCCATCAGATGGAGCGGCATCGAAAGGGGGTCATCTCCATTCGGCCCTTTGTGACTCAACTGGCTCGGCACTTCGGGCTCCTCAACACTGCAGCACAAGTATCCTCCCTTACCTCATTGGCCAGATGTCTCCACAAGGAATCTCGAGCATGCTAAGCATGAGGATGATCAAAAAACATCGCGGAACCTACCCTCTCCAGTATCGCCTCACCCAATCAAGCGAGGAGGAGGCCCCCAAGGACATTACTGATGATGTCCCTCCACAACACGAGGACCCACAGTCTCAGCCACCACCCACCCATCATCCAGTTCATGCGGCGGCTTCATATTCTGACATCTCTGAGCGCCACACTCGATTTGAGCAGCAGTGTTTTCAGAGATTTGATAACATTGATGCTACTCTACAACAGATTTTTTAGCACCTCCACATTTCATCGCCACCACCACCTCGCAAACCATCCGGGGATGATGATGTTTAAAGATTTTCTTTTTATTTTATTTTATCTTTATTTATATTTCGATTTTTGTTTATCATTTTTTCTTTTAACTTTTCATTTTATTTCTTTAAGAGTAATTATCCTTCTTTATATTCCCTAAAGAGTTCTTGATTTCATCACAGTTATAAAGAGCTCCAAAGCTCAATATCACTTAGGAACTTCAAACTCCACTGGAAAAGGTTCTTCACGACTGCCATGCCTTTCTCGACAATGATCATAGCCACTACGAGATATAATATTTTTTTGGCACAGCATTTGTGGAACCCAACCTCTACCACCACCGCAGTATCCTCCTTCACTCTACATAACTCCACACTAGAGAGTTCATTCATTTAACATTCAGGAAGTTTCCCTTCTCTCCCTATCTTATGATCTTATGTCTATAATTGCCACTAACTTTATCTTTGTACATTGAGGGCAATGTACATCTTAAGTTTGGGGGGAGTCAATTATATCACTATTAAAAAAATCCCTGAATTTTATTTTGTTCTCTTGTAAATCTCTTATATCATTTTTAGGATGAATTTTCATTAATTTATGATTTTTATTGATATATCTTGAATTAAAACATAGGAATTCATGCATTGACTATTTAAACTTTAAGACATTAGAGAATTAAGCATGATAAGTTAATTTTTGAGAATTTAAAAATTTATGTTGTTTTCCCAAGTTTAGGTATTATACTAAATTGAAATCCACAGGTTTAAACATCAAAAAGCCATAATATTTTGTGAGATTTTGAGTCTTTAGAGCATCTATTATTTCTTTCATGCTCACTTTTATTGTTGCTTGAGTGCGTCAATATCGAATTGTTATTCTAGAACTTGCTTGATTATGCATGTCAAGCCCACACCATTTGATTTGATATGTCAAGATGATAGAGGCACTTAGGTTTAACCCACTCATGCCATGAAAAGCCTACCTTCACAATTAACCCTTAGTAAACCCCTTTGAGCCTAACATCCCATTCATTGATTCACCCTCAATATTAACCCATAACTCATTATTGTTGAAATCCCCTAAATTAATTTTATCCCTATTTTTGTCGAGATCTGATTTGAATAAATTGCTTAGCTATGTCTTATTCTTAATAGTTAGTCTATGTTACTTGATTTGTTCTAAAAACAATTGTACATACGTATCTATTTATTAGCAGTAAGTCGTATTTTTGAAGCTTGAGTGTTTAATTTCATATTCAGAGAAGAAGATCTTTTATATGCAATTGATAATTAAATAATTTTCTAGTTAAGTAATTCTTCAATTCAATCTCAATTCTAACCTTTTCTTTCAGCTTGTGACCACACCCCTAACCTAAGCCTCGTTTCAACCCTCTAAAGACATTTTGATTGATGTATCATCTCAATTATTAGTGGTGGAGATTTGATTTTCATGCAAGCCTATGGTAATAACTTTTCATATTGATTGTTGAGTGCTAAATTCATTGTCCTTAAACACATTTGAGTGAATCTTTGGTGAGGATGTTAAACTTTGTGATACTTTGAATCAAAGGTGATATGTTTAACTTGGAATGTTTGAAACTTTAATGTTCTTCTAGTTGAATTCTCAATGTATGATTACTTATGGATTAGTTTGAGATATTATTGATAGGAATTATAAGTTGAGAAAAAGGAATTCTTAATTGTGAATTGAGGATTTTGCTTGAGGACAAGCAAACGCTTAAGTGTGGGGGTATTTGATAAACTATAATTTATACATAATATTATCCCATGCTTAACACATTTATGAATGATTTCTCCTTAGATTTGGTGAATTTGATGCTCCTAATCCTTTAATTTCATGTTTTATACTTAGGAGAGCATAAGAGAGCAAAAAGAACAAGAAACGGACCAAAAACGGAGAAAATGGGCCAACGTGGGAAAACAAGATGGCCTGAACTTCCACACACGGGTAGCACACACACCCGTGCCATTCTAACGGGCTCGAAAACGGCCTAAAACAGCCTCAGCATGGGCATGTCTTTTTCTCATCCTTGACCATGGCTTGAAGTAATCGCACACGGGCGTGTCCCTGTCGAGCCCAAGTTAAGTTCTATTCGGAAAAGGGCAATTTTGAGGGCTTTTAGGCATTCTAAAGCCTATTTAAACACCCTAGAGGAGGATTAAAGAGGACACACGGAGTAGGAAGGAAGGAATTACTCGAAGGAAGCTGATTGATCCATCTCGGAAGCCGAATTCACCTCCAAGACTGTAGATCTCCCTTCAATTTCCTTCAGGGGTTTTTGGGTTTTCTTTATATTTTGTTATCATTCTTCTGAGATGTTTTCTTTTCTAGTTATGAACTAAATCCCCTAAATACCAAAGGGGGATGAAACCTAAGACGGATCTTGTTAATATTTTCTGAACTGTATGATAAATATTTGATTTGTTCTTAATTATGAATTTAACCCTTGTTTGAATATTCCAGGATATTGATTCAAGTATTGATGTGCTTATTCAGAGGATGAATAGTCCCTGTCTAAGAGTAGATCACTCGTAATTAAGCGAAGTTGCATGCAATCCTAGAGATAGGATGACATAAATCTATCGGATTAGAGTCAAATCTAATAAGGGAATCCATAGATCGAGTAAATGCAAAACTAGGGGTTTTAATTAGAAAGAGATTTCAATTAATCAACCTAGGGTTAGACGTTATTAGTCTTGAATTGGGATAATAACATAACTTAGGGAATACTACAGATCAAGTCAAGTGAGTAAATCATCTGGTTTAGAGTCAGTTAACAAGAGAAGTCTAGGTGGATCCTTCCTCGGGTATCGTCTTAAATCAATCAGTTTTCTAGAATTATTTTCCCCAATTTACTTTTTGTGCATCTTTAGATTAGTTAATTAGTTAGTTAAAACAACCTTCATTATTCTTAGGCTAGATAATAATAAAAAAGTTAATACTAGTATTGTAATGCCCCAAAAATCTCGAAACCCAAAAATCTTGAAATCGTGAATTTTTCTTTTTATGCTTAGCAATCCCAGTTAAGTGTTAATTACACGTTGGTAGGTCTTGGTCAAGGTTTGAGTTCGAATATAGGGGTAGAAGAAATTAAAGTTTAATAATTAAAAGGGCCTTGTTGGCAAGTAGTTGGGCTTTTAAATAAAGATAGGGGAAAATGGCATCAAAAAGCCTTATAGTGGAGTGGCTAAGTGACGCCACTTAGAATGTAGGTAGTGGCGTTAGTGGCTAGCAAGGAGATCCTAGGCTCAAATCCTAGCTTAGTATTTTTAGGAGTTTAATTTTGGCCTTCTAGAAGGTTGGAAGTGGCGTGAAGATGGACTCTAAGGGGAGTGTTCAGGAGAGAAAATTAAGGAAAGGATCAAGGGGTTATCATGAAGAAAAACGAGGAGATGAGAGGGGGAAGTGATAGAGCCGAATGGAGAACTGAGGGCCAGGTAATTCGACTATAGGGTTATAAATAAGTACCGAATGCAGGGTTGCCAGGTTAGTACTGAATTTCCTTCACCCTGTTATCGAAAACCCTTTTGTTTTCTTCCTTTTCTTTCAGCTGATTTCTCCAAAAGCAGAAAACCCTTGTTCTCCTTTTATTTTTCTTGTGCCGATTTCTTTGTTTCATTTTTGGGTTTAGCCAATTCTTCTTCCTCTCTCCCTTGGTTCCAAATAAGTAATTTTGCCATTTAGATCTCTAGAGCCGAATACTCTTTGACCGAATCTAGTGTAAGTGTTACTCTTCCAATCGATTTTCCTTGTTAAGTATCGAATATTGTTCCTTACTTTTTCTAATCGACTGTGGTAGGGAATTAGTATCGGATCTCAAATCTTAGCTCTCTACCGAAACTACTCTTTCGGTGTTCACGATCTTGGTAAGTATTCCTCTTCCATTGGCTAAGGTGGCCGATTGTTCATAGTTAAGATAAGGGGACTTGTGTTGGATACGAGTCACCTATTATTTTGTTTTAATAGTTAAGATTGGTTCAGATCTGGGAGTTGATCGTGGTTAGGGATTTAAGAAGGGGTTGTTATACTTATCGCGCAAGGTTTGGGGCTAAGGAGATCGAATCACGCTTGCTTACCAGGTGTGTACATACACTGCACACACCTTACGAATTAGCAAAAGCTGAAATGCCGAAATGCCAAATCGTAAGGGAGAGACCAATAGGTTGCCTGAGACCCACAAGCAATTCTGTGGACTTGGGTTGTGATTTGGCCATACGGGCCAAAATGGGCTAAATGGGCCCGGTGGGCTATTGGACCCATAATACGCAAAGGCTAAGTATTGATGTTATGTGATAGGAATCTGTATGTGAGCATTGATATGAATGTGACTGGGCCTAGTAGGCCATATACAAGTGATTTGGGCCTAATGGGCCATATGAATATGATTGGGCTTAATGGGGCAGATGTAACATCCCGAAATAGGGCCTAAGCAGAACAGTGGTTGTGAAACCACAAATCCGAGGTAGAAAAATTTATTTTATTATTATTTTGAGGTTCATGATATGATTGCATGATTGTGTGAAAATTTCGTGATGAAATTCAATGCATAAAGTGCTTAAGTTGAGATTAGGGACTAAATAGAATAATTTGTAAAACTTGCATTCTAGAAATTTTTAGTATGAAATTGCTTTGGAATATTAATTAGGAGGGTTTAAATAACAATTTGACCAATTTCTAAGTTCATGGACAAAATAGGACATGGATGGAATTTTTGAAAGTTTAATAAGGAAGGGCATTTTGGTCATTTGGATATTAAATGAAATAAAAAGGGAAAAAATAACACAAAATTCATCATCTTCTTCATTGCTTTTGAAATTTCAAGGGTTCTCCATAGCTAGGGTTTGTTTCAAGCTTTCAAGCTCCATAGTAAGTGATTCCAAGCCCCGTTTTTAATGTTCTTTACGTTTTGAGTCTCAGTAGAGCTCGATAAAGCTTATGCTAGCAATAATTTAAGTTAGGGTTCATATTTGGAAAAATGCCCATAGGTGAAAAGTGTTTATTTTGATTTTTTATGATATAATATGAGGTCTTAGATTATGTTAGACAACTTGTGCTACTCGGTTTTAGGTAAAAACAAGTAAAAGGGCTTAATCAGTAAAAATACCTAATAGTCATAAGTATATGTTAGAGTGAGAATTTGATTTTGCTATAGAAGGGAAAAACGATCAGCATGTCATAAAACATAAGAAAATAGGCTGAAGTTTAATTTACGAGATTTGGGGCAAAAGTGTAAATATGCAAAAGTTTAGGGGCAAAAATGTAATTTTTCCAAAGTTTGAGTAAAGGACTGTTTTGATAAATGTGAATATTAAATAAATTAAATTTGCTATTATAGATCAAGAAGAGCGAAATTCGGGAGTAGATCAGGGAAAAGAAAAAGTAAAGGACTAAACTGTAAAGTTTAGTCACATTTTGTATCAAGGTAAGTTTACGGTAAATAAATGCAATATTATTTTATTTTACATTATTATTGTAAATTTCCAGCATTTATATACTTATTTTATGAGAATATTTGAGTCGAATTAAAGGCGAAGAAGCCCCGTTTGAACCTTAGGAATGTTAGGATATTGGGGTTGTGGATGGGGACAGATGACAGAAATGAGCCATGTAAGTCCATATCAAATATATCGCTTTGGAGACAGGAATGAGCCATGTAAGCCCATATTATATATATATATATGGCATTGGAGACAGGAAAAATTCATGTAAGTCCATGTCGAAGACATGGCATTGGCAGGGTATTGATAGGCAGGAACGACCCTAGTATCCTTAGTATTCCAAGTGGTTCAACGGGTCATTGTACACGTTAAATTACAGTGAATTATCAGCAAAAGGGAAGGTAGATTATATTTATGAATAGTGAAAGGTCAGGTAAGAAAGAAGGTATGTGAGTAAAGAAGAAGGTAGAAAATGAGAAGTAAAGAAAGTTTATGAGGCTAGGTGACATTATGTATAATTATTCATTATGTTGAATGTTGTAATTTATTTGCTTGTAAGCTTACTAATCCTAGTGCTTACTCTCTTTATTTTCTTTTTCTTATAGTTTTTATCAAGCCACTCGGGGATCGAAGGAAACGTCGGAGACCCGATCACACTATCGAAGGAATCACATTGGTATAGTTAGACGTTTCGTTTTGTGTATGGCATGTATAGGAACTTGGTTTCTTTTGATATGATATGATCAATGAATGATGTGTAAATACTTGCTAGTGATTAGCTAATAGAATGGCTGATGATATACATGTTTAATAGTATGTATGATTAAGTAGTAACTATCACATGAAAACTATGAAAAATGTGAAAGTAACTTAAAAACGGATTCAAGTATCAGAAATAATGTGACTTTGAAAAATCACTAAAAATCGTAGAGACATGTTTTGATGGTGAATAATATATGAAATTAAAACTCATTGTGTCTATTTTCATATGGAATAATCAAAATAGGTAAAGGTTTTTTATTTTATAAGATATCTGAGTTTTAGTGAAATAAGGCTAGAGCTATTTCTGGATCCCCTATTTCAACTTTAGAAATTCACCATAAATTTTACAAAAATAATTAGGTGGTTTAATTTATATGGTTAGAATCCTTATTGAATCTAGTTTTAATGGAAACAAACTATATAGTCACATGAATTTTGTAGACAGAGAAAAGTGGTTCGTAGTAAGTAGAGGTCAGTGCAATCGAATTCTGAAACAGGGGTAACTTTAACTAATAAACTGTACTAATTGGATAAATAAAAAAATTCTAGAAAAAAATTAGTAGATAGATATATGAGTCTAGTTTCAGGAAAAATTTACGGATCTTAATTTCGAGTTTTGAAACTCGAGAAATGAATTTTTAAGCAACCATGATGCAGAAAAACAGTTTATTCCGAAAATTAAAATCATTGGTTTAGAGTTGTTTAAAAGGTAAAATAAGTTTAGTAACACCTCAAGCTTGACTCCGGTGACGGTTTCGGGCGTGGGGGCGTTACACCATATGTTGGTATGTGACTTTGTTTAGGCTTTGTAAGGGGTTTTGGTTCTATCATATGATAACTACATAAGACTTAATTAATATTTCGCGATCGTGGACAGGTCAAAGGGTTAAGGTGTGGCAACGGGTATATGCATGTCTAGGATTGGATCTAGGGAGAGCTTGGTACTTAAGCGGTCTTAATGACCCACCTCCTATTCTCTGGAATCCTACCTGGTGCATAGTATTCGTTCATCTTAGCTCACTGGATTTGTTAACGGGCCAAGGTAAGTAAAAACCCGTAATAAAGAAAAATTATCGAAATGCCCCTAAGGGCAGAAAAGACTAAAATACCCCTATGTGTTGAGCGTAAGATTTATGTTTGCTACATACATCCATATGTATTTATATGATATCTTGTTTAGGTTGCATATGGGTTGGGAATTATGGAACGAAGGGAGTATATGAGGGTCGCATGGTTGCTTGACAACCGTGGATCCACCAACAGCTTTTAAGCCCAATACATGATTGGCAGCTTGCTGCAACTTGGGTAGTTCCGCAACTGGGCTACCACTGATGTGTATTGGTTAGGTGGGTCGATATTTATATCCCACAGGTTTGAAAAGGGGGACAGAGCAAAAGTGTACCGGTTGGATTATTGGAGTGGGTTGCACTGCATTGCATTGCATGTTTGATGTGTGATGACTTTTGAATGCTTGTTTTCATCGAGGGTTATACACACTGAGTTTGTGAAAACTCACCCCCTCTTTTATTTTATTTTCAAGTAATACTCAGTAGAAGGTTCGATGTTTGGAAGGACTCTGGGTGGCCAGCTAGCAAGATAATTTGGACTTGTTTTTCTTTCTAAAGCTTATCAGTTTCTATGTTATTAAGTACTTTTCAAATCAGATTGTAATAGGGCTTCCACTTTATTATTATTTGGATTATTATTTTTATGTGATGCAATTATAAGAATTTGAACATGGTTTCTTAAACTATAGTATGACTTTTCTACGTTTCCGCAACTACATTTTAAATTGACATGTTTTCATAAAATCATATATTTTAAACAAGTGATTGAAAGGAGTTTTTTTAAGGATAGTTAAGGTTTCTTTTATTTTAAGAAGGGTTTTCAATAAAAACATAGTTTTCACTAAAATAGTTCAATGTGATGCGCTAGATTCAGCCATAACGTCCAGGTCAGGTTTGGGGTGTTACAAGTACATTTAGTTTCTTTGGGTTCGACATCCGGTCTTGCTAAAACTATACTACTGTTTGATAGGTGCGCTTGCCTTCGTCGTGATAATAGTTAGTTTAAGTACAATCATTTATAAATTTTAACATTTTTCGTGAGTGACAATCAATGATTTTCAGTACGAGCTTACTAAGCTTTTGGAAGCTTACTTTGTATGTGTTTGCATTGTTTTATAGATATCGAAGCTACTGTGAGCTCAGGGATTGTCAAGGATCGTCACAACACTATCGAACCTCATTTTGGTACTTTTGAACATGTATATTTTGAAGTATGGCATGTATAGGCTAGTAGTTGTGGGATTATGTTTTGTGATGTATATATTTTAAGCCATGTGATATGGCTAGTTGGTGTATGAACTCATAGTTGATAATAGCTTATGGTATGTGATGTTAATGTGCAATTGTGGTATGTTTTAGTCAGTCAAAAGAAATGGTAAATGTTGATTCAGTCAAAAGAAATGGTAAATGTTGATAAGTTTTGGTAAGTTTTAGCATGAGATTGAATGATGTATGGAAAGAAATGCTTTGATATGATTTTGATATATGTTTTGACAAAGATTAGTAAGGCTTATGAGTATGGATTTGGGTGATTATTATATGAGATGAATGGCTTATGTTTTGGTGTGGAATTCGGTTGAATTGGTTGTGCAAATATGCTTTGCTTGTAGATTGACCCAAGTTGGGGTGGCAAATTGGCTATTCAAATGGCTTATTTTTGTCCACACAGGCAGAGACATGGGCGTGTGTCTTAGTCGTGTGTGACACACGGTCACGTTACACGATCGTGTGTCCCCTGGGGTACCCTACGAATTAAAGGCAGTATACCCTCTAGTTTTGACGCGGCCTAGACACACGGGCATGTCTATTGGTCGTGTGTGACACACGGGCTGGCACACGGGCGTGTGGTCGGTCGTGTGGCCAAGTTAGTAAACTCCCTAATTTTCACACGGTCTGGCACACAGGCGTGTCTTGTGGCCGTGTGGACAAGTCAGTATATATGCCCTGTATCGCCACAACCTAGACACACGGGTGTGTCTAATGCCATGTGAGACACACGGCCTATCATACAGGCGTGTGACTTTTTAAAAGTTGAAAATTTTTCTAAGTTCTGAAACTCTCGCATGTTATCGATTTAGTCCTAGATGCATGGTTTAGACTTTGTATGCTTGGTTTAAGTTCGTATCGAACATGAATGACTGGTATTTATTAAACGAGATGATAATTGATATTTGAATGTTCTGATCTGAGTTGCGAGTCCGGTAATGCCTCTTAACCTATTCCAGCGACGGTTACAGGTTAGGGGTGTTACATATTTTGTGTGGTGGTTGATTATAACATTTGACTTAAGTGAGGTAAATGGTAAATGATGTGTTTTGATATAATACATATTCTCATATAAGCTAGGTTATGTATATGTGATAGCTTGCATATTATATGTTAAGGTGCGGTTTGAAATGTAAAAGTATGAATATGTTTTCTAATTTATTTGATGGTCATTTAGGTACAATTATAAATGGTACAATTAGTTTTGAGTTAAATTGTGTAATTGGTTGAATTATCAGAGAATAAATTTTTTGACCGAATATATAGTTAAAAGTGCATATGTATTTTGGAAATGGTAAAGGGGTGTGTATATTTGGATAAAAATAGGTAAAATATACTTTTATATGCTTATGATATGTTTGTTCGTGATTCGGTTATTAAAGGTTAAGTTGTTAAGTTAAATGTTTATGTTTAAAATATGCCTTATATATGTGGTTTATGAATTTGGTAAATGACAAATAGGTAGTTTGGATATTTCATTAGTCAAGTGATATTGTAATTATGGTATGATTTGATTCGGCACTTATGTATAAATTGGTAGTTATTATTTTGGTAAAGTGTGCACAATTTGGTAAGACCAAATTTTTTACTTGACCTTAAGTGAAGTTGTTAATGTTGTATGTATATATTAACGATTAATAAATCATGTGGTTTGGCTTGACTTATTAAATATTGAAGAAGTGCATATTTATAAATAGTGTTTTTGAAAGGTACCTAATGAAATTTATTTGGTTATAAGTTAAGTATTCGATTGCCATGATTCCTTGGTTATAATGATTGAATATTAACTTGTAAATTGTATGAATTATAGAATCGAAGCATGTTAGATTCGTTTAAAATTTTACTAGATGATCAATATTGAAATGAATGTCAGTTTAAGTTGTTCTATGATAGGTAATGCCTCGTAACCCTTCTCCGACGACGGATACGGGTTAAGGGTGTGACAATATGTCTTAAATTAGTGGTAGAAATAGATAGATCATGTTATGAGGATTTCAAAAACATAAAAATCATTAAAAACGGGGTTAGAACAGACTTACAATCTAGCTTGGAAGCTTGAAAAACCCTAGCCATATTTTCTCCTTGTAAAATTCAGCCATGGAAGGAAGATGGAAAAATTTTGGCTTTTAATTTGGCTTTTTAATTCATTTATTTACCAAATTACTAAAATACCCTTAATGAAAAACTTTAGAAACATACCTAACCATGTCCATTTTCATCCAACAACTTAACCAATGGTATATTACCATTTAAGGACCTCCAATTTAAAATTTCATAGCAATTAGACACCTCTAGCATGTGGAACTCAACTTTTACACTTTTTACAATTTAGTCCTTTTGACCAAATTGAGTTCCTAAACGTCAAAATTTTCGAACGAAATTTTCACTAAATCATTCCATAAAATTGTAGACTATAAAAATATAATAAAAATAAATTTTTCTACGTCAAATTTGTGGTCCTGAAACCATTGTTCCAACTAGACCCACAATCGGGTTATTACGACTTTCCCCCTTAGGGATTTTCGTATTCGAGAATCTTACCAGAAAAAAGATTAGGATAACATTCTTGTAGTTTCCTCTACCTCATCGAAGAGTCCTCTTCTAGGGCGATACTTCCAGAAGCACTCTGTCATCGATTTGGAATCCAATATCTTAAATTTTCAAATCTGTATACCACTTATGTCAGTCTAAAGTTGCTTTCAACTTTCATGAATCACTTTCGCCTTTTTCCTCAGAATCACAAATCAATTCCACCTCATATATCTCTTTCCAATCACCTTTGAACTTTGAAACACAGTGTCAGAGCATATCGTCAAAGATTTGAATTACTCTCTGATTGAACAAACGAGCTACTACTGAGTCTCGTACAACATTTTCTGCATAAGCTCTAGATAATTCATTGCACTAATTCTATCTCGGAGTAATAATAATAGAAATTAGAATCAAAATTCGTCTCATACCGTACTTGTTTAGTTTATTACTCACTATCACATTTCTGAGGTTCTCAATCTTGCAAAGAAAACATCACTTTAGCTTTTTAATTTAGCTAGATTCAGACTTCCATCAAATAAGATTAATCATGTAACCAACACTCATCAAATGAACAAAGGCTTTCCATTCAAGCATTTGCAACTCTATCTACTTCCCCAAAGGTTAATCGTTAACTATTCACAATCTTTCAATAGTTCAAGCCGTCAAAGTTGTCTTAATTTTTAGATTTTTCTATAACATTAGATATTTTATACTCTTGTAATCAAGAAGCATATGACGTTTTTCGTCGAACAAACGATCTCATCAATTTCTCAACACAGGCATACTAGCGGCCGACTCTAATTTACTCTTTGAACATTTCTTTTAATGAGACTTTAACCATCTGAAAGCATAAACTCTCACTTTACATTCTTACATTAAAACACATTCTAATCTGTTCGATAGTGCATTACTGAAAAAAAAATCACGAATTCTTTACTCAATTCAAATAGAACCCAGAGTCACTGTTTCGATTAATAACACCTTCAACTTTACTAACATACAATGGGTCATTCAAACTTTCACAAATGTGATAACTTTATCAATCAGAATAGCTTTAACTTATAACAATATCATCCGATTAGAAAAAATCTAATAAGTATATCTCTGTATCATAATTTCTAAAATATGAATTCTTCTTTCAAACTGTCCACCTATTCACCCATGAATGTACAAGATTTTATTCGCTTACCAGGGGATAAACTTTAATGCATATAACTCAAGTTACCTTTCAACTGACCAGCTCGCTTAGATAAAAATAACTGAATCGATCTCAACTATCAAATAATAACATATCCAAATAATCCTTTCTTCACGATGTTAAACAACTCAAACATACAATCTTTTATAACTCCCTTAACATGCTAATCAAAGATCTTTACAACTACATTAGCTCGAGGAAACAAAATATCTTGGTTGAACTCATTGACCTTAATCAAGCTTACCTGAGAAAAGAAAACCATCATACAATTTGAGCTTGAACTTCCACTATCTATACCTTTGCCGATGTCAATTCCTTTCACGAAAATTAGAAAAATCCTGATACCAGAATCACCACATTCTTATGATCGAACTAGAAATACACTCATAATAGACATAGTTATTACAAGTCAAAGAACACACTTTAAAGATGAGCCATGATTGATAATTTACAAAATAAGGATGATAAGAAAACCGAGATAAATAAATCCAAGATGCGAATACCATACTGGAAGTCCGAGAACATAACTCATAAGAAATAATAAAGATCTTGATGATTCCCTGGAGAAAACCAGAAGAAAAAAATGCTTACATGCTCTGGAATCAATTGTAATAGAGATAATATATTTTCCAAATGTACATATAAAACAAAACAACATCTAGTAGAAAGAGAAGAATAGCCTCACATAAATTTTCACCATCAACTTTTATTCCAAACATAATAGAATAGAACCCCAAAGAGAGAGAGATAAGATATCCTAATCATCAATCAACCAGACCAACAGTTCTTTCATCTAACATTATAATTAGCTAGCATTCTCATACACTAAGAATTTCATTAGAAAATGAGTAATCACATACATTTCTGAGGATAAATGAATATATAAAATACCCAGGAGAGATCATCATAATCTATTCAATTTCAACTGTTACACTCAGATATCTTTACGATTCAAACATAATTTCTCTGACAAATTCTGTCATCAATAATCCCTTATTATTCCATTCACTAACGAAAATCAATTCGGAAGATACTCCAGCAAAGACATACCTTAGACATCATACCAGAATGAGTCACTTAACCGAGATTAACATTTCTTTAACAATGACATTGTGAAATCTGAATAATCTTTAGAATAACCTGGTGTTACAAGAATAACCTAGCATGTAAGACCCCTTACCCGTGTCCGACGCCGAGGCAGGGTACGAGGCATTACCGGACTTAAACATAACCAATCATACAAAATCGGGCCATAAAATTTCATCCAATTTAAAATGATTCATGCGAATGGATATCATCCCTATTACGGGCTTACGAGGCCCAAAACATACATTGGAGGTGGTTCGAGACTAAACCGAGAACTTTTGAAAACTCAAAAAAATTTTCATCAAAATAGAGGTCACACGCCGTGTAGCTTGGGACACGCCCGTGTGGCTTGGCCATGTGGTCACACACACCCATGTCCTCAGCTCATGTAACTCTTTGTTTATGATGTCATGCACAATTTGGGGTCACACGGCCAAGTCACACGGCCGTGTCCTTCACATGACTGAGACACATGATCGTATCTCTACCCATGTTGCCAAGAAAATGGCTATTTACCAAGCCATTTGCACACTCACATACACACTTTCAATGGAACTTAAAATGGTACAATTAAGCTACCAACACAACCTTAATCAAGCCTTAAACATATCAAAACAATTATTTACTGTTCATAACAAAACTGTCCACTTGAGTTATAGTTACTAAATAATTTCTAATTGAGCTACAGAACTCTAAATTAAGATTCGCTTGATTTTTCCAAAACTAGACTCAAATATATTCCTACCATTAAATTTTTAGAATTTATGGTTTAGCCAATAAATACATTTAATTCTTCAAATTCATCCCTATTCTGCTATTTGATAGTTTTGACCTTTTTTCACTAAAAATTATTTATCTCTTAGTACGGGATTCAAATGATGTTGCTGTTTATTTCTCTTGAAAATAAACTCATAAGAATTTAAAAATATAAATTTTAAGCCCCAAGTATTTTTATACAATTTTTAAGGATTTTCCAAACTCAGAACAGGGGAACCCTAAATCATTCTGACCTTTTCTCATAAAAATTCAAATATCTCATAAAATAAAATTCTTTTGCTTACAAAGTTTCCTCTATGTAAAACTAGACTCAATAGGATTTAATTTCACATTTTATTCAACCTTTAATTTGATTTCCACAATTTTTGGTGATTTTTCAAAGTTATACTACTGCTACTGTCCAAAACTATTTTAATGCTAATTTTACTCTTTTATGATTCCCTTCTACTAACTTTCATTAACATACCATTATAAAGCACATCACACAATGACATTGGCATAGGCATATAAGTAATTAATATACTTGCAACCCATTAGCCAATATAAGCCAATTTATATGGCTACATACCAAATCAAATCCTTATTCATTATAAGCCAATACATTTGGCCATATCATAATGACACATACACAAAATGACTAAGTCCCTATACATGCCATAGACTTAACGTACTTACATTCACTTATACCCTAAATGGTAGCTTGATAGTGTGATAGAATCTCCGATGATCTCCAACTCGAGCTAGCTGAATAAACCTATAAGAGGTAGGAAAGAAAGGAGGGTAAGCTTCATAGCTTAGTAAGTTCGTATGAAAATAATAGCAACTCATACCAATCATATACCATGTCTAACAATATAAACACAAGTTAACATAAAGTGGCTATAAATCTCAAGTTGTAATGAAATCAATTCCTAATGCTTATTCTTTTGTTTTACCAACATAATTTCACATAACTTGACTTAATCTAGCAACAATAATATCTCCAATCAATTTAGCCTACAAGCCTTTTTCATAAGCATCAATCAACTTAACCATGTATTTATACATCTTACACATAAACCAATAATCACAAGGTTAACTCAAAGTTACTTTCATAGTGATCATGAATTCATAATATCATGAAGCCATAGCTTAGAAACTTTACGTACATACCTGTACCAACTCGTAACACAACTCATACTCATTCTTCTCATTGACTTACCCCTTGGGTCTTCTGTCAAGTTACTCGATAATTCACCCATTGAACACTTGGAATACCACTGGATACATCAGAATCTCACACCTAAGTGCCCCATATGTAGCCAACGCTACCTCATATCACATATCACATGTTGCTCGCTTTCGAGCTACTCACGGGCCTGCTCATTCGAGCTGTCGGTCAGGATGTAGCTACACGAGCTGCTCACACAAGCTATCAGGCATTCGTAACACATGCCGGACTACCCAGCCATCGGTAGAACATATAAGACCAGCACCCAGAACTCCATAACATGTGTCACATATATCATGAGCTCAGACCACATATCTCATGAGCTCAGATCACACAGTTCCTAGTGACATGTCACTCGTATCCTAAGATATTCCTAAAGTTCAAATGAATATTCATACTTACTGCATCACCTTTGGACTTATTCGTATGTCGATCTCAATGTACATAGTATCCATCATTTTCTCATGGAATGATCAGGGCATACTCATAATAGTAATAAAGCATTAAAATTCACTTGATATCAAAGTAATAGAAATATGACATAACATCACATATGAACTTACCATACATGCAATATTTAAGCATTTAAAATAGATTACATATTGCATTACTCACATACGAACTTACCTCGATACCAAAAACGGTGAAAAAAACCTAATCGTCAAATACATGTTTTTCCCCCGTTCTAGGTCCAAATCTCATTTTCCTTGATCTAAAATACCACATTGAGCATATTTATTAGTCAAATTATTCATTGTGACCCAAAAATCATATTATGGAAAATTACATTTTTGCCCTTAAACTTTATCATATTTACACTTTTGCCCCTAGGCTCGTAAAATGAAATTTATTCAATTTTTTTAACATAAAAGCCTAGTCGAATCATTTTCATAACTATAAAAACCCACAATTTCCATTAAAAGGCACTTTTACTACATATTTTATAACTTTTACAGTTTAGTCCTTTTAGCCATTTTCACCGAAAATCACTTAGTAAAAGTTATTTCTCTAACGATAAACATGCATTTTCTACCATTAAAAATCAAAATACACACATATTCATCATGTTTCAAAATCCTAGACTTTAACCATATCTCAAATTAGTGGTAGAAATAGATAGATCTTGTTACGAGGATTTTAAAAACGTAAAAATCATTAAAAACGGGGCTAAAACGGACTTACAATCGAGCTTGGAAGCTTGAAAAACCCTATCCATGGTTTCCCCTTGTGAAATTCGGCCATGGGGTTGAATATGGACAAAAATTGGCTTTTAATTTTGTTTTTAAGTCATTTTAATTACTAAATGACCAAAATGCCCCTAACTTAAAAATATTCTATTTCACCTATTTCATGTCCATTTTTGTCCAACAAATTAACCAAAGGTCTAATTACCATTTAAGGACCTCCAATTTAAAATTTCATAGCAATTAGACACCTCTAACTTCTAGAACTCAAGTTTTGCACTTTTTACGATTTAGTCTTTTTAACTAAATTGAGTGCTCAAACGTCAAAAATTTCAAACAAAATTTTCACAAAATCATCCCGTGAAATTGTAGACCATAAAAATACAATAAAATTAATTTTTCTTACGTCGAATTTGTGGTCTTGAAACCACTGTTTCAACTAGGCCCAAAATCGGGCTGTTACATGGCATCTTTTCCAAAACTATATTCACTTGCCAAACTATTTTCAACTTTGACAACATTATTAGTTATTCCGCTACTGAAATCTTTAGTCTCTCACTTGTGAGCTCATTCAACATACATCTCATGAAATTTCATCACAAAATACCACATTGGTAAGGGGGTGAGATCGTAAAGCCTCTAACTCGACTCTCATATATGCACACATGTAACATCCCAATTTTAGGTATAGTCGGAACAGTGGTTTCAGGAAAACAAATCTGACACAGTAAATTTTTTATTATATTTTTATAGTCTACAGTTTAACGGAATGATTTCGCGAAAATTTCGCTCGAAAATTTTAACGTTTAGACACTCAATTTAGTCAAAAGGACTAAATCGTAAAAAGTGCAAAAGTTGAGTTCTACATGCTAAAGGTGTCCAATTGCTATGAGATTTTAAATTAGAGACCCATAGATGGTAATTAGACCATTTGTTAAGTTAGTTGACAAAAATGGACAAGGAGAGATAAAATTTCAAAAAAAGGCAAAAAGGGCATTTTGGTCATTTGGTTAATAAAAGAATAAAAAGGGAAAATAAAGCCAAAATTTTTCCATCTTCTTCAACCCTTGGCCAAAAATCTCAAGGTCACCATAGCTAGGGTTTTGTTCAACTTTCAAGCTTGATTGTAAGTTCATTCTAGCCCCCCTTTTTAATGCTCTTTACATTTTTGATGTCATATTCACCCGATCTTTTCATTTCTACCACTATTTTGAAGTAGGGTTCATGTCTAAAATTTAACCCATACATGACATGCATGTGTCTTGATGTTTTATGGTAGAAAATGAAAGTTTGATGTATAATAAACAACTTTTACTAGGTGATTTTTTATGGAAATGCATAAAAGGACCTATTTCTAAAAAGTTGTAAAATGGGTAGTAAAAATCTGATTTAATGGAAAATGGGGGCTGATATGCGTATGTATATGGTTCGACTAGGCTTAAGTTACCAAGAAATTGAGCACATTTAATTTTACGAGCCTAGGGACTAAAATTTTAGGGGCAAAATGGTAATTTTGTCTAGGATGCAAATTAATGTAAATGTATGTGTAAAACGATGAATTGATAGTCAAATTTGCTTATATAGACCTGAACAAACGATTATGGAATAGTTGAGTTCAAATACGAACCATTCTCAAGGTAAGTTCATGTAACTTAATTTGGTATGTTATTATGTTTTAATTGAATTGTGTGATTGAGATAATATATATGTAATGACACACACTATTAAATAATCATAAGATGCAGGACATGGATAAAATGTCATTGTCTCGGTTGAACATTGTATTTCGAGGGATTATAATAATTTACTTGAACTGAATAAAAATAATATTGAAAGGATTTAACCCAGATGGGTAATCCTGAGCTACACTCTCTTGAAAAAATGTCATGAAATGGATTTAGCCTGAACGGGTAATCAATAGTAGGCTCATTAGAGATAACGTTATCGAAGGGATTTAGCCTAGACTGGTAATCCTGAATAAGCTCTTAAGAGCGAATGCTAAAGATAGGATTTAGCCTGGACTGGTAATCCTGTTTTATAAATGTGGCTTGAGAGTGTGCTCTATGAATATGGGCTCAAGGAGCACTCTGGATGTAAATTAACGAATGATTAACATGTATATCTCGAGTATACTACCTGAGTCTCCATCGAGATTTACAATAGTTCAACGAAAAGAAATCTTGAAAAATGAAAATTGTGAAATGATATGAAAGTTTATATTATGGTGAGCTCATTTATGTTGGTTTGAATACTTCATGATGTGTATGACTAACTTGTTAATGAGTGAATGTATTTAGGTAACTTGTTAAAATATTGATGGAATGAATGTGTATGTATGCTTATTGAACAAATATGACCAGTAAGTTTTCTTTCTAATACACTAACTTACTAAGCAGGAAAATGCTTACACCATTTTGCTTTTCCTTGTTTTATAGTGCTCGTAAGGCTTGCGAAGGTTGGAGGATTCAGTCGGAGCAAGATCACAGTATCCACAAATCTCTTTTTGGTATAGCTAAATGATTCATTTTGGTATAATGGCATGTATAAGCTACTTGGTATAGATGAAGACTTGTAGGTAATATTTTGTCACTTAGCCATTGGAATGGCTAAGGTTGTTCAAGTGGTGCATGAGTGATGTTAATGTATGTCCAAATTCTTAAGTGTCAAGTATGGTTGATGATACATTTTGTAAATGGCCATTGAAATTTGCTAACGTTGGTTTAAGTTTATATGCATGTGGTGATGTCTTTCATGGATGTGAAAATTGCATGGTTTGAGTTAATAAGTATGTAAATGATGTGTGGAACCCTTGGTTGTGGCTGAATTGGTTGTATGGTTATACTTGGAATAGTATTACATGTTGTTGTGTGAGTTGTGCATGAAAGGGGTGGCAAAAAGGCTTGGTAAATAACCTTATTTTGTCCACACGGGTAGACACACGGGCGTGTGTCTAGGCCCTGTGTGATGCACGGCTTGCCCCTTGGGCGTGTGTTCCGGCCGTGTGTCCCCTGCACCTTAATTGTTGCGAAACAGAATGCTCAGTATCAAGCACACGAGTAGAGACATAGGCGTGTGTCTCAGCCGTGTGGACGGCACGGCCTCGAACACGGGCATGTGCCCTGGTTATCTGAAGTCTGCACCTATTTTATGAAAACTTATAAAAAATTATTCAACCATATGGCCTAAACACACGGGTGTGTGCCTTGGCCATGTGACTTCAATTTGTTGATGACATCATAAACAGAGAGTTACACGGGTTAGGGACATGTGCGTGTGTGACCACACTGCCTTCCCATACGGGTGTGTCCCAAGCCACACGGGTGAGTGACCTCTGTTTTGGTGAAAAAAATTTAGGCATTGTAAAATTTTCTAAAGTTCTCGGTTTAGTCCCGAACCACTTTGAATGTATGTTTTGGGCCTCGTAGGCTCATTTTAGGGACGAAATGAATGCTTATGAAAAGTTTTAGATTTGAATGGAAATTCGTGTCTTGGTTTAGAATGTTTGTTTGAGTTTAAGTCCAGTAATGTCTCATACCCTATTTCAACATTGACTATGGGTAAGAGGTGTTACATTTAGTGGTATCAGAGCTATAATTTTGTCGATTCTCAGACTAACATAGCCAATACGGTTTGGCTATACATGCCGTATATAAATTGTGATAGTGTGATAACTACTGACCACTTTTAAATGTATTTTCATATGGTAAATGTCTTCCAACCAAGCTTGAGATGAGTCTGAAGAAGTTGAGGGCACTGCTCAAGCTTCTGTACAATGAGCCACAACTAGTAGTAGGAGGAGGAGACCCGTGTCAGAGGGTTGCAAAGAGGAGAAAGCAGCCTTCTTCGAATTGATGGATGAATGGTTTGGTGAATACATGAGAACAAACCCCGCTATTCCACGACCTCGCCCACCTGTCCCGCAACCTGATCATGAGATGCCATAGAGTGTTGAGCCTGGAAGGATTAGAAAGGCTCCAATTGATAAAATAAGAAAATATGGAGTAGAAGAGTTTAGAGCTACTACCGATAATGATTCAGAAAAAATTGAGTTTTGGTTAGAGAATACCATTCAGGTTTTCGAGGAATTATCATGTACTCCCGTAGAATGTTTGAAATGTGCGATATCTTTACTGAAAGACATAGCATACTATTGGTGGAAAACTATATCCTCAGTTGTACCGAGGGAAAATGTCACGTGGGAATTCTTTGAATAGGAGTTCAAAAAGAAGTCTATCAACCAAAGGTTCTTAGATCAGAAAAAAAAAGAATTTTTAGAGCTCAAACAGGGTGAAAGGACCATGTCAGAATATGAATGAGAGTTTGTTCGGTTGAGCCAGTATGCCAGGGAATGGGTTCAAACCGAAGTTAATATGTGCAAACGCTTTGAGGAAGAACTGAACGAAGACATTAAACTACTGATTAGGATTCTCAAAATAAGAGAGTTTGCCGTGCTAGCCGGTTGGGCCAAGAAGGCTGAGGGTTTAAGTATAGAAAAGAAGCAAGCTGAAAGGGAAACTCGGGTTTTGAGTAAAAGATTTATGAGTAAGTCACAACCCTTAGCATCAAAGAAATCAAGAATTTATCATGAGCGTTTTACCTCATCAGTGGGACATACAAGAAAGGAAAGAAGTTCCAAACGCTCTAAATTGAGGACTTAGTCTCCCTCAGCAGCTAGTGTAGGGAGTGTCAGAAACCCAAAGCCACGGTGTAATGTATGTAATAAATTGCATTATGGTGCCGGATGAAAACTGGGGCATGTTTCAGGTGTGGTTCACTTGATCACTTTCTTAAGGAATTCCCAGAAAGAGCTGAGAATGATATTGAACAAACTCCTATATCTAGTAACGTCACCTTGAGGGGTAGACCTTCACAACACCCCGGGAATGTCAGTGGTAGTCGTGGTAGTGCAAAGGATTCAATAGCTAGATCTAAGGCACGAGCTCTAGCAAGGACATATGCCATACGTGGAAGGGAAGAGGCCTTGGCACCCGATGTTATCACCGGTACTTTTTCTCTCTATAATACTAATGTAGTCGCATTGATTGGTCCTGGATCAACCCATTCTTATATTTGCATGAAGTTAGTATCTAGTAAGGATTTACCTATTGAGTCTACTGAATATGTGATTAAAGTGTCGAACCCTTTAGGTAAATATGTTCTAGTTGATAGATTTTGCAAGAATTGTCCTTTGATAATTCGAGGTTACTATTTTTCGGCTAACTTAATGTTGTTGCCATTTGATGAGTTTGATGTTATATTGGGTATGGATTGGTTGACACTACATGATGCTATAGTAAATTGTAGACGAAAAATTATTGAATTGAAATGTGAAAATGATGAAATTCTTCGGGTTGAATTAAATGAAGCAAATACACTACTTGTGATTTCTTCTATGGTGGCTCAGAAATGCATAAGAAAAGGGTGTGAAGCCTATCTTTCTTATGTGTTGAACACTAAGAAGTCTAAATGAAAATTGAATTAGTACCGATAGTATGTGAATATTCAGATGTATTTCCAGAGGAATTGCCAGGGTTACCTACGATTAGAGAAACTGAGTTTGGTATTGAATTAGTTCCTGGTACCTCGCCGATATCAATTGCTCTGTATAGGATGGCCCCGGCTGAATTGAAAGACTTGAAAGTTTAGTTGCAAGAATTGACAGACAAAGGTTTTGCTAGACCGAGTTATTCTCCCTAGGGTGCATCGGTATTATTTGTAAAAAAGAGAGACGGCTCTATGAGACTCTGCATCGATTACCGACAGCTCAACAAAGTGACCATAAAGAACAAGTATCCATTACTGAGAATTGATGACTTGTTTGATCAGTTGAAAGGGGCAACAGTGTTTTTGTAACGCCTCATACCCGAGACCTTCGCCGGATTCGAACACGAGGTGTTAACAGACTTAATTCATTACTTAAACCGCTCAAACGATTTATTTTTTTAAAATTTCCAATCAAGCTAGCAATCTGCGTCACAGTAGCTTAAAAATTCATATCTCGAGTTCCGAAACTTGAAATCCTATTCCGTAAATTTTACCTGAAACTAGACTCATATATCTATTTACTAATTTTTTTCTATAATTTTTGGTCAAGCCAATTAGTACAGTTTATTAGTTTAATTCTCCCCTGCTTTGTGGTTCGATTATACGACCTCTGTGTATTACAAATTAGATATCTCTCTGTACAGAATTTCAATGTCTATGACGTTTGTTTCTCTTAAACTAGATCTGTACATATAAAGAATGACTTCTAATTATTTTTTTACAATTTATTATGAATTTTTAAAGTCAGAACAGGGGATCCAGAAATCACTCTGGCCTTGTTTCACAAAAACTCAAATATCTCATAAAATATAATTCATATACCTGTTTTGTTCAATCCATATGAAAATAGACTCACTAATCTTCAATTTCATAACTTACTCATCATTTAATTCCATTTCTACTATTTTTAGTGATTTTTCAAATTTACATCACTTCTTGCTTTTGATTCTGTTTTATGGCAAATTTCACTTTACTAAGGATTTTCATGGACTAAATATCATTTTAAACATACATAACATCAAATATGACTTAGATTGGCCATTCCAATGGCTAATCATTTACAAACCCTTTTCTTGCCAAACCATAGCCATATCATAAGATCATTTACACAAAGTGAGTATTTTGCCATACATGCCACATTCAAAACACACAAGCCATTTTACCAATTTAGGCCTTCGGATAGTGTGAACGAGTCTTCGACCTATCCCGATTCTCAAGCCGGCTTGTAAAAACTACAATGAAAGAAAAGGAGGGAGTAAGCAAAACTGCTTAGTAAGTTCACATGCAAATAGCAAGTAACATAATCACACAATTCCACAAAAACATTATTTACATAAACAACATCAAGACATTCATGTTTCATTTGTATTTAATATCTTTCTACTATTTCATCATACCAAGTTTTCAACCCAAGGGTTTAAGCACATACCTGTCAAATTTTCTCATTTACCACACTTACCAACATGTCACCTTCATTTTAGGCCTTCTTTTTATTCACTTAAGATTCACCCGTTGAACACATCGGAATATAATTCGAATACGTGGATCTCATGAACATAAGAGCCATACCCGCAACTAGACAAACTCAATAGCCTGCGAAACTTATGTAGCCAAGCTACCATGTAACCTGCCCATAAGTGAACTCAGACTCAACTCAACGAGCTCAGGCGTTCGCATCCACAAGTGAACTCGGACTCAACTCAACGAGCTCGGATGCCTAGTTACATCTCACGAACTCGGACTCAACTCAACGAGTTCGGAACTCAACCATCCTAGTGACATGTCACTTGTATTCTAATCTATTCCCAAGGTTCAAACGGGCTTTTTCCTCAATCACACATCTTTGCCGTCTTCACGGAATAACGAAACCGATACTCGGTAGCAATTCATATTTAACAAGTAATAAACATAACTTGCATATTACTCAACAATAACCACAAAGCATAATATTTCATTATAATAATCATCATATCATATAAATATCATTAAGTTAATTAAAATTACAATTATGTTACTACATTTACCAATGAACTTACCTCGGTACAAAATTATTAGCAATCGAGCCTATTCTTCGTAAACTTCGTTTTTCCCTCGATCGCGACTTGAATCTCGTTTCTCTTGATCTATAATGCCAAATTAATCTTACATACATTCATCAAAACAGCATTTAATACAAACTTTGGCAAAATTATATTTTTGCCCCTAAACTTTTGCATAATTATACTTTTGCCCCTAGGCTCGAGAATTAAACTTAATCCCTTATTCTTATGTTTTATGAATGCTGATCATTTTTCCCTTCTATGGTAACATCAAATTCACACTCTAACATGTACTTATGACTATTAGGTATTTTTACCGATTAAGCCCTTTTACTCGTTTTCGCTTAAAATTGAGTAGTACAAGTTGTCTAACATAATTTAAAACCTCATTTTCTATCATAAAACACCAAAATACACAAATTTCACCTATGGGTATTTTTCCAAATATGAACCCTAGGTTGAATTATTGCTAGCATAAGCTTAACCGAGCTACCGGGATTCTAAAAACGTAAAGAACATTAAAAACGGGGCTTAAAATCACTTACTATGGAGCTTGGAAGCTTGAAACAAACCCTAGCTATGGAGAACCCTTGAAATTTCAGCCTAATGAAGAACATGGACAAAAATTGGCTTTTAATTTTGTTTTTAATTCATTTTAATAACTAAATGACCAAAATGCCCTTACTACTAAACTTTCCAAAATTCCATCCATGTCCAATTTTTGTCCATAGACTTAGAAATTGGTCAAATTGCTATTTAAGACCTCCTCATTAATATTCCAAAACAATTTCATACTAAAAACTCCTAGAATGCAAGTTTTACAAATTATTCGATTTAGTCCCTTATTTCAATCTAAGCACTTTGGGCATAGGATTTCATCACGAAATTTTTACACAATCATGCAATCATATCATAAACATCAAAATAATTATAAAATAATTATCTCTATCTCGAATTTGTGGTCACGAAACCACTATTTCGATTAGGCCCTAATTCGGGATGTTACAGTTTTCAAATATAGATTTGAGATCGGGCTATTATTAGTTGAGAGTTAAGGAGTTGGATGTACCAAATATTGCTTTCAAAACAAGTTACGGGCATTATGATTTCCTTGTTATGCCTTTCAGACTGACGAATGCTCCTACAGTTTTTATGAACTTGAATAATCGAATTTTCAGACCATACCTAGATAAGTTTGTGATCATGTTTATTGATGGTATCCTGATTTATTCTCGAGATGAATCCGAGCACGCTGAGCATTTGAGGAGTGTTCAACAAATTTTGAGAGAAAATGGTTATATGATAAGTTCAGTAAAAGTGAGTTTTGGCTCAAAGAAGTTGGATTTTTGGGACATATTGTTTCTGGCGATGGTATTCGAGTCGATCCCAGTAAGATTTTGACAATAGTTGAGTGGAAACCATTGAAGAATGTATCCGAGATTTAAAAGCTTTTTGGGCTTGGCTGGTTACTACCGCCGATTTGTCAAAGGTTTTTCGATAATTGCTACTCTTATAACGAAATTGTTGCAAAAAGATGTCAAGTTTGAGTGGTCTGAAAAATGCTAGCAACGTTTTGAGAAATTGAAAGCCTTATTGACTGAGGTGCCAGTTTTAGTGCAACCCGAGCTGGGAAAGGAATTCATGATTTATAACGATGTGTCATTAATTGGTCTTGGATGTGTGTTAATGCAAGAGGGAAAAGTGATAGCTTATGCCTTTGATACAGTTAAAGCCAGATGAGAAGAATTACCCGACATATGATTTGGAACTAGTAGCCCTAGCTTTTGCCTTGAAAATTTGGAGACATCATTTGTACAGTGAGAAATGCCATGTTTTCAATGATCACAAGAGTTTAAAATATTTGATGACTCAGAAAGACTTAAATTTGCGGCAACGATGATGGCTTGAGTTACTGAAGGACTATTAGTTGGTGATTGATTATCACCCGGGTAAGGCGAATGTAGTCGCAGATGCCCTGAGTAGGAAATCCTTGTTTTCCTTGAGAACTATGAACACGAGGATGACCTTATCGGATGATGGTTCAATTCTAGCTGAGTTTAAAGCTAGACAATGTTTCTTCAACAGATTTGCAAAGCTCAGAAGTACAATAGTGAATAGTAAGCTAAGATAGCTCTGTTTGAATCGGGCAATGACTCAGATTTTCGTATCGATTCCAATGGCTGTTTGATGTTACGAGATAGGATTTGTGTACCAAAAGGTGACGAACTCATTCAAAAAATTCTTCAAGAGGCACATAGTGGTAGTTTATCCGTTCATCTGGGTAGTACGAAAATGTATAATGACTTGAAGAAAATGTATTGGTGGTCGGGTATGAAAAGAGATATCTCTGAGTTTGTTTTGAAATGTTTGGTTTTCCAACAAGTGAAAGCCGAACACCAAGTACCTTCAGGTCTGCTTCAACCAGTGATGGTTCCCGAGTGGAAATGGGACAGAATTACAATGGACTGTGTAACAGATTTGCCTTTGACCCCGAAAAAGAAAGATGTTGTATGGGTCGTTGTTGACAGATTGACGAAGTCGGCTCATTTTATACCAGTACGTACTAACTACTCGCTTGATAAGTTAGCTAAGTTGTACATTGCTGAGATTGTAAGATTGCACCAGGTGCCTATATCGATTATTTCAGATAGAGATCCGAGATTTACTTCGCAGATTTTGAAGAAGTTGCAAGAAGCCTTAAGTACAAACTTAAATTTTAGTACCGCCTTCCATCCACAACCTGACGGTCAATCCGAAAGAGTAATTCAAATTCTTGAGGACATGCTTCGATGTTGTGTTCTAAAGTTCCAAGATAGTTGGGAGAAATATCTACCGTTGGTTGAATTTGCTTATAAGAACATTTTGAATCAAGCATAAAGATGGCACCGTATAAAGCGTTATATGGCCGTAAGTGTCGAACTCCTCTGTATTGGACAGAGCTCAGCGAGAAACAAATTCACGGGGTTGATTTAGTTAGAGAAACCGAAGAAAAGGTGGAAGTAATTCGTGATTACTTGAAAGCAACTTCGGATAGACAAAAGTCATTCACAGATTTGAAAAGAAAAGAAATTCAGTTTCAAATTGGGGATAAAGTGTTCTTGAAAGTATCTCCATGGAAGAAAGTTCTCAGATTTGGCCGGAAAGGCAAGTTGAGTCCACGCTTTATTGGGCCGTATGAGGTGATTGAAAGAATCAGGCCAATAGCGTATCGGTTGGCTTTACTGTCGGAGTTAGAAAAGATTCATGATGTGTTTCATGTGTCTATGTTGCGGCGGTATCGATCTGACCCTTCACATGTGATTTCTCCAACAGAGATTGAGATTCAACTGGATATGACGTATGGTGAGGAACTGATCAAAATTTTAGCCTGGGAAGTGAAACAATTGAGAAATAAAAGTATAGCCCTAGTAAAAATCTTGTAGCAAAGACACGGAGTCGAGGAAGCAATGTGGGACCTTGAGGAGGCTATGAGAAAATAGTATCCAAACCTCTTTTCCGGTAAGATTTTCGAGGACAAAAATCCCTAAAGGGGGAGAGTTGTAACATCCCAATTTTAGGTCTGGTCAGAACAGTGGTTTCGGGATCACAAATCTGATGCAGTAAAATTTATTTTTATTGTATTTTTATATTCTATAGTTTCACCGAATGATTTTGTGAAAATTTCGTTCAAAAATTTTAACGTTTGGGCACTCAATTTAGTCAAAAGGATTAAATCGTAAAAATTGCAAAAGTTGAGTTCTAAATTTTAAAGGTATCCAATTTCTATTAGATTTTAAATTCAAGGCCCTTAGATGGTAATTATACCATTTGTTAAGTTAGTGGACAAAAATAGACATGGAGAGATAAAATTTCAAAGAAAGGCAAAAGGGTATTTTGGCTATTTGGTTAATAAAAGAATAAAAAGCCAAAATAAAGCCAAAATTTGTCCATCTTCTTCAACCCTTGGCTGAAAATCTCAAGCTCACCATAGCTAGGGTTTTTTTCAACTTTCAAGCTTGATTGTAAGTGCACCCTAGCACCGTTTTTAATGCTCTTTACGTTTTTAAAGTCTAATTGACCCTATCTTTCCATTTCTACCACTATTTTGAAGTAGGGTTCATGTTTAAAATTTTACCCATGCATGGCATGCATGTGTTTTGATGTTTTATGGTAGAAAATGAAAGTTTGATGTATAATAAACAACTTTAACTAGGTGATTTTTGATGGAGATGAATAAAAGGACCTATTTGTAAAAAGTTGTAAAATGGGTAGTAAAAATATGATTTAATGGAAAATGTGGGCTGATATGAGCATGGATGTGGTTCGGCTAGGCTTGAGTTACCAAGAAATTGAACACATTTCATTTTACGAGCCTATGGACTAAAATGTAAAATGTCAAAAACTTAGGGACAAAATGATAATTTTGTGTAGGATGCAAATTAATGAAAATGTATGTGTAAAACAATGAATTGATAGTCGAATTTTCTTATATAGACTCGAGACAAGCGATTACAGAATTAGATCGAGGAAAACGAAAGGTCTTAGAATAGTTGAGTTCGAATACGAACCATTCTCAAGGTAAGTTCGTGCAATTTAATTTGGTATGTTATTATGTTTTAATTGAATTGTGTGATTGAGATAATATATATGTAATGACACACACTATGAAATAATCATAAGATGCAAGACATGAATAAAATGTCATTGTCCCGGTTGAACATTGGATTTCGATGGATTATAATAATTTCCTTGAACTAAATAAAAATAATATTGAAAGGATTTAGCCCAGACGGGTAATACTGAGCTACACTCTTTTGAATAAATGTCATGAAATGGATTTAGCCCGGATGGGTAAACCATAATAGGCTAATTAGAGCTAACATTATCGAAGGGATTTGGCCTGGACTGGTAATCCTGAATAAGCTCTTAAGAACGAATGCTAAAGATGGGATTTAACTTGGACTGGTAATCCTGTTTTAAAAATGTGGCTTGAGAGTGAGATCTATGAATATGGGCTCAAGGAGCACTCTAGATGTAGATTAACAGATGATTGACATGTATACCTCGAGTATACTACCCGGGTCTCCATCGAGATTTACAATAGTTCAATGAAAAATTATAAAAATTTATTCAACCACACAGCCTAAACACACGGGCGTGTGCCTTGGCCATGTGACTTCAATTTGTTGATGATGTCATAAGCAGAGAGTTACACGGGTTAGGGACACAGGCGTTTGTGACCGCACGGCCTGCCCACATGGGCATGTCCCAAGCCACACTAGCTTGTGACCCCTGTTTTGGTGAAAAATTTTCTATGCGCCGTAAAATTTTCCAAAGTTCTCAGTTTAGTCCCGAACCACTTTGAATGTATGTTTTGGGCCTCGTAGGCTCGTTTTTGGGATGAAATGAATGCTTATGAAAAGTTTTAAATTTGAGTGGAAATTTGTGTCTCGGTTTAGAATGTTTGCTTGAGTTTAAGTTCGATAATGTCTCGTACCCTATTTTGACGTCAAATACGGGTAATGGGTGTTACAACACATGTGACTTAGCATTCATCATCATCATCATAATTTCATCACAGGTATATAACTAACTTCAGGAAAATTAACACACATATTTATGTTACACGAACTTTCCGAGTATATTATTCAAACAAGTGCACTTATACATACATTCTATAAATTTTGAGTAAATTTACTTATCGTATTCACTTAATCAAACAAGTCAGGCACATAACATCATATGAATGCAAAATAAACATGGATGCTTATCACAATATAAACTTTCATTTCGTTTCATAAAATCACCATAATCCATCGAAATACAACTTTCAATCGGAGCAATGACATTTTACCTATATTTCTCAACTAGTTATTTCATTTTGTACATCATCACATACATATCATGAACACTTATTCATACCTTTCTAAGTTTCAACTTATCACAAACACATTTTCGAATACCTTAGTATCACTTTCAGTGTTTTCAAAAATAGCTCAGTTGGAAAGCATCTCTGTTTCAACAAAACAATTTCATCATAGTCGGGAGATATCACACTATCACAGATTATATATGGCATGTATAGATAGACTCTCACACATGCTAGGTTAGTTTGAGAATAGATTAATCCATAGCTCTGATACCACTAAATGTAACACCCTTTACTTGTATTCGACACCGGAATAGGGTATGAGGCATTACCAGACATAAACACAAGCAAATATACATTCCGAGTTGTAAATTTGGCACCAATTAAAACTTTTTAACAATCAATTACATCATCCCAAAAACAAGCCTATGAGGCCCAAAACATGCTTTGTAAGCAGTTCGGGACTAAATTGAGAACTTTAGAAAATTTTATGATACTTACAGAATTTTTGCTAAAACAGGGGTCACATGCCTGTATGGCTTGGGAAACGCCTATGTGGGCAGGCCGTGTGGTCACACACGATCGTGTCCCTAACCCGTATAACACTCTGTTTGTCGCCTAAGAACAAATTGAAGACACACAGCCATGGCACACGCCCATGTCCCGGGGCCGTGTCCTTCATATGGCTGAGACACACGGTCGTGTCTCAAGCTCGTGTGCTCAATACTGAGCATTCTATTTTGGAACAATTAAGGTGCAGGGGACACACGGCTAGATCACGCGCCCATGGGGCTGACCGTGTGTCACACACAGCCTAGACACACGCTCGTGTGTCTACTCGTGTGGACAAAAAATAAGGCTATTTACCAAGCCGCACTAACACCTACACCAATTCAATGTCACAAAGCATATTATATTTAGGCAACCAAAAACATACACAACAATGTTCAACAAATTCCAAAGTAATATCAACATGTATCATACTCATAACGTTTATTATGCCCTATCTCAATCATGCCAATTTCACATTTATTAAGCTTTATTTATTTCCTTTCAAGATACCTAATTGTACACAAATCTATCATCTCATCTATGAATCACATTTCTAAACATTTCACAATCATACTATAAATCATATTCCATCATTCAACAGCATACCATGACCATATCACCAATGACATAGGCACACATATGAATATACTTAGGCTTACAACCATGTTAGCCAAAATAAACCAATTTACATGGCCAAATATCAAAGCAAACCCTTGACAATTACAAACCAATACTTTTGGCCAAAACACAATGACACATATAACAAAATGACCAAGTCCCTATACATGCCATAAACTCAAAATACTTGAATTCATCAATACCCAAAATGATAGCTTGATAGTGTGATAGGATCTCTGGCGATCTCCAACCCAAGCTAGCTTCACGGCACTATAAAACATGGGAAAGGAAGGGGGTAAGCTATATAGCTTAGTAAGTCCGTATGAAAACAATAAGCAACTCTTATTAATGTTTTATCAAGTCCAACAATTTAAACACAATATAGTACTAATAGCCATGAATTTCACAGTTATAATTTTATTCAGTCACAATGTTTACTCTATTAACTCATAAGCATAATTTAACATATCTTGGCATTAGCCTAACAACCGTAACCTCTCCTTTGAAACATATTACAATAATTAACAAGTCATTTCAAACCTCAAGGTAAACATGCACATGAATTATGAGTATTCTCATTTCAAGCATATATTTTAACATTTTTCAATTGTTCCAAGTTCATATCTTCTCATACTTTCATAATCATTTTAATAGTTAATTATACCAATCTTTCCTTTTTCTCATATCTAATAAATCACAATTTGTGTGAATAAAACATGCTATAACATAACTCAGTTTGGCCTGAAAGCCAATTACACGATTACCAACCAAATTTACCATGTATTTCTTCCATCACAAGTATAGGCCAATAATCACAAAGCTTTCACAAAAACATTCTCATGGAATCCATTAACTCACAATATCATGAAGTCAATGCTTATAAACTTATGTACATACCTGCAAAAATTTGTAATACTTACATGCTCTTTCTCTTCTTTGACATACCTATTGAATTTCCCATTAAACCACTTGGAATGCTAAAGGATACTCGGGAATCTTGTACTCACAGTGTCGTACCAATGCCATATCCCAGATATGGTCTTACATGTAATCTCGTATCGATGCCAATAACCTAGCTATGCTCTTACACGAAGTCTTATATCGATGCCATACCCCAGATATGGTCTTACACGAAATTTCATATAGATTCCATATCCCAGATATGGTCTTACACATTATCTCTATAACCCTAATGTCATGACATTTTCATCCTATCTATTCCAAAGGTTCAACTGGAACTTTCGCTGTATCAAACCTCTATCGGTCATTTTCGTAGTGTCTACTCAATAACATTCACATTTTATTTCAATAATATAGCATTTACCACAATTACATCAATTAGGCATTTATACATATATAATTTAATCCTTATTAAACATACGAACTTACCTCGGGATAAAAATGGCGAAAAGGGCCTAACCGTCAAATATTCATTTTTCTCCCGTTCTAATTTCGAACCTCATTTATCTTGATCTATAATATCACATTTAACCTATTTAATCATTATACTATTCAAATCAGCCCAAAATCACATAATGGAAAAAATACGTTTTTGCCCCTAAAGTTTCACATTTTTACATTTTAGTCCCTAGGCTCTTAAAATGAAATGTACTCAATTTCTTCAATACCCATGCCTAGCTGAACCTTATACATGCATATAGCAGCCCAAATTTTTCATTTAACCACACTTTTACACACTTTTTACAACTTTTTACAAATAAGTCCTTTTTAGGCATTTTCATTGAAAATCACTTAGCAAAAGTCATTTATCATACATCAAAGTACACAAATATCCAGCATGGGTAAAATTTTATACTTTGATTATGTCTTAAATTAGTGGTAGAAATAGATAGATCATGTTATGAGGATTTCAAAAATGTAAAAATCATTAAAACAGGGCTAGAATGGACTTACAATCGAGCTTGGAAGCTTGAAAAACCATAGCCATGGTTTTTCCTTGTAAAATTCGGCCATGGGAGGAAGATGGACAAAATTTGGCTTTTTAATTCATTTAATTACCAAATTACTAAAATGCCCTTAATGAAAAACTTTAGAAACATACCTAACCATGTCCATTTTTGTCCAAAAACTTAACCAATGGTCCAATTACCATTTAGGGTCCTCCAACTTAAAATTTCATAGCAATTAGACACCTCTACATGTAGAACTCAACTTTTGCACTTTTTACAATTTAGTCCTTTTAACCAAATTGAATGCCCAAATGTCAAAATTTTCGAACAAAATTTTCACGAAATCATTCCATAAAATTGTAGACTATAAAAATATGATAAAAATAATTTTTTCTACATCGAAGTTATGGTCCCAAAACCACTATTCCGACTAGACCAAAAATCGGGTTGTTACACCATGTATGTATGAACTTGTTATGGATTGGTACAGGTATGTACATGTATATTATGAGCTTAAAATCAAAGAAGTTACAAAGTTTGTATATAAGCTTATGAATAAGCATTTGAAAGGTTTGTTAGTAATCTTAAAGTACATAATAATATGTTTAGATTGATGAATGTTGTATTTGTGATTAGTTAAGCTTATATCATACGAGCTTACTAAGCTATAATGCTTACTTTTTGTTATTTTTCTATGTTTTATAGTGAATCAAGGCTAGCTCAGATTCGGGAGTCATCGGGAACAGCATCGCACTATCAAACATCTAAGATGGTACTATTGGATTATACATTTTTGGCATATGGCATGTATAGACTAGATATGGTATTTTGGTTGTGATTGTAGCCATGAGATTTGGCTTGTAAATTGTATATGTTTTCATTTATGTATATAGCCATGAGTGATGGCTTATTTTGGTATGTTTGGTATGAATGTGGTTATGGTTTTATAGTTGCTCAAATGGTTAATTGATTTGTAGAGTATAAAATGCTTGAGAAATGCCTTGATGAGGTATGATTTTAGATGTTGTGTGGTTATTTATAAGGAAGTTATGTGAGTGTGAATTATGGTAAATGAACTATATAGATTGATATTGTTTTGGCATTTTTTTAGCTAAATAAATGGTAGTGATTTGAGAATTGGTATAAATGAAATTATAATGGCATGAATTGTGCATTTGGTTGATGATTTTGGTTGCCTAATTGTATGATGAAATGGTACCATTTTGGTTGTTTAGGTGATTATGAATAAGGGTGGCAAATTGGCCTTGCAAATGGCCTATTTTTGTCCACACGGGCAGAGACATAGGCGTGTGTCTCAGCCTTGTGCGACACACGGTCATATTACACGGCCGTGTGTCCCCTGGTGATGAAATTAAATTAAAGTCAGTATGCTCCACACGGTCTCACACACAGGCGTGTGACTGGCCGTGTGGTACAAGTTAGTAAACTCCCTAATTGGCATACAGCCTAACACACGGGCGTGTGACTTGGCCGTGTTGCATAAGTCAGTATACCCTACAGTTTTGGCATGGCCTAGCACACGGCCTGACACACGAACGTGTGTGGCCACTTCGAAGGGCACACGGGCTAGACACACGGGCATGTGGTTGGCCGTGTGACCCAAGTCAGTATGTATGCCCTGTTTCCACACAGCCTAAGACACAGGTGTGTCTTGTAACACCCCTATCCCATAACCATTACAGAAATGGGACGAGGCGTTACCGAAAACTAGGAATCTGATCAGGGCCGTAAAATTTTGAACATTTTTTTTTTGAATAAAGACCATTCATTTACTAAATTGCTAGACGCAAACAAAGTTCGAATTTAACACTTATACAAGTAAGTTCCATAAGATACCGTAATCACATGACTTCTACACGAAGGTCAAAGTATCATTCTACTTATAGTCTATCTATACATGCCATAAGATAATCCAATCTTATGGTGCCGTAATGGTAGATAGTGTGACGGCATCGACGATCCCCGAGTGGTAGTCGAATCCACAACCCTCTGAGACCAAAACATGAACGAACAGAGTAAGCTTTCGTAAGCTTAGTAAGTTTTAAGCAAAACAATAATTTTGTTGAATCAATGACGTTTTCACATATACTTAATCTAGATAAAATCTCATTTGACCCAATATACCTAGCCAAAATTTCACATAATTTAATTCACCTTTCTTTAGCCTTGAGTTTTAAGTCACAAAGTGTTTTCATTCAATATCATTGGTCATTCATTTCAACTGCTCGATGAAATTAATCTAGAGCTTCAACTCGAACCATAATATCAATAAACGCATTACTTAGCTATCACATATATATACTTTGAATAATAATGACCTAGACGGTCGAATATTTCCAAAGCACATTCTTCATCAATCAAGTTCGATTCACATGGTAAGCACATTCTTCACCAATTTTACAACTTTCAATAATCCCATCCACTTGTTCATAATCACCTCCATATTTTCAAGTACTTCACATGATAAGTACTAAATTACCGTATTGGCACATAAAGAACCGAACATATACCTTATCTTGTATTGGCACATCTATTGAACACAACCCATACTCAAATCATAAGGCCTTTGGGCGAATATACATTAATACATAAGAATATTTCATCACATACTTCATTATACAAGCATACCATTACCAATTAGATCATTCTCATATTTGGAGTTATAATATTAATCACATATGCATACCTCCTTGATACTAATAATTCACTTGAAATCAATCCACCAATGAGTAAGTAATACGCACTGAACATCTTAAATACATAATACTTATTTGATGGTAACTTCATCGGATACTCAATATCAAAGTCTTACTTGAATCCCAGCATTTAACCTTCGGGTCTTTAAAACCCGAATATAGTACGAGCTCGAAGCCTACGGACATTAAATCAGGATAATATTCTCGCATAAAGCCTGCGGGATCTTAAACCGGATATAGTATCGGCACAAAAACCCGCCGGGACTTATCACATATATACACTTTCACATCCATCACATTGGCCATTCGGCCTTATCACATATATACATTTTCACATCCATCACACATTGGCCATTCGGCCTTATCACATAATTAATACTACACACCTTTCACAATTGATCATTCGGCCACATTACACAAATAAAGATAGCACACATTTTCATAAAGGCCATTGGATGACTTACACACCTTTGATGTTAGCCATTTTGGCCTCACTACACATACATATCTTGTACATCAATTTCTTCATAACAAATTTGACTAGGTATACTAGTCATTTTACGACTTATAGCTTTACTTTAATACGGATTTTAGACTTTGATTACCAATATTTAATTGATAGCTTATAAGCAACTCAAATAGTTTTATCAAGGTTTACAACATAATCACAAATTCAGCAGACAAGTTTTTTTTTTTTTTTTTTTCAAAACACATTATCTTTCATTTGTCCCAATGATTTATACAAATTTACTCTTTAAAGTTATCATTCACATATTTAAACATAACATCATATATTCCATCATTTAGAAAAGTCATTGACCTTAACATATATACATAATTCATATTCATTCCATTTAAATACTTAAAACTTACCTCGGATGTTATCAAATTATCATGAATCGACTATTCAGCTACTTTCTCTTTCCCTTATCCGAAATTTGTGCCCCTTTTTGTCCTTGAGCTTAATTAAACAAATTCAACTTATTACATCTATATTATTTAAAACTACATTCAGCAATTTATAAAACACTGTAATTATCACATCTCAATCATCCAAAAAAAATCACATTCGGCACATTTAAAAACATTGATAAGTCTCAAAACACAAGCAACACTTATCAAAGTCATGTAATTTACGCACTTTACAAGGCACTACTACATTTATAATCTTACTTTCATACAACCATTCTTCTTTGACGGAATGCTTCCACACTCATGTCTTCATTAACAACCTCTGAAACTACAATTTATTCACATCCTTATTTATGTTACATTCGGCTATCATAATAAAAATATATAAATAGTTACACAATAACCACTTTAGCCGACATTACTACAATTAAAACAGTCACAAGGACTCAATTAGATTCCACCCAAACATGCTTCAAACACTTTTCAATCAATTAGCCTGCCCAAATACTCATTTTAAAACATACACATTTCATTTGAGGCCATTCAACAACAATTCACTATTCTTTAGACCAAAATCGAATGCTCCTTTATGGATTTAGGCTACCAACAAATAGCATAAATTCCATCCTTATGACATTTTACCTATGGCGAATGCTATACTAATATTTTTAAAGAAATATCAATTGGCATATTCACCTTACCACTTCTCAAAATTACAAACAATTCATGTCATCAATTTGGGAGTATATTCGGCATTCAAATAACACATAATAAATTTCTCTTAAAAAAAATTCTATAAATTAGCCTCCATTGTCAAATTTACTAATACATTACCCCTTTAGCCTAAAGTCATTTTAGCATATAATGCACAAACATTATACCACCACCATTAAAAACATGACATAACCGAATTAACAAAATCATGAGCAACGTGTCAAATATAATTCACACTTATCACTACACTTTGGTCAATTTATCAAAATCATTAATAACCATCATTTGATGAAATCACCATAACCAACTTAACAATATAAACAAGCCATTTAAACCCCCAATTTATCAACTTTGACAAGTTTAAAACTCACCTAATGACTAATTACAAATTAAAACTTCAAGAAATCAAATTTAACTCATCAAGAACTTAATGAATACACATTCTTTGACCAAAATCGAAATTCAACGTGGGGTTTATAAGGGATTGCATCTAGCTCATAAATTAAGCTCACAATTTCCTATTCATATGAAATTTAACCTCATGGAGTCTATTAAGTACTCTTAATCCCTTTTCTATCAACAAATTTCAAACATAGGATTTTCTATACAAAACCGTACATGCTTCCATAAAAAAAAATCTAAGTGAATAACTCATGGTTTAAGATAGAACTAAGATACAAACTCAATTTCACAAGTTTTCAACAAAAAAAATGACATGAACTCATACCTTAGAATCAATCTATGCTAATGGCCAAATGTGTCTTGAGCTTTTTTTCTTCTTTCTCTTTTCTACTCGGCAATGGAAAAGAAGAAAAGACCCAACTTTGTTTTTCTCACCCTTTTAATTATTTAATTCCTCTTATAATTTATGACATATAATAACTTTATTTATTATAAAACTATTTGATATTATTTAACTAAAATATAACATACAAAATGCCAAAATGTGTCATTCATGCTCATCATTGCCGTCCACTACCAAGAAAAAGGAATGTTTGACATGCAAGTCCCTCATGCTTCAAACCATGCAATTTTTAGCCACTACCAATTAACCTATGACATTTTCAAGATTTTTCACATAAGCCCCTTTTTATTTATTTCACATCCAAATGACAAAATTAAAGCATGAAATTTTCACACATACTTATTCATAAATAATAAGCATAAAATATAACAATTAATTATTTTGTGACTCGGTTTTATGGTCCCGAAACCACTTTCCGACTAGGGTCAAATTAGGGGTGTCACATGTCTGGAGCCTTGTGAGGCACACAGCTTGTTCACACGGGCGTGTAACCCCTGTATGGTTGAAATTTTCTAAGTTTCCAAAATTTTTATATGTTACTGGCTTAGTCCCAAACCACTTTTAAAACATGTTTAAGGCCTCGTAGGCCCTTATAAGGGACAATGTGATTGTGTTGAATGATTTATGAGAATGAATATTTTATGTTTAATAAATGTATGCTATATGTTGTGAATTGATCGGTAATACCTCGTAACCTTACTCTGGCGACAGGTACGGGTTAGGGGTGTTACATTTTATTGGTATCAAAGCTACAGTTTAGTTGATTCTAGGACTAACGTAACATGTGTGAGAGTCTAGCTATACATCCCATATATACTCTATGATAGTGTGATGATTCTTAACAATTTAAATTTTGTTTTCATAAAGTAATGGATCCTAATCGAGCTATAGCCGATGAGGTTGAGAGTAATGCACCTGCTCCCGCACAAGGGATAGCACAATTTGATTCTAGGCCTGGGACAAGTAGTCAGGGAGGAGAGGCTAAAGAAGCCTTCTTTCAAATGATGAATGAATGGTTCACTCAATATATTTGTACGAACCCGGCTACTCAACAACCTCCACCCTCTCCTAATCCCCAACTCATACCCATAGCTCCTCAAGAAGTTAAGCTTTTAAGATTGAATAAACCTCCTATTGACAAGATCCGCAAACAAGGGGTTAAAGAGTTTAGAGCTAATGTTGATGATGATCCTGAGAGAGCCAATTTTTGGCTTGAAAATACGATCTGAGTGTTTGATGAACTTTCGTGCATGCCAATTGAATGTTTAAAGTGTGTCATTTCATTGTTGAGAGACACAGCATATCAATGGTGGAATACCTTGGTATCTGTAGTACCGAGAGAATGAGTGACTTGGGAATTCTTTCGGACGGAGTTTCGAAAGAAATATATAAGTCAACGATTCCTTGATCAAAAGCATAAAGAGTTTTTAGACTTTAAACAAGGCCGCATGATTGTAATCGAGTACGAGAGGGAATTTGTACAGTTGACCAAGTACGCCCGTGAGTATGTGTCTACTGAAGAAATAATGTGTATGCGGTTTGTTGATGGGCTGAACGAAGATATCTTTAACATCAACAGCTCCATGAAGATATACTTGGGTGACTTCAAAGGGACATGATCAGTTAGATTTTAATTTGCTAGGGAACAATTTGAGCCTAGAGTTGAACAACAACACTTGTTGTTCTAGTTCAAATTGTTGTGGCATAATCCTCTTATCATGCCAATGCTTGGTCTTCTATTTGTACAATTTAGCATTTTCATATGCTTGTGCCTAGAATTCCTCCATTTCGTTTACCTTTAACAACCTGTTATGTCCAACAGTGATCCAATACATATTCAGCTTTTTAATGGCCCAAAATGCCTTCTACTGACATGGCTTTCCATAGGTAAGCTTAAAATGTGACAGCCCTAATGGTGTTTTAAATACAGTATGATAAGCCCACAAAGATTCATTCAATCTAGAGGACCAATCTTTTCGAGTTGCCTTTACCAATTTTTTCAGAATCTGCTCAATTTCTCTGTTAGAAATCTCAGCTTGTCCATTTGTTTAAGGGTGATATGCCATGGTAATCTTATGTTTCATCCCATACCTATGCAAGGCATTAACCACTAGCCTGTAATCAAAATGAGATCCTTCATCACTGATAATGGCTCATGGTGTTCCAAACCTTGTGATGATGTTCTTATGTAAGAACTTTATAATTGACTTTGCATCATTCGTAGGGAGAGCAATAGCTTCGATCAAGTTAGAGACATAGTCCATTGCCATGAGTATGTATAGTTTGCCAAATGAGGGTGGAAATTGACCCAAAAAGTCTATTCCCCAGACAGTACCCAGACAGTAAACAACTCAATCTCCAAGATATTTTGTAGCGGCATTTGATGTCTCTTACATAGATTGCCTGCCCTCTGACAATGATCGCATGACTTATAAAATTCATGAGTATCCTTGAACAGATTTGGCCAATAGAAACTAGATTGGAGTACCTTGGTAGCAGTTCTCATTCTTCTAAAGTGTCACCCGTAAGGAGCTGAATAAGAATGGTGCATGAAGATGTGTGTTTAATCATCAGGGACACACCTTAATTATCTAATTAGCACAACACTTGAATAGGAAAGGTTCATCTGCATAAAAATTCTTGGCATCATGAAGGAATTTCTGCCTTATTTAGCTGTTATCAGCTGGCATCAAACCACTTACTAAGAAGTTCACTATATCGACATACCAAGGTAGTGCCATGGCAACTAACAACTACTCATTTGGGAAGTCTTCCATAATAAGTTTGACATTGCTATCTTCATTTCCAGCCTCTAATCTTGATAGGTGATCAGCCACTAGATTTTCAGTCTCCTTTCGATCTTGAATTTCTAAATCAAACTCTTGGAGTAAGAGTATCCATCGAATTAATCTAGTCTTGGCATCTTTCTTGGTCACCAAATACTTAATAGCAGAGTGGTCTGTGTATACTGTAACCTTCGTCCCAGCTAAATAAGATCAAAATTTATCGAACGCGAATAACACAACCAGTAACTCCTTTCTAGTGGTGGTGTAGTTAAGCTGTGTATCTGTCAAGGTTCTGCTTGCATAATATATTGCATGAAATACCTTGTCTTTCATTTGCCCCAACACAAATGAGTTTGAAAGGCAATGTCCACTCTGGAGCTATTACAATTGGTGCTGCTACTAGCCATTTCTTCAATTCCTTGAAAGCTATTAAACAAGGTTCATCAAAATTGAAAGGTCTATTTTGTTCCAACAAGTTGCACAAGGGTTTAGATATCTTTGAGAAATCTTTAATGAATCTTTTATAAAAACCCACATGGCCTAAGAAACTCCAAATACTCTTAACACTAGTAGGAGGCGTCAAATTTTCTATTACCTCAATTTTTTCTTTCTCAACTTCAATCCCTTGTTGTGATACTTTATACCCTAGAACAATGCCTTCACGGACCATGAAATGACATTTTTTCCAATTTAAGACAACATTTGTTTCTTCGTAGAGGTAAAGAACCAATTCCATATTTTTCAAACAACCCTTAAAGTTATTTCCAAAGGCAGAGAAATAATCCATAAAGAGTTCAAGAAATTTTTCCATCATGTTAGAGAATATTTCAATCATACAACGCTGAAATGTTGTTGGGGCATTACATAACTCGAATGACATTCGTTTAAAACCAAAAGTACCATATGGATAAGTGAAAGTTGTCTTCTCTTGGTCATTGAGAGCTATAGCAATTTGATTATACCTTGAATATCCGTCCAAGAAAAAGTAGAATGCCTTCTTAGCTAATCTGTCCAATATTTGATCAATAAATGGTAAGGGAAAGTGGTCCTTCCTAGTTGCCTTGTTGAGCTTGCGATAATCTTTGGACACTCTCCATTTTGTCACAGTGTGAGTTGGTATGAGCCCATTGTTATCATTGGTAACCACTGTGACACTCCTTTCTTGGGCACACATTGTATATGACTCACCCAAGAACTTTCACAGATATGGTAGATAATACCAACATTGAGCCACTTGATAACCTCTTTCTTAACAACTTCTTTCATGATGGGATTCAACCTTCTTTGTTGTTTAATAGAATTGCTATGGAAATTCTCCAATAAAATTTTATGCATGCATAGAGTAGGGTTGATTCCCTTGATGTCGATAATTGTACATCCTAATGCCTTTTTAGATCGCTGGAGAACTTCTAACAACCTGGCCTCTTGATTGAGTGTGAACTTCATAGAAATAACTATCGGACAGGTGCTGTTGTCACCCAAGTAATTATATTTTAAATGCAAAGACAAAGGTTTCAACTCTAATGTAGGAGGCTCCTCTATAGGGTTTAGGAGGATTCAAAGTGAGAGCTGATAAATCCAAAGACTCAAACATTCTCATTGGTTTGTCCCCAATCTACTTTGCCTCCATGACTTCACTGAATTTTTCAAAAGTCTTTAAAAGTCAGCTTCACATTCTAAAATAATGAAATTGACAGGAAAAATAAACTGATCTACTCTTACCATCACGTCTTTAATTTTACCTTTTGGATGTCTGTAGGATCGATCAGCTAGCTATAACGTGACCGTAGTCGGTCTTGCTTTTTCGATTCCCACCTTCCTAAAGATAGACATAGGCATTAAATTGATGCTCACTCCTAAATCACACAATGTCTTACCAACATAATGATTTCCAATTGAACATGGGATAGTAAATTTCCTTGGGTCCTTCAACTTTGGAGGTAATTTTTTTCTTCAACATCGCCGTGCACCCCTCAATAAGGGCAACAATTTCAAATTTTCCCAATCTTCACTTCTTTAACAGTATATCTTTCATGAATTTCACATAATTGGGCATTTCCTCCAAAGCTTCTACCAACAATATTTTGATGTGGAGTTATTTCAGGATATCCAAAAATCTTTTGAATTGGAAATCTTGTTTACAATTGTGGAATTGCTGAGGAAAAAATAGAGGTGATCATCCTTTGGGTTGCAAATATTGTTTTGCTGTGGAATTTTTATTAGTAATATGATCTGGTTCTACTTCAACAGTCTTCTATTTAGACTTTTTAGTTGTAGTGTGCTGTTTAGATTGTTTTGAATTCTTTCTATGGTTGAGACCTGATTTTCTCTCTTCTACAGTTGCATCTTTAACAATTTCATTCAGCTGAGTCCCACTTCTGAGAGTGATTGCCTTGCAATGCTCTTTCCCTTATGATCTGAAATTCTCAGTATCACTTAGTAAAGCTCCTTGTGGTCTCACATTTAAAACATTTGCTAGTTTCCCCACTTGATGTTCAATAGCTCCTAAGGATGCAACTTGACTCTAAATCACGACATTATTCTCAGCCATTTATTCTTTCAGTAAAGATTCAATAGATGATAATGATGATGATGAAGCTGATGCCTGACCCTGTTGGACATTTTTTCATGGCATGGGTTGATTATAACCAAGCGATATCGTATTGACATTCTATCTAACAATATTCTTTGAATTCTCGTACCTTGATTATTCCAACTAAAGTTTGGATTTTGCTTCCACCGTAGATTGTAGGTGTTAGAATAGAGATTGTTATTCCAGTTGAAATTACTCATGTAGTATACAGATGCTGGGTTTGATAGGCATTTATCAAACACATGGTATTCACCATAATAAATGCAAGATAGCTCAGTTGATTTCATCTCCTGGATTGGAATTGGTCTCTCAATTGTCTTGATCATATTTGCTAACGATGATGCCTAGGCTATCAATAAAGTGATTGCATCAAGCTCCATGGTGCTAGTAGATCTCCTACCATTCCCAACTTACATGGTAGGATATTGATAATCATTCTTGGCAATCCGTTCCAAAATCTCATATGCTTCGTTATAGGATTTATCCAACAAAGTACCATTGGCAGAGGCATCGACTACCATTCTTGTATGTGCATTCAGCCTATTATAAAACATCTCAATCTAAGTCTAGTGTTGGATACCATGCATTGGACATTTTCTAAGTAATTCCTTAAATATTTCCCAGGCTTTGTAAAATGTTTCATCCTCTGATTTTCAAAAAGATGTGATGTAATTTCTAAGCTTTGCATTGATGTTTGGCGGACTATATCATAGTAAAAACCTCTAGCAAAGGTCACTCTATGGTGCCACTATTGCCGACGGTAAAACATTAAGTCACGCTCTTGCATGATCTCTCAAGGAATATTAAAACAATTTAAGCCTCAAGTTGTCTTCAGGATCACTCTGTTGTCAAAATAAATCACAGACTTCTAGAAAAAGTCTTAAATGTAGTCTTGGATCATCAGTGGGCAATCCCCTGAATTGTCCAGCTATTTGCAACATTTGAAACATTACAGGTTTGAAATCAAAATGCTGAGCTTGTATGTGTGGTCTGACTATCCCTGGATTCAGGTCTCTAAAATTGGAACTGCATGCTTTCAATTGGTCTATCTTAGTTATCTATAACACAATGAATAAGAAGATTAACATCCCAACCATTTAGATTCAATGTATCATTTAAACTAGGATTATTCTCTTCTTTAGCCATATTACATAATTCTATTTTCCTTCTTAGCAAAGTTCTCTCAATCTCTGGGTCAAAAGGATACTCTTTGTTAACAGGAATACCTCCACTCATGCATTTATGGAAAACCTGTAGAAATTAAATAAAACTAAGTTAGCTAAAACTAATGAAATAAAATAAAAATAAAAAAAAACCAAATTTCACCAATTACCAATCCCCGGAAACAATGCCAAAAACTTGTCCTATGTGAATATGATGTGCAAATTGTGCAATTATACACGTCGAATCAAGTAATAAAGTGATAAGTGAGATCGTATCCATAGGGATTAGATAGGTATAATTTGGTTGAGTTATTAAAGTTAAATTTGATTAATGCTAAGCAAAATAACAATGAGAATGCGATGTCAAAATGACATGATGGTGACGTATAAAATGTTGAAACAAAACAAATAAACGAAACAAGAATGTCACAATAAAGCCACTATAGAAAATAAGATACTGCAATGTTGATTAGGACTATTGGGATTATTGATGCATCTACCTTCTCTAACTATTAATGCCAATACAAAGTCTTGAACATTCTACTACTCTACAGGTTTCTACAGTAGTCTGCTTCTTTCGAGAGCTAAACCTTGTATTGCCTCTCGTAAACCACTATATGTCTATAGACTTGAGTTCGGTTACCATTAATATTTTCTACCTTCTTTCATATGAGGCAAGGTTCAATGTCTAGAGGTTGTTGCGGATAAAAATTTTATGATTCACTCATATTTTCCAATGTCTATCTAGTTAACCTAACCCTATCGAAATTAAGTTATCTTTAATAGCCTACTGCACATTCGTCAATGCAAAGCCTGTATAAAGCATGAAATACCATTGAATAAAATAGAAGAATAATTCCAACTTAAACTTTAATAATTAATGTAACATCCCAAAATAGGGCCTAAATGGAATAGTGGTTGCGAAACCACGAATTCGAGGTCAAAATTTTTTTTATTTTGATTAAGTTTTAAGGTTTATTCATTGATTGAATAATTGTGTGAAAATTTCGTGAAGAAATTTTATGTATAAGTGCCTAATTTGATAATTAGGACTAAATTGTAAAATTAGCAAAATGTGTGTTCTAGATAATAAAGGGGATTTGATTGAAATGGGTTCTTAAAGTGGAGGTCCTTATTTAGTAATTAGACCATTATATTTAAGTTTGTACAAAAATGGGCAAGAATAGGACAAATTTGAAAGAAAAGCCTTTAAAGGCATTTTGGTCATTTAGTAATTAAAAGAATTAAAAAGGGAAAATAAAGCCAAAATTGGTCCATCTTCTTCATGGAGGCCGAATATAGCATGGGGAAAGCCATGGTTAGGGTTTCCAAGCTTTCCAAGATCAATAGTAAGTCCGTTCTAGCCTCGTTTTTAATGTTCTTTACGTTTTTGGAGTCCCGGTAACTTGATTTAGCTTATTCTAGCAATAATTCATGCTAGGGTTCATATTTGGAAAAATACCCATAGGTTAAATATGTTTATTTTGATGTTTTATGGTAGAATATGAAACTTGAAATTATGTTAAACAACTTTTGCTAAGCGATTTTAAGTGAAAACGAGTAAAAAGACATAATCAGTAAAAATACCTAATGTTCATAAGTACATGATAGAGTGGGAATTTGATGTTGCCATAGAAGGGAAAAATTTTCAGCATATCATAAAACATAATAAAAATGGATAAATTTTAATTTCTGAGCCTAGGGGCAAAATCATAATTCTGCAAAGGTTTAAGGGCAAAATTGTAATTTTGCCAAAGTTTGAGTTAGGGAATGTTTTGAATAGTACATTAATTAAATAATTGAAATATGATGTTTTAGATCCCGAAAAGTGAGATTTGGACCTAGAACGGGAGAAAAACCAAAAATCGGGAATGTTGGTAAAATGGTCGTTTTGGTATCGAGGTAAGTTCATATGTTTAATAAGCATTTAATTATGCATATTTGAATGATAAATTGATATTTTGGCCATAAATACTTTAGTATTGAGTTTCAGATAGAATGATTAATGTTCGATAATAATTCGATATTGGAAAGAGAACTTGTATAATTTATATGTAAGATCATATTTTGTATTATAGCTTTGTATGATAACAAAAAAGTATTGACTAGCATAGTTTGATGAGAATAAGTTAAGTTGATGATATAATGAGGTTGAGAATGTAAGTATGTAAGTTGAGTAGCATTTTATTATTATGCAATTATTGTTATTAGTATTGTTATTATTGAGTTATGCGACTAACCTTGAGAATTTGAGCAAGTTTGTTTTAGCTATGACTTGACAAGGCATTGATATCTCAAAGTCCATGGTTGTACCATGTCAATTAAGGAAGAATTGACGGAAAAGTCCATGTAACACCCCTAACCCGTATCCATCGCTGGACCAGGGTTATGAAATATTGCTAGTCATATCACAACTTCTACTAATATGTATTATATTTTAATATTTAAAATTTAACTCACAGCAATGCTCATATTTTTGCCTAATATTAAATCTTAAATCACATGACATTTATATGCTGACATAGTTTAAAACATAAATCAATATATAATAAAAAAAATTACATATATAATATAACAAATTATCAACTTCTTTTATGGTATTCGAAAACTTAATAAAAAGTCAGACATTTCATTTCATACTTCTATGTAAACATAAATGTGTAGTCAGTTAATTCAATTCATATGGTATTGTCAAATAATATATTCAGCTTTAATAATTTCTTGACTTCACGAATAACTAGCAAAATTTCTATATCATGCATATATTATATTGACTATAATAAAAGCACATGTAAATCTCATTTAATGAATCATGATTGAGTACTTCAATACGCATAATCATTGTCAATAAACCAAACCCCCCTAATAAATTTAAGGCCTAATATGTCTAATTCATCATGATAAATAAATTATCATATACACTATTAATATCATATTTATACAAATTTGCGTAAGTATCTAGATTTTTTTAACAAATAATGCATGGCTTATCATAGCACAGTTCACATTTATTATACCCCACATGGACGAAACACTTAGCAATTTCACAATTATTATATATCATGTTTATACCTTAATAAAGACTCAAATTTACGATAACTTAATATTAACAATTCATCCGGCTATATATAAATAGACACCCAAAACATATTCAAATGAGCTTTACAATGGGTCACATTTACGATTTAATAAACAACCCAACACAAATGAAATGCAAATTTATTCCATCTAATTAACTAACCCATAACTCACATACACTTCTCTCCAATCATAACCATGACCAAAACACATTCATGAATATCCAAATTCATCATCGTTTCAGATATATATAATACCTACTACGATATCATGCATTCTTGGCACATAACATTATGACAAAAACATACATAGACTATGAGCTACATAACCAAATTTAAATATAGAGATTAAGCCATTTTCGTATGGCTTGGTTATACATATCCAAAATTCATCAAGTCAAGCACGCTTTAGTCTATACATGCCATAATTCGTATTTAACTTATAAAGGTACCAAAATAGTAGATAGTGTGATGAGCCTCGCTGACAATCCCCGAGCTTGTAACTTGATTTCAAAAATCTAAAAGAAAAAACAGAAACAAATATACACATAGTAAGCTATTATAGCTTAGCAAGTCATAAGCAAGTAATTGACCTAACAAAGTGTTTAATTCAATTAGGCTAATACATTGTAAATAAAAACTAAATACCATTTAATTTCAACTTAAAACCTGTATATAAATCCCCATGTATACATTCGCACATGGTCATTATCTTGGTCGAATGGTCAAAAGGCCAAATTGTTTTATTATCATTCAACTTTCCAAACAACTAATTATATTATAATCAAACCTGCATATACTTTTTACATAAGTTAGTAAATCACAATATAATATCGTATAAATATTTATATATATATATATATATCACCAACAGGGCCATTTATATATATAATCATACACTTGCATATAATTATGAATCATTTCTTGATGATCAACTTTTAAAATCACAAAGTCGAATTCACATACCAACATTACTTAAATTTATTAATATCTTCACATGAACAAACAAATATCAAGTATAAACTTATCTTATCATTAATAGCCAACAAACTAATTCATACTTGGTCGTTTAACTCATGATACATACTCGTACCCAATTTACCTTTACCCGATGAACCATTTGGAATTGGATAGGACACTCGGATAATCACACAAGTCATATATTGCCAACGTCCCAGACATGGTCTTACATGTAGTCACATATCGATGCCACTGTCCCAGACAGGGTCTTATTCGTAAACACATATCGGAATCACATAATGATGCCATGGTCTTACTCGCACACATATACCGGAATCCTATGTCATGACATATGTATCCTAGCTATTCCTAAGGTTCATTCGGGGCTTTCGGACATCGTAACTCGGTCGAATTGAACTTAGAAGTGTAATAGTCAAATTTAATCATTTTCGGCCATAACATATTAAAATTCTACATTTCATAACAGCATATAATTATAACATTTAATTACCAAATAAACATGTATTTTTGCTTATAAACTTACCTCGGACGTCGTAAAACGGGACGGGGCTGCTAGTCGATAACTTTTATTTTTCCCCGGTCCAAATCTGATTTCTTTATTTCTTGATCTAAACATATTCAAATTAAGCTAATTCAAATATATTTTCATTCAATTTAATCCAAAAAACATAAATAGGTAAATTACCATTTTACCCCTGACATTTACAATTTTACAATTTAGTCCCTATTGCACAAAACACAAAATATGCAAAATTTCAAGGTACCCAGGTTTGGCCAAATATTCCTATTGTTCATACAAGCCCATATATTTCATTTATTTCACATATTAGTCCCTTAAATTATTATTTTTGCAATTAAGTCCTAATTACCCAAAATCATCAAAAACTCCAATACAAAATATGTTAATCTAAAACATATCTTTCATTTTTCATCATCAACCAACGAAAATCACAAGCTATCAACAATGGCTCAACTCAAAATATTCATCAAAATCAAAAATTAAAGCATGGGTTTTGAAGGTTAGTAAGCAACGATCTCAAAAACGTAGAAATTATCAAAAACTGAGCTAGATACATACCTAGATTAAGCTTGAATATGGCCCAACCTAGGTTTCTTTTCTTTTCTTTGGTTATTTTGATATTCAGCAATGAGGAAATATGAACACATTATGTTTTTGTCTTATTATTTTATAATATATCTTATAGTATAACATTTTATTTCATAAGTTACTATTTTAACCTTAATATAAACTATTTATAATTCACCCACTCTTGACCAAATGTGTCCATGCAAAATTTCAAAGGTTTATTTGCATTATAAGTACCTCTACTAATAAAGACAATAGTTAGGCACTTTCACATTTAACCACTAAATTTTTATTTAATCAGACACCTAAACGACAAAATTAAATTACGAAACTTTCACAGATATAAATTCACACAAAATAAATACAGAAAATAATTTTTAAATATTTTCTAACTAGGATTCGTGGTCCCAAAACCACTGTTTCAATTAGGTTCTAAATCAGGCTGTTACAGTCCATGTTCATAACATGCCATTTAAGGAAGAATTGACAGTTAATGATACCATGTAAGACCATGTCAAGACATGGCATCGGCATTGATTAAGGACTCCATGTAAGACCACATCAAGATGTGGCATTGGCACTAAGATAAGAACTCCATGTAAGACCACATCAAGATGTGGCAGTGGCACTAAGATAAGGATACCATGAAACACCATGCCAAGGCATGGCATTGATAAGTTCTATAAGGCAAGGAAATCATGTAAGACCATGTCAAGACATGGCATTGATGAGTTACTATAAGGCAAAAGGTCCCATGTAAGACCATGCCAAGGCATGGCATTGGTGAGTTCATAAGGCAAGGATACCACGTAAGACTATGTCTAGACATGGCAATGGTAAGTTCAAAAAGGAAAAAGTTCCTGAGTAATCCAAAGAGTAAGTCAAAGAAACGACAAGGTGAGAACATGAAGAAAGAGTACAGGTATGCATTTAGCTTATTTAATATTGAGATTGTAAGTAATTGAGATTATCATGTATTAAGTAAGTGATGAGTTTTCAATTATGCTTGTGACACTTTATGACATGATTGACAATATGCCTATATTATAAAAAAGTACTCATGTGTTAAATGAGATGTTACAGGTATGTAAGCAAGCTATTAAGTAAGGTGCCTTTTGTATTCTGAGCCTTTGGTAAGGTTACCGATGAGTAAGATGAGAAAGTAAGAATTAAACATTATTTAAGCAAATTATGACAGCATGTAGTAAGCTAAATTGATTGTTAATGCTTATTATTTTACATGTGAACTTACTAAGCTTTATAAGCTTATTTATTTCACTTTCCCATGTTTCAGAGTACTTAAAACCAAGCTCAGGTTGGAGGTCGTTGGAGATCACTTCACACTATCGACTATCAAGTTACCAAATGGGTATCTTCGTTTACAAACGTTCAAGTTTATGGCATGTAGAGGGACTTAGCCATTTTGTGTGTATGTCCTTATGATATGGCTAAAGAATGGTATGTAAATATTCGATAATGATTAGCTATTGGAATGGCTAATGAAGAACATGTTTCGGTATTATGTATGCCTAAATGGTAGTTAATACAAAGAAATCATGAAAAAGTGAAATTAGCATTAAAATAGTATTGAACAGCAGCAGTGACGTAATCTTGAAAAATCACTAAGAATAGTTCAAATGAAATTAGGTGATTAATGAGGTATAGAATTAAATCTTATTAAGTCTATTTTCATATGAAAGAAACAGAGTAAGCAAAACAAGTGTATATTAACAGATATTTGAATTTTAGTGAGACAGGGTCAGAGCAATTTCTAAATCCCCTATTCTGATTTTATAAATTCACTAAAAAATGTAAAAAAATAATTAGGAGTTATAATTTATATTTCTAGATTCCTTAGTGAATCTACTTTCAATAAAAATAAACGACATGGTTATTTGAATTCTGTACAGGGAGAAAATTGATTCGTAGTGAGGAGAGGTCAGAGTAGTCAAATAGTACAATAGGGGAAACTTTAACTAATAAACTGCACTAATTGGCTAGACCAAAAATTCTGGAAAAACATTTGTAAGAATATATATGAGTCTAGTTTCATGGAAAATTCACAAATTTAAAATTTGAGTTTTATGACTTGAGTTATGATTTATTTAGTGACTATGACGCAGGTGGGCAGTTTTATAAGGAATAATGAAATAAATTGTTTTGATTTGTCTAAGTATTCAGAAAATTTTTAATGTTCCCGATTTGGTCCCGAACCGTTTCAATTGCATGTTTTAGGGTCTTGAGGGCCCTTTTTAGGGACATATTGAATGAATGTAAATAAATTAATTTTAAAAGTAAATTTTATTCCCCGAATTATTAAGTCAGGTAACGCCTCGTGCTCGACTCCGGCGACGGTGTCGGGTAAGGGGCGTTACAATTAATAGACATTAAAGGGTTCAACAAAGTAATCCCGAGCCTAAGAGATTTAGCTCATAGCTGGGTAAATCAAGTTTGTGTGTAATGTAGCAACCAACAACATCTTTAACAAATAAGTTCCAAAAGAAATGTGATAGATTCAAAGGAGAAAATTCGAGATGATAGCTTTCGCCTATCCAACTCTTAACACCAGCAGCGCAATGTCCTGTAGCTACCAAAGATGATGTAGTCATTTTCTCCTTCTTTAGCTGCCTTCTTTCTTGGTCCTTCCCTTATTTTCTGTCAAAAGCTGCTCACCCTTTTTCTATCAAAACTACTCATTTTCTAGGGTTTCCCCTTTAGCTTTTATAAGTTTTACCTTCTAGGGTAGGTCCATCAATCCATAATCCTTTCTCTCTTTTTCAAGTGGATTTATCTAGTACAAGTACAGCTGGTGTTGAAAACAATACGCATTGAGTGCTAACTAGGCATCTTTCAGGCATTGCGATAGCATTTGTGTTGGAAAACTATCCAAAATTTGTCACGACAGACCTTCAATTCTTTACTCCTTTTCCTACACTCTACACCTATCAATCAACCACCAAGAAAATCCTCCCCACACGTAATTAAAAGCAACATGTAATAACACTTAAGTACAATTCAAGCTCTCTAATGCAATGCTCTAAAACTACCAATGCAATATCCTAAAATGCAGCTAAGCTCACCTAAGTACAGACAATTAACTAGCCTAAGAGCATGAAATATAACTCTTTTCAAGAGTTATGAATAGTCCCTTAAAGACAATCCGTGTAAGTAAATAGGAAATCCATTGGAAATTTAAGGTGAAGTATTGGAACTACATTAGAATTAGAGTTACGTAATGAAAGCTTGGTGGTTGGTTTAGAAAGAAGATTTATGAATTTTGTGGATTAGTGAATTTGTGTGACAATAGGAATTTCGAGGATGAAATTCTTTTTAATGAGGGAATAGTTGTCGCATTCGAAAAATTGGGTTAGTAGAAATTGGGTTAATGAACCGAGAGAGTGGTCGCCCGAATTTTATTTATTTATTTATTATTTATTTTAGATGATCTTTTGATATTAATAAATATCAAGTATAATGGTTGAGTAGTGGTGAATTTGTCCATGTTGACTTGTGTTCGAATCCCTTCCCTCACACTATTTTCTATGTGGTGTAATTTTGTCTCAAAACTTAGCAAAGGTTACACCATGTTTTTAAAATAAATGCGGCAGGAATTAAAACAAGGAAGTGAAGTGGTCAAGTGGTTAAGTGCTCTTAAGATATCCTAGAGGTTCTAAGTTCAAGTGATCCCCTTTATGCTCATATGTTGCCTCTCTTTCCTTTTAGTTCATTTTTGCCTATTTGATATGATTCATTGAACCAAGTCACAGTTGACCAAGTTTACCATACCCATTGCTATCCCTACCTTCCTCATTCTCCCATATTCTCATTTCTTTTTCATTTTCTTTCACCTCTATTTTTCTCTCCACTTGAAAAATAACCACCACCCCTGTCACACCCCAAACTCGACCTAGACGTTACGGTCGAATCTGGCGTGTTGCATCAAAGCATCGTTCAAGAATCGAGTTGTCGTTAAAAGTTTATTTCTAAAATTAAAACCTTTTGTATAGGGTTAGCAAATCATCTCGTCCCAAACGTTTGCCAAAATATTTGTCTTGGAATACTAATTCCACTTAAAATGCGAAAGCATTTTGAAAACTTTGTGTTTAAGGCTCGTGTTCTTTAGAAAATCGTGAATATTTTGAAAACTCCAGTTTTTCCTAGACTAGCAGTTTAATATAAGAAATCAAAAGCCCAATTAAAACTTAAACCCACAATGGCCTTATTACATAATAAAAAAAACCAATATGAAATTTAAAATAAATAAAGTCAAGTTGCAAATCCACTGCAATCGTGTGGCCACCTCCGAGTCCCTCGCGGCTCCAAATCGTCTAAGGCTTGGAATTACCTGCACAGTTAGACAGAAAGGGTGAGTTTGCAAAAGATCAGTGTGTAATCCTTTATAATACGAACAGTTAGACATACATTATACAGAAAAAGACTAGGCCTGAGCCCATCACAGAAAAGTATCAGGTGGGCTTTAGCCCAATAAGAGAATTAGGTGGGCCTAAGCCCAATACAGAATCAGTATTAGATACAGATATGCAAACAAATTCCCAGCCCAGTCCAACCAACACACCACCCGTACATACCGACACCATGTAGGGATAAAATCGACCCACCCAGCCAATACACCAAGCTTAGCACCGGTTGCAACACTAAGTCAACAGAATGGCTTCGCGCCGTAGATAGAACGGCTCAGCGTCGTAGACAGAACGGCTAAGTGCCATAGACAGTATGACTTAACAATGTAGATAGAACAGCTAAAGGCCGTAAATATCGCAGCAACGCTGCCAGTTAATAGAACGGTTATAAGCCATAAGTATTACAGAAAGGCTGAAACCCTTGTACAGAACGGCTACAGGCCGAACACTTCCTCCATCAATAATAACCCAACCCCATGCAGTATGTCAAGTCATAAATATTACGTGTATGGAAAGTCATACTTAGTACAATCATATATGTAAATCATAAGCACATCAGTCATACGAAACATAAGGCATAATCGTCATTCTATCATACTGGGGTATTACAGTCATTTTACCGTACAGGGGCATTATAGTCATTTTACACTAGAAGGGTATTTTGGTAATTTCACAAACTAGGGTCTTAACGACCCAACTGAAGGTCCATCGTCACCTCGAGCGACTTAAGTAACCTAATAGACATAACGGTACAAATAGGGCTAAGGCCCATTACTCAGCCCAAGTGGGCCCACACGCTCGTGTGGCCCATTTGGCCCAAATTTAGATACGGCTAAGTGTCCTACATAGCGCAGTCTAATATTTATCACTTACCGCAGATTTAATCCGTGTAGGGCCCACGAGCCCATTGGGCCACACGGCCCCTTTCGGCCCATTGAGGCCCTTAACAGCCTAAGGCCACGAGAATGCTCGTGGCGGTCTCTACTGTTAGTTGCCCATGATTTACGAGCTTGGTTTACCCTACGATTGAAGCACGCTTGTGAGGCCTCAAATGCCAAAGTTTTGGCTTTTCGGCTTTTGCCGACTTCTAACAAAAAAGGGTGTGAATACACACCTGTTTTTGAGAACGCGTCGAAGTCCACGATCACCAACCTTGGTTAAGCAGGTATGAAATAATCCCTCCTCAAACCAGTGATCCCCAACTCATCTTGTTCACTCTATTTAAAGTCAGCTTCTCGCCAATTCTCATGTTAGCTTCCCAATGTGGGATTACTTTCAACCATTGGGAAAATTCCTTATTTTTTCGTGACCACTTCAACCAAAGAGTTCCAGTCCAACCCCACCTACTACGCAGCTCAAACAGCAAAATAAATACTCCATTGTGCATCCCAAGACTTGAACCTCAGACTTCACAGTTACACAACACGCCACCTTGCCACTCCACCACAAGCTCCTTTGTGACACATTTTATCCTCAATTTATTATAAGGTCTATAGGCCAAAGTCCAGGTTCCTTTGAAAGAAAAACCAAAATAAATTGCAATAGCCAAGACTTGAACCCAGGCTCCCTTGCAACCTTAATGACGCCACAACCACTAGACTGCATCCTTCTTTGTGTCATTTATTTCCCACAATATTATAAAAGGCCTACTTCCAAGCATCCAGGGTTTTATTCAATTAAAACCAAAATTTTGGCTAAAGCCTAAGTTTGAACCCAAGACTTTTCTAACTCCTCTTAGGACCCTTAACCACTTGAGCAGCCATTTAATTGTGTCATATCCTTGCACAATTAAATACTTATATACAACCTCCTTAGGAAACAAACTCAAGGCCCAACACCTTTAGGCCCAAAATTTAGGGCGTTACAACTCTACCCCCTTAAAAAAATTTCGTCCTCAAAATTTTTTACTATCAGAAAAGTCGCACAACCTAGCCTACCACACTATGCTCTCGTTGCGCACTCTGATCCTAACAATACAAGCACACGCCAAACCATTTATCCATCAGAGCGGATAGATATCACATGCATACCATTTCCAGAACACACATAATAAATACAAGCTCTAACTTTAAGTGTAACAATACAGTCTAATATCTAAGAAATCACAGTATTTCTGTCTACTGCTTTTCAATGAAAACAAACATCAGTTTCAGAAACTTACAGATTCGACGTCGGAGACTCAGTGTGCCACACTTTTTGGAAGAACTATGTCAAACCTATCTCATATGTAGGAACAACTTTTTAAAATTCCAATTTTGAAAACCCATTCCATAGTTGAGTTTTACAACTTGACTCTGATACCACTAAATGTAACACCCTAAACCTGGCCTAGACGTTATGGTCGAATCTAACATGTTGCATCAAAGCATCGTTCAAGAATCGAGTTACCTTTAAAAGTTTCTTTCTAAAATTAAAACCTTTCGTACGGGGTTAGAAAATTATCTCGTCACAAACGTTTGCCAAAATATTTGTCTTGGAATACTAATTCCACTTAAAACGCAGAAGCATTTTGAAAACTTTATGTTTAAGGCTCGTGTCCTTTAGAAAACCATGAATATTTTAAAAACTAGAGTTTTTTCCTAGACTACCAGTTTAATATAAGAAATCAAAAGCCCAATTAAAACTTAAACCCACAATGGCCTTATTACATAATAAAAAAAATAGTATGAAATTTAAAATAAATAAAGTCAAGTTGCAGATCCACTATAATCGTGTGGCCACCTCTAAGTCCTTTGCGGCTCCAAATCATCTAAGGCTGGGAATTACCTGCACAGTAAGACAAAAAGGGTGAGTTTGTGAAAACTCGGTGTGTAATCCCTTATAATACGAACAGTCAGACATACATTCTACAGAAGCAGACTAGGCCTGAGCCCATCACAAAAAAAGTATCAGGTGGGCCTTAGCCCAATAACAGAATCAGGTGGGCCTAAGCCCAATACAAAATCAGTATCAGATGCAGATATGCAGACAGATTCCCAACCCAGTCCAACCAACACACCACCCATACCTACCAACACCATGTGGGGAAAAAATCGACCCACCGAGCCAACACACCAAGCTTACCACCGGTTGCGGCACTAAGTCAACAGAACGACTCAATACCGTAGATAGAACGACTCAATAGCATAGACAGAATGACTAAAGGCCGTAAATATCATAGCAACACTGCCAGTTAACAGAACCACTATAAGCCATAAGTATCACAGAAAGGCTGAAAGCCTTGTAAAGAAGGGTTACAGGCCATACACTTCATCAATAATAACCCAAACCCATGCAGTATGTCATGTTATAAATATTATGTGTATGCAAAGTCATACTCACTACAATCATATATGAAAATCATAAGCACATCAGTCATACGAAACATAAGGCATAATCGTCATTCTACCATACTGGGGTATTATAGTCATTTTACCCTATAGGGGCATTACGGTCATTTTCCACTACAAGGGTATTCTGGTAATTTCACAAATTAGGGTCTTAACGACCCAACAGAAGGTCCACCATCGCCTCGAGTGACTTAAGTAACCTAACAGACATAACGGTGCAAATGGGCCTAAGGCCCATTACTTGGCCAAAATGGGCCCACACGCTCATGTGGCCTATTTGGCACAAATTTAGATATGGCTAAGTGTCCTACCTAGCACAGTCTAATATTTATCATTTACTGCGAATTTAATTTGTGTGGGGCCCACGAGCCCATTGGACCACATGGTCCTTTTTAGTCTATCGAGGCCCTTAACAGCCTAACCCACAAGAACGCTCGTGGCGGTCTCTACTGTCAGTCGCCCATGATTTATGAACTGGGTTTACCCCACGAGCGATCGCACACTTGTGAGGCCTCAAATGTCAAAGTTTTGGCTTTTCGACTTTTGCCGACTTCTAACAAAAAGGGCGTGAACACACACCTGTTTATGAGAACGCGTCGAAGTCCACGATCACCAACCTTGGTTAAGCAGGTATGAAATAATCCCTTCTCAAACCAGTGATCCCCAACTCATCTTGTTCACTATATTGAAAGCCAGCTTCTCGCCAATTCTCATGTTAGCTTCCCGATATGGGATTACTTTCAACCATTGGGAAAATTCCTTATTTTTTCATGACAACTTCAACCACAGAGTTCCAGTCCAACTCCATCTCCTACACAGCTCAAGCAAAAAAATAAATACTCCATTGCGAATCCCAAGACTTGAACCTCAGACCTCACAGTTACACAACATGCCACCTTGCCACTCCACCGCAGGCTCCTTTGTGACACATTTTATCCTCAGTTAATTATAAGGTCTATAGGCCAAAGTCTAGGTTCTTTTGAAAGAAAAACCAAAATAAATTGCAAGAGCCAAGACTTGAACCTAGGCTCCCTTGCAACCTTAATGACGCCACAACCACTAGACCACATGCTTCCTTATGTCATTTATTTCCCACAATATTATAAAAGGCCTACTTCCAAGCATCCAGGGTTTTATTCAATTAAAACCAAAATTTTTGCTAAAGCCCAGGTTTGAACCTAGGACTTTTCTAACTCCTCTTAGGACCCTTAACCACTTGAACAGTCATTTAATTGTGTCATATCCTTATAGAATTAAATACTTATATACAACCTCTTTACGGAACCAAACTCAAGGCCTAATACTTCTAGGCCCAAAATTCGGGGTGTTACAACACTATCCCCTTAAAGAAATTTCGTCCTCAAAATTTCGGCTATCAGAAAAGTCACACAACCTAGCCCACCATGCTATACTCTCGCTGCGCACGTTGATCCTAACAATACAAGCACACACCAAACCATCTACCCATCGGAGCGGATAGATATCACATGCATACCATTTCCAGAACAAACAGAATAAATACAAGCTCTAACTTTAAGTGCAGCAATACAGTCTAATATCTAAGAAATCACAGTATTTCTATCTACTGCTTTTCAATGAAAACAAACATTAGTTTTAGAAACTTACAGATTCGGCGCCGGGGACTCGGTGTGCCACACATTTTAGAAGAACTATCTCAAACATATCACATATGTAGGAACAACTTTTTGAAATTCAAATTTTGAAAACCCATTCCACAGTTGAGTTTTGTAACTTGGCTCTGATACCACTAAATGTAACACCCCAAACTCGACCTGAATGTTATGGTTGAATCTGGCATGTTGCATCAAAGCGTCGTTCAAGAATCGAGTTGCTGTTAAATGTTTATTTCTAAAATTAAAACCTTTTGTACGGGGTAAGCAAATCATCTCGTCACAAATGTTTGCCAAAATATTTGTCTTGGAATACTAATTCCACTTACAACGCGAAAGCATTTTGAAAACTTTATGTTTAAGGCTCGTGTTCTTTAGAAAATCGTGAATATTTTGAAAACTCGAGTTTTTTCCTAGACTGCCAGTTTAATATAAGAAATTAAAAGCCCAATTAAAACTTAAACCCACAATTACCTTATTACATAATAAAAAAAAAAACAATATGAAATTTAAAATAAATAAAGTCAAGTTACAGATCCACTGCAATCATGTGGCCACCTCCGAGTCCCTTGCGGCTCCAAATCGTCTAAGGTTGGGAATTACCTGCACAGTTAGACAAAAAGGGTGAGTTTTTGAAAACTCAGTGTGTAATCCCTTATAATACGAATAGTCACACATACATTATGTAGAAACAGACTAGGCCTGAGCCCATCACAGAAACAGTATCAGGTGGGCCTTAGCCCAATAATAGAATCAGGTGGGCCTAAGCCTAACACAAAATCAGTATCAGATGCAGATATGTAGACAGATTCCCAGCCCAGTCCAACCAACATACCACATGTACGTACCAACACCATATGGGGATAAAATCGACCCATCCAGCCAACACACCAAGCTTAGCACCGGTTGCGGCACTAAGTCAATAGAACAACTCAGCGCCGTAGACAAAACGGCTCAACACCGTAGCCAAAACGGCTAAAGGCCGTAAATATCACAGTAACGTTGCCAGTTAACAGAACGGCTATAAGCCATAAGTATCACAGAAAGGCTGAAAGCCTTGTACAGAATTGCTACAGGCCGTACACTTCCTCCATCAATAATAACCCAACCCCATGTAGTATGTCACGTCATAAATATTACGTGTATGCAAAGTCATACTTAGTACAATCATATATGTAAATCATAAGTGCATCAATCATACGGAACATAAGGCATAATCGTCATTCTACCGTACTGGGGTATTACAGTCATTTTACTCTATAGGGGCATTACGGTCATTTTACACTACAAGGGTATATTGGTAATTTCACAAATTGGGGCCTTAATGACCCAACAGAAGGTCCACTATCGCCTCGATCGATTTAAGTAACCTAACAGACATAACGGTGCAAATGGGCCTAAGGCCCATTACTCGGCCTAAGTGGGCCCACACGCTTATGTGGCCCATTTGGCCCAAATTCAGATACGGCTAAGTGTCCGACATAGCACAGTCCAATATTTATCACTTATCGTGGATTTAATCCATGTGGGGCTGACGAGTCCATTAGGCCCACACGGCCCCTTTCAGCCCATCGAGGCCCTTAACAGCCTAAGCCCACGAGAACGCTTGTGGTGGCCTCTACTGTCAGTCGCCCATGATTTATGAGCTCAGATTACCCTACGACCGATCGCACGCTTGTGAGGCCTCAAATGCTAAAGTTTTAGCTTTTCGGCTTTTGCTGACTTCCAACAAAGAAGTACGTGAATACACACCTGTTTATGAGAACGCGTCGAAGTCCACGATCTCCAACCTTTGTTAAGCAGGTATGAAATAGTCCCTCTTCAAACCAGTGATCCCCAACTCATCTTGTTCACTCTATTTAAAGCCAGCTTCTCGCCAATTCTCATGTTAGCTTCCCGATGTGGGATTACTTTCAACCATTGGGAAAATTTCTTATTTTTTCATGACCACTTCAAGCACAGAGTTCCAGTCCAACTCCACCTTCTACACAGCTCAAACAGCAAAATAAATACTCTATTGTGCATCCAAGACTTGAACCATAGACCTCACAGTTACACAACACGCCACCTTGCCACTCCACCACAGGCTCCTTTGTGACACATTTTATCCTCAATTAATTATAAGTCCTATAGGCCAATGTCCAGGTTCCTTTGAAAGAAAAACCAAAATAAATTACAAGAGCCAAGACTTGACCTCAGGCTCCCTTGCAACCTTAATGACGCCACAACCACTAGACCACATGCTTCCTTGTGTCATTTATTTCCTACAATATTATAAAAGGCCTACTTCCAAACATCTAGGGTTTTATTCAATTAAAACCAAAATTTTTGCTAAAGCCTAGGTTTGTACCCAAGACTTTTCCAACTCCTCTCAGGACCCTTAACCACTTGAGCAGTCATTTAATTGTGTTATATCCTTGCACAATTAAATACTTATATACAACCTCCTTACGGAACCAAACTTAAGGCCCAATACTTCTAGGCCCAAAATTCGGGGCGTTACAACCCCTTTTCTTTAACTTTTATTTTTCTACCACCACAATTGACCCTTGTGCCACCATTAAGTGTCCTTTTAGCCACCATTAGCACTACCCCTTTTTCTTCCTCTTCCCTTTTGCCGTCGCGAGCTACTACAGATCCTTTTTCCTCCTCCATCTTATTTTCTTTTCTTACTACTTTCTCCCATTCTTCTTTGTTGAAACCTCATAGCCCTCCACCACTATCGGACTGCCACCCCACCATCGCTGGATCTCTGTCATCGGACCACCATTGTCGCTGCTGTTAATGACCAAAATTCTTCATTTTTCTTCCTCTTTCTTTTGTCAATTCTTTTATTGACTAAAACTCACATTTTCTTTTCACTCTATCAATTATTTTAGATCACTCAAATCATCAATCTCATTTCTTTCTCAATTATTCGATCATTCCATGTTGAATCAAGTGTAAGTGTTGTTATTTGGATAAAAAAAATCTTTCACTTAGAGATCCCATAACTTGGCAGAATGGTATAATGCAATAGTGTTAACATAACATATTATTATATAATTATTATCATAGTAATACAATTTCATATTAATTTCTGAAAGTGAAAAGCATCAGAAAAGGGAAGATCCCTAACTTTGCAATTAGAAATCCTTCTTTCAAGAGCCATAGACCGTAGGGTAAGTGTTCAGGAGACCTTTAATAGTCAACCTTTTAAGAGACAATGTCATCAAGGAATCTTAATTAAGAAATGTTATTTTTGTGTTAGATTGTCTTGCGAGATAGATCGAGTGAAATCATTATTAATGATTATGGCAATCGAATCTACAATATAAGGTGTGGGATCTAAATGTTTAATTTGAGTATAATTTGTCACTTTCAATTTTAATAATATTCTATTAAATATTTATTGAATGTACACTATGTACTCAATGCGGAGTTGAAAAACACATCAAATGGGAACCCAAGTAAGTGATCCTAAATCATTAGATCATGAAAACTGTGATTTGTGATGTGTTGATGTTTGTGATGATGACATGTTTACAAATCTCATCTCTACGTTATGTGATACATGGCTTATCTGGTATGTGGATGATTTAAATGTGTGATATATTTGTATGTGATGAGATCCATTATTTAATATGAAAAGTATATTAAAGTATGCTTAAGTGAATAAAAGCGAATATTATGTGATATATGAAAATGTGGGCATGTTTACATGCATATGTGTAAAATTGAGAAATATGTGTTATGTGAGATTACGAGCATTATTATGTGAATAATGTGAAAATGTGAATTATATGTGTTAAATTTGAAAAATGGCCATGTGATAGCCCTAATTAGACCCTAGTCGAAATGTGGTTTCGGAACCACAAAATTGAGTCATAAAAATTTAATTTAAATTTAACTACATATATTTTATGAGTGGTGGTCTATGGGTGCAAACTTGATGTATTAATTTAGTCTAAGAAATGTGAATTTTCATAGTAGGACTTAGTTGAGAAACTTAGAAAATTATGATAGGTAAATTGCAAGGATTAAGCAATTACAAAGTGGGAAAGTTTGGATTTGCATGTTAAATTACCCAAAATTAAAGTAATGGCTGGCCAAGTAATGATTCTTCTTCCACTAAGTTGAATTTGTTATAATTTTATATTAGTTAATGGTTAAATAAAAAAATAAAAGAAATTAATTAATAGGAAAAGATAAATAAAATAAGAAAAGAGAGAGAGAAAGTAGTCATCTTCATCCTCTTGCAAGTGCCGTAACTTAGGTGAAGGAAGGAGGAAATTCTTTTGCATATTCGGCCTTCCTAAGGGTTGATTAAGGTAAGGTTCTTGTTAATTCTATGAAATTTTATGAAAAATTTAGTTAATAGTCAAGGTTTTGTTACAACCCATATGTTGATTTTCTACTTAAGTAGATGATTAAATAGGCATACGGTTAGATGGAGTAAATGCTAAAGGGATGGTGTTTCGGATGTTGTTAATGGAAATAGTAGAAAGATGAAAGAAAATCTAGTTAAATACATAGAAATAGGTGGATTTATACGATGTTATAAATAGATGTGAGCTATGCTAGTTTAGGAGAATTCGGCCAAAGTGTTCTTGAGATGAAGCTATGTGTTTTAATAAAATAAAAATGAGATGAAAATTGATATTGTGTATTCGACCATCTAATTAAGTATATAGGTGATGTTGAATTTGATCTTGCACATTCGGTTATATGAGTAAGCACCTTTAAGATATTATTCTTGATTGTACACAATTGACCAAATGAGTGAGGTGGGCTTATAAATTGAGTTGATTTATGATCATGTATATTTGAATGTAAACGTGGTTGAGAAAAGGTTATTTTGGAATGTGATAATACATTCGGTCTTGATGCATTAGATGAATAGGTATTGAGGTTTTAATGTCTTGATCAAGTACGGATATGAAGTGTTGTGAAAATTATTATAATATATGTGAGAAATTAGCAAGGGTAGTCGTTGTATATACAAAAATATATACGTGTGTTATATATATGTGTAATGGAAATATTGATTTGATTTTTGATAGTAATATGATATTATGTGATTATTAGCGTAAACGACTCAAAGGCCTAAAGTAGAAAGGAATCAAATCTTACCATGTGTTTCTCATGATATGAAAATCATCTTGATTTATTTGGATACAAATAACTAACAAGGTGATTAAACTAGTTAATTTACTTTGATTAAGCTCAAGAACTTAAAGGAGGGGAATCAAGCAAGGGCAAAGCGAAGAACATCGAGTAGCCGATTGGAACTGTCCTTATCTAACAAGAGGTAAGTCTCAAAGCAATAAAAAGCTGGCTATTCTATACATCATTAGTATATACATGTCATAAAGGAATTACTCTAGTTCATGTATTCTTGATTGAAAGATTTGTGGCTGGTTATATTTAGTTAATTAAATTAATCCTTTATGTATAACGGAATGACATTGGGCACTATGTGTGCATATTGGTAGGGCACTATGTGTGCGTATTTGTAAGGCACTATGTGTGCGTATTTGCATGGCACTATGTGTGCGTAATTATATGGCACTATGTGTGTGAAATTATTTGGCACTATGTGTGCGGAGTTGAATCGTAAATTCACGTGTGGATTATTAAGACACTTCGTGTGTGGGTTAGCATGGCACTATGGTTGCAAAATTCCTTAATTGAGCCCTACATGTGCGAAATCTGTTATGTGATATTTTGATTTAATAATAGTAGTTTACTAGTATTGAATTAACGGTCTAGACAATATATGAACTTCCTTTCTTTTCTTTGTTCTATTCGACAATTTCTAAGTCAATTATTGCATTTTATTGCTTACGACTACTGAGTTGAAAACTCATTTGGTGTGTTACTTGTTGCTTATTTAGGTTTCTTTGATCCATTTTGTGTGTTCGGGACCATTGTCAAAGTCATCACACCAGCTTGCAACATTTTGGCAACCCTTTTTGGATGGTTTAAGTGAACATTTTGGCATGTATAGGCTAATATTTATTCGTTCGAACTCTGATATGTATACCTTTAGCCATGCGAATATGGCTTAAATACTAAGTTTGAATTTGGTTATGCGTTGTCATGGTTAAATTCATTTTGGATAAAATGCTATATGTTATTAATGGATGGTATATACATATATATATATATGAATGGTGTTATGTGTTTAGACAATGTTTGAGTTACTTCAGATTATCATAACTTGTGTTTGAATGGAAGTTATTTGTAGTAGATATATATATATATATGTGATTGATTGTAAATTGGTATTCTCTATTCGATTGTTTAATAAAATTTTGAGTTAGTATTTTGGATTGTCTGGATCGAATCGTATGATAGGGTTAATATAAGTTTAGTACATGTAAAGTTGTTTTGATTAAATTTAATGATGTTAAAAGGTGTGTTTCGGCTATGAATGAATGAGGAAAGTATATGGTGTTTCAGTAAGTCTAATTATTCATGAAATGGTATATTTAATCACATACATAAGTTTTTGTTAGTTGTAAACACCTGTTTGATTTTGTTTAAATTTTAAAAGATATGTTTTGTCATGATTAACTTACAAAGCATGAAATGTAAGGAATATTATTTGAGTTGGGTTATGATAGTAAATGCTTCGTAACCCCATTCCGGCGACGGATACGGGTTAGGAGTGTTACAGGCCATATCACATGCATGTGGTGGATTTTGTGAAAGGTGGAAGTTATGTGGCAGTTTATCCGTGATTATGTGGTAGTTATTGGCAATTTTGTGGTGGCTTGTCCACAATGTTTCATCATTAGCATTGATTTCATTCCAAATCCTGAATTGCACCATTAAAAACCAAATTTCAGAATTTATTCAAAACTTTTGATCCAATAGAAAACAAACTCAATTTAAAAGGCTAGATATCACCAAAAACTAATAGGCTAACATAACATTACCTTCATTAAGAGATAAATGAGCGTTTGATTGAAAATCCAGAATACCCACAAGCTGAACAATAATAAAATCGAAGGTGCTTTTGATACTTTTATTGAAATTCTAGGGATGTTTAATGTTTGAAACATGATAGAAAACCAAAATAATTGAAGTAATAGAAATCAAAATTGGTGAAGAGTATTTGAGAATTTTCCTCTCTAATGGACGGCACAAAGGAAAGGGGTGAAGGGTTTCTTTCTCTATTTTCCATTCATGTCAAAAGTAGGGTTTGAAGGGGAATAAATTGGGCTAATTTTAAAACTTGGTACATTTTCTTTAAAACTATTCTTAAATTGACCCTTTTACAAAACAATCCTCTTTTTATAATTTAAGGTCTTATCTATATTATTTTCATAAACTAATTTAATTTTCAAAAAGCCATAGTCAAATAGATTTTTGGTGTACTATACTTCAAAATTTTCAAACTCATTTCAAGCCCAAATCCTTAAATTATGCTTGAAACTTTTAGGCACAATGTAACACCCTTTACTTGTATTCGACACTGGAACAGGGTACGAGGCATTACCAGACTTAAACTCAAACAAACATTCAAAACTGAGACACAAAATTCCACTCAAATTTAAAAAAAATTCAAAAACATTCATATCGTCCCTTAAACGAGCCTACGAGGTGCATTAGGAGTGGTTCGGGACTAAACCAAAAACTTTAGAAAAATTTTGTAACACCCCAAACCTGGCCTAAACGTTATGACCAGATCCGACGTGCCACATCGAAACGTTCAAAACATTTTGTATTACTTAGTTTAGAAAACTTAGTTGGTGTTTTAAAAGATACCCTTTTAAATAGATTAAAGTGAATGGAAACTATGCACCAGGTAGGAAACCGGAAAAGAGGAGGTGAGTCCGTCGGACTGCTTAAGTACCAAGCTCCCTTTCGGATCCAATCCTAGACATGCACACTGCCATTGCCACACTCTAACATCACGTATATTTTTAAGAAACCCATTTGATTAAGTCCATCTTAGAAAAGTGATTAATTCTTGAAAAACCATCTGCTTAGCGGAAGCCTTACTTGTGATCGTGTTATTTTGAAATCAATCATTATTTTGGAAAGCGTGCCCTAGAACTAATCCACTTCGATAGTTAAAGTATATCATTTTCATCATAATAAAATGTAAATCAAAACCATAAAAATAAATAAGCGGCCTTATTACATTTAAAAACCCAAAACCGTAAACGAAAATAAAAGGACGTCTAGTTCACCAGAAAGAAACCAAGTTTGCAGAAAATGTGGCCACACTGAGTCCCTCACGGCTCCAGGCCCACTATGGTTGGGGATCACCTGCGTGGATAAACAAAGGGGGTGAGTTTTGGGAAACTCAGTGTGTAAATAAACCCAACCATAGCCTAAATCAGTTCAAACCACAGAAGCAGAATAAATTTGCCTTAGCCCAGAATAGAATTCAGAATAAAGCCCATAGGCCCATAACAGATCAGAACAGATATTACATGCTTATGCAAAAACCCAACCCATATCCAACCATGTACACCCCCATACCATCTTTTCACCATGTGGGGAGACTACTCGACCCACCCAACCACTACACACCACAGAAATATGCAGCATAGCTGCCAGAACAGATAATATGACCGAGTCACCGGAAACAGATATTGTGGCTGAGCCTCCAGAACAGATATATATGTGGCAGAGCCACCAGATCAGATAATTTGTGGCATAGCCACTAGGATGCTTCCTCCATAATATAACCTATGTCCCCATGCAACAGATATTCATTCATGGCATACATCATACAAATTTAAATCATCATGCTTTTCAAACAAAATTAACCCTAGGGGTATAAAGGTCATTTTACACCTAGGGGTATCATGGTAATTTTCCATACAAAGGGGTATTCTAGTAATTTAGCTATCTTAGGGTTTTCATGCATATTTCTACCATTTACGTGCAATCAGAAACACTTACCGCGCATACTTACCGAATTGGGCCCGTTGGCCCATTAACCAATTTTTGGCCCACTAAGCCCAAAATATCAATAATGCATGAAATTGCGCGTACTGCAGTTTTATCACTTCAGATTACCAGAATTATTAACCCATTTATCTTACGAGCATTCGCACACTCATAAGTTCCCAAAATACAGACTTTTCGGCATTTTGGCTTTTCGGCTTTTGCCGATCTAGTCTATGAGAGGGTGTCAGTTACACACCTGTTTCGTGACGACTGCTACTAAGATCCCTTACGATGCCCTACAATGGATTACCACAATTCTTAGATTGCAAACTATAGCACTAATCTCAATATTCACTTACCCATATTCGAACCATGTCCCCAAAAGCCTTAAAAACCCTACCTTTTGTCGAAAACCAATGACTAGATCCAAGTCTGGTTGCTCCAAAGATCCAAGCCTTCGATCCAACACTCAAGAAGACACTAATCACCAAAAGAAATCATCGGTTAGAGACCCTTAAAGCCCTATGCCCAAATTGACAGCCTCCCTAGATTTTAGGGACTTCGGCTTTTTCCTAACTTGTAAAATAAGACTAGATCTGAAGTGATGAGCACTTATCACTTATTCCTTTCTGATTTCTATGTAGATCTGATGTAGATTTATCCTCTAAATGATGGTAGAACTTGAATCCAGCAGATTTGAAGTTTCGGCTATAAGCCCCTAAATCTATGGTATTTTCGACTTTTTAGGTGATGAAAAAGGTGATGATTTGAGGCTATAACCTTGAAGTAATGTTGCCGACAGATATTAAGGGTTTAGAGAAGAGGAATTTTGATCACAAAGGAACAAAAATATTGAAGGATTTGGCTTTGGAGAAATTGGCACAAGTAGTGAGTATAGCTTTCAAGATTTTGGCTTTTTATGGGAAATGACTATGAGGGTTTAGAAACGTCTGAAGAAAAAGATGGAGATGAACAGGATGGTAAGAAGATTCAGCTACGGAGGAAAAAAGAAGAAAAATAAAATGGATGAAGAGAGGAGAAAAGAAAAGATGAGGAGAACAGTCAGGAAACGGCACAAATTACCCTAAATGCCGAATTTATACTAGCACTAACCCTAGCCGAATTTTTCCTCCCTAAAGCTCCCCTTGGCCGGCCAACTCTTGCTCCTTAAGAGTCCGCTATTCAGCCAACATAGCTCTCCCCAATCAACTCCTAAATCCTCTCCCTTATCCTTTCCTCACTCAATCTCCTGAGCAACTCCAACTCTTCCTAACAGTCTTTTACTTCAGTTCCATTACTTTCCATTACTTACCTTTCATACTCATAAAAATAATTCCCTTAATATGCTGTCATTGTGACTTGAACCTGGGTCCTCCCCAACATCCACACGCCACTTATAGCCTTCCCAGTGGCGTCACATGCCACTATGCTACTTGCTTCCTTGTGTTTTATTTTACACAATTAATACTTAAAAGCCCGACTTACGTAACCCCTTTTTCTTATGGAATTAAAATTAACTAAAACTATCGGGTTTTAACTTAAGCTTGGGCCTTCTAGAGGCCCACTAACATAATTAATCCTACGCCAAGCAGACAAAACACAAAATATTAAATTTTACCAACATTTTCAGAATTCTCAAAAATTGGGGCGTTACAACTCTACCCTCCTTAAAGAAATTTCGTCCTCGAAATTTAATCGAATCCAAACAGATGGGGGTATTCTTGTGTTGCATCGCCTCTTACGCTCCCAAGTAGCTTCCTCTCCGCCATGGTTACACCAAAGCACCTTTACTAATGGAACAGATTTCCTTCTCAGAACCTTAACATCTCGATCCAATATTTGCACAGGCTCCTCCTCAAAGGTCAAATCAGTTTGCACATCAATTTCTACAACCGGCACGACATGAGTAGGGTCAGAACGATAACTTCTTAACATGGAGACATGAAAAACATCATGAATCCTGTCTAACTCTAGAGGCAATTCCAACAGATAAGCCACTGGGCCTACTCGCTTCAAAACCCGATAAGGCCCAATAAACCGCGGACTCAACTTGCCCTTCTTACCAAACCTTAATATCTTCTTCCAAGGAGAAACCTTTAAGAAGACCATATCACCTACTGAGTATTCAATCTCCTTACGCTTCAAATCTGCATATGACTTTTGCCTATCAGCTGCTTCCTTCAACCGGTCTCTAATCAACTTGATCTTATCCTCAGTATCTGCCACCAACTTAGGTCCAAGAACCTGTCGTTCCCCTAACTCGGTCCAACGACTAGGTGTACGACATCTTCACCCATACAGTGCTTCATACGGTGCCATTCGAATACTCGCTTGATAACTGTTATTGTACGCAAATTCCGCCAATGGCAAGTAATCCTCCCAACTACCTCGAAAGTCAATAACACATCCCCTCAACATGTCCTCCAGAATCTGAATAACTCTTTCCGACTGACCATCAGTTTGGGGATGGAAAGCTGTACTAAAGTTCAATCGTGTCCTTAATGCCTCATGTAGCTTCTGCCAAAATCAAGATGTGAATCTAGGATCTCAGTCAGAGATAATCGAAACTGGGACACCATGAAGTCGCACAATCTCCGCCACATACAACTTGGCTAACTTCTGAAGTGAGAAGTCAGTACGGACAGGTATGAAATGAGCCGATTTGGTCAACCTATCCACAATCACCCATATCGAGTCTTTCTTCGATGGTGTCAAGGGTAGCCCACTCACAAATTCCATGGTTACCCTCTCCCACTTCCAAAGTGGTATCTTTACTGGCTGCAACAATCCAGAAGGTAATTGATGCTCAGCTTTCACTTGTTGGCATGTCAGACATTTCCCCACGAATTCTGTTACTTCTCGTTTAAGCCCAGGCCACCAATACAATTCTTGTAAGTCGTGATACAACTTATTCCCTCCAAGATGCATGGCACAAAGTCCCCCATGAGCTTCCTTAAGTATTAACTGTCTCAAGTCAGAGTCCTTCGGAACACAAATTCTTCCTCGGAAGCACAAAAATCTTTCGCTATTCAACCCAAACTCAGAAGTTTCCCCTTCCTTAACTTGTTGAAAACGAGCGACCAAAGACTCATCTTTCAACTGCTTTTCCTTAATCCGATCCACCCAGGTTGGCCTTGATTGCAATTTAGCCAACAGACTTCCATCATCAAACAGACTTAGGCGAGCAAACATTTCTCTCAGATCAGATACAGCTCTACGACTTAGAGCATTGGCTACCACATTAGCCTTGCCTGGGTGATATTCGATCGAACAATCATAATCCTTAAGCAACTCGATCCATCTTCAGTTCCTTCTGAGTCAGCAAATACTGAAGACTCTTATGATCTGTGTATATAATACACCTTTCTCCGTACAAGTAATGTATCCAAATCTTAAATGCAAAGATCACTACTGCCAACTCTAAATCATGAGTAGGATAGTTTCCTTCGTGAGGCTTAAGCTGTCGTGATACATAAGCAACCACCTTACCCTCTTGCATCAACACACAACCCAAACCTACGTGTGACGCATCACTGTACACAATAAAATCCTTCCCAGACTATGGTTGAATTAACACAGGTGCTTCAGTCAGAACTTTCTTCAACCTCTCAAAAGCTTCCTGCTGCTTCTCAGTCCATACAAACTGTACTTCCTTTCTTATGAGTTTCGTCAAAGGTGCTGCCATCACAGAAAAACCTTCCACAAACCTCCTATAGTATCCTGCCAACACTAGGAAACTTCGAATTTCTGACACTAACCTAGGTGGCTTCCATTCTAGAATTGCTTCAATCTTACGAGGGTCCACCTTAATCCCCTCAGCAGAGACCACATGTCCTAAGAAGGTTACTTCCCTCAACCAGAATTCACACTTGCTAAACTTCGCATAGAGTTCCTTCTCCCTTAACACTTGCAGCACAATGCGGAGATGTTCATCATGTTTTGCTTCCGTTTCAGAATATACCAAAATATCATCAATAAAGACGACTACGAACCGATCCAAGAATGGTTGGAACACACGATTCATCAAATCCATAAATACTGCAGGAGCATTTGTCAGTCCAAATGGCATAACCAGAAACTCGTAATGACCATACTGAGTCCTGAATGTCGTCTTATGGATATCTGCCTCTTTGACCCTTAACTGATGATATCCAGATCGAAGGTCGATCTTGGAAAATACAGAAGCTCCTCTAAGTTGGTCAAACAGATCGTCAATCCTTGGCAGTGGATACTTATTCTTAATCGTCAGTTTGTTCAACTGGCGATAATCAATACACATTCGCATCGTCCCATCCTTCTTCTTCACGAATAGCACCGATACTCCCCATGGAGACACACATGGCCTATTGAATCCTCTATCCAACAACTCTTGAATTTGAGCTTTCAGCTCTACTAACTCCTTCGGTGCCATCCTATACGGTGCGATGGACACTGGCGCCATTCTAGGCAATAAGTCGATTCCAAACTCGACCTCTCAGTTTGGAGGTAATCCTGGAAGCTCTTCCGGAAAAACATCTTGGAACTCTTTTACAGTCCTAACCTTATCCACTGTTAGCCCCTCCTCTTCCAACTGACTTACGAATGCCAAATAGGCCTCACAACCTTTCCAAATCCATTTTTCAGCCCTCAATGCAGACACCACATTAGACAAATAGTCCCTTCATTCACCCATCATCATAAGCTCCTCACCTTCCGTGGTCTTTAGCATCATTCGCTTAGCAGCACAATCCAAAGTTGCCTTATGCTTAACTGGCCAGTCCATTCCAAGAATGAGATCAAACTCTCCGAACGGCAACTCCATCCGATGTCCAGGAAAAATCCTACCTTGAGTTTCTAAGGGTACATCCCTATACAGTTTTTCTACCCTAACCGAGTGACCAAAAGGACTTAGCACCGATACCCCACTCACAATCTTCTCAGAGCGCACACCCAATGACCCAGATATGGCACATGCAACATAGGAATGAGTAGATCCAATATCCACCAAAGCAGTATACGGCATGCTAGAAACCAAAAACGTACTAGTTATTACGTCAGGTGCGTCACCCTCCTCACGACGACGAGCTGCATACACCAACACTGGCTGTCAAACCTCAGTATTTTCGGCACCTCTGCCAGGCACCCCTCATCCTCGACCATTTCCATTTCCTCCCCTACCTTGTCCACGTCCACGTGGTGGTTGTGGTCTACCTCTCACGGGTTGAGCAACCCTCTGTTCGGTAACTTGAACCTGATCAGCTCTCTGAGGACAGTATTTAACTCTATGCTTCATAGATCCGCATCGGAAACAAGCACCAGAATGTTTCCTACACTCACCCAAGTGTACCTTACCACAGTCTCCAGAGATTGGTGGTCTAACCACATTCACTGAAACTTCTTGAACTGGCTCCTCCACTCTCGCTCTTTTGACATTCTTATTTGCTCCACCCGAAGGTCCAGAATCCCTCTAGAAACGGTTCTGATCTTTTTCACGGTTCTGCCTCTCAGTACGCTTCACCTCCTCAGCTATCTTAGCTTTTTCCACTAAATCACGCTCCCTCTGTGGAGCAATCAGCACCTTAAGATCATCTCTGAGTCCATCCTCAAAGCGAACTCTATGCTCATACTCTGTAGCGACTATTCCCACAGCATACCGGCTTAGCCTCAGAAACTCAGCCTCGTACTCCGCAACTAACTTATTTCCTTGAACAGATTCAGAATTCCTTCTATGGCGCCCACATAACTCATTTGCAACATACTTTCCTTTAAAGGCTGTCTTAAACAGCCCCCAAGTGACCCTATCAGCTAGGTTTCCATCTCTCACGGTGAGCCACCACTGATAAGCCTCATCTCGCAGCAACAATACAGCCTCCTTCAGCTTCTGCTCCACAGAGCAGTCCAAGTCATCCATAATTCGTTCTGTGGCCTCCAACCAATATTCTGCCACATTCGGGCTACACCAGATACGCCCCTAAAGATCTCCACTCCGTTAGCCCGTAGTCGTTCAGAAATCAATCCTCGAATCCCGTTGCCCGAACTTTCCCCAGTAACCCTTTCCAGAACACGAAGCATAGCCTGCGACAGGGCGTCATCCCCGGCACCACGGTCATGAGACTCTACTTCAGTTACCAGTGGTACCGGTGCCTCCGTTATCGGCATATGCCCAGAAGACGCAGTTCCTACTCGAGCACTACCTCAGCCTCTTCCACGAGCTGCTCGCGTACTCATATTGTATTATCTGTTTTATGAATTTTATGCATTAATTTTAGCATTCCAGTGATTATTACAGATGTTTTATGATTCAGTATTTCAGATTTGATTTTTCATAGAATTAATGTCTAGCTACAGTTTCAGTCTTTTATCGAGTTTTCCTATGGTTTCAGTAGCATTCTATCTAGAGTATTCTAGAAGGGTTTCAGTACAGACAGATAATTCAGAATATTTTTAGAAAAGTTCAGAATACTTACAGACTTGGGCCGGAGATTCAGAATGCCACTCAAAGATCCAGATTTTGAAAATAGAGTTATACAATCTTTATAAAACTTTTATTTTCAAAAACCTTTATTTTTTTGTAAACCCATTCCACAGCCGAGTTGTTGCAACTTGGCTCTGATAACACTAAATGTGACACCACAAACTCGGCCTAGACGTTATGACCGGATCCGACGTGCCACATCAAAGCGTTCAAAACATTCCGTATCACTTAGTTTAGAAAACTTAGTTGGTGTTTTAAAAGATACCCTTTTAAATAGATTAAAGTGAATGGAAGCTGTGCACCAGGTAAGAAACCAAAAAAGAGGAGGTGAGTCCGTCTGACTGCTTAAGTACCAAGCTCCCTTCGGATCCAATCCTAGACATGAACACCGCCATTCCCACACTCTAACATCACGTATATTTTTAAGAAACCCATTTGATTAAGTCCATCTTAGAAAAGTGATTAATTCTTGAAAAACCATCTGCTTAGCGGAAGCCTTACTTGCGATTGTGTTATTTTGAAATCAATTATTGTTTTGGAAAACACGCCCTAGAACTAATCCACTTCGATAGTTAAACTATATCATTTTCATCATAATAAAATGTAAATCAAAACCATAAAAATAAATAAGTGCCTTATTACATTTAAAAACCCAAAACCGTAAACGAAAATAAAAGGACGTCCAGTTCACCAAAAAAAACCAAGTTTGCAAAACATGTGGCCACTCCGAATCCCTCACGGCTCCAAGCCCACTATGGTTGGGGATCACCTGCGTGGATAAACAAAGGGGGTGAGTTTTGGGAAACTCAGTGTGTAAATAAACCCAACCATAGCCTAAATCAGTTCAAACCACAGAAACAGAATAAATTGGCCTTAGCCTGCAATGAATCTGAGAATAAAGCCCATAGGCCCATAACAGATCAGAACGGATATTACATGCTTATGCAAAAACCCAACCCATATCCAACCATGTACACCCCCATACCATCCTTTAACCATGTGGGGAGACTACTAGACCCACCCAACCGCTACACACCACAGAAATATGCGCATGGGCGCTGAGAGCGAATAATGTGGTGAGTCACGAGAGCAGAGATAATTGTGGCGGAGCCACCAGAACAGATATATATGTGGCAGAGCCACCAGATCAGATAATTTATGGCATAGCCACCAGGACGCTTCCTCCATAATATAACCCATGTCCCCATGCAACAAATATTCATTCATGGCATACATCATACAAATTTAAATCATCATGCTTTTCAGACAAAACTAACCCTAGGGGTATAAAGGTCATTTTACACCAGGGGTATCATGGTAATTTTCCATACAAAGGGGTATTCTAGTAATTTAGCTATCTTAGGGTTTTCATGCATATTTCTACCATTTATGTGCAACCAGAGACACTTACTGCGCATACTTATCGAATTGGGCCTGTTGGTACATTAACCGATTTTTGGCCCACTAAGCCCAAATATCAATAACGCACGAAATTACGCGTACTACAGTTTTATCACTTCAGATTACCAGAATTATTAACCCATTTATCTTACGAGCATTCGCACACTCATAAGCTCCCAAAATACCAGCTTTTCAGCATTTCTGCTTTTTGGCTTTTGTCGATCTAGTCTATGAGAGGTGTCGATTACACACTGCTTCGTGGACGATCGCTCATCGAGATCCCTTACGATGCCCTACAATGGATTACCACAATTCTTAGATTGCAAACTATAGCACTAATCTCAATATTCACTTACCCATATTCGAACCATGTCCCCAAAAGCCTTAAAAACTTTACCTTTTTGCCGAAAACCAATGACTAGATCCAAGTCTGGTTGCTCCAAAGATCCAAGCCTTCGATTCGACACTCAAGAAGACACTAATCACCAAAAGAAATCATCGGTTAAAGACCCTTAAAGCCCTATTCCCAAATCGACAGCCTCCCTAGATTTTAGGGACTTCGGCTTTTTCCTAACTTGTAAAATAAGACTAGATCTGAAGTGATGAGCACTTACCACTTATTCCATTCTGATTTCTATGCAGATCTAATGTAGATTTATCCTCTAAATGATGGTAGAACTCGAATCCAGGAGATTTGAAGTTTCGGCTATAAGCCCCTAAATCTATGGTATATTCGGCTTTTTAGGTGATGAAGAAGGTGATGATTTGAGGCTATAACCTTGAAGTAATGTTGCCAATAGATATTAAGGGTTTAGAGAAGAGGAATGCTGATCACAAAGGAACAAAAGTATTGAAGGATTTGGCTTTGGAGAAATCGGGACAAGTAGTGAGTATAGCTTTCGGGATTTCAGCTTTTTATGGCAAATGACTATGAGGGTTTAGAAACGTCTGAATAAAAAGATAGAGATGAACAGGATGGTAAGAAGATTCAGTTATGGAGGAAAGAAGAAGAAAAAGAAAATGGATGAAGAGAGGAGAAAAGAAAAGATGAGGAGAACGTCAGGAAACGGCACAAATTACCCTAAATGCCGAATTTATACTAGCACTAACCCTAGCCGAATTTTGCCTCCCTAAAGCTCCCCTTGGTCGGCCAACTCTTGCTCCTCAAGAGTCCACTATTCGGCCAACACAGCTCTCCCGAATCAGCTCCTAAATCCTCTCCCTTATCCCTTCCTCACTCAATCTCCTGAGCAACTCCAACTCTTGCTAACATTCTTTCACTTCAGTTCCATTACTTTCCATTACTTACCTTTCATACTCATAAAAATAATTCCCTTAATATGCTGTCATTGTGACTTGAACCTGGGTCCTCCCCAACATCCACACGCGACTTATAGCCTTCCCAGTGGCGTTACATGCCACTATGCTACTTGCTTCCTTGTGTTTTATTTTACACAATTAATACTTAAAAGCGTAGCTTAGCAGAACCCATTTTTCTTATGGAATTAAAATTAACTAAAGCTACCGGTTTTAACTTAAGCTTGGGCCTTCTAGAGGCCCACTAACATAATTAATCCTACGCCAAGCAGACAAAACACATAATATTAAATTTTACTAACATTTTTAGAATTCCCCAAAATTGGGACGTTACAACTTTCTAGCACTTAGAAAATTTTTCATCAAAATAGGGGTCACACGCTCGTGTGGCTTGGGACACACCCGTGTAGGCAGGCCGTGTGGTCACAAATGCCCATGTCCCTAACCCGTGTAACTCTCTATTTATGACGTCATCAACAAATTGAAGTCACATGGCCAATTCAGACACCCGTGTGCTTAGGCCGTGTCATTCACACAGCTGAGACACATGCCCATGTGTCTGCCCGTGTGCTCGATACTGAGCATTTTGTTTAGCAACAATTTAGGTGCAGGGTACACACAGCTGGATCACATGCCCATGGGGCTGACCGTGTGTCACACACGACTTAGACACATGCCAATGTGTCTACCCATGTGCATAAAAACGTGGCTATTTACCAAGCCATTTTACCACCCTCACTAGCACACATCTACACAACTTCAATAGCATAATTCATAATACAAACAAGCAGCTAATACCATCATAACTAAGGCTTAAACATGTAATTTAAAATCCAACATCTATCTTGCTTAAAACATCATACTTTTTCAAACTCAAACATACCACAAGCACATCCATAATCAAGACAATACCATGACATCCTCATGCCATTATTTACCATGATTAGAATATCAACCTTTCCACACCAAATCATGCAAAATTTCACATTCACAAATGGCATTTATATATAAATATACTCATAACCAATAGTAGCCAACTTCCATGGCTATATACAAAAATGAACTAAACACCATTGCAAGCCAACACATATGGCCAAATTAATAATGACACATATAACTAAAATACCAATTCCTATACATGCCAAAAAATCAAAATACTTGAGTTCATCAAAACTAAAAGTGATAGCTGGATAGTGTGATAGGATCTCCAACGATCTCCAATCCGAGCTAGCTTATTAACCCTATAAGACATGGAAAAGGAAAGGGGTAAGCTATATAATATAGCTTAGTAAGTTCATATGCAAATAATAAGCAACCTCAAACATACATATATCATACAATTAACATAATATAAATTCCTACAAATTTCATTTAAGTCTCATAGTATAACTTACTCATTCACGTCTCACCAAGTGTTTATCATGTTCAACAATATGAACACAAATTATTATAATCTACCATAATCTCATGGTTACAATTTATCCAGTCACAATGCTTACCCCTTTCAACTTATAAGTATAATTTAACATATCCTGGCATTAGCCTAACGACCGTAATATTTCCTTTGTAACATATTATAGTAATTAACAAATCATTTCACATCTCATAATAAACAAGGACATTAATTATGTGTACTCGTATTTCCAAGAATATATCTTAATATCTTTTGATTTCACAAAATTTTATCTTCTCGTACTTTCATGACCATTTTAATAGGAAATTATTCCAATCTTTCCTGTTTCTCATATCTGATAAATCACAATTTATGTGATTAAAACATGCTATATCTTAACTCAATTTGGCCTGAAAGCCAATCAAATAATAGTCAACCGAATTTACTATGAATTTCATACATCACAAGTATAGACCAATAATCACAAGGCTTTCACAAAATCATTCTCATAGAAATCATGAACTCGCAATATCATGAAGTCAATGCTTATAAACTTTACATACATACCTGTACTAATTCGTAATAGTTACACACACTTTCTCTTCTTTGACATACTCGTTAAATTTTCCCATTGAACTATTTGGAATACTAAAGGATACTCAGGGATCTTGTACACATAATACCATACCAATTTTGTATCCCAGATATGGTCTTACATGTAATCTCGTATCGATGCCAATAGCCCAGCTATGGTCTTACACGAAATCTCATATCAATGCCATATTCTAGATATGGTCTTACACGAAATCTTATATAGATGCGATATCCCAGATATGGTCTTACAAGTAATCTTAGTAACCCTAATGTCATGACATTTGTATCCTATCTATTGCTAAGGTTCAACCGGGAATTTCGCTATATGGAACCTCTATCGATCATTTCTGTAGTTTCGTACTCAATAACATTCACATTTTTATTTCAATAATATAGCATTTACTACAATTATATCAATTAGGCATTTATACATATATAATTTAATGCTTATTAAACATACGAACTTACCTCGACATAGAAACGACAAAAACGACTAAATCATCAAATACTTATTTTTCCCCCGTTCTAATCTCGAATCTTGTTTTTCTTGATGTATAACATCATATTTAACTTATTTAATAATTATACTCTTAAAAATAGCCCAAAATCACATTATAGAAAATTTTACATTTTTGCCCTTAAATTTTTGATAATTTACAATTTAGTCCCTAGGCTCGTAAAATGAAATAGAGTTAATTTCTTCAAAACTCGAGCTTATCTGAACCTTATAAATGCTTATAACAGCTCACATTTTTATTAAATCACACTTTTACTACATATTTTACAACTTTTACAAACAAGACCTTTTGACATTTTTACCGAAAATCACTTAGCAAAAGTCGTTTAACAAACAACAAACATGCATTTTCTCCAATCAAACATCAAAATACATACATTTTCAACATGGTTAAAATTTTAAACTTTGACATCTCTTCAAATTAGTGGTGGAAATAGATAGATCTTGTTACGAGGATTTTAAAAACGTAAAAATCATTAAAAACGGGGCTAGAACAGACTTACAATCGAGCTTGGAAGTTGCCAAAACCCGAGCTTTGTCTTCTCCATGCAAGTTTCAGCCATGGGGTAGAAGATGAGCAAAAATTGGCTTTTATTTTCATTTTAATTCATTTTAATTATGAAATGACCAAAATGCCATTAAAGAAAAAACTTTGGAAACATACCTAACCATGTCCATTTTTGTCCACAAACTTAACCAATGGTCTAATTACAATTTAAGGACCTCCAATTTAAAATTTCATAGCAATTGGACACCTATAACATGTAGAGCTCAACTTTTGCACTTTTTACAATTTAGTCCTTTTGACTAAATTGAGTGCCCAAACGTCAAAATTTTCGAACAAAATTTTTAAAAAAAAAAATTCATAGAATTGTAGACCATAAAAATGTAATAAAAATAAATTTTATTGTGCCAGATTTGTGGTCCCGAAACCACTGTTCCGAGTAGACCCAAAATCGGGCTGTTACACTCAATTTTCGGATCTGACACCCTTACCCAGATTTATTCGCATTCCTGACTATTTCATACTATTTGTATATTAAACTTTACCTACATGCTTACCAATCAACATTTCTTTCAATAGAACTTTGCACATATCATCACAACACATATCTCATCTTTATATACACATACACTTACCAATTGTCATAGATACCATCATCCTATATATATACTTCTCCTTGAACATTTCACATATAAGAGTCAGAGTAGAGACTCAACTACAGTAGTTCAAAGCTTTAGACTCAAGCATCCTTCTTGAGCCAGTAGCAACAATTGCTTAAAGAACATAAATTCACTATTACAACTCTTATACACACAAATGACTTCTCATCTCAATTATTGACAACCTCAAGCAAAGCCTTGTAGTTAAAACTTTATGATATGCCATAATTTGGTGTAGTAGATTAAACTAGTTTTTGAATTTGAAGAGCTTGAATACAAGCATTTTTATTACGTTTTAATGAAGTTTTCTTAGTTTTATTTACATTCAATAAAATGTGTAAATTGAGTCTTTTATTGACCTTAGGGGCCAAATGAGGCCTAAGGTTGAGCTAACATACTTTGTGTGTGTGCAGGAGATCATGAAAAGGTTTACCAACTCAATCCTTGTTGCTGTGTTGCAACATAAGGAGTTTGATGTCACAACATAAGGAATTGAGAGCAAGAATTCTGAGACTACCTTCTGTGTCACGACACAACCAAGGGTTGTGTAACACACCCCTGAAGCTATCCTGAATACGTGCATATTGCCTTCGATGTCGCGATATAAGCACTAGGGTGTCGCGACATTGGTCATGTAGGAGAAATACTTATGTGCTAGAGGAGTTTTGGTCTACACAATCAAATATTAAACACGAGAGCGTCAACTGACCTAGGGTTGAGGACGACAACAACCCTAACTCTATAAATAGGCTCATTTGACACTTGTTATAAACAACTTTTCATACTATATAATTTTGATTATAGTTTCAATTTTTAGTTTTTCCCTTTTCTTAGGCCTGAGGTTATTTTCAATTTTGCATTTTTCGGGAGACCTAATTTTTGGAACTCAATTAACTCTTTTTAGATTTCGTACTTTAATTAAATACAATCTAGGCTTTTTTTAAACCTTCGTATCTTGATTTACTATTCATGTTCATCTTTTATATCAAGTTTATTATATTTTGTGATCTATGAGGAATCAGTTCTCTTGTGGGGGATTAGCGAGTGGAGGTATGATTAATTGATTATTGTGCTGGGTTTTCTTAGTGGATCTGTTGTTTGGGAAATGAAAAATTTAAACCCTAGGCTTGATGACTCTTGAAAGTCATTCAGGTGGGAATTAACCCAAAATTACTATGCTTATCCGTGAACACCTTTACCCTAAACTAGTTTGGACTGTGAGGTTGAGAGAAAAGCAGTTCTTGCTAACTTGTTATTCTAGTGGAAGATCAAGAGGTGTAGCTAAGGTAACGACTAGTTGATTGAACAAGGAACTCGAAGCAACAATTAGTTATGATTACCGAAGCAAGCTAGTCATCCATGCTGATTAAGTTTCCATGGCAAATTTCCCAAAGGTTTTCCATTTTTATTATTTTATTTCTTTAGTTATTAAAAACTCTGTCTTTATGTTTAGTCGTAATATAATTTTTTAAGAGTACTAATTAGCTCTATTTGTGCTTAGGTTAGGATTAATTTAGTGCTCGCCTCCCTTAGGTACAGTCCTTGTAGTACTCACCCACTTTATTGTAACTATGTTACAATCTGACCTGTATAGTTATGGATACCGCCTGTTTAACATATTTTTGGTAGGATTTCTACTTTGGACGTTGGTACGTCCACAGGCTGTCAAGTTGTTTGCGCCATTGTTGGGGAGGCAACGTCACTAGTTCAATTTTAATTTTTTCATTTTAATAGAATAATTAGGAAATTGATACATTATAGATACAAATTTTAAACCTCAACTTCACTAACGTTTGCTTGCAATAAGTAACCATTAGTAATATGATGCAAGCATTAAGAACATTTTTTTATTTAGGTTGGTTGCGATCTAGCATCACTCATCCCATTATTCATAATCCACATTTTTAGTTAAATCCTTCCTTAGTAACATGGATTTCTAATAATTTCAGATTTAATGATCATATAATAGAGGACCCTAGAGCCTTTCTGCGGTGGTTTGAATACATATTTAGCATTGTCGCTTACGTTGGAGTTTCGCTAGACATTATTAAATTATTGCTAATTCCATTCGCATTGGATGGGAAATCAAAAGCGCAGTTAGATGCACTTCCACTTGATATTATTACAACATGGATTGAATTTGTACAATTATTTCTTCGTCGGGTCTTGCCTATGACTAAGGTACTCAGTATTTATAAGAAGTTATTTTAATTCAATCAGGACATAACTGAAACATTAGGGGAAGCATGAGAAAGGTTTAAAATGAATCCTCATATTAGTACTGGGTAGAGGTATAAATTTTACGATTCAAATTCAACATTTCTATGCTGGATTGGATAGCCAGAATATACGCAAGTTTGACATCATGACTGGGGAAATTATTTGGAAGAAAACAAGAAAAGAGGTCATAGAAATACTGGAAAAATCCAGTGAAAATGAATTTACCTAGGAGGCACGTCGAAAACTAGAAACTAGAAACTAGAGGGCTAGAAAAGTCTAAACCAAAAGAGAAAAAGTGCAATAGACTAGAATCAATCATTGTGGAATCGGCTGAGCAGGATGAATATGAATCGAAAGAAGAGAAATGGGATGATACCGAACAAGAGAATGACTAGATACCTCTCCAACTTGATTTGTGGAGGCAAAGTAAAGGGCAATCGAAACAAATTATTCTGAACTCAACAAAGATGGCATATTCCATAGTTAATTCTCCCAAGATGGTGTTCAAACCATTACTAGAGCATTTAAAGTATTGGTATTTGGGGGATCATAATACATTACTTGTGATTATAGTCATCGGGCTAAGTTCAGAGTAGGAGGAGGCTCTGTTGAGTGTTTTAAAAACACACAAAAAACCTATAGGATGGATGATAGTTGATATTAAATGGATTAATCATGCATTATTTCAACACAAGATCAGATTAGAAGAAGGAAAAGAACTTTTGGTAGATGCACAACTTAAGCTCAACCCAACTATGGAAGAGGTGGCAAAGAAATAACTACTTAAATGGCTAGACGCATGTATTGTTTATGTAATTTCTGATAGTAAATCTGTTACCCTACATAATGCATTCCAAAGAAAAGAGGACTAACGGTAGTTGAGAACGATAAGAATGAGCTAATTCCAACAAGAATAGTCACTGGTTGGAGAGTATGCATCGGCTACAGAAAATTAAATGACACAACAAAAAAGGACCATTTCCCATTGCCTTTCATTGATCAAATGCTTGATAGATTGGATGGAAAAGACTACTATTGTTTCCTTGATGGGTATTCTGAATATCATCAAATTCCAATTCAACCTTATGACTAAGAAAAAACTACCTTTATGTGTCCTTTTGGCACGTACACTTTTAAGCGATTGCCATTTGGATTATGTAATGGTCTAACAACCTTTCTGCTATGTATGACTACCATTTTTGTTGATATGTTGGAAGAAGGCTTGGTTGTATTCATGGATGATTTCTCAGTATACGGGGACTCTTTTCAAGAGTGTCTAGGTAATCTTGACAAAGTCTTATAGAGATGCGAAGAAACTAATATAGTACTTAATTGGGAAAAAATTTACTTTATGGTCAAAGAGGGGTTAGTGGTGGGACATTAGATATCAAGGAAAGGTCTGGAAGTAAATAAAGCCAAAATTGAAGTTATAGAAAATCTTCCTAACCTACAACTGTTCGAGTGCAAAACTTTCAAGGTCATATCGGATTCTACAGGAGATTCATAAAAGACTTTGCGTACACCTCTAAGCCATTGAATTAACTCCTCTAGAAAGAGACTTTTTATATTCGATCATAAGTATATTAAATCCTTCGAGTTAATAAAAGAAAAACTTATCTCTACTCATATAATTATTACTCTTAATTGGTTAGACCCCTCTATTGTTATGTGTGACACTAGTGATTATGCTATAGGAGCAATTCTAGGACAAAAGAGAAATAAGATATTTAAAGCTATTCACTAGGCAAGTAAGACACTCAAATCAGCACAATGCAATTGCACTACAATTGAGAAAGAAATGCTTACTATATTGTTCGCTTACGAAAAATTTTGCCCTTATTTGTTGGCAAACACAATATATTTTTACACCGATCATTCAACATTGAAATATGTTATAAAAACAAATAAAAAAAGCCAGATTGATGAAATGGGTAGTGCTGCTTCAAGAATTTGATTTATGGATAATGGATAGAAAAGGAACAAAAAATCAAAGTGTAGGTCATCTATCCAAAACAGAAAATGAGTTAGCAAAAGGGACTTTTGAAGAAATTAAGTAGATTTTTATAGGCAAATAGTTATTTAGGGTAGACATCCATCAAATGAGGTCCCAAAATAACAACACACCATGGTATGTAGATTATGTCAATTACATTGCTAAAGGTGTCTTTCCACCACAGGTATCATGGCAAGAAACGAAGAGGATAATGAATGAATCAAAAATTTATATTTTGGAAGATCCGTATGTGTTTTGCAATGTGTCGATCAATTGGTACAAAGATGTGTAGCAGAGGGAGAAATAAACAACATTCTACAAGGATGTCATACATCACTGATCTGTCATAATTATGTGTAGCAGATTAAACTAGTTTTCTCACTTTAGGAGCTTGCACATAAGCATTTTAGTTGCCTTTGAATTACATTTTAGTAAGTTGTGTTAAGTTTAATAAATGTGTAATTTGAATATTTTATTGACCTTAGGGGCTGAATGAGGCCTACAGGTGAGCTAATATACTTTTGAGTGTGAAAGAGACCATTAGAAGGCGTATTAACTTAATATTGGTCACTAGGTTGCAACATGGAGCATGCGATGTTGCAACATAGGGAACATAACAGAACAATTTCAAGACTGCCTTCAATTTCGCGACACAACCTAAGGATGTCATGTCATACACCTGAAGACACCTTGAAGCTAAGCATACTGCCCTCGTTGTCATGACACAGGACCTGATGTGTTGCGACATCGCCTCTGTAAGAGAAATAATTACGAGCCAAGGATGTTTTGGCGCACACAATCAAACATTAAACACGAGGACGACAACTAACTAGGGTTAAGGACAGTATGTAACATCGCGAAATAGGGCCTAGTCAGAACAGTGGTTTCGGGACCACAAATCTAACATTGAAATATTTATTTTATGATTATTATGAGGTCTAGAAAATGAGAATATGCATGTGTTAGAGTTTCATGAAGAAATTCTATGAGTAAGGTTTTCAATTAGAAAATAAGGACCAAATTGAATAAATTTCAAAACTTGGATTCTAGAAGCAATTTGTACGAAATTGCTTTAGATTATTAATTAGAAGATCTTAAAGAGCAATTTTCCCAATTTCTAAGTTTTTGGACAAAAATGGGCATGTAAGGATGAAAATTCAAAGAAAGGGCTTAAGGGCATTTTGGTCATTTGGCAAATTAATGAGATAAAATGGGAAAAATAAGCCAAAAATCAGCTCATTCTCTCCATGTTGCTGCAAAAAATTTGAAGTTCTCCATGGCTAGGGTTTTCATCATTTTCAAGCTCAATAGTAAGTGCTCCCAAGCCCCATTTTTAATGTTCTTTGTATTTTTAAAATCCCGGTAACTTACTATCTCTATTTCTACCCATATTTCATGCTAGGGTTCATGTTTATAAATTTACCCATGCATGAGTTACTTGTATTTTGATGGTTTATGGAGGACTATGAAAGTTTGAGAGATGGTAAACAACTTTTACTAAGTGATTCTTCATGGAAATACCTTTAGGGACCATTTATAAAAGTTGTAAAAATGGGTAAAAAGATGAGAAATAATGGAAAAAAGTGGGTTGCCATAAGAGGAAAGAACATTCGGCTAGGCTTGGGTAAGGTAGAAATTGCATGCATTTCATTTTACGAGCCTATGGACTAAATCGTAAATAATGTGAAAGGTTAGGGGCAAAATAGTCATTCTGCCTAGAGGTGGAATTTAGGCTCGAAAAGAATAATGTAAGGTATTAATGATTCATTTTTGTTGTTAAAAACCCCGAGGAACAAGTTTCGGAGGTCGATCGAGGAAAACGAAAAGTTTCAGAATAATCGAAACACGATACCTTGACGAGTACCAGGTAAGTTTGGATAACTTAAAGTAAACTCATAGTATGATTAATTGCATGATTTATGAATGTATGATAATTACGTTTGATGATGGAATGAAAATCCATGAAATGTATCCTTAATAATGACATGTTGATAAGTGTCCTGGTTGACGTTAAAAAGGGAAATTCGATGGATAAACCATGATTTACATGTGGCTTGAGATCCTGCATGTGTTGCAGAAAGGATTTAGCCCAGACGGGTAATCAGTTGATCTCAAATACAGAAAGGATCTAGCCCAGATGGGTGTTCCTTGAGTGATCAAGCCTCCCGAAGAATATGTGTACATTTTGGATTCAACCCAGACGGGTAATCCGATTAGGGTCTAAATTTAGCCTGGACTGGTAATTCAGATCCGAGTTTATTAAGGGTGTTTGTTGCTATAAGGGATTTAGCCTGTACTGGTAATCTCGACATCACTCCATGAGTTTATATTCTGGGTGATTTAGCCTCGACTGGTAATCCAGCCGTAAGATGTGAGGTTTGCGGGAGTACATACATGAAATGATCGCTCTTATGACTTGACGGTAAATGGATAATCCATCGAGATTTCTGAGAAAATTAACGAGATAATATGAAATATGTATAAATCGAAATGTTGAATGATGAGCTCATCTACGATTAATTACATGGTGCATTGTTATATGACTAACTTTTTGATTGAGTAAATGTGATAGGGAAACCATTCTATTCTTGTTGATTTTACTACCTAATATTGTTGTATGCTAATTAATTGGTAAGTTTACTTCCCAATTATTCGGGCTTACTAAGCATGTAATTACTTACCCCTCTCTTTTACCTATCTTACAGAGCTTGAGGACTCATAAAAATTGCAAGACAGTTGGAGAGTCAACACACTATCAACTAGTCCAGCTTTGGTATATACACACTTTTATTTGTATAGGGTTTTTGTTTATTTTGTTATACGTGTAGGGCTTGGATGGTATGTTTATTCATTTTGTATATGGCCTGGGGATATAACCTATATTGATGTAGGTTGTAATTCTACTAATCATGCAAGTTCATATTTTGAAATGTTCATGTGATGGTTAGTTGTAGTATATTATGAATGGACATATGAAATGTGGCCAAATCACTTGGGATTGGTTGGGTCACAAATGGGCAATGAGTTGTAAAACGAGCCAAGTCCAAAATGTGATTGATGAAACTGTAATCATTAATTCAAAAAGGGTAACCTAGCATGTGCCAAACCAATGATATGTGTTTAACATGCAATTGACCAATTATAGTAGAACTTGAGCATATTTAGGCCATGTTAGATATTATTGGAGTTTATAGTTGTGAGTGGATATTAGAAGGTGACCAAAGGCTTGGGAAATAGCCTAACAAGGTCCACCCCGGTAGACACACGGGCATGTGTCCAGGCCGTGTGTGACACACGGATTGTCCCATGGGCATGTGGTATGGCCGTGTGTCCCCTCCACCTAAAAATTTAAAGTCAGAATGCATGGTAGTAAACACACGGCTAGAGACACGGCCGTGTGTCTCAACCGTGTGGAGGGCACGGCCTAGCACATGGGCATTTTTCTTGGCCGTGTGCCCCTAATTGCATGCTAACGTCATAAATAGAATGCTCGAGTTTTTGGACACGGGCATGTCCAGGCCGTGTGAAGGATAAGGGCTAGGGACATGGGCATGTGCTTGGCCGTGTGAAAACCCTTGTTGGTTCGAAATAGAAAATAAATTCAACTAATTTCACACAGATAGGGGACATGGGCGTGTCCCAAAGCACACGGGTGTTTGCATTACCTTCACACGGGCGTGTGAAGCTTTACTTAAGAAAATTTTTTTGTGAACTTTCGTAAGTTCTCAGTTTAGTCCCGAATTATTCTCAATGTGTGTTTAGGGCCTCGTAGGTCCATAATAGGGACACTAAGATGTCAGTTGATTGGTTTCGAGTTGAAATGAAATTTTATAACCAATAATTCTCAAAAATGTCCAAGCACATGTCTGGTAACGCCTCGTACCTGGTCCCGATCTTGGGTACGGGTAAGGGGTATTACATTTAGTGGTATCAGAGCTATAGTTTAGTAGGTTCTAGGACACCGTAGAGAGTATCGAGTTTAGCTATACATGTCATTATACAAATGTTGATAGTGTGATATCTCCTAAATGTTTAAATTGTTTTTGAATATAGTAAATGTCTTCCAATCAAGCGCAAAATGAGCCCAAGGGAGCCGAGAGCCATGCTTCAGCTTCCGTACAATGAGCTGTTTCTAGTAGTAGTAGAAGGCATATATCTGAAGGCCGGGAAGAGGCCAGAGTTGCCTTCTTTGACATGATGGATGAATGGTTTAGGGATTATTTGTGGAATCGCCCTAACATACCATGACCTCCCCTGCCCCCTAACCAACCTGATGAGGAAGTGCCACGAGGTATGGCACCTGCGAGAGTTGGAAAAGCCCTTGTAGATAAGCTTAGAAAGTGTGGCCTGAGGAATTTAGAGCCAAGATCAATGATGATTCCGAAAGAGCTGAGTTTTGGCTCGAGAATACTATACGGATATTAGACGAATTACCATGCACACCTGAGGAGTGCTTAAAGTGTGCCGTGTCTCTCCTGAAGGATACTACATACCACTGGTGGAAGACTGTATCTTTGGCGGTGCCAGAGGAAAACATCACTTGGGAATTTTTCCAGGCAGAGTTTAAAAAGAAATACATCAGTCAAAGATTCTTAGACTCGAAGTGAAATGAGTTCCTGGAACTCAAACAAGGGAATAAGACTGTGGCAGAATATGAAAGGGAGTTTGTAAGGCTAAGCCAGTATGTGACTGAATGGGTTCAAACCGAGTCAGAAATGTGTAAACGCTTCGAGGAAGGTCTGAATGAAGAAATTAAGTTGTTGATTGGGATTCTTGAGATAAAAGAGTTTGCCGCATTAGCCGATCGGGCCAAGAAGGCCGATGAGCTTAATACTGAGAGTATGCAAGCAAAGAGAGAAGCTCGAGTTTCGAGCAAGAGATCCAGCGGTAAGACGCTCTCATTTCCCACGAAGAAATTAATGAGCCAATATGAACGCTCCACTTCATCGGTAGGATATTCGGGTAGAGCGAGAGGCTCTGAACGACGGAATCAGAAGTCTTCCTCCTCGATGATGACTAGTGTGGGGAGTGTAGATGATCAAAAGCCAAAGTACAAAAGCTGTAATAAATTTCACTTCGGAAAGTGTCGGATGAAAAGGGGTGTGTGCTTCAGGTGTGGTTATCTTGACCACTTCCTCAGAGACTGCCTGGAGTGAACTGATAAAGAGGTGGAAGCAGCCCCAAAGTCGAGTACTCCTATTCCACGAGGTAGACCTCTGAGATATCCTTGGAGTGCTAGTGGCAGTCGAGTTGTGGCTAAATACACTGCAAAGTCAGAGGCTCGAGCCTCGGCAAGAACATATGCAATACGTGCTCGAGAGGAAGCCTCTGCTCCTGACGTTATCATGGGTACTTTTTCTCTTTTTAATACATGTGTTGTTGCCTTAATTGATCCGGGGTCAACTCATTCATACATTTTCATGAGATTGGTGTCTAGTATGAATATACCCATTGAATCTGCGAAATTTTTCATCAGAGTGTCGAACCCATTAGGCAAGTCAGTTCTAGTTGATAAAGTCTGTAAGAATTGTCCTTTGACGATTCAGGGTCATTGTTTTCCAGCTAACCTTATGTTGTTGCCATTTGATGAGTTTGATGTAATACTTGGTATGGATTGGTTAGCCCTAAATGATGTAATTGTAAACTGTGGTAGCAAGTATATTGTATTCAAGTGCCCAGATGGTGAGATACTAAGGGTTGATTCAGGAGAATTAGATACATCACCAGTTGTAATTACCTTAATGGTTTCTCAAAGATATATGAGAAAAGGGTACGAAGCCTACCTTACTTTTGTACTGAACACTAAGGAAACGGAGTTAAAGATTGAGTCTGTGCCAATAGTGCGTGAATATCCAGATGTGTTCTCAGAAGAATTACCCGAATTGCCTCCTGATAAAGAAATAGAGTTTGGTATTGAACTGGTGCCAGGAACAGCTCCAATTTCTATTGCTCCATACAAGATGGCACCAACTGAGCTGAAAGAGTTAAAAGCATAGTTGCAAGAGCTGACGAATAAAGGTTTTGCAAGGTCGAGTTTTTCACCTTGGGGTGCTCTCGTACTATATGTAAAGAAGAAAGATGGTTTAATGAGGCTATGTATAGATTATTGGCAATTGAACAAGGTAACTATCAAGAATAAGTATCCTTTGCCAAGGATCGATGACTTGTTCGATCAGTTGAAGGAAGCCACTGTGTTCTCTAAGATAGACTTGAGGTCTGGCTACTATCAGTTACGAGTTAAGGAATCAGAAGTGCCTAAGAAAACTTTCAGGACGAGGTATGGTCACTATGAATTTCTTGTCATGCCGTTTGGGCTGACGAATGCACCGGCCATATTTATGGACCTAATGAATAGGATATTTTAGCCATACTTGGACAAGTTCGTCATTGTGTTCATTGATGACATTTTGATTTATTCCAAGGATGAGACAGAGCATGCGAAGCATCTGAGAACTATATTGCAGACCTTACGGGAAAAGCAATTGTATACTAGGTTTAGCAAGAGTGAGTTTTGGCTCCAAGAGGTAAGGTTTTTGGGTTACATTGTTTCGGGTGAAGGCATCTGAGTTGATCCAAGCAAGATCTCTGCTATTGTTGATTGGAAGCCACCTCAAAATGTAACCGAGGTTAGAAGCTTTTTGGGCTTAGCCGGTTACTACCAAAGATTTGTGAAAGGATTCTCCATGATAGCGACTCCAATGACAAGGTTGCTTCAAAAAGATGTTAAGTTTGAATGGATAGAAAAGTGTCAGTAGAGTTTCGAGAAGTTGAAGGCATTGCTAGCTGAAGCTTTAGTTCTAGTATTGCCAGAGTTGGGAAAAGAGTTTGTGGTCTACAATGATGCATCCTTAAACGGACTAGGTTGTGTGCTTATGCAAGATGGCAAGGTGATAGCCTATGCTTCGCGGCAGCTGAAGCCACATGAGAAAAATTATCCGACGTACGACTTAGAGCTTGCTGCCATTGTTTTTGCCTTGAAAATTTGGAGGCATTATTTATATGGTGAGACTTGTCGTATATTCACAGACCACAAGAGTTTGAAGTATCTGATGACTCAAAAAGAATTGAATCTAAGATAGCGGAGATGGTTAGAATTAATTAAAGATTATGAGCTGATCATCGATTACCACCCGGGAAAGGCGAATATGGTCGCTGACGAGTTAAGCAGAAAACCTTTGTTTGCACTGAGGGCCATGGATGCTCAGTTGGCGTTGCTTGATGATGGTTCAATCTTGGCAGAGCTAAGGGCTAGGCCGACATTTCTTCAAGAAATTTATGATGCTTAGATTAATGATAGTGACCTGCAAGCTAAAAGAGCTCAATGTGTGTCGACATTGAATCAGACTTTTAGATTGGTTCTGATGGATGTTTGATGTTCAGAGGCAGAGTTTGTATACCAAGAAACGATGAAATTATTCAGAAAATCTTGCCAGAGGCACATGATAGCCGTTTATCTATTCATCTAGGAAGTACCAAGATGTATAATAATTTAAAGAAAATGTACCGGTGGAACGACATGAAGAGAGACATCTCCGAATTTGTATCGAAATGCTTGATATGTCAGCAAGTCAAAGCTGAACATCAAGTACCTTCAGGTTTGTTACAACCTATGATGGTCCCCGAATAGAAGTGGGATAGAGTTATTATGGACTTTGTGATAGGATCGCCATGGACCTCGAAAAAGAAAGATGCTATATGGGTTGTGGTGGATAAGTTGACAAAGTCAGCTCATTTTATTCCGGTAAGGACAGATTATTCACTTGATAAGTTGGTCGACTTATATATATATATCTGAAATTGTGGGATTACACGGGGCACTGCTATCGATAATTTCAGAAAAAGATCCGAGATTCACTTCGAGATTCTGGAAAAAGTTATAAGGAGCCTTGGGTACAAAATTGAGTTTTAGTACAGCTTTTCACCCGCAGACTGATGGTCAGTCTGAGTAGATGATTTAGATCCTTGAGGATATGTTGTGATGTTGCATCCTCGAATTTCAGGGTAGCTGGGAAAAATACTTGCCATTGGTAGAGTTTGCCTATAATAACAGTTTTCAAATGAGTTTGAAGATGGCGCCTTATGAGGCCTTGTATGGCAGGAAGTGTCGAACTCCATTTTATTGGACAGAACTCAAGGAGAATCAGATTCACGGAGTTGATCTAATCAAAGAAACTGAAGAAAAGGTTAAAGTGATACGTGACTGTTTAAAAGCGGCATCGGATAGGCAAAAGTAATATGCTAATCTGAAAAGAAAAGACATCGAATTTCAAGTTGGAGATAGAGTATTCTTGAAAGTATCTTCATGGAAAAAGCTATTGAGATTTGGTCGGAAAGGCAAACTGAGTCTGTGATTTTTAGACCATACAAGATTACTGAAAAAGTTGGACCATTAGCTTATCATTTGGTGTTGCCACCCGAACTAGAAAAGATTCACGACGTATTTCATGTATCTATGTTGAGGCGATATCGATCAGACCCCTCACATGTAATTTCACCAACTGATATTGAAATTAGACCGGACATGACTTACGGTGAAGAACTGATCAAGATTTTGGCTCGTGAGGTTAAACAGTTGAGAAATAAAGATGTGGTTTGGTAAAAGTCTTGTGGCATCAACATGGTGTAGAAGAGGCTACATGGGAGCTGGAAGAAACCATGAGGAGCCAATATCTGAACTTGTTTACCGGTAAGACTTTCGTGGACAAAAGTCCCTAAGGGGAAGAAATGTAACATCCCTAAATAGGGCCTAGTCGGAACAGTGGTTTCGAGACCACAAATTTGACATTGAAATATTTATTTTATGATTATTATGAGGTCTAAAATATGAGAATATACATGTGTTAGAATTTCATGAAGAAATTCTATGAGTAAGGTGTTCAATTGGAAAATAAAGACCAAATTGAGTAAATTTCAAAACTTGGATTCTAGAAGCAATTTGTAGGAAATTGCTTTTGATTATTAATTAGAAGGTCTTAAAGAGCAATTTGCCCAATTTCTAAGTTTTTGGACAAAAATAGGCATGTAAGGATGAAAATTCAAAGAAAGGGCTTAAGGGCATTTTGGTCATTTAGAAAATTAATGAGATAAAATGGGAAAAATAAGCCAAAAATCAGCTCATTCTCTCCATGTCACTGCAAAAAATTTGGGGTTCTCCATGGCTAGGGTTTTCATCATTTTCAAGCTCAATAGTAAGTGCTCCCAAGCCCCATTTTTAATGTTCATCGTATTTTTAAAATCCCAGTAACTTACTCTCTCTATTTCTACTCGTATTTCATGCTAGGGTTCATGTTTAGAAATTTACCCATGCATGAGTTACTTGTATTTTGATGGTTTATGGAGGATTATGAAAGTTTAAGAGATGGTAAACAACTTTTACTAAGTGATTCTTCATGGAAATGACTTTAGGGATCATTTTGTAAAAGTTGTAAAAATGGGTAGAAAGATGAGAAATAATGGAAAAATGTGGGCTGCCATAATAGGAAAGAACATTCGGCTAGGCTTAGGTAATGTAGAAATTGCATGCATTTCATTATATGAGCCTAGGAACTAAATCGTAAATAATGTAGAAGGTTAGGGGCAAAACAGTCATTCTGTCTGGGGGTGGAATTTAGGCTCGAAAAGAATAATGTTAGTTATTAGTGATTCATTTTTGTTGTTATAGACCCCGAGGAACAAATTCTGGAGGTTGATCAAGGAAAACGAAAGGTTTCAGAATAACCAAAACACGATACCGAGACGAGTACCAGGTAAGTTCGAATAACTTAAAGTAAACTCATAGTATGCTTAATTGCATGATTTATGAATGTATGATAATTGCGTTTGATGATGGAATGAAAATCCATGAAATGTATCCTTAATAATGACATGTTGATAAGTGTCCCAGTTGAGGTTAAAAAGGGATGTTCGATGGATAAACCATGATTTACATGTGGCTTGAGATCCTGCATGTGTTGTAGAAAGGATTTAACCCGGATGGGTAATCAGTTGATCTCAAATACAGAAAGGATCTAGCTCGGACGGGTGTTCCTTGAGTGATCGAGCCTCCTGAAGAATATGTGTGCATTTTGGATTCAGCCTGGACGGGTAATCTGATTAGGGTCTGAATTTAACCTGGACTGGAAATTTAGATCCGAGCTTATTAAGGGTGTTTGTCGCTATAAGGAATTTAGCCTGGACTGGTAATCCTGCCGTAAGATGTGAGGTTTGCAGGAGTGCATACATGAAATGATTGCTTTTATGACTTGATGTTAAATGGATAATCTATCTGGATTTCTGAGAAACTTAATGGGATAATACGAAATATGTATAAATGGGAATGTTGAATGATGATCTCATCTAAGATTAATTACATGGTGCATTATTATATGACTAACTTGTTGATTGAGTGCATGTGATAGGGAAACCATTCCATTCTTGTTGATTTTATTGCCTAATATAGTTGTATGCTAATTAATCGATAAGTTTACTTTCCAGTTATTCGGGCTTACAAAGCATGTAATAGCTTAACCCCTCTCTTTTCCCCGTCTTATAGAGCTCGAGGACTCGTAAAGATTGGAAGACGGTTGGAGAGTCAACACACTATCAACTAGGCCAGCTTTGGTATATACACACTTTTATTTTGGTCAATGGCATGTATAGGGTTTTTGGTTATTTTGTTATACGTGTCATTTGGCTAGCCAATGTAAGGGCTTGAATGGTATGTTTATTCATTTTGTATAACGCCTTGGGATATGGCCTATATTGATGTAGGTTGTAATTCTACTAATCATGCAAGTTTATATTTTGAAATGTTCATGTGATGGTTAGTTGTAGTACATTATGAATGGACATGTGAAATGTGGCCAAAGCACTTGGGATTGGTTGGGTCACAAATGGGCAATGAGTTGTAAAATGAGCCAAGTCCAAAATGTCATTGATGAAATTGTAATCCTTAATTCAAAAAAGATAACCTAGTATGTGCCAAACCAATGATATGAGGTTAACATGAAATTGACCAATTATAGTAGAACTTGAGCATATTTAGGCCATGTTAGATATGATGGGAGTCTATAGTTGTGAGTGGATATTAGAGGGTGACCAAAGGCTTAGGAAATAGCCTAGCAAGGTCCACACGGGTAGACACACAGGCGTGTGTATAAGTGTAGGCTGTGTGTGACACACGGATTTCCCCATGGGCATGTGGTATGGCCGTGTGTCCCCTGCACCTAAAAATTTAAAGTCAGAATGCATGGTAGTAAACACACGGGTAGAGACATGGCCGTGTGTCTCAACCGTGTGGAGGGCACGACCTAGCACATGGGCGTGTGTCTTGGCCGTGTGCCCCTAATTGCATGCTGACGTCATAAACAGAATGCTAGAGTTTTTTGACACGGGCGACCACACGGGCGTCTCTAGGCCATGTGAAGGACACGGGCATGTGCTGGGCCGTGTGAAAACCCCTGTAGGTTCAAAATAGAAAATAAATTCAACTAATTTCACACAAGTAGGGGACATGGGTGTGTACCAAAGCACACGAGCGTGTGAAGCTGTACTTAGGAAAATTTTTTTGTGAACTTTCATAAGTTCTTGGTTTAGCCCTGGATTATTCTCAATGTGTGTTTAGGGTCGCGTAGGTCCATAATAGGGACACTAAGATGTTAGTTGATTGGTTTCGAGTTGAAATGAAATTTTATAACCAATAATTCCCAGAAATGTCCAAGTACATGTCTGGTAACGCCCCGTACCTGGTCCCGATCTTGGGTACCGGTAAGGGGTGTTTCACGGTAGCTACCCTAACTTTTATAAATAAGTTCATTTAGCATTTAATAAAACCACCATTCATATTGTATAATTTTCTCTTTAGGTTTAGTCTTTAGTTTTTTTCCCTTTTTCTTAGATTTTAGTTTTTATTCTCGTTCTTGTTATTTACTTTTGTGAATAATCAGATTATGGAATTACTACGAAACTCTATAGGATTCTGCACTTAAATAAAAATCAGGCTTCTTCTAAACTTTATTCTTGATATTGTTCTTTATGTTCATTCTTTCATTCAAGTTTTTATTGTTTACTAGATCTATGAGGAACTAATACTCTTGTGAGGGATTAGCGAGTGAAGGTATGAATAATTAACTGTTTTGTAGGGATCAGCTTCAGGAAAGGAAGAATCTAAACCCTAGGCCTGACAACCCTAGGAAGTCATCAAGGTGAGAATTAACCCAAATTTGGTATTGCCTATCCGTGAACACCTTAATCCTGGATCGGTTTAGACTGTGAGGTCAGAAGATAAGTAGTTCTTGCCGATTCAATATTTCATACATATTTGTTTATTTGATGTCTTGTTATTCTTTTATTTACTTTTCCTTTATTTACTTATTATTTTTAGTATAATTCATCAAAAACCTTGTAATCCTTCGTACTATAATTTGATTAAAGTATTAATTAGATCTATTTATGCTTAGACTAGAAGTAATTTAAGTGCTTGCCTCATTTGGGTACAATGCTCATAGTACTTTCCTATTCCATTGTAACTATTTTAGAACTTGAACTGTATACTTGCAGATACCAGTTTCCACATCTTTTGTGCAGGATTTCTACTCTGGACATTGGTTTGTTCGGAGGCGGTCAAGTTGTTCGTGCCATTGCCCAGGAGGCAACGTTACTATATTGTTTTAATTTTCGCATATTAATAGAATAATTAGGAAATTTTTAGGTTATAGTTATGAAATTAATTTTCTTTTCTAGTAATTTTTTCTTTTTGGGTTTAGTGTATGACTTGTAGCACAGGAACACCTATAGAGCCAGCCATAGATTTAGAAGGAATAATATGCAAAAATCATCGATAGCAACAACAACAACAGACGCAAAATCCACCACCTATTGTAAGCAACGTACCAAGTGAGAATCCTTTATTCGACAAGGCTAACAATAACTGCAAAATTCATAAGTGTCCACAGCATGGATTGCCTGAGTGGCTATGACTGCATAATTTTTACAACAGGCTGGATGTGCATTCGACGTCAAGATTAGATGGAGGAGCAGGAGGAGCCTTGATGAAAAAAATGTACAAGGATGCATACAAAATAATAGAAAGTATGATGATGAATTCTTATAGTGGCGAACTAAACGATACATATATAGCCAAACACCATCTACGGTGAAGGTTGTCATGAAGGATGACATATATCAACAACTAATGGATAGAATCAACTGAATAGAGGCCAAAAAAAGTGCACCATTTGTTTATGGAGAAGAGAAACTGCTCTTCCACTATATTAATAATCCTACCAAGGATGTGAACTACATCAGAATTAGGGGTGGAAATCCCTATTCAAATACATAGAATCCCGGATAGAGAGATCACCCGAACTTGTTGGGAGAAACCAAGGAGGTAATAGCTCGAACTAAGTTAAAAATTCTAACTATCAACCTCCTTATTTACAGAAACCTCAGGAAAGGGCCAACCTAGATGACCATATTATATGTGGTCAACATCTGGATAGAATCGAGGGGGAGATGCAATCAATGAGAACGGATGTGAAGCAGGTGTAGTCTAAGTGTCCCAATTCAACAAGAACATTGACTAAACTTGAAGATCAATTGAGCATGATGGGGGATATAAAAAGACAAATTAGCACAAGTATTCCTAACAACACCGAAAATAATCCTCGTAGAGAAGGGAGGGAGTACGTAAAATGTAACACCCCAAACCCGGCTCGGACGTTATGGCCAGATCCAGCATGTTACATTGAAGTGTTTTATCGAAAACCTTATTTTCATTAAAAACCCTTCTTTAAATAAAAACTATTCCTTCTTGTATGATAATAATTACTTTGTAAAATCTCTTTTGGGGGCGTTCGTAGTGACTGAGGGGGTCGAAGACCAAGAAGTGAATTATTTATCAGCCAAGCATTCTAGTTGCCGAAGCTTTATTTAAAATGGATGATCTAAGAAAACTTGTCATTTAAAAATTGAGTTGCAGAAATGTGGTATCTAAAAACAGTTATGGTTTAGGAAAACCATGTTCTACTTCCAATAAAAAAGTACTAATCCTAATTTAAAAAAATAACCAGAGGAAAGGCCTTATTACAATCCGGACTGAAATAACTTAAAATACTAGAAATTACATGCTAAAGAAAACAAGTCCAAGTCCTCTTGCTAGCTGGCCACCTTGGAGTCCCTCCTACCGTCGAACCACCTAATGAGGATCACCTGAGAAAAATAAAAGAGGGGGTGAGTTTTCGTAAACTCAGTGTGTACAACCCTCGGCAAATAGAAAAGCATGCAATATCAAGTCTTTTCAGGCCTGAGCCCAATTCAATATCAGAACAGATGTAAAGCAATCAAATATGCATGGATCCCACCCATCCAACCGCTACACACCATCTCTATCCCCCGATACACACCATGTAGGGATATAAATATCAACCCACCCATCCGATACACTCTAATGGTAGCCCGTTTGTGGTACTACCTAACGTTGCAGCAAAGCTGCTAATCATATATTGGGCTTAAAAAGCCATCAGTGGATCCACGGTCGTCAAGTAACCATGCGATCCTCATATACTTCCTCCGTTCCATAATTCCCAACCCATATGCAACCTAAACAGAATATCACATGAATGCAGCAGGTATACATGTAACATCTATAAATCTTACATTCAACACATAGGGGTATTTTAGTCATTTTCGCCCTTAGGGGCTTTTCGGTAATTTTTCTTTATTATGGGTTATTACTTACCTTGGCCCATTAACAAGTCCTCGTTGGCTAAAGCGAACAGATACTATGCACCAGGTAGGAATCCAGAGAAGAGGAGGTGGGTCAATAAGACCGCTTAAGTACCAAGCTCTCCCTAGATCCAATCGTAGACATGCATATACCCATTGCCACACCTTAACCTTATGGCTTGTCTACGGTCACAATTAATTCATTAATTAAGTTTTATGTCTGTTTAAGCAGTTATTAGATACTAGGCCCAAAACCCCTTACAAAGCCCAAACGAGTCTACATACATGCATATGGCCCACTAGGCCCAGTCTCATTCATATGGCCTATTAGGCAAAATCACATTCATATGGCCCATTAGGCCCAATCACATTCATAGTCATGCAATCATATGATTTTTCATCACTTAGTAACAAATTGCCAATTTTGCCTATTATGGGCCCTCCAGCCCATCCGGCCCATTTAGCCCATTCTGGCCCGGTTGGCCAATACACGGCCCAAGTCCACGGAATCGCACATGGGGCCTCTGATAACCTATCGGTTTCCCCTTACGAGTGTTCGCGCACTCGCAAGTCTTTGTAGCTAAACTTCTGGCTTTTCGGCTTTTCGACATTTCGAGATTTTCTGATCTACTGTGTGTGCAGTGTATGTACACACCTGGTACTAAAACGTGCTGCGATCTCCTTAGCCACGAACCTACAAACGATGTCACTCAACGATTAATCACACACTTATCAAATCCGATCACCAAAAGTCAAAAATCTCACCTTTGCCTTACCTTGAACGACAAGCCTTAACAACCCTTCCTTGATCACTAATCATGAGTATTTCTTAAATCTGCATCAATATTAATCATTAGAACTAAACAACAAGTGACTCACAATCATCTTAAGTCACTCTCAAATCCTTCATGGCCATTCGGCCAACCTTAACCAATAAAAAAGGAATACTTACCCAAAACCTCAAAAAGCTTAGGAGCAATTAGGTAGAGATCTGGAATCCGAGATTCGATACTAATCCCACAAGAATCGGTCGAAGTAGAGGGAGTAGTGGCAGCACAGAGGGTTTTTGGCCAAAGAGGTATTCGACTTTTGAGATTTGTATGGTGAAAGGGTTATTCGGCACAAATAAGAAGAAGAGAAGAAGGAATCGGTTAAAACCAAAGGTAAATCAAAAGAGAATTTGAGAAGAGAAAGAATGGAAATCAGCAAGCAAGGAACAAGGAATTCGACTTTTGAGCACTTAGAGAGAAATGTGTTTCGGCAACAAAAAAAATAAGAAATTCGGCTAAAGGAAGAGAAGCAATTTTGGCATTACCTAAAATCCCCAAAATTGGCACCATATATACTATAGCCAAATTTACCTATCCCCATATTCCCTATTTGGCTCCACTTCTCTACACCCCTCATCTCCTAACTTTTCTCCCTGATAACTCCTTAATCCCTTCGTTAAATTTCTCCTCTGATCACTCCCTTCAGAGTTCACATCCAATGCCACTACTGGCCATTTATTGAGCAAAAATAACTCCTTCTTTTGAGCAAGGAGGGATTTGAACCCCAAACCTCCTTTCCATGCATGTGACACCACCTCTAAGTCCCACATGTACGCTACTTCCCACTCCAACACAAGGCTTCTTAGGTCCAATTCCTCCTTCATTTATTTAAAAACCAAACTACTTACCATCAAGGTTCTTTTAATTATTAAACTATAATTTCTTTCACCCCAAAGTTTGAACTGAAAGCTTAACCAGGCCTATTATCACATAAATAACACTCGACTAGGAATATTAAGCACACCTTTTATCAAAACTGAAAAAAGAAAAAAAAGATTGAGATTTTTGAGGCATTACATAAAAGCAATAATGCTTCACTTGGGTAAAGTACTGAGTAGCCTAGAGATCCTAACTCAAGAGTGTTAGAGTATGCCTAAAGATAAATCATGAGATGATTGTAATAACATACTTGTTTTACCTCATTTATTAATATAAGACATTGCCATTAAAACCTATAGGGGTTACACAGTCGTGTTTCATGACACATGACTGAGACACATGCCTGTGTCTAAGGCCGTGTGGATAAGAAATAGGCCAAATTAAAGCCATTCCTTTCACCCAATTCAAGCACACCCTTACAAGTCATTTGTACCTATATTCAAGCATTTAAATTGTACCTAACACATGCATATTCAAGCTAGATCATCATAGTATTTAATCATACAACCAATATGACCAAAAGGCACCTCAATCACAACAATCAAACATGATTATAAATTTGCTAAGTTTAACCACAAATCAACTAACCTTTATAACTAATTTTATGCCGACATAATAACTAATGCATCATCCAAAATACCATAGTTACAAGCCAAACACAATAGCTATATCATCAAGCGCAAAACACCTATACATGTGCATATTTAACCATTTTTCGACTAACTTATTTCTATATGAAACATATCAAAATGACCTTACCATTGGGACTACTTCTCACATGCATCAAAACCATTTAAATGACACCATTCTAACCAATTCCAAATGGTTCCAACAACGAACATATATATATATATATATATATATACCAAATTATGTCCAAATGGTCATAATTCAAACAAACAGGCTTGACTAAATTTCAAATCAAAACATGCCCTAAATGATCACTTTGCAAACATGCGAACTCTTACCATTTTGGCCATATAACCAAGCATCAATTTGATCTTATAAACACCAACCTTTAAACATCAAAGTGCCAAAAGCACACCAACCATCAAGGCATTAAATATCATAAGTTTCACAAATTCAAAGCAAGATTACATGCCAATATAATTAACTAAACATTAGACATAAGTCCACCTATACATGCCATTATAACCACGACCAAAGTATTAAAATCTACAGATAAAATCAATGGATAGTGTGATGGATCTCCGACTAGCTTTCAACCCGATTGATAAACTATAATTTATACAGATTATTGTCCCATGCTTAACACATTTATGAAAGATTTTTCCTTACATTTGGTGAATTTGATGCTCCTAATCCTTTAATTTCATGTTCTATACCTAGGAGAGCACAGGAAAGCAAAAAGAACAAGAAATGGGCTGAAAATGGAAGAAATGGGCCGACATGCGAAATCAACCTGGCCTGAACTTCCTTACACGGGTAGCATACACGCCCGCGCCATTCTAACAGGCTTGAACATGGCCTAAAACAACCTCAACACGGGCGTGTCTATTTTTTAGTCTTGACCACGGCCTGAAGTAATCGCACACAGGCGTGTCACATGGGCGTATCCCTGTCGAGCCCAAGTTAGGTTCTATTTGGAAAAGGGCAATTTTGAGGGATTTTAGGCATTATAAAGCCTATTTAAACACCCTAGAGGAGAATTAAAAGGAGACACACAGAGTAGGAAGCAAGGAATTACTCGAAGGAAGCCGATTGATCCATCTCAGAAGCCGGATTCACCTCCAAGACTGATCTCCCTTCAAATTCCTTCAGGGGTTTTTAGGTTTTCTTTATGTTTTTTTTTTCATTCTTCTGAGATGTTTTCTTTTCTAGCTATGAACTAAATCCCCTAAATACCTAAGGGGGATGAAACCTAAGATGGATCTTGTTAATATTTTCTGAACTATATGATAAATATTTGATTTGTTTTTAATTATGAATTTAACTCTTGTTTGAATATTCTAGGATATTGATTCAAGTTTTGATGTGCTTAGTCAGAGGATGAATAGTCCCTTTCTAAGAGTAGATCGCTCATAATTAAGTGGAGTTGTATGCAATCCGAGAGATGGGACGACATAAATCTGCCGGATTAGAGTCAAATCTAATAAGGGAATCCATAGATCGAGTTAATGCAAAACTAGGGGTTTTAATTAGAAAGAGATTTCAATTAATCAACCTAGGGTTAGACGTTATTAGTCTTGAATAGGGATAATAACATAACTTAGGAATTTCTACGGATCAAGTCAAGTGAATAAATCGTCTGGTTCAGAGTCAGTTAACAAGAGAAGTCTAGGTGGATTCTTCCTTGGGTGTTGTCTTAAATCAATCAGTTTTCCAAAAGTATTTTCCCCAAATCTATTTTCTGTGCATCTTTAGATTAGTTAATTAGTTAATTAAAACAACCTTCACTATTCTTAGGCTAGATAATAAAAAGAAAGTTAATACTAGTACTTTTGGTTCCTTTGGGTTCGACATCCAGTCTTGCTAAAACTATACTACTGTTCGAAAGGTATGCTTGCCTTCGTCGTGATTAGTTAGTTTAAGTACGATCAATTATAAATTTTTAAAACTTATCGGGAGTAACAATCAAGTTTTTGGCACCGTTGCCGGGGAACTAAGATATTAGGAACACTCGATTTTTATTACTTTAGCCATTTACTTTTATTGTAATTTAACTTTGTTTTTATTTTTACTAAACTTTCTTTTATTCTCTTCTGATAGGTTTTCATAGTTTATGACTAGAAGAAACCCGTCAAGACCATTACTATTTGATAGTGAGATCGAGAACATAGCTTGCAGAAATCGAAGAGAAATTAGGAGAAGCTTACAATACATAGAGGAAGGGCAAGAGGAAGATACTCCAACTACAAATGAGGAGACGGCTGAAAATCAAGAAAACCCGCTAACTCCTGCGATTGCTGCTGACCCAGTAAATTAGAATCCTGCTCCTCGTACTATGTATAATTATGCTAAACCTACTTTAACAGGAACTGAATCGAGTATAGTTAGGCCTACTATTGCTGCAAATAATTTTGAACTGAAACCTAACACAATTCAAATGATACAACAGTTTATTCAGTTTGGTGGTTTGTAGGACAAGAACCCAAATACTCATTTAGTAAATTTTTTGGAGCTTTGCGACACATTCAAGATTAATGGCATTTCTGACGATGCCATTCGCCTTCGACTATTCCTATTTTCACTAAGAAATAAAGCTAAATATGGTTGAACTCGATACCACGAGGATCAATCACTACTTAGGAACAAATGATCGAAAAGTTCTTACTTAAATACTTTCCACCTGCTAAAACAGCTAAACTAAGGAATGATATTTCTTCTTTTCTGCAGATGGATTTAGAAACACTTTACGATGCATGGGAGAGTGATAAATCGTAATTTATACATATTTTTATCCCTCGCTTAACACATTATTGAATGATTTCTCCTTAGATTTAGTGAATTTGATGCTCCTAATCCTTTAATTTCATGTTTTATACTTAAGTGAGCATAGGAGAGCAAAAAAAATGGGAAACGGGCTAGAAACGGAGAAAATGGGCTGACAAGGGAAAACAACGCGGCCTGGACTTCCTCACACGGGCAGAACACACGCTCGTGCCAATTTAACATGCTTGACCACAGCCTAAATCAACCTCAGCACGAGCATGTTGATATCTCAGCCTCGACCACGGCCTGAAGTACTCCCATACGGCCGTGTCACACGAGCGTGTCCCTGCCGAACCCTAGCTAAGTTCCATTCAGAAAAGGGCAAGTTTTAGGGCTTTTAGGCATTCAAAAGCCTATTTAAACACCCTAGAGGAAGACTAAAAGGGGTCAGAGAATAGGGAGTAAGGAATTACTCCAAGGAAGCCAATTGATCCATCTTAGAAGCCAGATTCATCATCAAGATTGAAGATCTCTCCTCAATTTCCCTTCAGGAGTTTTGGGTTTTCTTTATGTTTAGTATTCTTTATTATTCTGAGATGTTTTCTTATTTAGTTATGAACTAAAACCCCTAAATACCTAAGGGGGATGAAACCTAAGACGAATGTTGTTATTATTTTCTGAATCATATAATAAATATTTGACTTGTTCTTAATTCTGTGTTCTTAATTCTTGTTTTGATATTTCAGGATATCACTTCAAGTGAATGCTCTTAGTTGGAGGATGAATAATCCCTGGCTAAGAGTGACTTTGTCATAATTAAGCGGAGTTGACTGCACGCCTAGAGATAGGGTGACAAGATTTTGCCGGATTAAGGTGAAACCTAATAAGGGAATCCAAAGATCGAGTTAATGCAACCCTAGGGTGTTAATTAGGGAAAAGTCTCGGTTAGTCAACCTAGGTATTAGACAGTATTAGTCTTGAATAGGGATAATAACATAACTTAGGGATTTCTACGGAACAAGTTAGATGAATAAATCGTCCGGTTCGGAGCCAAAATAACAAGTAAAGTCTAGGTGGATTTTTCCTTAGGTATTGTCCTAAATCAATTGTTTTTCCCAAAAGTAATTTCCCAATTCTATTTTCTGCAACTTCTTAGTTTAATTAATTAGTTAGTTAAGACAAACCCCTTATTTATTAGGCTAGATAATAAAAAGACAGTCATTACTAGTACTTTTAGTCCTTTGGGTTCGACAATCCGGTCTTGCTAAAGCTATACTACTGTTCGATAGGTACACTTGCCTACATCGTGATAATAGCTAGTCTCAAGAACGTTTAATTATAAATTTATAAAAATTATCACGAAAAATCACGATTAGAGAGATACAAGGATCTACTGCGAAGGTGCCCTCACCATGGGTTACCTCTATGGCTGCAAGTTCAAACGTTTTACAATGGTGTGAACCCCTCGACAAGACAGATGATTGATGCAGCAGCTAGTGAAACCATCAACAACAAAACACCTGAAGCAGCTTATGAATTTATTAAAGAGATGTCACTGAATAACTATCAGTGGCAAGTCATGAGGACTAAGCCAACCAAATCAGCAAGCGTTTATAACGTCGATGCGGTTAATATGTTATCAAATCAGGTGGAAGTTCTAAATAAAAAGATTGATGGTTTACTTGGTTCTACACAGGTACATCCAGTGATGAGTGTAATTTAAGTGGAGGAGGCGTACATACAGAATATCAACCCTTCAATCCTACAACCGAAGAGGAACAAGTCCACTATATGGGTAACAATAACTCTAGATCTCAAAATAACCCATACAGTATTACTTATAATGCAGGTTGGAGGAACCACCTAAATTTCTCATGGGGTTGCCAAGGGAATCAAAGGCCACAAAATCCTCTGGGTTTTCAACAGCCACCTTATCAACAAGAAAAGAAACCAAACCTTGAGGAGATGCTAACAAAATTCATCTCGGTGTCAGAAACTCGTTTCCAGAATACCGAGACAACACTTAAAAATCAAAGCGTCGATCCAAGGGCTTGAAACTCAGATAGGCCAGCTGTCCAAATTAATTTCTGAATGACCACAAGGTAGCTTGCCAAGTAATATTGAACCTAACCCAAGGGAATAGCTCAATGCGATTAATGTTAGAAATAAGGAAGGGGTAGTTACATCTGAATCAGAACCAAAGCAAGAAGCTGTGGAAAGCAAAAGTAAAGGTGAGGTAGGCCACAATGAGCAAAAATCGGTAAGTGTAGAATATAAACCTCGTATGCCATACCCCAATGTAACGAGGAAAGACCGCTCAGACGAACAATTTGGTAAATTACTTAAACTTTTAAAGAAACTACATATCAACTTACCATTTATTGAAGCTCTCTCGCAGATGCCAAACGCAATGAAGTTTTTAAAGGAGCTTTTAGTAAATAAGCGGAAGTTGGATGAGGCGTCGCATGTGGACTTAAATGTAGTTTGCTCAGCTATTCTACAAAATAAGCTGCCCAATAAATTAAAAGATCCAGGGAGTTTTACAATTCCTTGTTTAATTGGTAGTCTAGATGTGAACAATGCGTTTCCCGATTTAGGGGCTAGTACCAATGTCATGCCTTACAAAATGTTTAAGCAACTAGGTCTTGGGAAACCCAAACAAACTAGGATGAGCATTCAATTAGCAGATAAAACTATCAAATTTCCTAGGGGTATTGTTGAAGATGTACTCATTAAATTGACAAATTTATATTCTAGTGGATTTCGTAGTTCTAGACATAGAGGAGGATAGTAACGTTCCTTTAATTTTAAGAAGGCCCTTTTTAGAAACTGCTAGAACAATTATTGATGTTGGCACAGGCGAACTCACACTTTATGTGGGAGACGAAACAATCACCCTTCAAACTCGCAATTCGAGCGACACATCAAAAATTGAAGGTGGTTGTATTGTATAAAACATTATATTAAGACTGACTATATGTTGCAACCTACTTTGCAGGAAATAAGTTCGAAGGACATACATGAGCCATGTTCGAACAACAACAAAGGATCTATCCATGAGGAACGAAGGCTACAAATCGTGGAGCTAGATGAATGGCGGATAGATAAACCAAAAACACGCCATGATGAGCTAAATTTTTTCCCAAATCAAATAAAGGTTGGAGACAAAGTACTATTAGATGCTGCAGATCCTCGTATTACCACTTCTAAACCAAATGGAGCAATCCCTCTTACGGTACTTAACATCTTCCCATATAGTACAGTCGAGGTAACTCATTCTAAATTTGGTACGTTTAAGGTAAATATTACTCGTTTAAAACCTTATTTTGATAAAACTATAGTAGGAATGAGGAGTGTAAACTCCTCGGACCACCATGACACGTGAAACCTAGGTAAGCCAAGCTTAGACTATAAATAAGCGCTTCTTGGGAGGCAACCCGAGCACTAATGATATTAACTTCTTTAAATTCTAGTATTTAACACCTAACCTACTAACTGAGCTCTTGAATATAGGTTTTCCACACCCACATGACCAGGCACATGGGATGCTTTAGACCGTGTGAAAACAGGGCAAAGATTTTTCCCCAACACGGGATGCGACAATTTGCCACGGCCATGTGACATGGCCATGGGCGATCCTACCAAAACAACACGGGCGTGTGACACGACCGTGTCTTAGAACTGTGGTTGAACCTGAGAAAATAACACTGGTGTACGACACGCCCGTGGTTGAACCTGTCAAACTAACACGGGCGTGGACTTACACACACGGGCGTGTCCCATGGTCGTGTGCCCCAAAATCTATGAAAACCCCTCACTATTCATCATCTTCTTCCCCTAAAATCCCTAACCCTAGCTGTTGCAATTCAACACACCCTCTTTGCCACACCCGTGCGCCGCCTTCAACCTCATTTTCGACGCTCAAGCTCTTCCTTCTTGCGTTTGTTTACTCTTTTCTCTTCTATTTTACTTACTTTTGATGCTTATTATCATAATAATCTTCATTTTTCTCATATTATTTCCATTTTGCTCATTATTCTATCATTTAGATTTTATTCTTAGGATATTTATCATATATTTCATGTTGAATCGAGTTAGGAAGCCTCATGTTATTGTCATGCTCATACCCATGCCATTACTATGCTCATGCTCATGCCATTACCATGCCAATTGCCACATAATTTGTCATGAAATTGATTGTTTTAGTTAAGTTTTGTTAGTATTAGGAGTTTTGACTGAATTTGTTAGTTTAAATTCATGGCTTACTCCTTTTCAAATTCGTTTACCTATTATTTTTTCCATTTATTAAGACGAAATAGTGATTCTTCTTGCAGGTATACAATGTCGACCTCACGTGGTAAAAAGGTCGCAGTCCCCACTTCGAAGAAAAGGAAAAGAGCAACGTCATCCTCGGGTCCTACCACAGAGATTGACCACCCCTTCCTTCAATTTCTCGTTGGACCCCAAGAAGAACTCTTCCAGATACTTTGGGCACGACCTTTAGTTGCGGGCCGCTGCATTGATTGGGCCGCACTCAAACAAGTCCAACTGGCTGACGCGGTCAAAGCTCTTCTGACAACCGATCCATCTTCAAAACATCATGACCAACTTTAATGATCCTAGCACGGTTCAATTTCGCCTTGGCGGTTTAGTTCACCAGTTGAGAGTCCCAGAGTTCGGTACCGCACTGCACTTATACACGGAGGAGTTCATGGAAAAGAATGACCTCCACGCTCTCAACTGCCACCTTCATCATTCTCCTTCACGGTGCTGGAACGCTTTAGTACCTGTCTCAGCCACCTACGACCTTAGCCGCTCCAAGGCATCGACTCTCGCCCCATCCTTTAGGTACCTACATTCTATTTTAGCTCACACTTTGACAGAACAGCGAGAGAGCACCGGCGTCATCAACACTCACGACGTCTACTTTCTATGGTGTATGTCACATGGGCACGTCTTTGACCTTGCCATTCGCCATCAGACGGAGCGGCATCGGAAGGGGGTCATCTCCATTAGCCCGTATGTGACTCGACTGGCTTGGCACTTCGGGCTCCTCAACACAGCGGTACAAGCATCCTCCCTTACCCTCATTGGCTAGATGTCTTCACAAGGCATCTCGAGCATGCTAAGTATGAGGATTATCGAAAAAAGCCATGGAACCTACCCTCCTCAGTATCGTCTCGCCCAATCAAACGAGGAGGAGGCCTCTGAGGACATTACTGATGATGTCCCTCCACGACACGAGGACCCACCGTCTTAGCCACCACCCACCCATCATCCAGTTCATGCGGCGACTTCATAATCTGACATCTCTGAGCGCCTTACTCGATTTGAGCAGCAACATTTTCAGTGCTTTGATAACATTGATGCTACTCTACAGCAGATTTGTCAGCACCTCGCGAACCATCCGGTGATGATGATGTTTAAGGATTTTCTTTGTTATTTTCTATTTTTATTTTTATTTCTTATCTTTCTTATTATTATCATTTCCTTTTGATACTATTTTATTTTTAGATTTTATAAAAAAATTTTAATTTCGGCTATTTCATTATGAGTAATTATTCTTCTTTATATTCCCTAAAGAGTTTCTGATTTCATCAGTTATAAAAGAGTTCCAAAGCTCACTATCACTTAGGAACCTCAAACTCCACTGAAAAGGGTCTCCACGACTGCCATGCCCTGCTCGACCACGACCATAGCCACCACGAGATAAAATATTCTTTTGGCACAGCACTTATAGAACCCAACATCTACCACCACCGGAGTATTCTCCTCCACTCTACATAACTCCAACCTAAGGAGTTCATTCATTTAACATCCAGGAAGTTTCACTTCTCTCCCTATCTTATGATCTTATATCTATAATTGCCACTAACTTTATCTTTGTACATTGAGGACAATGTACATCTTAAGTGTGGGGGGTCAGTTATATCACTATCAGAAAAATCCCTAAATTTTGTCTTGTTCTCTTGGAAATCCCTCATATCATTATTAAAATGAATTTTGATTAATTTATGATTTTTATTGATATGACTTGAATTAAAATATAGGCATTCATGCATTGATTGTTTAAACTTTAAGACATTAGAGAATCAAGCATGATAAGTTGATTTTTGAGAATTTAAAAATTTTAGGTTGTCTTCCCCAAGTTTAGGTATTATCTTGAATTGAAACCCACATGTTTAAACATCAAACATCCATAATTTTTGTGAGATTTTAAGCCTTTAGAGCATCTATTATTTCTTTCATGCTCACTTTTATTGTTGCTTTGAGTGCGTCAATAACGAATTGTTATTTTAAAACTTGCTTGATTATGCATGTCAAGACCACACCATTTAATTTGATATATCAAGATGATAGAGGCACTTAGGTTTAACCCACTCAGGCCATAAAAAGCCTACCTTCACAATTAACCCCTAGTGAACCCCTTTGAGCCTAACATCTCATTAATTGATTTACCTCTTATATTAACCCATAACTCATTATTGTTGGAATCCCCTCAATTAATTTTATCCCTATTTTTGTCGAGATTTGATTGAATAATTTGCTTAACTATGTCTTATTCTTGATAATTAGTCTATGTTACATTATTTGTGATTCAAAGAAAAAAATACATACATATCTATATATTAGCTGTAAGCCGTATTTTTGAAGCTTGAGTTTTTAATTCCATATTCTAAGAAGAAGCTATTTTGTACGCAATTGATGATTAAATATTTTTCTAGTTAGGTAATTTTTAATTCAATCTCCATTCTAACCTTTGCTTTCATCTTGTGACCATACCCCCTAACCAAAGCCTCGTTACAACCCTCTAAAGACCTTTTGATTGATGTATCATCTCAATTATTAATGGTGGAGATCTGATTTTCAAGCCTGTGGTAATAACTTTTCATATTGACTATTGAGTGCTAAATTCATTATCCTTAAACACTTCGAGTGATTTGAGATCTTTAGTGAGGATGTTAAACTCTGTGAGTGTAATATCCCGAATTAGGGCCTAATCAGAATAGTGGTTTCGTGACCATAAATCTGAGATAGAAATAATTATTTTATAATTATTTTGAGTTTTATGATATGATTACATGATTGTGTGAAAATTTCGTGAAGAAATTCTATGCATAAAATACCTAATTTGAAGTTAGGGACTAAATCGAATAAGTTGCAAAACTTGCATTCTAGAAGTTTTTAGTATGAAATTGCTTTGAAATATTAATTAGGAGGTCTTAAATAGCAATTTGACCAATTTTAAGTTCATGGAAAAAATTAGGACATGGAAGGAATTTTTGGAAAGTTTAGTAGTAAGGGCATTTTGGTCATTTTGATATTAATTGAAATAAAATGGGAAAAATAACACAAAATAGTCATCTTCCCCATTTAGTTGCTGCTGAAACTTCACTCTCACCATAGCTAGGGTTTCTTCAACTTTCAAGCTTCATAGTAAGTGATTCTAAGCCCCGTTTTTAATGATTTTTACGTTTTTGAGATCCTGATAACTCGATTAAGCTTATGTTAGCAATAATTTAACCTAGGGTTTATATTTGGAAAAATACCCATAGGTGAAATTTGGGTATTCTGATGTTTTATGATAGAATATGAAGTTTTAAATTATGTCAGACAACTTGTACTACTCGATTTTAAGCAAAAACGAGTAAAAGGGCTTAATCGGTAAAAATACCTAATAGTCACAAGTACATGTTAGAGTGAGAATTTTATGTTGCCATAGAAGAGAAAAGTGATCAGCATGTTGTAAAACATAAAAATAAGGAATAAAGTTTAATCCCGAGCCTAGGGGCAAAATTGTAAATATGCAAAAGTTTAGGGGTAAAATTGTAATTTTGCCAAAATTTGAGTTAAGGATTAATTTAATAATGTGAGTATTAAATAAGCTAAATGTGTTATTTTAGATCAAGAAAGACGTGGAATCGACCTCAATCGAGGAAAAGAAAAGATTGTGGACTAAATTGCAAAATCTTTGTATTTTGGTACCAAGGTAAGTTCATGTGTAAATAATGTAGCATAATTGTTGTTTTTAAGTTATTGATGTTAATTATATGATATGCTGATTTTTATCATGAAATATATGCTTCGTGGTTATTTTCGAATAAAATACAAATTATTTGTATTATTTGTTAAATATAAAATGCTACCGAGTGTTGGTTTTGGTATTTTACGGAAGATGGCAAGGATATGTGTTCGAGGAAAATCCCGTTTGAACCTTAGGAATAGATTAGGATACAAGTGACATGTCACTAGGATGGTTGAGCATCCGAACTCGTTGAGTTGAGTCCGAGTTCACTTATGGATGCGAATGTTCGAACTCGTTGAGTTGAGTCCGAGTTCGAGAGATGTAACTAGGCATCCGAGCTCGTTGAGTTGAGTCCGAGTTCACTTATGGATCCGAATGCCCGAGCTCATTGAGTTGAGTCCGAGTTCGCTTATGGGCGGGTTACATGATTGCTTGATTGCATATATGGCACTTATGTGCAAGTTATCCATGTATCCGAATTATATTCCGATGTGTTCAACGGGTAAAGTTTTACTCAATTGGAGGAATATTCGAGATGTAAAGACACGTATTGGCAAGTGATGTGAAATGGATATTTTGGACAGGTATGTATTTAACCCTCGGGTTGAGTATTGATACAATCACGATAAGGTAATAAGATGATGAAAAATGATTAGAAATGTGATATGTGTTTTAGTGATGCATGCTAATGTTGATTGGTATGACTGTTTGTTATGTTACTTATTATTTGCATATGAACTTACTAAGCATTTATGCTTACTCCCTCCTTCTTACTCATTGTAGTTTTGGACAAGCCAGCTCGAGAGTCGGGATAGGTCGAAGGCTCGACCACACTATCAGGAAGACTTTTGGTAAATGGCTTGTAAATTTAAGTATGGCATGTATAGCAATATACCTATTTTGTGTAAATGATCTTATGATATGGTGATGGAATGGTTGAGAAAATGTTTGACAATGATAAATTATGAAAATGGTTAGTTTAGATTATGTTTGATGTTAAGGAAAATTATTAAGATACTTAGTGCATAAAAACTCATAAAAGGGATGAAATTTGCCATAAATAGAATCTGTGAGATAACAACGATGCGAGTTTTAAAATTTACTAAAAATCATAGAAATTTAATCTGGTGATGTACTATATATCAAATTGAAGCTTATTATGTCTAGTTTCACATGAAAGAAATGAAACAGGTAAAGGAATTATATGTTAAAAGGTATTTGCATTTTAGTGAAACAGGGTCGTAGCAGTTTCTGAATCCCCTGTTCCAACTTTATAAATTCACCATAAATTTTAAAGATATAATTAGGTGGTGTATTTTATATCCTCAGAATCCTTATTGAGTATAGTTTTATTAGAAACAAACCTCATATCATATGAATTTTTTACAGAGAGAAATGTGTTTCGAAGTAAACAGAGGTCAAACCAGTCAAGTCCTAAAATAGGAGTAAATTTAACTAATAAAATGTACTAATTGGCTCGACCAAAAATTCTAGAAAAAAATTAGTAGATATATATATGAGTCTAGATTCAAGGAAAATTTACAGATCTTAATTTTAAGTTTTGTAACTCGAGATATGATTTTTCTTGTGACTGTGACGCAAGTAGCTTAAAAACTGTGAATGTAGAAACAAATAATCCAAATTTCTAAAAATGTTAAATTAAGCTTAGTAACACCTCATACTCGACTCCAGCGACGGTCTCGGGCATGGGGGCGTTACATTCAATGGTATCAGAGCAGGTTTAGTCAGTTCTCGGACTACGTGTTGTATGTACAAATTTTGCTATACATGCCATATTTATAAATTGTGATAGTGTGACGACTTCTGACCTTTTAAATGATTTTTTTTATAGTAAATGGATCCCGATCCATTGTGTGGCAGACGAAGTTGAGAGTAATGCACCAGATCCGGTGAAGGAGCAGCGCACGATTGAAAATCCACCTCCCTCGTTGTTGAGTCGGGGAAGAGGAGAAAGGGGTCGGGAAGCCTTTCTCCAAATGATGAGTGCATGGTACACCGAAGTTCGTCCGTCACGAACCCAAATGTACAACCTCCCCACCTCCCCAATTCCTCAACCTGCACTTCGACGCCTCAAGGTATGGATCGATGAAATTTCACAGAACTCAGTTGATAGAATTCGCAAGCAAGGGGTAGAAGAATTTAAAGAAAATATTGATGATGATGCCGAGAAAGCGAGTTTCGGCTTGAAAATTCTATCGGGTATTTGATGAATTATCTTGTACACTGAAGAATGTTTGAAATGCGCTATATCTTTGTTGAGGGATTCAGGTTTATAATTGGTGGAAGACTTTGATTTGGTGTGGTAAGAAAGAGAAAATAACTTGGGAATTCTTTCAAGAAGAGTTTCGAAGAAATATATTAGTGAAAGATTTATTTATCGAAGCGTAAAGAATTTCTTGAGTGAAGCAAGGTAATATGACTGATTCTGAGAATATGAAAGAGAGTTTGTTCGATTAAGTAAGTATGCGCAGAGAGTATGTTCCACAGAGGCCAAGATGTGCCGACGATTTGAAGACGGGCTCAACGAAGACATCAAGGTATTTGTTTGAATTCTTGAATTAAAAGAAATGGTAGTATTGGTTGATCGAGCTTGTAAGGTAGAAGAATTACTTAAAGAAAAGAAAAGGTAAAGTGAGACTAGAAATTGGAAGAAAAGACCAATGAGCGGTTCATTTTCACAAAGAACTGGAAAGTCAAGGAATATGAATCCTCGTTCCCAAGCTTCGGTTGGGCAATCATATGAGAATTATAAGAAGCAAAATGTGGGTCCTAAATCCCGGACTACTTGGTGACCAGTGTAGGGAACTCGAGATTTGTTAAACACGAGTGCGTGGTATGGTAGAAATCATTTGGCCCGTGTAGAGCAAATGAATGTTTTCGATGTGGTTATCCGGATCATTTTATTAAAGACTGCCCAGAGAGAGCTGAAAAAGAAAAATTTCAGAATACAAAAACAAGTGGGGCGGATTCGAGAGGAAGATATCCAAGAAAAGCTGGGAGCGAAGCAAGCAGTAAGAATGTAGCCAGGGATGCACCAGTTAGACCTGAAGGAAGGGCTCTGGCTAGAACTTATGCTATTAAAGCGCGTGAAGATGCTTCCTCACCGATGTGATTACCGGTACATTTCTCTCTATAATGTTAATGTTATTGCTTTGATTGATCCCGGTTCTACTCATTCATATGTGTGCATGAAATTGGTGTCTAGTATGAATATACCTGTTGAGAACACAGAATTTATGATTAGAGTATCGAATCCGTTAGGCAAATGTGTGACTGTTGATAAAGTATGTAAGAAATGTCCTTTAATGATTCGGGATCATTACTTTTCGGCCGACTTGATGTTGTTGCCGTTTGATGAGTTTGATGTTATTTTAGGTATGGACTGGTTGACATTGCATGATGCTAAAATAAATTGCAAAGAAAAGGTTATAGAATTAAAGTGTGAAAACGGTGAAACTCTGCGGGTTGAATCAGATAAATCAGAGGTATTGTCTAGTGTGATTTCTTCGATGTCGGCTCAGAGATATTTGAGAAAGGGCTATGAAGCTTATTTGGCGTATGTAATTAATACAAAAGAAGTTGAAAAGAAAGTTGAATCGAGTCTTAGGTTGTGTGTGAATTTGTGGGCGTATTTCGCGGGCAATTACTGGGTTTGCCTCGATCGAGGAAGTAGAATTTGGTATTGATTTGATACCGAGAAAAACTCGATTTCGATTGTTCCAGTATAGAATGGCACCAGCAGAGTTGAAGGAATTAAAGTCGCGATTGTAAGAGTTAATCGATAAAGGTTTTGTGAGACCGAGTTTTTCACCTTGGGGTGCTCCGTGTTATTTGTGTGAAAAGAAGGATGGTTCTATGAGGTTGTGTGTTGATTATCGCTTGATTAAACAAGGTGACAATCAAAAACAAATATTCGTTGCCAAGAATTGATGATTTATTTGATCGGCTAAAAGGAGCGACATGGTTTTCAAAGATTGACTTGAGATCAGGTATTACCAAGCTCGGGTAAAAGAGTCGGATGTGCCTAAAACTACTTGTAGAACAAGGTATGGTCATTATGAATTTTTAGTTATGCCATTCGGGTTGACAAATGCTCTGCTTTGTGTTTATGGATTTAATGAATCGCATATTCACCATACTTGGACAAATTTGTTGTGGTGTTTATAGATGATATTTTAATTTCTTCAAAAGATGATACTGAGCATGTTGAGCATTTAAGGATAGTTTTGCAAACTTTGAGAGATAAGCATTTGTATGCTAAGTTTAGTAAAAGTGAATTTTGGCTCTGAGGAAGTTGGATTTTTGGGTCATATTGTTTTGGTGATGGTATACGGGTTGATCCAAGTAAAATTTCAGCCATTGTTGATTGGAAACCACCGAAAAATGTAGCTGAAGTTAGAAGTTTCTTGGGGCTAGCTGGGTATTATCAGCGGTTTGTAAATGGATTTTCTATAATTGCTGCTCCTATAACTAGATTACTCAGAAAGGATGTTAAATTTGAATGGACGGAAGAATGTCAATGAGTTTTGAAGAATTGAAAAAGTTATTAACAGAGGCACCGAGTGTTAGTCTGACCCGAATCCCAGTAAAGAATTTGTGGTGTATAGTGATGCTTCTCTAAATGGTTTGGGGTGTGTGCTCATGCAAGAAGGAAAAGTGGTGGCATATGCTTGAGGCGATTAAAACCTCATGAGAGAAATTATCCTACTCACGATTTGGAATTGGTCATGCGGTGGTGTTTGCTTTGAAAATTTGGCGACATTATTTGTATGGTGAAAAGTGCCGAGTATATACCGACCATAAAAGTCTTAAGTACTTGATGTCACAAAAGACTTGAATTTAAGACAGCGAAGATGGTTGGAGTTATTGAAAGATTACGAGCTTGTTATTGATTATCATCAGGGAAAAGCGAATGTAGTTCTTTGATGCTTTGAGCGAGAAAGTTGTCGTTTGCTTTGAGAGTTATGAACAATCGGTTGAAAGTGTCGGATGATGGTTTGATTCTAGCAGAGCTAAGAGTAAAACCAAGTTTTACAAGAGATTTCGAAGCTCAAAAAGATGATCAAGATTTGCAAGCCAAGAGAAAAAAGTGTGAAGTTGATACTGAGTCGATTTGAGTAATTGGTTACGATGGGTGCTTAATGTTTAAAGATTGGATTTGTGTACCAAAGAATGAGGAATTGATTCAAAAGATCCTACAGAAGCACATAGTGGTTATTTCTCGATTCACCGGGTAGTACGAAAATGTATAATGACTTGAAGAAAATGTATTGGTGGAATGGAATGAAAAGAGATATATCGAGTTTGTGTCCAAATGCTTAATTTGTCAACGGTGAAAGTTGAACACCAAATGCCTTGGGATTACTTGACCTATTATGGTTCTGAATGGAAATGGGATCGGATTACTATGGATTTTGTTCCGGGATTGCCATTGACTCGGGAAAGAAAGATGCCATCCGGGTAATAGTTGATGATTAACTAAGTCGACTCATTTTATTCCTAATGCGTCACGGATTATTCTCTTAACAAGTTGGTTGAATCAGTATATTAGAGAAATTGTTAGATTACATGGAATACCATTGTCGATTATTTGAGATAGAGATCCAAGGTTTACCTCGTGGTTTTGGAAAAAAATTGCAAGACGCGTTAGGTACAAAGTTAAATTTCGAAGATTGCTTTTCATCCACAAACCGATGGACAATCGAGAGAGAGTAATTGATTCTTGAAGACATGCTCGGATGTTGTGTATTGGAATTTCAAGGAAGTTGGGAAAGATATTTGCCGTTGGTAGAATTTGCTTACAACAATAGTTATCGACGAGCTTGAAAATAGAACCTTATGAAGCATTGTATGGTCGTAAGTGTCGAACGCCTTTGTATTGGGTGAACTCAAGGAAAATCAGATTTATGGAGTTGATCTAATAAAAGAAGCGAAGAAAAAGTGAAAGTAATTCGAGATTGTTTGAAAAAGTCGCTTGAGATAGATAGAAATCTTATGCAGATCTAAAGCGAAAAGACATTGAATTTCAATTTGGTGATAAAGTATTTTTAAAGGTGTCTCCGTGCAAGAAAGTCCTTAGATTTTGGACGGAAGGGCAAATTAAGTCCGCGTTTTATTGGGCCGTATGACGTAATTGAAAAAGTTGGACCGGTAGCATATCGGCTAGCATTACCACACGAATTAGAGAAGATTCATGATGTGTTCCACGTATCTATGTTACGTCGGTATCGTTCGGATCCTTCACATGTAGTTTCACCAATGAAATTGAACTACAACCGAGATATGACCTACGAAGAAGAACCGATTAAGATTTTAGCTCGAGAGGTCAAACAACTAAGGAATAAAAATGTTGCACTTGTGAAGGTGTTGTGGCGAAGGCATGGAATAGAAGAAGCTACATGGCAATCTGAAGAAACTATGAGAAATCAATACCCACATCTATTTACCGGTAAGATTTTCGAGGACGAAAATCCTTAAAGGGGGAAGAGTTGTAATATCCCGAATTAGGGCCTAATCAGAATAGTGGTTTCGTGACCACAAATACGAGATAGAAATAATTATTTTATAATTATTTTGAGTTTTATGATATGATTACATGATTGTGTGAAAATTTCGTGAAGAAATTCTATGCATAAAATACTTAATTTGAAGTTAGGGACTAAATCGAATAAGTTGCAAAACTTGCATTCTAGAAGTTTTTAGTATGAAATTGCTTTGAAATATTAATTAGGAGGTCTTAAATAGCAATTTGACCAATTTTAAGTTCATGGAAAAAATTAGGACATGGAAGGAATTTTTGGAAAGTTTAGTAGTAAGGGCATTTTGGTCATTTTGATATTAATTGAAATAAAATGGGAAAAATAACACAAAATAGTCATCTTCCCCATTTAGTTGCTGCTGAAACTTCACTCTCACCATAGCTAGGGTTTCTTCAACTTTCAAGCTTCATAGTAAGTGATTCTAAGCCCCGTTTTTAATGATTTTTACGTTTTTGAGATCCTGATAACTCGATTAAGCTTATGTTAGCAATAATTTAACCTAGGGTTTATATTTGGAAAAATACCCATAGGTGAAATTTGTGTATTCTGATGTTTTATGATAGAATATGAAGTTTTAAATTATGTCAGACAACTTGTACTACTCGATTTTAAGCAAAAACGAGTAAAAGGGCTTAATAGGTAAAAATACCTAATAGTCACAAGTACATGTTAGAGTGAGAATTTTATGTTGCCATAGAAGAGAAAAGTGATCAGCATGTTGTAAAACATAAAAATAAGGAATAAAGTTTAATCCCGAGCCTAGGGGCAAAATTGTAAATATGCAAAAGTTTAGGGGTAAAATTGTAATTTTGCCAAAATTTGAGTTAAGGATTAATTTAATAATGTGAGTATTAAATAAGCTAAATGTGTTATTTTAGATCAAGAAAGACGTGGAATCGACCTCAATCGAGGAAAAGAAAAGATTGTGGACTAAATTGCAAAATCTTTGTATTTTGGTACCAAGGTAAGTTCATGTGTAAATAATGTAGCATAATTGTTGTTTTTAAGTTATTGATGTTAATTATATGATATGCTGATTTTTATTATGAAATATATGCTTTGTGGTTATTTTCGAATAAAATGCAAATTATTTGTATTATTTGTTAAATATAAAATGCTACCGAGTGTTGGTTTTGGTATTTTACGGAAGATGGCAAGGATATGTGTTCGAGGAAAATCCCGTTTGAACCTTAGGAATAGATTAGGATACAAGTGACATGTCACTAGGATGGTTGAGCATCCGAACTCGTTGAGTTGAGTCCAAGTTCGAGAGATGTAACTAGGCATCCGAGCTCGTTGAGTTGAGTCCGAGTTCACTTATGGATGCGAACGCCCGAGCTCGTTGAGTTGAGTCTGAGTTCTCTTATGGGCGGGTTACATGATTGCTTGATTGCATATATGGCACTTATGTGCAAGTTATCCATGTATCCGAATTATATTCGATGTGTTCAACGGCAAAGTTCTACTCAATTGGAGGAATATTCGAGATGTAAAGACACGTATTGGCAAGTGATGTGAAATGGATATTTTGGACGGTATGTATTTAACCTTCGGGTTGAGTATTGATACAATCACGATAAGGTAATAAGATGATGAAAAATGATTAAAAATGTGATATGTGTTTTAGTGATGCATGCTAATGTTGATTGGTATGATTGTTTGTTATGTTACTTATTATTTGCATATGAACTTACTAAGCATTTATGCTTACTCCCTCCTTCTTACTCATTGTAGTTTTGGACAAGCCAGCTCAGAGTCGGGATAGGTCGAAGGCTCGACCACACTATCCAGGAAGACTTTTGGTAAATGGCTTGTAAATTTAAGTATGGCATGTATAGCAATATACCTATTTTGTGTAAATGATCTTATGATATGGTGATGGAATGGTTGAGAAAATGTTTGACAATGATAAATTATGAAAATGGTTAGTTTAGATTATGTTTGATGTTAAGGAAAATTATTAAGATACTTAGTGCATAAAAACTCATAAAAGGGATGAAATTTGCCATAAACAGAATACTACAGTAACACTGATGCGAGTTTTAAAATTTACTAAAAATCATATAAATTTAATCTGGTGATGTACTATATATCAAATTGAAGCTTATTATGTCTAGTTTCACATGAAACAAATGAAACAGGTAAAAGAATTATATGTTAAAAGATATTTGAATTTTAGTGAAACAGGGTCGTAGCAGTTTCTGAATCCCCTGTTCCAACTTTATAAATTCACCATAAATTTTAAAGATATAATTATTGAGTCTAGTTTTATTAGAAACAAACCTCATAGTCATATGAATTTTTTACAGAGAGAAATGTGGTTCGAAGTAAACAGAGGTCAAACCAGTCAAGTCCTGAAATAGGAGTAACTTTAACTAATAAACTGTAATAATTGGCTCAACTAAAAATTCTAGAAAAACATTAGTAGATAGGTATATGAGTCTAGATTCAAGGAAAATTTATAGATCTTAATTTTGAGTTTCGTAGCTCGAGATATGATTTTTCTTGTGACTGTGATGCAAGTAGCTTAAAAACTGTGAATGTAGAAACAAATAATCCAAAGTTCTAAAAATGTTAAATTAAGCTTAGTAACACCTCATACTCGACTCCAGGGACGGTCTCAGGCATGGGGGCGTTACAGTTTGGTTTTGAATCAATGGTGATTACTTAGATGATGGGAGATGCCTATGTTTTTCGTGATGAAATGCTCAACTTGGAATGTTTGAAACTTTAATGTTCTTATAGTTGAATTCTCAATGTATGACTACTTATGGATTAGTTTGAGATATTATTGATAGGAATTATAAGTTGAGAAAAAGGAATTCTTAATTGTGAACTGAGGATTTTGCTTGAGGATAAGCAAACGCTTAAGTGTGGGGGTATTTGATAAACCGTAATTTATACATATTATTGTCCCATGCTTAACACATTTATGAATGATTTTTCCTTAGATTTGGTGAATTTGATGCTTCTAATCCTTTAATTTCATGTTTTATACCTAGGAGAGCGCAAGGGAGCAAAAAGAACAAGAAACTGGCCGAAAACGGAGAAAATGGGCCGACGTGGGAAATCAACACAGCCTGGACTTCCTCACACGAGTAGCACACACGTCCGTGCCATTCTAACAGGCTTGAACATGGCCTAAAACAACCTTAACATGGGCTTGTCTATTTCTCAATCTTGACCACGGCCTAAAGTAATCGCACACGGGCGTGTTCCTGTCGAGCCCAAGTTATGTTCTATTCGGAAAAGGGAGATTTGAGGGCTTTTAGGCATTCAAAAGCCTATTTAAACACCCTAGAGAAGAATTAAAAGGGGACACACAGAGTAGGAAGTAAGGAATTACTTGAAGGAAGCCGATTGATCCATCTCGAAAGCCGGATTCACCTCCAAGATCGAAGATCTCCCTTCAAATTGTCAATTTACTTACTTTTCAATTTACTTACTTTCCATTTTGTTCTCAATGCTTATCATAAGCCTAAACAACATTGTCAATTTTAGATTCAGTGTATTTATCCATGAAATAGGTATATTTATCCACAGCATAAATAGTTTCCTTACATATAAATACATCATTTAAGTCATCACTTCTTTTATATCATCATACTATATCCCAGTTATGAACTTCCCATTTCACTTCCTTTTCTTACCCGTTCCATTTGCATATTACCAAGCATAGGCATACAAATCAATAATGAACACAAGCTTAGTACAAGCCTAAATATAATCATCAATGCACAATTTAGTGCACACATACATATATCACTTGAATTAAACATATAATGATCTATTCCCATGTACACATCTTTCATTTGAATCATTTAACCTTTCCATGAACATATGGATAAGGTCAAGTGAAATCTTACCTTTTAATGCATAACTTCAAAATAAAACATCATACAATCCAACCAACAGCTTGGCACATCAATAACACATGTTAGTCTATTTAAGCATAATACATATGAATTTAACATGAATAACCATTATACTTGAGCATAATTCATTTGGATTTATCATCAATCTCAACATAACATATTTTCCATCTAACTCACCATTTCACAGTCTTTCATACATACAAGTCTTAGTTCATATAGAACACTTATCATATCCTTGTAAATTCATGCCCGTTGAATTGAATAGAATACCATTGGATATGCGGCATAGCTCACACGAAGTGTGCTAATGGATATGCGGAATAGCTCACACGAAGTGTGCTAATGGCTATGCGGAATAGCTCACACGAAGTGTGCTAACATACAACCATAGTCTATCAATTCCTTTACATATATGCTCACACGAGCTGTGAATAAGTATACTCACACGAGCTATGAAATGGACATGCTCAGACGAGCTGTGGATCAGAATGTAAGCTACACAATGCTAATCACACGAGCTGTGGAGTATCCGCAACACATGTCGGACCTCAGCCATCGGTAGGAAATTCAAGACCCGCACCTGAAACATGTAAACCCCAATGACATGTCATTTGTATCCTATGAATTCATAAGGTTCAAATGGGCTTGATAATCATCGTACGTCGTTAGATTTACGTCGTCTCATAACATGATAAATTCTATAATAACATATATATATTTATTCATTTTCAATAAAATCATATATTAACATTCAATTTAATGCACATTGTACATAATACAATTCATATGAACTTACCTGGCAAAATTGTAGAAATGTCAAAGTATAGGGGTATTTTGGTAATTTTTTGTTCTCCTCGATTTTCCACCTGATCTTGATCTAAATTAATAATTTCATTCAATCTATTAATTTAGATAGTAAAAAAATGTATTTTATGCAATTTAGTCATTTTGACATTTTCACAAAATTACCCCTAAAATTTTAGTTTTATTCAATTTAGTCCTTGAGCCTAAACCATGCAAATTAACCATTTTTACTAAAAATTGGCCCTAGAAAAATACTCATGGCATCCAATACAGCCCATTATTGCAACAATTTCACGTCAAATCCTTGTACTTTTACTATTTGAACAATTTAGCCCCTAATCGATAAATGCATCAAAAAGTCACTTAATAAAATACTTTTTAAATAACAAATAATATCTCAAACTCATCATTTAACAACTAAAATCACAAGGTTCATCATTGGCAACATTTAAAATCTTTAACAGTTTGAAAATCAAAGGTACGGGCTAGCTGGACCTAGTTCCAATGATCTCAAAAACATAAAAAAATTATTAAAAACGGGACTAAAGTGGACTTACATGCATACATGGAAGCTTGGCCAAAGCTTCAAATTCTAACAATGGCTTTCTTCTTCCTCAATTTTGGCAAAACATTGAAAAGAAAAAGGTGATTTCTTTATTTTATTTTATTACATTATAATTTGTTTTATTTTAATTAATAAAACATATATATTTTCATAGTAAGACAAAGCCAACCACCCACTTATATATATAATATGGTATATTTACCATATTAGTCCATAAATTTAATTTTCCATAGCAATTAAACATCTTTAGTTAGTAGAATTATATTTTCACACATTTTACGATTTAGTCCTTTTTAACTAATTAACTATTGAAACGTTAAATTTTTTCAACGAAACTTTAATACCACCTTAATGACACTCCGTAAATATTTATAGAAATACTTATGGCTCAGTTTATAGAAACGAGGTCTTGATACCTCATTTTCGAATACCACTTGACCTTAAGGTCTTAAGACTTGAACTTAATAAATCGTTTAAATAACATAAATTATCAAATCAAAAACCTTTTTAAAAACACATTTGACACGTAAATATTAAATAATATTGTTTATGAACTTACTCGCCAAATTTGGTTGCCCCGAAACTATTATTTCTGACACCACTAAAAAACGGGTTGTTACTACTCTCTCCCCTTACGAAAATTTCATCCTCGAAATTTCTCACCTGTTACAAGCCATCAAGTTGAGTCTTTATGTCATCTTCTTAATGGTAATCCATAGATAAATCATTTATAACTCATCTTGATTCAGAACTCGCATCAGAACTCATATTAAAACTTGATACTATATCGAATCTTCATTGAACAACTATGATGGTCTCTTGTCATAACTTATCATTAGTAGTATAACTACCAAAAAATTCCCAGTGCTCGTCTGACGAAGCATAACTGAGAAACCTGTATTATCAAACTCTAACTAATGATTCTGACATGTTTACATCTATAACTTTGAACTGATATTTGTTCCCTTTACATGGAAAACATCAAGCAATATCATTTAACACAGGCACGATAGCTTCAACTATCGAGATGACTTTAACCCATAATGACATTTCTCGTTTATGACTGATCTAGTAGATATATTTTTGAATCATGTCTCCTAGAATATGAATCCTTCATTCTGATTATTCGTCAATTTACCAGTGACTACACAAAATTTATTTTCGAAACTGAGTCAATCTTAACTATCGGATAATAATATTTCAGAATAATCCCTTCTTCTTATTGTCAAGACAACTAAGACATACAATCTATTATAATTCCTATAGAATACCAATAAAAGATCACCAAAGACTGCATTAACTCAAACGAAATATAACATCCCATTTTCACTATTTGACATATTTTGATATTACCTAAAAAATGAGAACCAAGATGCAAGGTTAAGTTCAATCTTCCACATCTATACTTTTTTCGATGCCTACCTCTTCATGAAAGCTAGAAATGGGATATATAATAAATTTATTTCACTTATTAACATCAAATCTTTCAACCATACTGATGCGATCTCGTGCTCGTTGTTGATTTCGAGCCGCCAATGTACCTGATCATAAAATTGAGAAGTATCGTTGTACTTTCAGTTTAATTTAAGTTGGCTTGGTATCAAATTTTCAACAAGGGTTTTCAAATGGGTTTAAGATAGGTTAAGGTTATGGATCAGTCAAACAAAGAGTTAAGGTGATTTTAAGGTTGGTGATTTGGATGGAACGATTGAGCTTAAGGTCAAGAAAGAACCAATACTATAGATGAGAATTGACCCGAATCTTATAGGACACTTAAGATAAATAGATGATAGGAATAGGACCTTGAACAACTATCTATTAAGAGATAGGAACCAAAGGTATCGGGGTTGAACGCCACACTCAAGGAGTGAGAAGTTCACAATGAAAAAAGGTAGACGCCACTAGCAAGGCTAGAAAAGTCAGTTTGAGTCTTAAACAAACAATGAGAGTTGAATAAACTCAAAAAAGATATATTAAACATGTAAGCTGTCAAAAGTCTGAATTGCAATAAATGTTCTTCATATTTATAGCTCAAAAACATAGTTAGCCGAATGGACACTAAGTAAGCTAAATGGACAGCCTTAATTTAGCTTAATTGAGCTGAAACTTCCTTGAACCTTCCCAAAACGTCCCTTGTAGTCTCCTAGGTTAGCTTAGCTTAATTGATGTAAATTTGGAGCTGAATGGAACTAGATATGATTGGCCAAAAGGTGCGGACAACCTTTAAGGAGTTGCCTTGAATAGCCGAATAGTCTTGGGCCTTAAATGTCAGCTTGGGCACTTCAATAGCCTTGCAATTGATTCAGTTGAATGTGAGAAGCCCTTGAAGTGTGAAAGCTCAAAACTGAATGGTCTTGTGTGTGAAAGAAACCTCCAGCCAATTTGAACAAGTGTGAAGACACTTGTGACTGTTGATATAGACGATTGGGCTGTTTGGGAAAAGAAATCAACAGCTCACTTTGGCTCTTGCTGTTCACGAAAAGTTGGTTTGGAGGAGAGTAATCATCAGCACACATTTCTTCATGCTTTCTATGCATGTGCCTACAAACAAATTAAATTTAGCTAAGTCAACTTAAAGACAAGTTAAATTTAGCAGCTAGTTAGGAAAACTTAAATTCAGCTAAGACAAATTTAATCCAAAACAAGTAATTGATTTCTCTTAAGCTAAGACACATTAAAACAACTAATTAATAAGTACTTAAACTAAGACATAATTAAAACACCTAATTAAGATGCTCAAATCATAACATAATTAATACTTAAACTAATTAACTAAGTAACTAATTAACTGAGACTGAATTAAATACTTATTCCAGCAAAATAATGCACAAGTTAAACGACTGGAAATGAGCTCAATGAGCTAGGAACGAGCTAAATAAATTTGTAGGAGGTTGTAAGGCATGCTCAGTTGACTTGTCCAAGAACGTTCGATGAGCCTCGCAACAGTTTCACCCCATACTTGATCGACTAGAACCGAAATAGCCTCTTTGAATCTCTTAGCTTGAGTTCGGGTTATCGGTCCTAATGGTAGCTCAATAGGATCCATGTCAGCTCTAGGTGAGTCTCGGGTCTTGGCCATATCATCCCCCCTTTCGTTGAAGCGATTTGTCCCTAAATTGTTCCCTACATCATAGGGAGATAAATTAGACATGTTAAAACTCGCGCTAATGTTATGCTCACCTGGAAGGTTGAGCTTGTAAGAGTTCTCGTTAATCCATTCCAACACTTGGAATGGATTATCTCCTCTCGGTAATAAGCTGGAAACCATTCCTGCCTCATGTGAACCCATACCCAATCTTTGGGTTCAAAGATAACATGCTTTCTTCCTTTGATGGCCCTGTGCATGTAATGTTCGGTCCTTGCCTCAATATTGGTCCTCACTTTTTGGTGTAGCTGCTTCACGTACTCAGCCTTCCACTTAGCATCTACATGAACAAGTTGATCGTTAGGCAAAGGAATTAAATCAAGTGGAGTCGAAAGATTGAAACCATAAACAATTTCAAAAGGAGAGTGTTTAGTTGCTGAATGAATAGATCTATTATAAGCAAACTCTATGTGTGGCAAACACTCATCCCATGACTTAAAATTCTTCTGAATGATAGCTCGCAACAAAGTGGACAAGACACGATTAACCACTTTCGTTTTTCCATCTGTTTGCAGGTGGCATGTTGTTGAAAACAATAACTTCGTGCGAAGCTTTCCCCACAACGACCTCCAAAAATGGCTAAGGAATTTTGTAACACCCCTATCCCATAACCGACGTCGAAATAGGTAGGTAGGGAAGTTACCGAATAAACAAAGCATTACAAAACAACACAGATTCATCGATATCATATAACATTAATACATTTGCATTCATCCATAATTCATCCATTAAGATAGTCTACGAGACCTAAAACATACATTTAAGGAAGGTCGAAACTAAACTGAACCCATTCAAGATTTTCAGAACTCAAACAAACTTTTCAAAACTGACAAAGTCACACGCCCGTGTGACTAGGCCGTGTGACTCACATGAGCAAAAGACACGCCCATGTGGTTCAACTGTGCCAAAAATAGGTCTTATACTGACTTTTTAACAAGGCCAACAGACACGGCCGTGTACCATGACAGTGCAAAATTTAGCTAGCTACTGACTTTTTCACACGGCCCACGAGTGCGCCGTGTGTTCACGGCCGTGTGGCACAATGCAGGCTTGGTTTAAGCCAATTTGCCACCCATTAAGGGTCCAATCTCACAAGCATTATTAAGCAACAATTACACTAACATTTCTAGCTAATTCCATGCTCAAAGATGACCAAAACACCTTAGAATATAACACATTTCAAAACATACATCAAAACTATGCACAAACATATCATTTGTTAGCCAAATTCAAATGGCATAACTTTTACATACATATCAACTAACCCATTCTAGCCTATACATGCCATACTTAAGAATATATACATTTCCAAAAGTACCAAAAAGAGTTCGATTGTGTGATGACAATCCTCGACTATCCCGAACCTTTAGTAGCAACGATAACTGTAAAACAGACATAAATCATACAGAGTAAGCTACAAATAGCTTAGTAAACCAAACACAATTGGTCTAATTACTAAAGCATATATATATAGTACAAAACAACAATAAGAATTCATAGCCATTTCACAAAGTTGTTCATAAACTTAACCATACTCATTTGCTTGTATGCATATCATTTTCATTTCCATGATTCCGAACCTACTTCTGTAACACCCCTTACCCATGTTCGACGCCGGAACAGGGTACAAGGCATTACCGGACTTAATCACTAATCATCGTATAAAAATCGATTCATAATTTCACTCTAATTTAAAACTTTTTCAAACACATTCAAGCTGTTCCTTAAAAAGAGCTTACAAGGCCCATATCATGCTTTAATTCAACCTCACACATAGGCAAGCATGCACATTCATAAATTGCATCATTTAATTAATAACATAATCAAGACTATCTTCATTAAATGACTTTATACAATAGAGACCTTCAATTAACATAGGTCAGTATTTTAGGCCAACTTCTAGCAACTTAATAACAATTAAACGAGTCCGCATACATGCTAGAGACTTAAAAATACTTTAAAGCCTTTATATATTGATCAATAGTTTGATAGTGTGATTTAACCTCCAGCGACCTCCAACTCGAGCTAACATCTGTGACACTATAGGAAAAAGGAAAGGAAGGGAGTAAGCATTATAGCTTAGTAAGTAAATATGTAAATATTAATAAACAATACATTATCATACTTTAAACAAATTCACAATATGTTCCCAGAATATTACCATCACAAACACACGTACTTTCACTATTACAATCATAAACAGGTTCAAAATAAGTTGTCTAGAAGAGTACCAACAGCTAAATTATTTATTTCTGGAGCTATAGAACTCCAAATTACAAACCGTTAATTTTCCTTGAAACTATATTTACATATATTCTTCCCATAAAATTTTCAAAATTTTTGGTCTAGCCAATTAGTACAGTTAATTCATTGAAGTTACCCCTGTTTCACTGCTCAACTGCCCTGACCACTCTTCACTACGAATCAATTTTCTCCTCATACAGAATTCAAAAGATGTTCTCGTTTATTTAATTTGAAACTAGACTCATTAAGGATTTTAAGAATATAAATTATATTCCCTAATTATTTCTTTAAAATTTTTAATAATTTTTCCAAGTCAGAACAGGGGATCACGTAGTCATTCTGAACCGGTCTCTCAAAAACTTAAATATCTCATAATATAGAATTCCTTTGCTTGCTCTGTTTCCGTTATATGAAATTAGATTCATTAAGATCTAATTTGATATCTCATTCAGTCTCTGATTCAATTTCTACTATTTTTGGTAAATTTTTAGATTCCCATCACTGCAACTATCCCGAACAGTTTTATTGTCAATTTTGATCTTTCACACTTCAATTGTATTCATCACTTACCCATAACAATCTTTCTAATTTCCAATCACATATCGAGCATATTGCTCATAATTTACACACGTATATACTTACACTTATCATCACAAAGCCATACACAATTTCATTTAAATAATTTCCCAGTTGAACGCTTCGGAATAATAACAGATAAGCGATGGTATCGCACACAGCCCACCTTTAAAATCAAAGCTCTCTTGTACACATAGTGGCCTTCACTTAGCACCACTCATGTGACCTAGCTCGATTGTACACATAATTTTGGCTCTCTTGTACACATGGTGAACACTTAGTACCACCCATGTGACCTAGCCAGTTTATCTTGTAGCTCTCTTGTCTATATGGTGTCCTTCACCTGGAACCACACATGTGACCTAGCTACATATATCCCGTAGCTCTCTTGTACACATGGTATACATCCCATATTACACATGTGACCTAGCTACATACCATCCGTATCTTTCGATTCCGAAGGTTCAAACGGGAAGTATTTCACTATCTAATACTTTATTCCATTCTTCCAATAGTCAATTATGATTCAAAAATCAACTACAATACATAAAATATTCTGAAATATATATATAAAAAATAAAGATAATGTAATATTTACAAACAAACTTACATACTTTCTCATTTCCATGTCGAATTAATATTGAACATTTAAATCATCATAATTATACCTACTTTCAACACCTCGGCAATCATAGTAAATATATCAATTTTACATTGAAACACGCATAAATTAATGCTTATTATACATATGAACTTACCTCGATACTAAAACGGCCATTTTACCAACTTTCCCGATTTTTTATTTTTCTCCCATTCTAGGTTTAAATCTCGTTTTCCGGGATCTAAAACATCATATTTTACTTATTTAATTAATTTACTATTCAAAACAGTTCTTAAGTCAAACTTTGGCAAAATTACAATTTTGCCCTTAAACTTTTGCATCTTTACACTTTTGCCCCTAGGCTCGGGAATTAAACTTCATCCCTTATTCTTATGTTTTATGACATGCTGATCATTTTTCCCTTGTATGGCAACATCAAATTCCCACTCTAACACATAGTTATGAACAATAACAACTTTTACCGATTAAGCCGTTTTACTCATTTTTGCTTAAAACCGCTTAGCAAAAGTTGTTTAACATAATTTAAGCCTTCATATTCTACCAAAAAACATCAAAATAAACACATTTCACCTATGGGTATTTTTCCAAATATGAACCCTAGCTTAAATTATTGCTAGAATAAGCTTAATCAAGTTACCGAGATTCCAAAAACGTAAAGAACTTGAAAAACGGGGCTAGAACTGATTTACTATTGAGATTGGAAAGCTTGAGAACCCTAGCCATGGCTTCCCCCATGCTATTTCGGCCTCCATGAAAAAGATGAGTCAATTTTGGCTTTATTTTCCCTTTTTGTTTCTTTTAATTACCAAATGACTGAAACGCCCTTAAGTCCTTTCTTTAAAATTTTGTCTTATTCATGCCCATTTTTGTCCAAACGAAATATAATGGTCTAATAACCATTTAAGGACCTCCTCTTTAAACTCCCATTTCAATCAAGTACTTATGAATTAGAACATATATTTTGCAACTTTTGCAATTTAGTCCTAAAAGTCCAATTAAGCACTTTATTAGTAAAATTTCTTAACAATATTTTTACACAATATTTTAATCAATAAATAAACCTTAAAACTTAATCAAAATAAATTTTTGACTTCAAATTCATGGTTCTAAAACCATCATTCCGTTTAGGCCCTAAATCGGGTCACATTCTGAAACAACTTACGCAAATAAGCCCTAATAGGCAAATTAAACATGCAATCTATAAAATTTCTTATCAATACTCTAACACATGCATCTAATCACTCGGTAAATCATAAAAATTAATCGAAATAAACTTTTCTATCTTAGATTTGTGGTTTCGCAACCACTATTCCATTTAGGCCTTATTTCGAGATGTTACAACTTCGCATTCTCTATTTCGCAGAACTGAGTCTTTCATATTCAGAAATTAAGTACGATACAAACGTTCCTATATAGATTATGCATTTCACATATTCATTTTCATAACTCATATCTTGTCATCAGATGGTTCAGAAACGATACAAATATTCATAAACGAATACAATACCAACGTCCCGGATGTGGTCTTACCTGTAATTCAGTATCGATGCCTCTGTCCCAGACAGGGTCTTATATGAAATAAGATACGATGTCGATGTCCCGGACATGGTCTTACACATAAATTTCAAATTGAGGCCTGTGTCCCAGACACGGTCTTACACGATAATTCAGACCAATACCAATGTTCTTTTATCAAGCTCTCAAGGCCGTCCAGCAGATAACAGTTTATAAACACAGAAGTTAATCAACTTAACACATAAGTGTAGTTTGACTTACCTCGGATGAATTTCGGATAAAACGAGTCGACTATTCAAATATTTTGGACTTCCCCCGATCTAAGTCCGGTTCTCTTTGTTCTTGATCTAATACAATACAAATTCAACCATTCAATCATTCATTTCATTCAATTTAATCCATATACACATATTTTGGGCACTTTTCACTTTAGCCCTTACATTTTCACACTTTGACAATGTAATCCATTTTTCACAAAATCATCAATATGTAAAAATTCTTTGCAACAAAGGCTAGCCGAATTTTCATGGCTTCTATATAAGTCCATACAACATGTTTAATCCATAATTTAGTCCTTCAAAACCTCATTTTCACAAATTAGCCCAAATAGCTCATTTCATCAAATATTCAAGAACAAAACATAATAATCTAACACATATCTTTCTTAATCCATATAAGAGCACTACAAAGCTCATATAATCATCAATGACACAATTTATAATCTTCAACAAAAATAGAAATTTAAACACGGGTTTTGAAGAACACGAAGCAACGATCATAGAAACATAGAAATTATCAAAAATCGACGAAAAATCATACCTTAATCAAGGATCAAAGTGTCGAAACCCTAAGATGGCTTTCTTCTTTTCTTTTTCTTATGTTTTTCAGCAAGAACAACCAAATAAGAACCAATTTGATGTTTTATGTTAATTATATTAACATAAATTACTTAATTACTGAACCATCCTTAAAAATTTTATTTATTTGCCAAAATCCCAAGCCATGTCTCCGACTATCACATAATGGTCTTATTGACATGCAAGGACTTCAACTTTAACAAACCTTAGCAATTAAGCACTTTAGCAACCAGTAGGCAACTTTTACAACTTAATCGATTTGGTTCCTTTTCCTAATTAAACACAGAAACAGACAAATTAAATCATAGAAATTTCACAAATGTAAATTCACATATCACAGACACAAAAAATAATATTAAAATATTTTTCACACTCGGATTTATGGCCCCGAAACCACTATTCTGACTAGGCTCAAAACTGGACTATTACAAGTTTTGCGTCTCGATCAGATACAATTGTTCTCGGGATTCCATGCAAATGAACAATTTCCCTAAAGAACAAATTAGCAACATGAACAGCATCATAAGTTTTAGTGCAAGCTATAAAATGAGATATCTTAGAAAAACGATCAACTACAACAAAGATTGAATATTTTCCAGTTTTGATCCTAGGTAAACCAAGGACAAAGTCCATGGAAATGTCGACCCATAGTTCTTTAGGTATGGGCAAGTGCGTGTATAATCCATGGGGCTTGATTCTTGATTTAGCCTTCTTGCAGGCCACGCAATGATCGCAGACCCTCTCGACATCTCTTTTCATCCCCGGTCAAAAGAAATGCTCTTGAAGCATTGCCAAGGTCTTTGCCACACCGGAATGGCCCAGGAAGCCTCCACTATGCGCCTCACTCACCAACAAGTCCCGAACGGAACCTTGTGGGGTGCAAAGCTTTCCTTCTCTAAAAAGGAAACCATCGTGCTTATAAAACTTGTCATAAGTAACATTTTCACAAGATTTGTATAACTCACCAAAATCAGCATCATTCGCATATAAATCTTTCAAAAACACAAATCCAAGCAGTTTAGAATATAAATAAGTTAAGAGTGTATACCTCCTCGATAAAGCATCAGCAAATATTTTCCTTACCTTTCTTATACTTAATGACATAGGGAAAAGACTCCAAAAATTCAACCCACTTGACATGACACTTATTCAATTTGTTTTGGCCCTTGAGGTGCTTCAACACTTCATGGTCAGAATGTATCACGAACTTTTTGGGCCATAAGTAGTACTGCCAAGTTTCAACCGCCTGAATTAGTGCACACACCTCCTTGTCATAGGTCAGATAGTTTAACGTGGCTCCATTTAATTTCTCACTAAAATATGCAATAGGTCTCTCGTCTTGAGTCAAAATAGCTCCGATCCCGACCCTGAAGCATCACACTCAATTTCAAACGTTTTAGTAAAATCGGGTAACACAAGTAATGGGGCATTAGTTAAACATTCTTTAATAGCATTGAAAGCATTTTATTATTCCTCTCTCCATTGAAAAGAAGAAGTCTTCTTAATCACACTCGCCAATGGGGCAGCTAAGGTGTTGAAGTTAGGAACAAAGCGATTATAAAAGTTTGTCAAGCCATGGAAGCTCCTTACTTAGCTTATGCTCATCGGTTTGGGCCATTCTTGGATTGCCTTCACCTTATCTTGATCCACTTTAAGTCCCTCAGAGCTGACTATAAAACCTAAGAAAACAACCTTGTTAGTGCAAAAGGTACATTTTTTAAGGTTAACATACAGAGTGTCCTTTCGAAGGACTTCTAAAACAACTTTCAAATGCAACACATGATCATCCAATGATTTACTATAAATCAGAATATCATCGAAATAAACAACACAAAATTTTCCAATGAAAGAACATAAAACATAGTTCATAAGTCGCATGAATGTGCTGGGTGCATTGGTTAGACCAAATCGCATGACCAACCATTCATACAAACCATGCTTCGACTTAAAAGCAGTTTTCCACTCGTCACCTTTGTGCATTCAAATTTGGTGATACCTGCTCTTAAGATTGATTTTCGAGATCAATCGTGTGCCACTCAATTCATCTAGCATATCGTCAAGGCACGGTATAGGATGCCTATACCTAATGGTTATTTTGTTCATCGCCCGGTAGTCCATGAACATATGCCAAGTTCCATCTTTTTTTGGCACCAATAGCATGGGCACGGCACAAGAGCTAAGGCTTTCTCGTATATACCCCTTTTCCATAAGCTTGTTCACTTGCCTTTGCAGCTCTTTGGTTTCCTCGGGGTTGCTTCGATAAGCCGGGTGATGAGGAATGATGGCTCTGGGCATGAAGTCTATTTGGTGTTCAATCCCTCAAATGGGCGGTAACCCACTAGGGACTTCATCTAGAAGCACATCATTGAAATCTTACAGAAGAGAAATAATCAAAGAGGGTAGATTTTCATTCAAATCGTTAGTGTTCAAAAAGATCTCTTAGTACATGAGTATAAGGATCGACTGCTTCATTAGATAGGACTTTCAAATCTCTCTCTCTCTCTTTTGCATACACACTTAATTTGTTTAACTCTTTTTCTTCACTCGTCTTCTTCTCATGTTCTTTGCTGTTTTCTCTCAATTTTACCTGTTTTTTTTCTTTCATTTTCTCAATTTTTGTGTCTTTCTCTTTTCCACTCTTTTCTTTTTGCTAACTTTCTTTCATTTGTTCAATGGAATCTTTCAACTTCAATTGATGTTCATAAACTTGTTTTGGCGTCAATGGAGCCAAAGTCATATTTTTCCCAAGGTGTTTGAAAGTGTAACGGTTGGTGTAGCCATCATGAATGACTCACCTATGAAACTTCCACAATCTTCCCAACAGCAAATGACCGGCATGCATGGGCACCACATCACAAAGGACCTCGTCATTGTACTTGCCAATTGAAAATGCAACTAAGACTTGTGTGGTCACCTTCAACACTCCGCCATCGTTGAACCATTACAGTTTGTATGGATGTAGGTGCTTTGTTGTTGGCAGGCCTAATTTTTCTACCATCAAAGTGCTTGCAACGTTGGTGCAACTCCCACCATCAACAATCACGCAGCACACTTTGCCTTATACATGGCATCGTGTGTCAAAAATGTTTTCATGTTGCTGCTTGTTCTCCACACTCTGAAGACTTAGACTTTTTTTATGACAAGAATTTTGCCACCAACAACATATTCAAGTTCATCCTCTTCGTTGGTGGTTGCATCGGGTTCTTCCTCATTTCCCTCCTTTGACTCTATTTCACCATTTGCTCAAACCACTATGTTGCTTCAGTTAGGGAATTGGCTGGCAATATGCCCCCTCCCAAGGCATTTGAAGCACTTTATGTCCCTTGAATGGTTTCTTGCCTTGGCTAGAATTGCCACTAGGCTTGTTAGCTTGGCAGACACCACTTATTCTTTCACACAACTTGATAGATCTTTCTTGCTGGTGCCTTGACCCCATTTTGAGGTGGCATTGGGGTTTGAATAGGCTCGAACAGAACCTTTTCTCTTTATTTGCTTCTCCACTTTAATAGTCATATGCATCATGTCGACTACTTCAACATAATGTTGAAGCTCCACCATGTTGGCTATATCGTGGTTGAGTTCGGTTAGGAACCGTGCCATGGTTGCCTCTTGATCTTCTTCGACATCAACACAGATCATGGCAACTTCCATTTCTTTAAAGCAGTCCTCCACACTCCAATTGCCTTTAGTAAGGTTTTGGAGCTTTTGATATAATTCTCGATGGTAGTATGAGGGAATGAATTGTTTGCACATCACAGCTTTCATTTTAGCCCAAGTGGATATAGGTCATTCTCCGTTTCTTCTCTGACTCGTGGTTAGCTGATCCCACCAAATCATAGTATAATCAAAGAACTTGATCGCCGCAAGCTTCACTTTCTTACTTTTCGAGTAGTTGTGACACTCGAAGACCAACTCTATCTTCTTCTCCCATTCAAGGTTCATCTCTGGGTCAGTTTTACCTTGGAAAGGTAGAATGGACAACTTGATGTTCTTTAAATCATCGTCAACATGTTCTCATTCTCTAGGGCCTCGATTTTTATGGCCTCTCTGTCTTTCACTTTGGTTTGACCCTTGTTCACTCTCCACGTCACTAGGATCATCGAGGTCATTTTGATTGAACCGTGGTCGACCTCACTCTCTTTGTGGACTTTGGGGAGTTCTTTCTCACTGGCCTTGTCCTTTGACACATTCCAAACATTCTTGGAAGGGCTTGAACTTTCTATTGAACATGCGTTTCATTTCACACATAAGGGCTTGAAGTGTTAAATCGAGCACTCCTCCTCCAATTGCAACATTCCTTATAGGTCGTAGGCCACCACCTTCCATTATGTTTTATTCCGGGCTTCGAGACATGATGTTTAATCCTCACCATAAATCCTCACAGTTCACTCACAAAGAAAATAATAGATGACACTCCACTCATATTTGCACTCAATATATTGGCTTTTCTACTCTCTAATGAGCTCACCACTCTCGTGCCATTTTCCACTCAATTCTCCTCTCTAGGTTCGTGAAGGACTCGTTTAGACTTATAAGCAAGCTTGTGGGTCAGCTGCAAAAGGGTTTCCAAGGGTAGATGTTGTTTCAGTGTTGGATAGGCTAAAATAGAAGAATGGGGTACTCTAGTAAGGCAAAATGGTTTGTTTTTTGTAGAATTGAACTTTGAAGATCGAAAAAAAATTGAGCACTTTCAAAACAACCTTTTTTTTTCAATATATAAATTCAGTACACTTGTATTTGCACTTTTATTGTATAACCTTTTCTTTTATACACAAATTTTTTTTTAAATTTTTTTCAAGAACTTACTCTGGGAAGTTGGAATTTCCGCGCTCCTCGATTTTAACTAGCTCTGATACCAAATGATGTGATCTTGTGCTCGTTGTTGATTTCAAGTCGCGAATGTGCCTAATCGTAAAAATAAGAAGTATCATTCTACTTTGAGTTTAATTGAAGTTAATTGAAGTTAACAAGGTATAAGCTTTTAAACAAGGGTTTTCGAATGGGTTTAAGATAGGTTAAGGTTATGGTTCGGCCAAACAAAGAGTTAAGATGATTTTAAGATTGGTGATTTTGATGGACCGATTGAGCTTGAGGTCAAGAAAGAACCAATACTATAGATGAGTATTGACCCGAATCTTATTGGACACTTAAGATGAATGGATGATAGGAACAGAACCTTGACCCACTATCTATTAAGATATAGGACCCAAAGGTATCGAGGTTGAATGCCACACTCAAGAAGTGATAAATTCAAGGCTAGATAAGTCATCTTGAATCTTAAACTAACAATGAGAGTTGAATAAACTCAAAAAAGATATATTAAACATATAAGGTGTCAAAAGTCTGAATTACAAAAAATGAGCTTTACATTTATAGTTCAAAAACATAGTTAGCCGAATGGACACTAAGTAAGCTAAATGGACAGCCTTAATTCAGCTTAATTGAGCTGAAACTTCCTTAAACCTTCCCAAAATGTCCCTTGTAGTCTCCTAGGTTAGCTTAGCTTAATTGAAGTAAATGTGGAGCTGAATGGAACTATATATGATTGGCCTAAAGGTATGAACAACCTTTAAAGAGTTACCTTGAATAACCGAATAGTCTTGAGCCTTAAATGTCAGCTTGGGCACTTCAATAGCCTTGCAATTGATTCAGCCGAATGTGAGAATCCTTTAAAGTGTGAAAGCTCAAAACTGAATGGTCTTGTGTGTGAAAGGAACATCTAGCCAATTTGAACAAGTGTGAAGGCACTCGTGACTGTTGATATAGACGATGGGGCTGCTTGGGAAAAGAAATCAACAGCTCACTTTGGCTTTTGCTGTTCAAAAAAGTTGGTTTTGAGGAGAGTAATCATCAACACACATTCCTTAATGCTATCCATCCATGTGCCTACAAGCAAATTAAGTTTAGCTAAGTCAACTTACAGACAACTTAAATTTAGCAGCTAGCTAGGAAAACTTAAATTCAGTTAAGACAAATTTAATCCAAAACATGTAATTGATTTGTCTTAAGCTAAGACAGATTAAAAGAACTAATTAATAAGTACTTAAACTAAAACATAATTAAAACACTTAATTAAGCTGCTCAAATCATAACATAATTAATATTTAAACTAATTAACTAATTAACTAAGACCGAATTAAATGCTTATTCCAGCAGAATAATGCACAAGTTAAACGACTGGAAATGAGCTCAATGAGCTAGGAACGAGCTAAATGGGCTTGTAGGAGGTTGCAAGGCATGCTCAGTTGACTTGTCCAAGAATGTTCGATTAGCCCCGCAACAGTTTCACCCCATACTCGATCGACTAGAACCGAAATAGCCTCTTTGAATCTCTAAGCTCGAGCTCGGGTTATAGGTTCTAATGGTAGCTCAATTGGATCCATGTCAGCTCTAGGTGAGTCTTGGGTCTTGGCCATATCATCCTTTCCCTCTTTGAAGTGATTTGTCCCCAAATTGGCCATTTGACATTTAGCACCATTATTCATATATGTCCACTACGTTCCAAATACCAAAATGACTGTATTTAGCCATGTCAAAGAACATTCCATTACACACATTTTAAATACCATTTCAATTTCCATCATTTAAGCATCATAAATGCTATAAAATCAACCATCATAAGGTCACATATATATATACCATAATTACAAGCCAAAAATAATGGCTATGACATCAACCAAAACACCTATACATGTTCATATTTAACCAATTATCACTTAACTTGTTTTCATGCTAAAACATAACATAATTGATACATAACAACGATACCAATTTTTGTCATTTTAGAACATACACCAATTTGACCATATTAACCACAACCAACAAGATATTAATAGTACCTTAATACTTCAAATCCAAGGCAACATTTCATGCCATAATCATAAACCAAAATGACAATATAACAAACTCATCAATTAAACATTAGACATAGTCAACCTATACATGCCATTGTAACCAAGACTAAAGCATTAAAATCCACCGATAAAATCGATGGATAGTGCAATGGATCTCCGACTAGCTTCCAACCCGTTCGAGCTTCCAATAATCTGAAAAGTAAAGGAAAAACAACCACGTAAGCAATGAATGCTTAGTAAGCTCGTATAAACTTTAGTCATATCAATCCATTTCAAATATAAAATTTATACATATCAAGAATAATCCTATGCCAATGCCAAAATTCATGAATTTATATGATCATCAACTCACAAATGAGTAAATTCATTAATGTCACAAATATTTACAATTCATATCATGATAAGATTTTACGAGATGTAATATATAATCATCAACCTTTTTAATTACTTACTTTTCATTCCATCCCCAATGCATAAGCCTAAAAAATATTATCAATTCTCGACTTAATGTATTTATCCATGATATAGTTATATTCATCCATTGCATACGCAATCTGCTCATATACATATATATCATATTTCACATTACACTTTTTATAACATCATAATACATCCCAATTACGTACTTACTATTTCATTCCCTTTTCTTACCCATTTCATATGCATAGTACAAGCATAATCATAAATATCAATGATATCCACAGGCTTGGCATAAGCCTAAGCATATCAACAACACATATTGGTTCATTTAAACATGATTCATATGTATTTGACATAGATAACCATTATACTTGAGCATAATTCAATTGGATTTATCATCCATCTCATAACTTATCATGTTTTCCATGTATCACCATTTCAATGAGTTTCATACATACATATCTTAATTCATATTGAACACTCACCATTTCATTTGCATAACACATTAGACATAAACGTAGCATTAACCATAGTCACAAGTTAGTGATTAAACACATAACTTAGCAAAATCACCACATGAGAAAATAACTTTCATGAGTATAGCATATAAGCATACATATTTTCATGAACATGGCTATACACACTTTAATCATCAACATTTCATACCTTTCCATACTTTCATGACATTGCCAATCAGAACACTTATCGTTCCTTCCCTTTGTATGCCCGTTGAACCACTTAAAATAATATCAGGTATGCGGGAATCTCACACACTGTATGCTAATATATGGGCGAAACCATTTCTTTCCTTTTCCTTTACATAGATGCTCTCTCTCAAGCCATAAATGGGTGTACTCACACAAGCTGTCAGTCAGAACGTAGCTACACGATGCAGCTAACACAAGCTGTCAAGTATCCGTAACACATGCCGAAACTTAGCCACTGATAGGACATCAACAGCCAAAACACGGTAACCCTAATGACATGTCATTTGTATCCTATATATTCCTAAGGTTCAAACAGGGCTCGATAGTCGTCGTACGTCATTGACTTTTTCATTATTTCTTTACTCGATAAATTGTATAATTAACATATATATACTGATTCAATTTCAATAAAATCATATAATAACATTCAATTTAATCAACATTATACAAGTACAGTTCATACGAACTTACCTACCTAAATTGTAGAAATATCAAAGTACAAGGGCATTTTAGTAATTTTTTATTTTCCTAGATTTTCCACCTAATCTTGATCTAAATTAATAATTTCATTCAATATATTAATTTAGACAGTAAAACAATGTGCTTTATGCAATTTAGTCATTTTTTACATTTTTATAAAATTTCCCCTAAAGTTTTACTTTTATTCAATTTAGTCCTTAAGCCCAAAACATGCAAATTAACCATTTTTAATGCCAATTTATAATATCCAAATATTCATGGTACCCATATCAGCACATATTTTCAAAAATTTCACATTAAATCCTTGCATTTTAACTATGTTAACAATTTAGTCCCTAATCGATAAATTCATCAAAAATCACTTAACAAAATTCTTTCACATAACAACTAATAACTCAAATTCATCATTTAACATCTAAAATCACAAGGTTCATCAATGGAAACATTCAAAATCTTTAACAGTTTCAAAATCAAAGGTACGAGCTAGTTGGACCTAGTTACAATGATCTCAAAAACATAAAAATTAAAAGAAATGGATAGTTTAGGGGCTTACATGCAAAGAACCATTGTTAGCCAAAACATGAAGCTTTTCAAATGGAGTTTCTTCATTCTCTTTTCGGTGGATAAAAAGTAAGATGATAGTTTTCTTTTTCTTTAACTTTTCTTTTATTATTTTAATACTTTAAACCTTAATTAAAAAAATAATTCAAATAATAAATTAATAATCAACCACATTGCCGCCCACTATCACCAGTTATGGTTAATTTGCCATATGAAACCATCAATTTGTATACATTATTCTGTTTAACACATTTAAGCTAATACCCATTGACTTTTTCAACTTTCACGATTTAGTTCTTTTCACTTAATTAACTATGGTAATGTTAAAAACTTTCAACGAAACTTTAATACCACCTTAATTGTAACAGCCCGATTTAGACCCTAATTGGAACGGTAGTTTCGGGACCATGAATCTGAGTCAAAAAATATTTAAAAATTGTTTTCTATGTTTATTTTGTGTGAATTTATATCTGTGAAATTTTCGTGATTTAATTTTGTCATTTAGGTACCCGATTAAATAAAAGGACTTAATCACGTAAAATGAAAATTTAGTGGTTATTTCTAAAAAGGGCTAGATTGCACTTGGCTTTTTAAATGGAAGCCTTAAAGTTGCAATAAGCCCAATATTAAGTGTAGTGGCAGTTAAATACATATATTAGGTGATTTTATTATTATATCATTAAGGTTATTTAAGTAATTTAGTTAATAAACTAATATATGTTAAAAAAAAAGTAATCAAGGTTCGTTCTTAGTTGGTTTTTGATAATTTTTACGTTTTTGAGATCATTGCTTCGAGTACTACAAAACCCAAGCTTTAAATTTTGATTTTGATGAATATTTTGAATTGTGCCAGTGTTGATAGTTTGTGATTTTTGTTATTTGATGATGAAAAATGAAAGATATGTTTTAGATTAACATGTTTTGTATAGGAGTTTTTGATGATTTTGAGTAATTAGGACTAAATTGCAAAAATAATAATTTAAGGGACTAAAATGTAAAATTAATAAAATATATGGGCTTGTATAGGTATGGGTACCATTTGGCCTAACATGGGTGCTTTGATATTTTGTGTATTTCGTGTTTTGTGCAAGGGATTAAATTGTAAAAATTATAAATGTCAGGGGTAAAATGGTAATTTACCCATTTATGTGTTTTTGGACTAAATTTAATGAAAATTTGTTTGAATGAGCTTAATTTAAATATGTTTAGATTAATAACCAAAGAAATCAGATTTGGATTGGGGGAAAACGAAAGTTGTCGACCAGTCGATCCGTACCGGTTTTCACTGTCCGAGGTAAGTTTATAAGCAAATAAATGTCGTAAATTTTAAATATATGTGAATATACAATGCTGATTTGAATTTTATGAATTTGTATAAGTAATAGCCGAATGTGAAAATGTTTGGGAACTATATTTATGAATATGATTCGACCGAGATACGACGTCCGAAAGCCCCGTATGAACCTTAGGAATAGTTAGGATACATATGTCATGACATAGGATTCTGATATATATGCGCGAGTAAGACCATGGCATCGATATGTGATTACGATATGTGTTTATGAGTAAGACCCTGTCTAGGACTGTGGCATCGATTTGTGGCTACATGTAAAACCACGTCTGGGACGTTGGCATTGTATGATTTATGTGGACATCCAAGTGTCCTATCCAATTTCGAATGGTTCAACGAGCAAAGATAAGTTATGTTTGAGTGTGTAAATGAGATAAATATACAGGTATGTATTAGCTTTTTAATAATTAAAATGAGGTAAGTGTATTCGATCTTGTGAATATTATTGGATGAGTTATAATTATATGCATGTGTGATTTTATACATTCGGTTACATGATTAACATGTACATATGAAATCATATTGTGATACATAGGCTTATGTGTTCTTGGATTGTGAACTGGGTTAGTGATGATTATTCGATGGTGGAAATTAAATGATATTAATGATAATCTAGTTACGTGAGCATTTGGCAAGTGATATCTAAGAATTAATATTATTGTAGTATGAACTTTATATATATGAATTTAAAGGTGTTATAATTTTATAAGTGGTTTTGGTTTAATCCAGTTGATATAGTTATCATGATGAATATTTGCTTATGACTTACTAAGCTATAATAGCCTGCTCTGTTTATACATGTTACCATGTTTTATAGATTTTGAATTCAAGTTACAAGCTCGGGGATCATTAGCAAAGTCTATCACACTATCTGTAGCTTCAGTATTTAAATAACTCAAACTTGTATTATGGCATGTATAGGCTAGAACATACTTTTGTAATGTTGGATTTTGGTTATGTATATTATAAGCCATGCGAAAATGGCTTAACCACCTTGCTTGAAATCGGTTATGTCTAATTATGGTTTGTGTTCATTTTTTGGTTATAATATTAGGTGCTATGATTGAATGATTCTTGTGATATCTATTTTCGGCCTTGAAGCCGATTAATGACTTGGGTGAGGTTTGAATGTGTTGGCTTTAATATATAAACTTAAGTATGTTTGGTTGTTTTGAACATGATTCATAATAAGATAATATATGCGAGAGGATTTGGTAGTTATGCTCAATTAAGGCTTTAATATGTGGTTTGGCATTAAATGTTATTTGGTCATATTCGAACATGAGTTATGTTGTTTTGGTATGTTTATTATATGGCATGTAAGATTTATATTTTGTATAGGTCTAAATGTGGTTAAAGACTTATACTTGTGAGGTATGATTTGCTACATGATTAGTCTTAAAGACTATTTCATTAATGTATTGGTATATTCGGTTATAAGATAAGTTTGGATGAAATGGTTTTAGCTAACTTGAGATTCGGTACATGCTTGTATAGCTATTTTTGCTTATGATGAAATAAATTGCCTTATGACTTGATAGTTGTCAGGATAATATTTTGATTTATAATGTGACATTGTAATATGCATGTATGCACTTTTAAATATATATTTATGTGTTATGTTTATTTTTACTTGTGTTTTGGCAAAGGTAATCTATGTTAGCTAATTAGATGAAAGGTAAACATGGTTTTCTACCGATCTCTAATGATATATTATTATAACATTTTTGGGTTACTTGAGTAGTTTAATTGTTTGAGCTATTGTTATGAATATTTATTCATGATAAGTAAACGTCCTATGTAGATTAACAAAGACTATTATAGAACATTTTATTATTTGTAAGAAAATAATATGTGGTTGCTTACACGTAGTATGTGTATGATACTTTTATAATTATAATACATTTTACACATATACTGCACAAAAGTTACAAAAGTTAAAACTTACATTTTTGATAAATTTGTGAAACAAAATGCTAAACGTTTCATGTTTCTTTGTTGGCATTATTTGATTATTTAATTCTATATTCATGTGTAGTATTAAATTGAAGCATGATAGTTGATTTAATATTAAACTAGATAATTTATGATAGAAGTTGATCTGAGTTATATGTTAGTCGATAATGCCTCATAACCCTAATCCGGTGACAGGTACGGGATAGGGGTGTTACATTAATGACACTCCATAAATATTTATAAAAATATTTATGGCTCAATTTATAGAAACAAGGTCTCAATACATCATTTTCTAAAACCACTTGAGCTTAAGGTCTTACCACTTGAACTTCTTAAATCGCTTATATAATAAAAAATAACTATATAAAAAACCTTTTCAAAATCATGTTTGACTCGTAAATATTAAATAATAATATTTACAAACTTACTTGTCAGATTTGGTGGCCTTGAAACCACTGTTTTCGATACCACTCAAAAACGGGTTGTTACAATCACAGTATTTAATCATACAACTAGTATGCCCAAAAAGCACCTCAATCACAACAACTAACATGATTATACATTTGCTAAGTTTAACCACAAATCAACTAACCTTTATAACTAATTTTATGCTGACATAACAACTAATGTATCATGCAAAATACCATAATTACAAGCCAAACATAATGGCTATACCATCAAGCACAAAACACCTATACATGTGCATATTTAACCATTTTTCAATTAATTTGTTTCTATATTAAACATACCAAAATGATCTTACCATTGGGACTGCTTCTTACATGCATCAAAACCATTTAAATGTCACCATTCTAACCAATTCCAAATGGTTCCAATAACCAACATATATATATATATATATACTGTAACGCCTCGAATTTGGGCCTAGAAGTATTGGGCCTTGAGTATGGGTCTGTAAGGAGTTGTATATAAGTATTTAATTGTGTAAGGAAATGAAACAATTAAATGTCTACTCAAGTGGTTAAGGGTCCTAAGAGGAGTTGGAAAAGTCTTGGGTTCAAACTTAGGATTTAGCAAAAATTTTGGTATTAAATGAATAAAACCCTTGATGCTTGGATGAAGACCTTTTAAATTATTGTGTTAAATAAATGACACAAGAAAGCATGTGGTCTAGTGGTTGGAGCGTCATTAAGGTTGTAAGGGAGCTTGGGTTGAAGCCTTGGCTCTTGCATTTTATTTTGGTTTTTCTTTTAAAGGAACTTGGACTTTGGCCTATAGACCTTATAATTAATTAAGTATAAAATGTGACACAGAAAGAGCCTATGGTGGAGTGGCAAGGTGGTGTGTTGTGTAACTGTGAGGTCTGAGGTTCAAGTCTTGGGATGCGTAGTGGAGTATTTATTTTGCTATTTGAGCTGTGTAGGAGGTGGAGTTGGACTGGAACTCTGTGTTTGAAGTGGTCATACGAATAAGGAATTTTCCTAATGGTTGAAAGTAGTCCCACATCGGGAAGCTAACATGAGAATTGGTGAGAAGCTGGCTTTAAATAGAGCTGAACCAGATGAGTTGGGGGGAAAAGTGATTAAGACTCAATGCAGGGTGTGCCAAGGTTGGTGATCGTGGACTTCGGTGTGTTCTCATAAGTAGGTGTGTATTCACGCCCTTATTTGTTGGAAATCGACAAAAGCCGAAAAGCTAAAACTTTGGCATTTGAGAACTCACGAGCGTACAATCGCTCGTGGGGTAAACCGAGCCCACAAACCATGGGCGATAGACTGTAGAGGCTGCCACAAACGTTCTCGTGTGCTGGGGCAATTCTTGGCCTCGATGGGCCGAATGGGCCCGATAGGCCCCGTTGTCCCGTTTGTGTAAATCTAACGGTTATGTGTGATGTAGTTGGGCTTGTCATGGCAGTGCATGGCATAGACCGTTAAGGGCTTCGATTGGCCGAAATGGGCTGTTTGGGCCCAATGGACTCATGGGCCCCACACAGTTTAAATCTGTGGAAAGTGACAAATAATGAACTGGGGTATGGTGTTCGCATAACCGTGACTGAAATTGGGCTAAATAGGACACACGAGTGTGTGGGCCCACTTGGGCTGAGTAATGGGCCTTAGGCCCATTTGCATCGCTATGTTTGTTTAGGTTATTTTAAGTCGTTCGAGGCGACGGGGGACTTTCTGCTGGGTCGTTAATACCCTTAATTTGTAAAATTACTGAAATACCCCTACAAGGTAAAATGACTATTTTGCCATTGTGGGTAAATGGCTGACCTAGACTATGAATTTGACTGATTGACTGTGATTGTATGACTGTGTTGTAACTGACTTGACTGTGGTTGTAAAACTGATATACTTTTAATGTACGTTTAAATGATTGTTACTGAGAATGGCCATTCTGCATTCACGTGTGAGGATTGAGCATGACATACACGACATATTGCATGGGGTTGGGATTTTGATTTGGAGGAAGTACTGTTATGGTGGCTTTGCCACGTATTCTGATATTAGTGGCTACGCCACGTATACGATATTGGTGAGCTGGCTGGGTCGGTCGATTTAATCCTCACATTGCGAGTTAGTTGGTACGGGTGGTGAGCTGGTTGGATTGAGCTGGGTTGCGTACCTGTAATGTGATTGTACTTCTTTAGGCATAGGCCCACACTGTCACTGCATAGGGCTTAGGCCCAGACTGTACTATTATTGAATAGGGCTCAGGCCTAGACCGTTATTGTATACACTATTACTGTAATGGGCTCCGCCTGGCATCGATTCTCAATTCTGCATCATTTACTAACTATTTTAGTTTAGGAGGGGATTACACACTGAGTTTTCTTAAACTCACCCTGTTTATTAACTGTGCAGGTAATCCCCAGCATTAGAAGGATCGGTGCTACGAGGGACTCGGAGGTAGCCACACAACTGCTATTGTTCTGATTTTCCTTTAAGTTATCTATTTACAAGTACTTATATTTGATCTGGGTTGTCATAAGGCCTCTTTTAATTTCTGGTTCTAAATTTGGAATTTTATATATTGTTTTATAACTACTGGAGTAGAGCACGATTTTTCCAAAACTGTTTTTCAAAATATCACATTTCCGCAATTGTTTAAATTAAGCTTCTGCTACAAATAATATTTTAAAGGTAATAATGTTTTACAAGAGAATGACTTTTAATAAACCAACGTAAACTGAGGTTTTCACAAGTTTTAAAATGGCCAGAAGTTTTAAATTGTAAGAAGGGTTTTCAATGAGAACATGGGTTTTGAAAAACACTTCAATGTGACATGCCAGATTCGGGCCTAACTTCTAGGCCAAGTTTAAGGTGTTACATATGCCAAATTATGTCCAAATGGTCATAATTCAAACAAATAGACTTAACTAAATTTCAAATCTAAACATGCCCTAAATGATCACTTTGCAATCATGCCAACTCTTACAACTTTGGCCATATAACCAAGCATCAATTTGATCTTATAAACACCAACCTTTAAACATCAAAGTGCCAAAAGCACAACAACCACCAAGGCATCAAATATCATAAGTTTCACAAATTCAAAGGAAAATCACATGCTGATATCATTAACTAAACATTAGACATAAGTCCACCTATACATGCCATTATAACCATAACCAAAGTATCAAAATCTACTGATAAAATCAATAGATAATGTGATGGATCTCCAACTGATTGAGCTTCTGATAATTTGTAAAGTAAGAGAAAATTAACCACATAAGCAACGAATGCTTAAGCTTGTAATGCCCCGAATTTCTGGGCCTAGAAGTATTGGGCCTTATGCATGAGAGCTGCTAGAAGACTGCACATAAAAGTTTATGTCTGGAAGAAATATCACAATTGATTGTCTGCTGTAGTGGTTAAGTGATTAGGAGTGTTTGGGAGTGTTGGAGAAGCCCTGGGTTCAAACTTGGGCTTTAGCAAAAATTTATGTTTTTCTCTTAAATGAGCCTTGATGTTAATGGCTAGGCTTTAAGAATATTTTTGATGAATTTATAACACAAAAATAGCCTGTGGTGGAGTGGCAAGGTGGCGTGTTGTGTAACTGTGAGGTCTAAGGTTCAAGTCTTAGGATGCGCAATAGAGTATTTATTTTGCTGTTTGAGCTGTGTAGGAGGTGGAGTTGGACTGGAACTCTGTGGTTGAAGTGGTCATAAAAAAATAAGGAATTTTCCTAATGGTTGAAAGTAATCCCACATCGGGATGCTAACATGAGAATTGGCGAGAAGCTGGCTTTAAATAGAGCGAACAAGATGAGTTGGTGATCATTGGTTTTAGGAGGGATTATTTCATACCTGCTTAACCAAGGTTGGTGATCGTGGACTTTGACGCATTCTCATAAACAGGTGTGTATCCATACCCTTCTTTGTTAGAAGTCAGCAAAAGCCGAAAAGTCGAAACTTTAGCATTTGAGGCCTCACGAGCGTGCGATCGCTCGTGGGGAAAACCGAGCCCGCAAACCATGGGCGATAGACTATAGAGGCCGCCACGAGCATTCTCGTGTGTTGGGACTATTCTGGGCCTCGGTAGGCTGAATGGGCCTGATGGGCCCGTGGGCCCTCTTGTGTAAATCTAACTGTTAGGTGGGAAGTAGTTGGGCTTGTCATGTCATGTGCATCGCATAGGCCTTTAAGGGTTTCGTTGGGCCAAAATGGCCGTTGGGCCCAATGGGCTCGTGAGCCCCACAAGGATTAAATCCATGATAGTTGATAAATATCGGACTGGGCTATGTAGGTCACATAGCCGTAACTGAAGTTGGGCTAAATGGCCACACAAACATGTGGGCCCACTTGGGCCGAGTATGGGCCTTAGGCCTATTTACACCCTTATGACTGTTTAGGTTACTTAACTCGCTCGAGGCGACAATGGACCTTCGGTTGGGTCGTTAAGACCCTGATTTGTAAAATTATAGAAATACCTCGATTTGTAAAATTACCGAAATACCCACGATTTATAAAATTACTGAAATACCCTTGTAGTGTAAAATTACTAAAATACCCTTGTAGGGTAAAATGATCGTTTTTCCCTAATGAGTAAAATGACTGTTTTGCCCTTGTGGGTAAATGACTGACTTGGACTATGAAATTGACTGATTTGACTGTGATTGTACGGCAGTGATTTAATTGTCTTGATTTGGTGGTTATACAGTGATATGCTTTTAATATATGTTTAAAAGATCATTCATCGAGTATGGCCATTCTGTATACACGTGTGATGATTAAGCATGACATACACGACATATTGCATGGGGTTGGGACTTTGATATGGAGGAAGTACTATTTTGATAGGATCACATGGGTCACACGAGATGACTGTGGATCCAGTATTGATCTGTTAAGTTTGCAAGGGTCGCACGAGACGACTGTGGACCAATGGACGGCTTAGTGCCGCTTAATCTTTTTATGGCTTTGTGCCAGCCTAAATATGGCTCTATGCTATCTTGATTATGGATTTGTGCCAATCGTATTTACCTGTGGCTATGTGCCTATCATATTTATTGATGACTCTGTGTCGATCATATTTACCCATGGCTGTGTGCCTATTATATTACTGTCATTGATGGTTGTGTGCCAAACTTATTACAGTTACTGATGGCTTTGTGCCAATTATAATACCTCTATTGAAGACTCAAATTTGTATATATTCTAGCAGCTTTGCTACGATTTCGATTAGTGCTGCAACCGGTGCTAACATTGTAAGTGTAGGGATGGCGTGGGTGAGTTATTCCCCACAGGTAGTGTAGGGTTGGAAGGAGGCAAGTGCAGGGTTGGATGGGATAGCATACATCCATGCATTCACACATTCTGTTTTATTACTGAGATGGGCTTGGCCAAATTGATTCTATTTTAGGCTGTGACCCGAATGATATTGTAATGGGCTTTGACCCATGTATGCTCTGAATTGGACTGTACTGTTACTGTTAAAGGGCTCTGGCCCATACTATTTCTGTTTTTGTATATTGACTGCTACTCTAGTAAGGGGATTACACACTGAGTTTTCGTAAACTCTCCCCGTTTATTAACTGTGCAGGTAATGCCCAGCGTTAGGTGGATCGGTGTCGTAGAGGGACTCGGAAACTAGCACACAACTATACATGTTTTACTGTTTCATTTATTTAGTTAAGCACTTTGGTTTTTTATTTAGGTTGTAATAAGGCCTCTTTATTTTCTTAACTTTTTATTTGGGAAATTTATTTAGTATGTTTAGTATCTGTTAGAAGTAGGACATGGTTTCCAAAATAATAACTGTTTTCAAACACTACGTTTCTGCAACATTTTCAAAATGGTTTAGTGATTTAAATTTTAAACATCAAGTTTTCGTAAAACGGTTACTTTTAAAATTAGCTTTCGCAACTAAAAAGGGAATTTTGGGAATAAAATTAATAATTTTTCAATGTAGCACGTTTTAAAAATAAACTAACTTAACTGGGATTTCTACTCAAGATTTTTTTTTAAATAAGAAGGGTTTTTAATGAAAACATGGGTTTCGAAAAACACTTCAATGTGACACGCCAAATTCGGGCCTAACTTCTGGGCCGAGTTTGAGGTGTTACAAGGCTCGTATAAACTTTAAGCATAATATTCCATCTCAATAATAAACTTTATAGAATAAACACAAACCTATACCAATGTCATAAGGTTCATAAATCTATATAATCATCAACCTTTTTATACGATTATATACCTTTCAATTTACTTACTTTCCATTTCGTTCACAATGCTTATCATAAGCCTAAACAACATTTTCAATTTCCAATTCAGTGTGTTTATCCAAGAAATAGGTAGATTCATCCATAGCATAAATAGTTTGCTCACATATAAATACATCATTTAACTAATCAGTTCTTTTATATCATCATACTATATCCTAGTTATGAACTTCCTGCTTCACTTCCTTTTCTCACCCATTCCATTTGCATATTACCAAGCATAGGCATAAAAAATCAACCGTAAGCACAAGCTTAGTACAAGCCTAAATATCATCATCAATGTACAAGTTAGGGCACACATAGATATAGAACTTGAATTAAACATATGATGATCTGTTTCCATGTGCACATCTTTCATTTGAATCATTTAACCTTTCCATGAACATATGCATAAGGTCATGTGAAAGCTTACCTTTTCAATGCATAACTTCAAAATAAAACATCATACAATCCAACCAACAGCTTGGCACATCAATAACATATGTTAGTTCATTTAAGCATAATTCATATGAATTTAACATGAATAACCATTATACTTGAGGATAATTCAATTGGATTTATCATCCATCTCAACATAACATATTTTCTATGTAACTCACCATTTCAAAGTCTTTCATACATACAAGTCTTGATATATGCTTACCATATCCTGATAAATTCATGCTCGTTGAACCGAATAGAAAACCATTAGATATGTGGGATAGCTCACACGAAGTGTTCTAACATATAACCATACTCCATCAATTCCTTTACATATATGCTCACATGAGCTGTGAATAAGTATGCTCACACGAGCTATGAAATAGGCCTACTCACACGAGCTGTGAGTCGGAATGTAAGCTACACAGTGCTACTCAAACGAGCTGTGAAGTATCTGCAACACATGCCAGATCTCATTCATCAGTAGGACATTCAAGACCAGTACCTAAAACATGTAAACCCTAATGACATGTCATTTGTATCCTATGAATTCCTAAGATTCAAACGGGCTTGACAGTCGTCATACGTTGTTGGATTTATGTCGTTTCATAACATGATAAATTGTATAATAACATATATGTATTGATTCATTTTCAATAAAATGATATATTAACATTCAATTTAATCAACATTATACATAATACAGTTCATACGACCTTACGTGGAAAAATTGCAGAAATGTTAGAGTACAAGGGCATTTTGTTAATTTTTCATTCTCCTCGATTTTCCACCCGATCTTGATCTAAATTATTAATTTCATTCAATCTATTAATTTAGACAGTAAAACAATGAAATTTATGCAATTTAATCATTTTTTTAAATTTCTACAAAATTGCCCTTAAGGTTTTACTTTTATTCAATTTAGTCCTCGAACCTAAAACATGCAAATTAACCATTTTTTACCAAATTTAAGCTTAGTCGAACGCTCATGGAACCCAAAACAACCCACATTTGTATTAATTTCACATCAAATCCTTGTATTTTTACTATTTTAAAAATGTAGTCCTTAATTGATAAATTCATCAAAAAATATTTGAGAAAATACTTTTAATTATCAATCAACATTTAAAATTCATCATTTAACATATAAAATCACAAGATTCATCAATGGTAACATTCAAAATTTTTAACAGTTTCAAAATCAAAGATACGGGCTAATTGGACCTAGTTGCAAACAAGACTAAAATGGACTTGCATGCATATATGGAAACTTGGCTAAAGCTTCAAAATCTAACAATGGCTTTCTTCTTTCTTAATTTTGGAAAAACATTGAAAAGAAAAAGATGATTTCTTTATTTTATTTTATTACCTTATAATTCGTTTTATTTTAATTAATTAAACATATATATTTTTATAATAAGACAAATCCAACTGCCCACTCATATATATAATATGGTATATTTACCATATTAGCCCATAAATTTAATTTTCCATAGCAATTAAACTTCTTTAGTTAGTAGAATTAAATTTTCACACTTTTTACGATTTAGTTCTTTTTAATTAATTAACTATCGACACGTTAAAAATTTTCAACGAAACTTTAATACTACCTTAATGACACTTCGTAAATATTTATAGAAATATTTACGACTTGGTTTATAGAAACGAGGTCCCGATACCTCATTTTTTAATACCACTTGATCGCAAGGTCTTACCACCTGAACTTAATAAATTGTTTAAATAACATAAATTATCAAATCAAAAATCTTTTTAACAACACATTTGACTCATAAATATTAAATAATAATATTGACGAACTTACTCGTAAGATTTGGTTGCCTCAAAACCACTGTTCCGACACCACTGTAAAATAGGTTGTTACAAGAATAACCCATTAAATTTGTCGAATGACCGTGATATTCTTTTGACTTCTTTGATGGTGATTGATATGATTTTCCCGCTGATCTCTTACCCGAATCAAGAGCCTCATAATTAGCTTTTCTTTTAGCTTTACTCAATTCTTCAGCTTTGCCCGCTCTTTCAACTAGAAAAACAAATTCTTTCAATTCTAAAATCCTGACTAACAACTTTATTTCTTCATTTAACTCATCTTTAAACTATTTACATATAGTAGTCTCCATTGCTATACATTCTCAGGCATACTTGCTCAATTGAACAAGTTACATCTCATATTCAGATATTGACATCCGGCCCTGTTTCAGCTTGAGAAACTCTTTAGGTTTCTTGTCAAGAAATCTCTGGCTCACATACTTCTTTCACAATTTAGTTTGAAAGAATTCCCAGCCTACTTGCTCTCTCGGCACAACTGAAACCAGGGTGGTCCACCATTGATAGGCTGAGTCTTTCAATAAGAAAACATTGCATTTCATGCATTTAGTCGGTGTACAAGATAATTCATCGAAACTTTGATCATAATTTCTAACCAGAACTCTGCTTTCTTCGAATCATCTTCAGATGTAACTCTAAACTCTTTAGCACCATATTTACGGATTTTATCAATTGGAGGCTTACTAACATATATTGGTTCCAAACCCTGAGGAACTACGGGAATTGTTTGGGGAATAGGTGGGGGTGGAAGTCGTTAAGCCATCAGGTTTATTCTTACGAACTCTATAAATCATTCATTCATCATCTGGAAGAAGGCTTCCTTAGCCTCTTCTCCTTGACCCTTAGATATGGGCTTACTACCACTCGATGTTGCTCCATGAATGGAGGCTTGCGCGTTACTTTCAGCCTCATCAGAATCAGCTCGGTTGGATGACATTATATATATGAAAGCATAGTTCAAATCGAGTCAGGAGTTACCACACTATCAGAAGATATATAATGACATGTATTTCTAAACTTGTACACGCTACGTTAAGCATGAGAATCGACTAAAATGTAACTCTGATACCACTAAATGTAACACCCCTAACCCGTATCCATTGCCAAAATTGGGTTACGGAGCATTACCATAAAACCATAACATAAAAACATACATTTCCAAACATTGATATAAATATGGCATAATCCATTCATATACATTCATATCATCCCTTAATTGAGTCTTTGAGGCCTTAGAAACACTTTAGAAATGATTCGACACTAAATCGGAAACATTTGGAACATTGAGGAAAAAGTTAGAAATTTTAAACTACAGGGGTCACACAACTGTGTGGCCAGGCCAAGTGACTCACATGGCTGAGACACATGCTCTTGTCTTAGGTTGTGTAACAATCAAAATAAGGACACACGACCGTATCCCAACCCATGCCCGTGCCCATGTAACTCTCTGAGTTGGGCCACATGGCCAAGCTACACGCCCGTGTGCTAGGCTGTCCCTCACACGCCTATGTGTCAGGTCATGTAACTGCCTGACTTGGAACCTTTAAAACCTATAGGGGACACATGGTCGTGTCGCATGGCCGTGTGTCACACACAGCTGAGACACACACCCGTGTCTTACGCCGTGTGGACAAGAAATTTGCCAAAATCAAGCCATTTCCTTCTCTTATTTCAAGCATGAACCTCAACACAATTTTCACATATGACCAAGGCATCAAAACATACCTAAAACTTGCATAAAGTGACCCATTTACTATATCATTAATCCATCCAACTAATATGCCAATAAGGCACCTCAATCACAATCAAACTAACATATCTAAACTTATGTATAATTGAACATATCTCATTCATACATACACATCTATCTCATATCTATCTCCAACATAGCCTAACTTGACCACATTGCAAACATACCATCACATACCAAATTGGCTAATAAAATCATGCATTAGCTTAGCCATAATATCAAACATCAACAAAATACCATAAGTACCAAAAGTATACCAACCACAATAACACATATACATGCCAACTTATCAGCTAACATAAACCACAAGTCCACCTATACATTCCATTATAACCTTGGCCAAAACATTAACACTACCGATATAATCGCTGGATAGTGTGATAGGTCTCCAACGAGCTTCCAAATCAATCAAGTTTCTGATAATTTATAAAACATAAGAAACAAAACTGCGTAAGCATATAATGCTTAGTAAGTTCGTATAACATGAGCCTAACTTACTATTTCAATACATAACTTTAAAATTAAACATGATACAATCCAACAAATAGCTTGGCACAAGCCTAAGCATCATCGACAACAATTTTTAGTGTATTAACATATAATTCACTTGAATTACCACATGGTAAGGTAAATTCACATGAACATAATGTCATTCAATTCATACTTTCTATAAACATAGATATACATTCATATATCATTATCATTTCATACCTTTCCATAGTTTCATAACTTAGCCATTCGAACATTTACCGTTCGTTCCCTTTTCATGTCCATTGAACCACATAGAATAATATCAGATACGCGGGAAAGTTTACACAAAGTGCGCTAAACATATGGTCAAAACCATTCATTTTCCTTTTCCTTTACATCGTTGCTTACTCAAGCCATAAAATGGGTTTGCTCACATAAGCTGACGGTCAAAATGTAAGGTACATGATACTGCTCACACAAACTGATGAGTATCCCCAACAAATGTCGAAACTCATTAGTAGGACATTCAAGACCAGCACCCAAAACATGGTAATCCTAATGACATGTCATTTGTATCCTATATAATCTTAAGGTTCAAATAGGGCTCGATCATCGTCAAAAAGTTGTTGGATTTCCATCAATTGTTTACATGATAAATAGAACTATAACATATATGTCAAAATAACATTAAAATGCTACTTAAACATACGAACTTACCTCGATAACAAAGATGTCGAAACAAGATCAACTAATCTGAGGCTTTAGCTTTTCCTCAATCTACATCCATACAAGGTTTATCTTGGTCTAAATAAGCAAATTCAATCTATTTTATAGTTATACTATTCAATTAATATCTTGATCCAGATTCATAATTTTGTAAAATTAAACTTTTGCCCCTAATATTTTAACTTTTTTACAATTTAGTCCTTAAGCTCGTAAATTGAAATTTATGCAATTTCATCCACATTTCATGCTAGTCGAATTACCTAGGGACTTATTTCAACCCATACAAATCATCATTTCACAATGATCTCTTTAATAGTGTGATTTCTTGTGTTGATCGGATCTTCTAGGCCTTCAAAATGTAATCTACAAAATGAGATAAATACAGGTAAGCTTGAATAAAGCTTAGTAAGTTCGTTTGTATATATTGATAAACATTTTCAATTAAACATAGTAATCAATTAAAATTAAATGTTGAAATTCCATAAATCACAACCTTTATTAATAAGTAACAACCAATATCGTAGTTCAGTATATTTAGTGGATAATGCTTGTTTGAGCTTTACTCAATATATCAGTAGGTTATGCTCGACTGAGCTTCTTCAGTATATCAGTGGATAACGTTCCTTGAGATTTATTCAGTATATCAATAGATTCTTTTGCTCGATAGAGCATTGTTTTCAATAGATTAGTAGGTGTGGCTTGAGAGTGCATTCGTTTCAGTGGATTCAATAGGTATGGCTTGAAAGTTCGTATGTTTCAATAGATTCAGTAGGTATGGCTTGAAATTGCATACGTTTTAGTAGATTCAGTAGGTATCTCTCCAAAGCGCATACGTATCAGTAGATTCAGTAGGTATTGCTCGTCCGAGCACCAATCAATATATCAGTGGGTAAGGCTCATTGATCCCATTCAGTGTATAATATAACATTCAATAACAGTATATTAACAAAGAGTACAAGGATTATTAGAAGCATAAATAAATGTATGATCTTATAAGATTGATTTACCGTAACGACTCATAGTATCTCTATCTGTGATTAATATCATTTCAATTCATTATTTCCATTTCTAATTACACACATCAATATAACCCAATATTATGCAATTAAGTTTCTATAATACATTTAAAAATGTACTAAAATTAAACCGTGCAAACATATCGGACTAAACTATAGCAACGACAAAGTACATGAAATACGTGGGCTATTTTGTAATTTCCTCTTTTTTTTTTTTTGATTTTTCACTCTTATAGGATCTAAAATAATAATTCAATTCAATTCATTAATTTCAATAGTAAAATTAACTCATTTTATGATATAAATTCATTTTTGACATTTTTACAAAATTACCCTTAACTTTTCACTTTTATACAATTTAGTCCCTAGGTCCAAATCATGCAATTTAAACATTTTCTATTAAATGCAAACTTAGTCGATATATTAACCACTTCATTACAGCTCATACTTGCTATGATTTATCATCAAGTCCTTGTACATTTATTATTTTTACATTTTAGCCCTTGAACTTTAAAATTAACAAAAACTACTTACAAAATAGTCATATTTAGCATCAAACTTAATGCTCTACCATAAAATTTCAAGAACAACTCAAATTCATCATTGGCACAATTAATAACATTTGATAGTTTTACAAATTAGTCCTCTAATTAGCTAGATTAAACTAATACGGGCTTAAAAACATAAAAATTACTGAAATCGGGTGAGATTTCACTAACCTATCATGCAATCAAAGCTTGGTTTAAGCTTCCCATGCCCTAGCCATGGTGTTTAGGCTTTCTACCCACAAAGAAGAAATGAAAAATGAAATAATATCATTTAATTTCTTTAGTTTTAACTTTATTTTTTTAACTTTTTTACTAAATTACCCTATTATTATAACTTGTAAAACTATTAAATCATGCCCATAAATGTCCATAATATATGGTATAATTACCAACCAATGAAGGTTTAATTGCACAATTGGACCTTCTATTGTTTTAAATTTTAACTAAAAAAGCTTAATTTTTAATTTAATCCTAAACTAATTAGGACTAAATGAGCAATTGGCCCAAAAGTTAGTGGATTACAATCATGTTAGCACTCTTGGACTTTTTTACCATAGTTTAATTACCATTTTGGTCCTTTACTATTTTAAATCTACAGCAATTAACTTTTACCTCTTTTACAATTTAATCATTTTATTGTAATTGAGAAATAAATCATCAAAATTACCGAACCAAACTCAATTCACATATAATACGACTATGTAAATATTTAATAAAAATATTTACAAATTTAAATTACGGGAACAAGGTCCTAATACCTCGCTTTCAGTAACCACTTGACTTTTGAACCGAACCACTTGTACAAACTTTTAATTCAATTGGTTAAAATTCCACAAATCAAAATTCTTTATAAAATTATTATTGACTCATATAATTTAAATATTAATTATATGAGCTTACTCATCGAATTTGTGGTCTTGAAACCACTATTCTAAACACCACTGAAAAATAGGTTGTTACAAATCTCCCCCTTAGGAAATTTCATCCTTGAAATTTTTACCTAACGGTACCTGTTTATTCTAAAATTTGCCTTAAAAACTAAAATCATCACTGGTTCATCTGAATATGAAAGGTAACAATCCAAAATCATTCTCAAATAACATGAACTTTATATTCAGTTTCACTACTCAAATCTATATCATATTTAGTTTCCACTCAGTTCAATCAGTATAACAGGGTTCTACATTTCCCAGTTATCTTTAAACTTGAATATGCAGCACCATAACTTGTCTTCCAGAACCTGTATTACCACTCTACTTGCCCATCTGCCTGTGAATGAAACGTTGTACTAAAAGTACTTTTTAATACTCAGAGCCTAACAAAGTTTACCCCAAAAATCAAAAAATAAATCTCGAATCAGTATCAAAAATAATAAACATTGGCACTCCATAAAATCTAACAATCTCTATCACAAATGATTTAGTTCCTTCTCAAGCTGATAGTTTTTTCTGATTGGAGTAAATAAGCAGATTTTGTCAATCTATCAACCATAACCCAGTTCAAATATTTATTTCTCGGTGATTCAGGAATACTAGATACAAAATCCCTTGTGACTCAATCTCATTTCCACTTAAGAATCATGTCAGATAGTAATAATTCTAATGGTACTTGATGTTCAATTTTTATCCAAAAAAACAAAATAAGTGTTGTTGCGAGCCTTAGATAAAATGTTTCGTTTATCTATGGATTATTCAAAACACACAATCTATTACAATAATACCTTATACTACAGTATCCATTGTAACTCCTATAAACGAACCACTCTGGGTTTACTCTCACTTAGGTATCAGCCTGCAGGTCATCATCATGCAAGTCTTGAATTCTTTGTAGAAGCAATAGCCTAATTTTCAAATTAGCTAATACATAACCATTACTATAATCAATATAGTCCTTTCTGGATTTAGGTTGGATCAGTGCAAAACTTCCATCAATAAGGCTTTCAATTGGTCATAACTTTCAGAGACATTTTCAGATATTTCAAAGAACAATGGAAAAGAGTTTACGCGGATCTATACGAGTCCCATTTTTCTCAAATTTACATAACCATGAAAGAGAACCTCACTGAACCAAAACTTGCCTTTATTAACTTTCACATAATTTGTTTTTCAAGTAAAATCTGTAATAAAATTCTCAAATGTTAAGCACGCAAGGATTCTGCTTTAGAATAGATAAAAATATCACTAATAAACACAACTACAACTATATATATATATCAATATCAGACTAAAAAAAAATCCGATTCATCAAATTCATAGATTAACTGAGACATTGATTAGTCCAAGCAACATTATAAGAATTCATATGGCCAAATCAAGCTTGAAAGCAATTTCAGTATACCACAATCTTAAGTTGCAACTGATAATAGCCTTATCTGTATTTATTTTCGATAACACTGTTCTACCTTTTAAACTGATCAAATAGATCATCTACATGGGATAAAATATATCTAGTCTTTGCCATGAATTTATTTAATTTTCACATTTCGAAAAAATTCCCAGAATGTAACACCGCAAACCCGGCCTAGACGTTACGGTCGAATCTGACGTGTCACATCAAAGTTTTGAAAACCCAAGCTTCGTTTTAATGTTTAAAGATAGTCTTTCATTAAGTTAACAAAGTGAATGGAAGCTGCGCACCAGGTAGGTATCCGAAACAGAGGAGGTGAGCCATGAAGGTTGTTTAAGTACCAAGCTTTTGATTGGATCCAATCCTAGACATGCCCACAACCATTGCCACACTTTGATAAACAACTTGAAATTCATTTAAGTAGTTATCTTTGTTATACCGATTATGTGTGTCGTTGCGTTATTTTGAAGTCAAGTATCATTTTAAAAATGCGTCCTAAGTCTAGCCCATTTAGATTATTATCAGAAAAATATAGAGTTGTATAAATATAATCCCAAATAAATAGTTAAAATGGCCTTATTACAACCAAATATAAATAATATTAAAAGTGAGAATAAACTAAAAGAAAAACCATTTATTTAATGATAAGTCCAAACGTGATCACCATGGCCACTCTAAATCCCCTCCGGCTCCAAGTCTCCACATCAAGGTTCACCTGTAAAAATAAGAAAGAAAGGGGAGTGAGTTTGGAAACTCAATGTGCAACAAGCCCCTTTCAGAGCCCAAATCAATATCAGCCTACTGGGCCTAAGCCCGAATTCAATTACCACATATACTGGGCCGAAGCCTTTCAATTATTCATATACTGGGCCGAAGCCTTTTCATTATTCATATCACTGGGCCGAAGCCTTTACATTATTCATATCACTAGGCCGAAGCCTTTACAGTAAACGGTATGGCCCATAGGCCCATTTCAATATCACATGTAATATTAATGCATGAATGCAAACCCATTTGGGGAGACTACTCAACCCACCAACCTCTACTGTCCACCCGTACCAACCAAGCTCTCCATGTGGGGAATAACTCAACCCATCCAACCAAACTCTCCACTGGCAGCATAGCTACTTAACATATAACTGGAGGCCTAGCCTCTTTTAAAAAAAACTGGGGCAAAAGCCCTTTTCGGTAAACTGGGGCAAAGCCCTTTTTCACTTCCTCCATTCATATAAACCCAACCCATGCATATAAGATTATATCATGGCATATCATGTTCATATCATGTCACATCAACATATCATGCATCACATTCATCATTAAACCCTAGGGGTATAATAGTCATTTTCACCCAGGGGCAAAATAGTCAATTTTCATAACATAGGGGTAATTTTGTAATTTTACCAACTATCGTGGGTTTTCCATGTACATTAACAATTAACAATAATTCTGAATGCTTAAACAATAGGTTCTAATCCACCCTAGCAAGTTCAGACTTTTGGGCCCTAAACCCCTAATGGGCCCTACGAATGTCGATGAAGTCCTTTAAGCCCATTTAGCCTATATTCCATAACAGTATTAACTAACTTAACGCACAATTTAACAGGATTCCATTTTCTACCAAATTTACCCAAATGGGCCCGGAAGCCTATTGGGCCCGACTTCAGCCCCTCAAGGCCCAACTTACCGTGATGCAAAAAATCGTGCCCTTACCTGTTCCAATGATCCCGATCATCAACTTAGCGTATCTACCCAACCTATGAGCTTTCGCATGCTCATAAGTCCTCGAAGTACCAGAGTTTTTGACATTTTAGCTTATCGGCATTTATCGAGTTAAGCTACGAAAGAGGGTTCGTTACACACCTGTTTGTGACGTTCACTTAGAAAATTCTCCCACGCCAATCCTACAATTAACCGTCACCCTACTTAGTGTACAAATCATGCTTATTAAATCCAACAGCCACCTTACCATATTCGACCAAGGAACCCCTACTGGTCGTAGATCACCTACCTTTACCGAGTCTGATTCTCGACCAAAGTTATCCAAATCGATCCCTCGAGCCTTGCTGCTCCTCCAAAGTTATCTACTCCGCTATACAAAACATAAGAATCACATGAAAATGCCCAATAAGGCCTATATTACAGATCGGTAACCTCCCCAAACCATAGAAGGTTTCGGCTTTTGTCAACAGTTACTACTGAATCGATTTAGTGTGCGAATACTTACCACAGTCTTTCTTGTGTGCCATCTGGGTTTAGTAGATGAGGAATAAGAACAGAAATGTTGCTGATCCAAAAAGAATTCGGCACTACTAATCTTCACAGATTTTGACTTTTGAGGTTTTTGGCAAAAGTGGAGATAAAGAGTAGTAGATGAAACAAAAGGGAAAAGTGGACTAGTTTTGGAGAAGAAAAGAAAGAAAGATGAATAGAAAGGATGGTAGTTTAGCTAGAGAAGAAAAAGAGAAGAAAGGATAACCCTATGATGTTTAGACAGGAGAAAACGACACAACTAAAGTCCCTAATGCCGAAAATACTCTCCTAATACTCTTCTGCCGAAATCCCCTCTCCAATTCCCACTATTTGGCCAACTCTTAGCTTCTCTCCTAATCCCTTAAATCTCTCCCCTTATCACTCCTTAATCCATGTGTTTGACCGATTTCCAACTCTCCCCAACAGAGTTCCATTCAGCTTCCAACTCCTGCCTGCTCAAGTCATAAAAAGAACACCTCAACTGCCAACTCCAGGAATTGAACCTTGGCTCTCCCCAACCAATTACACGCCACCTTTTTAGCTCCGTAGTGGCGTCATTTAGCCACTTTTCCAGGGGCTCTTTTGTGTCACAATTTGCCCATATCTTTTAATAAGGCCACCTATCCAAAGCCCCTATCTCCTTTAGCTTAAAATTCAAAAGTTCTACCGGGTTTTTACCTACACATGGGCCTTCCTTAAGCCCATTTACATATTCCATTTATGTGTTCTACTACCAAATAACAAATTTCTAAAAACTTTATCAATTTCCCAAAAATTACGATAAACCTGAAAATCAGGATGTTACAACTCTACCCTCCTTAAAGAAATTTCGGCCTAAAAAATTTACCTGATTCAAATAGTAGAGGATATTGTTGACGCATTGCCTCCTCGGATTCCCACGTAGCTTCCTCTTTGCCATGGTTTCTCTAAAGTACCTTCACCAATGGAACTATCTTTCGTCTCAACACCTTGACATCACGGTCAAGTATTTGCACAGGTTGTTCTTCGAAGGTTAAATCCGACTGCACCTCAATTTCAGCAACTGGCATGATAGGAGTTGGGTCTGAACGATATCGTCTTAGCATGGACACATGAAAGGCGTCGTGAATACAATCCAGTTCTAGAGGTAACTCTAGCTGATAAGCCATTGGCCTTATCTGTTTAAGGATCCGATAAGGTCCAATGAACCGTGGACTCAACTTGCCCTTCTTTCCAAACCTTAATATCTTCTTCTAAGGTGAAACTTTCAAAAAGACCATGTCCCTTACAACATATTCAATGTCCTTATGCTTCAAATCCGCATAAGGCTTTTGTCGATCCACTGCCTCCTTTAACCGACTTCTGATTACCTTAACTTTGTCTTCAGTCTCCGCTACTAACTCCGGTCCAAGTACTTGCCTCTCTCCTAACTCAGCCCAACAAGTAGGCGAACGACACCTTCGTCTATACAGTGCCTCATATGGAGCCATCTAGATACTTGCTTGGTAACTATTGTTATACGCGAATTCCGCTAATGGCAAGTAATCCTTCCAACTACCCCTAAAGTCGATAACACAACCCCTTAACATATCTTCTAAAATTTGAATGACCCTCTCTGACTGCCCATTCGACTGAGGATGAAAAGCCATACTAAAATCCAATCGCGTTCCCAATGCTTCGTGCAACTTCTGCCAAAACTGAGATGTAAACCTTGGGTCTTGGTCAGAAATTATTGATACTGGCACACCATGCAACTGTACTATCTCTGCCACATACAACTTGGCCAACCTCTGAAGTGCGTAATCGGTTCGAACAGGTATGAAATAGGCAGATTTTGTCAGCCTATCCACAATTACCCAAACTGAGTCCTTCTTGGAAGGTGTCAATGGCAAACCACTCACAAAATCCATAGTTACCCTTTCCCACTTCCAAAGTGGTATCTTTACTGGCTGTAACAATCCTGAAGGTAGTTGATGCTCGGCCTTTACCTGCTGACACGTCAAACATTTTCCCACAAATTTGGTCACTTCTCGCTTAATCCCAGACCACCAATACAGCTCTCGCAAGTCTCGATACAACTTAGTTCCTACTGGATGCATAGCACAAGGTCCACCATGCACCTCCTTTAAAATCATCAATCTCAAATCAGAGTCCTTCGGTATACAAATTCTTCCTTGAAAATAAAGAACCCCATCACTATTTAATGAAAAGTTTGGATTCTCCCCTTTCTCAACTTGCTGAAACCGAGAAACCAACGACTCATCCACCAACTACTGCTTCTTAATCTGCTCCACCCAAGTCGGTCTCACTTGTAACTCTACCAACAAGCTTCCATCGTCATACAAGCTTCAACGAGCAAACATTGCCTTCAATTTCGCCACAGTCCTACGACTCAATGCATCAGCCACAACATTTACCTTACCTGGATGGTACTCAATCGAACAGTCATAGTCCTTCAATAACTCTATCCACCTTCGCTATCTAAGATTCAGCTCCTTTTGAGTCAGCAAGTACTTAAGACTCTTATGATCCGTATAGATAATGCATCTCTCCCCATACAAGTAGTGCCTCCATATCTTAAGTGCAAAAATCGCCGCGGCCAACTCCAAGTCATGAGTAGGATAGTTTAGCTCATGAGGCTTAAGCTGTCGTGAAGCATAAGCGACCACTTTACCTTCTTGCATCAACACACAGCCCAAACCTACATGTGACGCATTACTATACATAGTGAAATCCTTACCAGATTCTGGCTGAATCAACACTGATGCCTCAGTCAGAACCTTCTTTAACTTCTCAAAAGCCTCTTACTGTTTACTCGTCCAAACAAAAGGTGCTCCCTTCCTTATAAGTTTCGTTAATAGTGCTGCCAACACAGAAAATCCTTTCACAAATCTTCTATAATAACCTGCTAACCCCAGAAAACTTCAGATTTCTGTTACAGACCTTAGTGGCTTCCATTCCAAAACCGCCTCAATCTTCAGAAGGTCTACCTTAATCCCTTCTGCAAACACAACATGCCCCAAGAAGGTTACTTCATTCAGCCAAAACTAACACTTACTAAACTTTGCATAAAGTTGCTTTTCCCTTAGCACTTGCAGCACAATCCGCAGATGCTCATCATGCTTCTCTTCCGTTTGCGAGTACACCAAGATATCATCAATAAAAACGATAACAAACTGATCCAAGTATGGCTGAAACACTCGATTCATCAAATCCATGAATGCTGCCGGTGCATTAGTCAAGCCAAAGGGCATAACCAAAAACTCATAATGACCATATCGAGTTCTGAATGCCGTCTTATGAATATCCTATTCTTTGACTCTTAACTGATGATATCCTGACTGAAGGTCAATCTTAGAGAACACTGAAGCTCCTTTCAGTTGATCGAACAGATAGTCGATTCTTGGCAAGGGATACTTGTTCTTGATCGTCAGTTTGTTCAACTGGCGATAATCAATACACATTCGCATGGTCCCATCTTTCTTCTTTACTGACAAACCTTTGGTGCACCTCACGGAGAAATCATTGGATCTTATAAACCCTCGCGTCAAGCGGTTCTTGAATCTGAGCTTTCAGTTCCACCAACTCCTTTGGTGCCATCCTATAAGGTGCAATGGACACTGTAGCCGTTCCAAGTAACAAGTCGATTCCGAACTCTACTTCTCTGTTCGGAGGTAGTCTAGGAAGTTCCTACGGAAACATATTTTGGAATTCCTTGATGGTCGTAACTAACTCCACAGCCATCTCCTCAGGTTCAGCTTGACTCACTAATGTTAAAAACGCTTCACAACCTTTCCGAATCAACTTCTCAGCCTTTAAAGCCGAAACAACATTAGACAGATAATTCCTTCGCTCCTCTATGACCATTATCTCCTGATCCTTGGTAGTTCTTAACACAATTCTCTTAACAGCACAATCCAACATCACCCTATGCTTGGTTAGCCAGTCCATCCCCAAAATAAGATCAAATTCCCCAAATGGCAGCTCCATCAAATCTCCTACAAATATCTCAGCTTGTGTCTCTAAAGGCACTTCCTTAAAGAGTTTATGTACCTTAACCGAATGTTCCAATGGACTTATTACTGATATCCCACTCACAGTCTCATCAGGAAACACACCCCATGCCCCAGATACATCACAAGCAACATACGAATGGGTGGAACCCACATCAATCAAAGCAGTATAAGGCTTACTGTGAATGAGGAATGTACCAGTTATAACATCAGGTGCGTCACCTTCCGCACGACGTCGTGCAGCATAAACCAATGCCAGCTGTCGAGCCTCAGCTTGCCCAGCACCCCCGCCAGGTGCCCCACGTCCTCGTCCATTACCATTGCCACCTCTACCTTGCCCATGACCCCTCTGTGGTGGTGGTCCTCCTCACTGCGGTTGAACACCTCTTTGCTCCGCAGCTTGATCCTGAGCTGCTCTCCGAGGACACTCTCTGAACTTATGTTCCTTTGACCCACATCGGATACATGCTCTAGTTCATTTCCAGCACTCCTCCATATGTGCTCTGCCATAGTCCTTGCAAACCTGCGGCCTAAAAGTATTCACCGGAGCTGGTTCCTCCACTCTAGCTCCTTTAACATTTCTATTTGCAGCACCTGAGGGTCCAGAATCCCTTCTGAATTTAGGTCGATCCCTCTCACGATTTCGCCGTTCAGTCTCTTTTACTTCCTTAGCTATCTTAGCCTTCTCCACTAATGCAATGAAATCACGCTCCCTCTGTGGAGCTATCAACACTCTAAACTCATCGCGGAGGCCATCCTCGAATCAAACGCTGCGCTCATATTCAGTCGCAACTATCCCACTAGCATATTGACTCAGCCTCAAGAATTATGCCTCATACTCCACAACAGTCTTATTGCCCTATGCCAGATTTAAAAATTCCTTTCGGTGGGCATCCACATAACTAGCTCCAACATACCTCCCCTTAAAAGCAGACTTGAACAGCTCCCAAGTCACTCGTTTGATCGGGGTACTTTCCCTTACAGTGATCCACCACCGGTATGCCTCATCTCTCAGTAACGACACGGCTCCCTTCAGCTTTTGCTCCACAGAGCAATCGAGGTCGTCCATAATCCACTCTGTTGCCTCTAACCAATATTCAGCCACGTTTGGGGCTACTCCAGATATGCCCTTAAAAACCTCTGCTCCGTTAGCCCGGAGTTGCTCAGAGATGGATCCTTTATTTACTGTCCCGGTGCTAGCTCCAGCAACCCTTTTCAGGACCCTTAGCATCGCTTGGGACAAAGCATCGTCCCCCGCAGCCTGATCATACAACCTAGTCTCAGTTGTTTGTGGCACAAATGCCTCCTCAGCTGGCCTATGCCCTAAGGATGAAGATTCAGCTTGCATTCTTCCGTGACCACGTTCGCGGCCTCGTCCACGAGTTCCTCTTGTACTCATATCAAATTATCTGATTATGAATTTTATGACAATAGTCGATTGTTTCAATTTTTATTAAGAGATGTCTTATGGAAATACAGCAGTTCAGGGATTGTTTTCGCAGCGATGTAGCCTAACTACAGTCTCAATCCTACCATTTTATAGCTCTACCCTATCTAAAGTATCATGGTAGGGCTTTAGTTCTATCCATAACATCATATCAATATTAAATAACATAAAAGTAAGGGTACTTACAGACTTGGTACCGGGGATTCAGTGTGCCACGCCTTTCTTTAAACCATTTAAAACTTTAAAGACAAATACTTGGTCACAGAAATAAAAATTTCCTAAAAACTGATTTAAAGTACATTTGTTTTGAAATTTTCGATTTTAAACCCATTTAAAAACCCACAGCCGAGTTGTTGCAACTGGGCTCTAATACCACTAAATGTAACACCAAACCCGGCCTAGACGTTACGGTCGAATCTGACGTGTCATATTGAAGTTTTGAAAACCCAAGCTTCGTTTTAATGTTTAAAGATTGTCTTTCGTTAAGTTAACAAAGTGAATAGAAGCTGCGCACCAGGTAGGTATCCGAAATAGAGGAGGTGAGCCATGAAGGTTGCTTAAGTACCAAGCTCTTGATTGGATCCAATCCTAGACATGCCCACAACCATTGCCACACTTTGATAAACAAGTTGAAATTCATTTAAGTAGTTATCTTTGTTATACCGATTATGTATGTCGTTGCGTTATTTTGAAATCAAGTATCATTTTGAAAATGCGTCCTAAGTCTAGCCCATATAGATTATTATCGGAAAAATATAGAGTTGTATAAATATAATCCCAAATAAATAGTTAAAATGACCTTATTACAACCCAAATATAAATAATATTAAAATTAGAATAAACTAAAAGAAAAATCGTTTATTTAATGATAAGTCCAAATGTGATCACCATGGCCACTCTAAATCCCCTCTGGCTCCAAGTCTCCACATCAAGGCTCACCTGTAAAGATAACAAAGAAAGGGGGGTGAGTTTGGAAACTCAGTGTGCAAAAAGCCCCTTTCAGAGCCCAAATCAATATCAGCCTACTGGGCCTAAGCCCAAATTCAATTACCACATATACTGGGCCGAAGCCTTTTCATTATTCATATCACTGGGCCGAAGCCTTTACATTATTCATATCACTAGGCCGAAGCCTTTACAGTAAACGGTATGGCCCATAGGCCCATTTCAATATCACATGTAATATTAATGCATAGATGCAAACCCATTTGGGGAGACTACTCAACCCACCAACCGCTACTCTCCACCCGCACCAACCAAGCTCTCCATGTGGGGAATAACTCAACCCACCCAACCAAACACTCCACTGGCAGCATAGTTGCTTAACATATAACTGGAGGCCTAGCCTCTTTTAAAAAAAAACTGGGGCAAAAGCCCTTTTCGGTAAACTGGGGCAAAGCCCTTTTTCACTTCCTCCATTCATATAAACCCAACCAATGCATATAAGATTATATTATGGCATATCATGTTCATATCATGTCACATCAACATATCATGCATCACATTCATCATTAAACCCTACGGGTATAATAGTCATTTTCACCCAGGGGCAAAATAGTCAATTTTCATAACATAGGGGTAATTTCATAATTTTACCAACTATCGTGGGTTTTCCATGTATATTAACAATTAACAATAATTCCGAATGCTTAAACAACAAGTTCTAATCCACCCTAGCAAGTTTAGGCTTTTGGGCCCTAAACCCCTAATGGGCCCTAGGAATGTCGATTAAGCCCTGTAAGCCCATTTAGCCTATGTTCCATAACAGTATTAACTGACTTAACGTGCAATTTAATAGGATTCCATTTTCTACCAATTTTACCCAAATGGGCCCGGAAGCCCATTGGGCCCAACTTCAGCCCCTCGAGGCCTAACTTACTGTGATGCAGAAAATCGTGCGCTTACCTGTTCCAACGATCCCGATCATCAACTTAGCGTATCTACCCAACCTATGAGCTTTCGCATGCTCACAAGTCCTCAAAATACCAGAGTTTTCGACGTTTCAGCTTTTTGGCATTTATCGAGTTAAGCTACGAAAGAGGGTTCGTTACACACCTGTTTGTGACGTTCACTTAGCAAAGTCTCCCACGCCAATCCTACAATTAACCGTCACCCTACTTATTGTACAAATCATGCTTATTGAACCCAAAAGCCACCATACCATATTCGACCAAGGAACCCCTACTCGCCGTAGATCATCTACCTTCACCGAGTTCGATTCTCGACCAAAGTTATCCAAGTCGATCCCTCAAGCCTTGCTGCTCCTCGAAAGTTATCTACTCCACTATACAAACCATAAGAATCACATGAAAAAGCCCAATAAGGCCTATATTACAAATCGGCAACCTCCCTAAACCATAGGAGGTTTCGGCTTTTGTCAACAGTTACTACTGAATCGATTTAGTGTGCGAATACTAACCACAGTCTTTCCTGTGTGTCATCTCGGGTTTAGTAGATGAGGAATAAGAATAGAAAAGTTGCTGATCCAAAAAGAATTCAGCACTACTAATCTTCACAGATTTCAGCTTTTGAGGTTTTTCGACAAAAGTGGAGATAAAGAGTAGTACATGAAACAAAAGGGAAAAGTCGACTGGTTTTAGAGAAAAAAAGAAAGAAAGATGAATAGAAAGGGTGGTAGTTTCGGCTAGAGAAGAAAAAGAGAAGAAAGGATAACCCTATGATGTTTAGACAGGAGAAAACGGCACAACTAAAGTCCCTAATGCCGAAAATACTCTCTTAATACTCCTCTGCCGAAATCCCCTCTCCAATTCCCACTATTCGGCCAACTCTTAGCTTCTCTCCTAATCCCTTAAATCTCTCCCCTTATCACTCCTTAATCCATGTGTTTGATCGATTTCCAACTCTCCCCAACAGAGTTCCATTCAGCTTCCAACTCCTGCCTGCTCAAGTCATAAAAAGAACACCTCAATCGCCAACTCAGTGAATCGAACCTTGGCTCTCCCCAACCACTTACACACCACCTTTTTAGCTCCTTAGTGGTGTCACTTAGCCACTTTTCCAGGGGCTCTTTTGTGTCACAATTTGCCCATATCTTTTAACAAGGCCACCTATCTAAAGCCCCTAACTCCTTAAGCTTAAAATTCAAAAGTTCTACCGGGTTTTGGCCTACACATGGGCCTTCCTTAAGCCCATTTACATATTCCATTTATGTGTTCTACTACCAAATAACAAATTTATAAAAACTCTATCAATTTCCCGAAAATTACGATAAACTCAAAAATCAGGATGTTACGCAGAATTTCTTTAGGAAATAAATCAAGAACCATCTAGCAATAGGTGCATGATAAATCTTTGATCCTATTTCTATAGCATCAAGTAGATAGATATATAATATACCAAAAATATTTTACAATCGTCCAAATCATTTTCTTTATAGAGATAACTGAAATAACTCTAGTTGTACTATCTGATTTACCAGACTCACTATTATCATTTCACCAGTCTGACATTTCAAATCAATTCATTTCAGTTTACAGTCTACTAAAGTATCATATAACTTTTAGCCAATCAATTCCTAGAATAATGTCAAATTCATGAAATGGTAATAATATCAGATCAACAAGAAAGTCATAGTTATAGATTTTCAGTAGATAGTTTCAACATACCAAAATACCAAAATAACCATTACACTCTAACTCAACAGATTATGACTCAAATATCAAACTCAGTTAACTCAAGAAATAAATCTTTATCTGTTACTAATACGGTGCAATATACGAGTAAGTTGATCCAGTACCACTTAATCCATATACATAAATAATATCAAAAAGACAGAACATACCAGAAATAATGTCAGGCACAGTAGCTTTAAATATAGAAACTATGTATTCGGTCCCTCTATCATAGCCCGATGTTGGGCCTAATCAGATAATAGTTTCGGAACCACTATTTTGGGGCCAGAGAAATTATTTTTAATGTTATTTTATCTATTATAGGATGATTATATGAGTGCATAAAAATTTTGGTGAAATAATTTTTGCGATTTCATGCTTAATTGCGAAAAAGGACTAAATCGCATAAAGGGAAAAAGTTTTGTTTTGCTAGCTAAATATGTCAAATAGCTAGAGAACCAAAATTTAGGGTGTTTAAAGTGCAAATAGACCCTAAATAGGGTGCCTGATGGCCATAGAGATAAAGAATTTTAAAAGTCAAAGTTTGTGGGTATTAGGTAGCTTATTTGGCATTAAAATAAAACAAAAAGAAAAAGATGTCATCTTTTCATCTTGATTCCTTCCCCCACCCAAAATACCCAAAAAATAGGGGTTTTGAAAGCTCAAAATTTCAGCAAGTTCCATCCCTTGCAAGTAACTGATTTTGACGATCATTTTTGTTGATTTTTGTGTTTTTGGGACCCTTGTAGCATGAGCTAACTAAAGGGGGACTATTTTGCAAAATGGTTGAAAGTCTAGGGTTTTTCCATGAGACCATTTCTGTTGTTTTCTAAATTTTTATGGAAGAAAATGAGTCTTGGTTGTGTAATAAACAACTTTTGTGAAATGATTTTCATGAAACACCTAAAAGGACTATTTTGTGAAGTTTATAAAATAAGTTGTAAATGTGTGAAATAATTGGAACTGTGGGCTGCTTCTAGTATAAAAATGTTAGTGAGAAAATTTGATGAAAATCGATTTACGAGCCTAGGGGTAAAATTGTAATATTATGAAAGTCTAGGGGCAAAACGATCATTTTGCCAAATTGTGAATTATAGAATTAATGTAATGATTAAATGAGTGAATTTTATCATGTTAGATCAAGAAAATCAAGATTTGAGCATAAATCGAAAAGTACGAGGTGATGGACTAAAATGGAGTAATTAGCTGAAATTGCATTCAAGGTAAGTTCGTATGATAATAATAATGCAATGTTATAATTGAATATTAAATGCTTTATTGTTATTATTATATAAATTGTATGATTGATTATACGGATATTCTTGATGAAGATTCGACAAGCAAGTACATAAGCAAATAATGTGGTGTTATAGCATATTTTAATGCTTTGATGATATGTACATTTAAATGTTTTATTGCTATCATGAAAGTATGAAATGTATGATGGAAGAATAAATGACATTATGATCAAGTGCGTCGACATTGAGTTAGACAAGAAACCCCGTTTGAACCTCAGGAATAGTACAAGATACATGGAATATGTCATGAGAATAATATGGTCTAAACTCATGGGTCATGAGATAAGTGATATATGTAATGTGGGTCTGGGTGCTGACTATGTGATCAGGCCCGTGAGTAACTCGCTGAGCGGGCATTACATGATAATGTTTTGGGGTCAGGGTGTTGACTTTGTGTTCAGACCCGTGAATAGTTCAAATACAGGCATTTCATAATATGTGGTAGCTTTAGCTACATACGTTACGCGCTATGAGTTGGTTCTAGCTGCGTATATGGCACTATGTGTAAGTTTTCGTGCATCCATTAGTATTCCAAGTGTTTAACGGGTAATTCAAGTAAGGATTTGATGATGGTCCCAATGAGGTAGGTTGTTGGTGAGAACGAACATGAGTTATGGTATGAATGAGTACAGGTACCTACAGAAACTCAATTGAATATGAAATCCATGAATGGTAAGTCCATGAGTATGGTGAAAAATGTTGTGTTAATTTGGCGGACTATGATATATGTTTATAAATGCATAGATTTCTAATTTAAAAGAAATGAAGGTGTGATGAACATAGTTATCATCATTTTTGTACTAAAACTATTTTAGGCAGTACCTGTAGTCCAACTTTGAAAATTCACAAAAAATTGTAGAAATTGAAATTGAAGCTGAATGAAATATGAAAGAAAAAGAATATCAGATTATGAGATATTTAAATTGTTGTGAGATAGAGTCAACATGATTTCGAAATCCCCTGTTCTGATTTGAGAAAATCATTGAAAACTGTACGAAAATAGTTATGGGTTATAATTTATATGCTTAGAATTCTTAATGAGTCTATTTTCAATAAAAGCATATGAGAACATCACCCAAATCCTGTATTATGAGATGATTAATTTTCAGTGAAGAAGGGTCGAAACTATCAGACAGCGAAAAAGGGGTAACTTTAAGGAATAAACTGTACTTATTGGCTAGACCAAAAATTCTTTAAATTTTATGGTAGGAAGATAGGTGACTCTAGTTTTAGAGAAAATTAGCGGATCTTAATTTGGAGTTCCGTAACTCTATATATAAATAATTTTGTAACTATGACTCGAGAAAACAACATGACTAGAATATAAGTAAAAGTGTAATTATGGTTGTATTACCTTGAGAAGCATGTTGGCATATTGCTTATTATTTTGATATGGACTTACTAAGCTTTAAGCTTACTCCCTGCTCTCCATTTCTTTAGTGTTATTAGGTCGGCTCGGGGTTGGAGATCGTCGGAGGCAGCATCACACTATCAAGTCACTACCTTTGGAATAATGAAGCATATATTAGAAATTTCAAGTGAGTGGCATGTATAGGGATCTAGTTTATTGACATGTGTTATTATGCTTGGGCCAAATTTATTGGCTTATGTTGAGTTATATGTATATGGCCATGAGATGTTGCTTATATTCATTATAGTTTGTAAACCTAGTTATTCATGTCATGTCTAATGTTTATGATGTGATTATGTTTGTTTGCCGTGCATAGTATGACATGTGTGTTGGATATATGCTCTATGACCAATTGAGGTGGTTATAGCCATGTAGTAATTGCATAATATATAGAAACAATGTGATAATGGTTGAACATTAGTGCTTCATGGATAAGTTGGTAGCCTTAGTATAACGGTAAAAGTGATCATCAAAATGACAAGTCTTATGAATGTGAAATAAGGAATCTAGACTTGGTATTGCATGAGTAGATGCATTGCCTATAAGAGGACATGTTAACGTTATGAATATGTCTTAATAAAGAGTGTTTAATCACTAAAATGATACCATAATTTGTGGTTTAAATATGTATAAAGCTGTAAAGGTTTATGGGTAACATGAAGGCTTGGAAAATAGCCTAAGTGTTGACTACACGAGCCAAGACACGGTCGTGTGTTTCAACCGTGTGGGGGACACGACCTTAGCATACAGGCATGTGGATTGGCCATGTGGTTCAATTCAGTCGTTGACGTCATAGTCAGAAAGTTACACGGCCTAAGGACACGGGTGTGTAGAAGGCACACGGGCATGTCCCTGTATCCACACGGGCGTGTGACCTTGTGTCATGGAAAAATTTTCTATGGTTTCCAAAAATTTTCTAAAGTTTTCGGTTTAGTCTCTAACTACTTTCAATGCATGTTTAGGGCTTCGTAGGCCCGTGTATGGGACATTATGCATGTGTACGAAAGGTTTTGGTACAAATGAAATTTTGTAGCCTGATTTTTGCATATTTGTGAATGATTAAGTCTGGTAATGCCTCGTACCCCATTTCAGCATCGAACACGGGTAAAGAGTGTTACACCCTCTACATTTAACTCTAGTTTTATTACTCTGTCTAAGGCGTTTGCCTTTTTAAGACATAGATATTGTTTAACACTATTCACAAACACAATTTTCTTTGATTGTCTTTATTGACCTGTACAAATTCATGTCCAAACAACATTTGATAATATTTCTCTTCCTAAATTCAACTCTAAAGAAATCCCAGTTGATCCCATCTCTCAATACAACTATTGTTAATGTCCACCATCAGTAATAAACCTTACCGTCTATCAAAGACATAATATATCTGAGGTAATCATTAAGGAAACAAGTCATATCCTCAAAATTCCCTGAATATATTTTCAACCCAATACCCAGTCTTAGTCGAATCATCACATGTTTTTACTATTGAATTCGATAGTATCATACCTTCTAATTAATTAATCAAAATCCATCAACCATTTCAATTTATTGAGGACTTCAAGATACCATAGAGAACATATTAGGGGGTAGAAGTTATAAAGCCACTAAGTTAACTCATACTAGTTTTGTAAACCACTGTCTCTTTAGATTAAAATACATTTTGTCTTAACTATTGGACATTTTAAACCAATTTACTATAACTTACTTCCCATTCAAAAGTCAGAATATTACCTTTACCTTTTACCTCATCAAGGTCAATATGATCGAATTCTATTAGTATTTATTAAATCTATAAGAAAATATTCTTACCCTCATTTTCAGATGGTTGTATAACTGTATACTATGACTTACACCATAATCAGTAGTCAGAATTTTTTTGTTAAGTTCATTAGTTTCATCATGTCCAGGATCAAATGACATCTTTAAAATCTATGATGGAACATGGGTTAGATCAGACCAATCAATATCACACTATCACAGGTTTATGTTGCATGTACTCTGTAATCTTTAAACACATTACATTTAGTCTGACAACCAACTAAATCATGACTCTGATACCATTGAATGTAACACCCATATCTTGTTTCTGTTGCTGGAATAGGATATCGGATATTACCAGTCAAGTTGGAACAATTAATACGATTTACATTCAATAATCAATTCACTTCTATAATTACAAGTAATATTAAATAAGAAAGATGTCATTCAAATTTGAGTCTTAGATCAAGCCTTCGAAGCTCTAAAAATAAGTTACGAACATTTAGAGACCAAGTCAGAACAAATCAAAACTTTTAGGAGAAATTCATAAAATTTCAAGTCAGGGGGTGTAACAGCCCGATTTTGGGCCTAGTCTGAACAGTGGTTTTGGGACTACGAACCTAACATATTAAAACTTTTTTATCACATTTTTAAGGTCTACAATTTTATGGAATGATCTCGTAAAAATTTCGTTTGAAAATTTTGATGTTTGAGCACTAAATTTAGCAAAAAGGACTAAATTGTAAAAAGTGCAAAAGTTGATTTCTACATGCTAGAGGTGTCTAATTGTTATGAAATTTTAAATTGAAGATCCTTAGGTGGTAATTAGACCACTTGTTAAGTTAGTGGACAAAAATGGACATGCGGTAAGAGAAATTTTAATGTTTTAAGAAAAGGGCATTTTGGTTATTTAGTTAATAAAAGAATTAATAATCAGACTAGAAGCCAATTTTTGATCATCTTCTACCCTTGGCCGAAAATTTCAAAGGAGAACCATTGCTAGGGTTTGTTCATCTTTCAAGCTCGATTGTAAGTCCGTTCTTGCCCCGTTTTTAATGCTCTTTACATTTTTGAAGTCATTATCACTCGATTTATCTGTTTCTACCATTAATTTGAGAAATGATTAAGGTCTAGGGTTTTATCCATGTTAGATATGTGTGTATTTTGATGTCTAATGGTAGAAAATGTGTGTTTGGTGTATGATAAACAACTTTTACTAGGTGATTTTTGATGAAAATGTCAAAAGCACCAATTTGTAAAAAGGTTATAAAATGTGTGTAAAAGTGTGACTAAATGAAAAATGTGGGCTGTTATAAGCATAAAAGAGGTTCTATTAGGCTTGGGAATTGAAGAAATTGAATCCATTTCAATTTACGAGCCTAGGGACCAAAGTGTAAAAATGTCAAAGTTTATGGGCAAAAATGTAATTTTGATATAATGTGGTTTTTGAATTGAATTGAGTACGTGAATAACAAATGAGTTAAATTTATTATTATAGATCAAGAGAATCGAGGTTCGAACCTAGATCGGCGGAAAAGCAAAGTGTTTGACGATTAGGTCCCATTTCTACTATTTTTGTACGGAGGTAAGTTCTTATGTAAATAATGCATTGTTTTAATTATGTTTTAAATGCTTTATTATTGTATGAATTGTGATTGACTCATGGATGTAATTGACAAAGTTACGACAAGCGTGAAATCCCAGTTGAACCTTAGGAATAGATAGGATACAAATGTCATGACATTAGGGTTACTGAGGCTATGTGCAACACCCCTAACCTGTAACCGTCGCTGAAATAGGTTAAGAGGCATTACCAGACCCGTAACACAGTTCAGAACAATTGAATATCAAATATCAACTCATTGCAGTAAATGTCATTCATTCAGATTCATTAAGAACATAAAATCGAGCATACGATACTAAAACATGCATTCGAGACCAAAATGATAACATATAAAAGTTACAGAACTTATAAAATTTTTCAACATTTCAAAGGTCACACGCCCGTGTGAACAGGCCGTGTGCCTCACATGGCCTTAGACACGCCCTTGTGTGTAAGCTATGGCAAAACATGGCATACCTGCTGACTTGTCCACACGGCCATATGATACGCCTGTGTGCCAGGCCGTGTGAAAATTAGGGAGACTACTGACTTGGCCACACAGCCGACCACACGCCAGTGTGCCACACACGACCAATAGACACGCCCATGTGTCTAGGCCGTGTCAAAACTGGAGGGTATACTGCCTTTTATTCGTAGGGTACCCTAAAGGACACACGACCGTGTAATGTGACCGTGTGTCACACACGGCTGAGACACATGCTCGTGTCTCTGCCCGTGTGGACAAAAATAGGCCATTTGAATATCCAATTTGCCACCCCAAATTGGGTCAACCTACAAGAAAGGAAACAAGCATATTTGCACAACCAATTCGACCAAATTCCACACCAAAACATAAGCCATTCATCTCATATAATAGTCACCCAAATCCATACTCATAAGCATTACTAATCTTTGTCAAAATATATATCAAAAGCATATCAAAGCATTTCTTTCCATACATCATTCAATCTCACGCTAAAAGTTACCAAAACTTATAAACATTTACCATTTCTTTTGACCAACTAAAACATACCACAATTGCACATTAGCATCACATACCATAAGCCATCATCAACTATGAGTTCAAACACCAACTAGCCATATCACATGGCTAAAAATATATACATCACAAAACATAATCCCATAACTACTAGCCTATACATGCCATACTTCAAAATATACATTTTCAAAATACCAAAATGAGGTTCGATAATGTGGTGTCGATCCTTGACGATCCCCGAGCTCATAGTAGCTTCGATATCTATGAAATAATGCAAATACACACAAAGTGAGCTTTCAAAAGCTTAATAAGCTCGTACTAAAAATCATCAACTGAGTATAAAATATAAAACATCAATACATAAGTATTTATAAATTCTCAAATCATCTATCCAATTATACCAACATCACCCACATGTTTATACCATTTGAATCGACTTTATATACATAATACCATCTACCACATAGGTATTATACGTGTCTGAACCTTCCAGTATTCATTCATTTTCATTCTCACCTCTCGTTAGGATATTTTAAACCTTCTGAAGATTATTCATGCTATAACCATCCGCACACTTAGTGCCTTAACGGTTAGCCGAAGCTATGATAATTTCGCACACTTAGTGCCATCTCAATTAACCGAAGCTATCACGGTATCGCACACTTAGTCCTCATATAGCCGAAGCTAGTTTAAATCGCACACTTAGTGCCAAATACCATTGATTTTTCATCGTATTCATCCAAACAAAATATATATATAATCTATGTATAATCAAAGCATCAAAACCAACTTGTAACATCATATTTTACGTGCGAACTTACCTCATACTCGAAATTGTCGACTCGGATCGTCTACTCTATAATCTTCGATTTCCCTTGGTCTAAATCCAAATTCCTCTTTTCTTGATCTATATGTATTCAAAATTAACCCTTTTATTCACCAATTTATTCAAAAAAATCCATAAACACATATTTAGGGTATTTTACAAACTAGTCCTCACATTTTCACATTTTGACACTTTAGTCCCTAATTCACAAAATCACAAAATACACAAAGTTTGCTTGTACACATGCTTAGCCAAATTTTCATAGCTCTCATACAAGTCCATACACTTTATTTATTTCACATTTTAGTCCCTCAATTTCTCAGTTTCACAATTTAATCCCTAATATGCATTTTTACTAAAAATCACTTTACAAAACATGTATATCAAGCACTAAGCTTTCATAATTCATCATTTAACATCACAAAAATCATGAATTCATCAATGGCATCTCATCAAATCATCAACAATTTCATGAATTTAAGCATGGGCTAGCTAGAACACTTAACAACGATCACAAAAAAGTAGAAATTATCAAAAACCAAACAAAACTCATACCTTAATCAAGCTTCAACCATAGCCAAATGAAAATCTAGCCTTTGGCTTTCTTCATAATAAGGATGATTTTATGATTTGTTTTATTTAACATATCATATATACAATTTTTACCATTTTAGCCTTGTTAATAAAACATTAATTTTCTATCCACTAATGTCCATTAATGCCCATACCATATCAAAATGGTCTAATTGCATTATAAATACCTCATATTTAACAAGACAAATCAATTAGCACTTAATCAAATAGAAGACCACTTTTGCACTTTCTGCGATTAAGTCCTTTTTTCAAAATTAAGCACACAAACATTCAAATTTTCATACGAGACTTTGACAAAAATAAATTCATATATTTTAAGCACAAAAAATAATATTAAAACATTTCTCTGACTCAGATTTGTGTTCCCAAAACCACTGTTCTGACTAGGGTCTAAATCAGACTGTTACATTATGTGTAAGACCATATCTGGGATATGGCATCAATATGAGACTTCGTGTAAGACCATATCTAGGATATGGCATCAATGTGATATTTTGTAAAAACATAGCTAGGCTATTGGCATCGATACGAGATCCCTTGTAAGACCATATCTGGGATATGGCATTGGTATGGTACCGTCTGTACGGAACTCCTGAGTATCCTTTAGTATTCCAAGTTGTTCAATGGGTAATTTAATGAGTATTTCAAAGGTGAATTGCATGCAAATCCAATTCGAAATGACTCAGGTATGTACGAAAAATTCATACGAGGTGAGCTCGTTATGTGATGAACCCTCGGTAAGTTATGATTGAGTAGGTTATGATTATAAGATCTCAATAATATTTATGCCAATTATCATCATGTTAATTTTAAGTTATATGTTAGTTATGATGCCTATTATTTGCATGGGAACTTACTAAGCTATATAGCTTACTCCCCTTTTCTTTTCCCTTGTTTTATAGTGTCACCAAGCTAGATCGGGGATCGGAGGCTATCGGAGATTCGCTCACACTATCAATTGATTATTTTGGGTACCAAAGAATTTAACATTTTGAGTTATGGCATGTATAGGGACTTGATTATTTTGTTATGAGTCATAATTGAATTGGCCTAATGTGTCGGCCTATATTAGTTGATAATTCATTTTGTAAATGGCCATATGAAATTGGCTAATATTGGTTTAAGTATATATGAATATGATGATGTTCTCATGGATGTGGAAATTTGCATGGTTTAAGTTGATAAGTAGGTGATGATTGTATATGGTAAATGGTAGCATGTAATTGATGTGTGGATGTCTTGATTGTGGTTGAATTGGTTGAATGTAATTGCTTGGATTGGTGTTATGTTTTGTTGTGTAGGTGTGTGCATAAAAGGGGTACAAAATGGCTTGGCAAATAGCCTTCTTTTTGTCCACATGGGTAGAAACACGGGCGTGTGTCTAGGCCATATGTGACACATGGCTTGCCCCATGGGCTTGTGTTCCGGCCGTGTGTCCCTTGCACCGTAATTGTTGCAAAATAGGATGCTCAGAATTGAGCACACGGGTAAAGACACAGGCGTGTGTCTCAGCCGTGTGGATGAAACGGCTTCAGGCACGAGCGTGTGCCCTGGACGTGTGAAGTCTGTACCTATTTTATGAAAAATTATGAAAATTAAATCGACCACACAACCTAGCACAAGGGCGTGTGACTTGGCCATGTGTCTTCAATTTGTTCTTGGGTGACAAACAGAGAGTTACACGGGTTAGGGACATGGGCGTGTGTGACCACACGGCCTGACCACATGACTGTGTCCCAAGACACACGAGCATGTGGCTTTTAAAATATGAAAATTTTTCTAAGTGTTGTGAAATTTTCTAAAGTTCTCATTTTAGTCCCGTGTAACTGTCCAGTTTAGACCCTAGTCAGAACAGTCGTTTTAGGACCACAAATCTGAGTCAAAAAAATATTTTAATATTATATTCTATTCTTAAAGTATGTGAATTGATATGTGTGAAATTTTCACGAAAATTTCATCGTTCGAGTGTCGATTTGTGAAAAAGGACTTAATCGCGTAAAATGCAAAAGTGGCAATCTAATTGTTAAAGCACTAAATTGCTATGGTTTATTAATTTCTAAGTCTTAAAATGGAATTATGCCACTATTATGGTTGATGGACGGTAATGGACATTAGTTATATGGTTTCATAATTAAATTACAAAGGTTAATTTTTTAATTGGTATTATAATTAGGAATAAATAAAACAAATCAATAAGAAAGTAGTCTTCATCTCTTCATGGCCAATTGTTGAGTAGAAAAGAAGCCATGGATGAAGCCTTTAAGTTCGACACCTAGGGAGCTCAATTCGGGTATGTGTTTTGCTCGGTTTTAATGATTTTTATATTTTTGAGATCGTTGCTTCATGTTTTATCAAGCCCATGTCTCAATTTCTGATTTTGTTGATGATTTTGAGTTTATGCCATTGATGAAATTGCTAGTTGATGAATATGAAAGATTGATGATAGACAAATATATTTTGTGTTGGGATTTTTGATGAATTTGATTATTTTGGGCTAAATTGTAAATTTTGTAAATAGAGGGATCAAAATGTGAAATAAATGAAAGAAATGGACTTCTAGGGACCTTAGTGAAATTCGGCCAAGCATGGGTATGGTCAAATTTTGAATATTTTGTGTTTTGTGAAATAGAGACTAAATTGTGAAAAATATGAAATGTTTGGGGCAAAACTGTAATTAGCCCACTTATGTGTTTCTGGATGAAATTGAATGAGTTGTTGAATAAGTAAGTTAATTTTGATATTAATTAGATTGGCAAAAGCAGAATTCGGATTTAGATCGAGAGAAAGTCAAAGTATCGGATTAGTCGATTTAATTTGCCGATACTACGAACGAGGTAAGTTCATATTTTAATAGACGTTACAAAATTAGGTTATAAATGCATATTATTTGTGTGAATGAATTCAATGTCGAATGGTAATGTAAATATATATGTATTTTGCATAAGTTATATATGTTATTATGATATTGAATTGTTCGAGTAGCAGAATATATGAATACAAGATAGTATCGACAATGTGATGACATCTAAAAGCCCCATACGAACCATAGGAATAGTTATGATACATATGTCATGATATAGGACTCCGATATGTGTTCTCGTGTAAGACCACGTCTGGGATATTGGCATCGATTTGAGATTTACATGTAAGACTAGGTTTGAGACATTGGCATCGTATATGATTCTGTGTAAGACCCTATCTGGGACAGTGGCATTGATATTTGATTACATGTAAGACCACGTCTAGGACGTTGGCATTGTATGATCTTTCTGAGTTATTCGAGTAATCTTATAGATTTCGAACGGTTCAACGGGCATTCCGAGAAATAAACGATAAAGTGAATGACATTCTGATTCAGGTATGTTGATATATATACAATGTTTGAAAATAAAAGTTAAGTATATGTGCAAAGAATGATATGTGATGTATATAGAAATGAGATGTGGATATGTGCCAATGAAACATGAAAAAATGAATAAGATGTGATTTATAAAGTTGTATATGTGAAATTGTCAGATGCTATATGATTGAAAGGTGAATTTGAGTATAAATGATGATATAAGATTCATATGAGAAAGATATATGATTAAATGTGTTATTTCCCATAATGTGCTCATTTGGCTATATGAAAGTTTGAATTGAATGATATATGAGAATTGAATTGAATAAACTTGTGAAAGCTAAAGTTAGTTAAGTGAGTAAGTATAATATTGAATGATGATAATTCGATATGAGAACATGTTTTAAAATTTAGAAAAAATGTGTGAGAAATCATATTATACTTATGGCATTGTAATGAAATTATTTGTTATGCTAAGTTTGTTAAGATACGAGCTTACTAAGCTTAAACGCTTACTTTATGTGTTTTTCCTATGTTTATAGAGTTTTAGAGATTTGCTCGGGTTGGAAGTCGCAAGAGACCTTATTATACTATCCGGTTATTGCTTCGATAAATAAAAGCTTTGAGTTTTTGGTTGTGGCATGTGTAGACTAGTTTCGATATGGTTCATTTTGATTTGTATATATGTAGCCATGCAAAAATGGCTTATTAATGATGTTAATGTTTATGTATAATCGGGCATGGTACGGGCTCATTTTGAGAAGTATGTTTCATGATATGTATGTATGGTGTTTTGGTTACATGTTTTGGTTGAGTAATGATTTAGTTATAGATTTGGTATAAACTTGGTATGAGGTTGATATGGTAATTTGATATGTTGATCATGTATGAGTGAATGAATTTGGCATGTGATATGCTTAGTTTTGGTTGTGATAAGAAACAAGTTTTGGTATAAATTATGTGATGCAATATTGTTTATATGATGTGTTTATGGATGGTTAAGAGAATTGGTCAATTTGGTAAGTTTTGGTATGTGCCTATTTTGGAATTTGGTAAGATTTTGACATGAGAATGAATGGAATGAAATGAAGTTATGAAACATATGTTTTAGTATGATTTTGGATTATGATTTGGTATGATTGAATATATGTTATAAGCATGAAATTTGTTGATAATGATATGGCATGAAAGATGTATGTTTGGAGTTGAATTTGGCTAAAAATGTTGCATATATGATGCTTGATTTTGGAATTGTAGGGAGGACCCAAATGGATGGCATATTGGCCTTGTTAATAGCTTATTTTTGCCCACACGGGCAGAGACATAGGTGTGTGTCTCTTCTGTGTTGCTCGAACACCATTTCGAAATGAGCCTGAGCATACCACACGGTCGCGCACACACAGGCGTGCGCCAGGCCGTTTGGCCAAGTCAATTTCAACCATGGGTTAGACATACGGGTGTGTCTTATGGCCGTGTGGATAAGTCAGTATGTATGCTCTGTTCGCCACGGCTTAGACACATGGGCATGTCTAATGCCATGTGAGGCACACAGCCTGTTCACACGGACGTGTGACCTTTATAAATTTGAAAAATGTTTAAGTTTCGAAAAAAATTTATGAGCTCGGTTTAGTCCCGACCCCTTTCTAAAGCATGTTTAAGGTCTTGTTGACCTACGTAAGGGACTCTATAATGATGTGCAACTTTGATGCTTTGATGATTGTGAAATGAATGCGAATTGTTCCCATATGTTCGATAATACCTCTTAACCTTAATTCGGCGACAGATACGAGTTAGGGGTGTTACATCCCGAACCACTTCCAATCCATGTTTTGGGCCTCATAGGCTCATTTTAGGAACAATATGAATGTATTTGAAAAGTTTTAAATTCAGATGGAAATTTATGTCTCAGTTTTGTATGATTGCTTGTGTATAAGTCTGGTAATGCCTCGTACCCTATTTCGGAGTTGGATACGGGCAAGGGGTGTTATAGGGGGTGTGATAGAGTCCAGTCCATGTGGCTCCAAACAAGGCCATGTGGTTAAACTACACTCCCATGTACGACCTTACACTTTCGTGTGCATAGACTATGTAACTCTCTAATTTGGATCACACAGCCGTGTCACAGGCTGTGTGCCAGCCCGTGTACCATTCAAAATACCCTTACATGGGTGTGTCGTAGGCCATGTGTCTACCCGTGTGAGAACTGCACCTATACTATTTTTAAACACATTCTGGGCACACGCCTGTGTGGGTTGCCCATCTGCATCACACGCTCGTGTGACAACCAGTGTCTCAGGCTGTCTGAGCCCCAAAAAATGACCAATTCCAAGCTAAATTTTCATGCATTTGCTTATAAGCTTAAATACATTCAAATACACACTTCAGTAGGCTAAAAATTATCTTCAAACAAATTTAAAACATGTCAATGGGTTAAACCTATATAACAAACCAATGTGCCCTAATTGACACCACAAATCATTTCATATCATTTCATCTTCAAGGTTGCATATACCAGATATAGTTACACATCAAACATCAATTCATTTCAAACTATAATCTCACATATTATCAATGTTTTCTCCCATCATGCTTAACACTTAACTTAGATGAAACATGCATAATTTCATTTGTCACAACATATAACACAAACTTAAGTAAACTTTCTCATATTAGGATTCAACATCATACATACAAAGAGGTCCTAGTACATGCCATATATACCAAACTAAAACAAAGTTTACCAAAGATCTCCTGAATAGTGTGATTTCTTGTGTTGATCCGATCTTCTAATCCTTCAAAACATAATCTACAAAATGAGAGAAATACTGTAACACCCATAACTCGTATCCGTCACTAAAATAGGGTTATAGAGCATTATCAGAGTTTACGGATCAAACAGACAGAAATTTCAAACATTCCATAATATATCAATATTCATAATAAAACCAATCAAAATCATACATATTGTCCCTTATACGAGCCCTTGAGGCCCTAAATACGCATTAGGAACAAGTTGGGACTAAATTAAATACTCGAAGGATTTTTTTCGGAAAACATTAAAAAATTTCAAAGTTGTAGGGGTCACATGACTAAGAGACACACCCGTGTCTTAGGCCATGTAGGCATTTGAAATATGAACACACGGTCGTGTCCTAGCCCGTGTCCGTGCCCATGTAACTCACTGACTTTGGCCACACAGCCAAGCCACACGCCTGTGTCCTAGGCCGTGTACCCTTTGAAGTAACCCCACGTGTTTGTGTGCCAGGCCGTGTAACAGCCTGACTTGGAACCTTTTGAAAGCTTCAGGGGACACATGACCGTGTCACCAGGCCGTGTGTTACACAAGTACGTGTCTCTTTCCATGTGGACGAAAATAGGCCATTTTAGAAGCCATATTTCTCACCCAATTTGGCATCAACATATACTCAACATTGTGCATATAAATAAGCCATATCAAGGCATCTAAAACAAGCAAAATCAAGCCTTAAACGTGTAGTATATTCACATACAACCAATATGCTCTTAGGCGCCTTAAGTGACAATTCATAAACATGTGCAAATATAAAAACAATTTGATCATTTAACCAAGTACCAATTCTCAACCATTCAAGGCTTACTCATAATGCATATTCAAACCACCATTTTACTTTCCATCATTCTACCATATCAAGCCATACCTCAACCATATAAGGCAACTTATCTATACATCAAAATATGCCATTTCACCAACATAAGGCCAAAATGCAAACCAACCAAATGGTCATATCCACAACCAAAACACATAGGCTAATATTAGCCAAAATAACCTATACATGCCATTCCAAACAAATTTAAACTAACCAAAAGTACCAAAAGAGCCGGTGGATGGTGTGATATAGCTCCGACAAGCTTTCAACCCGAACAAGCTTCTGATTCATATAAAACACACAAAATAACACAAAATAAGCATTTCAGCTTAATAAGTTCATAGAACATAGAATTTAACTTACCATTTATTCACATATAAGGTAAGTAAACAATACATATCCCAACATAACTTGGCCAAGTGCCTAACACATATTGACCAACATGTTAGCCATGTAAAATCACATATAATCCAAATCATTAATGCGCTTAATAGATAATCAAATTTCCATATACATGTATCATCCATTTCATTCAACTATATATCATGTAATAACCCTTTCATGTATTTCATCTATATACCTGTAATAGTTCATATCGAACTCATATCATATCGTAACGGAACATTTCACGTTGAACCATTTAGAATATCCTTGGATACTCGGGATAGCTCACACATAGTGTGCTAAACTATAATCAGTCAATTCTTGTACATGTATGCTTATACGAGCTATGAATCGGTATGCTCTCACGAGTTGGAAATCGATATGCTCATACGAGCTGAAATCGGTAAGCTCATACGAGCTGTGATGTGTCTACAACACATATAGGATGTAACACCATAAACCCGGCCTGGAAGTTTGGCTCGAATCTAGCGTGCCACATTGAAGTGTTTTTCAAAAACCGTGTTTCCATTAAAAACCCTTCTTAGTAATTAAAAATTTATACCTTTTTTAAACCTTGTTAGAAAACCTCAGCTGAATAACATTCTTAACAACTTTGTAAAAATCTTGGCAGTTGTGGAAGCTTAATTTAAAAACAATTGCGGATACGTTATGTTTTGAAAATAGTAGTTGCTTTGGAAAATCGTGTTCTAATACTAGCAATTATAAGAACAATAGATAAAATTCCAAATTAAAAATCCAGAAAATTACAACGGCTTTACTACAACCCACATAAAATAATTTAAAAGCAATAATCAAAACTGTAACATAAACAGTGTGTGTGGCTCCCTCCGAGCCCCTCGCAGCTCCGATTCGTCTAAGGCTGGAAATTACCTGAAAGGTTAATAAACAGGGTGAGTCTACGAAAACTCAGTGTGTAATCCCCTACTTTATAAAAGGAATAGTCAGTCATATAAAAGAATTAAAAAGTCTGGCCCCAGCCCTACTTACAGTTTCAGTATCAATTGGGCCTTAGCCCATTATAATAGATAGTACCAGATGGGCCTTAGCCCTATACAGAATTCAGAATGAAGCCCATAGGCGCACAACAGATACAGAACAGATATTTCATGTATGCAGAAACCCAACCTATATCCATCCGTATACACCCCCGTACCAACCTTACACCATGTAGGAGACAACTCGACCCACCCATCCGCTACACACCACAGAATTTGCAGTATGGCTGTCAGAACAGATATTGTGACAGAGTCACTAGATACAGATATTGTGGCAGAGCCACCAGAACAGATATTTGTGGTATAGCCACCAGAATGCTTCCTCTATCAATATAACCCATATCCCATGCAACAGATATACATGTCATGGCATACAACATACAGAATCAGAATATCATGCCCATATTTGAATCAAACAATCACAGTCAAGTCATTCATATCACCAACTTATATTCACAATCAAATTCGTCAACCATACAATCCAAGTCAGTCACTTGCCCACAAGGGCAAAACGGTCATTTAACACCCTAGGGGCAAAATGGTAATTTTACCCCACAAGGGTATCTCGGTAATTCTACCCTACAAGGGTATTTCGATATTTCTACCCTACAAGGGTATTTCAGTAATTCTACCCTATAGAGGTATTTCAGTAATTCTACCCTATAGGGGTATGTCAATAGTTTTGTAAATCAAGGGTAAAACGGCAATTCTGTAAATCGGGGGTACTTTGGTAATTTTACAAGTTAACGGTATTTCAGTAATTTGGTAAACTAAAGTATTCTAAACAGGGATAACAATACAAATGGGCCTACAGCCCTTTCTCGGCCCAAATAGGCCCACATGCTCGTGTGGCCCTTTTAGCCCAAATCTAGCCACAGATATGAGATTCACCTATCCTAGTTCAATATTTACTACACAATCAAACAACTTATCCAATTGGGCCCGTAGACCCATTGGGCCCCTTTCTGCCCATCGCGGCCCGAAGTAGCCATCCTACAGTCAGAGTAGTGAGAAATACGCACCTGATAGGAGACTGGAGTTAATCCGCGCTACGAGCACGCCATAAAGTGAAAGGGATCAGCCAAGAAAGGTACCTTTACTCTCCTCATGGTTCTCTCTATTTAAAGCCAGCTTCGCATCCACCCTTATGTTAGCTTCCCAATGTGGGATCCCTCCATCATCAGAGTTTAAATTCAACACCAACTCTTGCCGCCCCCTGTTAGTAAAATAAATGCTCCTTGATTGCCATGAGTTTCGAACCCTGGACCTCCTTGCCAACTCTATGACGCCACCTTCCTACCTCTTATGTGGCGCTACTTTGCCACTAGATCACAAGGCTTTTTGTGGCACAATTTCTCCAACAATATTCTTAAGGCCTACCTACTACACCCAGGGTTTGATTCACCTTAAACCAAATTTTTTGCTAGAGTCCAGGTTTGAACCCAGGACTTCTCCAAAACTTCTCAGGACACTTAACCAGTAAAACAAGCCTTCATTAACAAAATTACATGCACAAAAAAATATTACAAGCTGCCTTCAACCGCTCCCATGCTCAAGGCCCAAAACTTCTAGGCCTAAATTCAGGGTGTTACACAGGACCTCAACCAAAATGGTAACCCTAATGACATGTCATTTGTACCCTACAAATTCCTAAGGTTCAAACGGGGCTCGACAATCATCATACATCATTAGATATGCAGTCGGCATTTATACCTGACAATAATACAAATCACATACATATAAATACTCAATTTAATTACACGAACTTACCTCGACAAGTATTCGTAGATACAGAGGAATCTGAGATTTTTTATTTGGCTCTATCTAACTCCGTACGAGGTCTAACTAGGTCTATACTTATAAATTTAATTCAATTTAACATACAATTCATTTAATTTAATCCAAAACATATTTTTGGCCAAATTACCATTTTGCCCCTATACTTTTAAATTATTTGTAATTTAGTCCCTAGCACAAAAAAATGAAAATTCATGCTTAACCCACTATAGCTTAATTTCATATAGGTCCCTAGTAAACCCTATATTTCATTTATTTCACAAATTTACCATGAATTTATAATAGTTTTCAATTTAACTCCTAATTAATAATTTTATCAAAAATCTCTTTACAAAAGTTGTTTATCTATCAACAACTAATCATTTTCTTCCTTCAACCATAAATAAGAACCTATATTAATTCATGGAAAAACTCTAATACTTTAATGGTTTCACAGATTAGTCCCCTGCTAGCTAGATTAAGCTACAACGAACCCGAAAACATAGAAATCATGAAAAACGAGACGAAAAATCATACCATGCAAGCAATGAGAGATGGCCGAATGCCAAAGCTCCTTCAATGGCTTTTCTAAAGCTTAATATTTGTTGGAGAACATAGAAAGATTATGACCTTTTTTTTTAATTATTTTACTAACATGTATTTATTGATTTACTAAAATAACCTTATAATTAAACCTTTAAAATTTCATTTTTAATGGCCATAATTGTCCACTCAAAATATCAATGGTTTATTTACAACATAAACCCCCTAAACATTTCATAGCTATTAAATCCCTTCATCTATTAGAACTCAAGTTTTACAACTTTTGCAAACTAGTCCTTTTACCAAATTAAGCATGCAAACAATAAAATTTCTTTATAAAATTTTTATACGGTAATACCACCATACTGTAGACAATAAAATAATAATAAAATAAATATTTTGACTTTGGATTTGTTGTAACAGTCTAATTTTGACCCTAGTCAAAATAGTAGTTTTAGGACCATATATCCGAGTCAGAAAAATATTTTAATTTTATTTCTGTCCTTATTATAAGTGACTTAACATGGGTGAAAGTTTCGTGTAAAAACTTAACTATTTGTGTGCTTAATTTGCAAAAAGGACCTAATCGTGTAAAATGTAAAAGTTGTGTGCTAGATGTTAAAGTGCTTATTTGCTTTGGCTTTGTAAAGCAAGGGTCCTTATGTTTTTATTTGTCCATTGAGAATGTTAATGGACCAAAATAACTATTCATTAAATGGTTTTATAAAGGTTTAATAAAGGGCAAAATAGGTATTTGTTTAATAATTATATGTTTAATAAAATCAAAGCATGAAACTAGCTATTATTCATGTTCATAGCTGAAAATAGCAAAGAAAATAAAAGGAAAAGAACACCTAGGGTTCGGCCATTTCATTCCCTGATTGAGGTATGAGTTTTGTTCAGTTTTTGATAATTTTCATGTTTTTGTAATCGTTGCTTCGAGTACTATCTAACCCATGCCTCAATTTCTTATTTTGTTAATGATTTTGAAATGTGCTGTTGATGAAACTATGAGTTTTGTGATGTTAGTAGATGAATTATGGAAGCTTGATGTTGGGTTTAAATGTTTTGTCTTTGAATTTTTGATGAAATTGAGTAAATTGGGTTAAATTGTAAAAATGTTATTTTGAGGGACTAAAATGTGAAATAAATGAAATGTATGGACTTGTATGAAAGTTAGGAGAATTCAGCTAGGCTTGTGTACGAGCTAATTTTGTGTATTTTGTGATTTTGTGAATTAGGGACTAAAGTGTCAAAATGTGAAAATGTAAGGTTATTTTGCAAAATACCCTAATTATGTGTATATGGATTATTTTGAATGATTTGGTGAATAAAAGGGTTAATTTTGAATACATATAGATTAAGAAAAGAGGAATTCAGACTTAGACCGAGGGAAATTAAAGATTGTAGAGTAAACAGTCCGAGTCGACAAATTCCGAGTACGAGGTAAGTTCATACTTAAAATATGATGTTAAGTAGGTTTCAATGCCTTTATTGTACATGGATTGTATATAATTGAATTGGATGAATATGATGATGAATCGAAAGTATTTGGCACTAAGTGTGCGATTTAAACTAGCTTCAGCTACTAAAGGCACTAAGTGTGCAATACCGACTTAGCTTCGGTTAATTGAGATTACACTAAGTGTGCGGAATCATTCTAGCTTCAGCTACTAAAGGCACTGAGTGTGCAATACCAACTTAGCTTCTGTTAATTGAGATGGCACTAAGTGTGCAGAATCATTCTAGCTTCGGCTAACCTTTAAGCACTAAGTGTGCGGATGTTTAAAGCATTGGTGATCTTCGAAAAGTCTTAAAGTATTCAGGTAAGAGGTGAGAATGAAAAAGAATGAATATGAGAATGTTCAGGTAAGTACAATACCTATGTGGTAGATGGTAAAATGCACAAAAGTCTATTGAATTGATATGAACATATGGATGATGTTGGCATGGACTTGATGAATGAGTTGAGAATTTTATAAGTATTTATGTGTTGACGTTTCATATTTTATATACTATTGATGTTATTTTCGTACGAGCTTACTAAGCTTTTGAAAGCTTACTTTGTGTGTGTTTGTATTGTTTTATAGATATCGAAGCTACTGCAAGCTCGGGGATCGTCTAGGATCATCACCACACTATCGAACCTCATTTTGGTACTTCTGAAAATGCATATTTTTGAAGTATGGCATGTATAGGCTAGTACTTTGAAAAGTATGTTTTGTGATGTATATGCTTAGCCATGTGACTTGGCTAATTCGTGCTTGAACTCATAATTGATAATGGTTCATGGTATGTGATGGCAATATGAAATTGTGGTATGTTTTAGTTGATAAGTTTTGGAAAGATTAACTTGAGACTGAATGATGTATGGATGAAATGTTTTGGTATGATATTACCTTATGTTTGCCATGAATTGGTCAGGTTTATGAATATGAATTTTGGTGATTATTATATGGTATGAAAGGGTTATGTTTTGGTGTTGAAATTGGCTAAAATGGTGTTATAAATATGCATGTTTTCTTTGCTTGTAGGACGACCAATTTGGGGTAACAAATTGGCTATTCAAATGGTCTATTTTTGTCCACATGGACAGAGACAGGAGCGTGTGTCTCAGCCGTGTACGACACATGGCCACGTCCCCTGGGGCACCCTACGAATTGAAGTTAGTATACCCCCTAGATTTAACATGGCTTAGACACACGGGTGTGTCTATTGGCCGTGTGTTACCACATGGGTTATCACACTGGCGTGTGCCCTGACCGTGTGACCCTAATTGGTATGCTGATGTCACAAACAGAATAGCCCCTGTTTTTTACATGGCCTAGCACACGGCATCGACACGGGCGTGCGATAGGAACACGGGCTGGACACACGGGCGTGTGGTCTGGTCATGTGATCAAGTCAGTATGTATGCCCTGTTTGGCCACGGCCTGGAGATATAGGTGTGTCTGAGATCGTGTGAGGCACACGGCCTGTTCACATGGGCGTGTGACCTTTTAAAAGTTGAACTTTTTTTCTAGGTTTCTGAAACTTTATATATTACCGATTTGATCCCGAATGCATGTTTTAAGTATTGTATGCTCAAATTTAAGTTCATATTGAATGAGAATGAATGAATTTTATTGTAATGAGTTGATAATTGGTTTGTAATTGTTCTAAACTAAATGATAAGTTTGGTAATGCCTCTTAACCTATTCTGGCGATGATTACAGGTTAGGGGTGTTGCGTTTATAGCCTTGAAACCACTATTATGATTTCACTAAAAATGGGCTGTTACAAATACAGGTAAGCTTGAATAAAGTTTAGTAAGTTCGTTTATATATATTGGTAAACCTTTCCAATTCAACATAGTAATCAATTAAAATTAAATGTTGAAATTCCATAAAACACAGCCATTATCAATAATTAACAACTAGTATCTGGAAACACAAAAATTTACACACTTTTTCATGCCTTTTTTCTAACTTAAATTCATGCGAATTCGGTTAAATTCTTGTCAAAAAATAAATAATTTTTATAAAATAATTAAAGTGCACTTAAAATATGAACATGTTGAATTTTTGTTAATTTTATAATTTTTGATGAATTTTGGTTATTTTCAACAGATTTGCACAAAGGACGAAAATGGCTCGGCGGACACTACTAGAAGCACAAAATCGAGAAGCAAATTGAAGGATCGAGGCGAATTAATTTCCTACATAAGACGGTCCAATTATGTGTATTAATTCATAATATAATTAAATTTAATTTGGGCTAAATAAATTATTATTAATTAATTATGGAAAAAGTGGTCCAGTTGAACCGAACTGATTGAACTGAACCAGACAAGGATTGGGCAGCCCAAAACTGTCCATATGCTGACCCAAATCAGCTTATTAGCTGATTAATTAAGCTTGCAAAGAATCCCTTGAAGACTTGTCAAAGTTGCATTCAAGCCCCTCCACAATTAGTGGCTTATGGATTTGCCCCAAGCCATATTTAGCAAAGATGAAGCCATCAACATTTCCACATAGATGGCCGGCCAAGGGGTGGCTCTTTGGCTGCAATTTTTATCAAATTTTAGCTTCTACATTCAGCTATAAATACCCCCTTGGCTGATCATTCAAAGCATCTCTCATTCACTCGCATTTCTTCTCTCTTCTCTCACTTTCTCCTCTCATTTTCCCATTCCAAGTCCCTTACTCTTTTGCCAATTTCTCCCCTTGAGAAAGGGTTCTTCTTCAACCATTTTGGAGCAGCAATTGAGTGTTCATAGAAGCCTTGATCGGCGAGGACAACAAAGAACGAAGAACGGAGCAATGTAGTCAAGCTACAGAAAAACACCAGATTTTATTCTTGTTCCTTATCTCTTTAGTTTTTGTTGTTGTTATGATGAATATGTCTATGAATATTTATATTGTTGGAATGGTTAATTTAGTCAGCTTACCTTGAATTTAATTCGTGTTGGTTTGATTGCATTTCATCTGCTTGAATTACTAAAATTGTGTTTATGCTATTATAGGCTTCGATAAAATGCTTGATTAAGTAAAATCATGACTAAGTTATTCTTGCATTACAATTGTTAGGTAACTAATGAATTAATTATTTAAACGGATTGAAATTGTAATTAATGGATATAGTATTTAATTAGTGCATGTTTATTCTTTTAAGGTAGCTGAAGGTTAAATTAGCATTGTATCTGGCGATATATTTGCCTTGCATAACTTGCAAGATTATTATGATTAAACTCTTTCAAGGTAAGGATAACTTGTTACCTCACATAGTCTTTTATGTGCTTATTAGATTTAATTAATCGTTTGAATTGACATAGGAATATGCAAGAGATTAGTTCAATTTAATGAGTATGTATGTGCAATAGCATGTTTGCTTATTAAAATTTGTTTAATTGCTTGAATTAACATAGGGATATGTTAAGAGATGAATGGATTTGTGTAAGTGAGTATGTTCATAAGTTAGCAGATTACTGAGTTTTCGTGAATTTATTCGTAACAACATAAGCATGAGTTTAATAATTCTAAGTTCAAGAAATGTAATTAAATGAACACAATTATGTCATCTTGATTAAATCATATTTTGAAATCATGCATTTGAGATTTATTTATTTGTTTTACTTAGTTTAAAATCTTAGTTTTTAATCACCCTCTTCAAACAAAATATTTTTTCACCAAAGTGTTTTAAATAGCATTCATAAATAATTCTTTTCACAGTCCCTGTGGGTACGATATCTCGACATTTACTTGTCACTTTATTACTTGTTGCGATTGTGTACACTTGCACATTTCCGTCGTTCCAAGTTTTTGGCGCCGTTGCCGGGGACTGTTTTAAAAAGTCATTATTTGTGAATTTGTTAGTTTTTCATTTTGGTTTCTTTTTTCTTTTTTAACTTAATTAATTTTTTTGTGATAATTTCAGGTATTTATGAGTATTGACTGAATCATTGATCTACTCCCTGCAGACCCTAAGATAGAAAGAACTTTCGAGAGCGAATAAGACAAGCGAATTAGAGAATGACCGAAGAAATGAACTTTGAAAATTCGAATCAAGGAAATGGAGTAAACCCTACTCAAAATCCTATCCTTATTACTGATGATAGGGATAGAGCTTTAAGACAGTATGTCGTGCCAATGTTTAATGATCTTAATTCAGGTATTAGGAGAACCGAAATCGAAGCACAAGAGTTCGAGCTGAAGCCAGTTATGTTCCAGATGCTTCAGGCAGTGGGCCAATTTAGTGGAATGCCTACTGAAGATCCTCACCTACATTTAAGACTATTTATAGTGGTGAGTGATTCTTTCAAGTTAGTCGGAGTACCCGAATTCACTAAGGGACAGAGCTTGACCCTGGTTGAACTCATTGCCATGAAACTCAATTTCCACATGGCAAGAGTTAGTAGAAAGATTCCTTATGAAGTATTTCTCGCCTAGCAAGAATTCTAAGTAGAGGAACGAGATCACTGCCTTCCAACAAATGAATGATGAGTCCTTGTATGAGGCACGGGTAAGGTACAAAGAATTATTACGAAAGTGCCCTCATCATGGAAGCCCACATTGCATCCAACTTGAGACATTTTATAATGGTCTCAATGCTCACGTGAGGGTGATAGTGGGTGCTTTTGCTAATGGTGCTCTCATTTCTAAGTCTTATAATGAGGCTTATAAAATCATTGAGAGGATCGCCAGCAACAATTACCAATGGCCAAGCAATCGAGCAGCGTTAGGAAGATGAGTTGCTGGAATATATGAAATAGATGCTCTTACTTCACTCGCATCTTAGGTATCATCAATATCCTCAATGTTAAAAACTCTTACTACTAATGGGTCTAATAGTTTTGCAGCACAGCAACCTAACCAATTTGAAAGTATAGCATGTGTTTATTGTGGGGAAGGACATTTGTTCGAAGAATGTCCATCAAACCCAGAATCCATATACTATATAGGTAACCAGAACCAAAATCGAGGAAAGCAATGACTGCAATCCAATTTCTATAACCCATCATGGCGAAATCACCCTAATTTTTCCTAGAGTAACTAAGGAATACAATGCATATCTTCAAAACAAACTACCTCCAAAGTTGAAGGATTTTGGATGTTTTACCATCCCTTGCAACATTGGAGCAACATATTATGGTAAGGCATTGTGTGACTTAGGTGCGAGTATTAACTTGATGCCTATGTCAATATTTAGGAAGTTGGGGATAGGTGAAGTTAGACCAACTACGATTACACTTCAATTAGCGGATCGATCTTTAGCACATCTAGAAGGAAGGATCCAGGATGTATTGGTACCTGTAGATAAATTTATTTTCCCTGCTGATTTTGTTATCCTAGACTTTGAAGCAGACAAAGAAGTCCCAATTATCTTAGGAAGACCATTCTTAGCAACCGAAAAGACCCTTATTGATGTGTAGAAGGGCAAGCTTACTATGCGTGTTCAGGATGATCAGGTAACATTTAACGTTTTTAAGTCTATGCGATTTCTAGACATTATTGATGATTGTTCTGCAGTATCCAATTTAGAGGATTTAATAGTGGAGAAAGAGCTCAACTACGTTAAGGATCCATTGGAAAAGATTTGACATCAGATCCTCCAAATGATGAAGAGGAGGATGAATACTTAGCATTGTTAGAAGCTAATCAAAAGGGATTTAATTCGCAATCCCATTTTGAAACTTTGGAATTAGAGAAAAGGGATTATGCCCAACCAAAAGTGTCAATCGAAGAGCCACCTAAATTAGAACTTAAGGTACTACCTTCACATCTAAAATATGTTTATTTAGGTAACTCTTCTACTTTTCCTGTGATTGTTTCAGCAGAATTAACTACTGAGCAAGAAGAGAAACTCATCCTGGTGTTGAAACAATTCAAAAAGGCTATCAAATGGACCATAACCGGTATCCGCAATATTAGTCCATCTGTATGCATGCATAAGATCATACTAGAAGATGGCGAGAAAGGGATGATTGATAGACAATAAAGATTGAACCCTATTATGAAGGACGTAGTAAACAAAGAAATCATCAAGTGGTTAGATGCGGGTATAATCTACCCCATCTCAGACAGTTGATGGGTAAGTCTGGTCCAGTGCGTGCCAATGAAAGGAGGTATCACGGTCATTGAAAACGAGAATAACGAGTTAATACTAACTAGAATGATTACGGGATGGAGAATTGGCATAGATTACCAGAAGCTGAACAAGGCAAGTAGGAAAGATCACTTTCCTTTGTCTTTTTTGGACTAGATGCTAGATAGACTTGCAGGGCAAGACTATTACTATTTTCTTGATGGATACTAGGGGTATAATCAGATTACAGTAGCGGAAGATTAGCACAAGACAACATTCACCTGCCTGTATGGTACATTTGCATTTAGACACATTCCATTTGGTTTGTGACAGCCCTAATTTGACCCTAGTCGGGAAGTGGTTTCGGGACCACAGAATCGAGCTATAAAAATAATTATAAGTTATATTTCATGTTTATGAAGTGATTAAATACAAGTGTGAAAATTTCAAGCTTCGATTTGGTCATTTGCATGTGAATTTATTCAATAGGACTTATATTTGATACTTTTGAAATGTGATTGGTTAATTTTTAATGGTTTAAAAATGCATGTGTTTAAAGGTATGGTTTTGCATGTTAATTTACCCATTTCTAGTTAGTGGCCGGCCATGTTACTATTATATTATAAAATATGATAATTTTGATTAGCTTTATTAGTAAAATGCCATATTATTAATGAATAAAGAAATTAAAATATGAGATAGTGGGAGGAGAAACCAAGGTTGGCTATGTTTTCTCCTCCATTGCCGTAGCTAGAGAAAGAAGAGAAAGTGATGCTTTGAGAAATTCGGTCATGGTGATTACTAAATTAAGGTAAGTTCAATAATAACTTTTGAATTTTTAGCATCTTTTAAGTTAGTTATTAGGTTCTTTTCTTAACCCATAACCAAATTTAGAATTGTGTAGTACCTTGGGCATTCGGCCATGGCAAAAGATGAAAGAGGTTTATGGTTGTTAATTTAGATAGTTTAAGGTATTTGCAAGTGGTTTAAATGGTTGAACAATATTAATAAATCATCTTGTGTTTTGGTGAAATAGCCGAATTTGAATTAGGAAATTATTGTACAATGTTGTATTTTAAATGATAGAATAGGATGAATGCTTGGAATGTGAGATGCATGGATTAAAAATGGGACTAAAGGCTGTTATATTGCCTTATTTTCTTTTGAATATATGTGTTTTGTCAAGAAATTGGGAGTTGATGTTAAGTGATGTAAGTAAAGGTATATTCGGTTTGTAATTGTATAAATATAATATGAGTATTTTGCTTTGAAAACGAGTAATAAGTATGTTACGAATAGTTCATATATATAAATACGTATATTCAATGAAAAAAAAAGTTTTTATGAATAATATAGGTATGTGAAATGTTATTTCGATGCATGAGTTTTGCATTCAAGCAAAAACGTACTTTGTTTAAATATGTCTTTTTGGCTTGAGAAGTGATTAATAAAATGTTAATGACCATATGAGTATTAGGTCGGAATGATGCTTAGGTAAGATGTTGGGTTGTACGTAACTAGAGAATACATACATATATATGCTTATGATGTTTGATAGTTAATCATTAAGTCACATATATACATATATATGCCTAAACCTTCTAATATACTTGTATTATATTAAATCGCCTTGTTGATTAGAAATTGAATGAATTTAATTGTTTTAAATTAAGCTCAAGAGCAAAGAGGATCTAGATCTAATAAGGGAAAGGAGAAAACAATCGAGTAGCCTATCCGCCACGGTTCAAAAGTATTCGAGGTAAGTCTTTGAGTAATGGAACCTAGCTTATGTTTAGATAAGTAATTATATAATTATGAGCATGATAAATAAATTATAACCTGGTGGTTTTGCTTGCGTTACATGACCAAATAAATAAGTAGAATATTTGTTTGTAGCGTATGGTTATAGAAAGCCTCTGGAATAACGAAACGGGATCATGTTATTTGTTTATGATTAGTGAACCGATCGCGATCTGGTTAGTAAATATGCTGTAATTGTATTCGAGTATCAAATTGATATCTAAATGTGCATATATGTGTAAATGTTAATCGGGGTTTAAATCTGAGCTTGGTCTCGAAGGGCTTTATGCCAGTGTTATAACTAGATTTAGTTCCGAAGGGCTTTAAGCCAGTGTCATAACCGGATTTAGTTCCGAAGGGCTTTGAGCCAGTGATGTAACCGAACTTAGTTTCGAAGGGCTTTCAAGCTAGTGGCGTAAACCGAGCTTGGTCTCGAAGGGCTTTTGAGCCAGTGCTAAGAATCGGGCTTAGTTCCAAAGGACGTCTATGCCGGCATAATAATTGGGTTGATAAACCGTAAGTATGCGTAAGAGAAATTATATAATACATGTCAAAATGATTTTAAAAACATGTGCGACTTACAGTGAAACGACCAAGTAAGTAACTTACTCTCGTTGAGAATATGATTATCTTTAATTAAAAGATACGAAATTTGTAAGTATGCTTAGACCATTGTTTTAAATCATTTGAACATTTATGATTTGACTAAGGTGTATGAATTTTGAATTAGAAAATCCAACTTCACAAATATGAAATGTATGTATATATATGCATGAGATTCGCATGAAAATTTGAGACGAATGTATTCGGCTATAGAGTGAAAATAGTTGGATGTATTGATTTTACCTTTGTGATATGATCGATAAAGAAGTACTTTAGTTATGTTTACATTCGGCCAAGGGTTGATTCATATAGACATGACATTATTATGCTAATCTTCTAGATGATTTCATTACTTAAAGCTTACTAAGCATAGAAATGCTTATTCTTTTGCTTTGATTCTCTGTTTTATAGATTTTTGCTCGTCATCTATCGGAGTCGGGAGTTTCAAAGTCGAAGTCGACCACACTATCTAAGCTTTTTGGTACACTTTTGATGAAATTTTGATAATGGCATGTATAGGATTGACTTTGTAAATTGACCTAGTATCTTTTGGTGATTTATATATGTATAGCCATGCGAAAATGGCTTATTAAGTTAACATGTGTTTTTCATAAGTAATGTATGTGTATATGGATGTTGATCGATAATGCTTGAAATGTTTTATTTATATAAATGATATTTAGAAATGAAATTAAGGCTTATTTGGTAACATTCCTTACCCCTCCGGCGACGGATACGGGCGAGGTGTGTTACATTTTAAATTGGTATCAGAGCTACGATTTAGTCGATTCTAGGACTACCGTAACGTGAATGAGTCTAGCTATACATGCCATTATGTGTTTATTTGATAGTGTGGTGATTTCTGACAGTTAAAAATGTGTTTATGTATAGTGATGGATCCCGATCCCAATCGAGTGATAGTTGATGATGTTGAGAGTGTAGCACCTGCTCCCGCGCAAGGGACAGCCCCAGTGAACTCTCAACCTATGACTAGTAATCAGAATGATGAAGCTAGGCAGGCTTTTTATAGCGTGATGAATGATTGGTTCAATCAGTACATTCGAACTAATACGGCTGCTCCACAACCCCCATTCCCGACCAATGCACCCCCTGCACCCGTAATACCTCCGGTAATCGATCAGATGAGGTTAAATAAGCCCGCAGTTGACAGAATCTGAAAGCACGGGGCTACTAAATTTAAAGCTACTGACAGTGATGACGCTGAGCAAGCCGAATTTTGGTTGGACAATACTATCCGGGTACTTGATGAACTATCTTGTACACCCGATGAGTTCCTGAAGTGTACTATCTCTTTGCTACGTGATTCTGCCTACTACTGGTGGAATACGTTGATTTCTGTTGTGCCTAGAGAGCGAGTGACTTGGGAGTTTTTCCAAACCGAGTTTCGAAAAAAGTACATCAGCCAGAGATTTATTGATCAAAAACGGAAAGAATTTCTTGAACTTAAGCAAGGTTCCATGTCGGTTACTGATTATGAACGAAAGTTTGTGAGGCTCAGCCGTTATGCTCGAGAATGCATTTCTTCAGAAGATATAATGTGTAAACGTTTCGAAGAGGGACTGAACGAAGATATAAAACTGTATGTTGGCATTCTAGAAATCAGAGAGTTTGTGGTACTTGTTGAGCGAGCTTGCAAAGCCGAAGAGCTCAGTAAAGAGAAAAGAAAAGCTGATATCGGAGCAAGAGAGTTTCGTAAAAGATCTTTGGGAAAGCCCTTTCATCAATCATCGAAGAAGTTTAGAGATGATTCGAGCAGATCTAAGAATACTTTAGGTTTTTCTGGACGTGATCGTAATCGACCCCCTATGAGTACACGAGTTACCTCTGTTGCCAGTGTTGGCAATGATCGTCAGGACAGATCTGAGTGCCAGCATTGTGGCAAGGGGCATTCGGGAAGCTGTAGAGTTCGTGACCGCTCCTGTTTCAAATGTGGATTGGCTGATCATTTTATCAAAGATTGCCCGAGATTGTCTGAACAGAATGTGAATCAGAGTGAGAAACTGAATAATATTACAGCAAGAGGTAGACCCCCTAGGAACCCGGGGAACTCTAGTGGCGGTCAGAGAGGGCCTAAAGATGTTACCACCAAATCGGAGGCTCGTGCTCCTGCCAGAGCTTATGCTATACGTGCACGTGAGGATGTTTCTTCGCCTGATGTTATTACCGGTACTTTCACTCTCCTTGATACTAATGTGCTTGCTTTGATTGACCCTGGTTCTACTCATTCTTATGTATGTGAGACTTTAGCATCCAGAAAGACTTTACCTGTTGAGTCTACTGAGTTCGTTATTCGAGTGTCAAATCCCTTGGGTCGTTATGTACTTGTGGACAAGGTGTGTAAAAAATGTCCCCTAGTAATCAGAGGTTCTTGCTTTCTAGCCAATTTGATGCTTTTACCGTTTGATGAATTTGATGTTATCCTTCGTATGGATTGGTTGACTATCCATGATGCAGTTGTGAATTGCAAAAGAAAGACTATTGATTTAAGATGTGCAAACGATGAGATAATCCGAGTTGAGTCTACTGATAGGAGCGGGTTACCAGCAGTTATATCCTCGATGCTGGCTCAAAAACATGTGAGAAAGGGGTGTGAAGCCTACCTTGCATACGTACTTGATGACAAAGAGTTAGAAAAGAAGCTTGAATCTGTGCCAGTGGTTTGTGATTATCCGGATGTTTTTCCCGAGGAATTACCGGGGTTACCACCTGTTCGGGAGGTGGAGTTTGGCATTGAACTTGTACCTGGGACTACACCGATTTCGATAGCTCCATATCGTATGGCACCTACCGAATTAAAGGAATTGAAAGCTCAGTTGCAAGAATTGACGGATAGAGGTTTCACTAGACCGAGTTTCTCACCTTGGGGTGCACCAGTATTGTTTGTGAAAAAGAAGGACGGAACTATGAGATTGTGCATAGACTATCGTCAATTAAATAAGGTGACCCGATAAAGAATAAATATCTATTACCGCGTATTGATGATTTGTTTGATCAGCTAAAGGGAGCTTCAGTGTTTTCAAAGATAGATTTGAGATCGGGTTATTATCAATTGCGAGTTCGAGACTCGGATATACCTAAAACTGCTTTTAGAACAAGATACGGTCATTACGAGTTCTTAGTGATGCCGTTTGGGCTCACTAATGCACCCACAGTATTTATGGACTTGATGAATCGAATCTTTAGACAGTGTTTAGATCGGTTCGTAGTTGTATTTATTGACAACATTTTGGTCTATTCGAGAGATGAAACCGAACATGCTGAGCACTTGAGATTAGTGTTGCAGATTTTACGGGATAAGCAGTTATATGCTAAGTTCAGTAAATGTGAGTTCTGGTTGAGAGAAGTTAGCTTTTTGGGTCATGTGGTATCTGTATCGGGTATTCAAGTTGATCCGAGTAAAATTTCAACCATACTTAACTGGAAGCCTCCGAGGAATATTACTGAAGTTCGGAGCTTTTTGGGACTTGCCGGTTATTACAGACGATTTGTGAAGGGTTTCTCAATAATAGCCTCACCATTGACGAGATTACTTCAGAAAGATGTTAAGTTTGATTGGTCGGAAAAATGTCAGAAAAGTTTTGATCAACTGAAGACTTATTTAACTGAAGCTCCAGTGCTAGCTGACCAGAATCCGAGAAAGAGTTTGTCATTTACAGTGATGCATCTTTGCTTGGGCAGGGTTGTGTGCTGATGCAAGAAGGTCGAGTGGTAGCATATGCATCAAGACAGTTGAAGCCGCATGAGAAAAACTATCCGACCCATGATCTTGAATTAGCTGCAATTGTTTTCGCTTTAAAAATTTGGCGACACTACTTATTTGGAGAGAAGTGTCATGTATATTCGGATCATAAAAGCCTCAAATATTTGATGACTCAGAGAGAATTAAATTTGCGACAAAGACGTTGGCTTGAGTTGTTGAAGGATTATGAGCTAGTCATCGACTATTACCCGGGAAAGGCTAACGTAGTTGCTGTAACACACCTCGCCCGTATCCGTCGCCGGAGGGGTATGGAATGTTACCAAATAAGCCTTAATCTCATTTTTAAGTATCATTCACATAATAAAAACATTTCAAGTATTATCGATCATCATCCATATACACATACATTACTAATGACAAACACATATGTTAACTTAATAAGCCATTTTCGCATGGCTATTCATATATACATCACCAAAAGATACCAGTTCAACTTACAAAGTCAATCCTATACATGCCATTATCTAAATTTCATCAAAAGTGTACCAAAAGCTTAGATAGTGTGGTCGACTTCAACTTTGAAACTCCCGAATGAGATGATTTGAGCAAAAATCTATAAAACAGAGAATCAAAGCAAAAGAATAAGCATTTCTATGCTTAGTAAGCTTTAAGTAATGAAATCATCTAGAAGAGTAGCATAATAATGTCATGTCTATATGATTCAACCCTTGGCCGAATATAAACATAACTAAAGTACTTCTTTTATCGATCATAACACAAAGGTGAAATCAATACATCCAACTATTTTCATTCTATAGCCGAATACATACGTCTCAATTTTCATACGAATCTCATGCATAAATATACATACATTTCGTATTTGCGAAGTTGGATTTTCTAATTTGAAACTCGTACATCCTAGTCAAATCATAAACGACCAAATGATTTAAAATAATGGTCTAAGCATACTTACCGAATTTCATAATACTAAATTAAAGATAATCATATTCTCAACGTGAGTAAGTTACTTACTTGGTCATTTCACAGTAAGTCGCACATGTGTTTAAAATTATTTTGACATGTATTATATAATTTCTCTTATGCATACTTACGGTTTATCAACCCAAATATTAGGCCGGCATAGACGTCCTTCTGAACTAAACCCGATTCTTAGCACTGGCTCAGAAGCCCTTCGAGACCAAGCTCGGTTTATGCCACTGGCTTGAAAGCCCTTCGAAACTAAGTTCGGTTATAACACTGGCTCAAAGCCCTTCGGAACTAAATCCGGTTATGACATTGGCTTGAAGCCCTTCGGAACTAAGTCCGGTTTTTAACATCGCTCAAAGCCCTTGGAACTAAGTCCGCTTTTTTGACATCGGCTTAAAGCCCCTTCGAAACTAAGTTGGATTTAAACCCCGATTAACATTCACACATATATGCACATTTAAATATCACTCTGATACTCGAATACAATTACAACATTTTTACTAACCATATCGCGATCGGTTCAGTAATCATGAACAAATACCATGATCCCGTTTCATTAGTCTTGAAGCTTTCTATAACCATATGGCTACAAACGAATCATCACTTATTTATTTGGTCGTAACGCAAGCAGAACCACTAGATTATAAATTATTTATCGTGCTCATAATTATATAATTACTTTATCTAAACATAAGCTAAATTTCATTACTCAAAGACTTACCTTGTATCTTTCTGAACAATTTCGGGTTGGCTATTCCGCGACTTTAGCTTTTCCCTTATCCGAGGTTGCCCCTCTATGCTCTTGAGCTTAATCAATAAATTTTAAACTAATCATTAATCAATTATTCAAGTATTACTTTCAGAATATAGCACATATATATTCGACTTTCACACATACAGATTATAGTAAGCTTATAAGAATCAATAAGAAATTCATTAGCAAAATTTTTTTTTTCATCAATGTTTACTATATAATCACAACTTCACTATAAGCTGAATTCCTGAGCAACAGTCATTAAATTACTTATAACTAGAGGTACAAAACTCCAAATCAATGACCGTAAATTTTCCTTGAAAATAGACTAATTTATCTTTTATCCATAAAATTTTCATAATTTTTAGTCTAGCCAATCCCTACCAGATTTTTCCTAAGTTTTCCCTTGTTTCACTATTTGATAAATCTGACCATTCTTCACTACGAAATAAATTTCTCATGGTACAGAAATCAAAATATGTTTTCATTTATTTCATTTATTTCATTTGAATCTAGGCATATAAAATTTATTCTAAGACCATTTTTATACATTTTATAGTGATTTTATAAAAACAGAACAGGGGATCTAGAAGTCATTTTGACCCTGTCCCACATTACTTCAAATATGTCATGTTCGGTAATTCTTTTACTTTTACGGTTTCTACTATAGAAAACTAGACTCATCAAGCTTTAGTTACATAATCTATTTAGCACCTAATTCAGCTCCTACAATTTATGGTGATTTTCTAAATTCACCTTACTGCTGCTGTCCAAAGTAGATTATCACAATTTACTCTTTCACACATTCAAGCATTCTTTGCATGCATATTATTTAAGCATGTATCTCACCAATCAACTTCATCATATATATCTATAAATTCACTTATACATAATATCAATACCACATTGTGCTCAAATCATTTTTTTTTTTAAGTTCAATTTCACCAAGCTTCAACCTAACTTAACCTATAATAGTTCATAACAATTTAAAGCACATACTTTACTAACTTTTATCATAGTCCAAAATCAGCCATAGTACATTCGGTCATAGCATAGACACAAATACATTTAACTTGATTTCTTCATGAAAGATTAAGGCCATAACAAGAATAGTTTTTTTAACCATTTAAACTACAAAACACAATTTATAACTTCAATTTTACAAGCTTATATCGTAAGAGTTTCTCCATTAAACTTTTCAATATATATTCGGCTAGCTCAAACACTTAATCTCTACAATTACAAATTCAACAACTTAACATACTTATATAATCTCAACCAAATAGAGTACTTTTATTGATTCACAACAACACATCAACATAACATTTCTAAATGAAAATCCCCTCTTAACCGATTGCTCCTATAGCTACCAAAGTGAAAATTTGCACATGGGTTATGGAGGATTAAGAAATTATCCTAAAACACACAAAAATTTCTATCAAAACACTTCAAACATACCTTAATCAAGGCTAGGAAGGAGTAGCCAAAAGTTTGTTTCCCCTTTCTCTTCTTGAAATTTTCATTAAAAAGAATTCAAAGGATGAGCTACTTTGGTTTCTCCTCCCACTAAGCCATTATTCAATTATTTTTTTTATTCTTTAATTCATTTTGTTTAAATTAATGCTAATCAAATATGCATATAATATATATGAATCAACTACATGGCCGGCCACTAAAGAAATAAAATGGAAAGTTTGACATGTAAGTACAATTTTTTGACATCATGCACTATTAGGTCACTTTTACTTTAGTCTAACACATTTCATATTTGTCTCACATAAGTCCCTACTAATAGATTTCACATATACCGACCAATTTAAAGTCTGAAACTTTCACACATTCATATTCACATATAATAAACATAAAATATGATGGCTAATTATTTTTATGACTCGGTTTTGTAGTCCCGAAACCACTTTTCGACTAGGGTCAATTTAAGGTTGTTACAACTCTCCCCCACATAAAGAATTTTCGTCCCCGAAAATCTTACCCATGAATAAATTTGGGTATCTCTCTTTCATAGAGTTCTCGGTTTCCCAAGTAGCTTCTTCGATCCCGTGCTTGAGCCATAACACTTTTACTAAAGGAACCTTTTTGTTTCGTAACTCTTTCACCTCATGAGATAGGATACGAATCGGTTCTTCTTCATAACTCAAATCAGATTGAATTTCAATCTCTGATGGACTAATTATGTGCGAAGGGTCAGATCTATAACGTCGAAGCATCGAGACATGAAAACATTGTGAATCTTTTCAAGTTCAGGGGGTAAAATCAATCTGTAAGTGACTGGCCCAATTCGTTCAGATATCTCATACGGCCCGATAAATCTCGGACTCAATTTGCCTTTACGGCCAAATCTGAGCACTTTCTTCCAAGGTGAAACCTTAAGAAACACTTTGTCTCCGACCTGATATTCAATGTCTTTTTGTTTCAAATCCGCGTACGACTTCTGACGATCTGCAGCTGCTTTCAGACTTTCACTGATTACTTTTACTTTCTGCTCAGCATCTTTAATCAAATCGACTCCAAAAATTTTACTTTCACTAAGCTCGGTCCAAAACAACGGTGTACGGCATTTACGACCATACAAAGCCTCGTAAGGTGTCATCTTAATGCTTGATTGAAAGCTATTGTTGCAAGCAAATTCAATCAAAGGCAAATATCGTTCCCACGAACCACTAAACTCAATGATGCAACATCTCAACATATCCTCGTGTATTTGAATAATCCGTTCAGATTGACCATCAGTCTGGGGATGGAAAGCGGTGCTAAAATGCAACTTGGTACCCAATGCTTCTTGTAACTTCTTCCAGAATCGCGATGTGAATCTCGGATCTCTATCCGATACAATAGAAATAGGTACCCCGTGTAACTTCACAATCTGAGAAATATACAACTCGGCTAGTTTGTCAAGTGAATAATCCGTGCGTACAGAAATAAAATGAGCCGACTTTGTCAATCTATCAACAACAACCCAGATCGCATCTTTCTTGCTTGACGACAACGGCAACCCAGAGACAAAGTCCATCGATACTCGATCCTATTTCCATTCGGGTATCATGATCGGCTGAAGTAATCCGGAAGGCACTTGATGTTCTGCTTTCACTTGTTGACATACCAAACACTTCGAAACAAAGTCAGAAATGTCTCGTTTCATACCAGACCACCAAAATTGACATTTTAGATCGTTGTACATTTTCGTGCTACCAGGATGGATTGACATTCGGCTATTATGAGCTTCATTTAAAATCATCGTAATAAGTTCTGAATTTCTTGGAACACATAATCGACTTCTGAATCTCAAACAATCGTTGTCGTCAATTTGAAACTCTGAATCCACATTCGAAACACATTCAGCTCGCTTAGCCACCAGTTAGTCATCAACTTTCTGAGCTTCACGAATTTGATGAATCAATAACGGTTTGGCCTTTAATTCCGCTATTAATACATCATCGGATAAAACAGACAAATGCACATTCATCGCTCGTAAAGCAAACAGTGATTTACGACTTAAAGCATCAGCAACTACGTTAGCCTTTCCCGGGTGATAGTCGATGACTAGCTCATAATCTTTCAATAACTCGAGCCGACGTCTTTGTCGCAAATTCAATTCTCTCTGAGTAATCAAATATTTGAGGATTTTGTGATCCGAATATACATGACACTTCTCTCCAAACAAGTAGTGTCGCCAAATTTTTAAAGCGAAAACAATTGCAGCTAATTCGAGATCATGGGTCGGATAATTTTTCTCATGCGGCTTCAACTGTCTTGATGCATATGCTACCACTCGACCTTCTTGCATCAACACACACCCCAGCCCAAACAAAGATGCATCACTATAAATGACAAACTCTTTACCGGATTCGGGTTGCACTAACACTGGAGCTTCAGTTAAATAAGTTTTCAGTTGATCGAAACTTTTCTGGCATTTTTCTGACCAATCAAACCTAACATCTTTCTGAAGTAGTCTCGTCATAGGTGAGGCTATCATCTAGAAACCCTTTACAAATTGTCTGTAATAACCGGCAAGTCCCAAAAAGCTCCGAACTTCAGTAACATTTCTCGGAGGCTTCCAGTTAAGCATGGCTGAAATTTTACTCGGATCAACTCGAATACCCGATGCAGACACCACATGACCCAAAAAGCTAACTTCTTTCAACCAGAACTCACATTTACTGAACTTAGCATATAACCGCTTATCCCGTAAAATCTGTAACACTAATCTTAGGTGCTCCGCATGTTCGGTTTCATCTCTCGAATAGACCAAAATGTCATCGATAAACACAACTACAAACCGATCCAAATATGGTCTGAAGATCCGATTCATCAAATCCATAAATACCGCAGGGGCATTAGTGAGCCCAAACGGCATAACTAAGAACTCATAGTGACCATATCTCATTCTAAAAGCAATTTTGGGTATATCTGAGTCTCGAACTCGCAACTGATAATACCCCGATCTCAAATCTATCTTTGAAAATACAGATGCTCCCTTCAGTTGATCGAACAAATCATCAATACGCGGTAACAGATATTTATTCTTTATCGTCGCTTTATTTAACTGACGGTAGTCGATGCACAATCTCAAGGTTCCATCCTTCTTTTTCACAAACAAAACTGGTGCACCCCAGGGTGAAAAACTCGGTCGAGCAAAACCTCTATCCACAAACTCTTGCAACTGAGTTTTCAATTCTTTCAATTCCGTTGGTGCCATAAGATACGGAGCTATAGAAATTGGAGTGGTACCAGGTACTAGTTCGATGCCAAATTCAACTTCTCGAACTGGTGGTAATCCTGGTAACTCCTCAGGAAAACCATCCGAATACTCACAAACCACTGGCACTGATTCAAGCCTCATTTCTGACTCTTTACTATCGAGTATATAAGCAAGGTATGCTTCACACCCCTTTCTCACATCTTTCTGAGCCAACATCGAGGATATTATTGCTGGCGATGCATTCAAGTCAGTAGACTCAACTCGAATTATCTCATCGTTTGCGCATCTTAAATCAATAGTCTTTCTTTTGCAATTTACGACTGCATCATGGACAGTCAACCAATCCATACCGAGGATAACATCAAATTCATCAAATGGTAAAAGCATCAAATCGGCTGGAAAGCAGGAACCTCTGATTATTAGGGGACATTTCTTACACACCTTGTCCACAAGTACATAACGACCCAAGGGATTCGATACTCGAATAACGAACTCAGTAGACTCAACAGGTAAAGTCTTACTGGATGCTAAAGTCTCACATACATAAGAATAAGTAGAACCAGGGTCAATCAAAGCAAGCACATAAGTATCAAGGAGAGTGAAAGTACCGGTAATAACATCAGGCGAAGAAACATCCTCACGTGCACGTATAGCATAAGCTCTGGCAGGAGCACGAGCCTCCGATTTGGTGGTAGCATCTTTAGGCCCTCTCTGACCGCCACTAGCGTTTCCCGGGTTTCTAGGGGGTCTACCTCTTGCTGTAGTATTATTCGGTTTCTCACTCTGATTCACATTCTGTTCAGACAATCTCGGGTAATCTTTGATAAAATGATCAACCGATCCACATTTGAAACAGGAGCGGTCACGAACTCTACAGCTTCCCAAATGCCACTTGCCATAATGCTGGCACTCAGATCTGTCCTGACGATCATTGCCAACACTGGCAACAGAGGTAGCTCGTGTACTCATAGGGGGTCGATTACGATCCCGTCAGAAAAACCCAAAGTATTCTTCGATCTGCTTGAATCATCTCTAAACTTCTTCGATGATTGATGAAAGGGCTTTCCCGAAGATCTTTTACGAAACTCTCTTGTTCCGATATCAGCTTTTCTTTTCTCTTTACTGAGCTCTTCGGCTTTGCAAGCTCGCTCAAAAAGTACTACAAATTCTCTAATTTCTAGAATGCCAACATACAGTTTTATATCTTCGTTCAGTCCCTCTTCGAAACGTTTACACATTACAGCTTCTGAGGAAACGTACTCTCGAGTATACCGGCTGAGCCTCACAAACTTTCGTTCATAATCAGTAGCCGACATGGAACCTTGTTTAAGTTCAAGAAATTTTTTCTGTTTTTGATCAATAAATCTCTGGCTAATATACTTTTTTCGAAACTCGGTTTGGAAAAACTCCCAAGTCACTCGCTCTCTAGGAACAACAGAAATCAACGTATTCCACCAATAGTAGGCAGAATCATGTAGTAAAGAGATAGTACACTTCAGGCACTCCTTGGGTGTATAAGATAGTTCATCAAGTACCCGGATAGTATTGTCCAACCAAAATTTGGCTTGCTCAGCGTCATCACTGTCAGTAGCTTTAAAGTCGGTAGCCCCGTACTTTCAGATTCTGTCAACTAGGGGCTTATTTAACCTCATCTGATCGGTTACCGGAGGTATTGCAGGTGCAGGGGGTGTATTGGTCGGGAGTGGGGGTTGTGGAGCAGCCGTATTAGTTCGAATGTACTGATTGAACCAATCATTCATCACGCTATAAAAAGCCTACCTAGCTTCATCATTCTGATTACTAGTCATAGGTTCAGAGTTCACTGGGGCTGTCCCTGGCGCGGGAGCAGGCGCTACACTCTCAACATCATCAACTATCGCTCGATTAGGATCGGGATCAATCACTATACATAAACACATTTTTAACTGTCAGAAATCACCACACTATCAAATAAACACATAATGGCATGTACAGCTAGACTCATTCGCATTACGGTAGTCCTAGAATCGACTACACCTGGCTCTGATGCCAATAAAAATGTAACACACCTCGCTCGTATCCGTCGCCGGAGGGGTATGGAATGTTACCAAATAAGCCTTAATCTCATTTTTAAGTATCATTCACATAATAAAAACATTACAAGTATTATCGATCATCATCCATATACACATACATTACTAATGACAAACACATATGTTAACTTAATAAGCCATTTTCGCATGGCTATTCATATATACATCACCAAAAGATACCAGTTCAACTTAAAAAGTCAATCCTATACATGCCATTATCTAAATTTCATCAAAAGTGTACCAAAAAGCTTAGATAGTGTGGTCGACTTCAACTTTGAAACTCCCGAATCCGATAGCTGACGAGCAAAAATCTATAAAACAGAGAATCAAAGCAAAAGAATAAGCATTTCTATGCTTAGTAAGCTTTAAGTAATGAAATCATCTAGAAGAGTAGCATAATAATGTCAAGTCTATATGAATCAACCCTTGGCCGAATATAAACATAACTAAAGTACTTCTTTTATCGATCATAACACAAAGGTGAAATCAATACATCCAACTATTTTCATTCTATAGCCGAATACATACGTCTCAATTTTCATACGAATCTCATGCATAAATATACATACATTTCGTATTTGCGAAGTTGGATTTTCTAATTCGGAACTCGTACATCCTAGTCAAATCATAAACGATCAAATGATTTAAAATAATGGTCTAAGCATACTTACCGAATTTCGTAATACTAATTAAAGATAATCATATTCTCAACGTGAGTAAGTTACTTACTTGGTCATTTCACAGTAAGTCGCACATGTGTTTAAAATTATTTTGACATGTATTATATAATTTCTCTTACGCATACTTACGGTTTATCAACCCAAATATTAGGCTGGCATAGACATCCTTCTGAACTAAACCCGATTCTTAGCACTGGCTCAGAAGCCCTTCAAGACCAAGCTCGGTTTATGCCACTGGCTTGAAAGCCCTTCGAAACTAAGTTCGGTTATAACACTGGCTCAAAGCCCTTCGGAACTAAATCCGGTTATGACACTAGCTTGAAGCCCTTCGGAACTAAGTCCGGTTTTTAACACTGGCTCAAAGCCCTTCGGAACTAAGTCCGGTTTTTTGACACTGGCTTAAAGCCCTTCGAAACTAAGTTCGGATTTAAACCCCGATTAACATTCACACATATATGCACATTTAAATATCACTCTGATACTCGAATACAATTACAACATTTTTACTAACCATATCGCGATCGGTTCACTAATCATGAACAAATAACATGATCCCGTTTCATTAGTCTTGAAGCTTTCTATAACCATATGGCTATAAACGAATACTCTACTTATTTATTTGGTCAGGTAACGCAAGCAGAACCACTAGATTATAAATTATTTATCGTGCTCATAATTTTATAATTACTTTATCTAAACATAAGCTAAATTTCATTACTCAAAGAGTTACCTTGTATCTTTCTGAACAATTTAGGGTTGGCTATTCCGCGACTTTAGCTTTTCCCTTATCCGAGGTTGCCCCTCTATGCTCTTGAGCTTAATCAATAAATTTTAAACTAATCATTAATCAATTATTCAAGTATTACTTTCAGAATATAGCACATATATATTCGACTTTCACACATACAGATTATAGTAAGCTTATAAGAATCAATAAGAAATTCATTAGGAAATTTTTTTTTTTATCAATGTTTACTATATAATCACAACATCACTATAAGCTGAATTCCTGAGCAACGGTCCTTAAATTACTTATAACTGGAGGTACGAAACTCCAAATCAATGACCGTAAATTTTCCTTGAAAATAGACTAATTTATCTTTTATCCATAAAATTTTCATAATTTTTAGTCTAGGCAATCTTACCAGATTTTTCCTAAGTTTTCCCTTGTTTCACTGTTTGATAAATCTGACCATTCTTCACTTCGAAATAAATTTCTCATGGTACAGAAATCAAAATTTGTTTTCATTTATTTCATTTGAAACTAGACTCACTAAGGAGTCTAAGCATATAAAATTTATTCTAAGTCCATTTTTATACATTTTATAGTGATTTTATAAATACAAAACAGGGGATCTAGAAGTCATTTTGACTCTGTCCCACATTACTTCAAATATCTCATGATCGATAATTCTTTTACTTTTACGGTTTCTACTATAGAAAACTAGACTCATCAAGCTTTAATTACATAATCTATTTAGCACCTAATTCAACTCCTACAATTTATGGTGATTTTCTAAATTCACCTTACTGCTGCTGTCCAAAGTAGATTATCACAATTTACTCTTTCACACATTCAAGCATTCTTTGCATACATATTATTTAAGCATGTATCTCACCAATCAACTTCATCATATATATATCTATAAATTCCCTTATACATAATATCAATACCACATTGTGCTCAAATCATTTTTTTTTTGAAGTTCAATTTCACCAAGCTTCAACCTAACTTAACCTATAATAGTTCATAACAATTTAAAGCACATACTTTACTAACTTTTATCATAGTCCAAAATCAACCATAGTACATTCGGTCATAGCATAGACACAAATACATTTAACTTGATTTCTTCATGAAAGATTAAGGCCATAACCGAATAGTTTATTTTAACCATTTAAACTACAAAACATAATTTATAACTTCAATTTTACAAGCTTATATCATAAGAGTTTCTCCATTAAACTTTTCAATGTATATTCGGCTAGCTCAAACACTTAATCTCTACAATTACAAATTCAACAACTTAACATACTTATATAATCTCAACCAAATAGAGTACTTTTATTGATTCACAACAACACATCAACATAACATTTCTAAATGAAAAGCCCCTCTTAACCGATTGCTCCTATAGCTACCAAAGTGAAAATTTGCACATGGGTTATGGAAGGATTAAGAAATTATCCTAAAACAAACAAAAAATTTCTATCAAAACACTTCAAACATACCTTAATCAAGGCTAGGAAGGAGTAGCCGAAGGTTTGTTCCCCCCCTGTCTCTTCTTGAAATTTTCGGCCAAAAGAATTCAAAGGATGAGATACTTTGGTTTCTCCTCCCACTAAGCCATTATTCAATTATTTTTTTTTTATTCTTTAATTCATTTTGTTTAAATTAATGCTAATAAAATATGTATATAATATATATGAATCAACTACATGGCCGGCCACTAAAGAAATAAAATGGAAAGTTTGACATGCAAGTACAAATTTTTGACATCATGTACTATTAGGTCACTTTTACTTTAGTCTAACACATTTCATATTTGTCTCACATAAGTCCCTACTAATAGATTTCACATATACCGACCAATTTAAAGTATGAAACTTTCACACATTCATATTCACATATAATAAACATAAAAATGATGGCTAATTATTTTTATGACTCAATTTTGTGGTCCCGAAACCACTTTTCGACTAGGGTCAATTTAGGGTTGTTACAGTTACTGATGCTTTAAGTCGTAAATCCCTGTTTTCTTTACGAACGATGAATGTACATTTGTCTATTTTACCCGATGATGTGTTAGTAGCAGAATTAAAGGCTAAACCATTATTAATTCATCAAATTCGTGAAACTCAGAAAGTTGATGATGAACTGATGGCTAAGCGAGCTGAATGTGTTTCGAATATGGATTCAGAGTTTCAAATTGATGACAACGATTGTTTGAGATTCAGAAGTCGATTATGTGTTCCAAGAAATTCGGAACTTATTACGATGATTTTAAATGAAGCTCATAATAGCCGAATGTCGATCCATCCTGGTAGCACGAAAATGTACAATGACCTAAAATGTCAGTTTTGGTGGTATGGTATGAAACGAGACATTTCCGACTCTATTTCAAAGTGTTTGGTATGTCAACAAGTGAAAGCGGAACATCAAGTGCCTTCAGGATTACTTCAGCCGATCATGATACCCGAATGGAAATGGGATCGAGTAACGATGGATTTTGTCTCTGGGTTGCGGTTATCTTCAAGCAAGAAAGATGCGATCTGGGTTGTTGTTGATAGACTGACGAAGTCAGCTCATTTTATTTCCGTATGCACGGATTATTCACCTGACAAACTAGCCGAGTTGTATATTTCTCAGATTGTGAACTTACACGGGGTGCCTATTTCTATTGTGTCGGATAGAGATCCAAGATTCACATCATGATTCTGGAAGAAGTTACAAGAAGCATTGGGTACCAAGTTGCATTTTAGCACCGCTTTTCATCCCCAGACTGATGGTCAATCTGAACGGATTATTCAAATACTCGAGGATATGTTGAGATGTTGCATCCTTGACTTTAGTGGTTCGTGGGAGCGATATTTGCCTTTGATTGAATTTGCTTATAACAATAGCTTTCAATCAAGCATTAAGATGGCACCTTACGAGGCTTTGTATGGTCGTAAATGCCGTACACCGTTATTTTGGACGGAGCTTAGTGAAAGTAAAATCTTCGGGGTTGATTTGATTAAAGATGCTGAGCAGAAAGTAAAAGTAATTCGTAAAAGTCTGAAGGCAGCTTCAGACCGTCAGAAGTCGTATGCGGATTTGAAACGAAAAAACATTGAGTATCAGGTTGGAGACAAAGTGTTTCTTAAAGTTTCACCCTGGAAAAAAATACTCAGATTTGGCCGCAAGGGCAAATTGAGTCTGAGGTTTATTGGACCGTATGAAATATCTGAGCGAGTCGGGCCTGTTGCATATAAATTGATCTTACCCCCTGAGCTTGAAAAGATTCACAACGTTTTTCATGTTTCGATGCTTCGACGTTATAGATCTGATCCTTCGCACATAATTACTCCATCAGTGGTTGAAATTAAATCTGATTTGATTTATGAAGAAAAACCGATTCGTATTCTAGCTCATGAGGTGAAAGAGTTACGAAACAAAAAGGTTCCTTTAGTAAAGGTGTTATGGCTCAAACACGAAGTCGAAGAAGCTACTTGGGAAACTGAGACATCTATGAAGGAGCAATACCCAGATCTATTCATGGTAAGATTTTCTGGGGGACGAAAATTTCTTAAGTGGGGAGAGTTGTGTGACCCTAATTTGACCCTAGTCGGGAAGTGGTTTCGGGACCACAGAACCGAGCTATAAAAATAATTATAAGTTATATTTCATGTTTATGAAGTGATTAAATACAAGTGCAAAAATTTCAAGCTTCGATTTGGTCATTTGCATGTGAATTTATTCAATAGGACTTATATTTGATACTTTTGAAATGTGATTGGTTAATTTTTAATGGTTTAAAAATGCATATGTTTAAAGGTATGGTTTTGCATGTTAATTTACCCATTTCTAGTTAGTGGCCAGCCATGTTACTATTATATTATAAAATATGATAATTTTGATTAGCTTTATTAGTAAAATGCCATATTATTAATGAATAAAGAAATTAAAATATGAGATAGTGGGAGGAGAAACCAAGGTTGGCTATGTTTTCTCCTCCATTGCCGTAGCTAAAGAAAGAAGAGAAAGTGAAGCTTTGAGAAATTCGGTCATGGTGATTACTAAATTAAGGTAAGTTCAATAATAACTTTTGAATTTTTAGCATCTTTTAAGTTAGTTATTAGGTTCTTTTCTTAACCCATAACCAAATTTAGAATTGTGTAGTACCTTGGGCATTTGGCCATGGCAAAAGATGAAAGAGGTTTATGGTTGTTAATTTAGATAGTTTAAGGTATTTGCAAGTGGTTTAAATGGTTGAACAATATTAATAAATCATCTTGTGTTTTGGTGAAATAGCCGAATTTGAATTAGGAAATTACTGTACAATGTTGTATTTTAAATGATAGAATAGGATGAATGCTTGGAATGTGAGATGCATGGATTAAAAATGGGACTAAAGGCTGTTATATTGCCTTATTTTCTTTCAAATATATGTGTTTTGTCAAGAAATTGGGAGTTGACTATATTCGGTTTGTAATTGTATAAATATAATATGAGTATTTTGCTTTGAAAATGAGTAATAAGTATGTTACGAATAGTTCATATATATATAAATACGTATATTCAATGAAAAAAAAAGTTTTTATGAATAATATAGGTATGTGAAATGTTATTTCGATGCATGAGTTTTGCATTCAAGCAAAAACGTACTTTGTTTAAATATGTCTTTTTGGCTTGAGAAGTGATTAATAAAATGTTAATGACCATATGAGTATTAGGTCGGAATGATGCTTAGGTAAGATGTTGGGTTGTACGTAACTAGAGAACACATACATATATATGCTTATGATGTTTGATAGTTAATCATTAAGTCACATATATACATATATATACCTAAACCTTCTAATATACTTGTATTATATTAAATCACCTTGTTGATTAGAAATTGAATGAATTTAATTGTTTTAAATTAAGCTCAAGAGCAAAGAGGATCTAGATCTGATAAGGGAAAGGAAAAAACAATCGAGTAGCCTATCCACCACGGTTCAAAAGTATTCGAGGTAAGTCTTTGAGTAATGGAACCTAGCTTATGTTTAGATAAGTAATTATATAATTATGAGCATGATAAATAAATTATAACCTGGTGGTTTTGCTTGCGTTACATGACCAAATAAATAAGTAGAATATTTGTTTGTAGCCGTATGGTTATAGAAAGCCTCTGGAATAACGAAACGGGATCATGTTATTTGTTTATGATTAGTGAACCGATCGCGATCTGGTTAGTAAATATGTTGTAATTGTATTCGAGCATCAAATTGATATCTAAATGTGCATATATGTGTAAATGTTAATTAGGGTTTAAATCCAAGCTTGGTCTCGAAGGGCTTTAGGCCAGTGTTATAACCGGATTTAGTTCCGAAGGGCTTTGAACCAGTGATGTAACCGAACTTAGTTTCAAAGGGCTTTCAAGCCAGTGGCGTAAACCGAGCTTGGTCTCGAAGGGCTTTTGAGCCAGTGCTAAGAATCGGGCTTAGTTCCAAAGGACGTCTATGCCGGCATAATAATTGGGTTGATAAACCGTAAGTATGCGTAAGAGAAATTATATAATACATATCAAAATGATTTTAAAAACATGTGCGACTTACCGTGAAATGACCAAGTAAGTAACTTACTCTCGTTGAGAATATGATTATTTTTTATTCAGTATTACGAAATTCGGTAAGTATGGTTAGACCATTGTTTTAAATCATTTGAACGTTTATGATTTGACTAGGGTGTATGAATTTCGAATTAGAAAATCCAACTTCACAAATATGAAATGTATGTATATATATGCATGAGATTCGCATGAAAATTTGAGATGAATGTATTCGGCTATAGAGTGAAAATAGTTGGATGTATTGATTTTACCTTTGTGATATGATCGATAAAGAAGTACTTTAGTTATGTTTAGATTCGGCGAAGGGTTGATTCATATAGACTTGACATTATTATGCTAATCTTTTAGATGATTTCATTACTTAAAGCTTACTAAGCATAGAAATGCTTATTCTTTTGCTTTGATTCTCTGTTTTATAGATTTTTGCTCGTCATCCATCGGAGTCGGGAGTTTCAAAGTCAAGAAGTCCACCACACTATCTAAGCTTTTTGGTACACTTTTGATGAAATTTTGATAATGGCATGTATAGGATTGACTTTGTAAATTGACTGGTATCTTTTTTGGTGATGTATATATGTATAGCCATGCGAAAATGGCTTATTAAGTTAACATGTGTTTTTCATAAGTAATGTATGTGTATATGGATGTTGATCGATAATGCTTGAAATGTTTTATTTATATAAATGATATTTAGAAATGAAATTAAGGCTTATTTGGTAACATTCCTTACCCCTCCGGCGAAGGATACGGGCGAGGTTTGTTACATGGTTTATGTAATGCACCTGCTATATTTCAAAGATGTATGATGTCTATTTTTGCTGAAATGGTTGAGAAGTATTTGGAAGTTTTTATGGATGATTTTTCAATATTCGAATATACGTATGATGATTGCTTAGCCAATCTAGCCAAGGTACTAAGGTGATGCGAAGAAACAAACCTAGTACTCAACTGGGAAAAGTGGCATTTCATGGTACAAGAAGGTATTGTTCTAGGGCATCAGATAACAAGACATGGAATCGAGGTAGATAAAGCAAAGGTAGACGTTATAGAGAAACTCCCACCTCTAACAACTGTAAAGGGTGTTAGGAGCTTTTTGGGCCACGCCGGTTTCTATCGGAGATTCATCAAGGACTTCTCCAAAATTGCTAAACCCTTATGCAAATTATTGGAGAAGGACGCGACGTTCAAATTTGATGAGGAATGCTTAAAGGCTTTCAAAGATTTGAAGAGTCAGTTAGTTACGGCAGCCATAATTGTTACACCCGACTGGGATTTGCCATTTGAATTGATGTGTGACGTAAGTGATTTCGCGGTAGGAGCTGTCATGGGTTAGCGAAGGAATAAAGTTTTTCATCCCATCTACTATGCAAATCAAACTCTGACAGGAGCTCAACTGAATTATACTGTAACAGAGAAAGAGTTATTTGCTATTGTGTTTGCTTTTGACAAGTTTCAATCTTATCTTGTAGGTACCAAGGTGATTGTTTATACAGACCACTCGGCAATTAAGTATTTACTTGCCAAGAAAGATGCTAAGCCAAGACTGATCCGGTGGGTACTTCTACTTCAAGAGTTCGATCTAGAAATTCAAGATCGAAAGGGAGTGGAAAACCAAGTAGCAGACCACTTGTCTAGATTAGAGCCACAAGAAGGGAACTCTCTTCTTATACCAATTTGAGAGATGTTTCTAGATGAACACATACTGAAGGTAAATCATGTGCATAATACTCCTTGGTTTGCTGATATTGCTAACTTTTTAGCTTGTAGTTTGATGCCGATTGATAAGACGTATCATCAAAGGAAAAAAGCTTATTCACGATGTGAAGTACTATTTCTGGGAAGAACCATACTTGTTCAAGAAGTGTGCAGATCAAATAATCAGGAGATGTGTGGCAGAAGATGAAGTAGATGAGATTTTATACCATTGTAACTCAGCTCCAAGTGGGGGGCACTTCGGAGGTACACTTGCTGCAGCCAAGGTATTGCAAGCTGGGTTCTTTTGGCCAACACTATTCAAAGATGCATACGCTTACGTAAAGAGTTATGATCGATATCAAAGGGTCAGAAATGTCACCAACAGAAATGAGATTCCTCGAACAAATATCATTGAGGTAGAATTGTTTGATGTATGGGGTATTGAATTTCTTGGTCCTTTCCCTCCGTCCTTTGGTTACAAGTATATATTGGTAGCAGTAGACTATGTGTCTAAGTGGGTCGAGGCTGAAGCTTATCCGACAAATGATGTTACGGTTGTGATGAAGTTTTTGCAGAAACACATATTCACAAGGTTTGGAACCCCAAGAGCTGTTATCAGCGATGAAGGGTCCCATTTTGTGGACAAGTGGTTGAAATGGTTATTAGATAAACATGGAGTGAAACACAAGGTCGCTACAGCTTTCCATCCGCAGACGGATGGGCAAGCTAAACTAGCAAACAAAGAGATTAAAGGCATACTTGAGAAGGTAGTTTGCCCGAACCGATGAGATTGGTCCAAAAGATTGGATGATACTTTATTGGCTTACAAAACAACATACAAGACACCTTTAGGAATGTCACTCTACAGGTTGGTCTTTGGGAAAACCTGTCATCTACCAGTTGAGTTAGAGCACAAAGCTTACTGGGTCCTTCGACGACTTAACTTGGATCTTAAGCTTGCTAAAGAGAAACGGATGCTCCAGCTTAATGAGCTAGAGGAATTTCAAATGTTCCCGTATGGAAATGCCAAATTACTTAATGAGAGACTTAAGAAAAGGCATGACAAGCACATTCGAGTTCGAGAATTCGAAGTAGGTCAGCAAGTCTTGTTATTTAATTCCATATTAAAGTTCTTTCCAGGTAAACTAAAATCACGTTGGTCTGATCCATTTATGATTCATTGCGTCTATTCATAAGGAGTTGTTGAACTCCAAGGTAAGGGAGGTAATTTTCAAGTTAATGCTCAGCGTTTGAAACATTACTAGGAGATAAGATTGAACGAAATGAAATTTTGTTCATTTTATCAGATGTTTAAATTTTCTTATTTTCCTTTTTAATAAATGATTTAGGGTATATTATTCAGGATTAGTATGTTCAAAAAAAATTGTGCCTAGGAGATTGAAACTTAAGCGGGACCGCTTGTGACCCCTCCAATCTCTCCTGGGAATTGATTCTAACATAATTTTCAGAGAAATTATTCCCTAAATAGAAAAATAAATTTTTAGTTTTTCAAATAAAAAGGTCAATTTTGACCCAAGTTTGTTTGCCAAATTATTCTTATTTGCCAACTTATTTTTGAGAAAATAATTTTCCCATCTTTTACCACTCGCAAAGGTATGGTTCTATTTCATCTAATTCAGCCTTATGCCTAGTTCACATGGAACTACAATTTCATTAGAGCGAGTGGTCTTATTATACTCGATTTTAACTGGAAAAACCATTGATGTGGGAAAAATCATCCTGAAAGAGATGCGAAATTGTGCCGTTAGACTTTCTGGCCCAACCTACTTTCCCTTTACAATAACAATTCTGTGCTTGAAAGCTAAAATTATTGCAAACGTAAAGAAGACAGGCTATAGCCAGGGCACAATCACAGATTGGGACCTTTATCGAATAGCTGGAGATTCTATTCTACAGCAGCAAATTGAAGAAAGTGAGGATCCCAAAGAAGAGGAGGAAGATCCCATAGAGATTGAGCTAATGCAATCAGCTGAAGTCCTTGATAAGGTGGAACTAATGGAACTAGAAGTTGAACCAGATGACGAAACTTCAATATTCAGAGCTCAACCGCCTAGCCTAGATCTTCGTGATGAACTGTCAAAGTTGATAGACATAATGTAACATATGCAATGGCAGCAACAAGCTTACTAGAGATACTCAAAAATAAGGGATGACTCGATGAGAAATGCTCTTAAGAAAATTTACAATGACCAATTTTTTTTTTGTGCCTAAATTTCTAGATTTTATATTTGAACCATGGACTCTATTATCGAAGAAGGAGCGAAGCAATTCATGCAAAGGCAATAATGATGGAACGAAAAATGAGTCAAATTCGGAAGGGTCTGCAAATAAAAACAAGGGGGGATCTTGACTTTATTTTATTTCTGTTCTTAGGTCATTTTAGGATTAAGTTTAATTAGGAATTTTTATTTTTCGCATAATAAAGCAAGAGATGGAAATCATGAATAATGAACAAGTCGCAAAGTATAAAGTGTGGCAATAGGTATATACATGTCTAGGATTGGATCTAGAGAGAGCTTGATACTTAACCAGTCAATTTGACTCACCTCCTATTTTCTAGAATCCTACCTGGTGTAAAGTATCTATTCACTTTAAACAATGAGGACATTGTTCATCTTAAGCAGGGGAGACTGAAAAATTGAATTTGAATTATTTCCACTCAGAATAAATTTTTCTTTTGAATATGATCAGGATATATTTTGTTCAATAATTTAAATTTTTTTTAAGTATGCTAAACTTCAGTATAAATAAAGTTCTATTATTTCAATAAATTATTATGTTAGCTTAATAATGATATGAATGTATTTCTAATAAAGCATGCAAATCGTACCATAAATTTTTAGTTCCTTATGAGAGTTAGGCATGCATGAAAGTTTAAGTCTTTAGAATTGACTTAGTATTTTCTTGAGGCGAAAACCTAGGAAGCATGGAACATTGGAAATGATTTAGGCAACTTTTGTTTGGACTGTTTGAGCCTTTCAAGCCAACCATGATGAAACTTTTATCCATTGAAACCCAACTTTGAGACTATATGGCCTAATTTTATTTGAACCCTTTCAAATTTAGCCATCAGTTCTCTCTTAACTATTTTAAAATTATCCCAAACACTAGACTCAGTTCTATTCGAAGTATTGTTTAAAAATAAGTTTGGGGGAGTTGAAAAGAAGTATCGAATGCTCTAAAATTGTAGTACATTCAGGAAAATGCTCGATTTAAAAAAAAAAGAAAAAAAAAAGAAAGCATGAGTTCTTAAAATAAGATGTACAAAAGAGCATGTGAAAGCAAAGAAAGTTGATGCATTGAAGGTATTTTTTTCCTAAGGTCCAATTATCGCTGAGTCTAGGGTTTACAAGCCTAAATTTATCTATATTTTACCTACACCTAAGCCCAGCCATGTTACAACCTTGTTAAAGACCTATTGATTCAAAGTTCCAATGCTGCCTACATTAGTGGAGAGAAATTGCTACGTTCAACATATGATGGCATAAGTTAAACTTAATGATTGCAGCTTAATCTTGAATAAGGGAATACAATTACATTGGTAAGGTTTAACATGACTTTATTAGGAAACATTTAGTCTAATTTTTGCTATCATAATAGTTGTTGAGATTAATTTGAACGAAATGTATACTTAAGTAGCATAGTTATCAAATTTCTTGTCTTTGAGCATAAGTATATTAAATTCATAACTTTGGGAAAAATGTTGTTCTGAAGGAATTTTTCAAAGGTGTTTCCGAGAAATTCTTTTCAAAATTTGTGCATTACTTGGGACGAGCAATGAATTAAATTTGGAGGTGTGGAAACACAAAAAGTTACACACTTTTTCATATCTTTTTTTAACTTAAATTCATGCGAATTCGATTAAATTCTTGTCGAAAAATAATTAATTTTTATAAAATAATTAAAGTGCACTTAAAATATGAACATGTTGAATTTTAGTTAATTTTATAATTTTTGATGAATTTTGGTTATTTTCGACAGATACGCACAAAGGGCGAAAAATGGCTCGGCGGACACTACTAGAAGCACAAAACCAAGAAGCAATTTGAAGTATCGAGGCGAATTAATTTCAAGCCTAAGACAGTCCAATTATATGTATTAATTCATAATATAATTAATTTTAATTTATACCCAATTTAATTTGGGCTAAATAAATTATTATTAATTAATTATGGGAAAAGTGGTCCAGTTGAACCGAACCGATTGAACTGAACCGGCCAAGGATTGGGCAGCCAAAACCATCCATATGCTGACCCAAATCAACTTATTAGCTGATTAATTAATCTTGCAAAGAAGCCCTTGAAGACTTGTCAAAGTTGCATTCAAGCCCCTCCACAATTGGTGGCTTTATGGATTTCCCCCAAACCATATTTAGCAAAGTTGCAGCCATCAACTTTGCCACATAGATGGCTGGCCAAGGGGTGGCTCTTTGGCTGCTATTTTTAGAAAATTTTAGCTGCCACATTCAGCTATAAAAACCCCCATTGGCTGATCATTCAAAGCATCTCTCATTCACTCATATCTCTTTTCTCCTCTCTCACTTTCTCCTCTCATTTTCCCATTCCAAGTCTCTTGCTCTTGTCGATTTCTGCCCTTGAGAAAGGGTTCTTCTTCAGCCATTTTGGAGCAACAATTGAGTGTTCATAGAATCCTTGATCGGCGAGGACAACAAAGAATGAAGAACGGAGCAACCTAGTCAAGGCACAGAAAAACACCAGATTTTATTCTTGTTACTTATCTCTTTAATTTTTGTTGTTGTTATGATGAATATATCTATGAATATTTATATTGTTGGAATGATTAATTTAATCAACTTAGCTTGAATTTAATTTGTGTTGGTTTGATTGCATTTCATCTGCTTGAATTATTAAAATTGTGTTTATGCTGTTATAGGCCTCGGTAAAATGCTTGATTAAGTAAAATCATGACTAAGTTATTCTTGCATTACAATTGTTAGGTAACTAAAGAATTCATTATTTAAATAGATTGAAATTGTAATTAATGGACACAGTACTTAATTAGTGTAGGTTTATTCTTCTAAGGTAGCTGAAGGTTAAATTAGCATTGTATCTGGCGAAATATTTGCCTTGTATAACTTGCAAGATTATTGTGATTAAACTTGTTTCAAGGTAAGGATACCTTGTTACCTCACATAGTCTTTTATGTGCTTACTAGATTTAATTAATCGTTTGAATTGACATAGGAATATGCAAGAGATTAATTCAATTTAATGAGTATGTATGTGCAATAGCATGTTTGCTTATTAAAATCTGTTTAATCGTTTGAATTAACATAGGGATATGTTAAGAGATGTTGGATATGTGTAAGTGAGTATGTTCATAAGTTAGCAAATTACTGAGTTGTCGTGAATTTATTCGTAACAGCATAAGCATGAATTTAATAATTCTAAGTTAAAGAAATGTAATTAAATCGAGACAATTATGTCATCTTGATTAAATCATATTTTAGTTTTTAATCTTAGTTTAAATCATAGTTTTTAATCACCCTCTTCAAAAAAAATATTTTTTCACCAAAGTGTTTTAAATAGCATTCATAAATAATTCTTTTCATAGTAAATGTGGGTACAATAACTTGACATTTACTTGTCACTTTATTACTTGTTGTGATTGTGTACACTTGCACATTTCTGTTGTTCTAGTATCATAGTTCAATATATTCATGCGATAATGCTCGTTTGAGCATTACTCAGTATATCAGTAGATTTTTCTCGACTGAGCTTCTTCAGTATATCGGTACATAACGTTCATTGATATTTATTCAGTATATCAGTAGATTCTTTTACTCGATAGAGCATTCTTTTAAATAGATTCAGTAGGTATGGCTTAAGAGAAAAACATTATAGTAAACTCAGTAGGAATGGCTCGAAAGTGCATACATTTTAGTAGATTCAATAGGTATGGCTCAAAACTACATACGCTTTAGTAGATACAATAGGTATCACTCAAAAGCGCATATGTATTAGTAGATTCAGTAGGTATTTCTCGTTCGAGCACTAATCAGTATATGAGTGGATAACGCTTGCTGATCCCATTTGGTGTATAATATAACATTCAATAATAGTATAGTAACAAAGAGTACAAGGATTATTAGAAGCATAAACAAATGTATGAACTTACAAGATATATTTACTGAAATGACTCCTAATATGTTTATCAGTGATCAATGTCATTTTAGTTCATTATTTCCATTTCAAATTACACAAATCAATATAATTCAATATTATGCAATTAAGTTCTTATAATACATTTAAAAATATACTAAAATTAAGTCGTACGAACATACCAAACTAAACTCCAACAACGACAAATTATATGAAGTACATGGGCTATTTGGTAATTTCCTCTTTTCCTCGATTTTCCACTCGTATAGGATCTAAAATAATAATTCCATTCAATTCACTAATGTCAATAGTAATATTAACTCATTTTATGCAATTAAGTCATTTTTGGCATTTTTACAAAATTACCCCCAACGTTTCACTTTTATTCATTTTAGTCCCTAGGTCCAAATCATGCAATTTAACCATTTTCTATTAAATCCAAACTTAGTTGATCTATTAACTAGTTCATTACAGCCCATACTTGTTACTATTTATCATCAAGCCCTTGTATTTTTGTTATTTTTACATTTTAACCCTTGAACTTTAAAATTAACAAAAACTACTTTACAAAATAGTCATATTTAGCAACCAAGCTTAATATTCTACCATAAAATTTTAAGAAAAACCTAAATTCATCAATGGCACAGTCCATAACATTTGACGATTTTATAAATTAGTCCTCGGATTAGCAAGATTAAAATAATACGAGCTTAAAAACATAAAAATTACTAAATCGGGTGAGATTTCACTTACCTATCTTGGAATCAAAGCTTGGCCGAAGCTTCCCATGACCTAGCCATGGTGTTTCGGCTTTCTACCCATGAAGAAGAAAGGAAAAATGAAATAATATCTTTTAATTTCTTTGGTTTTACCTTTAAGTATTAACTTTTTACTAAATTACCCTATTAATATAACTTGTAAAACTATGAAATCATGTCTATAAATGTCCATAATATAAACATATGGTATAATTACCAAACAAAGGAAGGTTTAATTGCACAATTGTTCATTTAATTATTTTAAATTTTAACTAAACAACCTTAATTTTCAATTTAATCCTAAATTAATTAGGACTAAAAGAGCAATTAGCCCAAAAGTTAGTAGATTATAATCATGTCACCACCTCTTGGACTTCTTTACCATGGTTTAATTACCATTTTGGTCCCTCACTATTTTAAATCTATAGCAATTAACTTTTACCTCTTTTACAACTTAATCATTTTATCATAATTAAGCAATAAATCATCAAAATTACCGAACCAAACTTTAATTTACTTATAATACGACTTTGTAAATATTTAATAAAAAAATTTACGACCTTAAATGTAACACCCCAAATTTTGGGCTTAGAAGGAATTGGCCTTGAGCAGGGGGACTATGAGAAGGCTTGATATAAGTAGTTAGTTATGCAAGAAATGACACAATTAAATGTCTGCTCAAGTGGTTAAGGGTCCTGAGAGGAGCTGGAAAAGTCTTGGGTTCAAGCATGGGCTTTAGCAAAAATTTTGGTTTTAAGTGAATAAAACCCTAGATGCTTGGATGAAGGCCTTTTAAATTATTGTGGTAAATAAATGACACAAGGAAGCATGTGGTCTAGTGGTTGTGGCATCGTTAAGGTTACAAAGGAGACTGGGTTCAAGTATTGGCTCTTATAATTTATTTTGGTTTTTCTTTTAAAGGAACCTTGACTTTGGCCTATAGATCTTATAATTAATTGAGGCTAAATGGTGACACAAAGAACCTTGTGGTGTAGTGCCAAGGTGGCGTCACAAGGGTAGCAAGGAGGTCTAGGGTTCAAGCGTGGGCATGGGATATTGATGAGTATTTATTTTGCAGTTGGTTTCAGCCAGTGGTTGTGTTTTAGTGAAATTCTGATTGAGGAGTTGTGGAGAGTGGTGAGGAGTGATTCAAGGAGTAAATAAAGGAGGGATAAGGGGAGAGATTTTAGGAGGAAATCAAGGAGTTCAAATTAGGAAGAGTTGTAGCCGATTGGAGGGTTGGAGTATGCAAATTCGGCTATGAAATGTTTCTCCTCTCATTTTGGCAATTTTTGGTCATTTTTTGTTTGTGACTCTTAGTTCCGAAATATATATATTTTTGTTCTCCGTTTTGGGTTATTGGTGTTGTCTAATACAAACTTTGTTAACAGTTTTCTTCGTTCACTTTTGTTTCTACTTCTCTTTTTCCTGGTTGAATATACTATCTTTGTATCCTCTTTGCCCTCGTTTTCTTTTTTTCCATTTTCTTGAGTATTAGCCGAATATATCTTCTTCATATTTTGTCCCAATCGTTTCCCTTACCATCATCTCTTTCACTATACTGATTTCTTTTTGGTTTTCCCCCAATCGATTTCCCTTTTAATCTCTTCATTGCTTTTCCTTTTGGCGTGCCCCCTGTATTCAGTTCTTGGCCGATTGCTTTTCTCTTCTGCTAGTGACACATGATTTTGATTTACAAGGGTTCTGACAGACTTGTAGGTACTTGCGGGTTCTCTCTTATTTTTCTGTTATAGTTATATGTGTTCAAACACGTTATTCTATCTTTTCTAAAAATCGATTACCTATTTCTTTTCTTGTACCTGGGTCACCAAAATCTTGATCCATTCCTTATGGAGTGGTGGTTTTTGGATTCTAGGTTTTCAGTGAAGCGAAGGAGTTTCTGAAGGTAGTCATCGGAATCGTTTTCTTACCATGCGATTTAAGGTAAGCGTTTTGGTCTAGCACTTTGGGGTTGGCCGAATGCCCTATCTTTGGATTTGGGTTTTTGTTAAGTAATAAAATAGATTCAAGTGATAGATCATGCGTTTGTTGATTCATGGATTCCTTTGTTAGTACATCATTTCGGCGGGAAAGGGTATAGTCATCTTTCGATTAACATTACAAGCAGACCGAGTCACACTTTGGTTAAGGTGGGTGTCAATGCCATCCTTTTAGGGTTAACTGTTAGTAAAAGGTATTGACATTAACCGAAAACATTGATTGATGTAGGGTTGGTATTGGGAGATTTTTCACACGTTTCTGTAGAAAAAGGTGTGTAACTGTACACCGTGAACCAGGACTATCGAAAACCCTAAAAAGGTGTGTATTCACACCTTTGTTTAACTGTGAATCGACAAAAGCCGAAAAGCCAAAATGCTGGAACCTCAGCATTTGGGGCCTTACGAGCGTGCGAATGCACGTGGGGTGAACCAAGCCCCAAATCGTGGGTAGTAGACTGCAGAGGCCACTACGTGCGTTTTCGTGGAATGGGACCGTTATGGGCCAAAATAAGCCGCGTGGGCCCAATGGGCTTGTAGGCCTACACGTGTAAAATCCTTGATAAGTGATCATTGATAGGTTGGTTCATGAGGCTCGTGATGACGTATGTGAATCTAGACTAAATGGGCCACACGAGCGTGTGGGCTTACTTGGGCCCAATAGCGGGTTTTGGGCCCATATATACTGTTCTGGCCATGTAGATTATCTGAGTCACTCGAAGTGACGATAGACCTTCTAGGAGGTCGTAATAAGTATTGAGACCTCAATTTTGGTAAAATGACCAAACAACCCTGGGGGTAAAATCACCATTTTACCCCTAACTGACAAGATGTCCGTTACACCCCTAGTGGTAGGTTGACTGATGTATGTATGATAGTTATATGATTGATACCAAGCATGACATCCTGTATTCACATATGTTACTATGACATGTCATCCTGCATGGGGTTAGGTTAATATTGACGGAGGAAGTGTACGGCCGTAGCCATTCTGTACAAGGCTTTCAGCCTTTCTGCTATACTTATGGCTTATAGCCGTTCTGATATCTAGTAGCGTTGCTGCGATATTTATGGCCTTTAGCCGTTCTATCTACGGCGTTGAGCCGTTCTGTTGACTTAGTGTCGCAACCGGTGCTAAGCTTGGTGTGTTGGCTAGGTGGGTCAATTTTATCGCCACATGGTGTGTTGGTTGGTACGAGTGGTGTATTGGTTGGACTAGGTTGGATATCTGTCTGCAGAACTGCATCTGATACTGATTCTGTAATGGGTTTAGGCCCACCTGATTATGTTAATGGGCTAAGGCCCACCTGATACTGTGTTTGTGATGGGCTCAGGCCTAGTCTGTTTCTGCATACTGTATATCTGACTGTTTGTATTATAAGGGATTACACTCTGAGTTTTCACAAACTCACCCTTCTGTCTAACTGTACAGGTAATCCCCAGCCTTAGGCGATTTGGAGCTGCGAGAGTCTCGGAGGTGATCACACGACTGCTAATGCTCTGCTGTAGACTTTTTATTTGAATTTTATATTTTGGGGTTTTAATTCTGTAATAAGGCCTTTGAGGGATTAAAATTTTAATTGGGCTTTTGATTTCCTTATTTAAAACTGCTAAACACGAATTTTCAAAATTTATAACTATTTTCAAAAACACTTAAAAACAAACGTTTTTATATTTCAAACTTTAGTAGCTTTCGCGATTTGAAGTAACTTAAAGTATCAATGCTAGACGTTAAGTAAATGTTTTTGATGAGATGATTTGCTAACCTTGAGCAAAAGGTTTTAATCATAGAAATGAACTTTTAATGACAACACAATTTTTGAACGACGCTTTGATGTGACACGCCAGATTCGGCCATAACGTCTAGGTTGAGTTTGGAGTGTTACATTAAATTACGGGAACAAGGCCCTAATACCTTGTTTTCAAAAACCACTTGACTTTTGAACCGAACCACTTATACAAACTTTTAATTCAATTAGTTAAAGTTCCACAAATAAAAATAAATTATAAAATTATTATCGACTCGTATAATTTAAATATTAATTATACAAACTTACTCATCGGATTTGTTGTCCCGAAACTACTGTTTCTGACACCACTGAAAAACTAGCTATTACAATCATGCCATCTCTTACATTTTTGTTGACACATCTTGGGATTCCCATATGAAAATAATCTCAATTCTTCCAACTAATCAAGTTGTAACATCCTTCTCTTACTAGCATGCTTAAGATCCAAATTTAATTGTTTCAAAGCCTAGTGAGCTTTATTCTCTAATTCAAGTGGCAAATGACATGCCATTCCAATAACTAACTGATAGGAAGCCATTCCTGACGACGTCTTAAAAGTAGTTTGGCCCATAGAGCATCATCGAGCCTTCAAGACTAATCTTTTATGTTAGGGCTTACCACCCTCTCAAAAATACCTTTGATTTCATGATTCACCCTTTTAACTTGCCAATTTGACTATGGGTAATTGGCAGTAGCAATCTTATGCTTCACATCATATTTTTCAAGCAATCACTTAAGACATTTATTTATAAAGTGAGATCCTTCATCTCTAATTATAGCTCTAGGAGTCCCCAACCGTGTAAATACATGCTTATGTAGGAATCACATGACTACCTACTTGGATACATAATCCACAACTGCAAAAATAAATTTATTACCATATGAAGGAGGAATCGGGCCTAGAAAGTCAATGCCCCATACGTCGAATAGCTCAATCTCTAGAATGTTTGCCAAGGGCATCTCGTTCATCCTTGATATGTTTCTAATTCTTTGGCATCTATCGTAGTTCTTTAGATACACATACGCATCTTTAAAGACTATAGGCCAAAAGAATCCAGCTGGTAAAATCTTCGCTGTTGTATGGGAATCACCAAAGTGTCCTCCACTAAGAGATGAATGGTAGTGGTATAGAATCTCATCAATCTCGCTTCCAACTACGCACTTCTTGATTATGTTATTTGCACATTGTTTAAACAAAAACGAATCCTCCCATAAATAGTATCGACTATCATGAAGGAATTTCTTCCTTTATTGGTATGTCATTTCTTGAGGAATTATTTCACACGCTAAATAATTGGCAAAATCAACAACCCAAGGTGTTTCATAAATTCAAATTACCTCAAAGATATGCTCATTAGGAAAATTCTTATTAATTGGAACAAGTGAAGAAGTTACCTCGTTTTGTTCCAAAGTGAAGAAGTGACCTCGTTTTGTTCGAACCTTGACGGATGATCAACTACTTGATTCCAATTCCTTTTCTGTCTTAGATCTCAAGGTCAAATTCTTGGAATGGAAGTATCCATTGAATTAGCCCTGGTTTAACATCTTTCTTCATGAGTAAGTACTTAATTGTCGCATGATCAGTAAACACTGTAACTTTGGTACCTATAAGATATGAGCAAAACTTGTCAAAAGCAAAAACTATAGCAAAGAGTTTTTTTTTCAATTACCGTATAATTGATCTAGGCTCTTACAAAATTCTGCTTGCATAGTAGATAAGGTGAAACACTTTGTCCCTTCTTTGACACATCACAGCTCCAACAGCAAAATCGCTTGCGTCACACATCAACTCAAAAGGTGAGTTCCAATCAGGTGTAACAATTATTGGGTTGAAATTAATCGATTTTTCAATTTCTCAAAAGCTTTTAAACATGTTTTTTTTAAATAAAAAACAATATCTATTTCTAAAAGTGTACATAAAGGTTTAGAAATTTTTGACAAATCCTTAATAAATCTATGATAAAAATCGGTATGGCCTAAGAGAATTCTAACTCCTTCACACTAATTGGAGGTGGTAATCTTTCAATTACACCCACCTTTGCTTTCTCCATTTAAATCCCGTTTTTGGAAATCCTATGTCCTAAGACGATTCCCTTCTTAACCATGAATTGGCATTTCTCCCAGTTAAGGACAAGATTTGTCTCCTCGCATCTTTTAAATACCATACCCAAATTATTCAAACAAACATCATAAGTGTTACCAAAAATAAAAAAAATCATCCTTGAAAACCTCAACATAATTTTCAACCATATTAGTGAAAATTGTCATCATACATCGTTAAAATTTGTGGGTGCATTACATAAGTCGAAAGGCATTCGCCTAAAAGTAAATGTACCGAATATAAATATAAAAAGTAATAAAATTTGCTACTTGTCAGTCGATCTAACATCTGATCCATAAAAGGCAATGGAAAGTGATCCTTACGAGTGGCTTTGTTCAACTTTCTGTAGTCGATACAGATTCTCCAACCCGTGATAGTTCTCATCGGGATTAACTTATTTTGTTATTTCTCGATAATCGTAATCCCACCTTTCTTTGGTGCACATTGTACTTGACTTACCTAATAACTATCTGAGATGGGGTAAATAATTCCTGCCTCTAACCATTTAATTACCTCCTTCCATACTACTTCTTTTATGATAGCTTAAGTCTCCTTTGCCCATTAATTTTACCTTTTTCACCTTCCTCTAAAATAATTTTATGCATATAGAAGGAAGGGCTTATACCTCGTATATCAGCTATGGTCCAATCAATTACTTTTTTAAATTTCTCTGAAACAGCAATCAACTGCTCCTCTTGATGTTCTGTCAAGTCTGTTGAAACAATCGTAGGCAAAGTAGAACTATTACCAAGATAAATGTATTTTAAGTGGGACAGAAGTACCTTTAGTTCAAGTTTAGGCAGTTCCTCAATTGTCAACTTGGGCTGTGTAAATTCTCGAACTTCCAACTCTAGCAGTTTGAACCGCAATGGTTGATCATAACTCATCAGATTGGCTTCCATCAAAGCCAAACCTTCATCACCTTTTTCATTTTCGAATGATTTAGACCCTAAATTGTTCTCCAATGGGTCTTCTTTAAAATTGCTTTCCTTAGAAACTACGGTTTCTAATTCCTCTTGTAACTCCTTAAAAATCTCAAAATCCTAAATTTTCTTTTTTTTAGTTCTGATAAAAAATGTATGCTTAGTATTCCTGATTAAGTGTTAATTAGGTGATAGTAGGTCTCGGTTAGTTTTGGAGTTAGAATTAAAAAGTGAAGGAAATTATAGTTGAATTATTAAAAGAACCCTAATGGCAAGTAGGTGGGCTTTTGAATAAATGAAAGAAGAATTAGATAGAAAAGAGCTTGCTGGCCCAGGGGATAGGTGGCGTGTTGCTAGTGTCATAGGTCTGGGGTTCGAATCCTTCCTTGCTCAAAAGAGGGATTTATTTTTGCTTAAGAGATGGGCAGATGTGGCATTGGATATGAACTCTGTAGGGAGTGATAAGAGAAGAAATTTAAGGAGGGGATTAAGGAGTTGTCATGGAGAAAAACTAGGAGATGAGGAGTGAAGAAGTGGTGGAGCCGAAATGGGAATTAAGGCATAAGAAATTTGGCTATAGAGGCTATATATAGGTGCCGAATGTGTGGTTGTTAGGCTAATGCCGAATTCTCCTTCACTTGGTTGCTAGAAACCCTTTTTTCTCTTTAAGATCTAAAATCTAAAAACCATTGATCTTCTTTCCTTCTCTTTATGCCGATTTTCCCTTCTTCCTTTACTCAATTCTCTTTGATTCACATTTAGTCTTGATCGTGATTTTCCTTGATAAGTTTTATAAATTTATAATTAAACATTCTTGAGACTAACTATTATCACCATATAGGCAAGTGTACCTATCGAACAGTAATATAGCTTTAGCAAGACCGAATTGTCGAACCCAAAGGACTAAAAGTACTAGTAATGATTGTCTTTTTATTATCTAGCCTAAGAAATAAGGGGTTTGTTTTAACTAACTAATTAATTAAACTAAGAAGTTGCAGAAAATAGAATTGGGAAATTACTTTTGGGAAAAACGATTGATTTAGGACAATACCTAAAGAAAATCCCACCTAGACTTTTACTTGTTATTCTGGCTCCGAACCGGACGATTTATTCATTTAACTTGTTCCGTAGAAATCCCTAAGTTATGTTATTATCCCTGTTCAATACTAATAACATCTAATCCCTAGGTTGAATAACCGAGACTTTTCTCTAATTAACACCCTAGGGTTGCATTAACTCGATCTATGGATTCCCTGATTAGGTTTCACCCTAATTTGACAAAATCTTGTCACCGTATCTCTAGGTGCGCAATCAACTCCGCTTAATTATGACAAAGTCACTCTTAGCCAGGACTGTTCATCCTCCAACTAAGAGCATTAACTTGAAGTGATATCCTGAAATAGCAAAACAAGAATTAAGAACACATAATTAAGAACAAGTCAAATATTTATTATACGATTCAGAAATTAATAACAAGATTCATCTTAGGTTTCATCCCCCTTAGGTATTTAGGGGTTTTAGTTCATAACTAAATAAGAAAACATCTCAGAATAATAAAGAATACAAAACATAAAGAAACCCAAAACTCCTGAAGGGAAATTGAGGAGAAATCTTCAGTCTTGATGATGAATCTGGCTTCTGAGATGGATCAATCGGCTTCCTTGGAGTAATTCCTTAATCCCGATTCTCCTCATCTCTTTAGTATTCCTCTAGGGTGTTTAAATAGGCTTTTTGAATGCCTAAAAGCCCTAAAACTTGCCCTTTTTCGAATGGAACTTAGCTAGGGTTCGGTAGGGACACGCCCGTATGACACGGCCGTCTGCGAGTACTTTAAGTCGTGGTCGAGGCTGAGATATCAACATGCCCGTGCTGAGGTTTATTTGAGCCGTGGTCGAGCCTGTTGATTGGCACGGGCGTGCGTGATGCCCGTGTGAGGAAGTCCAGGCCGTGTTGTTTTCCCTTGTTGGCCCATTTTCTCTGTTTTTGGCCCGTTTCTCGTTCTTTTCGTCCTCCTATGCTCACCTAAGTATAAAACATGAAATTAAAGGATTAGGAGCATCAAATTCACCAAATATAAGGAGAAATCATTCATAAACGTGTTAAGCAAAGGATAAAAAAATGTATAAATTACGGTTTATCAAATACCCCCACACTTAAGCGTTTGCTTGTCCTCAAGCAAAATCCTCTCTTCATAATTAAGAATTCCTTTTTCTCAACTTATAATTCCTATCAATAATATCTCAAACTAAATCCATAAGTAATCATATATTGAGAACTCAACTAAAAGAACATTAAAGCTTCAAACATTCCAAGTTGAGTATTTAATCATGAAAAACTTAGGCATCTCTGTAACGCCCCGTACCCGAGACCGTCGCCAGATTCGAGCACGAGGTGTTAACAGACTTAATTCATTACTTAAACCGCTCAAACGATTTATTTTTTTTAAAATTTCCAGTCAAGCTAGAAATCTGCGTCACAGTCGCTTAAAAATTCATATCTCGAGTTTCGAAACTCAAAATCCAATTTCGTAAATTTTACCTGAAACTAGACTCATATAATTTTTGGTTAAGCCAATTAGTACAGTTTGTTAGTTAAAGTCTCCCCTGTTTCAGGGTTTGACTGCTCTGACCTCTGTGTATTACGAATTAGATATCTCTCTGTACAGAATTTCAGTGTCTATGACGTTTGTTTCTCTTAAAACTAGACTCGATAAGAAATCGGTACATATAAAGTATGACTTATAATTATTTTTTTACAATTTATTATGAATTTTTAAAGTCCAAACAGGGGATCCAGAAATCACTCTGGCCCTGTTTCACCAAAAATTCAAATATCTCATAAAATGTAATTCATATACCTGTTTTGTTCAATCCATATAAAAATAGACTCATTAATCTTCAATTTCATAACTTAATCATCATTGAATTCCATTTCTACTATTTTTAGTGATTTTTCAAATTTACATCTTCTCTCTTGCTGTGATTACATTTTTATGGCAAATTTCACTTTACTAAGGATTTTCATGGACTAAATATCCTTTTAAACATACGTAACATCAAATATGACTTAGATTGGCCATTCCAATGGCTAATCATTTACAAACCCTTTTCTTGCCAAACTATAGCCATATCATAAGATCATTTACACAAAGTGAGTATTTTTCCATACATGCCACATTCAAAACTCACAAGCCATTTTACCAATTTAGGCCTTCGGATAGTGTGAACAAGTCTTCGACCTATCCCGATTCTCAAGCCGGCTTGTCAAAACTACAATGAAAGAGATGGAGGGAGTAAGCACAAATACTTAGTAAGTTCACATACAAATAGCAAGTAACATAATCACACAATCCCACAAAAACATTATTTGCATAAACAACACCAATACATTCATATTTCATTTGTATTTAATATCTTTCTACGATTTCATCATACCAAGTTCTCAACCCGAGGGTTTAAGCACATGCCTGTCAAATTTTCTCATTTACCACACTTACCAACATGTCACCTTCATTTTAGGCCTTCTTTTTCTTCACTTAAGATTCACCTATTGAACACATCGGAATATAATTCGAATACGCGGATCTCATGAACATAGGAGCCATACCCGCAGCTAGACAAACTCAATAGCCTGCGGAACTTATGTAGCCAAGCTACCATGTAACCCGCCCATAAGTGAACTCGGACTCAACTCAACGAGCTTGGGCGTTCACATCCATAAGTGAACTCGGACTCACCTCAACGAGCTCGGATGCCTAGTTACATCTCACGAACTCGGACTCAACTCAACGAGTTCGGAACTCAACCATCCTAGTGACATGTCACTTGTATTCTAATCTATTCCCAAGGTTCAAACGGGCTTTTTCCTCAATCACACATCTTTGCCGTCTTCCACGGAATATCGAAATCGATACTCGGTAGCAATTCATATTTAACAAGTAATAAACATAATTTGCATATTACTCAACAGTAACCACAAAGCATAATATTTCATAATAATAATCATCATATCATATAAATATCATTAAGTTAATTAAAATGAAAATTATGTTACTACATTTACACATGAACTTACCCCGGTACAAAATTATTAGCAATCGAGCCTATTCTTCGTAAACTTTATTTTTCCCTTGATCGCGACTTGAATCTCGTTTCTCTTGATCTATAATGCCAAATTAATCTTATTTATTACATACATTCATCAAAACAGCATTTAATACAAACTTTGGCAAAATTACATTTTTGCCCCTAAACTTTTGCATAATTACACTTTTGCCCCTAGGCTCGGGAATTAAACTTCATCCCTTTTTCTTATGTTTTATGACATGCTAATCATTTTTCCCTGCTATGGTAACATCAAATTCACACTCTAACATGTACTTATGACTATTAGATATTTTTACCGATTAAGCCCTTTTACTCGTTTTCGCTTAAAACCGAGTAGTACAAGTTGTCTAACATAATTTAAAACCTCATTTTCTATCATAAAACACCAAAATACACAAATTTCACCTATGGGTATTTTTCAAAATATGAACCCTAGGTTGAATTATTGCTAGCATAAGCTTAATCGAGCTACCGGGATTCCAAAAACGTAAAGAACATTAAAAACGGGGCTTGAAATCACTTACTATGGAGCTTGGAAGCTTGAAACAAACCCTAGCTATGGAGAACCCTTGAAATTTCGGCCTAATGAAGAAGATGGACAAAAATTGGCTTTTAATTTTGTTTTTAATTCATTTTAATAACTAAATGACCAAAATGCCCTTACTACTAAACTTTCCAAAAATTCCATCCATGTCCAATTTTTGTCCATAGACTTAGAAATTGGTCAAATTGCTATTTAAGACCTCCTCATTAATATTCCAAAACAATTTCATACTAAAAACTCCTAGAATGCAAGTTTTACAAATTATTCGATTTAGTCCCTAATTTCAATCTAAGCACTTTAGGCATAGGATTTCATCACGAAATTTTCACACAATCATGCAATCATATCATAAACATTAAAATAATTATAAAATAATTATCTCTATCTCAAATTTTTGGTCACGAAACCACTATTTCGATTAGGCCCTAATTCAGGATATTACAACTCTCCCCCCTTTAAGGATTTTCGTCCTCGAAAATCTTACTGGTAAACAGGTGTGGGTATTGGTTTCTCACAGTTTCTTCAGGTTCCCATGTAGTCTCTTCTACCCTGTGCTTTTGCGACAATACTTTCACGAGAGCGACACTTTAATTTCTTAGTTGTTTGACTTCTCGAGCTAAAATCTTAACCGGTTCTTCTTCGTAAGTCATATCCGGTCGTAGTTCAATTTCTGTCGGTAAAATTATATGTGAAGGATCTGAACGATATCGACGTAACATAGATACGTGGAACACATCATGAATCTTCTTTAATTCAAGTGGTAATGCTAGCCGATATGCTACCGGTCCAACTTTTTCAATTATTTCATACGGTCTAATAAAACGCGGACTTAACTTGCCCTTCCGTCCAAATCTAAGGACTTTCTTCCATGGAGACACTTTCAAAAATACCTTATCACCAACTTGAAACTCGATTTCCCTTCGTTTTAAATCTGCATAAGATTTTTGTCTATCTGAAGCAGCTTTCAAACAATCTCGAATCACTTTCACCTTTTCTTCAGTTTCTTTTATTAGATCAACTCCATAAATCTGATTTTCCTTGAGTTCAGTCCAATACAATGGCGTCCGACATTTACGACCATACAATGCTTCATAAGGTGCCATCTTCAAACTCGTTTGATAGCTATTATTATAAACGAATTCTACCAACGGTAAGTACCTTTCCCAACTACCTTGAAATTCCAATACGCAACATCTGAGCATGTCTTCAAGAATCTGAATTACTCTCTCTGATTGTCCATCGGTTTGTGGATGAAAGGCGGTCTTTGAAATTTAACTTTGTACCTAATGCCTCTTGCAACTTTTGCCAAAACCGTGAAGTAAATCTCGGATCTCTATCCGAAATGATTTACAAAGGTATTCCATGAAGTCTAACAATCTCATGAATATACAATTCAGCCAACTTATTAAGAGAGTAATCCGTACGTACCGGAATAAAATGAGTTGATTTAGTCAGTCTGTCAACTATTACCCAGATGGCATTTTTCTTTGAGTTAACAAAGAACCACGATATAAAATCCATAGTAATCCGATCCCATTTCCATTCAGGAACCATGATAGGTTGGAGTAATCCCGAAGGTACTTGGTGTTCAGATTTCACTTGTTGAAAAATTAAGCACTTTGATACAAACTCGGAGATATCTCTTTTCATTCCATTCCACCAATACATTTTCTTCAAGTCATTATACATTTTTGTCCTGCTCGAGTGAACTGCCAAGCAACCATTATGTGCTTCATGAAAAATCTTTAGAATCAACTCATCATTTTTCCGTACACAAATCTGATTTTTAAACATCAAGCAATCATCAGAACTGATTCTGAAATCTGATCCTGTATCAGCTTCACACTGATTTCTCTTGGCTTGCAAATCTTGGTCATTTTTCAGAGCTTCACAAATCTGTTGTAAAAACATCGGTCTTGCTCTTAACTCTGCTAGAATCGAACTATCATCTAATACCTTTAACCGAGTGTTCATAGCTCTTAAAGCACACAGTAACTTTCTGCTCAAAGCATCAGCAACCACATTCGCTTTTCCCAGATAGTAGTCAATAACAAGCTCGTAATCTTTTAATAACTCCAACTATCTTCGCTGTCTCAAATTCAAATCTTTTTGTGACATCAAGTACTTAAGACTTTTGTGATCTGTATATACTCGGCGCTTTTCACCATACAGATAATGTCGCCAAATCTTCAGAGCAAACACTATAGCAGCCAATTCCAAATCATGAGTCGGATAATTCCTTTCGTGAGATTTTAACTGCCTCGAAGCATAAGCCACCACTTTTCCTTCTTGCATAAGTACACATCCTAAGCCATTTCAAGAAGCATCACTATACACCACAAATTCTTTACTGATTGATTTGGTTGTACCAACACTGGTGCTTGAGTTAATAACTTTTTCAATTCTTTAAAACTTTGTTGACATTCTTCCGTCCATTCAAATTTAACATTCTTTCGGAGTAGTCTAGTCATAGGAGCAGCAATTATAGAAAATCCATTTACAAACTGCCGATAATACCCAGCTAGCCCCAAGAAACTTCTAACCTCGGTTACATTTTTCGGTGGTTTCCAATCAACAATGGATAAAATCTTACTAGGATCAACCCGTATACCATCACCTAAAACAATATGACCCAAAAATTCAACTTCCCGAAGCCAAAACTCACTTTTACTAAACTTGGCATATAACTGTTTATCTCTCAAAGTTTGCAAAACTATCTTCAAGTGCTCAGCATGCTCTGTCTCATATTTTGAATAAATTAAAATATTATTTATAAATACCACAACAAATTTGTCCAAGTATGGCCGAAATATGCGATTCATTAAATCCATAAACACAGCAGGAGCATTTGTCAACCCGAATGGCATAACTAAAAATTCATAATGACCGTACCTTGTTCTAAAAGCAGTTTTAGGCAAATCCGACTCTTTTACTCGCAGCTGGTAGTACCCAGATCTTAAGTCAATCTTTGAAAACCATGTCGCTCCTTTTAGCTGATCAAATAAATCATCAATTCTTGGAAACGGATATTAGTTTTTGATTGTCACCTTGTTTAACTGTCGATAGTCAACACACAACCTCATAGAACCATCCTTCTTTTCACAAATAACACAGGAGCACCCCAAGCTGAAAAACTCGGTCTCACAAAGCCTTTATCAGTCAACTCTTGCAACTGCGACTTCAATTCTTTCAACTCTGCTGGTGCCATTCTATATGGAGCAATTGAGATCGGAGCTGTTCTCGGTATCAAATCAATACCAAATTCTACTTCCCTGACTAGAGGCAAACCCGACAATTCTTCTAGAAATACGTCCATAAATTCACACACAACCGGCACTGATTCAACTTTCTTTTCAACTTCTTTTGTATTAATTACATACGCCAAATAAGCTTCATAACCCTTTCTCAAATATCTCTGAGTCGACATTGAAGAAATCATACTAGATAATGCCTCTGATTTGTCTGGTTCAACCCGTAGAATTTTACCACTTACACACTTTAATTCTATAACCTTTTCTTTGCAATTTATTATAGCATCATGCAATGTCAACCAATCCATACCCAAAATAACATCAAATTCATCAAACGGTAACAACATCAAGTCAGCCGGAAAGTAATGACCCTGAATCATTAAAGGGAATTTCTTGCATACTTTATTAACTATCACACATTTGCCTAACGGATTCGACACTCTAATCATAAATTTTGTGTTCTCAACAGGTATATTCATACTAAACACTAGTTTCATGCATACATATGAATGAGTAGAACCGGGATCAATCAAAGCAATAACATTAACATCATAAAGAGAAAATATACCAGTAATCACATCGGGTGATGAAGCATATTCACGTGCCTTTATAGCATAAGTTCTAGCTGGAGCCCTTGCTTCAGATTTAGCTGCTAAATCTCTGGCTACATTTTTGCTACTTGCTTTATTTCCAGCTTTTCTCGAATATCTTCCCCTCGAGTCTGCACCACTAGCTTTTACATTCTGAAATTTTTCTTTCTCAGCTCTCTCTGGGCAGTCTCTAATAAAATGATCAGGAGAACCACACCGAAAACATCCATTCGCTCTACATGGGCCAAAATGATTTCTGCCACACCGTTGGCACTCGTGCTTAATAAATCTCATATTTCCCATACACATGAACTTACCTCGATACAAAATTATTAGCAATCGAGCCTATTCTTCGTAAACTTTGTTTTTCCCTCGATCGCGACTTGAATCTCATTTCTCTTGATCTATAATGCCAAATTAATCTTATTTAATACATACATTCATCAAAACAGCATTTAATACAAACTTTGGCAAAATTACATTTTTGCCCCTAAACTTTTGCATAATTACACTTTTGCCCCTAGGCTCGGGAATTAAACTTCATCCCTTATTCTTATGTTTTATGACATGCTGATCATTTTCCCTTTTATGGTAACATCAAATTCACACTCTAACATGTACTTACGACTATTAGATATTTTTACCGATTAAGCCCTTTTACTCGTTTTCGCTTAAAACCGAGTAGTAAAAGTTGTCTAACATAATTTAAAACCTCATTTTCTATCATAAAACACAAAAATACACAAATTTCACCTATGGGTATTTTTCCAAATATGAACCCTAGGTTGAATTATTGCTAGCATAAGCTTAATCGAGCTACCGGGATTCCAAAAACGTAAAGAACGTTAAAAACGGGACTTGAAATCACTTACTATGGAGCTTGGAAGCTTGAAACAAACCCTAGCTATGGAGAACCCTTGAAATTTCAGCCTAACGAAGAAGATGGACAAAAATTGGCTTTTAATTTTGTTTTTAATTCATTTTAATAACTAAATGACCAAAATGCCCTTACTACTAAACTTTCCAAAAATTCCATCCATGTCCAATTTTTGTCCATAGAATTAGAAATTGGTCAAATTGCTATTTAAGACCTCCTCATTAATATTCCAAAACAATTTCATACTAAAAACTCCTAGAATGCAAGTTTTACAAATTATTCGATTTAGTCCCTAATTTCAATCTAAGCACTTTAGGCATAGGATTTCATTACGAAATTTTCACACAATCATGCAATCATATCATAAACATCAAAATAATTATAAAATAATTATCTCTATCTCGAATTTGTGGTCACGAAACCACTATTCTGATTAGGCCCTAATTCGAGATATTACAATCTCCCCTCATCTAAGTAGTTACCATCGATTCGAAATCTCACAGAGTTTAACATCCTCACTCAAGATTCACTCAAATCACTCGAAGTGTTTAAGGATAATGAAATTAGCACTCATCAATCAATATGAAAAGTTATTATCATAAGCTTGCATGAAAATCAAATCTCCACCACTATAAATCGAGATGATACATCAATCAAAAGGTCTTTAGAGGGTTGTAATGAGGCTTGGTTAGGGGGTGTGGTCACAAGCTGAAAGAAAAGGTTAGAATCGAGATTGATTTGAAAAATTACTTAACTAGAAAAATAATTAATCATCATTTGTGTACAACAAAGCTTCTTCTCTAACTATGGAATTTGAATACTGAAGCTCAAAAAGATCACTACTAATATGTATTCATGTTTTATTTTTTAAAGAATAAGTCAAATAACATAAACTAACTATTAAGAACAAGACATAGCTAAGCAATTTATTCAAATCAAATCTCGACAAAAATAAGGATTAAATTAATTGAGGGGATTTGAACAATAATGGGTTAAAGGTTATTATTAAGGGTAATACAAGGAATGGCTTGTTAGGCTCAAAAGGTTTTACTAAGGGTTAATTGTGGAGGTAGGCTTTTCATGGCATGAGTGGGTTAATCCTAAGTGCCTCTATCATCTTGACATATCAAAACAAATGGTGTGGTCTTGACGTGCATAATCAGGTAAGTTCTAGAATAATAATTCGATATTGACACTCTCAAAGCAATAATAAAAGTGAGCATGAAAGAATTAATAAATGCTCTTGAAGGCTCAAAATCTCACAAAAATAATGGTTTTTTGATGTTTAAACCTGTGGAATTCAATTCAAGATAATACCTAAACTTGGGGAAACAACTAAAATTTTAAATTCTTAAAAATCAACTTATCATGCTTAATTTTATAATGTCTTACAGTTTAAATAATCAATGCATGAATGCCTATGTTTTAATTCAAGATATATCAATAAAAATCATAAGTCAATCAAAATTCATCCTAAACAAGATATGAGAAATTTACAAGAGAACAAGACAATATTCAGGGATTTTTTAAATAATTAAATGATTACCCCCACACTTAGGATGTACATTGCCCTCAATGTACAAAGATAGTTATATAGAAAAAATATAAAATTATCAGATAGGGAGAGAGGTGAAACTTCTTGAGTGTTGAATGAATGAACTCCCTAGTTTGGAGTTATGTAGAGTGGAGGAGGTTACTCTAGTGGTGGTAGAGGTTGGGTGCCACAAGTTCTGCGCCAAAAGAATATTATATCTCGTTATCAAGTAAGGCATGGTAGTCGTGGAGAACCCTTTCCAATGGAGTTTGAAGTTCCTAAGTGATTGTTAGTTTTGGAGCTTTTTATAACTGTGAGGAAATCAAGAACTTTTTAGGGAACATTAGGAGGAATAATTACTCATAAAGAAATAACTGAGATTAAAATTAATTAATAAAACCTAAATAAAAGATATAAAGATAGTATCAAAAAAGGGAAATAATATTTAAATGTCAAAAGTGAAAGTAATAAATACTTAAAAATAGAAATAGAAATAAAACTTAAAAATAAATATAAATATAAATATAAATATAAAAATTAAATTAAATATCATCATCACCGCCGGATGGTTCGCGAGGTGGTGATGGCGATGAGATGTGTAAGTGCTGACAGATCTGCTGGAGAGTAGCATCAATGTTGTAAAATCGTTGAAAACACTATTGTTCGAATCAGTTGAGGCACTCAGATATGTCAGTATATGAAGCCCCCGTATAAACTAGACGATTGGAGCGTGGTGGCTGGATAGGTGGGTCCTCGTGCTGGGGAGGGACATCATCAGTAATGTCCTCTAGAACCTCCTCCTCCATAGATTGGGCGAGACGATATTGGGGAGGGTAGGTTCCTCGGTGCCTCTCGATCATCCTCATCCTAAGCATGCTCGAGATGCCTTATGGAGACATCTGGCTGATGAGGGTAAGAGATGATTCTTGGGCTGCGGTGTTGAGGAGTCCGAAGTGTCATGCCAGTTGAGTCACGTAGGGGCCAATAGAGATGACCCCCCTCCGGTGTCGCTCCATCTGGTGCCGAATGGCAAGGGCTATAAACTATGCGATATTGAAGACATGCCCGTTTGACATACACCATAAGTAGTAGACGTCGTCGGTGGTGATGATACCGGTGCTCTCTCTTCGCCCTGTCAAAGTGTGAGATAAAATAAAATGTAGATACCTTAAGGACAGAGGGAGAGATGATGCCTTGGTGCGACTAGGGTCGTAGCTGGCCGAACGTGGGACGAGGGCATCCCAGCAACGTGAGGGAGAATAATGGATGTGGCAGTTGAGAGCATGTAAGTCATTCTCCTCTCTGAACTCCTCAGTATATAAGCCCGATGCAGTGCTGAATTCTGGGACGCTTAGTTGGCAGACTAATCTGCCTAAGCGAAACTGGACTGTGCCAGGATCATCGTAGTTTGTCATTACCGTTTGAAGATGGAACATTGAACATAGTTCATTATGAGCTCCAAGTATGTCGGCTCAATGATTCCAAAGAAAAGCTCCCAAGGATCGGTGGTTAGGAGAGCCAGGATCGCATCAACCAACTGAACTTGTTCTACCGTAGAATAGTCGATGCAGTGACCCGCAGTTAAAGGCCGGGGCCGTAGTATTTGGAAAAGTTCTTCTTGGGGCCCGTTGGGGAATTGTAGGAAAGGGTGGCAAATTTTCACTGTAGGGCCCGAGGAAGATGACACTCCTTTTCATTTCTTCGAGGTGCGGACGGTGATTTTCTTTCCTCGTGAAGACGACAAGGTGAACCTGCAATTGGAATCATGAATTAGTCTTGTTGAGTAGACACGGTAAAGTGAAATGAAATTTTAAGAGGTAAAAGGCATAAATATGTTCAGCCACAAAAATTAAAATAATAAGTTCAAATTAAAATAATAAGTTCAATAGCATACTTTTGTGGCATTGCAAGGTAGTATGAGTAAGAATGGCAAAGAATGTTAGGGAATGCAACATGATATATGGATGAAAAATGTCAACACAAAAAGAATGAGTATTTCAACTATCCTAAACATGAATACTCACTTCTAACTAATCTAATGGAGTAAAGGAATCATGCAATGGGTAAGAACTTTAACATGAAAAAGATGATAGTTATTATAGATTATGACATTTAAGTGAAAAGAACATGAAAAATTGCATATTATTATGATAAATAGCCTTAGAAATCAGTAAAATAGACAATAAAGAAGTAAACAAATGCTAGGAAGAGAGAATTGAGCGTAAAAACTAGAGTTGAAGGCGGCGCACGGGCATGGCAGAGAGGCCGTGTGGACTTATAGCGGCTAGGGTTAGGGTTTTTGAGCGAGGAAGACAATGAATAGTGTAGGGTATTTATAGATTTTGGGGTACACGGCCAGGGACACCCCCATGTGCCCCAATTTTTGCCTGTGTGTTTCGCGTTTTTCCTATTTTAGCGCGTCTGAAATTCGACACACGGCCGTGTACCTCGGGCGTGTTGGTGCACACAGTCGTGTTGCATGACAGTGTCTAGCTTTGTTCGCTTCTCCCACGCCTGTGTATGCAAGCCCCACACCCATGTTAGTTTGACAGGTTCAACCACGAGTGTTAGACACAGGCGTGTCACACGCCAGTGCTAGTTTCTCAGTTTCAACCACGGTCCTAGGGCACAGGCATGTCGAACACCCGTGTTGTTTTGACAGGTTCACCCACGGCCATGTCACACGGCCCTGGCGATTTATCGCAGTCCGTGTTTTGGAGAAATCTTCGGCCTGTTTCCACACGATCCTAAGCACGCCCGTGTGCTTGGCCGTGTCTCTGTGGTGAACCTATTTTTAAGAGCTTTGTTAGTAGGTTAAGTGTTTAAACATTAAAATTTAAAGAAGTTAATACAATTAGTGCTCGGGTTGCCTCCCGAGAAGCACTTATTTATAGTCTAAGCTCGACTTATCTCTCCGTTGAATGGTCATGGTGGTTTGAGGAGTTCATACTTCTCATTCTTGCTATCAATCTCATTAAAATAGGGTTTTAGACGGGTGTTGTTTACCTTAGAAGTGCCAAACTTGGGGTGACTAACCTCGACTGTACCGAATGGAAAAATACTAAGTACCGTAAGAGGGATTTCTTCATTCGGGTTGGTAGTGACAATGTGAGGCATGATGTTAATGCTTGCCTTTAAATAAGCTAATGCATTATTAGCATCTAAACTACCAATTAAGTAAGGAATTGTAAAACTCCCTGGATCTTTCAATTTGTGGGGTAGCTTATTCTGTAGAATAGCTGAGCAAATTACTTTTAGTTCCACATGCGATGCTTCGTCCAATTGTCGCTTGTTCGCTAAAAGCTCCCTTAAAAATTTCATTGCATTCGGCATCTGCGATAGAGCTTTAATAAACGGTAAGTTAATATGTAATTTTTTCAAAAGTTTAAGGAATTTACCAAATTGTTCGTCTGAACAGTCTTCCTTTGTTGTGTTAGGGTATGGCACATGAGGTTTATATTCTACACTCATCATTTTGTTTTCATTATGACTTACCTCACCTCTACCTTTGCTTACCATAGTTTTGTGCCTAGTTCTGGCTCAGGCTCAACAAATCCTTCTTTATTTTGAACATTAATTGCGTTGAGCTATTCTGTTAGGTTAGGTTCAGTATTACTTGGCAAGCTACCTTGTGGTCGTTCGGAGATTAGTTTGGACAGCTGGCCTATCTGGGTTTCGAGCCCTTAGATTGATGTTTGTTGATTTTTAAGTGCCGTCTCGGTATTCTAGAAACGAGTTTCTGACACCGAGATGAATTGGGATAGCATCTCCTCAAGGTTTGGTTTCTTTTCCTGTTGATAAGTTGGCTGTTGAAAACCCGAGGATTTTGTGGCCTTTGATTCCCTTGACCACCCCAAGAGAAATTTGGGTGGTTCTTCCAACCTGCATTATAAGTGTTACTGTATGGGTTATTTTGAGATCTAAAGTTATTGTTACCCATATAGTTGACTTGTTCCTCTTCGGTTGTAGGATTGAAAGGTTGATATTCTGTATGCACATCTCCTCCACTTGAATCACACCTCATCACTGGATATAGCTGCATAGAACCAAGTAAACCATCAATTTTTTATTTAGAAGTTCTACCTGATTTGACAACATAGTAACCGATTCGATGTTATAAACGCCTGCTGTTTTAGTCGGCTTAGTCCTCATGACTTGCCACTAATAGTTGTACAGTGACATCTCCTCAATAAATTTGTAGGCCTCTTTAGGTGTTTTTTTTGTTGATGGTTCCACCAGCGGCTGTGTCAATCATCTATCTTATCGAGGGATTCACACCATTGTAGAACGTTTGAACTTGTAGCCATAGAGGTAACCCATGGTGAGGGCACCTTTGCAGTAGATCCTTGTATCTCTCCCACGCATCTTAAGAGTTTCTAAGTCCATCTGCATAAAAGAAGAGATATCATTACGTAACTTAGCCGTTTTAGCTGGCAGAAAATACTTTAATAAAAAATTTTCGGTCATTTGTTCCTAAGTAGTGACGAACCCTCGTGGTAACTAGTTCAACCACTGTTTAGCCTTGTTCCTCAGTGAAAAAGGGAATAACCGAAGACGAATGGCTTCATCAGAGACGCCATTAATTTTAAAAGTGTCACAGATTTCTAGAAAATTTGCCAAGTGAGTGTTGGGACGCTCATCCTGCAAACCATCAAACTGAACAAACTACTGTATCATTTGAATTGTGTTAGGTTTCAGTTCAAAATTATTTGCAGCAATAGCAGACCTAACTATACTTGACTCAGTTCTTGTTAAATTAGGTTTAGCATAATCATACATAGTACGAGGAGCAGGATCCTGATTTGCTAATTCAGCGAGTATTGCTGGAAGTAGCTGATTGTCTTGATTTTCAGCCATCTCCTCGGTTGTAGTTGAGATATCGTCCTTCTGTTCTTTTTCTGTGTATCTTAGGCTTCGCATGATTTCTCGTCAGTTTCTACGAGCTGTGCGATCAATTTCTTCGTCAAAAAGAAATGGTCCTGACAGGTTTCTTCTAGTCATAAACTATAAGAACCTGCCAGAAGAAAGAAAAAGAAAATTAGTAAATTAAAATAAACATAAAAATTAAATTAAATTGCAAGAAAAATAAATGGCTAAAGTAATAAAAATTGAGTGTTCCTAATATTTTAGTCCCCAGCAACTGCGCCAAAAACTTGATCGTGATTTTTCGTGATAAGTTTTATAAATTTATAATTAAACGTTCTTGAGACTAACTATTATCACGATGTAGGCAAGTGTACCTATCGAACAATAATATAGCTTTAACAAGACCGGATTGTCGAACCCAAAGGACTAAAAGTACTAGTAATGACTGTCTTTTTATTATCTAGCCTAAGAAATAAGGGGCTTGTTTTAACTAACTAACTAATTAAACTAAGAATTTGCAAAAAATAGAATTAGGAAATTACTTTTGGGAAAAGCGATTGATTTAGGACAATACCTAAGGAAAAATCCACCTAGAGTTTTACTTGTTATTCTAGCTCCAAACCGAAAGATTTATTCATTTAACTTGTTCCGTAAAAATCCCTAAGTTATGTTATTATCCCTATTCAAGACTAATAACATCTAATCCCTAGGTTGAATAATAGAGACTATTCTCTAATTAACACCCTAGGGTTGCATTAACTCGATCTATGGATTCCCTTATTAGGTTTCAGCCTAATCCGGCAAAATCTTGTCACCCTATTTCTAGGCACACAATCAGCTCCGCTTAATTATGACAAAGTCACTCTTAGCCAGGGACTATTCATCCTCCAGCTAAGAGCATTAACTTGAAGTGATATCCTGAAATACCAAAACAAGAATTAAGAATTATCATACGATTCAGAAATTAATAACAAGATTCATCTTAGGTTTCATCCCCCTTAGGTATTTATGGGTTTTAGTTCATAATTAAATAAGAAAACATCTCAGAATAATAAAGAATACAAAACATAAAGAAAACCCAAAAATCCTGAAGGGAAATTGAGGAGAAATCATCAGTCTTGATGATGAATTCGGCTTCTGAGATGGATCATCAATCGGCGTCCTTGGAGTAATTCCTTACTCCCTATTATCCTCCTCCCTTTAGTCTTCCTCTAGGGTGTTTAAATAGGCTTTTTGAATCGTTACTAGAAAAATCTGACGTGTCACATCGAAGCGTTACTAGAAAAAGGCATGTTTTATCTAAAAATCTTTCTTAGTGTTTTAAGGATATCTTCGTTATAGATTAAAGTGAATGAAAGCTGCGCACCAGGTAGGATGCCAGAAAAAAGGAGGTGAGCCTATTAGACTGCTTAAGGACCTAGCTCTCCACGGATCCAATCCTAGACATGCACACCCCCATTGCCACACTTTAACTGAGTGATTGTTCATGGAAAACTGTTTCGTTTAAAACCATTTGAAAAGGTTATTAATTTTTGAAAACATTTTTGTTGCGAATGCTTTGCTTTGTTATCGCGATATTTTGAAATCAAGTAACCTTTTTAAAAAGCGCCCTAAAGCTATTCAACTTCCAACATTTAAAACAACATCATATCTAAGCTAACAAAACATACTAACAACCATTAAAAATAATTAAAGCGGCCTTATTACAGCTTAAAACCCAAACCACTAAAGTAAATAAAAGCTTAGCAAATCACAAGAAGAAAAACTGAATTTGCAGAACATGTGGCCACTCCGAATCCCTCACAGCTCTAAGTCCACTATGGTTGGGGATTACCTGCATGGGTGGAAATAAGGGGTGAGTTTGGAAAACTCAGTGTGTAAAATAACCCAACCATAGTGCAAATCAGCTCAAACCACAGAAATAGATTAAGTTGGGCCTTAGCCCTGTACAGAATTCAAAATGAAGCCCATAGGCCCATAACAGAGACAGGATAGATATTTCATGTATGTAGAACCGGAGACTACTCGACCCACCCATCCGCTACACGCCACAGAATTTGTAGCATGGCAGCCAAAACAGATAATGTGATAGAGTCACCAGATACAGATATTGTGGCAGAGCCACCAGAACAGATATTTGTGGCATAGCCACCAGAAATAGATATTTGTGGCAGAGCCACCGGAACGATTCCTCCATCAATATAACCCATATCCCATGCAACAGATATACATGTCATGGCATAAAACATATAGAATCAGAATATCAAGCATTTTAGTCAAAATTAACCCTAGGGGTATAATGGTCATTTTGCACCTAGGGGTATAATGGTAATTTTCATACTTAGGGGTATTTTAGTAAGTTTACCATTTTAGGGTTTTCATGCATATTACAGCCATTATCATATTAACAGAAACACTTACCGAGCATTCTTACTGAATTGGGCTTGTTAGCCCATTAACCCGATTTTAGCCCATTAAGCCCAAATATACCGAAGTGCACGTAATTGCGCACTCTGCAATCTATCGCTTGAGATTACCAGGATTAACAAATAAACCATCTCAAGAGCGCTCCCACGCTCGCAAGTCCAGAAAATGCCGTCTCTTCGACATTTCGGCTTTTTGACTTTTGCCAACCTAGTCTATGAGTGGGTGTCATTTACAAACCTGATCTGTAACGCTACGTTGGCGAGATCCACACACGAGTTGCCTACAATCGAGTTACTAAAACGTCAGTCTACATATAAAAAACCAACTACGTACTAATCTCGTTACCCTATTCGGCCAACATTGCCTTAGACCCAAGAGTTCTTACCAATCTGCCAAAATATGGACTAGATCTAGATGTCCAACCGGGTTAGCTTCCAAAGCCCTTCGCTGTACGCCTCCTTGTCCACACTAGCACACACACACCAAAAGAAAGGGGCAAATATGCCCTTAGTCCAAATGTGAGCCACCCTTAAGGGGTTTCGGCTTTTACCTTACATCATGAGTAACTATAGAAAGATTCAAGCACTTGCCTATATCATTACGACACTACTCCCGATCTACTATAGATCTAACCACCGCACAAGAAGGGACAAATATAATCAAGGATTCAGCTTCTGAAGTCCCTCGATGTAGAAAAGTTTCGATTTTGAAAGAAAGAATGAGAGGTTCGGCTTCAATAGAGTTTTGACTAACCAGTTCTAATGGAGGATTTAGGTTCGGGTAAGGGGTAATTGGCAGCAGGTACATGGTTTTAACAGGGAACAAAGGTAAAAAAGATGAGAGTCGACAAGAAAAGGAAAGAGAAAAGAAAAGGGGATGAGATGAGAGAATTCAGTTTGAAGAAGAGAAGTCGGCACAGGTGTAGGGTGTAGGTTTCGGCTTCTAGCAAAAGAAAGAAAAAGAGAAAACCTAAGGTACCCCACCCTATTTCGGTAAAATAGCAGAATGATCAACCCAGTCCCAAAAATGCAAAAAGAATTCAACAGCCACTAGTCCAAATGCCGAAATTGCAAACACTAAGTGGCCTAGCCGAATTTGTACTAACAGAGACCTATGGCCGGCCAACTCTTGCTCCTCAAGAGTCTAGCATTCGGCCAACACCACACTCCTCGATCAGCTCCTAAATTAACTCCCTTATCTCTCCCTTATCCAATCTCCTGAATAGCTCAAACTCGTCCTGACAGAGTTTCACTTGAGTTCCATTACATACCCTTTCTGTTCACAAAAATAATGCCTTAATTTGCTTACCTTGTAACTTGAACCTTAGCTCCTCTTAACTTCCACATGCCACCTTCTTAGTACCTTAGTGGCGTCACCCTACCACTTTAACACAGGTCCTCTTGTGGTCTATTCTACAAATTAAATCTTAAAAGTCCAATACACCGGAACCCCTTCTCTTTTAAAATCAAAATTTGTTAAATCTACCAGGTCTTAACTTAGACTTGTGCCTTCTTAGGCCCACTAACATACTTAAGCATGATTTAAACAATCAGATCATACTAAAATCAAGATTCACCAAAACTCACAAAAATCCCAAAAAGTCCCAAAAATTAGGGCATTACAACTCTACCCTCCTTAAAGAAATTTCGTCCTCAAAATTTACCTAATCCAAGTAAATGAGGGTATTGTTGTCGCATCACCTCTTCTGGCTCCAGAGTAGCTTCCTCTCTGCCTTGATTACGCCAAAACACCTTTACCAACAGAACTGACTTCCTTCTTAGAACCTTAACATCATGATCCAGTATCTGTACAGGCTCTTCCTCGAAAGTCAAATCAGGCTGCACTTCAGTCTCTGCAACCGGCACGACATGAGTAGGGTTAGAATGATAACGCCTTAATATGGAGATGTGAAAAGCATCATGAATCTTGTCTAACTCCGGAGGTAATTCCAATTGGTAAGCCACTGGACCTACTCGCTTAAGAACCCGATAAGGCCCAATGAACCACGGACTCAACTTACCCTTCTTACCAAACCTTAATATCTTCTTCCAAGGAGAAACCTTCAAGAAGACCATATCACCCACTGAGTACTCAATCTCCTTACGCTTCAAATCTGTGTATGACTTTTGCCTATCAGATGCTTCTTTTAACTGATCTCTGATTACTTTGACTTTATCTTCAGTATCTGCTACCAACTCAGGTCCAAGAACCTGTCGCTCTCCTAATTTGGTCCAACAACTAGGTATACGACACCTATGTCCATACAGCGCTTCATACGGCGCCATTCAGATACTCGCCTGATAACTGTTGTTATACACAAACTCTGCCAACGGCAAGTAATCCTCCAAACTACCCCAAAAATCAATAATGTATCCCCTCAACATGTCTTCAAAAATCTGAATAACCCTTTCCGACTGACCATCAGTTTGGGGATGAAAAGCCATACTAAAGTTCAATCGCGTTCCAAACACCTCATGCAACTTTTGCAAGAATCGAGATGTGAACCTGGGATCCCGGTCAGAAATAATTGAAACTGGGACTCCATGAAGTCGAACGATCTCTGCCACATACAATTTGGCTAACTTTTGAAGTGAATACTCAGTGCGGACAGGTATAAAATGAGCAGATTTGGTCAACCTATCCACAATCACCCAAATCGAGTCCTTCTTCATTGGTGTCAAGGGTAGCCCACTCACAAAGTCCATGGTTACCCTCTCCCACTTCCAAAGTGGTATCTTCACTGGCTGTAAAAGTCCGGAAGGTAGTTGATGCTCAGCTTTCACTTGCTAGCATGTCAGACATTTCCCCACAAACTCCGTTACTTCTCGTTTAAGCCCAGGCCACCAATACAATTCTCGCAAGTCATGATACAACTTATTCCCTCCAGGATGCATAGTACAAAGTCCTCCATGAGCTTCTTTCAGTATTGACTACCTTAAGTCAGAGTCCCTCGAAACGCAAACTTTCCCTCTAAAACACAGAACTCCTTCACTATTCAACCCAAACTTAGAAGTTTCCCCTTTCTTAACTTGCTAAAATTGAGCAACCAAAGACTCATCCCTCAACTGCTTTTCCTTAATCTGGTCCACCCAGGTTGGCCTTACTTGTAACTTAGCCAACAGACTACCATCATCATACAGACTCAAACGAGCAAACATTGCTCTCAGATCAGATACAACTCTACGGCTTAGGGCATCGGCTACCATATTAGCCTTGCCCAGGTGATACTCAATCGAACAGTCATAATCCTTAAGCAACTCTATCTATCTTCGCTGCCTAAGCTTCAACTCCTTTTGAGTCAGCATGTACTTGAGACTTATGGTCTGTGTATATGACACACCTTTCTCTGTACAAGTAGTGTCTCCAAATTTTAAGTGCAAAGATTACTGCTGCCAATTCTAGGTCGTGAGTAGGATAGTTTACTTCGTGAGGCTTAAGCTGTCGCGATGCATAAGCAACCACCTGACCCTCTTGCATCAACACACAGATCAAACCCACATGTGATACATCACTGTACATAGTAAAATCCTTCCCAGACTCTAGCTGAATTAATACAGGTGCCTCAGTCAGAACTCTCTTCAATTTCTCAAAAGCTTCCTGTGGCTTCTCGGTCCAAACAAATGGTGCTCCTTTCCTTATAAACTTTGTCAATGGTGCTGCCATCACAGAAAAACCTTCCACAAACCTTCTGTTGTAACCTGCCAAACCCAGGAAACTCTGAATTTCTGACACCGGCCTAGGTGGTTTCCACTCCAGAATCACTTCAATCTTTTGAGGGTCCACCTTGATCCCCACTACAGAGACTACATGACCTAATAAGGTTACCTCCCTCAACCAGAATTCACACTTACTGAATTTTGCATAAAGTTCCTTCTCCCTTAACACTTGTAGCACAATGCGGAGATGCTTATCATACTTCTCTTCAGTTTCAGAATATACCAGAATATCATCAATAAAAACGACTACGAATCGATCCAAAAATGGTTGGAATACACGATTCATCAGATCCATGAATGCTGCAGGAGCGTTCGTCAGTCCAAATGGCATAACCAGAAATTCGTAATGACCATACTGAGTCCTGAATGCCATCTTATGAATATCTACCTCTTTGACACTTAACTGATGATATCCAGATCGAAGATCGGTCTTGGAGAATACCAAAGCTCTTCTAAGTTGGTCAAACAGATCGTCGATTCTTGGCAGAGGGTACTTATTCTTAATCGTCAGTTTGTTTAACTGCCAATAACCGATACACATTCGCGTCGTCCCATCCTTCTTTTTCACAAACAACACTGGTGCTCCCCACGAAGACATACTCGGCCTAATAAAGCCTCTATCCAACAACTCTTGAATCTGTGCTTTCAGCTCCACTAAATCCTTCGGTGCTATCCTATACGGTGTGATGGACACTGGTGCCAATCCAGGCAACAAGTCGATTCCAAACTCGACTTCTCGGTTCGGAGGCAATCTTGGAAACTCCTCTGGAAAGACATCTTGGAATTCCTTAACGGTTCTAACTTTATCCACCGTCAGTCCCTCGGCCTCCGACTGACTTACAAATGCCAAATAAGCCTCACAACCCTTACGAATCCATTTCTCAGCTCTCAACGCTGACACCACATTGGTCAAATAATCCTTTCGTTCACCCATCACCATAACCTCCTCACCCTCCGCGGTCTTTAACACCATTCGCTTAGTAGCACAATCAAGAGTTTCCCCATGCCTAACAAGCAAGTCCATGCCCAGAATGAGGTCGAATTCTCTGAACGGTAGCTCCATCAAGTTTCCAGAGAAAATCTTCCCTTGAGTTTCTAAAGGCACGTCTCTATACAGTTTGTCTACCCTAACCGAGTGGCCCAAATGACTTAGTACTGATACCCCACTCACAGTCTCCTCAAAGTGCATACCCAATGACCCCGATATGGCACATGCAACATACGAATGAGTAGATCCAATATCTGTCAAAGTAGTGTACAGCATGCTAGAAATCAAGAATGTACCAGTTATGATGTCAGGTGCATCACCCTCCTCTCGATAATGAGCTGCATACACCAATGCTGGCTGCCGAGCCTCAACATTTCTAGCACCCCTACCGGGTGCTCCTCGACCCCGACCATTTCTATTACCGCCCCTACCTTGACTACGTCCTCTTGGTGGTTGCGGTCCACCTCTCACTGGTTGAGCAACCTTCTGTTTTGTAACTTGAACCTGATTCGTTCTCTGAGGACAGTCCTTAACTTTGTGCTCCATAGATCCACACCGGAAACAAGCACCAGAACGTCTCTTACACTCTCCCAAATGTACCTTATCATAGTTCCTACAACCTTGCGGTCTAACAACATTCATCGGAACTACTCGAACTGGCTCTTCTACTCTCGCTCTTTTAACATTCCTATTTGTACCACCCAAAGGTCTTGAATCCCTCTGAAAACAGTTCTGATCCTTCTCATGATTCTTTCTTTCAGTACACTTCACCTTCTAAGCTATCTTAGCTTTCTCCACTAAAGCAGCAAAGTCATGCTCCCTCTGCGGAGAAATCAGCACCCTAAGTTCATCTCTAAGACCATCCTCGAAGCGCACACTACGTTCATACTCTGTAGCGACTATCCCAATGGCATACCGGCTTAGCCTCAGAAACTCAGCCTTGTACTCAGCTACTGTCTTACCCCCTTGAACCAGATTCAAAAATTTTTTCCTGTGGGCGTCCACATAACTCACCCCAACATATTTTCCCTTGAAGGCCATCTTAAACAGCTCCCAAGTCACCCTGTCAGCTGGGGTCCCATCTCTCACAGTGAGCCACCACTGATAAGCCTCCTCTCATAGCAATGATATCGCTCCCTTCAGCTTCTGCTCTACGGAACAATCCAAATCGTCCATAATCCGTTCCGTGGCCTCTAACCAATACTCCGCCACGTTTGGGGCTACACCAGATACGCCCCTAAAGATCTCCGCTCTATTAGCCCAGAGTCACTCAGAAATAGATCCTCGAAGTCCGTTGCCCGTACTTGCCCCGGTAACCCTTTCCAGTACATGAAGTATTGCCTGAGATAGAGCGTCATCCCCGGCACCTCGATCATGGGACTCCACTTCTGTTGCCAGTGGTATCGGTGCATCTGCCGCTGGCATATGTCCTGAAGACGAAGATCCAGATCGTGCACTACCTCGGCCATGTCCACGGCCTCTTCTCCGAGCTGCTCTCGTACTCACATCGTTTTATCTGATTACAAATTTTATACATCAATTAAATATTTTAGTGTTTATTACCGATGTTTTATGAACAGACAATAATTCAGTGTTTATTTTTCGCGGAATCGTAGTCTAGCTACAGTCTTAGTCTACTTATCAAAATTTCCTACAGTTTCAGTACCACCCTAACTAGAGTATCCTAATAGGGTTTCAATGCAGGCAGACAATTCAGAAACATTCAAAAAAATTCAAAATGATACTTACAGACTTGGGCTGGAGAGTCGGGGTGCCACCTTCTCAAAATCCAAATTTTTGAAAACCATATTTTGTAATCTTTGAAATCATTTATTGTAGAATTATTTTTTTAAAACCCATTCCACAGCCGAGTTGTTGTAACCGGGCTCTGATACTATTAAATATAACACCCCAAACCTAGCCCAAACGTTGCGACTGAATCCGGTGTGTCACATCAAAGCGTTACTAGAAAAAGGCATGTTTTATCTAAAAATCTTTCTTAGTGTTTTAAGGATATCTTCATTATAGATTAAAGTGAATGAAAGCTGCGCACCAGGTAGGATGCTAGAAAAGATGAGAAGAGTCTATTAGACTACTTAAGTACCTAGCTCTCCACGGATCTAATCCTAAACATGCACACCACCATTGCCACACTTTAACCGAGTGATTGTTCATGGAAAACTATTTTGTTTAAAACCATTTGAAATGGTTATTAATTTTTGAAAACATTTTCATTATGGATGCTTTGCTTTGTTATCGCGATATTTTGAAATCAAGTAACCTTTTTAAAACACGCCCTAAAGCTATTCAACTTTAAACGTTTAAAACAACATCATATCTAAGTTAACAAAACATACTAACAACCATTAAAAATAATTAAAGCGGCCCTATTACAACTTAAAACCCAAACTGAATTTGCAGAACATGTGGCCACTCCGAATCCCTCACAGCTCCAAGTCCACTATGGTTAGAGATTACCTGCATGGGTGGAAATAAGGGGTGAGTTTGGAAAACTCAGTGTGTAAAATAACCCAACCATAGTCCAAATCAGCTCAAAATAGAAATAGATTAAGTTGGGCCTTAGCCCTATACAGAATTCAGAATGAAGCCCATAGGCCCACAACAGAGACAGAACAGATATTTCATGTATGCAGAACCCAACCCATATCCATCCGTATACACCCCCGTACCAACCCTACACCATGTTGGGAGACTACTCGACCCACCCATCTACTACACGCCACAGAATTTGTAGCATGGCTGCCAGAACAGATAATGTGACAGAGTCACCAGATACAGATATTGTGGCAGAGCCACCAGAACAGATATTTGTGGCATAGCCACCAGAAACAAATACTTATGGCAGAGCCACCAGAACGCTTCTTCCATCAATATAACCCATATCCCATGCCACAGATACACATGTCATGGCATACAACATACAGAATAGAAATATTATGCATTTCAGTCAAAATTAACCCTAGAGGTATAATGGTCATTTTTCACCTAGGGGTATAATGGTAATTTTCATACTTAGGGGTATTTTAGTAAGTTTACCGTTTTAGGGTTTTCATGCATATTACAACCATTAACGTATTAACAGAAACACTTACTGAGCGTTCTTACCGAATTGGGCCCGTTAGCCCATTAACCCAATTTCGGCCCATTAAGCCCAAATATACCGAAGTGCATGAAATTGTGCACTCTGCAATCCATCGCTTGAGATTACCAGGATTAACAAACAAATCATCTCACGAGCGCTCGCATGCTCGCAAGTCCAGAAAATGTCGGCTCTTTGGCATTTCGGCTTTTCGACTTTTACCGACCTAGTCTATGAGTGGGTGTCATTTACACACCTGATCTGTAACGCTATGTTGGGGAGATCCACACACGAATTGCCTACAATCGAGTTACTAAAATGTCAGTCTACATATTAAAAACAAACTACGTACTAATCCCCTTACCATATTCAACCAACATTGCCTTAGACCCAAGGGTTCTTACCTTTCTGCCAAAATATGGACTAGATCGAGATGTCCAACCGGGTTAGCTTCCAAAGCCCTTCGCTGTATGCCCCCTTGTCCACACTAGCGCACACATACCAAAAGAAAGGGGCAAATATGCCCTTAGTCCAAACGTTAACCACCCTTAAGGGGTTTCATCTTTTACCTTACATTATGAGTAACTAAAGAAAGATTCAAGCACTTACCTATATCGTTATGACACTACTCCCGATCTACTGTAGATCCTACCACCGTGCAAGAAAGGAAAAACATAATCAAGGATTCGACTTCTGAAGTCCCTCGGTGTAGAAAAGTTTCAGTTTTGAAAGAAAGAATAAGAGGTTCGACTTCAATGGAGTTTCGGGTAACCAGTTCCAATAGAGGATTTAGGTTCGGCTAAGGGGTAATCGGTAATAGGTACTTGGTTTTGAGAGGGAACAAAGGTAAAGAAGATAAGAGTCGACAAGAAAAGGAAAGAGAAAAGAAGAGGGGAGGAGATGAGAGAATTCAGTTTGAAGAAGAGAACTCGGTACAGATGCAAGGTGTAGGTTTCGGCTTCTAGCAAAAGCAAAAAAAAGTGAAAACCTAAGGTACCCCACCCTATTTCGGTAAAATAGAAGAATGATCAACCCAGTCCCAAAAATGCAAAAAGAATTTGGCAGGCACTAGTCCAAATGCCAAAATTGCAAACACTAAGTGACCTAGCCGAATTTGCACTTACAAAGACCCATGGCTGGCCAACTCTTGCTCCTCAAGAGTCCAACATTCGGCCAACACCACACTTCTTGATCAGCTCTTAAATTCCCTCCCTTATCTCTCCCATACCCAATCTCCTGAACAGCTCAAACTCTTCCTGATAGAGTTTCACTTGAGTTCCATCACGTACCCTTTCTGTTCACAAAAATAATACCTTAATTTGCTTACCTTGTGACTTGAACCTTAGCTCCCCTTGAGTTCCACACACCACCTTCTTAGTACCTTAGTGGCATCACCCTGCCACTTTACCACAGGTCCTCTTGTGGTCTATTCTACCAATTAAATCTTAAAAGCGCAATACACCAGAACCCCTTCTCTTTTAAAATCAAGATTTGTTAAATCTACCAGGTTTTAACTTAGACTTGGACCTTCTAGAGGCCCACTAACATACTTAAGCATGATTTAAACAATCAGATCATACTAAAATCAAAATTCACCAAAACTCACAGAAATCTCGAAATGTCCCAAAAATCAAGGCGTTATAGTGGTCGAGGCTAAGATATCAACACGCCCGTGCTGAGGTTGATTTGGGCTGTGGTCGAGCCCGTTACATTGGCACGGGCATGTGTGATGCCAGTGTGAGGAAGTCTAGGCCGTGTTTTTTTCTTTTGTCGTCCCATTTTCTCTGGTTTTGGCTCGTTTCTCGCTCTTTTCATCCTCCTATGATCAGCTAAGTATAAAACATGAAATTAAAGGATTAGGAGCATCAAATTCACCAAATCTAAGGAGAAATCATTCATAAACGTGTTAAGCGAGGGATAAAAATATGTATAAATTACGGTTTATCAAGTCTAGCCGACTTCTTCTTCTTTTCTCCCTTGGTGCCAAATAACCTCTTTTTTCCATACAAATCGCAAGGGTCGAACCCCTCTTTGGCCGAATACCTTGGTGCTGCCACTACTCTTTCTAGTCGATTAGTCCTAGTGTAAGTGTTTTGGTTCTTCCAATCAATTTTGCTAAGTATCGAATACTCTATTCCTTACTTCTTATAATCGATTTTGGTAGGATTAGTATCAAATTCCAGTCTTTTGGATCCCTGCCGATTTGCTCCTCAGGTGAGAGACTTTGGTAAGTGTTCTTCATTTGATAAGAGTTGGCCGAATAGGCTTTAGTGAAAAGGGTAACATATGTTGGATACAAATCACGAAGTATTAAAGCCCAATTCACAGCCCAGGTTTTACAACCTAGGCTCTGATACCATTAAATATAACACCCCAAACCCGGCCCGGATGTTATGGCTGAATCTAGTGTGTCATATTTTTAGCGAAAACCTTGTTTTCATTGAAAACCCTTCCTTAGAACAATACATCTCAATTACTTCGTAAAATCACTTTTTAGTTGCGAAAGCTTGTTCGAAACATTTGATTTAAGAAAAACTGTCATTTTAGAATTTAGTTTCGGAAACATGGAAAACATTCTATGATTTAGGAAACCGTGTTCAACTTTTCATGATTACATCACATAAAAATAATAAACCAAATAATAGCAAAGAGGGGAGGCTTTATTACAATCCAGACTAATGAAAAGGAAATTACTTAATAAACTAGTAACTTAAATGCTTTTTAAACAAATTCAAGTTCTCCTGCTAGCTGGCCACCTTGAGTTCCTCCAAACATCGAAGCTCCTATTGAGCATCACTTGAGAAAATAAAAGAGGCGGTGGGTTAATTAGGTGATAGTAGGTCTCGGTTAGTTTTGGAATTAGAACTGAGAAGTGAAGGAAATTATAGTTTAATTATTAAAAGAACCCTGATGGCAAGTAGGTGGGCTTTTGAATAAATGAAGGAAGAATTAGACAGAAAAGATCTTGCTGGTCCAGCGGATAGGTGGCGTGTTGCTAATGTCAGAGACTTGGGGTTCGAATCCCTCCTTGCTCAAAAGAGGGATTTATTTTTTCTTATGAGATGGACAGAGGTGGCATTGGTTATGAACTCTATAGGCAGTGATAACAGGAGAAATTTAAGGAGGGGATTAAGGAGTTATCGGGGAGAAAAACTAAGAGATGAGGAGTGAAGTGGTAAAGCCAAAATGGGAATTTAGGCATAGGAAATTCGACTATAGAGGCTATATATAGGTGCCGAATGTGTGCTTTCCAGGCTAATGCCGAATTCTCCTTCACCTGGTTGCCAAAAACCCTTTTTTCTCTTCAAGATCTAAAAGTCAAAAACCCTTGATCTTCTTTCCTTCTCTTTGTGCCAAATTTCCCTTCTTCCTTTACTCAATTCTCTTTGATTCACTTTTAGTCTAGCTGACTTCTTCTTCTTTTCTCCTTTGGTACCGAATAATCTCTTTTTTCCATAGAAATCGCAAGGGCCGAACACCTTGGTTTCGCCACTACTCTTTCTAGTCGATCAGTCCTAGTGTAAGTGTTTTGGTTCTTCCAATTAGTTTTGCTAAGTATATAATACTCTATTCCTCACTTCTTCTAATCGGTTTTGGTAGGATTAGTATCAAATTCTAGTCTTTTGGATCCCTGCCGATTTCCTCCTCAAGTGAGAGACTTTGATAAGTGTTCTTCATTTGATGAGGGTTGGCCGAATAGGCTTTAGTGAAAAAGGTGACATATGTTGGATGCAAATCACCCATTATGTTTTAACGATAAAGGTTAATGCAGATCTGAGAAGTACACGTGATTAGTGTACAAAGGAAAAGTTATTAAGGCTTGGCATTCAGGTAAGGTTAAGGTGAGACTTTGGCTTTTGGGTAAAGTATTCGATAGGTTTATGTAATTAATCATTTAGTGATATCGATTGTAGGTTCATGGAAAGGGGGATCGTAGCACGCTTTATTACCAGGTGTTTACATACACTGCACACACAAGTAGATCGGCAAAAGTTGAAATGCCGAAAAGCTGAAAGTTTGGCTACGGTAGTCTTGCGAGTGCATGAAGACTCGTAAGAGGGAAACTGATAGGTTGTCTAAGGCCCCATGGGCGATTCCATGGACTTGGCTGTAGATTGGCCAACCGAGCCAGAATGGGCTAAATGGGCATGATGGGCTGTTGGGCCCATAATTGGCAAAAATTGATAATTGATGCTATGTGATGGAAAATTTTATGTGAACATACTATAAATGTGAATTGGGCCTAATGGCCATAAGAATGTGATTTGGGCCTAATGGGCCACATAAATGTGATTGGGCCTAATGGGCCATATAAAAAAGATTGGGCCTATTGGGCCATATGCAGGTATGTGGATTTGTCTGGGCTTCGTAAGAGGTTTTAGGCCTATTATATGATGACTGCATAAAGCTTAATTAATTTATTGAGACTGTGGACAAGTCATAGGGTTAAGGTGTGGCATCAGGTATATGCATGTCTAGGATTGGATCTAGGGAGAGCTTGATACTTAACCAGTCTTAATGACTCACCTCCTCTGCTCTGGAATCCTACCTGGTGCATAGTATTCATTCATCTTAGCTCACAGGATTTGTTAACGGGCCAGGGTAAGTAAAAACCCGTAATAAAGGAAAATTATCGAAATGCCCCTAAAGGCGAAAATGACTAAAATACCCTTATGTGTGGAATGTAAGATATATGGATGTTACATATATACCTGCTGCATTCATATGCATTCATATAATATCCTGTTTAGGTTGCATATGGGTTGGGAATTAGGAAACGGAGGAATTATATGAGGGTCGCATGGTTGCTTGACAACCGTGGATCCACCGACGGCTTTTAAGCCAAATATGTGATTGACAGCTTGCTGCAACAAAGGTAGTTCCGCAACCGGGCTACCATTGATGTATATCAGTTGGGTGGGTCGATATTCATATCCCCACAGGATGTGTATCGGGGGACGGAGCAGATGTGTACCGGTTGAATTATTGGGGTGGGTTGCACTGCATTGCATTGCATGTATGTTGTATGGTGATTGATGAATGCTTGTTTCTCGTCGTGGGTTGTACACATTGAGTTTTCAAAAACTCACCCCCTCTTTTATTTTCCTTAGGTGATGCTTAGCAGCAGGTTCGATGTCTGGAGGGACTTTGGGTGGCCAGCTAGCAAGACAACTTGGATTTGATTTAAAAGCATATAAGTTAATAGTTTATTAAGTAATTTAGTCTGGATTGTAATAAGGCCTCCCCTTTTTGTTATTATTTGGATTATTAATTTTATGCGTTGTAATAATGAGAAGTCGAACATGGATTTTCTAAACCATAGTTTTTTTATATACTACATTTTTGCAACTAAATTTTTAAATGATAAGTTTTCTTAAATCAAATGTTTTAAACAAAGCTTTCGCAACTCAAAAGTGATTTTGCAAAGTGACTGAGATGTATCATTTTAAGGAAGGGTTTTCAATGAAAACAAGTTTTCCGCTAAAACACTTCAATGTCACACACCAAATTTGGCCTTAACGTCCAGGCCGAGTTTGGGGTGTTACACCTCCATTACTGAACATTCCTCTATCGAATCAGGAAATTTCATGGCCATCAGACTATTAAATGTTAATTTATCATCTTTAACTTGCATGGTGAGTTCTCCTTTTTGCACATCTACAACGTTCTTCCCATGGTTAGGAAAGGTCTCGTAAGGATAATCAGAACTTCTTTATCTGCTTTAATTTCCAACATAACAAAGTCAGCAAGAAAAATAAATTTACTAACTCTTACCACAACATCCTTGATCTTTCCTTCAGGATATGCTAACTATCAATCAGCTAGTTGAAGTGTCACAGTAGTAGGTCTTACTTCACCTATCCCCAATAGCTTGAAAATAGATTTGGGTGTCAAGTTGACGCTTGCTCCTAAGTTGCATAAAGATTTACTGCAATATGATTTTTCGATGTTACAGGGTATCATAAAGCTTCAAGGATCCTTCTGTTTTAGAGGTAGTTTGTTCTGTACGAACGCATTGCACTCCCTTGTCAAAGCGATTGTCTCTTACTCACTAAGTCTGTTCTTTTTGGACAAAATATCGTTCATAAAATTCACATAATTGGGCATCTATTCTAAAGCTTCTACCAACAAAATATTGATATGCAGTTGCTTTAGAACATTCATGAACTTCTTGAATTCTACCTCTTTTTTCTACTTATTCTAGTGAAGTATTTAAGGATATGGAACTCTAGATTGATACGAACAAATTTCCTGAGGAGGCAAATTTGCAAAAGAGCGTGGTAACTTTTCAGAACTCACTAGTTTAGGGTTTATCTGATCAGATTTTTCATCATCTGATTTTTTTGGTATAAGAACTTCAACTATTGGTTGACTTTCCTACTTTTCATTAGGCTTTTTTCAATCACAACCTTTTTGGGTTCCAAAATCTTACCACTTCATAATGCTATCACTTTGCAATGTTACTTACTAGAATTCCTTAGATGTTTTGTATTGCTCGGCAAGGCTCCTTCTGGGCTACTACGAAGCTCAATAGCTAACTGACCCATCTGGTTCTCTAAATTTTTCACCGTTACTGCTTGACTTTAGATCAATGCGTCATTTTTCACCATGTACACCTTCAACAAGTCCTCTGATAAACCGTAATTTATACATATTTTTACCCCATGCTTAACGCATTTTATGAATAATGTTTCCTTAGAATTTTTGAATTTGATGCTCCTAATGCCTTAATTTCATGTTTTACACTTACGTAAGCATAAGAGAGCGAAAGGAACGAGAAACGGCCAAAAACAGAGAAAATGGGCCAAAGTACAGAATCAACACGGCCTGGACCTTCTCACACGGGCAGCTCACATGGCCGTGTCAATTTGGAAGAATTAAAAGCACGACTCACACGGGAAGAAGAACACACACCTGTGCCAATCTAACAGGCTCGAACACGGCCTGAAGTAATCGAACATAGGCGTGTTACGCGGGAGTGTCCCTGCCGAGCCTAAGTTGAGTCCAATTCGAAAAAGGCCACTTTTGAGGGTTCTTAGGCATTCCAAAGCCTATACATACACCCCAGAGGAGGAAGAATAGGGAGTAAGGAATTACTCTAAGAAAGCCAATTGATCCATCTCAGAATCTGGATTCACTATCAAGACTGAAGATTTCTCCTCAAATTCCCTTTCAAGAGTTTTGGGTTTTCTTTATGTTTTGTAATCTTTATTATTTTGAGATGTTTTCTTATTTAGTTATGAACTAAACCCCTAAATACCTAAGGGGATGAAACCTAAGATGAATCTTGTTATTATTTTCTGAATCGTATGATAAATATTTAACTTGTTCTTAATTATGTGTTCCTAATTCTTGTTTTGGTATTTCAGGATATCACTTCAAGTTACTACTCTTAGTTGGAAGAGGAATAGACCCTGACTAAGAGTAACTTTTTCATAATTAAGCGGAGTTGATTGCGCTCCTAGAGATAGGGTGACAAGATTTTGCCGGATTAGGGTTAAACCTAATAAGGGAATCAATAGAACGAGTTAATGCAACCCTAGGGTGTTAATTAGAGAAAAGTATCGGTTATTCAACCTAGGGATTAGACGTTATTAGTCTTTAATAGGGATAATAACATAACTTAGGGAGTTCTACAGAACAAGTTAAATGAATAAATCGTCCGGTTTGGAGCCAGAATAACAAGTAAAAGTCTAGCTGGATTTTTCCTTAGGTATTGTCCTTAATCAATCGTTTTCCCAGAAGTAATTTCCCAATTTTATTTTCTGCAATTTCTTAGTTTAATTAATTAGTTAAACCAAACCCCTTTATTTCTTAGGCTAGATAATAAAAAGACAGTCATTATTAGTACTTTTAGTCCTTTGGGTTCGACAATTTGGTCTTGCTAAAGCTATACTACTGTGCAAAAGGTACACTAGCCTACGTCGTGAAAATAGTTAGTTTCAAGAGTTATTAATTATAAATTTATAAAACTTATCACGGAAAAACACGATCAAGTTTTTGGCACCGTTGCCGGGGACTATGATATTAGGAACACTCAATATTTATTACTTTAGCCATTTATCTTTCTTGCAATTTAACTTTATTTTGTGCTAATTTACTAATTTTCTATTTCTTTCTTCTGGCAGGTTGTTATAGTTTATGACTAGAAGAAGCCCGTCAGGACCACTGCTTTTTGACGAAGAGATCGATCACATAGCTCGTAAAAACTGACGAGAAATAAGGCAAAGCTTAAGGTACACAGAAGAAGAGCAAGAGGACGATATCTCAACTATAATCGAGGAGATGGCTAAAAATCAAGACAATCAGCTACCTTCAGCAATACCCGCTGAATTAGCAAATCAGAATCCTGCTCCTCGTACTATGTATGATTATGCTAAACCTACATTAACAGGAACTGAGTCAAGTATAGTTAGGCCTGCTATTGCTACAAATAATTTTGAACTGAAGCCTAACACGATTTAAATAATACAGCAGTTTTTTCAGTTTGATGGTTTGCAGGATGAGAATCCTAACACTCACTTGGAAAATTTTTTAGATTTTTGTGACACTTTCAAAATTAATGGCGTTTCTAATGATGCCATTCGCCTTTGGTTATTCCCTTTTTTGCTGAGGAACAAAGCTAAATAGTGGTTGAACTCATTACCACGAGGGTCTATCACTACTTGGTAACAGATGACCGAAAATTTTTTACTAAAATATTTTTCGCCAGCTAAAACGGCTAAGTTACATAATGATATCTCTTCTTTTGTGCAGATGGACTTAGAAACACTTTACGATGGATGGGAGAGATATAAGGACCTACTGCGAAGGTGCCCTCACCATGGGTTACCCCTATGGCTGCAAGTTCAAACATTCTACAATGGTGTGAATCCCTCGACAAGACAGATGATTGACGTAGCTGCTGGTGGAACCATCAACAACAAAACACCTGAAGAGGCTTACGAATTTATTAAGGAGATGTCATTGAATAAATATCAGTGGCAAGTCATAAGGACTAAGCCAACGAAAACAACAGGTGTTTATAACGTCGACTCAGTTACTATGCCGTCAAATCAAGTAGAACTTCTAAATAAAAAGATTGATGGTTTACTTGGATCTACGCAGGTTCACCCAATAATGCAATATGAAGCTAGTGGGGGTGGATCGAGTAATCCAGAATATCAACCCTATGGCAACGCCATGGAGAATGAGCAATTAAATTATATGGGTAATAATCCTTGATCTCAAATTAATCTTTACAGTAACACCTATAACGTAGGTTGGAGGAATCACCCAAACTTCTCATGGGGAGGACAAGGAAATCAGAGACCACCACCACCCTCAGGCTTCCAACAGCCACCTTATCAACAAGAGAAGAAACTGAACCTTGAGGAGATGCTATCCAAATTCATCTTGGTGTCAGAAACCCGTTTTTAGAATACCGAGACAGCACTTAAAAATCAACAAGCATCGATCCAAGGGCTCGAAACTCAGATAGGCCAACTCTTTAAACTAATCTCTGAATGACCACAGGGTAGCTTGCCAAGTAATACTGAACCCAACCCAAGGGAACAGCTCAACGCAATTAATGTTTAAGATAAAGAAGGATTCGGTGAGCCTGAGCTAGAATTGATGCAAGAAACTGTGGTGAGTAAGGGTAAAGGTGAGGTAAGTCATAATGAAAACAAAACGGTGAATGTAGAATACAAACCTCGTGTCCCATACCCTAACGCGACAAGGAAAGACTGCTTAGACAAATAATTCGCTAAATTCCTTAAACTTTTGAAAAAATTACATATTAACTTACCGTTTATTGAAGCTCTGTCGCAGATGCCGAATGCAATGAAATTTTTAAGAGAGCTTTTAGCAAATAAGCAAAAGTTGGATGAGGCGTCGAATTTAGAGCTAAATGCAGTTTGCTCAGCTATTCTACAGAATAAGCTACCCTACAAATTGAAAGATCTAGGGAGTTTTACAATTCCTTGCTTAATTGGTAGTTTAGATGTGAATAATGAATTAGCGGATTTAGGGGCTAGTATTAACGTCATGCCTTACAAAATGTTTAAGCAACTAGGTCTTAGGAAACCTAAACAAACTAGGATGAGCATTCAATTGGCAGACAAAACTATAAGATTTCCTAGGGGAATTATTGAAGATGTACTAGTGAAAATAGATAAGTTCATATTTCCCGTTGATTTCGTTGTTCTAGACATAGAGGAGGATAACAACACCCTTTTGATTTTAGGGAGGCCCTTTTTAGGAACTGCTAAAAAAAGTATTGATGTAGGCACAGGTGAGCTCACACTTCGTGTGGGAGGCGAAACGATCACCCTTCAAGCTGGTAATTCTGGCAACACATCAGATATTGAAGGTAATTATCCATACCACTCTACTAAAATTGATAATATGACGCAACCTACTTTGCAAAAATTAAGTTTGAAAGAAGCTCACGAGCCATGTTCTAGCAAACATAGAAGACCCATTCATGAAGAATGAAGGCTACAAATACAGGATCTAGATGAATGGCGAGCACATAAATAGAGAACAAACGATAAACTAGAACTATGCCAGAACAAGCTCGATACCTCTCCAAATCAACTTAAGGTTGGAGATAAAGTCTTACTAGATGCCGCAGATCCTCACATTGTCACCGCCAACAAAAATGAAGAAACTCCTCTTACGGTACTTAGTCTTTTCCCATTCGGTACAGTGGAGGTAAGTCATCCCAAGTTCGGCACTTTTAAGGTAAACAACACCCATCTAAAACCTTATTTAGATAAGATTGATAGCAGGAATGAGGAGTATGAAATCCTTAAACCACCATGACCATCCAACGGAGAGGTAAGCGAGCTTAGACTTTAAATAAGCACTTTTCGAAGGCAACCCGAGCACTAATTATATTAACTTCTTTAAATTTTAGTGTTTAAACACCTAACCTACTAACGAAGCTCTTGAAAATAGGTACACCACAGAGACACGGCCAACCACACGGGCGTCCTTAGGACCGTATGGAAATAGGGCAAAAATTTCCCCAAAACACGGGCTGCGGTAAACCGCCACGACCGTACGACATGGCCGTGGACAAACCTGTCAAAACAACATGGGCGTGCGACGCGCTCGTGCCTTAGGACCGTGGTTGAAACTGAGAAACTAACACGGGCGTGCGACACGCCCCTGTCGAACAACTATGGTCAAACTTGTCAAATTAACACGGGCGTGGGGCTGTCATACATGGGCGTAGGGCTGTCATACACGGGCATGGGAGAAGCGAACGAAGCTAGACACGCTAGTGCAACATGGCCGTGTGCACCAACACGCCCACGGTACACGGGCATGTGTCCGATTTCAGACTCGCCAAATAAGAAAAACACGAAACATAAGGGCTAAAATTGGGGCACACGGGCGTATCCCCTAGCCGTGTGGCTGCACTATTCATTGTTTTCCCAACTCAAAAACCCTAACCCTAGCCGCTGCAAGTCCACACGGCCTCCTTACCATGCCCGTGCGCCACCTCCAACTACATTTTTGACACCTTTTCTCCTTTTCCTAGCGTTCACTATGTCGTCTTCGTGAGGGAAGAAAACCGCCATCCCCGCTTCCAAGAAAAGGAAAGGAGCATCATCTTCCTCGAGCCCCATCGCGAAAATAAGCCATCCTTTTCTATAGTTCCCCAACGGGCCCCAAGAAGAGCTCTTTCAAATATTACGGGCTCGACCTTTAACAGTGGGCCGATGCATCGACTGGGCTGCTGTCGAACAAGTACAATTGGCTGATGTAATCCGGGCCCTCCTTACCACCGATCTGTGGGAACTATTCTTTGAGATCATCGAGCCAACATACTTAGAGCTGACAATGGAACTATGCTCCACGTTCCATCTTCAAACGGTAATGACGAACTATGATGATCCCGGCACAATCCAGTTTCGCTTAGGCAGATTAGTCCAGAATTCTGCACTGCGTTGGGTTTATATACCGAGGAGTTCAGAGAGGAGAATGACTTACATGCTCTCGACCACCACATTCATCGTTCTCCCTCACGTTGCTGGGACACCCTTGTCCCACGTTCGGCCAACTACGACCCTAGTCGTACCAAGGCATCATGTCTCCCTCCGTCTTTAAGGTATCTCTATTCTATTTTATCTCACACTTTAAAAGGGCGGAGAGAGAGCACCAGTGTCATCACTACCCACGATCTCTACTACTTATGGTGTATGTCAAACAGGCATGTTTCCGATCTTTCATACTTTATAGCCCTTGCCATCCGCTACCAGACGGAGCGACATCAGATGGGGGTCATCTCTATTGGCCCCTATGTGACTCGACTGGCCCGATACTTCGAACTCCTCGACACTGCGGCCTAAGAATCATCCCTGACCCTCATTGGCCAGATGTCTCCACAAGGCATCTCGAGCATCCTTAGTATGAGGATGATCGAGAGGCACCGAGGAACCTACCCTCCCTAATATTCTCTCATCCAATCCACTGAGGAGAGGGCTCCAGGGGACATTACTGATGATGTCCCTACCCAACACGAGGACCCACCTTCCCAGCCACCACCACCCTCTTGTCCAGTTCGTGCGACGGCTTCATATGCTGACATCTCTGAGCGCCTCAACCGATTTGAGCAGTAGTGTTTTCAAATATTTGACAACATTGATGCTACCCTCCAGCAGATCTGTCAGCCCTTCCACATCTCATCGCCACCACCACCTCGCGAACCATCCGGCGATGATGATGTTTACTTTAGTTTTATCTTTATTTTTTTTAAATTCTACTTTTAATTTTGTTTTCATTTTTATTTTTATTTTAAGTTTTTATTACTTTAACTTTTAACATTTAAATGTTATTTCTTTTTGTTATTATCTTATTTATTAGGTTTTATTAATTATTTTCAATCTCGGCTATTTCTTTATGAGTAATTATTCTACCTAATATCCCCTAAACAGTTCCTGCTTTTATCACATTATAACAAGCTCCAAAGCTCACAATCACTTAAGGAACTTCAAACTCCATTGGAAAAGGTTCTCCACAACTGCCATGCCCTACTCAATGACAAGATATAATATTCTTTTGACACAAGACTTGTGGTGCCCAACCTCTACCACCACTGGAGTATCCTCCTCCACCTCCATAACACCAAACTAAGGAATTCATTCATTCAACACTCAGGAAGTTTCAATTTTCTCCTTATCTTATGATCTTATATTTTCTTATTTATCTATCTTTGTACATTGAGGGCAATGTACATCTTAAGTGTGGGGGGGTAATCATTTCATTATCCGAAAAATCCCTGACTATTGCTTTGTTCTCTTGTAAATCTCTCATATCACGTTTAGGATGAACTTTGATTGACTGATGATTTTGTTTGATTATCTTAAACTAAAACATAGGCATTTATGCATTGATTGTTTAAACTTTAAGACGTTAGAGAATCAAGCATGATAAGTTGATTTTTAAGAATTTAAAATTTTAGGTTGTTTCCCCAAGTTTAGGTATTATCTTGAATTGAATTTTTGAGCCTTTTGATCATCTATTAATTCTTTCATGCTTACTTTTATTAATGCTTTGAGTGTGTCAATATTGAATTGTTATTCTAGAACTTGTTTGATTATGCATGTCAAGACCGCACTATTTGATTTGATATGTCAAGATGATAGAGGCACTTAGGATTAACTCACTCATGCCATGAAAAGCCTACCTCCACGATTAACCCTTAGTAAACCCCTTTGACCCTAACAAGCCATTTCTTGTATGACCCTCAATATTAACCCTTAACCCATTATTGTTGAAATCCCCTTAAATTAATTTGAACCCTATTTTTATCGAGATTTGAGTTGAATAAATTGTTTAGCTATGTCTTAATAGTTAGTCTATGTTATTTGACTTGTTCTTAAAAAAAGAATAATGTTTACATATTAGTAGTTATCTTCTGTTTGTAAGCTTCATTATTCAAAATCCATAGTCAGAGAAGAAGCTATGTTGTACGTAAGTGATGATTAAATATTTTTCTAGTTAAGTAATTTTTCAAATAAATCTCGATTCTAACCTTTTCTTTCATGTTGTGACCATACCCCCTAACCAAGCCTCGTTACAACCCTTTAAAAACCTTTTAATTGATGCATCATCTTGATTTACAGTCGTTGAGATTTGATTTTAATGCAAGCCTATGGTAATAACTTTTCATATTGACTGATGAGTGCTAATTTCATTGTCCTTAAACACTTCGAGTGATTTGAGTAAATCTTTAGTGAGGATGTTAAACTCTGTGAGGTTCCGAATCAATGATAACTACTTAGATGAAGGGAGATGCCTAAGTTTTACATGATTAAATACTCAACTTGGAATGTTTGAAGCTTTAATGTTCTTTTAGTTGAATTCTCAATGTATGATTACTTATGAGATGGTTTGAGATATTATTGATAGGAATTATCAGTTGAGAAAAAGGAATTTTTAATTATAATTTGAGGATTTTGCTTGAGGACAAGCAAACGCTTAAGTGTGGGGGTATTTGATAAACCGTAATTTATACATATTTTTAGCCCATGCTTAACGCATTTTATGAATGATGTTTCCTTAGAATTAGTGAATTCGATGCTCTTAATGCCTTAATTTCATGTTTTACCCTTAGGTAAGCATATGAGAGCGAAAGGAACAAGAAACGGGTCAAAAATGGAGAAAATGGGCCAAAGTACAAAATCAACACGGCCTAGACCTTTTCACACGGCAGCTCAAACAGCCGTGTCAATTTAGCAGAATTAAAAGCATGACTCACACAGGTAGAACACACACCCGTGCCAATCTAACAGGCTCGAACACGGCCTAAAGTAATCGTACACGGGTGTGTCCCTGCCGAGCCTAAGTTGAGTCTAATTCGAAAAAGGTTACTTTTGAGGGTTCTTAGGCATTCCAAAGCCTATAAATACACCCCAGAGGAGGAAGAAAAGGGAGACAGAGAATAGGGAGTAAGGAATTACTCCAAGGAAGCTGATTGATCCATCTCAGAAGCCGGATTCACCATTAAGACTAAAGATTTCTCCTCAATTTCCTTTTCAGGAGTTTTGGGTTTTCTTTATGTTTTGTAATCTTTATTATTCTGAGATGTTTTCTTATTTAGTTATGAACTAAACCCCTAAATACCTAAAGGGGATGAAACCTAAGATGAATCTTGTTATTATTTTCTGAATCGTATGATAAATATTTAACTTGTTCTTAATTATGTGTTCTTAGTTCTTGTTTTGGTATTTCAGGATATCACTTCAAGTTACTACTCTTAGGAGGAATAGACCCTGACTAAGAGTAACTTTGTCATAATTAACCGGAGTTGATTGCGTGCCTAGAGATAGGGTGACAAGATTTTGTCAAATTAGGGTGAAACCTAATAAGGGAATCCATAAAATGAGTTAATGCAACCCTAGGGTGTTAATTAGAGAAAAAGTCTCAGTTATTCAACCTAGGGATTAGACGTTATTAGTCTTGAATAGGGATAATAACATAATTTAGGGATTTCTACGGAACAAGTTAAATGAATAAATCGTCCAGTTCAGAGCCAGAATAACAAATAAAAGTCTAGGTGGATTTTTCCTTAGGTATTGTCCTTAATCAATCGTTTTCCCAGAAGTAATTTCCCAATTCTATTTTCTGTAATTTCTTAGTTTAATTAATTAGTTAAAACAAACCCCTTAATTTCTTAGGCTAAATAATAAAAAGACAGTCATTACTAATACTATTAGTCCTTTGGGTCCGACAATCCGGTCTTGCTAAAGTTATACTACTGTTTGATAGGTACACTTGCCTACGTCGTGATAATAGTTAGTTTCAAGAGCGATTAATTATAAATTTATAAAACTTATCACGAAAAAACACGATCATCCTCCAAACTATTTGATGATTCAGCTTGTGGTGGTTTTAGGGCTTGTTGGTTAAACCTTATGGTTTGATTGGGTCTATGCTGTATGTGATTATTGTTTGGTCTATTTTCTTGGGTACTCTAGGAAAAGTTTGGATGATTACGCCATGGTGGATTGTAGAAGTTGCATTGCCTTACATAACAAACTGACTTAGGGTTTGAAGGCTAATTCTGGAAAGAATGACCATCACTACTATACAAACATGAAACAACATCATACTGACATCGTAATTGAGCTGCAAGATTATTCAAACCATTAGTAGTAAACTATTTTAACATTGAGGAAATAGAAGATACATGAGCAAAGAGTGAGGTTAGTGCGTCCACTTCATGCACTCTAGCTACACGTCTTCCTCAAACTACTTGATTTGTTGGCCATTGGTAATTATTGCTAGTGATCCTCTCGATGATCTCATAAGCCTCGTCATAAGACTTCGCACCATTCGTAGAAGCATCAACCATTAAACTTATGTGTGTGTTGAGACCATTGTAAAACATCTCCATTTGGATACAATAAGGAATCCCATGATGAGGACACTTACGAAGTAATACCCTAAAATTTTCCCATGCCTTATATATGTTGCACTGCTGGGACGCCCTATGGTGGAAAGGTAAAATTATTTCAGCGGTCCAAACAAGGAATCCATGCATGAGGAACGAATCAGGAAGAAAAGGTTTGAAAATTATACCTTTTGTACTCTGAAAAATAGGAAGGAACCACTATTGTTTTAGTCCCCTTCATACGCTGTCGATCCAAAGCCGCAATAGAATCGTCTCGGCCTCTACGTAGTCCAACTTGTTTTGAACGACCGAACAAAAACTTTCACTGAACGTTTTAGAGAGTTTTTATAAAAAGAAATGCAGCTGCTAGACCTAGGTTCCTTTTCTTTTTGTGGTTAATATTGGTAAACACTCTTCTGCACCCTAGGCTTTTATTTTATGATTCCTTTCCTTTTATTTAATATTCCCTAAAAAAATAGAATCCACTCTTTGGTGCCAAAATATATATGAAAATATCACAGTGTAATATCCTTTCCAAAAGGATATTAATTTCCATATATATTTTATGTTTGACTGAAATTAATTATTATAATACTTTATTTTAATAATTTCGATAAATAGCTCATAATTAATATTTTATATGAATCAAATTCATACATTCATTTTAATTATGTTCTCTATTCTTGTACAACGAATTTGTACATATATTGTGTTTATTATTTAATTATCAAATTAAATTAATTAATATAATTATCGTGACAGTTAAATTTAATACGAACTGTGTTCAGATTCTATTCATTTCAACCATAGGGTGTGACCTTGTAAGCTCTTATAACATTAGTAGTAATACTAGAACACTTCTAACGTTACAAGCAATGAGTGGCATCTAACAATGCATTATCGTTACTTAAGTTAAAAGAAGTTGTGGTTCACCGCAACCTTTCTGTGATAAATTTTCATGTATTATATCCTTTTTGACCTTTATATCTCGATTAGACACAAAAATAGTCACACTTGCAAAATCCAATCTCATGTTTCTTGATACCTGAAGTAGACTACAATAAACAAATAAGTGTAATATATCATATTAACTTAATTGAGCATGGCCATGCATGTAACGCCCCAAAAATCTCAAAACCCAAAAATCCTGAAATCCTAATTTTTTTTTTTGTTTTCGGTTTTGATAAAAATTATGTTTTATGTTCCTAGCCATGTGATAATTATAGTAGGTCTTAATTAAGGTTTGAGTTTGAACTTAGGAATAAATGAAATTATAGTTTAATTGTTAAAAGAATCAGGGTTGGCAAGTAGTTGGGCTTTTAAATAAAAATGGGGGAAAAATAGCATCAAAAAGCCTTGTGGAGGAGTGGCTAAGTGGCGCCACTTAGAGAGCAGGGAGGTGGCATTTGTAACACCTCTATCCCGTAACCGTCGTCGGAATAGGAAAGGGGTATTACTAGACTTGTAACTCATGTCAGAACAGTAAAATTTTAAACTTTTCTTGAAATAAAGATCATTCATTTAGATAAATGCTAAATACAGCCAGGGATAAAATTAAACTTCTATAAGTACACATTTAAAGGATGCCATTTTCGCATGGCTTATATACATTAACCAGAGTATTATTCCGCTACTAGTCTATTCTATGCATGCCATAAAATAATCCAAAACATAGTAGTACCAAATAGTGAATAGTGATGGTGTGACGAGTTATTGACGATCCCCGAGCAAAGGCCAAATTTGATAATCTATAAAACAGAGAAACGTAACAACAAAGTAAGCTTTCAAGGCTTAGTAAGTCTTAAGTAAAACAATTAACTTTGCTGGATTAAATACATTTATAACTTCTACAAAATCCAAATGAAGTCTCGATGGGCTTAATAAGCCTACACAAGTACATAATACATACCTGGCCAACTTAATGTGCTGAACATCCGTAATTGTTGATTTATTATTAAGTCGCTTAAGATTAGACCTTACACAAATAACGTTTTGCAATGTCAAGATATATCACCATTCGGTCAAATAGATTAAACCCTATGTATGCACATGTAATTCATCTATTTCATCCAAACTTAAGAGTATATACCCCTTCGCATTTAAAAAAAACATCAATGCTATTTTTAGTTTAATCAGTCGAACTAACACATAACACTATAATCACATTCGGTTTCCATATTTGGAAACACATATTCATGTTTTCATATTACATAAACAATTTGATAGAGTCAATACTCGTTGAATATAACTTATAACCATCTCATAAGTGATTCCCAAAGTACATTTGTAATACAAATGAAATCGAGTTCACATAGCAAGTAAGTATCACTTACCATGTACTTAACCTTTGTACACACTTACGTTTCCATAGTTACCAATTATCAATTCAATCTTTCAATACCTCTAACCACTTAATCATATGCACTCATTTGGGCACATACATAAATGTATACATGTATTTAGGAGCTTAGTTCTTTAGTTCATATTCACATTAATATTTCAAATAATCAAATCATGACAAGTATTAAAGTTTCAGATATCGTATATAAGGGACTTTGAACATATTCCTTATCACATATACATAAATGACCAAACATAATCCATGCCTTGTATTTGCACATCCTGCCGAATACAACTCAAATTAATAAATATTTATGAAACTAATTAAATCCTTATCTTAAAGATATACAAATGGTCTTCAGTTTGAAATAATTCAAGACACTTAGCCATAGCCTACTAGGTTTTAAAAAAAAATCTGAATCCAGTTACCGGTACCAAGCCTGCGAAACTTTAAGCCCGGATATATCATCATAGTTAATTTACAAAGTTGTATACACATCAATTCACATACCTTCGATTTTTCAAACACGGAAACACATTAATAAGGTATCACTTCATTCGAACTTATTTGTATCTCAATATAGCTAGTCTCATTTCACAAGAGCCATTAGGCCACATCACGTAGTCAGTGAGTCTTAACCCGGATACTTTCCAAATTCCATGTATATTTAATCACATGTTGCCACATTTCACACAAACTATCACCATTGTAATTCATTAACCTCATTCGGATATAAGCATATAGCATGTACCTTAACTTCATGTCATAATATCATTCGAATTTAATACATATATATATCCCTTTCAATAAACTTCCAACTAAATAAGAAAATACACACATGACTTACATTCTTCTCATGACAACCATTCGGCTAAACAACATATAGTCACTACACCTTTAATTTATAAAACTATCAACACATATTTCATATACATTGCTTACGTTTATAAAATAGCCATTCGGATAACTTACACACATTTAAATTTTAGCCATTTTGGCCTCACCACCTATATATTTATCTTGTACATCAATTCAGCAATTGCTTATAAGCAACTAAATTAGTTTCATCAATGTTTACAACAAAATCACAGATTTACTACAAGCTATTTTCTTGAGCAACAATCATTAAATTATCTGTAACTGGAGCTACGGAACTCCAAATGAAGTGCCGTAAATTTTTCCCAAAAATAAACTCATATATCTTCTATCCATAAAATTTTCAAAATTTTTGGTTTGGCCAATAAAAACCAGAATTTTCTTAAAGTTTCCCCTATTTCACTGATTGACTATACTGACCACTCTTCACTATGAATCAGATTTCTCATTGTACAGATTTCGAAATATGTTCTTGTTTATTTCATTTAAAACTAGACTAATTAAGGAGTCTAGAATATAAATTTTATCTTATAAAAATTTTTTTTACTATTTATAATGATTTTCTAAAAACAGGAGAGGGGATTTCAGATTCATTCTGACACTGTCACACACAACTTTAAATATCTCTCTATAGGAAATTCCTTTGCTTGCACTGTTTATTTTATAAGAAACTAGACTCATTGAGCTTTGATTACATATTTTATTCAATCTCTAATTTCACTCCAACAATTTATGGTGATTTTCAAAAATCATGCTACTGCTACTGTCCTAAGCAGATTATTACAATTTGCTCTTAAATTTCCAAGTCCAAACACTTAAGAACTTACCATTTGAGTTTAAAACATATCATCATATATAAGTACTTCTTATTATCACATACATATCATAATTTAAATATCACTTTTCTAATAACCAATCGGCTAAGGCTCATAGAAGTAACTTATTCCTTATCATTTTACTATAGGTAATTACACCAATTCATAGTCCCATCTTTACCCGTATTCCATATCATTCTTCATTATAACTAAAATTATATGCTAGAAACTTACCTCGGATGTTTTCAACAGCTATTCTGGGTAGGCTATTCGATTGCTTTCTCCTTCCCCTTATCTGATTTAGTTCCTCTTTGCTCTTGAGCTTTAAAATTAAACAATTGAATTTGTTTAATTACCTACTCAACTTTAATTCTTTAATAATCACATTTGATAATCATATAACCTCCATACATGTTAAGTTTTATAAAATGTACTATGACTCGATATCATGCCTATTATTTACATGAACTTATCTATATATAATATATATATATATATATGTATAACTGAATGTCTCTATGTCACAAGGTACTTACCTAAGGCATATATTTATATACCTATGTGTGACTAACATAATTTAATCAATTACTCATTTTTATGCACAACCACGTACACACATATATATAATCATAACATGCCTTAATATCTCATATACCACATTCGGCCCTAACCATTCAAATTTAGTTTTCATATCACAAATTTCATTTCATGATCAAATGTAGCAATTTGCACATTGGTTCCATCTATGCTAAACAATGACTGAATATACATTTCGAAGAAATAACTTACTTAATATATAACTCACATTACCAAGTACATATAACCTTAATGACGAATGTATATCACTCCAATTCCTATGACCTAGCCATTTACCCCTTTTTAGCTGAATATCCATAAAACATCTAGTTCACATACACAAACACAATCTCTTAAGGCTTATTATATTTTCAAGTACAAATCAAATTTATATAACCGAATATACTTATATTTTTAACTCATCAACCGATTTTTAATCATATTTTTCCCTAATACAAATGCATTCGGCAATGACCACAACCATTTAACCAACTTTAAAACAAACCATAACATTTTAAATTTATTTTTATTCCTACCCCTTTTTGACCGAATGTACACACCAAATAAAACTCAACTAAACAACAACAATTTTTTCTTTCCAAAATACACATACACACATACGACAATTTCAATTCATACTTTTCAACCATGAATTCTACTTATTTAGCCATCATTCAAGCTATTTAACATCTAACTAACATCTTCCCAAAAACTTATCAAAATAATATCAATTTAGCACTTGCCGAATGGACACTTGTTCATTAATTCATGAATTTAAACCATGGGTTATCTATGTTATGTATTCATCATCTAATTTCATAATCAATTACAAATAAAAAAATGGCATTACATACCTTTAAATGGAGACAGCCATGGCCGAATGCCTTGGCTTATTCTTCACCATTTTTTTCTTTCCCAAATTCGGCAATCAAGAAAGGAAATGAACATCTATCTTTTTTTTTTATCATCTTTTATTGTTTTACTAATTAATTTATTTCAAAACTAAAGCTATTACCTATTATAATACTTAAATAAAACATATATTATACATCAACCATCATTTATGGCCGGCCACTAAACAAAATTGGTCCATTTGACATGCAAATCCCTCATGTTAACATTTCATGCATTATTTGACACTTTACAAATTTACCTATCACACTTTCAAGTTTTATCACATGAGTCCTATCTTATGAATTTTACATACAAATGACAAAATCAAAGCATGAAACTTTCACACATGCATTTACACATATAATAAACATAGAATTTAACAGTTAATTATTTTTATGACTCGGTTTTGTGGTCCCGAAACCACTTTTCGAGTAGGGTCAAGTTAGGGATGTCACAGCATTAGTAGCTAGCAAGGAGATCCAAGGTTCGAATCCTAGCTTAGTATGTTTAGAAGTTTAATTTTGGACTTCTAGAAGGATGGTAGTGGCGTGAAAGAGGACTCCAAGGGAAGTGTTCAGAAGAGAAAATTAAGGAAAAGATCAAGGGGTTATTAGGGAGAAAAACGAGGAGATGAGAAGGGAGAAGTGATAGAGCTGAATTGGGAATTGGGCATGGAAAATTCAGCTATAAGGGCTATGAACAGGGGCCGAATACAGGGTTTCCAGGCTACTACCGAAATTCTTCTTCACCTTGTTGCCAGAAACCCGTTTCTCCAAAAGTCGAAAACCCTTTTCTTTTCAAGATCCAAAAAGTCGAAAACCCTTTTGTTTTTCTTTCTTTTCTTCCTGCCGATTTCTATTCTTCTCTACACAATTTTCTTTGTTTCACTTAGCCGATTTCTTCTTCTACTCTTCTTCTTTAATATGTACCAAATAAACCTTATTCACCATACTAAATTTGAAAAGCCAAAAAGCTGAATCTCTCAAGGGCTGAATACTCTTTGACCGAATATAGTGGAATTACTGTCAGATCTCGATTTTGGATTCCTACCGATTTGCTCTTCAGATCTAAGAAATACGAGTGTTTAGTGATCAAAGTAAAAGTTAGTAGAGGCTTGGCTTTCAGGTAAGGTTATGGTGAGATTCTAGCTTTTGGTAAAGTATTCGATAAGTGTGTAAGATTAATCTTTGAGTGATATCGATTGTAGGTTTGGGCTAAGGATATGGCATCGCGCTTGCTTACCAGGTGTGTACATACACTACACACACACTATGAATCGGCAAAAGCCGAAATGCTGAAATGCCAAAAAGTCGAAAGTTTGGCTACGGCAGTCTTGCGAGTGCGTGAACACTCGTAAGGGAGAGACCGATAGGTTTCCTAATACCCACAGGCGATTCCGTGGACTTGGGTTGTGATTTGGCCATACGAGTCAGAATGGGCTAAATGGGCCGATGGGCTGTTAGGCCCACAATAGGCAAAAACTGAATATTGATGCTATGTGATAGGAATTTGTATGTGAGCATGAATATGAATGTGACTGGGCCTAACGGGCCATATAAATGTGTCTGGGCCTAACGGGCCACATAAATGTGATTTGGGCCTAATGGGCCATATACAAGTGATTTAGGCCTAATGGGCCATATGAATATGATTGGGCTTAATGGGCCAGATACAGGTATGTGAATTTGTTTGGACTTTGTAAGGGGTTTTAGGCCTAGTATATGATCACTCCATAAGACTTAATTAATATTTTGTGACCGTGGACAAGTCATACGGTTAAGATGTGGCAATAAGTATATGCATGTCTAGGATTGGATCTAGAGAGAGCTTGGTATTTAAGCGGTTTTAATGACCCACCTCCTCTTTTCTGGAATCCTACCTGGTGCATAGTATTCGTTCATCTTAGCTCGAGGGACTTGTTAACGGGCCAAGGCAAGTGAAAATCATAATTAAGGGAAAATTATCGAAATGCCCCCAAGGGCAAAAATGACCAAAATACCCCTATGTGTTAAATGTAAATTTATTGAATGTGACATGCCTATTTGCTGCATATATATGATATTCTGCTTAGGTTGCATGTGGGATGGGAAATATGGAACGGAGGAAGTATATGAGGATCGCATGGTTGCTTGACAATCGTGGATCCACTGACGGCTTTTAAAGCCCAATATGTAAATGAAGGTAGTTTCGCAACCGGGCTGCCATTGGTGTGTGGGCTGGGTGGGTCGATATTTATATCCCCACATGGTGTGATGGGAGACGAAGCTGGTGTGTAGCGGATGAATGATTTTGATCGGTTTGTATTGCATGTTTGGTGATTCTTCTTTGAATGCTTGTTTTTTCTTCATAGAGGGTTGTACACACTGAGTTTGCAAAAACTCACCCCCTCTTTTATTTTATTTTCAAGTGATGCTCAGTAGAAGGTTCGATGTCAGGAGGGACTCTGGGGGTGGTGGCTAGCAAGATAAATCGAGACTTGGTTTTTTTTTAAGCATTTAAGTTTTTATTTCTTTTTAAGTATGCTCAGACCAGATTGTAATAAGGTTTTCATTATGTTATTATTACTTGAATTATTATTATTATTTTCATTGTATCTATGAGAAGTTGAACATGGATTTCTTAAGTTGTAGTATGTTTTCTACGCTTCCGCAACTAAAATTTCTAAGTGCTTTATTTCATCAAATCTTATGTTTGAACAAGTTTTTAGTTAAGATTCTTTCTTATTTTAAGAAAGGTTTTCAATGAAAACACGATTTTTGCTAAAACACTTCAATGTGACACACCGGATCAGGCCGTAACGTCCGGGCCGGGTTTGGGGTGTTACAATGCATTTCTAATCTCACCTTATCAAGTGGCCTAAGATATGGTTCCCATTATGTAGGAGGGACAAATCTTATCTCGATCAATCATATCCCACTACGTAGATTGTGGCATACCCAACATCAGTATTTATAGTACAACCTATTATAGTAGACATTTGATTGTGTTAAATATACGACTCACTATGTTGGGATATTGATGATCTCAAGTCTAAGAAGTGTATACATAGTTATCACTATGAGTAATGTTGTGACTATTATATAAGAATCCAAGAAACATACTCATAGCAGGTCAGTCCAATATGTCATTCACTAACATATACTCATGTATTGATTTTGACATCCCTATGTTAATGACAACACTTTGTCATCAATCAACTACTTGTTAATCTTAATGCATTATTTTATTCAAAGCCCACAATAATACTCGACTAATGACCCTTTAAGAATAATCATATTATTCTCAGGACATTATTATAAAATAGTTTATCTATATACATAGAAAAAAATTAAAATAAAAATGGCAATGCCTTATATTAATAAACGAGGTAAAATGGGTATGTTATTACAATCATCTCATGAATTGTCTTTGGGCATACTCTAACAATCTCCCACTAGCACTAAGACCAATCACTCATATATCTAATACCAAGTGACTTAGTGTGACGATCATGCTTCTGCTGTGTCAGAGGCTTTGTAAGTGGATCAGCAATGTTATCATTTATTTATACTCTGCAAATTTCCATATCTCCTCGATTAATGATTACTCATATGAGATGCAAGTGTCTAAGTATATGTTTAGATCGCTGGTGAGATATGGGTTCCTTTGCCTATGCAATGGCTCCATTATTGTCACAATGAAATTCTATTGCATATGTTATGCTAGGCACAACCCCTAGTTCTAATATGAACTTCTTGATCCAAATAGCCTGTTTTGTAACTTCACTAGCTACAATATACTCGGGCTCTATTGTAGAATCAACAACTGTACCTTGCTTTGAACTTTCCCAACTCACAAGTCCACCATTAAGGCAAAACACAAAACCCGATTGCGATTGTGAATCATCCTTGTCGGTTTGGAAGCTAGCGTGTAACATTTTACACTTAGCTATTTGTCACCTCCATATATAAGGAACGTATTCTTAGTCCTTCTCAAGTACTTAAGGATATTTTTAATTGCTACCCAATGACCTTCACTGGGATCTACTTGATACTGACTCGTTATGCATAAAGTATATGATACATTTGGATGAGTACATAGCATGGAATACATGATAGACCTAATAGCCGAAGCATATGGAATCTTACTCATTCACTCTCTCTCTTGTAGAGTTGAAGGACACATTTCCTTCGAAAGTAAGATACCATGTCTCATAGATAAGAATCCTTTCTTAGATTCTTCCATAATAAAACTTTTCAATACTTTATTTATGTATGTTCTTTGGCTTAGACCTATGAGTTGCTTTAATCTATGTCTATAGATTTTTATTCCTAAAATATACGTTGCCTCACCCAAGTACTTTATAGAAAAACAATGTCCTAACCAAGTCTTAACAGATTGTAGGGTAGGTATGTCATCTACATAAAATACCATGAATACAATAGTGCTCCCACTAACTTTCTTATACACATAAAGCTCATCTTTGTTTTTGATAAAACCAAACTCTTTGATTTCATCATTAAAATAAAGATTCCAACTTTGAGAAGCTTGTTTCAATCCCTAAATGAATCTTTGTAGCTTGCGTATCTTTCTAGCATCTTTCATATCGACAAAACCTCTAGGTTGTGTACTGTACACATCCTCTTCCAATTTTCCATTAAGGAAAGCTATTTTGACATCCATATACAATATTTCATAATCATGAAATATAGCTATTGCGAGCAAGATCTAGATGGATTTAAACATAGCAACAGGAGAAAAAGTTTCACCATAGTCGACACCATGAACATGGCGAGAACCTTTAGCGACCAATTGCCCTTTGTTTTTTTGTACATTACCATCCATGTTGGTTTTCTTTTTGAAAACCCATTTGCACCGTATGGGTTTAACACCTTCAGATGGGTCAACTAAGATACATACTTAGTTTTTGAGCATAGAATCAATCTAAAACCTCATGGCCTCTAACCATTTCTCAGAGTCTAGGCTCGCCACTGCTTCTTCATAAGTCCTAGGCTCATATTGATCCGTAAGAAGAACATCACATTGTGTTGTGACCAGAAATCCATATCTCTCAGGTGCATGGCATTCTTTTAATGATCTACGCGGTGGTTGTGTTTCTACAGTAGTTACTTGTTCCTCAATTTCTTATGGAACCTATTGTTGTTCTATCTCTGGTTCAGTGGTATTTTGTGGTTCTCGAATGTTTTCAAGTTTAATCTATCTCTCACTTCCTTTTCTAGAGTCAAATTCTCTTTATAGAAAGACACCAGTCCAAGCAACAAACACTTTATTCTTAGTAAGATTAAAGAAATAATGTCCTCTAGTTTCTTTCAGATATCCCACAAATATACACTTTACAAATTTGGGTTCAAGCTTAGTAGACGTCTGACATTTAACATAAGCTTCACAACCCCAAATCTTTATAAAACACATATTGTGATGTTTCCCAGTCCACATCTCATATGACATATTTTGAACCGATTTAGATGGAATTCGATTCAATGTGACAACAACTATCTTAAGTGCATGTCCCCAAAAGGAAGTCAGTAGATTAGCATGACTCATCAGTGATCAAACCATGTCTAACAGAACTTGATTTCTTCTCTCAAAATCTCCATTCCATTGCGGAGTACCAAGAGGAGTAAGTTTTAAGACTATCCAATAGTCCTTCAAAAGGTCATCAAACTTTAGGCTAAAAAATTCTCCACCTCGATTAGATCGAAGTATCTTGATAGTTTTTCCTATAATATTTTGTACTTCAACTTTGAATTCTTTAAAATTTTCAAGGACTTCAAACTGATGGCACATGAGATAAACATACCCATATCTATTGAAATCATTAGTCAAAGTAATGAAGTACTAAAATCCACCTCTAGCATGTGTGTTCATTGGTCCACAGGCATCAGCATGTCTTAGGCCCAAAAAATCATTACCTCACTTACTTTTACCCATAAAAGGAGCTTTAATCATTTTTCCCAATAAGCAAGATTAACATACTTCAATTTTTTCAAAATTAATGAATCCAGTAAACCATCTTTATGGAGTTTGGATATACATTTCTCACTTATGTGGCCCAAAATGACAATACCAAAGATAAGTTTGATTTGATTCATTTATTTTAGATCTTTTAGTATTATGTTGTAAATGGGATTAACTTGATCTAAAATATAGAGGCCATTAACCAATTATGTCGAACCATAGAAAACATTATTAAGATAAAAGGAATAATAATGCCAAACTTATGTGGAGTTTGGATATGCTTTTCTCTCTTATGTGGCCCAAAACGACAATGCCAAAGATAAGTTTGATTTGAGTCATTTATTTTAGGTCTTAATTATTAACTTAAAACCAATTTTGTCTAAACAAGAAATTGAAATAATGTTATTTGTCAAATTGGGCACAAAATAACAATTCTCTAAACATCTCATTTAGCTAGACAAAGTCCACTAGGCAAAGACAAAGTATATGCTCCTACAACTAATATAGAAAGTCTTACTCCATTTTCAACTTGTAGGTCCACATCTCCTTTAGCCAGAGTCCTACTCCTTTATAGTCTCTGTACAGAAGTACAAATATGAGAACCACAACCAGTATCTAATACCCAAGAAGTAGTAGTTGATAAATTAATATCAAGTGGCCTTCTTCACTTCCTTAAGATAGACAGGGCAGTTCATTTTCCAATATATAGTCATACCACAATGGAAGCAATTTCCTTCCTTAGCCACCCTTCCTTTGGGTTTCAGTGCAACCTTTCCATTTTCAATTTTGGGCCTGCCTTTGCCTTTGGTATTTGCTTAACTTTAGCTTTACCCTTGCCCTTGTTATTACAGACCATCAGAATGGGCTTGGGTCCAGTCTTTTTCATGTTACCTTTATTAGTTTGCAACATGTTGAGTAACTATGGCAGAGTCTTGTCATTTTCATTCATATTGAAATTGAGGACAAACTGGTTATAGCTATCAAGCAACAATTGTAGAATAACATCAGTGGCTAACTCTTGGCTCAGTGGAAATACAAGTTTAGACAGGCTTTCAATATAGCCGACCATCTTAAGAACATGAGGCCTTACTAGGCTTCCCCCTTCTAGCTTACATTGGAAAAGGGCCTTAAAGGTATCGAACCTCTCTTACCATGCTTGTAACAACCTGGTTTTGACCCTACTCAAAATAGTGGTTTCGGGACCACAAATTGAAGTTAGAAAAATTTTTAAATATTATTTATTGTGTTTACAGTATGTGGTTAAGCATGTGTGGACGTTTCGTATGAAAATTTAATAATTTTTATGCTCAATTTGATAAAAGGACCTAATCGGCATAAAATGTAAAAGTTGCTTGCCATATGTTAATTGTGCCTATTTGTTATGTCTTTTTAAATGAGAGATATTTATGCTGAGAATAGACCATTTGAATAATGAATAAACATAAATACCTATAGTTAATGGAATTTTATATGCTATTAATTAAGGGCAAAATTAGTATTTGGTAATTAAAGTTATATTTAATAAAACAAAACATAAAATAAGGCCATTATCATGTTGTTTTGCCAAAAATCAAAGGAAAAAGAAAAGATAAAAGCTTGCTAGGGTTCGGCTATGGTTTGGCTTGATTAAGATCAAGAACAAAAGAAAACGAAATTAGATCGAGGGAAGTCGAAAGTCGTCGAGTAGTCGATTCCGTTCATCCAAATCCGTATGAGGTAAGTCAATATACAAATAAATGTGTTTTGAATTGAATTATTATTGTTTATATGATATTGAACAATGATGAATAATTATATGAGTTGAGAACGAGATATCCGAGCAAGTTTCAACAAAGTTTCGACGTCCGAAAGTCTCGTACGAACCATAGGAATAGTTAAGATACATATGTCATGACATAAGATCCGATATGTATTTTCGTGTAAGACCAGGTCTGGGACGTTGGCATCGACTTATAATTTACGTGTAAGACTATGTCTGGGACATCGACATCATATTTGAATCCGTATAAGACCGTGTCTGGGATAGTGGCATTGATATTTAATTACATGTAAGACCACGTCTGGGATGTTGGCATTGTACGAGCTTTTTGAGCTATATGAGTATCCTTATTGATTCCAAACGGTTCAACGGGCATTCCGAGAAAATGAATGACTATATGAACATGTATCTGATTCAGGTACGTTTAAAATGTATGTTAAGATTGAGAATGAAAAGTAAACATATGTATATATATGAGAACATATGAAATATGTTTGCATTATGTTGAAATGTGATGTACATATGAGCAAATGGTTATGAGTATTTGAGCTAAATGAGAATTATGAACTTGACATTGAGTTATGCCATGATTGTAACACCCCAAACCCGGCCCAAAAGTTAGACCCGAAACTGGCGTGTCACATTGAAGTGTTTTTAGGAAACCAAGTTTTCATTAGAAACCCTTCTTATTTAAAATGTAGTGCATTGAAAACTTCTTAGTTTTATTTCTGAAATTCCTATTTACTTTGCAAAAGCTAATTCTCAAAGTAATCAATTTATGAAAACATGATGTTGAAAAGTTAAGTTGCGAAAAAATAGTGTTTTGAAAACCGCGATCTACTTCTAAAAAATATCAAACATAGTAAATAAATTTTCCCAAATGAAAAGTTAAGAAAGAAAATAAGAGGCCCTGTTACAACCCAAATCAAAAACCAAAGGGCTTAACTAAATAAACGAAATAGAAAAACATGTGTAGATGTGTGGATGTCTCTGAGTCCCACTGCGATACCGATCCACCTAACGCTGGGGATTACCTGCATGGTTAATAAATGGGGTGAGTTTACGAAAACTCAATGTGTAATCCCCTTACTAGAGTAAACAAGATATCTAAAACAAAAAGTAAATTGATCTAGGCGAGCCCTTTAACACTAACAGTAAAGTTCAGTTCAGAGCATACGTGGGCCACAGCCCATTACAAATCACTTGGGTCTCAGCCTTTGTCAGAATCATACCATATGCATAATGCAAAAATGTATGCTAACCCATCCCATCCAACCGTTATACACCAACTCCGTCCCCTGGTACACATTATGTGGGGATATAACTATCGACCCACCTATTCGATACACATCAATGGTAGCCTGGTTGCGGTACTACCTTCATTGCAACAAGCTGCTAGCATATATACTGCTTTAAGCCTTCAGTAGTGGTATTATAATTGGCACAAAGCCATCGGTAACTGTAATAAGTTTGGCACATAGCCATCAACTAGAGTAACATAACTGGCACACAGCCCTAGGTAAATGTGATCGACATCGAGTCGTTATTAATCATATATTGGCACAAAGCCTTAGGCAAATACGTTTGGCACACAGCCATAATCAGGTTGGCACAGAGCCACATGTAGGTTGGCGCAAAGCCATAATCAGAATAATTGGCTTTAAGCTATCGATAGCTGTATCATGTTAGGTACATAGCCATCAGCGACGGTAATATAGTCAGCACACAGTCTCGGGTAAATATGATCGACTCAGAGTAGTCAGTAATCATATATTGGGCTTAAAAGCCACCGGTGGATCCACGGTCATCAAGCAACCATGCGATCCTTAATCGGTGGATCCACGGTCGTCAAGCAACCATGCAATCCTCAATTGGTGGATCCACAGTCGTCCAGCAACCATGCGATCCTCATATACTTCCTTTGTTCCATAATTCCCCTCCATGTGCAACATAATATTATATGAATGCAGCAAATATACACACGGCATACAAAATCATACCAATCACAGTCACAACAGTCCAATCACAGTCATACATTCTTAGTCAGAACATAGTCAAATCAATCAAATTGTATTATCAATGATCATATACCCTAGAGGGCAGAACAGTCTTTTTACCTATTAGGAGTATTTTAGTCATTTCACCCTACAAGGGTGTTTTGGTAAATCTCAAACCAAGGGCATTTTGGTAATTTTACAAATCAAGGGAGTTTTTGTAATTTTGTAAATAAGGGGTATTCTTGTAATTTTCCAAATCAAGGGTATTTCGATAATTTTCCAAATCAAAGGTATTTCGATAATTTTCCAAATTAAGAGTATTTTGGTAATTTTACAAATCGAGGGTATTTCGGTAATTTTACAAATTAGGGGTATTTCGGTAATTTTACAAATTAGGGGTATTTCAGTAGTTTTACGAATTAGGGGTATTTCGGTAATTTTACAAATCGAAGGTATTTCGATAAGTTCACAAGTCGAGGGTATTTCGGTAATTCTACCCTACAGGGGTATTTTTGTAATTCTACCCTACAGATATGAGATTCACATAGTCCAATCCAATATTTACTACACAATCATACAATTTACCCACTTAGGCCCATGGGCCCATTGGGCCCACATGGCCCATCCCAGCCCATCGTGGCCCAAAGCAACCTAAGCCTACGAGAGCACTCATAATGGCCTCAACCATCGCGTCAAAGCTCCCACACGTGCGCTCGCACGCTCGTGTGGCTGCCATGCCGTGTGACTGACATTTCGGCATTCTGGCATTTGCCGTTCTACAACTAGAGTAGTGCAAAATACACACCTGTTTATGAGAACACGTCGAAGTCCACGATCACCAACCTTGGCACATCCTGTATTCAGTCTTCCCCCCAACTCATCTCGTTCGCTCTATTTAAAACCAGCTTCTCACCAATTCTCATGTTAGCTTCCCGGTGTGGGATTTTACTTTCAACCACTAGGAAAATTCCTCATTCTTATGACCACTTCAACCACAGAGTTTCAGTCCAACTCCACCTCCTTCACAGCTCAAATAGCAAAATAAATACTCCACTATGCATCCCAAGACTTAAACCTCAGACATCACAGTTACACAACACGCCACCTTGCCACTCCATCACAAGGCTTTTTGTGTGATAAAAACATCCATAATTAACTTTAAGACATATGCGCTAGCATCCAGATTCACTTAAGAGAAAAACCAAAATGAATTGTAAGAGCCAAGACTTAAACCCAGGCTCCCTTACAACCTTAAGGATGCTACAACCACTAGACCACATGCTTCCTTGTGTCATTTATTTAACACAATAATTTAAAAGGCCATCATCCAAGCATCTAGAGTTTTATTGTAACAACCCTAAATTGACCCTAGTCGAAAAGTGGTTTCGGGACCACAAAACCGAGTCATAAAAATAATTAGCCGTCATATTTTATGTCTATTATATGTGTATATAATTGTGTGAAAGTTTTAAGTTTCGATTTAGTCGTTTGCATGTGAATTTAGTTAATAGGACTTATGTGTGACACTTTTGAAATGTGATAGGTAAATCCATAAGGATCTATTTAAGCATATATTGGAAACAATGGTTTTGCATGTCAAATAAACCTATCTATACCTAGTGGCCAGCCATGATGATTGATGTTGGGTAAAATGTGTTTAAGTAAATATTAAAATATGGAATTTCATTGTTTGAAATAAAATAATAATTAGTAAAATAAGGTAAAAAAAAAAAAAAGAAGTAAAGGAATGCTCATCTTTCTTCCTCATTGCCGAAAATTGGGGAAAGAAAAGCTTGAAAAAGAAACAAAGCATTCGGCCATAGCTACTTCCATTTAAAGGTATGCTTTGTGATATTTTTTTTTAATTGATGATGAGATTAAGTTGATAAGAGTATGGTTTAGTTAGCCCATAGTTAAGATTTATGGATTCTTGAGTATATATATATAACCTATTGACAAGTAGATAAATTTGGTTAATTGATGAATTTTGAAGGATGTTTGATATGTTAAGGTAGCCTAGTTGAAGAAGTTGATTTCATTGTTGGAAGTGTATTAGGAAAGGAATCGGCTATTTAGTTGTGTTATATGGCGAATATGGTTTTGGATATTTGGGTAATGTATGTGTTTTTAATTGATGGAATGAAGAGGATGCTTTAATTGTGTTAAGAAAAATTGTATGTTAAAATAAGGTTTGCTAGGCTAACTATTAAGGTGAAATACAAATGTTAGTAATTGATTTCTAGTGTATATATATGTGTGTATTAGCCAAATTTTGAACTTGAATAATGGTTTGAACACCATGTATTGTATTGAGATGGTTGAAGTGAATTTTATAGATAATTATTTGAAAAATTCGATTGTTAATATACATACTTGAATAAAATGTATACTAGGAACGTTTGAAAGAGTGATTTAGTATTAAACTGCTTGGGGACAGCAGCAGTAAGGTGATTTTGGAAAATCGCCATAATTTGTAGGAGTTGAGTTAGAAGCAGGATAAATTATGTAATTAAAGCTTGAAGAGTCTAGTTTCTTGCAAAAGAAACTATAGAAACAAAAGAGTTACTGATCTTGAGATATTTGAAATATTGTGGGGTTGAGTCGAAATGACTACTAGGTTTCCTGTTCTGTTTTTTTTTGTAAAATCAGAATAAATTGTACAAAAATGGCCTTAAGATAAAATTTATATGCTTAGATTCCTTAATGAGTCTAGTTTCAAATGAAATAAGTGAGAACACATTTTGAATTCTGTACAATGAGAAATTTGATTCGTAGTGAAGAGTGGTCAGTTTAGTCAAGCAGTGAAATTAGGTGAACTTTAAGAAAAATCTGGTATTGTTGGGCTAAACTAAAAATTATGAAAATTTTATGGATAATAGATAAATGAGTCTTCTGTCAAGAAAAATTTACGGCAATCGATTTGGAGTTTCATAACTCCAATTATAAATACTTTACTGGCTGTTGCTCAGGAAGTTAGCTTATAAGGAAATTGTAATCATATTGTAAACATTAAAGAAAATTTGTTAATGAATTAATTATCATTTTATAAAGCTTACTATAATCTATATGTGTGATAGCCGAATCTATATGTATTACATTCTTAAAGTAATGCTTTAATAGTCGATTAATGACTAGTTTAAATTTGTTGAACTTAAGCTCAAGAGCATAGGGGACAATTTTGAGATAAGGGGAAAGAAAAAGTAGCCGAGTAGCCACTTCGCAACCGTTCAAGTATATCCGAGGTAAGTCTTTCAGTAATAAAACTTGGCTTATGTTTAGATGAAGAAATTACATAGTTATGAGCATGATAATTAATTTATAACATAATGGTCCTACTAGCATCACATGATCAAATAAATAAGTAAAGTGTTTGCTTGTAGCCGTATGGTTATAGAAACTTTGTGAAATAACGAAACAGAATCTTGTTATATGTTTGTGATTAGTGAATTGAACGAGCATATATGTGAGAATGTTAATTGGGGACTTGAATCCGAGCTTAGTCTCGAAGGGCTTTAAGCCAGTGGTCTAATCCGAGCTTGATCTCGAAGGGCTTTTGAGCCAGTGTCACAATCGGACATAGTTCCGAAGGGCCTTCGAGCCAGTGGTCTAATCCGAGTTTGATCTCGAAGGGCTTTTGAGCCAGTGCTAAAAGTTGGGCTTAATTCCAAAGAATGGTCGTGCAAGATAATAATTGGGGATGAAAACCCATAAGTGTTTGTACGAGAAATTATATAATAAATTTGAAACAATTTTAAACACATGCGCTACTTACCGTAAGATAACCAGGTAAGTAACTTACTCTCGTTGAGAATGCAATTGATTTTAAATTATGACTATGAAATTCGGTAGGTATGTTTAAACCATTGTTTAAAATCATTTGAACGTTTATAATTTGATTATTGATGTATTGAGTTCCGAAGTAGAGAGTTGAACTTCACAAATATGAGATGTATATATATATATGCATGAAATTGTCATGAAATTTGAGGAGAATGTATTCGGCTAAGGATTGAATTTAGTTGGGTATATTGATTTCATCTTTGTAATATGGATGGTAAAAGTAGTATCTTAGTCATGTTTCTATTCAGCCAAGGGATGTAACAAACAAACTTGATATTATTATGTCACTCTTTTAGATGATTCATTACTCAAAACTTACTAAGCATCGGAATGCTTATCCTTTTTGCTTTAATTCTCTGTTTTATAGATTTTGTTATTCAGCAATCGGACTCGGGAGTGTCAAAGTCGAAGTCGTCCACACTATCTAAGCTCTTTTTGGTACTCTTTTTGTTGAACTTTGATAATGGCATGTATAGGTTGACATTTGGATGTTAATTAAGTACTTTATGTAATGTATATATGTTTAGCCATGCGAATATGGCTTATTCGGTTATTATATGTATTTCATGTGGCTAATGTGCATGTATGGTTGATATTCAATTAAGGCTAAAAAAAAAAATTTATGAGAATCGAATTTAGTATTTATTCTATTTTGTTAAATGAAATCTCGTGTTTGTTTTGTAATACTCCTCAATCCTTCCGGCGACGGGTATGGGTTAGGGGTGTTACATTTATTCACTTAATATCAAAATTTTTGCTAAAGCCCAGGTTTGAACCCAAGATTTCTCCAACACTTCTCAGGGCCATTAACCACCAAAGTAGATATTTAATTGTGTCATTTCCTTGCGCAATTAAATACTTATATAAAACCTCCTTACGGACCCATACTCAAGGCCCAATACTTCTAGGCCCAAATTCAAGGCGTTACAATGATTCATATAAATGATTTATTTATAGTTATGAATTGTGATAAGTTTATTTGTATTTGGCTTACTAAGCTTTTGAAAGCTTACTTTTTGTCTGTTTTCAACAATTTTATAAATATCAAAGCTATAGGAAGCTCAGGGATCGTCGAGTACCATCACCACACTATCGAACTCTATTTTGGTACCTTTTGAAAATGTATATATTGAAGTATGGCATGTATAGGCTAGAAGGTTGTGAATATGTTTTGTAATGTGTATATCTAGCCATGTGATATGACTTGGTTATGGATGTGATTATGAATGAATTTTTGTATATGTTTTGTGTTTAAAAAGGGTATGTGTTGTTGCACTCTTTAATGGCCAAGTGAATTGGTCAATTTGGTAAGTTTTGGTATGACTTTGGCTTAAGAATTGATATGTTTTGGTTTGTATATTGAGGATGAAATAGTTAATAGTGAAATGACATGAATGGTGTATGTTTTGGTTGTGAATTCGTTGAAAATTTGGTATGAAATGTTTTAGTTTTGATGCTTGTAGGGAGGACCCTTAATGGGTGGCAATTTGACCTTGTAAATGGTCTATTTTTCCCCACACGAGTAGGGACACGGGCGTGTGTCTTAGTCGTGTTGTTCGAGGGCCATTTTGAAATGAGCCTGAGCAGACTACACAGTTTCACACACACGAGCGTGTGCTAGGCCGTATGGCGAAGTCAGTTTCGAGCACGGGCTAGACACACAAGCGTGTGCTTGACCTTGTAGCAAAGTCAGTAGCCTCCCTAATTTTCACACGGCCTGGCACACAGGCGTGTCTTGTGGCCGTGTGGACAAGTCAGTATGTATGCCCTACTTTGCCACGGCTTAGACACACGGGTGTGTGTCTGTATAACTTTGAAAAATGTTTAAATTTTGAAATATTTTGTATGAGCTCGGTTTAGTCCTGACCCCTTTCTAAAGCATGTTTAAGGTCTCGTTGAACTATGTAAGAGACTCTATAATGATATTTAACTTTGATGCTTTGACGATTATGAAATGAATGCCAATTATTCTAATAAGTTCGGTAATGCCTCTTAACCCTAGTTTGGCTATGAATAAGGGTTAAAGGTGTTACATTTTATTGGTATCAGAGCTACAGTTTAGTCGATTATAGGACTAACGTAGTGTATGTGAGTCTAGCTGTGTGACAGTCCTAAATTGACCTTAGTCGGGAAGTGGTTTCGGGACCACAAAACCTAGTCAAAAATTTTGTAAACTATTAATTTCAGTGTTTTTGTTATGTGAATTACCTATTGTGAAAGTTGGGTGGTCTAATTTAGTTAATTGGATGCTAAATTATTTAGTTGGGATTTGATTGTATAAAGGAAAATTTTAGAAGTCTTTTTCTTAAAGTGGCCAATTGTTAACATGGCTAAAATGTGGGGCTTGCATGTCAAATTGCCCACTTTATTATTGGTGGCCGGCCATGTTGCTAGTTAACAAATAACATATAAATTTTATATTATCAATATGTTAACTAAATGGCTTTTATTTATTTAATAATAATAATATAATAAAGAGAACAAGGGTGATAAAAACAAAGTATTCATCTTTGTTTCTTGAAGAACCGAATGTGAAAGAAGTTTAGGGGAGAACATCATTCGGTCATCCTAGTCCTAATTAAGCTCAAGAGCTTAGGGAGTCTAATTCGGATAAGAGAAAAAGCTACCCAACCGAATAGTCGATCTGTAATCGTTCGACAACTTCCGAGGTAAGTTCTTAAGCAATTGAGTTTGATTCCTTTGTAAGTTTTAAGTTTTTAAATGGGATGAATATGAATTAAGTATATACGTTAAGGTCAATAACTTTTCTAAATGATGGCATATATGATATTATGTTTTAAATATGTGAATGAGAACTTTACAGAGTAAATTTGTATAAATCTGCTCGGGACAACAGCAGTAGCGTGTTTTGGAAAAATTACCATAAATTGTGAGAATTGAGTTAAAGGTTGAATAGATTATGTAATTAAAGCTTGATGCGTCTAGTTTCGTATAAAAGAAATCGTGTAAGTAAAGGGGTTGCCGATAATGAGATTTTTGTTGTTGTGTGAGACAGAGTCAGAATGGCTCCGAAATCCCCTATTCAGTATTTGGAAAATCATTATAAATCGTACAAAAATGATTATAAGATAATATTTATATGCTTAGACTCCTTAATGAGTCTAGTTTCAAACAAAATAAACGAAAACATATTTTGAATTCTGTACAATGATAAATTCAGTTCTTAGTGAAGAGTAGTCAGAATAGTCAAGCAGTAAAATAGGGGAGACTTTAAGAAAAATTTGGTATTGATTAGCCAAACCAAAAATTCTGAAAATTTTGTGGATAGAAGATATACGAGTCTATTTTCATGGGAAATTAACGGCACATCATTTGGAGTTTCGTAGCTCCAGTTACAAATAATTTAACGACTGTTGCTCAGGAAAACAACTTGTAGAGAATTTGTGATTATGTTGTAAACATTGATAAAACTTGTTTTAGTTGCTCATAAGCTATTGATTAAACCCATACATGGATTCTAAATTGTGATATTATAAAATGATATATGAGTGTTAGATGGATCTTTGATATTAAAATTTGTGAAATTGTAAGTTTATAAGTATTCGAATATGGAATGATAGTATGGCTTGAAATTGAATTATTCATTGGAAAATGATAGATGTAGATTCAGTCAAGACAGAGTGTAAACATGAAAGTATATGTGGTATGTGAAGTATATTTGGATAATTGTGATGTGAATACATGAAAATTTATATTTTGATTTAGGATTTTATGTGATGAATGTGAATGTGTATATATGAGATAAGGCCGAATGGCCAATGTGATGAATGTGAACATGCATATATGAGATAAGGCCGAATGGCCAATGTGATGAATGTGAACATGCATATGTGTAATAAGGCCGAATGGCCAACGTGATGAATGTGAACATGCATATGTGTGATAAGGCCGAATGGCCAATGTGATGAATGTGAACATGCATATATGTGATAAGGCCGAATGGCCAATGTGATGAATGTGAACATGCATATGTGTGATAAGGCCGAATAGCCAACGTGATGAATGTGAACATGCATATGTGTGATAAGGCCGAATGGCCAACGTGATGAATGTGAACATGCATATGTGTGATAAGGCCGAATGGCCAATGTGATGAATGTGAACATGCATATATGTGTTAAGGTAGAATGGCCAATGTGATGAACGTGGAAGTGTATATATGTGGTAAAAGTGAATGGCTAATGCGAAATGTGTATGAGATGGATATGTGGTAAAGCCAAATGGCTAATGTGAGATATGTATGAGATGTATATATATATATATATATATATATATATATATATATATATATATATTGTGGCCAAATGATAAACGGTGGAAGGTGTGTTTTATTAGATATTTGATGAGGTAAATGAATTACAAATATGATAGTCGATGTGAATGTTGTAACATGTGAATAAATATGCATGAAACTCGTGATGTAAACCCGGATTAAAGACCGGATGACTATATGTGGTGACTATGCAGGTTAAGACCACTGACTTCGTGTGGAGATTTCATCCGAGCTAAAGGTCTCACCGATAATCCAAGTAGAGTTTAAAGCTACAAGACTTCGCAATCAGAATTGCTTATAAATATATTCAATGCGAAAGGTTAAACAGGTATGTACTCCGAGTTTATATGTGAGGTTGATTTGAACTAAATCATAAGGCAGTTATGTGATGCATACGTGAGCAATCTTTGAGACTATTCCTATGATTATATGGCGTCGGATCAGTGTGAAAGGTTATGTGAAACTATACAATATATCTATGTCACATGAGCTCACTTTTATGTGAAAGTTTATCTGCCTATTGTATATGATGAGATGTGTATATTCGGTAAAGTGATGGTATGCCCGAAGGAAGAGTGAAATAAAAATACGAACAACTATGTTATAATTTGATTGTTATCTGTTGACACTGCTTAAAACTTACTAAGCATTTTAATGCTTACTCCGTTTACTTTGTTTCCTCTGTTTTATAGATCTCATTTGGAAGTTACAGACTCAGGGATCATCAGCAACTAATCACACTATCACTATCCACTGCTTGTTATTGTTATGTTTTGGATTATTTTATGGCATGTATAGAATAGACCAGTGGTCGAAGAATATTTTGGTTAATGTATATATAAGCCATGCGAAAATGGCATCTTTTGAATATGTACTTATAGAAGTTTAAATTTGTATCCCTGGCTGTCTTTAGTATTTATCTAAAGGAATGTTCAAAAAAAAAATTTTACTGTTCTGATATGAGTTTCAAGTCTGGTAATGCCCCTTCACCTATTCTGGCGACGGATACGGGATAGGGGTGTTACATTTTATTAGTATCAGAGCCACGATTTAGTCGATTCTTGGACTAACGTAGCATGCGTGAGTCTATTTATACATGCCATAAAGGGATAAAATGATAGTGTGATGATTTTTGACCATTTAATTTGTGTTTGTTGTATTGTAATGAATCTTGATCCCGATCGAAAGTGTAGTAAAGCTTCCGATCGTGAGAATTTGCGATATAACTTCACTTGGACATGCTCGAATTATTAAGTTGATCAGGTACGTATCATGTACTCGTATTTGAATTTTGATTTGGATTGAATTATAAGGGTATAAGTGATGCAATTTTGAAAGAGTCTTATGATTATAAATGTGATCTTTGTATGTGGCTATGGAACTGAAAGTTGAATGGTCGACAAGCATGTTGTGTTTGTATTCAAGTAATGTAAATGATATACTAATGTGTATTGTTGAATATGTATATATACATGAGAATTGAGAGTTATATATATCCGGGCTAAGTCCCGAAGAGCCTTCGTGCTAGTGATATATCCGGGCTAAGTCCCGAAGAGCATTCGTGCTAGTGATATATCCAGGCTAAGTGCCGAGGAGCATTCGTGCTAGTGATATATCCGGGCTAAGTCCCGAAGAGCATTCGTGCTAGTGATGTATCCGGGCTAAGTCCTAAAGAGCATTCGTGCTAGTGATATATCCGGGCTAAGTCCCGAAGAGCATTCATGCTAGTGATATATCCGGGCTAAGTCCCGAAGAGCATTCGTGCTAGTGATATATCCGGGCTAAGTCCCGAAGAGCGTTCGTGCTAGTGATATATCCGGGCTAAGTCCCGAGGAGCATTCGTGCTAGCGATATATCCGGGCTAAACCTCGAAGGCATTCGTGCTGGAATTATAAGGCACTGTGTGTGCAAGTTCTTCAACCGAGCACTATGTGTGCCAGATCAGTAGTTGAGGCACTATGTGTGCGAGTTCTTCAATCGAGCACTATGTGTGCGAGTTCTTTAATCGAGCGCTATGTGTGCAAAATCAGTCAGTGGGCACTGCGTATGCGAAGTGTGTTTCATGTATGACCTCGTGTGAAACGATGGCATTGATTTGTAATAGTAAGTAAGACCTAAAGAGAAAATTCGTTAAACGGACTAAACACTGGTGAACTAATTAGAGTCGGAGATTATACAACATTGTGCTAAATTGGTAATGAAATAAGTTCGAGACATTAAATTGACAAGGTATGTGATATATATATATATATACATTATAAATACGAGATTTTCGGTATATGCAGTTATATGTGCTATTGTGAATAAACACTATTTTGTTAATCATGTTCAAGAAATTATTTTGACTAAGTTTCGACATTTGAAAGTTGGTAAGAATTTCTGATGAATGGTGATAATTATGGATATATGAGTTATATCTGCTAGTATAAATCTCATGCCGATTATATTATATTAGGCTTTATGCTTATTCGATCAGATACGGTAACGTTAACTATGAAAGAATGTGTTAAATGAAATAAATGTTCAGGTACGTGGAAGTTGATTTTTCCTTTGGAAATAAGTTAAGTTAAATATTGATGCAAGATGTTAACATAATCTCATATCAGCTTATATATGTTGCTGAATTGAGAATTTAAAACCTTCAGCTACTATATCAGTGGTTACTTGAAATAGCCGAAGATAAAGGATAGTATTAAATTCTTATTGATAGTGCTTTATTGATGAATGGGTGTGTGAAAAATTATCTAAGTTACATGTATAAAAAAAATAAAATACTTTCATAAGATGTTAAATGAGTGTTGTCATGAACCAAATGAATATATATATGTTTGAGTTATTCAGGCCTTGTGCCTAGTAGGTTTGGGACCGGTGAAGTGTATACTAGGCTAATAGCCTAATTAGTTGATGGCTATCAAGTTTATTCGGACTTTGGGTTAAGTAGGCTTAGAACCTGTGTGTGGGATTCGAGCCTATACCTAGTAGGTTTAGACCGGTGGGTTAAATTGTGTTATACCTATGTGCGTTATTACCGAAATGAAAAGTAAGTGAGTAAATGTCAATTCTGTGGATTTCTGTGATTTATTATGATCAAACTAAGAAAGTTTTGTTAGTTAAAGCACTGAAGCGTAAGTTCGGAGTTGAGGAAACTAGGTGGGATCTAGAGAACTCAACGAGAGAAAGTTACCCTATCCTATTTGCCGGCAAGATTTTCGGGGACGAAAATCCCTAAAGGGAGGGAGAGTTGTGACAGTCCTAAATTGACCCTAGTGGGGAAGTGGTTTCGGGACCACAAAACCTAGTCAAAAATTTTGTAAACTATTAATTTCAGTGTTTTTGTTATGTGAATTACCTATTGTGAAAGTTGGGTGGTCTAATTTAGTTAATTGGATGCTAAATTATTTAGTTGGGATTTGATTGTATAAAGGAAAATTTTAGAAGTCTTTTTCTTAAAGTGGCCAATTGTTAACATGGCTAAAATGTGGGGCTTGCATGTCAAATTGCCCACTTTATTATTGGTGGCCGGCCATGTTGCTAGTTAACAAATAACATATAAATTTTATATTATCAATATGTTAACTAAATGGCTTTTATTTATTTAATAATAATAATATAATAAAGAGAACAAGGGTGATAAAAACAAAGTATTCATCTTTGTTTCTTGAAGAACCGAATGTGAAAGAAGTTTAGGGGAGAACATCATTCGGTCATCCTAGTCCTAATTAAGCTCAAGAGCTTAGGGAGTCTAATTCGGATAAGAGAAAAAGCTACCCAACCGAATAGTCGATCTGTAATCGTTCGACAACTTCCGAGGTAAGTTCTTAAGCATTTGAGTTTGATTCCTTTGTAAGTTTTAAGTTTTTAAATGGGATGAATATGAATTAAGTATATACGTTAAGGTCAATAACTTTTCTAAATGATGGCATATATGATATTATGTTTTAAATATGTGAATGAGAACTTTACAGAGTAAATTTGTATAAATCTGCTCGGGACAGCAGCAGTAGCGTGTTTTGGAAAAATTACCATAAATTGTGGGAATTGAGTTAAAGGCTGAATAGATTATGTAATTAAAGCTTGATGCGTCTAGTTTCGTATAAAAGAAATCGTGTAAGTAAAGGGGTTGCCGATAATGAAATTTTTGTTGTTGTGTGAGACAGAGTCAGAATGGCTCCGAAATCCCCTGTTCAGTATTTGGAAAATCATTATAAATCGTACAAAAATGATTATAAGATAATATTTATATGCTTAGACTCCTTAATGAGTCTAGTTTCAAACAAAATAAACGAAAACATATTTTGACTCTGTACAATGAGAAATTCAGTTCTTAGTGAAGAGTAGTCAGAATAGTCAAGCAGTAAAATAGGGGAGATTTTAAGAAAAATCTGGTATTGATTAGCCAAACCAAAAATTCTGAAAATTTTGTGGATAGAAGATATACGAGTCTATTTTCATGGGAAATTAACGGCACATCATTTGGAGTTTCGTAGCTCCAGTTACAAATAATTTAACGACTGTTGCTCAGGAAAACAACTTGTAGAGAATTTGTGATTATGTTGTAAACATTGATAAAACTTGTTTTAGTTGCTCATAAGCTATTGATTAAACCCATACGTGGATTCTAAATTGTGATATTATAAAATGATATATGAGTGTTAGATGGATCTTTGATATTAAAATTTGTGAAATTGTAAGTTTATAAGTATTCGAATATGGAATGATAGTATGGCTTGAAATTGAATTATTCATTGGAAAATGATAGATGTAGATTCAGTCAAGACAAAGTGTAAACATGAAAGTATATGTGGTATGTGAAGTATATTTGGATAATTGTGATGTGAATACATGAAAATTTATATTTTGATTTAGGATTTTATGTGATGAATGTGAATGTGTATATATGAGATAAGGCCGAATGGCCAATGTGATGAATGTGAACATGCATATATGGGATAAGGCCGCGATGGGCCGAAAGGGGCCATGTGGGCCCAATGGGCCTATGGGCCCAATTGGATAAGTTGTTTGATTGTGTAGTAAATATTGGTCTAGGTTAGGTGAATCTCGTATCTGTGGCTAGATTTGGGCTAAAAGGGCCACACGAGCATGTGGGCCCATTTGGGCCGAGAGAGGGCTTTAGTCCCACTCGTATTGTTATCCCTGTTTAGAATGCTTTAGTTCACCAAATTACTGAAATACCCTCGACTTGTAAAATTACCAAAGTACCCCCGATTTATAGAATTACCGTTTTACCCTCAATTTACAAAATTACCAAAATACCCCTAGTTTACAAAATTACCAAAATACCCTGGTTTGTAGAGTTACCAAAATACCCCTGTAGGGTAGAATTACCGAAATACCCCTATAGGTTAGAATTACCGAAATACCCTTGTAGGGTGGAATTACCGAAATACCCCTATAGGTTAGAATTACCGAAATACCCCTGTAGGGTAGAATTACCGAGATACCTTTGTGGGTAAAATTACCATTTTACCCTTAGGGTGTTAAATGACTGTTTTGCCCTTGTGGGCAAGTGACTGACTTGGACTGTGTGGTTGACGGATTTGATTGTGAATATATGTTGGTGATATAAACAACCTTTGAGGAGCAACAAGGTTTGGAGTATCGGTTTTGATTAGTTGGATCATCGAAGTGATTAGATCTAGTCATCAATTTCGGCAAAGGTATGGAGTCTAAGGCCATTATGGATGGTGGCCGAATGTGTAAGTGTTGATAATAGATGGTTCTCGTTTTGGTTTAATTATTGTGGGCTGATCTATAAGTGGTTGATTGTAGGAGAAATCGTGTAGGAGGTCTCGTCAAGGAATATCGAAAAACAGGTGTGTACCGAACACCCTTTCATAGTACAATTCGGCAAAAGCCGAAATGCCAAAATTTCGGTATTTCATGAGCTTGTGAGTGTGCGAGTGCTCACAAGATGTATAGAGATTATTAGATCTGGCATCGCAAGGGTAGTAAGTTGGTCTCATGCGAAAATTCGTGTACTTTGGTAAATGGGCCTCGATGGGCTAAAATTGGACCCAACAGGCTTACTGGTCCATATGGGTAAGATAATGATAAAAGTGGGCTATTAAATATATTTTGTTAAACTGTGGAATCAAGCTGTTTAAAACTGATAAATAATAAACTATTTTTTTATAAGTGGGTAAGTTTACGAATTTACCCCTAAGAGCAAAATTACTGATATACCCCTAGGGTTTAAATTGACTTAAATGCATGATTGACTGATACGGTATTTTGCATGTCATGTTATTGTTTATATTCGCTACATGGGATTGGGATATTGATGGAGGAAGTACTGAAAGTGGTTTATCCACGTACTGGAGGCTTTGCCTCAATTTACTGATATTTGAGTAGCCATGCTGCAACTGTGGAGTGTAGGGTTGGGTGGGTTGAGATATTCCCCACATGGAGTGTAGGGCTGGATCGGGTGGAGTGTAGCGGTTGGTTATAGGCTGGTTGGGTTTGCATACATGTATATTTATATCTGTTCTGTTCTAGTATTGGGCCCATAGGCCACACTGTTATGTTAAAAGAGGCTAAGGCCTTTTTATTGTATTCTGAAAACGGCTTCAGTCCGCTGTATACTGATAGTCTGAATGGGCTTAGGCCCAATGGGCTTGAGCTGACTTGGGCTTTGGATGGGTTTTTGTACATACTGAGTTTTCCCCAAACTCACCCCTTTCTCTTCCATCCTTGCAGGTGAGCCCTAATTGGTGGACTTGGAGCTGGGCGGGATTCAGAGTGGCCATGAAGATTAATATCTGGTTTTTAAATAAGTTCGCATTTCTTTTACTTTTGATTATTTTCGTTTTTTCCTAAAGTTGTAATAAGGCCGCACTTAATTATTTTTACTTTTGGATTATTAAACTGGTTAGCACTAGGGTGCGTTTTATAAAAGTTACCTATTTTCAAAGCAACACGATAACCAAACTAAGCTTCTGCAACGTAAATATTTTAAAACAAGAAATAAATATTTTAAATAGGCATAAGCTAAAGTTGATGTTCGTGAACAAGTAACATGCTTTAAGTGTGGCAATGGATTTGTGCATGTCTAGGATTGGATCTAAGAAGAGCTTGGTACTTAAGCAGTCTAATAGACTCACCTCCTCTTTTCTGGCTTCCTACTTGGTGCACAGCTTCCATTCACTTAAACTTAAAACATTAACATTCTTTAAACCTTAATAAAGAGATTCTTGATAAAACGTTAGCAACATTTCCATATGGCACGCTGAATTTGGCCGTAACGTCTGGGCCGAGTTTGGGGTGTTACATTTAGTGGTATCAGAGCCAAGTTGTAACAACTCGGCTGTGGATCGGGTCCGAAAATTTTTTGAAAACTTAGGCCTAAGAAGGGTATTTTTGGGAAATGGTAAGTTTTTCAAAGATGTTCAAGTTTTTCTGTTTTTAAACGAGGTTAAAATCAAGAGTTTCAAAATAAAGGCGTTTTTCAAATTTTTCGGTGAACAAAAACATGTTTTTGAGTTTTTTTATGGACTGATAAAGAAGTAGCGCACTGAATCCCTGGCACCAAGTCTGTAACATTATGTGATAATGATATGATGCTATGAATAGAACTGAGACCCTACTATGATACTCTAGATAGGGTAGAGCTGTAAAACTCTAGAATACCGAGACTGTAGCTAGGCTATGATTCTGCGAAAATAGAAACTCTAAAATACTATCTCTGCATAAGACATATGAATAAATAGAAAATTTTTTTGAGATCTTTATAGTTATTTGATATGCGTGCTTGATAAACGTTTCTTTATTTAGGTAATTAGATGTTCTGGGCCGTATTAAAATTATTTAGATTAGAGTGCGCAGCGGTAGCATAGTAGCATGATGGTTTGACTTGAGTAATACGGTTAGTTGATAGTTGGAAATTTCAAGGACTAAATTTCTTTAAGGGGAGTAGAGTTGTAACACTTCGATTTTTGAGGCCTAGAAGTTTAGGGCCTTGAGCATGGGAGCGGTTGAAGACAGTTTATAATATTTCATTGTGTATGTAAATTTCATTAATGAAGGCTTGTTTTAGTGGTTAAATGTGCTGGGAAGTGTTGGAAAAGTCTTGGGCTCAAACCTGGACTCTAGCAAAATTTTTGGTTTAAGGTGAATCAAACCCTGGGTGTAGTAGGTAGGCCTTAAGAATATTGTTGGATTTATGACACAAATGAGTTGATGGCCTAGTGGTGGTGGCGTGAGTTGGCATGTGAGAGGACTTTGGTTCGAATCCCTTGGCACACAAAAGTTGATTATTTTGCTATGTTGGGGGCGGCAAGAGTTGGTGTTGAATTTAAACTCTAATGATGGAGGGATCCCACATCGGGAAGCTAACATAAGAGTAGATAGAGAGCTGGCTTTAAATAGAGAGAACCATGAGAAGAGTAAAGGTACCTTTCTTGGCTGATCCCTTTCGCTTTATGGCGTGCTCGTTTGGGTTGGGCGTCGGCTAAGTTTGCTCAAAGCGTGGATTAACTCCAGTCTCCTATCAGGTGTGTATTTCTCACTACTCTAGCTATAGGATGGCTACTTCGGGCCGCGATGGGCCGAAAGGGGCCATGTGGGCCCAATGGGCCTACGGGCCCAATTGGATAAGTTGTTTGATTGTGTAGTAAATATTGGTCTAGGTTAGGTGAATCTCGTATCTATGGCTAGATTTGGGCTAAAAGGGCCACATGAGCATGTGGGCCCATTTGGGCCGAGAGAGGGCTTTAGTCCCACTCGTATTGTTATCCCTGTTTAGAATACTTTAGTTCACCAAATTACTGAAATACCCTCGACTTGTAAAATTACCAAAGTACCCCCAATTTATAGAATTACCGTTTTTACCCTCAATTTACAAAATTACCAAAATACCCCTGGTTTACAAAATTACCAAAATACCCCTGGTTTGTAGAGTTACCGAAATACCCCTGTAGGGTAGAATTACCGAAATACCCTTATAGGTTAGAATTACCTAAATACCCTTGTAGGGTGGGATTACCGAAATACCCCTATAGGTTAGAATTACCGAAATACCCCTGTAGGGTAGAATTACCGAAATACACTTGTGGGTAAAATTACCATTTTACCCTTAGGGTGTTAAATGACTGTTTTGCCCTTGTGGGCAAGTGACTGACTTGGACTGTGTGGTTGACGGATTTGATTGTGAATATATGTTGGTGATATAGACAACTTTTGAGGAGCAGCAAGGTTTGGAGTATCGGTTTGGACTAGTTGGATCATCGAAGTGATTAGATCTAGTCATCAATTTCGGCAAAGGTATGGAGTCTAAGGCCATTATGGATGGTGGCCGAATGTGTAAGTGTTGATATAGATGGTTCTCGTTTTGGTTTAATTATTGTGGGCTGATCTATAAGTGGTTGATTATAGGAGAAATCGTGTAGGAGGTCTCGTCAAGGAATATCGAAAAATAGGTGTGTACCGAACACCCTTTCATAGTACAATTCGGCAAAAGTCGAAATGCTGAAATTTTGGCATTTCATGAGCTTGTGAGTGTGCGAGTGCTCACAAGACGTATAGAGATTATTAGATCTGGCATCGCAAGGGTGGTAAGTTGGTCTCATGCGAAAATTCATGTACTTTGGTAAATGGGCCTCGATGGGCGAAAATTAGACCCAACAGGCTTACTGGTCCATATGGGTAAGATAATGATAAAAGTGGGCTATTAAATATATTTTGTTAAACTGTGGAATCAAGTTTGTTTAAAAAGCGATAAATAATAAACTATTTTTTTATAAGTGGGCAAGTTTACGAATTTACCCCTAAGAGCAAAATTACTGATATACCCCTAGGGTTTAAATTGACTTAAATGCATGATTGACTGATACGGTATTTTGCATGTCATGTTATTGTTTATATTCGCTACATGGGATTGGGATATTGATGGAGGAAGTACTGAAAGTGGTTTATCAACGTACTGGAGGCTTTGCCTCAATTTACTGATATTTGAGCAGCCATGCTGCAACTATGGAGTGTAGGGTTGGGTGGGTTCAGATATTCCCCACATGGAGTGTAGGGCTGGATCGGATGGAGTGTAGCGGTTGGTTATAGGCTGGTTGGGTTTGCATACATGTATATTTATATCTGTTCTATTCTGGTATTGGGCCTATGGGCTACACTGTTATGTTAAAAGAGGCTAAGGCCTTGTTACTGTATTCTGAAAAGGGCTTCGGTCCGCTGTATACTGATAGTCTGAATGGGCTTAGGCCCAATAGGCTTGTGCTAACTTGGGCTTTGGATGGGTTTTTGTACACACTGAGTTTTCCCCAAACTTACCCCTTTCTCTTCCATCCTTGCAGGTGAGCCCTAATTGGTAGACTTGGAGCTGGACGGGATTCAAAGTGGCCATGAAGATTAATATCTGGTTTTTAAATAAGTTCGCATTTCTTTTACTTTTGATTATTTTCATTTTTTCCTAAAGTTGTAATAAGGCCGCTCTTAATTATTTTTACTTTTGGATTATTAAACTGGTTAGCACTAGGGCGCATTTTATAAAAGTTACCTATTTTCAAAGCAACACGATAACCAAACTAAGCTTCCGTAACGTAAATATTTTAAAACAAGAAATAAATATTTTAAATAGGCATACGCTAAAGTTGATGTTCGTGAACAAGTAACATGCTTTAAGTGTGGCAATGGATGTGTGCATGTCTAGGATTGGATCTAGGAAGAGCTTGGTACTTAAGCAGTCTAATAGACTCACCTCCTCTTTTCTGGTTTTCTAACTGGTGCACATCTTCCATTCACTTAAACTTAAAACATTAACATTCTTTAAGCCTTAATAAAGAAATTCTTGATAAAACGTTAGCAATATTTCCATGTGGCACGCTGAATTTGGCCGTAACGTCTGGGCCGGGTTTAGGGTGTTACATTCTCCGTTCTTCCTTCTCCGTTGTCCTCGTCGACCAAGGCTGCTATGAACACTTAATTTCTGCTCCAAATGGCTGATGAATACCCCTTTTCCAAGAGAAGAAATCGGCAAGAGAGCAAGGGAATTTGGAATGGAAAAAAAGAGAGAAAATGAAGAGAAGAGAGAAAAGATGTGAATGCTTGAGATGTGTTTCAAATGACCAGCCTAAGGGGATTTTTATAGCTAAATAGGGCTGCTAAAAATCGGTAAAATTATCAACCAAATAGCCCACCCTTGACCGGCCACACATGTGGCAAGGTTGATAGTTTCAACTTTGCTAATTTAGGTTTAGGGCAAATCTATAAAGCCACCAATTGTGGAGGAGTTTTTTTGCAACTTGAACAAGTCTTCAAGGGCCTCTTTGTAAGCTAAATAATCAGCCAATAAGCTTATTTGGGTGAGCATATGGACGGTTTCGGGTTGTCCACTTCTTGGTCAGTTTGGTTCACTAGGTTCAGCTCAACTGGACCACTTTTTCATAATTAATTAATAATAGTTTATTTAATCCAAATTAATTTGGATATAAATTAAAATTAATTATATCATGAATTAATACACATAATTGGGCCGACTTAGGCTGAAAATTGATTCGCCTTGATACTTTAAATTGCTTCTCGGTTTTGAACTTCTAGTAGTGTTTGCTAAGCCAATTTTTGCGCTTTGTGCAAATCTGTAGAAAATAATAAAAAAATAATCAAATTTTATTATAAAATTAATTAAAATTAATTGTGTTAATAATTTAAGCACAAAATAATTATTTTATAATATTTATACATTTTTTGACAATAATTTTACCGAAACTATATGAATTTGAGTTAAAAAAGGCATGAAAAATTGTGTATATTTTTGTGTTTCCACACCCCCAAACTTAATTCATTACTCGTCCCGAGTAATGCATAAATTGAAAAGAATTTCTTGAAAACACCTTTGAAACCTCATTCAGAACAACATTTTTCCCAAAATTATGAATTAGGTATACTTATGCTCAAGAACAAGAATTTTGATATTTATGCTACTTATGTATACATATCATTCAAATTAATATCAATAACTACTATGATAGCAAAAATAGACTAAATGCTTTCTTAATTAAAACATGTAAATCCCTACCAATTTGATTTTATTTCCTTATTCAAGATTAAGCTACAATTATTAAGTTTAACTTATGCCTTCATATGTTGAACATAGCAATTTCTCTCCACTAATGTAGGTAGCATAGAAACTTAAATCAATAAGTCTTTACAGAGGTTGTAACATGGCTCGGCTAAAGGTAGGTAAAAGATAGATAAATTTAGGCTAAAAACCCTAAACTCAGCTTCAATCGGACCTTTGAAATGTTTACCTTCAATACACCAACTTAATTTGCCTTCACATGCTCTTTTATATATCTATTTTCTTTCAAGTACGTATGTTCTCTCACTTTTTCTTGAGCATTTGATACTTCTTTTCAACTCCCCCAAACTTATTTTCAAAGAATATTCTGTATAATACTAAGTCTAGTATTCGGGACAATTTAAAGATAATTAAGAGAAAGCGATGGCTAAATATTGTAAAGGTTTAAATAAAATTAGGCCATATAGTCTCAAAGTTGGGTTTCAAAAGGTAAAATTTCATCAAGGTCGGCTTGAAAGGCTCAAATGGTCCAAATAAAAGTTGCCTAAATCATTTTTAGCATTCCATGCTTCCTAGGATTTTGCCTTAAGAAACTACTAAGTCTATTCTAGAGACTTAAACTTTCATGCATACCTAAATTTCCTAAGGAACCAAAAGAATTTTATGGTAAGATTTGCATGCTTTATTAAAAATACATTTATTTTATTATTAAGCTAAAATATCAATTTATTGAAATAATCAAATTTTATTTATACTAAAGTTTAGCATACTTAACAAAATTTCAAATTTATTGAACAAAATATATCTTAATATAATTAAAAGAAAAAAAATATTCTAAGTGGAAATAATTTCAATTTTTTGGTCCCCCTACTTAAAATGAACAATGTCCTCATTGTTTAAAGTGAATAGATACTATACACGATGTAGGATTCTAGAAAAGAGGAGGTGAGTCAATTTGACTACTTGAGTACCAAGCTCTTTCTAAATCCAATCCTAGACATGTATATATCTATTGCCACACTTTGTACTTTGCAACTTGTTCATTTTTTTTATGATTTCCACCTTTTGTTTTATTATGCAAAAAATAAAAATCATAATAGAACCTAATCCTAAAACATTACATAACCTAGGAAAGAAAATGAAATAAAGTAAAGATCCCCCCTTTTTATTTATTTGTAGATCCCTCAGAATCTGACTCATCTTTTTCCTTCCTCGACATTAGAGTCCATGGTTCAAGTATAAAGTCTAGAAATACATGCACAAAAATAAACGGGTTATGAAATATATATTTTAAATGCATCTCTGATTGAATCATCTCGTATTTTTGAGTATCTTCAGTAATCTTGTTACTGCAACTACATGTGTTGCAGCATAGCCATTATACCAAACTGTTCACTTTGTGGAATGGTGATAGATAAAGGGACTCTCAGGGTCAAACATAGGAAATTTGTTAAGGGTGGTTTCAGTTTTGGGCAGGTGGGTAAGTAGCTGAGGGTAAGGTTTAGAGTTGAAAAGGGTGGCAGTTTTAAGGATAGTTTAGGTGCAGTAGTTGGTGACTTCGAATGAAGGTGTTTGGGGTGGTGATTCAAGGAGGTAAGGGCTGCAACATTAAGAGGCTAAGTGAGATGCTACTTGGGAGTAGTGGTGGAGCAAAGTAAGGGCTATAGGTTTGTGCGGAAAAGGGTTGAATATTTCCTTTCTTAGTAGTGTCTTAAGCCCAATAGTAGCTCCTTTTTGGATCCTAATCTCCTATACTAAAAATAAACTAAAAAAAACTCAAAGAAATTAGTGCTTGGGTTAAAATTTGAACCTTTATTTAACAAATCAAATACTTAAATTCTTTGGGCTACTTAGAAAAATATTTTTTGAAAAATTACACTAAATTAAACTCCTAGAAAAGACTAGAGGGGTCACAGATGGTCCCGCTTAAGTCCCAATCTCCTAGACAGAGTTTTAATTAATGTAATGAACTAAAGAAAATTTTATCTAAGTTTACCATTTTATTCAAATGAGAAAAAAAACAAAAAATATAAAATAACGATGGAGAAAGTGAAGAGAACTCCCTTCATTTTATTTAGGATCATCATTGACCATAGTGGTGTCAAATGGCCATTTGTCATACCAACCATAATCATCTAGGAAGTATTCATATTCTTTCCCATCAAATCTATCCAACATATTATTAGGGAAAGAAAACCAGTAATGACATTTCCTGGTGGCATTGTTTAACTTCTTGTAATTCCTACAAATCCTCCAACCCGTGACTCGAATATGTGAAATAATTCATCCAGTACCTTTCTTGTGCCTTTCCAAAATCACAAGTGCCTCTTCTTCTTGATTTTTGGTGAACTCAACTGAAATATTGACAAGCAAATTCAAAGATAGACCCAAATAGTCATATTTCAACTGAAGAGACAAAATCTTCAGTTCCAATTTAGCTGTCTCTTCAATCAACGACTTTGGTTGTATATACTCCTGAGATGATAACTCTAATGATTCGAGTGGAACTTCTTGAGTGAATTCCTTCGAATTAGCTTTTAACCAAGCCAAACATTCCTTGTCTTCATCATCACTTGGTGTATCCTCCACTATAATATGTTCTAACGGATAATTTAAAGAATTGAGTTCTAATTCTGTAGAAGCCAGTGATTCCATCTTAGAAATAGTAGAGCAATCTTCAACTATATCTTGTGATTTAGTAGCATCGAAGTCATTAAAAGTCACCTTTTCATCAAAAATTTCTTTCAACTGAGTATCTCGTTGCTGCTTCTTGAATCGTTGAGGATATGGAAATAGTGGAATCTTAGCTTTAACCTGACAACTCTTCTGTGGAAATTTTTCTACATCTGACAAGAGTGTTAGATAATCAGAATTAGCTGGTTTAGTGTTTACCTCATCAAGGATCACTGAATCTGACTTCTGTGATACAGGAGTTTCAACACTTGGTTGAAATTCCTCTTTTTCTTGAGCTACAACAGGCTCATCTTGAACCTTAGCCACCTTAGGCTCCAATGCCTTTCCACTTTGTAAAGTGGCGATTTTGCAATGCTTTTTGCCCGTACTTCTTAGATTTTCTGTATCACTTAGCCAAATACCTTTGGGTTTGCTTTTGAGCTCATTGGCTAGTTGTCCCACTTGGTTTCCTGAATTCTTCAATGTTACTGCTTGGCTATGGATTAGTTCATCATTCTTCGCTATGTACGCCTTCAGTAAATTCTCATGATTAATTGAAGATTTAGTTGGTGTGGGTTGTTGCACTTGTTGAGAATATTCTGGTAGATAATTTGGTTAAAATGACATAGAAGAGTCGCTATGGTCTGCCCATTGATTACTCTATGGAGAAATTGGATGATTCTACCATGAAAAGTTGTAATAATTTAACTGTGGAACATTCCAATTTTGATTTCCCATGTAATATTTTGACTCTTAATTCGATGGGAAATTTTCAAAGAAATGGCCATCTCTACAGTATTCACTAGAAATATCCTCGAACTGGTTCAATTTCTGACCTGTCAGATTACCATTGAAACCATTAACAGTTATGTTCTTAAGCTAGAAGACATAGAGGATACCTAGGCTGCCAAAGAAGGAACTGTGTCCGCTTTATGTACTCCTGCTACTCATCTTTCTGAGGCTGCTCGGTTGGTTGGCCACTGATAGTTATTATTGGAAATTCTTTCAATAATCTCGTAAGCATCGTTATAAGACTTAGAAAGAAGGGCTCCATTTGCTGGAGCATCCACCATCATTGTAGTATGAATATTGAAACCAATATAGAATGTCTCCATTTGGACGCAACAAGGAAAGCCGTGGTGAGGGCACTTTCCTAATAACTCCTTAAATCGATCCCATGCCTCATATAAAGATTCTTCATCAAGTTGCTGAAATGAAGTGATTTTGTAACACCCCTTACCTGTATCTGATGTCGAGACAGGGTTCGAGGCGTTACCGGACTTAAACATAAACATTCATACAAATTCGGGCCATAGAATTTGGACCAAATCAAATTCATCCAATCACATGCATATTGTCCCGTATACAGGCCCACGAGGCCCAAAACATACGTTGGGAGTGGTTCAGGACTAAACTGAAAACTTTTGGAACTTTTACTACACTTAGGAAATTTTCATACTTTGGAGAGCACACGCCTGTGTGGGTAGACCGTGTGGTCATACACATGCCCGTGTGGCTTGGGACACACTCGTGTCCTCAACCCGTGTAACTCTCTATTTATGACGTCATGCACAATTTGGGGTCACACAGCCAAGTCACAAGCCCGTGTCTTGGGGTCGTGCCCTTCACAGGACTGAGACACACGGTCGTGTCTCTGCCCATGTGGCCAAGGAAATGGCTATTTACCAAGCCATTTTCTACCTTTATTTGCACACTCACATGTACACTTTCAATGGAAATTAACATGGCACAATTAAGCTACCAACACAACCATAATCAAGGCTTAAACATATTAAAACAATTATTTACTCTTCAAAACAAAACTGTCTACTTGAGTCATAGTCACTAAATTATTTATATCTTGAGCTACAGAAATCTAAATTAAGATCTGCTTGATTTTTTCGAAACTAGACTTAAATATCTTCCTACCATAAAATATTTAAAATTTATGGTTTAGCCAATAAGTACAGTTAATTTTTCAAATTCATCTCTGTTCTACTGTTTGACAGTTTCGACCTTTCTTCACTAAAAAAAATTATCTCTTAGTACAGGATTCGAATGATGTTCCCATTTTGTTTCTCTTAAAAATAGACTCATTAAGAATTTAAACATATAAATTTTAACCCCCAAGTACTTTTACAAAATTTCTAATGATTTTCCAAAGTCAGAACCAGGGAACCCAAAATCATTCTGACCTTGTCTCATAAAAATTCGAATATCTCATAAAATGATTTTTTTTGCTTACACCGTTTCTTCTATGTAAAACTAGGCTCAATAGGATTTAATTTCATATTTTATTAATACTCTAATTTGATTTCCACAATTTTTGGTGATTTTCAAAGTTATACTACTGCTACTATCAAAAACTATTTTATTGATAATTTTACTCTTTCATGATTCCCTTGTACTAACTTTCATTAACATACCATTATAATCCACACCACACAATGACATTGGCATAGGCATATAAGTAATTAATATACTTGCAACCCATTAGCCAATATAAGCCAATTTATATGGCTACATACCGAATCAAATCCTTATTCATTACAAGCCAATACATTTGGCCATATCATAATGACACATACACAAAATGACTAAGTCCCTATACATGCCATAGACTTAAAATACTTACATTCACTTATACCCCAAATGATAGCTTGATATATGATAGAATCTCTGACGATCTCCAACCTGAGCTAGTTGAATAAACATATAAGAGGTGGGAAAGAAAAAGGGGTAAGCTTCATAGCTTAATAAGTTCATATGCAAATAATAAACAACTATTAACATTCATTTATTTTACCCATTCATAAGAATGTTATTAATACAATGTGCATTAAATCTCCTAATTACCACTTACTCATTCATAATGCTTATTCTTTATCTTACAAACACTAGTTGCATGTCTTGGCATTAGATTAACAACCATGATCACTTTATTATAGCAAATCACATTATTTAACAAGTTATTTCAACTCTCTTAACAACATGCACATCATTTACGAGTAATCATAATTTCCACATATAGCTTAACAAGCTTTCACACATCTATTGGATCACAGCTTAAGTATATACATCGTACTACTTCACAATTCAATTAAGCTCATATGCCTATTACATGATTATTATCAAATCTTATCATGCATCCATTCATCATAAATGTAGATCATTTGTCACAAGGTTATCAATGTTTCACAAGCATAACTTGCTCGTGTACATACCTGTACCTCACGTAATATAGTCACATACTTTCTTGTATGCATTCTTACCATATTTTCATAGTATACCAAATCCTTTACTCATGAGTTATAAGTACATACTTGTACTAACTCGTAGCACATTCTCATATTTCCTCATCATTGACTTACTTGTCAAATAACTCACTGATTTACCCGTTGAACACTTGGAATACTATTGAATACACGAAAAGCTCGCACATAAGTGCCACATTCATAGCTAAAGCTACCTCATATCACATATCACATGTTTCTCACTTTCAAGCTACTCACGAGTCTGCTCACTTGAGCTGTCGATCAGGATACAGCTACACGGGCTACTCACAGAAGCTGTCAGGTATCTGCAACACATGCCGGACTACCCAGCCACCGGTAGGACATACAAGACCAATACCCGGAACGCCAAAACATGTGTCACATATATCATGAACTCAGACCACAACTCATGAGCTCAAATCACATAGTCCTTAGTTGTAATAGTCCGGTTTAGACCCTAGTCGGAATAATGGTTTTGAGACCACAAATCTGAGTCTAAAAAATATTTTAATATTATTTTCTGTGTTTATGATATGTAAATTTACATCTATGAAATTTTTGTGATTTAATTTGTCTGTTTCTGTGCTTATTTATGAAAAAGGATTTGATCGCAAAAAAATAAAAAAATAGCCTTCTATTTGAGTAAGTGCCTATTTGAATTGGCTTTATATTTGTGAGGTCCTTATGTGGTTATTTGACCATGGTTATGTTTAAATGACCTTAGTGGACATTATTTGATGGAACATTAATGTTTTATTTCAAGGGTATTAAGGTAATTGGTGTATTATTATGTGTTAAATAAAAGAAATGTTAAAATTAGCCATTATATTCATCCATTACCACTGAAATTGAAAGAAAAAGAATAAGAAAAAGGATTTTAGGGTTTCGACACTCACAAGGCTTAATTTAAGGTTCGTTTTTGTTCAATTTTTGATAATTTCTACGTTTCTGTGATCGTTGCTTCGTGTTCTGCAAAGCCCATGTCTGAATTTCTATTTCTGTTAAAGATTTCATGAAATGCCATTATTGATATCATGATTTTTTTGATGTTCTTGGATGAATTATGAAGGCTTGGTAGATAATTTATAAGTTTTATCTTTGAATTTTGATGAAATAGAGCTATTTGGGCTAATTTGTGAAAATAAGGTTTTGAAGGACTAAATTGTGAATTAAATGTGCTATTTGGGCTTGTATGGAAGCCATGTATATTTTGCCAAGCTATAGTTTTAGTGAATTTTGCATGTTTGTGATTTGGTGAAAAATGGACTAAATTGTCAAAGTGTGATAATGTAAGGGTTAAAGTGAAAAGTGCCCAAAAACATGTGTTCATGGATTATTTTGAATGAAATGAATGATTGAGTGGTTGAATTTGAATTGTATTAGATCAAGAACAAAGAAAATCAGACTTAGATCGAGGGAAGTCTAAAGTAGTTGAATAGTTGATTCGATTCATCTGAAATACGTACGAGGTAAGTCAAACTACACTTATGAATTAAGTTGATTAAATTCTGAGTATATAAACTGTGATCTGCATTGGATGGCCTTGAGAGCCTGATGAGTAAACTCTGATAATGTGCTAGTATCTGAAAAGCTCTGTACATTCTTGAAAGGATGTTGACATTGCTTTGAGATATTGTATAAGACAGTGTCTGGGACACAGGCCTCGATTTGAGATTTCGTGTAAGACCCTATCTGGGATAGAGGCGTCGATAATAAATTACATGTAAGACCACGTTTGGGACGTCAGCATTGTATCCGTCTGTGAATATCTATATCGTTTCTGAACTGTCTGATGAGAGAGTACATGATATGGAAATAATTATATGAAATGTATAATCTATACAGGTATGTTTGTATCGTATTAGCTTTCTAAATATGAAAGACTCCGTTTCTGTGAAATAATGAAATGTTCTACAAGATGGTTGTAAATTCTTATTATTGACTTTCATTTTATGTGCTTTAATATCTAAGATAATTGTATTTGGCTTACTAAGCTCTTTGTAGCTTACTCTGTGTGATTTCTGTCTATTTTATAGTTATCGTAGCTACGGAAGGCTCGGGATAGTCGAGGATTGTCACCACACTATTAAGCTCATTTTGGTACTTTTGGAAATGTACATATTTATAAGTATGGCATGTATAAGCTAGAAGGTTTAAGAATGTAAGCTTGATATGTATATATATGTTAAGCCCTGAGAGTTGGTTAACAAATGGTATGATTGTGCATAGTTTTGGTGTGATGCCAAATTGTACATGTTATAATAGTTAGTTGGCCTTGTATGTAATGGTCATTTTGATATGTGCCAAGTTGAGGAAATGGTAAGTTTAAGCAAGAATGAAAAAGTGTCTTAAGTGAGTTATGAATGAGCATTCTGGTATGATGTTACAACATGATCTTTAATATGATTTGGTATGGATATGACTTAGTTACAATGAAGTATGTTTTGAGCTTGGAATTGGTTGAAATTTTGGTATGAATGTTGTATATTATTGCTTGTAGGATTGGACCCAAAAAAAAAAAAGGGTGGTAAATTGGCTTAAACTAAGCCTGACTATGGCACACGGTCTGGGAGCACAAGCGTGCCTTGTGGCCGTGTGAAAAAGTCAGTAGCTAGCTAAATTTTCCATGGTCATGGCACATGGCCATGCCTATTGACCATGTGAAAAAATCAGTATAGGACCTCTTTTTGGCACGGTTGGACTACATGGGCGTGTCTTGTACCCGTATGGGTCACACGGCCTGGGCACACGGGCTTGTGACTTTGTCAGTTTTGAAAAGTTTGATTAAGTTCTGAAAATTCTGAATGGATTCGGTTTAGTCCTGACCTTTCTTAAATGTATGTTGTTGGTCTCGTACACCATTATATTGGATGAATTGTTGACGAATGCCTATGAATTAATGTTGTTTAAAAACTGTGATTCTGTGTTGTTCTGAAATGCTCTATTCATCTGGTAATTACCTATCTCGACAATAGTTACGGGATAGGGGTGTTACACTGGTGACATGTCACTTGTATCCTAAACTATTCTTAAAGTTCAAACGTCATTCTTCGATGATACATCTTCGTCAAACTCGTTCACAAAATCATTCTCATTGACCATAATATTATTCATACACTCTTTACAATAATTAAACATGGAAATTCATACATTAATAAAGCATTAAAACATGGTACAACATTGCATTATTTACGCATGAACTTATCTCGACACCAAAATGGCAAAGAGGGACCTAACCGTCAATTTCTCATTTTTCCCCCATTCTAGGTTCAAACCTCATTTTCTTTGATCTATAATATCACATTTAGTCTATTTATTAGTCACATTAGTCAATGTGATTGAAAAATCATACTATAAGAAAATTACATTTTTGCCCCTAAAGTTTATCATATTTACACTTTTGCCCCTAAGCTTGTAAAATAATTTTCATTCAATTTATTTAACATACAAGCCAAGCCGAATCATTTTCATAACTATATCAGCCCACAATTTCCACTAAATCACACTTTTATGACAAATTTTATAACTTTTACAAATTAGTCCTTTTAGGTATTTTTACCGAAAACTACTTAGTAAAAGCCGTTTAACACACAATAAACATTCATATTCCTCCATTAAACATCAAAATGCACACATGTCACACATGGGTAAATTTTTAAACATGAACCCTACTTCAAATCAAGGGTAGAAATAGGTAAATCTTGCTACGAGGATTTCAAAAACGTGAAAATCATTAAAAACAGGGCAAGAACGGACTTACTATAGAGCTTGGAAAGCTTGAACAAAACCCTATCCATGGTGGTCTTAAATCTTTCAGCCAAGGGGTTGAAGATGACCAAAATTTGGCTTTTATTTTGTTTATTTAATTATTTAATTACTAAATGACCAAAATGCCGCTAACTTAAAAATATTCTATTTCACCTATTTCATGTCCATTTTTTTCCAAAAAATTAATCAATGGTATATTTTTCATTTAAGGACCTCCAATATAAAATTTCATAACAATTGGACACCTCTAGCATATAGAACTCAAGTTTTACACTTTATACAATTTAGTCCTTTTGACTAAATTGAGTGCCCAAACGTCAAAATTTCAAACAAAATTTTCAAAAAATCATTTCGTGAAACCGTAGACCATAAAAATATAATAAAAAAATTTTCTTATGTCGGATTTGTGGTCTTGAAACCACTACTCCGACTAGGCCCATAATCGGGCTGTTACAAATTTCATTTCGGATATTGGCAGTTAATGATGGAGGGAAATATTTCATTAAGAAACGTTCAACCAACTCTTGCTATGTAGTTATAGAACCAGATGGTAGGGAGTTCAACCACGCTCGTGCTCTATCTCTTAAGGAGTATGGAATTAACCTCAGTCTCAAGGCGTCCTCAGTCACCCTGACTAGTTTAAATGAGTCACTCACTTCCACGAATAGCCGAAGATGAAGATGTGGATCTTTAGTAGGAATCCCATTAAATTGACCCATATTTTGCAACCTTTGGAACATGACCGACTTCGGCTCGAAATGTTTGCCTCGATTTTGGGTTTCCTAATACTCAGATTGAGCTCGTTGAATAGAGGAATGGCATATTGTTGAATAGTACAGTTTCTGTCATCGGCAAGAATGATTGGATTGTGAGTATTATAAGCGAATGTTCCTCCTTGAATTTGGTTTGGATTTTTTAAATTTATATATTCGGTCCTTCTTTGGTTCGCTTGTTTTCTCCTTTGTCAGAAAGTCCTTTCAATTCCAGGGTGTACGGGGAGTAAGTCAATAATTTGATCAATACTCATAAACACCTTAAACAAACACAAAAAAAAAAATGAAATTAAAATTTAACAAAAAAATAGACAAAAATGTAAAATTAACAATTTCACGAATAATGTCGTTTAAAATAGTCCCCGACAACGGCCCCAAAAACTTGGAACGATGAAAATGTGCAAGTGTACACAATCGCAACAAGTAATAAAGTGACAAGTAAATGTTGAGTTATTGTACCCACAGGGACTGTGAGAAGAATTATTTATAAATGCTATTTAAAACACTTTGGTGAAAAAATAATATTTTGTTTGAAGAGGGTGATTAAAAACTAAGATTTTAATCTAAATAAATAAATCTCAAATGCACGATTTCAAAATACGAGTTTAGTCAAGATGACATAATTATGTTAGATTAATTACATTTTTTAACTTAAAATTATTAAACTCATGTTTATATTGTTACGAATAAATTCATGGCAACTCGGTAATTTGCTAATTTATGAACATACTCACCTACCAATATCCATTCATCTCTTGACTATATCCCTATGTCAATTCAACCGATTAAACAAATTTTAATAGGCAAATATGTTATTGCACATACATACTTATTAAATCGAAATAATCTCTTGTACATATCCCTATGTCAATTCAAATGATTAATTAAATCTAATAATCACATAAAAGACTATGTGAGGTAACAAGGTATCCCTACCTTGAAACAGTTTAATCACAATAATCTTGCAAGTTATGCAAGGCAACTGTATCGTGAGATACCGTTGCTAATTTCACCGTCAACTACCTTAAATGATTAAACATGCATTGATTAAGTACTGTGTCCATTAATTACAATTTCAATCCGTTTAAATAATTAATTCATTAGCTACCTCACAATTGTAATGCAAGAATAACTTAGTCATGATTTTACTTAATGAAGCATCTTACCGAGGCCTATAACAACATAAACACAATTTTAACAATTTTAGCAAACGAAATACAATCAACCTAACACGAATTAAATTCAAGATAAATTGATTAAATTAACCATTCCAACAACATAAATATTCATAGATGTGTTCATCATAACGATAACAAAAATTAAAGAGATAGGGAACAAGAATCAAATCCGGTGTTTCTCTGTGGCTAGACCAGTGTGCTCTGTTCTTCCTTCTCCGTTGTCCTCGTCGACCAAGGATGCTATGAGCACTTAATTGCTGCTCCAAATGGCTGATGAATGCTGTAACATCCCTTACCCGTATCTGACGCCAGAACAGGGTACGAGGTATTACCGGACTTGAGTACTTGTAATCATTTAAAACCGAGACATAAAATTTCATCAATTTTAAACTTTTTAAACATATTCAAGACTATCTACATTAAATAAATTTATACAATAGAGACCTTCAAATAACATAGGTCAGCATTTTAGGCCAATTCCTATCAACTTAATAACAATTAAATGAGTCTCCATACATGCCAAATACTTAAAAATACTTTAAAACCTTTATATATATCAATCAATAGCTTGATAGTGTGATTTAACCTCTGGCGACCTCCAACTCGAGCTAACATCTGCGACACTATAGGAAAAAGGAAAGGAAGGGAGTAAGCATTATAGCTTAGTAAGTAAATATGTAAATATTAATAAACAATACATTATCATACATTAAACAAATTCACAATATGTTCCCGGAATATTACCATCACAAACACACATACTTTCACTATTACAATTATAAACAGATTCAAAATAAGCTGTCTAGAAGAGTACTAGCAGCTAAATTATTTATTTATGGAGCTAAAGAACTCCAAATTACAAACTGTTAATTTTCCTTGAAACTATATTCACGTATATTCTTACCATAAAATTTTCAGAATTTTTGGTCTAGCCAATTAGTACAGTTTATTCATTGAAGTTACCCCTGTTTCACTGCTCAACTATTCTGACCACTCTTCACTACGAATCTGTAACGCCCCCACGCCCGAAACCGTCACCGAAGTCAAGCTTGAGGTGTTACTAAACTTATCTTACCTTTTAAACAACTCTAAACCACTTATTTTAATTTTCGGAATAAACTGTTTTTCTGCGTCATATCTGCTTAAAAATTCATTTCTCGAGTTTCAAAACTTAAAATTAAGATCCGTAAATTTTTCCTGAAACTAGACTCATATATCTATCTACTAATTGTTTTCTAGAATTTTTGACTTAGCCAATTAGTACAGTTTATTATTTAAAGTTACCCCTATTTCAGAATTCGACTGCACTGACCTCTACTTACTACGAACCACTTTTCTCCATATACAAAATTAATATAACTATACCATTTGTTTCTATTAAAACTAGATTCAATAATGATTCTAACCATATAAATTAAACCACCTAATTATTTTTGTACAATTTATGGTGAATTTCCAAATTTGAAACAGGGGATCTAGAATTTTCTCTGACCCTGTTTCACTAAAACTCAGATATCTCATAAAATATAATACCTTTACCTGTTTTGCTTATTCCATAAGAAAATAGACATAATAAGATTTAATTTCATATATTATTCACCATCAAACCATGTCTCTATGATTTTTAGTGATTTTTCAAAATCACATTATTTTTGATACTTGAATCTGTTTTTAAGTTACTTTCACATTTTTCTTAGTTTTCATGTGATAGTTACTACTTATTCATACATACAATTAAACATGTATATCATCAGCCATTCTATTAACTAATCACTAGCAAGTATTTACACATCATTCATTGATCATATCATATCAAAAGAAACCAAGTTCCTATACATGCCATACACAAAACTAAACGTCTAACTATACCAATGTGATTTCTTCGATAGTGTGATCGGGTCTCTGACGTTTCCTTCGATCCCCGAGTGGCTTGATAAAAACTATAAGAAAAAGAAAATAAAGAGAGTAAGCACTAGGCTTAGTAAGCTTACAAGCAAATAAATTACAACATTCAACATAATGAATAATTATACATAATGTCACCTAGCCTCATAAACTTTCTTTACTTCTCATTTTCTACCTTCTTCTTTACTTACTTACCTTCTTTCTTACCGACCTTTCACTATTCATAAATATAATCTACCTTCCCTTTTGCTGATAATTCACTGTAATTTAACGTGTACAATGACCCATTGAACCACTCGGAATACTAAGGATACTGGGGTCGTTCCTGTCTATCAATATCCTGCCAATGCCATGTCTTCGACATGGACTTACATGAATTATTCCTGTCTCCAATGCCATATATATATAATATGGGCTTACATGGCTCATTCCTGTCTCCAAAGCCATATAACCGATATGGACTTACATGGCTCATTTCATCTGTCTGTCCCGTCTGTCAACCCCAATATCCTAATATTCCTAAGGTTCAAACAGGGCTTCCTAATGCTTTTTCTCTGTCACTTCGCCTTTAATTTGACTTTAAATATTCTCATAAAATAAGTATATAAATGCTGGAAATTTACAATAATAATGTAAAATAAAAGAACATTGCATTTATTTCATCAGAACTTACCTCGTATGCAAAAATAGCTACTTTTACCATTTCGTCCACAACTTGGTATTTTCTCCATTTTAGCTTGAATTTCAGTTTTTCCTTGCTCTATCATTTAAAATATAGTCTAATTAGGACTCAAATTATTCAAATTGACCCAAAATCATATTTTGGCAAAATTACAATTTTGCCCCTAAACTTTTGCATATTTACACTTTTGCCCCAAAGCTCGTAAATTAAACTTCAGCCTAGTTTCTTATGTTTCATGACATGCTGGTCATTTTTCCTTCTATGGCAGCATCAAATTCATACTCTAACAAGCACTTATGACTATTAGGTATTTTTACCGATTAAGTCCTTTTACTCGTTTTTGCTTAAAACCGAGTAGTACAAGTTGTCTAACATAATTTAAAACCTCATATTCTTTCATAAAACACCAAAATACACAAATTTCACCTATGGGTATTTTTCCAAATATGAACCCTAACTTAAATTATTGCTAGCATAAGTTTTATCGAGCTCACGGACTCAAAACGTAAAGAACATTAAAAACGGGGCTTGGAATCACTTACCATGGAGCTTGAAAGCTTGAAACAAACCCTAGCTATGGAGAACCCTTGAAATTTCGTCCTAATGAAGAAGATGGACAAAAATTGGCTTTTAATTTTGTTTTTAATTCATTTTAATAACTAAATGACCAAAATGCCCTTACTACTAAACTTTCAAAAATTCCTTCCATGTCCTAATTTTGTCCATGAACTTAAAATTGGTAAAATTACTCTTTAGGGACCTCTAATTAATAATCCAATTCAATTTTATGCAAAATACTTCTAGAACACAAGTTTTGCAATTTATTCAATTTAGTCCCTAATTTCAAATTAAGTACTTTATGCATAGAATTTCTTCACGAACTTTTCACACAATCATGCAAACATATCATAGACCTCAAAATAATAATAAAATAAATTTTTCTACCTCAGATTTGTGGTTTCGCAACCACTGTTCCGTTTAGGCCCTATTTCGGGATGTTACATTTCTCCCCCCCTTTAGGGATTTTCGTCCCAGAAAATCCTACACCGTGAAGAGATTTGGGTACTTTTGCTGCATAGCCTCTTTGAGTTCCCATGTAGCCTCGTCTACCCCATGTAGTCCGACTATCTCTCAAATATACAACTCGGCCAACTTGTCAAGTGAAAATCCATACGAACCGGGATAAAATGAGCCGACTTCGTTAACTTATCAATCACAACCCATACCGCATCTTTCTTTCTCGATGTAAATGGCAATCCTGCTTGACAGATCAAGCATCTAGAAACAAACTCTGAAATGTCCCTTTTCATTCCTACCCACCAAGTACATTTATTCAAATCATTATACATCTTTGTACTACCCGGATGAATAGACAAAAAAAAACTACTATGTGCTTTCTGTAAGATCTTTCGAATAAGCTCATCATTCTTGGTACACACATACTACCGGGTGATAATCGATCACTAGCTCATAATCTTTAATCAACTCTAGCCATCTTCTTTGCTTCAATTTCAAACTTTTGTGATCAGTGAATATGTGGCACTTCTCACCGTGCAAATGATGTCTCCAAATCTTCAACGCAAAAATAATGGTAGCTAGCTCTAAATCATGTATCGAATAGTTCTTCTCATGTGGCTTTAGTTGTCTAAAGGCATAAGCAATTACCTGCCCTTCCTGCATAAGTACACAACCAAGTCCATTCATGGACGCATCACCTGTAAATCACAAACTCTTACCTGGTTCTAGTTGTACTAAAATAGGAGCTTTAGTCAATAATGCTTTTAACTTGTCAAAACTCTATTCACACTTCTCAGTCCATTCAAACTTGATATCCTTTTGCAGCAATTTTATCAGTGGGGTAGCTATCATGGAAAATCCCTCTACAAATCGCCTATAATATCCAAGCAAGACCAAGAAAACTTCTAACTTCGATACATTTCTAGGAGGCTTCCAATTAACAATGGGTGAAATCTTGCTCGGATCAACCTTAATACCTTCACCTGAGACAATATGTCCTAGAAAACCAACTTCTCGTAACCAGAATTCACTTTTACTGAACTTGGCATACAACTGATTATCTTTCAGAATATGTAACACTGTTCTCAAATGCTCTGCATGCTCAGTCTCATCATGAGAATAAATCAAGATATCATCAATGAACATAACAACAAACTTATCCAAGTACGGTCTAAAAATTCGGTTCATTAAGTCCATGAAAATGGCAGGAGCATTAGTCAAGTCAAATGGCATCACAAGGAACTCATAATGACCATACCTAGTCCGGAAGCGAGTCTTGGGACATCTAACTCTTTAACTCGCAACTGATAGTATCCGGATCTCAAATCTATCTTGGAGAACACAGTAGCTCCCTTCAATTGATCAAACAGATCATCAATTCTAGGCAATGGATACTTGTTCTTTACCGTTACCTTGTTAAGTTGCTGATAATTTATGCACAATCTCATCGATTCGTCATATTACCTTGTTTCAATTCCAGGAATTCCTTTCTCTTCTGGTCAATAAACCCCTGACTGATGTACTTTTTACGAAATTCCTCCTGAAAGAAATCCCAAGTGATCCTCTCCTTTGGTACAACTGATACAAGTGTCTTCCACCAGTAGTAGGCTGAGTCTCTAAGAAGTGATATTACACATTTCATACATTCCTCGGGTGTACAAGATAATTCATCAAAGACTCTGATAGTATTTTCTAACCAAAATTTTGCTCTTTCTGCATCATCATGTTTTGTTGCTCGGAACTCTCTTCGCCCTTGTTTCCGATTCTATCAACTGGTGGCTTTTCTCTTATCATTGTACCTGTGACTTGGGAAGCTTGAGCTACATGGGTAGCCTGAGAGTCATGAGGGGGTGGAGGTCTAACTACCGGATTAAATGTACGAACGAACTCGGCAAACCAATTATTCAAAGCTTGGAAGAGAGCTTCTCGAGTCACTCCTCACGATTAAGCACATTCATGGCCTATTCTCGGATGGCGCTACCCCTTCCGCGGGCAAAGCGCATTACTTTCTACATCATCATCACCAGCTCGCTCGGGATCCATTACAATAAAACAAAATATTTAAAAATCGTCGTGAGTCGTCACACTATCAAAATACAGTGTATGGCATGTATAGCTAGACATTTACTCACACTAACTGTTTAGAGAACCGACTAAACCTGCTCGATACCAATAAATGTAATGCCCCCACGCCGAAACCACACTGAGTCAAGCTTGAGGTGTTACTAAACTTATCTTACCTTTTAAACAACTCTAAACCACTTATTTTAATTTTCGGAATAAACTGTTTTTCTGCGTCATATCTGCTTAAAAATTCATTTCTCGAGTTTCAAAACTCAAAATTAAGATCCGTAAATTTTTCCTGAAACTAGACTCATATATCTATCTACTAATTGTTTTCTAGAATTTTTGACTTAGCCAATTAGTACAGTTTATTAGTTAAAGTTACCCCTATTTCAGAATTCGACTGCACTGACCTCTACTTACTACGAACCACTTTTCTCCATATACAAAATTAATATAACTATACCATTTGTTTCTATTAAAACTAGATTCAATAATGATTCTAACCATATAAATTAAACCACCTAATTATTTTTGTACAATTTATGGTGAATTTCCAAATTTGAAACAGGGGATCTAGAATTTTCTCTGACCCTGTTTCACTAAAACTCAGATATCTCATAAAATATAACACCTTTACCTGTTTTGCTTATTCCATAAGAAAATAGACATAATAAGCTTTAATCTCATATATTATTCACCATCAAACCATGTCTCTACGATTTTTAGTGATTTTTCAAAATCACATTATTTCTGATACTTGAATCTGTTTTTAAGTTACTTTCACATTTTTCTTAGTTTTCATGTGATAGTTACTACTTATTCATACATACAATTAAACATGTATATCATCAGCCATTCTATTAACTAATCACTAGCAAGTATTTACACATCATTCATTGATCATATCATATCAAAAGAAACCAAGTTCCTATACATGCCATACACAAAACTAAACGTCTAACTATACCAATGTGATTTCTTCGATAGTGTGATCGGGTCTCGACGCGTTTCCTTCGATCCCCGAGTGGCTTGATAAAACTATAAGAAAAAGAAAATAAAGAGAGTAAGCACTAGGCTTAGTAAGCTTACCAGCAAATAAATTACAACATTCAACATAATGAATAATTATACATAATGTCACCTAGCCTCATAAACTTTCTTTACTTCTCATTTTCTACCTTCTTCTTTACTTACTTACCTTCTTTCTTTACTCGACCTTTCACTATTCATAAATATAATCTACCTTCCCTTTTGCTGATAATTCACTGTAATTTAACGTGTACAATGACCCATTGAACCACTCGGAATACTAAGGATACTTTCGGGTCGCTCCTGTCTATCAATATCTCGCCAATGCCATGTCTTCGACATGGACTTACATGAATTATTCTGTCTCCAATGCCATATATATATAATATGGGCTTACATGGCTCATTCTGTCTCCAAAGCCATATAAGCGATATGGACTTACATGGCTCATTTTGTCTCTGTCCTGTCTGTCAACCCCAATATCCTAATATTCCTAAGGTTCAAACAGGCTTCCTAATGCTTTTTCTCTGTCACTTCGCCTTTAATTTGACTTTAAATATTCTCATAAAATAAGTATATAAATGCTGGAAATTTACAATAATAATGTAAAATAAAAGAACATTGCATTTATTTATCAGAACTTACCTCGTATGCAAAAATAGCTACTTTTACCATTTCAGTCCACAACTTGGTATTTTCTCCATTTTAGCTTGAATTTCAGTTTTCCTTGCTCTATCATTTAAAATATAGTCTAATTAGGACTCAAATTATTCAAATTGACCTAAAATCATATTTTGGCAAAATTACAATTTTGCCCCTAAACTTTTGCATATTTACACTTTTGCCCCAAAGCTCGTAAATTAAACTTCAGCCTAGTTTCTTATGTTTCATGACATGCTGGTCATTTTTCCCTTCTATGGCAGCATCAAATTCATACTCTAACAAGCACTTATGACTATTAGGTATTTTTACTGATTAAGTCCTTTTACTCGTTTTTGCTTAAAACCGAGTAGTACAAGTTGTCTAACATAATTTAAAACCTCATATTCTTTCATAAAACACCAAAATACACAAATTTCACCTATGGGTATTTTTCCAAATATGAACCCTAACTTAAATTATTGCTAGCATAAGCTTTATCGAGCTACAGGGACAGAAAACGTAAAGAACATTAAAAACGGGGCTTGGAATCACTTACCATGAAGCTTGAAAGCTTGAAACAAACCCTAGCTATGGATAACCCTTGAAATTTCGTCCTAATGAAGAAGATGGACAAAAATTGGCTTTTAATTTTGTTTTTAATTCATTTTAATAACTAAATGACCAAAATGCCCTTACTACTAAACTTTCAAAAATTCCTTCCATGTCCTAATTTTGTCCATGAACTTAAAATTGGTAAAATTACCCTTTAAGGACCTCTAATTAATAATCCAATTCAATTTTATGCAAAATACTTCTAGAACACAAGTTTTGCAATTTATTCAATTTAGTCCCTAATTTCAAATTAAGTACTTTATGCATAGAATTTCTTCACGAACTTTTCACACAATCATGCAAACATATCATAGACCTCAAAATAATAATAAAATAAAATTTTCTACTCAGATTTGTGGTTTCGCAACCACTGCTCATTTAGGCCCTATTTCGGGATGTTACATTTCTCCCCCTTTAGGGATTTTCGTCCCAGAAAATCCTACCGTGAAGAGATTTGGGTACTGTGTTTCGCATAGCCTCTTCGAGTTCCCATGTAGCCTCGTCTACCCCATGTAGTCGACTATCTCTCAAATATACAACTCGCCAACTTGTCAAGTGAAAAATCCATACGAACCGGGATAAAATGAGCCGACTTCGTTAACTTATCAATCACAACCCATATAGCATCTTTCTTTCTCGATGTAAATGGCAATCCCTGCAGACAAATCAAGCATCTAGAAACAAACTCGAAATGTCCTTTTCATTCCTACCCACCAGTACATTTCTTCAAATCATTATACATCTTTGTACTACGGATGAATAGACAAAAAAACTACTATGTGCTTCCTGTAAGATCTTTCGAATAAGCTCATCATTCTTGAGTACACATACCCCGGGTGATAATCGATCACTAGCTCATAATCTTTAATCAACTCTAGCCATCTTCTTTGCTTCAATTTCAAACTTTTGTGATCAGTGAATATGTGGCACTTCTCACCGTGCAAATGATGTCTCCAAATCTTCAACGCAAAAATAATGGTAGCTAGCTCTAAATCATGTATCGAATAGTTCTTCTCATGTGGCTTTAGTTGTCTAAAGGCATAAGCAATTACCTGCCCTTCCTGCATAAGTACACAACCAAGTCCATTCATGGACGCATCATCATCGTAAATCACAAACTCCTTACCCGGTTCTAGTTGTACTAAAATAGGAGCTTTAGTCAATAATGCTTTTAACTTGTCAAAACTCTATTCACACTTCTCAGTCCATTCAAACTTGATATCCTTTTGCATCAATTTTATCAGTGGGGTAGCTATCATGGAAAATCCCTCTACAAATCGCCTATAATATCCCAAGCAAGACCAAGAAAACTTCTAACTTCGATACATTTCTAGGAGGCTTCCAATTAACAATGGCTGAAATCTTGCTCGGATCAACCTTAATACCTTCACCTGAGACAATATGTCCTAGAAAACCAACTTCTCGTAACCAGAATTCACTTTTACTGAACTTGGCATACAACTGATTATCTTTCAGAATATGTAACACTGTTCTCAAATGCTCTACATGCTCAGTCTCATCATGAGAATAAATCAAGATATCATCAATGAACACAACAACAAACTTATCCAAGTACGGTCTAAAAATTCGGTTCATTAAGTCCATGAAAATGACAGGAGCATTAGTCAAGTCAAATGGCATCACAAGGAACTCATAATGACCATACCTAGTCCGGAAAAAGCGGTCTTGGGACATCTAACTCTTTAACTCGAATCGATAGTATCCGGATCTCAAATCTATCTTGAGAAACACAGAGCTCCTTCAATTGATCAAACAGATCATCAATTCTAGGCAATGGATACTTGTTCTTTACCGTTACCTTGTTAAGTTGCTGATAATTTATGCACAATCTCATCGATTCGTCATATTACCTTGTTTCAATTCCAGGAATTCCTTTCTCTTCTGGTCAATAAACCCCTGACTGATGTACTTTTTACGAAATTCCTCCTGAAAGAAATCCCAAGTGATCCTCTCCTTTGGTACAACTGATACAAGTGTCTTCCACCAGTAGTAAGCTGAGTCTCTAAGAAGTGATATTACACATTTCATACATTCCTCGGGTGTACAAGATAATTCATCAAAGACTCTGATAGTATTTTCTAACCAAAATTTTGCTCTTTCTGCATCATCATGTTTTGTTGCTCGGAACTCTTCTGCCCCTTGTTTCCCGATTCTATCAACTGGTGGCTTTTCTCTTATCATTGTACCTGTGACTGGGGAAGCTTGAGCTACATGGGTAGCCTGAGAGTCATGAGGGGGTGGAGGTCTAACTACCGGATTCGTACGAACGAACTCGGCAAACCAATTATTCAAAGCTTGGAAGAGAGCTTCTCGAGTCACTCCTCCCTGATTAACTGTTACTGGCCTATTCTCAGATGGCGCTACCCCTTCCGCGGGAGCAGGCGCATTACTTTCTACATCATCATCACCAGCTCGCTCAGGATCCATTACAATAAAACAAAATATTTAAAAATCGTCAGGAGTCGTCACACTATCAAAATACAGGTATGGCATGTATAGCTAGACATTTACTCACACTAACTGTTCCGAGAACCGACTAAACCTGCTCTGATACCAATAAATGTAATGCCCCCACGCCCGAAACCGTCACCGGAGTCAAGCTTGAGGTGTTACTAAACTTATCTTACCTTTTAAACAACTCTAAACCACTTATTTTAATTTTCGGAATAAACTGTTTTTCTGCGTCATATCTGCTTAAAAATTCATTTCTCGAGTTTCAAAACTCAAAATTAAGATCCGTAAATTTTTCCTGAAACTAGACTCATATATCTATCTACTAATTGTTTTCTAGAATTTTTGACTTAGCCAATTAGTACAGTTTATTAGTTAAAGTTACCCCTATTTCAGAATTTGACTGCACTGACCTCTACTTACTACGAACCACTTTTCTCCATATACAAAATTAATATAACTATACCATTTGTTTCTATTAAAACTAGATTCAATAATGATTCTAACCATATAAATTAAACCACCTAATTATTTTTGTACAATTTATGGTGAATTTCCAAATTTGAAATAGGGGATCTAGAATTTTCTCTGACCCTGTTTCACTAAAACTCAGATATCTCATAAAATATAATACCTTTACCTCTTTTGCTTATTCCATAAGAAAATAGACATAATAAGATTTAATTTCATATATTATTCACCATCAAACCATGTCTCTACGATTTTTAGTGATTTTTTAAAATCACATTATTTCTGATACTTGAATCTGTTTTTAAGTTACTTTCACATTTTTCTTAGTTTTCATGTGATAGTTACTACTTATTCATACATACAATTAAACATGTATATCATCAGCCATTCTATTAACTAATCACTAGCAAGTATTTACACATCATTCATTGATCATATCATATCAAAAGAAACCAAGTTCCTATACATGCCATACACAAAACTAAAGCGTCTAACTATACCAATGTGATTTCTTCGATAGTGTGATCGGGTCTCCGACGTTTCCTTCGATCCCCGAGTGGCTTGATAAAACTATAAGAAAAAGAAAATAAAGAGAGTAAGCACTAGGCTTAGTAAGTTTACAAGCAAATAAATTACAACATTCAACATAATGAATAATTATACATAATGTCACCTAGCCTCATAAACTTTCTTTACTTCTCATTTTCTACCTTCTTCTTTACTTACTTACCTTCTTTCTTACTCCGACCTTTCACTATTCATAAATATAATCTACCTTCCCTTTTGCTGATAATTCACTGTAATTTAACGTGTACAATGACCCATTGAACCACTCGGAATACTAAGGATATGGGGTCGTTCTGTCTATCAATATCTCGCCAATGCCATGTCTTCGACATGGACTTACATGAATTATTCTGTCTCCAATGCCATATATATATAATATGGGCTTACATGGCTCATTCCTGTCTCCAAAGCCATATAAGCGATATGGACTTACATGGCTCATTTCTGTCTGTCCCCGTCTCGTCAACCCCAATATCCTAATATTCCTAAGGTTCAAAGGGCTTCCTAATGCTTTTTCTCTGTCACTTCGCCTTTAATTTGACTTTAAATATTCTCATAAAATAAGTATATAAATGCTGGAAATTTACAATAATAATGTAAAATAAAAGAACATTGCATTTATTTACTGTAAACTTACCTCGTATGCAAAAATAGCTACTTTTACCATTTCGTCCACAACTTGGTATTTTCTCCATTTTAGCTTGAATTTCAGTTTTCCTTGCTCTATCATTTAAAATATAGTCTAATTAGGACTCAAATTATTCAAATTGACCCAAAATCATATTTTGGCAAAATTACAATTTTGCCCCTAAACTTTTGCATATTTACACTTTTGCCCCAAAGCTCGTAAATTAAACTTCAGCCTAGTTTCTTATGTTTCATGACATGCTGGTCATTTTTCCCTTCTATGGCAGCATCAAATTCATACTCTAACAAGCACTTATGACTATTAGGTATTTTTACCGATTAAGTCCTTTTACTCGTTTTTGCTTAAAACCGAGTAGTACAAGTTGTCTAACATAATTTAAAACCTCATATTCTTTCATAAAACACCAAAATACACAAATTTCACCTATGGGTATTTTTCCAAATATGAACCCTAACTTAAATTATTGCTAGCATAAGCTTTATCGAGCAAGGGACTCAAAACGTAAAGAACATTAAAAACGGGGCTTGGAATCACTTACCATGGAGCTTGAAAGCTTGAAACAAACCCTAGCTATGGAGAACCCTTGAAATTTCGTCCTAATGAAGAAGATGGACAAAAATTGGCTTTTAATTTTGTTTTTAATTCATTTTAATAACTAAATGACCAAAATGCCCTTACTACTAAACTTTCAAAAATTCCTTCCATGTCCTAATTTTGTCCATGAACTTAAAATTGGTAAAATTACTCTTTAGGGACCTCTAATTAATAATCCAATTCAATTTTATGCAAAATACTTCTAGAACACAAGTTTTGCAATTTATTCAATTTAGTCCCTAATTTCAAATTAAGTACTTTATGCATAGAATTTCTTCACGAACTTTTCACACAATCATGAAAACATATCATAGACCTCAAAATAATAATAAAATAAAATTTTCTACCTCAGATTTGTGGTTTCGCAACCACTGTTCCGTTTAGGCCCTATTTCGGGATGTTACAGAATCAATTTTCTCATCGTACAGAATTCAAAGAATGTTCTCGTTTATTTCATTTGAAACTAGACTCATTAAGGATTTCAAGAATATAAATTATATCCCATAATTATTTTTTTTTAAATTTTTAATGATTTTTCCAAGTTAGAACAGGGGATCACGTAGTCATTGTGAACCAGTCTCATAGAAACTTAAGTATCTCAGAATATAGAATTCTTTTGCTTGCTCTGTTTTTGTTATATGAAAATAGACTCATTAAGCTTTAATTTTATATCTCATTCAGTCCCTGATTCAATTTATACTATTTTTGGTAAATTTTTAAATTCTCATCACTGCAACTATCCAGAATAGTTTTATTGTAAATTTTGATCTTTCACACGTCAATTGTATTCATCACTTAGCCATAACAATCTTTCCAATTTCCAATCACATATCGAGCATATTGCTCATAAGTTACACATGTATATACTTACACTTATCATCACAAAGTCATACACAATTTCATTTAATCAATTTCCAGTTGAACGCCTGCATGAATAATATGATCTGTGATGATATCGTACACAGCCCACCATTAAAATCGAAGCTCTCTTGTACACATAGTGGCCTTCACTTATAACCACTCATGTGACCTAGCTCGATTGTACACATAATTTTGGCTCTCTTGTACCCATGGTGAACACTTAGTACCACCCATGTGACCTAGCCAGTTTATCTCGTAGCTCTCTTGTCTACATGGTGTCCTTCACCTGGAACCACGCATGTGACCTAGCTACATATATCCCGTAGCTCTCTTGTCTACATGGTGTACACATAGTATCACCCATGCGACCTAGCTACATCATAATGTCTCGTAGCTCTCTTGCACACATGATGTGCACTCAGCACCATACATGTGACCTAGCTACATACCATCTGTATCATCCAATCTTTCCGAAGGTTCAACTGGGATTTCTCTCTCTTTCTAATACTTGATTCCATACTTCCAATAGTCAATTATGATTAAAAAATCAGCTACAATACATAAAATATGCTGAAATATAAAAACATAATAAAGATAATGTATTATTTACATACAAACTTACATACTTTCTCATTTTCATGTCGAATTAATATTGAACATTTAAATCATCATAATTATACTTACTTTCAACACCTCGACAATCATAGTAAATATATCAATTTTACATTGAAACATGCATAAATTAATACTTATTATACATATGAACTTACCTCGATACTAAAACGGCCATTTTATCAACTTTCTTGATTTTCGATTTTTCTCCCATTCTAGGTTCAAATCTCGTTTTCTGGGATCTAAAACATCATATTTTACTTATCTAATTAATTTACTATTCAAAACAGTCCTTAACTCAAACTTTAGAAAAATTACAATTTTGCCCCTAAACTTTTACATATTTACACTTTTGCCGCTAGGCTCGGGAATTAAACTTCATCCCTTATTCCTATGTTTTATGACATGATGATCATTTTTCCCTTCTATGGAAACATCAAATTCTCAGTCTAACACATAGTTATGAACAATAACAACTTTTACCAATTAAGCCGTTTTACTCATTTTTGCTTAAAACCGCTTAGCAAACGTTGTTTAACATAATTTTAGCCTTCATATTCTACCATAGAAAATCAAAATAAACACATTTCACCTATGGGTATATTTCCAAATATGAACCCTAGCTTAAATTATTACTAGAATAAGCTTAATCAAGTTACCGGGAAAGATGAGTCAATTTTGGCTTTAACGGACTTACTATTGATCTTGGAAAGCTTGAAAACCCTATCCATGGCTTCCTCCATGCTAATTTCGGCCTCCATGAGAAAGATGAGTCAATTTTGGCTTTATTTTCCCTTTTTATTTCTTTTAATTACCAAATGACTAAAATGCCCTTAAGGCCTTTCTTTAAAATTTTGTCCTATTCATGCCCATTTTTGTCCAAACAAAACATAATGGTCTAATTGCCATTTAAGGACCTTGTCATTAAACTCCCATTTCAATCAAGTACTTATGAATTAGAACACATATTTTGCAACTTTTGCAATTTAGTCCTAAAAGTCCAATTAAGCACTTTATCAGTAAAATTACTTAATGATATTTTTACACAATATTTTAATCAATAAATAAACCTTAAAACTTAATCAGAATAAATTTTTTGGCTTCAAATTTGTGGTTCTAAAACCATCGTTCTATTTAGGCCCTAAATCGGGCTGTTACAGCAACTTCTACAAATAAGCCCTAATAGGCAAATTAAATATGCAATCTATAAAATTTCTTATCAATACTCTAACACATGAATCTAATGACTCGGTAAATCGTAAAAATTAATCAAAATAAACTTTTCTATCTCAAATTTGTGGTTTCGCAACCACTATTCCATTTAGACCCTATTTTGAGATGTTACAAATGCCCCTTTTCCAAGAGGAGAAATCGACAAGAGAGCAAGAGAATTTGGAATGGGAAAGAGGAGAGAAAGTGAAGAGAAAAGAGAAAAGATATGAATGCTGAAGATGTGTTTCAAATGACCAGCCTAAGGGGGTTTTTGTAGCTGAAGAGTGCTACTAAAAATTTCTAAAATTATCAACCAAAGAGCCCTCCCTTGGCCGGCTACACATGTGGCAAGATTGATAGTTTCAACTTTGCTAATTTAGGCTTACGACAAATCTATAAAGCCACCAATTGTGGAGGGGTTTGTTTGAAACTTGAACAAGTCTTCAAGGGCCTCTTTGCAAGCTAAATAATCATCCAATAAGCTTATTTGGGTAAGCATATGGACGATTTTGGGCTCTCTACTTCTTAGTCGGTTCGGTTCACTCGGTTCGGCTGAACTGGACCACTTTTTCATAATTAATTAATAATAATTTACTTAATCCAAATTAATTTGGATATAAATTAAAATTAATTATATCATGAATTAATAAACATAATTGGACTGACTTAGGCTGAAAATTAATTTGCCTTGATACTCCAAATTGCTTTTCAGTTTTGAACTTCTAGTAGTGTTTGCCGAGCCAATTTCTGTCCTTTGTGCAAATCTGTCAAAAATAATCAAAATTAATCAAAATTTGTTATAAAATTAATTAAAACTCATTATGTTAATAATTTAAGTACAAAATAATTATTTTATAATATTTATATATTTTTTGACAATAATTTTACCGAAACTGTATGAATTTGAGTTAAAAAGGGCATGAAAAAGTGTGTATATTTTTGTGTTTCCAGTTCCCCCCAAGCCAATGGGACAACCAAAAGGAAACCTAAAGGTGTAAGCTACTTCACAAGCTTCTTGTCTACTTTAGTTGGTCCATCTTTCTTCTCGTCTGGCCCATAGCAACTCATGCGGTTAACAATTTGTCAAAATTCATTTTACATACGCAGGAGTGAGATGAGAAGATAAATACAAGAGAAAAATAGTAAGGCATGACACAAAGGTCGTATTTATAAGATTTACAACCTTTTCAAATAATAAAATAAATGGTTATCGAGCTATAACCATGCAGTTCCAAATACCATGCAAATCAACCATAACATACGACATACTTGTAAAATAAAATATGTTATGTTTTATTCTTTAGTCGATTGTTAAAAATAGAACAATGGTAAATCTGGGGATCTGTGAGTGCTACGAAGGCCCGAGGCATGGACCTTGTTGCACAAGTAAAATTTCGAATAGGAATACTAGAACAACTATTGTTTCGTTTCAAAAATTCCAATAAGTTGATTGTAAACTTCAATTCAAACCCCACTACTCCTAAACATATTTGTTAACCCTTAACAAACAGTGTATTATCAACCGCAAATTTTTTTGTTAAACAGATTACATGCATCAAATATACATATAATAGATTGAACAAATCAAAACAAACAACATGCACATTATACAATTGCTTCAACTATTGAATTTAATCTCGAATCTGTATCGTACAAGTGGCTCTGATACCAATGTTGGATCACTGGGACATCCCGTGGTGCAGCAAAAAAATTATTCTGGCGATCTAAACCAGGAATCCATGCACGAGGAATAAATCGAGAAAAAAGATATGAAAACTATACCTTTCGTACTTTGAAAAATAGGAAGGAACCACTGCTATTTTAATCCCCTTCGCATGCTGTCGATCCAAAGCCGCAATAGAATCGTCCCAGCCTCTACGTAGTCCAACTTGTTGTGAACAACCAAACAAAAACTCTCACTAAACGTTTCAAAGAGTTTTTACAAAAAGAAATGCAGCTGCTAGACCTAGATTCTTTTTCTTTTTGTGGTTAATACTGGTAAACACTATTCTACACCCTAAGCTTTTATTTTATGATCCCATTCCTTTTATTTAATATTCCCTAAAAAAATGGAATCCACTTGTTGGTGCCAGAATATATATGAAAATATCACAGTGCAATATCCTTTCCAAAAGTATATTACTTTCTATAACAGTCTGGTTTAGACCCTAGTCAAAATAGTGATTTCAAGACCACAAATACGAGTTAGAAAAATATTTAAATATTATTTTTCGTGCTTATGATATATGAATTAACATGTGTGAAAGTTTTCGTATGAAAATTCGATCATTTGTGTGCTCAATTTGATAAAAAGGACCTAATCGCGTAGAATGCAAAAAAATGGCCTTCTATTTGTTAAAGTGCTTATTTGCTATGTCTATTTAAATGGGAAGTCCTTATGTTTCAATTAGACCATTGATAAGTTTAATGGAAATTTATGGACAACCATTAAGCATTTTGTTAATGGTTTCATTAAGGGCAAAATTGGTATTTGGTTATTTAAGTTAATATTAAGTAAACAAAACATAAAACTTGGCCATTTTATGTTCATCTTTCCGAAATTGAAGGAAATAAAAGCTATGGTTTTGTGTTCTAACATTCGGCCATTGAAGGACTTGATTAGGGTAGGTATTTGATCCGTTTTTGTGATCGTTGCTTTGTGTTTTACTAAGCCCATGCCTCAATTTCTAAATTTGATTATGATTTTAAGTTATGCCATTGATGAAACTATGAGTTTTGTGAAGTTAGTTGTTGATAAATGGAAGATATGTTTTGGGTTAACATGTTTTGTCTTTGGATTTTTTATGAAATGGAGTAAAACGGGCTAAATTGTGAAAATTGTAAATTCAGGGACTAAAATGTGAAATAATGAAATGTGTGGACTTGAATAAGTACTAGGAGAATTCGACTAAGCATGAGCATATGCAAATTATGTGTATTTTATGATTTTGTGAAATAAGGACTAAAGGGTCAAAATGTGAAAATGTGAGGGCTAATTTGTAAAATGCCCTAAATATGTGTTTATGGATTGATTTAAATGATTTGGTAAATAAAAGAGTTAAATTTGAATTTATATAGATCGAGAATTAAAGAATAAAAATAAATGTGTTTGAATTGAATTATTATTGTTCATATGATATTGAATTGTGATGAATGAATATTCAAGCTCAATATGTGCTATCCGAGAAAGTATCTACAAATTTTCGACGTCCGAAAAGCCCCGTACGAACCTCAGGAATAGTTAGGATACATATGTCATGACATAGGATTTCTGATATGTGTTATCGTGTAAGACCACGTTTAGGACGTTGGCATCAACTTCTGATTTACACATAAGACCATGTCTGTGACATTGGCATCGTATTTGATTTCATATAAGACCCTGTTTGGGACAATGGAATCGATATTTGATTACATTTAAGACCACGTCTGGGACATTGGCATTGTATATGCTTTCCGAGCTATCCGTGTACCCTTATGTTTCTGAACAGTTCAACGAGCATTCCGAGAAAATGAATGATTAAGTGAGTATGTATCCGATTCAGGTACGTTTGCATTGTATATTATGTTTGAGAATGAAAGGTAAGTATATGTATAAATGATGTTCTATGATCTAAGTATATGAATATAAGGTTTGTGTAGGTATTTGGCTATTCGATGATGTTTATATGTTTTAAATGACAAGTTTACTTGTATATGGCTTACTAAGCTTTTGAAAACTTACTTTGTGTGTGTTTGCATTGTTTTATAGATATCGTAGCTATCGGGGGCTTAGGGATCGTCAAGGATCATCACCACATTATCGATTCTATAACACCCCGCATCACATTGAATTGTTTTAGTGAAAATTGTGATTTCATTGAAAACCCTTCGTAAAATAAAAGAAACCTTAACTATCCTTAAAAAAAACTTCTTTCAATCACTTGTTTAAAATATATGATTTTATGAAAACATATCATTTTAAAATATAGTTACGAAAACGTAGAAAATTCATACTATAGTTTAAGAAACCATGTTCAACTTCTTATAATTACATCACATAAAAATAATAATCCAAATAATAATAAAGTGGAAGTCCTATTACAATCTGATTTGAAAAGTACTTAATAACATAGAAACTGATAAGCTTTAAAAAGAAAAACAAGTCTAAATTATTTTGCTGGCCACCCAGAGTCCCTCCAAACATCGAACCTTCTACTGAGCATCACTTGAAAATAAAATAAAAGAGGGGGTGAGTTTTTGCAAACTCAGTGTGACAACCCTCGACGAAAATAAGCATTCAAAAATCATCATACATCAAACATGCATTGCAATCCCATCAAAATTATCCATCCGCTACACAGCAGCTCCATCCCCTGTCACACCATGTGGGGATATGAATATCGACCCCCAACCCACACACCAGTGGCAGCCTGGTTGTGGAACTACCTTCATTTACATATTGGGCTTTGAAACCGTTGGTGGATCCACGATTGTCAGGCAACCATGCGATCCTCATATACTTCCTCCGTTCCATAGTTTCCACCCCATATGCAACCTAAGCAGAACATCATATGTATGCATGTCACATCCATAAAACTTACATTCAACACCTAGTGGTATTTTGGTCATTTTCGCCCTTAGGGGCATTTCAGTAATTTTCCCTTAAGTATGGTTTCCACTTACCTTGGCTCGTTAACAAGTCCCACGAGCTAAGATGAACAAATACTATGCACCAGGTAGGATCCCAGAGAAGAAGAGGTGGGTCATTAAGACTGCTTAAGTACCAACCTCTCCCTAGATCCAATCCTAGATATGCATATACCCGTTGCCACACCTTAACCCTTTGACCTATCCACGGTCACAAAATATTAATTAAGTCTTATGTAGTTATCGTATGCTAGGCCCAAAACCCCTTACAAAGCCCAAACAAAGTCATATACCTGTATCTTGGCCATTAAGCCCAATCAAATTCATATGGCCCATTAGGCCCAAATCACCTGCATATGGCCCATTAAGCCCAGTCACATTCATATTCATGCTCACATACAGATTCTTATCACATAGCATCAATATTCAGTCTTTGCCTATTATGGGCCCAACAGCCCACCAGGCCCATTTAGCCCATTCTGGCCCGTATGGCCAAATCACAACCCAGGTCCACAGAATCACCCGTGGGTCTCAAGCAACTTATCGGTCTCTCCCTTACGAGTGTTCGCGCACTCGCAAGACTATCATAGCCACACTTTCAGCATTTCGGCATTTTGATATTTCGCCTTTTGTTGATTCATAGTATGTGTGCAGTGTATGTACACACCTGGTAGGAAAGCGTGCTGCGATTCCCTTAGTCACCAACCTACAAATGATATCACCCTTCAATTAATCGCATGCTTAATACATAACTTTACTAAAATCGAAACCTTACCTTAACCTTACCTTGCGCGATAAGTATAACAGCCCCTTCTTAAATCACTAACTACGATCAACTCCTAGATCTGCACCAATCTTAACTATTAAAACAAGAATAATAGGTGACTCGTATCCAACACAAGTCCCCTTACCTTAACTATGAACATTCGGCCACCTTAGCTAATGGGAGAAGAATACTTACCAAAACCGCAAACACCTAAAGAGCAATTTCGGCAGAGAGCTAAGATCCGAGATCCAATACTAATTCCCTACCAAAGTTGATTAGAAAGAGTGAGGGAAGAACAGTGTAATAGATTCTTAGCAAAACTGATTGGAAAATAAACATTTACACTAGATTCGGTCGACGAGTATTTGGCCCTTGGAAGATTCAGCTTTTCAACTTAGTATGGTGAATAAGGTTTATTTGGTACAGATTAAAGAAGAAAAGTAGAAGAAGGAATCGGCTAAGTGAAGCAAAGAAAATTGTGTAGAGAAAGAATATAAATCGGCACAAAGAAAAGAGAGTAAAACAAAAGGGTTTTTGGCTTTTAGGGAAAAGGGTTTCTGGTAACAGGGTGAAGGAAATTCTGCACTAGCCTGGCAACCCTGCATTCGGCACTTATTTATAGCCCTTATAGTCAAATTGCCTGGCCCTCAATTCCCCATTCGACTTCATCAGTTCCCCCTTCTCATCTCCTCGTTTTTCTCCCTGATAACCCCTTGATCCTTTCCTTAATTTTCTCTCCTGAGCACTCCCCTTAGAGTCCATCTTCATGCCACTTCCATCCTTCTAGAAGGCCAAAATTAAACTTCCAAAAACACTAAGCTAGGATTCAATGTAACATCTCAAAATAAGGCCTAAATGGAATAGTGCTTGTGAAAACTCAAATCTGAGATAGAAAAGTTTATTTTGATTAATTTTTATGATTTACCGAGTAATGAGATGCATGTGTTAGAGTATTGATAAGAAATTTTATAGATTGCATGTTTAATTTGCCTATTAGGGCTTATTTCCAGAAGTTGCTGTAACAACCCGATTTAGGGCCTAAACGGAACGATGGTTTTAGAACCACGAATTCAAAGTCAAAAAATTTATTCTGATTAAGTTTTAAGATTAATTTATTGATTAAAATATTGTGTAAAAATATCGTTAAGAAATTTTACTGATAAAGTGCTCAATTGGACTTTTAGGACTAAATTGCAAAAGTTGCAAAATATATGTTCTAATTCATAAGTACTTGATTGAAATGGGAGTTTAAAGAGGAGGTCCTTAAATGGTAATTAGACCATTATATTTTGTTTGGACAAAAATGGGCATGAATAGGACAAAATTTTAAGAAAGACCTTAAGGGCATTTTAGTCATTTGGTAATTAAAAGAAATAAAAAGGGAAATAAAGCCAAAATTGACTCATCATTTTCATGGAGGCTGAAATTAGCATGGGGAAAGCCATGACTAGGTTTTTCAAGCTTTCCAAGCTCAATAGTAAGTCCGTTCTAGCCCTGTTTTTCAAGTTCTTTGCTTTTTTGGAATCTCGGTAACTTGATTAAGCTTATTCTAGCAATAATTTAAGATAGGGTTCATATTTGGAAAAATACCCATAGGTGAAATGTGTTTATTTTGATTTTTTATCGTAGAATATGAAGGCTGAAATTATGTTAAACATCTTTTGCTAAGCGGTTTTAAGCAAAAATGAGTAAAACGGCTTAATCGATATAAGTTGTTATTGTTCATAACTATGTGTTAGAGTGAGAATTTGATGTTGCCATAGAAGGTAAAAATGATCATAATGTCGTAAAACATAAGAATAAGGGATGAAGTTTAATTCCCGAGCCTAGGGGCAAAAGTGTAAATATGCAAAAGTTTAAGGGCAAAATTGTAATTTTGCCAAAGTTTGAGTTAAGGACTGTTTTGAATAGTAAATTAATTAAATAAGTAAAATATGATGTTTTAGATCCCAAGAAACAAGATTTGAACCTAGAATGGGAGAAAAATCGAAAATCGAGAAAGTTGGTAAAATAGTCGTTTTAGTATCGAGGTAAGTTCATCTGTATAATAAGCATTAATTTATGCATGTTTCAATGTAATATTGATATATTTACTATGATTTCCAAGGTGTTGAAAGTATAATTATGATGACTTAAATGTTCAATATTAATTCGACATGGAAATGAGAAAGTATGTAAGTTTGTATGTAAATATTACATTATCTTTATTTACGTTTTTATATTTCAGCATATTTTATGTATTGTAGCTGATTTTTGAATTATAATTGACTATTGGAAGAATGGAATAAAGTATTAGATAGTGAGATACTTTTCGTTTGAACCTTCGGAATCGAAAGATATGGATGATATGTAGCTAGGTCACATGTGTATTACGGGATGTATTCCATGTGTACAAGAGAGCTACGGGATATATGTAGCTAGGTCGCATGCGTGGTTCCAGGTGAAGGACACCATGTAGACAAGAGAGCTACGAGATAAACTGGCTAGGTCGCATAGGTGGTACTAAGTGTTCACTATGTGTACAAGAGAGCCAAAATTATGTGTACAGTCGAGCTAGGTCACATGAGTGGTGCTAAGTGAAGGCCACTATGTGTAGAAGAGAGCTTCGATTTTAAAGGTGGGTTGTGTACGATATCATCGCGTATCTATTATTATTCCGAAGCGTTCAACTGAGAAATTGATTAAATGAAATTGTGTATGACTTTGTGATGATAAGTGTAAGTATATACGTGTGTAACTTATGAGCAATATGCTCGATATGTGATTGGAAATTGGAAAGATTGTTATGGGTAAGTGATGAATACAATTGAAGTGTGAAAGATCAAAATTGACAATAAAATTGTTCGGGATAGTTGTAGTGATGGGAATCTAAAAATTTACCAAAAATAGTAGAAATTGAATCAGAGACTGAATGAGATATCAAATTAAAGCTTAATGAATCTATTTTCATATAACGGAAACAAAGCAAGCAAAGGAATTCTATATTATGAGATATTTAAGTTTTTGAGAGACTGGTTCAGAATGACTACGTGATCCCCTATTTTGACTTGGAAAAATCATTAAAAATTGTAAAAAAATAATTAGGGGATATAATTTATATGCTTGAAATCCTTAATGAGTCTAGTTTCAAATGAAATAAACGAGAACATCCTTTGAATCCTGTGATAGGAGAAAATTGATTCGTAGTGAAGAATGGTCAGGGTAGTTGAGCAGTGAAACAGGGGTAACTTCAATGAATTAACTGTGCTAGTTGGCCTAAAATACTGACCTATGTTAATTGAAGGTCTCTATTGTATAAAGTCATTTAATGAAGATAGTCTTGACTATGTTATTAATTAAATGATGCAATTTATGAATGTGCATGTTTGCCTATGTGTGCGGTTGAATTTAAGCATGATATGGGCCTTGTAAGTTCTTTTTAAGGGACAGCTTGAATGTGTTTGAAAAAGTTTTTAAATTAGAGTGAAATTATGAATCGGTTTTTATACGATGATTAGTGATTAAGTCGGGTAATGCCTCGTACCCTGTTCCAGTGTCGAACACGGGTAAGGGTGTTACATTCAAACCTTGGATCTCTTTGCTAGCTACTAACGTCACCTCCCTACACTCTAAATGGTGTCACTTAGCCACTCTTCCACAAGGCTTTTTGATGCCATTTTCCCTTATCTTTATTTAAAAGCCCAACTACTTGACAAGAAGGTCGTTTTAATTATTAAACTTTAATTTCTTCTACCCCTAGATTTGAACTCAACCCTTGACCAAGACCTACCACGGCGTAACTAACACTTAACTGGAATTGCTAAGCTCAAAAAGAAAAATTTAAGATTTTAGGATTTTTGGGTTTCGGGATTTTTGGGTTTCTAGATTTTTGAGGCGTTACAACTCTACCTCCAAAAGAAATTTTGTTTTCGAAATTCCCAACTACTAACACAGACTACCACACCACACTTCCGCTGCGCATTCTATTTCCAACTTAGGTAAATAGCACACTATGGGTAAGTACGTACCATTATTCACCGCTGGAGCGTCCCCATCCTCTTGATGACGTGATACATAGACCAAAGCTGGATGCCTTGCCTCAACATGACCAGCACCTTTGCCCGGTGCTCCACGACCCAAATTGTTTCCACCCCTGGCCTGTTCATGGCCTCTCGGCAGTTGCTGACCACCCCTCAGTGGCTGTACACCACCTCGATCCACGACTGGCACCTGACCTGACATTCTAGGCCAACTTTTGATCCTATGCTCTATGGATCCACAAGCTAGACAAGATCCCATCCTCTTCCAACATTCGCCTACATGACCTTTCCCACAATCAGCACAAGGTGGCACCCCTGGTTTAGCAGCAAGGGCCCTTACTCTAACTGGCCCATTATTTCCGGCCCTAGCCCTAGGCCTCAGATCAACACCAGGAGTCTCAGCCTCTTTTTTATCCTTACACTTTATTTCTCCCGATTTAAGCGCTCAGTGCACTTTACCTCCTCCGCTATCTTTACTTTCTCAACCAATTCCGAGAAAACTTACTCCCTTTGTTGAGCTATCAATACCCTAAGGCTATCTCTCAATCCGTCCTCAAACCTAACGCAACGCTCATAGTCTGTTGCCACCATTACTCTTGCATACCTACTAAGGCGTAAAAACTCTGCCTCATACCCCGCCACCAATTTATTTCCTTCAGTGAAGTTCAGGAACTCCTTCCTTCTAGCATCCACATAGCTTGCACCCACATACTTCCCTTGGAATGCAACTTTAAAAAACTCTCAAGTGACCCGCTTCGATTGGGTGCCCTCTTTCACTGTCAACCACCACTTGTAGGCTTCTTCCTTAAGCAGCGACATTGCTCATTTTAACTTTTGTTCAGGTGAACAGTCCAGGTCCTTCATTATCGTTTCAGTAGCCTCCAACCAATATTCTACCACGGTAGGAGCTACACTTGCCACGCCCTTAAAGATTTCAATCCCGTTTGATCGAAGTCGCTTCGGAATGGACCCCCGATTTCCAATGCCATTGTTGGGCCCAGCGACCCTTTCCAAAATCCTCAGCATTGCCTGCGACAATTCATCTTCTCCCGCGGCCCGATCATACGGTCCATTCCTAGCCACAGGTGAGGCCGAAGCCTCTTCTACTCTAACATTGGGCATATGGTCCAATGCCGACTATTCAGCCCTAAAGCATCCTCAGCCTCGGCCACGGCCTCTCGCACCTCTTCTAGCACTTATTTTCGATTTGCGTATTATCAGGATTAGTTTAATAGTTTAATAGTTGAACCGATGTTTTATGAAAATATTTAAAGAGAAGATTGTTTTCAAAAATCCTCTATAGTTCAAGTTCCTGCGGGCTTTGGTTCCATTCTAGCAAGATCACCTAAAGTAGCCCTCTAACTAACTACTGTATAACAATTTAAACAAACCTAAGAATAAGAATACTTACTTGGTTTGACGTCAGAGGCTCAGTGTGCTGCTCAGTAAGACTTCCCTTTTCCCAAAATATTGTGAATTTTTTTAAAAAAAAACCACAAAGGAAACCAAGTATTAAGGCCCAATACACAGCCCGAGTTTTACAACCTGGGCTCGGATACCACTAAATGTAACACTCCAAACTCGGCCTAGACATTATGGCCGAATCTGGCACATCACATTGAAGTGTTTTAGCGAAAATTGTGTTTTCATTGAAAACCCTTCTTAAAATAAAAGAAACCTTAACTATCCTTAAAAAAAAAAAAACTCATTTCAATCACTTGTTTAAAGTATATGATTTTATGAAAATATGTCATTTTAAAATATAGTCGCGGAAACGTAGAAAAGTCATACTATAGTTTAAGAAACCATGTTCAACTTCTTATAATTACATCACATAAAAATAATAATCCAAATAACAGTAAAGTGGAAGCCCTATTTCAATCTGATTTGAAAATTACTTAATAATATAGAAACTGATAAGCTTTAAAAAAAAAGTCCAAATTATCTTGCTGGCCACCCAAAGTCCCTCCAAACATTAAACCTACTACTGAGCATCACCTGAAAATAAAATAAAAGAGGGGGTGAGTTTTCGCAAACTTAGTGGGTACAACCCTCGACGAAAATAAGCATTCAAAAATCATCATACATCAAACATGCATTGCAATCCCATTCAAATTATCTATCTGCTACACACCAGCTCCGTCCCTCATCACACCATATGGGGATATTATAATGCCCCAATTTTTGGGAATTCTGAAAATGTTGGTAAAATTTAATATTCTGTGTTTTGTCTGCTTGGCGTAGGATTAATTATGTTAGTGGGCCTCTAGAAGGCCCAAGCTTAAGTTAAAACCCGGTAGTTTTAGTTAATTTTAATTCCATAAGAAAAAGGGGTTCTGGTAAGCTGCGCTTTTAAGTATTAATTGTGTAAAATAAAACACAAGGAAGCAAGTAGCATAGTGGCATGTGACGCCACTGAGAAGGCTATAAGTGGTGTGTGGATGTTGGGGAGGACCCAGGTTCAAGTCATAATGACAGCATATTAAGGGAATTATTTTTATGAGTATGAAAGGTAACTAATGGAACTGAAGTGAAAGACTATTAGGAAGAGTTGGAGTTGCTCAGGAGATTGAGTGAGGAAGGGATAAGGGAGAGGATTTAGGAGCTGATTGGAGAGAGCTGTGTTGGCCGCATAGTGGACTCTTGAGGAGCAAGAGTTGGCCAGACAAGGGGAGCTTTAGGGAGGCAAAATTCGGCTAGGGTTAGTGCTAGTATAAATTCGGCATTTAAGGTAATTTGTGCCGTTTCCTTACTGTTCTCCTCATCTTTTCTTTTCTCCTCTCTTCATCCATTTTCTTTTTCTTCTTCTTTCCTCTATAGCCGAATCTTCTTACCATCCTATTCATCTCCATCTTTTTCTTCAGATGTTTCTAAACCCTCATAGTCATTTGGCATAAAAAGCCGAAATCCCAAAAGCTATACTCACTACTTGTGCCGATTTCTCCAAAGCCAAATCCTTCAATATTTTTGTTCCTTTTTGATCGACATTCCTCTTCTCTAAACCCTTAATATCTGTCGGCAACATTACTTTAAGGTTATAGCCTCAAATCATCACCTAAAAAGCCAAAAATACCATAGATTTAGGGGCTTATAGCCGAAAATTCAAATCTCCTAGATTCGAGTTCTACCATCATTTAGAGGATAAATCTACATCAGATCTGCGTAGAAATTAGAAAGGAATAAGTGGTAAGTGCTCATCACATCAGATCTAGTCTTATTTTACATGTTAGGAAAAAAGCAAGTCCCTAAAGTGCAGGGAGGAGGTCATCGATTTGGGCATAGGGCTTTAAGGGTCTTTCTTGGAGATGATTTATTTTGGTGATTAATGTCTTCTTGAGTGTTGGATCAAAGGCTTGGATCTTTGGAGCAACCAGACTTGGATCTAGTCATTGGTTTTCGGCAAAAAGGTAAGGTTTTTAAGGCTTTTGGGGACATGGTTCGAATATGGGTAAGTGAATATTGAGATTAGTGCTATAGTTTACAATCTAAGAATTGTGGTAATCCATTGTAGGGCATTGTAAGGGATCTCAGTAGCAGTCATCACGAAACATGTGTGTAACTAACACCCTCTCATAGACTAGATCGGCAATAGCCGAAAAGCCAAAATGCCGAAATGCCAAAAAGCTGATATTTTAGGAACTTACGAGTGTGCGAATGCTCATAAGATAAATAGGTTAATAATTTCGATAATCTGAAGTGATAAAACTGCAATACACGCAATTTTATGCATTATTGATATTTTGGGCTTAGTGGGCCAAAAATCGGTTAATGGGCCAACGGGCCCAATTCGGTAAGTATGCGCGGTAAGTGTTTCTGATTGCACGTAAATGGTATAAATATGCATGAAAACTTTAAGATAGCTAAATTACTAGAATACCCCTTTGTATGGAAAATTACATTATACCCCTAGGTGTAAAATGACCTTTATACCCTTTAGGGTTAATTTTGCCTGAAAAGCATAATGATTTAAATTTGTATGATGTATGCCATGAATGAATATCTGTTGCATGGGGACATGGGTTATATTATGGAGGAAGCATCATGGTGGCTATGCTACAAGTTATCTGATCTGGTGGCTCTGCCACATATATATATCTATTCTGGTGGCTCAGCCACAATTATCTGTTTCTGGTGACTCGGTCACATTATCTATTCTGGCAGCCATGCTGCATATTTCTATGGTGTGTAGAGTTGGGTGGGTCGAGTAGTCTCCCTACATGGTGAAAGGATGGTATGGGGGTGTACATGGTTGGATATGGGTTGGGTTTTTGCATAAGCATGTAATATCTGTTCTGATCTGTTATGGGCCTACGGGCTTTATTCTAAATTTTGTTCTGGCTAAGGCCAATTTCTTCTGTTTCTGTGGTTTGAACTGATTTAGGCTATGGTTGGGTTTATTTACACACTGAGTTTCCCAAAACTCACCCCCTTTGTTTTATCCACGCAGGTGATCCTCAACCATATTGGGCTTGGAGCCGTGAGGGATTCGGAGTGGCGGATGTTTACGCAAACTTGGTTTCTTTTCTCGTGAAGCTGGGCGTCCTTTTATTTTCGTTTACGATTTTGGGTTTTTAAATGTAATAAGGCTGCTTATTTATTTTTATGGTTTTGATTTACATTTTATTATGATGAAAATGATATACTTTAACTATCAAAGTGGATTAGTTCTAGGGCGCGTTTTCCAAAATAATAATTGATTTCAAAATAACACGATCACAAGTAAGGCTTCCGTTAAGCAGATGGTTTTTCAAGAATTAATCACTTTTCTAAGATGGACCTAATCAAATGGGTTTCTTAAAAATATACGTGATGTTAGAGTGTGGCAATGGCGGTGTGCATGTCTAGGATTGGATCTGAAGGGAGCTTAGTACTTAAGCAGTCCGACGGACTCACCCCCTCTTTTCCGGTTTCCTACCTGGTGCACAGCTTCCATTCACTTTAATCTATTTAAAAGGGTATCTTTTAAAACACCAACTAAGTTTTCTAAACTAAGTAATACGAAATGTTTTGAACGCTTCGATGTGGCACGTCAGATCCGGTCATAACGTCTAGGCCGAGTTTGGGGTGTCACATTTAGTGGTATCAGAGCTAAGTTGCAACAACTCAGCTGTGGAATGGGTTTACAAGAAAAAATAAAGGTTTTCAAAAATAAAAGTTTTATAAAGATTGTATAACTCTATTTTCAAAATCTGGATCTTTGAGTGGCATTCCGAATCTCCGGCCCAAGTCTGTAAGTATTATAAACTTTTCTGAATATATTCTGAATTATCTATCTGTACTGAAACCCTTCTAGAATACTATAGATAGGATGCTATTGAAACCATAGGAAAACTTGATAAAAGACTGAAACTGTAGCTAGACATTGATTCTGCGAAAAACCAAATCTGAAATACTAAATCATAAAACATTTGTAATAATCACCGGAATGCTGAAATTATTGTATAAAATTTGTAAAACAGATAATGCGATATGAGTACGTGAGCAGCTCGTGGAAGAGGCCGTGGACGAGGCCGAGGTAGTGCTCGAGTAGAAACCGCGTCTTCTGGGCATATGCCAACAGCGGAGGCACCAGTACCACCGGCAACTGAAGTGGATTCTCATGATCGTAGTGTCGGGGATGACGCCCTGTCGCAGGCTATGCTTCGTGTTTTGGAAAGGGTTGCCGGGGTAAGTTTGGGCAATGAGATTCGAGGATCGATTTCTGAACGACTCCAGGCTAACGGAGCGAAATTCTTTAGGGGCGTATCTGGTGTAGCCCCGAATGTGGCAGAATATTGGTTGGAGGCCACAGAACGAATTATGGATGACTTGGACTGCTTTGTGGAGCGAGAAGGCGAAGAGGCCGTATCGTTCTTTGCGAGATGAGGCTTATCAGTGGTGGCTCACCGTGAGAGATGGAACCCCAGCTGATAGGGTCACTTGGGATCTGTTTAAAATGGCCTTTAAAGGGAAGTATGTTGGGGCGAGTTATATGGACGCCCGCAGGAAGGAATTCTGGAATTTGGTTCAAGGAAATAAGTCAGTTGCGGAGTACGAGGCTGAGTTTTTAAGGCTAAGCCGGTATGCTATGGGAATAGTCACTACAGAGTATGAGCGTAGCATTCACTTCGAGGATGGACTCAGAGATGATCTTAAGGTGCTGATTGCTCCGCAGAGAGAGCGTGATTTCATGATTCTAGTGGAAAAAGCCAAGATAGCTAAGGAGGTGAAGCGTACTGAGAGACAGAACCGTGAGAAAGATTAGAACCGTTTCCAAAGGGATTTCAGACCTTCGGGTGGAGCAAATAAGAATGTCAAAAGGGCGAGAGTGGAGGAGCCAGTTGGAGCAGTTCCGGTGAATGTGGTTAGACCACCAATCTGTGGAGACTATGGTAAGGTACACTTGGGTGAGTGTAGGAAACATTCTGGTGCTTGTTTTCGATACGAATCTATGGAGCATAGAGTTAAAAACTGTCCTCAGAGAGCTGATCAAGTTCAAGTTGCCGAGCAGAGGGTTGCTCAACCCGTGAGAGGTGGACTACAACCACCACGTGGATATGGACAAGGTAGGGGAGGAAATGGAAATGGTCAAGGATGAGGCGCCCGCAGAGGGTGCGAAAATCTTGAGGCTCGATAGCGACATTGGTGTATGCGACTCGTCGTCAGAAGGAGGCGGCGCTTTTGGACGTAATAATCGCTGAGTGCGTTTTTGGTTTCTAGCATGCCGTATACTGCTTTGATGGATATTGGATCTACTCATTCCTATGTTGCATGTGCCATATCTGGGTCGTTGGGTGTGCAGTTTGAGAAGATTGTGAGTGGGGTATCGGTGCTAAGTCCTTTGGGTCACTCGGTTAGGGTAAACAAACTGTATAGGGATGTACCCTTAGAAACTCAAGGTAGGATTTTTCCTGGAGATCTGATGGAGTTGCCGTTTGGAGAGTTTGATCTTATTCTGGGAATGGACTAGCTAGTTAAGCATAAGGCAACTTTGGATTGTGCTGCTAAGCGAATGGTGCTAAAGACCACGGAAGGTGAGGAGGTTATGATGATGGGTGAACGAAGGGACTATTTGTCTAATGTGGTGTCGGCATTGAGGGCCAAAAAGTGGATTCGGAAAGGTTGTGAGGCCTATTTGGCATTCGTAAGTTAGTCAGAAGAGGAGGGGCTGATAGTGGATAAGGTTAGGACTGTAAAAGAGTTTTAAGATGTTTTTCCGGAAGAGCTTCTGGGATTACCTCCAAATCGAGAGGCCGAGTTTAGAATCGACTTATTGCCTGGAACGGCGCCAGTGTCCATCGCACCGTATAGGATGGCACCGAAGGAGTTAGTAGAGCTGAAAACTCAAATTCAAGAGTTGTTGGATAGGGGCTTCATTAGGCCAAGTGTGTCTCCATGGGGAGCACCGGTGCTATTCGTGAAGAAGAAGGATGGGACGATGCGAATGTGTATTAATTATCGCCAGTTGAACAAACTGACAATTAAGAATAAGTATCCACTGCCAAGGATTGACGATCTATTTGACCAACTTAGAGGAGCTTCTGTATTTTCCAAGATCGACCTTCGATCTGGATATCATCAGTTAAGGGTCAAAGAGGCAGATATCCATAAGACGACATTCAGGACTCGGTATGGTCATTACTAGTTTCTGGTTATGCCATTTGGACTGACAAATGCTCCTGCAGCATTTATGGATTTGATGAATCGTGTGTTCCAACCATTCTTGGATCAGTTCGTAGTCGTCTTTATTGATGATATTTTGGTATATTTTGAAACGGAAGCGAAACATGATGAACATCTCCGCATTGTGTTGCAAGTGTTAAGGGAGAAGGTTCTCTATGCAAAGTTTAGCAAGTGTGAATTCTAGTTGAGGGAAGTAACCTTCTTAGGACATGTGGTCTCTGTTGAGGGGATTAAGGTGGACCCTTGTAAGATTGAAGCAATTCTAGAATGGAAGCCACCTAGGTCGGTGTCAGAAATTCAAAGTTTCCTAGGCTTGGTAGAATACTATAGGAGGTTTATGGAAGGTTTTTCTGTGATGGCAGCACCTTTGACGAAACTCATAAGAAAGGGAGTACAGTTTGTATGGACTTAGAAGCAGTGGGAAGCTTTTGAGAGGTTGAAGAAAGTTCTGACTGAAGCACCTGTATTGATTCAACCAGAGTCTGAAAAGGATTTTACTATGTACAGTGATGCGTCACACGTAGGTTTGGGTTGTGTGTTGATGCAAGAGGGTAAGGTGGTTGCTTATGCATCACGGCGGCTTAAGCCTCATGAAGGAAACTGTCCTACTCATGATTTGGAGTTGGCAGCAGTGATCTTTGCACTTAAGATTTGGAGACATTACTTGTACGGAGAAAGGTGTATTATATACACAGATCATAAGAGTCTTAAGTATTTGCTAACTCAGAAGGAACTGAACCTTAGGCAAAGGAGATGGATCAAGTTGTTTAAGGATTATGATTGTTCGATTGAATATCACCCAGGCAAGGCTAATGTGGTAGCCGATGCTCTAAGTCGTAGAGCTGTATCTGATCTAAGAGCAATGTTTGCTCGCCTAAGTCTGTTTGATGATGGAAGTTTGTTGGCTTAATTGCAAGTAAGGCCAACTTAGGTGGATCAGATTAAGGAAAAGCAGTTGAAAGATGAGTCTTTGGTCGCTCGTTTTCAACAAGTTAAGGAAGGGGAAACTTCTGAGTTTGGGTTGAATAGCGAAGGAGTTTTGTGCTTCCGAGGAAGAATTTGTGTTCTGAAGGACTCTGACTTGAGACAGTAAATACTTAAGGAAGCTCATGGGGGACTTTGTACCATGCATCCTGGATGGAATAAGTTGTATCATGACTTATGAGAATTGTATTGGTGGCCTGGGCTTAAACAAGAAGTAACAGAATTCGTGGGGAAATGTCTGAAATGCCAGCAAGTGAAAGTTGAGCATCAATTACCTTCTGGATTGTTGCAGCCAGTAAAGATACCACTTTGGAAGTGGGAGAGGGTAACCATGGACTTTGTGAGTGGGCTACCCTTGACACCATCGAAGAAAGACTCGATATGGGTGATTGTGGATAGGTTGACCAAATCAGCTCATTTCATACCTGTCCATCTTGACTTCTCACTTCGAGTTAGCCAAGTTGTATGTGGCGGAGATTGTGCGACTTCATGGTGTCCCAGTTTCGATTATCTCTGACTGAGATCCTAGATTCACATCTCGATTTTGGCAAAAGTTACATGAGGCGTTGGGGACACGATTGAACTTTAGTACGACTTTCCATCCCTAAACTGATGGTCAGTCAGAAAGAGTTATTCAGATTCTGGAGGACATGTTGAGGGGATGTGTTATTGACTTTTGAGGTAGTTGGGAGGATTACTTGCTGTTGTCAGGCGAGTATTCGAATGGCACCGTATGAAGCACTATATGGGCAAAGATGTAGTACACCTAGTTGTTGGACCGAGTTAGGGGAACAACAGGTTCTTGGACCTGAGTTGGTGGCAGATACTGAGGATAAGGTCAAGTTGATTAGAGACCGGTTGAAGGAAGCAGCTGATAGGCAAAAGTCGTATTCAGATTTGAAGCGTAAGAAGATTGAATACTCAGTAGGTGATATGGTCTTCTTAAAGGTTTCTCATTGGAAGAAGATATTAAGGTTTGGTAAGAATGGCAAGTTGAGTCCGCGGTTCATTGGGCCTTATCGGGTTTTGAAGAGAGTAGGCCCAGTGGCTTATCAGTTGGAATTGCCTCCAGAGTTAGACAGGATTCACGATGTTTTTTTACGTCTCCATGTTAAGGCATTATTGTTCTGACCCTACTCATGTCGTACCGGTTGCAGAAATTGAGGTGCAAACTGATTTGACCTTTAAGGAGGAGCCTGTGCAAATATTGGATCGAGATGTTAAGGTTCTGAGAAGGAAATCTGTTCCATTAGTAAAGGTGCTTTGGCGTAACCATGGCAGAGAGGAAGCTACTTAGGAGCCAAAAGAGGCGATGCAACAGCAATACCCCCATCTGTTTAGACCAGGTAAATTTCGAGGACGAAATTTCTTTAAGGAGGGTAGAGTTGTAACGCCCCAATTTTTGGGAATTCTGAAAATGTTGGTAAAATTTAATATTATATATTTTGTCTGCTTGGCATAGGATTAATTATGTTAGTGGGCCTATAAAAGGCCCAAGCTTAAGTTAAAACCCGATAGTTTTAGTTAATTTTAATTTCATAAGAAAAAGGGGTTCTGGTAAGCTGGCTTTTAAGTATTAATTGTGTAAAATAAAACACAAGGAAGCAAGTAGCATAGTGGCATGTGACGCCACTGGGAAGGCTATAAGTGGTGTGTGGATGTTGGGGAGGACCCAGGTTCAAGTCACAATGACAGCATATTAAGGAAATTATTTTTATGAGTATGAAAGGTAAGTAATGGAACTGAAGTAAAAGACTGTTAGGAAGAGTTGGAGTTGCTCAGGAGATTGAGTGAGGAAGGGATAAGGGAGAGGATTTAGGAGCTGATTGGGGATAGCTGTGTTGGCCGAATAGTGGACTCTTGAGGAGCAAGAGTTAGCCGGCCAAGGGGAGCCTTAGGGAGGCAAAATTCGGCTAGGTTTAATGCTAGTATAAATTCGGCATTTAGGGTAATTTGTGTCGTTTCCTGACTCTTCTCCTCATCTTTTCTTTTCTCCTCTCTTCATCCATTTTCTTTTTCTTCTTTTTTCCTCCATAGCCGAATCTTCTTACCATCCTGTTCATCTCCATCTTTTTCTTCAGACGTTTCTAAACCCTCATAGTTATTTGCCATAAAAAGCCGAAATCCCGAAAGCTATACTCACTACTTGTGCCGATTTCTCCAAAGCCAAATCCTTCAATATTTTTGTTCCTTTGTGATCAATGTTCCTCTTCTCTAAACCCTTAATATCTGTCGGCAACATTACTTCAAGGTTATAGCCTCAAATCATCACCTTCTTCATCACTTAAAAAGCCAAAAATACCATAGATTTAGGGGCTTATAGCCGAAACTTCAAATCTCCTGGATTCGAGTTCTACCATCATTTAGAGGATAAATCTACCTCAGACCTGCATAGAAATCAGAAAGGAATAAGTGGTAAGTGCTCATCACTTCAGATCTAGTCTTATTTTACAAGTTAGGAAAAAGCCGAAGTCTCTAAAATCTAGGGAGGCTGTCGATTTGGGCATAGGGCTTTAAGGGTCTTTAACTGATGATTTATTTTGGTGATTAGTGTCTTCTTAAGTGTTGGATCGAAGGCTTGGATCTTTGGAGCAACCAGACTTGGATCTAGTCATTGGTTTTCGGCAAAAAGGTAAGGTTTTTAAGGCTTTTGGGGACATGGTTCGAATATGGGTAAGTGAATATTGAGATTAGTGCTATAGTTTGCAATCTAAGAATTGTGGTAATCCATTGTAGGGCATCGTAAGGGATCTCAGTAGCAGTCGTCACGAAACATATGTGTAACTGACACCCTCTCATAGACTAGATCGGCAAAAGTCGAAAAGCTGAAATGCCGAAAAGCTGGTATTTTGGGAACTTACGAGTGTGCGAATGCTCGTAAGATAAATGGGTTAATAATTCTAGTAATCTGAAGTGATAAAACAGCAGTACGCGTAATTTCGTGCATTATTGATATTTTTGGCTTAGTGGGCCAAAAATTGATTAATGGGCCAACGGGCCCAATTCGGTAAGTATGCACGGTAAGTGTTTCTGATGGCACGTAAATGGTAGAAATATGCATGAAAACCCTAAGATAGCTAAATTACTAGAATACCCCTTTGTATGGGAAATTACCATGATACCCCTAGGTGTAAAATGACCTTTATACCCCTATGGTTAATTTTGTTTAAAAGCATGATGATTTAAATTTCTATGATGTATGCCATGAATGAATATCTGTTGCATGGGGACATGGGTTATATTACAGAGGAAGCGTCTTGGTGGCTATGCCACAAATTATCTAATCTGGTGGCTCTGCCACATATATATCTGTTCTGGTGGCTCAGCCACAATTATCTATTTCTGGTGACTCGGTCACATTATCTGTTCTGGCAGCCATGCTGCATATTTCTGTGGTGTGTAGCAGTTGGGTGGGTCGACTAGTCTCCCCACATGGTGAAAGGATGGTATGGGGGTGTACATGGTTGGATATGGGTTGGGTTTTTACATAAGCATGTAATATCTGTTCTGATCTGTTATGGGCCTATGGGCTTTATTCGAGATGCATTGCAGGCTAAGGCCGTTTATTGTTTACGTGATTTGAACTAATTTAAGCTATGGTTGGGTTTATTTACACACTGAGTTTCCCAAAACTCACCCCCTTTGTTTTATCCATGCAGGTGATCCCCAACCATAGTGGGCTTGGAGCCGTGAGGGATTCGGAGTGGCCACATGTTTCTGCAAACTTGGTTTCTTTCTGGTGAACTGGACGTCCTTTTATTTTCGTTTACGGTTTTGGGTTTTTAATGTAATAAGGCCGCTTATTTATTTTTATGGTTTTGATTTACATTTTATTATGATGAAAATGATATACTTTAACTATCGAAGTGGATTAGTTCTAGGGCGTGTTTTCCAAAACAATAGTTGATTTCAAAATAACACGATCACAAGTAAGGCTTCCGCTAAGCAGATGGTTTTTCAAGAATTAATCACTTTTCTAAGATGGACTTAATCAAATGGGTTTCTTAAAAATATACGTGATGTTAGAGTGTGGCAATGGAGGTGTGCATGTCTAGGATGGATCTGAAGGGAGCTTGGTACTTAAGTAGTCCGACGGACTCACCTCCTCTTTTCCGGTTTCATACCTGGTGCACAACTTCCATTCACTTTAATCTATTTAAAAGGGTATCTTGTAAAACACCAACTAAGTTTTCTAAACTAAGTAATATGGAATGGTTTGAACGCTTCGATGTGGCACGTTGGATCCGGTCATAAAATCTAGGTCGGGTTTGGGGTGTTACAGATATGACTATCGACCCACCCAACGCACACACCAATGGTAGCCCGGTTGTGGAACTACCTTCATTTACATATTGAGCTTTAAAAGCCGTCGGTGGATCCACGATTGTCAGGCAACCATGCGATCCTCATATACTTCCTCCGTTCCATAGTTCCCACCCTATATGCAACCTAAGCAGAACATCATATGTATGCATGCCACATCCATAAAACTTACATTCAACACCTAGTGGTATTTTGGTTATTTCTCCCTTAGGGGCATTTCGATAATTTTCCTTTAAGTATGGTTTCCACTTACCTTGGCCCGTTAACAAGTCCCGTGAGCTAAGATGAATGAATACTATGCACCAGGTAGGATCCCAGAGAAGAGGAGGTGGGTCAGTAAGACCGCTTAGGTACCAAGCTCTCCCTAGATCCAGTCCTATATATGCATATACATGTTGCCACACCTTAACCCTTTAACCTGTCCATGGTCGCAAAATATCAATTAAGTCTTATGTAGTTATCATATGCTAGGGCCAAAATCCCTTACAAAGCCCAAACAAAGTCACATACCTGTATCTGGCCCATTAAGCCCAATCAAATTCATATGGCCCATTAGGCCCAAATCACCTATATATGGCCCATTAAGCCCAGTCACATTCATATTCATGCCCACATATAGATTCTTATCACATAGCATCAATATTTATTCTTTGCTTATTATGGGCCCAACAGCCCACCGGGCCCATTTAGCCCATTCTGGCCTGCATGGCCAAATCACAACCCAGGTCCACAGAATCGCCCGTGGGTCTCAGGCAACTAATCGGTCTCTCCCTTACGAGTGTTCGCGTATTTTGACATTTTGATATTTTGACTTTTGTTGATTCATAGTGTGTGTACAGTGTATGTACACACCTGGTAGGCAGGCGTGCTACGGTTCCCTTAGTCACCAACCTACAAACGATATCACCCTTCAATTAATCGCATGCTTAATACATAACTTTACTAAAACCGAAACCTCACCTTAACCTTACCTTTCGCGATAAGTATAACAGCTCCTTCTTAAATCACTAACCACGATCAACTCCTAGATCTGCACCAATCTTAACTATTAAAACCAGAACAATAGGTGACTCATATCCAACACAAGTCCCCTTACCTTAACTATGAACATTCGGCCACCTAAGCCAATGGGAGAAGAATACTTACCAAAACCACAAACACCTAAAGAGCAATTTCGGCAGAGAGCTAAGATCCGAGATCCAATACTAATTCCCTACCAAAGTTGATTAGAAAGAGTGAGGGAAGAACAGCGTAATAGATTCTTATCAAAATCGATTAGAAAACAAGCACTTACACTAGATTCGGTCGACGAGTATTTGGCCCTTGGAAGATTCGGCTTTTCAACTTAGTATGGTGAATAAGGTTTATTTGGTACAAATTAAAGAAGAAAAGTAGAAGAAGGAATCGGCTAAGTGAAACAAATAAAATTGTGTAGAGAAAGAATATAAATCGGCACAAAGAAAAGAGAGTAAAACAAAAGGGTTTTTGGCTTTTAGGGAAAAGGGTTTCCGGTAATAGGGTGAAGGAAATTCAGCACTAGCCTGGCAACCCTGCATTCGGCACTTATTTATAGCCCTTAAAGTTGAATTGCTTGGCCCTTAATTCCCCATTTGGCTCCATCACTTCCCCTTTCTCATCTCCTCATTTTACTCCCTGATAACCCCTTGATCCTTTCCTTAATTTTCTCTCCTAAACACTCCCCTTAGAGTCCATTTTCACGCCACTTCCATCCTTCTAGAAGGCCAAAATTAAACTTCCAAAAAAACTAAGCTAGGATTCAAACCTTGGATCTCCTTGCTAGCTACTAATGCCACGTCCTACACTCTAAGTGGCATCACTTAGCCACTCTTCCACAAGGCTTTTTGATGCCATTTTCCCTTATCTTTATTTAAAAGACCAACTACTTGACAAGAAGGTCTTTTAATTATTAAACTTTAATTTCTTCTACCCCTAGATTCGAACTCAACCCTTGACCAAGACCTACCATCACGTAACTAACACTTAACTGGAATTGCTAAGCTCAAAAAGAAAAATTTAAGATTTCAGGATTTTTGGGTTTCGAAATTTTTGGGGCATTACAGATTCTTATTTTGGTACCCTTTTGAAAATGTATATATTGAAGTATGGCATGTATAGGTTAGAAGTGCTTAGGATATGTTTTGTAATGTATATATCATGCCATGTGATATGGCTAGCTTGTGTTTGAACTTATGCTTGGATAATGGTATATGATACGTGATGCTAATGTGCTAATGTGATATGTTTTTGGTTGGCCCAAGGAAATGGTCAATTTGCTAAGGTTTTAGTATGATATTTCTTGTATGTTTGGAGATTACCAAATTATATGTTTTGGTATGTTTTTTGGTTTATGAAATGACAAGAATTTGTATGAGTTACAAGCATGAATTTGTTGTTAATTATATGATATGAGTGATGTAGGTTTCGGTATTGAATTTGGCTGAATTTGGTATGTAATTGTGCTTGTTTTGGTACTTGTAGGTTTGACCCAAATTGGGTGGCAAATTGGCTATTCAAATGACTTATTTTTGTCCACACAGGCAGAGACACGGGCGTATATCTCAGCTGTGTACGACACACGATCATGTTGCACGACCGTGTGTCCCCTGGGGTACTCTACAATTGTAAGTCAGGCTCGACCATGGCCGAAGCACATGGGCTTGTGGCTAGCCGTGTGACCCAAGTCAGTTTCGACCACGGCTAAGACACACGGGCATGTCTTGTGGCCGTGTGAACAAGTCAGTATGTATGCCCTGTTTTGACACGGCCTAGACATATGGGTGTGTCTAATGCCGTGTGAGGCACACGACCTGTGCACTTGGGCGTGTGACCTATATAACTTTGAAAATTATTTAAGTTTTGGAAAAATTTTGTACGTGTTCGGTTTAGTCCCGACCCCTTTCTAATGCATGTTTAATTTCTAGATGACCTATATAAGAGACTCTATATTGATGTTTGGTCTCTGATGTTATGATGTTTATGAAATGAATGTTAAATGGTTCGATTTGTCCAGTATTTCTTTTAACCCTAATTCGGTGACTGATACGGGTTAGGGGTGTTACAATTTCCATATATATTTTATGTTTGACCGAAATTAATTATTATAATACTTTATTTTAATAATTTTAATAAACGGATCATAATTAATATTTTATATGAATCAAATTCATACATTTATTTTAATTATGTTCTTTATTATTGTACAATGAATTTGTACATATATTGTCTTTATTATTTAATTTGAAAATTAAATTAATTCAATAAGTAATATAATTATCGTGACAGTTAAATTTAATACCAACCGTGTTTAGATTCTATTTGTTTCAATTATAGGGTGTGACCTTGTAAAATCTTGTAACATTGGTACTAATACTGAACACTTATAGCGTTACAATAAATGAATGACATCTAGCAATGCATCATCACTAACCAAGTTACAAGAAATCGTGGTTTAACATAATATTTTTGTGTTAAATTTTCATGTATTATATCCTTTTTTACTTTATATCTCGATTGGATAGAAGTCATGGAATTGTCACACTTGCAAAGTCCAATCTCATGTTTCTTGATACCCGAAGTAGGCTATAATAATCAAATAAGTGTAATATATCATATTAACTTATTTGAGCATGGTCATACATTTTTAGTCTCACTTCATCAAGGGGCCTAAGATATTGCTCCCATTATGTAGGTGGGACAAATCCTATCTTTATCAGTCATATCCCACTACATAGATTGTTGCATACCAAACATCAGTCGTTATAGTACAACCTATTATAGTAGACGTTTGACTGTATCAAAATATAGGACTCACTATGTCGGGACAATTATGATCTCAAGTCTAAGGATCGTATACATAATTATCACTGTAACACCCCTATCCCGTAACCGTCACCGGAATAGGTAAAAGGCATCATCAAATGGACAGAACATTACAGAATCACAAATATCATATAACATTAATACATAGGCATTCATCAACAATTCATCCCTTTAGATGGTCTACGAGACCTAAAACATACATTTAGAAAAGGTGGAAACTAAATCGAACACATTCAGAATTTTCAGAACTTAGCAAAAACTTTCAATTCTGTTGAAGTCACACGCCCGTGTGACTAGGCCGTGTGGCACACACGGGCACTAGACACACCCATGTAATCCAACCGTGCCAAAATAGAGTTCCTATACTGACTTTTTCACACGGCCAACATACACGGCCGTGTGCGATGGCCGTGTGGTACTTAGCTAGCTATTGACTTAAGCCCACAGCCATAGGGCACGCCCGTGTTCCCTGACCGTGTGGCACAAAGCAGGCTTGGTTTAAGCCAATTTACCACCCCTTTTGGGGCCAATCCTACCAGCTATAATCAACAATATTCATACCACAAGTTTCAACCAATCCCATGCTTAAAAATGATCAAATCACATTAGATCATAGCATATTACAAACATACACCATTTGACATCACTAACCAAACACCAAAACTATGCACAAACTTATCATTTGTTTTCCAACTCTCATGGAATAACATATATACATATATCAAAGCTTACAAACATAGACATTCTAGCCTATACATGCCATACTTAGAAGTAATTACACTTTCAAAAGTACCAAAATAAGTTTGACAGTGTAGTGACAATCCTCGACTATCCCTGAGCCTTCAGTAGCTATGGTAACTGTAAAACAGACATAAATCACACAGAGTAAGCTACAAAGAGCTTAGTAAGTCAAATACAATTACCCAAACTAATATAGCATATAAGTAAAAGTCAATAGCCAGAATTCACAACCGTCTCATGGAATATTTCATTGCTTCACAGAAACAAAGTCCTTTCTATTCAGAAATATAGTACGATACAAACATACATGTATACATTAGACATTTCATATATTGATTTCCGTATCTTATACTTTATCACCAGACAATTCAGAAACGGAATAGAGATTTATAGACAGATACAATGCTGACATCCCAGACGTGGTCTTACATGTAGTTCGGCATCGAGGCCTCTGTCCCAAACAGGGTCTTACACGAGATCTCAAATCGAGGCCTATGTCCCAGACACGGTCTTACACGATATCTCAGATCAATGTTAACATTCTTTCAATAACATACAAAGCTTTTCAGAAATCAACATGTTAACGGAGTTTATTCAGTAGGCTCTCAAGGTTGTCCAATACAGATTACAGTTTATATACGCAAAATTTAGTCAATTTAATAGGTAATTGTAGTTCGACTTACCTTGTACGGATTTCGGATGGAACGAGTCAACTATTCAACTATTTTCGACTTCCCTCGATCTAAGTCTGATTTTCTTTATTTTTGATCTAATACAATGCAAATTCAACCATTCATTTTATTCAATTTAATCCAGATACACACATTTAAGGCACTTTGCATTTTAGCCCTTATATTTTATAATTTTGATCATTTAGTCCATTTTTCACAAAATCACAATTATGCAAAATTCACCAAGACTATAGCTTATCCAAATATACATAGCTTCCATACAGGCGCAAATAACATATTTATTTCACAATTTAGTCCTTCAAAACCTCATTTTCACAAATTAGCCCAAATAGCTCTATTTCATTAAAATTCAAAGACAAAACTTATAAATTATCTACCAAGCCCTCATAATTCATCCAAGAACATCTCAAAACTCATGATATCAAAAAAGACATTTCATGAAATCTTTAAAAAAATAGAAATTCAGACATGGGCTTTGAAGAACACGAAGCAACGATCAATGAAACGTAGAAATTATCAAAAACAGATCAAAAACACATACCTAATTGATGTTTGCAAATGCCAAAACCCTAAAGCTCTTTTTCGTTTATTTTTCCTTTGATTTTCGACAAAAACAACACATTATGAACACATTTCATGTTTTTGTTTAATTTAATTAACATAAAATACTAAATACCAATTTTTCCCTTTTTATTAAACCATTAATAAACCATTATAATAAGGCCATAATAGTCCACTCATGCTTTCAATGGTTTAATAACAACATAAGGACCTTTGCTTTAGAAAGCCAAGCCAAATAGGCACTTTAACAATTAGCATGCAACTTTTGCATTTTACGCGATTAAGTCCTTTTTCATAATTAAGCACAAAAACAGACAAATTAAATCACAGAAACTTCACAGATATAAATTCACATGTCACAGACACAGAAAATAATATTAAAATATTTTTTAGACTCAAATTTGTGGTCCCGAAACCACTATTTTGATTAGGGTCTAAACTGGACTGTTACAATTCTCCCCCCTTAGGGATTTTCATCCCCGAAAATCTTACCATTAAACAGATTTGGATATTGCTATTTCATTGCATCTTTTGGCTCCTACGTAGCCTCTTCTACACAGTGTCAGTGCCACAGCACTTTGACTAACGAAATTCTCTTATTACGCAATTCTTTAATCTCACGAGATAGAATACAAATCGACTTTTCCTCATAAGTCAGATCAGAATGGATTTCAATATTAGACGAAGAAATTCCATGTGAAGGATCAGATTAGTATTGTCTAAGCATGGATATGTGAAACACATTATGTATCTTTTCTAACTCAGATGGTAACCTTAATCTATAGGCGACTGGCCTAATTCGTTCAATGATCTCATACGGTCCGATGAACCTCGGACTCAGCTTACCCATTTTGCCAAATCGAAACAGTTTCTTCCACGGAGATACTTTCAAAAACACTTTATCACCGATCTCATATTATATATCCTTTCGTTTTAAATCTGCATAAGACTTCTGACGGTCAGAAGCAGCTTTCAGACTATCTCGAATTACTTTCACTTTTTGTTCTGTTTCTTTTATCAGATCAATACCGTAAATCTTATGCTCACTGAGCTCAGACCAGTATAATGGAGTTTTACACTTTCTACCGTATAAGGCTTCGTACGGTGCCATTTTAATGCTCGATTGAAAACTATTATTATAAGCGAATTCAATCAAGGGTAGATATTGTTTCCACGTACCTTCAAACTCAAAAATGCAACATCTTAACATATCCTCGAGTATCTGAATAATCTGCTCAGATTGACCATCTATTTACGGATGAAAAGCGGTGTTGTAATGCAATTTAGTACCCAGAGCATCTTGCAATTTCCTCCAGAATCGCGATGTAAATCTCGGGTCTCTATCTAATACTATCGACAAGGGCACACCATGCAACCTCACGATATCAGAAATGTACAACTCAGTTAGTTTATCGAGCGAGTAATCAAATCTAATCGGAATAAAATAAGCTGATTTCGTCGACCGATCAACTGTGAGCCAAATTGCATCTTTCTTTCTCAGAGACAAAGGTAAAATCGAGACAAAATCTATAGTCACTCGATCCCATTTCCACTCTGGGATCATAATCAGTTGTAACAAACCAGATGGCACCTGATGTTTAGCTTTAACTTGCTGACAGATTAAACATTTAAAAACAAAATCAAAGATATCTCTTTTCATTCCCAACCACCAGTATAGTTGTTTCAAATCGTTATACATTTTTGTACTCCCCGGATGGACTGAAAATCTACTACTGTGAGCCTCACGCAAAATCATCTGAATTAACTCTGGATTTCTTGGAACACAAAGTCTATGTCTGAATCTCAAACAATCATCAACATCAACTCGAAATTCAGAATCGCACTGAGCTCGTTTTGCTATCAATTCATTTTCAGATTTCTGAGCCTCGCAGATCTGTTGTATAAACAAGGGTTTTGCTTTCAGTTCAGCACAAAACCAAGCTATCATCAGACAGTGCGGTATGAGCATTCATCTCACGCAATGCAGACAATGATTTCCAACTCAAAGCATCTGCTACCACATTTGCTTTGCCCGAATGATAATCAATAAGTAGCTCATAGTCTTTTAACAATTCGAACCATCTTCTCTGACGCAGATTCAAATCTTTTTGCATCATTAAATAATGTAGACTTTTATAATCAGAAAACACGTGATATTTCTCACCAAATAGATAGTGACGTCAGATTTTCAAGGCAAACACAATGGCAGCTAACTCAAGGTCGTGTGTCGGATAATTCTTTTCATGCGACTTTAACTGTCTCGAAACGTAAGTAATGACTTTTCCTTCTTACATTAGAACACATCCCAGACCAGTCAACAAAGCATCATTGTAAATTACAAATTCTTTACCCGACTCAGGTTGTACTAATACCGGAGCTTCAGTCAACAAAGCTTTCAACTGATCAAAACTGTTCTGACACTTTTCAGACCACTCAAACTTCACATCTTTTTGAAGCAATTTTGTCAATGGAGTCACAATCATCGAGAAACCTTTTATGAATCTTCTATAGTAACCAAAAAGTCCCAGAAAACTACGGACTTCAAATACATTTCTCGGAGGTTTCCAATTAGTAATAGCTGAAATTTTGCTCGGATCAACTCGGATACCAGAGGCTGATACAATATGACCCAGAAAACCTACTTTTCACAACCAGAATTCACATTCACTGAACTTCGTATACAACTGTTTATCTCTCAGTGTCTGTAGAACTATTCTCAAATGCTCAACATGTTCAGATTCATCAGGTGAATAAATCAACATATCATCAATGAATACCACAACAAATTGATCTAAATACGGTCTGAAAATTCTATTCATCAAGTCCATAAAGGTAGCAGGTGCATTTGTTAATCCAAACGGCATAACTAAAAATTCATAATACCCGTACCTCATTCTAAAAGTAGTTTTCGGAATATCAAAGTCCTTTACTCACAACTGGTAGTAGCCTGATCTCAGATCTATCTTTGAAAACACAGTAACACCTTTCACCTGATTGAATAAGTCATCAATCCTGGGCAGAGGATATTTGTTCTTTATAGTCACTTTGTTAAGCTGGCGGTAATCAATACAGATTCTCATTATGCCATCTTTCTTTTTCACAAACAGAATAGAAGCACCCTAAGGTGAAAAGCTCAGTCTAGCAAATCCCCGATCGGTCAATTCTTGTAGTACCAGGTACCAATTCAATGCCAAACTCGACTTCTCGAATTGGAGGCAAACTAGGTAGTTCTTTAGGAAACACATCAGAGAATTCACAAACAACAGACATTGATTCGACTTTCTTATCATTCACTTTTGAATCTAACACATAAGCTAAACAGGCTTCACAACCTTTCTTCACATATTTCTGAGTTTTCATTGCAGATATTATAGCTGATAGTCCATTTAGATCACTAGACTCAATTCGAATTACCTCATCATTCTTACACCTTAAATCAATGACTTTTCGTTTACAATTCACAATAGCATCATGCACAGTTAACCAGTCAATTCCTAGAATTATGTCAAATTCGTTGAAGGGCAAAAGCATCAGATCAGCAAGAAAACAAATATCTCGAATCAATAACGGGCAATTCTTGCATACTTTGTCAACCAAGACACTTTTTCCTAAGGGGTTTGATACTCTAATTACGAATTCAATAGACTCTACAGGCAAAGTCTTACAATGTACTAAATTCATACAGATATAAGAATGCGTTGATCCAGGGTCTATCAATGCAATCACAAAAGTATCATAAAGAGTGAAAATACCAGTAATCACGTCTGGTGACGAGGCTTCCTTACGAGCTCGAATAGCATAGGCTCTGGTAGGTGCTCTAGCCTCAGATCTAACAAAAGTATCCCCACTAGCCCTTTGACCACCACTTGCATTTCTCGTATTTCTGGAAGGTCTACCTTTAGCTGAAGTGTTACTCGATCTCGGATTCTGTACATTCTCTTGCTCAACAGGTGCAGAATAATCTCTTACAAAATGGTCCAGAGATCCACATCGAAAACATGCTCGGTCATTCAATCTACAATTTCCCGGATGCCTTTTACCATAGTGTTTACATTCAGGTTTCTCAGATTGAACATTCCCAAAACTTGCAACAGAAGTAGCAGGAACTCTGGAATTTGAATGCGATCTAGCTAAATCTCGATTCGAATATTTTACATCAGTCTTTGAACGGCTACGATCATCTCAAAATTTCTAACATCTCTAGCTTCAAAATTAGCTTTTCTTTTCTCTTTACTTAATTCTTCCGCTTTACAACTCGCTCAACGAGCACTACCATTTCTTAATCTCTAAAATCCCAACTAACAGACGAATATCTTCATTTAATCCATCTTCAAACCTTTTGCACATTAATGCTTCATTTGATACACATTCCAAAGCATACTGGCTCAATCTCACAAATTCACGTTCGTATTCAGTAACAGATATACGACCTTGTTTAAGCTCGAGAAACTCTTTACGTTTCTGATCAATGAATCTTTGACTAATATGTTTCTTCCAAAATTTAGCTTGAAAGAAATCCCAAGTAACACGTTCGCTCGGAACCACAGATATTAAAGTTTTCCATCAATGGTACGCTGTATCTCTCAGAAGTGAAATGGCACATTTTACACATTCCTCAAGATTCAGAGACATTTCATCAAACACCCGTATCGTATTTTCTAACCAGAATTCAGCTCTTTCAGTATCATCATTCATTGTATCTCGGAACTCTTCAGCCCCATACTTTCTAATTTTATCAACTGGTGGTCTACTAGACTGTACCAGATTCACGAAAAGCATAATAGGAATTTGAGAAGGATTAACCGGGGGTGAAGGTTGTTGTACAGCCGAATTGGTTCTACTATACTGAGTGAACCAATCATTCATCATCTGATAGAAGGCTAAGCGCTATCACGACTACTCATAGCCGGTCGAGAATCATCTTGTACCGTCCCTAGCGCGGGAGCAAGCGCATTACTTTCAACATCGTCAGCTACGGCTCTATTGGAATCCATTGCCATATAAAAGCACATTTCAATGTCAGGATTCATCACACTATCGCAGTTTCAGATATATGGCATGTATAGCTAGACTCACATAAGCTATGGTAGTCCTAGAACTGAATAAACCATAGCTGTGATACCAAAAATCTGTAACACTCCTATCCCATAACTGTCGCCGGAATGGGTAAAGGGCATCATCGAACGGACAGAACATTACAGAATCACAAATATCATATAACATTAATACATAGGCATTCATCAACAATTCATCCCTTTAGATGGTCTACGAGACCTAAAACATACATTTAGAAAAGGTGGAAACTAAACCGAACACATTCAGAATTTTTAGAACTTAGCAAATAGTTTCAATTCTGTTGAAGTCACACACCCGTGTGACTAGGCCGTGTGGCACACACGGGCATTAGACACACCCATGTGATCAAACTGTGCCAAAACAGAGTTCTTATACTGACTTTTTCACACGGCCAACATACACGGCCATGTGCCATGGCCGTGTGGTACTTAGCTAGCTATTGACTTAAGCCCACGGCCATAGGGCACGCCCGTGTTCCCTAACCGTGTGGCACAAAGCAGGCTTGGTTTAAGCCAATTTACCACCCCTTTTGGGGCCAATCCTACCAGCAATAATAAACAACATTCATACCATAAGTTTCAACCAATTCCATGCTTAAAAATGACCAAATCACATTAGATCATAGCACATTACAAATATACACCATTTGACATCACTAACCAAACATCAAAACTATGCACAAACTTATCATTTGTTTGCCAACTCTCATGGCATAACATATATCCATATATCAAAGCTTACAAACATAGAGATTCTAGCCTATACATGCCATACTGAGAAGTAATTACACTTTCAAAAGTACCAAAATGAGTTTGACAGTGTGGTGACAATCTTCAACTATCCCCGAGCCTTCAGTAGCTACGATAACTGTAAACAGACAAAAATCACATGGAGTAAGCTACAAAGAGCTTAGTAAGTCAAATACAATTACCCAAACTAATATAGCATATAAGTAAAAGTCAATAGCCAGAATTCACAACCGTCTCATAGAATATTTCATTGCTTCACAGAAACAAAGTCCTGTCTATTCAGAAATCTAGTACGATACAAACATACATGTATAAATTATACATTTCATATATTGATTTCCGTATCTCATACTTTATCATCAGACAATTCAGAAATGGAATAGATATTCATAGACAGATACAATGTCGACGTCCCAGACGTGGTCTTACAGGTAATTCAGCATCGAGGCCTCTGTCCTAGAAAGGGTCTTACACGAGATCTCAAGTCGAGGCCTGTGTCCCAGACATGGTCTTACACGATATCTCAGATCAATGTCAACATTCTTTCAGGAGCATACAAAGCTTTTCAGACATCAACATGTTATCGGAGTTTATTCATCAGGCACTCAAGGCCGTCCAATACAGATTACAGTTTATATACGTATAATTTAGTTAATTTAATACGTAATTGTAGTTTGACTTACCTCGTACGGATTTCAGATGGAACGAGTTGACTATTCAACTATTTTGGACTTCCCTCGATCTAAGTCCGATTTTCTTTGTTCTTGATCTAATATAATGCAAATTCAACCATTCAATCATTCATTTCAGTCAATTTAATCCAGATACACACATTTAGGTCACTTTGCATTTTAGCCCTTATATTTTCAAACTTTGACAATTTAGACCATTTTTCACAAAATCACAATTATGCAAAATTCACTAAGACTATAGCTTAGCCAAATATACATAGCTTCCATACAAGCCCAAATAACATATTTATTTCACAATTTCATCCTTTAAAACCTTATTTTCACAAATTAGCCTAAATAGCTCTATTTTATCAAAATTCAAAGACAAACTTACAAATTATCTACCAAGCCCTCATAATTCATCCAAGAACATCTCAAAACTCATGATATGAACAATGGCATTTCATGAAATCTTTAACAGAAACAGAAATTTAGACATGGGCTTTGAAGAACATGAAGCAACGATCACAGAAACGTAAAAATTATCAAAAACCGAATAAAAACACATACCTAATTGATGCTTGCAAATGTCGAAACCCTAAAGCTCTTTTTCTTTTATTTTTCCTTTGATTTTCGATAAAAACAACCCATTATGAACACATTTCATGTTTTTGTTTAGTTTAATTAACATAAAATACTAAATACCAATTTTGCCCATTTTATTAAACCATTAATAATCCATTATAATAAGGCCATAATAGTCCACTCATACTTTCAGTGGTTTAGTAACAACATAAGGACCTTTGCATTAGAAAGCCAAGCCAAATAGGCACTTTAACAATTAGCATGCAACTTTTGCATTTTACGCGATTAAGTCCTTTTTCACAGTTAAGCACAGAAACAGACAAATTAAATCACAGAAACTTCACAGATATAAATTCACATGTCACAGACACAGAAAATAATATTAAAATATTTTTTGGACTCAAATTTGTGGTCCCAAAACCACTATTCTGACTAGGGTCTAAACCGGACTGTTACAATCAGTATGAGTAATGTTGTGACTATTATATAATAATACAAGAAACATACCCATAACGGGTTAGTCCAATATGTTGTTCTCTAGCATATAGTCATGTATTGATTTTGACATCCATATGTCAATGACAACACTTTGTCAGCAATCAACTACATGTTAGTCTTAATGCATTATTGTTGTCTAAGACCACAATAATACTCGACTAAGGACCTTTTAAGAATTATCATATTTTTATTAGGCATTATTATGAAATAGTTTATTTATATACACAAAAAAAACTGAAATAATAATGGCAATGTCTTATATTAATAAACGAGCTAAAACAAGTATGCTATTACAATCATCTCATGATTGGCCTTTGGGCATACTCTAACAATATAAAGACTTGTCATCTGATTATTGGAAAGTAGTTATGTCATTATGCAACTTTGCATTTTTGCTCGATCAAAAATACTTTACCAAAAGCCTTTCTGCTAATTCTTACGAAGTAGATATTGAACTTGGTGGCAATGAATTCATCCATGCTCGTGCTAAATCTCGCAACAAGTACGAAAACAGTTTTAAACTCTGTGCGTCTTCAGTCACAACAGCTATCTTGAATGAATCACTCACCTTTATGAACAAATGAAGGTGTAAGTGTAGATCTTCCGTGGGCATAACACTGAACTGGCCCACCATTTGGAGCATTTGAAACATCACTGGTTTCAACACAAATCGGGGTGCCTTGATGTCTGACCTTCTAATTCTACGATTTAACTCATTGAAGAGTGGCACAACGTATTGTCTAATGGCACGATCCCTATCATTAGAAATAAAGATTGGATTGTGCACATGTTTGACTCCACTACCTTTCCATCATTTTAATTTCCAAGGTCTATCCCGGCTTGTCTGTGAGAAGATTTTTCACGTCTTCTTTGTCTAAAAGTTCGTTCAATTTTAGGGTCCATGGGTAATAGATCAATGATTTGATTTATACTCATAAAACACCTAAAAAAATATAAAATCGTAAAGTTAAAAAAAAATAAAAATAAAACCCAAACTGTAAAAATAAATTGACCAAAAAAAAAAGATTAAGGTAACAGTCCTCGACAACGGCACCAAAAACTTGTAACAAAAAATATGCGTGTAACACCCCTAACCCGTATCCATCGCCGGAGTAGGGTTATGAGGTATTATCGAACAATACACATCATTTAACATATATAACTCATACATTTAAGCATTCATACTTAAATACCATTTAATCACAAGCACATTGTCCCTTATAAGTGACTACGAGGCCTTAAACATGCTTTAGAAGTGGTTCAAGACTAAACTGATAGCATACGAAAACTTTTGGAAACTTAGAAAAATTTCAACCATATAGAGGTCACACGCCCGTGTGGACAAGCCGTGTGCCTCACATAGCTCCAGACACTCCTGTGCCTCTGGCCATGTGGAAACAGGGCATACATACTGACTTGGGTCACACGGCCAACCACACGCCCGTGTGTCTAGCTTGTGTGCCTTTCGAAGTGGCAACACATGCCCGTGTCCTAGGTCATGTACTAGGCAGTGGAAAACCTGTAGGGTATACTGACTTTTGCAACACGGCCAAGTCACACGCCCGTGTGCGAGACTGTGGAGCATACTGACTTCATTTTAATTTCAACACCAGGGGACACACACTTGTGCAACATGACTGTGTGTCACACATGGCTAAGACACACACCCATGTCTCTGCCCGTATGGACAAAAATAGGCCATTTTACCAAGCCATTTTGCCACCCATTTTGCACATACTTATACAAGCCTAATTGGTACCATTTCAAGACACAAATACGCAGCCAAAAGTCACCAACCAATGCACAATCATACTATATCCATTTCAACCTTTTCAATGCTCAGTTCAATGTCATTTACTTGTTGAAATACCTATCAACTCAACTTGTTTTACTCAACGTAATTCACATATATAATTTTTATGGTTAAACCATTCCAACATGCATTATCAATTAAACTTCATTCACTCAATATAGGTCAATTACCTAACTCAAAACAAAGCCATTTACACAACTTAATACATTAACAAATTCATTACCACAAGCCAACTCACATGGCCTAAAAACACATGTTAATCAAACATACTCAAAATGACTCAAGCCTATACATGCCATATACCATATATACATAACTTCAAAAGTACCAAAATAGATGTTCGATAGTGTGATGAAGTCCCTAATGATCCCCGAATCTGAGCTAGCTTCGATATCACTATAAAACATGGGAAAATACACAGAGTAAGCTAATAAGCTTAGTAAGCTCGTATGATATAAACCTAACTAATCACAAATACAACATTCATCAACCTAAACATATTATCATGTACTTTATGATTACAAACAAAACTTTCACCTGCTTATTCATAAGCTTATATACAAACTTTATAACCTCTTCGATTTTAAGCTCATAATATACATGTACATACCTGTACCAATCCATAACAAGTTCATACATACACGAAATGCCATTGAATACTCAATGCCTCGCACACTAAGTGCCATACTCGATATCTCGCACACTAAGTGCCATACTAAATATCTCGCACACTAAGTGCCACACTCGATATCTCGCACCCTAAGTGTCGTACATAGCCGAAGCTATCTCAAATCACACACTAAGTGCCATATATAACCGAAGCTATGTCGAAGCGCACACTAAGTGCCATAAATAGTCGTTTTATCGTCGAACATAACTGTAGTCCCATATATACAATTTATGCAATATCAAAGCATTAAAAGCATAATTATTACAATGCTTAATACATACGAACTTACCTCAAATGCTTAAATAGCGAATCTAATTGATTAGTCGATAACTTTATCTTTTCCCCGATCCAAGTCCCTATTCTGCTTTTCTTGATCTAATTAGAATCAAAATTAACTTAATCAATCATTTATTCATTCAATTTAGTCTAAAATACACTTTCAAACACATTTACACTTTCAAGACTAACCCATCCTAGCCGAATTTCCATAATGCCCCTAGCAGCCCATAATTTTCATTTATTCACACTTTTAACCACTAACTTTATACATTTCTCAATTTAATCCCTATTTTGCATTTTCACTAAAAATCACTTTACAAAACTTGCTTAACTATCAACAACCATTCATAATCTATCATGAAACTTCAAAATACACATGTATTCAACAATGGCATCATTCAAAATCTTTAACAATTTTGCAAAATAGTCCCTGGGCTAGCTAAACCTAGTTGCAAAGATCTCAAAAATATAGAAATCATTAAAAACCGAGTCAAAAATCACTTACATGCTTAAGGTACCATGGCCAAACTTTCAAAAGCACAAAAATGGTGTTTTGCTTCTTTAATTTTCGACAATGAAGAAGATGGATACCAAATTGTGATTTTGTTTTATTTATTTTATGTTTAATTACACATTTACTTAATTAACCTTAGTTATAAAGCATTAAAATCACTTAATGCATGTCTAAAATTGTCCACTCACAAATGAAATGGTCTAATTACCACATAAGGACATCCACTATTTAATTTCATAGCTATTTAATACCTTCAGCTAATAGAACACCAATTTTGCATTTTATGCGATTTAGTCCTTTTTATCAAATTAACTATTCAAATAATAAAATTTCTTTGCGAAACTTTCACACATAGATACTTCCATGCTGTAAACACTTAAAATAATATTAAATTAATTTTTCAACCTCAGATTTATGGTTCTGAACCCACTATTCTTATTTGACTAAAAACGGCCTGTTACAACTTTCCCCACCTTATGGATTTTCGTCCCCGAAAATCTTACCAATGAATAGGTTAGGGTACTCTTTTCTCATAGCTTCCTCAGGCTCCTAAGTAGCCTCTTCAATTCCGTGACGTTGCCATAAGACTTTCACTAATGCGATTCTCTTATTTCTCAGCTCTTTGATCTCACGAGCTAAAATTCGAATTAGTTCTTCAGTATATGACATATCAGATTGAATTTCAACCTTGGTTGGGGAAATGACATATGAAGGGTCTGATCGGTATCGTCGAAGCATTGACACATTATCTATTTTCTCTAACTCAGACGGTAAAGATAGTCGATATGCCACTGGCCCAACTTGCTCAGTAAATTCATACGGTCCAATAAATCATGCACTCAATTTCCCTTTCTGACCAAACTGCAATATCTTTTTCCACAACGACACTTTCAAAAACACTTTATCCCTGACTTGAAACTCAATATCTTTTCGTTTCAAGTTTTGTACGATTTCTGTTGATCTGAAGCTGCTTCCAAACTATCGCAAATTACTTTCACTTTTTCTTCAGTCTCTCTGATCAGATCAACCTCGTGAATCTTATTTTCACTGAGCTCACTCTAGCACAACGGTGTTTAACATTTATGACCGTATAAAGCTTCGTACGATGCCATCTTTATACTTGATTGGAAGCTATTATTGTAAGCAAATTCAATCAGCTGTAGATATTTCTCCCAGCTACCTTCAAACTCAAGAATACAACAATGCAACATATTATCAAGTATCTGAATAACTCATTTGGATTGACCATCCGTTTGCGGGTGACATGCAGTGCTAAAATGCAGCTTTGAACCCAAAGCTTCTTGTAATTTCCTCCAAAATTGTGAAGTAAATATTGGATCTCTATCCGAAACAATAGATAGGGGAACACCATTTAATCTCACAATTTCGAAAATATACAACTCAACTAATTTATCAAGTGAGAAATCTATACGTACCGGAATAAAATGAGTTGACTTCGTCAATCTATCAACAACAACCCAAATCGCATCTTTCTCTTTTGGAGATAAGGGTAAACCCGATTCAAAATCAATTGTTACTCTATCTCACTTGCACTCGGGAATCATAATAGGATGTACTAAACCTGACAGCACTTGATGCTTGACTTATTGCCAAATCAAACATTTCAAAAAAAATTCTGAGATATCTCGTTTCATACTGTGCCACCAATAAAGCTGTTTTAAATTGTTATACATTTTCGTGCTTACTAATAAAAAACTACTGTGTTGTTCGCTTAGAATCTTCCAAATGAGCTCAGAATTTCTTGGTACACGTATTCTACCAGGAAACATCAAACAATCATCAAGTTCTATTTGAAACTCTGAATTAGAAGTCGACTCACACTGAGCTCATTTTGCTTGCAATTCATTATCAAATTTTTGAGCCTCACAAATCTGCTATAGAAATAACGGTCTCGCTTTCAACTCGGCTACTATCGAACTGTCGTCAGACAAAGCTAATTGTGTGTTCAAATAATGTAAAGCAAATAAGGACTTTCGAATCAAAGCATCAGCAACTACATTCGCTTTTCCTGGATGATAGTCAATCACTAATTCATAGTCTTTTAGCAATTCTAACCATCTCCGCTGTCGCAAATTCATATCTTTCCGAGTCATCAGATATTTCAAGCTTTTGTGGTTGGTATAAATATGGCATTTCTCACCAAACAAGTAATGACGCCAAATTTTCAATGCGAACACTGCGCGGCTAACTTTAGATCGTGCGTCAGATAATTCTTTTCGTACGACTTCAATGTCTCGAGGCATAAGCTACAACTTTGCCTTCCTGCATCAAAATAAAACCCAGGCCATTTAACGATGCATCACTAAAAACTATGAATTCTTTACCTGACTCAGGTTGAACTAACACCGGTACCTCTGTCAATAATGCTTTCAACTACTCGAAGCTCTACTGACACTTTTCTGACCACTCAAATTTAACATCTTTTTGAAGTAATCTTGTCACCGGAGTCGCAATCATCGAGAATCCTTTCACAAATCATCTATAATAACCGGCTAGTCCCAGAAAACTACAGACTTCGGATACATTTCTTGGAGGCTTTCAATCTATAATCACAGAAATTTTACTCGGGTCAACTCGGATACCCGCGGCTAAAACTATATGACCCAGAAAACCAACCTCTCGTAACCAAAATTCACATTTGCTAAACTTTGCAAACAACTGTTTATCTCTCAAAGTTTTTAACACGATTCTCAAATGCTCGGCATGCTCAAATTCATCACAAGAGTAAATAAAAATGTCATCAATAAATACAATACGAATTGGTCTAAGTACGACCTAAAAATCCAGTTCATCAAGTCCATAAAAATAGAAGGTGCATTTGTTAGTTCAAAAGGCATAACAACAAAATTTGTAGTGTCCGTACCTTGTTCTAAATGCCGTATTTGGCACATCTGAGTCTTTCACTCGCAACTGGTAATAACCTGATCTCAAATCAATTTTCAAAAACACTGTTGCCCCTTTTAACTGATCAAACAAATCAGCTATTCGTGGCAAAGGGTATCTATTCTTGATCGTCACGTTGTTGAGCTATCGATAGTCTATACACATTCTCATCGTGCCATCTTCCTTTTTCACAAATAACACTGGTGCCTAAGGAGAGAAACTTGGTCTAGCAAAACCTTTATCTGTCAACTCTTGTAACTGAGCTTTCAATTCTTTTAACTCTACCGGAGCCATTCGGTACGGAGCTATCGATATCGGTGTTGTTCCTAGTACTAATTCAATACCAAACTCAACCTCTCTGATAGGTTGTAAACCCGGTAACACTTCGAAAAATACATCAAGATACTTGCACACAACTAGTACTAATTCAATCTTTGTTTCTGTCACTTTTGTATCAAGTACATATGCAAGGTAAGCTTCACAACCCTTTCTCACAAATCTCTGAGCTAACATAAATGAGATCACAATTGGAAAACTATTCAGATCATTAAATTCAATTCTAATAGTCTCATTACTCTGGCATTTCAATTCAATTGTCTTTCGTCTACAATTCACTATAGCATCATGCATCATTAGCTAATCCATACCCAAAATCAAATCAAATTCATCGAATGGAAACAACATTAGATTAGCCGAAAAATAAAAATCCCGATTCATTAACGGATAATTCTTATAGACCTTGTCAACCAAAACACATTTTCCTAAGGGGTTCGATACTCTAATCACAAATTTAGTAGACTTTATAGGCAAAATCTTACTAGATACTAAATTCATGCATATATACGAATGGGTTGATCCAGGATCTATCAATGCATCTATACTAGTATCGAAAAGAGAAAAAGTATGGTAATAATGTCTAGCAATGATGCCTCTTCCCGTGAACGAATAGCATAAGCTCGGGCAAGTGCTCGTGATTCAGATCTCACAGAAAAATCTCTCATCACACCTCTACCACTGGATACATTCCCCGTATTCCTTGGTGGTCTCCCTCTCATTGTCATGTTGCTCGATCTTGCTTGCTGAGATTTATCTTTTTCATTTAACTCAGGACAATCTCGGATAAAATGATCTCGTGAACCATAGCTGTGTCAAGCTCTATTATTATTTTTCACCCAGCAATCTCCAAAATGTCGTCTTCCACACTGCTGACATTCAGGTTTAACATCTCTCACATTGCCAACACTCGATACTGATGTGGGTTGAGCCTTAGGGCTGATGTATTGCTTTCCACGATCTCTATTGGAATATCCCACTGGAGCTGTTGATTGGTTAAAATAGTCTCTGGATTTCTTCGACGAGGATTGATAAGGTTTACTCATCGATCTCTTCCTTGAATCTTCTGCCTCTAAATCAGCCTTTCTCTTTTCTTTGCTAAGTTCCTTGGCTTTGCAAGCTCTGCCTGCTAAAAAAAAAATTTTTTTCAGTTCTAAAATTCCAACGAGATGTTTAATGTCTTCATTCAATCCATCTACAAATCGCTTTCACATGATTTCTTCAGTGGAAACATACTTCCGAGCATACTTGCTCAACCGTACAAATTCACTTTCATACTCTGTCACGGTTATTCGGCCCTATTTCAACTCTAAAAACTCTTTATGCTTTTGATCAAGGAACAGTTAACTTATATATTTCTTTCGGAACTCCGTCTGAAAGAATTCCCAGGTCACTCGTTCTCTCGGTACTACAAACACCAAGGTATTCCACCATTGATATGCTGTGTCTCTTAACAAATAAACGGCACATTTTAAACATTCAGTTGGCGTGCAAGAAAGCTCGTCAAATTGTAACACCCCCATAACCCCTATCCGTCGCCGGAGTGGGTTATAAAGAGTTATCAATCCAAAACACTACATTTGTACATTCACATTTACATAAATTCATTAGCAATTATATGCATAGCCAAACAAAATCAAATATCGAAATTTAGACTTATACTGACATTCAAAAGTTACCATATTCACATGGCTGATATACAACAACATCTCAAAATATCATTCACTTAAGTCTATTCTATACATGCCATACGAATTCCAAAACATAATAGTATCAAAACGATAGATAGTGTGACGAGTTCTTTGACGATCCACGAGCAAGTGGGTGAGTCAGCGATCTAAAAGCAGAAAAACATAACAAACGGAGTAAGCTTCCATAAGCTTAGTAAGTTTCAGGCAATGCAAACAATTAAATTCAATTATAAATCGATTAATCAAATTCTCTAGTGACATTTCTTAGGTATATTGCCATTTGGCCGAATATATACAAACATTTAATGCATATTTAGCATATTAACTTCACTTGAATCTAAATTCATATAACATAAGTAAATCAAATATTTTCACATAGCTTCACACTTGGCCGAATCTATCATGATCATAGATATAGTCATAATACTTATTCACATATGCATCACATTATACACTTATGATTCAATTCAAATCAAACTCATATATAAGTACATGATACGTACCTGGCCAACTTAATATATATTGAATGTATTCAATTGTCGTTCTAACACAAAGTATCATAGTCGTAGACTTTTATCAAATCACCGGCATTAAGCCTGCTAGGTTTTAAACCCGAATTCATCACCGGCACAAAGCCTGCTAGACTTTAAGTCTGAACTCATTCACTGGCATTTCGCCTGCTAGGCTCGAAGCCCGATATCATCTCACTGGCATTATAGCCTGCTAGGCTCGAAGCCCGATTTATCTCACCGGCATTATAGCTTGCTAGGCTCAAAGCCCGAATGTCACATTACAAAAAAAAAATCAATTCACATGTTCTTTCATACTTTCACAACTTATGCTTCAACTTCAATTATGGCCGAAACACATATACATTTGTACAAAGGCTTTCATCATTCGAATAAAGTACACGTTTGATATAAGGTATTATACTCGAATTCCATACCTCAATTACATTCGACAATCACACATCATTAAGAATAATATCACTTCCAAACATGGTTACCCTTAGGTTCTAATAATCATAAATGGTGAGACCCCTTTCATCACCCATGCAACATGGTACATTTATCATAAATCTCATTTAACATGTTATAATTCCATATCCAATTCAACTTAGCTATACTAGCTATCTTTGGTTTATAGTATTAATTCATTCTCACTCGGCATATTAGCTAAATAAAAACAACATCCTCTTAGCTATTTTCATTTAATCAATAAGTATATGAAATCAAATTAAACACTTAAGAACTTACCTTAAATGTCATCGGACAACTACGAATCGACTATTCCATTTGTTTCGTTTTTCCCTTTTCTGAGTTAAGTTCCTTTTGCTCTTGAGCTAGGTAAAATAAATCGGTTTGTCTAATTACTTAACTAATTTATTTAGATTCAAACTTTAACAATTTTTTCTTAATAAGAAACATACGACAACTCATTAACAACCATTCATTCACATCTTTATTCTTTATTACAATCGACCATTATAACATATACAAATGCATATTAACCACTTTGACCGCTTGTCCATTAACCACTAATTCATATACATAAATTTTACAACTGAACTCATCCTTCTCCACATTATTTACCTTAATTCACATTCGAAAATCATAGAACACATACTAACGATTTTACAATTCAAATTTTCACACACCAATAAACGTATTCGGTAAAACTTTAAAACACCAACAACTAAATTATTTCTTGGCACCTTTATCACATTTTCACAATCGGCATAACCATGTTACCAATCTAATACATCAAAATTTACTTATCCAAGACTACATTCAGCATATATATGTTCACATAAACACAATAGCCGATTGTTATAATTAAGATATCAATTATAAACAATATTCAATTCCCTAATTAAGATATCAATTGACAACTTCACAAACAAGGATTAACAAGCTTAGGGCTCATCTAATAACCATTTATAATTTAAAACTTCAAACGTTCGAAATCTAACATTTTACCCACATGGCCGAATACATGCTTTGCCACAACTAAGGAAATTTATACACTCACAACTCCATCAATTCATTTTCCACTTAATTACATCAATTCAAAGCTCAATTTAATAAGAACATGCTTAATTTAAATAAAAAAAAATTTGTTTTCCCAAAAGCATATATATACGACAACTTCAACTTCATACCTCTCAATAATGAATTCAACTTAATCATTCATTAACAGTACACTCATTCGACCATCATATAAGCAAATTTAACATTTGAACAACACCTTCCAAAAGCTATCAAATTATCACAATTTAACAAATTGCTGAATGCACATATGTTCAATAATTCATGAATTTAAACCATGGGTTAACTATACAATGCACTTATCAATTTAATTTCATAAACCATTACATAAAAATCACATTAACATACCTTTGATTTATGAAATAACCATGGCCAAATGCCTTGGCTTCTTCTTCTATTTTTCTTTCACTAGTTACAGCAATGGGGAAAAGAAAGATGAACATACATTGTTTTTATCACTCTTTTCTTATTTTAATTATTCTTTATGTCATAATATAAAGCCATTAACTATTATAATGCTAAAATAAAATGCATATATTATCTATCAACCATCATTATGGCCGGCCACTATATTAAAGGTGGTCCATTTGACATGCAAGTCCCCCATGTCAATAATTCATGCATTATTTGGCCACTTTAAAATTCACCTATCACATTTTCAAGTCTTATCACATGAGTCCTTTCTTATAAATTAACACCTAATTGATAAAATCAAGGCACGAAATATTCACACATACAAATTCCACATACGATAAGCACAGAATATAACATCTAATTATTTTCGCGACTCAATTTTGTGGTTCCGAAACCACTTTTTGACTAGGGTCAAATTAGGGTTGTCACACAAACACTTGAACTGTATCTTCAAGTCAAAACATGGCTCTCTCAGGGTCATCATCAACATTAGCTCTGAACTCTTCTGCCCCGTGTTTGCGGATCTTCTCAACTAGAGCTTATTCAATCTTAAAAGCTCAACTTTTTGAGGAGCTACAGGTATTGGCTGAGGATACAAAGGGGATGGAAGTTATTGAGCAGCCGGGTTTGTTTGAATATATTGAGTGAACCATTTGCTCATCATTCGGAAGAAGGCTTCTTTAGCCTCTCCTCCCTGGCTACCTGTCACGGGCCTAGAATCAGATGGCGCTATCCCTTACGCAGGAGCATGCGCATTACTCTAAACCTCATTGGCTATAGCTCGATTGGGATCCATTACTATATAAAAACACAGTTTAAAATGTGAGGAGTCATCATACTATCTCAGTTTATATATATGGCATGTATAGCTAAACTTACATACGCTACGTTAGTCTTGGAATCGACTAAACCATAGCTCTGATACCAATAAAATGTAACAACCCTAACCCGTATCCGTCACCGGAGTAAGGTTACGAGGTATTACCGTCAATACACATCATTTAACATATATAACTCATACATTTAAGCATTCATACTCAAATACCATTTAATCATAAGCATATTATTAAGGGCCTACAAGGCCTTAAACTACTTTAGAAGTGGTTCGGGACTAAACCGATAACATACAAAAACTTTTAAAAACTTAGAAAATTTTCAACCATGGAGAGGTCACACGCCCGTGTGAACAGGCCGTGTGCCTCAGATGGATCCAGACACGCCCGTGTCATTGGCCGTGTGGAAACAGGGCATACATACTAACTTGGGTCACACGACCAACCACACGCCTATGTGTCTAGCCCGTGTGCCCTTTGAAGTGGCCACACATGCCCGTGTGCCAGGCTATGTACTAGGCCGTGCCAACCCTATAGGGTATACTGACTTATGCAACATGGCCAAGTCACACGCTCGTGTGCTAGGCCATGTGCAAATTAGGGGGTATACTGACTTGTACCACACAGCCAGTCACACGCCCGTGTGTGAGACCATGTGGATCATACTGACTTTATTTTAATTTCAACACCAGGGGACACACGACCGTGCAACAAGACCGTGTGTCACACAAGGCTGAGACACACACCCGTGTCTCTGCCCGTGTGGACAAAAATAGGATATTTTACCAGGCCATTTTGTCACCCATTTTGCACATACTTATACAAGCCCAATTAGTACCATTTCAAGACACAAATACGCAGGCAAAAGTCACCAACCAGTACACAATTATACTATATCCATTTGAATCATTTCAATACTCAATTCAATGTCATTTACCTATTCAAATATCTATCAACTCAACTTGTTTTACTAGACATAATTCACATATATAATTCATATGGTTAGACCATTCCATCATGCATTATCAATTCAACTTCATTCACTCAATATAGGTCAATTACCTAACTCAAGACAAAGCCATTAACATAACTTAATACACTAACAAATTCATTATCACAAGCCAACTCAAATGGCTTAAAAACACATGTTCGTCAAACATACTCAAAATGACTCAAGCTTATACATGCCATATACCATATATACATAACTTCAAAAGTACCAAAATAGATGTTCGATAGTGCGATGAAGTCTCTGATGATCCTCAAATCCATGCTAGCTTCGATATCACTATAAATATGAGAAAATACACAGAGTAAGCAAAATAAGCTTCGTAAGCTCGTATGATATAAACTTAACTAATCACAAATACAACATTCATCAATCTAAACATATTATCATGTACTTTATGATTACTAACAAACCTTTCACCTGCTTATTCATAAGCTTATATACAAACTTTATAACCTCTTCGATTTTAAGCTCATAACATACATGTACATACCTGTACCGATCCATAACAAGTTCATACATACACGGTATGCCGTTGAATACTCAATGCCTTGCACACTATGTGCCATACTCGATATCTCACACACTAAGTGCCATATTTGATATCTCGCACACTAAGTGCCATACATAGCCGAAGCTATCTCAAATCTCACACTAAGTGCCATATATAACCGAAGCTATGTTGAATCGCACACTAAGTGCCACAAATAGTTGATTTATTATCGAACATAACTGTAGTCCTGTATATACAATTTATACAATATCAAAGCAATAAAAGCATAATTATTACAATGCTTAATACATATGAACTTACCTCGGATGCTTAAACAGCGAATCGAGTTGATTAGTAAGTAATTTTATCTTTTCCCTAATCCAAGTCTGTACTCCGATTTTCTTGATCTAATTAGAATCAAAATTAACTTATTCAATCATTTATTCCTTCAATTTAGTCAAAAATACACTTTAAAATACATTTACACTTTTATCCCACAAATTTCAAATTTTTCACAATTTAGTCCTTTTTTCACAAAATCACAAATTAATGAAATTCAAGACTAACACTTGCTAGCCAAATTACCATAATGCTCGTAGTAGCCCATAATTTTCATTTATTCATAGTTTTAACCACTAACTTTACACATTTCTCAATTTAATCCCCATTTTGCATGCAATGCTTCAAATCTTTAGTGATTAATTTGTGTGTTATGTTGCATGTTGGCTTATTTGGTTTAATGGTTAAGGGTCCTGAGAGGTGTGGGAAGTTTTGGGTTCAAACCTTGGCACTAGCAAATTTTTTGGTTTTTACTAAATAAAACTCTAGCAGCTAGATGTTGGGGTTCTTAAATAATTTTTGAGAAGTCAGTTCTTAAAATGTCTACTGGTGTGGAGGATAGTAGCATGCTGCTGTTGCTAGGAGACTGGGGTCCAAGTCTTGCTGCATGCAAGTGAGTCTTATTTTTTCAAATGGCTGAGTGAATGGTTGTATGATAGTGGGACTCTATTACTTGGACAGTTTGGGTGTTTGAGTGGAATAGGGGATCATGTAGGTGAATTTAAGGAGGATTATGGGGAGAAAATCGTGGAGTGGATCAAGGAGTAAGGGAGCGGTAGTTGTTTGTTCAAAGAGGGATTCTCCTTGTGCCAAAATCGGTCATAGGCACTTAGTGCCGAATTTGGCTAGTTCTTACTCTCTTTTTTGGTAGCTAATTCCTTTTACTTCATTTCGTTCTCTTTTGTTGTTCTGGAATAGTAGCTGAATTTTACTTGTGACCATTCGGATATGTTTCGTGTTAATTTTCTTTAACTCAATTTTACCGATCGGTACCTTTTTTGTTCAACATTCGTCTCTTCATCATTCTCCTTCTCCTTGTTCTTTGCCATAGCCGAACCCTCATTCCTCTTATCTCCCTTTCTCCCAACCAACTTTCCCCTAGCCGATTGCACCTTCTCTCCTCTCTATCTCATTCAGTTTTGGCTTATGGTGACTGATTCATTCTTTTTTTCTCCTTTCTCTTCAGTGCAATCTAATCTTTGTTGGCCGAATAGTACTCCTACAATGACCTTCTAGGAACCGATTCTTTTTGTTGTTCTTCTCTGTCGATCTTAGTGGTAAGTACTATTGTATTGGATGTTATCTCTGTTTATTTTTTTTCCCTTCTGCCGTATCTGTGGTTCACTTTTAACCTTTTTCTTTTCGGTCGACGTTTGTTAGGGGAGTGATAGCGCTAGTTCTGCCTCGTCGTAGTGGCTACCTTTTTGGGGGAAATTGTGAACTGATTACTTTCATTCCTAGGATCGGTTTCACAATTTCTTTGGTAAGTGTTGATTGTTGGTTCAATTATTTATGCGAACTTTCTAATAGAGGATAATGGAATCTCGATTTGAGTACAAACGATCTGTAAGAACCAATAATCAAACTTCGGCAATGACTAAGGGGTGAGGAACCTTAATCGTTCGATCAAGGTAAGTGTCGAACTATGATTTGGATAAGTATTATTAAAGGGAACAGTTACCCATTTGTTAAAGAACTGACGTTCGGGATGTGATTGAATACAGGTTGGCATTCGTGGAAACTGCACTCTTTTCGCAAACAGGTGTATGTAACACTGCCATTAGATATGAATCTGCGAAGGCTAAAAAGGCGAAAAACCAAAAGGCTGAAAAGTCAAAAAGTGGGTTGTCGATACCACACGGCGTGTGGGCACCCGTGTGGCAGGCCGTGTGACAAAACATGGCCGTATGGTCAACAACATGGCCATGAGTGTTTTCATGGGCCGAAACAGTACTGGGCCAATTTGGGCCAAACTGGGCCATGTAGGCCCAATGGGCCTGTGGGCCTTACACCGAAAGAATCACACAGGAGAGTGGTAACTATTGGGCTAGGCTGTGTGAACCACACGGCTAAGACCATTTTTGGGTTATGTGGGCCTTACGAGCGTATGGGCCCACATGGGCCGCAATATGGGCTGTAGGCCCATTTTCACCGATTGACTGTTAAGGTTGCACGGGTCACCCAGAACGACTGTGGGCATGCTGTTAGGCCGGTAAGAGTACCTGGACCCTTATTTTTATAAATGACTAATATACCCTTATGTGATGTATGATTGTTTGAGCATGCCATTTTTACTAGATGTGCATTTATATATATTGCATTGCATGGGGTGGGATATATGATTTTGGAGGAAGTGTACTGAAGGGCTATAAGTCTATTACTAGCACCTCTGTTGTAAATACTGTGTTAGTGCTGCAACCGGTACTATATGGTGTGTAATGATGGGTGGGTCGATTTTATCCCCACATGGTGTGTAGGGTTGGTACGGAGATGGTGTGTAGAGGCTGCATTGGGTAGGATTCTCTAATTGCATATTTACTGATACTATATTGGGCTTAGGCCCCACTGATACTGCTACTAAGATGGGCTCAGGCCCAGACTACTATTGTTCTGATAAGGGCTAAGGCCTTAACTGAGATTGAAAGGGCTTAGGCCAAAATTGCGTATTCTCTATTTGATTGCTATTGTGGGATTTCACATACTGAGTTTTCGTAAACTCACCCATCTGTATACTGTGCAGGAAATCCCTAGACTTAGGCGAGTCGATGCGAGGGAGGACTCAGTGGTGGCCACTCGATTTGGTTAATCTTTAATCTTATAATTAAAGTTTATTTTGGGTAAATTTTATGTAATAAGGTCGCTTTAAATTTATTTTTAATTTGGGGATTTAATTATATTGGTTTATACCTGTTAGTAGTAGGACTCGAGTTTTCAAAGGATAAATGGTTTTCAACTGTCACGCTTACGCAACTTGTTTTAAAGGCCTCCGAACAAACACTGTTTTCTCAATAAAAAGGGTAATAACAATATAAGATGACTTACGTTTTGGTAATCCAACAAGAGTTTTTACAATGAACAAGATATCTCAACTTGTCAAAATCATAACGAGGTTTTATCATAAAACAGACTTTTCCAATAGAACTATGCTTTTCAAAACACACTCCAACGTGACATCTCAGATTCGGCCATAACGTCTAGGCCGAGTTTGGGGTGTTACATTGAATTTCACTAGAAATCACTTTACAAAACTTGCTTAACTATCAACAACCATTCATAATCTATCAAGAAACTTCAAAATAAACAAGTATTCAACAATGGCATCATTCAAAATCTTTAACAGTTTTGCAAAATAGTCCCTGGGCTAGCGAGACCTAGTTGCAACAATCTCAAAAACACAAAAATCATTAAAAATCGAGTCAAAAGTCACTTACATGCTTAAGGTACCATGGCCGAACTTTCAAAAGCACAAAAATGGTATTTTCCTTCTTAATTTTCAACAATGAAAAAGATGGACACCAAATTGTGATTTTGTTTTATTTATTTTATGTTTAATTACACAATTACTTAATTAACCTTAGATGTAAAACATTAAAATCACTTCATGCATGTCAAAAATTGTCCACTCACGATTGAAATGGTCTAATTACGACATAAGGACCTCTACTATTTAATTTTATAGCCATTTAATGTAGCGCCCTACACCCGTGCCCTACACTGGGATAGAATATGAGGCATTACCTAACTTGAATTCATCCATGCAAATATTTTCGTATCACCCAAAACGTGGTTAAATTGAAAACTTTTTCATTTTTTATTATAAACTCTTCAATAAAAGCCTACAGGGCTCAAAACATCCATTGGAACCCATTCGGAATCAATCCGTGTCCTAAAACAAAATCTAAAAATAACACTTAAGACAAGGGCACATGCCAGTGCGGGAAAGGCAACACGCCTATATGGGAAGGGCAACACGCCATTGTGACCATATCAACATGGTCGTGCTATAGGCCCGTGTGGTCCATACAGCTTAAGTGCCTACGGTCACGTCCGTGTCCTCCACCCTGTGTGGAATTAATTCTAAATTCACACCTACAGGGGTTTTCACATGGCCTGACACACGCCCGTGTCCCTGGCCTGTGTCCTTCACACGACCATGACACGCCCGTGTGCAAAAACTTGGACATTCTATTTTTGACGTTAGCAATTTTTAAGGGCCCCACAGCCAAGACACAGGCTCGTGTACTAGGCTGTGCCCTTCACACGGCTGAGACACATGGCTGTGTCTCTGCCCCTGTGTTTACTATCATGGATACTAACTTGAAATTTTACATGCAGGGGACACACGGCTAAACAACACGCCCATGGGGCTAACCGTGTGTCACACACGACCTAGACACATGCCTGTGTGTTTACCCGTGTGGACAAAATAAGGCTATTTACAAAGCTTCTTTGCCACCCTTACATAAACTTAACTACACAAGATCAACCAAGATCAATACCACCATAACATGTATAACTAAAACAGCCACAACCATTAGAAATTTGCATCTTTGCATTGAATAATAATTAGTGTTAGCCAACATTCATGGCCTATGCAAAATGAGTATCATATTTATCACATGGGCCAACACATTATGGCTATCTAACAAAACACTAAACAAAGACTCGAGTCCCTATACATGCCAGAAAACAAAACAATTAAACTAGCTATACCAAGGTCTTGAGTGATAGTGTGATAAAAGCTTTTTAGACGTCACTGGATCCCCGATGCTAGCTTGGCAGCATTATAAGGAAAGAAAAGAAAGGAGGGTAAGCGTGAGAGTTTAGTAAGTACATATATGCAAATAAAGTGTAATTAAACGAAAATCATATTCCTCAAACGGTAACTTGTCATGCTTAAAAGATATAAATCAGTTAACATCTCTATCTTACTCTTCCTTTCAGTCATATATACTTAATGCACCTTGTTCCTTACTCAGGTCCTAACCATGAGTTCAGTATACATACCTCATCAAAGTATTCACCAACTAAATCTTCGAGTTATCTGTTGAACTCTCGAAATACATATGGATACGAGGGGACTTTGCATCTAAATACCACATAAGTAGTTAGGGCTACCTCGTGCTATGAAATGCTTGTATTTGAGCTACTCACGGATCTTTTATCAATTCAGGACCTGGACCCCATAGCTATCATGTAACGTTCACTCATTGAGCCACTCACGAGTCTGTACACAACGTTAGTACCCGGACCCACATCACATATAACATTTATCTCATGAACTCAGGCTCAACTCATGAGTTCAGAAAATATAGTTTTCATGACATACACCTTTTTGTATCCTATGCTATGTTGGAGGTTCAATGAGGTTTTATATCTAACCGAATGGTATCGCTCTTGCTCACATTGTAATTTACTCACATAACATGTCATTTATACATCCATGACAACAAATAGAATTTAGATACATAACAATAATAAACCAATTACACATGTATATTATCCAAAATATTTCAAAGTAAGCTTCAAGAACATATTATTCACATATGTACTTACTTCGACACAAAATGATGAAGACGAGCTTAATCCTCGTAAACTTTGTTCTTACCCAGATCAAGACCCGAATCACGCTTCTCTTGATCTAAATTAATAAAATTCATTTATTTCATCAGCACATCAATTTAGGCACTTGAAAATTCATTTATTCTATGGCAAAGCCCTAGACTCTTATTCATTTTGCAAAATAGTCCCTTCATTTGAAAGCTCTTGCTTCAAGGAGTCCAAAAATGTAAAAATCATCAATAAAAGTCACGAAAATCACTTACTTGTGAAGGCTTAGAGTTGCTAAAATTTTAAAGCTTCAAAGACCCTTCTATGGCTAAATTTTGGTGGAAGAAGAAAGAGTGAAAAAGATGAAATCTTTTTTTGTTTATTTTATTTAAAACTAGTCAAAATTGAGGACCAAACACCACCTAATTTTGACTTTCCCATCAATTTGTCCCCTATGGGCGGCTAGCCTAAGCATTGGGGGTCTAATTGCTCTTTAAAGGCCCCCAATTTATGTTCTTTAGCTAATTAACACCCTTATCTAACAAAATAGGACTTTTGCACTTTATGGGAGTTAGTCCTTTTTCAAAATTAAGCAAGTAATTGCTAAAATTAATTCACCAAATTTTTCATGCACTCTTACAATAATGCCCCAACATGTAAAATAATATAAAAAATAATTTCTTCACAATCGGGTTAGTGGTTCTAAAACCACTGTTTCGACTAGCCCTAAAAATCGGGTTGTTACAATTCTCTCACCTTTTAGGATTTCGTCCCCAAAAATCTTACCCATAAAAAGGTTTGGGTATTGGCTTTTCATGATTTATTCGGGCTTCTATGTGGCCTCTTTAACCTCATGTCTATGCCATAAAAATTTCACGAGTGCTATACTCTTATTTCTCAACTGTTTGACTTCCCGAGCTAAAATCTTGACTAGCTCTTCACCATAAGTCATCTTCAGATGAATCTCAACCTTTGTTGGCGTAATCACATGCGAAGGGTCTGATCTATATCGCTGTAGCATGGACACATGCAACACGTCCTGAATCTTTTCCAATTTTGGTAGTAAAGCTAATTGATAAGCAACCAGCCGTACTTTCTCGGTAACCTCATAAAGTCCTATGAAACGAGGACTCAACTTGCCTCTTCTACCAAATCTGAGAACTTTCCTCCACAGGGATACCTTCAAAAATACTCGATCACAGACTTGAAACTTGATCTCTTTCTGTTTCAAATCAACATAGGATTTCTGTCAATCCAAGGTAGCCCTCAAACAGTCGTGAATCACTTTAACTTTCTCTTTAGTCTCTTTGACTAAGTCGACCCCGTGAATCTGACTCTCTCTAAGCTCAGTCTAATACAAGGGCGTTCGACACTTACCACCATACAATGCTTGCCATCTTCAAACTTGACTAATAGCTATTGTTGTAGGCGAATTCAGCCAATGGTAAGTACCTCTCCCAACTACCTTGAAATTTGAGAGCATAACACTGCAATATGTCTTCTAAAATCTGAATCACTCTTTTCGACTGACCGTCAGTTTGCGGGTGAAATGTCGTGCTAAACTCAACTTTGTTCCCAATACCTCTTGTAACATTTTCCAAAACCTCAAGATAAATCTAAGGTCCCTAATTGAAATAATCAACAAGGGCACCTCGTGTAGTTTCACAATCTCAGAAACGTACAAGCCAGCCAATCTATCAAGGGAGTAGTCAGTATGCACTGGTATAAAATGTGCTGACTTTGTTAGACTATCCACAATAACCCAAACAACATCCTTTTTTTTGGGGTTACCAGTAAACTCGTCACGAAATCCATAGTAATCCGATCCCACTTCCACTCGGGGACCATGATAGGCTGAAGTAGACCCGAAGGTACTTGGTGTTCAGCCTTCACTTGCTAACATACAAGACACTTGGAAATGAATTCTGAAATGTCTCTTTTCATTCTCGGCCACCAATACATTTTCTTCAAATCATTGTACATTTTCGTACTCCTAGGGTGTACTGACAAACAACCACTATGTGCCTCATTTAAAATCTTTCGAATCAATTTAGTGTCCTTAGGAACACAAATCCTTTCTCGAAATCTCAAGCAACCATCTGAACCAATCTGAAAATCTGATTCAACACCCGATTCGCACTGGGTTTTCTTGGATAGTGATTCACTATCATTCTTTGAAGCCTCGTAAATTTCTTGAAGAAACGTTGGTCTAGCTTTTAACTCTGCTAGAACTGAACCATCCTCTGACAAGGTCAATCGGGTGTTCATTGCTATTAATGCAAACAATGATTTTCAATGCATCGGTGACCACGTTCGCTTTTCTTGGATGGTATTCGATGATCAACTCATAATCTTTTAATAGTTTCAACCATCTTCGTTGCCTCAGATTTAAATCCTTCTAGGTCATCAGGTACTTAAGACTTTTATGATTGGCGTATACATGGCATATCTCTCCAAAAAAATAATGTCGCCAGATCTTCAAGGCAAACACTATGGTGGCCAACTCTAGGTCGTATGTCGGATAGTTCTTCTCATAAGGTTTCAATTGTCTCGATGCACAACTTTGCCTTCTTGCATAAGTACGCATCCTAACCCATTTAGAGAAGCATCACTGTAAATCATAAATTTCTTTCCTGATTTGGGTTGTACTAATACTGGAGACTCAGTCAATAACATCTTCAACCTCTCGAAACTCTGCTGACACTTGTCCGACCATTTAAACTTAACTCCTTTTTACGGTAACTTCGTCATAGGAGTCACAATCATAGAGAAGTCCTTTACAAATTGCCTGTAGTAACTGGCCAACCCTAAAAAGCTTCTAACTTCAGTCACATTCTTTGGCAGTTTTCATTCAATAATGGCAGAAACCTTACTGGGATCAACCCTAATGCCCTCACTCGAGATAATATATCCCAAAAAGCTAACTTCTAGAAGCCAAAATTCACTTTTACTAAATTTGGCATACAACTGATTGTCCCTCAGAGTTTGCTAAATGGTTCTCAAGTGTTCAACATGTTCTACCTTGTCTCTAGAATAGATCAGGATATCATCAATGAATACAACAACAAACTTATCTAGATATGGCCAAAATATCCTATTCATTAAATCCATAAACATGGCGAGAGCATTTGTTAAGCTGAAAGGCATGACGAGAAACTCGTAGTGGCCATACCGCGTCCTAAAAGCTGTTTTAGGCACATCTGCTTCTTTAACTTGTAGTTGATAGTAGCCGGATCTCAAGTCTATCTCAGAAAACCATGCTACTCCCTTCAGTTGGTCAAACAAGTTGTCAATTCGCGGCAACGGGTATTTGTTCTTGATCATCCTTTTATTTAACTACCGGTAATCTATGCACAACCTCATAGATCCATCATTCTTTTTCACAAATAACACTGGGGCACCCCACAGTGAAAAGTTTGGTCTCACAAAACCCTTGTCTGTCAACTCTTGTAACTGTGACTTTAGTTCTTTCAGCTCAGTCGGGGCCATCCAATACGGAGTAATCGAAATAGGCGTGGTTCCTAGCATTAGCTCTATACCAAATTCAACTTCTCTAATAGGGGGTAACCCAGGCAATTCTTCTGGAAATACATCCACATAATCACTTAGAACTGACACTGACTCAACTTTCAACTCAGATTCCTTAGTGGTCATCACAAAAGCCAAATAAGCTTCACATCCTTTCCTCAAATATTTCTGGGCAGACATTAAGGATATCACCATGGGCAAGTTCCCTGGCTCACCTAATTCAACTCAAAGGGTTTCACCGTTTTCACATTTCAGTCTAATAACCTTTTGTCTATAGTTTACTACAGCATCATGTAATGTCAACCAGTCCATACCCAATATAACATCAAATCAGCCGAAAAACAATGACCTTTAACTACTAAAGGACATTTTTTAAATACTTTATTGACTATCACTTGTTTGCCTATTGGTTTTGACACTTTAATCATAAACTCCGTAGACTCAACAGGCATATTTGTGCTAAACACCAATATCATGCACACATACGAATGAGTAGAGCCAGGGTCAATCAAAGCAATAAGGGAAAATATACCGGTAATTACATTTAGAGAGGATGCATCTTCACGTGCACGTATGGCATAGATTCTAGCTGGAGCTCTAGCTTCAGATCTTACAATAGTATCTCTTGTCACATTCTTGCTACCAGCCCTAACTCCAAAATTCTTCTGAGACCATTCTTTAGAATTGGTACTGCTTGGCCTTGTACTTTGAAATTTTTCTTTATCAGTCATTTTAGGGCAATCCTTAATAAAGTGGTCTAGTGAACCACACTGAAAACAAGATCCATCATTCATTCTACACTTTTCGAAGTGGTTTCTACCACAATGTTGCACTCTGGTTTAGAAGATCTGACGTTGCCCACACTAACCACTGATGTAGCCCGAGACTTAAAATTCGAATCTTACTTTTTACGATCTTGGTACGAATGTCCAGTAGATGCGTGGGAACGAGAGTAGACGTCTCTGGATTTCCTAAACTGAGATGAAAATGACTTACTTGCATGCCTCTTCCTTGCATCTCTAGTTTCAGCTTCAATTTTCTTCTTTTCCTTGATTAATTTCTTGGATTTACAGGCCCGATCAATGAGTACTACAAACTCTTTCAACTCGAGAATGCCCATTGACAATCTAATGTCCTCATTAAGCCCATCTTTGAACCTTCGATACATCTTAGCCTCGGAGGATACACACTCCCAAGTATACTTACTAAGTCAGCTGAACTCTATTTCATATTCAGTAACTGTCGTACGGCCTTGTTTCAAGTTGAGAAATTCCTTGCGCTTCTGATCCATAAATCTCTCACTGATGTATTTCTTCCGGAATTCCTCTTGGAAGAATTCCCATGTGACCCTTTCATGAGGCACCACAGAGACTAATGTCTTCCACCAGTAGTATGTCGAGTCCCTCATCAAAGATATGGCACATTTCAAGCATTCTTCAGGAGTGTAGGATAATTCACCGAATACCCTGATGGTATTCTCAAGCCAGAATTCTGCCCTTTAATGGTCATCATCTTTATTAGCACGGAACTCCTCGGCTCCATGCTTTCGGATCTTGTGCATTGGAGGTCTATTCCTCCTCTCAAAGTCCATACCCTGGGGTACTACAAGGACAAGTTGAGGGATAGGTGGGGGTGGTGGGAGTTGAGCATTCGGGTTCACTCATATGAACTCTGTGTACCACTTATTCATCATCTGGAGAAAGGCTTCTAGAGCCCCTCCTCCTCCTTCCTGACTAACTATGGGAGGTCAATTATATGATGGCATCGCCCCTTCAGCGGGAGCCAGCGCGTTACTTTCTACATCATCCGCCATGGTTCGATCGAGATCCATTACTATATGAAAACACAATTAAAAAAGGTCAGGAGCCGTCACACTATCACAATTTATTTATGGCATGTACAGCTAGACACGTACACACGCTACATTAGTTCGAGAACCGACTAAACCATAGCTCTGATACCACTAAATGTAACACCCCACACCTGTGCCTTACGTTGGGACAGAATATGTGACAGCCTTAATTTGACCCTAGTCGGAAAGTGGTTTCAGGACCACAAAATCGAGTCATAAAAAATAATTCACCGTTATATTCTATGCTTATTATATGTGTAAATGCATGTGTAAAAGTTTCATGCTTTGATTTTGTCATTTATATGTGAAATTTATTAAATAGGACTTATGCGAGACATTTTTGAAATGTGATAGGTTAATTTTAAAATGGTCTATTAATGCATGTTATCAAAAAAGTGGACTTGCATGTCAAATTATCCATTTTTGATAGTGGCCGGCAATGATATTGTTAATATATATTATATATATTTTCTATTAACATTTTTTTTATTCACTAAATGAATTAATGAATAAAAGAGAATAGAATAATGGTTAGTGGGAGGAGAAACCAAAGTTGGTTCATCTTTGCTCCTCCACTGCCGTAATTAGAAGAGAGGAAGAAGAAAATTCTTGTTTAAATTTCGGCTTAGGTAATAGCTAGAATGAGGTATGTACAATGCAACTCTTGGAAATTTATGCATAATTGGGATGATTAGTTTTAATTCTACCTAGTTCATGGTTTGAATTTAGGTTATTTGGAGGTTTGAAATTCGGCCAAGGAGCTTGAAACTCTTAGTAGATACTTTAATGTCATTAGAATGGATAGTAATCTTGGATATGATAAGTTGCTAGTTGTCTTTAACTTGAAAGTTGAGGTTAGTATGTGTTTATAGGGAGGTGCCGAATGTGATCTTTGAATGTGTCTTAAGGAATAATATTTGTGGCTATATGTGCTAGCAAATTTGGTATAAATGTATAGGAGTTAATTACCTTGTATTCGATGTTTTGAAGAATAGGTAGTGGTTAATTAAGGTGATGTAGGGTAAATTTTTAGTTTAGTTAAGTTTGAGCATTCGGCATTACTTATAACAATGGATATGAGAGTGCGAAAGGTTAAAATTTCTTTTAAGTGAGTTATGACCTTAATATGAGCAAGATATAATCGGTTATAAACATGATTGAATGATTCGATCATTGTTTGGCATAGGTGAAACCTATATGAATTTGCTACATTTGGTTATAAAATGGAATTGAATATAAAGGCTAAGTTTGAGTAGTTAGGGCCGAATGGGTTATATATGATATTAAAGCATGCAATAAATATATACATGTGTATACGTGGTTGTGCATAAATATGAGTAATCGATTAAATTGTGACAGTCACACATAGGTATATATATATATATATATGCCTTATGTATGTACCTTGTGTTATAGAGACATTCGGATATATAATTAAATTCATGTATAAGAAAGCATGGTAAGTTATGTGAATCTTTGTTTATGTATGTGAATTAGATATAGATTAAATAAGCATGAAATCGAGTCATGGCATATTTTATAAAATACAATATGTATTGGAGCTATATATATGATTGTCAAATGTGATTACTAAGAAGTAAAGTTGAGTAAGTAATTAAACAAATTCATTTGTTTAAATTAAGCTCAAGAGCAAAGAAGATCTAAATCAGATAGGGGAAAGGAGAAAGTAATCGAGTAGCCTATCCGCAACTGTTCAAATATATCCAAGGTAAGTTTTGAGTAGTCTCTTTTAGTATATAATTGATGATGTTTTTATATGAGTATATTAGGTGAATTGTGATCTTTTGGTTTTTACCTGAATTAAGTTGTGTAATAAATAATTCATGTATATGACCTATAGTCTAATGGTCACTTTGGGTTTAAGCTTGAATGGTGAAATGGATACGTGATATTAATGTATGACTCTTGAGCCAAAATGTAAATGATGGCGTGCATATTGAGCTTATATCCGAATGTAGCAAATGACTACTAAACTGATAAGTTGAATGAGATATGTTAAATATGACTAAATATGCATGCTATCTGGAATTATATCCGGACTTAAAGTCCACAGGCTATATGCTGGAATTATAACTGGAGTTAAGGTCCGCAGGCTACGTGCTGGAAATATATCCAGGCTTAAAGTTCCGAAGGCTTTGTGCTAGTGACTGGACTCGGGTTTTAAACCTAGCAGGCTTAACGCCGGTGATTCGAGTAAGATTATGAGTTCGAATGTTCGAGGTAAACTTGTAACACCCCATACCTGAGACCGTCACCGGATTCGAACACGAGGTGTTAACAGACTTAATTCATTACTTAAACCGCTCAAACGATTTATTTTTTAAAAATTTCTAGTCAAGCTAGCAATTTGCATCACGTCGAGTTCCGAAACTCGAAATCCAATTCCATAAATTTTACCTGAAACTAGACTCATATATCTATTTACTAATTGTTTTCTATAATTTTTGGTCAAGCCAATTAGTACAGTTTATTAGTTAAATTCTCCCCTATTTCAGGGTTCGACTGCTTTGACCTCTGTGTATTACGAATCAGATATCTCTTTGTACAGAATTTCAATGTCTATGACGTTTCTTTCTCTTAAAACTAGACTCAATAAGAAATCTATGCATGTAAGTTGTCTCTTAATAATTTTTTGTAAAATTTATGGTGAATTTCTAAGGTCATAACAGGGGATCACGTAATCATTCTGAACCAGTCTCACAAGCCATTTTACCAATTTAGGCCTTCGGATAGTGTGAACGAGTCTTCGACCTATCCCGACTCTCAAGCTGGCTTGTCAAAACTACAATGAAAGAAAAGGAGGGAGTAAACACAAATGCTTAGTAAGTTCACATGCAAATAGCAAGTAACATAATCACATAATCCCTCAAAAACATTATTTGCATAAACAACACCAAGACATTCATATTTCATTTGTATTTAATATCTTTCTACAATTTCATCATACCAAGTTCTCAACCCGAGGGTTTAAGCACATACCTGTCAAATTTTCTCATTTACCACACTTACCAACATGTCACCTTCATTTTAGGCCTTCTTCTTATTCACTTAAGATTCACCCGTTGAACACATCGGAATATAATTCGAATACGCGGATCTCATGAACATAAGAGCCATACTGCAAACCGGACAAACTCAATAGCTGCGGAACTTATGTAGCCAAGCTACCATGTAACCCGCCCATAAGTGAACCGGACTCAACTCAACGAGCTCAGGCGTTCGCATCCATAAGTGAACTCGGACTCAACTCAACGAGCTCGGATGCCTAGTTACATCTCACGAACTCGGACTCAACTCAACGAGTTCGAAACTCAACCATCCTAGTGACATGTCACTTGTATTCTAATCTATTCCCAAGGTTCAAAGGGGCTTTTTCCTCGATCACATATCTTTGCCGTCTTCCATGAAATATCGAAACTGACACTCGGTAGCAATTCATATTTAACAAGTAATAAACATAATTTGCATATTACTCAACAATAACCACAAAGCATAATATTTCATAATAATAATCATCATATCATATAAATATCATTAATTTAATTAAAATGACAATTATGTTACTACATTTACACATGAACTTACCTTGGTACAAAATTATTAGCAATCGAGCCTATTCTTCGTAAACTTTGTTTTTCCCTCGATCGCGACTTAAATCTCGTTTCTCTTGATCTATAATGCCAAATTAATCTTATTTAATACATACATTCATCAAAACAGCATTTAATACAAACTTTGGCAAAATTACATTTTTGCCCCTAAACTTTTGCATAATTACACTTTTGCCCCTAGGCTCAGGAATTAAACTTCATCCCTTATTCTTATGTTTTATGACATGCTGATCATTTTTCCCTTCTATGGTAACATCAAATTCACACTCCAACATGTACTTATGACTATTAGGTATTTTTACCGATTAAGCCCTTTTACTCGTTTTCGCTTAAAACCGAGTAGTACAAGTTGTCTAACATAATTTAAAACCTCATTTTCTATCATAAAACACCAAAATACACAAATTTCACCTATGGGTATTTTTCCAAATATGAACCCTAGGTTGAATTATTGCTAGCATAAGCTTAATCGAGCTACCGGATTCTAAAAACATAAAGAACATAAAAAACGGGGCTTGGAATCACTTACTATGGAGCTTGGAAGCTTGAAACAAACCCTAGCTATGGACAACCCTTGAAATTTTGGCCTAATGAAGAAGATGGACAAAAATTGGCTTTTAATTTTGTTTTTAATTCATTTTAATAACTAAATGACCAAAATGCCCTTACTACTAAACTTTCCAAAATTCCATCCATGTCCAATTTTTGTCCATAGACTTAGAAATTGGTCAAATTTCTATTTAAGACCTCCTCATTAAAATTCCCAAACAATTTCATGCTAAAAACTCCTAGAATGCAAGTTTTACAAATTATTCGATTTAGTCCCTAATTTCAATCTAAGCACTTTAGGCATAGGATTTCATCACGAAATTTTCACACAATCATGCAATCATATCATAAACATCAAAAAAATTATAAAATAATTATCTCTATCTCGGATTTGTGGTCACGAAACCACTATTTTGATTAGGCCCTAATTGGGGATATTACAATTCTCCCCTTTTAAGGATTTTCGTCTTCGAAAATCTTATCGGTAAACAGGTGTGGGTATTGGTTTCTCATAGTTTCTTCAGGTTCCCATGTAGTCTCTTCTACTCTGTGCTTTTGCTACAGTACTTTCACGAGAGCAATACTTTTATTTCTTAGTTGTTTGATTTCTCGAGCTAAAATCTTAATCGGTTCTTCTTCGTAAGTCATATCCAGTCGTAGTTCAATTTCTGTCGGTGAAATTATATGTGAAGGATCTAAACGATATCGACATAACATAGATACGTGGAACACATCATGAATCTTCTCTAATTCAGGTGGTAATGCTAGTCGATATGCTATCGATCCAACTTTTTCAATTATTTCATATGGTCCAATAAAACGCGGACTTAACTTGCCCTTCCGTCCAAATCTAAGGACTTTCTTCCATGGAGACACTTTCAAAAATACCTTATCACCAACTTGAAACTCAATTTCCCTTCGTTTCAAATCCGCATAAGATTTCTGTCTATCTAAAGCAGCTTTCAAACAATCTCGAATCACTTTCACCTTTTCTTCGGTTTCTTTTATTAGATCAACTCCATAAATCTGATTTTCCTTAAGTTTAGTCCAATACAATGGTGTCCGACATTTACGACCATACAATGCTTCATAAGGTGCCATCTTCAAACTTGTCTGATAACTATTATTATAAGCAAACTCTACCAACGGTAAGTACCTTTCCCAACTACCTTGAAATTCCAATACGCAATATCTGAGCATGTCTTCAAGAATCTGAATTACTCTCTTTGATTGTCCATCAGTTTGTGGATGATGAAATTTAACTTTTTACCTAATGCCTCTTGCAACCTTTGCCAAAACCGTGAAGTAAATCTCGGATCTCTATCCAAAATGATTGACAAAGGTATTCCATGAAGTCTAAGAATCTCACGGATATACAATTCAGCCAACTTATTAAGAGAATAATTCGTACATACCGGAATAAAATGAGCTGATTTAGTCAGTCTGTCAACTATTACCCAGATGGCATTTTTCTTCCCCGGAGTTAACGGCAACCCTGATATAAAATCCATAGTAATTCGATCCCATTTCCATTCAGGAACCATGATAGGTTGGAGTAATCTCGAAGGTACTTGGTGTTCAGCTTTCACTTGTTGACAAACTAAGCACTTTGATACAAATTCAGAAATATCTCTTTTCATTCCACTCCACCAGTACATTTTCTTCAAGTCATTATACATTTTTTTCATATCGCCGGATGAACCGCCAAACAACCATTATGTGCTTCATGCAAAATCTTTTGAATCAACTCATCATTTTTCGGTACACAAATCCAATTTTTAAACATCAAGTAACCATCAGAACCGATTCTGAAATCTGATCCCGTATTATCTTCACACTGCTTTCTCTTGGCTTGCAAATCTTGATCATTTTTCTGAGCTTCAGAAATCTCTTGTAAAAACATCGGTCTTGCTCTTAATTCTGCTAGAATCAATCCATCATTTAATATCTTTAACCGAGTGTTCATAGCTCTCAAAGCAAATATCAATTTTCTGCTTAAAGCATCAGCAACACATTCACTTTTCCCGGATGGTAATCAATAACAAGCTCGTAATCTTTCAATAACTCCAACCATCTTCGCTGTCTCAAATTCTAGTCTTTTTGTGACATTAAGTATTTAAGACTTTTGTGGTCGGTATGTACTCGGCACTTTTCACCATACAAATAATGTCTCAAAATCTTCAAAGCAAACACTATAGCAGCCAATTCCAAATCATGAGTCGGATAATTTCTTTCGTGAGATTTTAACTGCCTCGAAACATAAGCCACCACTTTTCTTTCTTGCATAAGTACACATCCTAAGCCATTTCGAGAAGCATCACTATACACCACAAATTCTTTACCTGATTCAGGTTGTACCAACACTAATGCTTCAGTTAATAACTTTTTCAATTCTTAAAAACTTTTTTGACATTCTTCCGTCCATTCAAATTTAACATTCTTTCAGAGTAGTCTAGTCATAGGAGCAGCAATTATAGAAAATCCATTTACAAACCGCCGATAATACCCAGCTAGCCCCAAGAAACTTCTAACCTCGGTTACATTTTTCGGTGGTTTCCAATCAACAATGGCTGACATCTTACTAGGATCAACCCATATACCATCACCTGAAATAATATGACCCAAAAATCCAACTTCCCTGACTGGAGGCAAACCCGACAATTCTTCTAGAAATACGCCCGCAAATTCACACACAACCGGCACTGATTCAACTTTCTTTTCACCTTCTTTTATATTAATTACATACGCCAAATAAGCTTCATAACCCTTTCTCAAATATCTCTGAGCTGACATTGAAAAATCATACTAGATAATGCCTCTAATTTGTCTGGTTCAACCCGTAAAGTTTTACCACTTTCACACTTTAATTCTATAACCTTTTCCTTGCAATTTATTATAGCATCATGCAATGTCAACCAATCCATACCCAAAATAACATCAAATTCATCAAACGGCAACAACATCAAATTGGCTGGAAAGTAATGACCCCAAATCATTAAAGGGCATTTCTTGCATACTTTATCAACTATCACACATTTGCCTAACGGATTCGACACTCTAATCATAAATTACGTGTTCTCTCACGGGTATATTCATACTAAACACATTTCATGCATACATATGAATGAGCAGAATCGGGATCAATCAAAGCAATAACATTAACATCATAAAGAGAAAATATACCAATAATCACATCGGGTGATGAAGCATCTTCACGTGCCTTTATAGCATAAGTTCTAGGAGCCCTTGCTTTGATTTAGCTGCTTGAATCTCTCGCTACATTTTTCTTCGCTTGCTTCATTTCCACTTTTCTCGAATATCTTCCTCGAGTCCGCACCGCTAGCTTTTACATTCTGAAATTTTTCTTTCTCAGCTCTCTCTGGGCAGTCTCTAATAAAATGATCTGGAGAACCACACCAAAAACATTCATTCGCTTTACATGGGGCAAAATGATTTCTGCCACACCGCTGGCACTCGGGCTTAACAAATCTCGTATTTCCCACACTAGCTGCAGAAGTAGTCTGAGATTTAGGACCCACATTTCGCTTCTTAAAATTTCCATACGATTGTCTAGTCGAAACCTGTGAACGAGGATTCATATTTCTAGATTTTTTGGATTGCTGTGAGAATGAACTGCTCGTCAGTCTTTTCTTCCAATTTCTAGTCTCACCTCTACCTTTTTCTTCTCTTTAAGTAGTTCTTCAGCCTTGCAAACTCGATCAAACAGTACTACCATTTCTTTTAATTCAAGAATCCCAACAAATAATTTGATGTCTTCATTGAGTCTGTCTTCAAATCGTCTGCACATTTTAGCTTCTATAGGAATATATTCTCTAGCATACTTACTCAACCTGACAAACTCCCTTTCGTATTCAGTAACTGTCATGTTCCCCTGCTTTAATTCAAGAAACTCTTTACGCTTCTGATCAATAAATCTTTCACTGATATATTTCTTCCGAAATTCTTCTTGAAAGAACTCCCAAGTTACTTTCTCTTCAGTACTCATCAAGTCAATGTCTTCCACCAATGATAAGTGAATCCTCAACAATGATATAGCACATTTCAAGCATTCTTCAGGTGTACAAGACAATTCATCAAATACTCGAATAGAATTCTTGAGCCAAAACTCTGCTTTCTCGGCATCATCATCAATATTTGCCCTAGATTCTTCGACCCCTTGTTTACAGATTTTGTCAACTAGAGTTCTGTGAATTTCATCAGATCTACACCTTGAGGCAACGGGGGTATAGGTTGAGGAATCGGGGGAGGTGGGGAGGTTGTGCATTCGGGTTCGCATTTGAACGAACTCAAAGATACTGTGCACTCATCATCCGGAGAAAGGCTTCCCGAGCCCCTTCTCCTCCTCTTTGACCGATAGTAGGAGGTGGATTTTCAGTTGGCATCACCCCTTCAGCCGGAGCTGGTGCATTACTCTCTACATCATCAGCCGTAACTGGATCGGTATCCATTTACTATAAAAAAAATCATTTAAAAGGTCAGAAGTCGTCACACTATCACGATTTATATATATGGCATGTATAGCAAAACCCGTACATACAACACATTAGTCCGAGAACTGACTAAACCTACTCCGATACCACCAAATGTAATGACCCGTACCCGAGATCGTCGTCGGATTCGAACACGAGGTGTTAACAGACTTAATTCATTACTTAAACCGCTCAAACGATTTATTTTTATAAAATTTCCAGTCAAGCTAGCAATCTGTGTCACAGTCGCTTAAAAATTCATATCTCGAGTTTCGAAACTTGAAATCCAATTCCATAAATTTTACCTGAAACTAGACTCATATATCTATTTACTAATTTTTTTCTATAATTTTTGGTCAAGCCAATTAGCACAGTTTATTAGTTAATTTCTCCCCTATTTTAGGGTTTGACTGCTCTGACCTTTGTGTATTACGAATCAGATATCTCTTTGTACGGAATTTCAATGTTTATGAAGTTTCTTTCTCTTAAAACTAGACTCAATAAGAAATCTATGAATGTAAGTTATGTCTCTTAGTAATTTTTGTAAAATTTATGGTGAATTTCTAAAATCATAATAGGGGATCACATAATCATTCTGAACCAGTCTCACAAAAATATAAATATCTCAAAAAATATAATTCATATACCTGTTTTGTTCAATCAATATGAAAATAGAATCATTAATCTTAAATTTCATAACTTACTCATCATTTAATTCTATTTCTACTATTTTTAGTGATTTTTCGAATTTACATCACTGTTGCTACCAGATTCTGTTTTATGGCAAATTTCACTTTACTAAGGATTTTCATGGACTAAATATCATTTTAAACATACATAACATCAAATATGACTTAGATTGGCCATTCCAATGGCTAATCATTTACAAACCCTTTTCTTGCCAAACCATAGCCATATCATAAGATCATTTACACAAAGAGAGTATTTTGCCATACATGCCACATTCAAAACACACAAGCCATTTTACCAATTTAGGCCTTCAGATAGTGTGAACGAGTCTTCGACCTATCCCAATTCTCAAGTTGGCTTGTCAAAACTAAAATGAAAGAAAAGGAGGGAGTAAGCACAAATGCTTAGTAAGTTCACATGCAAATAGCAAGTAACATAATCACGCAATCCTACAAAAACATTATTTGCATAAACAACACCAAGACATTCATATTTCATTTGTATTTAATATCTTTCTACGATTTCATCATACCAAGTTCTCAACCCGAGGGTTTAAGCACATACCTGTCAAATTTTCTCATTTACCACACTTACCAACATGTCACCTTCATTTTAGGCCTTCTTCTTATTCACTTAAGATTCACCTGTTGAACACATCGGAATATAATTCGAATACGCGGATCTCATGAACATAAGAGCCATACCCGCAGCTAGACAAACTCAATCGTCTACGAAACTTATGTAACCAAGCTACCATGTAACCCGCCCATAAGTGAACTCAGACTCAACTCAATGAGATCGAGCGTTCGCATCCATAAGTGAACTCAGACTCAACTCAACGAGCTCGGATGCCTAGTTACATCTCACGAACTCGGACTCAACTCAACGAGTTCGGAACTCAACCATCCTAGTGACATGTCACTTGTATTCTAATCTATTCCGAAGGTTCAAATGGGCTTTTTCCTCGATCACATATCTTTGCCGTCTTTCATGGAATATCGAAACCGACACTCGGTAGCAATTCATATTTAACAAGTAATAAACATAATTTGCATATTACTCAACAATAACCACAAAGCATAATATTTCATAATAATAATCATCATATCATATAAATATCATTAAGTTAATTAAAATGACAATTATGTTACTACATTTACACATGAACTTACCTTGGTACAAAATTATTAGCAATCGAGCCTATTCTTCGTAAACTTTATTTTTCCCTCGATCGCTACTTGAATCTCGTTTCTCTTGATCTATAATGCCAAATTAATCTTATTTAATACATACATTCATCAAAACAGCATTTAATACAAACTTTGGAAAAATTACATTTTTGCCCCTAAACTTTTGCATAATTACACTTTTGCCCCTAGGCTCGGGAATTAAACTTCATCCCTTACCCTTATGTTTTATGACATGCTGATCATTTTTCCCTTCTATGGTAACATCAAATTCACACTCGAACATGTACTTATGACTATTAGGTATTTTTACCGATTAAGCCCTTTTACTCGTTTTCGCTTAAAACCGAGTAGCACAAGTTGTCTAACATAATTTAAAAGCTCATTTTCTATCATAAAACACCAAAATACACAAATTTCACCTATGGGTATTTTTCCAAATATGAACCCTAGGTTGAATTATTGCTAGCATAAGCTTAATCGAGCTACCGGGATTCCAAAAACGTAAAGAACATTAAAAACGGGGCTTGGAATCACTTACTATGGAGCTTGGAAGCTTGAAACAAACCCTAGCTGTGGAGAACCCTTGAAATTTTGGCCTAATGAAGAAGATGGACAAAAATTGGCTTTTAATTTTGTTTTTAATTCATTTTAATAACTAAATGACCAAAATGCCCTTACTACTAAACATTCCAAAATTCCATCCATGTCCAATTTTTGTCCATAGACTTAGAAATTGGTCAAATTGCTATTTAAAACCTCCTCATTAAAAGTCCAAAACAATTTCATACTAAAAACTCCTAGAATACAAGTTTTACAAATTATTCGATTTAGTCCCTAATTTCAATTTTAGCACGGCATAGGATTTCATCATGAAATTTTCACACAATCATGCAATCATATCATAAACATCAAAATAATTATAAAATAATTATCTCTATCTTGAATTTGTGGTCACGAAACCACTATTTTGATTAGGCCCTAATTCGGGATATTACAAAACTACTGTTGATTATGTATGATACATTATGATGGCCAGGTACGTATTATGTACTCATATGTGAATTGATTTTAAAGTGAATTATTAGTATCAAAGAATGATATATATGTGTGGATGATTATTGTATCTACGAATAAGAGAATGACCTATTCGATCAATGTCTATCATTATATGGAAGTATATGACTTAAATTAATGGTATGAATCATATAGTAGAGTGAAGTGTGTGCTGAAGATTTTCTTTGTGTATTTATATATATATATATATATATATTCGGCCAATTGGTTTCATAATTAGTGTACTTGAGTATATTCAGCCAAGCGATTTATAATTAGACTACGAGTTTTGTGTTACTTAATGTTCAACGTAAATGATCAGTTTTAATTTTTTGTAATGCTTAAAAACTTACTAAGCCTCGAAAGCTTACTCGATTTCTTATTTCTCTATTTTATAGATTGTTGATTTTGGCCACCAACTCGGGGATCGTCAGCAGTTCATCATGCTATTGAACTTTTTGGTACAGTTATAATTTGGTCTAGATGTGGCATGCATAGGTTAGGCTGATGATAACTATGCTTTGTAATTGTAAATATTTTGGCCATATGACAATGGCATATATATATAACTTAAAAATCAATATGTATTCAATTCTATCTCTGGTTACGTTGATTGATAATGTGAATGAGAAAATTAAATGTTTAGCTCGGTAATACCCCTTAGCCTAAATTCGGCGAACGGATTCGGGTTAGGAGTGTTACATTTTTATTGGTATTAGAGCTATGGTTTAGTCGATTCTAGGACTAACGTAGAGTGATTGAGTCTAGCTATACATGCCATATAGTATTTATACGATAGTGTGATGAATTCTGACAGTTAAAAAAATGTGTTTTCGTATAGTAATGGATCCCGATCCCAAATGAGCGGTAGCTGATGATGTAGAGAGTGTAGCGCCTGCTCCCGTGCATGGGACAGCGCCGATGGACTCTTAACCTATCGCAAGCAATAGAACGATGAGGCTAGACAGGCTTTTTATAGTGTGATGAATGATCGGTTCAACCAACACATTCGAACTAATACGGCTGTTCCACAACCCCCGTTCCTAAATAATACACCCCCTGCACCTACGATACATCTGATAATTGATCAGATGAGGTTGAATAAGCCCCCGGTTGAGAGAATCCGGAAGCACGGGGCTACTAAATTTAAGGCTACAGATAGTGATGATGCTGAGCAAGCTGAATTTTGGTTGGACAATACTATCCGAGTGTTCGATGAACTGTCTTGCACACCCGATGAATGCCTAAAATGTGCTATATCTTTGGTACATGATTCTGCCTACTATTGGTGGAATACGTTGGTTTCTGTTGTCCTAGAGAGCGAGTGACTTGGGAGTTCTTGCAAATCAAGTTCCGAAAAAAGTATATCAGCCAGAGATTCATCGATCAGAAACGGAAGAAATTTCTTGAACTTAAACAGGGTTCCATGTCAGTTATTGATTATGAACGAAAATTTGTGAGGCTTAGCCGGTAGGCTCGAGAATGTGTTTCTTCAGAAGCTATAATGTGTAAACGTTTTGAAGATGGATTGAACGAAGACATAAAACTGTATGTTGGCATTCTTGAAATCAGAGAGTTTGTAGTACTTGTCGAGCGAGCTTGCAAAGTCGAAGAGCTCAGTAAAGAGAAAAGAAAAGCTGAAGATGGAGCTAGAGAGTTCCGTAAAATATCTTCAGGAAAGCCCTTTCAACAGTCACCGAAGAAATTTTGAGATGATCCGAGCTGATCTAAGAACACTTCGGGCTTTTCCAGACGAGACTGTGATCGACCCCCTGTGAGTACGCGAGCCACTTCGGTTGCCAGTGTGGAAACAATCGTCGGGACAGGACCGAGTGCAAGTATTGTGAGAAATGGCATTCGGGGAGTTGTAGATTTCATGACCACTCCTGTTATAAGTGTGGATCAGCTGACCACTTTATCAAGGACTGCCCGAGATTGTGCGAATGTAATGTGAATCAGTGGGAAGCGGGTATTAATCTGACTCGAGGTAGACCATCTAGGAATATGAGGAATGCTAGTGGCGGTCAGAGAGCGTCTAGAGATGCTATGACTAGATCCGAGGCTCGTGCTCCTGCTAGAGCTTATGCTATACGCGCACGTGAGGATACTTCTTTGCCTGATGTTATTACCGGTACTTTCACTCTCTTTGATACTAATGTGATTGCATTGATTGACCCTGGTTCTACTCATTCATATGTATGTGAGACTTTAGCATCCAGTAAGACTCTACCCGTTGAGTCTACTGAGTTCGTGATTCGAGTGTCGAATCCCTTGGGTCGATATGTGCTAGTTGATAAAGTGCGCAGGAAATGTCCCCTAATAATCCGAGGTTCCTGTTTTCTGGCTGACTTGATGCTTTTACCGTTTGATGAATTTGATGTTATTCTCGGTATGGATTAGTTGACTGTTCATGGTACAATTGTGAATTGCAAAGGAAAGACTATTGATTTGAGATGTGCAAATGATGAGATAATACGAGTTGAGTCTGTTGGCGTGAATGGGTTACTCGCAATAATATCCTCGATGTTGGCTCAGAATTATGTAAAAAGGGGGTGTGAAGCATATCTTGCGTACGTACTTGATAGTAAAGAATCAGAAAAGAAGCATGAATCAGTACCAGTGGTTTGTGAGTATCCGGATGTTTTTCCCGAGGAGTTACCAGGATTACCACCTGTTCGGGAGGTAGAGTTTGGCATTGAACTTGTACCTGGGACTACACCTATTTCGATATCTCTATACCGTATGTCACCAATCGAATTAAAAGAATTGAAATCTCAATTGCAAGAGTTGACAGATAGAGGTTTTGCTCGATCGAGTTTTTCTCCATGGGGTGCACCATTGCTGTTTGTGAAAAAGAAAGACGAAAATATGAGAATGTGTATTGATTACCGTCAGCTGAATAAGGTAACGGTAAAGAATAAATATCCGTTGCTGCGAATCGACGATTTGTTTGATCAATTGAAAGGAGCCTCAGTATTTTCAAAAATTGACTTGAGATCAGGTTATTATCAGTTGCGAGTTAGAGACTCTGATGTGCCTAAAACTGCTTTCAGAATAAGATACAGACATTATGAGTTCCTAGTGATGTCGTTTGGGCTCACTAATGCCCCTACTGTTTTTATGGATTTAATGAATCGGATTTTTAGATATTATTTGGATCGGTTTGTAGTCGTGTTTATAGATGACATTCTGATCTATTCACGCGACGAAATCGAGCATGCCGAACACTTGAGGTTAGTATTGCAAATTTTTTGAGACAAGCAGTTATTTGTGAAATTCAGTAAATGTGAATTTTGGTTGAGTGAAGTCAGCTTTTTGGGGCATATTGTATCCGCATCGGGTATCCGAGTTGATCCGGGTAAAATATCAGCCATACTTGATTAGAAGCCTCCTAGAAATGTTACTGAAGTTCGGAGCTTTTTGAGACTTACCGGTTACTACAGATAGTTTGTAAAGGGTTTCTCGATAATAGCCACACCATTGACGAAGCTACTTCAGAAAGATGTTAAGTTTGAATGGTCAGAAAGGTGCCAGAAAAGTTTCGACCAACTGAAAACTTATTTGGCTGAAACTCCAGTTTTAGTGCAGCCCGAATCCGGTAAAGAGTTTGTCATTTACAGTGATGCGTCCGTACATGGGCTGGGTTGTGTATTGATGCAAGAGGGTCGAGTTGTAGCTTATGCATCGAGGCAATTGAAGCCACATGAGAAAAACTATCCGACCCATGATCTCGAATTAGCTACCATCGTATTTGCTTTGAAAATATGGAGACACTACCAGTTTGGAGAGAGGTGTCATGTATATTCGGATCACAAAAGCCTCAAATATTTGATGACTCAAAGAGATTTGAATCTGCGACAAAGACATTGGCTTGAATTGTTAAAAGATTACGAGCTTGTCATTGACTATCACCCAGGAAAGGCTAACGTGGTGGCCGATGCTTTAAGTCACAAGTCACTGTTTGCTTCGCGAGCGATGAATGTACAACTATCTGTTTCATTCGATAATGTGTTAGTAGTAGAATTAGAAGCCAAACCATTATTGATTCATCAAATACGTGAATTTCAGAAAGTCAACGATGAATTGGTTGCTAAACGAGCTGAATGTGTTTCAAATGTGGAATCAGAGTTTCAAATTGACGACAACGATTGTTTGAGGTTCAGAAGTCGATTGTGTGTTCCAAGAAATTTGAAACTTATTTCGATGATTTTGAGTAAGGCTCATAGTAGCCGAATGTCAGTCCACCTAGGTAGTATGAAGATGTACAATGATCTGAAACATCAGTTTTGGTGGCCTGGTATGAAACGAGACATTTCTGATTTTGTTTCAAAGTGTTTGATATGTCAACAAGTGAAAGCGGAACATCAAGTGCCTTCGGGATTACTTCAGCCGATCATGATACCCGAATGGAAATGGGATCGAATTACGATGGATTCTGTATCTGGGTTGCCATTGTCGTCAAGCAAGAAAGATGCGATCTGGGTTGTTATTGATAGATTAACAAAGTCAGCTCATTTTATTCCCGTACATACAAATTATTCACTTGACAAGTTAGTTGAATTGTATGTTTCTCAGATTGTAAAGTTACATGGGGTACCTACTTCTATTGTGCCAGATAGAGATCCAAGATTCACGTCTCGATTTTGGAAGAAATTGCAAGAAGCATTGGGTACCAAGTTGCATTGTAGCACCGCTTTTCATCCCCAGACTGATGCTCAATCCGAGCGGATAATTCAGATACTCGAGGATATGTTGAGATGTTGCATCCTTGAGTTTAGTGGTTCATGGGAATGGTATTTGCCTTTGATTGAATTTGCTTACAATAATAGTTTTCAATCAAGCATTAAGATGGCACCTTACGAGGCTTTGTACGGTCGTAAATGCCGTACACCGTTGCTTTGGACTGAGCTTAGTGAAAGTAAAATCTTCGGGGTTGATTTGATTAAAGATATTGAACAGAAAGTAAAAGTGATCCGTGAAAGTCTGAAAGCAGCTTCAGATCATCAGAAGTCGTATGCGGATTGAAAACGGAAAGACATTGAGTATCAGGTCAGAGACAAAGTATTTCTTAAAGTTTCACCTTGGAAAAAGGTGCTCAGATTTGGCCGTAAGGGCAAATTGAGTCCGAGGTTCATCGGACCGTATGAAATATCCGAACAAATTGGGCCGGTCGCATACATTTTGATTTTACCCCCTGAACTTGAAAAGATTCACAATGTTTTTCATGTTTCGATGCTTCGACGTTATAGATCTAATCCATCGCATATAATTAGTCCATCAAAGGTTGGGATTCAATTTGATTTGAGTTACGAAGAGGAACCGGTTCTTATTTTGGCTTGTGAAGTAAAAGAACTACGAAATAAGAAAATCTCATTAGTGAATGTACTGTAGCTTAAACATGGGGTTGAAGAAGCTACTTGGGCACTTGAAGACTCTATGAAAGATCGATATCCTAACTTATTCACTAGTAAGATTTTTGGGGACGAAAATTTCTTATGTGGGGGAGAGTTGTGACAGCCTTAATTTGACCCTAGTCGGAAAGTGGTTTCGGGACCACAAAATCGAGTCATAAAAAATAATTAACTGTTATATTCTATGCTTATTATATGTATAAATGCATGTGTGAAAGTTTCATGCTTTGATTTTGTCATTTGTATGTGAAATTTATTAAATAGGACTTATGTGAGACATTTTTGAAATGTGATAGGTTAATTTTAAAATGGTCTTTTAATGCATGTTATCAAAAAGGTGGACTTGCATGTCAAATTATCCATTTTTGATAGTGGCCGGCCATGATATTGTTAATATATATTATATATTTTCTATTAACATTTTTTTTATTTACTAAATGAATTAATGAATAAAAGAGAATAGAATAATGGTTAGTGGGAGGAGAAACCAAAGTTGGTTCATCTTTGCTCCTGCATTGCCGTAACTAGAAGAGAGGAAGAAGAAAATTCTTGTTTAAATTTCGGCTTAGGTGATAGCTAGAATGAGGTATGTACAATGCAACTCTTGGAAATTTATGCATAATTGGGATGATTAGTTTGAATTCTATCTAGTTCATGGTTTGAATTTAGGTTATTTGGAGGTTTGAAATTTGGCCAAGGAGCTTGAAACTCTTAGTAGATACTTTAATGTCATTAGAATGGATAGTAACCTTGGATATGATGAGTTGTTAGTTGTCTTTAACTTGAAAGTTGAGGTTAGTATGTGTTTATAGGGAGGTGCCGAATGTGATCTTTGAATGTGTCTTAAGGAATAATATTTGTGGCTTGAGTTAACAACATTCGGCCAAGGACTATATGTGCTAGCAAATTCGGTATAAATGTATAGGTGTTAATTACCTTGTATTCGATGTTTTGAAGAATAGGTAGTGGTTAATTAAGGTGATGTAGGGTAAATTTTTAGTTTAGTTAAGTTTGAGCATTCGGCATTACTTATAACATTGGATATGAGAGTGCGAAAGGTTAAAATCTCTTTTAAGTGAGTTATGACCTTAATATGAGCAAGATAGAATCGGTTATAAACATGATGGAATGATTCGGTCATTGTTTGGCATAGGTGAAACCTATATGAATTTGCTACATTGGGTTATAAAATGGAATTGAATATGAAGGCTAAGTTTGAGTAGTTAGGGCCGAATGGGTTATATATGATATTAAAACATGCAATAAATATATACATGTGTATACATGGTTGTGCATAAATATGAGTAATCTACTAAATTGTAACAGTCACACATAGGTATATATATATGCCTTATGTATGTAACTTGTGTTATAGAGACATTCAGATATATAGTTAAATTCATGTATAAGAAAGCATGGTAAGTTATGTGAATCTTTGTTTGTGTATGCGAATTAGATATAGATTAAATAAGCAAGAAATCGAGTCATGGCATATTTTATAAAATATAATATGTATTGGAGTTATATATGTGATTGTCAAATGTGATTACTAAGAAGTAAAGTTGAGTAAGTAATTAAACAAATTCATTTGTTTAAATTAAGCTCAAGAGCAAAGAGGATCTAAATCAGATAGGGGAAAGCAGAAAGCAATCGAGTAGCCTATCCGCAACTGTTCAAATATATCCAAGGTAAGTTTTGAATAGTCTCCTTTAGTATATAATTGATGATGTTTTTATATGAGTATATTAGGTGAATTGTGATCTTTTGGTTTTTACCTGAATTAAGTTGTGTAATAAATAATTCATGTATATGACCTATAGTCTAATGGTCACTTTGGGTTTAAGCTTGAATGGTGAAATGGATACGTGATATTTATGTATGACTCTTGAGCCGAAATGTAAATGATGGTGTGCATATTGATCTTATATCCGAATGTAGCAAATGACTACCTAAGTGATAAGTTGAATGAGATGTGATAAATATGACTAAATATGCATGATATCTGGAATTATATCCGGACTTAAAGTCTGCAGGCTATATGCTGGAATTATAACCGGACATAAGGTGCGTAGGCTACGTGCTGGAAATATATCCGGGCTTAAAGTCCCGAAGGCTTTGTGCTAGTGACTGGACTCGGGTTTTAAACCTAGCAGGCTTAACGCCGGTGATTCAAGTAAGATTATGAATTCGAATGTTCGAGGTAAACTACTATTGATTATGTATGATGCATTATGATGGCCAGGTACGTATTATGTACTAATATGTGAATTGATTTAAAAGTGAATTATTAGTATCAAAGAACGATATATATGTGTGGATGATTATTGTATCTACGAATAAGGGAATGACCTATTCAGTCAATGTCTATCATTATATGGAAGTATATGACTTAAATTAATGGTATGAATCATATAGTAGAGTGAAGTATATGCTGAAGATTTCCTTTGTGTATCTATATATATATATATATATATATATATTCGGCCAATTGGTTTCATAATTAGTGTACTTGAGTATATTCAGCCAAGTGATTTATAATTAGAATACAAGTTTTGTGTTACTTAATGTTCAATGTAAATGATCAGTTTTAAATGTTTGTAATGCTTAAAAACTTACTAAGCCTCGAAAGCTTACTCGGTTTCTTATTTCTCTGTTTTATAGATTGTTGATTTTGGCCACTGACTCGGGGATCGTCAGCAATTCATCATACTATCGACCTTTTTGGTACAGTTATAATTTAGTCTAGATGTGGCATGTATAGGTTAGGCTGATGATAACTATGTTTTGTAACTGTAAATATTTTGGCCATATGAAAATGGCATATATATATAACTTAAAAATCAATATGTATTTAGTTCGATCTCTGGTTATGTTGATTTATAATGTGAATGAGAAAATTAAATGTTTAGCTCGGTAATACCTCTTAGCCTAAATTCGGTGATCGGATTCGAGTTAGGGGTGTTACAGAATATGAGGCATTACATAACTTGAATTCATGCATGCAAACATTTTCGTATCACCCAAAACGTAGTTAAATTGAAAACTTTTTTAGTTTTTATTATAAACTCTTCCATAAGAGCTTACAGGGCTTAAAACATCCATTGAAACCCATTCAGAATCAATCCGGGTCCTAAAAAAAACTCTGAAAATAACACTTAAGATAGGGGTACACGCCCGTGTGGGAAAGGCAACATGCCCATGTTACCATATCAACATGGTCGTGCTATTGGCCCGTGTGGTACACATGACCTAAGCGCCTATGGTCACATCCGTGTCCTCCACCCGTGTGGAATTAATTCTAAATTCACACCTACAGGGGTTTTCACACGGCCTGACACACGCCCGTGTCCTTTACACGGCCATGACACGCCTGTGTCCTAGCCCGTGTACAAAAACTTGGACATTTTGTTTCTGACGTCAGCAATTCTTAAGGGCCACATGGCTAAGACAAACACTCGTATACTACGCCGTGCCCTTCACACGGCCGTGTCTCTACCCCTGTGTTTACTATCATGCATACTAACTTGAAATTTTACGTGGAGGGGGCACACGTATGAACAACATGCCCATGGGCCTGACTGTGTGTCACACATGGCCTAGACACACACCCGTATGCCTACTTGTGTGGAAAAAATAAGGCTATTTACAAAGCTTCTTTACCACCCTTACATACACTTAACTACACAAGATCAACCAAGATCAATACTACCATAACATGTATAACTAAAATAGCTACAACCATTATAAATTTGCATCTTTGCATTGAATAATAATTAGTGTTAGCCAACATTCATGGCCTATACAAAATGAGTATCATATTTATCACATGAGCCAACACATTATGGCTCACTAACAAAACACTAAACAAAGACTCGAGTCCCTATACATGCGAGAAAATAAAACAATTAAACTAGTTATACCAAGGTCTTGAGTGATAGTGTGATCGAAGCTTATTAGACATCACTGGATCACTGATGCTAGCTTGGTGGCACTATAAGGACAGAAAAGAAAGGACGGTAAGCGTGGGAGCTTAGTAAGTACATATATGCAAATAAAGTATAATTAAAAGAAAATCATATTCGTCAAATGATAACTTGTCATGCTTAAAAGATATAAATCAATTAACATCTCTATCTTACTCTTCCTTTCATTCATGTATACATAATGCACCTCATTCCTTACTCAGGTCCTAACCATGAGTTCAGTATACAGACCTCATCAAAGTATTCACCAACTAAATCTTCAAGTTACCTATTGAACTCTTGAAATACATATGGATACGCGGGAACTTTGCATCTAAACACCACATAAGTAGTCAGGGCTACCTCGTGCTATGAAACGCTCGTATTTGGGCTACTCATGGATCTTTTATCAAGTCAGGACCAGACCCTACAGCTATCATGTAACGTTCGCTCATTGAGCCACTCACGAGTCTATACACAAAGTCAATACCCAGACCCACATCACATATTACATTTATCTCATGAACTCAAACTCAACTCATGATTTCAAACCACATAATTTTCATGACATACCCCTTTTTGTATCCTATGCTATGTCAGAGGTTCAATGGGGTTTCATATTTAACCGAATGGTATCGCTCTTGCTCACATTGTAATTTACTCACATAACATGTCATTTATACATCCATGGCAACGAATAGAACTTAGATACATAGCAACAATAAACCAATTACACATGTATATTATCCAAAATATTTCAAAGTAAGCTTCAATAACACATTATTCACATATGTACTTACTTCGACACAAAATGATGAAGACAAACTTAATCCTCATAAACTTTGTTCTTACCCCAACCAAGACCCGAATCACGCTTCTCTTGATCTAAATTAATAATATTCATTTATTTCATTAGCACATCAATTTAGGCACTCGAAAATTCATAATTGGGCAAAATAATTATTTTGCCCCTAGACTTTCACAAAATGACCATTTTACCCCTATACTCAAAAATCGATTTTATCAAATTTCTTCATATTATAAGCCTAGATGAACCCTTTTTACCCTTATAGCAATCCAAAATTTTCACTATTTCACACATTTATCACCTATTTTACAACTTGTGCAAAATAGTCTCTATTAGGGTTTTCATGAGAAGTCTCTTCACAAAAGTTGTTTAATACACATCTAAGACCCATATTCTTCCATAAGATTTCAGTTAACAACACACAAGCTTCCATGGCAAAACCCTAGACTCTTGTTCATTTTGCAAAATGGTCTCCTCATTTGAAAGCTCTTGTTTCAAGGAGTCCAAAAATGTAAAAATCATCAAGAAAAGTCATGAAAATCACTTACTTGTTAAGGCTTAGAGTTGCTAAAATTTTAAAGCTTCAAAGACCCTTCTAATGGCTAAACTTTGGTGGAAGAAGAAAGAGTGAAAAAGATGAAACCTTTTGTTGTTTACTTTATTTAAAACTAGTCAAAATTGGGGACCAAACACCACCTAATTTTGACTTTTCCATCAATTTGTCCCTTATGGCCGGCCAGCCTAAGCATTGGGGTTTTAATTGCTCTTTAAATTCCCCCAATTTTGGTTCTTTAGCTAATTGACACCCTTATCTAACAAAATAGGACTTTTGCACTTTATGCGATTTAGTCCTTTTTCGAAATTAAGCAAGCAATCGCTAAAATTAATTCACCAAAATTTTCATGCACTCTTACAATAATGCCCTAACACATAAAATAATATAAAAAAATAATTTCTTCGACCTCGTGCTAGTGGTTCCGAAACCACTGTTCCCACTAGCCCTAAAATCGGGTTGTTACATTTAATACCTTTAGCTAATAGAACACCAATTTTGCATTTTACGCGATTTAGTCCTTTTTATCAAATTAACTATTCAAATAATAAAATTTCTTCACGAAACTTTCATACATACATACTTCCATGCTGTAAACACTTAAAATAATATTAAAATAAAATTTCAACCTTGGATTTGTGGTTCCAAAACCACTATTCTGATTTGACTAAAAACAGGCTGTTATAATGCGTAAGTGTACACAGTCGTTCAAGTAATAATTAAGTTAAAATGAGTTATCGTCTCCATAGCAACTACTTATGTTAATCAATTAATTGCAAAATTATAAATCACAATTTGATTAAAAAAAAAACTCAATAATTTTGGGTTGTGATGATTAAATTAACTAGATGCAAAGAGTGATCCTTAATGCAATTTTAATCTAAATTCAAATTATCTAAATGTATGAATGAGTGGCTTTAGCAACAAAAACAATCAACATTAAATGGGATAGGACAATTACATTAATCAATTCAATTTACTTTATCGTTCTTAATAATGTTCGAAAATACTTCCATGGTAACTCGACCTTTCTTGAGTTTGGAAACCAAATTAAGTCCTCTCAAATCTTTTACTTAATGAAATATGCATTTTATTGATCATATTAGACTAAGGATTTCTTAGAATTTATGTAAGGTCATAGGGACCTTTACGTTTGCAATAGTTTCATTACATAAACCTAAAAACTATGCAAGATAATAGAGCTAACTAAAGATATTATGAAACTCAACTTAGTCAGGTTTTAAGATCTAAATTGAGCATAGCACTTTTCAATTATGTGTTTACATGCCGTCTTCTAGTTAGGATTGCTCAGCTAATCTAAGTGAACCCAATCATGTATGAATGAAATGCATTATGATATTAATTGAAAACATGATCGACTGAGGCCCAAACATATTAAACATGAATAAAATAAATCTTATTGAATTAACATAATCATCCTAGCAAATAGGATTTAAAATACCATAGTTGATGTCAAAATTAATAAACTCAAAGTAAAAATAATTAAAATAAATAACAATAGAAAAACTAAACTCTATTCAGTTCAGCAGCCTTTCAGATCTGCAACAACCCGATTTTGACCCTAATCGGAATGATGGTTTTGGGACCATGAATCCGAGTCAGAAAAATATTTTAAAAATATTTTTTGTATTTATTTTGTGCAAATTTATATCTGTGAAAATTTCGTGATTTAATTTTATTGTTTGAGTGTTCGATTAAATAAAATGACTTAATCACGTAAAATGAAAATTTAGGGGTTATTTTTAAAAAGGGTTGAATTGTTAGTGGCTTTCTAAATTGAAGCCTTAAACTGGTAAATAGGCCATATTTAATATTGGTGGACAGTAGTGGCCATAGTTTATAATAGTTTTATGTTATAATAATAAGGTTATATAGGTAATTTTGTTAATAAACTTATATTAAATAAAACGAAAGTTAAAATACATGTTATTTTCATTTGTTCATCCACCGAAACAAAAAATAAGAAACAAAAAAAGAAAAGATCTAGGGTTCGGCTTCATTCAAGCTCAATCAAGGTAAGAGTTTAGTTCAGTTTTTGATAATTTTTACGTTTTTGAGATCGTTGCTAAGTAATCTTCAAAACCCATGTTTTAATTTTTTATTTTAATGAATATTTTGAGTTACGCCATTGATGAGAGCTTGTGAATTTTGTTGTTTGATGATGAAATATGAAAGATATGTTTTAAATTAACATGTTTTGTATTGGAGTTTTTGATGATTTTGAGTAATTAGGACTAAATTGAAAAAATAATAATTTGAGGGACTAAATGTGAAAAAAATGAAATATATGGGCTTGTATGGATATGGGTAATATTTGGCCTAACTTGGGTATAGGGAGATTTTGTATATTTTGTATTTTGTGCAATAGGGACTAAATTGTAAAAATTGTAAATGTTAGAGGTAAAATGGTAGTTTACCCATTTATGTGTTTTTGGACTAAATTGAATGAAAATATGTTTGAGTGAGCTCAATTTGAATATGTTTAGATCAAGAACCAAATAAATCAGATTTGGATCGGGGGAAAGTGAAAGTTGTCGATTAGCTGCCCTGTTTCGTTTTGGATCGTTTGAGGTAAGTCTATAAGCAAATAAACATGCCTAATTGTAGTTAACTACTGAATATATATATGCTGGTATGTAATGTATGGATTTGTATATGATATGGTTGAATGTGAATAAATTTGGTTACTACATTTCTGAATTCATTTCGACCGATTTACGATGTTCGAAAGCCCCGTATGAACCTTAGGAATAGTTAGGATACATATGTCATGACATAGGATTCCGATTTATGTATGCAAGTAAGACCATGGCATCGATATGTGATTCTGATATATGTGTGCAAGTAAGACCCTGTCTAGGACAGTGGCATTGATATGTTTTTACATGTAAGACCACGTTTGGGACGTTGGCAATGTACGATATATGTGTGATTATCCGAGTGTCCTACCCAATTCCAAATGGTTCATCGGGCAGAGACAAGTTGTGTTCCAATGTGTAAGATAAGCTAATCGGCTAGGTATGAATTGGCTTGTTGTTTAACTAAAATGAGGTAAGTGAGTAATTTGGTACTTACTTTAAATTATGCATAATGCAATTGAAGGTTACATGTGAATTGGGTAAGTGCATTCGGCTTTGTGAATAGTATTAAAGTGAGTTTAAATTATATGTATGTATAAATACATGTATTCGGCTATCTAATTAAAATCTGTATGAAATTATATGATGATACATGAGTTTGTGTATTTGTGAGCATGTGAACTAGGTTGGTATTAATTATTTGGCTTTGGAAGTTAATTGATAATTAGTTAACATGGATATATAAGTATTCGGCCAAGTGGCAAATATGAATGAATATATATATTTATAATATAGATTTTATATGTTTAAATCTAAATGTATTATAATAATGTGCTTTGGCTTAGTTTAATTAAATAGATGTTATTTTTGGGTTGCCCATTTGTTTATGACGTACTAAGCTATAAATAGCTTACTCTATGTATATGTGTGTTTCTGTTTTATAGATTTTGGAGTCAAGCTACAAGCTCGGGGACTGTCAGCAAAGTTTTATCACACCATCAGCTATTTTGGTACCTTTATAAGTTAAACTTGAATTATGGCATGTATAGGCTGGAATGTGTTTTGAAATGTTGAAATTCGGATATGTAAAATTAAAGCCATGCGGAAATGGCTTACTTCTGAGTTTGGTTTTGATTGTGCTTGATTGTGGTTTAAAATGTGTTAGTTATTATGCTATGAAATGTGAATGAGTGGCATAGGTGATGGATAGTAGATGTTTTGGAAATGGATGAGCAGTGTTATGAGTTTGAGCATTAAAATTGGTTAATGAACTTGAAAGTGGCATAAACGAATTGGCTATTAATAATGTTTGTTTGGTTTGGATGTGTTTTATGCTAAAATATGTATATAGGTGAACGTGCTTATTATGCTTATTTTTGACCTAGTATGATCTTAGATTTAATGTTTAATATGATAGGTGTGATAATTCGCTGATGGAAATTTTGGTGATATATGTGGTTATAAAATGATATGTTAGGTCATGGTATAAATATATGTGCTTGTTCAAAGTATATTAATTGGTTCGAACATGGTATACATATATATATATATTATCGAATGAGAGATTAGTCAATTTGGTTTGGTTTGTATGGATGTGAAAATACATATATTATATTTTAAAAAAATTGAGAAAATAGGTATGGTTGATAAATGGGTTTAATGTAGTGTTTCGATTATATGCTTGTTAGACAAAAATGTTTGGAGTAAGGTGATTAGTAATTTGGATATAATCTATGTTCTTTACTAAGCATGAAACATATGTATTTAGTAGTATATATATTCGATCACCATGACAAAGCATTTCTTTAAGTCTTAAGGGATAGTTTTATAAATGAACCATTACATGGTGTTAATATGCATAATGTAACGACACTAATTGGGATTGTTACTTTGAAAATATATATATTAAGATATGTGTTGGAACAATGCTTTGACATGTAACTGTAAGTATAAATTTAATTATTATTAGACATTTAAGTGATGCTTGAGCTTGAAATTTAGTAATGATTTCATCAATTAATTTAATAGTCAATATATACTCATGCTTTATAATAATTCGATTACTCATTTTGGTTTAATAATTTATCTTTGCTAACATCGGCATATGCTTTAATGTTTTAAATAATATATTACATATTATTGCTTATAAATAATATGACTATCTATATGTATGATGTGAAATGTTTCAAATTTAAGAGTTGTGTTAGTTTATGAAATAAATTCTGACTGATCTTCGATATTTGTTCATGTATATATATATATATATGTTCGGAATTATGTTTTACTCTGTAATGCCTTATGACCCTAATCTGACGACGGATATGGGTTAGAGGTATTATATGATCTATTCTCACTGATGCACTCCTTTGTTCTGATCAATGCTTCTTTGCTAAGGGTTTCAAGGTGGTTGAGCAAAGAATAATTTTGATAAAGCTTTTATGGCTAAAGGTGGAAGGAGATGGTGGCTATGTTGGGGAAGGAAAAGAGAAATGGAAAAGGAGAAGGGAGATGGTGGCTATGTTGGGGAAAGGAAAAGAGAAATGGAAAAGGGAATGGTAGATGAGAGAGTGAATAAGAAATTAATGTTAATGGATCGGGGATGATTTGAGAAGTGAGAGGTGCATGATATTTATAGGTGAAGGTATAGGGTAGAGTTTGCTAAAAAAATAAATTTAAATTCATTCCTTTTCTATCACATATGGCTGACCACAAGTTATGGAAAATGGGATGACTTGGTCTCCTCATTTTGAATTCAAGCCAAGGCTATTATTAGCTATAGGGTGGATTGTTTCAATAGAAAATTATTGGGCTGATTATTTTCCAACTGTAAGGACGTTCAAAAAAATACCCCAAAGAATTTTAATTAATTTTATAATAAATTTTGATTAATTTTGATTTAATTTCAACAGATTTACACAAAGGGTAAAACTTGGCTCAGTAGACACTACTAGAAGTGCATAATGTAGGTATGGTTTGTATGGATGTGAAAATACATATATTATATTTTAAAAAAATTGAGAAAATAGGTATGGTTGATAAATGGGTTTAATGTAGTGTTTCGATTATATGCTTGTTAGACAAAAATGTTTGGAGTAAGGTGATTAGTAATTTGGATATAATCTATGTTCTTTACTAAGCATGAAACATATGTATTTAGTAGTATATATATTCGATCACCATGACAAAGCATTTCTTTAAGTCTTAAGGGATAGTTTTATAAATGAACCATTACATGGTGTTAATATGCATAATGTACGACACTAATTGGGATTGTTACTTTGAAAATATATATATTAAGATATGTGTTGGAACAATGCTTTGACATGTAACTGTAAGTATAAATTTAATTATTATTAGACATTTAAGTGATGCTTGAGCTTGAAATTTAGTAATGATTTCATCAATTAATTTAATAGTCAATATATACTCATGCTTTATAATAATTCGATTACTCATTTTGGTTTAATAATTTATCTTTGCTAACATCGGCATATGCTTTAATGTTTTAAATAATATATTACATATTATTGCTTATAAATAATATGACTATCTATATGTATGATGTGAAATGTTTCAAATTTAAGAGTTGTGTTAGTTTATGAAATAAATTCTGACTGATCTTCGATATTTGTTCATGTATATATATATATATATGTTCGGAATTATGTTTTACTCTGTAATGCCTTATGACCCTAATCTGACGACGGATATGGGTTAGAGGTATTATATGATCTATTCTCACTGATGCACTCCTTTGTTCTGATCAATGCTTCTTTGCTAAGGGTTTCAAGGTGGCCGAGCAAAGAATAATTTTGATAAAGCTTTTATGGCTAAAGGTGGAAGGGAGATGGTGGCTATGTTGGGGAAGGAAAAAGAGAAATGGAAAAGGGAGAAGGGAGATGGTGGCTATGTTGGGGAAAGGAAAAGAGAAATGGAAAAGGGAATGGTAGATGAGAGAGTGAATAAGAAATTAATGTTAATGGATGAGGGATGATTTGAGAAGTGAGAGGTGCATGATATTTATAGGTGAAGGTATAGGGTAGAGTTTGCTAAAAATAAAATTTAAATTCATTCCTTTTCTATCACATATGGCTGACCACAATTTATGGAAAATGGGATGACTTGGTCTCCTCATTTTGAATTCAAGCCAAGGCTATTATTAGCTATAGGGTGGATTGTTTCAATAGAAAATTATTGGGCTGATTATTTTCCAACTGTAAGGACGTTCAAAAAAATACCCCAAAGAATTTTAATTAATTTTATAATAAATTTTGATTAATTTTGATTTAATTTCAACAGATTTACAGAAAGGGTAAAACTTGGCTCAGTAGACACTACTAGAAGTGCATAATGTAGGTATGGTTTGTATGGATGTGAAAATACATATATTATATTTTAAAAAAATTGAGAAAATAGGTATGGTTGATAAATGGGTTTAATGTAGTGTTTCGATTATATGCTTGTTAGACAAAAATGTTTGGAGTAAGGTGATTAGTAATTCGGATATAATCTATGTTCTTTGCTAAGCATGAAACATATGTATTTAGTAGTATATATATTCGATCACCATGACAAAGCATTTCTTTAAGTCTTAAGGGATAGTTTTATAAATGAACCATTACATGGTGTTAATATGCATAATGTACGACACTAATTGGGATTGTTACTTTGAAAATATATATATTAAGATATGCGTTGGAACAATGCTTTGACATGTAACTGTAAGTATAAATTTAATTATTATTAGACATTTAAGTGATGCTTGAGCTTGAAATTTAGTAATAATTTCATCAATTAATTTAATAGTCAATATATACTCATGCTTTATAATAATTCGATTACTCATTTTGGTTTAATAATTTATCTTTGCTAACATCGGCATATGCTTTAATGTTTTAAATAATATATTACATATTATTGCTTATAAATAATATGACTATCTATATGTATGATGTGAAATGTTTCAAATTTAAGAGTTGTGTTAGTTTATGAAATAAATTCTGACTGATCTTCGATATTTGTTCATGTATATATATATATATATATGTTCGGAATTATGTTTTACTCTGTAATGCCTTATGACCCTAATTCGACGACGGATATGGGTTAGAGGTATTATATGATCTATTCTCACTGATGCATTCCTTTGTTCTGATCAATGCTTCTTTGCTAAGGGTTTCAAGGTGGCCGAGCAAAGAATAATTTTGATAAAGCTTTTATGGCTAAAGGTGGAAGGGAGATGGTGGCTATGTTGGGGAAGGAAAAAGAGAAATGGAAAAGGGAGAAGGGAGATGGTGGCTATGTTGGGGAAAGGAAAAGAGAAATGGAAAAGGGAATGGTAGATGAGAGAGTGAATAAGAAATTAATGTTAATGGATGAGGGATGATTTGAGAAGTGAGAGGTGCATGATATTTATAGGTGAAGGTATAGGGTAGAGTTTGCTAAAAATAAAATTTAAATTCATTCCTTTTCTATCACATATGGCTGACCACAATTTATGGAAAATGGGATGACTTGGTCTCCTCATTTTGAATTCAAGCCAAGGCTATTATTAGCTATAGGGTGGATTGTTTCAATAGAAAATTATTGGGCTGATTATTTTCCAACTGTAAGGACCTTCAAAAAAATACCCCAAAGAATTTTAATTAATTTTATAATAAATTTTGATTAATTTTGATTTAATTTCAACAGATTTGCGCAAAGGGTAAAACTTGGCTCAGTAGACACTACTAGAAGTGCATAATGTAGGTATGGTTTGTATGGATGTGAAAATACATATATTATATTTTAAAAAAATTGAGAAAATAGGTATGGTTGATAAATGGGTTTAATGTAGTGTTTCGATTATATGCTTGTTAGGCAAAAATGTTTGGAGTAAGGTGATTAGTAATTTGGATATAATCTATGTTCTTTGCTAAGCATGAAACATATGTATTTAGTAGTATATATATTCGATCACCATGACAAAGCATTTCTTTAAGTCTTAAGGGATAGTTTTATAAATGAACCATTACATGGTGTTAATATGCATAATGTACGACACTAATTGGGATTGTTACTTTGAAAATATATATATTAAGATATGTGTTGGAACAATGCTTTGACATGTAACTGTAAGTATAAATTTAATTATTATTAGACATTTAAGTGATGCTTGAGCTTGAAATTTAGTAATGATTTCATCAATTAATTTAATAGTCAATATATACTCATGCTTTATAATAATTCGATTACTCATTTTGGTTTAATAATTTATCTTTGCTAACATCGGCATATGCTTTAATGTTTTAAATAATATATTACATATTATTGCTTATAAATAATATGACTATCTATATGTATGATGTGAAATGTTTCAAATTTAAGAGTTGTGTTAGTTTATGAAATAAATTCTGACTGATCTTCGATATTTGTTCATGTATATATATATATATATATATATATATGTTCGGAATTATGTTTTACTCTGTAATGCCTTATGACCCTAATCCGACGACGGATATGGGTTAGAGGTATTATATGATCTATTCTCACTGATGCACTCCTTTGTTCTGATCAATGCTTCTTTGCTAAGGGTTTCAAGGTGGCCGAGCAAAGAATAATTTTGATAAAGCTTTTATGGCTAAAGGTGGAAGGGAGATGGTGGCTATGTTGGGGAAGGAAAAAGAGAAATGGAAAAGGGAGAAGGGGGATGGTGGCTATGTTGGGGAAAGGAAAAGAGAAATGGAAAAGGGAATGGTAGATGAGAGAGTGAATAAGAAATTAATGTTAATGGATGAGGGATGATTTGAGAAGTGAGAGGTGCATGATATTTATAGGTGAAGGTATAGGGTAGAGTTTGCTAAAAATAAAATTTAAATTCATTCCTTTTCTATCACATATGGCTGACCACAATTTATGGAAAATGGGATGACTTGGTCTCCTCATTTTGAATTCAAGCCAAGGCTATTATTAGCTATAGGGTGGATTGTTTCAATAGAAAATTATTGGGCTGATTATTTTCCAACTGTAAGGACCTTCAAAAAAATACCCCAAAGAATTTTAATTAATTTTATAATAAATTTTGATTAATTTTAATTTAATTTCAAAAGATTTGCACAAAGGGTAAAACTTGGCTCAGTAGACACTACTAGAAGTGCAAAATCGAGAAGCAATTTTTGAAGCATCTAGGCGAATTAATTTTTCAACCTAAGATGGTCCAAATTTTGAATACTAATTTATAATATAATTAATTTTAATTTTAATCCAATTTATTTTGTGTTAAATAATTATTATTAATTAAATTATGAAAGAAGGCCCAATTGTGCTAAACTTAGCGGCTGATCCAACAGAGCAAATGGGGTGCCCAAAACCGTCCCACATGTTGACCCAATCAGCCTCTTTAGCTGATTATTTGGCTCACAAAATAGCTCTTGAATTTTCCTTGAAATTGCATTCAAACCCCTCCACTTATCAAGCTTTTGAAGATTTGCCCTAGCAAAATTTAGCAAGTTTGAAAGCTTCAAACTTGACACATGTGTGGCCAGCCATGGGGGAGTTAATGGCTGCTGATTTTTGCTATTTTTAGCAGCCCATCCAACCTATAAATATCCCCCTTGGCTGCTCATTTGAAACACACCTCTCACACCTTTCATTCATCACTTCTTTCTCATTTTCTCTCTTCCAAACCTTCCTTTGCTTTCCATATTTCCCTTCCATTCCCTTGCCGATTTCCCCTCTTGAAAAATATCCCTTAAACCACCATTGGTAGCAACATTCAAGTGCTTGTAGAAGCCTTGGTTCAACAAGAACAAGTGGAGAAGGAGGAGCGGAGCAAACTAGTCAGACCTCGGAGAAACACGGGATTTGATTCTAGTTTCCTATCCTTTAACTTTTATTGTTGTTGTTATGAACATGTCTATGAATATTTGTTATGTTGATATTCTTAATTTAATTAACATGGCTTAAATTTAATACATATGCAAGGTATGGCTTAAATTTACCCAGGTAACTCTTCTGGAAACACGTCTAGATACTCACAAACCACTGGAACTGATTCTAGCTTCAATAAGAAACTTTAGAATCCAATACATATGCAAGGTATGCATCACAACCTTTTCTCACATATCTCTGTGTTGACATGACCGAGATAACAACAGGTAAACCACTCAAACTACCCGATTCAAATTGAAGCTTTTCACTATTCTGACATTTTAATATGATAAGCTTTCATTTATACAATAGTATCATGCATAGTTAGCCAATCCATGCCCAAAATCATGTCAAACTCATCAAATGGCAGTAGCATTAAATAAGCCCAAAAATAATAACCTCAAATAAAAAATGCAGAGTTCTTGCAAGCTTTATCAATGAGCATATACTGACTTAGGGGGTTCGACACTTTAACGATGAATTTGGTGGACTCAATAGGAAAATTTTTATTTGACACTAGATTCGTGCATACATACGAATGGGTTGATCACGGATCAATCAAAGAAGTAACATTAGTGTCAAATATAGAAAAAGTACTAGAAATAACATCTAGAGCAGAAGCTTCCTGTCGTGCACAGATAGCGTAAGCTCTAGCTAGTGCTCTTTCCTTAGATCTTACAACAGATTCCTTAGTTGCACTACAACTATTATCCACATTTCTAGGGTTTCTCGGCGATCTCTCTCTTGTAGCTGTGTTCCTCTATCGGACAATTTGAATCTTTTCTTTTTTAGGTAACTTCGAACAATCTTGAATAAAGTGTTCATGTGAACCACATCTATAACACACCCCGTCTTTCATCCTGTATTCACCATAGTGTCGATGTCCACATCATTGACAATTAAGGTTATTGGCTTTAACACTGCCAACACTCACTACTAACGTAGCTTGAGCTTTAGAACTTCCATGTTGTTTACCATGATATCTGTTAGGATAACCCACTAAAGTAGTCGAATGGTTATGGTATTCTTTTGAGTTCTTCAATGTCAACTGATACGACTTTCCCATAGATCTCTTTCTTGAATCCCGAGCTTCATCATCAACTTTTCTCTTTTCTTTGCTAAGTTCTTCAGCTTTGTGTGCGTAATCAACCAGAAAAACAAATTCTTTTAGTCTGAGAATCTCGACTAATAGCTTTATATCTTCATTTAACCCATCTTTGAACCGCTTACACATAGCAACCTCAGTTGGAATACATTCCCAAGCATATTTGCTCAATCTGACTAATTCTCTTTTGTATTCAGATACTGACATAGAGCCTTGTTTGAGCTCAAGGAGCTCTTTGCATTTCTGATCAAGAAACCTCTGACTTATATATTTCTTTTTGAGCTCGATTTGGAAGAATTCCCAATCTACACATTCTCTCGCCGCAACATAAACCAACATTGTAACGCCCCAAATTTGGGCCTAGAAGTATTGGGCCTTGAGTATGGGTCCGTATGGAGGTTGTATATAAGTATTTAATTGCGCAAGGAAATGACACAATTAAATGTCTACTTCGGTGGTTAATGGCCTTGAGAAGTGTTAGAGAAATCTTGTGTTCAAACTTGGGCTTTAGCAAACAATTTGATATTAAGTGAATAAAACCCTGGATGCTTGGATGATGGGCTATTAAATTATTGTGTTAAATAAATGACACAAGGAAGCATGTGGTCTAGTGGTTGTGGCGTTCTTAAGGTTGCAAGGGAGCCTAGGTATAAGTCTTGGCTCTTACAATTCATTTTGGCTTTTCTCTTAAGTGAATCTGGACGCTAGCACATATGTCTTAAAGTTAGTTATGGACGTTTTTATCACACAAAAAGCCTTGTGGTGGAGTGGCAAGGTGGCGTGTTGTGTAACTGTGAGGTCTGAGGTTCAAGTCTTGGGATGCACGGTGGAGTATTTATTTTGCTATTTGAGCTGCGAAGGAGGTGGAGTTGGACTGAAACTCTATGGTCGAAGTGGTCATAGGAATGAGGAATTTTCCTAACGGTTGAAAGTAATCCCACATTGGGAAGCTAACATGAGAATTGGTGAGAAGCTGGCTTTAAATAGAGCGAACCAGATGAGTTAGGAGGAAGACTCAATGCAAGATGTGCCAAGGTTGGTGATCGTGGACTTCAGCGCGTTCTCATAAACAAGTGTGTATTTCGCACTACTCTAGTTGTAGAATGGCAAATGTACGAGCGTACGAGCGCACGTGTGGGAGCTTTGACATGATGGTTGAGGTCATCTTGAGTGCTCTCGTGGGCTTAGGTTGCTTTGGGCCGAGATGGGCCATGTGGGCCCATGGGCCCAAGTGGGTAAATTGTATGATTGTGTACTAAATATTGGATTGGACTATGTGAATCTCATATTTGTAGGTTAGTATTACGGAAATACCCCTGTAGGGTAGAATTACTAAAATGCCCCTATAGGGTAGAATTACCAAAATACCCTTGACTTTTAAAATTACTAAAATACCCTCGATTTGTAAAATTACCAAAATACCCTTGATTTGTAAAATTACTGAAATACCCTCGACCTGTAAAATTACCGAAATACCTTTGATTTGGAAAATTATAGAAATACCCCTTTATTTACAAAATTACAGAAATACCCTTGATTTTCAAAATTATCGAAATACCCTTGGTTTGAGATTTACCAAAACACCCTTGTAAGGTGAAATGACTAAAATACCCCTAATAGGTAAAAAGACCGTTCTGTCCTCCAAGGCATATGACTCATTGATAATACAATTTGATTGATTTGACTATGTTCTGATTGAGAATGTATGACTGTGATTGGACTGTTGTGACTGTGATTGGTTTGATTTTGTATGCCGTGTGTATATTTGATGCATTCATATAATATTATGTTGCATATAGGTGGGAATTATGGAGCAGAGGAAGTATATGAGGATCGCATGGTTGCTTGACGACCGTGGATCCACCGATTGAGGATCGCATGGTTGCTTGACGACCGTAGATCCACCGATTGAGGATTGCATGGTTGCTTGACGGCCGTGGATCCATCGATTAAGGATCGCATGGTTGCTTGACGACCATGGATCCACTGGTGGCTTTTAAGCCTAATATATGATTACTGACAACTCTGTGCCGATCATATTTACCCAAGGCTGATGGCTATGTGCCTAACATGATACAGCTACCGATGGCTTAAAGCCAATTATTCTGATGATGGCTTTGCGCCAACCTATATATGGCTCTGTGCCAACCTGATTATGGCTGTATGCCAAATGTATTTGCCTAAGGCTATGTGCCAATATATGATTATTGACAACTCGATGTTGATCACATTTACCTAGGGCTGTGTGCCAGTTATGTTACTCTAGTTGATGGCTATGTGCCGAACTTATTATAGTTACCGATGGCTTTGTGCCAATTATAATACCGCTACTGAAGGCTTAAAGATGTATATATGCTAGCAGCTTGCTGCAATGAAGGTAGTACCGCAACTGGCCTACCATTGATATGTATCGGATGGGTGGGTCAATAGTTATATCCCCACATGATGTGTACCGGGAGACAGAGTTGGTGTATAGTGGTTGGATGGGATGGGTTAGCATACATTTTTGCATTATGCGTACGGTTTGATTCTGACAAGGGCTGAGACCCAAGTGATTTGTAATGGGCTGTGGCCTACGTATGCTCTGAATCGACTGCATCATAGCGTTAAAGGGCTCTAGCCTGCATCGCTTCAGTTTTTGTTTTCAGATAATCGATGTTACTCTAGTAAGGGGATTATACACTGAGTTTTCGTAAACTCACCCCGTTTATTAACTGTGCAGGTAATCCCCAGTGTTAGGTGGATCGGTGTCGCAGAGGGACTCGAAGATGACCACACATCTGCACATGTTTTTCTATTTCGTTTATTTAGTTAAGCCCTTTGGTTTTTAATTTGTGTTGTAATAGGGCCTCTTATTTTCTTTCTTAACTTTTCATTTGGGAAAATTTATTTACTATGTTTGATATTTGTTAGAAGTAGATCGCGGTTTTCAAAACACTACATTTTTGCAACTTAACTTTTAAACATTACGTTTTCGTAAATCGGTTACTTTTAGAATTAGCTTTCGGAAAGTAAAAAGGAATTTTGGAAATAAAATTAAGAAGTTGTCAATACACTACGTTTTAAATAAGAAGGGCTTCGAATAAAAATATGGTTTTCGAAAAACACTTCAATGTGACACGCCAGATTCGGGTCTAACTTCTGGGTCGGGTATGGGGTGTTACAAACATATTCCACCATTGATAAGCTGAGTCTTTCAATAGAGATACCACACATTTAATAGATTTTGCTAGTGAACAAGATAACTCATCGAAAACTCTAATTGTGTTTTCTAACCAAAATTCTGCTGTGTCTAGATCATTACCGAAAGTTTACATCTTACAACGAACAATTATTCAACATATTCAAAACATAACATAAATCATAGAAATACTATTCAAACTCATACTTATTATCCCTTATATGAGCCCTCGAGGCCCTAAAAACACATTAGAAATGAATTGGGACTAAATCAGAAACATATAGATATTTTTGGGAAAAATTACAAGAGTTTTGTATTGAAGGGGTTACACGGTCGTATGGCTAGGCTGTGTGGGCATTCGAAGTAAGGAAACACGGTCATGTCCCATGCCGTGTCCGTGCCTATGTAACTCTCTGACTTGGGTTACACAGGCAAGCCACACGCCAGTGTGCTAGGCCATGTGTTAGGCCATGTAACTGCCTGACTTCCAACCCTTTGAATCCTACAGAGGAGACAAGACCGTGTCACATGGCCGTGTGTCACAAACGGCTGAGACACACGCCCGTGTCTCATGGCCGTGTGGATGAAAAATAGGCCATTTCCAAGCCATTTTTCTTACCCAAAGGTTAGTCACTTACACAAACCTAACACACCTAATTTCTTGCATCCAAATTATACCTAACATATGCATATTCAAGCTAGATCATCATAGTATTTAACCATACAACCAATATGCTTAAAAGGCACATCAACGATAATAATCAAACTTGATTAATCATTTGCTAAGTTTAGTAATAAATCAATCAACCAATTGAAATAATTATATACTACATTTACCATAATGTTCACATACCATTTTCAGACTGACAAACACCATTATGGCCATTCCATACTTAACATTGCTACCTTAGCAACTTGATCATATGCCAACAACATCCAAGGCTACCAAAACTAGCCATTTAACAACTCAATTTAGGTATTAAATTTCATACCCCAATAACCACAATCAAGCATATCAAAACAACATTCCATAGCATGCTTTTGATTTAACATTCCAACTACCATCATTTAAGTACATAAATGCAAAAATAGCAACCATCAAAATACCCTACATACATAATAACATAACAACTATTTCATCACCCAAAATAGCATATTTACAAACCAATTATAATGGCTATTTCATCAAACAAAAACACCTATACATGCCATTATAACCATGACTCAAAATCATCAAAATCTATCGAAATAGCCGATGGATAGTGTGATGGATCTACGACAAGCTTCCAAATCGAAAGTGCTTCTGATTATCTAAAAACAACATGGAAAATAACACAGAGTAAGCATATAATGCTTAGTAAGTTCGCAAATCATAAACAATGCTTACCATTCTAATATATAAGCTTAAAAGCAATTAATGAACTAATTCAACATAGCTTGGAACAAGCCTAAGAAACAACAACAATTCAAGTTAGTGATAAACACATAACTTAGCAAATCCATCACATAACATAACAACTTTTATGTACATAGCATATAAGCATTCATGCTTTCATGAACATGGCTATGCACACCCATACCCTTTTCATACTTTCATGGCATTTCAAATCGAAACATCTATTGTTACATCCTTTTGTATATCCATTGAACCACTTAGAATAATATCAGATATGCAGGAATCTCAAACGCTATGTGCTATCATATAGTCAAAACCATTTCTTTCTTTTTGTCATATAGATGCTCTCTCTTGAGCCACAAGTGGGCCTGATCACACAAGCTGTCGGTCGGAACGTACCTACACGGTGCTGCTCACACAGGCTGTCAAGTATCTACAACACATGCTAAAACGCAGCCACTGGTAGGACGTTCAGGACCAGCATCTGAAACACGATAAACCTAATGGCATGTCATTTGTATCTTATATATTCCTAAGGTTTAAACGGGATTCGAAAGTTGTCAAAACGTCATTGAATTTTTTTGTAGAAACATAATATAATAATACAACAAAATAGCATTTAAATCAAATATATTAAAATGCTATTTAAACATACTAACTTACTTACCTCAACCGCAAAAGAGGAGTTATGATCAACTAATCCAATAGTTTTTCCTTTCCCAGATCTAAATTCATATGTTGCTTATCTTGATCTAAATAATCAAATGTAGCCCATCCAATAATCATTGTATTCAATTCAATCCAAAAATCATAGTTTTGCAAAATTACACTTTTGCCCCTATAATTTTGAATTCATTATAATTTAGTCGCTAAGCTTATAAAATGAAATTTATGAAAATTTAATGCTGACCCAAGCTAGCTGAATTGCACTTAAGTCCCTAGTAGCTCATATTTTTCATTCATTTCACAATTTACCATGAATGTTACACAATTTTCAATTTAACCCCTAATTGACATTTTCATCAAAATTCACTTTACAAAAGTTGTCTAACTAACAACAAACATTCATTTTCCTCTATCAAACAACACAAAAAAATATAAATTCATTGTAAAATCCTAGACTTTCAACAGTTTTGCAAATTAGTCCATGGGCTAGCTAGATTAAGCTACAATGACTCCAAAAACATAGAAATCATTAAACATGGGAGGAAAAATACTTACATGCAAGAGAATCAATGATGGCTGAATGTTGAAGGTTCTCTAATGGCTTTTCTCTTTGAAAATTGTTTTAATGAAGAAGAAAGAACCTTATACATTAACATTTAAAAATCACTTAAATGATGTCCATCTTTGTCTACTAATAATATTAATGGTATAATTACCATTTAAGGACACTCATACTCAAAATTCATAGCAACTTGACAGCTTTTACTTATAAAACTCTAATTTTGCACTTTATGCAATTTAATCTTTTTTATCAAATTAAGCATGCAAATGATAAAATTTCTTAACGAAATTTTTATACGACACTACTAACATGTTGTAGAAATTAAAATATTAATAAAATAAATATTTTCACATCATATTTGCGATCCCAAAGCCACTGTTCCTATTTCACTAAAAACGGGCTATTACAAAAATACTCAATTCATGGTATCGACTTATTTGACATATTTTATGGCTATTCTCCAAAACATCATTAAAACTCAAGAATTATTTAACAAAATGTCGAAGTAAGTTTGGAATCCTCTTAATAATGTCAAAACTAATTGAAAAACACTTTAAAACCACGTTTTTACTTAAAATCTCGAAATCCACCATTAACGACCCAATTTTTGGCTTTTATTCAAAACATGCGATTTCATGGCTAAAAAGTTGGTTTTAAAGACTAAAAAACACTTAAAACTAATGGAAAGATGAACCGTTACTTTGGTTGTTGAAAGACTGACCGTTTGATGGAAAAACTAAAAAACCCAAAAGCTTGACAATAGAGGAATTTACGGTGTTTTGCGGTGTTTTTCTTGGATTTTATGGAGGCTTAATGATTTGGAATGTGATAGGATTCAAAGGGATAGAGTTTAGGAATCAAAATTGGAAGATTTCTTCTTAGGAAACTCAAAGGGTAGCAACACTAAAATGTGAAGGAAAACTAATATAGATGGGGGAAAAGTAGGTAGATTTTTGAAGCTTGGTTTATTTGCCTATTAAAAACTCTAAGTTTTAACTCTTTAACAAATCAATCCTATTTCCAAAATTAAAGGTATTTAAAACTCATTTTCAGAAATGGATTTAATTTTCTAAAGCCATAGTAAAAAATATTACCAATAAACCATGTCGCAAAATTTCGAAAACTCTAAGGCTAAAATCCATAAACTATCCCTAAAACTCCTAGGCCCTCTTTTGGAGTTTTGCAAAGACACTATGGAATTATACCAAAAATGAATAAGAACATAATTGAAAGACACTATGGCACTATTATGGAAACGAATAAGACCATAGTTGAAAGACACTATGGCAATATGACGGAAATGAATAAGGCCATAGTTCAAAGTCACTATGGCATTATGTCAGAAATAAATAAGACCATGGCTAAAAGACATTATGGCGTACTTGAACAATTATTTATCAGGTAATATGTATCGAATTATAAATGTGTTATATGATATGAATGTGAGATGGATGATTGAATTGCAATTGTTAATTATAAACATTATATGATTTGATTGATTTAAGAGTAAAATGAAAAGAATATATGCATTACCTACATGGAATTAAACACTGAAAGAAGAAACTGAACATGGTACATTAAAATGGAATATGATTTATCATTTGAATATGAGTTGGAAGAACTGATTGGTAAATATGTTTTTTGAATGTTTTTGCTATACTATACTCAAGTTTAATCTATATATGTGAACTCACTCACTTGTGAGATTTGTTTTGTGTATTTGAAATGAATGAATTCATAGCTTGTTATTGAAATTATAAATGAATTGTACACAATTGTTTAAATTCAATAAGTTTAAGTTTTTCTTACATACGAGCTTACTAAGCATTTATTTGTTTGTCTATTGTTTTATTTCTTTGTACATCATCAGAAAGCTCGTGTAACACCCCTAACCTGTATCCGTTGCCGGAGTGGGGTTACAAGGTATTACCGATCAATACACATCATTTAACATATATAACTCAGATATTTATGCATTCATATTCCAATACCATTCAACATAATCATATTGTCCCTTACAAGGGCATACGAGGCCTTGAACATGCTTTAGAAGTGGTTTGGGACTAAACCAATAACATATGAAAATTTTGGAAACTTAGAAAAATTTTGGAAACTTAGAAAAATTTTAACATTTCAAGGGTCACACACCCGTGTGAACAGGCCGTGTGGAAACAAGGAATACATACTGACTTGCATCACACAGCTGAAGACATGCCCGTATGCTAGGCCGTGTGAAAACTTGAGAGTATACTGACTTGGGTCACACGACCAACCACATGCCCATATGTCTAGACAGTATGCCCTTCGAAGTAGCCACACACACTTATGCACTAGGTCGTGCCAATCCTGTAGGATACACTGACTTATGTAACATGGCCAAGTCATACACCCGTGTGCTAGGTCGTGTGCTAATTAAGGGACATATTGACTCGTACCACATGGTCAGTCACATGCCCATGTGTGAGGTCATGTGGAGCATACTAACTTTATTTTAATTCAACACCAGAGGACACACGACCTTGTAACACGATCATGTGTCTCACACGGCCGAGGCACACGCCCGTGTCTCTGCCCGTCTGGATAAAAATAGGCTATTTGCAAAGCCATTTTGCCACCCTATTTTCACCAGCATGCACAAGCATACATTGCAACATTTTATAACCTAATAGGCAGCCATTCCACAACATTCGATCCACAAATTATACCAATTCATCATAGTATTCAAATAATCAACTAATACCATACACTTTCCATTCATAAGCTTACCACATGACAAGACACATTTGCAAAATTCCATTCCATATAATACTTACCAAAACATAATATCAAGTTTAGCCAAATCACATGGCTTAGACTTATCACAACATGAACCAAAATCACCATATCAAGTGAACATAACTATTATCTTTGTAACTAGCCTATACATGCCATATTTACATATATCCATAAGTTTAAAAGTACCAAACAACAACTGGATAGTGTGATGCATAACTCCGACTTGTCTGAAACGAACGAGCTATCGAACCTTTATAAAACATAGAAAAAGAATCAGAGTAAGCTTTGAAGCTTAGTAAGCCCATATAATTCAGAATTAAACTTACCATTTATACATAATCAAGGCAAATAAATAAGGTATACTCAACTCAATTTCCAAATGCCTAAATACAAACATTCATCAACAAGTTAGCCATATAAGTACATGTAACCATCCATTATTTAAATTGAATACTCAATACATTGAATTATAACAAATTCATATATCATGTACAACATTAATAACATTTCATTCTCAATCATATAAACAATAATCCATTTGCAAATAGTAGCTCATCCATATAAACAATATTTCATCCATATAAATAGTATTTATGCCCGTTGAAGCTATTAGAATATCGAGGGATACTCGGGTAATATACATTACATATAAACCAGTAATTCTTTAATTCATCATCATTTTCTACTCTTTCAAGCTATGAATAGTAAGCTCCTCCTGAGCTGATGGACGTAAGCTCTATTGAGCTGAAGCAATAAGCTCTGACGTGCTAAAAATAGTAAGCTCTTATGAGCTGAAATAGTATGTAACACCCCAAACCCGACCCAGATGTTATGGCCGAATCTGGTGTGTCACATTGAAGTGTTTTATCAAAAACCTTTTTTTCATTGGAAACGCTTCCTTAAAATGAAGAAAAAACCTTAATTACTTTGTAAAATCTCTTTTCGGTTGCGAAAGCTTAATTTAGAACATATGATTTTATGAAAACTCGTCATTTCAAAATTTAGTTGCGAAAACGTAGTATAAAAAAATAGTTATGGTTTAAGAAACCACATTCTACTTCTAATAAATATAAAGCATAAAAATGATAATAATCCTAATTTGAAATATTAGCCAAAGGAAAACCCTTGTTACAACCCAAATCAAATAGAGATAATTTAAAGTCAATATATTAAAAATTACATAAAGACTAAGTCTAGACTTTTTATGCTAGTTGGCCACCTCCGAGTCCCTCCATCCGTCGAACCGCCTACTAAGGATCACCTGAAAAGTTTAGAAGGAAGGGGTGAGTTTCGAAAACTCAGTATGTACAACCCTTAACGAGTATAAAGCAATCATTAGTCATTTCAGGCCAGAGCCCAATTCAATAACAGTGGTCTTTGGGCCTTAGCCCAAATTAGCCTCAGTTGGATTGAAGCCCACATCGCAATAATATCACAACAATATTATACATGCAATACAATGCAGTGCAATCTCATCCAAATTATCCATCTGCTACACACTAGCTCTGTCCCCTATCACGCCATATGGGGATATAAATATCGACCCACCCAGCCTACACACCAATGGTAGCCTGGTTACGGAACTACCTTTATTTACATATTGGGCTTTAAAAGCCGTCGGTGGATCCACGATTGTCAGGCAACCATTCGATCCTCACATACTTCCTCCGTTCCATAGTTCTCACCCTATATACAACCTAAGCAGAACATCATATGTATGCATGTCACATCCATAAAACTTACATTCAACACCTAGGGGTATTTTGGTGATTTTTGCCTTTAGGGGTATTTCGGTAATTTTCCCTTAATTATGGTTTCAACTTACCTTGGCCCGTTAACAAGTTCCGCGAGCTAAGGTGAACGAATACTATGCACCAGGTAGGATTCTAGAGAAGAGGAGGTGGGTCATTAAGACCGCTTAAGTACCAAGCTCTCCTTAGATCTAATCCTAGACATGCATATACCCGTTGCCACACCTTAACCCTTTAACCTGTCCACGGTCGCAAAATATTAATTAAGTCTTATGTAGTTATCATATACTAGGCCTAAAACCCCTTACGAAGCCCAAACAAATTCACATACCTATATCTGGCCAATTAAGCCTAATCATATTCATATGGCCCATTAGGCCCAAATCACCTGTATCTGGCCCATTAGGCCTAAATCACATTCATATGGCCCGTTAGGCCCAGTCACATTCATATTCATGCTCACATACAAATTCCTATCACATAGCATCAATATTCAATTTTTGCCTACTATGGGCCCAATAGCCCATCGGGCCCATTTAGCCCATTCCGGCCCGTATGGCCAAATCAGAACCCAAGTCCACGGAATTGCCTGTGGGTCTCAGGAAACCTATTGATCTCTCCCTTGTGAGTGTTCGCGCACTCGGAAGACTACCGTAGCCAAATTTTTAGTTTTTCGGCATTTCGGTATTTTAGTATTTTGGCATTCTAGCATTCCGGTATTTCGGCATTTCAGCTTTTGCCGATTCCTAATGGGTGTGCTGTGTATGTATACACCTTCGGCTTTATATCAATTTATCATAGGGTAGAAGTACACACCGTATCACCTGGAGTACTAAGTATTCATAATCGCCCGAAACTATATTCAACATTATACTCCATTAGTCACATTCCATTAATTCAAAATAAATCCACTACTTACCTGAGAGCAACCTATACTTGCCTTGACTAAATTGATCGACTGCGATCTGCCTATGTAACTCGAAATCTGACATAGTCCCCCTTTCGTATCCAGGCAAAAAGTCCCTAACGGCTGACACTTTACGTCTCTTAAACTTGGGAGCCTCTATGCCAACCTCTCTTCTAGAACCCCCTTTTTCAATCAGTGATCACACTCTTAAATAAGAGGGAAAAAAAGAAATAAATGGAGGAACCGTAGGTTAACGAAAGTTTTGGAAAGAATAAAGAAAAATCAACTTTTAAGAGCGTAGAAATGAAAGAACTTAGAAATATTTAACAAAAGCCGAAGAAGATCTAACTTACTTACCAATCGCGAGGTCACTTGCCAACAAGAAATCAAACCCCTAAAGTGTATGAATCAGCTTTTAAATGAAAAAGGGACAGTCTGCTAAGTTGAAGAGCGAAGAGGTTGATTTAATTAAAACAGGGAAGGAAAGATCAAGAGTTTGGCTTAAAGAAAAGAGGAGGTGATATGCGACTGAAGCACACAAAAACAACAAATGCCCTTACTCGCCCATACGACACACATATTTATACTAAAGAAAATAAATAAAAATACACCTACACTCCTCAATCGACTTAAACTTGTCAAGATAAATTCCCTTTAAATTCTTCAATCATACCCACACTTAATCCTCATCCTAATCCCCTTGGTTTTAGCCAAAAATTTCAATTTGAATTGCATTCAAATTGCTTCCACCGTACAACACTTGAGTAGTAAAATTAAATTCTCCCTTTTGCGCGCGCCACCACTTAAACTCCAAACCTCAAGGTTACTCTACTTCCCAACATGCTGCTGGCCACTGCACCGCATCTTTTCTTATGCTACCATTCGGTCACAATTAATTACAAGGCTTACATGTCTAAGCCTCAGCTTTCTTAAAGAATAAAAAATTAAACTTTTCCAGGCCTGGGATTCGAACTTGCTCCCTCTCATAACCATAGCATGCTTCAAGCCACTGCACCGCAGGCGCTCTTGTGCCATATTCCATCCCTAACTCTTTTTAAGGTCTATTAACCTGCAATCAGATTATCCTAAAAATATTTGCTACCATTCAGATTCGAACCCCTGACCACATGCACACTCTTAATGCCTCCTTGCCACTTGACCACATGCTTCTTTTGTGTTTTTTCTCCTCCCTAATTAATTATAAAGTCTTTCTGCCGACCTCCAGGTTGTCTTAAAAAACCCATAACTTTTGCTCATGCTGCAACTTGAACCCAGCACCTCTCCTTGCTCCTAACGCCATCATGCCACTGGGCCAAGTGCATCCTTTGTGTCGAATTTCCACCTAACATATTTATAAAGCGTAAACGCTAACTTCCTTACTAGTCACATGTGAAATAAATTTTTTTGCCAAGGCCAAGACTTGAACCCTGGACCTTCTGCTTACTACCCACTCCTTTTGCCACTAGGCCAAGAATTTCCTTGTGTCAAATTTTACCAGGCCTTATTAATAAGCATTCCACCTAATGCTCAGGGTTCTTTAGAAAAAAAATGCAAAATTTTGCTAAAGCCCTGGATCGAACCCAGGACTTTTTCCACACTACCAACCCTTCCCTAATAATTTAACAATTAAACTAAACACATAATTGTAACATATTTAAACACCTTTCTTTTATTCGAGCCACCTTCTAACCGATTCCAAACTCAAGGTCCATTACTTTTAGGCCCAAAATCAGGGTGTTACACAGTAAGCTCCAACGAGCTGAAATATCAGTAAGCTCATTTGAGCTACGATGAGTCCGCAACACATGCAGGATCTCTACCAAAATGGTAACCCTAGTGACATGTCACTCGTATCCTACGAATTCATACGGTTCAAACAGGGCTCGGTAACTATCAGTCTATATCAATAAGGCATTCTTATTCCCAGTATGTCAATTAATCAATTTTATACATACATTTCAAATAATTAGAAGTATTTAAAAGTTTGATTCTAATTACACGAACTTACCTCATATCGCTCGGATAGCAAATATCGGCTAATTGTCAACTTTTTATTTTCCCCGATCTAAACTCGATCTCGGCTTATCTTGATCAATTTAACTTCTTGTGAGCGAACCTTAGATGAGCAAAATTTTTTTCTTTTTCTTCTTTAGATTTGGCTAATTGAAGATGACAATGAAAAAAAATAGGTTTTTGTTTTAATTATTTTATCATTTATTAACCATTTACCATTTTAACCTTAAAATTAATCAAAATTTCATTTATGCCAAACTATTAACATCAACTAACATAGATGTGGTATATTTACCACTTAAGGACCTTTACTTTAATTTCCTATAGCTATTTGACACTTTTAGCTAATAGAACACAAGTTTTGCACTTTTAGCTAAGAGAACGCGATTTAGTCCTTTTTATCGAACTAAGCATTCAAATAGTAAAATTTCTTTACAAAACTTTCACACAATAATTCTATCATGCTGTAAACTTAAATAAAATAATAATATAAATATTTTGACCTTAGATTTGTGGTCCCGAAACCACTGTTCTAATTTGACTCAAAAATGGGCTATTATAGCTCGACCGATTGGAATCAAGTCAGAGCACATTCACACTATCCATCCTTGATCATAGTAGAATATTTGGTCATTCTGATGTTAAGTTATAAATGGCATGTAACGGGAGTCTTTTGGTTAATTTTGTTCTTGTTGATAATGTTTGATTTTGTGGTTTGGGAATTTTTTTGGTATGTATATATGTTAGGATCTTTGGCTAATGGTTGTGATTATAAATGTTTCCGATCAATTGGCTTATGCCTAATGAAGATAATTTGAAATGTCGTAAAATGGATGTGATGAAATGAATGATTTGGGCATGTTAAGTATATGTTTAATTTATTGACTTGTGATTATAAAGTGTGTAATTTGTTGGAAGTTTAAATTGTCGTGCCAATAAGGTTACACTAGTTAGGAACTAAGGTTGAATGTTTTGTTAGAATGTGTTTTGAAGGAATGTGAATGGTTAAAATTGGTTGGCTTGGCACCTAAGGAATGGGCATTGCTTTTGCTTATTTTGGAAGTCTTTTTAGGTGCACACGGCCTAGGACACGAGCTATCACATGACCTTGTGCGACACACACGGTTGTGTGTCTTATTGATTTTTAAGTGTAGGTTCTTCCACACAACATCAGGTTGTTACACGGTCTATGACACGATTGTGTAACCCTATTTTTGACCTGTACATGATTTGGCCAAACGACCATGTCCTTGAGCCACACGACCTAAGCTATGTTAAATCGCCTGGCCACACGGCCGTATGACCTATGTTTTCAAGTTTTTCTATATTTTTCTATTTTATTTCAATTAAGTCCCTGATTATTCTCGAATTGATAATTAGGTTTCGTAAGCTCAGTTTAAGGCCCGAAATCGTGTGTATACTATGAATAATGATTGGTTTTCAATTCTTGGTATTTAAATTAAAATGGAATAACTTATGATGTTATTTATTTAGTTACAGATCATAATGTTCTGTAACCCGTATTCAACGATGGAGACGAGTTAAGGGTGTTTCATTTAGTGGTATTAGAGCTATAATTTAGCTGGTTCTCAGACTGAACGTGGCATGTATCGAGTTTAATAATACATGTCATCTTATAACCTGTGATAGTGTGATGTCTCTTGACTTGAATTGCTTTTGATTTTCATTTTGATATAAGATGTCATCTGAATCCAATCATATAAATTCCAATGAAGTAGAGAGTAATGTTCAAGCCTCAATCCATGTGCCTACTCATAGTGTGTCAATTTTGGAGAGCCAAATTTTATGGCTCAACAACCTCTACCCCCTAATCCTCAAAGCTCTGTACGACCAAATATTCACTGAATTCCTATTGATAAAGTCTAAAAGCGTAGAACTGAAGGGTTTTGCGGTAAAGTGAATGATGATTTGACTAGAGATAAGTACTGGTTAGAAAACATATAGAGGGTTATAGATGAAATGCTATGTTCTTCTAAAGATTATCTAAGGTGTGTCATGATACTATTAAAAGAGGAGGCTTCTCACTGGTGGTTGACTTTAACTACGATGGTATCGAAAGAATGGGTTCACTAGGATTTCTTCCGAATTGAATTTCTAAAGAATTATATTAGCTAATGATATTTAGACAAGAGAAAAAAGGAATTTCCTGAAGCTGGGAAATAGACCAATTTTGAAATACAAGTGAGAGTTTGTTTAGCTCAGTAAATACGCTCATAAGATTATGTTGACTGAACAGGAACTTTTTATTTGTTTTGATGATGAATTGAATAATGAGATTAAAATGTTTGTGAGTGCAATGGAATTTAGTGAGTCCATAATTTTATACGATCGGGCTCAGAAAATAAAAAAATTTATCATAAGAAACAGAGCGAGACAAAAGTTGAGACTTCAATAAAAAAATGTATCAATAATGTTTTCTACCTCCCCATAGAAGAAAAAGAAGGAATCGAGTAGCTATTTTAAGTGCCATCAGGGTTGTCTGGCAGAGATGAAATAAAATGGTGTAACATGAGATCATTGATGACTTCAATAGCAAGTACGAGTAACGTTCGAAATATAAATAGACATGAATGTAGCCTTTATGGATGGAATCATTATGGGATATGTAGATTGAAAGGCATGTCTTATTTCATTTGCAGATCTCTAGATCTTTATAAGAAAGACTGTTGTATCGAGTTGATTTGAATAGAAATCAGAATGTTTGATCTATTATTACTTCTACGAGAGGTAGACGATCAGGAATTTGAGACACAACTAGAGTCATTTGAAATGGAACAAACGACATAGCAGTTCGATTTGAAACTTAAACTTCTGCCAGAATTTTTTCAATCCAAGCACGCGAGGAGGCCTCAACTCTTGATGTTATGGCTAGTACCTTTTCTATCTGTAATGTTACAGTATATGCATTAGTATTATATTAGTAATGGAAAAGAGTTACCGATTAAGTGAACTGCAATTGTTGCTATAGTAGTGAACCCGTTAGGCCAATGTGTTATAGTTGTTCTGGTTTGTAATCAGTATCCATTAAAAATTCAAGGATATGAATTTTTTGTTGATTTGAAGTCAATGTATTTTAATGAATTTGACGTTATTCTAGGAATGGATTGGCTGACTACTTAAGATGCTGTAGTGAATTACCGATCAAAATAATTTGATTTTTGATGTCAGAATGGTGAATTGATTTATCTTAAATCTTATAAATCTGATTATGAATCGAATATTATCTCAACAATATATGTATAAAATTGACCTGTAAAGACTATGATATATTTTTATACGTATGTTTTGGATTCTAGACTATTGAAAATGAAAGTTTATCAGGTACTAGTAGTTTACGAGTTTCTAGGTGTTTTTCTTGAGGAATTGTTGGGTTTACCGCCAAAGAGAAAAGTCGAGTTTGTTACAGAATTAGTGTCAGAGATTTTTTCCATTTTTTATTGCTTGTATAGGATGGCTTTAGTCAAATTAAAAGAATTAAAAGCTCAGTTTCAAGAATTGATTAATAGAGGTTTTATCTGATTAGTGCATCACGTTGATGCACACTTGTTCCGTTTGTGAAAAACAAAGACGGGTTGATGGAATTGTGTGTAGATTATCGGCCATTAAATAAATTCACGATAAAGAATAAATATATGTTGCCTCGTATTGAAGATCTATTTGATCAGTTGAAAAGTGCTACAGTGTTCTCGAAGGTACACCTCTAAGTGTACATTAATGTGCTTAAAACAACATACCAAACCTGTTATAAATATTACGAGTTTTAGTGATGCATTTTGGAATGAATAAAGCTCCCACATCATTTAAGGATATGATGAATTAGGTTTTCCAAACACATCTCAACAGACGATTTATTAAAAGTTTCTCGATAATTGTGTTGTCGATGATGAAGCTATTAGAGGAACACATTAAATTTTGTTGGTCAGATAAATGCCAATAGGGTGTTGACCTGTTAAAGAAAATGTTATTCATAAAAACTCTAATATTGATTCAATCTAAGTCCAAGAAGGAATTCATTATTTATAGTAATGCTTCGCTCAGATGATCTTACATTATGCTGGTTCGATTATTACTAATTCCAGAATATGTGTACTGAACATTTTTGAGCTTATTGAGACATCTTACAAGAGGCTTAGAGTAGTGTTTAATTGAATCTGTCAAGTAGTGAAAAAATGTGTTATGACATGAGGCAGAGTTGTTGGTGCCCGGGTGTAGCACCCCTAACCTGTATGTATTGTCAGAATAGGGTTACAGAGGATTATCAAAAAATTTTAATTGTAAACATTCATTTCTAAACATTAGATAAAACATATCATAATTCATTCAAATACATGCATAACGTCCCTTTTTCAAGCCCTCGAAGCCTTAGAAACACTTTATAAACGATTTGGGACTAAATTAGAAACAATCAAAAAGTTTGGTAAAAAGTCAGAAAATTTGAATTGCAAGGGTCACACGGCTGAGACACAGGCCCCTATCCTAGGCCATGTGGACATTCGAAATAGGGACACACGGCTGTATTCCATCTCGCGTACGTGCCTGGTTAACTCTCTAACTTGGGTCACACGGCCAAGCCACAAACCCGTGTGCCAGGCTGTGTACCACTCGAAATGCAACTTATAAAAACCTACAGGGGACATACGGTCGTGTTACATAGCCATGTGTCACACACGGATGAGACACGCACCCATGTCTTAGGCCATGTGGAAAAGAAATAGGACATTTTCCAGCCATTTCTCTGACCCAAAACATGTTCATACATACAAATCATTTGCACCTATTTCAAGAATTCAAAAATGTACCTAAAACATGAAGATTAAATTTAGATCAATATGGTATTTATGTATGCAACCAATATGCCCAAACGACACTTCAAAAGCAAGCACTCAACTTAAAAATACTAATGTATAATTGATCACCCTGCTACCATTTTAAAACATACCATACTTAACTTATACCATGTCATTAGAACTCATCATTTGAACCATAGTTTTCATACATCCCAAATACACATATATTTAACTTGTATAGATTTGGGTCAGCATATGGACGGTTTTGGGCTGCCCATTTAGTGCCTGGTTCGGTTGACTCAATATGGTTCGACCAGTGCGGTTCAACTGGACCCTTTCTCCATAATTAATTAAAAATAATTTATTTAACCCAAATTAAATGGGGAATAAATTAAAATTAATTAAATTATGAATTAATACACATTTCTAGACCATCTTAGGCTGAAAATTAATGTGCCTTGAAACTTCAAATTGCTTCTCAATTTTGTACTTTTAGCTGTGTCAGCAGAGCCAATTTTCGCCCTTTGCGCGAATCTATCGAAAATAGTCATAATTAATCAAAATTAAGTATAAAATTAACTAAATTCACCGTGTTCATATTTTTAACATGATTTAATTATTTTATAAAATTTAATTTTTTTTGACAAGAATTTAATCGGATTTGCATGAATTTAAGTAAAAATGGGTATGAAAAAGTATATAAAATTTTGTGTTTTCAGTATCCACAAGTAATATTGGACTTAACCGTCAGTAGGACATTCAAGACCAACATTCGAAACATGGTAACCTGGGTCTACTCCCACAAGCTGTCGGTTGGAACATAGCTACACGGTGCTACTCACACAAGCTATCAAGTATCTGCAGTACATGCTGGAACTCAACCACTGGTAGGACAGTCAAGACCAACACTCGAAACATGGTAACCCTACTGACAAGTCATTTGTCTCCTATATATTCCTAAGGCTCAAGCGGGGCTTGATAGTCGTCGTACATCGTTGAATTTCCATCATTTCTTGACAAGATAAATTGCATAATAACATATATATATATATATATATATATATATATATATATATTGATTCAATCACAATAGAATCACATAGTAACATTCAATTAATTAGCATTATACAGAATTTAGTTCATACGAGCTTACCAGGCTAAATTGTAGAAATGTCAAAGTAAAGAGGCATTTTGGTAATTTTCCATTCTCCTCAATTTTCCACTCGATCTTGATCTAAATTAATAATTTTATTCAATCTATTAATTTAGAAAGTAAAATAATGTATTTTATGTAATTTAGTCTTTTTTTACATTTTTACAAAATTACCCCTAAGTTTAACTTTTATTCAATTTAGTCCCTGAGCCTAAAACGTGCTAATTAACCATTTTAATGCCAATTGACATCATGCAAATATTCATGGCAAACAAAACAACCCACATTTGCAACAACTTCATATAAAATCCTTGTATATTTACTGTTTCAACAATTTAGTCCCTAATAAAAAAATTCATCGAAATCACTTAACAAAGTACTTTTAATTACCAACCAACATTTCAAATTCATTGTTTAACATCTAACATCACAAGGTTCATCAATGGAAACATTCACAATCTTTAACAGTTTCAAAATCGAAGGTACGAGTTAGTTGGACCTAGTTGTAACGATCTTAAAAACATAAAAAGGGGCAAGAATTGCTTAGCATGTATGAGGAAATCACCATGGCTGAACCTAGCTTAAGGTTTTTAATGGAAATTGGGTTGTTGAAGTTGAAAACATAAAGATGATACTAAATTAGCCTTTTGTTTTCTTCTAATTTAATTTAATTTAATTATAAAATTACCATTTTGTCCATTTAAAAATCATCTAAATTTCATGCTTTTAGTTGCCCAAAACCGTCCACTAAATTCTTAAATGGTCTAATTACCATTTAAGTCCCTTTTCCTTTATTCAATAAACCATTTAATCACTCAAATGAAATAGTGATCAAATTTTATATCTTTTACAATTTAGTCCTTTTTAATTAATTAACTATCAAAACATTAAAAATTTTCAACGAAACTTTAACACCGCCTTAATGACACTCCGTAAATATTTACAAATATATTTATGGCTCGATTTGTAGAAACGAGGTCCCGATACATCATTTTCTAAAACCACTTGACGTTAAGGTCTTACCACTTGAACTTAATTAATCATTCATATAGCCTAAATTACCATATCAAAAATCTTTTGGAAACCATAATTGACTCGTAAATATTAAACAATAATATTAATGATCTTACTCGTCGGATTTGGTGGCTTCGAAACCACTATTTTTGACACCACTAACAAATAGGGTATTATAACTCTCCCCTCTTACGAAAATTTTGTCCTCGAAATTTCTTACTTGTTATAGCTATCAAATTGCGTCTTTCTTCCACCTTTTCAATGACAGTGCTTAAAAAAAATCAATCGTAACTTGTTTCGATTCAGAACTTGTATCAGAAGTCATATTGGAACTTAACTGAACAGTTATGATGTTCTCCTGTCATAACTTTATCATTAATAGTATAACTACCAATAAATTCCCAGTGATCGTCTGATGAAACATAATTGAGAAACCCGTATTATCAAACTCAGACAGATGCTTCTGACATGTTTGCATCTATAACTTTCAATTGATATTTATTTCTCTTCCATAGAAAGAGTCAAGCAATATCATTTAACTTAAAGATGATAGCTTCAACTATCGAGGCAACTTTAACTCATAATGAAATTTCCTGATTAGAACTTATCTTATAGACTTAATTCTGTATCATGTATTCTAGAATATGAATTCTTCATTTAGGCTGTCTGATTATTTACCCGTGAATCCGTAAAATTTATTCTCGAATCAAAAAATAAACTCGAATTTAAACAACTTACCTAACTTTCCAAAAGAATAACCCATTTTTGAACAACACATTTGAATCGATCTATCAATCGTAAAGAACATTTCAGAATAATTTTTTCTTCTTGTTGTTGAGACAATCCAAATATACTGTCTATAATAATTCTGTAACGCCTTAATTTTAGGGAATTCTGTGAATTTTGGTGGAATTTAAATTTTTGTGTTCTGTCTGCTTGATGTAGGTTTAAGTATGTTAGTGGGCCTCTAGAAGGCCCAAGCTTAGGTTAAAACCCAGTAATTTTAATTAATGATAAAACCATAAGAAAGTGTGGTTCTGGTTAACTGGGCTTTTAAGTATTAATTGTGTAAAATAAAACACAAGGAAGCCTATGGTGAGTTGGCCAAGTGACACCACTAAGGAGCTTTAAAAGTGGCATGTGGATGTTAGGGAGGACCCAGGTTCAATTCACAATGACAGCAAATTAAGGAATTAATTTTTATGTACAAAAAAGGGAAGTGTTGGAACTCAAGTAAAAGTCTGTCAGGAGGAGTTTGAGTTGCTCAAGAGATTGAGCAAGGAGGGGATAAAGGAGAGAATTTAAAAGCTAATTAGAGAGAGCAGAGTTGGACGAATAGTGGACTCTTGAGGGGCAAGATTTAACCGGCCAAAGGTTCATTAGAAGGCAAAATTCGGCTAGGTTAAGAGCCAGTATAAATTCGGCATTAAGGGAAATTTGTGCCGTTTTCCTGACTATTCTCCTCTTCTTTTCTTTTCTCCTCTCTTCATCAACCTTTTCTTTTTCTTCTTTTTCCCTATAGCCAAACCTTTCCACCCTCCTGTTCATCTCCATCTTTTTCTTCGGACGTTTCTAAACCTTCATAGCCATTTGCCATAAAAAGTCAAAATCCCGAAAGCTATACTTTCTTCTGTGCCGATTTATCCTAGTCAATCCTCTTACTTCTTTTCATCATCTTTGGCCGATTCTTTAGTCCTCTAAACCCTAAGTGCCTATTGACAAAGCTAATACAAATCTTCATCTTTTCTCTACATAGTTACAAAAAGAGCCGAAAACCCCACACTCATAGGGACTTAGCCGAATATTGAGAGTACTAAAGACTCGACTTTGGTGATCATTTGAGAGATTAGAGCGGCATCAGATTTAAGTAGAAATTAATTGGAATAATTGACCGAGTGGTAAGTCTTTTCAAACTTAGTCTTTCCTTCGTATTTAAGAAAAGTCGAAACCCCTAAAGATTAGGGAGGCTGTCGATTTGGACTTGTAAACCTAACGAGATGTGGTAACTATTTTACTTTGATAATGGTGTGATTTAGAGGCTACTGATAAAGGGCTTGGACAAGTGGAACGATTGGATCTTGACCTAGTCGCTACTTTCGACAAAGGTAGGATCACTAGTGCCTAAGGAGTGGTTGGCCGAATTTGGTAAGTGGTTAATATGTAGTTTATTTCGGTAGTTATATTAACATGGTAGTGATATGATTGTAGGTATTTCGTGCGTGGATCTCTTCAACGAAACGTCATAAAAACAGGTGTGTAACTGACACCCTCTCGTAGACTAGATCGGCAAAAGTCGAAGAGCCGAAAAGCTGAAAAGCTAGTATTTTGGAAACTTGCAAGTGTGCGAATGCTCGTAAGATAGATGGGTTAATAATTATGGTAATTTGAAGTGATAAAACTGCAGTACGCGCGATTTCGTGCATTATTGATATTTTGGGCTTAATGGGCCAAAAATTGGTTAATGGGCCAACGGGCCCAATTCGATAAGTATGCGCGGTAAGTGTTTCTGATTGCACGTAAATGGTAGAAATATGCATGAAAACCCTAAAATAGTTAAATTACTAGGATACCCCTATGTATGTAAAATTACTATTATACCCTTAGGTGCAAAATGACCATTATACCCCTAGGCTTGACTGTGTCTGAAAAGCATGACGATCTAATTCTATATGATATATGCCATGATTGTATATATGTTGCATGGGGACATGGGTTATATTATGGAGGAAGCGTCCTGGTGGCTATGCCACAAATTATTTGATCTGGTGGCTCTGCCACATATATCTATTCTGGTGGCTCTGTCACACTCTCTATTCTGGCAGCCATGCTGCATATTTCTGTGGCGTGTAGCGGTTGGGTGGGTCGAGTAGTCTCCCCACATGGTGAAAGGTTGGTATGGGGGTGCATATGGTTGGATATGGGTTAGGTTTTGCATAAGCATGTAATATCTGTTCTGATCTGTTATGGGCCTATGGGCTTTATTCGAGAGTTACATTCAGGCTAAGGCCAACATATTCTGTTTCTGTGGTTTGAGCTGATATAGGCTATGGTTGGGTTCATTTACACACTGAGTTTCCCCAAACTCACCCCTTTGTTCTCATCCACACAGGTAATCCACAACCATAGTGGGCTTGGAGCTGTGAGGGATTTGAAGTGGCCACATGTTTCTGCAAATTCAGTTTTTTTTGATGAACGGGACGTCCTTTTATTTTTGTTTACGGTTTTGGGTTTTTAAATGTAATAAGGCCGCTTATTTATTTTTATGGTTTTGGTTTATATTTTATTATTATGAAAATGATTTACTTTACTATCGAAATGGATTAGTTCTAGGACGCGTTTTCGAAAATAATAATTGATTTCAAAATAACACGATTATAAGTAAGGCTTCCGCTAAGCAAATGATTTTCAAAAAATTAATCAGTTTTCTAAAATGGACTTAATCAAATGGGTTTTCTTAAAAATATACATGATATTAGAGTATGGCAATGGCAGTGTGCATGTCTAGGATTAGATCCGAAGGGAGCTTGGTACTTAAGCAGTCCGATGGACTCACCTCTTCTTTTCCGGTTTCCTACCTGGTGCACAGCTTCCATTCACTTTAACCTATTTAAAAAGGTATCTCTTTAAACACCAATTAAGTTTTCTAAACTAAGTATTACAAAATGTTTTGAACACTTCGATGTGGCACGTCGGATCTGGTCGTAACTCTAGGCCGGGTTTGGGGTGTTACATTTAGTGGTATCAGAGCCAAGTTACAACAACTCGACTGTGGAATGGGTTTACAAAAATAAAGGTTTTCGAAAATAAAAGATTGTAAAACTCTATTTTCAAAATTTGGATCTTTAAGTGGCATTCCGAATCTCTGGCTCAAGCCTGTAAGTACTACTCTGAACTTTTTTGAATATTTTTCTGAACTATCTATCTGTATTGCAACCCTACTAGACTACTCTAGATAGGATGCTGAAACCATAGGAAAACTTGATAGGAGACTGAAACTGTAGCTAGACATCGATTCTGCGAAAACCAACTCTAAATTACTGTCTGAATCATAAAATATCTGTAATAATCACTGGAATGCTGAAATTAATGCATAAAATTCATAATATAGATAATACGATATGAGTACGCGAGCAGCTTATGGAAGAGGCCGAGGTAGTGCTCGAGTAGGATCTGCGTCTTCTGGGCATATACCGACAGTGGAGGCACCGTTACCACCGGTAACGAAAGTGGAGTCTCATGATCGCGGTGCCGGGGATAACGGCTTGTCGCAGGCTATGCTTCGTGTTCTGGAAAGGGTGGCCAGGGCAAGTACTGGTAATGGAATTTGAGGATCAATTTCTGAACGACTCCGGACTAACGGAGAGGAGATCTTTAGGGGCATATCTGGTGTAGCCCCAAATGTGGCAGAATATTGGTTGGAGGCCACAGAGCGAATTATGGATGACTTGGACTACTCTGTGGAGCAGAAGTTGAAGGGAGCCGTATCGTTGCTGCGAGATGAAGCTTATCAGTGGTGGCTCACTGTGAGGAACGGGACCCCAGCTGATAGGGTCACTTGGGAGCTATTTAAGACTGCCTTTAAAGGAAAGTATGTTGGGGCAAGTTATGTAGACGCCCACAGGAAGGAATTCTTGAATCTGGTTCAAGGAAATAAGTCGATTGGGAGTACGAGGCTGAGTTTCTGAGGCTAAGCCGGTATGCTGTGGGAATAGTCGCTACGGTGTATGAGCGTAGTGTGCTCTTCGAGGACAGACTCAGAGAAGAACTTAAGGTGCTGATTGTTCCGCAGAAAGAGCGTAATTTCGTAGTTCTGGTGGAAAAAGCTAAGATAGCTGAGAAGGTGAAGCGTACCGAGAGGCAGAACCGTGAGAAGGATCGAAACCGTTTCTGGAGGGATTCCAGACCCTCGGGTGGAGCAAATAAGAATGTCAAAAGGGTGAGAGTGGAGGAGCCAGTTTGAGCAGTTTCGGTGAATATTGTTAGACCACCAATCTGTAGAAACTGTGGTAAGGTACACTTGGGTGAGTGTAGGAAACGTTCTGGTGCTTGTTTCTGATGCAAATCTATAGAGCATAGAGTTAAGGACTGTCCTCAGAGAGCTGATCAGGTTGCTGAACAGAGGGTTGCTCAACCCGTGAAAGGTGGACCACAACCACCGAGAGGACTTGGACAAGGTAGGAACGAAAATAGAAATGGTCGAGGTCGAGCGGCGCCTGGTAGGGGTGCCAGAAATGCTAAGGCTCGATAGCCAGCATTGGTGTATGTAGCTCATCGTCGAGAGGAGGGCGACGCACTTGAAGTCATAACTGGTACGTTTTAGGTTTTTAGCATACCGTATACTGCTTTGGTGGATATTGGGTCTACTCATTCCTATGTTGCATGTTCCATATCTAGGTCATTGGGTGTGTACTCTGAGAAGATTGTGAGTGGGGTATCTGTACTAAGTCCCTTGGGTCATTCGGTTAGGGTAGACAAACTGTATAAGGATGTGCCCTTAGAAACTCAAGGTAGGATTTTTCTTGGAGATCTGATGGAGTTGCCGTTTGAAGAGTTTGACCTTATTCTGGGAATGGACTGGCTAGCTAAGCATATAGTGACTTTGGATGGTGCTGCTAATGGTGCTAAAGACCACAGAGGGTGAGGAGGTTATGATGATAGGTGAACGAAGGGACTATTTGTCTAATGTGGTGTCGATATTGAAGGCTGAAAAGTGGATTCTGCAAGGTTGTGAGGCCTATTTGGTGTTTGTAAGTCAGTCAGAAGCTGAAGGACTGGCGGTGAATAAGGTTAAGACCGTAAAGGAGTTCCAAGATGTTTTTCTGGAGGAGCTTGTGGGATTGCCTCCAAACCGAGAAGTCGAGTTTGGAATCGACTTGTTGCTTGGAACTACCCCAGTGTCCATCGTACCGTATAGGATGGCACCGAAGGAGTTAGTGGAGCTGAAAGCTCAAATTCAAGAACTGTTGGATAGGGGCTTTATTAGGCCACGTGTGTCTCCATGGGGAGCACAGGTGCTATTCATGAAGAAGAAGGATGGGATAATGCGGATGTGTATTGATTATCGCCAGTTGAACAAACTGGTGAATAAGAATAAGTATCCACTGCCAAGGATTGAATATTTGTTCAACCAGCTTAGAGGAGCTTCTGTACTTTCCAAGATCGACCTTCGATCTGGATATCATCAGTTAAGGGTCAAGGAGGTAGATATTCATAAGACGGCATTTAGGACTCGGTATGATCATTACGAGTTTCTGGTTATGCCATTTGGACTAACAAATGCTCCTGTAGCATTTATGGATCTGATGAATCGAATGTTCCAATCATTTTTGGATCGGTTCGTAGTCGTCCTTATTGATGATATCCTAGTATATTCTGAAACAGAAGCGAAACATGATGAGCATCTTCGCATTGTGCTACAAGTGTTAAGGAAGAAGGAACTCTATGCGAAGTTTAGCAAGTGTGAATTCTGGTTAAGGGAGGTAACCTTCTTAGGACATGTGGCCTCTGCTGAGCGCATTAAGGTGGACCCTCGTAAGATTGAAGTAATTCTGGAATGGAAGCCACCTAGGTCGGTGTCAGAATTTCAAGTTTCCTAGGCTTGTCAGGATACTATAGAAGGTTTATGGAAGGTTTTTCTATGGCAGCACCTCTGAGAAAACTCATAAGGAAAGGAGTACCGTTTGTATGGACTGAGAAGCAGCAGGAAGCTTTTGAGAAGTTAAAGAAAGTTCTGACTGAAGCACCTGTGTTAATTCAACTAGAGTCTGGGAAGGATTTTACTGTATACAGTGATGCGTCACACGTAGGTTTGGGTTGTGTGTTGATGCAAGAGGGTAAGGTGGTTTCTTATGCATCACGACAGCTTAAGCCTCACGAAGAAAACTATCCTACTCATGATTTGGAGTTAGCAGCAGTGATCTTTGCACTTAAGATTTGGAGACATTACTTGTACGGAGAAAGGTGTATTATATACACAGATCATAAGAGTCTTAAGTATTTGCTGACTCAGAAGGAGCTGAACCTTGGCAAAGGAGATGGATTGAGTTGCTTAAGGATTATGACTGTTCGATCGAGTATCACCTAGGCAAGGCTAATGTGGTGGCCAATGCTCTAAGTCGTAGAGCTGTATCTGATCTTAGAGTAATGTTTGCTCGCCTAAGTCTGTATGATGATGGAAGCCTGTTGGCTGAATTGCAAGTAAGGCCAACCTGGGTGGATTAGATTAAGGAAAAGCAGTTGAAAGATGAGTCTTTGGTCGCTCGTTTTCAACAAGTTGAGGAAGGGGAAACTTCTGAGTTCGGGTTGAATAGCAAAGGAGTTTTGTGTTTCCGAGGAAGAATTTGTGTTCCAAAGGACTCTGACTTGAGACAGTCAATATTGAAGGAAGCTCATGGGGGACTTTGTGCCATGCATCCTGGAGGGAATAAGTTGTATCACGACTTGCGAGAACTGTATTGGTGGCCTGGGCTTAAACGAGAAGTAACGGAATTCGTGGGGAAATGTCTGACATGCCAGCAAGTGAAAGCTGAGCATCAATTACCTGCTGGATTGTTGCAGCCAGTAAAGATACCACTTTGGAAGTGGAAGAAGGTAACCATGGACTTTGTGAGCAGGCTACCCTTGACACCATCGAAGAAAGACTCGATATAGGTGATTGTGGATAGGTTGACTAAATCGGCTCATTTCATACCTGTCCGTACTGACTTTTCACTTCAAAAGTTAGCCAAGTTGTATGTGGCGGAGATTGTGCGACTTGATGGTGTCCCAGTTTCAATTATCTCAAATCGAGATCCTAGATTTACATCTCAATTTTGGCAGAAGTTACATGAGGCATTGGGGACGCGATTGAACTTTAGTACGGCTTTCCATCCCCAAACTGATGGTCAGTCGGAAAGGGTTATTCAGATTCTGGAGGACATGTTGAGGGGATGTGTTATTGACTTTCGAGGGAGTTGGGAGGATTACTTGCCGTTGGCGGAATTTGCATACAATAACAGTTATCAGGTGAGTATTCAAATGGCACCGTATGAAGCACTGTATGGACGAAGGTGTCGTACACCTAGTTGTTGGACCGAACTAGGAGAACGACAGGTTCTTGGACCTGAGTTGGTGGTAGATACCGAAGATAAGGTCAAGTTGATTAGAGACCGGTTAAAAGAGGCATCCGATAGGCAAAAGTCATATGCAGATTTGAAGCGTAAGGAGATTGAGTACTCAGTAGGTGATAAGGTATTCTTAAAGGTTTCTCCTTGGAAGAAGCTACTACAGTTTGGTAAGAAGGGCAAGTTGAGTCTGCGGTTTATTGGGCCTTATCGGGTTTTGAAGCGAGTAGGCCCAGTGGCTTATCAATTGGAGTTGCCTCTGAAGTTAGACAGGATTCACGATGCTTTTCACGCCTCCATGTTAAGGCGTTATCGTTCTGACCCTACTCATGTCGTGCCGGTTGCAGAGATTGATGTGCAAACTGATTTGACCTTTGAGGAGGAGCCTGTACAAATATTGGATCGAGATGTTAAGGTTCTGAGAAAGAAATTTGTCCCATTAGTGAAGGTGCTTTGGCGTAATCATGGCAGAGAGGAAGCTACTTGGGAGCCAGAAGAGGCGATGCAACAGCAATACCCTCATCTGTTTGGGCCAGGTAAATTTCGAGGACGAAATTTCTTTAAGGAGGGTAGAGTTGTAACGCCCCAATTTTTGAGAATTCTGTGAATTTTGGTGAAATTTAAATTTTTGTGTTCTGTCTGCTTGGCATAGGTTTAAGTATGTTAGTGGGCTTCTAGAAGGCCCAAGCTTAGGTTAAAACCCGGTAATTTTAATTAATGATAAAGCCATAAGAAAGTGGGGTTCTGGTTAACTGGGCTTTTAAGTATTAATTGTGTAAAATAAAACACAAGGAAGCTTCTGGTGAGTTGGCCAAGTGACGCCACTAAGGAGATTTAGAAGTGGCGTGTGGATGTTAGGGAGGACCCAGGTTCAAGTCACAATGACAGTAAATTAAAGGAATTAATTTTTATGTACAGAAAAGGGAAGTGCTGGAACTCAAATAAAAGTCTGTCAGGAGGAGTTTGAGTTGCTCAGGAGATTGAGCAAGGAGGGGATAAGGGAGAGAATTTAGAAACTGATTAGAGAGAGCAGATTTGGCCGAATGGTGGACTCTTGAGGAGCAAGAGTTGGCCGGCCAAGGGTTCATTAGAGGGCAAAATTCGTCTAGGTTAAGAGCCAATATAAATTCGGCATTAAGGGAAACTTGTGCCGTTTTCCTTACTATTCTCCTCTTCTTTTCTTTTCTCCTCTCTTCATCAACCTTTTCTTTTTCTTCTTTTTCTCTATAACCGAATCTTTCCATCCTCCTGTTCATCTCCATCTTGTTCTTCAGAAGTTTCTAAACCTTCATAGCCGTTTGGCATAAAAAGCTGAAATCCCAAAAGCTATACTTTCTTCTGTGCCGATTTCTCCTAGTCAATCCTCTTACTTCTTTTCATCATCTTTGGCTGATTCTTTAGTCCTCTAAACCCTAAGTGCCTATCGACAAAGCCAATACAAATCTTTATCTTTTCTCTACACAGTTGCAAAAAGAGCCGAAAACCCCACACTCATAGGGACTTAGCCGAATATTGAGAACACTAAAGACTCGACTTTGGTAATCATATGAGGGCTTAGAGAGGCATCAGATTTAAGTAGAAATTAATTGGAATCATTGACTGAAGGAATCGATGGTAAGTCTTTTCAAACTTAGTCTTTCTTTCGTATTTTAGAAAAGCTGAAACCCCTAAAGATTAGGGAGGCTGTCGATTTGGACTTGTAGCCCTAATGGAATGTGGTAACTATTTTACTTTGATAATGGTGTGATTTAGAGGCTACTGATCAAGGGCTTGGACAAGTGGAACGATCAGATCTTGAGCTAGTTGCTACTTTCGACAAAGGGAGGATCACTAGTGCCTAAGGAGTGGTTGGCCGAATATGGTAAGTGGTTAATATGTAGTTCGTTTCGGTAGTTAGATTAACATGGTAGTGATATAATTGTAGGTAGTTTGTGCATGGATCTCGTCGAAAAAATGTCATAAAACAGGTGTGTAACTGACACCCTCTCGTAGACTAGATCAGCAAAAGTTGAAGAGCCGAAATGCCGAAAAGCTGCTATTTTGGAAACTTGCGAGTGTGCGAATGCTCGTAAGATAGATGGGTTAATAATTCTGGTAATCTGAAGTGATAAAACTGCAGTACGCACGATTTCGTGCATTATTGATATTTTGGGCTTAATGGGCCAAAAATCGGTTAATGGGCCAACGAGCTCAATTCGGCAAGTATGTGCAGTAAGTGTTTCTAATTGCACGTAAATGGTATAAATATGCATGTAAACCCTAAAAAAGTTAAACTACTAGGATACCCCTATGTATGTAAAATTACTATTATAACCCTAGGTGCAAAATAACTATTATACCCCTAGGGTTGACTGTGTCTAAAAAGCATGACGATTTGATTCTGTATGATATATGCCATGATTGTATATATGTGCATGGGGACATGGGTTATATTATGGAGGAAGCGTCCTGGTGGCTATGCCACAAATTATCTGATCTGGTGGCTCTGCCACATATATCTGTTCTGGTGGCTCTACCGCGATTATCTGTTTCTGGTGACTCTGTCACACTATCTGTTCTGGCAGCCATGCTGCATATTTCTGTGGCGTGTAGTGGTTGGGTGAGTCGAGTAGTCTCCCCACATGGTGAAAGGTTGGTATGGGGGTGCATATGGTTGGATATGGGTTGGGTTTTGCATAAGCATGTAATATCTGTTCTGATCTGTTATGGGCCTATGGGCTATATTCTGAGTTCTGTTCTGGGCTAAGGCCAACATATTCTGTTTCTGTGGTTTGAGCTGATATAGGCTATGGGTGGGTTAATTTACACACTGAGTTTCCCCAAACTCACCCCTTTGTTCTCATCCACGCAGGTAATCCCCAACCATAGTGGGCTTGGAGCTGTGAGGGATTCAGAGTGGCCACATGTTTCTGCAAATTTGATTTTTTTTGATGAACGAGACGTCCTTTTATTTTCGTTTACGATTTTGGGTTTTTAAATGTAATAAGGCCGCTTATTTATTGTTATAGTTTTGATTTATATTTTATTATGATGAGGGCGCGTTTTCCAAAACAATAATTGATTTCAAAATAACACAATTACAAGTAAGGCTTCTGCTAAGCAAATGATTTTCAAAAAATTAATCACTTTTCTAAAATGGACTTAATCAAATGGGTTTTCTTTAAAATATACGTGATGTTAGAGTGTGGCAATGGCGGTGCGCATGTCTAGGATTGGATCCGAAGGGAGCTTGGTACTTAAGCAATCCGACGAACTCACCTCCTCTTTTCCGGTTTCCTACCTGGTGCACAGCTTCCATTCACTTTAACCTATTTAAAAAGGTATCTCTTTAAACACCAATTAAGTTTTCTAAACTAAGTATTACAAAATGTTTTGAACGCTTCGATGTGGCACGTCGGATCCAGTCATAACGTCTAAGCTGGGTTTGGGGTGTTACAAATTCCCTTAGAATACTAATCAGAGATATCTATAAACTGTATTAACTCAAACAAAACATAAAATCCTATTTTAACTCATTGACATAAATCGAGATTACCTGAGGAATGAGAATCAATATTCAAGTTTGAGCTTGATCTTCCACTGTCTACACTTTTTCTGTTACCTATCCCTTTCATGAAAGCTAGAAATGGGATATATAATGAAACTATTTCAATTAACATCGGATCTTTGAACCACACCGAAGTCATAACCATCAGATGAATTAAAAGCATAGTGCTATAATGAAATCGACGTTACAACCGTAAAGATAAAACAATACCTCAAATATCAATAGTACAATTCAAGATAAAAGAGAAAAACCGAATGTAGTTCTAATAACAACCAGTGCAGTAATACAACCTCTATAATCTGATATCTATATCATCGTGCTCCCATGATTGAACCAGTAATTATAACTCTATAGATGTAATTACCTCCGGCCAATGAATTTCCCTTATAGATAAACCATGTTTAATCGATTAAACAATAAGACCGAGAAGAAAACTGAGATAATGAAAATCAAGATGTGGAGCTCTACTAAATTTCTAAGAATACAACTCATATTGAATGATAAAGAGACCAATGATACCCTAGAGAAAATCCAAAAGAAGATTATCGCTCATACGCACTAGAAACAGTTATGATAGAGACAACATAAATTGCATATATATAATTCAGAGCAACAACCAGTAGAAGTAGAAAATAGCATCATATGAGCGTTTTCATCAAGTCTTCTATCGAATGTAATGGAATAGAAAACTAAAGAAAGATAGAGCAATGCCGATCATAAAAAACCAAAGAAAGATAGAGCAATGCTGATCATAAATCAACCAGACTAACAATACTTCCGTATAACATTTTGGTTAGCTAGCATTCGCTTATGATAAGAATCACATCTAAAAATGAATAGTTACATATACCTCTGAGAATAAATGAACATAAATGAACATATATTTGTAGTTCAAACACTATTCCACTGACTACTGCAGTCATCAGTAATCCCACATTATCCCATTTCACTAAAGAAACCAATTCAGAAGGAATCCCAATTAACCTGTTCTTTAAATACCATACTTGAATAAGTCGATTACCTGTGAATAACCTCTTCTTTAACAGTGACGTTGCGTATCCTGAATGATCTTCAGAAAGAAAATCTGTTATTTCTTCTAGAACTGTCTTTACTTGCTAACCAATTCTCGGCTTTGACCACATTATTACTAATTCAATCGCTAAATTCTTTAACTTCTCTTTCACAAACTTAATCAATAAAAATCTTGTAAATTTTGTTGTATAAAATTTTGAAGGTGAGGGGTTAGAGATCATAAAGCCTCATAAATTGACTCTCAAGAATACAAAAAACATAACATCCATTAGCAACATAACATTATGAACTTTTTCTCTTACCTTTATGAGTTTCTACTCATCCTTAGTAACTTTTAATGAGACACTTGAATATCGCTTTTAGCATTATCGGAATCAGCTCATTTGGAAAACATCTTTGTCTAGAAATAAAACAAACTCAGTAGAGTCAAGAGATATCACACTACCACAGGTTATATAATGGCATGTATTTCTAGATTTAACACATGCTACGTTTAGTCTGAGAACTAACTAAACCATAGCTCTAAAACCACTAAATGCAACACTCCTAACTTGTATCCATCGTTGTAATAGGGTTACAGACCATTACCAAAAAAACTTTAACTAAAAACATTCATTTCCAAACATTAGATAAAACATACCATAATTCATTCAAATACATGCATAACGTCCCTTTTTTGAACCCTCAATGCCTTAGAAACACTTTATAAATGATTCGAGGCTAAATAAAAAATAATTAGAATGTTCAGTAAAAAGTTAGAAAATTTGAACTGCAGGGGTCACACGGCTGAGACAGACGCCTGTGTTTCAGGCCGTATGGACATTAGAAATAGGGACACATGACCAAGCCACATGCCCGTGTCCTAGGCCATGTACCACTTGAAATGCAACCATTAAAAACCTGCAGGGAGCAGAGGGTCGTGTCACATGGCTATTTGTCACACACGACTGACGCACACGCCCGTGTCTCAGGCTGTGTGGACAAGAAATAGGTCATTTTTTAGCCATTTCTCTCACCCAAAACATGTTCATACGTACAAATCACTTGCATCTATTTCAGGCATTCAAAAATGTACCTAAAACATGCATATTAAAGCTAGATCAATATGTTATTTATCTATGCAACCAATATGCCCAAAAGGCACTTCAAAAGCAAGCACTCAACTTAACAACACATATATATAATTGATCACCCCGCTACCATTTTAAAACATACCATACTTAACTTATACCATTTCATTAGATCTCATCATTTGAACAATTATTTTCATGCATCCCAAATACACATATATTTAACTTGTATATATTAGACCATATTTCATCCATATATATTTAGCTTAATTCCATACCATGTTATACCATAATTGACCACAAGCCAAATTCAGATTAAAACATACCAAATGGGTCATAATTCAACCAATTATACTTGACTAAATTTCATATCAAATTATGCCCTAAATGATCACTCGCAAACATGCCAACACTTGCCACTTTGGCCATAAAAACCATTCATCAATTTGATCATATAAACACCGACCATTAAGCATTAAAGTGCTGAAAGCACACCAACCACCAAGGCATCAAAATAACATAAGTTTCACAAATTTAAAGCAATATTACATGCCTTTATCATTAAGTAAACATTAGACATAGTCCATATATACATGCCATTATGACCAAAACCAAATCATCAAAATATACTGATAGAATCGATGGATAGTGTGATGGATCTCCGAAAAGCTTCCAACCCAATCGAGCTTTCGATAATCTATATAGTAAGAGAAAGATAACCACATAAGCAATGAATGCTTAGCAAGCTCATATAAACTTAAACATAACATTCCATTTCTAAACATTATAGGTTAAATATAAACCTATACCAACGCCTCAATATTTTTCGAACCATAATCATTAACTCACAATAGAATAAGTTTATCAACACCATATATATATACTTATCATTCCTAGCATAGTAGGATTTCATAAGATTTTGAACCCTTCCATTTACTTACTTTTGCTTAAATAACATCATCAATTCATTAATTAGCATATTTGCTCATGAACTAGGTATATTCATCCATAACATACATAAAATTCACACATACAAGTACATCTTTTAACTCATCATTCCCTTTTGTTTCATCATATTTCATTTCAGCTATGAACTTAAAAATTTCATTACCTTTTCATACTCGATTCCTTTGCATAATACAATACAAAAGCATAACATCAACTATGACTAGGAGCTAGTGCATTCAACATAGCTCTTTTGAAATCAACTACATGATAAATGATTTAATAAGAAATTACATACTTTTAATACCACCTTTCCATGTTCATAAGCATATCACTAATTGAACACTTATTGTTTCAATGTATTTCATTAAGACTAAGCATGATATAATCCAATCATAAGCTTGGTAGAAGCCTAAGCATCATCCATAACTCATGTTAGAGCACCAACTCATAAAATAAATTGGAATAGCATAAGGTATGTCATATACATGAACAACATCATTTGACATCTTCAATTTCATGAGCGTAAACATTCTTTCATTAAAAATTACCTTTTCATTCCTTTTCATAAATTCATGGCATAATTTATTTGAATACTTACCGTTCATTCCCTTTTTATGCCTATTGAACCACTTAAAATAATTCTGGATACGCGGGAAAGCTCACACAAAGTGTGCTAAACATATAGTCATAGCTCACACGAGCTGTAAAATGGGTCTGCTCACACAAGTTGTTGGTCAAAATGTAAGCTACACGATGCTGCTCACACAAGCTGTTGAGTATTCACAAGTAATGTCAGACCTCAACCATCAGTAGGACATTCAAGACCAACACCCAAAACATAGTAACCTAGGTTTGCTCACACAAGCTGTCGGTCGAAACGTAGCTATACAGTGCTGCTCACACAAGCTGTCAAGTATCCACAACACATGGTAGAACTCAACCATCGGTAGTGCATTTAGGACAACCAATCGAAACTTGGTAACCCTAATGACATGTCATTTGTATCCTATATATGCCTAAGGTTCAAACAGGGGTCGATAGTCATCGTACATCATTGAATTTCCATCGTTTCTTATCAAGATAAAAATTGCATAATAACATATATATATATATTTATTCAATCACAATAGAATCACATACTAACATTTAATTAATCAACATTATACAAAATTCAGTTCACATGAACTTACCTGGCTAAATTGTAGAAATGTTAAACTATAGAGGCATTTTGGTAAATTTTCCATTCTCCTCGATTTTCCACTCGATCTTGATCTAAATTAATAATTTTATTCAATCTGTTAATTTAGACAGTAAAATAATGTATTTTATGCAATTTAGTCATTTTTTAACATTTACAAAATTACCCCTAAACTTTAACTTTTATTCAATTTAGTCCCAAGCCTATATCTTGCAAATTAACCATTTTAATGGCAGTTGACATCATCTGAATATTCATGGCACACAAAACAACCCACATTTGTAACAATTTTACATCAAATCATTGTATATTTACTATTTCAACAATTTAGTCCCTAATCAAAAAATTCATCAAAATCACTTAACAAAATCCTTTTAATTATCAACCAAAATTTCAAATTCATCTTTTAACATCTAAAATCACAAAGTTAATCAATGGCAACATTCACATCAGTTGCAACAATCTCAAAAACATAAAGATTAATAAAAACGAGTAAGAATTACTTACCACGCATGTGGAAATCGCCATGGCTGAACCTAGCTTAAGGTTTTTAATGGTCATTTGGTTGTTGAAGTTGAAAACAGAAAGATGATACTAAATTAGCCTTTTGTTTTCATTTAATTTAATTTAATTATAATACTACCATTTTGTCTATTTAAAAATCATCCAAATCTCATGCTTTTAGTTGCCCAAAACTGCCCACTAAATTCTTAAATGGTATAATTACCATTTAAGTCCCTTTTTATTTATTCAACAAACCATTTAATCACTCAAATCAAATAGTGATCAAAATTTACATCTTTTATGATTTAGTCCTTTTTAATTAATTAACTATCAAAATGTTAAAAATTTTCAAAGAAAATTTAACACCACCTTAATGACACTTTGTAAATATTGATAAAATATTTATGGCTCAGTTTATAGAAACGAGGTCCCAATACGTCATTTTCTAAAACCACTTGACCTAAAGGTCTTACCACTTAAACTTAATTTATCATTCAAATAGCCTAAATTGCCATATCTAAAACATTTTAAAAACCATAATCAATTTATAAATATCATAAAATAATATTTACAAACTTACTCATCGAATTTGGTGGCCCCAAAACCACTATTTTTGACAGCACTGAAAATCGGGCTATTACACTAGGAGTAAAACGTAAAATTCTAGAGTTTGTACCAAGATGTCTGGTAAGTCAACATGTGAAAATTGAATATCATGTTTTGTCTGGGTAATTATTGTAACACCACAAACCCGGCCTAGACTTTATGACCGGATCTAACGTGCCACATTGAAGCGTTCAAAACATTCCGTATTACTTAGTTTAGAAAACTTAGTTTGTGTTTTAAAAGATAACCTTTTAAATAGATTAAAGTGAATGGAAGCTGTGCACCACCTAGGAAACCGGAAAAGAGGAGGTGAGTCCATCGGACTGCTTAAGTACCAAGCTCCCTTCGGATCCAATCCTAGACATGCACACCGCCATTGCCACACTCTAACATCACGTATATTTTTAAGCAACCCATTTGATTAAGTCCATCTTAGAAAAGTGATTAATTCTTGAAAAACCATTTGTTTAGCGGAAGCCTTACTTGTGATCGTGTTATTTTGAAATCAATTATTATTTTGGAAAACGCGCCCTAGAACTAATCCACTTCGATAGTTAAAGTATATCATTTTCATTATAATAAAATGTAAATCAAAACCATAAAAATAAATAAGCGGCCTTATTTAAAAACCCAAAATCGTAAACGAAAATAAAAGGACGTCCAGTTCACCAGAAAGAAAACAAGTTTGTAGAAACATGTGGCCACTCCGAATCCCTCACGGCTCCAAGCCCACTATGGTTGGGGATCACCTGTGTGGATAAAACAAAGGGGGTGAGTTTTGGGAAACTCAGTGTGTAAATAAACCCAACCATAGCCTAAATCAGTTCAAACCACAGAAACAGAATAAATTGGCCTTAGCCCAGAACAAAATTCAGAATAAAGCCCATAGGCCCATAACAGCTTAGAACAGATATTACATGCTTATGCAAAAACCCAACCCATACCCAACCATGTATACCCTCATACCATCCTTTCACCATGTGGGGAGACTACTCAACCCACCCAACCGCTACACACCACAGAAATATGCAGCATGGCTGCCAGAACAGATAATGTGACCGAGTCACCAGAAACAGATAATTATGGCTGAGCCACCAGAACAGATATATATGTGGCGGAGCCACCAGATCAGATAATTTGTGGTATAGCCACCAGGATGCTTCCTCCATAATATAACCCATGTCCCCATGCAATAGATATTCATTCATGGCATACATCATACAAATTTAAATCATCATGCTTTTCAGACAAAATTAACCCTAGGGGTATAAAGGTCATTTTACACCTAAGGGTATCTTGGTAATTTTCCATACAAAGGGGTATTCTAGTAATTTAGCTATCTTAGGGTTTTCATGCGTATTTCTACCATTTACATGCAATCAGAATTACTTACCATGCATACTTACCGAATTGGGCCCGTTGCCCCATTAACCGATTTTTGGCCCACTAAGCCCAAAATATCAATAATGCACAAAATTGCGCGTACTGCAGTTTTATCACTTCAGATTACCAGAATTATTAACCCATTTATCTTACGAGCATTCGTACACTCGTAAGTTCCCAAAATACTGACTTTTCAGCATTTCAGCTTTTCGACTTTTGTCGATCTAGTCTATGAGAGGGTGTTAGTTAAACACCTGTTTCGTGACGACTGCTACTGAGATCCCTTACGATGCCCTACAATAGATTACCACAATTCTTAGATTGCAAACTATAGCACTAATCTCAATATTCACTTACCCATATTCGAACCATGTCCCCAAAAGCCTTAAAAACTTTACCTTTTTGCCAAAAACCAATGACTAGATCCAAGTCTGGTTGCTCCAAAGATCCAAGCCTTCGATCCAACACTCAAGATGACACTAATCACCAAAATAAATCATCGGTTAAAGACCCTTAAAGCCCTATGCCCAAATCGATAGCCTCTCTAGATTTTAGGGACTTCGGCTTTTTCCTAACTTGTAAAATAAGACTAGATCTGATGTAGATTTATCCTCTAAATGACGGTAGAACTCGAATCCAGGAGATTTGAAGTTTTAGCTATAAGCCCCTAAATTTATGGTATTTTTGGCTTTTTAGGTGATGAAGAAGGTGATGATTTGAGGCTATAACCTTGAAGTAATGTTGTCGACAGATATTAAGGGTTTAGAGAAGAGGAATGTTATTCACAAAGGAACAAAAATATTACAGGATTTGGCTTTTGAGAAATCGGCACAAGTAGTGAGTATAGCTTTCGGGATTTCAGCTTTTCATGGCAAATGACTATGAGGGTTTAAAAACGTCTGAAGAAAAAGATGGAGATGAACAGGATAGTAAGAAGATTTGGCTATGGAGGAAAGAAGAAGAAAAAGAAAATGGATGAAGAGAGCAGAAAAGAAAAGGTGAGGAGAACAGTTAGGAAACGGCACAAATTACCCTAAATGTCGAATTTATACTAGCACTAACCCTAGCCGAATTTTGCCTCCCTAAAGCTCCCCTTGGCCGGCCAACTCTTGTTCCTCAAGAGTCTACTATTCGGCAAACACAGCTCTCCCCAATCAGCTCCTAAATCCTCTCCCTTATCCCTTCCTCACTCAATCTCTTGAGCAACTCCAACTCTTCCTAACAGTCTTTCACTTCAGTTCCATTACTTACCTTTCATACTCATAAAAATAATTCCCTTAATATACTGTCATTATGACTTGAACCTGGGTCCTCCCCAACATCCACACGCCACTTATAGCCTTCCAGTGGTGTCACATGCCACTATGCTACTTGCTTCCTTGTATTTTATTTTACACAATTAATACTTAAAAGCCCAGCTTACCAGAACCCCTTTTTCTTATGGAATTAAAATTAACTAAAACTACAGGGTTTTAACTTAAGCTTGGGCCTTCTAGAGGCCCACTAACATAATTAATCCTACGCTAAGCAGACAAAACACAAAATATTAAATTTTACCAACATTTTTAGAATTCCCAAAAATTAGGGCGTTACAATTATGGCTTCTTTTGATTTCTGAATGGATATGATGATGGATCACAATGAATTTCGTATCTGAATTACCTTTGATGGTGTGAAAGAGGGAATCGCTCTGGGCAATTATTGTCAGACTAATAAAATCGATTCATTTTTTTTCAATTAGAAGAAGTTACTCACTTGAAAGCTAGTTGAGTTATATGCATTCGAAATTCATGAAGCTATGGTGCATATAAACGGATACTTAGAATGGGTAATTTAGATTGAAGAGAACATATTACAGTGTTGTATCATCTAGTTCTGTAACGCCCTAAATTTTGGGTCTAGAAGTTTTAAGTCTTAAGTGGGTGCAGTTTGAAAACTGCACATAAATATTTAGTTGTGCAAGAAAGAGACACAAACGCATGTTTGTTTCAGTGGTTAAGTGCTCTGCGAAATGTCTGAGGAGTCTTGAGTTCAAGCCTTGGCTTTTGCAAAATTTTTATTTTTACTTGATTAAACCCTGTCTCCCGTCAGTAGGCTTCTTAAATAAATATAGATAAGGCATGTCATAAAAAGCCTGTTAGTATAGTGGTAAGTGGAATGTTGGGATGCCTAAGGGTCTTGAGTTTGAGCCCTCCTATGCGCAAAGGTGTTCTATTTTTCTACATAAGATATGTGGGTAGCAGAGTTTGGCTGAAACACTGCTAAGTGGAGTGGAGTTTGAATTGATCATGGAGGGATTGTAGAAGGGTGTTGAGGAGAGATATGAGGAGAGTTTTTAGGAGAGAATTAAGGGATTTTAGAGTGTGGGGAGTTGGTGTCGAAGGGGGACTCTAGGCACTCAAGAATTCAGCCTAGAGGTCATGCTCCTCATTTTGTCAGTTTTGGAATACTCATCTTTTTGCCTTTTTGCGTTTAGGGGTTCTTTTCACTCACTTGCTTAGTAGTCAATTTCTGCTAAGGTTTGGGGTACTTTTCTTTTAGACCACTAGGGCATCTTTGGGGTCTGCATATTTTATTTTCGCTCTCCACAACAGGGCTTTACTGATCGACTGTTTCTTCTCCCTCTCCTTCTTTACTTTCGGGTTGTTGGTTCTTGATTCTTTGATCGGTGGTTTTCCCTTTCCTTCTCTTCTCAATAAGCTTTGCCTTGGCTGAATCTCTGCACCTTACTCCTTCACTCAAGAAGTAGCCGAATACCCTTTTCTTTTCTTCTTTCTTCTTGGCATCCCTTCATCTTAATACCTTGACTGTTTGCCACATCTCTCTCTACCCCTATTGTGTTTTGACTTTTAAAGTGGTTCTTTGAACAATCGGTTGGGGGTCAAGTGCAAGGTTCTTTCTCCCTTTTCATTACTTTATTTATTTTTTCCCTCTTTTGGTTTAGCCAAAATAACCTTTGTTTAATAACTCTCCTTTCTGATGTTTTCTGCTTGGGAGCGAGATTGTTTAATCTCGTGCCTTGAAACTAAGGTGTGCTTTGGGTGTTGGTTACTATACATTTGGTTTAATGGATTGTGTGTATTGGTAAAGGTTTACAAGTGGTGTATGGGTTGTAGGTAGTTTTTAAGGATCAGAAACGATTGCTTGCAATGGTTCTTGGATCAATCAAGGCGAGAGATAAGTAGTTATATTGAATGAGTGTTTCGATTAGGGTTGCTTTAATTCAATTTTAGGCTATTAACCAAAGCTTCTATTTGAAATAGGTTGGAATGCTCGTGGGCTAGTTGCACGTTTTCGCAAACAGATGTGTAACCACACTGCTCTAATTGTAAATTGAAGAAAGCTGAAAAGTCTGACATTTGGCACTACACAAGCGTGCGTTCGCTCGTGTGGTAATCCAAACGTGTAAAACATAGGCGTTTGTGCGTAGACGCCACCATGAGCGTTTTCACGGGCTTAGGCCGTTTTAGGCCATGTTGGGCCGAATTGGGCCGTGTTGGCCCACGAGCCACGTGTGTAGTTTAATGGGCCAGACTGTGTAGTTCACACAGTTAAGGCTATTTTTGGGCTTATCAGGCCACATGAGCGTGTGGGCCCACGTGGGCCATATCATGGGCTTTGGGTCCATTTTCACTGCTTGATTGTCAAGATTGCACGGGTCGCTCATGACGACTGTGGACCTACTATTGGGTCGGTAAGTATACCTAGTCCCCAAATTGATGAAATGACCGTTATACCCTTATGAGGTAAATAACTGATATACCCCTATGTGATGTATGACTGTTTGAGCATGCCATTTTTACTGTATATACATTGTTATTATGTTGCATTACATGGGGTGGGATATTGATTTTGGAGGAAGTGTATTGAAAGGCTATAAGCCTATTTCTGGCAGCTCTGCTGCAAATACTATTGTAGTACCACAACTAATGCTACTTGGTGTGTAGGGATGGGTGGGTCGATTTTATCCCCACATGATGTGTAGGGTTGGTATGGAGATGGTGTGTAGAGGCTAGATTGGGTAGGATTTTCTGATTACATACTGTACTAATACTATAACGGGCTTAGGCCCCACTGATACTATTACTAGATTGGGCCAGGCCCATACTATTTCTGATTCTGAAATGGGCTATGGCTCTAACAGAAACTGAAAGGGCTTAGGCCCAAATTGTGTTTACTCTGATTGTTTGCTTATATGGGATTACACATTGAGTTTTCATAAACTCACTCCTTTGTTTATCTGTACAGGAAATCCTGAGCCTTAGACGGATCGGTGCTACTAGGGATTCAGAGGTGGCTACACTATTGCTTCTGCTTTATAGTTGACTTTTATTTACCATCAAAATTAGAATTGGGTATTTATTTATGTAATAAGGCCTCTCTCTGGATTTTATTTTTAATTTGGTGGTTTATATTTTTTTACTTTAATACTGCTAGTAGAAGGAAAACATGTGGGTCTTCAAAAAGATAAATGTTTTCAAAAATACCACAAATACAAAAACGATTTTAAGAGCTACCACAAGAAAATAATGATTTACAAGTAAACGCTAGTACACAGCTTTTTTAAAAAGCTTCCACTGCAAATGAGATTTTGAAATTAATAACGTTTTAAAGTAAATACCCTTTTGATTGGATCTGAGTTTTAATTGAATGACTCGTTTTATAAATCGTCATGTGGATAACACAACAAAGGTAAACATGGAAAGGGTTTTTCAACGAAATTTTGTTTTACGAAAAACACTTCAATGTGACATCGCCAGATTCGGGCATAACATCCAGGCCGGGTTTGGGGTGTTACATTTAGTGGTATCAGATCCAAGTTGCAAAAATCGGTTGTGGATTGGGTTTTTAGATTTGAATTTCTGAAAGAACTGTTTTAAACTATTTGAAGTATTTTGAAATGTTATACTAAATGTGTGGTACACTGAGTCTTCGGCGCCAAATCTATAAGTTCTCTGAAACTTCTGTCTGTTTAAATTGAAATACTGAGATTACTGTAGGTAGTAGACTCGTTGAAATATTCTGTTTAAGGTAAACTGAAACTATAGTGAAACTACGATCCGCGAAAACAAAACTTTGAACAATTGATACTGTTTGTCATAAAATATCTATTAATAAGCACTGGAACTATAAGCTGATGCATAAAACTGTTAAAACAGATAAAGCATAATTCGATAATGAGTACCAGAGGTCGTGAAGGTGCTTGGGCTGGGTCTTTGTCATCGGCTCACATGCCTAAGGATGAAGCTAGGAAGGTACCGACTTCACCTGTGACTGAGACTGGGTCTCATGATCATGTAGTTGGGGACGACGCACTATCCTAAGCTATGTTTTGAATTCTGAAAAGGGTCGTTCGGCCTAATATTGGTACTGTGGGCCGTGGGTCAATTAAGGAACGACTCCAGTCCAATGGGGCTGAGATTTTTAGAGGTATTGCTGGAGTTGCCCATAAGTGGCTGAATATTGGATTGAGGCCACAGAGAGGATCGTGGACGACCTCGACTACACCCCCGACTAGAAACTAAAAGGTCTAGTGTCATTGCTATGAGATGAGGCCTATCAGTGGTGGCTTACTATCAAAGAGGGCACTCAAGCTGATCGTTTGACCTGGGAATTTCTCTGGACTGCATTCCAAGAAAAATATGTGGGTGTTAGTTATGTGGATGCCTGGAGGAAAGAGTTTCTGAATTTGACCCAAGGGGATAAATCTGTGGCTGAATATGAAGCTGAATTTTTGTGACTTAGCCGCTATGCGTGTGGGATGGTAGCAACTGGATATGAGCGCTGTGTTTGCTTCAAAAATGACCTCAAAGATAGTCTACGGGTTTTGATAGCTCCATAGAGGGAGTGAGATTTTGCTGCTTTAGTGGATAAGGCAAAGTTCGCCGAGGATGTGAAGCGCATTGAGCACTAGAACCGTGAAAAGGAAAAGGGTAGGAACAAGAGGGCTTCAGAGCCCTTGAGTTCATTAATAAGGCCTAAGAAAAAGCCCATGGTTGATGGGGTGATCAAAGTTGAGGCCCCTGTTACTGTTATAGGACTGCAAACCTGTGCTGATTATGGGAGGTGTCATCAAGGCGAGTGCTGGAGAAGGATTGGAGCATGTTTTAGATGTGAATCTTTAGAGCACCGAATCAGAGATTCTCCACGGAGGCCCGATTAGATGCAAGCTAGTGGTATGGATATTGGTCAGCTGCCAAGAGGTGTTCAGCAGCCACGAGAGGTCGTGGTCAGGCCAGGGGTGGAAATGGTTTAGGTCGTGGTCGTGGAGCAGAAAAGAGAGGTGCCGATTATACTAAGGCGAGGCAGCCACCACTGGTTTATGTTACACGTTGTCGAGAGGACGGAGACGCCCCAAATGTTGATGCGGGTACGTTCTTTATCCATAATATACCTTACACTGCAGTGATTGATGTTGGGTATGCTTTCCTATATATAACATGTACTATACTTGAGACCTCAGGTTAAAGGTGGTAGTGTTTTGGAATTAGAGTGCACAGTGAAAGCGTAGTGGCATAGTCTGTGTTATGCGACTGATTTGATAGTTCGAAATTTCGGGCACGAAATTTCTTTAAGGAGGGGTGAATTGTAACGCCCTAAATTTTGGGTCTAGAAGTTTTAAGTCTTGAGTGGGTGCAGTTAGGAGACTTCACATAATATTTAATTATACAAGAAAGAGATACAAACACATGTTTGTTTCAGTGGTTAAGTGCTCTGCGAAGTGTCTAAGGAGTCTTGAGTTTAAGCCTTGGCTTTTGCAAAATTTTTATTTCTATTTGATTAAACCCTGTCTCTTGTCAGTAGGCTTCTTAAATAAATATGGATAAGGCATGTCATAAAAAGCCTGTTAGTCTAGTGGTAAGTGGCGTGTTGGGATGCCTATGGGTCTTGAGCTCGATACCTCCTTTGCGCAAAGGTTTTCTATTTTGCAGCATAAGTCGTGTGGGTAGTAGAGTTTGGCCGAAACACTGCTAAGTGGGGTGGAGTTTGAATTGGTCATGGAGGGATTGTAGGAGGGAGTTGAGGAGAGATATGATGAGAGTTTTTAGGAAAGAATCAAGGGATTTTGAAGTGTGGGGAGTTGGTGCCGAAGGGGAACTCTAGGCACTCAAGAATTCGGCCTAGAGGTCATGCTCCTCATTTTGTCAGTTTGGGTATGCTCATCTTTTTGTCCTTTTACGTTTTGGGGGTTCTTTTCACTCACTTGCTTAGTAGCTGATTTCTGCTAGGGGTTTGGGGGTACTTTTCTTTTAGACCACCGGGACATCTTTGGGGTCTGCCTATTTCATTTTCACTCTCCACAAAAGGGCTTTACTGATCGACTGTCTCTTCTCCTTCTCCTTCTTTACTTTTGGGATGTTGGTTTTTGATTCTTTGATCAGTGGTTTTCCCTTTTCTTCTCTTCTCAATAAGCTTTGCCTTGGCCGAATCTCTGCACCCCACTCCTTCACCCAAGAAGTAGCTGAATACCCATTTCCTTTCTTCTTTCTTCTTGGCATCCCTTCATCTTAATACCTTGACTGTTTGCTACATCTCTCTCCACCCCTATTGTGTTTCAGCTTTTGAAGTGGTTCTTTAAACAATCGGTTAGGGGTTAAGTGCAAGTTTCTTTCTCCCTTTTCATCACTTTATTTCTTTTCTCCCCTCTTATGTATTGGCCGAAATAACCTTTGTTTAATAACTCTCCTTTCTGACATTTTCTGCTAGGGAGCGAGATGGTTTAATCTCGTACCTCGAAATTAAGTTGTATTTTGGGTGTTGGCCAAATACTGCTATACCTCACTCCTAGTCTTCGCTTTTGGTAAGTTACTATACATTTTGTTTAATGCATTATGTGTATGGTAAAGGTTTACAAGTGCTGTATGGGTTGCAGGTAGTCTTTAAGGATTGAAAACGACTGCTTGGAACAATTCTTGCATCAATCAAGGCGAGAGATAGATAGTTATACTGAATGAGTGTTTCGATTAGGGTTGCTTTAATTTGATTTTAGGATATTAACCGAAGCTTCTATTTGAAATAGGTTGGAGTGCTCGTGGGCTGGTTGCACGTTTTCGCAAACAGGTGTGTAACCACACTACTCTAATCGTAAACCGGCAAAAGCCAAAACGTGTGACATTTGGCACTACACGAGCGTGCGTTCGCTCATGTGGTAATCCAAACACGTAAAACGTGGGCGTTTGTGCATAGAGGCCACCATGAGTGTTTTCATGGGCTTAGGCCGTTTTGGGCCATGTTGGGCTGGATTGGGTCGTGTAGGCCCCATGAGCTCGTGGGCCCACATGGGTAAATCACACTGACATGTGGAGATTATTGGGCCAGACTGTGTAGTTCACACAGTCAAGGCAATTTTTGGGCTTATCGGGCCACACAAGCATATGGGCGCACGTGGGCCACATCATGGGCTTTGGGCCCATTTTCACTATTTGATTGTCAAGGTTGCATGGGTCGCTCGAGAGACTGTGGACCTACTATTGGGTCAGTAAGTATACCTAGACCCCAAATTGATAAAATGACTGTTATACCCTTATGAGGTAAATGACTGATATACCCTTATGTGATGTATGATTGCTTGAGCATGCCATTTTTACTGTATATACATTTTTATTATGTTGCATTGCATGGGGTGGGATGTATGATTTTGGAGGAAGTGTATTGAAAGGCTATAAGCATATTACTAGCAGCTCTACTACAAATACTATTTTAGTACCGCAACCGGTGCTACTTGGTGTGTAGGGATGGGTGGGTGGATTTTATCCCCACATGGTGTGTAGGGTTGGTACGGAGATGGTGTGTAGAGGCTAGATTGGGTAGGATTTTCTAATTGCATACTGTACTGATACTATAGCAGGCTTAGGCCCCATTGATACTGTTACTGGATTGGGCCAGGTCCATACTGTTTCTGATTTTGAGATGGGCTATGGCCCTAACTGAAACTGAAAGGGCTTAGGCCCAAATTGTGTTTACTCTGATTGTTTGCTTATATGGGATTACACATTGAGTTCTCGTAAACTCACCCCTCTGTTTATCTGTACAGGAAATCTTGAGCCTTAGATGGATCGGTGCTGCGAGGGATTCGGAGGTGGCCACACTACTTCTTCTGCTTTATATTTGACTTTTATTTAATATTAAATTTAGAAATGGGTATTTATTTATGTAATAAGGCCTCTCTTTGGATTTTATTTTAAATTTGGGGATTTATATTTGTTTGGCTTTAATACTGCTAGCAGTAGGAAAACACGCGAGTTTTCAAAAAGACAAATGTTTTCAAAAATACCACGAATACGAAAACAGTTTTAAGAGCTACCACAAGAAAATAACAATTTACAAGTAAATGCTATTACGCAGCTGTTTTAAAAAGCTTCATTTACAAACGAGATTTTGAAATTAATAACGTTTTAAAGTAAATACCCTTTTGATTGGATCTAAGTTTTAATTGAATGACTCGTTTTATAAATCGTCATGTAGATAACACAACAAAGGTAAACATGGAAAGGGTTTTTCAATAAAATTATGTTTTACGAAGAACACTTCCATATGACATCTCCAGATTCAGCCATAACGTCTAGCCAGGTTTGGGGTGTTACAAGTTCAATTGCGCAAGAACGAGCTACTTATGACAGTTTTGACTTAGAAAATGGTAGAATATATGAGAAATAGTAATCAAAACTATTATAAGGTTAGAAATTTCAAGGATGAAATTTTCTAAGACGGGGAGTTGTAATAGCTCGATTTTCAGTAGCATTGGAAGCAATGGTTACGAGACCACAAAATCGAAGAGTGAGTCCATAAATATTTTCATGTAATATTTACAAGTATAATATTATATTGAATTCTGGTTTAATACTTTTTTCTAAGTGAACAAATAGTTAAGTATGAGTGGTTTGTCCCTAAAGTCAAGTGGTTTTGGAAAATGAGGTATTGGAACCTCGTTTCTATAAACTGAGCCCGTAAATATTTGTATTAAATATTTATGGAGTTATTATATAGGTATATTGAAATTTGGTCAAAAAATTGTGATGTTTGGATAGTTAATTAAGGAAAAAGGACTAAATCATAAAAGCTACAAAATTTAATTATTATTAGTTTATTTATCTTAAATGGTTATGAAATTATAAATTTTAGGCCTTAATAGGTGATTATACCATATTTAAAGATAGTGGACGGCTTGATTTGGTTTAGTAAGGAATTTTTACTAAGTAAAAGGGGTAAAAATGTAATTTAATTATTAATTAATTAAACAAAAGATGATAATGGTTATCATCTTACTTAATTAATTTGGCCAAAAACCAATTCCACCATGAACAAAAACCCAAAGCTTTTGGCCAAGTTTAAACCACCTTGCATGGTATGTAATTTTTATCTATTTTTAGTGATTTTTATGTTTTTGAGATCGTTTTAGCTTAATCTAGCTAAATTGGGGATTAATTCATAGAATTGATAATTGTTTAGAATTATGCCATTGTTGAGTTTGAGATGTTTATGATGTTTGCTGGTAGATTTATATGCTTGATAGCTAAATAGGACTATTTCGTGAAGTAGTTTTAATGAATTTAATGTTTAAGGATTAAATTGCTAAAATAGTAAAATTTTATGAAATTCTTTTTAAAAATTGATGCATGTGGGGTGTATGAGAGCTATATAGAAATCAGTTAGAATTGATTTGGTTGGGTTGTGATAGATTTGAAGTTCCGGGTTTAGTGACTAAATTGAATAAAAGGTAAAAGTTTCGAGTAAAAGTGTAAGTGATTATAAAATGGCTTATATGCATAAGTTGATTTGTTTTAATTGTTTATTTGAATTAAAATTTTTATTTAGATAAAGAAACAAGTCAACCAAACAATAATCGTGGAAAAAAGGAAAATTAGAGGAATAAACCTCGGTGTCACATTTATAGTCGGTTTTTTCCTAAGTAAGTTCATGGTTTAAATTAAATTAAATTAATTATTATTCTGGTAATTTAATATATATGTGATGATACAGTTCGTTGGTTGAAATACGAGTAATACCATAGCTGAAAGATGCTATGGCATCATGAATCAAATGAGCAAGACCATAGCTGAAAGGCGCTATGGCATCACGATTCAAATGTGTAAGAACATAGTTGAAAGACACTATGGCACTATACCAAAAATGTAACAACCCATTTTCAGTAAAATCGAAATAGTGGTTTTGAGACCAAAAATCTGACATGAAAATATTTATTTTATTATTCTTTTAATGTCTATGTTGTGTTAGTAGTATCGTATAAAAATTTCGCTAAGAAATTTTGACATTTACATGCTTAATTAAGTGAAAAGGATGCTAGTAGTTAAAGGTATCTATTAGTTAAGAAATTAATTTGTTAAGGGACTTAAATGGTAAATATACCATTCATATAGCTAATAAACATATATGGGCATAACTTAAGTGATTTTTGAAGTTAAAAACAAAGTTTAATTTAGTAAATGAATAAATTTGACATAAATCAAATAAAAGAAAAATAAGTGTCCATCTTCTTCAAGCTTTTACTCCACCAGAAATTTGAAAGGAAATAGCCATTTTTGGAGCTTACGTTTTAGCTAAGGCTATAACCTTGCATATAAGTGAATTCTACTCACTTCTAATGATTTCTATGTTTTCGGCATCATTGTAGCTTAATCTAGCTAGCCCAGGGACGAATTTGCAAAACTATTAAAGGATTAGGGTTTTTCCATGAACATGTTTGCATGATATTTGAAGTTTAATGAATGTTTATGAGTCCTTGTTGATAAATAGACAAGTTTTGTAAAGTCATTTTGATGAAAATGTCAAATAGGGACTTTTTTGTAAAAATAGTAAAAGTACATGGTGAAATTGTGAAATGATGAATTGTATGAGTTAATTTGTGTTCATAATAAATTCAGCTAGCATGGGTTAAGGATGAAATTACGTAAATTTCTATTTACGAGCTTAAGGACTAAATTGTAAAGAAGTTAAAATATTAGAGGCTAAATTGTAATTATGTAAAAATATAAAGTGTTGGACTGAATTGAATGATAAAATTATTCAATGGATTGAATTTGTATATTTAGATCAAGGTAGACCTCGTATGGATTTAGATCGGGGTAAAGCTAAAGCTTCGGATTAGTCGACTCCGTTTCTACACCTTAATTGTTGAGGTAAGTTCATATGATTAAATACTTCTTTAATGTTATTATAAATGATATGTTAATATGTTAAGCGATCTGTAAATTGAACGGTAAATATCCAATGATGCCATGATGTCTATTGAGCCCCGTTTGAACCTTAGGAATTCGTAGGATACGAATGACATGTTATTAGGATTTTCATGTTTCAGGTGTTGGTTATGAATGTCCTACCGATGGTTGAGGTCTTGTATTTGTTTTGGATACTCCACAGCTCATGTGAGCAGTATCGTGTAGCTTACATTTTGACCCACAGCTCGTGTGAATAGGCGTATTTCATAGCTCGTGTGAGCAATGATGTTAATGAAAGGAAAGGTTACAATTATATCTTTAGCACACTTCGTATAAGCTATCCCGCATATTTGATGATATTCTAAACGATTCAACAGGCATGAAAAGGACTAGAAATGATAAGTGTTCAATATGAACCATGATATGTATTTATGAAGAAAATTTAAATGGTGAGTTACATTGAAAATATGTTATGTTAAGGAAGATGATGCATTCAAAATAATTATGTTCGTGTGTAATGGCTTACCTATGTTAAAAACATGTGGATTATGTTTGAGTGTGCTAATATGTGTTGTTGTTGGTTCTTAGGCTTGTGCCAAGCTTATGGTTGGATTGTATTATGCATAAATTTAATGTAATGTAATGAAATGGTAAGTTATGTTTTATGTTTTACGAACTTACAAAATATTATGTTCTTACGTAGTTTTCTTTCCTATGTTTTATAGATAATCAGAAGCTCCTTTGGTTTGGAAGCTCGTCGGAGACGTATCACACTATCCCAGGGATAAATTGGTAGATTTCAATGTTTTGGCCACGGTTATAATGGCATGTATAGGAAACTTATGTTTAAAGTTTGAGTTGAATGCTAGATGTTTAATTTGGTATTTATATATGATAGTTGTTTTGAACCATTTGAAAATTTTTAGTTTTGTGTCACTTAGGTAGTTTTGATGATAATGGTCCATATGGTAAAGTTATTTTGATATGGTATGGATCTAGTATGGTTTGTTTGATATGTGGTCAATTTTGGTATGTTTGGTATGGAGATGAGTTAGGTGTGTATGGTTAAGGTATGGACAAATATACACATCTTTAAATATGTTGATGTTTGATGATTGAGGTGTCTTATTGGCATATTGGTTAGATTTATTTTGGATCTTTGAATAGGTCGGTTTATATAGGTTTTGAGCATATTTTAAAGCCTTGATCATGCGTACAAATGTACTTAGGTTTATGCTAGAGATGAGTGAATGAAATGGCTTGTTTTTTGCCTATTTCTTATTGACACGACCTATGACACGGGTGTGTGTCTCAGCCGTGTGTGACACACGGGCATGTGTCCCTTGTAGGTTTTAAAGGTTGCATTTCAAATGTTACACTGCCTGGCACACGGCCTGACACATGGGCATGTGAGGCCATTTCAAACGTTACACAGCCTGGCACACGGGCGTGTGGCTTGGCCGTGTGACCTAAGTTGAAGAGTTATACGACACAGACACGGGTTGGGACACGGCTGTGTGTCCCTATTTTGATTGTTACATGGGCTGAGACATGGGCGTGTGTCTCAATCGTGTGAACGGCTATATGACCCCTGCAATACGAATTTTTCTAACTTTTTCGTTAATGTTTTAAATGTTCTCGATTTAGTCTTGAATCATTTTTAAAGTATTTTTAAAGCCTTGAGGGCTCGATGATTGTGTTTGAATGGTTTATGCTATGATTTATGAAATGTTTAGAGATGAATGTTTTTAAGTTACATTTTTACGGTAATGCTATGTGACCCTATTCTGGCAATAGATACGGGTTAAGGGTGTTACATTTAGTGGTATCAGAGCTACGATTTAGTCAATATTTGGACTAAACATAGTATGTAAGAGTCTACAAATACATGACTTTATATAACCTACAATAGTGTGATAACTCTTAACTCGATTTTTACTATGTTCTCATATAGATACAATGTCATCTAACCAAGCTGACTCTGATGAAGTTGAGAGTAACGAGCAAGTCTCCATTCATAGGGCATCATCAAGAGGAAGTAGGCCCATAGCTGAGGGCCGAGGAGGAGAGGCTAAGGGAGCCTTTTTGCAATTGATGAACGAATGGATTACCAAGTTCGTACAAACAAACCCAATGGTTTAACGACCTCTACCCCCACCTATTCCCCAACTGGTGCTTGTAGTTCCCCAGGGTTTGTGGAAACACAAAAATTCACACACTTTTTCATACCCTTTTTAACTTAATTTCATGCTAATTTGGTTAAATTCTTGTCGAAAAATAATTAACTTTTTATAAAATAATTAAAATGCACTTAAAGTATGAACATGTTGAAATTTAATTAATTTTATAATTATTTTTGATGAATTTTAGTTATTTTCAACAGATTTACACAAAGGGCAAAAAATGGCTTGGCGAACACTATTAGAAGCACAAAACCAAGAAGCAATTTGAAGTAGCCAGGTGAATTAATTTCCTGCCTAAGACGGTCCAATTATGTGTATTAATTCATAATATAATTAATTTTAATTTATACCCAATTTAATTTGGGCTAAATAAATTATTATTAATTAATTATGGAAAAATTGGTTCAGTTGAACCGAACCGATTGAACTAAACCGACTTCAACTAAATCAGCCAAGGATTAGGCAGCCCAAAACCGTCCATATCTAACCCAAATCAGCTTATTAGCTGATTAATTAAGCTTGCAAAGAAGCCCTTGAAAACTTGTCAAAGTTGCATTCAAGCCCCTCCACAATTGGTGGCTTTATGGATTTGCCCCAAGCCATATTTAGCATAGTTGAAGCCATCAAGTTTGCCACATAGATAGTAGGCCAAGGGGTTGCTCTTTGGCTACTACTTTTAGCAAATTTTAGCTGCCACATTTAGCTATAAAAAACCCCCTTGTCTGATCATTCAAAGCATCCCCCACTCACTCACATCTCTTCTCTCCTCTCTCATTTTCTCCTCTCATTTTCCCATTCCAAGTCCCTTGCTCTTGTGCCGATTTCTCCCCTTGAGAAAGGGTTCTTCTTCATCCATTTTTGAGCAGCAATTGAGTGTTCATAGAAGCCTTGATCGACGAGGACAACAAAGAACGAAGAACGGAGCAACCTAGTCAAGCCACAGAAAAACACCGGATTTGATTCTTGTTCCTTATCTCTTTAATTTTTGTTGTTCTTATAATGAACATATCTATGAATATTTATATTGTTGGAATGGTTAATTTAATCAGCTTTGTAACACCCCAAACCCAGCCTAGTGTTAGGGCCGCATTTGAAGATGTCACATTGAAGTGAGTTGTGAAAACTGTATATTTAATAGAAAAGTTTGTTAGTTTTAAAACCTTGTTCGTGATCTTTTGAGAAGCTAACTTGTTTAATCCATTTTCCAAATCATAGGTTTGTTTGGTATAACATGTATCATTCTAGGTCGTTATTACTGTAACGCCCCCACGCCCGAGACCGTCGCCGGAGTCGAGTATGAGGTGTTACTAAGCTTAATTTAACATTTTTAGAACTTTGGATTATTTGTTTCTACATTCACAGCTTTTAAGCTACTTGCGTCACAGTCACAAGAAAAATCATATCTTGAGCTACGAAACTCGAAATCAAGATTCGTAAATTTTACTTGAATCTAGACTCATATACCTATCTACTAATTTTTTTCTAGAATTTTTGGCTTAGCCAATTAGTACAGTTTATTAGTTAAAGTTACCCCTGTTTCAGGACTTGACTGGTTTGCCACTGTTTACTACGAACCACATTTCTCTCTGTAAAAAATTCATATGACTATGAAGTTTATTTCTAATAAAACTATACTAAATAAGGATTCTGAGAATATAAAATACACCACCTAATTATATCTTTAAAATTTATGGTGAATTTCTAAAGTTGGAACAGGGGATTCAAAAACTGCTATGACCCTGTTTCACCAAAATTCAAATATCTTTTAACATATAATTCCTTTACCTGTTTCATTTGTTTCATGTGAAACTAGACATAATAAGATTCAATTTTATATGTACTCCATCACCAAATTTAATTTCTATGATTTTTAGTAAATTTTCAAACTCATGTCAGTGTTGCTGCAGTATTCTGTTTATGGCAAATTTCATCCCTTTTATGAGTTTTTATACACTAAGTATCTTAATAATTTTCCTTAACATCAAACATAATCTAAACTAACCATTTTCATAATTTATCATTATCAAACATTTTCTCAACCATTCCATCACCATATCATAAGATCATTTACACAAAATAGGTATATTGCTATACATGCCATACTTAAATTTACAAGCCATTTACCAAAAGTCTTCAGGATAGTGTGATTGAGCCTTCGACCTATCCCGACTCCTGAGCTGGCTTGTCCAAAACTACAATGAGTAAGAAGGAGGGAGTATAAATGCTTAGTAAGTTCATATGCAAATAATAAGTAACATAACAAACGGTCATACCAATCAACATTAGCATGCATCACTAAAACACATATCACATTTCTAATCATTTTTCATCATCTTATTACCTTATCGTGATTGTATCAATACTCAACCCGAGGGTTAAATACATACCTGTCCAAAATATGCATTTCACATCACTTACCAATACGTCTCTTTACATCTCGAATATTCCTCCATTTGAGTATAACTTTACCCGTTGAACACATCGGAATATAATTCGGATACATGGATAACTTGCACATAAGTGCCATATATGCAATCAAGCAATCATGTAACCCGCCCATAAGCGAACTTGGACTCAACTCAACGAGCTCGGGCGTTCGCATCCATAAGTGAACTCGGACTCAACTCAACGAGCTCGGATGCCTAGTTACATCTCACGAACTCGGACTCAACTCAACGAGTTCGGATGCTCAACCATCCTAGTGACATGTCACTTGTATTCTAATCTATTCCTAAGGTTCAAACGGGATTTTCCTCGAACACATATCCTTGCCATCTTCCGTAAAATACCGAAACCAATACTCGGTAACACTTTATATTTAACAAATAATACAAATAATTTGCATTTTATTCGAAAATAACCACAAAGCATATATTTCATGATAAAAATCAGCATATCATATAATTAACATCAATAATTTAAAAAAAAGCAATTATACTACATTATTTACACATGAACTTACCTTGGTACCAAAATACAAAGATTTTGCAATTTAGTCCACAATCTTTTCTTTTCCTCGATTGAGGTCGATTCCATGTCTTTCTTGATCTAAAATAACACATTTAGCTTATTTAATACTCACATTATCAAATTAATCCTTAACTCAAATTTTGGCAAAATTACAATTTTACCCCTAAACTTTTACATATTTACATTTTTGCCCCTAGGCTCGGGATTAAACTTTATTCCTTATTCTTATGTTTTACAACATGCTGGTCACTTTTCTCTTCTATGGCAACATCAAATTCTCACTCTAACATGTACTTGTGACTATTAGGTATTTTTACCGATTAAGCCCTTTTACTCGTTTTTGCTTAAAATCGAGTAGTACAAGTTGTCTAACATAATTTAAAACTTCATATTCTACCATAAAACATCAAAATATACAAATTTCACCTATGGGTATTTTTCCAAATATAAACCCTAGGTTAAATTATTGCTAACACAAGCTTAATCGAGTTATCGGGATCTCAAAAACGTAAAGAACATTAAAAACGGTGTTTGGAATCACTTACTATGGAGCTTGGAAGCTTGAAACAAACCCTAGCTATGGAGAACCCTTGAAATTTCGGCCTAATGAAGAAGATGGACAAAAATTGGCTTTTAATTTTGTTTTTAATTCATTTTAATAACTAAATGACCAAAATGCCCTTACTACTAAACTTTCCAAAAATTCCTTCCATGTCCTAATTTTGTCCATGAACTTAAATTAGTCAAATTGCTATTTAAGACCTCCTAATTAATATTTCAATGCAATTTCATACTAAAAACTTCTAGAATGTAAATTTTGCAATTTATTCGATTTAGTCCCTACTTTCAATTTAAACACTTTAGGCATAGAATTTCTTCACGAAATTTTCACACAATCATGTAATCATATCATAAACCTCAAAATAATTATAAAATAATTATTTATATCTCGAATTTGTGGTCACGAAACCACTATTCCGATTAGGCCCTAATTCGGGATATTACAACTCTCCCCCCCTTTAAGGATTTTCGTCCTCGAAAATCTTACCGGTAAACAGATGTGGGTATTGATTTCTCCTAGTTTCTTCAGATTCCCATGTAGCTTCTTCTATTCCATGCCTTTGCCACAACACCTTTACAAGTGCAACATTTTTATTCCTTAGTTGTTTGACCTCTCGAGCTAAAATCTTAATCGGTTCTTCTTCGTAGGTCATATCTAGTTGTAGTTCAATTTCTATCGATGAAACTACATGTGAAGGATCCGAACGATACCGACGTAACATAGATACATGGAACACATCATGAATCTTCTCTAATTCAGGTGGTAATGCTAGCCGATATGCTACACGCGGACTTAATTTGCCCTTTCGTCCAAATCTAAGGACTTTCTTCCACGGGGATACTTTCAAAAACACTTTGTCACCAACTTGATATTCAATCTCTTTTCTCTTCAAATCTGCATACGATTTCTGTCTATCTGAAACAGCTTTCAAACAATCTTGAATCACTTTCACCTTTTCTTCAGTTTCTTTTATTAGATCAACTCCATAAATCTGATTTTCCTTGAGCTCTCGATCCAATATAAAGCGTTCGACACTTACGACCATACAATGCTTCATAAGGTGCCATTTTCAAGCTCGTCTGATAACTATTGTTGTAAGCAAATTCTACCAAAGGTAAATATCTTTCCCAACTTCCTTGAAATTCCAATACACAACATCCGAGCATGTCTTCAAGAATCGAATTACTCTTTTCGATTGTCCATCGGTTTGTGGATGAAAGGCGATCTTTGAAATTTAACTTTGTACCTAATGCTTCTTGTAACTTTTGCCAAAACCGTGAAGTAAATCTCGGATCTCTATCCGAAATGATTGACAAAGGTATTCCATGAAGTCTAACAATCTCACGGATATACAATTCAGCCAACTTATTAAGAGAATAATCTATACGCACTAGGAATAAAATGAGCCGATTTAGTCGATCTGTCAACTATTACCCGGATGGCATTTTTCTTCCCGGAGTTAACGGCAACCACGATATAAAATCCATGGTAATTCGATCCCATTTCCATTTAGGAACCATGATAGGCTGAAGTAATCCCGAAGGCACTTGGTGTTCAGCTTTCACCTGTTGACAAATTAAGCATTTGGACACAAACTCTGATATATCTCTTTTCATTCCATTCCACCAATACATTTTCTTTAAGTCATTATACATTTTCGTATTACTACTGATGAATCGAGAAATAACCACTATGTGCTTCTGTAGGATCTTTTGAATCAATTCCTCATTCTTTGGTACACAAATCCGATCTTTAAACATTAAACATCCATTAGAACCAATTCTGAAATCTGACTCTGTATCAACTTCACACTATTTTCTCTTGGCTTGCAAATCTTGATCATTTTTCTCAGCTTCACAAATCTCTTGTAAAAACATCGGTCTTGCTCTTAACTCGCTAGAATCGAACCATCATCGATACCTTTAATCGAGTGTTCATAGCTCTCAAAGCAAGCAGTAACTTTTCGCTCAAAGCATCGGCAACCACATTCGCTTCCTCGGATGATAATCAATAACAAGCTCGTAATCTTTCAATAACTCCAACCATCTTCATTGTCTTAAATTCAAGTCTTTTTGTGACATCAAGTACTTAAGACTTTTATGGTCGGTATATACCCGACACTTTTCACCATACAAATAATGTCGCCAAATTTTCAAAGCAAATACCACCGCAGCCAATTCCAAATCGTGAGTAGGATAATTCCTCTCATGAGGTTTTAATCGCCTCGAAGCATATGCCACCACTTTTCCTTCTTCCATGAGCACACACCCCAAACCATTTAGAGAAGCGTCACTATACACCACAAATTCTTTACCTGATTCGGGCTGTACTAACACTGGTGCCTCTGTTAATAACTTTTTCAATTCTCCAAAACTCTATTGACATTCTTCCGTCCATTCAAATTTAACATCCTTTCGGAGTAATCTAGTTATAGGAGCAGCAATTATAGAAAATCCATTTACAAACCGCCGATAATACCCAGCTAGCCCTAAGAAACTTCTAACTTCAGTTATATTTTTTGGTGGTTTCCAATCAACAATGGCTGAAATTTTACTAGGATCAACCCGTATACCATCACCTGAAACAATATGACCCAAAAATCCAACTTCTCGTAGCCAAAATTCACTTTTACTAAACTTAGCATACAGCTGCTTATCTCTCAAATTTTGTAAAACTATCCTCAAATACTCAGCATGCTCTGTATCATCTTTTGAATAAATTAAAATATCATCTATAAACACCACAACAAATTTGTCCAAGTATGGTCGGAATATGCGATTCATTAAATCTATAAACACAATGAGAGCATTTGTCAACCCGAATGGCATAACTAAAAATTCATAATGAACATACCTTGTTCTAAAAGCGATTTTAGGCACATCCGACTCTTTTACCCCATGATTGGTAATATACCGGATCTCAAGTCAATCTTTGAAAACCATGTCGCTCCTTTTAGCTGATCAAACAAATCATCAATTCTTGGCAACGGATATTTGTTTTTGATTGTCACCTTGTTTAACTGGCGATAATCAACACACAACCTCATAGAACCATCCTTCTTTTTCACAAATAACACGGGAGCACCCCAAGGTGAAAAACTCGGTCTCACAAAACCTTTATCAGTCAACTCTTGCAACTGCAACTTTAATTCCTTCAACTCTGCTGGTGCCATTCTATACGGAGCAATCGAAATCGGAGCTGTTCCCGGTATCAAATCAATACCAAATTCTACTTCCACGATCGAGGCAAACCCGGCAATTCTTCCGAAATACATCCGCAAATTCACACACAACCGGCACTGATTCAACTTTCTTTTCAACTTCTTTTGTATTAATTACATACGCCAAATAAGTTTCATAACCCTTTCTCAGATATCTTTGAGCCAACATTGAAGAAATCACACTAGATAATGCCTCTGATTTATCTGATTCAACCCGCAGAGTTTTACCATTTTCACACTTTAATTCTATAACCTTTTCTTTGCAATTTATTTTAGCATCATGCAATGTCAACCAATCCATACCCAAAATAACATCAAACTCATCAGACGGCAACAACATCAGGTCGGCCGGAAAGTAATGATCCCGAATCATTAAAGGACATTTCTTACATACTTTATCAACAGTCACACATTTGCCTAACGGATTCGATACTCTAATCATAAATTCTGTGTTCTCAACAGGTATATTCATACTAGACACCAATTTCATGCATACATATGAATGAGTAGAACCGGGATCAATCAAAGCAATAACATTAACATTATAGAGAGAAAATGTACCGGTAATCACATCGGTGAGGAAGCATCTTCACGCGCTTTAATAGCATAAGTTCTATTGGAGCCCTTCCTTCAGTCTAACTGGTGCATCCCTAGCTACATTCATTCTTACCGCTTGCTTCGCTCCCAGCTTTTCTTGGATATCTTCCTCTCGAATCGCCCCACTTGTTTTTGTATTCAAATTTTTCTTTTCAGCTCTCTCTCAGGCGATCTCTAATAAAATGATCCAGGAGAACCACATCGAAAACATTCATTTGCTCTACACGGACCAAAATGATTTTACCACACCGCTGGCACTCAGGTTTAACAAATCTCGAGTTCCCTACACTGGCTGCCGAAGTAGTCTGGGATTTAGGACCCACATTTTGCTTCTTATAATTCCCATATGATTGCCCAGTGAAGCTTGGGAACGAGGATTCATATTCCTTGACTTTCCAGTTCTTTGTGAAAATGAAGCGCTCATCGGTCTTTTCTTCCAATTTCTAGTCTCAGCCTCTACCTTTATCTTTTCTTTAAGTAATTCTTCGGCCTTACAAGCTCGATCAACCAATACTACCATTTCTTTTAATTCAAGAATTCCAACAAATACCTTGATGTCTTCGTTGAGCCCGTCTTCAAATCGTCGGCACATCTTGGCCTTTGTAGGAACATACTCTCTGGCATACTTACTTAATCGAACAAACTCTCTTTCATATTCTGTAACGGTCATATTACCTTGCTTCAGCTCAAGAAATTCTTTACGCTTTTGATCAATAAATCTTTCACTAAGATATTTCTTCCGAAACTCTTCTTGAAAGAATTCCCAAGTTATTTTCTCTTTCGGTACCACCGAAATCAAAGTCTTCCACCAATTATAAGCTAAATCCCTCAACAAAGATATAGCACATTTCAAACATTCTTCAGGTGTACAAGATAATTCGTCAAATACCCGGATAGAATTTTCAAGCGTAACTCGCTTTCTCAAAGCATCATCATCAATATTTGCTTTAAATTCTTCAGCCCCTTGCTTGCGAATTCTATCAACTGGAGTTCGTGAAATTTCATCAGATCCATACCTTGAGGCGTGGGGAAGTGCAGGTTGAGGAATTGGGGAGGTGGGGAGGTTGTACATTTGGGTTCGCATTTAACGAACTCGAGTGTACCATGCACTCATCATTTGGAGAAAGGCTTCACGACCCTTTCTCCTCCTCTCTGACCACAGTAGGAGGTGGATTTTCAGTCGGCGCTACTCCTTTAGCCGGAGCTGGCGCATTACTCTCTACTTCATCTGCCACAGCTGGATTGGGATCCATTTACTATAAAAAAATCATTTAAATGGTCAGAAGTCGTCACACTATCACAATTTATACATATGGCATGTATAGCAAAATTCGTACAAACAACACGTAGTCCGAGAACCGACTAAACCTACTCTGATACCACTTAATGTAACGCCCCCACGCCCGAGACCGTCGCCGGAGTCGAGTATGAGGTGTTACTAAGCTTAATTTAACATTTTTAGAACTTTGGATTATTTGTTTCTACATTCACAGCTTTTAAGCTACTTGCGTCACAGTCACAAGAAAAATAATATCTCGAGTTACGAAACTCAAAATCAAGATCCGTAAATTTTCCTTGAATCTAGACTCATATACCTATCTACTAATTTTTTTCTAGAATTTTTGGTTTATCCAATTAGTACAGTTTATTAGTTAAAGTTACCCCTGTTTCAGGACTTGACTGGTTTGACCTCTGTTTACTACGAACCACATTTCTCTCTGTAAAAATTTCATATGACTATGAGGTTTACTTATACTAAAACTATACTCAATAAGGATTCTTAGGATATAAAATACACCACCTAATTATATCTTTACAATTTATGGTGAATTTCTAAATTTGGAATAGGGGATTCAGAAACTGCTATGACCCTGTTTCACCAAAATTCAAATATATTTTAACATATAATTCCGTTACCTGTTTCATTTGTTTCATGTGAAACTAGACATAATAAGCTTCAATTTGATATGTACTCCATCACGAAATTCAATTTTTATGATTTTTAGTAAATTTTCAAACTCGTGTCAGTGTTGCTGCAGTATTCTGTTTATGGCAAATTTCATCCCTTTTATGAGTTTTTATGCACTAAGTATCTTAATAATTTTCCTTAACATCAAACATAATCTAAACTAACCATTTTCATAATTTATCATTATCAAACATTTTCTCAACCATTCCATCAGCATATCATAAGATCATTTACACAAAATAGGTATATTGCTATACATGCCATACTTAAATTTACAAGCCATTTACCAAAAGTCTTCCGGATAGTGTGATTGAGCCTTCGACCTATCCCGACTCCTGAGCTGGCTTGTCCAAAACTACAATTAGAAAGAAGGAGGGAGTAAGCATAAATGCTTAGTAAGTTCATATGCAAATAATAAGTAACATAACAAACGGTCATACCAATCAACATTAACATGCATCACTAAAACACATATCACATTCCTAATCATTTTTCATCATCTTATTACCTTATCGTGATTGTATCAATACTCAACCCGAGGGTTAAATACATACCTGTCCAAAATATCCATTTCACATCACTTACCAATACGTCTCTTTACATCTCGAATATTCCTCCATTTGAGTATAACTTTACCCGTTGAACACATCGGAATATAATTCGGATACATGGATAACTTGCACATAAGTGCCATATATGCAATCAAGCAATCATGTAACCCGCCCATAAGCGAACTCGGAATCAACTCAACAAGCTCGGGCGTTCGCATCCATAAGTGAACTCGGACTCAACTCAACGAGCTCGGATGCCTAGTTACATCTCACGAACTCGGACTCAACTCAACGAGTTCGGATCTCAACCATCCTAGTGACATGTCACTTGTATTCTAATCTATTCCTAAGGTTCAAACGGGATTTTCCTCGAACACATATCCTTGCCATCTTCCGTAAAATACCGAAACCAATACTCGGTAACACTTTATATTTAACAAATAATACAAATAATTTGCATTTTATTCGAAAATAAACACAAAGCATATATTTCATGATAAAATTCATCATATCATATAATTAACATCAATAATTTAAAAAAAACAATTATACTGCATTATTTACACATTAACTTACCTTGGTACCAAAATACATAGATTTTACAATTTAGTCCACAATCTTTTCTTTTCCTCGATTGAGGTCGATTCCACGTCTTTCTTGATCTAAAATAACACATTTAGCTTATTTAATACTCACATTATCAAATTAATCCTTAACTCAAATTTTGGCAAAATTACAATTTTACCCCTAAACTTTTACATATTTATATTTTTGCCCCTAGGCTCGGGATTAAACTTTATTCCTTATTCTTATGTTTTACAACATGCTGATCACTTTTCTCTTCTATGGAAACATCAAATTCTCACTCTAACATGTACTTGTGACTATTGGGTATTTTTACCGATTAAGCCCTTTTACTCGTTTTTGCTTAAAATCGAGTAGTACAAGTTGTCTAACATAATTTAAAACTTCATATTCTATCATAAAAAATCAAAATACACAAATTTCACCTATGGGTATTTTTCCAAATATAAACCCTAGGTTAAATTATTGCTAACACAAGCTTAATCGAGTTATCGGGATCTCAAAAACGTAAAGAACATTAAAAACGGGGTTTGGAATCACTTACTATGGAGCTTGGAAGCTTGAAACAAACCCTAGATATGGAGAACCCTTGAAATTTCGGCCTAATGAAGAAGATGGACAAAAATTGGCTTTTAATTTTGTTTTTAATTCATTTTAATAACTAAATGACCAAAATGCCCTTACTACTAAACTTTCCAAAAATTCCTTCCATGTCCTAATTTTGTCCATGAACTTAAATTAGTCAAATTGCTATTTAAGACCTCCTAATTAATATTTCAATGCAATTTCATACTAAAAACTTCTAGAATGCAAATTTTGCAACTTATTCGATTTAGTCCCTACTTTCAATTTAAACACTTTAGGCATAGAATTTCTTCACGAAATTTTCACACAATCATGTAATCATATCATAAACCTAAAAATAATTATAAAATAATTATTTCTATCTCAGATTTGTGGTCACGAAACCACTATTCCGATTAGGCCCTAATTCGGGATATTACAATTACACTTTAAAGTATTGTTGTTACGGAAGCTTTTAAAACGATTTACGCGGCTTGATAGTTGAAAATCATTTGCTTTTAGAAAAACCGAATCCTACGACTATCAGGTTTAAATCAATTTAGTAAAATTCCCAAATAAAAACAAAAACTTAAAAACAACCTTATTACATAAAATACCCCCAACCAAACTACTTTTACTAGAAACAAAATGAAGTTTTAAATAGTGGTGTGGCCGCCTCCGAGTCCCTCGCAGCACCAACCCTCCTAAGGTTACCTGGACAGTTAAACAGAAAAGGTAAGTTATGAAACTCAATGTGTAATCCTTATTAATAAACAGACAAACATACAGTATGAATAGTATGGGCTTAATCCCATTTCAACAGTGATATCAGTGTGGGCCTTAGCCCAATTCAGTACAGTACCAGAAATGCATAAAAGATCCTACCCAACCATCTGCTACACTCCACTCTGTCCAGCCCTACACTCCATGTAGGGTATAATCGACCCCCGCATCCCTATACTCTAGAATAAAGTACCAGTTTCGGTACTAACAGTATTTGCAGCAGAGCTGCCAAAAATAGGCTTATAGCCTTTCAGTACACTTCCTCCAATGATATATATATCCCACCGTATGCAATGTAACATAATATAAATGTACATACAATAAGAATGGCATGCTCAAACAGTCTTACATCACATGGGGGTATTTTCGTCATTTGCCTTATAGCGGTAAAATCGTCAATTCATAACTTAGGGTTTAGGTACAGTTACTGACCCAACAATAGGTCCACAGTCGTCTCGAGCGACCCGTGTAACCTTAACAGAAAAATAGTATTAATGGGCCCAAGCCCATTGTACGGCCTATATGGGCCCACACGCTCATGTGGCCCAACAAGCCCAAGTAATGGCCTTGGCCGTGCTTGCTACACAGCCAGCCGAACAGTCTCCACACATTCGTGCGGTTTGCTTGTGCGGGGGGGCCTACATAGCCCATCTCGGCCTAAAGTGACCCAAACTGACCCGTGCTCACGAGATCGCTTGTGGTGGTCTCTACAGTCACATGCTCGCGTTTATATGCTCAGACGTCCACACGAACGTGCATTCGTTCGCGTGACAAATATGTGTACAGTTTTTTGGCTTTTTTCGTGTAACGGTTGAGACAATGTGATTACACACCTATTATGGAATCATAGCCGTACTGCCACCGAGATTGAAAACATATAATCAACCATATCATTTCATTAGTCTAACACCCTCGTCAATCCATAACCATACTGTTATTGTTTACAAACACTTTAACCAGAACCTTACTTACCAACAATAATCGCCGCCCCTCCTTATTTCATGGCACAAATTCCCCTCCAACACTTGACCCTTCAAGAAGAGCAAATTAATTAATAAGAATCTGAAATCCCATTTAAACCCATGTAGATCTTTAACACTTACCAATAAAGGAGTAGACACTTGTAGAAGAAAGTAATCAGCTCACACCTTGTTTAAGGAGATTGAATCCCTAGTTATAAACGTACAAAAGAGAGTGTTAAAACAAAAGACGTTTCCCCTTGATAAGAAAGAAAAGTAACTACTCGACCAAAGAAGAACATAAGCCAAACCTTCAAGAGAAAACCACATGAGGTTCTATTAGGAAATACTTACCAACACACAAGGGATTTCGACAGTCCCATAGCAAGAAACGGTTACGTACAGTGAAAAACAGAAGAGAGGATGAGAAGAAGAAGAGAAAAATGCTATCTAGGCCCTGACAAGGTTCGGCCAAAGAAGAAATAGAGAACAAAAGCAAAACAAAAAGAATCAGTTTTCCCCAAACAAGGCTCAAAACCGAAACAAAAGGGTGAGAGAAAAGGGACCAAGGATATTCGGCCAAAAGAAAACTGGAGAACACAATTGCCAAATCTCAAGAGTGCAAAGAATGAGAGAACTAATCAGTAAAATCGAATAGCACATGCAAACTAAAAAGAAAACCCCCAACACCAAACTGGAAAGAGAGAAGAAGAAAAAACAAAACCAATGGCTTGCAAAAACACTTTAGTCAAATTCCTTAATGCCACAAACCCCAAGTTTGGCTCTCTATCACACTCTCCCCCGACTCCCCCATAACTTCTCCTAAAATCTCTGCACACTTCCCTCAACCTGATCACTATCCAAATCGCTCCATTATCTTCTAGATTCTCTCTCACAACCACCCATTCAAGCTCATTCAAACACTTCAATTTCAGTCAACCTAGAACTCTCCCATGACACAGTAGCAAAAAGATCATCCTTGTGCACAACATGGCTTGAACTCCAAACCTCCAAGATCACTCCACACGCCCCTTACCACTAGACCGCACTCTCTTCTTATGCCATACTTACCCAGCTTAATTTAAAAGACCAACTAGCCAAAGATAGGTTTAACTCAAACAAAAAGCAAAATTTTGTACAAGCCACTACTTGAACTCAAGACCTCTCCAGTACCTCTCAAGACACTCAACCATTGGAACGCTTAACCAACACAACATACAAAAATAAAGACCTAATATTTTTGGGGCGTTACAATCTTAGCTTGAATTTAATTCGTGTTGGTTTGATTGCATTTCATCTGCTTGGATTATTAAAATTGTGTTTATGTTGTTATAGGCCTTGGTAAAATGCTTGATTAAGTAAAATCATGCCTAAGTTATTCTTGCATTACAATTGTTAGGTAACTAATGAATTAATTATTTAAACAGATTGAAATTGTAATTAATTGACATAATACTTAACCAGTGGATGTTTATTCTTCTAAGGTAGCTGAAGGTTAAATTAGCAATGTATCTGGCGATACACTTGCCTTGCATAACTTGCAAGATTATTGTGATTAAACTGTTTCAAGGTAAGGATACCTTGTTACCTCACATAGTCTTTTATATGCTCATTAGACTTAATTAATCGTTTGAATTGACATAGGGATATGCAAGAGATTAGTTCAATTTAATGAGTATGTATGTGCCATAGCATGTTTGCTTATTAAAATCTATTTAATCATTTGAATTAACATAGGGATATGTTAAGAGATGAATGGATTTATGTAAGTGAGTATGTTCATAAGTTAGCAGATTACCGAGTTGCCGTGAATTTATTCGTAACAACATAAGCATGAGTTTAATAATTCTAAGTTAAAGAAATATAATTAAATCAACACAATTATGTCATCTTGATTAAATCATATTTTGAAATCGTGCATTTGAGATTTATTTATTTGTTTTACTTAATTAAAATCTTAGTTTTTAATCAACCATTTCAAACAAAATATTTTTCCTCACCAAGGTGTTTTAAATAGCATTCATAAATAATTCTTTTTACAGTCTCTGTGGGTACGATAACTCGACATTTACTTGTCACTTTATTACTTGTTGCGATTGTGTACACTTGCATATTTTCGTCGTTTCAAGTTTTTGGCGCCGCTGCCGGGGACTATTTTAAAAATTCATTATATGTGAATTTGTTAGTTTTACATTTTGGTTTATTTTTCTATTCAATTTTTAACTAAATTAATTTTTTTGAGATTATTTCAGGTGTTTATGAGTATTGACAAAATCATCGATCTACTCCCTATAGACCCTGAGATAGAAAGAACTTTTCGAGAGCGAAGAAGACAAGCAAATCAAAGAAGGACCGAAGAAATGAACTTTGAAAATCCAAATCAGGGAAATGGAGCAAACCCTACTCAAAATCCTATCCTTATTACTGATGATAGGGGTAGAGCTTTAAGACAGTATGCCATGCCAGTGTTTAATGATCTTAATTCGGGTATTAGGAGACCCGAAATCGAGGCACAACAGTTCGAGTTAAAGCTCGTCATGTTCTAGATGCTTTAGATAGTGGGCTGGAAACACAAAAATTTAAATACTTTTTCATACCCAATTTTACTTAAATTCAGGCAAATTCGATTAAATTATTGTTGAAAAATAATTAAATATTATAAAATAATTAAATCGTGTTAAAAATATGAACATGGTGAATTTATTTAATTTTATACTTAATTTTGATTAAATTTGACTATTATTGCCAAATTCGTGCAAAGGGCGAAAATTAGCTCGGCTAACACTGCTGGAAGCACAAAACTGAGAAGTAATTTGAAGTATCGAGACACGTTAATTTCCACCCTAAGACAGTCCAAAAATGTGTATTAATTCATAAATTAATTAATTTTAATTTATTCCCCATTTAATTTGGGTTAAATAAATTATTTTTAATTAATTATGGAGAAAGGGCCCAGCTGAACCGCACCGGTCGAGCCAAATTGGGTGAACCGAACCAGCCACTAAATGGGCAGCCCAGAACTGTCCATATGCTGACCCAAATCAGCATTTTAGCTGATTAAACATGCTTGCAAAAAGGCCCTCAAAAGACTTCTAAATTGCATTCAAACCCCACCTTAATTTATGGCTTTATAGATTTGCCCCAAGCCTAAAATAGCAAAGTTGAAACTCTCAACTTTGCCATGTGTGTGGCCGGCCAAGGGAGGTCTCTTTGGCTGCTGGAATTTTCTATTTTTAGCATCCACAATCACCTATAAAAGCCACCCCTTTCTGATCATTCAAAGCATCCCTCACTTCACATCATTCTCTCATTCCCTTTCTCACTTTTCTCTCATTATTCCATTCCATTCCCTCTTGTTCAAGTGCCGATTTCTTCTCTTGGGAAAGAGACTTTCATCATCCATTTGGAGCAGCAATTTAGGTGTTCATAAGCCACCTTGATAGCCAAGGCCAACGAATAACGAAGAGCGGAGCAATTAGTCAAGCCACGGAGAAACACCGAATTTGCTTCTTGTTCCCTATCTCTTTAAATTTTGTTGTTGTTTTGACAACCATGATTATGAATATTTATTCTATTGAAATGGTTATTTTAATCAATTCAGCTTAAATTATGTTTATGTTGGGTTGATTATTTTCTATCTGCTTAAATTGTTAAAATCGTGTTTATGTTGTTATAAGCCTCGGTAAGATGCTTGATTAAGTAAAATCATGCCTAAGTTATTCTTGCATTACGACTGTGAGGTAACTAATGAATTAATTATTTAAACGGATTGCAATTGTAATTAATTGACACAGTACTTAATCAGTGCAGGTTTATTCTTCTAAGGTAGCTGAAGTTTAAATTAGCAATGTATCTGGCGATATTATTGCCTTGCATAACTTGCAAGATTTTTGTGATTAAATTGTTTCAAGGTAGGGATGTCTTGTTACTTCACATAGCCTTTTATATGCTTATTGGATTTAATTAATCGCTTGAATTGACATAGGGATATGCAAGAGATTGGTTCAATCTAATGAGTATGTATGTGCAATAACATGTTTGCTTGCTAGAATCTGTTTAGTTGGTTGAATTGACATAGGAATATGTCAAGAGATGAATGGATTTTTTTATGTAAATTTGTTCATAAGTTAGCAAATTACCGGGTTGCTGTGAAATTATTCGTACAAATATGAACATAAGTTTAATAATTCTAAGTTAAAGAATTATAATTAATCCAACACAAGTATGTTACATTGATTGAATCTTATTTAAAATCATGTATTAGAACCACTTTGTTTTATTTTAATTATCTACTTAGTTTTTAAATATTTTTTGACCATCTTTCAAAATCAAATTATTTTTACCTTGCCAAGGTGTTTTACAATTAATTTCATAAATAATTCTTTTTACAGTCCCGGTGGGTAAGATAACTCGACATTTACTTGTCACTTTATTACTTGTTGTGATTGTGTACACTTGCACATTTTTCCATTGTTCCAAGTTTTTGGCACCGTTACCGGGGACTGTTTTAAAAAAAAAAGCCATTATTTGTGAAATTGTTAGTCTTACATTTTGGTTTATTTTCCTGTTTAATTTTTTTAACTCACTTAATTTTTCTTCGATAATTTCAGGTGCTTATGAGTATTGGCTAGATCATTGACTTACTCCCTGTAGACCATGAGATAGAACGAACCTTTCAACAGCGAAGAAGACAAGCGAATCAAAAAAGGACTGAAGGAATGAATTTCGAGAATATAAATCAAGGAAATGGAGCAAACCTTACTCAAAATCCTATCCTTATTGCTGATGATAGGGATAGAGCCTTAAGACAATATGATGTGCCAGTATTTAACGATCTTAATCTGGGAATTAGGAGACCCAAAATTGAGGCACATCAATTCGAGCTGAAGCCAGTCATGTTTCAGATGCTTCAGACAATGGGCCAATTCAGTGGAATGCTTACTGAAGATCCTCATCTTCACCTAAGACTATTTATGGAGGTGAGCGACTCTTTCAAATTAGCTGGAGTTACCGAAGAGCATTACAATTGAAGTTGTTCCCGTACTCACTAAGGGACAGATCTCGAGCCTGGTTGAATTCGTTGCCACCAAACTCAATCTCTATATGGCAAGAGTTAGTCGAAAGATTCCTCATGAAGTATTTCCCGCCTAGCAAGAATGCTAAGTTGAGGAATGAGATCACTGCCTTCCAACAAATGGATGATGAGTCCTTGTATGAGGCATGGGAACTATACAAAGAACTATTACGAAAATGCCCTCATCACGGAATCCCACATTGCATCCAACTTGAGACATTTTATAATGGTCTCAATGCTCACACGAGGATGGTAGTGGATGCTTCTGCTAACGGTGCTCTCCTTTCTAAGTCTTATAATGAGGCTTATGAAATCATCGAGAGCATTACCAGTTAGCTTTCACTTCACTGGAATACATGAGGTGGACGCTTTCACTTCACTCGCATCTCAGGTATCTTCAATATCTTCAATGCTTAAGAATCTTACCATTAATGGGTCTAATAGTTTTGCAGCCCAACCACCTCACCAATTTGAGAGTATAGCCTTCGTTTATTATGAGGAGGGGCATTTATTTGAAGAATGTCCATCAAACTCCGAGTTCGTATATTACATGGGTAACCAGAACCAAAATTGAAGAAGGCAAGGACTGCAATCCAACTTCTACAACCCATCGTGGCGAAACCACCCGAATTTTTCCTAGAGTAACCAAGGGGCTGGAGCCAATAACAACTATACTCAACCTAGACCGACTCAGCTGCCTAGCTTTTCCCAACAAGTTCAGAACCCGGCTCAAGCTTAACCATCCAATAGTTTGGAGAATCTGCTGAAGGCATACATGACGAAGAATGATGCCTTAATTCAAAGCCAAGCAGTTACATTGAAGAATCTGGAAAACCAAACGGACCAGCTTGCAACTGAACTTAGGAACCGACCACAAGGTGTTTTACCTAGTGATACGAAGAATCCAAGAAATCTGGGGAAGGAACATTGCAAAGTGTTAACACTGAGGAGCAAAAAGACAGTAGAGCCCAACACTATCGAAGCTGAAAAGGAGCCAGCTGATGCTCAAGATTTAGAGGAAGTTCAATCGAGTGTTGAAATTCTAGTTTCACAAGAACCAGAATCTACAAAACCCGACAAGGTAATTTCAGAACCAGCCAATTCTGATTGACTAACAACTCCGTTAGATGCAGAATTACCGCAGAAAATGAATCAACCAGTTCCAGTAAAGAAACCACCACCACCCTACCCTCAAAGACTTTAGAAGTAGAAGCAGGAAATTCAATTCAAGAAATTCCTAAACGTACTCAAGCAACTTCACATCAACATCCCGTTGGTTGAAGCACTTGAGCAAATGCCGAACTACGTCAAGTTCATGAAGGATATCCTGTCCAAAAAATGAAGACTCAGAGAATTTGAGATGGTAGCTCTAACAAAGAAATGCAGTGCATATCTTTAAGACAAACTACCCCCAAAGCTGAAGGATCCTGGATGTTTTACCATACCTTGCAACATTGGAGCAACATATTGTGGTAAGGTATTATGTGACTTGGGTGCAAGTATAAGCTTGATGCCTATGTCAATATTTAGAAAGTTGGGGATAGGTGAAGTCAGACCTACTACGGTTACACTTCAACTAACGGATCGATCCTTAGCACATCCAGAAGGTAAAATTGAGGACGTATTGGTACGTGTAGATAAATTTATCTTTCTTGTTGATTTTGTTATTCTAGATTTTGAAGTAGACAAAGAAGTGTCGATTATCCTAGGAAGACCATTCTTCGCAACCGGAAGGACCCTTATAGTGTGCAGAAGGGCGACCTTACGATGCGTGTTTAGGATGATCATGTAACATTTAATGTTTTTAAGTCTATGCAATTTCCTAATATAATTGATGATTGTTCTGCAGTATCCGATTTAGAGGATTTAATAGTGGAAAAGGTGCTCAACTATGTTGAAGATCCATTGGAACAAATTTTAACATCAGACCCTCCAAATGATGAAGAGGAGGATGAACACTTAGCTTTGTTAGAGGCTAATCAAAGGGGATTTAATCCACATTGCCATTTCGAATCTTTGGATTTAGAGAAAAGGGAGTATGCCCAACCAAAAGTGTCAATTGAGGAACCACCTAAATTAGAACTCAAGGTATTACCTTCACATTTAAAATATGTTTATTTAGGTAACTCTTCTACTTTGCCTGTGATTATTTCAGCAGAATTAACCACTGAGCAAGAAGAGAAACTCATCTTGGTGTTGAAACAATTCAAGAAGGCTATCAGATGGACCATAGCCAATATCCATGGTATTAGTCCATCTGTATGCATGCATAAGATTATCCTAGAAGATGGCGAAAAAGGGACGATTGATGGACAACGAAGACTGAACCCCATCATGAAGGATGTGGTGAAAAAGGAAATTATCAAGTGCTTAGATGTGGGTATCATTTATCCCATCTTAGACAGTTCGTGGGTAAGTCCGGTCCAGTGTGTGCCAAAGAAGGGAGGTATCACAGTCGTAAAAAATGAGAACAATGAGTTGATACCAACTAGAACAGTTAAGGGATGGAGGATTTGCATCGACTACCAGAAGCTGAACAAGGTGACTAGGAAAGATCACTTTTCTTTGCCGTTCTTGGACCAGATGCTGGATAGACTCGCGGGGTGAGACTATTACTATTTTCTTGACGAATACGCGGGGTATAATTAGATTATGGTAGCACTAGAAGATCAGTACAAGACAACGTTCACCCGCCCATATGGTACATTTGTATTTAGATGCATGCCATTTGGTTTATGTAATGCACCTGCTACATTTCAAAGATGTATGATGTCTATTTTTACTGACATGGTTGAAAAATATTTGGAAGTTTTTATGGATGACTTTTCATTGTTCAGAGATACTTACGATGATTGCTTAGCCAATCTAGCTAAGGTACTAAGACGATGCGAAGAAACAAACCTAGTACTTAACTAGGAAAAGTGCCATTTCATGGTACGAGAAGGAATTGTTCTAGGGCATCGGATAACGAGATATGGAATCGAGGTAGACAAAGAAAAGGTAGATGTTATTGATAAGCTTCCACCTCCAACATTTGTAAAGAGTGTTAAGAGCTTCTTGGGTCACGCCGGGTTCTATCGAAGATTTATCAGGGACTTCTCCAAAATTGCTAAACCCTTATGTAAATTATTAGAGAAGGATACGACGTTCAAGTTCAATGATGAATGCTTAACAACTTTCAAAGATTTAAAGAGTCAATTAGTTACGAGACCCATAATTATCACACTAGACTGGGATCTACCATTTGAGTTAATGTGTCACGCAAGCAATTTCACGATAGGGGCTATCATGGGCCAACGAAGGAAGAAAGTTTTTCATCCCATCTACTATGCAAGCCGGACTCTTATAGGAGGTCAATTGAACTATACGGTAACAGAGAAAGAGTTACTTACTATTGTATTTGCTTTTGACAAGTTTTGATCTTATCTTGTAGGTACCAAAGTAACTTTTTATACAGACCACTCGGCAATCAAGTACTTACTCGCCAAGAAAAATGCTAAGCCGAGATTGATCCAGTGGGTGCTTCTACTTCAAGAGTTCGATCTAGAAATTCAAGACCGGAATGGAGTAGAAAACCAAGTAGAAGATCACTTGTCCAGATTGGAGCTGCAAAAAGGGAATTCTCCTAATATACCGATTCAGGAAACATTCCCAGATGAACATATATTGAAGGTAAGTCATGTCCATAATACCCCTTGGTTTGTTGATATTGCTAACTATTTAACTTGTGGTTTGATGCCAATTGATAAGATGTATCAACAAAGAAGAAAGTTTCTTCACGATGTGAAGTACTATTTTTGGGAAGAGCCATACTTGTTTAAAAGGTGTGTAGATCAGATGATCAAGAGATGCATGGCAGAAGATGAAGTACAAAAGATTTTATACCATTGTCACTCAGCTCCGAGTGGGGGACACTTCAGAGGTACTCGTACGATGGCCAAAGTATTGCAAGCTAGATTCTTTTGGCCAACACTATTCAAGGATGCATATGCATACGTAAAAAGCTGTGACCGACATCAAAGGGTCAAAAATGTCACCAACAGAAATGAGATGCCTCAAACAAACATCATTGAGGTAGAATTGTTCGATGTATGGGGTATTAACTTTCTTGGTCCATTCCCTCTGTCTTTTGGTCACAAGTATATATTGGTAGTAGTAGACTGTGTGTCCAAATGGGTTGAGGCTGAAGCTTATCCAACAAACGATGCTAGGGTTGTAATTAAGTTCTTGCAGAAACACATGTTCACAAGGTTTGGAACCCCAAGAGCTATCATTAGTGATGAAGGGTCCCACTTTGTGAACAAGTGGTTGAAATGGTTATTAGACAAGCATGGACTAACACACAAGGTTGCAACTGCTTACCATCCGAAGACGAATGGGCAAGCTGAACTGGAAAATAAAGAGATCAAAGGCATACTTGAGAAGGTAGTCTGCCCAAACCGACGAGATTGGTCCAAAAGGCTGGACGATGCTTTATGGGCTTATAGAATAGCATACAAGACACCTTTAGGGATGTCACCCTACAGGTTGGTCTTTGGGAAAGCATGTCATCTACCCTTAGAGTTAGAGCACAAGGCTTACTGGGATTTTCGACAACTCAACTTGGATCTTAAGCTAGCTAAAGAGAAACGGATGCTTCAACTCAATGAGCTAGAGGAACTCCGGCTATTCTCCTATGAAAATGCCAAATTACTCAATGAAAGACTTAAGAAATGGCATGACAAGCACATTTGAGTTCGAGAATTTGAAGCAGGTCAGTGAGTTTTGTTATTTAATTCCAGACTAAAGTTCTTTCCAGGTAAGCTAAAATCATGTTGGTCCGGTCCATTGAAGATTCATTGCGTCTATCCATACGGAGTTGTCGAGCTCCAAGGTAAGGGAGGTAATTTTCAAGTTAATGCTCAGAGCTTGAAACACTATTGGGGAGATAAGATTGAACGGAATGAAATTTCATTCATTTTATCGGATGTTTAAAATTTTCTTATTTTCAGTTTTAATAAAAGATTTAGAGTATATTTTTAGGATCAATATGTTTAAATAAATTATGTCTAGGAGATTGGAACTTAAGCGGGACCGCTTGTGACCCCTCCAATCTTTCCTGGGAATTGATTTTAACATAATTTTCCTAAAAATTATTCTCTAAATAGAAATTTTAATCTTTGACTTTTCAAATAAAAAGATCAATTTTGATCCGAGCCTTAAATTGCAACTCAATTCCAAATTTTCATTAAGTCTAGGGACTTAATTAAAATATTTTTAAAATTTGGTTGCTCTTTCCGTAAATAATAAAAATTAGAAGCCTCTTTTGCAAATATTTTCAAAAGGCTTCTAGAATAAATGTTCTTACTTTAAAAAAATGATAATTATTAATATATAATTATACCCATTATAATATATATTAATTATTTTCAATTTTTGGGTTTTATTTGGTAAGTTTTTATAATAAGATGATAATATTTAATATATAATTATATCTATTATAATTTATATATTAATCTTTATCAGTTTAGCATAAAATTAAGATTTTATCTTTATTTGAATAAATTAAATAGCGATTAATAATTTAATATGCTTATATCTAATTATTAATTGTTGTTATCTTTATATAGGATTAGAACTTAGAATTTTTTTTCTTTTAAGAATTCTACTCTAATTCCTATTTCTCCCTCTATAAATACCACCCATCTTCCCATTCATCTAACACTTAAAACCCAAAGCACCAAAATACCAAAGTATCGAAACCCCAAGCAACAGCAGCACCAAGCAGTCAGCCAGCACACGCCCAGCTCCATCGCACGCACATCCCGTGCACAACCCACACGTTGCCTCGACCGGCCCCAGCCTCAGCTCGCGCCAGGCCCTCACCCCGCGCGCGGTACCTGCCCTCCGCACCGTCCTGCGCGTGCCCAAGTCCTACCTGCTGTCGAACGCCCGTGTTGCTGATTGCTAGCAACCCTGCCGCGCACTGCTCCCACATGCACCATGCCCGTACACCCATCTGTTTCTTCATTATTATTATTAATTTCTAGAGTTCTTATTTTTTTACAAAAAAGGTGGTAAGACGTAGTTTCTCTTAATTTTTTTAATTCTATTAATTAATTTTTCAATTCATTGAATAATTAATAATTTTTATTCAATTTTATTGAGAAACTAATTTTTTCCATCTTATGATCAGATTAAACATGCCTCGTAAGAGAACTCGTGCATCTGCTCAAATTGATGAAACACAAAACAAATTCCACTGTGAAGAAGCCAAAGTGAGATACAAAAGTATCTTCAAAAATCAATGGATGCATCCAGAAAAAAGATTCACTTTAAAGGAGACAATTATCGAGACTTTATGGCACGTATTCCTCAAGTTGCTGAAACCCTCAATTGGGAGTTGTTTTGTGAAAAGAGACCTAGTGTGGATGAGGAACTAGTTCGTGAGTTCTATGCAAATTTAACTTCATGCGAGATGACAGAAGTTCCAGTTCTCGGAATCAAGGTACCGATAAATTCAAATGCTATTAATGAGTTCTTTGAATTACCAGATTTCGAAAACGATGAATATTCCACATTGATGTGCAATATCAAGCCTGAAAATTTGCAAGAAATTCTTGAGGAACTGATAGTTCCAGGTTCTATATGGACTGTGTCAAAACAAGGAATCCACACTTGATGATGAGAATATTTCACGACACTTGTGAAGGTATGGTTTTACTTCATCCGATTCAGCCTTATGCCTAGCTCACATGGGACTACGATCTCATTAGAGCGAATGGTCTTATTGTAATCGATTCTAACTGGTAAGACCATTGATGTGGGGAAGATCATCTTGAGGGAGATACGGAATTGTGCCGTTAAACGCTCTAGCCCTGCTCACTTCCCCTTTACAATAACTATTTTATGCTTGAAGGCTGAAATTCTTGCGAATGTAAGACAGGGTATAGCCAAGGCATAATCACGGATTGGGACCTTTACCGAGTGGCTGGAGACTCAGTTCTACAGCAACGAGTTGAAGTAAGTGAGGAACCAGAGGACCCTGATGAAGAAGAAGATCCCACGATGCAATCATTTGATGTCCCTGATAAAGTAGAATCAGTGGAGCCAGAAGTTGAACTTGATGCTGAAACTTCAATGTTTAGAGCTCAATCACCGAGCCCAAACCTTCGAGATGAGCTATCAAAATTGATGGACTTAATGCAAAATATGCAATGGCAGCAACAAGCTTACTGGAGATACTCAAAAATAAGGGATGACTCGATGAGAAGTGCTTTTAAGAAAATATACAATGACCCATTTATTTGCATGCCTAAGTTTCTAGATTTCATATTTGAACCATAGAGTTCATTATCAAAGAAAGAGCGAAGCGATTCATGCAAAGGCAATAGTGATGGAGCAAAAGATTAGTCAAATTCGAAAGGGTCTGCCAATAAATAAAGGGAGGATCTTGACTTTAATTTATTTTTGTTCTTAGGAATAAGTTTAATTAGGAATTTTTTATTTTTGCATAATAAAATAAGAGAGGAAAATCATTAATAAAATGTGAGAAAGTAACAAAATTTAAACTGTGGCAATAGATATATACATGTCCAGGATTAGATTTAGAAAGAGCTTGGTACTGAAGCAGTCAAATTGACTCACCTCCTCTTTTCTAAAATCCTACCTGGTGTATAGTATCTATTCACTTTAAAAAATGAGGAAATTGTTCATTTTAAGTTGGGGGGATCGAAAAATTGAATTATTTCCACTCAGAATAAAATTTTTCTTTTAATTATGATTAGGATTTATTTTGTTCAGAAATTTGAATTTTGTTAAGTATGCTCAATTTGAGTATGAATAAAGTTCTATTATTTCAATAAATTATTATGTTAGCTTAATAATGACATAAATGTATTATTAATAAAGCATGCAAATTCATACCATAAAATTTTTAGTTCTTTAGGAAAGTTAGGTATGCATCAAAGTTTAAGTCTTTAGAATTAACTTAGTAGTTTCTTGAGGTGAAATCCTAGGGAGCATGGAACGTTGGAAATGATTTAGGCAACTATTGTTTGGACTGTTTGAGCCTTTCAAGCCCACCATGATAAAATTTTATCCTTTGAAACCCAACTTTGAGACTATATGGCTAAATCTTATTTCGACCCCTACAACAAATAGCCATTACCTTTCACTTAATTATCTTAAAATTGTCCCAAACACTAGACTCTGTAATATTTAAGATGTACTTCAAAAATAAGTTTGGGGGAGTTGAAAAGAAGTATCAATTGCTCGAGAATTGCAGTACACAAAGTAAGTGCTCGTGTTAAAAAAAGAAAAAGAAAAGAGAGCACATGTATTTGAAAGAGATGTACAAACGAGCATATGAAAGTCAAGTTGGTGTATCGAAGGTAAAAATTCTGAAGGTTCGATCGACGCTGAGTCTAGGGTTTCTTAACCAAAATCTATCCATATTTCACTTACCCCTAGCCTAGCCACGTTACAACCTTGATAAAGACCTATTGATTCAAAGTCTTCATGCTACCTACATTACTGGAGAGAAATTGGTACGATCAACATATGAAGACATAAGTTGAGCTTAATGATTGCAGCTTAGTCTTAAATAAAGGAATAAAAATCAAATTGGTAAGAGTTAACATGTCTTTGTTATAAAAGCATTTAGTCTAAATTCTGCTATTATAATAATTTGTTGAATTTAATTTGAACAATAAGTATGCTTAAGTAGCATAACTATCAGCTATCTTGTCTTTGAGCATAAGAATTTTAAATTCATAATTTTGGGAAAATGTTGTTATAAAGGAATCTTTCAAAGTTGTTTCCGAGAGATTCTTTTCAAAATTTGCGCATTACTCTGGACGAGCAATGAATTAAGTTTGGGGGTGTGGAAACACAAAAATTTATATACTTTTTCATACCCATTTTTACTTAAATTCATGCAAATCCGATTAAATTCTTGTCGAAAAATAATTAAATATTATAAAATAATTAAATCGTGTTAGAAATATGAACATGGTGAATTTATTTAATTTTATACTTAACTTTGATTAAATTTGACTATTTTTGACAAATTCGCGCAAAGGGCGAAAATTGGCTCGGCTGACACTGCTGAAAGCACAAAACTGAGAAGCAATTTGAAGTATCGAGGCACGCTAATTTCTAGCCTAAGACGGTCCAGAAATGTGTATTAATTCATAGTTTAATTAATTTTAATTTATTCCCCATTTAATTTGGGTTAAATAAATTATTTTTAATTAATTATGGAGAAAGGGCCCAGCTGAACCACACCGGTCGAGCCAAATTGGGTGAACCGAACAAGCCACTAATTGGGCAGCCTAGAACCGTCCATATGCTTACCCAAATCAGCATTTTATCTGATTAAATATACTTGCAAAAATGCCCTCAAAAGACTTCTAAATTGCATTCAAACCCCACCTTAATTTATGGCTTTGTAGATTTGCCCCAAGCCTAAAATAGCAAAGTTGAAACTCTCAACTTTGCCACGTGTGTGGCCGGCCAAGAGAGGTCTCTTTGGCTGCTGGAATTTGCTATTTTTAGCAGCCACAATCAGCTATAAAAGCCACTCCTTGTTGATCATTCAAAGCATCCCTCGCTTCACATCATTCTCTCATTCCCTCTCTCACTTTTCTCTCATTTTTCCATTCCATTCCCTCTTGTTTAAGTGCCAATTTCTTCTCTTGGGAAAGAGACTTTCATCAGCAATTTGGAGCAGAAATTTAGGTTTTCATAAGCCACCTTGATAGCCAAGGCCAACGAATAACGAAGACCAGAGCAACTAGTCAAGCCACAGAGAAACACCGGATTTGCTTCTTGTTCCCTATCTCTTTAAATTTTGTTGTTGTTTTGACAAACATGATTATGAAAATTTATGCTATTGAAATGGTTATTTTAATCAATTCAACTTAAGTTATGTTTGTGTTGGGTTGGTTATATTTTGCCTGTTTAAATTGTTAAAATCATGTTTATGCTGTTATAAGCCTCGGTAAGATGCTTGATTAAGTAAAATCATGCCTAAGTTATTCTTGTGTTACGACTGTGAGGTAACTAATGAATTAATTATTTAAATGGATTGCAATTGTAATTAATTGACTCAGTACTTAATCAGTGCATGTTTATTCTTCTAAGGTAGCTGAAGTTTAAATTAGCAATGTATCTGGCGATATTATTGCCTTGCATAACTTGCAAGATTTTTGTGATTAAATTGTTTCAAGGTAGGGATGCCTTGTTACTTCACATAGTCTTTTATATGCTTATTGGATTTAATTAATCGTTTGAATTGACGTAGGGATATGCAAGAGATTGGTTCAATCTAATGAGTATGTATGTGCAATAACATGTTTGCTTGCTAGAATCTGTTTAGTCGGTTGAATTGATATAGGGATATGTCAAGAGATGAATGGATTTTTGTATGTAAATTTGTTCATAAGTTAGCAAATTACCGGGTTGCTGTGAAATTATTTATAACAATATGAACATAAGTTTCATAATTCTAAGTTAAAGAATTATAATTAATCCAACACAAGTATGTTACATTGATTAAATCTTATTTGAAATTGTGCATTAAAACAACTTTGTTTTATTTTAATTATCTACTTAGTTTTTAAATAGTTTTTGACCATATTTCAAAATCAAATTATTTTTACCTCGCCAAAGTGTTTTACAATTAATTTCATAAATAATTTTTTTTTACAGTCCCTATGGGTACGATAACTCAACATTTACTTGTCACTTTATTACTTTTTGAGATTGTGTACACTTGCACATTTTTCCATCGTTCCAAGTTTTTGACGCCATTGTCGGGGACTATTGAGGAACGAGATCACTTCCTTCCAACAAATGGATGATGAGTCTTTGTTTGAGGCATGGGAAAGGTACAAAGCGTTATTATGAAAGTGCCCTCATCACTTAATCCCACATTGCATCCAACTTGAGACATTTTATAATGGTCTCAATGCTCACACGAGGATGATAGTGGACGCTTCTACTAGTGGTACTCTCCTTTCTAAGTCTTATAATGAGGCTTATGAAATCATTGAGAGGATTGCCAGCAACAATTACGAATGGCCAACCAATCGGGCTGCGTCAGGAAGATGAGTTGCTAGAATACATGAAGTAGACGCTCTTACTTCATTCGCATCTCAAGTATCATCAAAATCCTCAATGCTTAAAAATCTTACTACTAATGAATCTAACAGTTTGCAGCACAGCCACCTAACCAATTTGAAAATATAGCCTGTGTTTATTGTGCGGAAGGACATTTGTTCAAAAAATGTCCATCGAACCTAGAATCCATATACTACATTGGTAACCAGAACCAAAATCGAGGAAGGCAAGGACTGAAATCCAATTTCTATAGCCCATCGTGGCGAAATCCCTAAATTTTTCCTGGAGTAACCAAGGGGCTGGAACCAATAACACTTATGCCCAACCTAGACCAACCCAACCACCTAGTTTTCCCTAACAAGTTCAGAAACCAGCTAAGGCTAAATTATCCAATAGCTCAGAGAATTTATTGAAGGAATACATGGCAAAAAATGACGCCACTCTAAGGAATTTGGAGAATCAAGTGGGCAAGCTTGCTACTAAACTCAGGAACTAACCACAAGGTGTTTTACCTAGTGATATAGAGAATCTGAGAATTCCGGGGAAGGAGCATTGCAAAACATTGACATTGAGGAATGGAAAGATAGTAGAGCCCAACACCATCGAAGCTGAAAAGGAGCAAGACGACACTCGAGATTCAGAGGAGGTTCAACCGAGTGTGGAAATTCCAGTTTCACCAAAACTAGAGTCTGTAAAATCTGATAAAGTAACCTTAGAACTAGCTAATTCTAATCAACTAACAACTCCGTTAGATGCAGAATCACCATAAAAGACGAATCAACTAATCCCAGTGAAAAAACCATCACCACCCTACCCTTAAAGACTCTAAAAGTAGAAGCAGGAGATTCAATTCAAGAAGTTCCTAGACGTACTCAAGAAACATCATATCAACATCTTGTTGGTTGAAGCACTTGAGCAAATGCCGAACTACGCCAAATTCATAAAGGATATCCTGTCCAAAAAACAAAGACTTGGAAAATTTGAGACAGTATCTCTAACGAAGGAATGCAATGCATATCTTCAAAACAAACTACCCCCAAAGTTAAAGGATCTTTGATGTTTTACCATACCTTGCAACATTGGAGCAATATATTGTGGTAAGGCACTATGTGACTTAGGTGCGAGCATTAACTTGATGCCTATTTTAATATTTAGGAAGTTGGGGATAGGTGAAGTTAGACCAACTATGGTTACACTTCAATTAGCGGATTGATCTTTAGCGCATCCAGAAGGAAAGATCGAGGATGTATTGGTATGTGTAGATAAATTTATTTTCCTTGCTGATTTTGTTATCTTAGACTTTGAAGTAGACAAAGGAGTGCCAATTATCTTAAGAAGACCGTTCCTAGCAGCCGGAAAAACCCTTATTGATATGCAGAAGGGCAAGCTTACTATGCTTCAGGATGATCAAGTAACATTTAACGTTTTTAGGTCTATGCGATTTCCTGACACAATTGATGATTGTTCTACAGTATCCGATTTAGAAGATTTAATAGTGGAGAATGAGCTCAACTATGTTGAGGATCCGTTGGAACAAATTTTGACATCAGATCCTCCAAATGATGAAGAGGAGGATGAATACTTAGCTTTGTTAGAAGCTAATCAAAAGGGATTTAATCCGCAATCCCACTTTGAATCTTTGGAGTTAGAGAAAAGGGACTATGCCCAACCAAAAGCGTCAATCGAGGAGCCACCTAATTAGAACTCAAGGTACTGCCTTCATATCTAAAATATGTTTATTTAGGTAACTCTTCTGCTCTGCCTATGATTGTTTCAGCAGAATTAACTACTGGGTAAGAAGAGAAACTCATCCTGGTGTTGAAACAATTCAAGAAGGCTATCGCATGGACCATAGCCGATATTCGTAGAATTTGTCCATCTATATGCATGCACAAGATCATACTAGAAGATGGGGAGAAAGGGACGATTGATGGACAATAAAGACTGAACCCCATTATGAAGGATGTTGTCAAGAAAGAAATCATCAAGTGCTTAGATGCGGGTATAATTTACCCCATCTCAGACAGTTCATGGGTAAGTCCAGTCCAGTGTGTGCCAAAGAAAGGAGGTATCACGGTCATTGAAAACGAGAATAACGAGTTGATACCGACTAGAACGGTTATGGGATGGAGAATTTGTATCGATTACCGGAAGCTAAACAAGGCAACTAGGAAAGATCACTTTCCTTTGCCCTTTTTGGACCAGATGCTGGATAGACTCGCAAGGCGAGACTATTACTGTTTTCTCGATGGATACTCGGGGTATAATCAGATTACAGTAGCACCGAAAGATCAGCACAAGGCAACATTCACCTGCCCGTACGGTACATTTGCATTTACACGTATGCCATTTGGTTTATGTAATGCACCTGCTACATTTCAAAAATGTATGATGTCTTTTTTTACTGACATAAGTGAGAAGTATTTGGAAGTTTTTATGGATGATTTTTCAGTATCCAGAGATACGTATGATGATTGCTTAGCCAATCTAGCGAAGGTACTAAGGCGATGCGAAGAAACAAACCTAATACTCAACTGGGAAAGGTGCCATTTCATGGTACGAGAAGGTATTGTTCTAGGGCATCAGATAACGAGACATGGAATAGAGGTAGATAAAGCAAAGGTAGATGTTATAGAGAAACTCCCACCTCCAACATCTGTAAAGGGCGTTAGGAGCTTTTTGGGCTACGCCGATTTCTATCGGAGATTCATTAAGGATTTCTCCAAAACTGTGAAACCCTTATGAAAATTATTGGAGAAGGGCTCGATGTTTAAATTTGATGAGGAATGCTTAAAGGCTTTCAAAGATTTGAAGAGTCGGTTAGTTACGGCACCCATAATTGTCACACCAGACTGAGATTTGCCATTTGAATTGATGTGTAACAGAAGTGACTTCACGATAGGAATTGTTATGGCTCAGCGAAGGAACAAAGTTTCTCATCCCATCTACTACGCAAGTCAAACTTTGATAGGAGCTCAACTGAATTATACGGTAACAGAGAAAGAGTTACTTGCTATTGTGTTTGCTTTTGACAAGTTTCGATCTTATCTTATAGGTACCAAGGTGATTGTCTATACGAACCACTCGAAAATTAAGTATTTACTTGCCAAGAAAGATGCTAGGCCGAGACTGATTCGATGGGTACTTCTACATCAAGAGTTCAATCTAGAAATTCAAGATCGAAAGGGAGTGGAAAACCAAGTAGCAGACCACTTGTCTAGATTGAAGTCGCAAGAAGGGAACTCTCCTCTTATACTAATTTGAGATACATTTCCAGATGAACACATACAGAAGGTAAATCATGTCCATAATACCCCTTAGTTTGCTGATATTGCTAACTTTTTAGCTTGTCGTTTATTGCCGATTGATAAGACGCATCATCAAAGAAAAAAGTTCCTTCACGATGTGAAGTACTATTTCTGGGAAGAACCATAATTGTTTAAAAAGTGTGCAGATCAAATGATCAGAAGATGCGTAGTAGAAGATGAAGTACATAAGATTTTATACCATTGTCACTCAGCACCGAGTGGGGGACACTTTGGAGGTACACGTACTGCAGCAAAGGTATTGCAAGCCGAATTCTTTTGGCCAACACTATTCAAAGATGCATACGCTTACGTAAAGATTTGTGATCGATGTCAAAGGGTTAGAAATGTCACCAACAAAAATGAGATGCCTCGAACAAACATTATTGAGGTAGAATTATTCGATGTTTAGGGTATTGAATTTCTCGGTCCTTTCCCTCTATCTTTTGGTCAGAAGTACATCTTGGTAGATGTAGACTACGTGTCTAAGTAGATTGAGGCTGAAGCCTATTCGACAAACGATGCTAAGGTTGTGATGAAGTTTTTGTAGAAACATGTGTTCACAAGGTTTGGAACCCTAAGAGCCATCATCAGTGATGAAGGGTCCCATTTTGTGAACAAGTGGTTGAAATGGTTATTAGATAAACATGGAGTGAAACACAATGTCGCTACAGCTTACCATTCGCAAATGAATAGGCAAGCTAAACTGGCAAACAAGGAGATCAAAGGCATACTTGAGAAGGTAGTTTGCCCGAACCGACGAGATTGATCCAAAAGACTGGATGATGCTTTATGGGCTTACAGAACAACATACAAAACACCTTTAGGGATGTCACCCTACAAGTTGGTCTTTGGGAAAGCCTGTCATCTGCCCTTGGAGTTAGAGCACAAAGCTTATTGGGCCCTTCGACGACTTAACTTGGATCTTAAGCTTGCTAAAGCGAAATGGATGCCCCAGCTCAATGAGCTAGAGGAATTCTGAATATTCTTGTACGAAAATGCCAAATTACTCAAGGAGAGACTTAAGAAATGACATGACAAGCACATTCAAGTTTGAGAATTTAAAGTAGGTCAGCAAGTCTTGTTATTTAATTCCAGGTTAAAGTTCTTTCCAGGTAAATTAAAATCATGATGGTCCGGTCCATTTATGATTCATCGTGTCTATCCATATGGAGTTGTTGAACTCCAAGGTAAGGGAGGTAATTTTCAAGTTAATGCTCAGCGTTTGAAACATTACTGGGGAGATAAGACTGAACAGAATCAAATTTTGTTCATTTTATCAGATGTTTAAAATTTTCTTATTTTCCTTTTTAATAAATGATTTATGGTATATTTTTTGGATTAGTATGTTAAAATAAATTCTGTCTAGGAGATTGGAACTAAAGCGAGACCGCTTGTGACCCCTCCAATCTTTCATGGGAATTGATTTTAATATAAATTTTCGAGAATTTATTCCCTAAATGGAAAAATTAAATTTTTAGTTTTTCAAATAAAAAGGTCAATTTTGACCCAAGTTTTGTTTGCCAACTTATTCTTATTTGCCAACTTTTGTTTCATAATTATTTTCCTTAGGAGCTTTTAATTTTTACGAAAAAGGTGGTAAGACCAATTTTATTGTAATAATTAATTTTTCAATTTATTAAATCATTAATAACTTTTATTAATTAAATTTTTGAGAACATAATTTTTCCCATCTTTTACTAGTCGCAAAGGTATGGTTCTATTTCATCCGATTCAGCCTTATGCCTAGTTAACATGGAACTATAATTTCATTAGAGCAAATGGTCTTATTATACTCGATTTTAACTGGAAAGACCATTGATGTGGGAAAATCATCTTGAAAGAGATGCGGAATTGTGTCGTTAGACGTTTTGGCCCAGCCTACTTTCATTTTACTATAACAATTATGTGCTTGAAAGCTAAAATTCTTGCAAACGTAAAGAAGATAGGCTATAGCCAGGGCACGATCACAGATTGGGACCTCTACCGAGTAGCTGGAGAATCTGTTCTACAACAACGAGTAGAAGAAAGTGAGGATCCCGAAGAAGAGGAAGAAGATCCCACAGAGATCGAGCCAATGCAATTGGCTGAAGTCCCTGATAAGGTGGAACCAATGGAACTGGAAGTTGAACTTGATGACGAAACTTCAATATTCAGAGCTCAACCGCCTAGCCCAGGTCTTTGAGATGAACTGTCAAGTTGATGGACATAATGCAACATATGCAATGGCAACAACGAGCTTATTGGATATACTAAAAAATAAGGGATGACTCGATGAGAAGTGCTTTTAAGAAAATTTACAATCACCCATTTATTTTTGTGCCTGAATTTCTAGATTTTATATTTGAACCATGGAGTCCATTATCGAAGAAGGAGTGAAGCGGTTCATGTAAAGGCAATAATGATGGAGCAAAAGATGAGTCAAATTCGGAAGGGTCTGCAAATAAATAAAAGGGGGGATCTTGACTTTCTTTTATTTCTGTTCGTAGGTCATTTTAGGATTAAGTTTAATTAGGAATTTTTATTTTTTGCATAATAAAGCAAGAGATAGAAATCATGAATAATGAACAAGTCGCAAAGTATAATGTGTGGCAATAGGTGTATATATGTCTAGGATTGGATCTAAATAGAGCTTGGTACTTTAGCAGTCAATTTGACTCACCTTCTCTTCTCTAGAATCCTACCTAGTGTATAGTATCTATTCACTTTAAACAATGAGAACATTGTTCATTTTAAGCAGGGGGACTGAAAAATTGAATTTGAATTATTTCCGCTCAGAATAAATTTTTCATTTAATTATGATTAGGATATATTTTGTTCAGTAATTTGAAATTTTGTTAAATATGCTAAACTTCAGTATAAATAAAGTTCTATTATTTCAGTAAATTATTATGTTTGCTTAATAATGATATGAATGTATTTCTAATAAAGCATGCAAATCGTACCATAAAATTTTAGTTCCTTACGAAAGTTAGGCATGCATGAAAGTTTAAGTCTTTAGAATTGGCTTAGTAGTTTCTTAAGGCGAAACCCTAGGAAGCATGGAACATTGGAAATGATTTAGGCAACTTTTGTTTGGACCGTTTGAGCCTTGCAAGCCAACCATGAGGAAATTTTTATCCTTTGAAACCCATCTTTGAGACTATATGGCCTAATTTTAGTTTAACCCTTGCAAATTTAGCCATTATTTTTCTCTTAACTATCTTAAAATTGTCCCAAACACTAGGCTCAGTACTATTCGAAGTATTCTTTAAAAATAAGTTTGGGGGAGTTGAAAAGAAGTATCGAATGCTCTAAAATTGTAGTACATTCAGTAAAATGCTCGAATTAAAAAAAAAAGAGCATGAATTCTTAAAATAAGATGTACAAAAGAGCATGTGAAAGCAAAAAAAGTTGATGTATTGAAGGTAATTATTTTGAAGGTCCAATACAAGCCGAGTCTAGGGTTTGAAAGCCTAAATTTATCTATCTTTTACCTACCCTTAAGCCCAGCCACGTTACAACCTTGTTAAAGACCTATTGATTCAAAAATTCCAATGCTACCTACATTAGTGGAGAGAAATTGCTACGTACAACATATGAAGACATAAGTTAAACTTAATGATTGCAGCTTAATCTTGAATAAAGGGAATAAAATTACATTGGTAAGGTTTAACATGACTTTATTAGGAAGCATTTAGTCTAAATTTTTCTATCAAAATAGTTTTGAGATTAATTTGAACAATATGTATACTTAAGTAGCATAACCATCAAATTTATTGTCTTTGAGAATAAGTATATTAAATTCATAATTTTGGGAAAAATGTTGTTTTGAAGGAATTTTTAAAAGGTGTTTCTGAGAAATTCTTTTGAAATTGGTGCATTACTTGGGACGAGCAATGAATTAAGTTTGGGGGTGTGGAAACATGAAAATTTACACATTTTTTCATACCCTTTTTAACTTAATTTCATGCGAATTCGGTTAAATTCTTGTCGAAAAATAATTAATTTTTATAAAATAATTAAAGTGCACTTAAAATATGAACATGTTGAAATTTAATTAATTTTATAATTATTTTTGATGAATTTTGGTTATTTTCGACAGATTTGCACAAAGGGCGAAAAATGGCTCGGCAGACACTAATAGAAGCACAAAATTGAGAAGCAATTTGAAGTATCGAGGTGAATTAATTTCTAGCCTAAGACGGTCCAATTATGTATATTAATTCATAATATATTTAATTTTTTATTTATACCCAATTTAATTTGGGCTAAATAAATTATTATTAATTAATTATGGAAAAAGTGGTTCAGTTGAACGAACTGATTGAACTGAACCGGCCAAGGATTGGGCAGCCCAAAACCGTCCATATCTGACCCAAAACAGCTTATTATCTGATTAATTAAGCTTGCAAAGAATCCCTTGAAGACTTGTCAAAGTTGAATTCAAGCCCCTCCATAATTGGTGGATTTATGGATTTGCCCCAAGCCATATTTAGCAAAGCTGAAGGCATCAACTTTGCCACATAGATGGCCGGCCAAGGGGTGGCTCTTTGGCTGCTATTTTTATCAAATTTTAGCTGCCACATTCAGCTATAAAAACCTCCCTTGGCTGATCATTCAAAGCGTCCCTCATTCACTCACATTTCTTCTCTCCTCCATTACTTTCTCCTCTCATTTTCCCATTCCAAGTCCCTTGCTCTTGTGCCGATTTCTCCCTTTGAGAAAGGGTTCTTCTTCAGCCATTTTGGAGTAGCAATTGAGTTTTCATTGAAGCCTTGATCGGCGAGGACAACAAAGAATGAAGAACGGAGCAACCTAGTTAAGCCACGGAAAAACACTGGATTTGATTCTTGTTCCTTTTCTGTTTAATTTTTTTTTGTTTTTATGATGAACATATCTATGAATATTTATATTTTTGGAATGGTTAATTTAATTAGATTATCTTGAATTTAATTCGTGTTGGTTTGATTACATTTCATCTGCTTGAATTATTAAAATTGTGTTTATGGTGTTATAGGCCTCGGTAAAATGCTTGATTAAGTAAAATCATGCCTAAGTTATTCTTGCATTACAATTGTTAGGTAACTAATGAATTAATTATTTAAATGGATTGAAATTGTAATTAATTGACACAATACTTAATCAGTGCATGTTTATTCTTCTAAGGTAGTTGAAGGTTAAATTAGCAATGTATCTGGCGATACACTTGCCTTGCATAACTTGCAAGATTATTGTGATTAAATTGTTTCAAGGTAAGAATACATTGTTACCTCACATAGTCTTTTATATGCTCATTAAACTTAATTAATCGTTTGAATTGACATAGGGATATGCAAGAGATTAGTTCAATTTATTGAGTATGTATGTGCCATAGCATGTTTGCTTATTAAAATCTGTTTAAACATTTAAATTAACATAGGGATATGTTAAGAAATGAATGGATTTGTGTAAGTGAGTATGTTCATAAGTTAGCAGATTACTGAGTTGCCGTGAATTTATTCGTAACAGCATAAGCATGTGTTTAATAATTCTAAGTTAAAGAAATGTAATTAAATCAATACAATTATGTCATCTTGATTAAATCGTATTTTGAAATTGTGCATTCGAGATTTATTTATTTGTTTTACTTATTTAAAATCTTAGTTTTTAATCACCCTCTTCAAACAAAATATTTTTCCTCACCAAAGTGTTTTAAATAGCATTCATAAATAATTCTTTTCACAGTCCCTGTGGGTACGATAACTCGACATTCACTTGTCACTTTATTACTTGTTGTGATTGTGTACACTTGCACATTTTTGTCATTCTAGTTTGGAACCAACTCGAGCAAGCAAACCTCTAGTTAATAAAATTTGTAAATATGGGGCTAAAGAGTTCAGAGGTACAACTGAAGATGATCCTGAAAAAGCTGAGTTCTAGTTAGAAAATGCTATCAGGGTTTTCGATGAATTATCTTGTATCCTTACTGAAATATTCAACATATCAGTGGTGGAACACTCTAGTTTCGGTTTTGTCGAGAGATCAGATTGATTTGGAGTTTTTCCAGATAGAATTTCCAAAGAAATATGTGAGTTAGAGGTTTCTAGATAAGAAGCGTAAATAATTTCATGAACTAAAATAGGGTCGGATGATGGTACTAGAATATGAGAAGAAATTTGTGTAACTTAGTAAATATGCCCGAGAGTGTTTACCAACAGAAGCTTCAATGTGTATTCCATTTGAAGATGGACTAAATGAAGATATAAAGTTGCTTGTCAGGATTCTTGAGCTAAAAAAAATTGTAGTTTTAGTTGACAGAGCACACAAAGCTGAAGAGCTTAGTAAAGAAAAAAGAAAAGCCGACTCTAAGGTTCGTGATTCAGGAAAATGACATTTGGGAAAGTCATGCTCATTACCATCAAAGAATATAATAACCATTCATCAGCTTTGGTAGTTTATTCTAGAAAGGATCATGGTAACCAACATTCAAGTTCGAAACCTCAGGCTACGTTTATAAGGAGTTAGGTAGTGCTAGGAGCAACAAGCTTTAATGTTAATAATGTAATAGATGAAACTTCAATGAATGTAGATTGAAGGATGGGTCATGTTTTAGATGTGGCTCGTATGAAGATTATCTTAGAGATTGCCCCGAAAGGTCAGAAAAAGAAAAGACTTAGACTACTCAACCAAGTAATACAATTGCTAGAGGGAGACCACCTCAAAACACTGGAAATATGGGTAATAGCCATAGTGGAACGAAAGACTCTGCTGTGAGGTCTGAGGCACAAGCACCAGCTAGAGTTTACATGATTCATGCACAAGAGGAAGCTTCAGTGCTAGATGTTATTATAGGTACATTTTCTATCTTTGATACTGATGTTACTGCTTTGATTTATCCGGGGGTCAACACATACATACGTATGCACGAATTTAGTTTCAAGTAAGAAATTGCCTGTTGAGTCTATTGACTTTTTGGTTAAAGTAACGAATCCCCTAGGTTAGTATGTGTTAATTGATAAGGATTGTAAAAATTTTCCTTTGATAATTTGAAGTTGCAACTTTCTGGCCTATTTGATGCTACTACAATTTAATGAGTTTGATGTAATTTTGGGTTTGGATTGGTTGACTTTGTATGCTGTTGTTTTGAGCTATAGACGAAAGCTTATTGTGTTAAAGTGTCAGAATGATGAAAAGCTTCAGATTGAATCAGATAGACTGGATAGTATGTCTAACCTTATTTTGACTATCTCAGCATAAAAATATGTTAAAAAAGGCTATGACGCATATCTTACCTACATATCTGATTCTAAAGTTTCTGAGTTAAAGCTAGAATCGGTTTCAATCGTATGTGAATATCCAGATGTATTTCTAGAGGAGTTACCCAGATTACCATCGATTCAAGAGGTTGAGTTTGCTATTGAGTTAGTGCCGGGAACATCTCCGATATCGATAGCTCCTTACAGAATGACACCTATAGAGTTGAAAGAGATGAAAGCACAACTGCAAGAGTTGATAGATAGGGGTTTTGCTCGACTTGATTTTTCTCCTTGGGGTGCACTTGTCCTATTTGTTAAGAAAAAGAATGGACCCATGTGATTATGTATTGGCTATCGACAACTCAACAAAGTCACGATCAAGAATAAGTATCTATTGTCGCTTATTGACGATTTGTTTGATCAGTTGAAAGGTGTGACAGTGTTCTCAAAGATTGATCTTTGTTCTAGCTAGTTGCGAGTTAAAGAGTTAGATTTGCCGGAAACCGCATTCAGGACCAAGTATAGACATTATGAATTTCTTGTGTTGCCGTTTGGTTTGACTAATGCACATGCAATATTTATGGATTTGATGAATGGAATCCTCAGATCATATTTAGACAGATTCTTCATGCTATTCATTGATGATATTGTGATTTATTCACGGGATGAGATAGAGCATGCTGAGCATTTAAGAATTGTTTTGCAAACTTTACGCTAAAAATAATTATTCATTAAGTTTAGCAAATGTAAATTTTGGCTTTGAAAAGTCGTGTTTCTAGGACATGTTGCATTGACAGATGGCATCAAAGTTGATCTAAGCAAAATTTCAGCTGTCCTACATTTGAAGCCACCGAGATATGTATCTGAGGTTAAAACTTTGCTAGGCTTAGCTAGGTATTACAAAAGATTCATCAAGGGATTCTTGATGATGGCTACACCGCTGACGAGATTATTCAAGAAAGATGTTAAATTTGTGTCGAGACCATTTTAAAATCGAGTTTTGGAAAATGGGAATCAACTTTAAGAAAAACAAAAACGGGAGTCGCCACCAATCTTTTTAGGTGTGATTGGATCACCTTATAAAATGTTTTGTTTTAAAACATTAATTTTGGTCTATAAAAGTCGAGAAAATGGATTCGAGAGTCGGTTACGTACGAGGAAGGGTTAGCACCCTTGTAACGCCCAAAATTGGTACCTAATTTATTATCAAGTGTCTTTAATGTCGAAAATTTGAAAGTTTTAAGATGCAATCCTCTTTTAATATTTTTGATTTTTGAAAATTAGGGTTTACTTGTATCAAATAAATTAAAATATTACGTCCAATAAGTTAGGACACAATATTTTTAAGATATTTGGCACTTAAGTTAGCCTTTTTAGAGATTCCTATCTTGAAACGACAAAACGCCACATCCAGTAAGTTAGGACACAACTGTTTGAAATTCCAAGATAGTTGCCCGTATTTAAAAAAAAAAATTTAAAAATTTAGAAGGGTACTTGACTATTTGAACTCAACGAGAAAAATTGCAACCTAATAAGTTAGGGCACTACTTTTCTCGAAGTTTCCAAACACCAAGCATTGCCTTTTTATTTTTGAAGACTTTGAAGTCTCGTTTTTTAAAACCAATGCATGAAGGATGATGTTAACATAACATACGAGATAACATGTCATAATAATAGGTAAACAAAAGCACAACAGCATAAATATCATACATTAGCTAACATATATAAGAAATAAAACATGGTCAATTTTAAATAAGTAAAATATACATAAGGCATAATATATATTTAAGAAGAATAGGCAAAAACATATAAACTTGTAATTCAACATATATTTAAACATATTAATAAAAATAAAAATGATGCATGATATACCATTTGACACATATATATAAAAAAAAAATACAATGAAAATAATAATATATCTAACACTCATCATAAAATCATGATACCATCATTTAATATATTGACATAATATAAAAAGGTTTAATGTATATATATATATATATATATATATATATTAAAATAAAAATAAGGTGAGCATTTTAAAAACGTGTGAATTGAAATAAAATTTTTGGCAATATAGTATACATAATAACTTTAGTTTTAGGATTATCTTAAAATAATAAAATATAAATACTATAATATTGAACTATATCGAATATAAAATAATAAACATATTTAATAATACATGAAAACATAGTAACTAATAATGAATTTTAAAATAGTATAATAATATATAAAATACTAATTTTATAGTTTTGGATAAATATACATAGGAAATAATTAATAGAATAATTAATATCAATTTAATATGAAAGTAATAATGTGAATAATAATATACATAAAAAAATATATATATGATAGATAATAATAATATGAAATAATATATTGTTAAAATGCAAAATAATATAATAATAGAAAAATATATAAATATTATATAATAGTAAATAACAAGTAATGATATATGTTAAAATATATATTAATATGATAATATAAAAATATGAAGTAATATAATAAAATTGAAAATATAATATAAATATGTGTAAGTAATAATATAAAATATAATACATATATTTATATTTAAAATGAATCATAAATAATTTAAAAGAGATAAGGGACTAAATTAAATGTAAATAAAAAAATAGTGTTTGATTTAAAAATAAAAAAAACAGATTCGGACCTAATTGAAATGCCCGTTAAAATCTTAAGGACCCATCGGGAAATTTTCCTTTGTCCCAAAACGGTACCGCTTTAACCGAGGCCTTAAAGTAGCCACAATTAGGACTAAATTAAAACAAAAATAAAACCTTAGGGATAGTTTATAAACAATTAAAAATGAAATTAAAAAAATAAAAAATTTGGAAGGACCATTAGGGAAATTAGACCTTTACTGAAAAACACGCGGATCCTTCCCTGGTCACGGGTCAACACGCGGATCGTCAGGTCTTGAAATGAGGCCGTTTTTAGGCTTATTAACTTAAGCCAAAATGGCATCATTCATTCCGGGCTATATAAGTTAAATTTTAAGTTTAAAAAATCATTTTACACCGTTCTTTAAAAAAAAAAAAAAGAGTTTGAAATTCTCTGTATAAGGGGAGAGAGTGGTTCGGTCTCGGCCTTCGGCCTCCGAGCAATTGCACCACACACGCTACACGTGCCACCGTATACGGTGGTCAGAGGGTTAAAACCCTTGCTCTTTCAAGCAAAATACAGGTTACCCACTTTTCTTTTAATATTTCGGCATTTTATTTAATGTATATATGTATCCGCAAAAAGAAAAAAAATATATAATCACCTTTACTCTCAATCGACTGCTGGTACTATAACTTTGTAAAAATCTATGCTTTTTTATTCAGTCTTTGTGTGTGTTTCATAAACTGTAAAAATCCCCCCATTGTACAATGTTTAGATCCGGGTTTTATAGCCTCTGTTGTTATTACATAAACTGGGAAAGAAATATTTTTATTTCTTTCCATCTTTGTTTTGCTTGTTTGCTGTTGTGGTTCTTTCCTTTCTTTGCAGGTGCTCGCGAGAAATTCGGCGACAACGAAGGCCTGACGATGGTCTAACGGTGGCATTGATCTCGGCGTGACTCGAAGCTAGACAGAGGGACGACCGGTGATCGGGGCATTGATGGTGGCCTCGATTTGGGGGTTGGCAGACGCTCCCCGAAGCTTCCAAAAGATGTTGCGGTGCCATAGTGTTTAGAAAACCCTAGGGTTTCCTATTTCCCTTAAGTCCTTTGGGCGTTTTGGGCTATTTTAATTTTGGGCTTGCTCGGTACTGTAATTGGGTCATGTTTAGGTTTGGGCTACGGGTGTATTTGGGTGTATGGGTAATCTAAACTATTGGGTTATAACCGATCTGCTTGGGGTGTGTGTGTAACGGGTCTGAGGTATTTAGGCTTAACGGGCCTTGGGTTTATCAGGCTTTGAGGCCTGTTTGTTTGTAAATAGACTTTAATGGACTTTTTAAATAAATAAATATTTATTTATTTAATTATTTTATTCTGTTTTTAGCCCGGTCAAATTTGGGCTACTACAGCTGCCCCTCTTTGCCCATTGCTGTCTAATAGGAATCGAGCAAAGATTCATAGAAAGACCAAATTTGTCCGGCCTTATCGGATCATGGTCCTTAATCTGCTCATTTGCAAATTCAAGACTGTCATGTTGATATCTTCGATCTCCTCTCCGTCGAACACAGAGACACCAAATCTGCTTCTTTGATTTGTTCCCTGACCATACAAAGATGCCAAATCATCTTAGATTTGCTTTAACATAAGCACACGAAAGCCAAATCAGCTATGTCTTCGATTTGTTCCTTGTAAGCACAAGGATGCTAAATCATTCTCGATCTATTTGAGAACATCTGAGAGTCAAATCTGTTATGTCCTCGATTTGTTCCTTGTAAACACAAGAATGCCAAATCATCCTGATCTATTTGAGAACATCTGAGAGTCAAATCTGCTATGTCCTCGATTTGTTCCTTGTAAACACAAGAATGCCAAATCATCTTGGATCTACTTCAGTATAAACATCTTAAAATTAGATCTGCTATGTGTCTGCCCTCCATCGAATATGGAGACGCCAAACTTCAATTTGTTCTCTGACAATACAGAGATGCCAAATCATCTTAGATTTGCTTCAACGTAAACACGTGAATGCCAAATCTGCTATGTCTTCAATTTGTTCCTTATAAGCACAAGGATGCCAAACCATCTTGGATCTATTTGAGAACATCTGAGAGTCAAATTTGCTATGTCCTCGATTTGTTTCTTATAAGCACAAGGATGCCAAATCATCTTGGATCTACTTCAGTATAAACATCTGAAGGCTAGATCTGCTATGTGTCTGCCCTCCGTCGAATATGGAGATGCCAAACTTTGATTTGTTCTCTGACAATACAGAGATGCCAAATCATCTTAGATTTGCTTCAACGTAAACACGTGAATGCCAAATCAGCTATGTTTTCAGTTTGTTCCTTGTAAGCACAAGGATGCCAAACCATCTTGGATCTTGCTTCAGCCAGATCTGCTATGTTGCGACCTATTACCCTACTGCTTAGAGGATTAAGGTGCGCCATTTTTGATAACCTGTAGAATGATTATGCCTGATAATTAGGATGCTATGATCGAAATATGTCGAATGTTCCTAATTAAACATGCTATGATGTAAAAATGTTATGAATATGACCCCTATCCTAGACGTCATCACTCATTCCTTCAAAGTATTACTCTGGCTCAGCCTGTAGGCCTATACCCTTCCTCAAATGCTATGATCCACTGAGGACGTCTGCAAAATAATATTCCCTAGAATTGACTCGTTGGTTTTGTCCATTTTCCTTTTAGACTGGAAGAAATAAATTCCTCGAGTTCCTTCGTTCCTTACTTATGTGAATTTCTTGAACAATTGTCCTGTTTTAGTTTCTTGTATTATCTAGAAATTCCAAAGTAATGCGCAAAACTTCATTTGTGAAGATACTTTAGTTCATCTATCATTATTTCAATGCAACAAACTTAAAGAATAGTGGAAGGTGAATAAATCTTTAAGAATAATTGGATTTGAATGAATTGTCAAAAATACAAAGGAAATAAATCGATAGGATATCTTTAAGAAGAAATAGAATCTAAAGATAGCAAACAGGATAAAAAAATTAGATGCTCTAGATATCGCTGCTTGAGCGTCTATACATCAATTCCATGAAATCTTTCTTGAGTACTTTGTTGATGCCCCAATATACAATGTGCTTCACTCTTTACTAAGTCAAGTATAGCAAGATTGTTGTATGCCCTTCAAAATTTGAGCTGCCCTTTTGGGTTTTCAACTCAAAACCCCTTTGGTCACAACGCGCCGTTTGCGGGTTTTCACCTTAGCCTCTCCATTTTTTTTTTTGAAAATTCAAGGCGTCTTTTGTGGGTTTTCACCTTGAATTCTCCTCTCCTTTAGACAAAGTATTTTTTGACTGAGTCTGAATTCACTGTATTGGGTAAACTCTTCCGATTCATTTCTGTCAAAATCAATGCTCCTCCAGAGAAAGCCTTCTTCACAACGTATGGCCCCTCCCAATTTGGCATCCATTTTCCTCTAAAGTCCTTCTGAATGGGAAGGATCTTTTTTAGCACGAGGTCCCCCTCATGGAATTCTCTTAGACGAACCTTCTTATCATAAGCTCGTATCATGCGTTTTTGATACATCTGACAATGTCAGATAGCTCTCAGCCTCTTTTCCTCAATCAAGTTTAATTGGTCATATTAGGATTGAACCCATTCAGCTTCATCTAACCTTATCTCTGTCAAAATACGGAGAGAAGGTATCTCTACTTCAATAGGCAACACTACTTCCATCCCATAAACTAACAAGAATGGAGTTAGCCCAGTAGAGGTTTTGACAGATGTTCGATAGGCCAGGAATGCAAACGGTAACTTCTCATGCCAATCTCTATAAGTCTTAGTCATCTTTCCCACTATCTTCTTAATGTTCTTGTTGGCGGCCTCCACTACCCCGTTCATTTTTGGACGATAGGGAGAAGAATTGTGATGCTTGATCTTGAACTGATTGCAAACCTCTACTATCGTTTTGTTGTTCAAATTCAATGCATTATCAGATATGATCTTCTCAAGCATTCCATACCGACAAATGATATCTTTCATTAAAAATTGACTTAGAGCTGACTTAGTAACATTCGCATAAGAAGCGGCCTCTACCCATTTTGTGAAGTAGTCAATTACGACGAAGATAAACTGATGTCCATTCGAAGCTTTCGGCGATATTGGTCCGATGACATCCATACCCCACATGGAGAAGGGCCATGGAGAAGTCATAACGTGTAAAGGTGAAGGTGGTACATGAATTTTGTCCCCATAAAACTGACACTTATGGCATTTCTTGGCATAGTTGATACAGTCCCCTTCCATGGTGGCCCAATAATAGCCAAATCTCATGATTTGCCTTGCCATCGTGAACCCATTTGCATGCATCCCACAAACCCCTTCATGAACTTCTTCTAAAATTAGCTTAGCTTCCATAGCATCGACACATCTCAAAAGTATTTGGTCTTTCCTTCTCTTGTACAGGATATCCCCATCCAAGACATAGTCGCAAGCTAACCTTCTCAAGGTTCGTTTGTCATTTTCAGTTGCCTGTTCTGGATATTTACAATCTCTTACATATCACAATATATCCTGATACCAAGGGTTATCATCCTTTTCTTCTTCTTCAATGTTGCAACAGCTAGCTGGAGCCTCGTAGACACTCATTTGAATTGGTCTCACCTCTTCTTCTTTATTTGCCTTAATCATTGAGGCCAAGGTTGCTAAAGTATCTGCCATCTGATTTTCGTCTCGTGGGAGATAATTAAAGGTGATGTCATTGAACTCCTCAAGTAACCCCAAAACTATCTTTCGATAATTGATCAATTTAGGATCCCTTGTCTCCCATTCACCTCTAAGCTGATAAATTACCAACGCAGAATCTCCATATACTTCTAGGGTTTTTATACCTCGCTCTATGGCTGTTGAAGTCCCATGATGCATGCTTCATACTCAGCCATATTATTCGTGCAATCAAAGTCCAACTTGCACATGAATGGGTAATGATTGCCTTTGGGGGATACCAAGACTGCCCCAATTCCATTTCCAACTGCATTAGAAGCCCCATCAAAATTGAGTCTCCATGGAGAATCTTCGGCCATCGCTATACACATTAATTCCTCATTTGGAAAATCAAAGTTCAATGCCTCATAATTCTCTAGAGCACTACTAGCCAAGAAGTCAGCTACCGCACTTCCTTTTATAACCTTCTGACTTACGTAGACTATATCAAACTCTGAAAGCAAAATTTTCCATCTCGCCATTATCCCATTTAGAGCCGTTGACTCTATCATGTATTTTCAATGGATCCAGCTTTGAGATGAGCCAAGTGTATGGTATAACATGTACTGTATTAATCTCTGAGTGGTCCAAATCAGTGCACAACACAACTTTTCAATTGGTGAATATCTCATTTCACAGTTAGTGAATTTTTTACTGAGATAATAAATTGTCTTCTCCTTTTTCCCTGACTCGTCATGTTGACCAAGCACACATCCCATAGAATTACTAAACACTGACAAATACAGTATTAACGGTTTATCTGGGCTAGGTGGGGATAATATCGGAGCATTCAACAAATACTACTTGACCTTTTCAAAAGCATTCTAGCATTCCTTATCCCAAGTACCTTGATTGTGTTTTCTGAGGAGGCGAAAGATAGGATCGCATTTCTCGGTCAGTTGTGAAAAGAACCGAGCTATGTAATTCAACCTTCCTAGGAATCCTCGAACTTCCTTCTGAGTACGTGGTGGAAGTAACTCTCGTATGGCTCTGACCTTGTCTGAGTCGACTTTAATTCCCTTTTCACTAACTACGAAGCCTAATAACTTTCCCGATCTGGCTCTAAAGGTACACTTTCCTGGATTGAGCTTCAACTGAAACCTTTTCAACCTCAAGAATAGTCTTCTTAAGACCTCAATGTGCCCTTTTTCTGTATGAGACTTGGCAATCATATCATCAGCATACACCTCAATATCCTTATGCATCATGTCGTGAAACAAGTTCACCATGGCTCGTTGGTATGTTGCCCCTACTTTCTTCAGTCCAAATGGAATTACTTTGTAACAAAAGGTGCCCACAAAGTTATGAAGGTAGTTTTATCCATGTCCTCTGGATGCATCTTTATCTGATTATATCCTGAGAAGCCATCCATGAAAGAGAACAACGAATATCCTGTTGTGTTGTCTACTAAAGTGTCAATATGTGGCAAAGGAAAATTATCCTTTGGTCTTGCTTTGTTCAGATCTCTGTAATCAACACACATTTGTACTTTCCCATCCTTCTTAGGAACAGGCACAATGTTAGCTACCCATTCAGAGTACTTCCCTTCTTGCAAGAATCCTGCATCAAACTGCTTCTTGACTTCATCCTTTATTTTCAGAACAATATCTAGCCTCATTCTTCGTAACTTCTGTTGGACTGGCTTACAATCCTGTCTTATCAGAAGATGATGTACTACAATGTTAGTACTCAATCCGGGCATATCCTGATATGACTAGGTGAAGATATCTTTGAACTCTCGAAGTAACTCAACCAGACCATGCCTTGTGTCCTTGGTAATCAATGTTCAATTTTCAACTCCTTCCCTTCCTCTAGGACTTTATTCTCTATTGCCTCTTTCTCATGTGGCATGATTTGTTTCTCCTCCTATTTTACCATTCTTAACAGATCGAGAGATACGTCACAATCTTGAACATCTTCAAAATCCTGAGGTTTCTCTAAACACATGTCTTGCTCGCAAGAGAAATCAAGAGCTGTAGTATCAGTGCTCATATCATTGATATCTAGGGACCTGTGGGGGTATGAAAAAATATACAAAGAATGAATGAATCTAAGAATGATTGTTTATGTGCTATGAATAAAAGAATAAGAATTGCCAAAATTTAAAAGAATATTGGTTGATAAAAAGTGAAACAATATTCGTTTAAATTGATAAAAGTTATGTTTTTTTTAAATAATATTAGATGAACATAAGCCTATTTTCACAAATGTTATCTTACTACTCCTAGGCCCTAGAGTAATAGACATATTTCGAGAATTACTCTAAAAAATTCCTAAAGACTACAGGAAGGTCCTTCGCAGTCCAATTGTTTAGAGAACTCCCCGGTTCGTAAGGGCGAATGCCCTCAAGGTTTCTTTGTTTAGTCCCTTCCTCATGTATGACATTGATAGGATAATTTTCATTTCTATCCCTCCTGACACAAAAGTCGGGGATATGTAAGGAAAAGTCATTAATTCCCATTCAACTTCTTTTTCACTTAGCCGTGACCCTCTTCTCTCTCTTTCTCTTTTTAATAACTTTAACTAATTAGGGTCTTTTTATAATTTTGAATGCAAATGATGCAATGAAATGCTATAAGATGCAAATGAATGCAAAAGGTATCGATCTCGATTCAATCTCATTTAGAAAACTTTATTTAGAAAAAGAATATCATTACATATAAATGGATTACAAATACGCTTTCGCCCTAATGCCTAAAGTTTTAACAACTCTTGGCCAAGATCAGATTGTAGCTCATATTGGTGATCAATATGTCAGCCTGTGCCGCCAATGTCTGTAAATAATCAGCTACCTCCTGAGTTTGAGCTACGACCTCACCTGTGGGGTAATCCGTGCAACTAAGGGCACCTCCTCCAATACCTGTGAAGTTGTTCTGATTATTTTGAGATAGATTAGCAAACATGTAGGTATCCCACTCTGCAATGTGCTACCTTAAAATAATATCCTATATCCTCAATGTTTCTTGAGAGCTTTTAGACTTCTACCCACGCAGAGCATCCTGCCTCGGTACCTTCGCAGCATAGCTAATCTCTAAAGGTCTTTGTATGATACGGTCTTCTTTAATCGCTTTCTTTCACACTTACTTGAGTTATCCAGGCCATCGGGGCTTGCATTTCCATTGTTTCTGATAAGTACAACAGTAAACTCAAGCTTGTTGTTTGGTAGCGGTCCTATAGTAAACGAGCTTTTTACCATCATAGACAAAATTCTTTCCATCCAACTCATTTTTGTAGGTCTCATGCATTTTCCTTCCAATACCCTTACCATCCACATGGCAACCATCTTCATATGAAAGAGAAATGCTATAATGGTAGAAGTGTCCATCAATACTCCCACACTCACTTTGAATTGCTCATCTATCCTTCTGTCAAGCAAATACTGCAAGTCCCCTTAGTTATTGTAGAGCAACTGCTTGGCTTCATTACTTCATTGATCCCATATTTCCTTTAACTATTGGAGATTATTTTACGCCATGTTGATGCGAGTGTAACCCCATAATTCTGATGTGTATCCCTCAGCGTTTCCTTTGACCATTTATGGAGTTAGCGTTGCCCTCCATTCTATCAAGAAGTCTGTTCTCCATAATAAAACTTTCTAACTTAGAAACTAACTGTGAATCGATGCCTTTTAAATGCAAAATGACAAGCACAAAAGAAAGAAAATAGTCAGTATCATATGATAGTAATAAACACAAAGATAACCTAAGTATACTTCTATCTATATTGAGCTCTTACGGTTTTTCTATATGTGGTTTGTTTCTAAAGTTTGAGGTACTCGAACCAGCAGATTCCTCGATCCTCACCCATTATAGGCTCATTTGAATCGAGTTTAGCTCAGGGGAATACATTTCCCTATGGCTACACGGAGATGAAAATCTCACAAAACCATAGGTACGGATGTATCCTAAAAGTGATCCACTATCCTGTACGGAGGCGAAAACCTCACGAAGGCGTAGCTTCTCACTCCCACTTAAGGGTGTGACCACAACGGTCATGCAAATGCAATGCGTATCAGAATATAGCAACACATGCAATAATACAAACACATGTAATGCAAAAAGGATTAAATTTTAAAATTTTTAATTTCTGACATTAAGACAAGAGATAATCAATTACACGGCTTGAGTCTCTTATTGGTCCCCAGTGGAGTCGCCAAGCTGTCGAGACCATTTTAGAATCGAGTTTTGGAAAATGGGAATCGACTTTAAGAAAAACGAAAATGGGAGTCGCCACTAATCTTTTTAGGTGTGATTGGATCACCTTATAAAAAGTTTTGTTTTAAAACATTAATTTTGGTCTACGAAAGTCGAGAAAATGGATTAGGAGAGTCGGTTACATGCGAGGAAGAAGGGTTAGCACCTCATAACGCCCAAAAATTGGTACCTAATTAATTATCAAGTGTCTTTAATGTCAGAAATTTGAAAGTTTTAAGATGCAATCCTCTTTTAATATTTTTTATTTTTGAAAATTAAGGTTTACTTGTATCAAATAAATTAAAATATTACGTCCGATAAGTTAGGACACAATATTTTTAAGATATTTGGCACTTAAGTTAGCCTTTTTGAAGATTCCTATCTTGAAACGACAAAACGCCACATCCAGTAAGTTAGGACACAACGCTTTGAAATTCCAAGATAGTTGCTTGTATTTTAAAATTTTTTTTTAATTTAGAAGGGTACTTGACTATTTGAACTCAACGAGAAAAATTGCAACCCAATAAGTTAGGGCACTACTTTTCTCGAAGTTTCCAAACACCAAGCATTGCCTTTTTATTTTTGAAGACTTTGAAGTCTCGTTTTTTAAAACCAATGCATGAAGGATGATTTTAACATAACATACGAGATAACATGTCATAATAATAGGTAAACAAAACCACAATAGCATAAATATCATACATTAGCTAACATATATAAGAAATAAAACATGGTCAATTTTAAATAAGTAAAATATACATAAGGCATAATATATATCTAAGAAGAATAGGTAAAAACATATAAACATGTAATTCAACATATATTTAAACATATTAATAATAATAAAAATGATGCATGATATACCATTTGACACATATATATATAAAAAATACAATGAAAATAATAATATATCTAACACTCATCATAAAATCATGATACCATCATTTAATATATTGACATAATATAAAAAGGTTTAATATATATATATATATATATATATATATATATATATATATATATAAGGTGAGCATTTTAAAAATGTGTGAATTGAAATAAAATTTTTGGCAATATAGTATACATAGTAACTTTAGTTTTAGGATTATAATAAAATAATAAAATATAAATACTATGATATTGTACTATATAGAATATAAAATAATAAACATATTTAATAATACATGAAAACATAGTAATTAATAATGAATTTTAAAATAGTATAATAATATATAAAATACTAATTTTATAGTTTTGGATAAATATACATAGGAAATAATTAATAGAATAATTAATATCAATTTAATATGAAAATAATAATGTGAATAATAATATACATAAAAAAATATATGGTAGATAATAATAATATGAAATAATATATTGTTAAAATGCAAAATAATATAATAATAGAAAAATATATAAATATTATATAATAGTAAATAACAAGTAATGATATATGTTAAAATATATATTAATATGATAATATAAAAATATGAAGTAATATAATAAAATTGAAAATATAATATAAATATGTGTATGTAACGCCCCAAATTCCGGGAATGTTGTGAATGATTGGTAAAATTTAAAATTACGTGTTCACATGCTCACATGGCGTAGGTTTAATTATATTAGTGGGCCTCTAGAAGGCCGAAGCTTAAGTTAAAACCTGGTAATTTTAATTAACTTTAAATCCATAAGGAAAAGGGGTTCTGGCTAATTGGGCTTTTAAGTATTAAATGGGTAAAATAAAACACAAGGAAGCCTGTGGTAAGTTGGCATGTGACGCCACTTGGGAGCTTTAGAGGTGGCATGTGGATGACTAAGGAGAAGTAAGGTTCGAGTCGCAAGATAAGCAAATTGTTTGGTATTAATTTTTATGTATAGAAAAAGGAGGTAATGGAACTAAAGTAAAAGTCTGTCAGGAGGAGTTTGAGTTTCTCAGGAGAGTGAGTAAGGAGGGGATAAGGGAGATGATTTAGGAGCTGATTAGGGGGAGCAGAGTTGGCCGAATGATGGACTCTTGAGGAGCAAGAGTTGACCAGCCAAGGGGTGCTTTAGGTGGGCAAGTTTCGGCTAGGTTAAGTGCAAGTATAAATTCGGCATTATGGGTAGGTTGTGCCGTTTCCTGACCATTTTACCTCTTCTATTCTTTTCTCTTCTCTCCATCTACTTTCTTTTCTTCTCCTTGTCTGCCGACTCTCTCTCCCATTCTGTTCATCTTCACCTTTTATCAGTGTTTTTAAGCCTATAGCCGATTGCCTCAAATCCTAAAATCCTGAAAGCTTAACTCCTTTTGTGCCGATTTCTTATAGCCAAAACCCTCTTACTTCTCTTCATCATTCTTGACCGATTCACTAGTTCTCTAAACCCCAAGTTTCTGTCGACAAGACCACAGTAAAACCCTACTATGCCATTTTCCTTTACACTCATAGGGACTTAGCCGAATATTGAAATCACTGAAGGCTCAACTTTTGTTATCATCTGAGGGCTTAGATCAGCATCTGAATCGAGTAGAATTAATTAGAATCATTGACCGAAGTAATCGGTGGTAAGTCTTTCCAACCTAATCTTTATTTCGTATTTTAGAAAAAGCTGAAACCCCTAAAGGTTAGGGAGGCTATCGATTTGGGCTTATAGCACTAAGAGTTGTGATAATTACTCTATCTTGATAATAGTGTGATCTAGAGGTTACGGATCAAAGGCTTGGACAAGTGGAACGATCGGATCTTGAGCTAGTCGCTACTTTCGGCAAAGGTAGGTTCGCTAGTGCCCGAGGTGTTATTGGCCGAATATGGTAAGGGGTTAATAACGTAGTTCATTTTCGATAGTAGATTAACGTGGTAGCAACATAATTGTAGGCAGTTCATGCGTGGATCTCGTCGTCGAATCGTCATAAAACAGGTGTGTAACTGACACCCTCTCATAGACTAGATCGGCAAAAGCCGAAAAACCGAAATACCAAAAAGTCAGTATTTTGAGAACTTGCGAGTGTGCGAGTGCTCGTAAGATTAATAGTTTGACGTGTATGATAAATTAAAGTGTTAAGACTGTAGAGTGCACGTTTCTGTGCATTTCGATGTTTTTGGGCTTAATGGGCCAAAATCGGGAAAAAGGGCCAACGGGCCCAATTCGGTAAGAACACTCGATAAGTGTTTCTGTTCATACGTAAATGTCTATGATATGCATGAAAACCCTAAAAGTAGTTAAATTACTAGAATACCCTTAAGTGTGGAAAATTACCATGATACCCCTAGGTGCAAAATGACCATTATACCCCTAGGGTTAAAATTGACTGAAAAGTATGATGATCTGATTTTGTATGATGTATGCCATAATTGTATATCTGTTGCATGGGGACATGGGTTATATTATGGAGGAAGCGTCCTGGTGGCTATGCCACAAATTATCTAATCTGGTGGCTCTGCCACATATATCTCTGATTCCGTGGCTCGCCACGATTATCTATTCTGGTGACTCTGTCACACTATTCGCTCGCGACCATGCTGCATATTTCTGTGGCGTGTAGCAGTTGGGTGGGTCGAGTAGTCTCCCCACATAGTGTAAGTTTGGACGGGGGTGTATATGGTTGGATATGGGTTAGGTTTTGTGCATTTCATGTGATGATATCTCTTTCATTATATGGCCTAATGGCTTCTTTTCGATATACATTGCAGGCTAAGGCCAACTTAATCTGTTTCTATGGCTTGAGCTGATATAGGCTATGGTTGGATTAATTTACACACTGAGTTTCCCCAAACTCACCCCTCACTTTCATCCATGTAGGTAATCCTCAACCATAGTGGGCTTGGAGCTGCGAGGGATTCAGAGTGGCCACACGATTCTGCAAATTTGGTTTCTTTCTGGCGAACTGGACTTACTTTTTCTTTGCGTTTGAGGTTTTGGGTTTTTACATGTAATAAGGCCGCTTTATTGTTTTTATGGTTTTGTTTTATACTTTATTATGATGGACATGATTTATTTTAACTATCAAAATTGATTAGCTTAGGGGGCGCTTTTAAAAACAATAATTGATTTCAAAATAACACGACTACAAACAAGGCTTCCGCTATGAAAATATTTTCCAAAATTAATCACTTTTTCTTAAACGGAAGGGAGCTTGGTACTTAAGCAGTCTGATGAACTCACCTCCTCTTTTTCGGTTTCCTACTTGGTGCACAGCTTCCATTCACTTTAATCTATAATGAAAGTATCACTTAAAACATTAAGTAAGTTTTCCAAACCAACAATATCAAATGTTTTGAACGCTCCGATGTGGCACGTCGGATCCAGTCGTAACGTCTAGGCCGAATTTGGGGTGTTGCAGTGTAAGTAATAATATAAAATATAATACATATATTTATATTTAAAATGAATCATAAATAATTTAAAAGAGATAAAGGACTAAATTAAATGTAAATAAAAAAATAGTGGTTGATTTAAAAATTAAAAAAAACCGGATTGGGACCTAATTGAAATGCCTGTTAAAATCTTAAGGACTCATCAGGAAATTTTCCCTTGTCCCAAAACGGTACCGCTTTAACCGAGGCCTTAAAGTAGCCACAATTAGGAATAAATTAAAACAAAAATAAAACCTTAGGGATAATTTATAAACAATTAAAAATGAAATTAAAAAAATAAAAAATTTGGAAGGACCATTAGGGAAATTAGACCTTTATTGAAAAACACGCGGATCCTTCCCGGGTCACGGGTCAACACGCGGATCCTTAGGTCTTAAAATGAGGCCATTTTTAGGCTTATTAACTTAAGCCAAAACGGCACCGTTCCTTCCGGGCTATATAAGTTAAATTTTAAGTTTAAAAAATCATTTTACACCGTTCTTTAAAAAAAAAGAGTTTGAAATTCTCTGTATAAGGGGAGAGAGTGGTTCGGTCTCGGCCTTCGGCCTCCGAGCAATCACACCACACGCGCCACCATATACGGTGGTCGGAGGGTTAAAACCCTTGCTCTTTCAAGCAAAATACAGGTAACCTACTTTTCTTTTAATATGTCAGCATTTTATTTGATGTATATATGTATCCACAAAAAGAAAAAAATGTATAATCACCTTTACTCTCAATCAACTGCTGGTACTGTAACTTTGTAAAAATCTATGCTTTTTTATTCAGTCTTTGTGTGTGTTTCATAAACTGTAAAAATCCCCCCATTGTACTATGTTTAGGTCCGGGTTTTATAGCCTCTATTGTTATTACATAAACTGGGAAAGAAATCTTTTTATTTCTTTCCATCTTTGTTTTGCTTGTTTGCTGCTGTGGTTCTTTCCTTTCTTTGCAGGTGTTCGCGAGAAATCCGGCGACGACAAAGGCCTGACGATGGTCTAACGGTGGCGTTGATCTCGGCGTGAGTCGGAGCCAGACAGAGGGACGACCGGTGATCAGGGCATTGATGGTGGCCTCGATTTGGGGGTTGGCAGACACTCCCTAAAGCTTCCAAAAGATGTTGTGGCGCCACAGTGTTTAGGAAACCCTAGGGTTTCCTGTTTCCCTTAAGTCCTTTGGGCCTTTTGGGCTATTTTAATTTTGGGCTTGCTCGGTACTGTAATTGTGTCATGTTTAGGTTTAGGCTATGAGTGTATTTGGGTATATGGGTAATCTAGACTATTGGGCTATAACCGATCTGCTTGGGGTGTGTGCGTAACGGGTCTGAGGTATTTGGGCTTAACGGGCCTTGGGTTTATCAGGCTTTGAGGCCTGGTTATTTGTAAATGGACTTTAATGGACTTTTTAAATAAATAAATATTTATTTATTTAATTATTTTATTCTGTTTTCAGCCTGGTCAAATTTGGGCTACTACAATTTGAGTGGTTTGAGAAATGTCAACAAAGCTTTAATCAATTAAAAACATTGTTAACTGGGGCATCAGTGTTAGTTCAGCAAGAGTTTGGTAAAGAATTTGTAATTTATAATGATGCATCGTTAAACGATTTTTGGGTTGTGTTTTGATGCAAGAGGGCAAAGTCATAGCATATGCTTCTAGATAGTTGAAACCATACGAAAAGAATTATTCAATGCACAATTTAGAGCTTGCAGCGATTGTTTTTACTTTGATTCTATAATTCATATAACTTCCAAATTTACATTCAATCAATATCAAAAGAAATCATGAAAATCGAATATTAAACCCATAACCAAATATATTTCCTTTAACATGCCAATCATATATGTATATTTTAACATTTATGACATTCAAATAAATTAAATATAAAACATCTTATTATCTCACTAATCATATGCACATACTTTAAAACATGCAAATGTACATCAGTTCATTCCATATAAATAACATATACCATCATGACGTTTGTTTACTTATCTACAACAATTGCATAACACCGGTACATATATATATATATATATATAATATCCTACTTAACATAAATTGAATATATCATCAATTTAACCAATTCAGCTACTTAAATATTTGATCAATACTTTCAAATAATATGTCATTTGAAGACATACACAAAAGTCATATACATTAATCAAAGTATCATAGCCCAACTAAGTCTACAATTATTCAATACTACAAATATAGCATTATCATATAAATAAACCCATAATGGCCTAATTATGCACACTTGCCGAACCACATTTAAGGCACATTTCCTAACCAACATAAAACCTAACATTTAGTCTTTTATTATCGTACCTCAAACAAGGCATATTGACAAAATCAATCATAAAACATACTCATCATTTGTCTTCATCAGCCGTACCTAATTAACTAATCATTCCAACGTAAGATATAAACACATACATTGCCACTACATCCATTTCATAATAACTAATACCCACTCGAATATATATGTGCATTATAGCAAAAACACATTCACCAACTAAAGCATTACTCAAACCGATTTATTTAGCCAAGCACACCACGCATATATACAATGAACATAATTTCCAAATTGAGCTAATTACATAACCGATTACACATTCATAAATTTTCAATTAACAAATGAACCTATATAGCCATTTCACCTTCAATTTATATTCAATATTTAACCTTTTTATACCATCATTGTCGAATCACAAATACATTACAACAATTTCCAAACCAATTCATGATATAAAATTATACCTTTCAAAGATAAATCATTAACCAATTATAGATATATATATATATATATCCAAGACACATATCTTATAGATTATATGGAAAACATAACAAAATACCTCCAGCCATATTCAGTTATTACAAAATATCCTTCGTTACCGAATTATTTATAACACATTAACTAAGCATAATAACCAAATTCACATTTATACTTTATCTTAGTAAGAACCACATCCAAATCAATCATACATATCTATGTATATATTATGACCAATTCATTCATATCACATCCAAAATCATTAACCAACTTCAATACACAAACACATATCACAAATACCATTCATCCATAGCACATAACATTATAACCAAAACGAACTCAAACCATAATCAAACATAACTGATTTCAAGCAAAGAAGTTAAGCCATTTTCACATGGCTTAAATTATACAAAAAACCAAAATTCAACATTTGAAACTATAATCTAGGCTATACATGCCATAAGTTCTAATATTCAACTTATAAGATACCGAAGACAGTCAATAGTGTGATAGACTTTGACGATGATCACCGAGCTTGTAACTTGAATCTAAAATCTATAACATAGATGTAAACATGAACACAGAGAGTAAGCTATCATAGCTCAGTAAGCCATAAGCAAATAAATAACTCATTGATATAGTCAACTTGATTAAACTATACCAAACTATAATATCATTATTACATATAATCTCAAACTCAACATTTCATAAATAATATATATACTTTCATACACAAATATTACCTTGGTCGAATGCTCAAATAACTATATTAACAAAACACCATTCAAATTTCAAAGCCAAAATGTCATTATAACCAAATAATCTTACACTCATATACACAAGCTCATGAATCAAAATATAACATCATATACATACACTTATTATATGGCCGAATATACATAATCTTATATACTCATATTCAAGAATCATTTCAAAAATATTCATTTTATTTATTCTCAAGGCCGAATACACATTCCATATTCACATACATTTTTCACTTACATCATATGTGATTTGTAACAAATATTAAATAACTTACTTACCTTACTTCAAGTAGGTAATAAGGTAATTCATACCTGGTCATTTTAGCTTATTTTACACTTTCAATCACAACTTATCGTTGCCCGGTAAGCCATTCGGAATTGGATAGGACACTTGGATAATCACATATATCATACACTGCTAAAGTCCCAGACGTGGTCTTACATGTAATCACATATCGATGCCACTGTCCCAGACAAGGTCTTACTCGTACACATATATCGGAGTCACATATCGATGCCAACGTATAAAACGTGGTCTTACTCGCACACATATATCGGTGCCATGGTCTTACTCACACATCACATATCAGAATCCTATGTCATGACATATGTATCCTCGCTATTCCTAAGGTTCATACGGGCTTTCGGACGTCATAACTCGGTCGAAACGAATTCATAAACATTTTTACCGAGCTTATTCACATTCGGCTAATACATATATATATTTACATATTTCAATTCAGCATATATAAAATTCAAATTTAATTAAAATTAAGTATGCCTATTTGCTTATAAACTTACCTCATACGATGAAAAACGGAACGGGACGACTAGTCGACAACTTTAGTTTTCCCCCGATTCAAATTCGATTTCATTGATTCTTGATCTAAACACATTCAAATTAAACTCATTCAAACATATTTTCATTCAATTTAGTCCAAAAACACATAAATGAACAAATTACACATTTTCCCCTAACATTTCACATTTTTCACAATTTAGTCCTTATTTCACAAAACACAAAATATTCAAAATTTGGATATACTCATGTTAGGCCGAATGTTCCTAGTGTTCATGTGAGTCCATATATTTCATTTATTTCACATTTTAGTTCCTTAATTTCTTATTTTTTCAATTTAGTCCCAATTACTCAAAATCATCAAAAATTCCAATACAAAACATGTTAATCTATCACCTATCTTTTATTTTCTACCATCAAACAACAAAAATCACAAGCTTTTAACAATGGCATAACTCAAAATATTCTCCAAAATAAAAAATTCAAGCATGGGTCTTGTAGATAACTTAGCAACGATCTCAAAAACGTAAAAATTATCAAAAACCGAGCTAGTTACATACCTTGATTGAACTTGAGAATAGCCGAAATACCTAGACTTTGTTTCTTTCTTTTTATTTTTATTATTCAGTCACAAAAAGTATGAACAACATTATTTTAATTATGTTATAATTTAACATATATAAACATATTATTTATTTTACCTTTTTAACCTTTATTAAATAAATGAAAAATCATTATAACATACGGTCATAACCGTCCATCACATTAAATATGGTCAAATTACAACTTAAACACCTCAAATTATAAAGACAACAACAATTCGGCCATTACACATTTAACCATCAAATTTTCATTTTATGTGATTAAGCCCTTTTTATTAAATCGACATCTAAACGGTAAAATTAAAATACGAATGTAACATCTCAAAATAAGGCCTAAATGGAATAGTAGTTGCGAAACCACAAATTTGAGATAGAAAAGTTTATTTCGATTAATTTTTATGATTTACCAAGTGATTAGATGCTTGTGTTAGAGTATTGATAAGAAATTTTATAGATTGCATGTTTAATTTTGCCGATTAGGGCTTATTTGTAGAAGTTGTTGTAATAGCCCGATTTAGGGCCAAAACGGAACGATGGTTTTAGAACCACGGATTTGAAGTCGAAGAAATTTATTCCGATTAAGTTTTAAGGTTTATTTATTGATTAAACTATTGTGTAAAAATATCGTTAAGAAATTTTACTGATAAAGTGCTTAATTGGACTTTTAGGACTAAATTGCAAAAGTTGCAAAATATATGTTCTAATTCATAAGTGCTTGATTGAATGGGAGTTTAAAGAGAAGGTCCTTAAATGGTAATTAGACCATTATATTTTGTTTGGACAAAAATGGGCATGAATAGGACAAAATTTTAAAGAAAGGCCTTAAGGACATTTTAGTCATTTGGTAATTAAAAGAAATAAAAAGGGAAAATAAAGCCAAAGTTGACTCATCTTTTTCATGGAGGCCGGAATTAGCATGGGGGAAGCCATGGCTAGGGTTTTCAAGCTTTTCAAGCTTAATAGTAAGTCCGTTCTAGCCTCGTTTTTGAAGTTCTTTACGTTTTTGGAATCTCAATAACTTGATTAAGCTTATTCTAGCAATAATTTAAGCTAGGGTTCATATTTGGAAAAATACCCATAGGTGAAATGTGTTTATTTTGATGTTTTATGGTAGAATATGAAGGATGAAATTATGTTAAACAACTTTTGTTAAGCGATTTTAAGCAAAAATGAGTAAAACGGCTTAATCGATAAAAGTTGTTATTGTTCATAACTATGTGTTAGAGCGAGAGTTTGTTGTTGCCATAGAAGGGAAAAATGATCAGCATTTCATAAAACATAAGAATAAGGGATGAAGTTTAATTCCCGATCCTAGGGGCAAAAGTGTAAATATGCAAAAGTTTAAGGGCAAAATTGTAATTTTGCCAAAGTTTGAGTTAAGAACTGTTTTGAATAGTACATTAATTAAATAAGTAAAATATGATGTTTGAGATCCCGGAAAACGAGATTTGAACCTAGAATGGGAGAAAAATCAAAAACCAGGAAAGTTGGTAAAATGGCCATTTTAGTATCGAGGTAAGTTCATATGTATAATAAGCATTAATTTATGCATGTTTCAATGTGATATTGATATATTTACTATGATTGCCGAGGTGTTGAAAGTAAGTATAATTATGATGATTTAAATATTCAATATTAATTCGACATGGAAATGAGAAAGTATGTAAGTTTTTATGTAAATATTACATTATCTATATTTACGTTTTTATATTTCAACATATTTTATGTATTGTAGCTGATTTTTGAATTATAATTGACTATTGGAAGAATGGAATAAAGTATTAGATAGTGAGATACTTCCCGTTTGAACCTTCGGAATCGAAAGATACGGATGGTCTGTAGCTAGGTCACATGTCTAATACGGGATGTATACCATGTGTACAAGAGAGCTACGAGATATATGTAGGTAGGTCGCATGCGTGGTTCCAGGTGAAGGACACCATGTAGACAAGAGAGCTACGAGATAAACTGGCTAGGTCACATGGGTGGTACTAAGTGCTCACTATGCGTACAAGAGAGCCAAAATTATGTGTACAGTCGAGCTAGGTCACATGAGTGATGCTAAGTGAAGGCCACTATGTGTACAAGAGAGCTTTGATTTTAAAGGTGGGCTGTGTGCGATATCATCGCGTATCTGTTATTATTCCGAAGCGTTCAACTAGGAAATTGATTAAATGAAATTGTGTATGACTTTGTGATGATAAGTGTAAGCATATACGTAACTTATGAGCAATATGCTCGATATGTGATTGAAAATTAGAAAGATTGTTATGGGTAAGTGATGAATACAATTGAAGTGTGAAAGATCAAAATTGACAATAAAATTGTTCGGGATAGTTGCAGTGATAGGAATTTAAAAATTTACCAAAAATAGTAGAAATTGAATCAGAGACTGAATAAGATATCAAATTAGAGCTTAATGAATCTATTTTCATATAACGGAAACAAAGCAAGCAAAGGAATTCTATATTATGAGATATTTAAGTTTTTGAGAGACTGGTTCAGAATGACTACGTGATCCCCTGTTTTGATTTGGAGAAATCATTAAAAATTGTAAAAAAATAATTAGGGAATATAATTTATATGGTTGAAATCCTTAATGAGTCTAGTTTCAAATGAAATAAACGATAACATCCTTTAAATTCTGTACTAGGAAAAAATTGATTCGTAGTGAAGAATGGTCAGGGCAGTTGAGCAATGAAATAGGGGTAACTTTAATGAATTAACTGTACTAATTGGCTGGACCAAAAATTCTAAAAATTTTATGGTAAGAATATACCTGAATCTAGTTTCAATGAAAATTAACGGTTTGTAATTTAGAGTTTTTTTGCTCCAAAAATAAATAATTTAGCTGCCAGTACTCTGCTAGACAGCTTATTTTGAACCTATTTATGATTGTAATAGTGAAAGTATGTGTGTTTGTGATGGTAATATTCCGGGAACATATTGTGACTTTGTTTAAAGTATGATAATGTATTGTTTATTAATATTTACATATTTACTTACTAAGCTATAATGCTTACTCCCTTCCTTTTCTTTTTACTATAGTGTCACAGATGTTAGCTTGAGTTGGAGGTCGCCGGAGGTTAAATCACACTATCAAACTATTGATCGATATATAAAGATTTTAAAGTATTTTTAAGTCTTTGGCATGTATGGGGACTTGTTTAATTGTTATTAAGTTGCTAGGAGTTGGCCTAAAATACGAGTTGCTAGGAGTTGGCCTAAAATACTGACTTATGTTAATTGAAGGTCTCTATTGTATAAAGTCATTTAATGAAGATAGTCTTGATTATGTTATTAATTAAATGATGCAATTTATGAATGTGCATGCTTGCCTATGTGTGCAGTTGAATTAAAGCATGATATGGGCCTTGTAAGCTCTTTTTAAGGGACAACTTGAATGTGTTTGAAAAAGTTTTAAATTAGAGTGAAATTATGAATCAGTTTTTAAACGATGATTAGTGATTAAGTTTAGTAATGCCTCGTACCCTATTCCGGCATCGAACATGGGTAAGAGGTGTTATATTTAATGGTATCAGAGCTATGGTTTAGTCAGTTCTCGGACTTACCTAGTATGTGTAAGAGTTAGGCTATACATGCCATATTACTACTTGTGATAGTGTGATGCCTCCCAATCTCGATGAAATAGTTCTGTTGAGACAGAAGTGTTTTCCAACCGAGCTACCATTGACAGTGTAAAAGGGTGTTAAGTAAGTTCGTATAATTTGGTGGATATATTGGCGTACTTAAATTGATCTTGGTGACTTGTGATGATATGTGTGAGATCAAGTGTAAAATGAAATAGTCATAGGTGGAGAAATATAGAAAAGTGAAAAGAAACGAAAGTTTATCTCGTTATAAACTCATCCATGTTCGTGTGACATTGACATGATATTATGTGTCTAACTTATTTGACTAAGTGAATGTGATAAATAGATTTACTCAAATTTGTGGAATGTATGTTTGAGTGTATTTGTTTTAAAATATGAATATGTGTGTAAGTCTGTCTAAAATGAATTATATAACTGTGATAATATTAAGATGAAATGAGACTTGTTAAAGGTAAGAGTACTAGTTCATGATGTTTATGTGATAATGAATGAGTCATGAATAAGAATTTCTCTTAGAATATGAAAGATGAGATGAAGGGAAAGTTTATATTATGATAAGTGTTCATGTTGATTGGCAATTGTGTGATGCTATGAGTGTAACTTGTGAAATTAAATGAATGTTATGAGTAATTTTATTTCAGAATTATGAACGCATGTATAAGTGTATTTGTTTCTATAAGATGATAGGAGTGTTGTGTAAAATGAATATGCATGTTGAGTTATTTGAAGCAAATTATATATATATTGATGAGTGTTAAGTTATATGCATGAATATATATGAGGCAAGTTAGAAGTGTTACAGCCTCACCCCCTTCCAATATGATTAATTGACAATGTGATAGCATTTGAGAATGGTTTAATAAATGAACTCAGTTGCAGAAAAGATGTCAGGTTAATATGAAGATTTTCTGAATTCTGAAATGTTACAGTTAAAGAAAGATTAGACTTAGTTAATTAACTCATCCAGGTATTTTGTTTAAAGTATAATGATTGTGAATAAGATAATGTGGATTTAATAATGATAGAATTAGACAGAAGAATAATGATTGAGCTGTATTAATAGCTAAATGCAGAGTTTTTGGTTAAAACAAAGTGAAACCAAATGTGACAATTGGAAATAGTTTTCGATTAATATAGAGGTCATACAAAGTTGAAACTTAGTTATATTGGATTTCAATTTGATAGTGGGGTGATTTTGAAAGTACTACTTTGAAGAAAATTTGTTTGGAGATGTTTAAGAAATTTTGAGAAAAGATATTGAATCTTTTTACCGGTAAGATTTTCGGGGACGGAAATCCCTAAAAGGGGGAAGAAATGTAACATCTCGAAATAAGGCCTAAATGGAATAATGGTTGCGAAACCACAAATCTGAGATAGAAAAGTTTCTTTCGATTAATTTTTATGATTTACCAAGTGATTAGATGCATGTGTTACAGTATTGATAAGAAATTTTATAGATTGCATGTTTCATTTGCCTATTAGGGCTTATTTGTAGAAGTTGCTGTAACAGCTCGATTTAGGCCTAAACAGAATGATGGTTTTAGAACCACGAATTTGAAGTCAAAAAAAATGTATTCCGATTAAGTTTTAAGGTTTATTTATTGATTAAAATATTGTGTAAAAATATCGTAAGAAATTTTACTGATAAAGTGCTTAATTGGACTTTTAGGACTAAATTGCAAAAGTTGCAAAATATATGTTCTAATTCATAAGTACTTGATTGAAATGGGAGTTTAAAGAGGAGGTCCTTAAATGGCAATTAGACCATTATATTTTGTTTGGACAAAAATGGGCATGAATAGGACAAAATTTTAAAGAAAGGCCTTAAGGGCATTTTAGTCATTTGGTAATTAAAAGAAATAAAAAGCGAAGATAAAGCCAAAATTGACTCATCTTTTTCATGGAGGCTGAAATTAGCATGGGGGAAGCCATGGCTAGGGTTTTCAATCTTTTCAAGCTCAATAGTAAGTCCGTTTTAGCCCCGTTTTTCAAGTTCTTTACGTTTTTAGAATCTCGGTAACTTGATTAAGCTTATTCTAGCAATAATTTAAGCTAGGGTTCATATTTGGAAAAATACCCATAGGTGAAGTGTGTTTATTTTGATGTTTTATGGTAGAATATGAAGGCTAAAATTTTGTTAAACAACTTTTGCTAAGCGGTTTTAAGCAAAAATGAGTAAAACGGCTTAATCGGTAAAAGTTGTTATTGTTCATAACTATGTGTTAGAGCGAGAGTTTAAAGTTGCCAAAGAAGGGAAAAATGATCAGCATGTCATAAAACATAAGAATAAGGGATGAAGTTTAATTCCCGAGCCTAGGGGCAAAAGTGTAAATATGCAAAAGTTTAAGGGCAAAATTGTAATTTTTCCAAAGTTTGAGTTAAGGACTGTTTTGAATAGTAAATTAATTAAATAAGTAAAATATGATGTTTTAGATCCCAAAAACGAGATTTGAACCTAGAATGGGAGAAAAATAAAAAATCGAGAAAGTTGGTAAAATGGCCGTTTTAGTATCGAGGTAAGTTCATATGTATAATAAGCAATAATTTATCCATGTTTCAATGTAATATTGATATATTTACTATGATGGCCGAGGTGTTGAAAGTAAGTATAATTATGATGATTTAAATGTTCAATATTAATTCGACATGGAAATGAGAAAGTATGTAAGTTTGTATGTAAATATTACATTATCTTTATTTAGATTTTTATATTTCAGCATATTTTATGTATTGTAGCTGATTTTTGAATTATAATTGACTATTGGAAGAATGAAAGTATTAAATAGTGAGATACTTCCTGTTTGAACCTTCAGAATCAAAAGATACGGATGGTATGTAGCTAGGTCACATGTGTAATACGGGATGTATACCATGTGTACAAGAGAGCTACGAGATATATGTAGCTAGGTCGCATGCGTGGTTCCAGGTGAAAGACACCATGTAGACAAGAGAGCTACGAGATAAACTGGCTAGGTCACATGGGTGGTACTAAGTGTTCACTATGTGTACAAGAGAGCCAAAATTATGTGTACAATTGAGCTAGATCACATGAGTGGTGCTAAGTGAAGGCCACTATGTGTACAAGAGAGCTTCAATTTTAAAGGTGGGCTGTGTGCGATATCATCGCATATCTGTTATTATTCCGAAGCGTTCAACTGGGAAATTGATTAAATGAAATTGTGTATGACATTGTGATGATAAGTGTAAGTATATACGTGTGTAACTTATGAGCAATATGCTCGATATGTGATTGGAAATTAGAAAGATTGTTATGGGTAAGTGATGAATACAATTGAAGTGTGAAAGATCAAAATTGACAATAAAATTGTTCGGGATAGTTGCAGTAATGGGAATCTAAAAATTTACCAAAAATAGTAGAAATTGAATCAGAGACTGAATGAGATATCAAATTAGAGATTAGTGAATATATTTTCATATAACGCAAACAGAGAAAGCAAAGGAATTCTATATTATTAGATATTTAAGTTTTTGAGAGACTGGTTCAAAATGACCATGTGATCCCCTGTTTTGACTTGGAAATATCATTAAGAATTGTAAACAAATAATTAGGGGATATAATTTATATGCTTGAAATCCTTATGAGTCTAGTTTCAAATGAAATAAACAAGAACATCCTTTGAATTCTGTACTAGGATAAAATTGATTCGTAGTGAAGAATGGTCAGGGCAGTTGAGCAGTGAAATAGGGGTAACTTCAATGAATTAACTGTACTAATTGGCTGGACCAAAAATTCTGAAAATTTTATGGTAATAATATAAGTGAATCTAGTTTCATCGAAAATTAACGTTTTGTAATTTGGAGTTCTGTAACTTCAGAAATAAATAATTTAGCTGCTAGTACTCTGCTAGACAGCTTATTTTGAACCTGTTTATGATTGTAATAGTGAAAGTATGTGTGCTTGTGATGGTAATATTCTGGGAACATATTGTGACTTTGTTTAAAGTGTGATAATGTATTGTTTATTAATATTTACATATTTACTTACTAATCTATAATGCTTACTCCCTTCCTTTTCTTTTTCTTATAGTGTCACAGATGTTAGCTCGAGTTGGAGGTCGCCGGAGGTTAAATCACACTATCAAACTATTGATCGATATATAAAGGTTTTAAAGTATTTTTAAGTCTTTGGCATGTATGGGGACTCGTTTAATTGTTATTAAGTTGCTAGGAGTTGGCCTAAAATATGACCTATGTTAATTGAAGGTCTTTATTGTATAAAGTCATTTAATGAAGATAGTCTTGATTATGTTATTAATTAAATGATGCAATTTATGAATGTGCATGCTTGATTATGTGTGCAGTTGAATTAAAGCATGATATGGGCCTTGTAAGCTCTTTTTAGGGGACAGCTTGAATGTGTTTGAAAAAGTTTTAAATTAGAGTGAAATTATGAATCGGTTTTTATACGATGATTAGTGATTAAGTTCGGTAATGCCTCGTACCCTGTTCCGGCGTCGAACACGGGTAAGGGGTGTTACAAATTTAACACATGTAAATTCACACATTATAAACACAGAAAATAATTTTTAAAATTTTTTTTGACTCGGATTCGTGGTCCTGAAATCACCGTTCTGAATAGGGTCTAAATCGGGCTGTTAGAAGCCATCTGTACGGAGAAAAATGTCATATCTTCACAGATCATAAAAGGCTGAATTACTTAATGTCGCAGAAAGATTTAAATTTGAGATAGCGCAAATGGCTCAAATTATTAAAAGACTATGATTTAATCATTCATTATCATCCGGGAAAGGAAAATGTAGTTGCTGATGCTTTTAGTAGAAAATTTTTGTTTGCTTTGAGAGCTTTGAACACGCGGTTGACATTGACTAATGATGGTTTGATTTTAGCTGAGTTGGAAGCTAGACTGATGTTTTCGCAATAGATTTGTGAAGCTCAGAAACGTAATGATATGTTGATAGCTAAATGGAAATGGATTGAGACGACTTCTAATTTAGATTTTCAAATTGGGTCCAATGATAGCTTGTACTTCAAAGGCAAAATTTAGTTCCTGAAGAATTTTGATCTCGTCCAGAAGATTTTGCAAGAAGCTCATAGTAGTAGCTTATCTATACATCCTGGTAGGAATAAAATGTTCGGTGATTTAAAACAAATGTATTGGTGGCGAAGTATGAAACGTGAGATCTTAGAGTTCGTATCGAGATGTTTAGTTTGTCAACAGGTTAAAGCTAAACATCAGGTACATTCTAGTTTGCTACAGCCAGTGATGATTCCAGAATGGAAATGGGAGTGAGTCATGATGGATTTTGTATCAGGATTGCCTCTATCTCTGAAAAAGAAAGATGTTATATGGGTCATTGTAGATCGATTGACAAAATCCACGCATTTTATTCCAGTGCATACAAATTATTCACTTGAGAGATTAGTAGAGTTATATGTTGTTGAGGTTGTTAGATTGCACAAGGTGCCAGCTTTTATTATTTCTAATAGAGATCTGCATTTTACATCTCGATTCTAGAGCAAGTTACACAAAGATCTAAGTACTCGATTGCATTTTTGTACTGTGTTTCAGCCTCAGACCGATGGTCAGTCCGAGCGAGTGATTCAAATACTCGAATATATGTTTTGATGCTGTGTTTTAGGTTTCGGATACCATTGGTTGAATTTGCGTATAACAATAGTTATCAATCGAGCATAAAGATGGCATCGTACGAAGCTTTGTATGGTAAGAAGTATCGAACTCTATTGTATTATTCTGAGCTCATTGAGAAAAAGCTTCACGGGGTTGATTTGATATGAGAGACTGAAGAAAAGGTTAAAGTGATTTAAGATAGTTTAAAAGCAGCTTCAGATCGATAGAGATCCTATGCGAATTTGAAAAGAAAAGACATTGAATTTCAAGTTGGTGACAAAGTATTCTTGAAAGTATAGCCCTGGAAGAAAGTTCTTCGATTTGGTCGTAAAGGAAAGCGTAGTCTGCAGTTTATTGAGCCGTATGAGATTATTGAAAGAATTTGACCGATAGTTGACAGATTAGCTTTGTCGTCAGAGTTAGAAAAGATCCATAATGTTTTTCACATGTCGATGTTACGACGGTATCAATCAGATCCCTCACATGTGATTTCACTTGTTGATGCTGAGATTCAGCCTGATATGACGTACAGTGAGGAGCTACGAGCTCGAGAAGTTAAAGAATTGAGTAGTAAAAGCATAACTTTAGTAAAAGTTCTTTGGCAAAAACACGAGATAGAAGAAGCTACCTTGGAACTGGAAGAAGCTATGGAAGTGCAATACTCAAACCTTTTTTCTAGTAAGATTTTCAGGGACGAAATTTTCTTTAGGGGGAGAGTTGTAACAGCCCATTTTTTATGAAATCAGAACAGTGGTTTTGAGACCACAAATCTGATGTGAAATTTTTTTTTTATTCTTTTAATGTCTATGCTGTCTTAGTAGTATCATATAAAAATTTTGCTAAGAAATTTTGACGTTTACATGCTTAATTAAGTGAAAAGGATTAAATCGTAAAAAGTGTAAAAGTGGAGTGCTAATAGTTAATGGTATCTATTAGTTATGAAATTAATTTGTTAAGGTACTTCAGTGGTAGATAGACCATTCATAGAGTTAATAGGCATATATGGGCATAAGTTAAGTGACTTTTAAAATTAAAAACAAAGGTTTTTTTAGTAAATGAATAAATTCAACATAAATCAATTAAAAGAAAAATAAGTGTCCATCTTCTTCAAGCTTTTACTCCACAAAATATTTGAAAGGAAACAGCCCTTTTTTTAGCTTAGGTTTCGGCTAACGCTATAACCTTGCATGTAAGTTATTTTTCTACTCATTTTTAATGGTTTCTATGTTTTCGGGATCGTTGTAGCTTTAATCTAGCTAGACAAATTTTGTAAAGTGATTTTGATGAAAATGTCAATCAGGGAATTATTTGTAAAAAAAGTAAAAGTACTTGATGAAATTGTGAAATGATGAATTGTATGAGTTAATATGTGTTCATAATAAAGTCGACTAGCATGGATTACGAATGAAATTGTGTAAATTTTCATTTACGAGCTTAAGGACTAAATTGTAAAAATGTTAACATATTAGGGACTAAAATTGTAACTATGCAGAAATAAAAAGTGTGAACTGAATTGAATGATAGAATTATTAAATGGATTGAATTTGTACATTTAGATCAAGATAGACCTCGTACAGATTTAGATCGGGGTAAAGCTAAAACTTAGGATTAGTTGAATCCGTTTCTACGCCTTAATCGTTGAGGTAAGTTCGTATGATTAAATACTGCTTTAATGTTATTATAAATGATATGGTAACATGTTAAATGCTATCTAAATTGAATGGTAAAAACCAACGATGCCATGATATCTATCGAGCCTACTTTGAACCTTAAGAATTTGTAGGATACAAATGACATGTCATTAGGGTTTTCATGTTTCGAATGTGGTCTTGAATGTCCTACTGATGGCTGAGGTCCTACATTTGTTTCAGATACTCCACAGTTCATGTGAGCAGCATTGTGTAGCTTACATTTCGACCTATAGCTCCTGTGAGCAGGCCCATTTCACAACTCGTGTGAGCAATTACTTATCACACTTCATGTGAGCTATCTCACGTATCTTATAATATTCTAAACAGTTCAACGGACATGAAAAGGAAGGAAATGGTAAGTGTTTAATGTGAACGATGATATGTATTTATGAAAAGAATTGAAATGGTGAGTTACATTGAAAGTATGTTATGTTAAGGAGGATGATGCATTCGAATGAATTATGTTCATGTGTAATCACTTACCTATGTTAAACTCATGTGGATTATGTTTGAGTATGCTCACATGTGTTGTTGTTAGTGCTTAGGCTTGTGCCATGCTTATGGTTGGATTGTATTATGTATAAATTTAATGTAATGTAATGTAATGAAATGTAAGTTATGTTTTATGTTTTATGAACTTAATATGCCATGAACAATTGTTTTTTTGCACAAAGTTTGCAAAACAAGTCTCAAATGCTAGGCATGCTCTATCTTGTCTTGTGAATAAATCAGAATATCATCAATGAATACAACAACAAATCTATCTAAAAATAGTCTGAAAATTCTATTCATCAAATCCATAAATACTGCAGGTGCGTTAGTCAAACCAAATGGCATCATAAGGAACTCATAATATCTGTACCTGGTTCTGAACGCAATTTTTAGCGCATTAAATCTTTAACTCGCAACGATAATAACCAGAACTAAGATTGATCTTTGAGAATACTGTTGCACCTTTCAACTAATCAAACAGATCATCAATACATGGCATAGGATACTTATTCTTGATCGTGACTTTGTTGAACTGTCACTAATCAATACATAATCGTATAGAGCCGTCTTTTTTTTAAACAAATAACACAGGGGCACCCCAAGGAGAAAAGCTAGGTTGAGAAAAAAACCCTATCTTTTAATTTTTACAACTGTGCTTTAAACTATTTTAGTTATGTAGGTGCCATTTTGTAAGGAGTTATTGATATCGAAGATGTTCCCAGAATTAACTCAATAGAAAACTCAACCTCTTTGAGCGGTGGTAACCCGATTAATTCATCTGGAAATACATGCGCATACTCACACACCACTATAACTGATTCTAGCTTTAATTCTAAAATTTTAGAATTAAATATATATGTGAGATAGGCTTCATAGCCATTTTTAACATGTTTCTATGTTGACATAGCCGATATAACATTAGATACATTATGCAATCTATCTGACTTAATTTGAAGCTTTTCACCGTTCTGACATTTCAAAACAATATGCTTTCGTCTAGAACTCACAACAGCATCATGCAGAGTTAACAGTCCATGCCCAGAATCACTTCAAACTCATCAAAGGGTAGTAACATCAAATCAGCCGAAAAGTTGCAACCCTGAATCATTAAAAGACAATTTTTACAAACTTTATCATCTAACACATATTGACCTAAGGCGTTCAGTACTTTAACCACAGACTCAGTAGACTTGAAAGGCAATTTCTTATCTGACACTAAAGTCGTGCATACATAGGAATGTGTTGACCCCAGTCAATCAAAGCAGTAACATTAGTATCAAAGATAAAAAATATACCAGTGATAACATCTGGCGCAAAAGCTTTGTCTCTAGCATGGATCGCATAAGCTCTAGCTGACGCTAGTTTCTTGGATCTCACAACAGAGTCCTTTGTCCCATTATGGCTGTTTCCTACATTTCCAGTGTTTCGTGGTGTTCTACCTATCCAGCAGTATTACTCGGTCGAGTAGTCTGAACCTTTTCTTTGTTGGACCTTTCTGATACGAACCTCACTCAAAACGTGCCCCGTCTTTCATTCTACATCACTGAAATGTCATCGTCCACATTGTTGACATTTAGGCTTATTGTTTTTAACACTACCCACATTCGCTACAGACGTAGCCTAAGGTTTTACACTCACATGTTCTTTTACCCTATCTTTGCTCGAATAACCCACTGAAGCTGACGAGCGACCATGATATTATTTTGACTTCTTCGATGGAAATTGATATGATTTTCCCATTGATCTCTTTCCTGAATCTTGAGCCTCATAATTAGCTTTTCTCTTTGTTTTACTCAATTTTTCAGCTTTGTGCGCTCTGTCAACTAAAACAACAAATTCTTTCAATTCAAGAATCCTGACTAACAGCTTGATGTCTTCATTTAACTTGTCTTCAAACTATGTGCATATAGCAACCTCTGTCGGTATACATTTTCGGGCATACATGCTAAGTTAAAAACATTCCATCCCATATTCAGATACTATCATTCGGCCCTATTTTAGCTCAAGAAACTCTTTACGTTTCTTATTAAAAAATCTCTGGCTCACATATTTCTTTAGAAATTTGGTTTGAAAGAATTACCAATCTACCTGTTCTCTAGGCACAACTGAAACCAAGGTGTTACACCACTAATAAGCCAAATATTTCAATAAGCATAATTTGTGAATATTAATTCATAATACAATTAATTTTAATTTTAATCTAATTTATTTTGGGTTAAATAATTATTATTAATTAAATTATGAAAAAAAGGCCCAATTGTGCTAAACTGAGAGACTGATCAAATTGAGCAACTGGGCTGCCCAAAACTATCCAACATGCTTATCCTATCAACTTATTTAGCTAATTATTTGGCTTGAAAAATATCCCTTGGAGCTTCCTTGAAATTTCATTCAAACCTCTTCACTATTCAAGCATTTTTAGATTTGCCCCTAGCTATATTTAGCAAGTTTGAAAGCTTCAAACTTGCCACATTTGTGGCCGGCCATAGGGGGAGTCTATGGCTGCTGATTTTTGCTAATTATAGTAGCCTATCCAACATATAAATACCCTCCTTAGCTGCTCATTTTAAACACACCTCTCATCCTTTCATTCTTCACTTATTTCTCGCTTTCTCTTTTCAAAACCCTTCCTTTGTTCTCCTTTTTCCCATGCATTCCCTTGTCGATTTCCCCACTTGCAATAGAGCCCTTCCACCATCATTGGATGTAGCATTCAAGTGTTCGTGGAAGCCTCATTTCAACAAGAACAAATGGAGAAAGAGGAGCGGAGCAAACTAGCTAAGCTTTGGAGAACCACTAGATTTGATTCTAGTTCCCTATCCTTTTATTTTTATTGTTGTTGTTAAGACCATGTTTATGAATACTTGTTATGTTGATATGTTTAATTTAGTTAATATGACTTAAATTTAATTCGTGTTTAGTTTATTACATTTCATCCACTTAAGTTATTAAAATTATATTTGTGTTGTTCTAAGCCATAGTAAGTTGTTCGATTAAGTAAAATCATGATTAAGTTATTCTTGTATTATAATTGTAAGGTCACTAATGAATTAATTATTTAATCATGTTGAAATTGTAATTAATTGACAAAATACTTAATCAGTGAATGTTTAATCTTCTATGGTAGCTAAGGGTTAAATTAGCAAAGATATTAGATAGTACATTAGCCTTGTATAACTTGTAAGATTATTGTGATTAAACTGTCTATAAGCTGCTTTGCCTAGTGATACGAAGAATCCAAGATATCCGGGGAAGGACCATTGTAAAACATTGACATTGAGGAGCGAAAAGACATTAGAGCCCAACATTGTCGAAGTTGAAGAAAAGCCAGCTGATGCTTAAGACTCAGTAGAAGTTCAACTGAGTGTTAAAATTCCAAGTTCACCAGGACCAGAATCTGCAAAACCCGATAAGGTAACTTCTGAAACAGTCAATTTTGATAAACTAACAACTTCGTTAGATGCAGAATTGCCACAGAAGACGAAATAACTAGTTCAAGTAAAGAATCCTCCACCACCTTACCCTCAAAGACTTCAAAAAAAAGTAGGAAGTCCAATTCAAAGAAGTTTCTAAACATACTCAAGCAACTTCATATCAACATTCCGTTGGTAGAAGAACTTGAACAGATGTCAAACTACGTCAAATTCATAAAGGATATCCTATCTAAGAAATGAAGGAATGCAGTGCATATCTTCAAGATAAACTACCCCCAATGTTGAAAGATCGTTGATGTTTTACCATACCTTGCAACATTGAAGCAATGTATTGTGGCAAGGCATAATGTGATTTGAGTGTAAGCATTAACTTAATGCCCATGTCCATATTTAGAAAGTTGGGGATAGGTGAAGTTAGACCTACTACGGTTACACTTCAATTAGTAGATCGATCTTTAGCACAACCAAAAGGAAAAATTGAGGATGTATTGGTACGTGTAGATAAATTTATTTTCCCTACTGACTTTGTTATTCTAAACTTTAAAGCAGATAAAGAGGTGCCAATCATCTTAGAAAGGCTTTTCCTAGCAATTGGAAGGACCCTTATCGATATGCAGAAAGGCGAGCTTACTATGCGTGTTCAGGATGATCATGTAACATTTAATATTTTTAAGTCTATACGATTTCCTGACATAGTTGATGATTGTTCTGCACTGTCCAATTTAGAGGAATTAATCATGGAAAAGGAATTCAACTATGTTGAGGACCCATTGGGGCAAATTTTGACATCAGACCCTCCAAGTGATGAAGAGGGAGAAGAATACTTAGCTTTGCTAGAAGCTAATCAAAGGATATTTAATCCGCAATCCCACTTTGAATATTTGGAGTTAGACAATAAGAATTATGCCCAACCAAAAGTGTCAATTGAGGAGCCACCTAAATTAGAACTAAAGGTAGTTCTCTCACATTTAAAATATGTTTATTTAGGTAGCGCTTCTACTTTGCCTATGATTATTTTAGCAAAACTGACCAAGGAGCAACAAGAAAAACTCATACCAGTGTTGAAAGAATTCAAAAAGGCTATCAGATGGACCAAAGCTGATATTCGTGGCATTAGCTTGTTTGTATGCATGCACAAGATCATTCTGGAAGATGGCAAGAAAGGGACGATTGATGGACAAAGAAGACTAAACCCTATCATGCAGGACGTAGTAAAGAAAGAAAGCATTAAGTGGCTAAATGCGGGTATAATTTACCCTATCTCAGATAGTTCATGGGTATGTCCAGTCTAGTACATGCCAAAGAAAAGAGGTATTACGGTCGTAGAGAATGAAAACAATGAGTTAATTCCAACCAGAACGGTCATAGGATGGAGAATTCTCATAGGTTACCGTAAGCTGAATAAGGTGACCAGGAAAGATCATTTTCCTTTACTGTTCTTGGACCAGATGTTGGATAGACTCGCGCACGAGACTATTACTATTTTCTCGATGGATACTCGGGGTATAATCAGATTACAGTAGCACTAAAAGATCAATACAAGACAATATTCACATGCCCATATGATACATTTGCATTTAGATGTATTTCATTTGGTTTATGTAATGCACTTGCTACATTTCAAAGATGTAAGATGCTATTTTTACTAATATGGTTAAGAAGAATTTGGAAGTATTTATGGATGATTTTTTAGTATTCGAAGATACATATGATGATTGTCTAGCCAATCTAGCTAAGGTACTAAGGCGATGAGAAGAAACAAACCTCGTACTCAATTGGAAAAAGTGACATTTCATGGTACGAGAAGGTATTGTTCTAGGGAATCTGATACATGGAATTGAGGTGGAGAAATCAAAGGTGGATGTTATTAAGAAACTCCCACCTCTATCATCTGTAAAAGGTGTTAGGAGCTTTTTGGGCCACGTCGGTTTGTATTGAAGATTTCTCATGAACTTCACCAAAATTACTAAACCCTTATACAAATTATTGGAGAAGGACATGACATTCAAATTTGATAAGGAGTGCTTAAGAGCTTTCAATTATTTGAAGAATCGGTTAGTTTCAGCCCCTATCATCGTCACACCACTGGGATTTTCCATTTGAACTGATGTGTGACGCAAGTGACTTTGCGATAGGAGTTGTGATGAGCCAATAAAGGAACAAAATTTTTCATCCCATACACTATGCAAGTCAGACTCTGACAGGAGCTCAATTGAATTATATGGTAATAGAGAAAGAGTTACTTGCTATTGTGTTTGCTTTGAACAAGTTTCGATCTTATCTTGTAGGAACCAAAGAGATTGTCTATGTTGATCATTCGACAAATAAGTATTTACTTGCCAAGAAATATGCTAAGCTGAGATTGATTCGATCTTCTACTCCAAGAGTTCGATCTAGAAATTCAAGATTGAAAAGGGGTAGAAAATCAAGTAGTAGACCACTTATCCAGATTGGAGCCGCAAGAAGGGAATTCTTGACTTATACCTATTCAGGAGACATTCCCAGATGAACACAGACTGAAGGTAAACCATGTCCATAGTACCCCTTGGTTTGCTGATTTTACTAACTATTCAGCTTGTGGTTTGATGCCGGCTAATAAGACGTATCATCAAAAGAAAAAGTTTCTTCACGATGTGAAGTACTATTTCTGGGAAGAGCCATATTTGTTTAAAAAGTGTGTAGATCAAATGATCAGGAGATGCGTGGTAGAAGATGAGGTACATAAGATTTTATACCATTGTCACACAGCTCCGGGTGGGGGATGCTTCAGAGGTACACGTACTGCGACCAAAGTATTGCAAGCAGGATTTTTTTGGCCAACACTATTCAAATACGTGTATACTTATGTAAAGAGTTGTGATGAATGCCAAAAGGTTGGAAACATCACCAATAGAAATGAGATCCCCCAAACAAACATCATTGAGGTAGAATTATTCAATTTTTGGGGTGTTGACTTTCTCGGTCCTTTCCCTCCGTCTTTTGGTCACAAGTACATATTGGTAGCAGTAGACTATGTGTCTAAGTGGGTTGAGGCCAAGGCATATATGACGAATGATGCTAAGGTTGTGATAAAGTTTTTTCATAAGCATGTGTTCACAAGGTTTGGAACCCTAAAAGCTATAATCAGTGATGAATGGTCCCACTTTGTAAACAAATGGTAAAAATTGTTACTCGACAAACTTAGAGTGAAGTACAAGGTTACCACACTTACCATCCACAAAAGAATGGGAAAGCTGAACTGGAAAACAAAGAGATCAAAGGAACACTAGAGAAAGTAATTTACCTGAACCGACGAGATTGGCCCAAAAGACTAGATGATGCTTTATGGGCCTATAGGACAACATACAAGAAACCTTTACGGATGTCACCCTATAGGTTGGTGTTGGAGAAAGCCTGTCATCTGCCCTTGGAGTTAGAACACAAAGCTTAATGGATCTTCAACAACTCAACTTGGATCTTAAGCTTGCTAAAGAGAAACAAATGCTTCAACTTAACAAGTTAGAAGACTTCTGATTTTTTTCACACGAAAATACTAAACTGTTCAAGGAAAGATGTAACACCCCTAACCCGTATCCTTCGCCAGACTAGGGTTACGAGGCATTACCAATCAATAAACAACATTCATATGCATAACTTATTCAAATAATTCACATTGTCCCTTATAAGGCTCTACGATACCTTAAAACATGTTTAGAAATGGTTTGGGACTAAACCGATGACATTTACAAACTTTAAGAAACTTAGAAAATTTTCAAACATATAAGGGTCACATGCCCGTGTGAATAGGCCGTGTGCCTCACACGGTCACCAGACACGTCTGTGTCACAGGTCGTGTGAAAACAGGGCATACATACTAACTTGTACCACACGGCCGAAGACACGCCCATGTGCCATGGCCGTGGGAAAACTAGGAAGGTTACTGACTTGGGTCACACGGCCGACCACACGCCCATGTGCCAGACCGTGTGCCATACAGGCCAGTAGTCACGCCTGTGTGTCTGGGCCGTGTCAAAACTGTAGGGTATACTAACTTAATTTGAAATGGTACCTAAGGGACACACGACCATGTGACACGATTGTATGTCATACACGGCTGAGACACACGCCCATGTCTCTACCCGTGTGGACAAAAATAGGCCATTTGCAAAGCCAATTTGCCACCCTTTCTCATGCTTACTTAAACAACCAAAAAGGTACCAATACATCATACAATAGGCATCACAAAATCATTAACCAAATGCTTAATTTATGCCATATCCATTTCAATCAAATTCCATCATCAATTCAAACCAATTACCTATTAAAAAACTTATATCATCTAACATTCATTCACAAGCATATATCCTCTCAATTCATCAACTTCAATCATACCATATAAGTCTTTTACTAAACTCAAAACGTTAGCATTTGAACAACTATGAAACCTTAGCCACATTTGTACCAAAACATACCAAACCAAGTAATCACACATGGCTATCTATACAAATCAAAACTGAAACACCCCATACCTGTGTCCGATGCCGAAACAGGGTACGAGGCATTACCAGACTTAATTGTTCACAAACATGCAAAAATCGGGCTACAAAATTTCTTTTAATTCAAAACTTTTCATACACATGCATAATGTCCCATACACAAGCCTATGAAGCCCTAAACATGCATTGAAAGTAGTTAGGGACTAAACTGAAAACCTTAGCAAATTTTGGGAAAACTTAAAAAATTTCTTTCCATGAGACAGGGTCACATGCCCGTGTGCCTTTGACACACCTGTGTCCTCAGGCCATGTAACTCTCTATCTATGAAGTCAACATGCAAATTGAACCACATGGCCGAGCTACATGCCCGTGTCTCCTGGCCATGTCCCTCACATGGTTGAGACACACGATCGTGTCTCAGCCCGTGCAATCAACACTTAGGCTATTTTCCAAGCCTTCATGTTACCCATAAACCCTTACAACCTTATGCATATTAAAACCATAAATCATGGCATCACTTTAGTGATTAAACACTCTTTATTAAGACATATTCGTAACATTAATATGTCCTCTTACAAGCAATGCATCTACTCATGCAATACCAAGTCTAGATGCCTTAATTCACATTCATAAGACTTGTCACTTTGATGAAAACTTTTACCATTATACTATGGTTACCAACTTATCCATTAAGCATTCATGTTCAACCATTATCACATTGTTTTTACAAAGTGCAATTATTACCTGGCTACGACCAACTCAATTGGTCATAGAGCATACATCTGACACACATGTCATATTACCAACCATGCATGGAAAACAAACATAATCACATTATAAACATTAGACATGACATGAATAGCTAGGTTTACAAGCCATAATTACTATAAGCCACCTCTTATGGCCATATACATATAACTCAATATAAGCCAATACATTTGGCCAAATTATAATAACACATGTCAATAAACTAGATCCCTATACATGCCACTCACTTGAAATTTCTAATATATGCTTCATTATTCCAAAGGTAGTGACTTGATAGTGTGATGCTACCTCCGATGATTTCCAACCCCGAGCTAACCTGACAAGCTAAAAGAAATGGAAAAAAGGGAGTAAGCTTCACGCTTACTAAGTCCTTATGAAAATAATAAGCAATTTATCAAATATGCTTCCACCCATTTCTTACAACATGATCTCAAGGTAATACTATCATAATTGCCTTTTTACCTATTTTTAGATCAAGCTATTTTCTCGAGTCACAGTAACTAAATTATTTATATCTGGAGTTACAAAACTCTAAATTAAGATCCACTAATTTTCTCTGAAACTAGACTCATATATATTATTACCATAAAAGTTTTAGACCTTTTGGTATAGCCAATAAGTACATTTTATTCTTTCAAAGTTACCCCTTTTACGCTGTCTAATAGTTCCGACCCTTCTTCACTAAAAATTAATTATCTCATAATATGAAACTCGAATAATGTTTCTATCTATTTCTCTTGAAAATTAAGAATTCTATGAATATAAATTATAACCCATAACTATTTCTGTAAAATTTTTCATGATTTTCTCTAATCAGAGTAGGGGATTTCGAAATCATTCTGACTCTGTCTCACAGCAATTTAAATATTTCATAATATGAAACTCTTTTGCTTACACCGTTTCTTCTATGTGAAGACACATTAAGCTTTAATTTAATGTTCTATTCAGCCTCTAACTAAATTTCCACAAATTTTGGTGGATTTTCAAATTCAGACTACGGTTGCTGTCCAAAACTGCTTTAGTGTAAATTAATGATACTAAGTTTATCACACCTTATTAATTTATTTTCACCATATTGGTAACGATACATATTTATACATCATAATTATAGACCTATAATCACAAGGTCATCACGAAATCTTTCTCATAGGTACGAATTACCTATTTACATCCTCACCCAATGTACATCATAAACCGAATCATTTCTCATGAGTTTGGCATACATACCTGTGTTACTCAACATGCTCATATTCTTACTCATATTCATTCCTTATTAATCATACAAAATGAATTGAATTCACATCTCATCAATTTCATGTAAGTACCTATACCACTTACAACATAGCCATAAGCTCTATCATTTTGATATAAATCATAAATCTTCTGTTGAACCATTTGGAATACTACAGGATATTTATTAGCCCCAAACATGGTCTTACACTGGCTAGCACATCAAACTCGATGTCATGTCCCAGATAGGTCTTACACTGAATTTCATATGTCGAGGCCGATGCCGTGTCCCAGACAGGTCTTACACTGGCTATCATCTATCGGTGTCAATGCCATGTCCCAGACAGGTCTTACACTGACACACAACAAGTTAATGCCATGTCCCAGACAAGTCTTACACTAGCTTGTATATCTCGAGACTGATGCATGTCCCAGACAAGTCTTACACTAGCTCTCAATATGTGGCTGATGCATGTCCCAGACATGTCTTACACTAGCACACATATCACCCAATGTCAAGGCATGAATATCTAAATCTATTCCTAATGTTCAACCGGAAGTCTTCATCATATAAATTCTCATTCACAACACAAATCAACAATTCATACCATACTAATCGTACAATACATGATAATATTGAATTAGCATTATTTACGTACATATTACTCGTTTCTATGGAATATCATATTCCATCAAATTTCTAATGTACTCAATCATCACATACATGTTATTAACATTTGGCATTACTTTCTAATATACAATATCTTCAACATAAAATTCAATACAATCATAGCAAGATAAAATTTCAAGTATATTGACAATAACCTGGATATCATACTTATTTAATCACATGGACTTACCTCGAACGCAATTTCGGCTAATTACTCCATTTTAGTCCATAAACTTGTACTTTTCTATTTAAGCTCAAATCTCAATTTTCTTAATCCAACATGATGAAATTCGCTCATTTAATAATTATATTAATAAAACATTCTATAATTCACAATTTGGCAAAATGATCGTTTTGCCCTTAGACTTTACAAAAATTACGATTTTGCCCTTAGGCTCGTAAATTGATTTTTATCGAATTTCCTCCTTTACCAAGCCTAGACGAATTCTTTTTATAACTATAGCAACTTACAATTTCAATTATTTCACACATTTACATCTTATTTTACAACTTTACAAAATAACACTTTTTAGGTGTTTTCATGCAAACTTCTTTCACAAAAGTTGTCTATTACACAACCAAGATTCATTTTCTTCCATAAAATTTCAGTTATCAACACATATTATTTCATGAAAAAACCCTATACTCTCAACCATTTTGCAAAATAATCCACTCAATAGCAAGATTAGGCTTTAGGGGTTCCAAAAACACAAAAATTATCAAGAAAGACCACCAAGAAGACTTACTTGCAAGAGTTTAAGGTTGCTGACAATTTTGAGCTTCCATGGTTGTTTTCTTGAAGAGGAATCGGTGGAGAAAGAAGGACAAAGATGAGAAAATGACAACTTTTCCTATTTGTTTTATTTTATTCAATTTTATCACCTAATTTTCACCAAATGTTGACTTTTCTATTTCTTTGTCTCCTATGGCCGGCCACCTCTCTAAAACAGGTCTATTTGCCCTTTAAATACCTCCACAATATGATTTATAGTCAATTTACACCTTTAGCTAATAAAACAGGACTTTTGCACTTTATGCAATTTAGTCCTTTTTCATAATTGAGCTCACAAACGCCAAAATTAACTCACCAAATTTTTCATGCACTCATATAATCATGCTATAACACATAAAATAACATTAAAAATAATTTATTCGGCCCCGGAATAGTGGTTCTGAAACCACTATTCTGACTAGGCCCAAAGTCGGGCTGTTACAAAAACATATACATAATAAGCCAAATCTCATGACCATATTCACAACCAAAGTACCATAGCTAGCCTATACATGCCATATACCATATATACAAGGCTTCAAAAGTACCAACAAAATGATCGATAGTGTGATGACGCTTCCCGATGATCCCTAAGTCTGAGTTAGCTTTGATTCTCTATAAATCATAAACAAATAACACACAATAAGCTTCATAGCTTAGTAAGTTCGCACTAAATATACTCAACAGTTCATAAAATACAAATCATCAATTTGAACTAATTCATATCTAAATCATGGTGACCAACATACTTTCCTCATACTTACTCAAGAGTTTATGAACAAGTTCATTACTTTTTCTATTTGGATTTCATGCTTTATAAGTACATACTTGTACAAATTCATATCAAACTCATACCTTTACATGATACTATCGAATACTCGATATCTCACACACTAAGTGCCAAAGCAGAGCAGAAGCTATTATAATCTTGCACACTAAGTGCCTTTCATAGCCAAAGCTATCTCAACCTCACACACTAAGTGCCATATATATATATATATAGCTGAAGTTATTCCGATTTGCACACTAAGTGCTTTATATAGTAGAAGCTATCTCGTAACGTACACTAAGTGCCAAGCATAGTCGATTCATCATCGTACACAACCATCGTCTCATATATATAATTTACACAATATTAAAGTATTAAAAACATAATTGTAATAATGTCTATCACGTACGAACTTACCTTGGACGTAAAAACGATGAAACTAGTTGATTAGTCGAGTACTTTGTTCTTGCCTCGATCTAAGTCCGGGTTCCTCTTTTCTTGATCTATATTATAACAAATTCAACTCATTTAATCACATAACCTTTCAATTTAGTCCACAAACACTTATTTGGGATTTTTTTCACTTTAGCCCCTAAAGTTTCACATTTATTCTATTTAGTCTCTATTCCACAAAAACACAAATTACACAAAATTCAATAAAACCCATGCTTAGCTGAATTCTCTATAGGTCCCTAGCAGCCCATATTTCACTTTTATTTCACAATGTAAGCCCTCAATTTACACTTTTTACAATTTAATCCTATTTAGACATTTTCACTCAAAATAACTTTACAAAACCTATTAATCTATCAACAAGCTTTCATAATTCATCATCAAACATCCAAGAACACATTAATTCATCAATGGCAACTTTCAAAATCATCAACACTTTTAAAAATTAGGGTATGGGCTAGCTAGTACTCAAAGCAACGATCACAAAAACATAGAAATCATAGAAATTATACCTTAATCAAGATGAACAAGCTAGCCGAAATGTTAAAGGTTTCAAGCCGTATTTTCTTTTCAATTTTCGGTAAAGCAGCGTAAAAGATGAACACAAAATCACTTTGATTTTGTTTAATATTCATTAATACATAGTCTACCAATTTACCCTTGATTATTAAACATTTTATTAACAAATATAAGACCATTTATGTCCATTCCCACTATCAATGGTATATTTACAACATAAGGACCTTTCATTTAATAAGCCATAGCAATTTGACACCTTTATCAAATAGAATGCAACTTTTTCATTTTACGCGATTAAGTCCCTTTTCTCAAATTGAGCTATTGAACGATAAAATTAGCTCACGAAATTTTCACACATATACAATCACATGCTTTAAACACCAAAAATAATATAAAAATAATTTTATGACCTCATATTTGTGGTTCTGAAACCACTGTTCTGATTTAGCTAAAATCGGGTTGTTACAAAATACTTAAAAGATAGCATGACAAGCACATTCGAGTTCGAGAATTTGAAGCAGGTCAGTAAGTCTTATTATTCAACTCCAGATTAAGGTTCTTTCCAGGTAAGTTAAACTCACGTTGGTCCAGTCCATTTACGATTCACCAAGTCTTTCTATATGGAGTTGTCGAACTTCAAGGTAAGGGAGGTAATTTTTGAGTTAATGCTCAGTGCTTAAAACACTACTAGGGAATAAAATTGTGCGGGAAATAGTCTCGTTCATTTTATCAGATATTTAATTTTTCTTGTTTTTTCATTTTAAATAAATGATTTAGGGTATATTTTCGGGATTAGTATGTTTAAAAAAATTCTGTGTAGGAGATTTGAACTTAAGCGGGACCGCTTGTGACCTCTCTAGTCTTTCCTAGGAATTGATTCTAACATAATCTTCTAAGAAGTTATTCCTTAAATGAAAAAATAAACTTTTACTTCCTTAAATGAAATAATATATTTTTGCTTATTCAAAAGGGTCAATTTTGATTGAAGTTTTAATTACAACTCAATTTCAAATATTCTTTAAGTCTATGTACTTAATTGAATTATTTTAAAAATTTGACTCCTCTTTTTGTAAATATTAAAAATTAAATGTCTCTTTTTGTAAATATTTTCAAAGACATCTAAAATAAATGTTTTTAAGTTAATTTAAATAAATAAGATGATAAGTAGTATACAATTATATTTTTTAAAATATATATTAATTATTATCAACTTTGCATAGAATTAGGATTTGTTTAAATTTGATCATATTTTAATTAATAGTTTTTATTCCAATAAATTAATAGAAAATAATAATTTAATATCAATTATATTAATTATTGATTGTTATTTACTCTGTGTAGAATTAGAACTTAAAGTATTTTAATTATTAATTTGTTCTAAGATTTCTAATTGAACTCCTAGTGCCGCAATCACCTTAAGCAAACCACACCAACAATCACCTAGTGCCGCAACACCCGAACTTCTAGCCACAATTTCGCCCTACTTCACACGGTACACTTACGCCCAACAGCTCACCCCGCACTCTACTACTACTGCTCACGCCAGGCCCGCTCCCACGCACCTACTCATACACTAGCCTACTGCTCCCACGCACCTACCTCCATCGCACAACGCTACCGCTAGTTGCTGCCTAGCCGACGCAGCTGCTCACGCCAAGGACGCACACTACTGTTGTGCATTGCTTCAAACCCATGCGCACCCTTGCTAACCGCACACCCGTGCCTAACACACCACACCATCAAGACACCCTTCAACCATCCCTAAACCGACCTCTTCTGGTTTATCTTTTTTTTTTTTTTAGTTCTTAATTTTTATACAAGGTGGTAAGAAAGTTTTCGCCAAATTTTTAATTCATTTTAATTATTTAACTTTTCAATTTATTTTGAATTGTTAGTATTTTGTACTAATTAAATTTTTGAGAAAATATTTGTTTCCATCTTATGTTAAGGTTAATCATGCTTTGCAAAAGAACATGTGTTTCCGTCCATATTGATGAATCACAAAACAAATTTCAATGTGAAGAAGCCAAATCGAGATACGAAAACAACATTTTCAAGAATAAAAAAATGCACCCTGAAAAAGGCTTTACACTGAAATGATGTAACTAAATCGATTTTATGGCACGCATTCGGCAAATTGCTAAAGCTCTTAATTAGGAGTTGTTTTTTGAGAAAAGACCTAGTGTAGATGAGGAATAAGTTCGTGAATTTTATGAAAATTTGACCTCAAGCGAATTAATAGAAGTTTCTGTCCGAGGAATCAAGGTACCAATAACCTCAACAGCTATTAATGAATTCTTTGAATTACCTAATTTCAAAGACGATGAATATTCTTCTTGGATGAGAAATATGGAGGCTGAAAATATGCAAGAAATTCTCGAGGAACTTACAGTTCTGGGTTCTAAGTGGACTGTGTCAAAGCAAGGAATTCACACTTGTCACAAAGAATATTTGACACCACTGGCGAAGGTATGTTTCTATTTCATTCAGTTTAGCATTATGCCTATTTCACATGGGACTACAATTTCATTAGAGCGAATGGTCTTGTTATACTCGATTTTAACTGCAAAGACCATTGATGTGGGAAAAACCATTCTAAAAGAAATGTGAAATTGTGCCGCTAAACATTCTAGCCCAGCTTACTTTCCCTTTACGATAACAATTTTATGCTTGAAAGCTAAAATTTTTGCAAACGTAAAATAGACAGGTTATAGCTAGGGCACAATCATAGATTGGGACCTTTACTGAACAGCTGGAGACTTTGTTCTCCAGCAATGAGTTGAAGAGAGCAAGAAGAAGAAGAAGAAGAAGATCCCACAAAGGTCGAACTAATGCAATCAGCTGAAATCCCTAATCAGGCAGAAACAATGGAACCAATAACCGAACTTGACATGAGAACCTCAATGTTTAGAACTCAATCGCCTCACCCAGGTCCTCGAGATGAGCTGTCAAAGTTGATGGACACAATGCAACATATGCAATGGCAGCAACAAGCTTATTGGAGATATTGAAAAATATAGGATGACTCAATGAGAAGTGCTCTTATGAAAATATTCAATGGCCCGTTTATTTTTGTGCCTGAGTTTCCAGATTTTATATTTAAACCATGAAGTCCACTATTGAAGAGGGAACAAAGCGATTCATGCAAAAGTAAAGATGAGGGAGCAGAAGACGAGTCAAATTTTAAGGGATCTATAAATAAATAAGAAAGGGGGGTTCTTTACCTTATGTTATTTTCTTTCCTAAGTTATTTTAGGATTAGGATCTATTATGATTTTTAATTTTTCGTATAATAAAACAAGAGATGGAAATCATGAATAAAAATGAACAAGGTTTTATAATAAGAAGTGTGGCAATAGATATATACATGTTTAGGATTGGATCTAGAGAGTAAGACTGTTAAAAAATATTGGGCAACATGATGGCCTATTATGTGCCAGTACCTTTGATAAGTAGTGTCAAAAATCCATCAATGCATGGGGCTCAAACAAGGGACATCATTTAAACTACAACCCAGATTTCTTCCTTTGTAAAATGACTACAAAATCTCATTATTCGTACTATTCGTAATTTTTCGCTGTACCAGACCAAAAATTCTAATGTCATCCCTACATTTGATGCTGTGAATAGCTCCGTAAAATAATCTAACACAATATGCAACATCTCATCTTCCTTAGTAGCCCAACTGCCATCACTCATCTCTAATCCCCTAATTTTATTTCTTTGCTTTCAACCCACTCCAGCCTTATGGAAAAAACTGGTATTGTGATACCCATTCTTTGGCCAGTTAACATAGGCCCTTTGCTCCCAAAACAACTACTCTTTTTAAATGATGTTGTTTGAAGCCCTATCAAGTCTCTCACTGATGTTGTTTGAAGCCTACCTGCCTCTTTCCCATGTGAACCACTGACCAGTGAATTCAAAGTCACTACACTCGTAATCTTCCTACACTGTATGAAATTCATTCATTTGACGTTCGGATTAGAGACACCCACCTCTCTTTTCAAATGAAAAATTAATTTTATTGAAAACCCCTACAACCAACCAGTGAATCGTTTCATCTTGTCCCAAGTGTCTGAGCAAATCCCACGACAAATTCTTGTATCATTCTTCTAGATTACCATAAAAACATGTAAACCTCCACAAAGAACCCTCTTCATCATATTAAGTAGTGACATCAATATTGCCTTTCCAACCCAAAGATAAGCCTCCCTTGAACCATATTGCCCCTACATCGATACCATTACTAAAACCATATTTCTTTTAAACTTTTTCAATCCATTTGGCAGTTATTTTTGTTTCCATGAGAAACAAAACTCAAGGAGAAACATCTCCCACTTTATTCCTGAAACGGTTAACAGCCCAAAGCTTCCCTAACTGATGGATGTTGTAGTTTTGCGTTTTCATTGCATTTGGCTACTCTGTATGACAGAGCTAGCTGATTTCTAATTTAGATCCATTCCTTTTTATTCATTCAAAATAAGTGATGGTTCCCCCATTAAATGTGTAATGCCCCTAACCCGTATCTATCGCCAGAATAAGGTTACGAGGCATTACCGATCAATTCACAACATAAAACATACAATCTCATAAACTATTCAACACAATCACTTTGTCCCCTATAAAGGCCTATGAGGCCTCAATCATGCTTTAGAAGTGGTTCGGGACTAAACTGATAACATACGAAAATTTTAAAAAAACTTAGAAATTTTTCAATCATACAAGGGTCACACGCCCGTGTGAACAGGCTGTGTACCTCACACGTCTAGTAGACACGCTTGTCTCTTGGGCCGTGTGGAAACAGGGCGTACATACTGACATGTGTCACACGACCGAGGACACGCCCGTGTGCCAGGCCGTGTGAAAACTTGAGATTATACTGACTTGGGTCACACGGTCAACCACACGCCTGTGTGTCTAGCCTGTGTGCCCTTTGGGGGTATACTGACTTATACCACACGGCCAATCACACGTCTGTGTGTGAGACCATGTGGAGCATACTGAATTCAATTCAGTTTCAACATCAGGGGGCACAAGGCCATGTAGCATAACCGTGTGTTGCACATGACTGAGACAAACGCCCGTGTCTCTGGCCATGTGGACAAAAATAGGCCATTTCCAAGGCCAATTTGCCACCCATTTGCACATACCTATAAACACTCAAATGGTACTATTTCATCATACAATCAAGCAGCCAAAATCATCAACCAATTGCACATTTCATGCCACTATACTCTTATTTATTCCAAATCTCAATTCACTACCATATACTTAGCCAAATACATGTTAATATGAAATCAAACATTATGGTTCATTTACCATAATTCATACATACATAACTTCCTTATAAACAACTAACTTTCATAGAAAAACATACCAAAATAAGCCATTATTCATAACTATATATATATACCAAAACATACACATTTACAAGCTATTTATAATAGCCAACACATATCAATATTAACATCATTTACAAGCCAAATCTCATGGCTAAAATTAGAACAAAATACCAAGTAGCTTATACATGCCATATACCAAAATTACGTAATTCAAAAGTACCAAATTAGATGTCCGATAGTACGATGATGTTTCCGATGACTCCCGGATCTAAGCTAGCCTTGATTCTCTAACAACCATCAAAAAATAACATGAAGTCATAGCTTAGTAGGTACTTATTAACATAATGAGCAACTTCATCATTCATTCCCAATTCAAACAATAGAAATTCAAGATAATACAAATACTTTAAATCTCAAGGCATTTTATAATTCATTCACTAGCTTACAAAGAATTCATCCATTTCATGGAATCAATATTTATAAACTTTACGTACGTACCTTTACCAACTTGTACTAATCTCATTCAACTCCACATCTTTCAATTTCCTGTTGAACCATTTGGAATAGAATTTAGATATTCAAGAATCTCAATTGATAAATACCTATACCATGGTCTGTAGCCAAATCAAGGTAACTTCTCTCCAAAAATACCTTTACCATGGCCCGTAGCCAAATCAAGGTATAATTCGCACTCGAAGTGTTGATATCATGGCTCAAAGCCAACACAATAACCTAATGACATATCCTTAATATCCTAGACTATTCCTAAGGTTCAATCGGGAATTTCCAATACCAAATAGTTGAATCATTTCAAATCACTGCTGAATCATTTTTGAATCATAGTCAAACAAGTTCATATTCTAAAATTTGAAATTTATGCAATATCAAAACATTTAAATACGATAATAATAGAGCTCGTTACATACGAACTTACCTCGAGTATAAAAATGGCAAAATGAATCAATTACTCGATAATCTTTCCTTTCCCTCGATCTAATTCTGGGTTCCTCTTTCCTTGATCTAAATATATCCAAAATTAACTTATTCAATCACATATTCTTTCAATTTAGGCCATAACATGCATTTAAGTAAATTTGCATAATAGCCCTTAAACTTTTACATTTTTACAGTTTAGTCTCTATTTCATAAATTCACAAAATTCACATAATTTCACTCAACCCATACTTGGCCGAATTTGTATAAGTCCCTAGCAGCCCAAAACTTTCATTTATTTCACATTTTAACCACACATTTTCAACATTTCTCAATTTAGCCCCTAATATGCATTTTCATCAGAAGTCACTTTACAAAACATGAAAATCTATCACCAAGCTTTCATAAATTATCATCAAACCTCAAAGGACACATGGAAATGACAATGAAAACTCTCAGAATCTTTAACAGTTTCAAAATCTAAGGTACGGGCTAGCTAGATTGAGCTGCAATGATTACAAAAACATAAAATTCATCAAAAATCAAGCTCAAACTATACCTTAATCAAGCTTACTGTGTGTCGAACCCTAAAAAACCAAAAATGGCTTTCTTCTTTCTTAATATTAAGCCAAAATGATATAAATATGGACAAAATTCAATTTGTTTTTATTTATTAACCATTATTAACTATTTTAATATTTTAACCTTAATGAAAAACCATTTCAAACATTCATTAAATGTCCATAAATGTTCATTAACCTTTTAAATGGTCTAATTACCAATTAAGGCCATCATATTAAAAGCCAAGGCCAATTGACACCTTTAACTGATAGCATGCAAATTTTGCATTTTATGCGATTAAGTCCTTTTTCTCAAATTGAGCAATTAAATGATAAAATTAAGCTCACAAAATTTTTATACATACATACTATCATGCTGTAAACACATAAAAAAAATAATATTAAAATAATTTTCCAATGTCGAATTTGTGGTTCCGAAACCACTATTCCAATTTAGCTAAAATTGGGCTGTTACAACTCTCCCCCTTAGGGATTTTTGTCCCCAAAAATCTTACTAGTGAATAGGTTTGAATATTGTTTTCTTATAGCATCCTTGGGTTTCCACGTAGCTTCTTCAACCCCGTGTCGATGTCATAATACTTTCAGTAATGCAATTCTTTTATTTCTCAGCTCTTTGATCTCATGAGCTAAAATTCGAATTGGTTCTTCAACATACGACATATCAGTCTGAATTTCAATCTTGGTCGGTGAAATGACATGTGAAGGGTCTGATCAGTATCACTGAAGCATTGATACATGAAACACATTATGTATTTTATCTAACTCAGACGGTAATGCCAACTGATATGCCACTGGCCCAATTCGCTCGATAATCTCATTAGGTCTGATGAATCGAGGACTCAATTTCCCTTTTCAACCAAACCGCAATATCTTTTTCCACTGCGACACCTTCAAAAACACTTTATCCCTGATCTGAAACTCTATATCCTTCCATTTCAAGTCTGGATACGATTTCTATCGATCTGAAGCTGCTTTCAGACTATCTCGAATTACTTTCACTTTCTCTTCTATTTCTCTGACCAGATCAACCTCGTGAATTTTATTCTCACTAAGCTCAGTCCAATACAACAGTGTTCTACATTTACGATCGTATAGAGTTTCGTACAGTGCCGTCTTTACACTTGATTGGAAGCTATTATTTTAAGCAAATTCTGTAACACCCTTCACCCGTATCCAACTCCGAGACAGGGCTTGAGGCATTACCGGACTTAAACATTCACAAACATATAAAATCGAGTCACCAAGTTTTTGCCCATAATTAAAACTTACAAACCACAATGAATAAAGGCCATATCTCATGGCCATATACAATAGCTCGATGTAGGCCAATACATAAGCCAAATCATAATAATAATACATGACATGAAACAAACTTCCTATACATGCCACTCACATGAAAATATTTAACATATACTTGCCAATACTCCAAGAATAATGGCTTGTTAGTGTGATGCTGCCTCCGACGATCTCCAACCCCTGAGCTGACCTGACAAACTAAAAAAAATGGAAAGGAGGAAGTAAGCTTTACGCTTAGTAAGCTCGCATGAAAATAATAAGCAATGCGATAACATGCTATTTTCATTTTCTTTCTATTTATTCAAATTTCAGCTAAGCTGTTTTTCCGAGTACCAGTCATTAAATTATTTATATTAGGAGCTACAGAACTCCAATTTAAAATATATAAATTTTCCCAGAAACTAGAATTATATCACTTCTTACTAAAATTTTTTTCTAGAATTTTTAGTCCAGCCAATTAGTACAGTTTATTAGTTAAAATTTCCCCTGTTATACAGCTCGACTAATCTGACCTCTGTTCACTACAAATTGATTTTCTCCCTGTACAAGAGTCAAATAGCCATGAAATTTGTTTCATTTAAAACTAGACTCAGTAAGAAATCTATGCATATAAATCATTTTTCTTAATTAGTTTTGTACAATTTTTAAGGATTTTTCAAAGTCAGAACAGGGGATCACGTAATAATTCTGAACAAGTCTCATAAAAATATAAATATCTCAAAATATAGAATTCCTTTGCTTTTTATGTTTCTTTTATATGAAAATAGACTCATTAAGATTTAATTTCACATCTCATTCAACCTCTAATTAAATTCCTACTATTTTTGGTGATTTTTCAAAGTCACGTCACTACTACTGTCCAAAACAGTTTTATTGCTAATTCACTCTTTCACACTTTCTTTGTATTAACCTCATTTAACATACATATCACAAATCATTTTCACCACATTTCATACATCACAAGTATAGGCCCATGATTACAAGGTCACCGTAAAATCATCCTCATGTATAACTTACTTGTTTATAACCTTACCACATCCCGGTTACTTAATGAACACATCAATCACATAACCAAGTTCCTGCATTTATTCATCACAAAACTCACAAAGCAGTACATAGTAAGTCTCCCGTTGAACACTTCGGATCAATCCTCGATACTTGGTGGTTTCAGCACATAGCTCCACCCATCATATAGTTCAGCTCTCTTGTACACATGGTGAATACTTAGTACCACCCATGTGACCTAGCCAGTTTATTGCATAGCTCTCTTGTCTACATGGTGTCCTTCACCTAGAACCACGCATGCGATCTAGCTACATATATCTCATAGCTCTCTTGTCTACATGGTGTACGTATAGTTTCACCCATGCGACCTAGCTACATCATAATGTCTCGTAGCTCTCTTGTACATATGATGTGCACTCAGCACCATACATGTGACCTAGCTACATACCATCTATATCATCCAATCTTTCCGAAGGTTCAACCAGGATTTCTCTCTCTTTTCCAACAATTTCACCAATTAAGTAATTATCAACAAACATATTTCCAATATTATTATAAAATATCATAATACAAGTAAAATTGATGTATTACTTACATATAAACTTACATCTCAAGGCAATAACATTAAATTACACATTGTATTATTAAAAATCATATGAACTTACAATTGCTCATAATATCCATAATCATAGGAATCACATTTATGCATGATAATTCAATGCACTTCATAGTAAGATATATTTCATGTATAACAATAATAACATGAATAATAGGATTATTAAATCACACGAGCTTACCTCAATCCAAAAAAAAAATGGCAATTTATCATTTTAGTCCATAACCTTGTATTTTCCCGATTTAAGCCCGAATCTCGATTTCCTTGATAATCAAGGCTTAAAAGAGTTGAAACCCTAGGTATGGTGGAGAGCAAAATTCAGCAGCAACTTATGGAGAAGATGATCATTATTGTGTTATTTTTCCCATTTTATTTCATTTAATATCCAAATGACCAAAATGCCCTTACTTACTAAACTTTCAAAAATTCCATTCATGTCCAATTTTTTGTCCATAAACTTATAAATTGGTCAAATTACTATTTAAGACCTCCTAATTAATATTTCAAAGCAATTTCATACTTGAAACTTCTAGAATGCAAGTTTTGCAACTTATTCAATTTAGTCCCTAACTTCAAATTAAGCACTTTATGCATAGAATTTCTTCACGAAATTTTCACACAACCATGCAATCATATCATAGAACTCAAAATAATCATAAAATAATTATTTCTATCTCGAATTTGTGGTCTCAAAACTACTATTCTGACTAGGCCCAAAATCAGGGTGTTACAAATTCAATCAGCGGTAGATATTTCTCTCATTTACCTTCAAACTCAAGAATGCAACATCGCAACATATCCTCAAGTATCTAAATAACTCATTCCGATTGACCATCTGTTTGCGGGTGAAATGCAGTGCTAAAATTCAGCTTTGTACCTAAAGCTTCTTGCAATTTCTTCCAAAATCGCGAAGTAAATCTTGGAGCTCTATCCAAAACAATAGATAAGGGAACACCATGAAATCTCACAATTTTGGAAATATACAACTCAACTAATTTATCAAGCAAAAAATCTTTACGTACCAGAATGAAATGAGCTGGTTTTGTTGATCTATCAACAACAACCCAGATCGCATCTTTCTTTTTCAGAGATAAGGGCAAACTCGATACGAAATCCATTGTTACTCTTTCCCATTTCCATTCAAGAATCATAATAAACTGTAATAAACCTGACGTCACTTGATGCTCAGCTTTGACTTCCTGACAAATCAAACATTTCGAAACAAATTCTGAGATATCACGTTTCATTCCATGCCACTAATAAAGCTGTTTCAAATTGTTATACATTTTTGTGCTTCCAGGATGTATGCCAAACGACTACTGTGTGCTTCATTTAGAATCTTTTGAATGAGCCCAAAATTTCTTGGTACATATATTTTATCATGAAACATCAAACAGTCATCAGGCCCTACTCGAAACTCAGAATTAGAAATCAACTCACACTGAACCCATTTTGCTTGCAATTTATTATCAAATTTTTTAGCCTAAAAATTTTGTTGTAGAAATAATGGTCTCGCTTTCAACTTGGGTACTATCAAACCATCGCCAAACAAGGATAATTGTGTTTTCAAATCATGTAAAGCAAATAAAGACTTTCAGCTCAAAGTATCAGCAACTACTTCGCTTTCCCTGGATGATAGTCAATCACTAATTCATAGTCTTTTAGCAATTCTAACCATATCCGCTGTCGCAAATTCAAATCTTTTTGAGTCATCAGATATTTCAAGCTTTTGTGATCAGTATAAATATGGCATTTCTTACCAAATAAATAATGACGCCAAACTTTCAATACGAACACTATCGCGGCTAACTCTAGATCGTGCGTCGGATAATTCTTTTTATGTGCCTTCAACTATCTCGAAGCTTTGCCTTCCTGAATTAAAACACAACCCAGGCCATTTAATGATGCATCACTGAAGATTACGAATTCTTTACCCGACTCAGGCTGAACTAACACTAGTGCCTCTGCCAATAATGCTTCTAACTATTCGAAGCTCTACTAACACTTTTTTACCACTCAAATTTAACATCTTTTTGAAGTAACCGTGTCATCGGGGTCACAATTATCGAGAAACCTTTCACAAACCGTCTATAATAACCGGCTAGCCCAGAAAACTACGAAATTCAGATACGTTTCTTGGAGGCTTCCAATCTATAATCGCTGAGATTTTGCTCGGGTCAAATCGGATACCCTCGGCTGAAACTATATGTCCTAGAAAATCAACCTCTCGTAGCCAAAACTCACATTTGCTAAACTTTGCAAACAACTGTTTATCTCTCAAAGTTTGTAACACAATTCTCAAATATTCAGCATGTTCAGATTCATCACGAGAATAGATCAAAATGTCATCAATAAACACAACTACAAATCAATCTAAATACGGCCTAAAAATTTGGTTCATCAGGTCCATAAAAATATTAGGTGCATTTCTTAGTCCAAAAGGCATAACAATAAATTCGTAGTGTCTGTATCTCGTTCTAAATGGTATCTTTGGCACATCAGAGTCTTTAACTCGCAACTGATAATAACCCAATCTCAAATCAATTTTCAAAAACACTGTTGCCCCTTTTAACTGATCAAACAAATCATCTATTCATGGCAAAGGGTATTTTTTTTATCGTCACTTTGTTGAGCTGCTGATAATCTATACACATTCTCATCGTGCCATCTTTCATTTTCACAAATAACACCGGTGCACCCCAGGGAGAGAAACTCAGTCTAGCAAAACCTCTATTTGTCAATTCTTGCAACTATGCTTTCAATTATTTTAACTCTGTCAGAGTCATTCTGTGTGGAGCTATTGATATCGGCATTATACCTGGTACTAATTTAATACCAAACTCAATCTCTCTGATAGATGGTAAACCCAGTAACTCTTTGGGAAATACATCTGGATACTTGTACACAACTTGTACTAATTCAATTTTTGTTTTTGTCACTTTCGTATCAAGTACATAGGCAAGATAAGCTTTACACCCCATTCTCACAAATCTCTGAGCTAACATAGACAAGATCACAACTGGTAAACTATTCATATCATCAGATTCAATTCTAATAGTCTCATTGTTCTAACATTTCAGTTCAATTATCTTTCGTCTACAATCCACTATAGTATTATGCATCGTTAGCCAATCCATACCCAAAATCATATCAAATTTATCGAACGACAACAACATCAAATTAGTCAGAAAACAGAAATCCCGATGCATTAACGGACAATTCTTGCAAACTTTGTCAACCAACACATATTTGCCTAAGGGGTTCGATACTCTAATCACAAATTCAGTAGACTCTACAGGAAAAGTCTTACTAGATACTAAATTCATACATATATAAGAATGAGTTGATCCTAAATCTATCAATGCAATCACATTAGTATCATAAAGAGTGAAAGTATCGGTGATAACATCTAAAGATGACGCTTCTTTGTGAGCGCGAATAGCATAGGCTCTGGCAGGTGCTCTAGCCTCAGATCTCACTGTAGAGTCTTTTTTTTCCCCTCGACTTGCATTCACATTTCCAGTATTTCTTTGTAGTCTTCCTCTAGTCGACATGTTACTCGATCTCACATTTTGGGGTCTATCTTTCTCCACCGTCACAGGATAATCTTTAATAAAATGATCTAGTGAACTACATTTGAAACAAACTTTATAACTCTTATTCCAACATTCTTCGACATGTCGTCTCCCACAATGTTGGCACTCAGGTTTATTATTTCTAACACTGCCCACACTTGAAACAGAAGTAGCTTGAGTTTTAGGACTCACATACTGATTTCCAAGATCTCTATTCTGATATCCCACTGATGCATTAGATCAGCTATGCGACTCTCGAAATTTCTTTGGTGAAGATTGATACGGCATACTCATTGATCACTTTCTCGAGTCTGTAGCTTCAAAATATACTTTTTTCTTTTCTTTACTGAGCTCTTCGGCTTTACAAGCCCTTTCAACTAGAAAAATAAATTCTTTCAATTCTAGAATTTCGACTAGTAGTTTTATATCTTCATTCAACCCCTCCACGAACTGCTTGCACATTATTTCTTTAGTAGACATATATTCTCGGGTATACTTGCTTAACCGTCTGAATTCTCTTTCATACTCAATGATAGCCATTCGGGCTTATTTTAATTCTAGGAATTCTTTGTGCTTTTGATCAAGGAATTTATGACTTAGATATTTCTTTCAGAATTCTATCTGAAAGAATTCCCAGGTCACTCGTTCTCTCAGAACCATAGATATAAGCGTGTTCCACCATTGATATGTGGTGTCTCTCAGCAAGGATACAACACATTTAATACATTCATCGGGAGACAAGATAATTCATTAAATACCCGAATTGTGTTTTCGAGCCAGAACTCAGCTCTCTCAGCATCATCATCCACAGTAGTTCAGAACTCTTAGCCCCTGCAATCGTATCAGATCCACAACTTGAGGAACAACAGGAATTTGTTGAGGTATAGGTGGGGGTGGGGGTTGTTAAATAGCCGAATTTGTCTGGACATACTGAGTGAACCACTCATTCATTATCTGGAAAAAGGCTTGTTTAGTATTTCCATCGCGACTACTCGTTATAGGCATAGAATCGAATGGTGTTGTCCCTTGAGCGGGAGCTGACGCGTTATTTTCTACATCATCGGTTACAGCTCATTCGGGATCCATTACTATACGAAAACACAATTTAAGCTATCAGGAATCATCACACTATCGCAGAGTATATATGGCATATATAGCTAGACTCTCACACACGCTACGTTAGTCCTTGAATTGACAAACTGTAGCTCTGATACTAATAAAATGTAACGCCCCTAACCTGTATCACACGCCCGTGTGTGAGACCATGTGGAGCATACTGACTTTAATTCAATTTCAACACCAGAGGACACACGGCCATGTAGCATAACCGTGTGTCGCATACGACAGAGACACACGCTCGTGTTTTTGCCCATGTGGACAAAAATAGGCCATTTGCAAGGCCAATTTGCCACCCATTTGCACAACCTATAAACACTCAAATGGTACCATTTCATCATACAATCAAGTAGCCAAAATCATCAAGCAATTACACATTTCATGCTATTATACTCTCATCTATTCCAAATCTCAATTCACTACCATATACTTAGCCAAATACATGCTAATATAAAATCAAACATTATGGTTCATTTACCATAATTCATACATACATAACTTCCTTATAAACAACCAACTTTCATGACAAAACATAACAAAATAAGCCATTATTCATAACTATATATATATACCAAAACATACACATTTACAAGCTATTTATAATAGCCAACACATATCAATATTAACATCATTTACAAGCCAACTCTCACGTCTAAAATCACAACCAAAATACCAAGTAGCTTATACATGCCATATACCAAAATTACGCAACTCAAAAGTACCAAATTAGATGTCCAATAGTGCGATGATGTTCCCGATGACTCCCGGATCCGAGCTAGCCTTGATTCTCTATAAAACATAGGAAAATAACATGAAGTAAGCTTCATAGCTTTGTAAGTTCGTATTAACATAATGAGCAACTTCACCATTCATTCACAATTCAAACAATAGAAGTTCAAGATAAAACAAATACTTTAAATCTCAAGCCATTTGATAATTCATTCACTAGCTTACTATGAATTCATCCATTTCATGGAATCAATATTTATAAACTTTACGTACGTACCTATACCAACTTGTACAAATCTTATTCTAGTCCACATCTTTCAATTGCCCGTTGAACCATTTGGAATAGAAGTCAGATATTCAAGAATCTTAATCGATAAGTACCTATACCATGGCCCGTAGCCAAATCAAGGTAACTTATCTCGGAGTACCTATACCATAGCCCATAGCAAAATCAAGGTAACTCCTCTCCAAAAATACCTATACCATGGCCCGTAGCCAAATTAAGGTATAATTTGCACCTAAAGTGCTGATATCTTGGCTCGAAGATAACACAATAACCTAATGACATGTCATTAATATCCTATACTATTCCTAAGGTTCAACTGGGAATTTCCAATACCAAATCATAGTCGAATCATTTCAAATCACTGTCGAATCATGGTCGAACAAGTTCATAGTCTAAAATTTACAATTTATGCAATATCAAAACATTTAAATACGATTATAATAGAGCTCGTTACATACAAACTTACCTCGAGTTTGAAAATGGCGAATTGAATCAATTACTCGATAATCTTTCCTTTCCCCCGATCTAATTCCGGATTTTGTTTTTCTTGATCTAAATATATTCAAAATTAACTTATTCAATCACATATTCTTTCAATTTAGTTCATAACACGCATTTAAACAAATTTGCATATTAGCCCCTAAACTTTCACATTTTTACAATTTAGTCCCTATTTCATAAATACACAAAATTCATAATTATTTCACTCAACCCATACTTGACCAAATTACATATAAGTCCCTAGCTACCCAAAACTTTTATTTATTTCACATTTTCAACATTTCTCAATTTAGCCCTTAATATGCATTTTCATCAGAAATCACTTTACAAACATGTAATTATCATCAAACCTCAAAGAATACATGGACACAACAATGGAAACTTTTAAAATCTTTAATAGTTTCAAAATCTAAGGTACGGGCTAGCTAGATTGAGCTGCAACAATTACAAAAACATAAAAATCATCAAAAATCGAGCTCAAACTTTACCTTAATCAAGCTTAATGTGTGGCGTACCCTAAAACACCAACAATGGCTTTCTTCTTCCTTAATATTCCGCCAAAATGATATAAAGATGGACAAAATTGAATTATTTATTTATTTATTAACCATTATTAACTATTTTACTATTTTAACCTTAATGAAAAACCATTTCAAACATTCATTAAATGTCCATATATGTCCATTAACATTTTAAATGGTCTAATTACCAATTAAGGCCATCATATTTAAAAGCCAAGGCCAATTGACACCTTTAACTAATAGCAAGCAACTTTTGCATTTTATGCAATTAAGTCCTTTTTTTTTTTGAAATTAAGGAATTAAACGATAAATTTAGCTCACGAAATTTTTATACATACATACTATCACGTTGTAAGCACCAAAAAAATAATAATATTAAAATAATTTTCTAACATCGGATTTGTGGTCTCGAAATCACTGTTCCAATTTAGCAAAAACCAGACTATTACAAAATGTTGCCTTTTCTTCCCTTCCATTGTCAGAAGGGGAACATTTTCCCCATCCGAAGATAGGTCCATAGGCCCAATAACATTCACGCCTCTAGTTTTTAGCCTACAATTCACAATATATTTCTTATTAGGATCCCAGTTGATGACATAATTATGTGTCCTAATGGGATGTGATTAGGATTGGGATATAATTTGCCCATGTTATCCCGCCAATTACTCCACATGCCCCCTCAGTCCTGAATGTTGCGCCCATGATCCCTACCTTCCTTATCCAGATTTTTGCAAATCAAGCCATCAGATTCAAGTAACCACTGGCTTACTACTGTAGTTCTCCTATTCGCCACTTCACGCAGTGATATGTCCCAACCAAAAACAATTTTAGACGGATCAATCCACACCCTTATCGGACAAAATCTTTCACCATGGCCAAGTTTACCACACATAAAACAAAACATACTAAGTTTTTCATATTGAATGCGTGCATAAAACACGCGATTTTTCCCCCCATAATCTTATTCCTCCTCTTTAATGGTAAACTCACATCAAGCCGGACTTTGATTCTCATGAATCTTTAGACTCCCCTAGTTGGGATTATTGTATCATACTCAATAAAGGTACCTAAGAAATTGCCAAATTGACGGGACGTAGTCGCTGACATTAGTCCCAGGGGCAAGTCATACACTTGGACCCAAAACTCATCCGAAAGAAGTGGTACTAACAATGAATTCTCCCAGGTTGAATATTATGCATCAACAGTAAGTGGTTATTAAAGAACATGGAATGCCCTCTAACACTCTGTTCTTGTCCACTTCATAGAAAAATTGGAGTAAATACCTTTTCTCACCAAGATCTAAAATGAATATCCCTCCAATTGGGTGCCATGAATCAGCCATAGTATTCTGTACAGAAGGGAAATTGACAACACTATCTATCAAGCATCATCCCACCAGGCACCATTTGTAATCATCTTCTACCACTAGTGTGTCCTCTTAAAAAGCCACTTCCTCCTCATCAATGACATTCAATCTTCCTCCATTTTTTGTGAGACTAGAACACCAAAAAAATCAAACCCTAAAACGTTAAAATCATGTCAACAAATAGATAGAAAAGTGCCAAAGCGGCAGGCTATTATTATTTTAATTTTAATAATAATATCTTTAAATAAGATAATTGTATTAATTATAGTAATTTTATTATCAATAAAATATCATATATTTTATATTATAAAAATATAAATATGTATATTTGATAATATTGACAATTATAATGTTAAGATAATTTAGTATTAAATTTTAATTTCTTAAAATTATTTTTAATATGAAAATATAATTTAATACATTTTAATTATCTATTTTGCATTATATTCTAGTTTAAAACAATGTTGCTTTCAAAGATATTGTGTTTATATATATACACATCGGAAGAACATCTATGTGTATATGAACAACTCAACAAATGTTAGATTATAATTTTGGTACATAAAACCACTTTAAATGTCAAATTAGGTTGAGAATTGTTGGTCTTCCATTGATCTACATTTTCTTTATACGATCATTGATATACATTTAAAGGCTACGGCTCATGTTAAATTTCGTGAATTGGCCAGCTTGCTTTATTTTTGGGTTATGCTACAAAAATGGGAACTAAGAAACTCTTTTAATGAGATGACTGAAGTTAATTAAATTTGGACACGTTTTTTCTTTTCATGAATATAAAATATCAAGAAAGATTCCAGCTTGTCACTTTTTCTTTGCTTTAATTTAGTCATGAGCCCTTGCGACCTTTGCTTTTAAAAAATATCATGAATTGTTAAAAGAAAAATAAAGTCATAGTTGTTAGATAACCAATCGACCTAAAAGACAATCGTTTACAATAACCTTTTCGAATAGCCTACTCTATACCCTTTTGTTATATTGGGTAAGACAGCATAAAAGATTAATTAAAATACCGTACAAAACACAATACGATAAAAAATTTATAGAAAAAATAGTTCACCTGTATAAACCATGATTAAAGTTTTTGTTAAAAATTTTTTTAGTATTGATTAAAATTGTATTATCTGTATCTCCCAATTTTGATATTGTATCAAAAAATAAATAAATATACAAACATTTCAAATATTTTATAAATATATAATTTTAAACCTTATTTCAACATGAAAAATATTAAAACCATTGTAATAATATAAACTAGTATAATTCTCAGCCCATGCTTCACATTGGATTCATTATTTATTTGTGTTAAATTATGAAGTAAATATTTAAAGGTTAAGATGTGTTTCAAGTCTCTATACATTTCATACATTTGAAATTTAGTCCCCTACTTTTATTTTCGGAAAATTTAATCCCTCTACTTTTTTATTTAAAAAATACATATCCAATTGTTACCACTGCTAAAATTCTTTTATTAAATTCACTAATGTGACATTTTGTAATATTAAAAAATAATTCATTTGGTAGTCATGTAACAATAAAAAATAACATTAAAAATAATAATGTGCATTTTTTCTTAAAAACACTCATTCAAACTTGTCATGATAAAATAATTTCTTTGTTGGAATAATGTTCATAAGAAAAATTGACATCAACATGTTGATTGAAGTAGCTAACAACATTAACTATGTAGTCCAACCAATGATATTATAAAAGTAGAGGAACCAATTTTTGTCAAAAATTATAAATCTCAAGTTTTATCATAGTATAAGGACCAAAATTAAAATTTGATTGTTATCTTATGATGGGAACCTGTGACAATCTCCAAGACTCTTATGGAAATTTTAATTGAAAAGATAGCAATATTAACTCTTTTTACTCATTATTAACATTATAAAAATATAAGGACTAAATTATGTTAAAAATTAAAATGTAGAGATTAACAATAGAAAACCAATGGTACCCAAGTGTTAACAAAGAAAGGTTTCATTTTATATTCAAGTATATAATTTTTTTTTGTTAGGATAGTACTATTTTTAAAAGAAATACACGTAAAAAATTTAAATAGAATAGTCAACAATAATAATTATTTAAATTAACTAATAAGATTATAAAATATAGTAACTAATAACATTATAAAATATAGTGAATAAATTATGTTAAAAATTAAAGTATAAATCTTAAATCTTAAATTTATATATAATAGAAGACCAAAACAGAGATTTAACCATTTTATAAAAAATAAAAAGAAATGGTGAGATGGTGCGACACGTGTCAGAGTAGGAAAGCTTTGAGGTCTTCCTTTAATAAATAGGTATTAGCCCATGCATGGCATTAGGTCTTTCAGGCTAAATTATACAGTGAATTTTTAAAGGTTACGATACACTCCAAGTTTCTATATTCTTTATATATTTGAAATTTAACCCCCATATTTTTATTTTCAAGAATTGATTCTATTTATTATTTGAGTTTAAAACTTTAGGTATAATTGTTAACATTGTTAAAATTCTTCTATTGAATTGGTTGGTGTAACATGCTGAAATTAAAAAATATTTACTGGGTAACTATGTAACAAAAATGACATTGTAATGAACCTAAATTTAGCAAAGAATTTAAACGATGTTAACAATTCTTAAATTCATGCAAATATTTTAATTAGAATGTATTATTTTGGCTTACTAATGACATCATAAAGTTAATGTAATAAATTATTTCGAAAATAAAAGTATAGAGATTAAATCACAAATTTAACTGTAGTATAAGAACCAAAATTTATATCTAATCATTGTTACATAATCTTAGAAAAAGTAGATGGATCAAAATTGTAATTTAATCATTATCTTATAGTGTTTTAAAAAATATATATATTTAGATGTGTCTCATGTAAAAATGTAAGGAAAGCTTTACTATAAAAGTTGAGGTACTCAATCATTTAAAAAATCAATGTATATGAGATAAATTTTGTGTAACACCCGTAACCTATTTCCATCGCTGGAATGGATCACGAAATGATACCTCGCCAATTACTTAATCGGAAGTTTACGAGCATCTTCTTCTATCAACTACAATTCATAAGGACACGTAAACCCGTCCCATAAAATTCGGCATATACAACTTTATAGTATGATCATACTTAACCATATGACCCATTAAGATATCTCGAATTCAAAACTATACTTGAATACAACAGCAAAATTTATTGTTGCCAACTTAGAAATTCACATCATGAACTAATCACCATACCATATAATTAATATTTTCAGCACTCAAACGTATATCAATATATATTACACTAATAATATTAGGCATTATAACTGAAACGAATGATTCCATAACTTAACATTTTTATATTTAAACCTAGTGTTTAAGCCATATTCGCATGGCTAGAATTATACATTCCACGGCTAAACAAAAATACAAAAATAGCCTATACATGCCGTAATGTTCACCTATACAACAAAGAAAAAGGAGTACCAAAATGTTGCAAGCTGGTGTGATGACTTCGACGATGGTCTAAAACACACAAAATGGGTCGAGGAAATCTAAATAGGAAATAAACAAACACACACAAAAAAATAATAATGAGTATTCAACTCAGTAAGACATAAGCAATAATATAAATATACCTTTGAAATGATGTTATAAGAAAATAATATTAGATCCATAATTTCAGTCATGCCAAATTATGTTACAATCACATAATTTACTGACCCGACCACAGGCCAAGGCTTGCTACCCAATCAACAGTCAAACAATCAAATGATTTTAAAAAGAAACAAACCTTCTCTCTAAGTATGAAACAATGTCAAGTTATATGCACTCACGCATATTCATTTCACGCCTCAATTTTATATTTCAATTAATATCACTAACACAATATGCTTTCCATATGCTTCTTATACCATCAACCGAATTCGCACACATAGTGCACAACAATTTCGCACACATAGTGCCATGATATACCGCGCACATAGTGCCCCGAGGATTCAATCACTTATTAACATTTAAATCAGCACACATAGTGCCTCTCAACTTCGCACACTTAGTGCCAGTATCGATTCGTTATAGTAAAACAATTTACTAAATTCAATTGGCATATATGGTCACAATTATAATTGCATATAATATAATCGATCTCGTAAAAGCTTATGGACTTACCTTATATAGTTTGAAATGATTTCCAGTCGTCTACTCAATATTCTTTGTTTTTGCCTTTGCTTGACTCCCCTCCTTTGGGTTCTTGATCTGGAATATTTAAACTCGGTAATTTAATCACTTTGCTAAATACTTATACATATTACATCATCTTACAACCACCATTATTCAAGGCTTTGAAATTTCCACGAATGTTCAACTAACGCCTTTAGGTCGAATGTAATATTACATCCAAATTAACATAGTCTTTGTTATATCTAATTCTAATATACATAATCATAAATCAATTCAACATTTTAAACCATTATCACTCACTTAGACGTTTATAAGGAATTAATTATAATATCACTAGGATATACTCTATGTGGCCGAATATATCACATTAAATTTAACATTACCTATGTAATTTCCTATAAGTTCTTATACCTAAAATTTCATACATTTAACCTTTTAATGCCTATTGATCTTTCCTTTGATCTTAACCTAAATGGCAACTCTTATACTACATGTTTCAACCGAATTATTCATAACATCAAGACTAAAATTTGTACCTCAAACTTCATACAATTATCATGACCTTCATAATTCATTCGGCCCTATCAAAGAGCCATTTAACATACAAGGAAAACTAATCATAAAGGAAGAAATTAACATTATACTTAGACCCAATTTTGACCGAATATACAAGGTGCCTCTAAGCTACTTATCCAAAAATATTTACCCCATTCTAATCATCCACCTATTGTTCCTTACAACATAAAAATAACCTATAATTCTTACACTTAATTTCACGGCATATTGCCCAAATCACCATAACAATCTCAACTTTCTTGACATTACCAAGAGTGCATCCACATTTTTAACTTAGCATATCATAAAAACCAAATCAAAAATTCAAAACTTACCTCTTAATAGCTAAAGAAGAATGCCGAATTGCTTTAGGTAAATTTCCCCTTATTTTTCATCTTTGTTTCGGCTTTGAGAGAGGAAGGAGAAGAAGATGAACACCATCCTCTTTCTTCTCTTTTCTTTAATTCATTTTTATTACAATTATTAAATCATTTATCATTATAAATTATTTTAAATTAGAATTAGTGGAGCATCATCATTTCTTGGCCGACCACTATGTATATTATGGTTAAATTGACATGCAAAACCACTCTTTTCAACCTATGTACTAATAGGCCATTATAAAATTATCCTATCACTTTCTAACAATGTTTCATATAAGTCCATTTTAATAAATTCACATAAAGATGATTAAATTAATGCATGAAACTTTCACACATGCATTTACTCACATCATGAACATAGAATAAAACTTTTAATTATTTATAAGACCCGGTTTCGTGGTCTCGAAACCACTCTCCGACTAGGGTCAAATTTGGGCTGTCACAACTCTCCCCTACTTAAGAAATTTTTCATCCCCGAAAATCTTACGAGTGAACATGTTTGGGTATCGTTCTTTCATAGAGTTCTCGGTTTCCCAAGTAGCTGCTTCAATCCCATGTTTGAGCCATAAAACTTTTACTAACGGAACTTTTTTGTTTTGCAACTCTTTCACCTCGCGAGCTAGGATACGAATCGGTTCTTCTTCATAACTCAAATCAGATTGAATTTCAACCTCTATTGGATTAATTATGTGTGATGGATCGGATCTATAACGTCAAAGCATTGAGACATGAAAAACGTTGTGAATCTTCTCAAGTTCAGGGGCCAAAATCAATCGGTATGCAACTGGCCCAATTCGTTCAGATATCTCGTACGGCCCGATGAACCTCGGACTCAATTTGCCTTTACGACCGAATCTGAGTACCTTTTTCCAAGGTGAAACCTTAAGAAACACCCTGTCTCCGACCTGATATTCAATGTCTTTTCGTTTCAAATCCGCATACGACACGACGATCCAAGTCGCTTTCAAACTTTCACGGATTACTTTTACCTTCTGCTCAGCATCCTTAATCAAATCAACCCCGAAGATTTTACTCTCACTAAGCTCGGTCCAAAATAATGGTGTCCGGCATTTACGACCATACAAAGCCTCATAAGGTGCCATCTTAATGCTTGATTGAAAACTATTATTGTAAGCGAATTCAACCAAAGGCAAATACCTTTCCCATGAACCGCAAAACTATAGGATACAACATCTCAACATGTCCTCGAGTATTTGAATCAGTCGATCGGATTGACCATCAGTCTGGGGATGAAAAGCGATGCTAAAATGTAACTTGGTACCCAAAGCTTCTTGCAATTTCTTCCAAAATTGTGATGTGAATCTCGGGTCCCTATCCGACACAATTGAAATAGGCACTCCATGTAATCAAACGATTTGGGAAACATATAATTCTGCCAATTTATCGAGCGAAAAATCCGTACGGACAGGGATAAAATGAGCAGACTTCGTCAATCTATCTACAATAACCCAAATTGAGTCTTTCTTACCCTGCGTCACCGGCAAACCAGATACAAAATCCATAGTGATTCGATCCCATTTCCATTCGGGTATCGTGATCGGTTGAAGTGATCCCGAAGGCACTTGATGTTCCGCTTTCACTTGTTGACATATCAAACATTTCGAAACAAAGTCAGAAATGTCTCGTTTCATACCAGGCTACCAAAACTGACGTTTTAGATCGTTGTACATTTTTGTACTCCCCGGCTGGATTGACATTCAACTACTATGAGCCTCGTTCAAAATCATCGGAATAAGTTTTGAATTTCTTGGAACACAAAATCGATTCCTGAACGTCAAGTAATCATTTTCGTCAATCTGAAACTCTGATTCCACATTTGAAACACATTCAGCTCGTTTCGCAACTAATTCCTCGTCGACTTTATGGGATTCAAGTATTTGATGAATCAATGATGGTTTGGCCTTTAAGTCCGCTATTATCACATTATCGGATGAAACAGATAAGTGAACATTCATCGCTCTCAAGGCAAATAGCGATTTACGACTTAAAGCATCAGCAACCACGTTAGCCTTTCCCGGATGATAATCAATAACGAGCTCATAATCTTTCAACAACTCCAGCCAACGTCTTTGTCGCAGATTCAAATCTTTTTGAGTCATCAAATATTTAAGGCTTTTGTGGTCCGAGTAAACATGACATCTCTCACCGAACAAGTAGTGTCTCCATATTTTCAAAGCAAAAACAATGGTCGCCAATTCAAGATCGTGGGTCGGATAGTTTCTCTCATGCGGCTTTAACTGCCTCGACGCGTAAGCCACAACTCGACCTTCTTGCATCAACACACAACCCAGCCCAAGTAAGGAAGCATCACTATAAATAACAAACTCTTTTTCGGATTCTGGCTGTACCAACACTGGAGCTTCAGTTAAGCAGGTTTTCAATCGGTCAAAACTTTTCTGACATTTCTCTGACCATTCAAACTTAACATCTTTTTGAAGTAGTTTCGTCATCTGTGTGGCTATCATCGAGAAACCCTTTACAAACCGTCTGTAGTAATCGGCGAGCCCCAAAAAGTTCCTAACCTCAGTAACATTCCTCAGAGGCTTCCAATCAATTATGGCCGAAACTTTGCTCAGATCAACTCGAATACCCGATACAGATACCACATGTCCCAAAAAGCTAACTTCTCTCAACCAGAACTCACATTTACTGAATTTCGCATATAACTGCTTGTCTCGTAAAATCTGTAATACCAATCTCAGGTGCTCGGCATGTTCAGATTCATCGCGCGAGTAAATTAAGCTATCATCTATAAATACCACTACAAACCGATCCAAATACTGTCTAAATATTCGATTCATCAAGTCCATAAATACCGCAGGGGCATTAGTGAGCCCAAACGGCATTACCAAGAATTCGTAATGATCGTATCTCGTTCTGAAAGTAGTTTTAGGTATATCTGAATCTCAAACTCGCAACTGATAATAACCCAATCTCAAATCTATCTTTGAGAATACTGAGGCTCCCTTCAGCTGATCAAACAAGTCATCAATACGCGGTAACGGATATTTATTCTTTATTGTTACCTTATTCAATTGACGATAATCTATGCACATCCTCATGGTTCCATCTTTCTTTTTCACGAATAACACTGGTGCACCCCAAGGTGAGAAACTCGGTCATGCAAAACCTCTATCCGTCAACTCTTGCAACTGAGTTTTCATTTCCTTCAATTCCGTTGGTGCCATGCGATATGGGGCGATCGAAATTGGTGTGGTACCAGGTGCGAGTTCGATGCCGAATTCTACCTCACGAACAGGTGGTAATCCCGGTAACTCCTCAGGGAAAACATCTGAATACTCACAAACCACTGGTACTGATTCAAGTTTCCTTTCTGACTCCTTGCTATCAAGTACATACGCAAGATATGCTTCACTCCCTTTTCTCATATATTTCTGAGCGATCAACGAGGATATTATCACTGGCACTCCGCTCGAGACAATAGACTCAACTCGGACTATCTCATTATTTGCACACCTCAAATCAATGGTCTTTCTTTTGCAATTTACCACAGCATCATGTACGGTTAACCAATCCATACCAAGAATAACATCGAATTCATCAAACGGCAAAAGCATCAAATCGGCTGGAAAATAGAAATCTCAGATTATCAGGGGGCATTTCTTACACACTTTGTCAACGAGTACATATCGACCCAAGGGATTTGACACTCGAATTACAAACTCAGTAGACTCAACAGGTAGAGTCTTACTGGATGCTAAAGTCTCACATACATAAGAATGAGTGGAACCAGGGTCAATCAATGCAATCACATTAGTATCAAAGAGAGCGAAAGTACCAGTAATGACATCAGGGGAAGATGCCTCCTCTCGTGCACGAATGGCATAAGATCTGGCGGGAGCACGAGTCTCAGATCGAATAGCCGTATCAGAAGTTCCTCTCTGACTACCACCCCTACCACCTGTGTTTCTCGGTGGTCTACCTCTGTTTGTTGCGCCATTCGATCTCGTATCTTGCACCTTATTCTTTTCAATAGGTTCTGTACAATCTCGAATAAAATGATCCCGCGATCCGCATCTATAACAGGCCCTATTAATAGACTTACCCCAACACTCACCTACATGTCGTCTTCCACATTGTGAACATTCGGGTTTTTCCTGTCGATTGTTGTCAACACTAGTGATCGAGGTAGCTCGAGAGTCCGTTGATGGTCGTTCCCTAATAGGAATTCCTGCAGTCATCTTTGATTTATTAACATCGTCTCTGAACCTTTTCGCAGCTGAGAAAGAAGTTTTACCCACCTATCTTTTACGAAAGTCTCTAGCTTCAGATTCAGCTTTCTTTTTCTCCTTTCCAAGCTCTTCAGCCTTGCATGCCCGTTCAACTAGTGTTACAAATTCTTTTATTTCTAAAATACCCACTAGTAGCTTTAAGTCTTCATTCAATCCTTCTTCAAATCTTTTACACATGGCAACTTCATCAGCTACACACTCCCAAGCATATCGACTGAGTCTTACGTATTCAGATACTGTCAAACGACCTTGCTTAAACTCTAAGAATTCTTTATGCTTTTGATCGATGAATCGTTGACTAATATACTTCTTACGAAACTCCACCTGAAAGAAGTCCCAATTAACTCGTTCCTTCGGAACAATTGAAATCAGAGTTCTCCACCAATAATAGGTCGAGTCCCGCAATAAGGATATGGCACACTTTAGACACTCGTCGGGCGTGCAAGACAGCTCTTCAAGAACACGGATGGTGTTATCAAGCCAAAACTCGGCCCTTTCAGCATCATCAGTAGCCGTGGCTCGGAATTCCTCGGTTCCAGGCTTCCTAATCAAATCCACAGGAGGTTTGCTCGGCCTCAAAGAATCAGTAGTTGTTGGTACTATAGGCACCTGAGGCGGATTACTTAAATTCGGGAATGGTTGAGCAGCCGGGTTGGTGCGAGCATATTGTGCGACCCACTCGTTCATCATAGAAAAGAAGGCTTGTTTTGCCCCGTCATCCGGACTATTTGCAGATGATTGAGGTTCTACAGGCGGTGTCCCTTGTGCAGGAGCAGCCGCCACACTCTCAACGTCATCCGCTAAGGCTCTCTCTAGATTGGGTTCCATTTACTAATCAAAATAGAAATTTTTAACCGTCAGAAGTCATCACACTATCATATACTAACATTAAGGCATGTATAGGTGGACTCAAACGCGCTGCGGTAGTCCTAGAACTGACTAAACCGTAGCTCTGATACCAATAAAATTGTAACACCCGTAACCTATTTCCATCGCTGGAATGGGTCACGAAATGATACCTCGCCAATTACTTAATCGGAAGTTTACGAGCATCTTCTTTTATCAACTACAATTCATAAGGACACGTAAACCTGTCCCATAAAATTCGGCATATACAACTTTATAGTATGATCATACTTAACCATATGACCCATTAAGATATCTCGAATTCAAAACTATACTTGAATACAATAGCAAAATTTATTGTTGCCAACTTAGAAATTCACATCATGAACTAATCACCATACCATATAATTAATATTTTCAGCACTCAAACGTATATCAATATATATTACACTAATAATATTAGGCATTATAACCAAAATGAATGATTCCATAACTTAACATTTTTATATTTAAACCTAGTGTTTAAGCCATATTCGCATGGCTAGAATTATACATTCCACGGCTAAACAAAAATACAAAAATAGCCTATACATGCCGTAATGTTCACCTATACAACAAAGAAAAAGGAGTACCAAAATGTTGCAAGCTGGTGTGATGACTTCGACGATGGTCCAAAACACACAAAATGGGTCGAGGAAATCTAAATAGGAAATAAACAAACACACAAAAAAAATAATGAGTATTCAACTCAGTAAGACATAAGCAATAATATAAATATACCTTTGAAATGATGTTATAAGAAAATAATATTAGATCCATAATTTCAGTCATGCCGAATTATGTTACAATCACATAATTTACTGACCCGACCACAGGCCAAGGCTTGCTACCCAATCAACAGTCAAACAATCAAACGATTTTAAAAAGAAACAAACCTTCTCTCTAAGTATGAAACAATGTCAAGTTATATGCATTCACGCATATTCATTTCATGCCTCAATTTTATATTTCAATTAATATCACTAACACAATATGCTTTCTATATGCTTCTTATACCATCAATCGAATTCGCACACATAGTGCACAACAATTTCGCACACATAGCGCCATGATATACCGCACACATAGTGCCCTGAGGATTCAATCACTTGTTAACATTTAAATTAGCACACATAGTGCCTCTCAACTTCGCACACTTAGTGCCGGTATCGATTCGTTATAGTAAAACAATTTACTAAATTCAATTGGCATATACGGTCACAATTATAATTGCATATAATATAATCGATCTCGTAAAAGCTTATGGACTTACCTTATATAGTTTGAAATGATTTCCAATCGTCTACTCAATATTCTTTATTTTTGCCTTTGCTTGACTCCCCTCCATTGGGTTCTTCATATGGAATATTTAAACTCAATAGTTTAATCACTTTGCTAAATACTTATACATATTACATCATCTTACAACCACCATTATTCAAGGCTTTGAAATTTCCACGAATGTTCAACTAATGCCTCCAGGCCGAATGTAATATTACATCCAAATTAACATAGTCTTTGTTATATCTAATTCTAATATACATAATCATAAATCAATTCAACATTTTAAACCATTATCACTCACTTAGACGTTTATAAGGAATTAATTATAATATCACTAGGATATACTCTATGTGGCCGAATATATCACATTAAATTTAACGTTACCTATGTAATTTCCTATAAGTCCTTATACCTAAAATTTCATACATTTAACCTTTTAATGCCTATTGATCTTTCCTTTGATCTTAACCTAAATGGCAACTCTTATACTACATGTTTCAACCGAATTATTCATAACATCAAGACTAAAATTTGCACCATAAACTTCATACAATTATCATGACCTTCATAATTCATTCGGCCCTATCAAAGAGCCATTTAACATACAAGGAAAAATAATCATAAAGGAAGAAATTAACATTCTACTTAGACCCAATTTTGACCGAATATACAAGGTGCCTCTAAGCTACTTATCCAAAAATATTTACCCCATTCTAATCATCCACCTATTGTTCCTTACAACATAAAAATAACCTATAATTCTTACACTTAATTTCACGGCATATTGCCCAAATCACCATAACAATCTCAACTTTCTTAACATTACCAAGAGTGTATCCACATTTTTAACTTAGCATATCATAAAAACCAAATCAAAAATTCAAAACTTACCTCTTAATAGCTAAAGAAGAATGCCGAATTGCTTTAGGTAAATTTCCTCTTATTTTTCATCTTTGTTTCGGCTTTGAGAGAGGAAGGAGAAGAAGATGAACACCATCCTCTTTCTTCTCTTTTCTTTAATTCATTTTTATTACAATTATTAAATCATTTATCATTATAAAATTATTTTAAATTAGAATTAGTGGGGCATCATCATTTCTTGGCCGGCCACTATGTATATTATGGTTAAATTGACATGCAAAACCACTCTTTTCAACCTATGTACTAATAGGCCATTATAAAATTATCCTATCACTTTCTAACAATGTTTCATATAAGTCTATTTCAATAAATTCACATAAAGATGATTAAATTAATGCATGAAACTTTCACACATGTATTTACTCACATCATGAACATAGAATAAAACTTTTAATTATTTATAAGATTCGGTTTTGTGGTCTCGAAACCACTCTCCGACTAGGGTCAAATTTGGGCTGTCACATTTTGTGCATAGTATAGGGGTGAAAACTAAAATATGACCATTGTTATTGTTGATATAGTCTAAATCAAGAGAGGAGTATGGAGGAGAGTAGGGTGGTTGCTATTAACGTCGGTTCACCTAGTGGGGCAAAGAGCCGAAGGCTATGAAGAGTGGAGGTAAAGAGAATGTAGAGGTTGAGGGTTGTTGATAGAGTGCATGCCTGGTATTCTTAAAGAGCCTATCTCCTCTTCATTGTTCTTGGAGGTATGTATATGCAGGGGTCCCATATAAGATGACATTAACATACTAGACTTGCCATCTTGCCATCATTACAAAGCATGTAGTGGGGGATGTCTTCAATCGGATGAGGATGTCTGTGACATAATAGATCTTGTCATTCATTCTGACTTGATAGAATGAAGCAGTCTAAACATTTTATTCATAATGGGACTATTTGTTCCTTTATGAATAAAATATTGAAATATATCAATAAGATTATTTATCTCATTGATATTTTTGAATTCTATTTCGAATTCTTCCCAATCTCTATATAAAATGGATTTTAATAATAAATCATGAGCTTCATTTTCTTTAGTTGTTTTTTCAACTAAAAATTGGGAAAGTTTTGTAAGAGCTCTTCTGAAATTTGCTCTTTGATCTGTAATATGGGTTTTCCATATTTCATTGATAAAGTTATATAAATCTGTTGGTAAACCTGGATTATAAAAATCTTTTACTTCAGGAAAAATTTGTTGTTGTTTCAACAAATCTTCTGCTCCTTTTATAACTTCAGAATAACTAGCTTGGAAAGCTGAGTTTGGATCCTGAGACCAAGGGAATTGGCTTGTTTGGCTTATTCTTCTTGGTGGGTATTGGCTTGCCATTTTCGGTGCATAAGATGGAGAAGATCCAATTGGTTGTCTTACCATTGGATAAGGAACATAATATCCTTGATTGGCATAATATGAAGTTAATATTGGAGTAAATCCTTGATTAGAGATTGGGAAGAATTCGAAATAGAATTCAAAAATATCAATGAGATAAATAATCTTATTGATATATTTCAATATTTTATTCATAAAGGAACAAATAGTCCCATTATGAATAAAATGTTTAGAATATGCTTATATAATAAAGCTAAAAATATATTACCATTTGAAGTTTTTGAAAAAATTAATAGAGTCATTTGCAACCAGCAAGCTCAATTTAAAAAAGTTTTTTCTGAATACTTTTTACAATCTTTTATTTATATAAATGAAATAGGAGAAGAATTTCCTTCTATAAAATTTAGACTGGATCATGAACCATTTGATATAAGCAGTATTGAATACGGTTCATAAAAAACCCAACAAAGGGAAGCAAACAAGTCCTAATCAAGGATTTACTCCAATATTAACTTCATATTATGCCAATCAAGGATATTATGTTCCTTATCCAATGGTAAGACAACCAATTGGATCTTCTCCATCTTATGCACCAAAAATGGCAAGCCAATACCCACCAAGAAGAATAAGCCAAACAAGCCAATTCCCTTGGTCTCGGGATCCAAACTCACTTTCCAAGCTAGTTATTCGAAGTTATAAAAGGAGCAGAAGATTTGTTGAAACAACAACAAAATTTTTTCTGAAGTAAAAGATTTTTATAATCCGGGTTTACTAAATGATTTATATAACTTTATCAATGAAATATGGAAAACCCATATTACAGATCAAAGAGCAAATTTCGGAAGAGCTCTTACAAAACTTTCCCAATTTTTAGTTGAAAAAACAACTAAAGAAAATGAAGCTCATGATTTATTATTAAAATCCATTTTATATAGAGATTGGGAAGAATTGAAATAGAATTCAAAAATATCAATGAGATAAATAATCTTATTGATATATTTCAATATTTTATTCATAAAGGAACAAATAGTCCCATTATGAATAAAATGTTTAGAATATGCTTATATAATAAAGCTAAAAATATATTACCATTTGAAGTTTTTGAAAAAATTAATAGAGTCATTTGCAACCAGCAAGCTCAATTTAAAAAAGTTTTTTCTGAATACTTTTTACAATCTTTTATTTATATAAATGAAATAGGAGAAGAATTTCCTTCTATAAAATTTAGACTGGACCATGAACCATTTGATATAAGCAGTATTGAATGGGGTTTTGTGAGAGAAATAGTAGTACAAAATTTTTCTTTTCATCATCTAAAAAAATTTCCTGCTATTATAAAAGCTATATTATCACTATTAGTATGTGAAGACGATTTTTTCTATTATTTTTATATCCAAATAAGTAGTCTAATTGGTATTCTTTGAAAAGGAACGTTTTTATCACCTTATCAAATATGGATTATTCAAAAGATGATTGATAGTCCTTATTTATCAGCGACTAAAGAGAACAAAGAACACTTGACAAAACCATTGACAAGTGTTATAATAATCAAAATATCTTCAAATCCAAGCAGAATTGATTTAATGTCAACAGCTCGACATGTACTTCAAGATCAGACATATACACTACATACTGATGGAAGAAGAATAGTAGCTGACAAAAATAGTGTAATACAACTGCTAAAGAAAATAGCAGATATGGAACTCGATGATTTTCCTTCTGACGTAACAGAAGAAATCAAAGACACGTGGAAGGCTTGGAACTCACCAGAGCCATCACCAAAGTCTTTACATCTGGATGAAATCGAGACATTAAATCTTGACAACATCCAAGAAGGATAAAGACAAAACAAAAAACCACGTGGAAAGTCAACAAGATTTTCAAAAAAGATATTCAAGATTGGCAGTAAATAAACATTCAAGGCATCCAAGTATGGACAAAGAGATGAAGTGACCTCTGACAACATACGTGGAAGCAACAATAAATTCATCCTTATCAGAAACACTGTCCGGGATTGAAGAAGAAATTAAATAGAATTTGTAAATTCTACTATAAATAAGAATGTAAACGATCGAAAAACGGGGAGAAATCTTGACTTTCAGTTTTCTTTTGTAAACGAGGAGAAATCTTGACTTTCAGTTTTCTTTTGTAAACGATGAGAAATCTTTACTTTCAGTTTTCTTTTGTAAACGATCAAAAAATAGTTAGAAATCTTTACTTTTAGTTTCCTTTTGTAAACAATCTTTCCTTGTAAAAACCTTTCTTTTACTTTTAATAATATAATCCATATTTTGCCGATGAAGATTTTACAAAATTAGCTCAGTCCACGTGATGTTTGGTGACTAACAACTTCATGTTCCCAATGAAGATTAGGGCATCCAATGACCAAATGGTTACTCCGAAATGGTGAGCTCATAGCTAACCTCCCAATTTGTTGGTGTTAGGCTTACTATTTAGGAATTTTTTTAACTTGACACGTGTCCTGACATGGATTGGGTATAATAATATCCCCCTATCAAGTCGAGAGATGGGTTATAAAATAGCCCTCCTTGACACAATTTGACCTACTAACTTTCTTTTACAAGTTCCTCTTGATGGTGGCTTTTTTTTGGGGTCAAAAATTGTATTAAAACCCTTGAAATTCTACCATAAATGTACTTTGAGGACTGTGTTTCTAGGGAATTGTGATAATGATGAACAACCTTTTAGAGTAAGTGGTAAGATGCCATTAGATGTTGGTTTTCTTTTGGAATGATGTGTTTCAAAAAATAGGTCTATCTATTATGGGTTTTCTTTGAATTTGTTTTGCCTCTTTTTTTGGAAATTTTTACAAACGCTCATAGTCATTTTCTTAACGTTTTTTGATTTTCTGCTATGATTTCTGCATTTTAATGGCTTGTTTGGTTCAATTCACCTTCTAGTGCTTCTTTTATTGTCATTATTAGAGTTATTTCTTGCATTTTTCTTAAAAAATGGCTAAAGAAGATGAATGATGTTGAAAAACTCAAGGTAGAAGTAGTGGCTATACTAGTTGTGTTGAGCCAAGGTTGGCGGTGACAACTTAGAAAACAACATCGACAAAGTGTGATCGATCTACTGTCGAAAGGTCTAAAAGGGAGAATGATGAGCTTATTGTCATCCTTAGTTACCAATGTTCTACAATCTATTAGGAGATGAAAAATCTACTATTAGATCGTGGTTTACTAGCGAATCATCACAAGTACGAATTTAGTATCTCGAAAGCGTCACATCATGTTAGCGAAATGTTTGGCCTAGACTCTACTAGTGGGAAGCCTAGATTTTACCTTTTTTTGTTTCATCTAGGGTAGGTTTTACACTTCCCCTCCTAGATTTCATCCAGGATGTCTTATATGACTTCAACGTAGCACCAAGGCAATTGATAGGCCTTTCCTAGAATCCCCAGAATCAACACCTATACATACTATAGCCGAATTTACCTATCCCCAAATCCCCTATTCGGCTCCACTTCTCTACACCCCTTATCTCCTAACTTTTCTCCCTAATAACTCCTTAATCCCTTCCTTAAATTTTGCCTCTGATCACTCCCTTCAGAGTTCACATCCAACGCCACTACTGGCAATTTATTGAGCAAAAATAAATCTTTCTTTTGAGCAAGGAGGGATTGGAACCCCAAATTTCCTTGCCATGGATGTGGCGCCACCTCTAAACCCCACATGTGACGCTACTTGCCACTCCAACACAGGGTTCCTTGTGTCAAATTCCTCCTTCATTTATTTAAAAACCAAACTACTTGCCATTAAGGTTCTTTTAATTATTAAAATATAATTTCCTTCACCCCAAAGTTTGAACTCAAAACTTAACCAGGCCTACTATCAAATAAATAACACTCGACTAGGAATATTAAGCACACCTTTTATCAAAACCAAAAAAAAAAGAAAGTTAAAGATTTTTGGGGCGTTATAACTCTACCCCCTTAAAGAAATTTCGTCCATGAAATTTCCAACTAATAACACAGACTACCATACCACACTCCCACTGCGCACTCTAATTCCAACTTAGGTAAATAGCACACTATGGGTAATTACGTACCAGTATTCGCCTCTGTAGCGTCTCAATCCTCTTGACGACGTGCTGCATAAACCAAAGCTAGCTACCTCGCCTCAGCATGACCAGCACCTCTACCCGGTGCTCCACGACCCAAACCGTTTCCACCCTGGCCTTATCACGGCCTCTCGGTAGTTGCTGACCACCCCTCGTGGCTGCACACCACCTCGGTCCATGACTAGCACTTGACCTGACATTCTAGGGCAACTCATGATCCTATGCTCCATAGATCCACAAGCTAGACAAGGTCCTGTTTTCTTCCAGCACACTCCCACATGACATTTTCCACAAGAAGCACAAGGTGGTGTACCAGTAGTAGCAACAAGGGGCCCTACTCTGATTGGCCCATCCACTCTGGGCCTTCTCTTAGCCCTCTAATCACAATTGGAGGGCTCAGAATCCCTTTTATTTCTGCCCCTTTCTCTTTCCCGATTTAGGCGTTCAGTGCGCTTTGCCTCTTCAGTGATTTTTGCTTTCTCCCCCAATGCTGTAAAATCCCACTCCCTCTGAGGAGCAATCAATACTCGAGGACTATCTTTAAGGCTGTCTTCGAACCAAGCACAATGTTCATAATCTGTTGCCACTATTACTCTTGCGTACCTATTAAGGCGTAGAAATTCCACCTTATACTCCGCTACAGATTTGTTTCCCTGGGTCAAGTTCAGGAACTCCTTCCTTCTAGCATCCACATAACTCGCACCCATATACCTTGAAACGCATTTTTTAAAGACTCCCAAGTGACCTACTCAGGTTGGCTGCCTTCTTTCACCGTCAGCCACCATTGATAAGCTTCCTCCCTAAGTAGTGACACTGCCCCTTTCAACTTTTGTTCAGGTGAACAGTCCAAGTCCTCCATTATACTTTTAGTGGCATCCAACCAGTATTCAGCCACGTTAGGAGCCATGCCAGCCACCCCCTTAAAGATCTCAGCCCTATTTGATCGAAGTCGCTCCGGAATTGACCCCCGATTTCTCGAGCCACTATTGGGCCCTGCGAACCTTTCCAAAATCCTCAACATTGCCTGGGACAATGCATCATCCCCCGCAGCCCGATCATATGATCCAGTCTCAGCCACAGGTGAGGTCAGAGCCTCTTCTACTCCAACATTAGGCACATGGCCCGATGCCGATGATCCAGCACTAACACTTCCGCGACCTCAGCCACGGCCTCTTTCACCTCTTTTAGCACTCATCGTTGATTCACATATTATCTGGATTAGAAATTTTATGTAGTTTTAGCTTCAATAATTAAGCCAATGTTTTATGAAAGTATTAAAAAGAAAGTTGTTGTCGTACATCCTCTACAGTTTCAAGGTCTTACGGGCTTCATTTTCACTCCAATTAAAAGCCTCAGTATAATCATCTAAAGTAGCCCACTAACTATCTACAGTATATCAATTTAAGCAAGCTTAATAATAAAAGAACTTACTTACTTCGACATCGGAGACTCAGTGTGCCGCACAGCAAGATTTTTTCCAAAACATTGTGATATTATAACGCCCACTTCACAGCCCGTATTTTGCAACTTGACTCTGATACCACTAAATGTAACACCCCAAACTTGGCCTGGACGTTATGGCCAGATCCAGCATGTCACATTGAAGTGTTTAATCGAAAACCTTTCTTTCATTAAAACCTTTCAAAGGAGAAAATTAAGTAACATTCAGTTTGTATTTGTTGCTTTCAAAGCGAGGTGTATTTAAAGAAAACTATTCTTTCTTGTATGATAATAATTACTTTGTAAAATATCTTTTCAGTTGCGGAAGCTTTATTTAAAACAGATGATCTATGAAAACTTGTCAGTTAAAAATTGAGTTGCGGAAACATAGTATTTAAAAATAGTTATGGACTAGAAAAACCATGTTCTACTTCTAATAAATATAAAGCATGAAAATAATAATAATCCTAATTTGAAATAATAACCAGAGGAAAGGCCTTATTACAATCCGGACTGAAATAACTCAAAATACTAGAAATTATAAACTTAAGAAAACCAGTCCAAACTGTCTTGCTAGCTAGCCACCTCGGAGTCCCTCCAACCGTCGAACCACCTACTGAGGATCACCTGTGAAAAATAAAAGAGGGGTGATTTTTTGAAAACTCAGTGTGTACAACTCTCGGCAAAAAGAAAAGCATGCAATAGCAAGTCTTTTCGGGCCTGAGCCCAACTCAATATCAGAACAGATGTAAGGCAATCAAATATGCACGGATCCCACCCATCCAACCGCTACACACCATCTCCATCCCTCGATACACACCATGTGGGGATATAAATATCGACCCACCCATCCAATACACTCTAATGGTAGGCCGGTTACGGTACTACCTAATGTTGCAGTAGAGCTACTAACCATATACTGGGCTTAAAAAGCCATGGTGGATACACAATCGTCAAGTAACCATGTGATCCTCATATACTTCCTTCGTTCCATAATTCCCAACCCATATGCAACCTAAAAAGAATATCATATGAATGCCGCAGGTATACATGTAACATCCATAAATCTTACATTAAACACATAGGGGTATTTTAATCATTTTCGCCCTTAGGGGCTTTTTGGTAATTTCTCTTTATTATGGGTTATTACTTACCTTGGCCCGTTAACAAGTCCTCGTTGGCTAAAGTTAATAGGTGCTATGCACCAGGTAGGAATCCAGAGAAGAGAAGGCGGGTTAATAAGACCGCTTAAGTACCAAGCTCTCCCAAAATCCAATCCTAGACATGCATATACCCATTGCCACACCTTAACCTTATAGCTTGTCCAGGGTCAAAATTAATTAATTATTTAAGTTTTATGTCTTTTTAAGCAGATATTAGATACTAGGCCCAAAACCTCTTACAAAGCCCAAACGAGTCTACATACATGCATATGGCCCACTAAGCCCAATCTCATTCATATGGCCGATTAGGCCCGAATCACATCCATATGGCCCGTCAGGCCAAATCACACTCATAGTCATGCAATAATATGATTTTTCATCACTTAGTAACAAATTGCCAATTTTGCCAATTATAGGCCCTACGGCCCATCGGGCCCATTTAACCTATTCTGGCCCGGTTGGCAATACACGGCCAAAGTCCACGGAATCACACATGGGGCCTCTAATAACCTATCGATTTCCATTTACGAGTGTTCGCGCACTCGCAAGTATATTGTAGCCAAACTTCTGGCTTTTCGGCATTTCGACTTTTTGGCATTTCTAGATTTACCGATCTACTGTGTGTGTGCAGTGTATGTACACACCTGGTACTAAAACATGCTGCGATCTCCTTAGTAATGAACCAACAAACGATGTCACCCAACGATTAATCACACACTTATCAAAGACGATCACCAAATGCCAAAAATCTCACCTTTGCCTTACCTTGAACGACAAGCCTTAACCGCCCTTCCTTGATCACTAATCTTGAGTATATCTTAAATCTGCATCAATCTTAATCATTAAAACTAAACAACAAGTGACTCACAATCATATTAAGTCACTCTCAAATCCTCCAAGGCCATTCGGCCAACCTTAACCAATAAAAGAGGAAAACTTACCCAAAACCTTAAAATGCCTAAAAGCAATTCGGCAGAGATCTAGAATTCGAGATTCAATACTAATCCCACAATGATCGGCTGAAGTAGAGGGAGTAGCGGTGGCACAGAGGGTCTTCAGCCAAAAAGCTATTCAACTTTTGGGATTTGTATGGTGAAAGGGTTATTCGACACAAATAAGAAGAAAAGAAGAAGGAATCGGCTAAAACCAAAGGTGAATCAACGGAGAAGTTGAGAAGAGAAAGAATGGAAAATCGGCAAGCAAGGAACAAGGAATTCAGCTTCTGAGCACTTAGAGAGAAAAGTGTTTCGGCAACACAAAAAAAAAAGAAGAGAAATTCAGCTAAAGGAAGAGAAGCAATTTTGGCATTACCTAGACTCCCCAGAATCGACACCTATACATACTATAGCCGAATTTACCTATCCCCAAATTCCCTATTCGGCTCCACTTCTCTACACCCCTCATCTCCTAAATTTTCTCCCTGATAGCTTTTTAATCCCTTATTTAAGTTTCTACTCTGATCACTCCCTTCAGAGTTCACATCCAACGCCACTACTGGCCATTTATTGAGTAAAAATAAATCTTTCTTTTGAGCAAGGCAGGATTCAAACTCCAAATCTCCTTGCCATGCATGTGGCACCACCTCCCACATGTGACGCTACTTGCCACTCCAATACAAGGCTCCTTGTGTCCAATTCCTCCTTCATTTATTTAAAAACCAAGCTACTTGCCATCAAGGTTCTTTTAATTATTAAACTATAATTTCCTTCATCCCAAATATCGAACTCAAAACTTAACCAGGCTTATTGTCACATAAATAACACTCGGCGAGGAATATTAAGCACACCTTTTATCAAAATAAAAAAAAAAGTTTGGGATTTTTAGGGCATTACATGATTTTAGTGCACAAGTTACAAGTGACTTATATTACCATTTGATGCTAGAGATGAAGTACATAAATGGTACTAAATGGTCTGTTTTGATTAATGATCAACATGGTATGTTTTGGTACAAATATGCATATTGGTTGTATGTGATGATTTTACATGTTTAAGGCTTGATTTTAGCTTGTTTTAGATGCCTATTTATGACTTATGTATATACAAAATGTTAAGTATAGGTGGATGCCAATTTGGGTGAGAAATGTTACTTGTAAAATGGCTTATTTTCATCCACACAAATAGAGACACGGGCATGTGTCTCAGCCGTGGTGACACACGGCCAGGAGACACAACCGTGTGCCCCCTGTATCTTTTAAGAGCACAAATCAGTATGCTCACACGGCCCCAATACACTGGCGTGTGGCTTGACCATGTGGCACAAGTCAATGAGTTACACGGGCATAGACATGGGCTGGAACACGGTTGTGTCTCCCTTTTTTGAATGTCCACACGGTCTAAGATATGGGCGTGTCTCTTGGCCATATGAGTCACGTGGTCGTGTGATCCCTGTAGTTTTGAAAATTTTATAAGTTTCTAAAAAATTCTCTGAATATTTTATTTAGTCCTAATTTGTTTCTAGGGTGTATTTTGGGCCTTAAGGGCTCGTATTAAGGACAATATGCATGATCATGATTGGTTTCTGACATGAATGCTTTATGTTATGAAATGTTTGAATTTTCTATCCGTTTAAATTGTATACTTCAGTAATACTCCATAACCCTATTTTAGTGATAGATTCGGGTTAAGAGTGTTACATTTATCAGTATTAGAGCTACGATTCTTTTGAATGAGATCTGAATTTCTCGAAACAAAAATTTTGCTTTTGAAGTATAAACTATCTTCAAATCCAATCTAAAAATCCAATTTTGGAGTCAGCTCAATCTGATTTCATTTAGCTAACAACACATCATTGCATTTCTAGGCTTCGTAAATCTGTTGTAAAAATATCGGTCTAGTTTTTAACTCAGCTAAGATCGAACCATCATCAGACAACGTCAATTGTATATTCAACACTCGCAAAGCAAAGAGAGACTTTCTACTCAAAGCTTGAGCCATTTGCACTGTCTCAAGTTTAAATCTTTCTTCAACATAAATACTTTAAGCTTTTATGATCGGTAAAGATATGACATATTTCACTAAATAAATGGTGTCGCCAAATCTTCAAAGAGAAAACAATTGTTGCAAGCTCTAAATCGTGTGTCGGATAATTCTTTCATGAGATTTCAACTGTCTAAAAGAATAAGCTATTACTTTGCCTTCTTGCATCAAAACACAGCCTAGACCATTTAACGATACATCACTAAAAATCACAAATTCTTTACTCGACTCTTGTTGAACTAACATTGGTGCCTCGATTAAAAATGCTTTCAGTTGATTAAAGCTTTACTGACATTTCTCAAACCACTCAACTTAACATCTTTCTACAATAATCTCATAAACGTTGTAGCATTCTTTGAGAATCCCTTAACAAATCTTCTATAATATTTGGCTAAACTTAGAAAACTTCTAACCTCAGATACATTCTTCGGAGGCATCCAATCAACAATAGCAAAATTTTTGCTCGGATCAACTCTAATACCCTCGGCTGATACCACATGGCCCAGAAATCCAGGTTCCCAAAGCCACAATTCACATTAGCTAAACTTAACAAATAAATGTTTTTCGCGCAAAGTTTGTAAAATAGTTCTAAAATGCTCAGAACGCTCAGACTCATCTGGCAAATAAATCAAAATATCATCAATGAATACCACGACGAATCTATCTAAATACGGTCTAAAATTTTTTTTCATTAAATCCATAAATACTGCAGGTGCATTAGTAAAACCAAATGGTATTACAAGAAATTCATAATGTTCGTACCTGGTCCTGAGCACGGTATTCGGTACATTTGAGTCTTTAACTCGTAACTGATAATAACCAGAATACATGTTAACATTCGAAAACACTGTTGCACCTTCCAATTGATAAAAAATATCGTCAATACATGGTAATGTATACTTTTTCTTAACCGTGACTTTGTTGAGTTGTCTATAGTCAATACATAATCTCATGGATCCATCATTTTCCTTAACAAATAGAACCAGTGCACCCCAAAGAGAAAAATTGAGTTGAGAAAAACCCCTACCTGTCAACTCTTGCAACTGCGTTTTCAACTTTTTCAACTCTGTAAGTGCCTTCTATAAGGAGCTATCGATATCAGAGATGTTCCGGTTACTAACTCAATAGTAAACTTGACCTCTCGGATTAACGATAACCCATGTAACTCCTCTGGAAACACATCTAGATACTCACATACCAATGGAACCGATTCTAGCTTCAACTCAGAAACTGTAGAATCAAATATATAAGCAAGATACGCATCACAACCTTTTCTGACATATCTTTATGCTGACATAGCCGAAGTAACATTAGACATACTATCCAATCTATCTGATTCAATCTGAAGTTTTTCATTATTCTAACACTTTAACACAATAAGCTTTCATCCACAATTCAAAATGGCATCATGCTGAGTCAACCAATCCGTCCCCAAAATCACATCAAACTCATCAAATGGTAATAGCTTCAAATCAGTTAGAAAGTTACAACCCTTAATCATCAAAGAACAATTTATACAAACCTTATCAACTAACACATATTGACCTAGAGGGTTCATTACTTTAACCACAAATTCAGTGGACTCAACATACAATTTCTTACTTGATACTAAATTCGTGCATACATACAAATGTGTTGATCCCATATTAATCAAAGTAGTAACATTAGTATCAAAGATAGAAAATGTACCAGTGATAACATTTAGTGCTAACGCTTCCTCTCGTGCACGTATCGTATAAGCTCTAGTTGGTGCTCGTGCCTCAGATCTCACAATAGAGTCCTTGGTCCCACTGTGACTTTTACCCACATTTTCAGGGTTCCTTGATGGTCTCCCTCTCGCAACTATGTTACTCGATCGAATTGTCTAAGCCCTTTCTTTTTCGAGCCTCTCAGGGCAATCTCGGATAAAATGTTCATATGAGCCACATTTGAAACAAGCCTCATCTTTCATCTTGTACTCACGAAAGTGTCGATGTCCACACTATTGGCAATCAGGCTTATTGCCCTTAACACTACCTACACTCACTATAGACGTAGCTTGAGGTTTTGAACTCACATGTTGTTTACCTCAGTCTCTACCAAAATATCCCACTGAAACTGTCGAACGGATGTTCTATCGACTTCTTCAATGACGATTGGTATGACTTTCCCCTTGATCTTTTTCTCGAATCTCTAGCTTCATAATCAACTTTGCTTTTTTCTTTGCTAAGCTCTTCAGCTTTCTGCGCTTGGTCAACTAAAACAACAAATTCTTTCAACTCAAGTATCCCGACTAATAACTTTATGTCTTCATTTAACCTGTCTCCATACCATTTACACATGGTAACTTCAGTTGGTATACATTCCCGGGCATACTTGCTCAGTCTAACAAATTCCTCTCATACTCGGACATTGTCATTTGGCCCTGTTTAAGCTAGAGAAACCCTTTGCATTAACTTATATACTTGTTTCGAAACTCAGTTTGAAAGATTTCTCAATCTATTTGCTCTCTCGGCACCACTAAAACCAAAGTATTCCACCACTGATAAGCTGAGTCTTTTAGTAAGGATACGACACATTTCACACACTCTGCCAGTGTACAAGACAATTCACCGAAAACCCTAATCGTATTTTCTAACTAGAACTCGGCTTTCTCCAGATCATCTTGTAACGGCCCTAGATTGACCCTAGTCGGGAAATGGTTTCGGGACCACGAGACCGAGTATTAAGTAATTAAAATATATTTATTTTGGTGTTTACAATGAGTAGTAGCGGAGTAGAAAGTTTCATGCATTAATTTGATCATCTCTAAGAGAATTTATAAAGAAAGGACTTATATGAAACATTGTAAAATGTAATAGGTTAATCTTATAATGGTCTATTAGTGCATGCATGGAAATGAGTGGTTTTGCATGTCAATTTTCCCAAATTCCATTAAGTGGCCGGCCAAGTGATGATGGCTCTCCACTAAGTCTAATTATTTATAATTTTTGATTATATAATAATAATAAAAATTGTAAAACAAAAGACTAAAGAAAATAATTTAGAAAAGAAAAAGATGTTCATCTTCTTCTACCTCCAAGAGAGAAACTAAAGAGAGGAAAATAGGAAATCTTCATTAAGAGAATTCGGCTTTGGCTACTTGCTAATTGGAGGTGAGTTTGAATTATTAGTTATATATATTCTCACATGTTTAAATTAAATTGCAAAGTAGCTTGGAAATGTTAAGGAAATTATAAATTGTTTTGTAGTGATTGGGCACTAAGCGTGTACAACTTGCTAAGTTTTGTGATTTGTTTTCTTGCATTGTTGAAGAATTAGATGTTAGGATGATATGAAATTGTTGAAATTATACTTGGATGATATTTGGGTATTCGGTTAAATGGGGTTTTAATTGAATGCTTATTTGATTTAAATTGTCATCCTAGGAAAGAAATGGTATTTTAGTATAGCCGAATGCTCTTGTTGGATTAATTGAGATGAAAAAAAAAAAGATTTAGTTTAGTGTATTTACTTAGGTCTAAGTATTGTGGAGAATTCGGCTAAGAGAGTTGGAAAATGTGTGTGTTTGACAATCTTTAAACTTAGACCATGAGGGTTTTAATGAGCAATATAAGGTTGAACTTATGGAATTAGAAGTAGATGAGCTAGATGATGTCTATATGAAGGTACGAATAAATGGAAGGCTTTTGGCCAAATTAGAAGTACACGGCCAAAGTGGTTGTGAAGTGAAACTAGATATTAAAATGATGAATTGCATTCGGCCTTGAGACCTTATATAGGCATAAATTGAAGGTTTAAAATAATGAACAAGGATAATTATATGTTAATGAGGAAATCATCGAATGGTATAATTGAGTATTTTAACAAGGTGTGGTTAAGTAAAGACATGTATATGTATATAGGTGAATTTCATTGAAGTATGGATTAGCTAATGATAGTGAATAATTATTGAATGATCAATAGCCGAATGGTTAATTATGATGAAAACATAAGTGTTGTGTCATTTTCTTTCTTTGTGTGATGTGAAATTTTAATAGTGTAGTAGGTATGATTAACTAGTGAGGTAATTAAATTGTTAAATTCATTTATTTTAGCTCAAGAACTCAAGGGAGGGGAATCAAGCAAAGGCAAAAACAAAGAAATTGAATAGGTGATTGAGGATCATTTGAACTATCAAGTAAGTCCATAAGTTCTTTTCTATAAAAGTGATTATAGACTCATATACAAATATACATGTATTTAAATTCGTGGCCATATATGCTAATGTAGTTAATTAAGTTGTCTTCTTGTAAGTATCCTATACTAACACTATGTGTGTGAATCAAAAGGCACTGTGTGTCTTTGAATTGAAAGCCAATTCGTGAGATAGTTTTAAGGCACTAAGTGTGCGATGTATCTTGGCACTATGTGTGCGGGAAAAACCTTTGGGCACTATGTGTGCATCGTGATTAATGGTATATGTAGTATAAGGAAGAGACATGGTGTTGTATCATTATTCGAGGTATCAAGTTGAGATATAAAATGAATATGTGTGTATGTATGAGGTTGACATTGTTGTACGTATATTGAGTGATGTTTAAAGCTATTTGGTTGGTTGGTAGATGATTTTTTTTTATTGTCCTTGGCTTGTGGATGGTTTACTTAATTATATGATTGTAATATGGTTCGGCATGACCTAAATAGGTGAATTTTATACATTTTCTCTTCTTATATCAATAGTATGTATAGAAATTACTTATGACTTACTGGGTTGTATACTCATTCTATCTTTCTTTGTGTTTTGTTGCTATCCACATAGATTTCCTAAATCATTTGCGAGTTCGGATCATCGTCAAAGCTATCACGCCAGTGTGCTACATTTTGGTATCTCTTCTTAGTTATTTAGGCAGACATTACGGCATGTATAGGCTTGATTATGTGTTTTGAAGTGTATATTTTGTTTATGTACTCGAAGCCATGTGAAAATGGCTTGATATGTATATATAAATCTAGGTTCGGTTTGGCATGAAATCACATGTGTAGTTTTATATTTATGTAACTAATGTCTAGTGAATACGTCTAGGGTTTGATAATATGAAATCACAAAGAAAACGAAAAAAAAAAAGTATAATTAAGCATTTGCGTAAATGATCTTGAAGTTGTGGTTCGGCCGTTTGAGTACTAAAACGTATTGATGATATAGGTGTAAATGTGATGTACCGTTCTAGCATTTTAAAATGAAATCACTTCCTTAGTTAGCTCACTCGTGGACAAGAAACTTATACTTGGGTTGTATGCTACACGGGTGTTACACATCTTTAGTTGTGGCTCTAAATTCTTCAGCCTCATATTTATGAATTTTATCAGCTGACAGCTTACTAACTCGCATTGGTTCCAAACCCTGAGGAACTATAAGGACCGGTTGGGGAACAGGTGGGGGTAGAGGTCATTGTGTGACAGCCCTATTCTGACCCCAGTCAAAAAGTGGTTTCGGGACCATAAAATTGAGTCACAAAAATAATTAACCGTTATATTCTATGCTTATTATATGTGTAAATGCATGTGTGAAAGTTTCATGCTTTGATTTTGTCATTTGTATGTGAAATTTAGTAAATAGGACTTATGTGAGACATTTTGAAATGTGATAGGTTAAATTATAATGATCTATTAATGCATGTTATAAAAAGAATGGACTTGCAAGTCAAATTATCCATTTGTAGATAGTGGCCGGCCATGTTGTTATTTAATATATAATATATGTATTTTCCATTAGCATTATTTCAATTAAATGGCTTTATATTATAGAATAATGATTATTAAAAATAGAAAAAAAGTGAAGAAAACTAGGTGTTCATCTTTGTTTCCTTTTAAGCCGTTGTAAAGAAAGAAAAGGGGAGAAAACACCATTCGGTCATCTTAGGCATGAATTAAGGTAAGAAATTCATGTTAGTTCTTGAAATTTTAGTTTATTTTAAGTTAATTACCAAGTTCCTTATTTAGCCCATGTCAAAATTTTGATTTTTTGGATGATTTGAGCTTTTGGCCATGGTAGATAATGAAGGGGATAGATGGTTGTCTTCAAGTCTTTATGAATAATTACAAATGAGTGATGTTTGAGATAGTTTAATGTTCTTATAAGTAGTTTAGATTATAGGAAAAAAATCAGCTTGTGTATTTGTGTAATTGCCGAATTTGACCTAGGGATATCTTTGAGCAATGCTTGTGTTTAAAATGATGGAATGGAGTGGATGCTTTAAATGTGTTATGAACTATTATAAGTTGAATTTAAGGTTTGCTAAATTACCTTTGTCATTGCCGAATATGTGGTTAATTAAAGAAGAAATTGAGTGTTGGATGTTTATGTGATTTAGATAGTTATAAACTAATTTTGAGTTTTGATATCTAAAGCCATTTTGTTGTGTCCGAATTTGATAAATAAATAAAATGTTTTAATATGATTATATCATAGCAAAATTTATGCTTTAATTTTGTTTTCTTTTCAAATTGTAATTTGGCACTTGTACATAATGTGATAATTGGATGTATATGTATTTAATTTATAATATCATACTTGAACATGTTATATATATATATGGTTGTATGTATTTAAATGTACTTTGGCTATATATATATATATTTTATGTTAAAATAAATGAATTATGCATGTAGTCTTGAGGGTGTGTATGAAGAAATTATTAACTTGTTTGTATCTTAATGTCGAATGAAAATAGAAAGGTTAAAGATGACCTATAATGTATTTTATTTTGTTTACTATGATATATAAATATGAAAGTTGAATAGGTATATATATGATATTTTGATGTGAGGCTTGAATAATCGAATAATGTTTAGTTTAATACTTGTGTATATTCGGCTAATGGTAATAAATATATAAGAAATGACTTTTTAGAAATTGAATAATTGATGTATAATTGAGTGTATCTATTGTATTGCTTAAAACTTACTAAGCTTATGAAAGCTTACTCCTTTTGTTATATTTCTCTGGTTTTAGATTGTTGGTTCCAGTTACCTACTCGGGGAGAGGATTGTCAGCAACTCGTCACACTATCTGTGTTTTTGGTACTGCTATGTTTTGGAATTTGTATGGCATGTATAGAATAGACTTAAGTGAATGTTATTTTGAGATGTTTTGTATATATTTGCCATGTGAATATGGCAACTTTTGAATATCGATATAAGTTGAATTTCTATCTTTGATGGTGTTTGGCTATAAGTATAACTGCTAATTGAATTGTGTAAATTTGTATGTTCTAATGTTGAAATTCGGATTAGTAATTCTTCATAACCTATTCCGGCAACGGATACGGGTTATAGGGGTGTTACACATTGAGCCATCAGGTTCGTTCGTACGAACTCAGTAAACCATTCGTTCATCATTTGGAAGAAGGCTTCCGTAGCCTCTCCCCCTAACCCTTGGATACGGGCCTAGTGCCACTCGACGCTGCTCTGTGAATAGAGGCTTGCGCGTTACTTTCAACTTCATCGAAGTCGGCTCAGTTGGATGTCATTTCTATATGAAAGCATAGTTTCAAACGAGTCGGGGGTTATCACACTATCACATGTTATATAATGGCATCAATTTCTAGACTCGTATACGCTACGTTCAGTCCAAGAATCGACTATACCACAACTTTGATACCACTAAATGTAACACTCTAACCTGTATCCCTTGCTGGAATAGGGTTATAGTGTATTACAATAAAAACATAACTTAAAACATTTGATTCCAAACAATTCGTAAATCATGGCAAAATTCATTCAAATACATACACATCGTCCCTTATTCGAGTCATCGGGGCCTTAGAAACACTTTAGAAATAATTCGAGACTAAATAAAAAACATTTAGAACTTTATAGAAAAAGATAGAAAATTTCACACTATAGGGGTCACACGGCTATGTGCCTCACACGATTGAGAGACGTGTAACTTTCGCAATCGGGACACATGGTTGTGTCCCAGCCCATGTTCATGTCCGTGCCCAAGTAACTCTCTAACTTGGGTCACACAACCAAGTCACACGCTCGTGTGCTAGGCCGTGTAACTCTCGAAATGGCCTCACACGCCCATGTGCCAAACCGTCTAACTCTCAAAATGGCCTCCCATGCCTGTGTGTCAGGTCGTGCAACTACCTGACTTGCAACCATTTGAAACCTACAGGGGACATCTTTGGCCGTGTGGACAAGAAATGTAACACCCCTATCCCGTAACCGTCACCGGAATAGGTAATGGGCATCACCGAACAGACAGAACATTACAGAATCACAAATATCATATAACATTAATACATAGGCATTCATCAACAATTCATCCCATTAGATGGTCTACGAGACCTAAAACATACATTTAGGAAAGGTCGGGACCAAACCAAACACAATCAAAATTTTTAGAACTTATCCCAATCTTTCAAAACTGTTAAAGTCACACGCCCGTATGACTAGGTCGTGTGACACACACGGGCACCAGACACACCCATGTAATACAACCGTGCCAAAATAGAGTTCTTATACTGACTTTTTCACACGGCCAACATACACGGCCGTGTACCATGGCCGTGTGGTACTTAGCTAGCTACTGACTTAAGCCCATGGCCATAGGGCACACCCGTGTTCCCTGATCGTGTGGCACAAAGCAAGCTTGGTTTAAGCCAATTCACCACCCCTTTTGGGGCCAATCCTACCAGCACTAATAAACAACATTCATACCACAAGTTTCAACCAATTCCATGCTTAAAAATGACCAAATCACATTAGATCATAGGACATTACAAACATAAACCAAAACTATGCGCAAACTTATCATTTGTTTGCCAAATCTCATGGCATAACATATTTACATATATAAGCTTACATACATAGACATTCTAGCCTATACATGCCATACATAGAAGTAATTACACTTTCAAAACTACCAAAATGAGTTTGACAGTATGGTGACAATCTTTGACTGTCCCCAAGCCTTTAGTAGCTACGATAACTATAAAACAGACAGAAATCACACAGAGAAAGCTACAAAGAGCTTAGTAAGCCAAATACAATTACCCAAACTAATATAGCATATAAGTAAAAGTCAATAGCTAGAATTCACAACCGTCTCATGGAATATTTCATTGCTTCATGGAAACAAAGTCCTTTCTATTCAGAAATCTAGTACGATACAAACATACCTGTATAAATTATACATTTCATATATTGATTTTCGTATCTCATACTTTATCATCAGACAATTCAGAAACGGAAAAGATATTCATAGACAGATACAATACCGACGTCTCAGACGTGGTCTTATATGTAATTTGGCATTGAGGTCTCTATCCCAGATAAGGTCTTACATAAGATCTCAAATCGAGGCTTATGTTCCAGACACGGTCTTACACGATATCTCAGATCAAAGTCAACATTCTTTCAGGAACATAAAGAGCTATTCAAACACCAAAATGTTATCGGAGTTTATTCATCAGGCTCTCAAGGTTGTCCAATACAGATTACAGTTTATATACATAGAATTTAGTCAATTTAACACGTAATTGTAGTTTGACTTACCTCGTACGGATTTTGAATGGAACGAGTCGACTATTCAACTATTTTGGACTTCATCCGATCTAAGTCCGATTTTCTTTGTTTATGATCTAATACAATGCAAATTCAACCACTCAATCATTCATTTCATTCAATTTAATCCAGATACACACATTTAGGGCACTTTGCACTTTAGCCCTTATATTTTCATACTTTGACAATTTAGTCCATTTTTCACAAAATCACAAATATGCAAAATTCACCAAGACTATAGCTTGGCTGAATATACATAGCTTCCATACAAGCCCAAATAACATATTTATTTCACAATTTAGTCCTTCAAAACCTCATTTTCACAAATTAGCCCAAATAGCTCTATTTCATCAAAATTCAAAGACAAAACTTATAAATTATCTACCAAGCCCTCATATTTCATCCAAGAACATCTCAAAACTCATGATATCAACAATTGCATTTCATGAAATCTTTAACAGAAATAGAAATTCAGACATAGGCTTTGAAGAACACGAAGCAACGATCACAAAAACGAATAAATTATCAAAAATCGATCAAAAACACATACCTAATTGATGCTTGCAAATGCCGAAACCCTAAAGCTCTTTTTCTTTTATTTTTCCTTTGATTTTTAGCAAAAACAACCCATTACGAACACATTTCATGTTTTTGTTTAATTTAATTAACATAAAATACTAAATACCAATTTTGCCCCTTTTATTAAACCATTAATAAACCATTATAATAAGGCCAGAATAGTCCACTCATGCTTTCAATGGTTTAATAACAACATAAGGACCTTTGCTTTAGAAAGCCAAGCCAAATAGGCACTTATACAATTAGCATGCAACTTTTGCATTTTACGCAATTAAGTGCTTTTTCATAATTAAGCGCAGAAATAGATAAATTAAATAACAGAAACTTCATAGATATAAATTCACATGTCACAGACATAGAAAATAATATTAAAATATTTTTTAAACTCAGATTTGTGGCCCCGAAACCACTATTTCGACTAGGGTCTAAACCGGACTGTTACAATTCTCCCCCCTTAGGGATTTTTGTCCCCGAAAATCTTACCGTTAAACAGATTCAGATATTACTGTTTCATTGCATTTTCTGGCTCCCACGTAGCCTCTTCTACACCGTGTCAGTGCCACAGCACTTTGACTAACAGAATTCTGTTATTACATAATTCTTTAATCTCGTGAGACAGAATACGAATCGGCTTTTCCTCATAAGTTAGATTAGAATGGATTTCAATATCAGACGGAGAAATTACATGTGAAGGATCAGATCTGTATCGTTTAAGCATGGATACGTGAAACACATTATGTATCTTTTCTAACTCAGATGGTAGCCTCAATCTATAGGCAACTAGCCCAATTCGTTCAATGATCTCATACGGTCAAATGAACCTCAGACTCAGATTACCTTTTTTACCAAATCGGAACAGTTTCTTCCACGGAGATACTTTCAAAAACACTTTATCACCAATCTCATATTTGATATCCTTTCGTTTTAAATCTGCATAAGACTTCTGACGATCAAAGGCAGCTTTCAGACTATCTCGGATTACTTTCACTTTATGTTCTGCTTCTTTTATCATATCAATACCGTAAATCTTATTCTCATTGAGCTCAGACCAGTATAACGGAGTTTTACACTTTCTACCATATAAGGCTTCGTACGGTGCCATTTTAATACTCGATTGAAAACTATTATTATAACTGAATTCAATCAAGGGTAGATATTGTTCCCACGTACCTTCAAACTCAAAAATACAACATCTCAACATATCCTTGAGTATATGAATAATCCGCTCAGATTGACATTCTATTTGCGGATGAAAAGCGGTGTTGAAATGCAATTTAGTACCCAGAGCATCTTGCAATTTCCTCCAGAATCGTGATGTAAATTTTGGGTCTCTATCTGATACTATCAACAAGGGCACACCATGCAACCTCACGATATCAGAAATGTACAACTCAGCTAGTTTATCGAGCGAGTAATCAAATCGAATTGAAATAAAATGAGCTGATTTCATCAACTTATCAACTATGACCCAAATTGCATTTTTCTTTCTCAGAGACAGAGGCAAAACCGATGCAAAATCCATGGTCACTCGATCCTATTTCCACTCCGGGATCATAATCGGTTGTAACAAACTAGATGGCACCTGATGTTCAGCTTTAACTTGCTGACAAATTAAACATTTAGAAACAAAATCAGAAATATCTCTTTTCATTCCCGGCCACCAGTATAGTTGTTTCAAATCGTTATACATTTTTGTACTCCCCAGATGTATTGAAAATCTACTATTGTGAGCCTCACTCAAAATCATTTAAATTAACTCTGGCTTTCTCGAAACACAAAGTCTATTTCTGAATCTCAAACAATCATCAACATCAACTCGGACTTCAGAAGCACACTGAGTTCGTTTTGCTATCAATTCATGTCAGATTTCTGAGCCTCGCAGATCTGTTGTATAAACAAGGGTTTTGCTTTCAGTTCAGTACAAACCAAGGTATCATCAGACAGTGCTGAATGAGCATTCATCGCACGCAATGCAGACAATGATTTCTAACTCAGAGCATCTGCTACCATATTTGCTTTGCCTAGATGATAATCAATAACTAGCTCGTAGTCTTTTAACAATTCTAATCATCTTATCTGTCATAGATTCAAATCTTTTTGCATCATTAAATACTTCAGACTTTTATGATCAGAAAATACGTAACATTTCTCACCAAACGATAGTGACGCCAGATTTTCAAGGCAAACACAATACCAGCTAACTTCAGGTCGTGTGTCAGATAATTCTTTTCATGCGGCTTTAACTGTCTTGAAGCGTAAGTAATGACTTTTCCTTCTTGTATTAGAACACATCTCAGACCAATCAACGAAGCATCGCTGTAAATTACAAATTCTTTACCCGATTCAGGTTGTACTAATACCAGAGCTTCAGTCAACAAAGCTTTCAACTGATCAAAACTGTTCTGACACTTTTTTGACCAGTCAAACTTCACATCTTTCTAAAGAAATTTAGTTAACGGAGTTGCAATCATCGAGAATCCTTTTATGAATCTTCTATAGCAACCAGCTAGTCCAAGAAAACTACGGACTTCAGATACATTTCTCGGAGGTTTCTAATCCGTAATAGCTAAAATTTTGCTCAGATCAACTCGGATACCAGAGGCTAATACAATATGCCCTAGAAAACCTACTTCTCGCAACCAGAATTCACATTTACTGAACTTTGCATACAACTGTTTATCTCTCAGTGTCTGTAGTACTATTCTCAAATGCTCGGCGTGTTCAGATTCATCACGTGAATAAATTAATATGTCACCAATGAATACCACAACAAATTGATCTAGATATGGTCTGAAAATTCTATTCATCAAATCCATAAAAATAGCAGGTGCATTAGTTAATCCAAAAGGCATAACTAAAAATTCATAATACCCGTACCTCGTTCTAAAAGCAGTTTTTAGAATATCAGAGTCCTTTACTCGCAACTGATAGTAACCCGATCTCAGATCTATCTTTGAAAACACAGTAGCACTTTTCAACTGATCGAATAAGTTATCAATCCTGGGCAGAGGATATTTGTTCTTTATAGTCACTTTTTTAAGCTGACGATAATCAATACACATTTTCATTGTGCCATCTTTCTTTTCACAAACAGAACAGGAGCACCCCAAGGTAAAAAGCTCGATCTAGCAAATCCTTGATCGGTCCATTCTTGCAACTGAAATTTTAGTTCTTTAAGTTCAGTCGGAGCCATTCTATACGGAGTTATCGATGTCGGAGTAGTACCAGGTACCAATTCAATGCCAAACTCGACTTCTCGAACCGGAGGCAAACCAAATAGTTCTTCAGGAAACACATCAGAGAATTCACAAACAACAGACACTGATTCGACTTTTTTATCATTCACTTTTGAATCTAACACATAATCTAAATAAGCTTCACAACCTTTCTTCACATATTTTCGAGCTTTCATTGCAGATATTACAGCTGATAGTCCATTCAGATCACTAGAATCAATTTGAATTACCTCATTATTCTTACACCTCAAATCAATGACTTTTAGTTTACAATTCACAATAGCATCGTGCACAGTTAACCAGTCCATTCCCAGAATTATGTCAAATTCGTTGAAGGGAAAAAGCAGCAGATCAGCAGGAAAATAGATATCTCAAATCAATAACGGGCAATTCTTACAGACTTTGTCAACCAAGACACTTTTGCCCAAGGGGTTCAATACTCTAATTACGAATTCAGTAGACTCTACAGGCAAAGTCTTACTATGTACTAAATTCATACAGATATAAGAATGCATTGATCCAGGGTCTATCAATGCAATCACAGAAGTATCATAAAGTGTAAAAATACCAGTAATCACGTCGGTGACGAGGCTTCCTCACGAGCTTAAATAGCATAGGCTTTAGCAGGTGCTCTGGCCTCAGATCTAACAGCAGTATCCCCAGTAACTCTTTCACCACCACTTGCATTTCTTGTATTTCTGGAAGGTCTACCTCTAGCTGAGGAGTTACTCGATCTCAAATTCTGTACATTCTCTTGCTCAGTAGGTTCTGAACAATCTCGTACAAAATGATCCAAAGATCCACATTGGAAACAGGCTTGGTCATTCAATCTACAATTTCCCGAATGTCTTTTACCATAGTGTTTACATTTAGGTTTCTCAAATTGAACATTCCCAACACTTGCAACAGAAGTAGCAGGAACTCTGGAATTCGAAAGCGATCTAGCTCGGTCTCGGTGTGAATATTTTACATCAGTCTTTGAATAGCTACGATCATCTCGAAATTTCTTTGACTCAGATTGAAATGATCTACCCGAAGATCTCTTTCTAACATCTCTAGCTTCAGAATCAACTTTTCTTTTCTCTTTACTTAATTCTTCCTCTTTACAAGCTCCCTCAACGAGCACTACCATTTCTTTAATCTCCAAAATCCCAACTAACAGGCGAATATCTTCGTTTAATCCATCTTCAAACCTTTTTCACATTATTGCTTTATTTGATACACATTCTCGAGCATACTGGCTCAATCTCACAAATTCACGTTTGTATTCAGTAACAGACATACGACCTTGTTTAAGCTCAAGAAACTCTTTACGTTTCTGATCAATGAATCTTTGACTAATATATTTCTTCCGAAATTTAGCTTGGAAGAAATCCCAAGTAACTCGTGCGCTCGGAACCACAGATATTAAAGTTTTCCACCAATGGTACACTGTATCTCTCGAAAGTGAAACGACACATTTTACACATTCCTCAAGATTTAGACACATTTCATCAAACACCTGTATCGTATTTTCTAACCAGAATTTTGCTCTTTCAGCATCATCATTCATTGTAGCTCAGAACTCTTCAGCCCCATACTTTCTAATGTTATCAACTGGTGGTCTACTAGACTGTATCGGATTCACGGAGGGCATAACAAGAATTTGAGAAGGATTAACCGGGGGTGGAGGTTGCTGTACAACCGGATTGGTTCTAATATACTGAGTGAACCAATCATTCATCGTCTGATAGAAGGGTTATTTAGCCTCGCTATCACGGCTACTCATAGTCAGTCGAGAATCATCTTGCACCGTCCCTTGCGCGGGAGCAGGCGCATTACTTTTAACATCGTCAGCTACAGCTCTATTGGGATCCATTGTTATATAAAAGCACATTTCAATGTCAGGATTCATCACACTATCGTAGTTTCAGATATATGGCATGTATAGCTAGACTCACATACGCTATGGTAGTCTTAGAACTAACTAAACCTGGCTTTGATACTAATAAAATGTAACACCCCTATCCAGTAACCATCGCCAGAATAGGTAAGGGGCAACACCGAATGAACATAACATTACAGAATCACAAATATCATATAACATTAATACATAGGCATTCATCAACAATTCATCCCTTTAGATGGTCTACGAGACCTAAAACATACATTTAGGAAAGGTCGGGACTAAACTAAACACAGTCAGAATTTTCAAAACTTATCTCAATCTATCAAAACTGTTAAAGTCACATGCCCATGTGACTAGGTTGTGTGACACACACGGGCACCAGACACACCCATGTAATCCAACCGTGCCAAAACAGAGTTCTTATACTAACTTTTTCACACGGCCGTGTGGTACTTAGCTAGCTACTGGCTTAAGCCTACGGCCATAGGGCACGCCCGTGTTCCCTGACCGTGTGGCACAAAGCAGGCTTGGTTTAAGCCTTACCACCCCTTTTGGGGCCAATCTTACCAGCCATAATAAACAACATTCATACCACAAGTTTCAACCAATTCCATGCTTAAAAATGACCAAATCACATTAGATCATAGCACATTACAAACATAAACCAAAACTATGCACAAACTTATCGTTTGTTTACCAACTCTCATGGCATAACATATTTACATATATAAGCTTACATACATAGACACTCTAGCCTATACATGCCATACTTAGAAGTAATTACACTTTCAAAAGTACCAAAATATAACACCCCAAACCCGGCCTAGAAGTTAGACCCGAATCTAGCGTGTCAAATTGAAGTGTTTTTTGAAAACCATGTTTTCATTAGAAACCCTTCTTATTTAAAAAGTAGTGCATTGAAAACTTCTTAATTTTATTTCCAAAAATTCATTTTTACTTTGCGAAAGCTAATTCTACGAGTAACCGATTTACGACAAAGGGATATTTAAAAGTTAAGTTGCGAAAACATAGTGTTTTGAAAACATTTGTAGTTTTGGAAAATCGCGATCTACTTTTAACCATTATAAAACATAGTAATTAAAATCCCAAAGTAAAATAAAAGCCAGAATCAAGAGAGGCCTTATTACAACCCAATTAAAAGAAATACGCAATAAATAATAACAAATGTGAAAACATAAGCGATGCTGTGGTCATCTACGAGTCCCTCGCAAAGACCGAACCACCTAACGCTGGGGATTACCTGCACAATTAATAAACGAGGTGAGTTTATGAAAACTCAGTGTGTAATCCCCTCCTAAACTAAAGCAGTTAGTAAACCGACAGAATGCAAAATTAGTCTGGGATGGAGCCCATTATAGTAGTAACGGTGCATCTGAGAATGGTGCGGGCCCGAGCCCTATTCAATAACAAAGATGCGATGCGTGCCTAAGCCATACGAAGTAGCAGTGTGGGCCTAAGCCCAAAACAGTATAATCACAATGCAGGTATGCAACCCAACCCAATCCAACCAGCTCACCACTCGTACCAACCAACACACCATGTGGGGATTAAATCGACCCACCCAACCAGCACACCAATATTGCAGCGTAGCTGCTAATAGTAACATAGTAAAGCTGCTAAAATATATTCGGCTTTAAGCTCTCAGTAGCGGTCTTATTATTAGCACAAAGCCATCGGTAACTGTATTATGTTTGGTACATAGCCATTAGCGACGGTAATATAATTGGCACACAACCTTTGGTAGATATGATCAACACAGGGTCATCAATAAGTATGTTAGGCACATAGCCACAGGTAAATACGTTTGGCACAAAGCCATAGTCAACATAGCACAGAGCCACTTTTAGTTTAGAATAGAGCCATAATTAGAATAAGCGGCACTAAGCCGTCCATCGGTCCATAGTCGTCTCGTGCGACCTGTGCGACCTTAACAGATCAATACTGGATCCACAGTGGTCTCGTGCGACCCGTGTAATCCTATCAGAGCAGTACTTCCTCCATATCAAAGTCCCAACCCCATGCAATATGTCGTGTATGTCATGCTCAATCATCACACGTGTATGCAGAATGGCCATACTTAGTAACAGTCTTTTAAACATATAGTAAAAGCATATCAGTCGTACAACCACCTTTAAGACAATTAAGTCACAATCGTATAATCACAGTCAAAACAGTTAAATCACATTCGTACAATCATAGTCAAATAAGTCAGATTCATAGTCCAAGTCAGTCATTTATTTACAAGGGCAAAATAGTCATTTTACTCATTAAGGCAAAACGATCATTTTACCCTACAAGGGTATTTCGATAATTTTACACTACAAGGGTATTTTGGTAATTTTATAGATCGGGGGTATTTCGGTAATTTTATAAACCAGAGGTATTTTGGTGATTTTACAAATCAGGGGTATTTTGGTAATTTTATAAATCGGGGTCTTAATGGCCCAACCGAAGGTCCATCGTCGCCTCGAGCGACTTAAGTAACCTAAACAGACATAACAGTGCAAATGGGCCCAAGGCCCATTACTCAGTCCAAGAAACTACAACTGTTTTCAAAACACTACGTTTTCGCAACTTAACTTTTAAACATCACTTTGTCGTAAATCAGTTACTCGTAGAATTAGCTTCCGCAAAGTAAAAAGGAATTTTTAGAGATAAAATTAAGAAGTTTTCAATGCACTACGTTTTAAATAAGAAGGGTTTCTAATGAAAACATGGTTTTTGAAAAACATTTCAATTTGACACGCCAGATTCGAGTCTAACTTCTAGGCCGGGTTTGGGGTGTTACACAAAATGAGTTTGACAGAGTGGTGACAATCCTCGACTATCCTCGAGCCTGCAGTAGCTATGATAACTATAAAACAGACAGAAATCACATAGAGTAAGCTACAAAGAGCTTAGTAAGTCAAATCCAATTACCCAAACTAATACAACATATAAGTAAAAGTCAATAGCCAGAATTCACAACCGTCTCATAGAATATTTCATTGCTTTACAGAAACAAAGTCCTTTCTATTCAGAAATGTAGTAAGATACAAACATACCTGTATAAATTATACATTTCATATATTGATTTCCGTATCACAAACTTTATCATCAGACAATTCAGAAACGAAATAGATATTCATAGACAGATACAATGCCGACGTCCCAGACGTGGTCTTACATGTAATTCGACATCGAGGCCTCTGTCCCAGACAGGGTCTTACACGAGATCTCAAATCAATGTCAACATTCTTTCAAGAACATACAGAGCTATTCAGACACCAACATGTTATCGGATTTTATTCATCAGGCTCTCAAGGTCGTCCAATACAAATTACAGTTTATATACACAGAATTTAGTCAATTTAACATGTAATTGTAGTTCGACTTACCTCGTACAGATTTCGGATGGAATGAGTCGACTATTCAATTATTTTGGGCTTCCCTCCATATAAGTCCAATTTTCTTTGTTCTTGATCTAATACAATGCAAATTCAACCATTTAATCATTCATTTCATTCAATTTAATCCAGATACAGACATTTAGGGAACTTTGCACTTTAGCCCTTATATTTTCATACTTTGATAATTTAGTCTATTTTTCACAAAATCACAAATATACAAAATTCACCAAGACTGTAGCTTGGCTGAATATACATAGCTTCCATACAAGCCCAAATAACATATTTATTTCACAATTTAGTCCTTCAAAACCTTATTTTCACAAATTAGCCCAAATAGCTCTATTTCATCAAAATTCAAAGACAAAACTTATAAATAACCTACCAAGCCCTCATAATTCATCCAGGAACATCCCAAAACTCATGATATCAACAATGGCATTTCATGAAATCTTTAACAGAAACAGAAATTCAGACATGGGCTTTGAAGATCATGAAGCAACGATCACAGAAACGTAGAAATTATCAAAAATCGATCAAAAACACATACCTAATTGATGCTTGCAAATGCCGAAACCCTAAAGCTCTTTTTCTTTTATTTTTCCTTTGATTTTCGAAAAAAACAACCCATTATGAACACATTTCATGTTTTTGTTTAATTTAATTAACATAAAATACTAAATACCAATTTTGCCCCTTTTATTAAACCATTAATAATCCATTATAATAAGGACATAATAGTCCACTCATGCTTTTAATGGTTTAATAACAACATAAGGACCTTTGCTTTAGAAAGCCAAGCCAAATAGGCACTTTAACAATTAGCATGCAACTTTTACATTTTACGCAATTAAGTCCTTTTTCATAATTAAGCACAGAAACAGACAAATGAAATCACAGAAACTTCACATATATGAATTCACATGTCACAGACACAGAAAATAATATCAAAATATTTTTTGGACCCGGATTTGTGGTCCCAAAGCTACTATTCTGACTAGGGTCTAAACCAGACAGTTGCAAGAAACAAGCCAATTTCAAGCCATTTCCTTCACCCTAATCAAGCACGCACCTACAAGTCATTTGTACATATAATCAAGCCATTAAAACATACCTAAAACATGCATAATGAGATCAATTCAATAGGTCATTTATCCATACAACCAATATGCCTAAAAGGCACCTCAATCACAATAACCAAATATATTTAAACATATGCATAATTTAGTCATTCATCACCCATACATTTCTAACCTATTTCTATACTAAACTTACCACAATGACTACATACCAAAACACATTCAAACATACCAATTTGGTTTTTCAAACATACTTTCACTTGGCCATTACCATCCTAATCATCAAAGCATTAATATGTAAAAAGTTCATCGACCATAATACCACATTTACAAGCCAAAAATACCAACTATCTCAATAAACACAATTCACCTATACATGCGATTATAATTGTGACTCAAAACATCAAAATCTATCAAAATAGTCGCTGGATAGTGAAACTGATCTTGCTTCCGATAATCTATAAAACATATAAAAGAAAAATGAAGTAAGCATATAATGCTTAGTAAGTTTGTAAATTATGAACATATCTTACCATTTCAATGCAATATCATAAAATAGACATGAAATTAATCTAACATAGCTTGGAACAAGCTTAAGCATGATCAAGAACACAAGTTAGTGATTAAACACACAACTTAATAATATCGCCACGTAGTAACGTATAGTACATGAACATAACATAACTTAAATCATACTTTTCATAGTCATGAGTGTTCATACTTGGATAATAAAAAATTCGTACCTTTTCATGAATCCTTAACATAGCTTTCGATACACTTACCATTATTTCCGTTTTCATGCCTGTTGAACCACTTAGAATAATATAGGATATGTGAAAAGCTCACATAAAGTGTGCTAAACACATGGTTGAAACTATTCCTTTCCTTTTCCTTTATGTAGATACTAACTCGAGCCATAAATGGGTCTGCTCACACAAGCTAACGGTCGAAATGTAGCTACACGATGCCACTCACACAAGCTGACAAGTATCCATAACAAATACTGGAACTCAGCCATCGGTAGGACATTCAGGACTAGCACCCGAAACATGGTAACCCTAATAAGATGTCATTTGTATCCTAAATATTCCTAAGGTTCAAACTAGGCTCGATAGTCGTCATAACATTGTTGAATTTCCGTCGTAACATGATATGATGAATAACATAATAGCATTTAAATCAAATACATTAAAACACTATTTAAACATACAAACTTACCTCGATTACAAAAACGATGAAATAGGATAGTCTAGTCTGATACTTTATCTTTCCCTTGATCTAGATCTATAAGAGGGTTAACTTGATCTAAATAAGCAAATTCAATCCATTCTATTCAATTCAGTCCAAAATACATACTTTTACAAATTTATACTTTTACCCCTAATATTTTGAATTCTTTACAATTTAGTCCTTAAGCCCATATATTGATATTCAAGTAATTTCATCCACATAGCGAGCTAGCCAAATTCTTAATAAACTCATAGCAGCTCATATAAATCATTATTTCACAAATTCACCATGTATTTTACACATTTTATAAAGAAATCCCTAATTGACAATTTCAACAAAATTCACTTTACAAAAGTTATTTATGTATCAACAAAGATTCATTTTCTTCCATTAAACATCAAAAATCACATAAACACATTCATGGAAAAACCCTAACCTTTTAACAGTTTTGCAAATTAGTCCCTGGGCTAGATAGATTAAGCTACAATAATTTTGAAAACATAAAAATCATTAAAAATAGAACTGAAATTCACTTACATGCAAGGGAGATATAATCAAAGCTTTAAAACCCTATAAATGGCTTTATATTCTTCAATAATTGGTGGAAGAAGACAACAACAAAGATGATATCTTTGTTTTCTTTAATTTAAATAACATATTTATCAATTTACTAACTTAACCTTATTAATTAACTTTAAAAACACTTCATTTTATGTCCATATTTGTCCACCAACTTGATGAATTGTAAAATTACCATTTAAATCCCTCAACCATTTAATTACATATCCATTTAATACCTTTAACTAATAGAACTCTACTTTTGTACCTTTACGATTTAGTCTTTTTTATGAAATTAAGCATGCAAACGATAGAATTTATCAACGAAATCTTTATACGACCTTGCTAACATAATGTAGACATTAAAATAATAAAATAAATATTTTTATGTTAGATTTGTGGTCCCAAAACCATTGTTTCGATTTCACTAAAAATGGGCTGTTACAGTTTTCACACGCCTCTCCACCTCATCATTTTGATGAGCTCTTTCTTCCCTCAAGGACTAAGTCCACCTCTCTAACCTTCCATTGACAACATTAAGATGTGCTTCCAATAGATGAATCCTCTTGTCTTGCTTATGAATTCGCACAATAAACTCTTCCATCTTCTTTTGCCATTGATCTCTCTCATTTTGAGATACATCTCCTGAAGATGTATGACACAAACTAGTAAGAGTTCTAATGACAACTATTGTTTTTTTTCCAAAACCTGCACAAGGGTCTAATAGGTAAAGCCTCAGGAGAAGGAAAAGATGCTCACTTGAAGCAGTTAGACGTTGGGACGGATGATCAAGACCTATGAGGTCATGGATAATTATTCCTCTAGACCTCACAGGAAGTTCCTTCCTAGATGACCCGCCTTTTGACCATTTCCTCCTAGAGTCATCAAAACCTTATTTAGGACTTTTTAAGCCAGGTAAGGTGACACAACTTACACAATACCATCTATTAGAAGAGTTAACTCGGAAAAACATACAACGATGGCACGAAAAGTTATATGAGAAATTGTTCTTAGATTCGTCGTTAACTTTGAGAGGTTCTGGAATACCCAAGTGAAAGTCATTATAAACTGAGGAATGATTTGGTGGCAAAGTTTGGTGACATAACAAATGGGCTCCAAGCCCACTCTTCATAGGTACTTAGCTATGTCAGATTTGACGTGAAAGGGATATGCATATGATGCTAAAGGTATAGTCCCACCATTTTGGAAACCATCTGTAATGTCTTGAGTTATGTACCAGCTAACAGTTCTCTCCCTAAGATAGGACTTGAAGACACCTCGCAAAGTGATTTCAAAAAGGACCACCAATATCTTCTTCTGGTTCATCATCTTAAATTGACGAGAACCTCTATGAATGTTATGTAAATGTTGACATAGTAGTAATTTTCAATTGAAGGTGTAATACCCCTTACCCGTATTCAATGTCGAAATAGGGTATGATGCATTACTAAACTTAAACTCAAACAATATGCAAAACTGAGACATGAATTTCCACTCAAATTTAAAATTTTTTAAAAACATTCATATCGTCCCTCAAAAAAGCCTACGAGTCCCAAAACATGCATTAGGAGTGGTTCGGGACAAAACCGAGAACTTTAGAAAACTTTCCAACACTTAAAAAACATTTCATCAAAATAGGGGTCACACACCCATATGGCTTTGGGACACGCCCGTGCGGGTAGGCTGTGTGGACACACATGCCCGTGTCCCTAACTCGTGTAACTCTCTGTTTATGATGTCATCAACAAATTCGAGTCACATTGCCAAGTCACATGCCCGTGTGCTTGGTTTGTGTGGGTGATTTAATTTTCATAATTTTTCATAAAATAGGTGCAGACTTCACACGCCCTGGGCGCACGCCTATGTCCGTGGGCTGTGTCCTTCACACGGCTGAGACACACGGCCGTGTCTCTACCCGTGTGTCCAATTCAAAGCTAAAACTTCAAGATGCAGAGACACACAGCCGGATAACACGCCCATAGAGTAAGCCATGTGTCACACATGACCTAGACACACGCCCGTGTGTTTACCCGTGTGGACAAAAATAAAGCTATGCACCAAGCCATTTTGCCACCCTTACTTGCACCAACCTACACAACAACAACCAACACCAATCCAAGCATATATACATACAACCAATTCAGCCACAACCAAGTCATTCACACATCGGTTACATACTATTTCCTATGACATACAACATCTCATACTTATCATCTTAAACCATGCAGAATCCACATTCATGGAAACATCACCATATGATTATATACTTAGACAATATTAGCCAGATTCAATGGCCATTTAAAAAATGAATTAGCAACCATTACAATGCCAACACATTTGGCTAAACCAATATTAGCCAAATTCAAGGTGTTTGCGACTACATTCGCTTTACCTGAGTGATAGTCAATCACCAACTCATAATCTTTCAACAAATCAAGCCATCTTCGTTACCGTAAGTTCAAGTCCTTTTAAGTCATCAAATACTTTAAACTCTTATGGTCGATAAAAACATAACATTTCTCACCGTACAAATTGTTACGCCATATCTTTAAGGCAAACACAATAGCGACTAATTCCAAATCATGCGTTGGGTAATTCTTCTCATTTGGCTTCAATTGTCTCGAGGCATAAGCTATCACCTTGCCTTCTCGCATCAACACACATCCTAGTCCATTTAGTGACATGTCACTATAAACCACATTCCTTTCCAGGTTCAACCTGCACTAAAGTCGGTGCCTCAGTCAATAATGCCTTTAGCTTCTCAAAACTTTGCTGACATTTTTTGGACCATTCAAACTTGACGTCTTTTTGCAACAATCTCCTTATAGGAGCAGTAATCACAGAAAATCCTTTAACAAATCATCGGTAATAATCAACTAAACCCATAAAACTTCTGACATTGGACACATTTCTCAGTGGCACCCAATCAATAATTGCCAAAATTTTACTTGGATCAACTCGAATACCATCACCTGAGACGATATGGCCTAAAAATCCAACTTCTCAAAGCCAAAATTCATTTTTACTAAACTTAGCATACAACTATTTTTCTCTCAAGGTCTGAAAAATAGTTCTTAAGTGCTCTGCATGCTCTACCTCATCTCGAGAATAGATCAGTATGTCGTCAGTAAAAACAACCACAAACTTATCTAAATATGGTTAGAAAATTTGGTTCATTAAGTCCATAAAAACTATAGGAGCATTTGTTAGTCCGAAAGGCATAACAAGAAATTCATAGTGCCCGTACCTTGTTCTAAAGGCGATCTTTGGCACATCTGACTCTTTAACTCGCAACTGGTAGTATCTGGATCTCAAATCTATCCTTGAAAACACTGTTGCCCCTTTCAGCTAGTCAAACAAATCATCGATTCTCGGTAAGGGATATTTTTCCTTTATGGTCACTTTATTAAGCTGTCGATAATCGATGCAAAGTCTCATAGATCCATCTTTCTTCTTTACAAACAATATCAGTGCACCCCAGGGAGAATAACTAGGTTTCACAAAACTCTTATCTGTCAGTTCTTGCAACTGAGTTTTCAACTCCTTCAATTCGGTCGGGGCCATCATATACAAAGCTATCGATATTGGTATAGTCCCAGGTACCAAATCAATACCAAATTCAACTTCTTTAATTGGAGGCAAACCTTGCAATTCTTCCGGAAACACATCTAAATATTCACACACTACTGGCACTGATTCAATTTTCAATTTAGATTCTTTCGTATTCAACACATAGGCAAGATAGGCTTCACAACCTTTTCTTAAACATTTATGAGCAAACATTGAAGAAATAACAATTAGTAATCTATCTGACTCATTTGATTCAACCCGAAGAATTTCACCGTTTTCACATCCCAATTCAATGACTTTTTGTCCATAATTTACTATAGCATCATGTATAGTCAACCAATCCATACCCAAAATAACATCAAATTCATCAAACAGCAACAACATCAAGTCAGCTGGAAAATAGTGACATCTAATCATCAAAGGACATTCTTTGCATACTTTATCAACTACTTGCTTGCCTAAAGGGTTTGACACCTTAATCATAAATTCCGTAGACTCAACAGGCATATTCTTACTAATTACCAAATTCATGCATACATATGAATGGTTAGATCCCGAGTCAATCAAAGCAATAACAGTAGTATCATAAAGAGAAAAAGTACCAGTGATAACATCGAGAGAAGATATGTCTTCACGAGCATGAATGGCATAAGCTCTAGCCAGTGCTCAAGCGTCGGATCTCCCTACTAAATCCTTCGTCACATTTTTACTGCTAGCTCCAGTCTCGATATTTATCAGAGGTTTCCCTCTAGAAACAGTATTACTCGGCCTTGTACTCTAAAACTTTTCCTTTTCAGTCATCTCAAGGCAATCTTTAATGAAATGATCTTGGGAATCACACTTGAAACAAGCTCGATCATCCATTTGGCACTTCTCAAGGTGACATCTTCCACAATGGGGGCATCTAGATCTATTGGGTCGATTTCCAACGCTCCCAATAGAAGTAGTTTGAGCTTTATAACCCGAATACTGATTCCTATGATTTCTATTTGAAAACCCAACTAAAGCGTAAGAATGAGAATGCATCTTTCTAGATTTCTTATACTGAAATTGGAACGACTTACCCATCGGCCTCTTTCTTGCATCTCTAGTCTCAGACTCGGCTTTTCTCTTTTCTTTGGTCAGTTCCTGTAATATCCTGATTTTGGGCCTAGTCAAAATAGTGGTTTTGTGACCACAAAATCCAAGATAGAAATAATTATTTTATGATTATTTTGAGGTCTATGATATGATTGCATGATTGTGTGAAAATTTCGTGAAGAAATTTTATGCATAAAGTGCTTAAATTGAAATTAGGGACTAAATCGAATAATTTGCAAAACTTGCATTCCAGAAGTTTCTAGTATGAAATTGTTTTGAAATATTAATTAGGAGGTCTAAAATAGAAATTTTACCAATTTCTAAGTCTATGGACAAAAATTGGACATGGATGGAATTTTTGGAAAGTTTAGTAGTAAGGGCATTTTGGTCATTTAGGGGTAACATGAATTAAAATACAAAATTAAAAGCCAATTTTGCTCATCTTCAACCCCATGGCCGAATATAGCAAGGAGAAACCATGGCTAGGGTTTTTCAAGCTTCCAAGCTCGATTGTAAGTCCGTTCTAGCCCCGTTTTTCAAGTTCTTTACGTTTTTGAAATCCCGGTAACTTGATTAAGCTTATGCTAGCAATAATTTAAGCTAGGGTTCATATTTGGAAAAATAACCATAGGTGAAATGTGTTTATTTTGATGTTTTATGGTAGAATATGAAGGCTGAAATTATGTTAAACAACTTTTGCTAAGCGATTTTAAGCAAAAATGAGTAAAACGGCTTAATCGGTAAAAATTGTTATTGTTCATAACTATGTGTTAGAGTGAGAATTTGATGTTGTCATAGAAGGGAAAAATGTTTAGCGTGTCAAAAAACAGAAGAAAATATGCTGAAGTTTAATTTACGAGCTTTGGGGCAAAAGTGTAAATATGCGAAAGTTTAGGGGCAAAACTGTAATTTTGCCAAAATATGATTTTGGGTTAATTTGAATAATGTGAGCCCTAATTATACTATATTTTAAATGATAGAGCAAGGAAAACTAAAATTCGGGCTAAAATGGGGAAAATACCAAGTTGTGGACGAAATGGTAAAAGTAGCCATTTTCACATACGAGGTAAGTTCATATGTAAATGTTGGTAACATAGTTATTATTTTAAATTTTTTTATGTTATTTAAATGATATGATAATTATTATGAAATATTATACTCGTGATAATTGTTTGATAATATGTCAAATTATGTGATATACTTGGAAAATGTGAAATACTATCGAGTATCGGTATTGGCATTCCGTAGAAGATGCTTGAGACACATGATTGGGAAAAAGGTCCCGTTGAACCTTAGGAATGGATTAGGGTACAAGTGACATGTCACTGGGATATTTGGGCATCCGAACTCGTTGAGTTGAGTCCGAGTTCACTTATGGATGCGAATGTCCGAACTCGTTGAGTTGAGTCCGAGTTCGAGAGATGTAACTAGGCATCCGAGCTCGTTGAGTTGAGTCCAAGTTCACTTATGGGCGGGTTACATGGTAGCTTGGCTACATATGTGGCACTTATGTGCAAACTTTCCATGTATCCGAATTATATTCCGATGTGTTCAACGGGTAAAATTCTACTCAAATGGAGGAATACTCGAGATGAAAGGGACGTATTGGTAAGTGTTGTGAAATGGATACTTTGAGCATGTGTATGTACTTAACCTCGGGTTGAAAACTCGATATAACAACAATATGGTAAGATGATAAATGAAAATGTGATATGAATGTCTCGGTGATGATCATGCAAATGATGTTTATGTTTGCTTATATAGTTGTGTTACTTGCTATTTGTATGTGAACTTATTAAGCATTTATGCTTACTCCCTCCTTTTCATTCCTTGTAGTGTTGACAAGCAAGCTCAGAAATCGAAAACGGTCAGAGGCACGCTCACACTATCCGTATACCATCTTGGCATAATGGCTTGTATATTTTGAGTATGGCATGTATAGCATTATAATCATTTTGTATATATGGTCTTATGATATAGTTATTGAGTGGTATGGAAATGCTTGGTAATGATTAGCAATTGGAATGGCTAATCATGATCATATTTGGTGTTATGTATGCTAAATTGCTAGCTAATCCATGGGAACCATGAAATGGGTAAAATTTACCATAAAATAGATTCAGACAGCAGTAGTAACGTGAATTTGAAAAAATCACTAAAAATAGTAGAATTGGAATTAAATAATGAATAAGTTATGGAATTGAAGCTAGATGAGTCTATTTTCATATGGATGGAACAAAACAGGTATATGAGTTATATTTTATGAGATGTTTAAATTTTTTGTGAAATAGGGCAGAGCAATTTCTGGATCCCCTGTTCGACTTTGGAAATTCACCATAAATTTTTCAAAGATAATTAGAAGTCATGATTTATATGTACAGATTCCTTATTGAGTCTAGTTTTATTAGAAATAAACGGCATAGTCATTGAAAATCTGTACAGGGAGATATCTGATTCTGTAATACACAGAGGTCGAGCGAATGAAGCTCAAACAGGGAGACTTTAACTAATAAAACTGTACTAATTTTCTTGACCCAAAAATTCTATAAAAAAATTAGTCTAGTTTCAGGGAAAATTTACGGAATTGGATTTCGAGTTTCAGAACTCGAGATACGAATTTTTTTATCGTGACGCAGATTGCTAGCTTGACTGAAAATTTTAAAAATAAATTGTTTGAATTTGTTTAAAGTAATGAATTAAGTCTGTTAACACCTCGTGTTCAACTACGGCGACGGTCTCGGGTACGGGGCGTTACAGTTACTCTGTTTTACAAGCCTGATCAACGAGCACAACAAATTTTTTCAGCTCAAGAATACCCACTAATAGTATGATGTCTTCATTAAGCCCGTCTTCAAACATTTTACACATAATAACTTTAGAGAAGACACACTCTCTAGCATACTTGCCGAGCCGAACAAACTCTTTTTCATATTTAGTGACTGACATGCGGCCCTATTTTAGCTCAAGAAATTTTTTCCCTTTTGATCGATGAATCGCTCACTGATATACTTCTTTTGAAACTCCTCCTGAAAAAATTCCCATGTAAACCCTCTCTTCCGGGACCACAGATACTAGTGCTTTCCACCGGTGATATGTCATGTCCCTCAGTAAAGATACAACACATTTCAAGCATTCATCAAGTGTACAAGATAACTCATCGAATACTCTTATAGAATTCTCAAGGCAAAATTCTACTTTTTCGAGATCAACATCGACATTTGCCCTAAATTCTTCAGCCCCTTGCTTTCTGATCTTATCAACCGGCGTTCTATTCAATCCCATAAAGTCCATACATTGAGGCACTATGGGGACAGGTATAGCTAGACTCGTTCACACGCTACGTTAGTTCAACAACTGACTAAACTGTAGCTCTAACACCACTAAATATAACACCTCTTACCCATATTCGATGCCAAAATAGGGTACGAGGCATTACCAGACTTAAACTCAAACAACATTCAAAATTGATACATGAATTTCCACTCAAATTTAAAACTTTTCAAAAACATTCATATCGTCCCTTAAATGAGCCTACGAGACCCAAAATATGCATTAGGAGTGGTTCGAGACTAAACCGAGAACTTTAGAAAACTTCCCAACACTTAGAAAATTTTTCATCAAAACAGAGGTCACACACCCGTGTGGCTTTGGGATGCACCCGTGCCGGTAGGCCGTGTGGACACACACCCGTGTCCCTAACCCGTGTAACTCTCTGTTTATGATGTCATCAACAAATTGAAGTCACATCGCCAAGTCACACGCCCGTGTGCTTGGGCCATATGGGTGATTTAATTTTCATAATTTTCATAAAATAGGTGCAGACTTCAATGCCCTAGGCACACGCCCAAGTCCCTGGGCCGTGTCCTTCACACGGCTGAGACACACGGTTGTGTCCCTGCCTGTGTGGCCAATTCAAAGCTAAAAATTCAAGATGCAGGGGACACACGGCTGGATAACACACCCATAGGTAAACTGTGTGTCACACATGGCCTAGACACACACCCGTGTGGACAAAAATAAGGCTAGTTACCAAGCCATTTTGCCACCCTTACTTGAACCAACCTACACAGCTACCAACACCAATCCAAGCATATATACATACAACCAATTCAGCCACAACCAAGTCATTTACACATCGGTTACATGCTATTTCCTATGACATACAACACTTCATACTTATCATCTTAAACCATCCAAAATCCACATTCATGGAAACATCATCATATGATTATATACTTAGCCAATATTAGCAAAATTCAATGGCCATTTACAAAATGAATTATCAATCATTACAATACCAACACATTTGGCTAAACCAATATGACACCTAACAAAATGACCAAGTCCCTATACATCCCATACTCAAAATATTGAAACCAAGTCTACCCAAAACAATCGTTTGATAGTGTGAATCGAGCTCCGACGTTCCTCAATCCTTAACCTAGCTTGGCGACACTATAAGGAATGGAAAGAGAAGGGGAGTAAGCTTTAAAGCTTAGTAAGTTTGCATGCAAATAATAAGCAACATAAATCATTCATTTATCATATAACTACTCCACATAAGTTAACATAAATATCATCATGCATCTTAGACATAACTTACTCATTAGCATTCTTACCAGGAGTTCATCTCATACCAAAGTTCATACTCATGGCTTTTACATACATACCTATACCAACTCGTAACATAGTCACATACTTTGTCATCTATGACATACTCTTCGGTTTACGCATTGAACACTTGGAATACTATCGGATACATGGAAGGTCTTGCACATAAGTGCCACATATGTAGCCAATGCTACCTCATATTCCATAACACATAGGGCTCACACGCGAGCTAATCACGGGCCTGCTCTCACAAGCTGTCAGTCAAGTGATAGCTACACGGGCTGCTCACACAAGCTGTCAAGTATCCGCAACACATGCCAGACTACCCAGCCACCGGTAGTACTTACATGACCAGCACCCGGGATTCACATAGATTACATAACACATGGTATCCTAGTGACATGTCACTTGTATCCTAAACTATTCCTAAGGTTCAATCGGGATTTTCTCATCGTCGAAACTTCGTTGAATATTTCCATAGAAATAATCATACAATTTATGTGATATTAAACATTAAATTCATAATACAACATTGCATTATTTACGCACAAACTTACCTCGGTACAAAATGGTAGGAAATGGACCTAATCGTCAATAACCTTATTCTTCCCTCGATCAAGGTCCGAACTTCATTTTTCTTGATCTATAATAGCAAATTTAACTTATTTAATTATCACATTACTCAATGCTGTCCAAAAATCAACTTATGAAAAAATTACATTTTTACCCCTAAACTTTGACATATTTACATTTTTATCCTTAGGCTCGTAAAATGAAATGCACTCAATTTCTTTGTTACCCAAGCCTAGCCGAACCATAAACATGCTCATATTAACCCACATTTTTCATCAAATTAGATATTTACTACCCATTTTAATTTTTTTTTACAAATAGGTCCTTTTTAGGTATTTTCATGAAAAATCACTTAGTAGAAGTTGTTTATCACACCTTAAACATACAATATCTTCCATCAAATATCAAAATACATGCATGTAACACATGGGTAAATTTTTAAACATGAACTCTACTTCAAAATAATGGTAGAAATAGGTAAATCAGGTTACGATGACTTAAAAAATGTAAAGAACATTAAAAACGGCGCTTAGATGTACTTACAATCAAGCTTGAAAGTTGAAGAAACCCTAGCTATGGTGAGCATGGAAATTTCAGCCAAGGTTTGAGAAGATGGACAAATTTGGCTTTATTTTCCCTTTTTATTCTTTTATTTACCAAATGACCAAAATTCCCTTTTTACCAAACTTTAAAATTTTATCTCACCATGTCCTTTTTTGTCCATTAACTTAACAAATGGTCTAAGTATCATATAATGACATCTAATTTAAAATCTCATAGCAATTGGACACTTTAACACGTAGAACTCAACTTTTGCACTTTCTACGATTTAGTCCTTTTGACTAAATTGAGTGCCTGAACATCAAAATTTTCGAATGAGATTTTCACAGAATAGTTCCAAAAAATTGTAGATCATAAAAATATAATAAAAATGGATTTTTCTACATCAAATTCGTGGTCCCGAAACCACTGTTCCGACTAGCCCCAAAATCAGGCTATTACAGAGGGTCATATCCGTTAGATAGGAAAATTGAATCTCCTACCAAATTTCAACTCTATAAGGATATACATGCTATAATCAACATTCATAGTCACTGTCTCATGATAAACCAAGTTCTCTATTTGAGAAGAACATGTCCAAGGGGAAAACTCAAATAATGTGAAAAGTCTATCTTCATTTAATTCCTATGGAAAGTACATATACCAGAACATCCAATCAAAAGCATATAAGTCCCTTTTACAAAACATGATGCAAAACCCAAAAGTAGTTATCAAGTAATGCCAAAATTACTTCTCTTCCTTTAGCTGAATTCCTCTTTTTTTTGGTGTTGTCGAAACACTTTTCTCTCTAAGTGCTTAGAAGCCGAATTCCTTGTTCCTTGCTTGCCAATTTTCCATTCCTTCTCTTCTCAAATTCTCTTTTGATTCACTTTTGGTTTTAGCCGATTCCTTCTTCTCTTCTTCTTATTTGTGCCGAATAACCCTTTCACCATACAAATCTCAAAAGATGAATACCTCTTTGGCTGAAGACCCTCTGTGCCGCAGCTAGTCCCTCTACTTTGGCCGATCATTGTGGGATTAGTATCGAATCTCAGATTTCAGATCTCTACCGAATTGCTCTTAGGCATTTTGAGGTTTTGGGTAAGTATTCCTCTTTTATTGGTTAAGGTTGCCCGAATGGCCATGGAGGATTTGAGAGTGACTTAAGATGATTGTGAGCCACTTGTTGTTTAGTTTTAATGATTAAGATTGATGAAGATTTAAGAAATACTCGTGATTAGTGATCAAGAAAGGGTTGTTCAGGCTTGTCGTTCAAGGTAAGGCAAAGGTGAGATTTTTGGCTTTTGGTGATTGTATTTGATAAGTGTGTGATTAATCATTGATCGACATCATTTGTAGGTTTGTGGCTAAGGAGATCGCAGCACGTTTTAGTACCAGGTGTGTACATACACTGCACACACACTGTAGATCGACAAATCCCGAAATGCCAAAAAGTCGAAAGTTTGGCTACAATAGACTTGCGAGCGCGTGAACACTCGTAAGGGGAAACCAATAGGTTATTAGAGGCCCCATGTGCGATTCCGTGGACTTGGGCCGTGTATTGGCCAATCAGGCCAGAATGGGCTAAATGGGCCCAATGGGTTGTAGGGCTCATAATAGGCAAAATTGGCAATTTGTTACTAAGTGATGAAAAATATATGATTCCATGACTATGAATGTGATTGGGCCTAACGGGCCAAACGAATGTGATTTGGGCCTAATGGGCCATATGAATGAGAGGCCTAGTGGGCCATATGCATGTATGTAGAATCGTTTGGGCTTTGTAAGGGGTTTTGGGCCTAGTATCTAAGAACTGCTTAAATAGACATAAAACTTAAATAATTACTTAATTGTGACTGTGGACAAGCCATAAGGTTAAGGAGTGGCAATGGGTATATGCATGTCTAGGATTGGATCTAGGGAGAGCTTGGTACTTAAGCGGTCTTATTGACCCACCTCCTCCTCTCTGGATTCCTACCTGGTGCATACTATCTGTTCGCTTTAGCTAACGAGGACTTGTTAATGGGCCATGGTAAGTAATAACCCATAATAAAGAGAAATTATCGTAAAGCCTCTAAGGGCAAAAATGACTAAAATACCCCTATGTGTTGAATGTAAGATTTATGGATGTTACATGTATACCTGCTGCATTCATATGATATTCTATTTAGGTTGCATATGGATTGGGAATTATGTAAAAGAGGAAGTATATGAGGATTGCATGGTTGCTTGACAACCGTGGATCCACCGATGGCTTTTGAAGCCCAATATATGATTAGCAGCTTTGCTGCAACGTTAGGTAGTACCGCAACTGGGCTACCATTGGAGTGTATCGGATGGGTGGGTCGATATTTATATCCCCACATAGTGTGTATCGGGGGATGGAGATGGTGTGTAGCGGTTGGATGGGTGGGATCTGTGCATATTTGATTGCCTTACATCTATTCTGATATTAAGTTGGGCTCAGGCCCGAAAAGACTTGCCATTGCATGCTTTTTTTTTTGCCGAGGGTGTACAAACTGACTTTTTGAAAACTCACCCCTCTTTTATTTTTCTCAGGTGATCCTCAGGAGGTGGTTCAACGGTTGGAGGGACTCTGAGGTGGCCAGCTAGCAAGACGGTTTGGACTAGTTTTCTTAAGTCTATAATTTCTAGTATTTTGAGTTATTTCAGTCCGGATTGTAATAAGGCCTTTCCTCTGGTTATTATTTCAAATTAGGATTATTATTATTTTCATGCTTTATATTTATTTGAAGTAGAACATGGTTTTCTAGTCCATAACTGTTTTTAAATACTATGTTTCCGCAACTCAATTTTTAACTGACAAGTTTTCATAGATCATCTGTTTTAAATAAAGCTTCCGCAACTGAAAAGAGATTTTACAAAGTAATTATTATCATACAAGAAGGAATAGTTTTCTTTAAATACATATCGCTTTGAAAGCAACAAATACAAACTGAATGTTACTTAATTTTCTCTTTGAAAGGTTTCTAATGAAAACAAGTTTTTCGATAAAACACTTAAATGTGACATGCTAGATCTGGCCATAATGTCTGGGCTGGGTTTGGGGTGTTTCAAATCACCAATACAGACCATTCAAAAACTAAATACAGACCATTCAAAAACTAACATCATTATACATATGTGCTTTCTACAACAAGCACTAAATCACTCAAAATTATAATACATATTCATATGCATATTCAACTACCATTTAATTTTCATCCATCAAACATAAATCAATTTACGTATTAACCATACCAAACCACACATCAAACAAAATAAGGCCATTTATATTTACATAGAAAAATATACCAAAACACAAGCCAGTTCAAACGGCTAAAAACATAACAAAACATGTAGGCTATCATTAGCCAAAATAACCTATACATGTTATTATAACCAAAATTAGATAACCAAGTGTAGCAAAAGAGCCGATGGATAGTATGATATAGCTCCGACAAGCTTCCAACTCAAATGAGCTTACGAATCACTATAAGATATAGATAATAACACATAGTAAGCATTTAAGCTTAGTAAGTTCGTATAACAAAGAAATTAACTTACCATTTAGTCACATTTAAGGTAATCAAGCGAAGCATATCCAAACTCAATTTGGTCAAAAGCCTAGACACATATCCTCATAAACCATGTTAGTCATGTAATTCATATAAATATCTAGAAACATGTATGAGCTCAACAACAATCAAACTTCCATGTACATATAATTTCCAAATCATGTCCCTATATATCATGTACAAATCATTTTCATATATCTCATTTAAATACCTATGGTAGTTCGTATTGAACTCATGTAATCTCGTAATAGAATAATGCCTGTTGAACCACTTAGAATATCGTTGGATACGCGGGTAGTACACACAAGGTGTACTAAACTGTAATCTGTCAATTCATGTACATGTATACTCATAGGAGCAGTAAACAGTAAGCTCCTCTGAGTTGAATAATGGTAAGCTCATACGAGCTGAGTATCGGCAAGCTTATAAGAGCTGAAATCGATAACCCTAAGACATGTCATTTGTATCCTACGAATTCCTACCGTTCAAATAGGGCTCAGTGATCATCGTACATCGTCAGATTTACGATCGATACTTAAGTATAATGATAATGCAAATAACATACATTTAATTCAATCAAAGCATATAATTACACAATTTAATTACACGGACTTACCTTGACGAGTTTACGTAGATACGAAAGCCATTAATCCGATATTTTTCCTTTGCCCCGATCTAACTCTGTACGAGGTCTAACTGGATCTATACGAATGAATTTAACTTAATTCATATACAATTTAGTCCAACACACATTTTTGGTAAAATTACCATGTTGCCCCTATAATTTGAATTCTTTTCAATTTAGTCCCTAAGCTCGAAAAATGACATTCATTCAATTTTATCCCTACCCAAGCCTAGTCGAATTATATACGTGCTTATAGTAGCCCACATATTTCATAAATTCACAATTTTACCATACCATTTATCACTTTTTTCAATTTAATCCCTATTTGATAATTTCAATAAAAATTTCTTTACAAAAGTTGTTTATCCAACAACAATCATTCATTTTCTATCATCAAACATCAAACTGAAGCGTGCTCAACAATGGAAAAACCCTAATACTTTAACAATTTTGCAAATTAGTCCCCAAGCTAGCTAGATTAAGTTACAATGATCCTGGAAACGTAGAAATCATTAAAAATGAGATAAAAAATCATACCTAATTGGGCAATATAAGCTTGGCCGAATGTTGCTCAACAAAAATGGCTTCTTTCCTTTGAAAAATTGGTGGAAGGAGATGATAGAAAATAATGATATATTTGTTTTGTTTTAATTTATCATTTATTACCTATTTACTAAATTAACCTTAAAAACTAAACAAAATTTTAATAATAACAAATCATGCTCATCCAAAAACAACCTTAATGGGTTAATTACCATATAAGGACCTCCACATTTAAGTTCTATAGCTATTAGAGACCTTTAGCTTTTAAAACACAACTTTTGTTGTCATGCTGCAGATAATAAAATAATAATAAAATAAATTTTCCACTGTTCTGATTTCACTAAAAATGGGCTGTTACAGTATGGGCTAGCTAGACCTAATTGCAACGATCTCAAAAATATAAAAATTACAAGAAATGGGGCTAAAACCACATACCAATTTAGCTTGTGAAGTTGCCGAAACCTCCAAGCAAAAAAATGGCTTCTTCCCCCATTTACAATTGGTGATGAAGCTTTGAAAAAGATGATAAAACTTTTGTTTTATTTATTTTAAGATAGTTATCAAATAACCATATTAACCTTAGTTAATAATTAAATAAAACATCAAATTCATGTCCATTATTGTCCACTAACAACTTCAATGGTCTAATTACCATTTAAGTCCCTTTTCATTTATTGAATGAACCATTAAATCACTCAAATCAAATAGTGATCTTACATCTTTTACAATTTAGTCCTTTTTAATTAACTATGGAAACGTTAAAAATTTTCAACGAAACTTTAATACCACCTTAATGTCACTCCGTAAATATTTATAAAAATATTTCTGACTCGATTTATAGAAGTGAGATCCCGATACCTCATTTTCTAAAACCATTTGACCATAGGGTCATACCACTTGAACTTAATAATTCACTTATATAACGTAAATTATCAAATCAAAAACCTTTTTCAAACCATATTTGACTCGTGAATATTAAATAATAATATTTACGAAATTATTCGTCAGATTTGGTGGCCCCAAAACTACTATTTCTGACACCACTAAAAAGGTTGTTACAACTCTCCCCCCTTATGAAAATTTTGTCCTCGAAATGTTTCACCTGATAAAAGTCATCACATCAGAACTTGCATCTCAATTCAGAACTCCCATCAAAACTCATATTAAAACTTGATACTATGTCTGAACTTAACTGAGTAGCTATGATGTTCTCCTGTCATCACTTTATCAATAGTAGTATAACCACTGAGAAATTTACAGTGATTGTCTATTGAAACACAACCGAGAAACTCGAATTATCAAACTTTGATTGATGCTTCTGACATGTTTGCATTTGTAACTTTCAACTGATCTTTGTTCTTCTTTCATGGAAAGCGTTAGGCAATATCATCTAACATAAGCGCAACAGCTTCAACTATCGAGACGATTTTAACCTATAATGACATTTCCTGATTAGAATTAATCTGATAGTATATTTCTGTATCATGTCTTCTAGAATATGAATCCACCATTCTGATTGTCCGTCAATTTACCCATGAATGCACAAATTTTATTTCCAAACTTGAGGATAAACTCAAACGCGTAAAACTCAAATTACTTTTCAACTAAATAACTCGCTCTTATTAAAACAACTAAGTCGATTTTATCTGTCAGATAATAACATTTTAGGATAATCCCTTCTTTTTATTGTCAAGACAACCCAAACATACAATCTATCATAATTCACTGAGAATACCAATCAAAGATTTCTACAAACTGCATTAACTCAAATTAAAGATAACATCTTGTTTTAACTCGTTGACATAAATCGAGATTACTTGAAGAATGAGAACAAATATAAAACTTTGAGCTCGATCTTCCACTGCCTACACTTTTGCTGATGCCTCCCCTTCACAAAAGCTAGAAAGGGAATATAATAAAACTATTTTAGTTATTAATATCAAAGCTTTGAACCACACCGAAGCCACAACCATCAGATCGATTAAAACCATAGTGTTATAATAAGAAAGACATTTCAACCGTATGGATAGGATAATACCTCTACATCAATAGTGCACTCTAAATAGAAGAGGAAAATTGAAGGTAGTCCCAAAAACAACCAATGAATTAAGATAACCTCTATAATCTAAGGTCTATATCACCAAGCTCCCATGATCGAACCAGGATTTATAACAGTAATAAATGTAATTACCTCTGGCCAATAATATCCTTTAGAGATGATCCATGTTTGATAGATAAGATTAGACTATAAGAATGATAAGAAAAATGAGATAATGAAATTCAAGATTTGAAGCTCTTTTTTGGGAATACAACCTATATTGAATGATAAAGATTTCGATGATCTCTCAAAGAAAATCCAGAAGAAGAATACCACTCATACTCACTAGAGTCAGTTGTGATAGAGACAACATAAATTGCATATACATAATTCAGAGCAACAATCACTAGAAGAAATAAAATAACATCATATGAGTCTATCAGTGTACTAAACATAATAGAATAGAACGTTAAAGAAAGATAGAGCAATGCCGATCATAAATCAACTAGCTTAATAATACTTCTGTCTAACATTATGGTTAACTAGTGTTCTCTTATGATAAGAATCACATCTGAAAATAAACCATTGCATATACCTCTAAGGATAAAAGAACATATAGAATACCCAGAAAAGATCATCATAAGTTACTCGGCCATAATCGCTGCATTCAGATACATTTGCAGTTCAAACACTATCCCACTAACTACTAAAGTCATTGATGACTCCACATTATCCCGTTCCATAAAGAAATTAGTTCAGAAGAAATTCCAGTTACCCTATTCTTTAGATACATACTTGGATAACTCAATTACCTATGATTATCTTCTTAGTTAACAATGACACTGCGTACCTTGAATGATCTTTAAAAAAATATGATATCTCATCTAGAACCATCTTCATTTGCTAACCAATCCTCGGCTCTAGTTGCATTATTATTCATTTAGCCATTGAACTCTTCGGTTCCACACTTGTGGGCTTAATTAAGACAAATCTTGTGTGTTGTATAAGACTACACATGTGAGGGAGTAAAGGTCGTAAAGCCTCAAAATTTGACTCTTATATATATAGACATAACATAAAATTCATCATTAAAATATATTATAAAACATTTCTTCATAGCTTTATGAGTTTCTACTCATCCATAGCAACATTTTTCACTCAGATACTTGAGTATCACATTCAACATTACCAGAATTAGCTCGGTTGGAAAACATCTCCATCTAATATTGAAACAAATCTCATCAAAGTTGGGAGATATTACACTATCACAACTTATATAATGAAATGTATTCCTAGACTTCACACATGCTACGTTCAGTACGAAACTGACTAAACCATAGCTCTGATACCACTGAATGTAACACGTCTAACCCGTATATGTTGCCAAAATAGGGTTACAGAGCATTAACGAATTTTACTTTTCAAAACTAACCAAATTTGAAACATTTTAATTTACAACATCAATCATAGCAAAACCAATCAATGACATACATATTGTCCCTTATACGAGCTCTCGAGGCCCTAAAAACACATTAGAAACAAGTCGAGACTAACTAAAAAACATATAAAATTTTTAGGAAAAGATGAAAATTTTCAAATTGCAGGGGTCACACAGTTGTATGGCAAGGCCATGTGACCCACACGGCTGAGACACACGTTTCTGTCTCAGGCCGTGTGGGCATTCGAAGTAGTGACACACGGCCTTGTCTTAGCGCGTACCCGTACCCGTGTAACTCTCTGACATAGATCACATGGCCAAGCCACAAGCTCGTGTACCATGCAATATACCCTTCGAAGTAGCCTCACACGCCCATGTGCCAGGCCGTGTACCCTTCGAAGTAGCCTCACATGCCCGTGTGCCAGGCCGTGTACCTTTCGAAGTAGCCTCACACACCCATGTGCTAGGCCGTGTACTAGGCCATGTAATTTCCTGACTTGCAACCCTTTGAGAGCTACAGGGGACACATGGTCGTGTCACCTGGCCGAGTGTCACACACGGCTAAGACATATGCCCATATCCTTGGCTATGTGGATGAAAAATAGGCCATTTCCAAGCCATTATTCTCACCCAATCATGCACACATCAACAACCAATTTTCCACATGTAACAAGAATTCAGAATGCACCAAATAATGCATCCATAAGTTAAACAAATAAGGTATATGTGCATACAACCAATATGTTCAAAAGGTACCTCAATCAAAACAATTAAACATGTATGCATAGTTTAGCCTAAAGTTCAATGAACTTACAACTAAGTTTATGCCAAAACTTACCACTTTATTTACCTATCAAATTCACACCAAAAATACCAAATTAACCATTTGACATTTAGCACCATTAGCCATAGATGTTCACTACATTCTACATACCAAAATGTCCATATTCAACCATGTCAAAGAACATTTCATGACACACATTTTAAATACCATTTCAACTTGTATCATTTAATCACCATAAAGACTATAAAATCAACCATCATAAGGTTACATATATATATACCATAATTACAAGCCAAAACATAATGGATATAACATCACCAAAACACCTATACATGTGCATATTTAACCAATTATTACTTAACTTGTTTTCATGCCAAAACATAACATAATTGATACATAACAACCATACCAATTTTGGTCATTTCAAAACATATACCAATTTGACCATATTAACCACAACCAACAAGCTATCAACAGTACCTTAAGTACCTCAAATCCAAGACAACATTTCATGCCATAATCAAGAACCAAAATGACATATATATATATACCGAACTCGTCAACTAAACATTATGTAACGCCCCAAAATTGGGCCTAGAAGTATTGGGCCTTGAGCATGGGAGTTGTTAGGGGACTGCTCATAAATATTTTAGTTAAACAAGAAAGTGACACAAATTGCATGTTTGCTTTAATGGCTAAGTGATTTGGGTGTGCTTGGGAGTGTTTGAGAAGCTTGGGTTCAAGTCTGGGCTTTTGCAAAAATTTTAGTTTTCCCCTTAAGTGAACCTTGGCTTTAGCTTGTAGGCCTTATAAATATTTGTGGGTAAAATGTGTCACAAAAAGAGCCTAGTGGCTTGGTGGCAAGTGACGTGTTGAGCAACTGAGAGGGCTTGGGTTCGAATCCCACTGCATATAAAAGAGTATTTATTTTGCTACTCTTGCTGTGTAGGAAGCAGATGTTGTTTGAAACTCTACTGAGTGAAATTTGACTTGGTCAGGGAGTGTTATGTGGAGAGAATCTGGGAGAGGATTGGGGAGAGATTTTAAGAGAGGGATAAGGGGAGAGAAAATGAGAGTTTGAGGTTTAGTAGAGTTGTGTTAAATGTGGGTTGTTGTGCATAGGAATTTTCGGCTAAGTGATTCCTCTCTATGACTTTCGATTTTGATTGTTCTGTTTAGGGTTCTTTTCTCTCTTCCTTTTTCTCTCTTGTTTGTGCAATTTGGGGTCTTTTATTTTGCTTATGAAATAGTTTCGTATTTTGGTAAGTACCTATTAGGTCTTAGTCACCTACGAATTTACTTCTTTCAATTAAATCTTTTATTCATGGGTTGTTTTCTCCCTCACACTTTTGGTCAAATCTCCATTGCTTCCCTTCTTCTCTGACCATTTTGGTTTTAGCCTAGGGTGACTGAGTTTTTCATTTCTTATTTCTTTTCTCCTTTCAGTGCAACTTAACCTTTGTTGGCCGAATCCTGACTTTGCATTGACCCTCTGAGAACTGATTCTTTCTCTTATTCTTATCTATCGACCTTGGTGGTAAGTATTGTTTATTTGATCTTATTTTGTTCATTCCTTCCCTTTTCTATCTTAGTTATGGTTCCATTTAACACTGAGGTTCTGTCGAATATTGTTAGAGGATTCGATTGCTATAGCCAAGGGGGTTAGGCTGATTGTTCTCTCTCGACAAGTGATCCTCTCACTCGTGGTAAGCACGTAAAGTTCTCAATTTGTTTTTATAAGGTATGGATTCTTATAAATCGAATAACTATTTTGGGTGAAGGTTAAAGCGTTGGGGAGATAGTGTTGTTTCGGGATCTAGTGGAGGTTCTACGATTGTACGATTGATGTTTGGTTTCAGAAGCATTCCAAGTACAAATCCATAATAGGTGTGTAATCACACCCTTCCTTACTATAAATCGGCAAAAGCCAAAAAGTCGAAGTGCCAAAATTTCGGCATTTGAGGCCTCACGAGCATATGATCGCACGTGGGGTAAATTGAGCCCACAAATCATGAGCGATAGACTGTAACAGCCACCACGAGCATTTCTGTGGACTTAGGCCGTTATGGGCCACATTGGGCCAAATGGGCCGTGTGGGCCCAATGGGCTTGTGGGCCCCGTACAGATTAAATTCATGGTAAGTGATAAATATTAGACTGGGCTATGTAGGTCGCATAGCCATTACTGAATTTGGGCTAAATGGGCCATACGAGCGTGTAGGCCCACTTAGGCCGAGTAATGGGCCTTAGGCCCATTTACACCGTTATAATCATTTAGGTTATCTGTGTCACTCGAGACGACTGTAGACCTTTGGAGAGGTCGTTATTAGAGCTGAGACCCCAAAATAGGTGAAATGATCGTAATACCCCTGTAAGGTAAAATGACTGTAATACCCTTGTTTGGTAAATTGACGATTATGTCCTTATGTTTCGTATGAATGATGTGCTTATGATTTACATATATGTTTGTACTGAGTATGACTTTGCATACACGTAATATTTATGACATGACATATTACATAGGGTTGGGATTTTGATATGGAGGAAGTACTGTACTGGTGATTATGTCACATTCACTGTTATTGGTAGCTATGCCACAGTTACTGATACTGGTGGCTTTGCCACATTTACTGTTTCTGGTAGCTATGCTGCATTATTGTTATTGGAAGCTTTGCTGCGATATTGGTGTTCTGGTTGGGTGGGTCAATTTATATCCCTACATGGTGTGTTGGTTGGTATGGGTGGTGTGCTGGCTGGATTTGGATGGGATGCATAATTGGATTACACTGTACTGATACTGTATTGGCTTAGGCCCACTCTGCTACTATATAGGACTAAAGCCCAGACTACTCTTTTACTAAATAAGGCTACGGCCCAGACTGTTTTGCATATCCCGATTTCTGTTGTCTGTTAGGGGATTACACACTGAGTTTTCGTAAATCACCCTCTCTTTTTAACTATATAGGTAATCCCCAGCCTTAGACGATTTGGAGTTGTGAGGGACTCGGAGGTGGCCACACGACTGTTGTGTCTTGCATTTAATTTTATTTAATTTAAATTTTACTTTTAGGTTTTTAATTTTGTAATAAGGCTATTTGTGGGTTTTACTTTTTAATAGGGCTTTGGACTATATGTTTTTAAACTACTAGTCTAGGTAAAGATGAGTTTTTAAAACAATTATTGTTTTCTAAAACACGCGTTTTAAACTTCATTGACTTAAAAAGATTCCACGTTTTTAAACCAATTTAATATAACACTGATGGTTAATAAGGTAAACGTTTTGACGAGAACTTTTGTTAAATAAAAATAAAAAGATTTAAATTCAACAACAGATTTTTACTAAAAAGATCAACTTTCGAAAAACACTTCAATGTGACACATCAGATTCGGCCATAACGTTTAGGTCGGGTTTAGGGTGTTACACATTAGACATAGTCCACCTCTACATACCATGTAACAGCCAAATTTAGACCCTAGTCAGAGCAGTGGTTTCGAGACCATGAATTTGAGTTAGAAAAATATTGAATAATTATTTTCTGTGTTTATTATGTGTGAATTTATATCTGTGAAACTTTTGTGCCTTAATTTTTTTCATTTGAGTGTCTGATTGAATAAAGGGCTTAATCCCGTAAAATGAAAATTTGGTGGTTATTTCTAAAAGGGGGCCGAATTGCTAATGGCTTTATTAATTGAAGCCTTTAAGTTGTAAATAGCCCATTTATATATTAGTTGGATGGTATTAGGTATATATTATATAGTTTTTATATTATTTCATTAAGATTATGTATGTAAATTAAACCTTAAATTATAATAAGTTATAATATACACCATAAAACATAAAAATAAGCCATGTTCATCCATTTTCTTTTGACCAAAACTAAACAAAAAGAAAAATAAATATTAGAAGCTAGGGTTTGACCATCTTAAAGCTCAAATCAAGGTATGTGTTTAGCTCGGTTTTTGATAATTTTTACGTTTTGAGATCGTTGCTAAGTTATCTTCAAGACCCATGCTTGAATTTTTGATTTTGGTGAATATTTTAAGTTATGCCATTGTTGAAAGCTTGTGATTTTTGTTGTTTGATGATGAAATATGAAATATATGTTTTAGATTAACATGTTTTGTATTGGAGTTTTTGATGATTTTGAGTAATTAGGAATAAATTGCAAAAATAATAAATTGATGGACTAAAATGTAGAATAAATGAAATATATGGATTTGTATAGGTATGGGTAAGATTCGGCCTAACATGGGTATAGTGAAATTTTGCATATTTTGTCCTTTGTCCAATAGGGACTAAATTGTAAAAAGTGCAAATGTTAGGGGTAAAATGGTAATTTTCCTATTTATTTGCTTTTGGACTAAATTGAATTAAAATATGTTTGAATGAGCTTAATTTGAATATTTTTAGATCAAGAACCAAAGAAATCGGATTTGGATCGGGGGAAAGCGAAAGTTATCCACTAGCTGTCTCGTTCTGTTTTATATCGTCTGAGGTAAGTTTATAAGCAAATAGACGTACTTAATTTTAATTAAATGCTAAATACATATGCTGTAGTGAAATATATGAACTTATATATACTATGGCCGAAAATGAATAAGCTTGGCTACTATATTTCTGAATTCGTGTCGACCGAGTTATGATGCCCGAAAGCCCCATATGAACCTTAGTAATAGTTAGGATACATATGTCACAACATAGAATTTCTGATATATGTATGCAAGTAAGACCATGGCATCGATATCTGACTTCGATATATGTGTGCAAGTAAGACCCTGTCTGGAACAGTGGCGTCGATATGTGGCTACATGTAAGACCATGTCTGGGACGTTGGCATTGTACGATATGTGTGACTATCCAAGTGTCCTATCCAATTTTGAATGGTTCATCGAGCAAAGGTAAACTGTGTACGATTGTGTAACACGAGCTATATGTCCAGGTATGAATTAGCTTGTTGGCTACTAGTAATAAGGCAAGTTTATAACTTAATATTTGTTACAAGTCATGTGAAATGCTAATGATGAATATATGTGAAAATGGTATATGTATTCGACATTGTGACTAAATAATTTGAGTATCAATGAAATGATTCTTAACTATGTGTATATGTGTGACCCTGTATATTCGGCATAAAGGTAATATATGTATGTGATGTTATATTATGAACTTCTTTGAACTTCCGTACTTAAATATATGTGTGTATGGTTTCATTATAACTATTTGGTTTTGAAGGTTGATTGTTAATATGTTAAAATAACTATGTGAGTATTCGGCCAAGTTGAAAAACTGTCTACAAAAATGTATAAATTATCTCGTTGAAAGGTTGAGGTCTAGTATGATAATGTTAATGTAATTTGGTTAGTTAAAATGAGTTGAATATATCATTGGGTTGTTTAATTACTTATGACTTACTAAGCTATGTTAGCTTACTTTGTGTATTCCTGTTTACTCTGTTTTATAGATTTTCGAATTCCAGTTGCGAGCTCGAGGATCATCAGCAAAGTCAAACACACTATCAACTATTTTCGGTACCTTTATAAGTAAACTATCAAATCTATGGCATGTATAGGCTAGCTTTGGAGTTGGCTTATTTTGAAAAGTGTATGTATAAAGGTCATGTGAAAATGGCTTAACTTCCATGCTTAGTTTCGGTTTTGTTGGACTATGACATAAGTTCTTTTTGGTTGTTATGCTATGGGTTATGGATGAATAATTTTAATGATATCTATTTTGTGCGTTGAAATGGTTAATGATTTGGGTCGCGTACATAATTAATTCGGTTATGGATTTTGTATAGGTAAAATATATATATATATATATATATATATATGGAAAAGGGTTGTTATATTTGTCTTAGTGTCATTATATGAACGAGTTTTACAAAATAATTGGCGATGTTTCAGGATGGTTAGGATCAATATTAGTATATGTGTTATATGCTATGTTTAGTACTTTGGAATGGCATTCTAATTTCGACTTAGTACTGAAGTGAAACAATTATAATATGCATGCATGGATTTGAATGGGTTTTAAATGCTTAAATTTGGTTGTGATAGTTAAATAATGTATTAACCAAATGGTGATAAGTTGGATATGTAATTTGGATTTAATAAATTATATTACATTATGGTTCGGCAAATATGATTAAAATTGGCAAATTTTAGCAAATTTGCATTCGGTTATGGCTTGTTAAATGTTGTTATTATTGTAGTATATAATATGTATATTGATTTGAATGTCTGAAGTGCATAGATTTGTAAAATGATTGAGTTAAGTTGTAAGTGAGTAATTGTTTAATTAAACTTGCATTTGGCTAAATGTACTGAATAATAACCAAATGAATAGCAACCTGTACAATGGTAAATCATGAAAATAGTACGTTTTTTTATGTGAAATATAAGTGTCCAACTTGCTATTAAGTGAATGTTGTATATGATATGACTTTATTTAAATGATTTTATATTGTAGATTTTGTACATTCCATTTGTGTATAGAATACAGTATGCGATTAAAGTGTAAAAAAATTTGAATGTCCACACATTTTATAAGTTGAATTAAAAACATATTCAGTTATGTGATATTAGTAATTGCATCAACTATTGATATTAATAAATAATTATTCTTAAAAGTTTATGCAAGTGTACTCATGTGAACGTTTGGATTTGTGCTTTGATTGGTAATACCACGTAACCTTAATCTGGCGATGGATACGGGTTAGGGGTGTTACATTTTATTGGTATCAGAGCTACGGTTTAGTCAATTCTAGGACTAATGTAGCGCGTGTGAGTCTAGCTATACATGCCATATTATATACTGCGATAGTGTGATGACTTCTGACAATTGAAAATGTGTTTCCATATAGTAAATGGATCCCGATAGAGCTGTAGCTAATGATGTCGAGAGTGTAACGCCTGCCCCCGTGCAAGGGACAACGCCGGTTGATTCTCGACTGATTTCGAGTAACCAGGAAGGAGAGGATAGACAAGCCTTTTACCAAATGATGAATGACTCGTTTACTCAGTATATCCGGACTAACCCGGTTGCACAACAACCTCCACCCCTGACTAATCCATCTTCGATGCTAGTTGTACCTCAAGTAAGTGATCTGCTAAGATTATATAAGCTGTCTATCGATAAAATCAGAAAACACGGGGCTGAAGAGTTTAAAACTACTGATGATGATAATGCTGAGCGGGCTAAGTTTTGGCTTGATAATACTATACGTGTGTTTGATGAACTATCTTGTACCCCGAATGAAAGTCTGAAATGTGCTATATCTTCGCTTCGAGACACAACATATCACTAGTGGAATAACCTAATATCAGTGGTTCCGAAAGAGCGTGTGACCTGGGAATTCTTTTAGACTTAGTTCTATAAGAAATATATTAGCCAGAGATTTATTGACCAGAAGCGCAAAGAATTTCTAGAGCTGAAACAGGGTCGGATGACTGTGACAGAGTATGAGCAGAAATTTGTGAGACTTAGTCAGTATGCCCGAGAGTGTGTTTCCACCAAAGCCATAATGTGTAAAAGATTTGAAGATAGGCTGAACAAAGACATTAAACTGTTAGTTGGCATACTGGAGATAAAAGAGTTTGTAGTACTGGTTGATCGAGCCTGCAAAGCTGAAGAGATCGAGAAAGAGAAAAGAAAAGCTGACTTTAAAGCTAGAGATGCACGTAAAAGAACATCTGGTAAGTCATTCCAGTCGGCACCAGAGAAGTTCTGAGATGATTTCTATAACGCCCCAAAATTTAGGGTCTGTAAGTTTGTTTGGTTTACTCGATTTTCATGGTTGGTAAGGTGGATGAATGGTTTGAGTGTGTTTAGGGGTGTCAGCGAAGCACAGGGGTCAAGTTTTAGCTTTTACGAAATACTATTTTTTTCTCTCTTTAAGAAACCCTAGAGGCTGGCACCTAGGCCTTTTAAATAAATATGGTGGTTTGCTAGCACAAGGAAGCCGTGTGGCTTGGTGGCTTGTGGCGTGCTTTGGCTTCAATAAAGACTGGGGTTTGAATCCCATGTGCTGTAGAGGACGTCATTTTGCTGCACGGGGGCGGCAAGAGTTTGTGGCGAATTCAAACTCTGCTATCTGGGAGTTTGAACTAGTCTGGCTTGTTGAGGAGAAGATTATGGAGGGATAAGGGGAGTGATTTGTGGAGATTTTCAAGGAGTTGGTGGGGAGGAGTGTTGTAGCCAAATTGGGCACCTTGTAGCAGCAAAATCGGCTAGGGGAGTTCTTCTGGCATTTCGGTATTTTGGGTTTTGGGGTAAAAGCTGAATTCTGCTTTCTCTATTTTTGGGTTCGTACTTTTGGTTCATTTTTAGGGTATTACCTTTCTTTGTGCTGAACTTTCCCTTATTTCTCAGCTTTAGCCGATTTTGGTTTTCCCAAATATTTCTCCTTCCCACTTCATCTTTCTACACTTTGCTTTGGCTGACTAACTCAATTTCTTTTCTCACCCATCTTTTTGGTCTAAGCCGTAGCATCTTCTTGACCTTTTACTCATCCCCTACTTGTTCTAGGTTTGTGTTTTCTTTCTTAAAGCTTTCATCGAACACTCCTATATCTAGCCGAAACTCTCCCTTGCCGAATTAAAGTAAGTTACTTTTGGTTTGTAGAATCTCTAGCAATAGCCGAACTTGGCTATTGTTTCATCTATACGTAAGCTTTTTTTGTGCCATTTCCTTCTCATCTTTTCTACGTTAGTCTTTCTTTTAAATCTCTTACTTTATTGGCGAGTTCTAGGAGCGTGTTCTTGGCGTCGGGTGTTCAGTAGTGGTGTATGTTGGGATTGGCCAAATACTGCTACTTCTTTCCCTTAGTCTCTGATCCGGTAAGTGGTTCTCAAGTTAAGTAGTTTACGATTAAGTTGAGTAATATAATGGATGTGGATGTTAATACAGATTGTTGACAACTGGGTTGTGGAAGAGGAGGTGGTTTAGACCCTATTTAAGCTATCAAGGTAAGCAACATGTTATGTTGTGTGTAAAAGTATGTTCTTGAATGGTTAATCCAAATGACTAAGACTGTATGTGGGACGTTGGGTTGTTTTAGGTTGGACGTGTGGAGTGCGTTGTTTCTTCTCCAATCAGGTGTGTAATCGTACACCCAACCTTAATCTATTGCAAAAAGATGGACTTAGATGTATTTAAATACCAAGACTGTTGTGAGTTGGCAAAAGCCGAAAAGCCGAAACTTCGGTATTTGTGTCCTCGCAAGCGTGCAGTTGCTTGTGTGGAAAATCGAGGCCACAGATCGTGGGAGAAAGAGTGAAAGGCTGCCACGAGCATTCAAATGTAATGGGGCCGCTATGGGCCGTGCGGGCCCAATAGACTCATGGGCCCACGTAGGCAAAGTTTATGGTAAAGTGATAAATAACGAAATAGACTTTGTAGATCACATAATCGCGACTGGAATTGGACTGTTAGGGCCATACGAGCGCGTGGGCCCATTTGGGCCAAGTAGTGGGCCTAGAGCCCAATACATCATTTGGGCCATTTAAGTTGTCTGAGTCGTTCGAGACGACTGCAGACCAATTGAAAGGTCGTAATATGTACCAGGACCCAAAAGTTGCTAATGACTAAAATACCCCTAAGTAATTTTACCCCTAATAGAGGGAAATGACCGATATACCCTAGAGTTTGATTGATAGATGGTTATATGTTACATGTATCATTGTATCTGAGTGTGAAACCTTGTATACACGTAATACTATGACATGACATTCTGCATTGGGGTTGGGATTTTGATTCGGAGGAAGTACTAGTGGTTGTGCCACGTTTTACCGTACTAGCGGCCTTGCCATGTATTCTGACATAAGTGGCTACGCCATGTCCACTAAATTTAGCAGTTCTACTGCGTTATTTTCAGCAGCCTTGCTACAGTATTGGTATGCTGCCTGGGTGGGTCGATCTAATCCCTACATGGTGAGTTGGTTGGTACGGGTGGTGTGTTGGTTGGATTGGGATGGGTTGCATACCTGTATTGTATTATTACTTTTTTTGGGCTTAGACCCACACTGTCACTATATAGGGCTAAGGCCTAGGATCTGCATTATTCATGAATAGGCTCGCCCAGATTATCTCTGTATGCATTGATTACTGTATAACTGGTAGGGGATTACAGACTGAGTTTCTGTAAACTCACCCTCCTTGTTAATTTCAGAGGTAATCTCTAGCCTTAGGCAATTCGGAGCTGTGAGAGGCTCGGAGGTGGCCACTTGACCGCAGACAGTTTAATTATATCGCGATTTATTCAACAATGGGTATTTGGGTTTCCATTCTTGTAATAAGGCCATTTGGGAAATTTTTAACTTTTATTTGGGCTTTTGGTTATGTAACTTAATCTGCTAGAGCAGGAATAACGGGTTTACAATGTAATAATGTTTTCTAAAAAAAGCCTTCAAATAAATCCTTAAGGTGTTTAACTCTAAAAGCTTCCATGGTTTTAAAATTAAAGAAGAGGGATTTTAAGCAACAAATGTTTTGTTAAGCTAAAAACGTTTTGACAACTTAATCTATCATGTTGCTCACGCATCAAAAACTATATAGACTTTCAACTAAAAACTGGTTTATTGCTTTCAAACTCTGGGTTTTAGTAACACTCGGTGTAGCACACTGGATTCGGCCATATCGTCTAGGCCGGGTTTGGGGCGTTACATTTTGTGGCATCAAAGCCAAGTTTAAAACTCAGCTGTGGAATGAATTTTTCCTAAAATTTAGTTTTGGAAAAGATGTTTTTAAAGGAATTTGACTTGTTTTCGAAATAACGTTACTGGGAGTGTGGCACACCGAGTCTCTGACACCAAATCTAGAAGTCTTCTATTATTGATTGCTACTGTAAACTACTGTGTTATATTGAGGAATGGTTATAGGCAGTAGAACTGTATTGAAACTCTATAGGTAGAGTAGACGAAAAACCCTAGGGAGTTGATGTTGATAATGAGACCTCGATTTACAAAAACAAAAACTGTAAGTACTGTTTGTCATAAAACTTTCGACAATAAATATTGGAATTATATACTGATGTCATAAAACTCTTAAATCAGATTAAGCAAATATTAATATGAGCACTAGATCAGGAAAGGGGTACACGAGGTCGTTGTAGAGGTCGAGGAAGTGCTAGGGTTGGGTCCTCAGCTTTAGGCCACATGCCTGCTAAGGAGGCACCAGCTTCACCGACAACTAAGACAGGTTCCCATGATCGAGTAGTTGGGGATGATGCTTTGTCCCAGCAATGTTACGTGTTCTTGAAAGGGTTGCCAAAGCGAGTACGGGAACAGTGGGCCTGGGGTCAATTTCTGAGCGACTCCGGTCTAATGGGGCAAAAATATTTAGAGGAGTTTCGGGTGTAGCTCCTAATGTGGCAGAATATTGGTTGAAGGCTACGGAGCAAATAATGGATGATCTTGACTGTTCTAGAGAGTAAAAACTAAAAGGGGCGGTGTCTTTATTGCGGGACGAGTCTTATCAATGATGGCTCACTGTGAGAGAGGGTACACAAGCTGATCGTTTGACGTGGGACTTCTTTAAGGTGACCTTTTTAGGGAAATATGTGGGAGCAAGTTATGTGGACGCCCGGATGAAGCAATTCCTAAGTTTGACCTAAGGGAATAAAACTGTAGCGGCATACGAGGCAGAGTTTCTACGGCTGAGTCGGTATGCCCGTGGGACAGTTACAACTGAGTATGAACGTTGTGTACGGTTTAAGGATAGGCTTCGGGATGAGTTGCGTGTTCTGATAGCTCCACAGAGGGAGCGAGATTTTGCTGCCTTGGTTGAGAAAGTAAAGATTGCTGAGGATGTGAAGTGCTCCGAGCGGTAAAACCGTGAGAAGGATAGGGGTAGACTTAGGAGGGATTTTGGACCTTCGGGTTCTTCTGGTAGGTTTGCTAAGAGGGCCAGATTTGATGGGCCGATTCGTGCTGAAGTTTCTGTTACTATTGCTAGACCGCAGCCTTGCGCAGATTGTGGGAGGGCTCACCAGGGTGAGTGCTGGAAGCGAACAGGGGCATGCTTTAGGTGTAGGTCGAAGGACCATCTAGTTAGGAACTGTACTCAAGAGTTTACTCAGACGCAGACTACAGGTCAGGGTTTTGTGCAGCCTGTGAGAGGTGGTTAACCGCCACTGAGAGGCCGTGGTCAGGTTAGAGGTAGAAATGGGAGTGAATGAGGTCGTGGCACACCGGAAAGAGGTGCAAGTAACGTTGAGGTAAGATAACTAGCTTTGGTCTATGCTGCTCGGTGCCGTGAGGACGATGACGCATCTGACGTCATAACTGGTACGTTTCCAATTTATAATGTACCTTACACTGCCTTAATTGATATTGGGTCTACACACTCGTATGTTGCATGCATGGTGTCTGGGACATTGGGTAGTCGATCTGAAAGTACTGCTAGTGAAATGACTATGTTGAGTCCTCTGGGACAGTCTATTGGGGTAAACAAGTTATTCAGGGATGTGCCCTTGGAGGTTCAAGGGAGGGGTTTTCTGGCGGATTTGATGGAATTCCCATTTAGGGAGTTTGATATTATTTTGGGCATGGATTGGTTAGTGAAACAGCGTGCGAAGTTGGATTGTTCTGCTAAGCGGATGATGTTGAGGACTTTGGATGATGAAGAGGTAGTGGTGATAGGTGAGCAAAGGGATTATCTGTCTAACGTAATTTCAGCATTAAGAGCCGAGAAGCTAATTCACAAGGGTTGCGAGGCATTCTTAGCTTATGTCGGCACAACTGAGTCAAAAGGTTCTTTTGTTGGGGAAGTGAGAACTGTGAAAGAATTTCTGGATGTATTTCCTAAAGAGCTTCCTGGGTTGCCACCCGACCGTGAAGTCAAATTTGTTATTGAACTGCTGCCTGGAATAGCTCCAGTGTCAATCGCCCCTTATAGGATGGCACCGAAGGAGCTGATGGAGCTTAAGGCTAAAATCCAAGAGCTGTTTGATAGAGGGCTCATTTGACCGAGTGTGTCTCTGTGGGGGGCACCTGTGTTGTTTGTGAAAAAGAAGGATGGAACCATGCGCATGTGTATTGATTATCAACAATTGAATAAGCTGACCATTAAGACCAAGTACCCTTTACTAAGGATAGATGATCTGTTTGATCAGTTGCAAAGAGCTGCAGTGTTCTCCAAAATAGATCTGAGGTTTGGTTATCATCAGTTGAAGGGTAAGGAAGCAGATGTGTATAAGACAGCTTTCAGGACTCGTTATGATCACTATGAGTTTCTAGTGATGCCATTTGGGTTAACAAACGCACCAACTGCTTTTATGGGCATGATGAACCGGGTGTTTCAACCCTATTTGGATCGTTTCGTAGTAGTCTTCATAGATGATATTTTAGTGTATTCGAGAACTGAGGAGGAGCATGATATACATCTTCGTACGGTTCTACAAATTTTAAGAGAGAAGCAGTTGTACGCCATAATTAGCAAGTGTGAGTTCTGGCTGCGTGAGGTGACGTTTCTAGGTCACGTGGTGTCTGCCGAGGGGATTAGGGTTGATCCTCAAAAAATTGAAGCCATATTGGATTGGAAACCACCTAAGAGTGTATTCGAGATTTGAAGCTTTTTGGGTTTTGCTGGTTATTATAGACGGTTTGTGGAAGGTTTTCACGGATTACCTCACCTCTAACTAAGCTATTGCAGAAAGGAGTGGCATTTTTTTGGACTGATAAGCAGCAAGAAAATTTTAAGAAGCTGAAGAAAGTACTCACTGAAGCCCCTGTGTTGATACAACTAGAGTCTAGAAGGAATTTACCATTTATAGTTATGCATCTCACGTGGGGTTGGGGTGTGTGTTGATGCAAAACGGTAAGGTGGTTGCTTATGCATCCCGTTAGCTTAAGCCTCACGAGGTGAATTATGCCACTCATGATTCGGAGTTGCTGCCATGGTTTTCGCACGAAAGCTTTAGAGGCATTATTTGTATGGTGAGAGGACGATTATCTACACGGACCATAGGAGCCTCAAGTACCTCCTTACTCAAAACAAGTTTAGGCAATGAAGATGGATTGAGTTGCTTAAAGATTATGATTGTTCAATTGAGTATCACCCTAGAAAAGCTAATGTGGTAGCTGACGCATTGAGCCAGAGAGTGGTGTCTAATTTGAGAGCAATGTTTGCTCGTCTCAGCTTGTACGATGATGGTAGTTTATTAGTTGAACTGTAAGTGAGACCAACTTGGATGGGTCTAATTAAGGGGAAACAGTTATCAGATGAGTCGTTGGTTCCTCGTTTTACGGAAGTGGAGAAAGGTGAGACTGTGGATTTTGGGTTAAATGGTGAAGGGGTATTATGGTTTCGTAGGAGAGTTTGTATGCCAAGGGACCATGATTTGAGGCAGTCTATATTGTGCGAGGCGCATAGCAGTCCATATGCTATGCATCCGAGAGGAAACAAATTATATCAAAACCTTCATGAATCGTATTGGTGGCCAGGGTTGAAACGTGAAGTTACGAAATATATGAAAAAGTGCCTGAATTGTCAGCAAGTTAAAGCTGAACATCAATTACCTTCTGGGTTGTTGCGACAAGTTAAAATTCTGCTCTGGAAATGGGAGAGGGTAACCATGCATTTTGCGAGTGGGCTACACTTGATACCTACTAAGAAGGATTCAGTTTGGGTAGGGGTGGATCGGTTAGCTAAGTTCGCTCATTTTATACCGGTTCGCACTGACTACTCATTACAGAAGTTGGCCAAGTTGTACGTGGCTGATGTTGTAAGACTGAATGGGGTGCCAGTTTCTATCATATCTGACAGAGACCCTAGGTTCAACTCCCGGTTTCAGAAGAGGCTAAACGAGGCTTTGGGTACAAGACTGGATTTTAGTACAGCATTTCACCCTCAGACGGATGGACAGTCTGAAAGAGTGATTCAGATATTGGAAGACATGTTGAGAGGTTGTGTGATTGATTTTAGAGGTAGCTGGGAAGATTATTTACCATTGGCAGAATTTGCGTACAACAACAGTTACCAGTCTAGTATTAGAATGGCACCGTATGAGGTGTTGTACGGTCATAGGTGTCATACTCCTACTTGTTGTACTAAATTGGGTTAGCGGCAGATTTTGGGGCCAGGATTAATTTCTGATACAGAGGATAAGGTAAAACTAATTTGAGATCGATTGAAAGAAGCGTCTGATAGACAAAAGTCTTATCCGGACCTTCACCGGAGAGAGATCGAGTATGCTGTGGGGGATTATGTCTTCCTTAAAATGTCACCGTGGAAAAAGATTTTAAGGTTTGGACGGAAGGGAAAGCTTAGCCCTAGATTTATTGGGCCTTACCAGATACTTAAGTGTGTAGGACTGGTCGCATATCAACTTGAGTTACTTCCAGAATTGGATAGAATTCATGACGTGTTCCACATTTCAATGCTTAGGCGGTACCGTTCAGATCCCTCGTATATCGTACCGATTGAGGAAATTGAAGTTAGGCCTGACCTATCGATCAAGGAAGAACCGGTACAGATATTGGCGCAGGATGATAAAGTTCTGAGGAAGAAAATAGTTCCACTAGTCAAGGTGCTATAGCGCAATCATGGCGCAGAAGAGGCCAAGTGGGAGTCGGAGGAAGCAATGCGACATCAGTACCCTCATTTATTCTGACCAGGTAAATTTTGAGGCCGAAATTTCTTTAAGAAGGGAGGAGTTATAATACCCCAAAATTTGGGGTCTGTAAGTTTATTTGGTTTACTCGATTTTCATGGTTGGTAAGGTGGATGAATGGTATGAGTGTGTTTAGGTGTGTAAGTGAAGCACGGGGGTCAGGTTTTAGCTTTTGCGAAATACTATTTTTTTTCTCTCTTTAAGAAACCCTGGAGGCTAGCACCTAGGCCTTTTAAATAAATGTGGTGGTTTTTTAGCACAAGGAAGCTGTGTGGCTTGGTGGCTTTTAGCGTGCTTTGGCTTCAGTAAGGACTGGGGCTCGAATCCCATGTGCTGCAGAGGACGTCATTTTGCCACATGGGGGCAGCAAGAGTTTTTGGCGAATTCAAACTCTGCTATCTAGGAGTTTGAACTAGTCTGGGTTGTTGGGGAGAAGGTTATGGAGGGATAAGGGGAGTGATTTGTGGTGATTTTCAAGGAGTTGGTGGGGGGAATGTTGTAGCCGAATTGGGCACCTTGTAGAAGCAAAATCGGCTAGGGGAGTTCTTCTAGTATTTTGGCATTTTGAGTTTTGGGGTAAAAGCCAAATTCTACTTTCTCTGTTTCCGAGTTTGTACTGTTGGTTCATTTTTGGGGTATTACCTTTCTTTGTACCGAACTTTCCCTTATTTTTCAGCTTTAGCCGATTTTGGTTTTCCGAAATATCTCTCCTTCCCACTTCATCTTGCTACACTTTGCTTTGGCCGACTAACTTTATTTCTTTTCTCACCCATCTTTTTCGTCTAAGTCGTAGCATCTTCTTGACCTTTTACTCATCCCCTACTTGTTCTAGGTTTGTGTTTTCTTTCTTAAAGATTTCGCTAAACACTCCCATATCTAGCCAAAACTCTCCCTTTCCAATTTAAGGTAAGTTACTCTTGGTTTGTCGAATCTCTAGCAATAGCCGAACTTGGCTATTGTTTCATTCTTACGTAAGCTTCGGTTTTGCCGTTTCCTTCTCATCTTTTATAAGTTAGTCTGTCTTTTAAATCCCTTACTTTATTGGCGTGCTCTTGGAGGGTGTTCTTCGTGTCGGGTTTTTGACAGTGGTGTTTGCTGGGATAGGCCAAATACTGCTATTTCTTTCCCTTAGTCTCTGATTCGGTAAGTGGTTCTCAAGTTAAGTAGTTTACGATTAAGTTGAGTAATATAATGGATGTGGATGTTAATGCAGATTGTTGACAACTGGGTTGTGGAAGAGGAGGTGGTTTAAACCCTATTTAAGCTATCAAGGTAAGCAATAAGTTATGTTGTGTGTCAAAAGATGTTCTTGAATGTTTAATCCAAATGACTAAGACTGTTTGTGGGACGTTGGGTTGTTTTAGGTTGGGCGTGTGGAGTGTGCTGTTTCTTCTCCAATCAGGTGTGTAATCGCACACCCAACTTTAAGCTGTTGCAAAAAGATGTACTTAGGTGTGTTTACATACCAAGACCGTTGTGAGTTGGCAAAAGCTGAAAAGCCAAAACTTCGACATTTATGGCCTCGCAAGCATGCGATCACTTATGAGGAAAATTGAGCCCACAGATCGTGGGAGTAAGAGTGAAAGGCTGGCACGAGCATTCAAGTGCAATGGGGCCGCTATGGGCCTTGCGGGCCCAATGGACTCGTAGGCCTACGCAGGCAAAGTTTATGGTAAAGTGATAAATGAAAAAATGGACTATGTAGATCACATAATCGCGACTCGAATTGGACTGTTGGGGCCACACGAGCTTGTGGGCCAACTTAGGCCAAGTAGTGGGCCTAGGGCCCATTACACCGTTTGGGCAAGTTAAGTTGTTTGAGTCGTTCGAGACGACTGTAGACCAACTAAAGGGTCGTAATCTATACCGATGACCCAAAAGTTGCTAATGAGTAAACTACCCCTAAGGGGTAAAATTACTATTTTACACCTAATGGAGGGAAATGATTGATATGCCCTAGAGGTTAATTGATAGATGGTTATATGTTACATGCATGATTGCGTCTGAGTGTGAAACCTTGCATACATGTAATACTATGACATGACATTCTGCATTGGGGTTGGGATTTTGATTCGGAGGAAGTACTAGTGGCTGTGCCACATTTTACCGTACTAGTGGCCTTGCCACGTATTCTGACATAAGTGGCGATGCCACGTCTACTAAATTTAGCATTTTTTCTACGTTATTTTCAGCAGCCTTTCTGCGCTATTGGTGTGCTGGCTGGGTGGGTCGATCTAATCCCCACATGATGAGTTGGTTGGTACGGGTGGTGTATTGGTTGGATTGGGATGGGTTGCATACCTGTATTGTATTATTACTGTTTTTGGGCTTAGCTATATAGGGTTAAGGCCCAAACTGTACTGTTACTGAATAGGGCTTTGGCCCAGATTGTACTATATGCATTGATTACTGTATGACTGGTAGGGGATTACATACTGAGTTTTCGTAAACTTACCCTCCTTGTTAATTGCGCAGGTAATCTCTAGCCTTAGGTGTTTTGGAGCTGTGAGAGACTCAGAGGTGGCCACTCAACCACAGACAATTTGATTAGATCATGATTTATTCAACAATGGGTATTTGGGTTTCCATTCTTGTAATAAGGCTATTTGGGAAATTTTTAACTTTTATTTGGGCTTTTGGTTATGTAACTTAATCTGCTAGAGCAGGAACAACGGGTTTACAAAGTAATAACATTTTCTAAGAAAAACCTTCAAATAAATCCTTAAGGTGTTTAACTAGAAAAGCTTTCGTGGTTTTAAAATTAAAAAAGAGGGATTTTAAACAACGAATGTTTTGTTAAGCTGAAAACATTTTGACAATTTAATCTATCATGTTGCTCACGCGTCAAAAACTATATAGACTTTCAACTGAAAATCGGTTTATCACGTTCAAACTCTGGGTTTTAGTAACACTAGTGTAGCACACCGAATTCGGCCGTAACATGTCAGCCGAGTTTAGGGTGTTGTAATTTCAGCCATTCTAAAGCCACTTCGGGTTATTCTAGACGGGATCAGAGTAGACCACCTATGAGCTCGAGAGCTACTTCAGTAGCTAGTGTGGGTAATGTCAGATCAAAGCAACCCGAGTGTGAACATTGAGCCAAACGACATCGCGGCTGTTGCAGATTGCATGATCGGGCTTGTTTTAAATGTGGATCAATGGATCATTATATTCGTGATTGCCTAATGTTAGTTGTAGAAAATCCAATGCAGAATACGAGATCGGGTAATACTGCAGCTCGAGGTAGACCACCCAGAAATACGGGTAATGTGAGTGGCAGTCAGAAAGGGACTAAAGATACAGCAGTCAGATCTGAGGCTCGTGCACCTACCAGAGCCTAAGCTATTCGCGCACGAGAAGAGGCTTCATCCTTAGATGTCATTACTGGTGTATTCACTCTTTATGATACTAATGTAATTGCATTGATTAATCCTAGTTCTACTCATTCTTATGTATGTGAGACATTAGTATCCAGTAAGACTTTACCTACTAAGTCTACTGAGTTTAGGATTAGTGTGTCAAACCCCTTGGGCCAGTGTGTTATGGTTGACAAAGTGTGTAAGAATTGTCCCTTGATGGTTCGAGATTCGTGCTTTCCAGCTGACTTGATGTTGTTGCCATTTGATAAGTTTGACATAATTCTGGAAATGGACTGTTTGACTTTGCATGATGTAGTTGTAAATTGCAAGAGAAAGACTATTGATTTATGGTGCCAGAATGATGAGATTATTCAGATTGAATCTAATGATCTGAATGGGTTATCGGCAGTGATTTCTTCAATGTTAGCTCAGAAATATGTGAGAAAAAGCTGCGAAGCTTACTTTGCATATGTGCTTGACAATAGAGTGGCTGAAAGAAATATTGAATCAGTACCTGCTCTGTGCGAGTATCCGGATATGTTTCCTACAGAATTACCGGGTTTTCCACCTAATCGGGAGGTAGAGGTTGGTATTGAGTTAATGCCTAGGACGACTCCGATATCTATAGCTCCGTACAGAATGGCGCCTACTGAATTAAAAGAATTGAAAGCTCAGTTGCAAGAGTTGACAGATAAAGGTTTCGCACGACTGAGTTTCTCACCTTGGGGTACGCCAGTGTTATTTGTGAAAAAGAAAGATGCAACTATGAGAATGTGCATTGATTATAGACAGCTCAATAAGGTGACTATAAAGAATAAATACCCGTTGCCATGGATTGATGATTTGTTTGATCAACTAACAAGGACTACAGTATTTTCAAAGATAGATTTGAGATCAGGCTAGTATCAGTTGCGAGTTAAAGACTGCTTTCTGACGAGGTATGGACACTATGAGTTGTTGATTATGCATTTTGGACTTACTAATGCACCTGCTATTTTCATAGATTTGATGAATCGGATCTTCAGACCGTATCTGGATCAGTTTGTGGTTGTATTTATAGATGCTATTTTAATCTACTCCCGTGATGAAACCGAACATACCAAACATCTGAGACTGGTGTTACAGATGTTGCGAGATAAAAAGTTGTATGCGAAGTTCAGTAAATGTGAGTTCTGGTTAAGCGAAGTCAGTTTTCTTGGCCATATTGATCCAAGTAAAATTTCAGCTATACTTGATTTGAAACCCCCAAGGAACGTTTCTGAAATCTGAAGTTTTTTGGGACTTGCTGGTTACTACCGACGATTCGTGAAAGGCTTCTCTATGATTGCAGCCCCGATGACAAAGCTATTACAGAAAGATGTTAAGTTTGAGTGGTCAAAAAAGTGCCAGAAAAGTTTTGATCAGTTGAAAACCCTTTTAATTGAAGCTCTAGTACTAGTTCAGCTGGAATCGAGTAAAGAATTTGTTATTTATAGTGATGCATCTTTAAATGGCTTGGGTTGTGTTTTGATGTAGGAAGACAAAGTTATAGCTTATGCCTTGAGATAGTTAAATCCACATGAAAGGAACTACCCGACACACGACTTAGAATTGGCAGCTATTGTGTTTGCATTGAAGATATGGCGCCACTATCTGTTCGGTGAGAAATGTCATGTTTATTCTAATCACAAAAGCCTGAAATACTTGATGTCCCAGAAAGATCTGAATTTGAGACAACGCTGATGGTTAGGATTGCTAAAAAACTACGAGCTTGTGATTGAATATCACCCGGGAAAGGCTAATGTTATTGTTGATGCTTTAAGCCAGAAATCACTGTTTGCTCTTTGTGCAATGAATGTGCATATGGCTATGTCTAATGATGGTTCGATAATAGACAAATTAAAAGCAAGACCGTTATTTGCTCAACAAATTTGCGATGCCCAGAAGGTTGATAATGAGTTGATAGCAGAACGAGCTCAATGCGATATTAATGCTAATTTAGAGTTTAAAGTTGATACTGATAGTTGTTTAAGATTCAGAAATTGAATATGCATCCCGAGAAATTTAGAATTAATTTAGATGATTTTGAATGAAGCTCACAGCAGTCGGTTATTTGTTCACCCTGGTACCACAAAAATGTATAATAACCTGAAACAACTTTACTAGTGGCATGGCATGAAACGAGACATTTCAAACTTTTTTTCGAAATGCTTAATCTGTCAACAAGTAAAAGACGAGCATCAGGTACCTTCTGGATTGCTTCAACCGATTATGATACCTGAGTGGAAATGGGACAGAGTTACTATGGATTTTGTATCTGGTTTACCATTGACATCGAGCAAGAAAGATGCAGTCTGGGTTATTATGGATAGATTAACTAAGTCGGCTCATTTTGTTCACTTGATAAGCTAGCTGAATTATAGGTTTCGCAGATTGTGAGATTGCATGGTGTGCCTATATCTATTATTTCGGATAGAGATCTGAGCTTTACATTGCAGTTTTGGAAGAAACTGCATGATGCACTAGGTACGAAATTACATTTCAGCACTGCTTTCCATCCATAAACAGATGGTCAGGCTGAGCGAATCATTCAGATACTTGAGGAAATGTTGAGATGTTGCATTCTTAATTTTGAAGGTACGTGGGAATGATACCTACCTCTGATTGAATTTGCATATAATAACAGCTTTAAATCGAGTATCAAAATGGCACCTTATGAGGCTTTATACAGTCGTAAATGTCGTATACCGTTGTACTGGACTGAGCTCAGCTAAAATAAGATATACAGGGTTGATTTGATCAGAGAAACTGAATAAAAAGTGAAAGAGATCTGCAAAAGTCTAAAAGCAATATCAGATTGTCAGAAATTATATACGGACTTGAAACGTAAAGATATAGAGTTTCAGATCAAAGATAAAGTCTTCTTGAAAGTCTCACTGTGAAAAAAAAATACTCAGATTTGGTCGTAAAGGCAAATTGAGTCCGAGGTTTATTGGACCGTGTGAGATTATAGAACGCATGGGCTGATTGCTTATAGACTGTTATTGCAACCTGAGTTAGAAAAGATCCACAACGTATTCCTTGTTTTGATGCTTCGTAGATATCAATTTGATCCTTCACATGTGATTAGTCTGTCTGAGATTGAGATTAAGCCCGATATGACGTACGAGGAAAAATCAATTCGTATTCTGGCTCATGAGATTAAAGAGTTGCGAAATAAGAAGATTTCGTTAGTTAAAGTACTCTGGCATAAACACGGAGCTGAAGAAGCAACGTGGGAACCAGAGGATGCAATGAGATAATGTTATCCGAACCTATTCAACGGTAAGATTTTCGAGGACAAAAATCCTTAAGGGGGAGAGTTGTAACAGCCAGATTTAGACCGTAGTTAGAACGGTGGTTTCAGGACCACGAATCTGAGTCAAAAAAATATTTAAAAAATTATTTTTTGTGTTTATTTTGTGTGAATTTATATCTGTGAAATTTTCGTGCTTTAATTTTATCGTTTGAATGTCTGATTGAATAAAGGGCTTAATCACGTAAAATGAAAATTTGGTCATTATTTGTAAAAGGGGGCCGAATTGCTAATGGCTTTATTAATGGAAGCCTTTAAGTTGTAAATAGCCCATTTACATATTACTCAGACGGTACTAGCTATATATTATATAGTTTTTATATTATTTCTTTAAGGTTATATATGTAAATTAAACCTTAAATTATAATAGGTTATAATATATATCATAAAACATAAAAATCAGCCATGTTCATCCATTTTCTTTTGGCCGAAACTAAACAAAAAGAAAAATAAATATTAGAAGCTAGGGTTTGGCCATCTTTAAAGCTCAATCAAGGTATGTGTTTAGCTCAGTTTTGATAATTTTTACGTTTTTGAGATCGTTGCTAAGTTATCTTCAAGACCCATGCTTGAGTTTTTTATTTTGGTGAATATTTTGAGTTATGCCATTGTTGAAAGCTTGTGATTGTTGTTGTTTGATGATGAAATATGAAAGATATGTTTTAGATTAACATGTTTTGTATTGTAGTTTTTGATGATTTTGAGTAATTAGGACTAAATTGCAAAAATAATAATTTGAGGGACTAAATTGTGAAATAAATGGAATGTATGAATTTGTATGGATAATGGTAAGATTCAGGCTAACATGGGTATAGTAAAATTTTGCATATTTTGTGTTTTGTGCAATAGGGACTAAATTGTAAAAGGTGCAAATATCAGGGGTAAAATGGTAGTTTTCCCATATATCTGGTTTTGGACTAAATTGAATGAAAATATGTTTGAATGAGCTTAATTTTAATATGTTTATATCCTGAACCAAAGAAATTGGATTTGGATCGGGGGAAAGCAAAAGTTGTCGACTAGTTGTCCCGTTCCATTTTATATCGTTCGAGGTACGTTTATAAGCAAATAGACATACTTAGTTTTAATTAAATGCTAAATATATATGTTGTAGTGAAATATATGAACTTATATATACTATGGCCGAAAATGAATAAGCTTGGCTACTATATTTTTGAATTCGTTTCGACCGAGATACGATGTCTGAAGGCCCCATATGAACCTTAGGAATAGTTAGGATACATATGTCATGACACAGGATTTCCGATATATGTGTGCGAGTAAGACCATGGCATCGAAATGTGACTCCAATATATGTGTGCGAGTAAGACCCTGTCTGGGACAGTGGCATCGATATGTGGCTTGTAACAGCCCGATTTAGACCCTAATTAGAACGGTGGTTTCGGGACCACGAAAAACTGAGTCAGAAAAATATGTAAAAATTATTTTCTGTGTTTATTTTGTGTGAATTTATATCTATGAAATTTATGTGCTTTAATTTTATCGTTTGAGTATTCGCGTAAATAAAAGGACTTAATCGCGTAAATTGAAAACTTGATAGTTCAAAGCATAAGGGTCGAATTGTTAGTGGCTTTCTAAATTGAAGCCTTAAAGTGGTAATTGAGCCATAAATATTGTAAGTGGACGGTAAAGACATTAAATATGTGAAAGTATAATTTTATTATAAAGGTTATATAAGTAATTTAGTTATTAAACATATATTAGTTAAAAATAAAGTTATCAAATTCATTTTTATTTCATTTGTTCCTCTTTCAGAAACGTAAATAAAAGAAAATAAATAAAAAAAGCTAGGTTCGGTTGATTCTAAGCTCAATCAAGGTAAGTGTTTAGCTCGATTTTTAATAATTTTTATGTTTTTGAGACTGTTGCTTCGAGTACTACAAAACCCATGCTTGAATTTTTTATTTTGGTGAATATTTTGATTTACGCCATTGTTGATAGCTTGTGATTTTTGTTGTTTGATGATAAAATATGAAAGATATGTTTTAGATTAACATGTTTTATATTGGAGTTTTTGATGATTTTGAGTAATTAGGACTAAATTGCAAAAAGAATAATTTGAGGGACTAAAATGTGAAATAAATGAAATATATGGATTTGTATGAGTATGGGTAAAATTCGGTTCAACATGGGTATATTGAAATTTTGTATATTTTGTGTTTTATGTAATAGGGACTAAATTGTAAAAAGTGTAAATGTAAGGGGTATAATGGTAATTTGCCTATTTATGTGTTTTTGGATTAAAGTAAATGAAAATATGTTTGAATGAGCTTAATTTGCATATGTTTAGATCAAGAACCAAAGAAATCAGATTTGGATTGGGGGAAAACGAAAGTTGTCGATTAGTTGCCCTGTTTCGTTTTGTATCGTTCGAGGTAAGTTTATAAGCAAATAGACGTGCTAAATTGTAGTTAAATGTTAAGTATATATGCTGGTATGAAATGTATGAATTTATACATGCTACGGCTAAATATGAGTAAGCTTGGCCATTACATTTCTGAATTCGTTTCGACCGAGTTAAGACGTCTGAAAGCCCCGTATGAACCTTAGGAATAGTTAGGATACATATGTCATGACATAGGATTCTGATATATGTGTACGAGTAAGACCATGGTATCGTTATGTGATTCCGATATATGTGTATGTGTAAGACCATGGCATCGATATGTGACTTCGATATATGTGTGCGAGTAAGACCCTGTCTGGGACAGTGGCATTGATATGTGATTACATGTAAGACCACATCTGAGACGTTCGCATTGTATGATAAATGTGTGATTATTCGAGTGTCCTATCCAATTCCGAATGGTTCATCCGGCAAAGGTAAATCCTGTACGGATGTGTAAAATGAATTAAAATGACTAGGTATGAATCTAGCTTATTACTTAATTGAAACAAGGTAAGTAAGTTTCTTGATATTTATTTGTTGTAAATCTTGTAAGATGCAAATGAAGAAAATATATGTAAGTGATATGTGTATTTGGCCTTGTGAATGAGTAACTTGTATGTTATGAATAATCCTTAAATATATGTATATATGATGTGGTATATTTCGGTTACATAACTAATATGTGTATATGAAATCATGTTGTGACACATGAGCTTATGAAACTATGAGTATATGAACTAGGTTGTAATGTTTATTTGGCTTGGTAGTTAAATGATAATATGTAAATTTGTTTATAAAAGCAATCGGCCAACTTGACATATATTAGTGTATATGTATTTATATATAATATAAACTTATGTTTGGATCTAAATGTATTAAGATAATATAATTTGGTTTTGTTAATTAAGTTGTTAATAACATTGGGACATACATTTGCTTATGACTTACTAAGCTATAAAAAGCTTACTCTGTGTATATATGTGTTTTTCTTTTATAGATTTTGGATTCAAGTTACAAGCTCGTGGATCGTCAGCAAAGTTTATCACACTATCTACAGCTTCAATATTTAAATAATTAAACTCGAATTATGGCATGTATAGGCTGGAATTTGTTTTGAAAAGTAGAACTTTGGTTTGCATAATCTAAGCCATGCGAAAATGGCTAATCTTTTATATTGAATTCGGTTATGCTTGTGTTGTGGCTTGAGTTCGTATTGGCTATAATATGAAGTCCTATGAAGGAATGATGTTTATGATAAATGTATTATGTTTCGAAAATGGTTAAGGATTTGGAAGAATAAATGGCCGATTCTGCTAAGGTATACTTAGGGTAAGGTATATTTGAATGTGGTGGTGGTATTTGGATAGTGAATTATTTATGATTTTGCATTACAGGTTGTTGGCTAAGTTCGAACATAATAATAGCTTGTTAAAATATGGATATTACATGGCATGTAATATTTAAGTTTTGATTATATATTTATTTATGGTTAATGTCTTATTTTTGTGATGCATAAATTGAATTATGAGTTGGTTAGGAAATTGTACGATAATGTATTATAATTTTGTTCGTAACATAAAAATATGTAAATTAATTGTGACTAATTTGTGATTTGGCAACTGCTTATATAAATGTTAATGCATGTGATGAATGGACTTAGTAGTTAACTCACCTGAAGGTATATTGTGTAATAGATAGATAATATGTAAGATTATTTGCGTTTTTAGGAAAAGTTTAGATGACCGAGTGGGTGGTAAATAGATTAGTTGTAACCAAAATTTTGGCATGTGAAATGTGTATATTTTGAATCTTTACTTGTGAGTTAAATGTTTAACCATAAATAAATGATTGAGTATGATTTTAGTTCGTGAATCAAGTTTAGTAAATTTATTATTGATGTTCGGTTATAATTCTTGTCTAAATGGTTAAAATGTGTATAACATTTATTTGTTTACTAAAATATATTTAATTAATTGTGAGAATATGGTTACCGTGTATGCTGAATATTAAAATGCCTTGAGTTAGATTCTATTTGATTTACTTTGTACATATTTTGTAATATGTCCTAAAATGTTTGATGTCTGCTATATATCCAAATTTTGATTCATATTTGTATATTCTGAAATGATAAAATTTTTGGTTCATATTTAATTGGACATTTGTATATATATTTAAATATGAAATGTGTGAATATTCGTAGTTTTGCTTTTGCCTGGTAATGCCTCCGGACCCTAATTCGGTGACGGATACGGGTTAGGGGCGTTACATTTTCTTGCTATCAGAGCTACGGTTTAGTCAGTTCTAGGACTAACGTAGCACTTTTAGCTATACATGCCATATTTTATACTGCGATAGTGTGATGACTTCTGACATTTGAAAATGTGTTTTCATATAGTAAATGGATCCCGACAGAGCTGTAGCTGATGATGTCGAGAGTGTAGTGCCTGCTCCCGCGCAAGGGACAGCGTCGGCTGATTTTCGACCGATTTCAAGTAACCAAGCAGGAGAGGCTAGACAAGCCTTTTACCAAATGATGAATAACTAGTTTAATCAGTATATCTGGACTAACCTGGATGCACAACACCTCCACCCCGACTAATCCATCTTCGATGCTTGCTATGCCTCAAGTAAGTGACCCATTGAGATTACATAAGCCACCTGTTGATAAAATTAGAAAAAACAGGGCTGAAGAGTTTAAGGCTATTGATGATGATGATGCCGAGCGAGCTGAATTCTGGCCTGATAATACTATCCATGAGTTTGATGAACTATCTTTACTTCGGATGAATGTCTGAAATGTGCTATATCTTTGTTATGAGACACTACATATAACTGGTGGAATACTCTAGTATTGGTGGTTGCGAGAGAGCAGATGACCTGGGAATTCTTCCAAACTGAGTTCCATAAGAAATATATTAGCCAGAGATTTATCGACCAAAAGTGTAAAGAATTTCTAGAGCTGAAACAGGGTCGGATGACAGTGGCAGAGTATGAGTAGAAATTCATGAGACTCAGTCGGTATGCCCGAGAGTGTGTTTCGACCGAAGCTATAATGTGTAAAAGATTTGATGACGGGCTAAATAAAGATATTAAATTGCTAGTATAAATTCGTTACAGTTCAAATTCGTTCGTAAGATAAAAATATGTAAATTGAGTGTGACTAATTTGTGATTTGGAAAATGCTTATATAAATGTTAATACATGTGATGAATGGGCTTAGTAGTTAACTCACCTGAAGGTATATTGTGTAATAGCTAGATAATATGTAAGATTATTTACGTTTTTAAGCAAAGTTTAGATGACCGAGTCGGTAGTAAATAGATTAGTTGTAACCGAAATTTTGGCATGTGAAATGTGTATATTTTGAATCTTTACTTGTGAGTTAAATGTTTAACCATAAATAAATGATTGAGTATGATTTTAGTTCGTGAATCAAGTGTAGTAAATTTATTATTGATGTTCGGTTATAATTCTTGTCTAAATGGTTAAAATGTGTATAACATTTATTTGTTTACTGAAATTTATTTGATTAATTGTGAGAATATGGTTACCGTGTATGCTGAATATTAAAATGCCTTGAGTTAGATTCTATTTGATTTGATTTGTACATATTTTGTAATATGTCCTAAAATGTTTGATGTCTGCTAGATATCCAAATTTTGATTCATATTTGTATATTATGAAATGATAAAATTTTTGATTAATATTTAATTGGACATTCGTATATACATTTAAATATGAAATGTGTGAATATTCAGAGTTGTGCTTTTGTCTGGTAATGCCTCCAGACCCTAATCCGGCGATGGATATGGGTTAGGGGTGTACATGGCTACATGTAAGACCACGTCTGGGACGTTGGCATTGTATGATATGTGTGATTATCCGAGTGTCCTATCCAATTCTGAATGGTTCATCGGGCAAAGGTAAATCTTGTACGGATGTGTAACACGAGCTAAATGTCCTGGTATGAATTAGCTTGTTGGCTACTAGTAATAAGGCAAGTTTATAACTTAATATTTGTTACAAGTCATGTTACAAGTCATGTGAAATGCTAATGATGAATATATGTGAAAATGGTATATGTATTCAGCATTGCAACTAAATAATTTGAGTATCAATGAAATGATTCTTAACTATGTGCATATGTGTGACCCTGTATATTCGGCATATAGGTAATATATGTATGTGATGTTATATTATGATTTTTTTTAAACTTACGTACTTAAATATATGTGTGTATGGTTTCATTATAACTATTTGTTTTTGAAGGTTGATTGTTAATATGTTAAAATAACTATGTGAGTATTCGGCCAAGTGGAAAAATTGTCTACGAAAATGTATAAATTATCTCGTTGAAAGGTTGAGGTCTATTATGACAATGTTAATGTATTTTGGTTAGTTAAAATGAGTTGAATATATCATTGGGTTGTTTATTTGCTTATGACTTACTAAGCTATGATAGCTTACTCTCTGTATTTGTGTTTACTCTGTTTTATAGATTTTTGAATTCAAGTTACGAGCTCGGGGATCGTCAGCAAAGTCAAACACACTATCAACTGTTTTCGGTACCTTTACAAGTAAACTATCAAATCTATGCCATGTATAGGCTAGCTTTGGAGTTGGCTTATTTTGAAAACTGTATATATAAAGGCCATGCGAAAATGGCTTAACTTCCATGCTTAGTTTCGATTTTGTTGGACTATGACTTAAGTTCTTTTTGGTTATTATCCTATGGGTCATGGATGAATAATTTTAGTGATATCTATATTGTGCATTGAAATGGTTGATGCTTTGGGTCGTGCATATAATTGATTCGGTTATGGATTTTGTATAGGTAAATATATATATATGGAAAAGGGTTGTTATATTTTTCTTAGTGTCATTATATGAACGGGTTTTACAAAATACTTGTGTAACGTCCCAGATCTCGAAAACCCTATTAAAATTATTTTGTGTGTTGCGACGTGAAAGTATGTCTGGCTTAGTGGTTTAGTGCTCTGCAGGTATCTAGGAAGTCATGGGTTCAAGCTTTGGCTTGGGTAAAATTTGTGCTTTTATTTGAATTAACACTTGTCTCCTATTAGTTGACTTTTAAATAGTTGAGGGGAGATCATGTTGTAAAAGGCCTGTTGGTCTAATGGTATGTGGCGTGTTTCTATGCCAAGGGACTAGAGTTCGAGTCGAGTTGCACGCAAGTGAGTTCCTTTTTACAAATGGTCATGTGGGAGGTTGGATGGCATTAGGACTCTAATGGTGGGAGGGCAGAGGAGTTGTTGAGGGAATTTGAATCAGTCAAGTGAGGGAAAAGAGGAGAGATTTGTAGAGAGATAGGAGGAGTGGATCAAGGAGAGGGGGGAGAGGTAGTAGTGGCCGAAAGTGGGAGTCTCTTGGTACCAATTCGGTCATAGGAAGGGAAGTGTCAAAATTGGTTTTGGGGTTTTGCTCTCCATTTGTCTATTTTTCTAAGTCGGTCTTTGCATTTTGAAGTTTCGGCTAAATTGACCTTTGGCATACTTTCTTGTCTTTTCTTCTTCGAACCCTAACTGAATACCTTTCTTCTCTCTTTTGCCTCTTAGTCGTTCCTCTCCTTGACCGAGCATTCCCTGTCTCACTCATAAGCCTTTGTCAAAACATTCTTGTTCTTCCTCCCTCTTTTCTGGTTTGATTTTCTTCTAAGTTTCTCTGCTTTGCTACCCGGATACCCTGATGTGGGACTCCTCCTTCTTTTCTTTATTTTCTGGCCGTTTCTTGCTGAGGTGCTATCAAAATTTTGTGGCTTTTGGGTAAGGTTTGTGGTTTGCTTCCCTAGCAAATGTCATCTTCTTAAAGATCCGACTTCTGTACCTTTGAGGCCGTGCGGTTGCTTTCTCTCTTTCCTACCATGGGATAATATTCATCTAACACTCTTTCCATGTTTTGTACGTTTGTTGTTAGGGGCTTGATCTCTGTAAGTAAGGTGTGAGGCCGAATACTCTTTCCCTGCAAGTGGTACCTTCACTTTTGGTAAGTACCTTAACTTCTTAATACAATTATGTAGGGTTGTAGAGTTTGATTCATTGGGTAATTGTTTCGTGTGAAGGTTGAAACCTTGGGAGGAATACATGGATTTTAGGAGCAAGAGGAGTTTTACAATAGCTCGTTTGGTAAGTAGTGGTGGTTTGGCTAAAGTTTCCTGCAATGCTATAGTCTTTGGATTAACTGCAAATATGACTGATGGTGGGGTTGTTGTGGTTGATCATAGGTGCGTTGATCACAGAAGTGTTGAGGCTACAGTTACATTACAGATGTGTGAACACTGTCATTGGATGAGAAACTGCAAAGGCTGAAAAGCCGAAAAGCTGAAAGGCTGAAGAGCCAGAAAATGGGTTGTCGACACCACTCGGGCGTGTGGTCGCCCATGTGGCAGGCCGTGTGGTCGATGAGATGGCCATGAGTGTTCTCATGGGCCAAATCGGGATTGAGCCATTCTGGGCCGAACTGGGCCGTGTGGGCCCAATAGGTCTGTCAGCCCCACAAGGAGAAATTGCACAAAATGTGGTAAATAGTGGGCCAGGTTGTGTGAACTACACGGTTGAGGCCATTTTAGGGCTATGTGGGCCATACGAGAGTGTAGGCCGAAACGGGCCGCAATATGGGCTATAGGCCCATAAGCACTGATTGGCTGATAAGGTTGCATAGGTCACTCAAAACGACTGTGGACCTACTGTTGGGCCGGTAAGTACGCTTAGACCTTATATTGATGAAATGACCATTTTACCCTTACGAGGTAAATTAACTGTAATACCCCTGTATTATGTATGATTGTTTTTTAGCATGACATCCCTGCATACACATATGATATTATGTTGCATTACATGGGGTGGGATATATATTTTTGGAGGAAGTGTACTAAAAGGCTATAAGCCTATTACTGGCAGCTCTGTTGCAATTACTATATAGTACCAGAATCGGTATGGCTTGGTGTGTAGGGTTGGGTGGGCCGATTTAATCCCCACATGGTATGTAGCGGATGGATTGGGTAGGATTCTTTGCTTGCATACTGTATTGAAATGGGCCAAGGCCCATACTGCTCAGCATCGATACGCGCCAAGGCCTAATCAGGGCATCGTTATCTTGAAAAGGGGCTAAGGCCCCTAACTGGAATTAAAGGGCTTAAGCCCAGACTGTATTTACACTGGTTGATTGCTGTTATAGGATTTTACACACTGAGTTTTCGTAAACTCACTCATCTGTTAACTGTGCAGGAAATCCCCAGGCTTAGATGGATCGAGGCGATGGAGGACTCAGAGGTGGCCACTCGTCGTAGTTTCTTTTAAATTATACTTAAGATTTAATTTTGGGTTTTTGGGATGTAATAAGGCCTTTTTAATTTATATTTTAATTTGGAGGATTTTATTTACCTTCTTTTACCTGTTAGTAATAGGACTCGAATTTTCAAGTAAGTACAAACAAATGATTTTCTGAACACATCACGCTTACGCAACACAATTTGAAAGCTTCCCCAACAAATGCTGTTTTTAAGTTTAATAGCAAACTCATATAATTAATATTTCAGTAAATCAACTTGAGTTTTTATAGTTAGCCAAGCCCTTTAAACTTTTCTTGAGAACCAAAAGAAGTTTTTATGTAGAATGGATTTTCACAGAACTCGTCTTTTGGAAAAACACTCCAATGTGACATCACAGATTTGGCCATAATGTCTAGGCCGGGTTTGTGGTGTTACAACTTGGTTATGTTTCAGGATGGTTAGTATCAATATTAGTATATGTGTTATATGCTATGTTTAGTACTTGGGAATGGTACACTAATTTCGACTTAGTACTGAAGTGAAACAATTATGATATGCATACATGTATTTGAATGGGTTTTAAATGCTTAAATTCGGTTGTGATAGTTAAATAATGTATTAACCAAACGGTGATAAGTTGGATATGTAATTTGGATTTAATAAATTATATTACATTATGGTTCGGCAAATGTGATTAAAATAGGCAAATTTTAGCAAATTTACATTTGGTTACGGCTTGTTAAATGTTGTTACTATTATAGTATATAATATGTATATTGATTTGAATGTTTGAAGTGCATAGATTTGTAAAATGATTGAGTTAAGTTGTAAGTGAGTAATTGTTTAATTAAACTTGCATGTGGCTAAATGCACTGAATAATAACCAAATGAATAGCAACTTGTACAATGGTAAATCATGAAAGTAGTATGTTTTTTTTTATGTGAAATATAAGTGTCCAACTTATTATTAAGTGAATGTCGTATATGATATGACTTTATTTAAATGATTATATGTTGTAGATTTTGTATATTCCATTTGTGTATAGAATATAGTATGCGATTAAAGTGTAATAAAATTTGAATGTCCGTACATTTTATAAGTTGAATTAAAAACATATTCAGTTATGTGATATTAGTAATTGCATCAACTATTGATATTAATAAATAATTGTTCTTAAAAGTTTATGCAAGTGTACTCATGTGAATTTTTGGATTTGTGCTTTGATTGGTAATACCTCGTAACCCTAATCCGATGACGGATATGGGTTAAGGGTGCTACATGCCATTATAACCGCGACCAAAGCATAGAAATCTACCGATAAAATCGATGGATAGTGTAATGGATCTCCGACTAGCTTCCAACCCGATCGAGCTTTCGATAATATAAAAAGTAAAGGAAAAAAAAACTATGTAAGCAATGAATGCTTAGTAATTTAGTCATATCAATTAATTTCAACTATGAAATTTATAAATATCAAGAATAATCCTATAGGAATACTTCAAGATTCATGAAACCATATTCCACAACACACAAAGTGAATAAAACAACATCACATATACATATCATCCTTAGCATAGTACGATTTTATAAAACTTTAAACCTTTTCAACTTTTCTTATTTTCATTTGCATTTCATTATTTTCCATTGCATTTACTTTCTTTAGCTTAAACAACAACATCAATTCAACTCATCATTCCCTTTTTCATCATTTTACACTTTAAGTATGAACTTACTATTTCATTACCTTTCCACACCCGTTTCATATGCATAACACACAAGACATAAGCATATCATCAACCATAGCCACAAGCTAGTGCATTTAAACATAACTGTTTTGGAATTAACCACATGATAAACCATTTCATAAGAAATTACATAATTTAAAGCTTACCACTCTTTCAAGAACACAAGCATATTTCCATTTGGGCACTTACCATTCAATACATAACTTATAAGTAAACATAATACAATCTAGCCAATAGCTTGGCACATGCCTAAGCTTTAAACAATAACACATGTTAGCATACTTGAATGTATTTCACATTAATTTAACATGGATACCCATTATACTTGAATATGATTCAATTTGGATATAACATCCTTTATAACATAACATGCTTTCCATGTATCTCATCATTTCAATGTATTTCATTATACCTATATTTGCTCATATTGAACATTCACCGCTTCCTTTCCAATTAATGCCTATTGAACCGAGTAGAATATCATTGGATACCCAGGATAACTCACACAACGTGTGCTAACTCATATAACTGTAATTCATTAATTCATGTACATATATGCTCACACAAGCTATGAAAATAGGTCTGCTCACACAAGCTATGGGTCAGAACGTAGCTACATGATGCTGCTCACATGAGCTGTGGAGTATCGCAACACATGCCGGACCTCAACCATCGGTAGAACATTCATGTAACGCCCCGAATTTGGGCCTAGAAGTATTGGGCCTTGAGTATGGGTCCATAAGGAGGTTGTATATAAATAATTAATTATGCAATGAAATGACATAATTAAATGTCTACTTTGGTGGTTAATGGCCCTGAGAAGTGTTGGAGAAATCTTGGGTTCTAACCTGGGCTTTAGCAAAAATTTTGGTATTAAGTGAATAAAACCCTAGATGCTTGGATGATGGCCTTTTAAATTATTATGTTAAATAAATGACACAAGGAAGCATGTGGTCTAGTGGTTGTGGCATCCTTAAGGTTGCAAGAGAGCCTAGGTTCAAGTCTTGGTTCTTACAATTCATTTTGGCTTTTTCTCTTAAGTGAATCTGGACGCTGGCACATATTTCTTAAAATTAATTACGGACGTTTTTATCACAGAAAGAGCCTGTGGTGGAGTGGCAAGGTGGCGTGTTATGTAACTGTGAGGTCTAAGGTTCAAGTCTTGGGATGCTTAGTGGAGTATTTATTTTTCTATTTGAGCTGTGTAGGAGGTGGAGTTGGACTGAAACTCTATGGTTGAAGTGGTCATAAGAATGAGGAATTTTCCTATTGGTTGAAAGTAATCCCACATCGGGAAGCTAACATGAGAATTGGTGAGAAGCTGGCTTTAAATAGAGCGAACTAGATGAGTTGGTGAGCAAGACTCAATGCAGGATGTGCCAAGGTTGGTGATCGTGGACTTCGGCGCGTTCTCATAAACAAGTACGAATTTCGCACTACTCTAGTTGTAGAACGGCAAAGGCCGGAATACCGAAATGCCTGTCAGACGGCGATGGCAGCCACAAGAGCGTGCGAGCGCACGTGTGGGAGCTTTGACGTGATGGTTGAGGCCATCATGATTGCTCTCGTGGGCTTAGGTTACTTTGGGCCGGGATGGGCCGGGATGGGCCATGTGGGGCCATGGGCCCAAGTGGGTAAATTGTATGATTGTGTAGTAATTATTAGATTGGACTATGTGAATCTCATATCTGTAGGTTAGTATTACGAAAATACCCCTGTAGGGTAGAATTACGAAAATACCCCTAATTTGTGAAATTACTGAAATACCCTCAACTTGTAAAATTACCGAAATACCCTCGACTTGTAAAATTACCAAAATACCCTCAATTTGTAAAATTATCGAAATACCCCTGATTTTTGAAATTACTAAAATACCTCAACCTGTAAAATTATCGAAATACCCTCAACTTGTAAAATTACCAAATTACCCCTAATTTACAAAATTACAGAAATACCCTTGACTTTCAAAAATTACAGAAATACAATTGGTTTGCAAAATTACCGTAATACCCTTGGTTTGTAGATTTACCAAAACACCCTTGTAGGGTGAAATGACTGAAATACCCCTAATAGGTAAAAAGGATTGTTCTGCCCCTCCAGGCTATATAACTCACTAATAATACAATTTGATTGATTTGACTATGTTTTAACTGAGAATATAGGACTGTGATTGGACTGTTGTAACTGTGATTTGTATGATTTTGTATGTCGTGTGTATATTTGCTGCATTCATATAATATTATGTTACACATGGGTGGGAATTATGGAACGGAGGAAGTATATATGGATCGCATGGTTGCTAGACAACCGTGGATCCATCGATGGCTTTTAAGCCCAATATATGATTTTTGATGACTCTGTGTCGATCATATTTACTTGAAGCTGTGTGCCAACTATATTACCGTCGCTGATGGCTATGTGCCTAACATGATACAGCTACCGATGGCTTAAAGCCAATTATTCTGATTATGGCTTTCCGCCAACCTACATATGGCTTTGTGCCAACCTGATTATGGCTGTGTGCCAAACGTATTTGCGTGAGGCTATGTGCCAATATATGATTATAGATGACTCGGTGTCGATTACATTTAACTAGGGATGTGTGCCGGTTATGATGGTTATGTGCCGAACTTATTACAGTTACCAATGAATTTGTGCCAATTATAATACTGCTACTGAAGGCTTAAAGCCGTATATATGTGATTGGCAGCTTGCTGCAACGAAGGTAGTTCTGCAACTGGGCTACCTTTGATGTGTCGGTTGGGTGGGTCGATACTCATATCCCCACTTGATGTGACAAGGGATGGAGCTAGTGTATAGCGGATGGATTATTGGGATGGGTTAGCATACATTTTTGGATTATGCATATAATTTGATTCTGACAAGGGCTGAGACCCAAGTGATTCTGTAACAAGCTTAGGACCACTGCAATTGTATTGATGTTGATTTAGGCTTAGGACCACCTGATTCTATAAAAGGGCACAAGCCCAATTTGATTCTGTTTCTGTTTGTCTTACTGACTGTTACCTATTTTAGTTTAGGACAGGAATACACAAAGAGTTTTTGTAAACTCACCCCGTTTTAATTGTGCAGGAAATGTAACAACCCATACCCATATTCTAGATCGAAATAAGGTACGGAGCATTACCATTCACGAAAACATGAATTCACACATTAACCTGACCTTACTCAATTTACTTACTTTAGCTTAGACTAAAGTTGATAGCATTAACAGATATACATAGATACATGTAGATTTTAAAATTTAAAAAAAATGATACTTTAAAACAAATTAATTATGACATATAACAAAATGATTAGTCTCTCTCTATACATGCCATAATTCCAAAGTAGTGATTACAAAATACCAAAAAGTATTGATAGTGTAGATGAGTCTCCGACGATCTCCAAAATCCCGAGCTGGCTTAATAATTCTATAAAACAAGAAAAAGAAAAGATGGTAAGCATATAGCTTAGTAAGTAAGTACTAAATTGATATATAATTTATCAAAGTAAAACAATCATACTAGTATATGGTTACATATATTGATGACAGGCTGTTTTCTAGAGTCCCGGTTAAAAGAAAAATCATATCTTGAGCTACATATCTCGAAATTCAATTCTGTAAATTTTCCTTGAAACTATAATCATAAGTCTATTTACTAATTTTTTTCTAGAATTTTTGGTCGGGCCAATTAGTACAGTTTATTAGTTAAAGTCTCCCCTATTTCAGGGTATGACTACTTTGACACCTGTGCATTACGAACAAAATTTTTCCCTGTACAAGATTCCAACGACCATGCCGTTTATTTCCCTTAAAAATAGACTCAATAGGGAATTCATGAATATATGGTATGACTCTTAATAATTTTTGTACAATTTATGGTGAATTTCTAAAGTCAGAACAGGGGATCTTAATTTCAATCAGAACCTGTTTCACAAGAATTCAATTATCACATAATATAGGAGTCTTTTGTTTCTTCTGTTTCTTTTATATGAAAGTAGACCCATTAAGCTTTAATTCCATAATTTATTTGAGAATTAATTCTACTTTCATGATTTTTGGTGAATTTTCAAAATTATGCAACTGCTACTGTCCAACATTGTTTTACTACAAAAATTCACTCTTACGTATTTCGCTCAATCCTTTCCATTTTACTGAGGTTCACTCACTTATCGAGCATATTGCTCATAAATTCAAATAAACATATACTTGCACTTATTCATCACATAATCACTTTCACATGTATCTTCATTTAAATCAATTTCCCGTTGAACTCATCGGAATAACAACAGATACACCACTACTTGAACATTTTCCCGTTTCCACACGTGTAGCTGAAGCTATATGATACGCATAGTAGCTTTGCACTTAGTACTACACATGCGACCAATAATCTGGGTACACGAGTAGCTTCGCACTTAGTACTACACACGTGACCACGACTTTTCGGGCACGCATAGTAGCCTGCACTTAGTACTACACATGCGACCAATAATCTGGCACACGTAGTAGCCTGCACTTAGTACTACACACGTGACCACACAATAGTTCATTTGTATCGTTTTTTATCCCGAAGTTCAACAGGAAATTTCTCACTTTTCCAACATTTTACTAAATTATCCGAAATCAATTTAAATTCATAACTTACATCAAATAACCATTTGATAGGCAGCCATATTCCACATGTTATCAAAATACAATAACATAAAAGAAATCGATGCTTTATTTACGTACAAACTTACCTCGGTGCAAAATATAGAAATTTTACAGTTTAGTCCCCGTTCGAGGTCGATTCCATGCCTTTCTTGATCTATAACAACACATTTAGTTCAATTAACACTCGAACTATTTATTTCAATCCAAAAATCACATTATGCAAAAATTACATTTTTGCCCCTAACTTTTACAAAATTATGATTTTGCCCCAAGGCTCGGAAATTTAATTTCAGCCCTTATTCTTATGTTTAATGACATGCTGATCATTTTTCTCATCTATGGTATCATCAAATTCTCATTCTAAGACATAATTATGAACAATAGGTATTTTTATCGATTATGCCGTTTTGCTCGTTTTCGCTAAAAATCGCTTAGAAAAGATCGTTCTTCTAACTTCAAACATTCATATTCTACCATCAAACATCAAAATACATGCCTATCATTCATGGGTAAATTTTTAAACATAAACCCTAACTCAAAATAATAGTAGAAATAGGTAAATCGAGCTACGAGGATTTCAAAAATGTAAAGAACATTAAAAACGGGGCTTGAAATCACTTACTATGAAGCTTGAAAGTTGAAGAAACCCTAGCTATGGAGGAGAGTAAATTTCGGCAGCAATTAGTGATGAAGATGACCAAATTTTGTGTTATTTTTCCCATTTTATTTCATTTAATATACAAATGACCAAAATGCCCTTACTACTAAACTTTCAAAAAAATTCCTTCCATGTCCAAATTTTGTCCGTGAACCTAAAATTGGTCAAATTGCTATTTAAGACCTCATAATTAATATTTCAATGCAATTTCATACTAAAAACTTCTAGAATGCAAGTTTTGCAATTTATTTGGTTTAGTCCCTAATCTCAACTTAAGCGCTTAATGCATAGAATTTCATTACGAAATTTTCACGAAATCATGAAATCATATCATAAACCTCAAAAATAAATATAAAATAATTATTTCTATCTCGGATTTGTGGTCATGAAACCACTATTCCGATTAGGCCCTAATTCGGGTTGTCACAATTCTCCCCCCATTTACAGATTTTCGTCCCCGAAAATCTTACGATCAAGAAAGAGATTCGGATATTGTTTCCTCATAGCTTCCTCAGTTCCCACGTAGCCTCTTCCATTCCATGTCCGTGCCACAATACTTTCACTAAGGCTATATTTTTATTTCTTAACTCATTTAATTTCCGAGCCAAAATCTTTATTGGTTCCTCCTCATAGGTCATATCCGGTCGAATTTCAATTTCCGTCAGAGGAATTACATGTGAAGGATCAGAATGGTAACGTCGCAGCATCGACACATGAAACACGTTATGAATCTTTTCCAACTCAGTTGGTAAGGCTAGCCGATAAGCCACTGGTCCAACTCTTTCAATAATCTTATAAGGCCCAATGAAACGTGGACTTAACTTGCCTTTTCGGCCAAACCTTAAAATTTTCTTCCACGGAGATACCTTTAGAAAAACTTTATCACCCACTTGGAACTCGATCTCTTTTCTCTTCAAATCCGCGTATGACTTTTGTCGATCTGAAGCAGCTTTCAGACAATCACGAATCACTTTCACTTTCTCTTCAGTTTCTTTTATCAAGTTAACTCGTGAATCAGTTTTCACTAAGCTCGGTCCAATACAAAGGAGTTCGACACTTGCGACCATACAATGCTTGATGGTGCCATCTGTATGCTCGATTGAAACCGTTGTTGTAGGCAAATTCAACCAAGGCTAAATATTTCTCCCAACTACCTTGAAACTCTAAAACACAACATCGGAGCATATCCTCGAGTACCTGAATTACTCTTTCAGATTGACCGTCCGTTTGTGGATGAAACGCAGTACTGAAATCAATTTTGTACCCAAAGCTTCTTGCAACTTTTTCCAAAATCTCGAAGTAAATCTTGGATCTCTATCCGAAATAATAGATACAGGTACTCTGTGCAATCTCACAATTTCAGAAATATATATTTTAGCCAACTTATCAAGGGAGTCGTTGGTACATACTGGTAGAAAGTGAGCTGATTTTGTTAATCTATCAACCACAACCCAGATGGCATTTTTCCTTTTTGGAGTTAGAGGCAACCCTGTCACAAAATCCATCGTAATTCTGTCCCATTTCCACTCGGGAATCATCACTGGTTGAAGTAAACTTTGAAGGTGTACGGTGTTGACTTTCACTTGTTGGCAAATCAAGCATTTGGCTACAAACTCAGAGATATCTCTTTTCATACCATTCCACCAATATATTTTCTTGGTGTCGTTGTACATTTTCGCATTACTACGGGATGAACTTGCAAACAACCTTTGTGTGCTTCATGTAAAATCTTACGAATCAACTCGGTATCTTTCGGTACACATACTCGATCACGAAACATTAAGCAATCCTCTGGTCCGATTCGAAAATCTGAGTCACAATGTAATTCACACTGAGCTTGCTTTGTTCGTAATTCACTGTCATTAATCTAAGCTTCACGAATTTGTTGAAGAAATAGCGGCTTAACTCTTAATTCGGCCAAAAGCAAACCATCATCAGACATAGTTAAATTTGCACCCATAGCTCTCAAAGCAAACAAAGATTTTCTACTTAAAGCATCTGCGACTATATTCGCTTTCCCCGGGTGATAATCAATTATTAATTCATAATCCTTTAACAATTCAAGCCATCTCCGTTGACGTAAATTCAAATCTTTTTGATCCATCAAATATTTCAAACTTTTATGATCGGTAAAGATTCGGCACTTTCACAGTATAAATAATGACGCCAAATCTTCAAAGCAAAGACAATGGCGCCAACTCTAAATCATGTGTCGGGTAATTCTTCTCATGCGGTTTCAAGCTGCCGTGAAGCATAAGCTACTACCTTACCTTCTTGCATTAAAACACAACCAAGACCAATTGATGACGCATCACTATAGATCACAAATTCTTTCCCGACTCGGGTTGTACTAACACGGTGCTTTGGTCAACCGCTCTTTTAACTTCTCGAAACTTAGTTGACATTCTTCATCCAATCAAACTTAACATTCTTTTGTAATGACTTAGTCATTGGAGGCGATCATCGAAAATCCCTTGACAAAGCGTCGATAATATCCAGCTAAGCCCAAAAAGCTTCTAACCTCAGATACATCCTTTGGCGGTTTCCAATTAACAATTGCCGAAATTTTGCTCGGATCAACTCGAATACCATCACCCGAAACTACATGTCCCAAAAATCCAACTTCATGAAGCCAAAATTCACTTTTACTGAATTTTGCAAACAATTTCTTTTCTCTTAAAATCTGTAATACCATTCTTAAATGTTCAGCATGTTCAGACTCATTCCAAGAATAAATCAAGATATCATCTATGAACACAACAACAAACCTATCTACGTATGGTCGAAAGATTCGATTCATCAAATCCATAAAGATAGCCGGAGCATTTGTTAGACCGAAAGGCATCACAAGGAATTCATAGTGTCCATACCTCGCTCAAAGCGGTTTTGGCACATCCGACTCCTTAACTCTCAAGCGGTAATAACTGGACCTCAAATCGATCTTTGAAAACACTGTGGCCCCCTTTAAGCGATCGAATAAATCATCAATCCTCGCAACGGTACTTGTTCTTTATAGTCACCTTCATCGGTGACGGTAATCAATGCAAAGTCTCATTGAACCATCCTTCTTCTTACGAACAATACAGAGCACCCGGGGAGAAACTCGGTCTCACAAATCCCTTGTCTGTTAACTCTTGCAAGCGAGCCTTCAATTCTTTTAATTCGATCGGAGCCATTCGTATGGAGAGATCAAAATTGGTGCGATTCTAGGTAACAAATCAATAGAAAATTCTACCTCTCTAATCGGAGGCAACCCCGGTAATTCTTCTGGAAATACATCCGAGAACTCACAGACTACCGGTACTGATTCAAGCTTCGACTCAGACATTTTAGTATTTAATAAATAAGCAAGATAAGCTTCACACCCTTTTCGCATATATATTTGAAAGCAGACATATATGAAATCACCATAGGCAATTTATTTGATTCATTTGTTTCCACACCAAGAATTTCACCATTTTCACATTTCAACTCAAGAGTTTTTCATCGCAATTTACTCTAGCATCATGTAATATCAACCAATCCATACCCAAAATGACATCAAACTCGTCAAATGGTAGCAACATTAGATAAGCCGAAAAACGGTGACTTTGAATCGTCAAAGGACAATTTTTGCAAACCTTATCTACTAACACATATTTGCCTAAAGGGTTTGACACTTTAATCACAAATTCAGTAGATTCTACGGGCAAGCTCTTACTAGATACTAAATTCACACAAACATAAGAATGAGTAGATCAGGGATCAATCGATTGCAATAATGAGAGTATCATAAAGAGAAAATGTACCAGTGATCACATCAGGAGATGACACCTCTTCCCGAGCACGTATGGCGTAAGCTCTAGCAGGTACTCTAGCTTTCGGTCTCCCAGTTAATTCCTTTGTCACACTTCTACTGCTAGCTCCACTCCTAGTATTTCTCGGAGGTCTACCTCTATTAGCAACACTAGTCCATGCATGCAGTACTCTGAAATTTTTCTTCTTCAACCCTTTTTGGACAATCCTTAATATAATGTTCTCGAGAACCACATTTGAAACAAGCCCGGCTAATCGTCCAACACTCCCCAAAATGTTGTTTGCCACAGTGCTGGAACTCGAGTCTATTAGATCTCACATTACCTACACTCGAGTCTTTAGGAATTTTTCAGAGTAATTCTCGAAACATGTCTATTACTTTAGGGCCTAGGAGTAGTAAGATTACATTCATCTATTATTATTCAAATAAAACATAACTTTTATCAATTTAAAAGAGTATTGTTTCATTTTTTTTATCAACCAATATTCCTTTAAATTCTGACAATTCTTATTCTTTTATTTATAGCACATAAATGATCATTCTTAAATTCATTCATTCTTTGTATATTCTTTCATACCCCTCATAGGTCTCTAGATATCAATGATATGAGCACTAATACTGCTGCTCCTGATTTCTCTTACGAGGAAGGCATGTGTTTAGAGGAGCCTCTGGATTTTGAAGATGTTCAAGATTGTGACGTATCTCTCGATCTATTAAGAATGGTAAAACAGGAGGAGAAACAAATCATGCCACATGAGAAAGAGGGGACAGAGAATGTAGCCCTAGAGGAAGAGAAGGAGGTGAAAGTTGGAACACTAATCACCAAGGACACAAGGCGTAGCTTGATTGACTTGCTTCAGGAATTCAAGGATATCTTGGCTTGGTCATATCAGGATATGCCTGGATTAAGTACCAACATTGTATTACATCATCTTCCGATAAGACAAGATTGTAAACCAGTTCAACAGAAGTTGCAGAGAATGCAGCCAGATATTGTTCTAAAAATAAAGGATGAGATCAAGAAGCAGTTTGATGCAGGATTCTTGCAAGAAGTGCAGTATTCTGTGTGGGTAGCTAACATTGTACTTGTCCCTAAGAAGGACGGGAAGGTACGAATGTGTGTTGATTACAGAGATCTAAACAAAGCAAGCTCAAAGGATAATTTTCCTCTTCCACACATTGACACTTTAGCAGACAACACAGCGGGATATTCATTGTTCTTCTTCATGGATGGCTTCTCAGGATACAATCAGATAAAGATGCATCCAGAGGATATGGATAAAACTACTTTCATAACCTTGTGGGGTACCTTTTGTTACAAAGTAATGCCGTTTGGATTAAAGAACGCAGGGGCAACATACCAACGACCCATGGTAAACTTATTCCACGACATGATGCATAAGGATATTGAGGTATATGTTGATGATATGATCGCCAAGTCGAGAATAGAAAAAAGTGCATATTGAGGTCTTAAGAAGATTGTTCTTGAGGTTGAGAAAATTTCAGTTGAAGCTTAATCCAGCAAAGTGCACCTTTGGAGCCAGATCGGGAAAGTTATTAGGCTTCGTAGTCAATGAAAAAGGAATTGAAGTCGACTCAGACAAGGTCAGAGCCATACGAGAGTTGCCTCCGCCACGTACTCAGAAGGAAGTTCGAGGATTCCTAGGAAGGTTGAATTACATCGCTCGGTTCATTTCACAATTGACCGAGAAATGTGATCCTATCTTTCGCCTCCTCAGAAAGCACAATCAAGGTATTTGGGATGAAGAATGCCAGAATGTTTTTGAAAAGGTCAAGCAGTATTTGTTGAATGCTCCAGTGTTATCTCCACCTAGCCCGGATAAACCATTAATACTGTATTTATCAGTATTCAGCAATTCTATGGATGTGTACTTGGTCAACATGACGAGTCAGGGAAAAGGGAGAAGGCAATTTATTATCTCAATAAAAAATTCACTGACTGTGAAATGAGATATTCACCAATTTAAAAGTTGTGTTGTGCGCTAATCTGGACCACCCAGAGATTAAGACAGTACATGCTATACCATACCACTTGGCTTATCTCTAAGTTGGATCCATTGAAATACATGATGGAGTCAACTGCTCTAAATGGAAGGATGGCGAGATGGCAAATTTTACTTTCAGAGTTTGATATAGTCTACGTGAGTCAGAAGGCTATAAAAGGAAGTGCGGTAGCTGATTTCTTGGCCAATGGAGCTCTAGATGATTATGAGCCATTGAACTTTGATTTTCCAAATGAGGAATTAATGTATATAGCAATAACTGAAAATTCTCCATGGAGGCTCAATTTTGATGGGGCTTCTAATGCAGTTGGGAATGGAATTAGGGCAGTCTTGGTATCCCCTAATGGCGATCATTACCCATTCACGTGCAAGTTAGACTTTGATTGCACAAATAATATGGCTGCGTATGAAGGATGCATCATGGGACTTCAAGCAGCCATAGAGCGAGGTATAAGAACCCTAGAAGTATATGGAGATTCGGCGTTGGTAATTTATCAGATTAAAGGTGAATGGGAGACAAGGGACCCTAAATTGATCAATTATCGAAAGGTAGTTTTAGGGTTACTTGAGGAGTTCGATGATATCACCTTTAATTATCTCCCGCGAGATGAAAATCAGATGGCAGATGCTCTAGCAACCTTGGCCTCAATGATTAAGGCAAATAAAGAGGAAGAGATAAGACCAATTCAAATGAGTGTCTATGAAGCTCCAGCTAGTTGTTGTAACCTTGAAGAGGAAGAAAAGGATGATAATCCTTGGTATCAGGATATATTGCGATATGAAAAAGATCGTAAGTATCCAGAGCAGGCAACCGAAAATGACAAACGAACTTTGAGAAGGTTAGCTTGTGACTATGTCTTGGACGGGGATGTTCTGTACAAGAGAAGGAAAGACCAAGTACTTTTGAGATGTGTCGATGCTGTGGAAGCCAAGCTAATTCTAGAAGAGGTTCATGAAGGTGTATGTGGTACGCATGCAAATGGGTTCACGATGGCAACACAAATCATGAGGTTTGGCTATTACTGGGCCACTATGGAAGGAGACTGCATCAACTATGCCAAAAAATGCCATAAGTGTCAGATTTATGGGGACAAAATTCATGTACCACCCTCACCTTTACATGTCATGACGTCACCACGGCTGTTTTCCATGTGGGGCATGGATGTCATCGGACCAATATCGCCGAAAGCTTTGAATGGGCATCGGTTTATCTTCGTGGTGATTGACTACTTTACAAAATGGGTAGAGGCTACTTCTTACGCAAATGTTACTAAGTTAGCTGTAAGTCGATTTTTGAAGAAGAAAATCATTTGTCGGTATGGAATGCCTGAGAGGATCATATCCGACAATGCATTGAATTTGAATAACAAAATGATAGCAGAGGTTTGCGACCAGTTCAAGATCAAGCATCACAACTCTTCACCCTATCGTCCAAAGATGAATGGGGCAGTGGAGGCTGCCAATAAGAACATTAAGAAAATAGTTGGTAAGATGACTGAGACTTATAGGGATTGGCATGAAAAGCTACCATTTGCACTCTTAGCCTATCGAACATCTGTCAGAACTTCTACTGGGGAAGCCCCGTTCTCGTTAGTTTACGGGATGGAAGCAATGTTACCTATTGAAGTAGAAATACCTTCTCTCCAAATTTTAACAGAGATAAGGTTAGATGAAGCTAAATGGGTTCAGTCCCGATATGACCAGCTAAACTTGATTGAAGAAAAGAGGCTGAAAGCTATCCGACATGGGCAGATGTACCAGAAGCGTATGATGCGAGCTTATGATAAAAAGGTTCGTCCAAGGGAATTCCATGAGGGGGAGCTTGTGCCAAAGAAAATCCTTCCCATTCAGAAGGACTTTAGAGGAAAATGGATGCCAAATTGGGAGGGGCCATACGTCTGAAGAAAGCTTTTTCTGGCGGTGCATTGATTTTGACAGAAATGGATGGAAAGAACCTACCCAATCCAGTGAACTCAGACTCAGTCAAAAAGTACTTTGTCTAAAGGAGAAGAGAATCCAAGGTGAAAACCTGTAAAGGGCGCCTTGAATTTTCACAAATAAAAAAATAAAAAAAATGGAGAGGCCAAGGTGAAAACCCGCAAAGGGCGCCTTGTGACCAAAGGGGTTTTGAGTGGAAAACCCGAAAGGGCAACTCAAATTTTGAAGGGCATACAACAATCTTGTTATATCTTACTTGGCAAAGAGTGAGGCACAGTGTACATTGGGGACACATGTTGAACTCGAGAAAGATTTCATGGAACTAATGTATAGACGCTCAAGCGGTGATACTTAGAGCATCTAATTTTATCCTATTTGCTATCTTTAGATTCTATTTCTTCTTAAAGATATGCTATCAGACTTATTTTCTCTGTATTGTTGACAATTCATTACTCTTAAGGATTTATTCATTTTCCATCGTTCTTTAAGTATGTGGCATTGAAATAATGATAGATGAGCTAAAATATTTTCACAAACGAAGTTTTGCACATTACTTTGGAAATTCTAGATAATGCAAGAAACTAAAACAGGACAATTGTTCAAGAAATTCACGTAAGTAAGGGATGAAGGAACTCGAGGAATTTCTTTCCTCCAGTCCAAAAGGGAATGGACAAAACCAATGATTCAATTCTTACAGACATCCTCAGTAGATCGTAGCATTAGAAGAAGGCCTACAAGCTGAGTAAGAATGAAAGTTTGAGAAAAGAAAAGACAAATGAAGGAATGAATGGTGACGCTTAGGATAGGGGTCATATTCACAACACTTTGCATCAGAACATGTTTGATTAGGGACATTCGACTCACTTTGAGTATAGCATCTTAATTATCAAGCATAATCATTCTACAGGTTATCAAAGACGGCGTGCTTTAATCCCCTAAACAGTAGGGTAATAGGTTGCAGCATAGCAGATTTAACCTTCAGATGTTTATACTGAAGCAGATCCAAGATGATTTGGTATTCTTGTGTTTACAAGAAACAAATCGAGGACATAGTAGATTTGACTCTCGGATGTTCTCAGATATAGCAGATCTAACCTTCAGATGTTATACTGAAGTAGATCCAAGATGATTTGGTATTCTTGTGTTTACAAGAAACAAATCAAGGACATAGCAGATTTGACTCTCGCATGTTCTCAGATATAGCAGATCTAACCTTCAGATGTTTATACTGAAGTAGATCCAAGATGATTTGGTATTCTTGTGTTTACAAGGAACAAATCGAGGACATAGCAGATTTGACTCTCAGATGTTCTCAGATATGGTAGATCTAACCTTCAGATGTTTATACTGAAGCAAGATCCAAGATGATTTGGCATTCCTGTAGAAACAAATCGAGAACATAGCAGATTGGACTCTCAGATGTTCTCAAACAAATCCAAGATGATTTGGCATTCTTGTATTTACAAGAAACAGATCAAGGACATAGCAGATTTGACTCTCAAATATTCTCAAACAGACTCAAGATGGTTTGGCATCCTTGTGCTTACAAAGGACAAATCAAGGACATGGCAGATATGACTCTCAAAAGTTCTCAAATAGATCAAAGATGGTTTGGCATCCTTGTGCTTACAAGGGACAAATCGAGGACATGGCAGATATGACTCTCAATGTTCTCAAACAGATTCAAGTTGATTTGGCATCCCTACAAATCAAAGAGGCAAATTCGACATCTCTATGTTCGCCAATGAGCAGATCAAAGATATCAACATGGCAGACATAAAAAAATGGAATATCATGATTTGATAGGGCTAGTCAAATTTGGTCTTTTTTTTATAAGTCTTTGCTCGATTCCTGTTGCACAACAATAAGCAAAGAGGGGCAGCTGTAATAGCCCAAATTTGACCGGGCTGAAAACAAAGATTAAAAATAACAAATGTTTATTTAAATAGTCCAGGTTACAAAGCCCAAATCATGGGCCCAAAACCAAAAAAATTCAGCTAAGCCCCGTTTACATCCTACCCAAATACACTAAACTAGCCCAAATACACAGACCCAATACCCAACCCAACCAAACAGGTCTAAACCACCTCTACCCGTTACAAACCCAAATTTCTAGAGGCCCAACTGGCCCAAACTATTACAGACTCAGGCAGGAAACCCTAGGGTTTCTACCTTCTTTCTTCTCGCGCCGTAAGTAGAAGATTCCAGAAGCCATCCCAACAGACGCGTCTGTCCAGCTCCCGAATCGAGGCCACCATTCAAGGCTCTGCCTCCGTAATCAGCGCGCCGCCACGGACTTGAGCCTCCATCAACGCAAAGCAACCCTTCCGCCACCAAGATCTTGAAAATTTTGCAAGAAAAGAAAGGAAATTAAAGTGAGATTGCAGTAAATAGATTAGAACAGAGAAATCTTTCGATTTCTTTCCAAAATAAATGACAAATCAAGGCTATAAAGCCTTTTCTCAGTTTGTAAAAAGAGACTTACGTTTGGGAACATATACATGATTCATTAAAAATTTTTATTTTTACATACGAATACAAAACAGAGTATTACAGTTGATCGAGATACATAAAGGTGAAATATTTTAAATATATGTACATATATACTGGAAATATTGAAAGGGGAAAGCGATACCTTTAATCCATGTTGAAAAGGGAGGTTTTTTAAACCTCCGACCACCGTGTGCGGTGGAGATGACAGAGGAGCGTGAGCGAGTGGAAATCCCTGGACGGAGGTCCGATGACACTCCGAGAACCCCTTCCAGCTCTCTTTCAGAGAGTTTCCCTTCCTTTTTTTTTTTTGAACGGATACAAAATGATTTTTTAGCTTAAAAATTTGCCTTATATAGCCCTCTCAGAACGGTCTCGTTTTAGCCTAGTCTGATAAGTTTAAAACGACGATGTTTTAAGGCCTCAGGATCCGCGTGTTGACCCGAAAACCCGGAGAGGATCCGCGTGTTTTCTATTATTGGGATAATTTTCTAATCGGTCCCCCTACATTTTCAATCTTTTTAATTTTATTTATTTTTATTTTAATTTGGGCCCTGAACTTTTATATTTGTTTTAATTTAACCCTAAACGGCCTTTAAATTCGGTTCTACAGAATGCAGTTGTTTTGGGATTAGGGTTTAAATTACGCAATGAGTCCCTCGGCTTTTAGTTTATGTTTTGATTAAGTCCAAAATTTTTACTATTTTGCAAATTAGCTTTGTAATTTTATTTAAATTCAATTTTAACCCTTCCTTTTCATTTTATTTTCTTTATATAATTTATTTATTTTAAAAAAATATACATATATTATTACTAAAAATACTATTTATATATTTATAAAACTTTTATTTATTACACATTGTTTATCTATACATATATTTATATTTTATTTTATTATATAACATTTATTATTTTTATTATATTACTTATTTCTTTTATATATCGTATATTATATTATTTATATTATATTATTCATTATATTGTTTAAAATTTTAAAATTTTAAAATTATTGTTTTTAACTCATATTATATACATTATTGATTATTTATTTATTTATTATGTATTAATTAATTTTAAACTGATATTTTTATATAATTATTTTATAATTGTTTATATATTTACTTTTATTGTTATATATTATATTTTTTTAGTTGATATATTTTTATTTTGTACAATAATTATTCTTTTATAAATTTTATATCATATATTGTATATTGTATATTAAATACTATTTTAGAATTATCATTAAATATCATACTTTTATTTATAAGTATATTTTATTAACATTAATTCATTTTTTTTATTTCATATATTATGTGTTATATGTTACTATTTGATATTTCACTTCATGAACATGTGCATTGATGTTGTATTACTTTTTTTTTTATATATATGCTAAACTATATATCGTGCATCATTTTTTTTAAAATTATTACTTCATATGTTGGTATGTATTGTTTATTCATTTTCAATATATTATTTCTATATGTATGTATCTAATGCACGATCTTTGTATTATTGCCATCATTTTATTTAAATGCACGTATTATTTACCTACTACAATAATATGTTACTATGTATGATTTATAACGCAATACAATTCCCCACACATCATTATTTTTAAAAAGGCCTCCAAAGTTTTCAAAAAAAAATATAAAGGCAATGCTTGATGTTTGGAAATTTCGAGAAAGTAGTGCCCTAACTTATTGGGTTGCGACTTTTCTCATTGAGTTCGAATAATCAAGTACCCTTCTAAGTTTTTAAAGATTTTTAAAATGTAAGCAACTGTCTTGCCAAAGCAATATGTCCTAACTCACTGGATGTAGCGTTTTGTTGTTTCAAGATAGGGATTTCCTAAAGGCTAACTCAGTGTCAATATTTTGATACGAGTGAACTCCAATTTTCAAAAATCAAAAATATTTTAAAGAGGATTGCATCTTAAAATTTTCTAATTTCTGGCCTTAAAGATATTTGATAATCAATTTGGTACCAATTTTTGGGCGTTACGAGGGTGCTAACCCTTCCTCGTACGTAACCGACTCCCGAACCCGTTCTTTTGATTTAATAGACCAAAACCGATGATTTTAAAACAAAAATGTTTTAAGGGTGATCCAATCACACCTAAAAGATTGGTGGCGACTCCTGTTTTCATTTTTCTTAAAGTCGATTCCCATTTTCCAAAACTCGATTTAAAAATGGTCTCGACAATGTGTATACAATTTTATTGTACTTGTTTGTATAAAGTCGAATGTGAATTGAATGGTATATATGTGGTGACCGAACAGCTATTATGAAACAAAGTCAAAGAATGGGATATTTGTATAATAGAAGAATTGTGACTATTGTTCCTACTTGATCGAGGTTGTGTGTGAAATAATTTGTGAATATGGCATATAGCCAAATGGTTATTAAAAGTGAAACTGGGATAGTGAAAAGATTATGTGTTCCTTGTGTATGATTATTGAACCGAAAGTTAAAGGGTAGGTGTACATTTTGTGCTTATATTCGAATGAAGCAACTGAATTGCTAATGTGATATGTTATGTGAAATGTGTTAACATGTGAATAAATATGCAAGACACTAGAAATGTATCCGGGCTAAAGTCCCGCTGGCTTCGTGCTGGAAATGTATTCGGGCTAAAGTCCTGCAGGCTTCGTGCTAGAAATGTATCCGGGCTAAAGTCCCATGAGCTTCGTCTTTGAAATGTATCGGCCTAAAGTCCCATGAGCCGTCTTTGAAATGTATCAGGCTAAAGTCCCACAAAGCTTTGTCTTTGGTAATATAATTTTGGGTTTTATACCTAGCATGCCAAGTGCCGATGAATTTGATAAAAGTATACAATTACAAGATCCTACACTAAGTTGACAAATTGAAAGTGCATTACATATTAAGTTGGCTAGGTACATATCATGTACTCGTATGCGATTTTGATTTATGACTATAAATGTGATCGTGATATATTCAGTAGATGTGTGAAGTTATGTGAAGTGATTCTATGTTTATATTCAAATATAAACACTTGGTCCTTGTGGAAAGGTTTGTGGAAGTATATGATTTTATTTTTAGGTGATTACGATCATGGAAAATTAAATGTGAATATGATATTGTATTTTATTCGTTTCAATTGAACTAAAGTTGATAGTGAAGCATTTTAATGCCTATGTTATATGAGTTCGATCTTGAATGACATGATATATATGTTTAGATAATTTGAATGCAAGGAATATGTGAAAGAGCAAATTTGTAATAAATCTGCTTGGGACAAGCATAATGATAGCGTGATTTTGGAAAATCACCATAAATTGTGGAAATTGAATTAGAAGCTGAATAAATTATGTGATTAAATATTAATGAGTCTAGTTTCTTACAAAAAAACCATGTAAGCAAAATAATTGTAGATAATGAGATATTTGAAGTGGCGTGAGATAGAGTCAAAATGACTTTGAAATCCTCTGTTCTATTTTTAGAAAATCATTGTAAATTGTACCATGATGATTATAAGATAAAATTTATATACTTAGACTCCTTAATGAGTCTAGTTTCAAATGAAATAAACGATAACATACTTCAAATTCTGTATAATGAGAAAATTGATTTGTAGTGAAGAGTGGTCAGAATAGTCAAATAGTGAAACAGGGAAAACTTCAATAAAAATATGGTATTGATTGGTAAAACCAAAAATTCTGAAAATTTTATGGATGGAATATATATGAGTCTATTTTCAGGGAAAATTAACGGCACTTGATTTGAAGTTTCTTAGCTCCAGTTATAAATAATTTAGTGACTGTTGCTCAGGAAGACAGCTTGTAGTGAATTTGTGATTTTGTTGCAAACATGGTTAAAACTAGTTAATGAGATGCTTTTCGAGTTCTTATGATCTTATTTGTGATTTCAATATTTGGTTTTATTTGAGTTCAGATTCAAGTGAGGTGAATTTGCTAAATATGCATTATGTTCATGGATACTTGGCCAAAATGGCAATTATCTAGGAATGATTTCTTGAAATTTTGAAATAATCGATCTATAAGTAAATTAATTGTTTGCATTGCTAAAACTTACTAAGCATTGAAGCTTACTCCGTGTTCTCTTTTCTATTTCTTATAGGTTTATACTTTAGCTCGAGCTGGAAGAGTCGGAGATATCATCACACTATCAAGTCATTATGTGAGTTGAGAAGATTGTATATCATCATTGTTTAAGGCATGTATAGGATAGACTATAGGTAGAATGATATTTCGACTTTATATACATTATAGCCATGCGAAGATGGCTTGCTCATTTTGTTTAGAGAAGCCTTATAATTGAACTAATGTGTTGAAATGTTTTAGTTATAACTTGATAGTAGTTAATTTGTTATTAAATATTCGGTTATGTTTTGATAGTGAGTCATTTTGGAAATTTATAAGAGCTCTTATGGAAAATCAATGAGACAGGTTTGCAGTATTGATAATTTATGTCTGGTAAGTATCTTTGACCTTATACAAGTTTTGTTCAGTCAAGTAATACCTCATAACCTTATTCTGGCAACAGATACGGGTTAGGAGTGTTACACCCGAAATGAAGAGAAAGGATTCGGTACCTACACTTACACACCAATTACCGAAAATGCACTCTCCAAAACTCCTTGGCCGAAATTGCACTCACAAGCACCCCATTCGGCTACAACTCATTCCAAATTCAAATTCCTTAAAAATCTCCAAGATCCACTCCCCTTATCCCTCCTTGATATTCTCCTTAACAACCCCTAAGACCCATTCAAACTCTCCACCACTAGAGTTCGAGTCCAACACCAACTCTTGTCGTCCCCTAGCAGCAAAAAGAATGCTCCTTGCTTGTCATGAGATTTGAACCCTTGCCCCTACCTTAGCCATGTAACGCCACCACCACTAGGCTGCAAGCTCACTTGTGCTAACATTCTGGCACCTTTATTTATCAAGCCTAAGCACCAGTGCTCAGGTTCTTTCAAGAGCAAAATAGAAGATGCTATAAAAGCCGAAGCTTGCATCTTGGACTACTCGGACACCCCCAAACACACTTAAGTCCACTAAACATTTAAGCAAACATGGAATTCATGTAACGCTAAGTAAAATTACAGACCCCATACTTTTAGGGCGTTACAATTCTACTCCCCTTAAAGAAATTTCGGCCTCAAAATTACCTGGTTAGAATAAATGAGGGTACTGATGCCACATCGACTCTTCCGGTTCCCAAGTGGCCTCTTCCGTGCCGTGATTGCGCCACAATACTTTGACCAAAGGAACAAAATTCTTCCTCAATACTTTAACGTCACGCTCAAATATTTGCACAGGTTCTTCCTCAATAGTTAGATCAGGCCTAACTTTAATTTCTTCAACTGGCACAATGTGTGAGGGATCAGATCGGTACCGTCTAAGCATGGAAACCTGGAACACATCATGAATTCTTTCCAACTTAGGAGGCAACATCAGCTACCGGTCCTACCCGCCTGAGTATCCGATAAGGCCCAATAAATCTAGGGCTCAGCTTGCCCTTTCGTCCAAACCTCGTAATTTTCTTCCACGGTGACACCTTAAAAAAGGCATAATCCCCCACAGAGTATTCGATCTCTTTACGCTTCAAGTCTACATAGGACTTCTGCCTATCAAACACCTCCTTTAACTGATCTCGAATCAACTTCACGTTATCCTCAGTATCAGCAATTAGCTCCGGCCCCAAAACTCGTCGCTCACCTAGTTCAGTCCAACAAGTGGGAGTACGACACCTATGACCATATAACGCTTCGTATGGTGCCATTCGAATACTAGACTGATAATTGTTGTTATACGCAAACTCTGCCAACGGTAAATAGTCCTCCCAGTTGCCCCTGATATCCAAAACACAACTTCTTAACATGTCTTCCAATATCTGAATTACCCTCTCAGATTGCCCATCCGTCTGAGGATGAAACGCAGTACTGAAATCCAGTCGTATACCCAAAGCCTCATGTAATCTCTTCCAGAACCGTGATGTGAATCTAGGATCCCTGTCAGATATGATAGAAACCAGCACACCATGAAGTCTTACAATCTCCGCCACATATAACATGGCCAACTTCTGCAATGAATAATCAGTGCGGACTGGTATAAAATGAGTAGTTTTAGTCAGTCAGTCTACAATTACCCAAACCGAATCCTTCTTAGAAGGCGTCAAAGGTAACCCACTTACAAAATCCATGGTCACCCTCTCCCACTTCCAGAGTGGAATTTGAACTTACTGTAGTAATCCAGAAGGTAACTGATGCTCAGCCGTAACCTGCTGGCATGTCAAGCACTTACTTATATAATCGGTAACTTTGTGTTTCAACCCAGGCCACCAATACAACTCGCGAAGATCTCGATATAACTTGTTTCCACCTGGATGCATGGCATAAGGACTTCCATACGCCTCACATAGAATGGATTGCCTCAAACTAGAATCCCTCGGGATACACACTCTGCCACGAAAACATAATACCCCTTTCCCATTCAGTCCAAAATCTGAAGTCTCACCTTTTTCCACTTGCTGAAAATGAGGAACTAGCGACTTATCCAACCACTGTTTTTCCTTAATTTGATTAGTCCAAGACGGTCTCACTTGCAATTCAGCTAACAAGCTACCATCATCAAACAAGCTAAGTCGAGCAAACATTGCTCTTAAATCAGAGACAACTCAACGGCTAAGTGCGTCAGCTACCACATTTGCCTTGCCTGGGTGATACTCAATTGAACAGTCATAATCTTTAAGCAACTCCACCCATCTTCGTTGTCTAAGATTCAACCCCTTCTGAGTGAGGAGATACTTGAGGCTTTTATGGCCCGTAAAAATAATCATTTTTTCCCCATATAAATAATGCCTCCAAATTTTTAGTGCAAAAACCACTGTCGCCAACTCCAAATCATGAGTGGGATAATTTGCCTCGTGAGGTTTAAGTTGCCGCGATGCATAAGCGACCACCTTCCCTTCCTGCATCAACACACAACCTAAACCAACATGTGATGCATCACTGTAAACAATAAATTCTTTCCCAGACTCTGGCTGAATCAAAACAGGAGCCTCCGTTAAGACTTTCTTCAACTTCTCAAAACTCTCTTCCTGCTTATCCGACCAAACAAACGGCACCCCTTTGCGTAGCAATTTAGTCAGAGGTGCTGCTATCACCAAAAACCCTTCCACAAAGCTTTTGTAATACCCAACTAAACCCAGAAAACTTCAAATTTTAGATACAGTCTTTGGTGGTTTCCAACCCAAAACAGCTTCAACTTTATGAGGGTCGACTCTAATCCCCTCGGCAGACACCACGTAACCCAGAAATGTCACCTCTCGTAACCAAAACTTACACTTACTGAATTTTGTGTACAACTTCTTTTGTCTTAGAATTTGAAGAATAATCCAAAAGTGTTCGTCATGCTCCTCCTCGATTTTTGAATACACTAAAATATCGTCTATGAACACTACTACGAACCGATCCAGATAAGGTTGAAATACTTGGTTTATCATGTCCATGAAAGCAGCTGGTGCATTCGTTAACCCAAACGACATTACTAGAAACTCGTATTGACCATAATGGGTCCTAAACGCTGTCTTATACACATCAGCTTCCTTAACCTTCAACTGATGGTACCCAGACCGAAGGTCTATTTTGGAGAACACCGCAGCTCCTCGCAACCGATCAAATAAATCATCAATCCTCGGCAAAGGATACTTATTCTTGATTGTCAGCTTATTCAGTTGGCGGTAGTCAATGCACATGCGTATGGACCCATCCTTCTTCTTTACAAATAATACCGGTGCCCTCCACGGAGACACACTCGGTCGAATGAATCCCCGATCCAACAACTCTTGAATTTGAGCCTTTAACTCCACTAACTCCTTTGGTGCCATCCTGTAAGGGGCGATGGACACTGGAGCTGTTCCCGGTAGAAGCTCATTTTGAATTTGACCTCACGATCTGGAGGTAAACCTGGATGCTCTTCTGGAAAAACATCTGAAAACTCCTTAACAGTTTTGACATCCTCAATAGAGAGAGTTTTAATCTTAGGATTGCTAACATAAGCCAGGAAGGCTTCACACCCCTTGTGAACCAGCTTCTCGGCTCTTAACACCGATATCACATTAGACAAGAAATATCTTCACTCCCCTATCACAATCACCTCTGAAGTCTTCAACGCAATCGCTTAGCTGCACAGTCCAACTTTGCACGATGCTTCACCAACCAATCCATGCCTAAAATAATATCAAATTCCCCGAATGGCAATTCCATTAAATTTGCAGGAAAAATGACCCCTTGAACTTCTAAAGGCACGTCCTTGAATAACTTATCCACCCTAACTGAATGCCCTAGTGGGCTCAAAACCCTCATTTCACTCGCAGTGTTCTCAAACTAAATACCCTACAACTCGGACACAACGCACTTGACATACGAATGTGTAGATCCAATGTCAATTAAAGCAACATATGGCAGACTATATATAAAAAAAGTACCGGTTATGACATCAGGGTCGTCACCATCCTCTCGACGGTGTACGGCATAGACCAAAGCTGGTTGTCTCGCCTCAGTATTACCAGTACCCCTGCCCGATGTTCCATGCCCTCGTCCAAACCCATTTCCTCCTCTTGGCTGTCCACGACCTCTCAACGGTGGACCACCTCTCCCTAGCTGAACATGACCCTGTCTTGCAGCTTGCATCTGAGTAGGCCTCTGAGGGCAAGTCTTAACCTGATGCCCTGTGGACCCACATCTGAAACACGCCCCAATCCTTTTCCAGCACTCACCTAAATGAGATCTTCCACAATCAGTGTAGGGCTGCGGTCTCATAGCAACCACAGGATCTCCAGCTCGGACTGGCCTATCAAATCTGACCCTCTTATCAGGTCTACCTGCTAAACCTGAGGACCTAAAATCCCTTTTACTTCTGCCCCTATCTCTCTCCCGATTCTGGCGCTTAGAGCGCTTCACGTTCTCAGCAATCTTTGCTTTCTCAACAAGAGCAGCAAAATCTCGCTCCCTCTACGGAGCTATCAGAACTCTCAACTCATCACGAAGGCCATCCTCAAAATGCACAAAGTGTTCGTATTCTGTCGCAACTATCCCACGAGCATAACGACTCAACCGCAGAAACTCCGCCTCATATGCCGCCACAGTCCTATTCCCTTGAATCATGTTTAGAAATTCCTTCCTTCGGGCGTCCACATAACTTGCGCCCACATACTTCCCTTGAAAGGACGCCTTAAAGAAATCCCACGTCAGACGGTTAGCTTGTGTACCTTCCCTCACAGTGAGCCACTATTGGTAAGCCTCATCTAGTAGCAACGACACTGCCCCCTTCAATTTTTGCTCGACGATACAGTCTAGATCATCCATTATCCGCTCTATAGCTTCTAACCAATATTCTGCCACGTTCAGGGCTACCCCAGAAACACCCCTAAAAATTTCTGCCCTATTGGATCGGAGTCGCTCAGAAATAGACCCCCGAGCCACTGATCCCGTACTTTCTGAATCCCCTTTTCAGCCCTCAATGCTGACACCACATTAGACAAATAGTCCCTTCGTTCACCCATCATCATAACCTTCTCACCTTCCGTGGTCTTTAGCACCATTCGCTTAGCAGCACAATCCAAAGTCGCCTTATGCTTAACTAGCCAGTCCATTCCCAGAATGAGATCAAACTCTCCGAACGGTAACTCCATCAGATCTCTAGAAAAAATCCTACCTTGAGTTTGTAAGGGTACATCCCTATACAGTTTGTCTACCCTAACAGAGTGACCTAAAGGACTTAGCACCGATACCCCACTCACAATCTTCTCAGAGCGTACACCCAACGACCCAGATATGGCACATGCAACATAGGAATGAGTAGATCCAATATCCACCAAAGCAGTATACGGCATGCTAGAAACTAAAAACGTACCAGTTATTACGTTAGGTGCATCGCCCTCCTCACGACGACAACCTGCATACACCAACGCTGGCTGTCGAGCCTCAGCATTTCTGGCACCTTTGCCAGGTGCCCCTCGTCCTCGACCATTTCCATTTCCTCCCCTTCCTTGTCCACATCCACGTGGTGGTTGTGGTCCACCTCTCACGGTTTGAGCAACCCTCTATTCGGTAACTTGAACCTGATCAGCTCTCTGAGGACAGTCTTTAACTCTATGCTCCATAGATCCGCATCGAAAACAAGCACCAGAACTTTTCCTACACTTACCCAAGTGTACCTTACCACAGTCTCTACAGATTGGTGGTCTAACCACATTCACCGGAATTGCTCGAATTGGCTCCTCCACTCTAGTCCTTTTGACATTCTTATTTGCTCCACCCGAAGGTCTGAAATCCCTCCAAAAATGGTTCCGATCTTTCTCACGATTCTGCCTCTCAGTACGCTTCACCTCCTCAGCTATCTTAGCTTTTTCCACTAGAACCACGAAATCACGCTCCCTCTGCGGAGCAATCAGCACCTTAAGATCATCTCTGAGTCCATCCTCAAAGTGAACGCTATGCTCATACTCCGTAGTGACTATTCCCACAGCATACTGGCTTAGCCTCAGAAATTCAGCCTCGTACTCCGCAACTGACTTATTTCCTTGAACCAGATTCAGGAATTCCTTCCTGCGGGCATCCATATAACTCGCCCCAACATACTTCTCTTTAAAGGCCATCTTAAACAGATTCCAAGTGACCCTATCAGCTGGGGTTCCATCTCTCATGGTGAGCCACCACTGATAAGCCTCATCTCGCAGCAACAATATGGCCCCCTTCAGCTTCTGCTCCACAGAGCAGTCCAAGTCATCCATAATTTATTTTGTGGCCTCCAACCAATATTCTGCCACATTCGGGGCTACACCAGATACGCCCCTAAAGATCTCTGCTCCGTTAGCCCGGAGTCGTTTAGAAATCGATCCTCGAATCCCGTTACCCGAACTTGCCCCGGTAGCCCTTTCTAGAACACGAAACATAGCCTGCGACAGGGCGTCATCCCCGGCACCATGATCATGAGACTCCACTTCAGTTGCCGGTGGTACTGGTGCCTCCGCTGTCGGTATATGCCCAAAAGACGCAGTTCCTACTCGAGCACCACCTCGTCCACGGCCTCTTCCACGAGCTGCTTGCGTACTCATATCGTATTATCTGTTTTATGAATTTTATGCATTAATTTCAGCATTCCAGTGATTATTACAAATGTTTTATGATTCAGTATTTTAGATTTGGTTTTTCGCAGAATCGATGTCTAGCTACAGTTTCAGTCTTTTATCAAGTTTTCCTATGGTTTCAGTAGCATCCTATCTAGAGTATTCTAGAAGGGTTTTAGTACAGACAGATAATTCAAAATATATTCAAAAAAGTTCAGAATACTTACAGACTTGGGTCGAAGATTCGGAATGCCACTCAAAGATCCAGATTTTGAAAATAGAGTTTTACAATCTTTATAGAACTTTTATTTTCGAAAACCTTTATTTTTTTTGTAAACCCATTCCATAGTCGAGTTGTTGCAACTTGGCTCTGTTACCACTAAATGTAACACCCCAAACCAGGCCTAGACGTTATGACCGGATCCGATGTGCCACATCGAAGCCTTCAAAACATTCCGTATCACTTAGTTTAGAAAACTTAGTTAGTGTTTTAAAAGATACCTTTTTAAATAGATTAAAGTGAATGGAAGCTGTGCACCAGGTAGGAAACTGGAAAAGAGGAGGTGAGTCCGTCGGACTGCTTAAGTACCAAGCTCCCTTCGGATCTAATCCTAGACATGCACACCGCCATTGTCACACTCTAACATCACGCATATTTTTAAGAAACCCATTTGATTAAGTCCATCTTAGAAAAGTGATTAATTCTTGAAAAACCATCTGCTTAGCAGAAGCTTTACTTGTGATCGTGTTATTTTGAAATCAATTATTGTTTTGGAAAATGCGCCCTAGAACTAATCTACTTTGATAGTTAAAGTATATCATTTTCATCATAATAAAATGTAAATCAAAACCATAAAAATAAATAAGCGGCCTTATTACGTTTAAAAACCCAAAATCGTAAACGAAAATAAAAGGACGTCCAGTTCACCAGAAAGAAACCAAGTTTGTAGAAACATGTGGCCACTCCGAACCCCTCACGGCTCCAAGCCAACTATGGTTGGGGATCACCTGCGTGGATAAAACAAAGGGGTGAGTTTGGGAAACTGAGTGTGTAAATAAACCCAACCATAGCCTAAATCAGTTCAAACCACAGAAACAGAATAAATTGGCCTTAGCCCAAAACAGAATTCAGAATAAAGCCCATAGGCCCATAACAGATCAGAACAGATATTACATGCCTATGCAAAAACCCAACCCATATCCAACCATGTACACCCCCATACCACCCTTTCACTATGTGGGGAGACTACTCGACCCACTCAACTGCTACACACCACAGAAATATGCAGCATGGCTGCCAGAACAGATAATGTGACCGAGTCACCAGAAACAAATAATTGTGGCTGAGCCACCAGAACAGATATATATGTGGCAGAGCCACCAGATCAGATAATTTGTGGCATAGCCACCAGGATGCTTCCTCCATAATATAACCCATGTCCCCATGCAATAGATATTCATTCATGGCATACATCATACAAATTTAAATCATCATACTTTTTAGACAAAATTAACCCTAGGGGTATAAAGGTCATTTTACACCTAGGGGTATCATGGTAATTTTCAATACAAAGGGGTATTCTAGTAATTTAGATATCTTAGGGTTTTCATGCATATTTCTACCATTTACGTGCAATCAGAAACACTTATCGCAAGATACTTCATCGAATGGGCCGTTGGCCCATTAACCGATTTTTGGCCCACTAAGCCCAAAATATCAATAATGCACGAAATTGCGCGTACTGTAGTTTTATCACTTCAGATTACCAGAATTATTAACCCATTTATCTTACGAGCATTCGTACACTCGTAAGTTCCCAAAATACCGGCTTTTCAGCATTTCGACTTTTCGGCTTTTGCCGATCTAGTATATGAGAGGGTGTCAGTTACACACCTGTTTCGTGACGACTGCTACTAAGATCCCTTACGATGCCCTACAATGGATTACCACAATTCTTAGATTGCAAGCTATAGCACTAATCTCAATATTCACTTACCTATATTCGAACCATGTCCCCAAAAGCCTTAAAAACCTTACCTTTTTGCCAAAAACCAATGACTAGATCCAAGTCTGGTTGCTCAAAAGATCCAAGCCTTCGATCCAACACTTAAGAAGACACTAATAACCAAAAGAAATCATCGGTTAAAGACCCTTAAAGCCCTATGCCCAAATCGATAGCCTCCCTAGATTTTAGGGACTTTGGCTTTTTCCAAAGTTGTAAAATAAGACTAGATCTGAAGTGATGAGCACTTACCACTTATTCCTTTCTGATTTCTACATAAATCTGATGTAGATTTATCCTCTAAATGATGGTAGAACTCGAATCCAGGAGATTTGAAGTTTCAGCTATAAGCCCCTAAATCTATGGTATTTTCGGCTTTTTAGGTGATGAAGAAGGTGATGATTTGAGGCTATAACCTTGAAGTAATGTTGCCGACAGATATTAAGGGTTTAGAGAAGAGGAATTTTGATCATAAAGGAATAAAAATATTGAAGAATTTGGCTTTGGAGAAATCACACAAGTAGTGAGTATAGCTTTCGGGATTTCGACTTTTTATGGCAATTGACTATGAGGGTTTAGAAACGTCTGAAGAAAAAGATGGAGATGAACAGGATGGTAAGAAGATTTGGCTATGGAGGAAAGAAGAAGAAAAAGAAAATGGATGAAGAGAGGAGAAAATAAAAGATGAGGAGAGCAGTCGAGAAAGCGGCACAAATTACCTAAATCTTTGAATTTATACTAGCACTAACCCTAGCCGAATTTTGCCTCCCTAAAGCTCCCCTTGGCCGGCAACTCTTGCTCCTCAAGAGTCTACTATTCGGCCAACACAGCTCTCTCCAATCAGCTCCTAAATCCTCTCCCTTATCCCTTCCTCACTTAATCTCCTGAGCAACTCCAACTCTTCCTAACAGTCTTTCACTTCAGTTCCATTACTTACCTTTCATACTCATAAAAATAATTCCCATAATATGATGTCATTGTGACTTGAACCTGGGTCCTCCCCAACATCCACACGCCACTTATAGCCTTCCCAGTGGCGTCACATGCCACTATGCTACTTGCTTCCTTGTGTTTTATTTTACACAATTAATACTTAAAAGCCCAGCTTACCAGAACCCCTTTTTCTTATAGAATTAAAATTAACTAAAACTACCAGATTTTAGCTTAAGCTTGGGCCTTCTAGAGGCCCACTAACATAATTAATCCTACCCAAGTAGACAAAACACAAAATATTAAATTTTACCAACATTTTTAGAATTTCCGAAAATTGAAGCGTTACACAACCTGCTCGATGTGTTATATGATCTCATACAGTCCAATAAACCTCAGACTCAATTTGCCTTTACAACCGAATCTGAGTACTTTCTTCCATGATGAGACTTTCAAGAAGACTTTATCTCCGATCTGAAACTCTATATCTTTTCGTTTCAAGTCTATATATGATTTTTGACGATCTGATGCTGCTTTCAGACTTTTACGAATCACTTTTACTTTCTGTTCAATTTCTCTGATTAAATGACCCCGTGTATCTTATTTTCACTGAGCTTAGTCCAGTACAATGGTGTACGACATTTATGATCGTACAAAGCCTCATAAGGTGTCATTTTGTTACTCGATCGAAAGCTGTTATTGTACGAAAATTCAATCAGAGGTAGGTATCATTCCTACGTACCTTCAAACTCGAGAATGCAACATCTCAACATATCCTCAAGTATCTGAATGATTCGCTTAGGCTGACCATTTATTTGCGGATGGAAAGTAGTGCTGAAATGTAATTTTGTACCTAGTGCATCTTGTAGTTTCTTCCAAAACCGCGATGTAAACCTCGGATCTCTATTCGAAACAATAGATATAGGCACACCATGTAATCTCACAATCTGAGAAACATACAATTCAGCCAGCTTATCAAGCAAGTAGTCTGTATGTATCTGAATAAAATGAGTCAATTTAGTCAATCTATCCACAACAACCCAGATTGCATCTTTCTTGCTCAGTGTCAACGGTAAACCAGATACAAAATCCATTGTGACTCTGTCCTACTTCCATTCAGGTATCATAATCGGCTGAAGCAATCCAGAAGGTACCTGATGCTCGGCTTTTACTTGTTGACAGACTAAGCATTTTGAAATAAAGTCAGAAATGTCTTGTTTCATACCATGCCACTAGTAAAGTTGTTTCAGATCCATTATACATCTTCATACTACTCGGGTGAACAAATAACTGACTGCTGTGAGCTTCATTCAGTTTCTAAATCTCAAACAGTCATCAGTATCAACTCAAAACTCTGAATCAGTATTTGAATCACATTGAGCTCGTTCTATTATCAACTCATTATCAACCTTCTGGGCATTACAAATTTGTTGAACAAATAGTGGTCTTGCCTCCAATTCAACTATTATCAAACCGTCATCTGACATAGCCATATGAGCATTCATTGCACGCAAAGCAAACAGTGATTTCTGGCTTAGAGCATTAGCAACAACATTAGCCTTTCCCGGGTGGTAGTCAATTACAAGCTCATAGTCTTTTAGTAAATCTAACTATTGACGTTGTCTCAAATTCAGATCTTTCTGAGTCATCAAGCATTTTAGGCTTTTGTGATCAGAATAAACATGACATTTTTCACCGAACAGATAGTGGCGCCAAATTTTCAACGTAAACACGATAACTGCCAATTCTAGGTCGTGTGTCAGATAGTTCTTTTCATGTGGCTTTAACTGTCTCGAGGCATAAGCTATAACTCTGCCTTCGTGCATCAAAACACAATCCAAACCATTGAAGGATGCATCACTATAGATAACAAATTCTTTACCCGATTCTGGCTGAACTAGCACTAGAGCTTCGGTTAAAAGGGCTTTCAACTGATCAAAGCTTTTCTGGCACTTTTCTGACCACTCAAACTTAACATCTTTTTGTAATAGCTTTGTCATCAGGGCTGCAATCATAGAGAAGCCTTTCACGAACCGTCGATAGTAACCAGCAAGTCCTAGGAAACTTTAAACTTCAGAAACATTCCTCAGGGGTTTCCAATCAAGTATAACTGAAATTTTACCCGGATCAACCCGAATACCCGATACTGATATAACATGGCCCGGAAAACTAACTTCGCTTAACAAAAACTCACATTTACTGAACTTCGCATACAACTGTTTATCTCGAAAAGTCTGTAATACAAGTCTCAGATGTTCGGCATGTTCGGTTTCATCACCGGAGTAGATCAAAATGTCATCTATGAACACAACCACAAACCAATCCAAGTACTGTCTGAAGATCCGATCCATCAAATCCGTAAAAATAGTAGGTGCATTAGTAAGTCTGAAAGGAATAACCAAAAACTCATAGTGTTTATACCTCATTCAGAAAGCAGTTTTTGGCATGTCGGAGTCTTTAACCCGCAACTGATAGTAGCCTGATCTCAAATCTATCTTCGAAAACACTGTAGCCTCTTTCAGTTGATCAAACAGATCATCAATCCATGGCAATAGATACTTATTCTTTATAGTCACCTTATTGAGCTATCTATAATCAATGCACATTCTCATAGTTTCATCTTTCATTTTCACAAACAGTACTGGTGCACTCCAAGGAGAGAAACTCAGTCGTGCGAAACCTCTATCTGTCAACTCTTGCAACTGAGCTTTCAATTCTTTTAATTCGGTAGGTGCCATTCTGTATGGAGCTATGGATATTAGAGTCGTCCCAGGCATTAACTCAATACCAAATTCTACCTTCGAATAGGTGGCAAACCCGGTAATTTTTCAGGAAACACATTCGGATACTCGCACACAACAAGTACTAATTTAATGTTTCTTTCGGCCACTTTACTATCAAGCACATATGCAAAGTAAGCTTCGCAGCCTTTTTTCACATATTTCTGAGCTAACATCGAAGAAATCACTGCTAGTAACCTATTCAGATCATTAGATTCAATCCAAATAATCTCATCATTCTGGCACCATAAATCAATAGTCTTTCTTTTGCAGTTTACAACAACATCATGCAAAGTCAACCAGTCCATACCCAAAATTATGTTGAACTCATCAAATGGCAATAACATCAAATCAGCTGGAAAAAATGAATCTCGAACCATCAAAGGACAATTCTTACACACATTGTCAACCATAACACACCGGCCCAAGGGGTTTGACACTTTAATCACAAATTCAATAGACTCAACAGGTAAAGTTTTACTGAATACTAATGTCACACACACATAAGAATGAGTAGAACCAGGATCAATCAATGCAATTACATTAGTATCATAAAGAGTGAATGTACCAGTAATAACATCTGGGGATGAAGCCTCCTCTCGTGCGCGAATAGCATAGGCTCTGGCAGGTTCACGAGCCTCAGATCTGACTGCTATATCTTTAGTCCCCCTCTGATTGCCACTTGTATTACCCGTATTTTTGGGTGGTCTACCTCAAGCTGTAGTATTACCCGACCTTGTATTCTGCACTGGATTTTCTTCCGCTAACTCTAGGTATTCACGAATATAATGATCCATCGATCCACATTTAAAACAAGCCCGATCACGCAATCTGCAACTGTCAGGATGTCATTTACCGCAATGTTTACACTCGGGTTGATTTGATCTGACATTACCCACATTAGCTACGGCGGTAGCTCTCGAACTTACAGGTGGTCTATTCTGATCACGTTTGGTATAACCCATATTAGCCTTTGAACGGCTAGAATCATCTCGGAACTTCTTTGATGCTGACTAAAATGACTTACTGAATGATCTCTTACATGAATCTCTAGCTTTAAAATCAGCTTTTCTCTTCTTTTTCCCGAGCTCTTCAGCTTTGCAGGCTCGCTCAACCAGTACCACGAACTCTTTTATTTCAATTATGCCAACTAGGAATTTAATGTTTTCATTCAGCCCATCTTCAAATCTTTTATACATTATGGCTTCGATCGAAACACACTCTCGGGCATACCGACTGAGTCTCACAAATTTTCGCTCATACTCTGTCACAGTCATTCAACCCTGTTTCAACTTTAGAAATTCTTTACTTTTTTGATCGATAAATCTCTGGCTAATATATTTCTTACGGAACTTAGTCTGGAAGAATTCCCAGGTCACCCGCTCTCTCGGAACCACCGATACTAGAGTATGCCACCAGTGATATGCTGTGTCTCGTAACAAAGATATAGCACATTTTAGACATTCATCCGGAGTACAAGAGAGTTCATCAAACACACGGATATTATTATCAAGCCAGAATTTTGCTCGCTCAGCATCATCATCATCAGTACCTTTGAACTCTTCGGCCCCATGTTTTTTAATTTTATCAACATGCGGCTTTTGTAATCTCAACGGGTCACTTACTTGAGGTATAGCAGGCATCGAATATGGATTAATCGGGGTAGAGGTTGTTGTGCAGCCGGGTTAGTCCTGATATACTGAGTAAACCAACCATTCATCATTTGGTAAAAGGATTGTCTAGCCTCTCCTTCCTGGTTACTCGAAATCGGTCAAGAATCAGCCGATGCTGTCCCTTTCTTGGGAGCAGGCGCTACACTCTTGACATCATCAGCTACAGCTCTGTCGGGATACATTTACTATATGAAAACACATTTTCAAATGTTAGAAGTCATTACACTATCGCCGTTTATAATATGGCATGTATACCTTGTAACACCCCTAGCCCGCCTCCGTCTCCGGAGGAGTTAAGAATGTTACTAAGTAAGCCTTAGTTTCATTTCTAAATATCAACCATATAAATAAAACATTCGAGCATTATCGATCACATTCATAAACACTTTCATCATTTATAAAAAAAAAAAATTTCAAGTTGACTAAATAAGCCATTTGCGTATGGCTATTCATATATATACATCACCAAAAGGTACTAAGTCAAATTACAAAGTCGATCCTATACATGCCATTATCACAACTTAATCAAAAATGTACCAAAAAGCTTAGATAGTGTGGTTGACTTCGACTTTGGAACTTCCGAATCCGATGGATGACGAGCAAAATCTATAAAATAGAGAAGCAAAACAAAAGAATAAGCATTTCAATGCTTAGTAAGCTTTAAGTAATGAAATCATCTAAGAAATTGGCATATTAATATCAAATCTATATGAATCACCTTGGGCGAATCCAAACATAACGAAGGTGCTTCCTTATCGATCATATCATAAAGGAAAAATCAATACGTTCATCTATTCTTTTAATTTATAACCGAATACGATCTTCCCTAATTTTTGAGACAACTCTCATGCATGTATATATATAGCCTACTAGTGATGTTGAAATCGCCTAAGATAGTACTCATACCTTCTAATCCAATAATAAACATTCAAAGGATTTTAAACGATAGTTTAAGCATAATTGCCGACTTTCGAAACACGAAATATAACAATCAATCATATCTTTAACAAAAGCATTTACTTACTTGATCACTTCACGTTAAATTGTACTTATACTTGGAATTAACTTGACATGCATTATATAAATTCACTTGTGCATACTTACGGTTTATCCACCCAATTAATAGGCGTGAAGACGTCCTTGTGAACTAAACCGAATCTTAGAAGCGGCTCGAAGCCCTTCGAGACTAAGCTCGGTTTGCGCTGCTGGCTTAAAGGCCCTTGAAACTAAATTCGCAATAACATCGTGCAGAGCCGCTTCGGAACTAAGTCCGGCTTTAACGATGGCTTAAAGCCCTTCGGAACCAAGTCCGGTTTTTAACACTGGCTTATAGCCCTTCGAGACTTAGCTCGGTTTCAAACCTTGATCAACAATCATACATTCACACATTTAAACAACACTTTGATATTTGAATACAATTTCAGCATGCTTTCTAACCATTTTACAATTAATTCACTAGTCATAACAAATGACATATTCTCGTTTCATTATTAGGAAACTTTCTATTATCATGCGATTACAAACAAGTATTTTACCTATTTATTTGATCATACGATGCAAGCAAGACCATTACGTCATAATTTATTCATCATAAACATAATTTGATAATTTCTATGTCTAAATATAAGTTATATTCCATTACTCAAAGACTTACCTTGTATCTTTACAGGCAAGTTCAAGGTTGGCTATTCCACGACTTTAGCTTTTCCCTTATCCGAGGTTGCCCCTCTATGCTCTTGAGCTTAATCAATAAATTTTAAACTAACCATTAATAAATTACTCAAGTATTACTTTCAGAATATAGCACACATATATATATTTGAATTTCACACATACAACTTATAGTAAGCTTATAAAAATCAATAAGCAATTCATTAGTAAATCACAACTTCCCTATAAGCTGAATTACAGAGCAACAGTCATTAATTTACTTATAACTTGAGCTACGAAACTCCAAATCAAAGACCGTAAATTTTACTCGAAAATAGACTAATTTATCTTTTAGCCATAAAATTTTCATAATTTTTAGTCTAGCCAATCACTACCAGATTTTTCTTAAAGTTCACCCTGTTTCACTGCTTGACTAAACTGACCATTCTTCGATACGAATCAGATTTCTCATTGTACAAAATTCAAAATGTGTTCTAACTTATTTCATTTGAAACTAGACTCATTAAGGAATCTAAGCATATAAATTTTATCCTAAGGCCATTTTTGTACAATTTATACTGATTTTATAAAGACAGAACAGGAAATCTATTAGTCATTTCGACTCAACCTCACAATATTTCAAATATCTCAAAATCGGTAGATCATTTGTTTCTATAGCTTCCTCTGCAAGAAACTAGACTCTTCAAGCTTTAAAGACATAATTTATCCAGCTTCTAACTCAACTTCTACAAATTATGGTGATTTTCCAAATCCACCTTACTGTTGCTGTCCCCAAGCAGTTTAATACTAGCTCACTCTTTCAAACATCCCTTGCATACATTTTATTTTAGCATGTATATTAACAATCGAATTCATCAATTAATTATCTACTAATTCACTTCAACATTCTCAATACAACACATGGTGTTCAAGCCATTTTTCAAGTTCAAAATTCGGTTAATACTCATATATATATACACTAGCAATCAATTACTAACATTTGCATTTCACCTTAATAACTAACTTATCAAACCTTATTTCAACCTACAATTGTTCTTAACACAATTTAAGCATCCTCTTCATTCCATCCATTAACAATGTATACATTACCCAAATACCTAAAATCACATTCGGCCAAGGCATACAATTTGTTAGCCGATTCTTTTCTATTTAGCAACTAATGCCCAATGTGCTCATTTGTTAAACTCTCATTCACCTATGTACTATTTTCCAACCAAATAACATGAACAATAACCCTTTCATGAACATCTTTCTCTTAACCAATTTCTCATGATACCAACAAAAATTCAAGGTTTGGACATGGGTTAACTTAGAAACTTAGTAACTAACTCAATACATTCAACAATTTCAAAAGCTATTAAGAATTCCATACCTTAACCAAGACTAGGTGTGACCAAATGCTTGTTTTTTTCCCTTCCCCTTTCTTCTTAGTTTCGGCCAAGGAAGCTAAAAGATGAATACAATTTTTTTTTTCTTTCTTTGTTTTATTCATCTAATTAATTAACTCTATTTTTATTTATTTATTTGCTATTTTTTTTATACTACTAATACATTATTTTATTAATATAACAAACACATAATGCTTATCATCATTGTCATGGCCGGCCACTATTCTTAAGTGGGGAAAATTGACATGCAAATACACTTTTTTGACATTGTACACTATTAGGTCCTTATACATTAACCTATCACATTTCAAAAGTGTCACACCTAAGTCCTATTGAATAAATTCACATGCAAATGACCAAATCAAAGCTTGAAACTTTCACACTTGTATTTAATCACTTCATAAACATGAAATATAACTTATAATTATTTTTATAGCTCGGTTCTGTGGTCCCGAAACCACTTCCCGACTAGGGTCAAATTAGGGCTGTCACATAGCTAGACCCACACGCGCTACATTAGTCCTAGAATAGACTAAACTGTAGCTCTGATACCAATAAAATATAACACCTCTAACCTGAATCCGTCGTCGAAATGGGGTTAAAAGACATTACCGAATAATTCACAACTTAAGGTAGAAAGAGAAAATTTTTCCTTACTATGATTTTTTTTAAAAGAAAATAAGTTCAACTAAATAAATCATATATACACCTCTTTTGTAATATTCAAATATTAATTTTTATATTACAAACCATCATAGCAAATCTCATATACAATTATTAAAACATTTGAACTCTTATACCAAATCATGATATTAAATCAACCCAACTTGGCAATCTGAAATATACTATTATAAGTTATTATTTGGGTAAAATATATAAATTGAACTACAACTCAGTCACATACCAAATTTATTTATGCATAGATCTTACATAAATTAATTACATATTATCATAATCCATCCAAGTTATTACCTTACAACCGAGAGGTTATGCTAAAAACTATATACACATATATAATATTCACATTACCAGCTAATGCCTTACACCATTACCGAAACATAAAATGTCTCAAGTTGGATGCAATGTGGGATTCCATGATGAGGGCACATCCATAATAATTCTTTGTACCTTTCCCATGCCTCATACAAGGACTCATCATCCATTTGTTGGAAAGCAGTGATCTCGTTCCTCAACCTAGCATTCTTGCTAGGCAGGAAATACTTCATAAAGAATTTTTCTGCTAACTCTTGCCATGTGGTAATTGAGTTTGGTGGCAATGAGTTCAACCAGGCTCGAGCTCTGTGTACACAGTCGTTATCAAGTAATAAGTAAGTATTGAGTTATCATCCCCACAGGGATTGTATTCATGCTAAGTCACTCAATTTTAAAAATATTATTTACAACTTGGTAAATAGAAACACAATTTGATTTGGAAGTATTGATTAAAACTATGTAAAATTAATCTAGATGCAATGATCCCTAATGTGATTTATCCTAACATGCAACTATATGAATGAAATAGATTTTAGCAGAATTAGCACAATAAGCAACAATTATAACATAAATACGCTAGGACAATTACTTTAATTGAACTCAAATTATTATCAACATGCTTATCAATATTCAGAAAAACATTTCATGGAAACTAGATCTTTCATGAGTTTGGAAACCACATTAGGTCCTTTCGGAATCACTTACTGAGTAAATACGGATTTTACTGGTCCTTATTTATTAAGGGTTTCTTAGTATTCATGCGAGGTAACAGGGAGATGCTAGGTTTGCAATAGTTTAATCACACAAATCCTAAAACTATGCAGATAACAAAACTTGATTAGGGTTGTTATGCAATGTAACGCCCCCACGGACAAGACCAACGCCGGAATCGAGCTTGAGGTGTTACCGAACATAATTTGTCAATTTAAGTACTTCGAATCATTTGTTTCTACATTCACAGCTTTCTAGCTATCTGCATCACAGTTACAAGAAAAATCATATCTCGAGTTACGAAACTCGAAATCAAGATCCGTAAATTTTCCCTAAATCTAGACTCATATATCTATTTACTAATTTTTTTCTAGAATTTTTTGTTGGACCAATTAGTACAGTTTATTAGTTAAAATATCCCATGTTTCAGGGTTTGACTGCTCTGACCTCTGTGTATTACGAATCAGATATCTCTCTATACAAAATTTCAATGACTATGAGATTTGTTTCTTTTAAAACTATACTCAATAAGGAATCTGTACATGTAAATAAAAACTTATAATTATTTTTGTAATATTTATTATAAATTTTTAAAGTCAGAACAGGGGATCCAGAAATCATTCTGGCACTGTTTCACAAAAGTTTAAATATATCATAAAATATAATTTAAATGCCTGGTTTGTTCAATCCACATGAAAATAGACTCATTAAGCTTCAATTTCATAACTTACTCATCATTTAGTTCCACTTATACTATTTTTAGTGATTTTTCAAATTCATGTCATTGCTGCAGCAATATTCTGTTTTAAGGCAAGTTTCATCTTTCCATGAATTTTTTTATGAACTAGATAACCTATTAAACTTCCATGATATCAAACATGATCTAATTAGCCATCACCATGACTTATCAATATCAAGCATTATCTCAACCAAACATGGCCATATCATAAAATTATTTACACAAAATAGGTACATTGCTATAGATGCCATACTTAAGTTTTACAAGCCATTTACCAATAGAAATCCTTCGGATAGTGTGATCGAAACTTCGACCTGTCCCGATTCCCGAGCTGACTTGTTCAAAACTACAATGAATGAAAAGGAGGGAGTAAGCATAAATGCTTAGTAAGTTCATATGCAAATAACAAGTAACATAACAATACAATTATACCAAACAACCTTAGCATGGCATCACCAAAACATATATCACATTTCTAAACATCATTTATCATCTTACCACTTTATCGTTGTTGTATCTATTTTCAACCCGAGGGTTAAGTACATACCTGTCCAAAGTGACCATTTCACAACACTTACCAAAACGTCACTTGCATCTTAAGTGTTCTTCCATTTCATAGAAATTTTCACCCGTTGAACACATCGGAATATAACTCGAATACACGGATAATTTGTACATAAGTGCCACATATGTAACCAAGCAATCATGTAACCCGCCCATAAGTGAACTCGAGCTCAACTCAATGAGCTCGGGCGTTCACATCCATAAGTGAACTCAGACTCAACTCAACGAGTTCGGATGCCTAGTTTGTAACATCCCGAAATAGGGCCTAAACGGAACACTGGTTGCGAAACCATAAATCTGAGGTAGAAAAATTTATTTTATTATTATTTTGAGGTCTATGATATGTTTGCATGATTGTGTGAAAAGTTCGTGAAGAAATTCTATGCATAAAGTACTTAATTTGAAATTAGGGACTAAATTGAATAAATTGCAAAACTTGTGTTCTAGAAGTATTTTGCATAAAATTGAATTAGATTATTAATTAGAGGTCCTTAAAGAGTAATTTTACCAATTTCTAAGTCTATGGACAAAAATTAGGACATGGAAGGAATTTTTGAAAGTTTAGTAGTAAGGGCATTTTGGTCATTTAGTTATTAAAATGAATTAAAAACAAAATTAAAAGCCAATTTTTTTCCATCTTCTTCATTAGGACGAAATTTCAAGGGTTCTCCATAGCTACGGTTTGTTTCAAGCTTTCAAGCTCCATGGTAAGTGATTCCAAGCCCCGTTTTTAATGTTCTTTACGTTTTCGGAGTCCCGGTTGCTCGATAAAGCTTATGCTAGCAATAATTTAAGTTAGGGTTCATATTTGGAAAAATACCCATAGGTGAAATTTGTGTATTTTGGTGTTTTATGATAGAATATGAGGTTTTAAATTATGTTAGACAACTTGTACTACTCGGTTTTAAGCAAAAACGAGTAAAAGGACTTAATCGGTAAAAATACCTAATAGTCATAAGTGCTTGTTAGAGTATGAATTTGATGCTGCCATAGAAGGGAAAAATGACCAGCATGTCATGAAACATAAGAAAATAGGCTGAAGTTTAATTTACGAGCTTTGGGGCAAAAGTGTAAATATGCAAAAGTTTAGGGGCAAAATTGTAATTTTGCCAAAATATGATTTTAGGTCAATTTGAATAATTTGAGTCCTAATTAGTCTATATTTTAAATTATAGAGCAAGGAAAACTGAAATTCAAGCTAAAATGGAGAAAATACCAACTTGTGGATGAAATGGTAAAAGTAGCTATTTTTGCATACGAGGTAAGTTCTGATAAATAAATGCGATATTCTTTTATTTTACATTATTATTGTAAATTTACAGCATTTATATACTTATTTTATGAGAATATTTGAAGTCGAATTAAAAGCGAAGAAGCCCGTTTGAACCTTAGGAATGTTAGGATATTGGGGTTGTGAAAGACAGACGGAGATGAGAAATGAGCCATGTAAGTCCATATTAGATTTATGGCTTTGGAGATAGGATTGAGCCATGTAAGTCCATATCAGATATATGGCTTTGGAGACAGGAATGAGCCATGTAAGCCCATATTATTATATATATATATGGCATTGGAGGCGGGAATAATTCATGTAAGTCTATGTCGAAGGCGTGGCATTGGCGAGGATATTGATAGACAGAGGAGCGACCCGGTATCCTTAGTATTACGAGTGGTTCAATGGGTCATTGTACACGTTAAATTACAGTGAATTATCAGCAAAAGGGAAGGTAGATTATATTTATGAATAGTGAAAGGTCAGGTAAGAAAGAAGTTTTTATCTAGCCACTCGGGGATCGAAGGAAACGTCCGAGACCCGATCACACTATCGAAGGAATCACATTGGTATAGTTAGACGTTTAGTTTTGTGTATGGCATGTATAGGAACTTGGTTTCTTTTGATATGATATGATCAATGAATGATGTGTAAATACTTGCTAGTGATTAGCTAATAGAATGGCTGATGATATACATGTTTAATTGTATGTATGAATAAGTAGTAACTATCACATGAAAACTAAGAAAAATGTGAAAGTAACATAAAAACAGATTCAAGTATCAGAAATAATGTGATTTTGAAAAATCACTAAAAATCGTAGAGACATTTTTTGATGGTGAATAATATATGAAATTAAATCTTATTATGTCTATTTTCTTATGGAATAAGCAAAACAGGTAAAGGTCTTATATTTTATGAGATATTTGAGTTTTAGTGAAACAGGGTCAGAGAAAATTCTAGATCCCCTGTTTCAAATTTGGAAATTCACCATAAATTGTACAAAAATAATTAGGTGGTTTAATTTATATGGTTAGAATCCTTATTGAATCTAGTTTTAATAGAAACAAATGGTACAGTTATATTAATTTTTTATAGGGAGAAAAGTGGTTCGAAGTAAGTAGAGGTCAGTGCAGTCGAATTCTGAAACAGGGGTAACTTTAACTAATAAACTGTACTAATTGGCTAAGTCAAAAATTCTATAAAAAAATTAGTAGATAGATATATGAGTCTAGTTTCAGGAAAAATTTACGGATCTTAATTTCGAGTTTTGAAACTCGATAAATGAATTTTTAAGCAGCTATGACGCAGAAAAACAGTTTATTCCGAAAATTAAAATAAGTGGTTTAGAGTTGTTTAAAAGGTAAGATAAGTTTAGTAACACCTCAAGCTTGACTCCGGTGACGGTTTCGGGCGTGGGGGCGTTACATTTATTGGTATCAGAGCAGGTTTAGTCGGTTCTCGGAACAGTTAGTGTGAGTAAATGTCTAGCTATACATGCCATACCTGTATTTTGATAGTGTGACGACTCCTGACGATTTTTAAATATTTTGTTTTATTGTAATGGATCCCGAGCGAGCTGGTGATGATGATGTAGAAAGTAATGCGCCTGCTCCCGCGGAAGGGGTAGCGCCATCTGAGAATAGGCCGATGTGATTAATCGAGGAGGAGTGACTCGAGAAGCTCTCTTCCAAGCTTTGAATAATTGGTTTGCCGAAGTTCGCTGCACGAATCGGTAGTTAGACCTCCACCCCTCATGACTCTCAAAGCTACCCATGTAGCTCAAGCTTGATCACAAGTACAATGATAAGAGAAAAGCCACCATTGATAGAATCGGAAACAAAGGCGAGAAGAGTTCCGAGCAACAAAACATGATGATGCAGAAAGAGCAAAATTTTGGTTAGAAAATACTATCGTAGTCTTTGATGAATTATCTTGTACACCCGAGGAATGTATGAAATGTGTAATATCACTTCTTAGAGACTCACCTACTACTGGTGGAAGACACTTGTATCATTGTACCAAAGGAGAGGATCACTTGGGATTTCTTTCGGGAGGAATTTCGTAAAAGTACATCATCGGGGTTTATTGACTGTAAGAGAAAGGAATTCTGGAATTGAAACAAGGTAATATGACGAATCGATGAGATTGTGCATAAATTATCAGCAACTTAACAAGGTAAAAAGAAAGAACAAGTATCCATTGCCTAGAATTGATGATCTGTTTGATCAATTGAAGGAGCTACTTGTGTTTTCCAAGATAGATTTGAGATCCGGATACTATCACTATGCGAGTTAAAGAGTTAGATGTCCTGAAGACTCGCTTTTCCGGACTAGGTATGGTCATTATGAGTTCCTTGTGATGCCATTTGACTTGACTAATGCTCCTGCCATTTTCATGGACTTAATGAACCGAATTTTTAGACCGTACTTGGATAAGTTTGTAGTTGTGTTCATTGATGATATCTTGATTTATTCTCATGATGAGACTGAGCATGCAGAGCATTTGAGAACAGTTTTTCATATTCTGAGAGATAATCAGTTGTATGCCAAGTTCAAGAAAAGTGAATTCAGTTACGAGAAGTTGGTTTTCTAGGACATATTGTCTCAGGTGAAGGTATTAAGGTTGATTCGAGCAAGATTTCAGCCATTGTTAATTGGAAACCTCCTAGAAATGTATCAGAAGTTAGAAGTTTTCTTGGTCTTGCCGGATATTATAGGTGATTTGTAGAGGGATTTTCCATGATAGCTACCCCATCGATAAAATTGTCTGCGAAAGGATATCAAGTTTGAATGGGTGAGAAGTGTGATCGAGAGTTTTGACAAGTTAAAAGTATTATTGACTAAAGCTCCTATTTTAGTACAACTAGAACCAGTAAGGAGTTTGTGATTTTACAAAGTGATGCGTCCATGAATGGACTTGGTTGTGTACTTATGCGGGGAAGGGAAGGTAATTGCTTATGCCTTTAGACAGCTAAAGCCACATGAGAAGAACTATCCGATACATGATTTAAAGCTAGTTTGCCATTATTTTTGCGTTGAAGATTTGGAGACATCATTTGCATGGTGAGAAGTGCCACATATTCACCGATCACAAAAGTTTGAAATTGAAGCAAAGAAGATGGCTAGAGTTGATTAAAGATTATGAGCTAGTGATCAATTATCACCTGCAGGTATGTGTGTACCAAGAATGATGAGCTTATTCGAAAGATCTTACAGAAGCACATAGTAGTTTTTGTCTATTCATCCAGGTAGTACAAAGATGTATAATGATTTGAAGAAATGTCTTGGTGGGTAGGAATGAAAAGGGACATTTCAGACTTTGTTTCTAGATGCTTGATCCACGCCAGGATTGCCATTTACATCGAGAAAGAAAGATGCGGTATGGGTTGTGATTGATAAGTTAACGAAGTCGGCTCATTTTATCCTAGTTCGTATGGATTTTTCACTTGACAAGTTGGCCGAGTTGTATATATTTCAGAGATAGTCGACTGGGTAGACGAGGCTACATGGGAACTCGAAGAGGCTATGCAAAACAGACCCAAATCTCTTCATTGTGTAAGATTTTTGGGGACGAAAATCCCCTAAAGGGGAGAAATGTAACATCCCGAAATAGGGCTTAAACGGGCAGTGGTTGCGAAACCACAAATCCAGAGGTAGAAAAATTTATTTTATTATTATTTTGAGGTCTATGATATGTTTGCATGATTGTGTGAAAAGTTCGTGAAGAAATTCTATGCATAAAGTACTTAATTTGAAATTAGGGACTAAATTGAATAAATTGTAAAACTTGTGTTCTAGAAGTATTTTGCATAAAATTGAATTAGATTATTAATTAGAGGTCCTTAAAGAGTAATTTTACCAATTTCTAAGTCTATGGACAAAAATTAGGACATGGAAGGAATTTTTGAAAGTTTAGTAGTAAGGGCATTTTGGTCATTTAGTTATTAAAATGAATTAAAAACAAAATTAAAAGCCAATTTTTGTCCATCTTCTTCATTAGGACGAAATTTCAAGGGTTCTCCATAGCTAGGGTTTGTTTCAAGCTTTCAAGCTCCATGGTAAGTGATTCCAAGCCCCGTTTTTAATGTTCTTTACGTTTTTGGAGTCCCGGTAGCTCAATAAAGCTTATGCTAGCAATAATTTAAGTTAGGGTTCATATTTGGAAAAATACCCATAGGTGAAATTTGTGTATTTTGGTGTTTTATGATAGAATATGAGGTTTTAAATTATGTTAGACAACTTGTACTACTCGGTTTTAAGCAAAAACGAGTAAAAGGACTTAATCGGTAAAAATACCTAATAGTCATAAGTGCTTGTTAGAGTATGAATTTGATGCTGCCATAGAAGGGAAAAATGACCAGCATGTCATGAAACATAAGAAAATAGGCTGAAGTTTAATTTACGAGCTTTGGGGCAAAAGTGTAAATATGCAAAAGTTTAGGGGCAAAATTGTAATTTTTCCAAAATATGATTTTGGGTCAATTTGAATAATTTGAGTCCTAATTAGTCTATATTTTAAATGATAGAGCAAGGAAAACTGAAATTCAAGCTAAAATGGAGAAAATACCAACTTGTGGACGAAATGGTAAAAGTAGCTATTTTTGCATACGAGGTAAGTTTCTGATGAAATAAATGCAATATTCTTTTATTTTACATTATTATTGTAAATTTACAGCATTTATATACTTATTTTATGAGAATATTTGAAGTCGAATTAAAAGCGAAGAAGCCCCGTTTGAACCTTAAGAATGTTAGGATATTGGGGTTGACAGGACAGGACAGGACAGAAATGAGCCATGTAAGTCCATATTAGATTTATGGCTTTGGAGATAGGATTGAGCCATGTAAGTCCATATCATATATATGGCTTTGGAGACAGGAATGAGCCATGTAAGCCCATATTAGATATATATATATGGCATTGGAGACAAGAATAATTCATGTAAGTCCATGTCGAAGACATGGCATTGGCAGGATATTGATAGACAGGAACGACCCCAGTATCCTTAGTATTCCGAGTGGTTCAATGGGTCATTGTACACGTTAAATTACAGTGAATTATCAGCAAAAGGGAAGGTAGATTATATTTATGAATAGTGAAAGGTCAGGTAAGAAAGAAGTTTTTATCTAGCCACTCGGGGATCGAAGGAAACGTCGGAGACCCGATCACACTATCGAAGGAATCACATTGGTATAGTTAGACGTTTAGTTTTGTGTACGGCATGTATAGGAACTTGGTTTCTTTTGATATGATATGATCAATGAATGATGTGTAAATACTTGCTAGTGATTAGCTAATAGAATGGCTGATGATATACATGTTTAATTGTATGTATGAATAAGTAGTAACTATCACATGAAAACTAAGAAAAATGTGAAAGTAACTTAAAAACAGATTCAAGTATCAGAAATAATGTGATTTTGAAAAATCACTAAAACTCGTATAGACATGTTTTGATGGTGAATAATAGATGAAATTAAAGCTTATTATGTCTATTTTCTTATGGAATAAGCAAAACAGGTAAAGGTATTATATTTTATGAGATATCTGAGTTTTAGTGAAATAGGGTCAGAGAAAATTCTAGATCCCCTGTTTCAACTTTGGAAATTCACCATAAATTGTAAAAAAATAATTAGGTGGTTTAATTTATATGATTAGAATCCTTATTGAATCTAGTTTTAATAGAAACAAACGGTACAGTTATATTAATTTTTTATAGGGAGAAAAGTGGTTCGTAGTAAGTAGAAGTCAGTGCAGTCGAATTCTGAAACAGGGGTAACTTTAACTAATAAACTGTACTAATTGGCTAAGTCAAAAATTCTAGAAAAAAATTAGTAGATAGATATATGAGTCTAGTTTCAGGAAAAATTTATAGATCTTAATTTTGAGTTTTGAAACTCGAGAAATGAATTTTTAAGCAGCTATGACGCAGAAAAACAGTTTATTCCGAAAATTAAAATAAGTGGTTTAGAGTTGTTTAAAAGGTAAGATAAGTTTAGTAACACCTCAAGCTTGACTCCGGTGACGGTTTCGGGCGTGGGGGCGTTACATAGTTACATCTCACGAACTCGGACTCAACTCAACGAGTTCGAACATTCGCATCCATAAGTGAACTAGGACTCAACTCAACGAGTTCGGATGCTCAACCATCCTAGTGACATGTCACTTGTATCCTAATCTATTCCTAAGGTTCAAACGGGCTTTTTCCCTCGATCAGACATTTGCCGTCTTCCACAGAATATCAGAACCGATACTCGGTAGCAATTCATATTTATCAAGTATTAAACATAATTTGCATATTACTCAACATTAACCACAAAGCATAATATTTCACGATAAAAAAAAATCAGCATATCATATAATTAACATCAATAACTTAAAAATAACAATTATGCTACATTATTTACACATGAACTTACCTTGGTACCAAAATATAAAGATTTTGCAATTTAGTCCACAATCTTTTCTTTTCCTCGATCGCGACTTGATTCCCGTTTCTCTTGATCTATAATACCAAACTAATCTTATTTAATACATACATTCATCAAAACAGCATTTAATACGAACTTTGAAAAATTACACATTTGCCCCTAAACTTTTGCATAATTACACTTTTGCCCCTAGGCTCGGGAATTAAACTTTATCCCTTATTCTTATGTTTTATGACATGCTGATCATTTTTCCCTTCTATGACAATATCAAATTCACACTCTAACATGTACTTATGACTATTAGGTATTTTTACCGATTAAGCCCTTTTTCTTGTTTTCACTCAAAACCGAGTAGCACAAGTTGTCTAACATAATTTAAAACCTCATATTCTATCATAAAACATCAAAATACACAAATTTCAGCTATGGGTATTTTTCCAAATATAAACCCTACGTTGAATTATTGCTAGCATAAGCTTAATCGAGCTACCGGGATTCCAAAAACGTAAAGAACATTAAAAACGTGGATTGGAATCACTTACTATGGAGCTTGGAAGCTTGAAACAAACCCTAGCTATGGAGAGCCCTTGAAATTTCGTCCTAATAAAGAAGATGGACAAAAATTGGCTTTTAATTTTGTTTTTAATTCATTTTAATAACTAAATGACCAAAATGCCCTTACTACTAAACTTTCCAAAAATTCCTTCCATGTCCTAATTTTGTCCATGAACTTAAAATTGGTCAAATTGCTATTTAAGACCTCCTAATTAATATTTCAATGCAATTTCATACTAAAAACTTCTAGAATGCAAATTTTGCAACTTATTCGATTTAGTCCCTACTTACAATTTAAACACTTTAGGCATAGAATTTCATCACGAAATTTTCACACAATCATGCAATCATATCATAATCATCAAAATAATTATAAAATAATTATTTCTATCTCGGATTTGTGGTCACGAAACCACTATTTCGATTAAGCCCTAATTCAGGATATTAAACTCTCCCCCCTTTTAAGGATTTTCGTCCTCGAAAATCTTACCGGTAAACTGGTGTGGGTATTGGTTTCTCATTGTTTCTTCAGGTTCCCATGTAGTCTCTTCTACCCCATGCTTTTGCCACAATACTTGTAACACCCCTAACCCGTACCCGTCGCCGGAAGGATTAAGGAGTATTACAAACAAGCACAAGATTTCATTTAACAAGATTATAAAATTCCTAGGTTCGATTCTCATAAAAACATTTAAAGCCTTAATCGAATATCAACCATACATACACATTAACCATATGGAAAACATATAATAACTAAACAAGCCATTTTCGCATGGCTATACATATATACATTACCAAAATGTACTTAATTAACAACAAAAGTCAACCCTATACATGCCATTATCAAAGTTCAACTAAAAGAGTACCAAAAGGGCTTAGATAGTGTGGACGACTTCGACTTTGACACTCCCGAGTCCGATAGCTGACGAACAAAATCTATAAAACAGAGAATTAAAGCAAAAGAATAAGCACTTCGATGCTTAGTAAGTTTTAAGTAATGAAATCATTTAAAAGAGTGGCATAATAATATCAAAGTTTGCTTATTTCATCATTTGGCCGAATAGAAACATAACTAAGGTACCACTTTTATCATTCATATCACAAAGGTAAAATCAATATATTCATTTAAATTCAATCTATAACTGAATTCGTTCATCTCAAATTTCCATGTCAATCTCATGCATATACACATACATCTCATATTTGTGAAATTGAACTCTCTAATTCATAACTCATACATCATGATCAGATCATAAACATTTGAATGATTTTAACAATGGTCTAAGCATACCTACCGAATTTCGTAGTCATAATTTAAAGATAATCGTTTTCTCAACGAGAGTAAGTTACTTACCTGGTTATCTTACGGTAAGTAGCACATGTGTTTAAAATTGTTTCAACATGTATTATATGATTTCTCGTACGAACACTTATGGGTTTTCAACCTCAAATATTATGCCGGCACAAACACCCTTCGGAATGAAGCCCGATACTTAGCACTGGCTCAAAAGCCCTTCGAGACCAAGCTCGGATTAGGCCACTGGCTCGAAGGCCCTTCGGAACTAAGTCCGGTTATGACACTGGCTCAAAAGCCCTTCGAAACTAAGTTCGGTTATTAGCACTGGCTCAAAAGCCCTTCGAGACCAAGCTCGGATTAGGTCACTGGCTCGAAGGCCCTTCGGACCCAAGCTCGGAGTTAAACCCCGATTAACATTCACACATATATGCATATATATATATATCATATCACATTTGGATATCATTCCTGATACTCGAATACAATTACAGCATGTTTACCAACCATACATCGTTCGATTCATTAGTCCTAAACAAATAACATGATCCCGTTTCGTTAATCCACAAGATTTCTATAACCATTCGGCTACAAGTAAATACTTTACTTATTTATTTCGTCATGTAATTCAAGTAGAATCATTAGGTCACAAGTTATTTATTATGCTCATATATAAATAATAGCCTTATCAAATCTTAAGCTAAGTTTCATTACTCAAGGACTTACCTCGGATATTTGAATAGTTGGGGATAGACTACTCGATTGCTTTTTCTTTTCCTTTATCCGATTTTGACCCTCATAGCTCTTGAGCTTGATTCAACAAATAGATCTTATTAATTAACTTATCAATTGAGCTATTTGATTTAATACATGTATATCATACAATTAAGTACGAATGATGTTATTAACTAGTTATTAAGCATCATACATATGCTCTACTCATACACCATCGAACATAATGCTAGTTTAATACCATGCATATTCGAATTTCTTAAACATCATTTAGTTTCATATAAAAACATATATCGACTCAATCGACACAAGAGTCAAATGCATCACTCAAAATGCCGAAATCCAACTACATCTACCATTATAGCATTACTTATTACATCATACCACATTATCAAAATTGAACTATTTATGCTTATAAAAGTACTATCAAAGCCGAAACCTATGCATAGCATTATTCAAGGTTTATACCCTTAAAAATCATTTACAAAGCCGAATTTATTCAAGTAACTCAACAAGTCCAAGTTCCTCTATTTCTTATATAACTAATAACAATTAGGAATAACTAGTTCAAACTTCAATTAACGTTAAGAACAACAATATATCCCCTTTCAATTTCTCCCATCAACAAGTTAAAATTTCTCAAATTCAATTACTAGTGCTTTTATAAAACATAAACAAAAATACATTAAGCATTATTTCCCAAGAATCAATAGCATAACCGAATACATATATTTTTCTTTCTCCCTAAATTAGATTCGGCAATCCCATAAACCATATTAACCTTAACTTTCAAGCTAAAACAAATAACAATTTAATACATCCGACCTAACTATCCATCTAATGTCATCAAAACTTCTACTAAAAATTTTAAATTCCTAGGCCGAAATTCAACCCTCCTAAATAACCTGATTTCAATCCAAGATTCAAGTAAAATTTAAACCAATCCTACAAATTATGCATACATTTTCAAGAGTGGCATAAAACATACCTTCTTGTATCAAAACACCTTAGCCGAAATTCAACAAGAGTTTTTCTTCTTTCTTTCATCTAGTTTCGGCAATGGAGAAGTAAAGATGAAACACTTTGGTTTCTCCTCCCACTTCTCATTATTTTATTTCCTTTAATTCTATAATTCCTTTAATTGAAATTTAAAATTATTATAAAATGTCTATAATATGCATAAATCTACATCATGGCCGGCCACTATCAAAGAAATGGACAATTTGACATGCAAGTCCACCTTTATGTTAACATGCATTAATAAACCATTTAAAATTAACCTATCACATTTCACAATGTCTCACATAAGTCCCTATTTAATAATTTCACATGCAATTGACAAAATTAAGATATGAAAATTTCACACATGCATTTACACATATTATAAGCATAGATTATAATGGTTAATTATTTTTGTGATTCGGTTTTATTGTCCCGAAACCACTTTCCGACTAGGGTCACATTAGGGCTGTCACAATACTTTCACGAGAGCGACACTTTTATTTCTTAGTTTCTTGACCGCTCGAGCTAAGATCTTAATCGGTTCTTCTTCGTAAGTCATATCTGGTCATAGTTTAATTTCTGTCGGTGAAATTATATGTGAAGGATCCGAACGATACCAACGTAGCATAGATACGTGGAACACATCATGAATCCTCTCTAATTCAGGTGGTAATGCTAGTCGATATGCTACCGGTCTAACTTTTTCAATTATTTCATACGGCCCAATAAAACCGGACTTAACTTGCCCTTCCGTCCAAATCTAAGGACTTTCTTCCATGGAGACACTTTCAAAAATACCTTATCACCAACTTGAAACTCGATTTCTTTTCGTTTCAAATCCGCATAAAATTTCTGTCTATCTGAAGCAGCTTTCAAACAATCTTGAATCACTTTCACCTTTTCTTCGGTTTCTCTTATTAGATCAACTCCATAAATCTGATTTTCCTTGAGTTCAGTCCAATACAAAGGTGTTCGACACTTACGACCATATAATGCTTCATAAGGTGCCATTTTCAAACTCGTCTGATACCTATTATTATAAGCAAATTCTACCAACGGTAAGTACCTTTCCCAACTACCTTGAAATTCCAATACGCAACATCTGAGCATGTCTTCAAGAATCTGAATTACTCTCTCTGATTGCCCATCGTTTTTGTGGATGAAAGGCGATCTTGAAATTTAACTTTGTACCTAATGCCTCTTGCAACTTTTGCCAAAACCGTGAAGTAAATCTCAGATCTCTATCCGAAATGATTGACAAAGGTATTCCATGAAGTCTAACAATCTCACGGATATACAATTTAGCCAACTTATTAAGAGAATAATCCGCACGCACTAGGAATAAAATGAGCCGATTTAGTCGATCTCACAACTATTACCCGGATGGCATCTTTTTCATCGGAGTCAATGGCAACCCTAAAACAAAATCCATAGTAATCCGATCCCATTTCCATTCAGAACCATAATAGGTGAAGTAATCTCTGAAGGCACTTGGTGTTCGAGTTTCACTGTTGACAAATTAAGCACTTTGATACAAACTCGGAAATATCTCTTTTCTTTCCACTCCACCAATACATTTTCTTCAAGTCATTATACATTTTAGATCGCCCGGATAAAGCGCCAAACAGACCATTATGTGCTTCATGCAAAATCTTTTGAATCAACTCATCATTTTTTGGTACACAAATCTGATTTTTAAACATCAAGCTACCATCGAAACGATTTCAAATCGATCCCCGATCGACTTCACGCACATATCCTGTCTTCTCTTGGCTAGCAAATCTTGATCATTTTTACGAGCTTCGTAAATCTCTTGTAAAAACATCGGTCTAGCTCTTATCTTTGCTAGAATCGAACTATCATCTGACATTTTCAACTGAGTGTTCATAACTCTCAAAGCAAACAACAACTTTCTCGCTTAAAGCATCGGCAACCACATTCGCTTTTCTGGATGATAATCAATAACAAGCTCATAATCTTTCAATAACTCCAACCATCTACGCTGTCTCAAATTTAAGTCTTTTTGTGACATTAAGTATTTAAGACTTTTGTGATCAGTATATACTCTGCACTTTTCACCATACAAATAATGTCGCCAAATCTTCAAAGCAAATACCACCGCAGCCAATTCCAAATCGTGAGTAGGATAATTCCTCTCATGAGGTTTTTATTGCCTCGATGCATAAGCCACCACTTTTCCTTCTTGCATGAGTACACACCCCAAGCCATTTAGAGAAGCATCACTATACACCACAAATTCTTTACCGATTGGGTTGTACTAACTGTGGTGCTTGATTAATAACTTTTTCAATTCTTCGAAACTTTGTTGTCATTCTTCCGTCCATTCAAATTTAACATCCTTTCGGAGTAGTCTAGTCATAGGAGCAGCAATTATAGAAAATCCGTTTACAAACTACCGATAATTCCCAGCTAGCCCCAAGAAACTTCTAACTTCAGTTACGTTTTTTAGTGGTTTCCAATCAATAATGGCTGAAATTTTACTAGGATCAACCCGTATACCATCCCCTGAAACAATATGACCCAAAAATCCAACTCCCGAAGCCAAAATTCACTTTTACTAAACTTGGCATATAACTGCTTATTTCTCAAAGTTTGCAAAACTATCCTCAAATGCTCAGCATGCTCTATCTCATCTTTTGAATAAATTAAAATATCATCTATAAACACCACAATAAATTTGTCCAAGTATGGCCGAAATATACGATTCATTAAATCCATAAACACAGCAGGAGCATTTGTCAACCCGAATGGCATAACTAAAAATTCATAATGACCGTACCTTGTTCTAAAAGCGATTTTAGGCACATCGACTTTTTACTCGCGCGGTGATAATACCCGGATCTCAAGTCAATCTTTGAAAACCATGTCGCTCCTTTTAGCTGATCAAACAAATCATCAATTCTCGGCAATGGATACTTGTTTTTGATTGTCACCTTGTTTAACTGCCGATAATCAACACATAATCTCATAGAACCATCCTTCTTTTTCACAAATAACACAGGAGCACCCCAAGGTGAAAAACTTGGTCTTACAAAGCCTTTATCAGTCAACTCTTGCAACTATGACTTTAATTCTTTCAACTCTGTTGGTGCCATTCTATATGGAGCAATCGAGATCGGAGCTGTTCCCGGTATCAAATCAATACCAAATTCTACTTCCCTGACTAGAGGCAAACCCAGCAATTCTTCTGGAAATACATCCGCAAATTCACACACAACAGGCACTGATTCAACTTTCTTTTGAACTTCTTTTGTATTAATTACATATGCCAAATAAGCTTCATAACCCTTTCTCAAATATCTCTGAGCCGACATCGAAGAAATCACACTAGACAATGCCTATGATTTATCTGATTCAACTCGTAGAGTTTCACCGTTTTCTCACTTTAATTCTATAACCTTTTCTTTGCAATTTACTATAGCATCATGCAATGTCAACCAATCCATACCCAAAATAACATCAAATTCATCAAACGGCAACAACATCAAGTCGGCGTAAAGTAATGACCCGAATCATTAAAGGACATTTCTTGCATACTTTATCAACTATCACACATTTGCCTAACTGATTCGCACTCTAACCATAAATTTCGTGTTCTCAACGGTATATTCATACTAGACACCAGCTTCATGCATACATATGAATGAGTAGAATCGGGATCAATCAAAGCAATAACATTAATATCATAAAGAGAAAATGTACCGGTAATCACATCGGATGAGGAAGCATCTTCATGCGCTTTAATAGCATAAGTTCTAGCCGGAGCTCTTCCTTTAGATCTAACTGCTGCATCTCTGGCTACATTCTTCCTGCTTGTTTCACTTCCAGCTTTTCTCGGATACCTTCCCCTTAAGTTTGCACCACTAGCTTTTACATTCTGAAATTTTTCTTTCTCAGCTCTCTCTGGGCAGTCTCTAATAAAATGATCAGGAGAACCACATCAAAAACATTCATTTGCTCTACACGGACCAAAATGATTTCTACCACACTGCTAGCACTCGGGTTTAACAAATCTCGAGTTCTCTACACTGGCTGTAGAAGTATTCTGAGATTTAGGACCACATTCTGCTTCTTAAAATTTCCATATGATTGCCCAGCTGAAACTTGGGAAAGAGGATTCATATTTCTTGACTTTCCGGGTTGCTGTGAAGGTGCCTTACTCATTGGCCTTTTCTTCCAATTTCGTGTCTCAGCCTCTACCTTTCTCTTCTCTTTAAGTAGTTCTTCAGCCTTGCAAGCTCGATCAACCAGTACTACCATTTCTTTCAGTTTAAGTATCCCGACAAATACCTTAATGTCTTCATTGAGCCCGTCTTCAAATCGTCGGCACATTTTGGCTTCTGTAGAAACATATTTCCTGGCATACTTACTCAATCGAACAAACTCTCTTTCATATTCTAAGACTTTCATATTACCTTACTTCAGCTCAAGAAACTCTTTACATTTCTGATCAATAAATCTTTCACTAATATATTTCTTCCGAAACTCTTCTTGAAAGAATTCCCAGGTTACCGTCTCTTTCGGTACCACCGAAATTAAAGTCTTTCGCCAATTATAGGCTGAATCTCTCAACAAAGATGTAGCACATTTCAAACATTCTTCAGGTGTACAAGATAAATCATTAAATGCCCGGATAGAATTTTCAAGCCAGAACTCTGCTTTCTCTGCATCATCATCAATATTTGCTCTAAATTCTTCAGCCCCTTGTTTACGAATTCTATCAATAGGGTTTCTGTGAAATTTTATTGTATCCACTCCTTGAGGCATCAGAGGCATAGGTTGAGGAATTGGAGGAGGTGGGGGAGGTCGTACATTTGGGTTCGTACGAACGAACTCAGTGTACCATGCACTCATCATTTGGAGAAAGGCTTCACGATCCTTTCTCCTCCTCCCCGACCAACATGAGGAGGTGGGTTTTTCATCGGTGTTGCCCTTCGCCGTGGTGGCGCATTACACTCTCTACTTCATCTCGCCACACTGGATCGGGATCCATTTACTATATAAAAATCATTTAAAAAGGTCAGAAGTCGTCACACTATCACAATTTATACATATGGCATGTATAGTAAAAATCCGTACATACAACACGTAGTCCGAGAACTGACTAAACTTGCACTGATACCACCAAATGTAACGCCCCCACGCCCGAGACCAATGCCAGAATCGAGCTTGAGGTGTTACCGAACATAATTTATCAATTTAAGTACTTTGAATCATTTGTTTCTACATTCACAGCTTTCTAGCTATCTGCGTCACAATTACAAGAAAAATCATATATTGAGTTACGAAACTCAAAATCAAGATCCGTTAATTTTCCCTAAATCTAGACTCATATATATATTTACTAATTTTTTTCTAGAATTTTTAGTTGGGCCAATTAGTATATTTTATTAGTTAAAGTCTCCCATGTTTCAGGGTTTAACTGCTCTGACATCTGTATATTACGAATCAGATATCTCTCTATACAAAATTTCAATAACTATGAGGTTTATTGATATTAAAACTAGACTCAATAAGGAATCTATACATATAAAGAAAAACTTATAATTATTTTTGTAATATTTATTATAAATTTTTAAAGTCAGAACAGGGGATCCAGAAATCATTATGGCCCTGTTTCACAAAAGTTTAAATATCTCATAAAATATAATTTAAATGCCTGTTTTGTTCAATCCACATGAAAATAGACTCAATTTCATAACTTACTCATCATTTATTTCCACTTATACTATTTTTAGTGATTTTTCAAATTCATGTCATTCTTTGCGCAACAATATTACATGCTTTAAGGCAAGTTTTATCTTTCCATGAATTTTTTTATGAACTAGATAACCTATTAAACTTCCATGATATCAAACATGATCTAATTAGCCATCACCATGACTTATCAATATCAAACATTATCTCAACCACACATGGCCATATCATAAAATTATTTACACAAAATAGGTACATTGCTATACATGCCATACTTAAGTTTTACAAGCCATTTACCAAAAGAAATCCTTCGGATAGTGTGATCGAAACTTTGACCTATCCTTATTCCCAAGCTGACTTGTTCAAAAATACAATGAATGAAAAGGAGGGAGTAAGCATAAATGCTTAGTAAGTTCATATGCAAATAACAAGAAACATAACAATACAATTATACCAAACAACCTTAGCATGGCATCACCAAAACATATATCACATTTCTAAACATCATTCATCATCTTACCACTTTATCGTTGTTGTATCTATTTTCAACCTGAGGGTTAAGTACATACCTGTCCAAAGTGCCCATTTCACAACACTTACCAAAACGTCACTTGCATCTTAAGTGTTCTTCCATTTCATAGAAATTTTCACCCGTTGAACACATCGGAATATAACTCAGATACACGGATAATTTGCACATAAGTGCCACATGTGTAATCAAGCAATCATGTAACCCGCCCATAAGTGAACTCGGACTCAACTCAACGAGCTCGAGTGTTCGCATCCATAAGTGAACTCGGACTCAACTCAACGAGTTCGGATGCCTAGTTACATCTCACGAACTCGGACTCAACTCAACGAGTTTGAACATTCGCATCCATAAGTAAACTCGGACTCAACTCAACGAGTTTGGATGCTCAACCATCCTAGTGACATGTCACTTGTATCCTAATCTATTCCTAAGGTTCAAACGGGCTTTTTCCCTCGATCTGACATTTGCTGTCTTCCACAAAATATCGGAACCGATACTCGGTAGCAATTCATATTATCAAGTAGTAAACATAATTTGCATATTACTCAACATGAACCACAAAGCATAATATTTCACGATAAAAAAATCAGCATATCATATAATTAACATCAATAACTTAAAAATAACAATTATGCTACATTATTTACACATGAACTTACCTTGGTACCAAAATATAAAGATTTTGCAATTTAGTCCACAATCTTTTCTTTTCCTCGATCGCGACTTGATTCTCGTTTCTCTTGATATATAATACCAAATTAATCTTATTTGATACATATATTCATCAAAACAGCATTTAATACGAACTTTAGAAAATTACACATTTGCCCCTAAACTTTTGCATAATTACACTTTTGCCCCTAGGCTCGGGAATTAAACTTTATCCCTTATTCTTATGTTTTATGACATGCTGATCATTTTTCCCTTCTATGACAATATCAAATTCACACTCTAACATGTACTTATGACTATTAGGTATTTTTACCGATTAAGCCCTTTTTCTCGTTTTCACTCAAAACCGAGTAGCACAAGTTGTCTAACATAATTTAAAACCTCATATTCTATCATAAAACATCAAAATACACAAATTTCAGCTATGGGTATTTTTCCAAATATAAACCCTACATTGAATTATTGCTAGGATAAGCTTAATCGAGCTACCGGGATTCCAAAAACGTAAAGAACATTAAAAACGGGGCTTGGAATCACTTACTATGGAGCTTGGAAGCTTGAAAAAAAACCCTAGCTATGGAGAACCCTTGAAATTTCGTCCTAATAAAGAAGATGGACAAAAATTGGCTTTTAATTTTGTTTTTAATTCATTTTAATAACTAAATGACCAAAATACCCTTACTACTAAACTTTCCAAAAATTCCTTCCATGTCCTAATTTTGTCCATGAACTTAAAATTGGTCAAATTGCTATTTAAGACCTCCTAGTTAATATTTCAATGCAATTTCATACTAAAAACTTCTAGAATGCAAATTTTGCAACTTATTCGATTTAGTCCCTACTTACAATTTAAACACTTTAGGCATAGAATTTCATCACGAAATTTTCACACAATCATGCAATCATATCATAATCATCAAAATAATTATAAAATAATTATTTCTATCTCAGATTTGTGGTCATGAAACCACTATTTTGATTAAGCCCTAATTCAGGATATTACATGCAACCTGCAATTTAATCGGGTTAGGTTCTAAATTGAGCTTGCACATTTCAATTATGCGTCCATTAGTTGTCGCCTGGTTAGGATCGCTAATTCAGGTGCATTTCAATCACATATGAATGAAATACAGACTTGATTTTAATTGAAAACATGATCGATTGAGGCACAAACATTATAAGCATGAATCGAATAATTATTATTTAATCAAAGCAACTCATCCTAACTTAAATAAAATTAAGCTATCATTGTTGTAAACAAGAACAGTGAACACATAGCAAACATTCTTGAATGAATTTAAAGAAAAGAAAGATTAAACCCAAATCAAAGTGGCTGTTACCCAAGACTCTAATTGACGAGGGCTCCTTCGTTCCTTTGCTTTGCTCCTTTGCTGATGGCTCTCCGAGGTGGCCGACCAATGGCTCTTTAAGAGGCTAATTTGCTAAAGATCCTTATGCAAAGATGATGATAGGCGTGAGGGAGAAAGAAAGCTAAAAGAGTTAAGAGAGGAGAGAATGATGAATGAGTGAGGGATGATTAGAAAAGTGAGAAATGGGGTCTTATTTATAGGTGAGGCAAGGGAGCTCATTTGCTGAAAATAGGAGTTTCCATCATTTGCAACTTCACCCAGGGGTGGCCGACCATGATTTGTGGAAGTGTGGCTGATTTTTGCTTGATTTAAGTGCCACAACATCATCAGGATTAAGACTCAGTCAATTGTAAATCTCCGGGTAAATCTCCAATTTCTTAAACTCTTCAGGACCTTGTGTAATTAAACTAAAATTTGATTTATGAACATCCATATGCAGCCAAATTTTGGGTTGACTTGGTCCTCTATTTGGATGGTTTTGTAATCAAAATAAAGCTCTCAGACTTGTCTAAAAATAGTAGATAATTTAGAGGACCAAAAAAATATAATTTAACCACTTTAATAAATCAATTTACTTAATTAATTAAAACCCAATTTATTAATGAAATATATTAAAATAAATTATTAAATATAACTTTATATTTTTTTATTTAATTTAATCATGCATGGCCCACATTATAGCTTAAAAATATAATATGCTCAAATTAATATAAAAGAAGCCATTTTCTGCATGAAAACTATATAATAAAGTATAAAATCACATTTGAATAATTTCTATGTCCCAATTTTATATTTTCATATATTTCATTAATTTATAAAACAATTACTTGGTTTTAACAACAAATTTAAGTAAAAAGGTGATGAATTATATAGGAAAAATCTTATATATTTTTCAGTTTACACACCCTTAAACTTAAATCATTGCTTGTCCCGAGCAATGTTCATGCACAGCACAAGGCCTAACTAAGGCAAAATTGCTAATTGTGTAAGCAGCATCAATCTTTGCCCCATAATCATGTATTAATAAATTCGTGCTCATAGATCTTCTTTATTAACAAGTAAATCACACGCAAACATTTTGAAAATTTTATACTAAGTTTCAAGATATGCCAACATGAATCATAGTATGTATATATGTCACAGCCATAGATAATATTCTTCATTCAACATAATTTCTCATCAATCAAGCAAAACAATCATAGGGCTTATTTATGATCTTCATATGTTGAACTTAGTACTTCCTCTCCACTAATGTAGGTGACATAATCATCAAATCAATAGTCTTTTATAACGTTGTAAAGGGGCTCGGTTAAAGGTAGAGATTTTAAGAGATGGGACGTTTCGATTTTAAAAATCTTAACCTTTAACTTTGTCTTGGTTTTCTCATAATACAACCTTTTTCTTTAAGTGGTCTTTTGGAATACCCCAAACTTATTTTGAACTCATGCTCATACATTTTTCTTTGTGGAAACTAAGCAAACTTTTCTTTGCTCTTTTTTTTTTTAAGCATGAGCACGTATATCCTCTGAAAATTTCCTCAAATGTCATTTACCAAGACAACTTTAGTTAAGATGGGTGCACAAAATTAGGATAACTTCAAAAGATGGAGATATAGCTTGCAGTGTAGGTTCATTGTAATAAACAGGCTTTTAAGCTCAAAGTTATAGTTTCAAGGGTCTAATGTCATAAGGTGAGCTTGAAAAGGCTCAAACGATCCAAAGAAAATGGTGCCTATATCATCTTAAACTTTTATGTCTCCTAGGATTTCGCCTCAAGAAAGTTACTAAGTCAATTCTAAAGATATAAACCTTCATGCATGTCTAATCTCAATAGAAACTAAGTTTTCATGCCAAACATTACTGAAGAATAAGATCATTCAATCATTTCGTTCTTCATGATAACATACAATCACTCAGATAAAATCATCATTCATGCTTGCATACAAGCTATCTTATTAATAAAGAATTTCTCTAAACATTTATTTATTAAAACATACTCATGAAAGAAATGATTGAAACAAACTTGAAAATTTTAAAGATTTTGAGCAATTATTTGCGTTACACCCATTAAAAAGAAGCAATGTCCTCATTGCAAGAACAAAGTAACGAATGAAAACTGAACACCAGGTAGGATTACAAAGAAAGAGAGGTGAGTTATTAAGATTGCTTAAATACCAAGTCTTTCCTCAAAATCCAATCCTAGACATGTTCATTCCCATTACCACATCACTTAGTCTTTTTCTTTCTAAAGAAACATTTATTAATGCTTGCTATGTTTTATTATGCAGAAATTAAATCCTAGTTACTAAAGAAACAAATTCCTAAAGACCTAAAATAAATAAATAAATAGACGAGAATCCCCCCTTTTATTTTTCTAACTCCTTCCCCTTGTCTTCTTTAGCTCCATCTCCACTTATATAATCAGTATCTTCCATCCATGTCTCAAAGATATCATCTGGGAACTCAGGAACAAAAGTGTTAGAGACATTCTTAAAAGTATTTCGAATTGAATCATCTCTAATTTTTGCATATTTCCAGTAAGTTTGTTATTGTTTATGCACGAACTTGCACATATCGATCATAATTGACAACTCTGATTTCTTTGAAGTACTTACGGAAGTCAGCTTTGGAGTTGTAAATTCAGGTTCAACATTTAGCTTAACTAGCTCTTCTTCTGGCTTAACTCTAAGTTTAGGGTTTGTAGATCCTTCAGCTGGTTGAGGACTATTTGGTTCCTTATCAGCCTCTTCTTCTTCAGTGGTTGTAATTGAATTAGCTTCAGTTTCATTTTTAGTTGTTGATTCTTCGGTATCTGGCTCAGTTAATTTATTTTACTTGCCTTGATTCAGCTTATGCACCTTCTCTACTAACCTTTCAAAATCATGACTTGTAATGTACCCTTGGACATACTGCCCCTTCAGATTTGCTTGTGTTTTAACATGGGGCCTTAAGTAAAGTAAAGTGATTAATGATGGGAAATAAGCACTTCCTGTTTTCTTTTTAGCACTGTAACGCCCCAAAAATCCTGAACTTTCTTTTTTTTCTTTTCAGTTTTGATAAAAGGTGGGCTTAATATTCCTAGTCAAGTGTTATTTATGTGATAATAGGCCTGGTTAAGTTTTGAGTTTGAACTTTGGGGTGAAGGAAATTATAGTTTAGTAATTAAAAGAACATTGATGGAAAGTAGTTTGGTTTTTAAATAAATGAATGAGGAATTGGACACAAGGAGCCTTGTGTTGGAGTGGCAAGTAGCATCACACATGGGGCTTAGAGGTGGCGTCACATGCATGGTAAGGAGGTTTGGGGTTCGAATCCTTCCTTGCTCAAAAGAAGGATTTATTTTTTCTCAATAAATGGCCAATAGTGGCGTTGGATGTTAACTCTAAAGAGAGTGATCAGAGGAGAAATTTAAGGAAGGGATTAAGAAGTTATTAGGGAGAAAAGTTGAGAGATAAGGGGTGTAGAGAAGTGGAGCCAAATAGGGAATTTGGGGATAGGTAAATTTGGCTACAGTATATATAGGTGCCGATTTTGGGGATTCTAGGTAATGCCAAAATTGCTTCTCTTCCTTTAGCCAAATTTCTCTTCTTTTTTTGTGTTGCCGAAACACTTTTCTCTCTAAGTGCTTAAAAGCTGAATTCCTTATTCCTTGCTTGCCAATTTTCCATTCTTTCTCTTTTCAAATTATCTTTTCATTCACCTTTGGTTTTAGTCGATTTCTTCTTCTCTTCTTCTTATTTGTGCCGAATAACCCTTTCACCATACAAATCTCAAAAGCCGAATACCTCTTTAGCTGAAGACCCTCTGTGTCACCTCTACTCCCTCTACTTTGGCTGATTCTTGTGGGATTAGTATCGAATCTCGGATTTCAAATCTCTACCAAATTGCTCCTAGGCATTTTGAGGTTTTGGGTAAGTGTTCCTCTTTTATTGGTTAAGGTTGGCCGAAAGGCCATGGAGGATTTGAGAGTGACTTATGATGATTTTTAGTCACTTGTTGTTTAGTTTTAATGATTAAGATTGATGCAGATTTAAGAAATGCTCGTGATTAATGATTAAGGAAGGGCTGTTAAGGCTTGTCGTTCAAGGTAAGGAAAATGTGAGATTTTTGGCTTTTGGTGATCGTATTTGATAAGTGTGTGATTGATCGTTGAGTGACATCATTTTTAGGTTCGTGGCTAAGGAGATCGCAACATGTTTTAGTACCAAGTGTGTACATACACTGCACACACACAGTAGATCAGCAAATCCTGAAATGTCGAAAAGCTAAAATGCCGAAAAGCCAGAAGTTTGGCTACAATAGACTTGCGAGTGTACGAACACTCGTAAGGGGAAATCAATAGGTTATTAGAGGCCCCATGTGCGATTCCGTGGACTTAGGCCATGTATTGGCCAACCGGGCTAGAATAGGTTAAATGGGCCCGATGGGCTGTAGGGCCCATAATATGTAAAATTGGCAATTTGTTACTAAGTGATGAAAAATCATATGATTGCATGACTATGAATGTGATTGGGCCTAATAGGCCACATGAATGTGATTTGGGCCTAATGGGCCATATGAATGAGATTGAGCCTAGTGGGCCATATGCATGTATGTAGACTCGTTTGGGCTTTGTAAGGGGTTTTGGGCCTAGTATCTGAGAACTGCTTAAACAAACATAAAACTTAATTAATTAATTAATTAATTGTGACCATGGACAAGCCATAAGGTTAAGGTGTGGCAATGAGTGTATGCATGTCTAGGATTGGATCTAGGGAGAGCTTGGTACTTAAGAGGTCTTATTGACCCACCTCCTCTTCTCTGGATTCCTACCTAGTGTATAGTATCTGTTCGCTTTAGCCAATAAGGACTTGTTAACGGTCCAAGGTAAGTAATAACCCATAATAAATAGAAATTACCGAAAAGCCTCTAAGGGCAAAAATGACTAAAATACCCCTATGTGTTGAATGTAAGATTTATGGATGTTACATGTATACTTGCTGCATTAATGTGATATTCTGTTTAGGTTGCATATGGGTTGGGAATTATAGAACGTAGGAAGTATATGAGGATTGCATTATTGCTTGACGACCATGGATCCACCGATGGCTTTTTAAGCCCAATATATGATTAACAGCTTTGCTATAACGTTAGGTAGTACCGCAACTAGGCTACCATTGGAGTGCATCAGATGGGTGGGTCGATATTTGTATCCCCACATGGTGTGTATCGGAGGATGGAGATGGTGTGTAGCGGTTAGACGGGTGGGATCCGTGCATATTTGATTGCTTTACATCTGTTCTGATATTGAATTAGGCTCATGCCCGAAAAGACTTGCTATTGTAAGCTTTTCTATTTGCCAAGGGTTGTACACACTAAGTTTTCTAAAACTCACCCCCTTTTTTTTAATTTTCTCAGGTGATCCTCAATAGGTGGTTCGACGGTAGGTGGGACTCCTAGGTGGCCAGCTAGAAAGACGACTTGGACTTGTTTTCTTTAGGATGTAATTTCTAGTAGTTTAAGTTATTTCAGTCCGGATTGTAATAAGGCCTTTCCTCTGGTTATTATTTCAAATTAGGATTAATTTTTTTTATTGGAAGTAGAACATGGTTTTCCTAAACCATAACTATTTTTAAATACCACGTTTCTGCAACTCAGTTTTTAAATGACAAGTTTTTGTAGATCATCTGTTTTAAATAAAGCCTCCACAACTGAAAAGATATTTTACAAAGTTATTATTATTATACAAGAAGGAATAGTTTTTATTTAAAGAAGGCTTTTCAATGAAAACAAGGTTTTCGATAAAACACTTCAATGTGACATGCTGGATGATAAACTGTAATTTATACATATTTTTATCCCCTTCTTAACACATTTATGAATGATTTCTGCTTAGATTTGGTGAATTTGATGCTCCTAATCTTTTAATTTCATGTTTTATACTTAGGCGAGCATAGAAGAGCGAAAAGAACAAGAAACGGGTCAAAATGGAGAAAATAGGCCGAAGTGGGAAAACAACACGGCCTGGACTTCCTCACATGGGCAGAACACACGCCTATGCCATTCTAACATGCTCAACCACGGCCTAAACAACCTCAGAACGGGCGTGTTGATCTCTTAGCCTCGACCATGGCCTAAAGTAATCGCACACGGGCGTGTCACACGGGCGTGTCACACGAGCGTGTCCCTACCAAGCCTTAGTTAAGTTATATTTGAAAAAGAGTGATTTTTAGGGCTTTTAGGAATTCTAAAGCCTATTTAAACACCCTAGAGGAGGACTAAAAAGGGAACGAAGAGTAGGGAGCAAGGAATTACTCCAAGAAAGCTGATTGATCCATCTCAAAAGCCGGATTCATCATCAAGACTGAAGATCTCTCCTCAAATTCACTTAAGGAGTTTTGAGTTTTCTTTATGTTTTGTATTCATTATTCTTCTGAGATATTTTCCTATTTAGTTATAAACTAAAACCTCTAAATACCTAAGGGGAATGAAACCTAAGACGAATCTTGTTATTATTTTCTGAATTGTATGATAAGTATTTGACTTGTTCTTAATTATGTGTTCTTAATTCTTGTTTCGGTATTGCAGGATATTGATTCAAGTTAATGCTCTTAGTTGGAGGATGAATAGTCCCTATCTAAGAGTGACTTTGTCATAATTAAGCGGAGTTGATTGCGCCTAGAAATAGGGTGACAAGATTTTGCCGGATTAGGGCGAAACCTAGTAAGGGGATCCATAGATCGAGTTAATGCAACCCTAGGGTGTTAATTAGGAAGAAATTTCAATTATTCAATCTAGGGTTAGACGTTATTAGTCTTGAATAGGGATAATAACATAACTTAGGGATTTCTATGGAACAAGTTAAATGAATAAATTGTCTGATTCAGAGCCAAAATAACAAGTGAAGTCTAGGTGGATTTTTCCTTAGGTATTGTCTTAATTCAATTGTTTTTCAAAAAGTAATTCCCCAATTCTATTTTATGTGGTTACTTAGTTTAGTTAATTAGTTAATTAAAACAAACCCCTTTATTCTTAGGCTAGATAATAAAAAGACAGTCATTACTAGTACTTTTAGTTCTTTTGGGTTCGACAATCTGGTCTTGCTAAAACTATACTACTGTTCAATAGGTACACTTGCCTACGTCGTGATAATAGTTAGTTTCAAGAACGATTAATTATAAATTTATAAAACTTATCACGGAAAATCACGATCAAGTTTTTGGCTCCGTTGCCGGGGAACTAGAATATTAAGAAAACTCAATTTTTATTACTTTAGCCATTTACTTTTACTGCAATTTAATTTTGTTTTTGTTTTTATTTTTATTTACTAAATTTTCTTTTCCTTCTAGCAAGTTCTTATAGTTTATGACTAGAAGAAACCCATCGGGACCATTACTTTTTGACAAAGAAATCGATCGCACAGCTCGTAGAAACTGACGAGAATAAGGCGAAGCCTAAGATACACAGAGGAAGAGCAAGAGGACGATATCTCAACTACAACCGAGGAGATGGCTGAAAATCAAGAAAATCTGCTACCTCCTGTGATGCCCGCTAGTCTAGTAAATCAGAATCCTGCTCCTCATACTATGTATGATTATGCTAAACCTAATTTAACAGGAACCGAGTCAAGTATAGTTAGGCCTGCTATTGCTGCAAATAATTTTGAACTGAAACCTAATAGAATTCAAATGATATAGCAATTTGTTCAGTTTGATGGTCTGCAAGACGAGGACCCCAACACTCATTTGGCAAATTTTCTGGAGTTTTGTGACACATTTAAAATTAATGGCATTTCTGACGATGCCATTCGTCTTCAGTTATTCCCTTTTTCGTTGAGGAACAAAGCTAAACAGTGGTTGAACTCGTTACCATGAGGGTCAATCACTACTTGGGAATAAATGACCGAAAAGTTTTTATTAAAGTATTTTTCGCCGGCTAAGATACCCAAATAACGTAATGATATCTCCTCTTTTGTACAAATGGATTTAGAAACATTTTACGATGCATGGAAGAGATACAAGGACCTACTGTGAAGGTGCCCTCACCATGGGTTACCTCTATGGTTGCAAGTTCAAACATTCCACAATGGCTTGAATCCTTCAACTAGACAAATGGTTGACGCAACCACTGGTGGAACCATCAACAACAAAACACCTGAAGCAGCTTACGAATTTATTAAGGAGATGTCACTGAATAACTATCAGTGGCAAGTTATGAGGACTAAGCCAACCAAAACAGCAGGTGTTTATAGAATCGATTCAGTTAGTATATTGTCAAATCAGGTAGAACTTCTAAACAAAAAGATTGATGGTTTATTTGGTTCTACGCAGGTACATCCAGTAATGCAATGTGAAGCAAATGGAGGTGGATCAAGTGGAGGTAGAATATCCACCCTATAGCCACAACATGGATAACGAGCAATTAAATTACATAGGTAATAATCCTCGATCTCAAAATAATCCTTATAGCAATACTTATAACACAGGTTGGAGGAATCACCCAAACTTCTCATGGGGAGGTCAAGGAAATCAGAGACCACCACCACCCTCAGGCTTTCAACAACCACCTTACCAACAAGAGAAAAAGTCGAACCCTGAAAAGATGCTATCCAAATTCATCTCGGTGTCAGAAACTCATTTCCAGAATACCAAGACAACACTTAAAAATCAACAAGCGTCAATCCAAGGGCTCGAAACTTAGATAGGCCATTGTCCAAACTAATTTTCGAACGACCACAAGGTAGCTTGCCAAGTTACACTGAACCTAACCCGAAGGAACAACTCAACATGATTAAAGTTCAAGGTGAAGAAGGATTCGTTGAGCCTGAGCCAGAACCGAGGCAAGAAATTATGGTGAGCAAAGGTGAAGGTGAGGTAGGTCACAATGAAAACAAAACGGTAAGTGTAGAATATAAACCTCGTGTGCCATATCCCAAAGCGACAAGGAAAGACCGCTTAGATGAACAATTTGGTAAATTCCTTAAACTCTTAAAAAAATTACATATCAACTTACCGTTTATTGAAGCTCACTCGTAGATGCTGAATGCAATGAAATTTTTAAAGGAGCTTTTAACAAATAGGTGGAAATTAGATGAGGCATCACATGCGGAGCTAAACGCAGCTTGCTCAACTATTCTACAGAATAAGCTCCCCAACAAATTAAAAGATCCAGGGAGTTTTACAATTCCTTGCTTAATTGGTAGTTTAGATGTTAATAATGCATTAGCAGATTTAGGGGCTAGCATAAACGTCATGCCTTACAAAATGTTTAAGCAACTAGGTCTTGGGAAACCCAAACAAACTAGGATGAGCATTCAATTAGTAGATAAAACTATCAGAGTTCCTAGGGGTATTATTGAAGATGTGCTAGTTAAAATCGATAAATTTATATTTCCCGTTGACTTCGTTGTTCTAGACATAGAGGAGGATAGCAACACTCCTTTAATTTTAGGAAGGCCCTTTTTAGCAACTACTAGAATGATTATTGATGTTGGCATAGGTGAAGTCACACTTCATGTGGGAGACGAAACAATCACCCTTCAAGCTCGCAATTCTGGCATATAAACCATTCTACTAAAACTGACAATATGGTGCAACCTACTTTGTAGCAAATGAATTCGAAGGATATACATGAGCCATGTTCAAGCAACGGTGGAGAACCTATTCCTGAAGAACGAAGGTTACAAGTCGAGGAGCTAGATGAATGGCGAACACATAGACTGAGAACATACAATAAACAAAAACTATGCCAGAACGAGGTCAATACCTCACCAAATGAACTTAAGGTTGGAGATAAAGTTCTATTAGATGTCGCAAATCCTCATATTGCCACTGCCAAATTGAATGAAGAAATTCCTCTTACGGTACTTAGCATTTTCCCATTCGGTACAATCGAGGTAAGTCATCCCAAATTCAACACTTTTAAGGTAAACAATACTCTCCTAAAACCTTATTTTGATGAGATTGATAGTAGGAATGAGGAGTATAAACTCCTCTAACCACCATGACCATTCAATGGAGAGGTAAGTCGAGCTTAGACTATAAATAAGCGCTTCCTAAAGGTAACCCGAGCATTAACGGTCTTAACTTCTTTAAATTATAGTGCTTAACTAATGAAATTCTTGAATACATGTTTACCACATTCACACGGCCAAGTACACAGGCATGCTTAGGACCGTGTGGAAATAGGGCAAAGATTTTTCCCAAACATGGGCTGCGATAAATGACCATGGCCGTGTAACATGGCCGTAGACAATCCTGCCAAAACAACACGAGCGTGCGACACAACTGTGTCATAGAACCGTAGGTGAACCTAAGAAAGTAGCACGGGCATGTGACACACCCGTGTCTAGCACCCGTGGTCAAACCTGTCAAGTTAACACGGGCGTGGGCCTACATACACGGGCGTGGAAGAAGCGAATGAAGCAAGACACGGTCGTACGATATGGCCATGTGCATCAACACGCCTAAGGTACACGGGCATGGGGCGAATATTAGACGCGCCGAAATTCAAAAAAATGCAAAATACACGAGCTAAAATTGGGGCACACAGGCTTGTCCCCTGGCCGTGTGCCCCAAAATCTATAAATAGGCTTCACTATTCATCATTTTTTTCACCCAAAATTCCCTAACCCTAGCAGCTGCAAGTCCACATGCCCTCCCTGTTATGCCCGTGCGCCACTTCCAACTCCAGTTTTTATGCCCATTCTCCTCTTTCTAGCGTTTGTTTACTCTTTTCTCTTTTATTTTACTTATTTCTAATGCTATTTATCATAATAATCTACATTTTTTTCATATTATTTCTATTTTTTTATCACTCAAACTATCACTCAAATTCCATGTCTAGGGTAGTTATCATCTATTTCATGTTGAAGTTTTCACTTATTCCATGATTTCTTAAGCTCCATTTACCTATTCTAAGTTAATATTCGTAGTTCTCACTTGTTTACTATTCTTTGCCATTTTAACCCATTCATTTTGATACATTCATGCTTTTTACGTTTCCATAAAGTTCTTTGCCACTTTTATATTCATGCTACTACCATGCCAATGCCACAAAAGTATGCCATAAAATTGATTAGTTTGGTTAAGTTTGTTAGTGTTAGTAGTTGTGGATGAAATTATTTATGACTTTTTCCTTTTTGAATTTGTTTTCATTTTACCTTGACCATTTATTAAGATGAAATAATGGTTTTGCTTGTTGATCGTGATTTTCTGTGATAAGTTTTATAAATTTATAATTAATCATTCTTGAAACTAACTATTATCACGATGTAGGCAAGTGTACCTATCGAACAGTAGTATAGCTTTAGCAAGACTGGATTGTCAAACCCAAAGGACTGAAAGTACTAGTAATAACCATCTTATTATTATCTAGCCTAAGAATAAAATGGGTTTGTTTTAACTAACTAATTAACTAAACTAAGATGTTGCAGAAAATAGAATTGGGGAATTACTTTTGGGAAAAACGATTGATTTAGGACAATACCTAAGGAAAAATCCACCTAGACTTCACTTGTTATTTTGGCTCCAAACCGGACGATTTATTCATTTAACTTGTTCCGTAGAAATCCCTAAGTTATGTTATTATCCCTATTCAAGACTAATAACGTCTAATCCTTAGATTGAATAACTAAAACTTTTCTCTAATTAACACCCTAGGGTTGCATTAACTCGATCTATGCATCCCCTTATTAGGTTTCACCCTAATCCGGCAAAATCTTGTCACCCTATCTCTAGGCGCGCAATCAACTCCACTTAATTATGACAAAGTCACTCTTAGCCAGGGACTATTCATCCTCCAACTAAGAGCATTAACTTGAATCGATATCCTGAAACACCAAAACAAGAATTAAGAACACATAATGTGACAACCCTAATTTGACCATAGTCGGGAAGTGGTCTCGGGACCACAAAATCGAGTCATAAAAATATTTAGTCGTCATATTTTATGTTTATTATGTGTGAATGTGAATGTGTGAAAGTTTTAAGCTTCGATTTAGTCGATTGCATGTGAATTTAGTTAATAGGACTTATGTGTGACACTTTTGAAATATGATAGGTTAATCTATAAGGACCTATTAAAGCATGTATTGGAAACAATGGTTTTGCAAGTCAAATACTCCTTTTTATACATAGTGGCCGGCCATGATGATGAAATATATTAAAAATATGCATTAAATATTAGTTAAATGGTTATTATTTTATGTAAAAGAAATAAAATAAATAAAAAACAAAACAAAACAAAACAAAAACCAAGTATTCATCTTTTCTTGAAGAACCGAATGTGAAAGAAGGTTAGAGGAAGAACATCCTTCGATCATCTTAGTCCTAATTAAGGTAAGAAGTTTTGGTTAATTTTTGAAATTTTAGTTAAATCCTAGTAAATTTCTAAGTTTCTTATTGGACCCATGTTAAATTTTTGATATTTGGTGAATGATTATGGGTTTCAGTCATGGTAGATAACAAGGAATGTGGTTGTTGTTCTTGTTAAATTGGATGAATTTTTGATGGATAGGTGTTTGAATCAAGTAAATAATCATGTGTGTACACTAGGTGCTAGTTGAGAAGAATCGGTCACTATATTAGAGGCCATTGCCGAACATGAATTTAGATTGTGAGTGATGAATGTGTTTTGAGTTGATGGAATAAAAGAATGCTGAAAGATGTGTTACAACAAATTATATGTTAAGCTAAGGTTGTTAAATTATTAATCTTTCTTCCTAGCCGAATATGTGTTTATAAGGTTGAGTTGTGTTGAATGTTTTAAATAATTTAGATGCTTACTAATCTAGGTCTAAGCTAGGTAATATTAATTAATTGTGACCTAATTATTTTATAGAAAGTACTGATTACGGAAATTTCAAATTCGGTCTTAGATTTTGATGTATATTTTTCATTAAGTTGAATTGGAAAGTTGTTATATGCAAAGAAGATAATTATGACTTATATAGACAATTGGCATTAGCTAAGGATTGAGAATGTTGATAGGTAATGTATATGTAAATGAGTAGTGTTATACACATATGATCTATTTGGCAATGATTACATTGGCTACACTAGTGTATAAGGAAACGAAGTAAACTATGTGAGTTTTCCTTATGTATGCGAAATTAGTCTAAGATGAATGATCGGCTACTAGTGTTATATAATTGTTTTGAGTTTGAGTTATAAATGACTATCGTGGCTTGATGAGTTCTTACCATTTTCAGTTACAAATAAGTATGAAGTTGAATTATGGCATAATTATAAATATTAATACATATTGAAATTTTTATGTGATTGCCAAATGTGAATTATGAGCAAACCATATGGGTTAAGATATTAAACAAATCTATTTGTATTAATTAAGCTAAGGAGCAAGGAGGATCAAAGTCGGACAAGGGAAAGGAGAAGGCAATAGAGTAGCCAACCTACTACCGTTTCAATATACTGAGTAAGTTTTTAAGTAGTCTCCTCTACTAAACTTAATTGATGATGTCTATAAGCATGTGATAGGTGAATCGAAAATGTTGGTTTGCACTTGAATAAAATTGTTTATTAACTAATGTATGTATGCGACAATTAGAGAGAGTCCTTTGAATTAAACTATGATAATGTTACGAATATGTGATTTTGATTATAAAAATGGGGAGTTGAAATATGAATAACAATACGTATAGTGAGACAATCTATCCGGACGTGAGATCCGCGCAGCTATATGCTAGAATCTATCCGGACGTGAGGTCCGCAGCTATATGCTAGAATCTATCCGGACGTGAGGTCCGCAAGCTATATGCTAGAAATTATCCGAACTTAAGATCCGCAGGCTACGTGCTAGAAAATATCCGGGCAAAGGTCCGCAGGACCTTGTTGGCAATGTATTACGAGCTCCAAGATTTAATGTAATCGATGTCGATCGTGTAGTAATATTTTAATTTTTGAACATCTCATGTAAACATAGTTGTTTTAAATACCATACGATTTACATGCTAATGTATGTATTACAAGCTCATATTTGAATTAATTTCCATGTGAATTGCTAGTATCAAAGTTTGATACATATATATATATATATTTACATGTGAATGAAACAATATAAATGATTATTGATATAATGATTCTTGAATGTAGTTATATATGATCTTACATATTTGGTCATATTATAAGGTGTGTATATGAGGTTGTATCTTGGTTCATGAGCTCGTATATATGAGTGGAGGCATACTTGATTTTATAATGACATTTTGGCAAAAAAAAATAAAATTGAAAGATAAGTTATTCATTTAATTATTTAAGCATTCGGCCAAGGTAACCTTTATCTATGAAAAAGACATTGTTGCTCATATATAAGTATGTATTTTCGGCATATAATATAAATTTGTATGTGATTTCAAGTACTTGGTTTAATTAATAAGTTTTAAATTACTTGTATTACTTAGAACTTACTAAGCATCCATATGCTTACTTTGTTGCTTTAAATTCTTTGTTTTTATAGATTTTGCTCGTTAGCTATCGTTATCGGGAGTTCAAAGTTGAAGTCATCCACACTATCTAAGCCCATTTGGTACTTTTGTAGTTAAACTTTACTAATGCCATGTATAGGATGAACTTTTGATACTAACTAGGTATCTTTTTGGTAATACATCTTTGTATAGCCATGCGAAAATGGCTTGTTAAGTCATTATTCATATTTCATGTAATTAATGTATATGTCTGGTTGTTATTCAATTACTGTTTTAAATATTTTTGTTATGAGTTGAACTTAGGAATTATTATATAGTGTTAAATGAGATTTCGTGCTGGTTTTGTAATACTTCCTAATCCCCTCCGTGACGTGAGTGCAGGATAGGGTGTTACATTTTATTGGTATCGAGCTACGGTTTAGTCGATTCTAGGACTACCGTGTCTGAGTGGGTCGTGCTATCCATGCCATTATGTGTTTATTTTGGTAGTGGGGATTTCGACAATTAAAAATGTGTTTTTGTTTAGTAATGGATCCCGATCCCAGTCGAGCGGTAGCTGATGATGTTGAGAGTGTAGCGCCTACTCCCGCACATGGGATAGTACCGGAGGACTCTCAACCTGTTGCAAGTAATCAGAATAATGAGGCTAGGCAGGCTTTCTATAGTGTAATGAATGATTGGTTCAACCAATACATTCGAACCAATACGGCTGTTCCACAACCTCCACTCCTGAATAATACACCCCCTGCACCTATAATACCTCCGGTAACTGACCAGACGAGGTTAAATAAACCCCCGATTGACAGAATCCAAAAGCACGGGGCGACTGAATTTAAAGCTACAGACAGCGATGATGCTGAACAAGCTAAATTTTGGTTGGACAACACTATTCGGGTATTTGATGAACTCTCTTGCACACCCGATGAATGCCTAAAGTGTGCTATATCTTTGCTACATGATTCTGCCTATTATTGGTGGAGTACATTGGTTTCTGTTGTTCCCAGAGAGCGAGTAACGTGGGAATTCTTCCAGATCGAGTTTCGAAAAAAATATATCAGTCAATGGTTCATTGATCAGAAACGGAAAGTATTTCTTGAACTTAAACAAGGTTCCATGTCGGTTATTGATTATGAACGAAAATTTGTGAGACTTAGCCGGTATGCCCGAGAATGTGCTTCTTCAGAAGCTGTAATGTGTAAACGTTTCGAAGATGGTCTGAACGAAGACATAAAACTGTATGTTAGTATTCTAGAAATTAGAGAATTTGTAGTACTTGTTGAACGAGCGTGCAAAGCCGAAGAGCTCAGTAAGGAGAAAAGAAAAGCAGATATGGGAGCAAAAGAGTTTTGTAAGAGATCATCGGGAAAGCCCTTTCAGCAGTCATCGAAGAAATTTAGAGATGATTTAGGCATATCTGAAGATACTTCGGGCTTTTCTAGAAGAGATCGTGAACGACCCCCTATGAGTACGCGAGTCTCTTCAGTCGCTAGTGTTGGGAATGATCGTCGGGACAGGACAGAGTGCCAGTATTGTGGTAAATGGCATTCGGGAAGCTGTAGATTCCATGACCGCTCCTGTTATAAGTGTGGATCAGCTGACCACTTTATCAAGGATTGTCCGAGACTGTCTGAACAGAATGCAAATTAGAGTAGGAAACCAGGTGCTACTGCTGCTCGAGGTAGACCATCTAGAAATGCGGGGAATGCTAGTGGCGGTCCGAGAGGAGCTAGAGATGCTACAACCAGATCTGAAGCTCGTGCTCCTGCTAGAGCTTACGCTATACGTGCACGCGAGGATGCTTCCTCGCCAGATATTATTACCGGTACTTTCACTCTCTTTGATACTAATGTGATTGCATTGATTGACCCGGGTTCTACTCATTCATATGTATGTGAGACTTTAGCATCCAGTAAGACTTTACCTGTTGAGTCTACTGAGTTCGTAGTTCAGGTGTCAAATCCCTTGGGTCGTTATGTACTTGTTGACAAGGTGTGTAAGAAATGTCCCTTAGTAATCAGAGGTTCTTGCTTTCTGGCCGATTTGATGCTTTTACCGTTTGATGAATTGGATGTTATCTTCGGTATGGATTGGTTGACCGTTCACGATGCAGTTGTGAATTGCAAAAGAAAAACAATTGATTTGAGGTGTGAAAATAATGAGATAATTCGAGTTAAGTCTACTGACTTGAATGGATTGCCAGCAATAATATCCTCGATGTTGGCTCAGAAATATGTAAGAAAGGGATGTGAAACATATCGTGCACGTGCACTGATAGTAAAGAGTCGAAAAGAGACTTGAATCGCATCCGGTGGTTTGTGAGTATTCGGATGTTTTTCCGAGGAGTTACCGGGATTACCACTGTTCGAGAGGTTGAATTTGGCATCGAGCTACTACCTAGTGCCACTCCAATTTCGATAGCTCCGTATCGTATGGCACCAACGGAATTGAAAGAATTGAAAGCACAGTTGCAAGAGTTGATGGATAGAGGTTTTGCTCGACCGAGTTCTTCACCCTGGGGTGCACCAGTATTGTTTGTCAAAAAGGACAGAACCATGAGACTGTGCATCGACAATCGTCAGTTGAATAAAGTGATGATAAAGAATAAATATCCATTACCGCGTATTGATGATTTGTTCGATCAACTTAAGGGAGCCTCTGTATTTTCGAAGATAGATTTGAGATCGGGTTATTATCAGTTGCAAGTTCGAGATTCGGATATACCCAAAACCGCTTTCAGAACGAGATACGGTCACTACGAGTTCTTAGTAATGCCGTTTGGGCTCACTAATGCCCCTGCGGTATTCATGGATTTGATGAATCGGATCTTCAGACCATATTTGGATCGGTTTGTAGTTGTGTTTATCGATGACATTTTGGTCTATTCGAGAGATGAATCCGAACATGCTGAGCACCTGAGATTAGTGTTACAAATTTTGCGGGATAAGCAATTATATGCTAAGTTCAGTAAATGTGAGTTCTGGTTGAGAGAAGTTAGTTTTTTGGGTCATGTGGTGTCTGTATCGGGTATTCGAGTTGATCCGAGTAAAATTACAGCCATATTTAACTGGAAGCCTCCGAGAAATATTACTGAAGTTCGGAGCTTTTTGGGACTTGCCGGTTATTACAGACGATTTGTAAAGGGTTTTTCGACGATAGCCACACCAATGACGAAACTACTTACGAAAGATGTTAAGTTTGAATGGTCAGAAAAATGCCAGGAAAGTTTCGATCAATTAAAAACTTATTTGACTAAAGCTCCGTATTAGTGCAGCCCGAATCAGGTAAAGAATTTGTCATTTATAGTGATGCATCCTTACTTGGGTTGGGTTGTGTATTGATGCAAGAAGGTCGAGTCGTAGCTTACGCGTCGAGGCAATTGAAGCCGCATGAAAAAATCTATCCGACCCATAATCTCGAATTAGCTGCCATCGTATTCGCTTTGAAAATATGACGACATTACTTATTTGGTGTGAGGTGTTATGTATTTTTGGATCACAAAAGTCTCAAATATTTGATGACTCAAAGAGATTTGAATCTGCGACAAAGACGTTGGCTTGAGTTGCTAAAAGATTATGAGCTTATCATTAACTATCACCCGGGAAAGGCTAATGTGGTTGCTGATGCTTTAAGTCATAAATCACTGTTTGCCCTTCGAGCAATGAATGTACATCTGTCTGTTGTATCTGATGATGTTTTAGTAGCAGAATTGAAGGCTAAACCATTGTTAATTCATCAGATTCGAGAAGCTCAGAAAGTCGATGATGAATTGGTTGCAAAACGGGCCGAATGTGTTTCGAATTTGGAATCAGAGTTTCAAATTGATGATGATGATTGTTTGAGGTTCAAAAGTCGTTTGTGTGTTCCAAGAAATTCAGAACTCATTTCGATGATTCTGAACGAAGCTCATTGTAGCCAAATGTCAATTCACCCGGGGAGTACAAAAATGTATAACGACCTGAAATGTCAATTTTGGTGGCACGGTATGAAACGAGACATTTTTGATTTTGTTTCGAAGTGTTTAATATTTCAACAAGTGAAAGCAGAACACCAAGTGCCGTCGGGATTACTTCATCCGATCATGATACCTGAATGGAAGTGGGATCGAGTCACAATAGACTTTGTATCTGGATTGCCATTGTCGTCAATTAAGAAAGATGCGATCTGGGTTGTTGTTGATAGACTAACAAAGTTGGCTCATTTTATTCCTGTACGTATGGATTATTCCCTTGATAGGCTAGCTGAAATGCATGTATCTCAGATTGTAAGGTTACATGGAGTACCTATTTCTATTGTGTCCGATAGAGATCCGAGGTTCACATCACGATTTTGGAAGAAATTGCAAGAAGCTTTAGGTACCAAATTACATTTTAGCACCGCTTTTCATCCTCAGACTGACGGTCAATCCAAACGAATAATTCAGATACTTGAGGATATGTTGAGATATTGCATCCTTGAGTTTGGTGGTTCGTGGGAACGGTATTTACCTTTAATTGAATTCGCTTACAACAATAGCTTTCAATCAAGCATTAAAATGGCACCTTTCGAGGCTTTGTATGGTCGTAAATGCCGTACACCGTTGTTTTGGACCGAGCTTAGTGAAAGTAAAATTTTCGGAGTCGATTTGATTAAAGATGCTGAGCAGAAAGTGAAAGTAATCAGTGAAAGTCTGAAAGTAGCTGCAGATCGTCAGAAGTCTTACGCGGATTTGAAACGAAGAGACATTGAATATCAAGTCGGTGATAAAGTGTTTCTTAAGGTTTCACCTTGGAAAAAGGTGCTCAGATTTGGCCGTAAAGGCAAATTGAGTCCGAGGTTTATCGGGCCGTATGAGATATCTGAACGAATTGGGCTAGTCGCTTACAGATTGATTCTGCCCCCTGAACTTGAAAAGATTCACAATGTTTTTCATGTCTCGATGCTTCGACATTATAGATCTGACCCTTCGCACATAATTAGTCCATTAGAGGTTGAAATTCAACCTGATTTGAGTTATGAAGAAGAACCGATTCGTATCTTAGCTCGTGAGGTGAAAGAGTTGCGAAACAAAAAGGTTCCTTTAGTAAAGGTATTATGGCTCAAACACGGGATCGAAGAAGCTACTTGGGAAACTGAAAACTCTATGAAAGAGAGATACCCAAATTTATTCACTGGTAAGATTTTCGGGGATGAAAAGTCTTTATGTGGGGGAGAGTTGTGACAACCCTAATTTGACCATAGTCGGGAAGTGGTCTCGGGACCACAAAACCGAGTCATAAAAATATTTAGTCGTCATATTTTATGTTTATTATGTGTGAATGTGAATGTGTGAAAGGTTTAAGCTTCGATTTAGTTGATTCCATGTGAATTTAGTTAATAGGACTTATGTGTGACACTTTTGAAATATGGTAGGTTAATCTATAAGGACCTATTAAAGCATGTGTTGGAAACAATGGTTTTGCATGTCAAATACTCCTTTTTATACATAGTGGCCGGCCATGATGATGAAATATATTAAAAATATACATTAAATATTAGTTAAATGGTTATTATTTTATGTAAAAGAAATAAAATAAATAAAAAAGAAAAGAAAACAAAAACCAAGTATTCATATTTTCTTGAAGAACCGAATGTGAAAGAAAGTTAGGGGAAGAACATCCTTCGGTCATCTTAGTCCTAATTAAGGTAAGAAGTTTTGGTTAATTTTTGAAATTTTAGTTAAATCCTAGTAAATTTCTAAGTTTCTTATTGGACCCATGTTAAATTTTTGATATTTGGTGAATGATTATGGGTTTCAGTCATGGTAGATAACAAGGAATGTGGTTGTTGTTCTTGTTAAATTGGATGAATTTTTGATGGATAGGTGTTTGAATCAAGTAAATAATCATGTGTGTACACTAGGTGCTAGTTGAGAAGAATCGGTCACTATATTAGAGGCCATTGCCGAACATGAATTTAGATTGTGAGTGATGAATGTGTTTTGAGTTGATGGAATAAAAGAATGCTTAAAGATGTGTTACAACAAATTATATGTTAAGCTAAGGTTGTTAAATTATAAATCTTTCTTCCTAGCCGAATATGTGTTTATAAGGTTGAGTTGTGTTGAATGTTTTAAATAATTTAGATGCTTACTAATCTAGGTCTAAGCTAGGTAATATTAATTAATTGTGACCTAATTATTTTATAGCAAGTGCTGATTATGGAAATTTCAAATTCGGTCTTAGATTTTGATGTATAATTTTCATTAAGTTGAATTGGAAAGTTGTTATATGCAATGAAGATAATTATGACTTATATAGACAATCGGCATTAGCTAAGGATTGAGAATGTTGATAGGTAATGTATATGTAAATGATTAGTGTTATACACATATGATCTATTTGGAAATGATTACATTGGCTACACTAGTGTATAAGGAAACGAAGTAAACTATGTGAGTTTTCCTTATGTATGCGAAATTTGTCTAAGATGAATGATCGGCTATGTAACGCCCCAAGCCCGAGTCCGTTACCGGGGTTGAAAACGAGGTATTTACGGACTTACTTCATTGACTTACACGGTTCATTTTTAAAGTTTCAGACGTGCTGGCTAACTGCATCACGGCCACTTTAAAAATCATATCTCGAGTTCCGGAGCTCAAAAACTTAATCCGTAAATTTTCTCTGAAACTAGACTCATATATCTATCTACAAATTTTTTTTCTAGAATTTTTGATCAGGCTAAACGGTACAGTTTATTAGATTAAGTCTCCCCTGTTACAGGGTTCGACCACACAGACCTTCATGCATTGCAACTTAGGTATCTTCCTATACAGGGCTTCAAATCTTATTTCGTTTGTTTCTAAAGAAACTAGACTAAACAAGGAATTGGTACATATGGGGCATGACTTCTAATTATCTCTGATTAATTTATAGCAAATTTTCAAAGTCAGAACAGGGGATCCAGAAATCGCTCTGGCCCTGTTTCATGAAAACCTAAATATCTCTTAACATCTGACTCATTTGGCCGTTTCGTTTCTTCCATATGAAAGTAGATTCAAAAAGGTTCGATTACATAATTTATTCAATAATTAACTCCATTCTTACAAATTTTAGCGATTTTTCAAATTTACCCCATTGATGCTGTCAACATCTGACTTTAGGGTAGACTTTACCTATTGCCTAGTTTCCATGATTTAACTAATCCTATAGCATACATAGCACAATTTATGATTGTGATTAACCATCCCAATGGTCAATCATTGCCGAACATATTCGTACTTCTCGATAACCATATACATACACGATGATTATAATATTATGATTCAAGTATAAACACAAGCCATTTTCGCATGGCTAACCAAATTTATACAATTCCAAAAGGTGCATGACCATTATCAAAAAGGGTAGTCCTATACATGCCATTTCAAAGTTCAACCAAAAAAATGTACCAAAAAGGAGTGTTGATAGTGTGGGTGACTTCGACTGCGGCAATCCCGAATTCGATAACTGACGAACCAAAATCTATAAAACAAAAATCAAAGAAACGGAGTAAGTGTTTAATGCTTAGTAAGATTGAGTAGTGAAATTGTGCATAACTGAAACATAGCATTCATATGACTAAACAAATAATCTCATACTCACATATCCTCAAAATCATACCTACTTCACATTTCTATTCCTTATATTCATGCATAAGAAAATCAAATTAACTAAAAGCCGGAAGCTGATTAATTGATGGAGCGAATACTGTTGTTTTTTTTTTTCACGGAATTAACTATTTCGATGCATATTCAAAACATACCTCATCCATTGGGACTTTTCGAGTGTATTAATTGAACTATTACAGCAAAACCATTCATTCCTCAAACCAAGTACCTTCGGGATTTGACCGGACATAGCTACGTGCTCAAATGCCTTCGGGACTTAACCCGGTTATGGTAACTCGCACAAATGCCTTCGGGACTCAGCCCGGATATGGTAACCCTTATAAAATGTCGTCGGGATTTAGCCCGGATGTGGTAGCTCGCATAAATGCCTTCGGGACTCAGCCTAGATATGGTATCTCGCACAATTGCCTTCGGGGCTCATCCCGGTTATCATCAGAATATCCATGCACATAGAAATAAATCATGACATATCTATATTTCGATTTCATAATTAGAATTCCAACACAAATCGCTTATCAAGCAATATCATTTTCGGTTCCTTAACTATATACTAGAGCATGACTTTGATTTACTTAAAACATGATCTAATTGAATCGTAACCTAAGCTCCATTACTCAAAGACTTACCTCGGATGTTGTCGAAGCGACTTGATGGCTATTCGACCACCTTTTCTTTTCCTTTATCGGATTTAGCTCCCTTTGCTCTTGAGCTTAATTTAAAACAAATAAATTTATTTAATTATTTTTGTTTGGGTAATCCCATTCAATATATATATGTCATACAATTTAAGTACAATGATCTTACTCAATACTATATAAACATCATGCATTATCGAATTTCATCATCACTATCTAACTTCATATAGAAACTCATATCATCCTAGGTTGGTACACAAGTCAAATGCATCATTTAAATTGTCAAGGTCCACAATTTAGTTATATTTCTCTATCATAGTTTCTTCACTTAAATCAATTTAGCAAGCCCATAGTCTTTGGCCGAATGCTTACATGGTTAAGTTAATAACTTAATGTTCCATTTTCAAAAGCTAATATGTCATTATAAAACCTAATACACATGCATACATATCCATAAGCTCATGAATCAAAATATAATTTCATATACATATACAAACTATGTGGCCGAATAAACAATGTCATATATATACATTACTACATCTCTACCGGTCACGTTTACTTCTACCTAAACCGAATAACTTGCACCTAAGGTCCTTGGTCGAACCTCACTAAAACAAGTCATCCAAAGACTTAGTGTTTATCTTGTGTATCACCTCATTTACCTTCCAAAAAATCACAAAAAAAACATCAAACCCTTAGTGCTCATGTACAAGGCCGAATCTTAAAATGATCCAACCCCCAACCCATTCCTTTCAATCATTCATACGGCATTAGTTTTATTCTTTGGACAATTCAAAGCTTGGCCATTGCACTCTCAAACATTAAAATGATAAATTGACTACTTAAACCTTTCTCTCTTCAACAAATTTTTTTTTCTTTAAACATGTAAATTACTCAACCCAATCACATTCAAATTCGGCTTTAGTACAATAAATAGGTAATCGTTTCTTTTCCTATGATACCCAATGCTCATATATGATCTTTTGCATAAATCAAACACTCCTCTACCATTATTGATCTAAATTTAACATGAATAACCATCATTTCACCTATTAGGCATCATAGCCGAAAGTCATTATCAATTTCCACAATCAAAATTCAACATGGTTCCCTAATATAACTTAGCATTTCATTCAAGCTTAACCTTAACTTTAAAGAAAAAAATAAACTAAATTCTTACCTTAATTTAGCTTAGCACAACCGAATGCTCTTCTCCCCCCTTTTCTTCTTCACATTCGGCCAACAAGGAAGAACTCACCACTTTGTTTTTTTCACCCTTCAATTTCCTTATTACCCAATATCTCTTCTTTTTTTTTTTTCATTATTATTTTATAATATAGAAAGCCACTAACTAATAAATAAATACATATTCTATGCATATAATCCATCATGGCTGGCCACTACTCACAATAGTGGAAATTTGACATGCAAATCCTTTGTTTTTTTTATAACTTGAACTAATAGGTCCTTTTAGATTAACCTAGCATATTTCAAAAGTGTCACTCAATAGTCCTATTAACTAAATTCACATTCAATTGACTAAATCGAAACTTAAACTTTCACACATTCAAAATTCACATATTTTAGATAGTAAATATTATATTCAAATAATTCGGTGACTCGGTTTAGCGGTCCCGAAACCACTTTCCGACTAGGGTCACTTTAGGCTGTCACAACTCTTCCCCACTTAAGAAATTTTCGTCCCCGAAAATCTTACCGGTAAATAGGTTTGGGTATCGCTCTTTCATAGAGTTCTCTGGTTCCCAAGTAGCTTCTTCCATCCCGTGTTTGAGCCATAACACTTTTACTAACGGAACCCTTTTGTTTCGCAACTCTTTCACTTCACGAGCTAGGATACGAATCGGTTCTTCTTCATAACTCATATCGGATTGAATTTCAACCTCTGATGGATTAATTACGTGTGATGGATCAGATCTATAACGTCGAAGCATCGAAACATGAAAGACGTTGTGAATCTTTTCAAGTTCAGGAGGCAAAATCAATCTATACGCAACTAGACCAATTCGTTCGGATACTTCATATGGCCCTATGAACCTCGGACTCAGTTTGCCTTTACGGCCAAATCTAAGTATCTTTTTCCAAGGTGAAACTTTAAGAAACACTTTGTCTCCCACCTGATACTCAATGTGTTTTCGTTTCAAATCCGCGTACGACTTTTCGCGATCTGTGGCGGCCTTCAGACTTTCACGGATTACTTTTACTTTCTGTTCAGCATCTTTAATCAAGTCAACTCCGAAATTTTTGCTTTCACCGAGTTCAGTCCAAAACAATGGCATACGACATTTACGCCCGTATAAAGCCTTGTAAGGTGCCATTTTAATACTCGATTGAAAACTATTGTTATAAGCAAATTCAATCAAAGGTAAATACCGCTCCCATGAACCACTAAACTCGAGGATGCAACATCTCAACATATCCTCAAGAATCTGAATTATCCGCTCAGATTGACCATCGGATTGTGGATGAAAAGCGGCGCTGAAATGCAACTTGGTACCCAAAGCTTCTTGCAATTTCTTCCAAAATCGCGAGGTGAATCTCGGATCTCTATCCGACACAATAGAAATCGGTACCCCATGTAATCTTACAATCTGAGAAACGTACAATTCAGCTAATTTATTCAATGAAAAATCCGTACGTACGGGGATAAAATGAGCCGATTTAGTCAGTCTATCAACAACAACCTAAATTGCATCTTTCTTACTTATAGACAATGGCAACCCAGACACAAAATCCATCGTGACTCGATCCCACTTCCATTCAGGTATCATGATCGGCTGAAGTAAACCCGTAGGCACTTGATGTTCCGCCTTCACTTGCTGACATACTAAACACTTCGAAACAAAATCAGAAATGTCTCGTTTCATACCATGCCACCAAAACTGACGTCTCAGATCGTTGTACATCTTCGTACTCCCCGGGTAAATTGACATTCGGCTACAATGAGCTTCGTTCAGAATCATCGAAATGAGTTCTGAATTTCTTGGAACACATAACCGACTTCTGAACCTCAAACAATCGTCATCATCAATTTGAAACTCTGATTCCATATTCAGAACACATTCAGCTTATTTTGCAACCAATTCTTCATCGACTTTCTGAGCTTCACGAATTTGATGCATCAACACTGGTTTGGCCTTTAATTCCGCCACTAACACATTGTCGGATAGAACAGACAAGTGTACATTCATCGTTCGTAAAGCAAATAGTGATTTACGACTTAAAGCATCCGCAACCACATTAGCCTTTCCCGGGTGATAGTCAATGACAAGTTCATAATCTTTTAACAACTCGAGCCAACGTCTTTGTCGTAGATTTAAGTCTCTTTGGGTCATCAAATATTTGAGACTTTTATGATCCGAAAACACATAGCACTTCTCACCAAATAAGTAACGTCGCCATATTTTCAAAGCAAATACAATGGCAGCTAATTCGAGATCGTGGGTCGGATAATTTTTTTCATGTGGCTTTAATTGTCTCGATGCATACGCCACAACTCGACCTTATTGCATCAATACACAACCCAACCCAAGTAGGGAGGCATCACTATAAATGACAAATTCTTTGCCCGATTAATTTCGCACTAAAATTGGAGCTTGGTCAAATAAGTTTTCGATTGATCAAAACTTTTCTCGACATTTTTCCGTCCATTCGAACTTAACATCCTTTTGAAGTAACCGTCATTGGCGTGGCTATCATCGAGAAACCTTTACAAATCTTCGGTAGTAACAAGCAAGTCCCAAAAAGCTCGAACCTCGGTAATATTTCTCGGAGGTTTCGATTAAGTATGGCTGAAATTTTGTTCGGATCAACTCGAATACGTCTGAGATACCACATGACCCAAAAAGCTAACCTCTCTTAACTGAACTCACACTTATCGAACTTAGCATATAATCGCTTATCCCGTAAAATTCGTAACACTAATCTCGTGTGCTTTCGATGTTCTGGTCTCATCTCTTGAATAGACCAAGATATCATCAATAAACACGACTACAAACCGGTCCAAATATTGTCTGAAGATTCGATTCATCAAATCTATAAATACCGCAGGGGCATTAGTAAGCCCAAACGGCATCACTAAGAACTCATAGTAGCCGTATCTCGTTTTGAAAGCAGTTTTAGGTATATCCAAATCTCGAACTCGCAGCTGATAATAACCCGATCTCAAATCTATCTTTGAAAACACCGAGGCTCCCTTCAGTTGATCAAACAAATCATCAATACACGGTAACGGATATTTATTCTTTATCGTCACTTTATTCAGCTGACGATAGTCAATGCACAACCTCATGGTTCCGTCCTTCTTTTTCACAAACAAAACTGGCGCACCCCAAGGTGAGAAACTTGGTCGAGCGAAACCCTTATCCGTCAACTCTTGCAACTGAGCTTTCAATTCTTTTAATTCCGTTGGTGCCATACGATACGGAGCTATCGAGATTGGTGTAGTCCCAGGTACAAGCTCGATGCCAAACTCTACCTCCCGAACAAGTGGTAAACCCGGTAATTCTTCGGGAAAAACATTAGGGTATTCACAAACCACTGGTACAGATTCAGGCTTCTTTTCTAACACTTTGTCCTCCAGTACATACGCAAGGTATGTTTCACACCCCTTTCTTACACATTTCTGAGCCAGCATCGACGATATTACCGCTGGCAACCTATTCGGGTCGGTAGACTCGACTCGGATTATCTCGTTATTTACACATCTCAAATCGATGGTTTTTCTTTTGCAATTGTAAATTGCATCATGTACGGTCAACCAATCCATACCGAGGATAATATCAAATTCGTCAAACGGTAAAAGCATCAAATCAGCCGGAAAACAGAAACCTCGGATTACTAGAGGACATTTCTTGCACACTTTGTCGACAAGCGCATGAACGACCCAAGGGATTTGACACGAATTACAAACTCGGTGAGACTCAACAGCAGAGTCTTCATGGATGCTAAGGTTTCACATACATATGAATGAGTAGAACCGGGGTCTATCAAAGCAATCACATCAGTATCAAAGAGAGTAAAAGTACCGTAATAACATCTAGCGAAGAGGCATCCTCGCGTGCGCGTATAGCATAAGCTCTAGCTGGAGCACGAGCCTCAGATCTGGTTGTAACATCTCTAGATCCTCTCTGACCTCCGCTAGCATTCCCCGCATTTCTAGATGGTCTACCTCGAGCAAAGAGTAGCACTGGTTTCCCACTCGATTTACATTCTGCTCGCATGGTCTCGGACAATCCTTGATAAAGTGGTCGGTGATCCACACTTATAGCAGGAGCGGTCATGGAATCTACAACTTCCCGAATGCCATTTACCACAATGCTGACACTCTGACCTGTCCCGTCGATCATTTCCTACACTGGCAACCGAAGTGACTCGTGTACTCACTGGGAGGTCGATCGCGATCTCGTCTTGAAAAACCGAAGTGTCTTTGGATCGGCCGAATCATCGCTAAATTTCTTCGATGATCGTTGAAAGGGCTTTCCGATGATCTCTTACGAAACTCTTTGGCTCCCATTTCAGCTTTTCTTTTCTCTTCTCACCGAGCTCTTGGCTTTGCAAGCTCGCTCGATAAGTACTACAAACTCTCTGATCTCTAAAATGCCAACATACAATTTTATATCTTCATTCAAACCATCTTCAAAGCGTTTACACATTATAGCTTCTGAAGAAATGCATTCTCGAGCGTATTGGCTAAGCCTCACAAACTTTCGTTCATAATCGATGAATAGTCATGGAACCTTGTTTAAGTTCAAGAAATTCCTTTCGCTTTTGATCAATAAATCTCTGGTCGATATACTTTTTCGAAACTTGGTTTGAAAAAACTCCCAAGTTACCCGCTTTAGGCACAACTGAATCAATGTATTCCACCAATAGTAGGCGGAATCACGTAACAAAGAGATAGTACACTTCAGGTATTCCTCGGGTGTGCAAGATAGCTCATCAAGTACTCGGATAGTGTTGTCTAACTAAAATTCAGCTTGCTCGGCATCATCGTTGTCCGTAGCTTTAAATTCGATGAGCCCGTGCTTTCGGATTCTCATCAGCTGGGGCTTGTTTAACCTCATCCGGTCGACACGGAGGTACCGCAGTCTGGGAGAGGTATTAGTTTGGAGTGGGGGTTGTGGAACAGCCGTATTAGTTCGAATGTATTGGTTAAACCAATCATTCATCACATTATAAAAGGCTTGTCTAGCCTCATCGTTTTGATTGCTCGCAACAAGGTTGAGAGTTCATCGGTATTGCCCCCCGCGCGAGCAAAGCGCTACACTCTCACATCATCATCGCTACCGCTCGATTGGGATCGGGATCCATTACTAACATAAACACACATTTAAACTGTCAGAAATCACCACACTATCAAATAATCATATAATGGCATGTATAGCTAGACCCAAACGTATCACGATAGTCCTAGAATCAGCTAAACCATAGCTCTGATACCAATATAATTGTAACGCCCCAAGCCCGAGTCCGTTACCGGGGTTGAAAACGAGGTATTTACGGACTTACTTCATTGACTTACACGGTTTATTTTTAAAGTTTCAGACATGCTGGCTAACTGCATCACGGCCACTTTAAAAATCATATCTCGGGTTCCGAAGCTCGAAAACTTAATCCGTAAATTTTTCCTGAAACTAGACTCATATATCTATCTACACATTGTTTTTTCTAGAATTTTTGATCAGGCCAAATGGTACAGTTTATTAGATTAAGTCTCCCTCACATGTGGTTCGACCATCTGAGACCTTCATGCATTGCAACTTAGGTATCTTCCTATACAGGGCTTCAAATCTTATGCCGTTTGTTTCTAAAGAAACTGGACTCAACAAGGAATCTGTACATATGGGGCATGACTTCTAATTATCTCTGGTTAATTTATAACAAATTTTCAAATTCAGAATAGGGGATCCAAAAATCGCTCTGGTCCTGTTTCATGAAAACCTAAATATCTCTTAACATCTGACTCATTTGGCCGTTTCGTTTCTTCCATATGAAAGTAGATTCATCAAGGTTCGATTACATAATTTATTTCCGTTCTTACAAATTTTAGCGATTTTTCAAATTTACCCCATTGATGCTGTCAATATCTGACTTTAGGGTAGACTTTACCTATTGCCTAGTTTCCATGATTTAACTAATCCTATAGCATACATAGCACAATTTATGAAAGTGATTAACCATCCCAATGGTCAATCATTGCCGAACATATCCGTACTTCTCGATAACCATATACATACACGATGACTATAATATTATGATTCAAGTATAAACACAAGCCATTTTCGTATGGCTAACCAAATTTATACAATTCCAAAAGGTGCATAACCATTATCAAAAAGGGTAGTCCTATACATGCCATTTCAAAGTTCAACCAAAAAAATGTACCAAAAAGGAGCGTTGATAGTGTGGGTGACTTCGACTGCGACAATCCCGAATTCGATAACTGACGAACCAAAATCTATAAAACAAAAATCAAAGAAACGGAGTAAGTGTTTAATGCTTAGTAAGATTGAGTAGTGAAATTGTGCATAACTGAAACATAGCATTCATATGACTAAACAAATAATCTCATACTCACATATCCTCAAAATCATACCTACTTCACATTTCTATTCCTTATATTCATGCATAAGAAAATCAAATTAACTAAAAGCCGGAAGCTGATTAATTGATAGAGCGAATACTGTTGTTTTTTTTTTTTCACGGAATTAACTATTTCGATGCATATTCAAAACATACCTCATCCATTGGGACTTTTCGAGTGTATTAATTGAACTATTACAGCAAAACCATTCATTCCTCAAACCAAGTACCTTCGGGATTTGACCGGACATAGCTACGTGCTCAAATGCCTTCGGGACTTAACCCGGTTATGGTAACTCGCACAAATGCCTTCGGGACTCAGCCCGGATATGGTAACTCTTACAAAATGTCGTCGGGATTTAGCCCGGATGTGGTAGCTCGCATAAATGCCTTCGGGACTCAGCCCGGATATGGTATCTCGCACAATTGCCTTCGGGGCTCATCCCGGTTATCATCACCCGTATCCAAGGCCAGAACAGAGTACGAGGCATTACCAGACTTAACAACACACATAGATAAAAACTGGGCCATAAAATTTCATTTAATTTAAAACTTTTCGAACACATGCATAACAAACAAAGCTAACTATATCATTACATCAAAACATATGACGTAGCATGATTAATTAAACTTATAAACCATAATGGATAAGGACCACATCTCATAATCATATACAATAACTCAATGCAGACTGATACGTACGATCAAAATCATAATAATAAAAAAATAAATATTACAAACCAACTTCCTATACATGCCACTCACTTGATATTTCTAATATTTGAATTAATTCTCCCAAAAATGATAGTTTGATAGTGTGATTTTGCCTCCGATGATCTCTAACCCTTGAGCCGACCTATCAATACTAAAGAAATGGAGAGGATGGGTAAGCTTTTACGCTTAGTAAGTTCATATGAAAATAATAAGCAATTACTACCATGCTTTTCAAGATAAAACACTATAATTGTACAATTACATATATTCAGGTTAAGCTGTGTTATTGAGTTATAGTTACTAAATCATTCATATCTGAATCTACAAAACTCCAAATTTAGTTTCGTTAATTTTATTTGAAACTAGATTCATATTTATTTCTCCCATAAAATTTTCAGAATTTTTGGTTTGGCCAATTAGTACAGTTTATTAGTTAAATTCTCCCCTGTTTCAGAGTATGACTACTCTGACCTCTGTGTACTACGAACCAAATTTCTCTCTGTACAGAATTCCAACGACCATGCCGTTTATTTCCCTTAAAAATAGACTAAATAAGGAATCCATGCATGTAAGGTATGACTCTTAATAAGTTTTGTAAAATTTATGATGAATTTCTAAAGTCATAACAGGGGATCTCGAATTCATTCAGACCCTATTTCACAATAATTCAAATATCACACAATATAGAATTCTTTTGCTTCCCTTGTTTCTTTCATGTGAAAATAGAATCATTAATATTTATTTTCATATATCATTTGCATTTTTATTCAACTTCCACAATTTTTAGTGAATTTTCAAAGTCACGCAACTGCTGCTGTCCAAGACAATTTTATTGCTAATTCACTCTTTCACACTTTCTTTGTATTAACCTCATTTTAACATACATATCACAAATCATTTTCACCACATTTCATACATCACAAGTATAGGCCCATGATTACAAGGTCACCATAAAATCATCCTCATGTATAACTTAATTGTTTATAACCTTACCACAACCCGATCACTTAATGAACACATTATTCACATAACCAAATTCCTGCACTTATTCATCACAAAACTCACAAAGCAAGACATAATAAGTCTCCGTTGAACACTTCGGATCAATCCTCGATACTTGGTGGTTTCGCAAATAGCTCCACCCATCATAAAGTTCGGCTCTCTTGTACACATGGTGAACACTTAGTATCACCCATGTGACCTAGCCAGTTTATCTCGTAGCTCTCTTGTCTACATGGTGTCCTTCACCTGGAACCACGCATGCGACCTAGCTACATATATCCCGTAGCTCTCTTGTCTACATGGTGTACACATAGTATCACCCATGTGACCTAGCTACATCATAATATCTCGTAGCTCTCTTGTACACATGATGTGCACTTAGCACCATACATGTGACCTAGCTACATACCATCTGTATCATCTAATCTTCCAGAAGGTTCAACCGGGATTTTCTCTCTTTTCTAACAATTTCACCAATCAAGTAATTACCAACAAACATATTTCCAATATGTTACAAATTTATTCATAGTCCTTTTTCAATTTTCAATTTACTGACAAATAGTCAATCTATAGGTAGCCACATTTCATATGATAACAAAATATAATAAAATAAAATAAAATAAATCGATATATTATTTACATACAAACTTATCAAAATCTCATCAGTACAACAGTGCAACAATTCATACAACCCAGATTAATAGTAATTTAACACTCAATTCTTGTAACAATAATTCCATTCAATTTCACATGACACAACTAGCATTACATTTTTTTATATCATAAATACCATCCATCAACTTCTCTTAAATATAGTAAATCATACAATTTATGCCATATCAATAGAGAATTACAATTCATGCATGGTATTGCATTATTATTAACACACGAACTTACCTCGATTCAGAAACGGCAATTTACTATTTTAATCCATAACCTTGAATTTTCCCGATTTAAGCCCGAATCTCGATTTCCTTCATCTATAATATCACATTTAGCCTAATAATTAGTCACATTATTCATACGGGTCCAAAAATCATATTTTTACAAATTTGCATTTTGACCCCTAAACTTTTGCATATTTGCACTTTTGCCCCAAGACTCGAAAATTTAATTTCAGCCCTTATTCCTATGTTTTATGACATGCTGAACATTTTTCTCTTTACAACAACATCAAATTCTCGCTCTAACATATAGTTATGAACAATAAGTATTTTTACCGATTATGCCGTTTTACTCGTTTTCACTTAAAACCGAGTAGCACAAGTTGTTTAACATAATTTAAAACCTCATATTCTATCATAAAACATCAAAATACACAAATTTCACCTATGGGTATTTTTCCAAATATGAACCCTAGCTTAAATTATTGCTAGAATAAGCTTAATCGAGCTACCGGGATTCCAAAAACGTAAAGAACATTAAAAACGGGGCTTGGAATCACTTACTATTGAGCTTGGAAAGCTTGAAAACCTTAGCCATGGCCTCCCCCATGCTAATTTCGGCCTCCATGAAGAAGATGAGCAAAATTGGCTTTTAATTTTGTATTTTAATTCATTTTACCCCTAAATGACCAAAATGCCCTTACTACTAAACTTTCAAAAATTCCTTCCATGTCCTAATTTTGTCCATGAACTTAAAATTGGTCAAATTGCTATTTAAGACCTCCTAATTAATATTTCAATGCAATTTCATACTAAAACTTCTAGAATGCAAGTTTTGCAACTTATTTAATTTAGTCCCTAACTTTAAATTAAGCACTTTATGCATTGAATTTCTTCACGAAATTTTCACACAATCATGCAATCATATCATAGACCTCAAAATAATCATAAAATAATTATTTCTATCTCGAATTTGTGGTCCCGACATCACTATTCGACTAGGCCCAAAATCGGGTGTTACAACTCTCCCCTTTAGGGATTTTCGTCCCAGAAAATCTTACAGAAAATGTGGTCTTCACTTAGATTCCTCAATCTCATACTCAATAATAAAGTACCTTAACTCAGGCAGTGCTTCCAATACATCTCTTTAATTTCTCATTTCCATCCTAATATCAATCCTGGCAAAGATAATTTTGGTAGATTCTGATGCTCGGCTTTAACCCCATTAACAATTTAGATTCTCTGTGGCATCGAATGCTCTATACTATCACATTACCTTATTGTCTTGAAACACATCACAATTCATACAATAGTACATTACTAAAAAAAATCAGGAAGTCTTTACTCAATACAGACTAGTCCAGCTCAGATATTCCAGTTAACAATATTCTCATCTGTTCAAACTTTACCAACATGTAATAAACTTTTCAGCTTTCACGAAATGAAAACCTCATCATTCGTAGTGGTTTTTACTCATATAATTTTTTTTTTTTTAAGAGATATACACTTCTCGTTCAGAATATTTGCCTTTTATCCGTACAGAAATGAAATTCTATTATCAGACTTGAGAAAAATAATCCTGACATAATTGTCACATGAAATATTTCAAATAAATAATTCACATCGATTGAACACTCGAGTCGATCTTAATCATCGATGAATGACATTTCCAGTAATCTTTCTTTGTTCATTCATTACGCTAACTAAAACCATCTCAATTGCATTAGTTCAAGTAACCAAAATATCTCAATTGAAGTCATTAATTATAATTGACTTATTTGAGAGAAGTAATCCACCATATCGATTGAGACTCGATCTTTTATCACTTATGTCTTTACTTATCAATTCATTCTTAATCTCTAATTATACTTATAATTATTCTATCACTGAACTCTCTTTAAATTTTCAAGCGGAAACTTATTCAGTATGGATCTCATGAAATTCAATCATAAGCACCACTTCTATAAGAGGGAGGGGTTATAGGGCCTCTAACTCGTCTTTCTTATACATACACATATGACACAATTTCCATTATCATAGCAACATCATCAAAATCATGTCATTCATTCAGGCAATGCAACATTCATGTTGGCTTACACAAATTTTTTTTTTCCTATTGTCCCATTTAGACAATATACTTATGCATACATTCTATGTTTTCTAGATAGCTTTACTTATCGATTCATTTAATTAAATTAAGTCATGCTCATGACATCATATAAGGCCAAACAACCATAGATACTTGTACCACAATTACAACTTTCATTTCATGCATCATCATGTACATATCATTACAATCATATAATTCAGTCTAAACAATTTAACATAGATAAGTTCATTTCATTATAATCCTTTATCTCATAAAAAAAATATCATTGTCATTCATCAACATTCAATGTCCAACCAGGACAATGACATTTTTATTCGTATTAAAATATTATAAACCTTTATTCATACCTTTCTGAATCTAAGCTTATTATAATCGTAATTTACTCAATTACCTTTGCATCACGTTAAACATGGTCGGTGCAGCTCGGTTGGAGAGTACCTCTGTCTAAACAAGATGGTCCTCATACGCGTCGGAAGACATCACACTATCATAGATCCGTGGCATATATATAGCTAGACTTTTTCACATGCTAGGTTAGTCCGAGAACCGACTAAACCATAGCTCTGATACCACTAAATGTAACACCCCTTACCCGTATCCAAGGCCGGAACAGAGTACGAGGCATTACCAGACTTAACAACACACATAGATAAAAACTGGGCCATAAAATTTCATTTAATTTAAAACTTTTCGAACACATGCATAACAAACAAAGCTAACTATATCATTACATCAAAACATATGACGTAGCATGATTAATTAAACTTATAAACCATAATGGATAAGGACCACATCTCATAATCATATACAATAACTCAATGCAGACTGATACGTATGATCAAAATCATAATAATAAAAAAATAAATATTACAAACCAACTTCCTATACATGCCACTCACTTGATATTTCTAATATTTGAATTAATTATCCCAAAAATGATAGTTTGATAGTGTGATTTTGCCTCCGATGATCTCCAACCCCGAGCCGACCTATCAATACTAAAGAAATGGAGAGGATGGGTAAGCTTTACGCTTAGTAAGTTCATATGAAAATAATAAGCAATTACTACCATGCTTTTCAAGATAAAACACTATAATTGTACAATTACATATATTCAGGTTAAGCTGTGTTATTGAGTTACAGTTACTAAATCATTCATATCTGAAGCTACAAAACTCCAAATTTAGTTTCGTTAATTTTATTTGAAACTAGATTCATATTTCTTTCTCCCATAAAATTTTCAGAATTTTTGGTTTGGCCAATTAGTACAGTTTATTAGTTAAATTCTCCCCTGTTTCAGAGTATGACTACTCTGACCTCTGTGTACTACGAACCAAATTTCTCTCTGTACAGAATTCCAACGACCATGCCGTTTATTTCCCTTAAAAATAGACTCAATAAGGAATCCATTCATGTAAGGTATGACTCTTAATAAGTTTTGTAAAATTTATGATGAATTTCTAAAGTCATAACAGGGGATCTCGAATTCATTCAGACCCTATTTCACAATAATTCAAATATCACACAATATAGAATTCTTTTGCTTCCCCTGTTTCTTTCATGTGAAAATAGACTCATTAAGCTTTATTTTCATATATCATTTGCATTTTTATTCAACTTCCACAATTTTTAGTGAATTTTCAAAGTCACGCAACTGCTGCTGTCCAAGACAATTTTATTGCTAATTCACTCTTTCACACTTTCTTTGTATTAACCTCATTTTAACATACATATCACAAATCATTTTCACCACATTTTATACATCACAAGTATAGGCCCATGATTACAAGGTCACCATAAAATCATCCTCATGTATAACTTAATTGTTTATAACCTTACCACAACCCGATCACTTAATGAACACATTATTCACATAACCAAATTCCTGCACTTATTCATCACAAAACTCACAAAGCAAGTACATAATAAGTCTCCGTTGAACACCGGATCAATCCTCGATACTTGGTGGTTTCGCAAATAGCTCCACCCATCATAAAGTTCAGCTCTCTTGTACACATGGTGAACACTTAGTATCACCCATGTGACCTAGCCAGTTTATCTCGTAGCTCTCTTGTCTACATGGTGTCCTTCACCTGGAACCACGCATGCGACCTAGCTACATATATCCCGTAGCTCTCTTGTCTACATGGTGTACACATAGTATCACCCATGTGACCTAGCTACATCATAATATCTCGTAGTTCTCTTGTACACATGATGTGCACTCTCGGCACCATACATGTGACCTAGCTACATACCATCTGTATCATCCAATCTTTCCGAAGGTTCAACCGGGATTTCTCTCTTTTCTAACAATTTCACCAATCAAGTAATTACCAACAAACATATTTCCAATATGTTACAAATTTATTCATAGTCCTTTTTCAATTTTCAATTTACAAAGAAATAGTCAATCTATAGGTAGCCACATTTCATATGATAACAAAATATAATAAAATAAAATAAAATAAATCGATAAATTATTTACATACAAACTTATCAAAATCTCATCAGGTACAACCGTGCAACAATTCATACAACCCAGTTAATAGTAATTTAACACTCAATTCTTGTAACAATAATTCCATTCAATTTCACATGACACAACTAGCATTATTTTTTTTTTTATATCATAAATACCATCCATCAACTTCTCTTAAACATAGTAAATCATACAATTTATGCCATATCAATAGAGAATTACAATTCATGCATGGTATTGCATTATTATTAACACACTAACTTACCTCGATTCAAAACGGCAATTTACTATTTTAATCCATAACCTTGTATTTTCCCGATTTAAGCCCGAATCTCGATTTCCTTCATCTATAATATCACATTTAGCCTAATAATTAGTCACATTATTCATACGGGTCCAAAATCATATTTTTACAAATTTGCATTTTGACCCCTAAACTTTTGCATATTTGCACTTTTGCCCCAAGACTCGAAAATTTAATTTCAGCCCTTATTCCTATGTTTTATGACATGCCGAACATTTTTCTCTTCTACAACAACATCAAATTCTCACTCTAACATATAGTTATGAACAATAAGTATTTTTACCGATTATCTTTGTTTTACTGCTTTCACTTAAAACCGAGTAGCACAAGTTGTTTAACATAATTTAAAACCTCATATTCTATCATAAAACATCAAAATACACAAATTTCACCTATGGGTATTTTTCCAAATATGAACCCTAGCTTAAATTATTGCTAGAATAAGCTTAATCGAGCTACCGGGATTCCAAAAACGTAAAGAACATTAAAAACGGGGCTTGGAATCACTTACTATTGAGCTTGGAAAGCTTGAAAACCTTAGCCATGGCCTCCCCCATGCTAATTTCGGCCTCCATGAAGAAGATGAGCAAAATTGGCTTTTAATTTTGTATTTTAATTCATTTTACCCTAAATGACCAAAATGCCCTTACTACTAAACTTTCAAAAATTCCTTCCATGTCCTAATTTTGTCCATGAACTTAAAATTGGTCAAATTTCTATTTAAGACCTCCTAATTAATATTTCAATGCAATTTCATACTAAAAACTTCTAGAATGCAAGTTTTGCAACTTATTCAATTTAGTCCCTAACTTTAAATTAAGCACTTTATGCATTGAATTTCTTCACGAAATTTTCACACAATCATGCAATCATATCATAGACCTCAAAATAATCATAAAATAATTATTTCTATCTCGAATTTGTGGTCCCGACATCACTATTCCGACTAGGCCCAAAATCAGGGTGTTACAAGAATATCCATGCACATAGAAATAAATCATGACATATCTATATTTCGATTTCATAATTAGAATTCCAACACAAATCGCTTATCAAGCAATATCATTTTCGGTTCCTTAACTATATACTAGAGCATGACTTTGATTTACTTAAAACATGATCTAATTGAATCGTAACCTAAGCTCCATTACTCAAAGACTTACCTCGGATGTTGTCGAACGACTTCGATGGCTATTCGACCACCTTTTCTTTTCCTTTATCGGATTTAGCTCCCCTTTGCTCTTGAGCTTAATTTAAAACAAATAAATTTATTTAATTATTTTTCGTTTGGGTAATCCCATTCAATATATATATGTCATACAATTTAAGTACAATGATCTTACTCATTACTATATAAACATCATGCATTATCGAATTTCATCATCACTATCTAACTTCATATAGAAACTCATATCGTCCTAGGTTGGTACACAAGTCAAATGCATCATTTAAATTGTCAAGGTCCACAATTTAGTTATATTTCTCTATCATAGTTTCTTCACTTAAATCAATTTAGCAAGCCCATAGTCTTTGGCCGAATGCTTACATGGTTAAGTTAATAACTTAATGTTCCATTTTCAAAAGCTAATATGTCATTATAAAACCTAATACACATGCATACATATCCATAAGCTCATGAATCAAAATATAATTTCATATACATATACAAACTATGTGGCCGAATAAACAATGTCATATATATACATTACTACATCTCTACCGGTCACGTTTACTTCTACCTAAACCGAATAACTTGCACCTAAGGTCCTTGGTCGAACCTCACTAAAACAAGTCATCCAAAGACTTAGTGTTTATCTTGTGTATCACCTCATTTACCTTCCAAAAAATCACAAAAAAACATCAAACCCTTAGTGCTCATGTACAAGGCCGAATCTTAACATGATCCAACCCCCAACCCATTCCTTTCAATCATTCATACGGCATTAGTTTTATTCTTTGGACAATTCAAAGCTTGGCCATTGTACTCTCAAACATTAAAATGATATATTGACTACTTAAACCTTTCTCTCTTCAACAAATTTTTTTTTCTTTAAACATGTAAATTACTCAACCCAATCACATTCAAATTCGGCTTTAGTACAATAAATAGGTAATCGTTTCTTTTCCTATGATACCCAATGCTCATATATGATCTTTTGCATAAATCAAACACTCCTCTACCATTATTGATCTAAATTTAACATGAATAACCACCATTTCACCTATTAGGCATCATAGCCGAAAGTCATTATCAATTTCCACAATCAAAATTCAACATGGTTCCCTAATATAACTTAGCATTTCATTCAAGCTTAACCTTAACTTTAAAGAAAAAAATAAACTAAATTCTTACCTTAATTTAGCTTAGCACAACCGAATGCTCTTTTCCCCCCTTTTCTTCTTCACATTCAGCCAACAAGGAAGAACTCACCACTTTGTTTTTTTCACCCTTCAATTTCCTTATTACCCAATATCTCTTTTTTTTTTTTTCATTATTATTTTATAATATAGAAAGCCACTAACTAATAAATAAATACATATTATGTGCATATAATCCATCATGGCCGGCCACTACTCACAATAGTGAAAATTTGACATGCAAATCCTTTGTTTTTTTTATAACTTGAACTAATAGGTCCTTTTAGATTAACCTAGCATATTTTAAGAGTGTCACTCAATAGTCCTATTAACTAAATTCACATTCAATTGACTAAATCGAAACTTAAACTTTCACACATTCAAAATTCACATATTTTAGATAGTAAATATTATATTCAAATAATTCGGTGACTCGGTTTAGCGGTCCCGAAACCGCTTTCCGACTAGGGTCACTTTAGGCTGTCACAGGCTACTAGTGTTATATAATTGTTTTGAGTTTGAGTTATAAATGACTATCGTGGCTTGATGAGTTCTTACCATTTTCAGTTACAAATAAGTATGAAGTTGAATTATGGCATAATTATAAATATTCATACATATTGAAATTTTTATGTGATTGCCGAATGTGAATTATGAGTAAACAATATGGGTTAAGATATTAAACAAATCTATTTGTATTAATTAAGCTAAGGAGCAAGGAGGATCGAAGTCGGACAAGGGAAAGGAGAAGGCAATAGAGTAGCCAACCTACTACCGTTTCAATATACCGAGGTAAGTTTTTAAGTAGTCTCCTTTACTACACTTAATTGATGATGTCTATAAGAATGTGATAGGTGAATCGAAAATGTTGGTTTGCACTTGAATAAAATTGTTTATTAACTAATGTGTGTATGCGACAATTAGAGAGAGTCCTTTGAATTAAATTGTGATAATGTTACGAATATGTGATTTTGATTATAAAAATGGGGAGTTGAAATATGAATAACAATACGTATAGTGAGACAATCTATCCGGACGTGAGATCCGCAGGCTATATGCTAGAATCTATCTGGACGTGACGTCCGCAGGCTATATGCTAGAATCTATCCGGACGTGAGGTCCGCAGGCTATATGCTAGAAATTATCCAGACCTAAGATCCGCAGGCTACGTGCTAGAAAATATTCGGGCAAAGGTCCGCAGCCCTTGTTGGCAATGTATTTCGAGCTCCAAGATTTAATGAGAATCGATGTCATCGTGTAAGTAAGATTTTAATTTTGAACATCTCATGTAAACATAGTTGTTTAAATACCATACGATTTACATGCTAATGTATGTATTACAAGCTCATATTTGAATTAATTTCCATGTGAATTGCTAGTATCAAAGTTTGATATATATATATATATATATATATATATATATATTTACATGTGAATGAAACAATATAAATGATTATTGATATAATGATTTTTGAATGTAGTTATATATGATCTGACATATTTGGTCATATTATAAGAGTGTGTATATGAGGTTGTATCTTAGTTCATGAGCTCGTATATATGAGTGGAGGCATACTTGATTTTATAATGACATTTTGGCAAAAAAAAAAAATTTGAAAGATAAGTTATTCATTTAATTATTTAAGCAATCGGCCAAGGTAACATTTATCTATGAAAAAGACATTGTTGCTCATATTTAAGTATGTATTTTCGGCATATAATATAAATTTGTATGTGATTTCAAGTACTTGGTTTAATTAATAAGTTTTAAATTACTTGTATTACTTAGAACTTACTAAGCATCCATATGCTTACTTTGTTGCTTTAAATTCTTTGTTTTTATAGATTCTGCTCGTTAGCTATCGTTATCGGGAGTTCAAAGTTGAAGTCATCCACACTATCTAAGCCCATTTGGTACTTTTGTAGTTAAACTTTACTAATGCCACGTATAGGATGAACTTTTGATACTAACTAGGTATCTTTTTGGTAATACATCTTTGTATAGCCATGCGAAAATGGCTTGTTAAGTCATTATTCGTATTTCATGTAATTAATGTATATGTGTGGTTGTTATTCAATTACTGTTTTAAATATTTTTCTTATGAGTTGAACTTAGGAATTATTATATAGTGTTAAATGAGATTTCGTGCTGGTTTTGTAATACTTCCTAATCCCTCCGGCGACGGGTACGGGATAGGGGTGTTACACATAACTAAGAACAAGTCAAATATTTATCATACGATTCAGAAACCAATAACAAGATTCGTCTTAGGTTTCATCCCCCTTAGGTATTTAGGGATTTTAGTTCATAACTAAGTAGGAAAACATCTCAGAAGAATAAAGAATACAAAACATAAAGAAAACCCAAAACTCCTGAAGGCAAAATTGAGGAGAGATCTTCAGTCTTGACGATGAATCCGGCTTCTGAGATGGATCAATCGGCACCCTTGGAGTAATTCCTTACTCCCTATTCTCCGTCTCCCTTTTAGTCTTCCTCTAGGGTGTTTAAATACGCTTTAGAATGCCTAAAAGCCCTCAAACTTGCCCTTTCCCGATTGGAACTTAGCTAGGGCTAGCCAGGGACACGCCCGTGTGCGATTACTTCAGGCCATGGTCGAGGCTGAGAGATCAACATGCCCATGCTTGGATTGTTTTAGGCCGTGGTCGAGCCTGTTAGAATGGCACAACTGTGTGTTCTGCCCATGTGAGGAAGTCCAGGCCGTGTTGTTTTCCCTTGTTGGCCCATTTTCTCTGTTTTTGGCCTGTTTCTCGTTCTTTTCGTTCTCTTATGCTCATCTAAGTATAAAACATGAAATTAAAGGATTAGGAGCATCAAATTCACCAAATCTAAGGAGAAATCATTCATAAACGTGTTAAGCGAAGGATAAAAATATGAATAAATTACGGTTTATCACTTGCAGGTATACCTTGTCATCTTCACGAGGAAAGAAAGCTGTCGTCCTCGCTTCGAAGAAAAGAAAGGGAGCATCATCTTTCTCAGGTCCCACCGCTAAAATTCACCACCCCTTCCTGCAGTTCCCCATTGGACCCCAAGAAGAACTTTTCCAAATACTCTGGGCCCAACCTTTAATTGCGGGCCACTGCATCGACTGGGCTGCAGCAGAACAAGTGTAATTGGCTGACACGATTAGAGCGCTTTTGTCAACCGATCCATGGGAACTCTTCTTTGGGATTATCGAGCCGACATACCTTGAGCTCACACTCGAACTTTTCTCAACCTTTCATGTTCAAGACGTCATGACCAACTTTGATGATCCTGGAATGGTCCAGTTCCACTTTGGTGGTTTGGTTCGTCAGTTGAGCGTGCTGGTATTCGGTGTTGCACTCGGCTTATATACAGAGGAATTCATGGATGAACCCAACTTCAAAAATCTTCACCGCCACATCCATTACTCTCCTTCGAAGTGCTGGAGCGCCTTTGTCCCTCACTCGGCCACCTACGATCCTAGCCGCTCCAAGGCATCGGCTCTCCCTCCATCCCTAAGGTACTTACACGCCATATTGGCCCACACTCTGACAAGGAGATGAGAAAGCACTAGCATTGTCAACACTCACGACGCCTACTTTCTATGGTGTATGTCAAATGGGCACGTCTTTGACCTCGCCTATTTTATTACCCTCGCCGTTCGCCATCAGACGGAGCGGTATCGAAAGGGGGTTATCTCCATTGGCCCTTATGTGACTCGACACTTTGGGCTCCTTAACACCGGGCACAAGCATCCTCTCTTACCCTCATTGGCCAGATGTCTCTACAAGGCATCTTGAGCATTCTAAGTATGAGAATGATCGAAAAGCACCGAGGAACCTACCCTCCTCAATATCGTCTTGCCTAATCAACCGATGAGGAGGCCCCTGAGGACATTACTGATGATGTCCCTCCACAGCACGAGGACCACCGTCTCAGCCACCATGCTCCTATCGTCCAGTTTATGCAGCAGCTTCATATGCTGACATCTCTGAGCGCCTCACTCGATTCGAGAAGCAGTGTTTTTAGCAATTTGATAACATTGATGCTACTCTACAGCAGATTTGTCAGCACTTCCACATCTCATCGCCACCACCATCTCGCGAACCATCTGGCGATGATGATATTTAATTTTATCTTATCTTTATTTTTATTTTTATTTTTATTTATCAATATTTTTATTAATTTCACTTTTAATGTTATCTTCTTTATGCTATTATTTTATAAACAAATTTTAATCTCGGCTAATTTTTTATGATAATTTTTCTTCCTTATATCCCCTAAAAAGTTCCTGATTTTATCACAGTTATAAAGAGCTACAAAGTTCATAATTACTAGGAACTTCAAACTTCATTGGAAAAGGTTCTCCACAACTGCCATGCCCTGTACGATCACGAGATATAATATTCTTTTGGCGCAGTACTTGTGGAACCCAACCTCAACCTCTACCACCATCGGAGTATCTTCCTTCACTCTACATAACTCTAAACTAGGGAGTTCGTTCATTTAACACCTAGGAAGTTTCATTTCTCTCCCTACCTTATGATATTATATCTCTACTTGCCACTAACTTTGTACATTGAGGGCGATGTACATCTTAAATGTGGGGGGTATTCATTTCATTATCAAAAAAATCCCTGAATATTGCCTTGTTCTTTTGTAAATCTATCATATCGTTTCTAGGATGAGTTTTGATTAATTTATGATTTTTATTGATATATCTTGAATTAAAACATAGGCAGTCATGCATTGATTATTTAAACTTTAAGACGTTAGAGAATTAAGCATGATAAGTTGATTTTTGAGAATTTAAAATTTTAGGTTGTTCCCCAAGTTTAGGTATTACCTTGAATTGAAATCTACATTTTTGAACATCAAAAAGCCATAATTTTTGTGAGATTTTGAGCCTTTAAAAAGCATCTATTATTCCCTTCATGCTCACTTTTATTATTGCTTGAGTGCATCAATATCGAATTGTTATTCTAGAACTTGGTTGATTATGCATGTCAAGACCACACCATTTGATTTGATATGTCAAGATGATAGAGGCACTTAGGATTAACCCACCCATGCCATGAAAAGCCTACCTCCACGATTAACCCTTAGTAAACCCCTTTGAGCATAACAAACCATTCCTTGTATTACCCTTAATATTAAACCTTAACTCATTATTGTTGAAATCCCCTCAATTAATTTGATCCCTATTTTTGTCGAGATTTGAATTAAATAAATTGCTTAGCTATGTCTTGTATAGTTAGTCTATGTTATTTGACTTGTTCTAAAAAAAAAAAAAACATGTATACATATTAGTAGTAGTGATCTTTTGTTTTTGAGCCTAAGTATTTAAATTCCATATTCTGAGAAGAAGCTCTGTTGTACGCAAGTGATGATTAAATATTTTTCTAGTTAAGTGATTTTTCACTTCAATCTCAATTCTAACCTTTTGTTTTAGCTTGTGACCACACCCCCTAACCAAGCCTCATTACAACCCTCTAAAGACCTTTTGATTGATGTATCACCTCAATATATAGTGGTGGAGATTTGATTTTCATGCAAGCCTATCGTAATAACCTTTTATATTAACTGTTGAGTGCTAATTTCATTATCCTTAAACACTATGAGTGATTTGAGTGAATCTTTAGTGAGGATGTTAAACTCTATAAGATTTCGAATCAATGGTAAGTACTTAGATGAGGGGAGATGCCTATGTTTTTCATGGTTAAATACTCAACTCGGAATGTTTGAAACTTTAATGTTCTTTTAGTTGAATTCTCAATGTACGATTACTTATGGATTAGTTTGAGATATTATTGATAGGAATTATAAGTTGAGAAAAAGGAATTCTTAATTGTGAATTAAGGATTTTACTTGAGGACAAGCAAACGCTTAAGTGTGGGGGTATTTGATAAACCGTAATTTATACATATTTTTATCCCCTGATTAACACATTTATGAATGATTTCTCCTTAGATTTGGTGAATTTGATGCTCCTAATCCTTTAATTTCATGTTTTATACTTAGGTGAGCATACGAGAACGAAAAGAACAAGAAACGGGCCAAAAATAGAGAAAATGGGCCGAAGTGGGAAAACAACACGGCCTGGACTTCCTTACATGGGCAGAACACACGCCCGTGCCATTCTAACAGGCTCGACCACGGCCTAAAACAAACTCAGCACGGGCGTGCTGATCTCTCAGCCTCGACCACGGCCTAAAGTAATCACACACGGGCGTGTCCTTGCCGAGCCCTAGTTAAGTTCTATTCGAAAAAGGGCGATTTTTAGGGCTTTTAGGAATTCTAAAGCCTATTTAAACACCCTAGAGGAGGACTAAAAAGGGGACGAAGAGTAGGGAGCAAGGAATTACTCCAAGAAAGCTGATTGATCCATCTCAGAAGCCGGATTCATCATCAAGACTGAAGATCTCTCCTCAAATTCCCTTAAGGAGTTTTGGGTTTTCTTTATGTTTTGTATTCATTATTCTTTTGAGATGTTTTCCTATTTAGTTATGAACTAAAACCCTTAAATACCTAAGGGGAATGTAACCTAAAACGAATCTTGTTATTATTTTCTGAATTGTATGATAAATATTTGACTTGTTCTTAATTCTTGTTTCAGTATTTTAGGATATTGATTCAAGTTAATGCTCTTAGTTGGAGGATGAATAGTCCCTGTCTAAGAGTGACTTTGTCATAATTAAGCGGAGTTGATTGCGCGCCTAGAGATAGGGTGATAAGATTTTGCTAGATTAGGGTGAAACCTAATAAGCGGATCCATAAATTGAGTTAATGCAACCCTAGGTTGTTAATTAGAAAGAAATTTCAATTATTCAATCTAGGGTTAGATGTTATTAGTCTTGAATAGGGATAATAACATAACTTAGGGATTTTTACGGAGCAAGTTAAATGAATAAATCGTCCGATTCAGAGCCAAAATAACAAGTGAAGTCTAGGTAGATTTTTCCTTAGGTATTGTCTTAATTCAATCATTTTTTCAAAAAGTAATTCCCTGATTCTATTTTCTGTGGTTACTTAGTTTAGTTAATTAGTTAATTAAAACAAACCCCTTTATTCTTAGGCTAGATAATAAAAAGACAGTCATTACTAGTACTTTTAGTTCTTTTGGGTTCGACAATCCGGTCTTGTTAAAACTATACTACTGTTCGATAGGTACACTTGCCTACGTCGTGATAATAGTTAGTTTCAAGAAGGATTAATTATAAATTTATAAAACTTATGAGAAAAATCACGATCACTGGATCTGGCCATAACGTCTGGGCCGGGTTTAGGGTGTTACATTTTCTAGTATCAGAGCCAAGTTGCAAAACTCAGGCTGTGAAGTGGGCCTTATTATATCACAATGTTTTGGAAAAAAATCTTACTGTGCGGCATACCGAGTCTCCGACGTCGAACCAAGTAAGTTATTTTATTATTAAGCTTGTTTAATTTGATATACTGTAGATAGTTAATGGGCTACTTTAGATGATTATACTGAGGCTTTTAGTTGGAGTGAAACTGAAGCCCGTAGGACCTTGAAACTATAGAGGATTTACGAAAACAACTTTCTTTTTAATACTTTCATAAAACATTGGCTTAATTATTAGAATCATCTTGCACCGTACCTTGCGCAGGAGCAGGCGCATTACTCTCAACATCGTCAGCTATGGCTCTATTAGGATCCATTGCTATATAAAAGCACATTTCAATGTCAAGATTCTATCATAATTTCAGACATATGGCATGTATAGCTAGACTTACATACGCTATGGTAGTCCTAGAATCGACTAAACCATAGCTCTGATACCAATAAAATGTAACACCCCTATCCCGTAACCGTCTCTGAAATAGGTAAGGGGCATCACTGGACGGACAAAGTATTTCAGAATAACACCGATTCACAGATATCATATAACATTAATACATATGCATTCATCAACAATTCATCCATTAAGATGGTCTACGGGACCTAAAACATACATTTAGGGAAGGTCGGGACTAAAACGAACCTATTCAAAATTTTCAAAACTTAATCAAACTTTTCAAAACTGAGAAAGTCACACGCCCGTGTGATTAGACTGTGTGACTCACAAGGGCATAAGCCACGCCCATGTGATCTAACCGTGCAAAAATAAGGTCCTATACTGACTTTTTAACACGGCCAATAGGCACGGCCGTGTGCCATGACCGTGTAAAATTTAGCTAGCTACTGACTTTTTCACACGGCCACAAGGCATGCCCGTGTTCCCTGACCGTGTGACACAATGCAGGCTTGGTTTAAGCCAATTTGCCACCCCTCTTAGGTCCAATCCTACAAGCAATAATATACCACATTCAAACCAAAATTTTCAACCAATTCCAAGCTCGAAACATACTTCATTATAACTAAATCATTATCCATTTCATAACCATACTAAATCATATTAAAGGTCATGTTGCAACATCATACCAAAGAGCTCATTCATAACTCACTATGACACTTTTTTATTCATGCTTAAACTTACCATTTCCTTAACTTGGCACATATCAAAATGACCACTTCATACAAGGCCATCTACCTATTATAACATGCACAACTTGGCATCACACCAAAACTATGCACAATCATACCATTTGTTAGCCAACTCTCATGGCTTAACATATATATATATACAAACCAAAACTTACATACTTAAACATTCTAGCCTATACATGCCATACTTATAAATATGTACATTTCCAAAAGTACCAAAATGAGCTTGATAGTGTAGTGACAATCCTTGACTATCCTGAGCCTTCTGTAGCTACGATAACTGAAAAATAGACAGAAATTACATAGAGTAAGCTACAAAGAGCTTAGTATGTCAAATACAATTACACAATTAATATAGCATAGTAACAGTTAATGACCAGAATTCACAACCGTCTCATAGAATATTTCCTTACTTAACAGAAATATAGTCTTTTCTATTCAGAAATCTAGTACGATACAAACGTACCTGTATGAACTATACATTCCATATCTCATACTTCATCATCGAACAATCCAGAAACAAATAGACATTCACAGACAGGTATAATGTCGAGGTCCCAGACGTGGTCTTACAAGTAATTCAGTATCGAAACCTCTATCCCAGATAGGGTCTTACACAAAACTTCAAATCGAGGCATGTGTCCCAGACACGGTCTTACACAATATCTCAGAGCAACGTTAACGTTCTTTCAAGAACATACAGAACTACTCGTACACCAGTATATTATCAGAGTTTATTCATCAGGCTTTCATGGCCGTCCAATGCGGATCACAGTCTATATAAATAGGATTTAAGCAACTTAATACATACGTGTAGTTTGACTTACCTTGTACAAATTTCAGACGAACCGAGTCAACTATTCAACTACTTTAGACTTTCCTCGATCTAAATCTGATTTTCTTTGTTCTTGATCTAATACAATTCAAATTCAGCCATTCAATCATTCAAAACAATCCATGAACACATATTTAGGGCACTTTGCATTTTAGCCCTTTAATTTTCACACTTTGACAATTTAGTCCATTTTTCACAAAATCACAAATATGCAAATTCCACCAAGACTATAGCTTGGTCGAATATACATAGCTTCCATACAAGCCCAAATAACACATTTAATTCATAATTTAGTCCTTTAAAACCTCATTTTGACAAATTAGTCCAAATGGCTCTATTTCATAAAAATTCAAAGACAAAACTTATAAATACCAAGCCTTCATAATTCATCCAAAAACATTACCAAACTCATGATATCAACAATGGAATTTCATGAAATCTTTAACAGAAACAGAAATTCAGACATGGGCTTTGAAGAACACGAAGCAACGATCAAAGAAACGTAGAAATTATCAAAAAATGGACCAAAGTACATACCTTAATCTTCCAAGATTAGTGTCGAACCCTAACAAAGTTTTCTATTTTCTTTTCTTTCTCAAAATTGATCATGGATGAACAAAATGGCCATATAATAAGCTTTTGTTTTATTTATTTTACTTAATAACTCATTTACTATTTTACCCTTGCATTATAAACCTTTTAAACATTAATAACAAGGCCATTAATGTCCACTCATAATTCAATGGTCAAATAACAACATAAGGACTTCTCTTGTATAAAGCCAAGCCAAATAGGTCCTTTCACAATTAGCATGCAACTTTTACATTTTACGCGATTAAATCCTTTTTCATAATTAAGCACAGAAACAGAAAAATTAAATCATAGAAATTTCATAGATGCAAATTCACATATTACAGACATGAAAATAATATTAAAATATTTTTTTCAGACTAGAATTTGTTGTCCCGAAATCACTGCTCCGACTACGGTCAAAATCAGACTGTTACATTCCAAGTCCCTTGCTCTTGTGCTGATTTCTCCCCTTGAGAAAGGGTTCTTCTTCAGCCATCTTGGAGTAGAAATTGAATGGTCATAGAAGGGTTGATCGGCGAAGACAACAAAGGAGGAAGAACGAAGTAACCTAGTCAAGCCACGAAAAAACACTGGATTTGATTCTTGTTCCCTATCTCTTTAATTTTTGTTGTTGTTATGATGAACATATCTATGAATATTTATATTGTTGGAATGGTTAATTTAATCAGCTTTGCTTGAATGTAATTTGTGTTGGTTTGATTGCATTTCATCTGCTTAAATTATTAAAATTATGTTTATGCTGTTATAGGCCTTGGTAAAATGCTTGATTAAGTAAAATCATGCCTAAGTTATTATTGAATTATAATTGCTAGGTAACTAATGAATTAATTATTTAAACGGATTGAAATTGTAATTAATTGACACAATACTTAATCAGTGCATGTTTATTCTTCTAAGGTAGCTAAAGGTTAAATTAGCAATGTATCTGGCGATACACTTGCCTTGCATAACTTGCAAGATTATTGTGATTAAACTATTTCAAGGTAAGGATACCTTATTACCTCACATAGTCTTTTATGTGCTTATTAGATTTAATTAATAATTTGAATTGAGATAGGGATATGCAAGAGATTAGTTCAATTTAATGAGCATGTATGTGCGATAACATGTTTGCTTATTAAAATATGTTTAATTATTTGAATTAACATAGGGATATGTTAAGAAATGAATGGATTTGTGTAGGTGAATATGTTCATAAGTTAGCAAATTACTGAGTTATTGTGAATTTATTCGTAACAGCATAAGGATGAGTTTAATAATTCTAAGTTAAAGAAATGTAATTAGATCAACATAATTATGTCATCTTGATTAAATCACATTTTGAAATCGTGCATTAGAGCTTTTATTTTTATTTAGTTTAAAATCTTATTTTTCTTAATAACCCTTTTCAAAACAAAATATTTTTCTTCACTAAAGTGTTTTAAATAGCATTCATAAATAATCTTTTTTACAGTCCCTGTGGGTACGGCAACTCAATGTTTACTTTTCATTTTATTACTTGTTGCGATTGTGTACACTTGCACATTTTCGTCGTTCCAGTTTTTCACCATAGGGTAGTACTCATCTTCTTCAACATCAAGTAAGTTAAACAAATCATTGATAGAATTAGAAGTAAAAGGTACCTTTTTCTTCCGAACGATGACCTCAGTTGCATCTTGTGTGGTCAAACTTGCGTAGAACTCTCGAACTAGTTCATCATTTTGAAGTGAACGAGCATCAAAAAATCTTTCCCACTTAAGAGCATTAATTTTCTTTCTAATTGGCACAGGGACAACCATCAAATCATTACTCTTCAAGTTAAAACCTTTTCCCGGCATCATAGGTTGATGCTTAAAAATTGAATCAAATCTGTCTTTCACTTCTTCATAGATCACAATCGAGTTTTTAGGAGTAGTCTTTGACGATCTAATTCTTTTGCAAGACATGGTATTTTTCCTAAAAATTTGGCAAAGTTCTGCTTATAGAGGAAGAAGAGAAATCGACAAGTGGGTAGGATTTGCTTCAGTGAACCTTGCAACGACGAAGAGGTTATGGTGGCGACGGTAACGTGTGGCAGTACTAGTGCTGTTCAGTGGCGATAGTGGCTACGTGCAGCAGCGACATTGATGCTCCGGTGATTCTCTTACGACAACACTAGGTGGTTTCAGCAATAGAGAAGAAATGGACTAGGGGTTTCTTTCGGGATTTGAGGCTAGCGGCATAAGAAGGAAGTTTAGGGACTTTTAGGGTTAAGCAAATTGCTTTAAGGGATATAAAAATTAGTAGAATGAAGAGGGGTTTATATAGGGAAAAACTAGGGCAACATGTAGCAAATATTTAGCTACATAAAGGTTACTTGGGCGGCAAGCAATGGAAGTGGCGGCAATAGGTGTGGATTTTTCCCTCCTATATGCTGTCTTGGGCCTCAAATTCAAACTATATTTACAAACTTATTCAACAAAGAGAAAATGATTAGTACTTGGGCCAAATTTGACCCCCTTTATTAATATAAACATTTTAAATTAAACAAAATAAATTGAACTAGAAAAACATTTTAAATCTTAATTAGAAAATTTCTTCTTAACAAATTTCATTAAATTAATTCCCAGGAAAAGTTAGAGGGGTCACAGCGGTCCCGTTTAAGTTCCAATATCCTTAGACAAAATTAATTAAATGTACTAAACTAAGTAAATAAATTCTAATTATTTATTTATTTACAAAATGAGTTCATGAAAAATCAAGGGTCTGTTATTTTGAACGAGGATTCAACTTGCTCAACTTTACCATCCCAATAATGCTTGAGACGTTGACCATTAACTTTAAATCTACCTCCGTAATTGTCGTATAATTCAATAGCTCCATAAGGATAAACTCGATAGATGGTATAAGGTCCTTTCCATCAGGATTTCAGCTTCCCAGGAAATAACTTCAACCTTGAATTAAACAACAACACCTTTTGTCCTTTTAAACTCGCAAGGTTGTATATGACTATCATGCCATCTTTTTTATCTTTCTTTACACATTTTGGCATTCTCATAGGAAAACAACCTCAGCTCTTCCAACTCATCCAGTTGTAACATCCTCCTCTCACCGGCTTGCTTAAGATCAAAATGACATGCCCAGTGAGATCTATTCTCCAACTCTAGTGGCAAATGACATGCCTTCCCAAAAACCAACTGATAAGGAGTCATTCCTAACGATGTCTTAAATGTTGTTCGATAGGCCCATAATGCATCATCGAGCCTTCGAGACCAATCTTTTTTGCTAAGGTGTACTACCTTTTCAAAGATACCTTTGATTTCATGATTCACTCTTTCAACTTGCCCATCAGACTGAGGGTGATAAGCAGTAGCAATCTTGTGTTTCACATCATATTTTTCAAGTAACCACTTAAGCCATTTGTTCACAAAATGAGAACCGTCATCACTAATAATAGTTCTTGGTGTCCCAAATCGTGTAAACACATACTTATGTAGGAATCGCATTACTACCTTAGCACCATTTTTAGGGTATGCTTTAGCTTCAACCCACTTGGACACATTATCCACAACAACTAAGATGTATTTGTTCCCATACGAAGAAGGAAACGGTCCTAAGAAGTCAATACCCCATATGTCGAATAATTCAATCTCCAAAATATTTGTTAAGGATAGCTCATTCCTCCATGATATATTTCTAGTTCTTTGGCAATTATCGCAGTTCTTCACATAAACATAAGAACCTTTAAATAGTGTAGGCCAAAAGAAACCTGCTTACAAAATCTTTGCTGCGGTACGTGCACCACCAAATTGCCGCCTACTTGTAGATGAATGGCAATGATATAAAATCTTAGCAATCTCACTTTTAGCTACACACTTTTGGATTATATTATCTGCACACTGTTTAAACAAGAACGGGTCCTCCCAGAAATAATACTTACTATCATGAAGGAATTTCTTCCTTTATTGGTATGTCATTTCTCGAGGAATTATTCCACATGCAAGATAATTGACAAAATCAGCAAACTAAGGTGTTTCATGAATTCGACTCACCTCAAATAAGTGCTCATTTGGGAAATTCTCATTGATAGACATATGTGATCAAGTTATCTCATCTTGTTCCAACCTCAACAGATGATCAACTACTTGATTTTCAACACCTTTTCTATCTTGGATCTCAAGGTCAAATTCTTGGAGTAAAAGTATCCAACGAATTAGCCTTGGTTTCGCATCTTTCTTCATGAGCAAGTATTTAATGGTCGCATGGTCAGTAAATACTGTAACTTTGGTACCTATAAGATATGAGTGGAATTTGTCAAAAGCAAAAACTATATCGAATAGTTCCTTTTCAGTTACCGTATAATTGAGTTGGGCTCCCATCAAGGTTCTACTTGCATAGTAAATGGGGTGGAACACTTTATTTTTTCTTTGACCCATCACAGCTCCAACAACATAATCACTTGCATCACACATCAACTCAAAATGTGTACTCCAATCGGGTGTAATGATTATTGGGGCTGAGATTAACTATTTTTTAAGCTCTTCAAAAGCTTCTAAACATGATTTGTTAAAATTGAACACTGTATCTTTCTCTAACAATGAACACAGAGGCTTAGAAATTTTTGAGAAATCTTTGATAAACCATCTGTAAAAACCAACATGGCCTAAGAAACTTCTGATTCCTTTCATATTAATTAGAGTCGATAATCTTTCAATTACGTCCACCTTTGCTTTGTCGAATTCAATTCCTTTCTTTGAAATTCTATGCCCTAAGGCAATCTCTTCCCTAACCATAAAATGGCATTTCTTCTAGTTAATGACAAGATTTGTCTCTTCACATATCTTCAGTACCTTAGCTAAATTACTCAAACAAATATCATAAGTGTTACCAAAAATAAAAAAATCATCCATGAAAACCTCAACAAATTTTTCAACCATATCAATGAAAATTGCCATCATGCATCGTTGGAATGTTACAGGTGCATTGCATAAACCAAAAGGCATTCGCCTAAAAGCAAACGTACCATACGGACAAGTAAAGGTTGTTTTATGTTGGTCTTCTAGAGCTACAACTATTTGGTTATATCCCAAATAACCATCTAAAAATAATAAAATTTATTACCTGCCAGTCGATCTAACATCTGATCCATAAAAGGCAACGGAAAATGGTCCTTCCGAGTGGCTTTATTCAGTTTCTGTAGTCACCACAAATTCTCCAACCAGTAACAGTTCTTGTTGGGATCAATTCATTATGCTCATTCTCAACAATTGTAATTCCACCTTTCTTCAGCACACACTGCACCAGACTTAACTACGAACTATATGAAATATGATAGATGATTCCTGCATCTAACCATTTGATCACTTTCTTTCTCACAGCTTCCTTTATAATAGGATTGAGCCTCATTTGCCCATCAATTTGAGCTCTTTCACTTTTCTCTAAAATAATTTTGCGCATGCAAAATGAAGGGCTTATACCTTGAATATCAGCTATGGTCAAACCAACTACTTTCTTAAATTTATTTAGAACAGAAATTAGTTGCTCCTCTTGATCTTTTGTCAGTTCTGCTGAAACAATCACAGACAAAGTAGAACAGTTACCTAAATAAACATATTTCAAATGGGAAGGAAGTATCTTTAGTTCGAGTGTAGGTGGTTCTTCGATTGACAATTTGGGTTGCCCCAATTCTCTGACTTCCAACTCTAATGGTTCAAATCTTGTGGATTGAATAAAATTTCTTGGATTGGCTTCCACTAGAACCATGTTTTCTTCACTTTCTTCATCCTTCAAAGGGCCAAACCCTGAGGCTTTCTCCAATGGATCTTCTTCAAGATGGCTTTCCATAGAAACCAAGGTTTCTATTTCTTCCATAACTGAGCACTCTTCTGTCGGATCGAGAAATTTCATCGTTTTAAGAATGTTAAAAGTTAACTAATAGTCTTTAACTTGCATGGTGAGTTCGCCTTTCTACACATCAATTAACATTCTTCCCATAGCTAGGAAAGGTCTCCCAAGGATAATTGGCACTTCCTAATCTGCTTCAAAATCTAGATTAATGAAATCAGTAGGAAAAATAAATTTATTGACTCTTACCAAAACATCCTCGATCTTTCCTTCGGGGTATGCTAAAGTTTGATCTACTAGCTAAAGCGTCACAGTTGTAGGTCTTACTTCTCATAGCCCTAACATCTTAAAAATAGACAAAAGCATCAAGTTGATACTTGCTCCTAAGTCACACAAAGCTTTACCACAATATGATTCACCAATGTTACAGGATATCGTAAAACTTCCTGCGTCTTTCAATTTCAGTGGTAGCTTGTTCTGCAGGAATGCACTGCATTCCTTTGTCAGGGCGACAGTCTCATACTCACTCAGTCATTTCTTCTTGAATAGTACATGCTTCATAAACTTCACATAATTTGACATTTGTTCTAAAGCCTCCACCAATGGAATATTGATGTGTAATTACTTCAGAACATCCAAAAGCTTCTTGAATTGCACCTCTTGTTTCTGCTTGTGTTGCTGCAATCTTTGTGGATAGGGAGGTGATGGATCTTTCGGTTGAACTAGACAACTTTTCTGAGTTGGTAAATCTGCATCCAAAGAAGATGTTCAAGTATTTGAATTCACTAAGTTAGGGTTTACCTTGTCAGTCTTTACAGTTTTTGACTCTTTTGGTGTAAGAACTTCAATAGTTGGTTGACTTTCCCCGTTTTCAATAGGCTCGTCTTCAACATTAATCAATCGGGGTTCCAAAATTTTACCACTTCGCAATGCCACTGCCTTGATATGTTTTTCACCCAAATTTCTTGGATTCTCAATATCGCTTGGCAAGGTTCCTTGCAGTCTATTACGAAGCTCCGTAGCTAACTGACCTATTTGATTTTCAAAATTTTTCAGTGTTGTTGCTTGGCTTTGGATCAAAATGTCATTCTTTGCCATGTATGCTTTCAACAAGTTCTCCAAACTATTTGACGACTCAGCTTGAGCTAGTTTTGGAGCTTGCTGATTAAACCCTTGAGATTGGTTGGGTCTATGCTGCATAAAGTTGTTGTTTGGTCCATTTCCTTGGTTGCTTTAAGAAAACTTGGGGTGATTACGCCGTGAAGGATTATAGAAGTTGGACTGGGGTCCTTATCCACTCCAATTTTGATGTTGGATTCCTACATAGTACACTGACTCGGGATTTAATGGGGAATTCTCGAAAGAATGACCTTCCCCACAGTACACACAGGAAACTACTTCAAATGGACTTGGTGCCTGAGCTACAAAATTATTAGCACTTTAGTGGTAAACTACTTTAACATAGAGGAAATAGATGATACTTTAGCTGATAACGAAGTGAGGGCGTCAATTTTATGAACTCCGGCTACACGTTTTTCTAAAGCTGTTTGATTTGTTGGCCATTGATAGTTATTACTCGTAATCCTCTCGGTGATCTCATAAGCCTTATTATGAGACTTAGACAAAATTGCACCATTCGCAGAAGCATCTATCATCAATCTTGTATGTGCATTGAGACCATTATAGAATGTCTCCAACTGGATATAATAAGGAATCCCAAGATGAGGACACTTACACAGTAACTCCTTGAATCGCTCCCAAGCCTCATATAAAGACTCGTCATCCAATTGTTTGAAGGTTGTGATTTCGTTCCTCAACTTAGCATTTTTGCTAGGTAGAAAATACTTAACCAAAAATCTCTCTGCTAATTCTTACTATGTAGATATAGAACTTGGTGGCAATGAATTGAACCATACTCGTGCTCGATCTCGCAACGAGTACGAAAATAACTTCAACCTCAATGCATCTTTAGTCACACTGTTATCTTGAATGAATCACTCACCTCCATGAACAATCGAAGGTGGAGATGTGGATCTTCCGTGGGCATACCACTAAATTGGCCCATCGTTTGTAGCATTTAAAACATTACTGGTTTTAATTCGAATTGGGTTGCCTCAATATCTGGCCTTCTAATTCCTAGATTTAACTCATTGAAAAGCAGTACAGCATATTGTCTGATGCACCGATCCCTATCATTGACAATGAGGGTAGGATTTCGTACATGTTCAGCTTCATTACCTTGGTCTTGATTTTTATTTCCAAGGTCCATCTCGTTCTTTCTTTGAGGTATTTGTTCACGTCTTCTTTGTCTGAAAGTTGACTCAATTTCAGGGTCTACTAGGAGTAAATCGATAATTTGATCCATGCTCATAAACACCTGAAAAGAAAATTACAAAATTAAAAAGAATAAGTTAGTACTATTAGAAATAACCAAATTGAAAATAAATAATTTCACAAAAAATGACTATGACAATAGTTGACAATCCCCCGTAACGACGCCAAAATCTTGTAACGCTCGGGTTTGTGCAAGTGTACACAATCATAATCAAGTAATAAGTAAGTATCGAATTATCTTCTCCACAGGTATTGTATTCATGCTAAGTCACTCAATTATAAAAATATTATTAACAACTTGGTAAATAGAAACACAATTTGATTTGGAAGTATTGATTAAAACTATGTAAAATTAATCTAGATGCAATGATCCCTAATGTGATTTATCCTAACATGCAACTATATGAATGAAATATTTTTTAGCAGAATTAACACAATAAGTAACAATTATAACATAAACAATCTAGGATAATTACTTTAATTAAACTCAAATTATTATCAACATGCTTATCAATATTCGAAAAAACATTCCATGGCAACTCGATCTTTCATGAGTTTGGAAACCACATTAGGTCCTTTCAAAATCCTTTACTTAGTAAATATGCATTTTACTAATCCTTATTTACTAAGGGTTTTTTAGTATTCATGCGATGTAACAAGGACGTGTTAGGTTTGAAATAGTTTAATCACACAACTCTAAAAACTATGTAGATAACAGAGCCTAGTTAGGGTTGTTATGCAACCTACAATTTAATCGGGTTAGAATCTACATTGAGCATGCACATTTCAATTATTCGTCCATTAGCCGTTGTCTGGTTAGGATCGCTCAGCTAATTCAGGTGCATTTCAATCACGTATGAACGAAATACAGACTTGATTTTAATTGAAAACATGATCGATTGAGGCAAAAACATTATAAGCATGAATCAAATAATTATTATTTAATCAAAGCAATCATACTAAATTAAATAAAATTAAACTATCATTGTTGTAAACAAGAACAATGAACAGATAGCAAACATTCTTGAATTAAATTAAAGAAAAGAAAGATTAAACCCAAATCAAAGTGGCTGTCACCCAAGACTCTGACTGACGAGGGCTCCCTCGTTCCTTTGCTTTGCTCCTTTACTGATGGCTCTTCGAGGTGGTCGACCAAGGGCTCTTTAAGAGGTTAATTTGTTAAAAATCCTTATGCAAAGATGATGATAGGCGTAAGGGAGAAAGAAAGCTAAAATAGTTGAGATAGGAGAGAATGATTAATGAGTAAGGGATGATTAGAAGAGTGAGAAATGGGGTCTTATTTATAGGTGAGGCAAGGGAGCTAGTTTGCTAAAAATAAGAGTGTCCATCATTTGAAACTTCATCCAAGGGTGGTTGGCCATGATTTGTGGAAGTGTGGCTGATTTTTTCTTGATTTAAGTGCCACAACATCATTAGGATCAAGACTCAGTCAATTGTAAATCTTCGGGTAAATCTCTGATTTCTTCAACTCTTCAAGGACCTTGTGTTATTAAACCAAAATTTGATTTATGAACATCCATATGTAGCCAAATTTTGGGTTGACTTGGTCCTCCATTAGGATGGTTTTGTAATCAAAATAAAGCTCTCAGACCTGTCCAAAAATAGTAGATAATTTAGAGGACCAAAGAATATAATTTAACCACTTTAATTAATCAATTTACTTAATTAATTAAAACCCAATTTATTAATGAAATATATTAAAATAAATTGTTAAATATAACTTTATATTTTATTATTTAATTTAATCATGCATGGCCCACTTTATAGCTTGAAAATATAATATGCTTAAATTAATATAAAAGAAGTCATTTTCTGCATGAAAACTATATAATAAAGCATAAAATCACATTTTAATAATTTCTATGTCCCAATTTCATATTTCCATATATTTCATTACTTTATTAAACAATTGCTTGGTTTTAACAACAAATTTAAGTAAAAAGGTGATGAATTATATAGGAAAAATCCTATATATTTTTAAGTTTACACTAACTTGAAAAGAATCACTCACCTCTATAAACAATCTTAAGTGTAGGTGAGGATCTTCGGTCGACATTCCACTAAATTGGCCCACTGTCTGAAGCATTTGGAACATGACTGGCTTCAGCTCGAACTGTTGTGCCTCGATTTCGGGTCTCCTAATACCCAGATTAAGATCATGAAACACTGGCACGACATACTGTCTTAAAGCTCTATCCCTATCATCAGTAATAAGAATAGGAATTTGAGCAGGGTTTGCTCTGTTTCCTTGATTCAAATTTTCGAGATTCATCTCTTCGGTCCTTCTTTGATTTTCTTATCTTCTTCGCTCTCGAAAAGTTCTTTCCATCTCAGGGTCTACAGGGAGTAGGTCAATAATTTGGTCAATACTCATAAACACCTGAAATAATCACAGAAAAATTAATTAAGTAAAAATTTAAACAGAAAAATAAACCAAAATGCAAAACTAACAAATTCAAAAAAAATGACATTCTAAAATAGTCCTCGGCAGCAGCGCTAAAAACTTCGAATGAAGGATGTAACACCCTGAATTTTGGGCCTAGAGGAATTGGGCTTTGGGCTTTAGGTCTCATAAAATTTTTAAGTTAGCAAGAAAATGACAAATGACATGTTGGCTTTAAGGGTTTAATGAATTTGAAGTGTCTAGGTGTGTTGGAGAAGTTCTGGGTTCGAGCTTTGTGGTGGAGGAATTTTAAGTTAAAAGAACCAGGGTTGTGAGCAGTTGGGCTTTTAAATAAAAATAGGGAGAAAATGGCATCAAAAAGCCTTGTGGAAGAGTGGCTAAGTGACGCCACTCAGAGTGTAGGGAGGTGGCGTTAGTGGCTAGCAAGGAGATCCTAGGTTCGAATCCTAGCTTAGTATTTTTAGGAGTTTAATTTTGGCCTTTTATAAGTGGCGTGAAGATGGACTCTAAGGGGAGTGTTCAGAAGAGAAAATTTAAGAAATAAATTGGAGATTTATCAAGGAGAAAAATGAAGAGATGAGAAGGGGGAACTGATGGAGCTGAATTGGGAATTGAGGGTCAGGCAATTTAGCTATAGGCTATAAATATGTGCTGAGTTTGGGATCCCAGGCTAACGCCAAATTGTTCATTTTTTTTAGTGCCGATTGGCTTTTCCATCTTTACTAGCTGATTCTTTTTCCATTCTTTCTCTCCTCAATTCTCCTTTGATTTATCCTTTAGGGTAGCCGATTCCTTCTTCTACTCTTCTTCTTTAATTTGTGCCGAATAAACCTTATTCACCATATTAGTTTAAAAGCCAAAAAGTCGAATCTCCCTTGGGCCGATTGCTCTTTTGGTGTAAGTACCTTATCTCTTTTTCAGCTAGTATTGTTAATATCGATTACTCCTCTCCCTCACTCTTTCTAATCGACTTTGGTAAGGAATTAGTATTGGATCTCTGATTTTAGCTCTCTGCCGAATTACTCCTTCGGTGTTTTGTGGTTTTGATCTAGGGAATACGTGGTTAAGGAAAAGCTATTAGGGATTGGTGTTCAAGGTTTGTGACTACGGGAATCGCAGCACGCTCGATTACCAGGTGTGTACACACACTTCGCACACACAGTAGATCGGCAAATCCTAAAATGCTGAAAAGCCAAAAGTTTGGATACGGTAGTCTTGCGAGTGCACAAACACTAGTAAGAGGGTATTCGATACGATACCAGAGACCCTATGAGAGATCTCATGGACTTGCGTCACATTTTGGCCAACTGGGCCAGAATGGACCAAATGGGCCCGACGGGCCTGTGAGCCTAAATAAGCAAAAGTTGATAATTTGGTAATATGTGATGAGCGGATTAAGTTTGATGAATGGTTTGGATTGGATTCAGGACTGATGGGCCATATAATTGTGATTGAGCCTAATGGGCCGTATAAATGTGACTAGGCTGATGGGCCATATGAATGTATGGAAGCCTGTAGACTTGCTAGGGTTTTGTCATGGACTTGTAGGCCTAGTTTCTAATAAATCCATAAGCAGCATAAAACTTAACTAATTTATCAAATTCGACTGTGGACAAGTCATAAGGGTAAAGTGGCAATGGACATATGCATGTCTAGGATTTGATCTAGGGAGAGCCTGGTACTTAAGCGATCTTAATGACCCACCTCCTCTTCTTTGGAATCCTAGCTGGTGCATAGTGTCTATTCACTTTGGCCAACGAGGACTTGTTGACGGGCCAAAATTTGTAATTAAGTCCCATACTGCTAAGAAATTACCAAAATACCCCTGTAGGGTAAAAATTACTGAAATACCATTATGTGTTATGAGTATGATCTATGTATTATATATGCTGCATCCATACATTATTATGTTGCATATGGGTTGGGTTTGTGATTGGAGGAAGTGTATAAGGATCGCATGGTTGCTCAACGACTGTGGATGTACCGAAGGCTTTCTAGCCACCGAGCAGCTTTGCTGCACCGTTAAATAGTGCTGTAACTATGCTACACTGTTTATAGGTAGCTATGCTGCACCTTTAAGTGGGGCGCACTGGTTCTACACCAGGTTCTAATAAGGATGGGTGGGTCGAGTATCTCTCCACAGTAAGTGTTGGTTGGAAAGGGGGTGTACAAGTTGGATAGGGATATAAGCATTTGCATACATACATCATGATTGGATTATGAAAAGGGCTTGGCCCAGTTAAATGTGATATGTAAATTGACATGGGTTCAGGCCCTACTGAGGCCAATATGGGCTAAGGCCCAAAGGCCATCGTATTTTAATTGGGCTTAGGCCCAAAATGATTTTTCTGTTGTATGTTTGTTTGATGAGGGTTGTACACACTGAGTTTTCGAAAAATCACCTCCTCTTTCATTTTATTTTTAGGTGATGCTCAGTAGAAGGTTCGATGTTTGGAGGGACTCTGGGTGGCCAGCTAGCAAGACAATTTAGATTTGGTTTTTTTTTCATTTTAAAGCATATAAGTTTCTTATTATTAAGTGATTTAAGACTAGATTGTAATAAGGCCTTCCATTTTGTTATTATTTGGATTATTATTTTTATGTGACGTAATTATAAGAAGTTGAACATGGTTTCTTAATCTCTAGTATGTCTTTTCCACATTTTCGCAACTACATTTTAAAATGACATGTTTTCATCAAATCATATATTTTAAACAAAGTGGTTAAAATGAGTTTTTTTTTAAAGGTAGTTAAGGTTTCTTTTATTTTAAGAAGGGTTTTCAATGAAAACACGATTTTCGTTAAAACACTTCAATGTGTTGCACCAGATTCGGCCGTAAAGTCCGGGTTGGGTTTGGGGTGTTACATTTAGTGGTACCAGAGCTTAGGTTACAAAACTCGAGCTGTGAATCGGGCCTTATTACTTAGATTTTTTTTGTGTTTAAAAATTTTTTTTTACAATGTTTTGGAAAATAGGAAGTCTTCTCGGCACACCGAGTCTCCGACGTCGAACCAAGTAAGTATTCTTATTCTAAATTTTGTTTAAATTGTTAAACAGTAGATAGTTAGATGGCTACTTTAGATGATCTTGTTAGAATAGAACCAAAGCCCGCAGGAACTTGAAACTGTAGAGGATTTTCAAAAATAATCTTCTTTTTAATTACTTTCATAAAACATCGGGTTAATTATTAATACTAACTAAGACTTCATAAAATTTCTAATCTAGATAATATGCGAATCGACGATGAGTGCTAGAAGAGGTACAAGGAGCCGTGGCCGAGGCTGCGAAAGTTTTAGGGCTGAGTCGTCGGCATCGGGCCATGTGGCCAATGTTGGAGTAGAAGAGGCTCTGGCCTCACCTATGGCTGAAAATGAACCGTATGATCGGGTCGCGGGAGAAGATGCATTGTCACCGACAATGTTGAGGATTTTGGAAAGGGTCGCTGGGCCCAATAATGGTATAGGAAGTCGTGGGTCAATTTCGGAGCAACTTCGATCTAATGAAGCTAAGATCTTTAAGGGTGTGGCTGGTGTGGCTCCAAACGTAGCTGAGTACTGGATAGAGGCCACTGAAAGGATAATGGATGATTTGGACTGCACGCTAGAGCAAAAGTTAAAAGGGGCAGTATCACTGCTTAGGGAGGAAGCCTACCAGTGGTGGCTAACGGTGAAAGAGGGCACCCAACCAGAGCGAATCACTTGGGATTTCTTCAAATCCGCGTTCCAGGCGAAATATGTGAGTGCAAGCTATATGGATGCTCGAAGGAAGGAGATTCTGAACTTGCCGCAAGGAGATAAGTCTGTGGCTGAATATGAAGTGGAGTTTTTACGCCTTAGTCGATATGAAAGGGTGATGGTGGCAACAGACTATGAGCATTGTGTAAGGTTCGAGGATGGCCTCAGGGATAGCCTTAGGGTGCTGATAGCCCTGCAGAGAGGGCGAGACTTTGTGGCTTTAGTGGAGAAGGTGTAGATAGTAGAAGAGGTAAAGCGCACTGAGCGCTTAAACCGAGAAAAAGAAAAGGGCAAAAATAAAAGGGATGCAGAGTCTCCTGGTGCTAGAAAAAGACCTACAGCTAGGACCAGAGTGAATGGGCCGGTTAGAGTAGGACCCCTTGCTGCTAATTCGGGGATACGAATTTGTGCTACCTGCGGGAAAGGTCATTTGGGCGACTACTGGAGGAGGATAGGAGCTTGTTTGGCTTGTGGATCTATAGTGTATAAGGTTAAGGATTGCCCTAGGAGGCCAGATTTGGGTCAAGCTATGGGCCAAAGTAATGATCAACCATAGATGGGTGGTAAACAGCCGCCAAGGGGCCGAGGTCAGGCCAGAGGCGAAAATGGTAATGAACGCGGTCATAGAGCACCAGGCGGAGGTGTAGGTTATGGTGAGGCGAGGTAGCCAGCTTTGGTCTATGCAGCACGCTTCCAAGGGGACGAAGATGCTTCGGGTGCGAATACTAGTACGTACCCTACCATAGTGTACTGAGTGTTTATTTTGGCTTTAGAATTAGAGTGCACAGTGAAAGCATAGTGGTGAGACTTGGGTACTACGACTAATGGTTAGTCGGAAATTTCGAGGACGAAATTTCTTTAAAGGGGTAGAGTTGTAACACCCTAAATTTTGGGCCTATAGAAATTGGGATTTGGGCTTTAGGTCTCATAAAATTTTTAAGTGAGCAAGAAAATGACAAATGATATGTTGGCTTTAAGGGTTTAATGAATTTGGAGTGTCTAGGTGTGTTAGAGAAGTTCTGGGTTTGAGTTTTGTGGTAGAGAAATTTTAAGTTGAAAGAACCAGGGTTGTGAGTAGTTGGGCTTTTAAATAAAAATAGGGGAAAATGGCATCAAAAAGCCTTGTGGAAGAGTAGCTAAGTGACACCAGTTAGAGTGTAGGGAGGTGGCGTTAGTGGCTAGCAAGAAGATCCTAGGTTCGAATCCTAGCTTAGTATTTTTAGGATTTTAATTTTGGCCTTCTAGAAGTGGCGTGAAGATGGACTCTAAGGGGAGTGTTCAGAAGAGAAAATTTAGGAAATAGATTGGGGAGTTATCAGGGAGAAAAATGAGGAGATGAGAAGGGGGAAGTGATGGAGCTGAATTAGAAATTGAGGGTCGGGCAATTTAGCTATAGGCTATAAATATGTACTGAGTTTGGGATCCTAGGCTAACGCCAAATTCTTCATTTTTTTTAGTGCTGATTGGCTTTTCCATCTTTGCTAGCTGATTCTTTTTCCATTCTTTCTCTCCTCAAGTCTCTTTTGATTTACCCTTTAGGTTAGTCGATTCCTTCTTCTACTCTTCTTCTTCAATTTGTGCCGAATAAAGCTTATTCACCATATTAGTTTACAAGCCGAAAAGCTGAATCTCCCTTGGGCTGACTGCTCATTTGGTGTAGGTACCTTATCTCTTTTTCAGCTAGTATTGTTAATACTGATCACTCCTCTCCCTCACTCTTTCTAATCGATGTTGGTAGGGAATTAGTATTGGATATCGGATTTTAGCTCTCTGCCAAATTACTCCTTAGGTTTTTTGCGGTTTTGATCTAGGGAATATGTGATCAAAAAAAAGCTATTAGGGATTGGTGTTCAAGGTTTGTGACTAAGGGAATCACAGCACGCTCGATTACCAGGTGTGTACACACACTTCGCATACACTGTAGATCGGCAAATTCTAAAATGCCGAAAAGCCAAAATGCTGAAAAGTCGAAAGTTTGGATACGATAGTCTTGCGAGTGCGCAAAAACTCGTAAGAGGGTATTCGATACAATACCAGGGACCCCATGAAAGATCCCATGGACTTGCGTCACGTTTTGGCCAAACGGGCCTGACGAGCCCGTGAGCCCAAATAAGCAAAAGTTGATAATTTTGTTGAATGGTTTAGATTGGATATGGGCCTGATGGGCCATATAAGTGCGATTGAGCCTAATGGGCCGTATAAATGTGACTGGGCCTGATTGGCCATATGAATGTATGGAAGCCTGTAGACTTGCTAGGGTTTTGTCATGGACTTGTAGGCCTAGTTTCTAATAAATCCTTAAGCAGCATAAAACTTAACTAATTTATCAAATTCGACTGTGGACAAGTCATAAGGGTAAAGTGTGGCAATGGGCATATGCATATCTAGGATTGGATCTAGGGAGAGCTTGGTACTTAAGCGGTCTTAATGACCTACCTCCTCTTTTCTGGAATCCTACCTGGTGCATAGTATCTGTTCACTTTGGCCAACGAGGACTTGGTGACAGGCCAAGGTTCGTAATCAAGACCCATACTGCTAAAAACTTACCAAAATACCCCTATAGGGTAGAAATTACTGAAATACCCCATGGCACAGCGAAAAAAATATATTCCAACGATCCAAACCATGAATCCATGTGCGAGGAACGAATCAGGGTGAAAAATGTTTCAAAATTACTGAAACTTCAATCAAGTAGACAGTGTAGCCTCGGCAATGAGAATACTGTTTTGCTTTCGAATCCAAGCCGCAATCTTTATGATCCCGACCTCTACGTAATCCACCCAGTTGACAATGAATGGGAGAAATCCCCAAAACTATTTTCAGAGATATTTTGCTTGACGGCTGCTAGACCTAGTAGCAAAGCTTCGGGTTTGTATATATATATTCACTTTTTAGGGTTTTTCTCCCTTTCTATATATAACTCCCCTTATAATTGGTATGTATATAACGAATTCTTAATTTATTAAATTTTAATCCGAACATAATAATCATAATTAAAATAAATATAATAATGTTTTCACCGAAAATTATAATTACATTAAGTATAACAAATATTTCGGTAAACTATATTTATTTAAATTTATATACGAGCCAAATTCATATATTAATAGAACTATGTTCTCCTTATGTGTACAACATCCTTGCACATATAATATGTTCGATATTTGATTGTCCAATTAAATTAACTCTATAATTAATTTAATTCATATGACAACCAAACACAATACCAACTATGTTTTATTCCGTTCATTTCAACCATAGGGTGTGACCCTTTAGGTTCTTGTAACGTTAGTAGTAATACTAGAACGATTCTAATACTACAAACAATGAGTGGCATCTAGCAATGCATCGTTGCTACCTAAGTTACAAGAAGTCATGATTTGACATAACATTTTGTGATTAACCTTTCATGCATTAATCCTTAAGTCCTTTATCTCTAGAATGGACACAAGTCATGGAATAGTCACACTTGCATAGTACATCCCATGTTTCTTGATACCTTGAGTAGACTATGATACACAAATAATTATGACATCTCATATCAACTTATTTGAGCATGGTCATGCATTTCTAGTCTCACTCAATCAAGTGGCCTAAGATATTACTCCCATTATGTAGGAGGGACTTATCCTATATTGATCAACCATATCCCTCTACATATATTGTGGTATATCAAACATCACCTTTATAAAACAAACGATTCACGATGTACGTTTGATGTATCAAAATATACTGACTCACGATGTTGGGATAATGATGATCTCAAGTCTGAGGATCATATACATATTAATCACTATGAGTAATGTTGTGACAATTACATAACAATCCAAGAAACATACTCATAGCGGGTCAGTGCAATATGTTGTTCTCTAACACACATATTCATGCATTGATTCTGACACTCCATATCAATGACAACTCTTTATCATCAATCAACTACATGTTAGCCTTAATGCATTATTGTTGTCCTAGTCAACAATAATACTTGACTAAGGACCTTTTTAGAATAATCATATTATTCTCAGGACATTATTATAAAACAGTTTATTTATACACACAGAAAAGAAATTGAAATAATAATGGCAACGCCTTATATTAATAAACATGGTAAATCAAGTATGTTATTACAACCATCTCATGATTGATCTTTGGGCATACTCTTACAATCTCCCACTAGCACTAAGACCAATCATTCATATATCTAATACCAAGTGACTTAGTGTGACGATCATGCTTCTGCTGTGTCAGAGGCTTGGTCAAGGGATCAACAATGTTATCATCTGTAGGTACTCTACATATCTCTACATCCCCTCGATCGATAATCTCTCGAATAAGATGGTAGCACCTAAGTATATGTTTGGATCACTGGTGAGGTCTGGGTTCTTTTGCTTGTGCAATGGCTCCATTGTTATAACATCAGAGTTCTATAGCATCTGATATGCTAGGCACAACCCCTAGTCTTGTGATGAAATTCTTGATCCAAACTGCTTCTTTTGCTGCCTCACAGGTTACAATATACTCGGCCTCTGTTGTAAAATCGGCTATTGTACTTCGCTTTGAACTCTTCTAGCTCACAGCACCACCATTAAGGCAAAACACAAAACCTGATTGCGATCGAGAATCATCCTTGTCGGTTTGGAAGCTGGCATCAGTGTAACCTTTTACACTTAACTCTTCTTCACCTCCATTTATTAGGAACGTATCCTTAGTTTTTCTCAAGTAGTTAAGGATATTCTTGACTGTGGTCCAATGACCTTCACTGGGATCTACTTGGTACCTGCTCGTCATACTTAAGGCATATAATACATCTAGACGGGTACATAACATGGCATACATGATAGCTCTAATAGCAGAAGCATATGGAATTTTACTCATGCATTCTCTCTCTTGTGGAGTTGAAGGACACATTTCCTTCGAGAGTGAAATACCATGTCTCATAGGTAGGAATCCTCTCTTTGCTTCTTCCATATTGAACCTTTTCAATACTTTATCTATGTATGTACTTTGGCTTAGACCTAGTAGTCGTCTTGACCTATCTCTATAGATCTTAACTCCTAATATGTAAGTGGCTTCGCCAAGTCATTCATAGAAAACCAACTTCCTACCAAGTCTTAATAGACTGCAAGGTTGGTATGTCATTTCCCATGATAAGTATGTCATCCACATACAATACCAAGAATGTGATAGTGCTCCCACTAACTTTCTTGTAAACACATGGCTCATCTTTATTTTTAATAAAACAAAACTCTTTGACTGCATCCTTAAAATGAAGATTCCAACTTCAAGAAGCTTGCTTTAATCCATAAATGGATCTTTGTAGCATACATATCTTTCTAGCATCCTTTGGGTTGACAAAACCTTCAGGTTGTGTCATGTACACATCCTCTTCAAGTTTCCCATTAAGGAAAGCTGTTTTGATGTCTATCTACCAGATTTCATAATCATGAAATGCAGCTATGGCAAGCAAGATCCTGATGGATTTAAACATAGCTACAGGAGAAAAGGTTTCATCATAGTCAACACCATGAATTTGGCGAAAACCTTTAGTGACTAATCGCCCTTTGTATGTTTGTACATTACCATCCATGTCGGTTTTCTTTTTGAAAAACCCATTTGCACCCTCTGGGTTTAACCCCTTCGGGTGGGTCAATCAAAGTCCATACGTGGTTTTCATACATGGAATCCATCTCAGATCTCATGGCCTCAAGCCATTTTTCAGAGTCGGGGCTCGTCACCACTTCTTGATAAGTTCTAGGCTCATCTTGATCTATAAGAAGAACGTCACCATGAGTTGTAATGAGAAATCCATATCTCTCAGGTGTATGGCGTTCTTTTAAAGATCTGCGCGATGGTTGTGTTTCTACAGTAGTTACTTGTTCCTCAATTTCTTGTGGAATTTACTATTGTTCTATCTCTGGCTCAGTGGTATCTTGTGATTTTCAAATTTCTTCAAGTTCAATCTTTCTCCCACTTCCTTTTCTAGAAACAAATTCTCTCTCTAGGAAGACACCAGTCCGAGCAACAAACATTTTGTTCTCAGTGGGATTAAAGAAATAATATCCTTTGGTTTCTTTCGGATACCCCACAAAAATACACCTTTTAGATTTGGGTTCAAGCTTAGTAGATGTCTGACATTTAACATAAGCTTTGCAACCCCAAATTTTCATTAAAGACATATTGGGACGTTTCCTAGTCCACATCTCATATTGTAACACTCCTAACCCGAATCCGACCGCCAGGTTAAGGCTAAGAGGTATTACCGAACTAAACATTTAATAACCTCATTCACCTTGTAAATAACATAAACAGAGATCGAGATCTAATACATACTAATATTTAAGTTATACGCCATTTTCGTATGGCCAGAGTAATTACAAATTCAAAATATCGCTATTAACAGCCTAACCTATACATGCCATATCGAGTCCAAAATACAACTGTACCCAAAAATATCGATAGTGTGATTAACTACTGACGATCCCCGAGTCGGTGGCTAGAATCAACAATCTATAAAATAGGGAAATAAAGACCAGAGTAAGCTTTCAAGGCTTAGTAAGTTTTAAGCAATACAAATAATTAAAACTTGTCATTTAAATCGAGCATTTAGTATCACAAAACTAATATTCTAATTAGTTATTACTTGGCTGAATATATATATGTATAAATACGTGAATACACAAAGAAATCTCAGCACGTACTTTACTTTACTTCATAGCTCATACAATTGATTTAAGTCACAGACTTTCATATAATGTCAGACATCGAACGAATAAGTCATGCTCTTAGTCGTAGATATAGTAATCATTCACACGCATATATCGTTCTTTGATACTAATAGTTCACCTTAAAAATCAATTCACATGCGAGTACATAATACGTACCTAACTATCATAATACATCATACATAATCACTCGTAGTTTAATTCAAACTAAAAACATTTATTCTAGAAGCCTTTTAAATATTTGCAAAAGAGGCTTCTAGTTTTTATTATTTACGGAAAGAGCAAACAAATTTTAAAAATGTTTCAATTAAGTCCCTAGACTTAATGAAAATTTGGAATTGAGTTGCAATTTAAGACTCGGGTCAAAATTGACCTTTTTATTTGAAAAATCAAAGAGTAAATTTTCTATTTAGAGAATAATTTTTAGGAAAATTATGTTAAAATCAATTCGCAGGAAAGATTGGAGGGGTTACAAGCGATCCTGCTTAAGTTCCAACCTCCTAGACAGAATTTATTTAAACATATTGATCCCAAAAATATACTCTAAATCTTTTATTAAAACTGAAAATAAGAAAACTTTAAACATCTGATAAAATGAACAAAATTGCATTCCGTTCAATCTTATCTCCCTAATAGTGTTTCAAGCGCTGAGCATTAACTTGAAAATTACCTCCCTTACCTTAGAGCTCGACAACTCCGTATGGATAGATGCGATGAATCGTAAATGGACCGGACCAACATGATTTTAGCTTACCTGGAAAGAACTTTAGTCTGGAATTAAATGACAAAACTCTCTGACCTGCTTCAAATTCTCGAACTCGAATGTGCTTGTCATGCCATTTCTTCAGTTTCTCCTTGAGTAATTTGGCATTTTCGTAGGAGAATAGCCAGAGTTCCTCTAGCTCATTGAGTTGGGGCATCCGTTTCTCTTTAGCAAGCTTAGGAACCAAGTTGAGTTGTCGAAGAGCCCAGTAAGCCTTGTGCTCTAACTCTAAGGGTAGATGACATGCTTTCCCAAAGACCAACCTATAGGGTGACATCCCTAAAGGTGTCTTGTATGCTGTTCTGTAAGCCTATAAAGCATCGTCCAGCCTTTTGGACCAATCTCGTCAGTTTGGGCAAACTACCTTCTCAAGTATGCCTTTGATCTCTTTACTTGCCAGTTCAGCTTGTCCATTCATCTGTGGATGGTAAGCTGTTGCAACTTTGTGTCTTACTCCGTGCTTGTCTAATAACCATTTTAACCCCTTGTTCACAAAGTGGGACCCTTTATCACAAATGATAGCTCTTAGGGTTCCAAACCTTGTGAACACGTGTTTCTGCAAGAACTTAATACAACCCTAGCATCATTTGTCGGATAAGCTTCAGCCTTGACCCATTTTGACACATAGTCTACTGCTACCAATATATACTTGTGACCAAAAGACTGAGGGAAAGGACCAAGAAAGTTAATACCCCATACATCAAACAATTCTACCTCAACGATGTTTGTTCGAGGCATCTCATTTCTGTTGGTGACATTTCCGACCCTTTGACATCGGTCATAGCTCTTTACGTATGCGTATGCATCCTTGAATAGTGTTAACCAAAAGAATCTGGCTTGCAATACTTTAGCCACCGTACGAGTACCTCCGAAGTGTCCCCCACTCGGAGTTGAGTGACAATGGAATAAAATCTTTTGTACTTCATCTTCTGCCACGCATCTCCTGATCATCTGATCTGTACACCTTTTAAACAAGTATGGCTCTTCCCAAAAATAGTACTTTACATCGTGAAGAAACTTTCTCCTTTGTTGATACATCTTATCAATTGGCATCAAACCACAAGCTAAATAGTTAGCAATATCAGCAAACCAAGGGGTATTATGGACATGACTTACCTTTAGTATATGTTCATCTGGGAATGTTTCCTGAATCAGTATATTAGGAGAATTCCCTTCTTGCGGCTCCAATCTGGACAAGTGATCTGCTACTTGGCTTTCTACTCCCTTCCGGTCTTGAATTTCTAGATCGAACTTTTGAAGTAGAAGAACCCACTGGATCAATCTCGGCTTAGCATCTTTCTTGGCGAGTAAGTACTTGATTGTCGAGTGGTCCGTATAAACAATTACTTTGGTAACTATAAGATAAGATCGAAACTTGTCAAAAGCAACTACGATAGCAAGTAACTCTTTCTCTATTACCGTATAGTTCAGTTGAGCTCCTGTAAGAGTCTACTTGCATGGTAGATGGGATGAAAAACTTTGTTCCTTTGTTGGCCCAGGACAGCCCCTTTTGCGAAATCGCTTGCGTCACACATTAACTCAAATGGTAGATCCTAGTCTGGTGTTACAATTATGGATGCCATAACTAATCGACTCTTCAAATCCTTGTAAGCCTTTAAGCATTCATCATCGAACTTAAATGTCGTGTCCTTCTCCAATAATTTGCATAAGGGTTTAGCAATTTTGGAGAAGTCCTTGATAAATCTTCGATAGAACCCGGCGTGACCCAAGAAGCTCCTAACACTGTTTATAGATGTTGGAGGTGGAAGCTTCTCAATAACATCTACCTTTGCTTTGTCTACCTCAATTCCATATCTCGTTATCCGATGCCCTAGAACAATTCCTTCTCGTACCATGAAATGGCACTTTTCCCAGTTAAGTACTAGGTTTGTTTCTTCGCATCATCTTTGTACCTTAGCTAGATTGGCTAAGAAATCATCATAAGTATCTCCGAACACTGAAAAGTCATCCATAAAAACTTCCAAGTATTTTTCAACCATGTCAGTAAAAATAGACATTATATGTCAGTAAAAATAGACATTATACATCTTTGAAATGTAGCAGGTGCATTACATAAACCAAATGGCATGTGTCTAAATACAAATGTACTGTACGGGAAGGTGAACGTTGTCTTTTGCTGATCATCCGGTGCTACCATATTCTGATTATACCCCGAGTATCCGTCAAGAAAATAGTAATAGTCTCACCCAAGAATGGCAAAGGAAAGTGATCTTTCCTAGTTGCCTTGTTCAGCTTCCGGTACACTACAGGAAAACAGACTTTTAGCGGCATTTTTTTTGCCTTTAGCGGCGTTTTTAAGCACCGCTAATCCTTTTAGCGGCGCTCAAAAAACGTCACTATATGCACTGCCGCAAAAATTAGTGGCGTTTTTTAGAAAAAAATGCCGCTAAAAACCAGGACTTTTAGCGGCGCTTTTATAAAAATGCCGCTAAAGACCAGGACCTTTCACGGTGCTTTAATAAAAACGCCGCTAAAGACTAGGACTTTTAGCGGCGTTTTTTAAAAAATGAGTTGTGGCATTAGCCATTTTAAGAAAGGGATCTTCGTTAGCCATTTTGGAGCAGCAATTGAGTGTCCATAGCAGCCTTGATCAGCCAGGACAACAAATAAGGAAGAACAGAGCAACCTAGTCAAGCCACAGAAAAACGCTGGATTTTTTTCTTGTTCCCTATCTCTTTAATTTTTGTTGTTTTGTGATGAACATATGTATGAATATTTATGCTGTTGGAATGGTTAATTTAATCAGCTTAGCTTGAATTTAATTCGTGTTGGGTTGATTGCATTTCATCCTCTTAAATTATTTAAATTGTTTTTATGTTGTTATAAGCCTCGATAAAAATGTTTGATTAAGTAAAATCATGCCTAAGTTATTCTTGCATTATAATTGTGAGGGAACTAATAAGTTAATTATTTAAACGGATTGAAATTGTAATTAATGGACAGAGTACTTAATTAGTGCATGTTTATTCTTCTAAAGTAGTTGAGGGTCAAATTAGCAACGGTATCTGACGATACAATTGCCTTGCATAACTTGCAAGATTATTGTGATTAAACTGTTTCAAGGTAAGATACATTGTTACCTCACATAGTCTTTTATGTGTTTATTAAATTGAGTTAATTGTTTGAATTGACATAGGAATCTGTTTAAGAAATTATTTCAATTTAATAAGTATGTATATGATATAACATATTTGCCTATTAAGATTTGTTTAATCTATTGAATTGACATAGGGATATGTCCAAGAGATAAATGGATTTTGGTAGATGAATATGTTTATAAGTTAGCAAATTATCGAGTTGCCGTGAATTTATTCGTAACGGTATAAACATGAGTTTAATAATTCTAAATTAAGAAATGTAATTAATCTAACACAATTATATCATCTTTATTAAAATCATATTTTGAAATCGTGCATTTGAGATTTGTTTATTTAGTTTACTTAGTTTAAAATCTTAGTTTTTAATCACTCTCTTCAAACAAAATATTTTTCTTCACCAAAGTGTTTTAAATAGCATTCATAAATAATTCTTTTCACAGTCCCTGTGGGTATGATAACTCGACATTTACTTGTTACTTTATTACTTGTTGCAATTGTGTACACTTGCACATTTCCGTTGTAACGCCCAAAACCCGGCTCGGACGTTACGGCTGAATCTGGTGCATCACATTGAAGTTTTTTAGCGAAAATCGTGTTTTCATTGAAAACCCTTCTTAAAATAAAAGAAACCTTAACTACCTTTTAATAAAAACTCCTTTCAACCACTTGTTTAAAATATATGATTTTATGAAAACATGTCATTTTAAAATGTAGTTGCAGAAACGTAGAAGAGACATACTAGAGATTAAGAAACCATGCTCAACTTCTTATAACTACGTCATATAAAAATAATAATCCAAATAATAACAAAATGGAAGGCCTTGTTACAATCCAGTCTGAAATCACTTAATAATCAGAAACTTATATGCTTTAAAATGAAAAAAAAAACAAATCTAAATTGTCTTGCTAGTTGCCACCCGAGTCCTCCAAACATCGAACCTTCTACTGAGCATCACACGAAAAATAAAATAAAAGAGGGGTGAGTTTTTGAAAACTCAGTGTGTACAACCCTCATCAAACAAACATGCAACAGACAAATCATTTTGGGCCTAAGCCCAATTCAAATACGGTGGCCTTTGGGCCTTAGCCCATCTTGGCCTCAGTAGGGCTTGAACCCATGTCAATTTCCACATATCATATTTAACTGGGCAAGCCCTTTTCATAATCCAATCATGACATATGTATGCAAATGCTTATATCCCCATCCAACCTGTACACCTACTTTCCAACCAACACTTACTGTATGGAGATAATCGACCCACCCATCCTTCTTACAACCCGGTGTGGAACTAGTGTGGCCCCACTTAACAGTGCAGCATAGCTACTTATAAACGGTGTAGCACCAATTACAACACTACTTAACGGTGCAGCAAAGCTGTTCGGTGGCTAGAAAGCCTTCAGTGGATCCACAGTTGTCGAGCAACCATGCGATCCTTATACACTTCCTCCAATCATAAACCCAACCCATATGCAACATAATAATGTATAGATGCAGCATGTATCTATAAGAGTATGCCCAAAGATCAATCATGAGATGGTTGTAATAACATACATGATTTACCACGTTTATTAATATAAGGCGTTGCCATTATTATTTCAGTTTCTTTTCTGTGTGTATAAATAAATTATTTTATAATAATGTCCTAAAAATAATATGATTATTCTTAAAAGGTCCTTAGTCAAGTATTATTGTTGACTAGGACAACAATAATGCATTATGACTAAAATGTAATTGATTGATGATAAAGAGTTGTCATTGATATGGAGTGTCAGAATCAATACATGAATATGTGTGTTAGAGAACAACATATTCGACTGACTCGGTATGAGTATGTTCCTTGGATTATTATTAATTGTCACAACATTACTCATAGTGATTAATATGTATATGATCCTCAGACTTGAGATCATCATTATCCCAACATTGTGAGCTGTATATTTTGATACTGATCAAACGTACCATAATCGTGAATCGGTTATTTTATAAAGGCTGATGTTGGATATACCACAATATATGTAGAGGGATATGGTTGATCAATATAGGATAAGTCCCTCCTACATAATGGGAGTAATATCTTAGGCCACTTGATTGAGTGAGACTAGAAATGCATGGCTATGATCAAATAAGTTGATATGAGATGTCATACTTATTTGTGTATCATAATCTACTCAAGGTATCAAGAAACATAGGATGTACTATGCAAGTGTGACTATTCCATGACATGTGTCCATTCTAGAGATAGGACTTAAGGATTAATGCATGAAAGGTTAATCACAAAAGGTTATATCGAATCATGACTTCTTGTAACTTAGGTAGCAATGATGTATTGCTAGATGCCACTCATTGTTTGTAACATTAAAATCGTTCTAGTATTACTGCTAACATTACAAGAACCTACAGGGTCACACCCTATGGTTGAAATGAACGGAATAAAACATAGTTGGTATTGTGTTTGGTTGTCACATGAATTAAATTAATTATAGAATTAATTTAATTGGGCAATCAAATATCGAATATATTATATGTACAAGGATGTTGTACACATAAGGAGAACATAAAACTATTAATATATGAATTTGGTTCGTATATAAATTTAAATAAATATAGTTTACCGAAATCTTTATTATAATTAATGTAATTATAATTTTCGGTTAAAACATTATTATATTTATTTTAATTATGATTATTATGTTTGGATTAAAATTTAATAAATTAAGAATTCGTTATATACATACCAATTATAAGGGGAGTTATATATAGAAAGGGAGAAAAACCCTAAAAAGTGAATATATATACAAACCCGAAGCTTTACTACTAGGTCTAGTAGCCGTCAAGGAAAATATCTCTGAAAATAGTTTTGAGGATTTCTCCCGTTCATTGTCAGCTGGGTGGATTACGTAGAGGAGGAGATCATAAAAATTGCGGCTTGGATTCGAAAGCAAAACAGTATTCTCATTGCCGAGGCTACACTGTCTACTCAGATTGAAGTTTTGATAATTTCGAAACATTTTTCACCCCGATTCGTTCGTCGCACATAGATCCATGGTTTGGATCGCCGAAATATATATATATTTTTCACTGTGCTATGGTGGTACTGGAGTTCCAACAGTGGTATCAGAGCCACTTGTGTGATACGGACTCGGGTTTAAATACTTGGGTGATGCAATTGTATGAGATGCATGCTTTAATTTTATTACGATTTTTGACTATTTATATCGTCTAGGAATAAACTAATTATTGTTCCTTTCGATAATTGATTAAATGTTAATCATGGTGTTATGGCCTATTCGGTTTTATGTTATTACTGTTAACTTTAAAATTTGTACTGATGCGACGGTGGTATTTACAGTTTCCAGTAAGAGTTAACTTGCTAGTGGAACAAGGGTTGTTCTGATATGAAACCTCAAGGATTCAAATCCTGAAAACACGATTCTGTTGATAAAAGTTATCAAATCATGAGGTTTCATTTGATTGGGCCCGCTCCCTCTGACCGCCTCAGAACCCCATCATCTTTCAGTATGTTTTGTAATAAATAAAACTTGATGGGCCATAAAAGGTTTAAAGGGTATTTTATAATTCATTTATCAAAATGTTGAATGATGTATGCTATTTTTAAAATGCATAGTTATAGCCCGATGACCCATTTGATAAAAGGTTGTAATTTTATAAATACGATTTGTGTGTCGTGCCTTACTACTATTCTCTTGTATTTCTCTTCTTATCTTACTCTCTTGTATGTAAAACGAGTTTCTGAATATTTTAATATGCAAAAGTTGCTATGGACTAGACGAGAAGGAAGATGGGCCAACTAGTGTGGACCGATAGCTTGTGAGACGGCTTACACCGTTAGGTTTCCTTTTGGTTCTCCCATTGGCTTGGGTTGAACCACTATAGTTTATGGGCTATAACTATTGCATTTATTTATTACTTTATCTATTCATGTATGAGATGCTATGGATGTCTAAAGCATGCAAATTTGGTAATAATACCCCATTAATTGATGAGATTAATTAAAAGATTAAATGGACTGAAGTAGACCATAATTGGTGAGATACAACAACTTTAATAAAATCCCTCTATTAAAATATTAAGTCAACATGGCCTTCCAATTTTTGCCCTGGTTAAGGCCTCGATCAATACTATGTAGGTTCTGCCAAAGTGAAGTACTACTATTTATCTTGGTTAAGCGCGAAGAATAAACAAGTGATATTCGCTGGTTAAAAATTGGTTAATGACTTAACTAGGTTACTCTAATAGGATTAGAAACCTAGAGGCAAGTAATTTGGATAAATCATAAGATAATTAGAACAAGAGTTCTTCACCAAATTGTAGGAGTTACATATGATGTAATTAGCAAGTGTTGCTCACCTAAATAACCATAATCTTGAGAGTAAAGCCAAAGCTAACTTAAGAGGAGGTGAAATATGGATCCTTAACCCACTAGAAATACTTTAAAGAAAGTCTTTCCGAAATTAATATATAAGGGTTATTAATTTTGAAATAAAATTGTCGGAACATCATTTAATAAAGTCCTTTTAATGATTGATATAAACTTGGTAAATTTATTCACACGCATATTTTATTATTGTAGATATATTATGGCTGCAAACATTAATACACTCTCATTGCAGCCGGGCCTTGGGAAGGATAAATTAAATGGTTTGAACTTTCATGACTAGTTTCGTAACTTGAGGATTGTCCTCAAATAATAACGAAAATTATATGTCATTGAACAACCACTTCCTAATAAACCACCCGCTAATGCCTCGAGGGCTGATAGAGATGCTTACAAGAAACATCTCGATGACATGGTAGACGTTGGATGTCTTATGCTTGCTACTATGAATCCTCAGCTTCAGAAGCAACAGGAGGACATGGTTACTTATGATATGATCGAGCACCTGAAAGAACTTTATTAGGGGCAAGCACGGCAAGAGAGGTTCGATGTCTCTAAGGCTCTATTCCAATGTAAGCTGGCTGAAGGAAACCCAGTAGGACCTCATGTCCTTAAGATGATTGGTTATATTGAAAGCCTGTCTAAGCTTGGGTTTTCATTGAGCCAAGAGTTGGCCACTGATGTTATTCTACAATCGTTGCCGGATAGCTACAGCCAGTTCGTCCTCAATTTCAGTATGAATGAAATTGACAAGACTCTACCACAGTTGCTTATTATGTTGCGAACTGCTGAAGGCAACATGAAAAAAGTTGGACCCAAGCCCATACTGATGGTCCGTAACAACAAGGGCAAGGGAAAGGCCAAAGTTCAGACAAAGCCCAAGGGAAAAGGTAGGCCCAATCCTGGAAAAGGAAAGGCTGTACTAAAACCTAAAGGTGGGTTGTCTAAGGAAGGAAACTATTTTCATTGTGGTGTGACTGGACATTGGAAGCAGAACTGCCCTATCTATCTTGAGGAAATCAAGAAGGCCAAGGCAAGCATAACGTTTGCTTCAGGTATTTATGTTCTTGATATTAATTTATCAACTACTACTTCTTGGGTTTTAGATACTGGTTGTGGTTCTCATATTTGTACTTCTGTACAGGGACTATAAAGGAGTAGGACTTTGGCTAGAGGAGATGTGAACCTGCGAGTTGGAAATGAAGCAAGAGTTACTGCATTAGTTGTGGGAACATATACTTTATCTTTGCCTAGTGGACTTGATTTATGTTTTGAGGATTGTTATTTTGTGCCCAGTTTGACTAAAAACATTATTTCAATTTCTTGTTTAGACAAAATTTGTTTTGAGATAATTATTAAGAATAATTGTTGTTCCTTTTATCTCAATAATGTTTTCTATGGTTCGGCACAATTGATTAATGGCCTCCATATTTTAGATCAAATGAATCTCATTTACAACATAAATACTAAAAGATCTAAAATAAATGACTCAAATCAAACTTATCTTTGGCATTTTCATTTGGGCCACATAAGTGAGAAACTCATATCCAAACTCCATAAAGATGGTCTCTTGGATTCATTTGTTTTTGAACAATTTGAAGTATGTGAATCGTGCTTATTGGGAAAAATGACTAAATCTCCTATTACTGGTAAAAGTCAACGAGCTACTGATTTATTGGGTTTAATACATTCTGATGTATGTGGACCAATAAACACACAGGCCAGAGGTGGATTTCACTACTTCATTACTTTCATTGATGATTTGAGTAGATATAGGTATGTTTATCTCATACGCCATAATTCTGAGGCCCTTGAAAAGTTCATGGAATTCAAAAATGAATTACAAAATCAACTAGGCAAAACTATCAAGAGACTTCGATCTAATCGAGGTGGAGAGTATTTGAGCCTAGAGTTTGATGATATTTTGAAGGAATGTGGGATTGTCTCGCAACTTACTCCTCCTGGTACTCCTCAATGGAATGGAGTTTCTGAGAGAAGAAATCAAACTCTGTTAGGCATGGTTCGATCCATGATGAGTCATGCTAATCTACCGACTTCCTTTTGGGGACATGTACTTGAAATAGCTACTTTCACACTAAATCGTGTTCCATCTAAATCGGTTCAAAGGATGCCATATATGTGATAGCCCTAATTTGACCCTAGTCAGAAAGTGGTTTCGGGACCATAAAACCGAGTCACAAAAATAATTAACCATTATAATCTATGCTTATAATATGTGTAAATGCATGTGTGAAAGTTTCATGCCTTGATTTTTGTCATTTGCATGTGAAATTTATTAAATAGGACTTATATGAGACATTTTTGAAATGTGATGGGCTAATGTGTAAGGGTCTATTAATGCATGTTATAAAAGTATGGACTTGCATGTCAAATTTTCCATTTTAGTTAGTGGCCGACCATGTTGTTAATTATTATATAACATATATATATTATAGTAGCATTATTTCTATTATATGGTTTTATAATATGGAATAAGGTTATTAAAGATAGAAAATGGGTGAAGAAAATAAAGAATTCATCTTTACTTCCTTCTAGCCGAAAATAAGAGAACAAGAGAGGAAATAGCTCAAGTCTTTCGGTCACCTTTGAGCTGGAAATTAAGGTAAGAAATTGAAGTTAGTTTTTTTGAAATTTTAGCATAGTTGAAGCTAGATCCTAAGTCCCTTACTTAGCCCATGCCAAAATTTTGAAGTTGATGGTGATATGAGCATTCGGCTATGGAAGATGTTAAAGAGAATGGTTGTTGTTTCATGTTCTTTTAATGAATAATGGTAGATAGGTGAAGTTGGGCCAAACAAATGAGCATTCATATGCATTAGATGTTAAGTAAGAAAATTTGCTAATATGTTGTATGTATTATGGCCGAATGTGAACTTAGTTAATATTGAGAAATGTTTGTGCTTTAAAATGATGAAATGAAGATTATTCTTAAGTGAAATTATAGATATGTGATGATTTATTGGTGATATGCATGTTTAAACAATATGTATGCAAAGAATGTGTGAAAGAGTGAATTGGTAATAATCTGCTTGGGATAGCAGCAGTAACGTGATTTTGAAAAATCACCATAAATTGTGGGAGTTGAGTTAGAAGATGAATAAATTATATAATTAAAGCTTGATGAGTCTAGTTTCTTATAAAGGAAACTGAAAAGGCAAAAGACTTGCCGATAATAAGATATTTGAAGTAATATGGGACAGAGTCAAAATGACTTCTAGATCCCCTGTTCTGTTTTTATAAAATCATTATAAAATGTATAAAAATGGTCATAAGATAAAATTTATATTCTTAGACTCCTTAATGAGTCTAGTTTCAAATGAAATGAACAAGAACATATTTTGAATTCTGTACAATGAGAAATTTATTTCGTAGTGAAGAGTAGTAAGAATAGTCAACCAGTAAAACAAGGGAAAATTTAGGAAAAATATGGTATTGATTAGCCAAACTAAAAATTATGAAAATTTTATGGATAAAATGTAAATGAGTCTATTTTTAGGGAAAATTTACGGCAATTGATTTGGAGTTTCATAGCTCCAGTTATAAATAATTTAATGACTATTGCTCAGGAAGTCAGCTTATAGTGAAATTGTGATTATATTGTAAACATTGATAAAAATTTGCTAATGAATTACTTATTGATTTCTTATAAGCTTACTATAATTTGTATGTGTGAAAGTCGAATACATATGTAATATATTCTGAAAGTAATACTTGAATAGTCGAATGATGACTAGTTTAAAATTTGTTGAATTAAAGCTCAAGAGCATAGGGGGTCAATTTCAAATAAGGGAAAAGAGAAAGTAACCGAGTAGCCATTTCGCAACTGTTCAAGTATATCCGAGGTAAGTTTTAAGTAGTCACCTTTAGTATATAATTGATGATGCCTTGATGTGTATACATTAGATGAATTGTGACCTTTTGGTTCTACTTGAATTAAGTTGTGAGATAAATAATTTAGGTATATGACATATAGTTGAATGGTCACTATGGGTTAAGCTTGAATGGTGAAATGGATATGTGATATTTATGTATGACTTTTGAACCGAATGTAAATGACTACTAATGTGATAAGTTGAATGAGATGTGTTAATATATGATTAAATATGCTTGATATTTGGTATTATATCCGGGTTAAAGTCCCGCAGGCTTAGTGCTGGTATTATATCCGGGTTAAAGTCCCGCAGGCTTAGTGCGGGTATTATATTCGGGTTAAATCCCACAGGCTTAGTGCTGGTACTATATTCGAGCTTAAAGCCCCGCAGGTTTTGTACTGGTGACTAGATCTGGGTTTTAAACCTAGCAGGCTTAACGCCGGTGATTCAAGTAAGATTATGAATTTGAGTTGTTGGATAGGGGCTTCATTAGGCCAAGTGTGTCTCCATAGGGAGCACCGGTGCTATTCGTGAAGAAGAAGGATGGGACGATGCGAATGTGTATTGATTATCGATAGTTGAACAAACTGATGATTAAGAATAAGTATCCACTGCCAAGGATTGACGATCTGTTTGACCAACTTAGAGGAGCTTCTATATTTTCCAAGATCGACCTTCGATCTAGATATCATCAGTTAAGGGTCAAAGAGGTAGATATCCATAAGACGGCATTCAAGACTTGGTATGGTCATTACGAGTTTCTGGTTATGCCATTTGGACTGACAAATGCTCCTGCAGCATTTATGGATTTGATGAATCGTGTGTTCCAACCATTCTTGGATCGGTTCGTAGTCGTCTTTATTGATGATATTTTGGTATATTCTGAAATAGAAGCGAAACATGATGAACATCTCGCACAGTTTGCAAGTGTTAAGGAGAAGGAACTCTATGCGAAGTTCAAACAAGTGTGAATTTTGGTTGAGGGAAGTAACCTTCTTAGGACATGTGGTCTCTCTTTGAGGGGATTAAGGTGGACCCTCGTAAGATTGAAGCAATTTAGAATGGAAGCCACCTAGGTCGGTGTCAGAAATTTGAAGTTTCCTAGGCTTGGCGGGGATACTATAGGAGGTTTGTGGAAGGTTTTTCTGTGATGGCAGCACCTTTGCGAAACTCATAAGAAAGGGAGTACAGGTTTGTATGGACCGAGAAGCATCGAGGAAGCTTTTGAAAGGTGAAGAAAGTTCTAATCAAGCACTGTGTTAATTCAACCGAGTGCGGGAAGGATTTTACTGTATGCTGATGATGCGTCACACGTAGGCTTGGGTTGTATGTTGATGCAAGAGGGTAAGGTGGTTGCTTATGCATCACGACAGCTTAAGCCTCACGAAGGAAACTATCCTACTCATGATTTGGAGTTGGCAGCAGTGATCTTTGCACTTAAGATTTGGAGACATTACTTGTATAGAGAAAGGTGTATTATATACACAGATCATAAGAGTCTTAAGTATTTGCTGACTCAGAAGGAATTGAACCTTAGGCAAAGGAGATGGATTGAGTTGCTTAAGGATTATTATTGTTCGATCGAATATCACCCAGGCAAGGCTAATGTGGTAGCCGATGCTCTAAGTCGTAGAGCTATATCTAATCTGAGAGCAATGTTTGCTCGCCTAAGTCTGTTTGATGATGGAAGTCTGTTGGCTGAATTGCAAGTAAGGCTAAACTGGGTGGATCGGATTAAGGAAATGCAGTTGAAAGATGAATCTTTGGTTGCTCGTTTTCAACAAGTTAAGGAAGGGGAAACTTCTGAGTTTGGGTTGAATAGCGAAGGAGTTTTGTGCTTCCGAGGAAGAATTTGTGTTCCGAAGGACTCTGACTTGAGACAGTCAATACTTAAGGAAGCTCATGGGGGACTTTGTGCTATGCATCCTGGAGGGAATAAGTTGTATCACGACTTACAAGAATTGTATTGGTGGCCTGGGCTTAAACGAGAAGCAACAGAATTCGTGGGGAAATGTTTGACATGCTAGCAAGTGAAAGCTGAGCATCAATTACCTTCTGGATTGTTGCAGCTAGTAAAGATACCACTTTGGAAGTGGGAGAGGGTAACCATGGACTTTATGAGTGGGCTACCCTTGACACCATCGAAGAAAGACTCGAAATGGGTGATTGTGGATAGGTTGACAAAATCGGCTCATTTCATACCTGTCCGTACAGAGATCTCACTTCAAAAGTTAGCCAAGTTGTATGTGGCGGAGATTGTGTGACTTCATGGTGTTTCAGTTTTGATTATCTCTGACCGAGATCCTAGATTCACATCTCGATTTTGGCAGAAGCTACATGAGGCATTGGGGCGATTGAACTTTAGTACGGCTTTCCATCCCCAAACTGATGGACAGTCGGAAAGAGTTATTCAGATTCTGGAGGACATGTTGAGGGGATGTGTTATTGACTTTCAAGGTAGTTGGGAGGATTACTTGCCGTTGGCAGAATTTGCGTACAATAACAGTTATTAGGCGAGTATTCGAATGGCACTGTATGAAGCACTGTATGGGCGAAGATGTCGTACACTAGTTGTTGGACCGAGTTGGGGGAACGATAGGTTCTTGGACTTGAATTGGTGGCAGATACTAAGGATAAGGTCAAGTTGATTAGAGACTGGTTGAAGGAAGCAGCTGATAGGCAAAAGTCGTATGTAGATTTGAAGCGTAAGGAGATTGAATATTCAGTAGGTGATATGGTCTTCTTAAAGGTTTCTCCTTGGAAGAAGATATTAAGGTTTGGTAAGAAGGGCAAGTTGAGTCCGCGGTTCATTGGGCCTTATCGGGTTTTGAAGCGAGTAGGCCCAGTGGCTTATCAGTTGGAATTGCCTCCAGAGTTAGACAGGATTCACGATGTTTTTCACGTCTCCATGTTAAGGCGTTATCGTTCTGACCCTACTCATGTCGTACCGGTTGCAGAAATTGAGGTGCAAACGTATTTGGCCTTTGAGGAGGAGCCTGTGCAAATATTGGATCGAGATGTTAAGGTTCTGAGAAGGAAATCTGTTCCATTAGTAAAGGTGCTTTGGCGTAACCATGGCAGAGAGGAAGCTACTTGGGAGCCAGAAAAGGCGATGCAATAGCAATACCCCCATCTGTTTGGACCAGGTAAATTTCGAGGACGAAATTTCTTTAAGGAGGGTAGAGTTGTAACGCCCTAATTTTTGGGAATTCTGAAAATGTTGGTAAAATTTAATATTCTATGTTTTGTCTACTTGGCGTAGGATTAATTATGTTAGTGGGCCTCTAAAAGGCCCAAGCTTAAGTTAAAACCTGATAGTTTTAGTTAATTTTAATTCCATAAGAAAAAGGGGTTTTGGTAAGCTGAGCTTTTAAGTGTTAATTGTGTAAAATAAAACACAAGGAAGCAAGTAGCATAGTGGTAGGTGACGCTACTAGGAAGGCTATAAGTGGCGTGTGGATGTTGGGGAGGACCCAGGTTCAAGTCACAATGACAGCATATTAAGGGAATTATTTTTATGAGTATGAAAGGTAAGTAATGGAACTGAAGTGAAAGACTGTTAGGAAGAGTTGGAGTTGCTCAGGAGATTGAGTAAGGAAGGGATAAGGGAGGGGATTTAGGAGCTGATTGGGGAGATCTGTGTTGGCCAAATAGTGGACTCTTGAGGAGCGAGAGTTGGCCGGTCAATGGGAGCTTTAGGGAGGCAAAATTCGGCTAGGGTTAGTGCTAGTATAAATTTGGCATTTAGGGTAATTTGTACCGTTTCCTGACTGTTCTCCTCATCTTTTCTTTTCTCCTCTCTTCATCCATTTTATTTTTCTTCTTCTTTCCTCCATAGCCGAATCTTCTTACCATCCTGTTCATCTCCATCTTTTTCTTTAAACGATTCTTAACCCTCATAGTCATTTGCCATAAAAAGTCGAAATCCTGAAAGCTATACTCACTACTTGTGCCGATTTCTCCAAAGCCAAATCCTTTAATATTTTTGTTCCTTTGTGATCAACATTCCTCTTCTCTAAACCTTTAATATCTGTCGGCAACATTACTTCAAGGTTATAGCCTCAAATCATCACCTTCTTCATCACTTAAAAAGTTGAAAGTACCATAGATTTAGGGGCTTATAGCCGAAACTTCAAATCTCCTAGATTCGAGTTCTACCATCGTTTAGAGGATAAATCTACATCAGATCTGCGTAGAAATCAGAAAGGAATAAGTGGTAAGTGCTTATCACTTCAGATCTAGTCTTATTTTACAAGTTAGGAAAAAGCCGAAGTCCCTAAAATCTAGGGAGGCTATCGATTTGGGCATAGGGATTTAAGGGTCTTTAACCGATGATTTATTTTGGTGATTAGTGTCTTCTTGAGTGTTGGATCGAAGGCTTGGATATTTGGAGCAGCCAGACTTGGATCTAGTCATTGGTTTTCGGCAAAAAGGCAAGGTTTTTAAGGCTTTTGGGGACATGGTTCGAATATGGGTAAGTAAATATTGAGATTAGTGCTATAGTTTGCAATCTAAGAATTGTGGTAATCTATTGTAGGGCGTCGTAAGGGATTTCAGTAGCAGTCGTCACGAAAAGGTGTGTAACTGACACCCTCTCATAGACTAGATCGGCAAAAGCTAAAAAGCCAAAATGCCAAAAAGCCGATATTTTGGGAACTTACGAGTGTGCGAATACTCGTAAGATAAATGGGTTAATAATTCTGGTAATCTGAAGTCATAAAACTGCAGTACGCCCAATTTCGTGCATTATTGATATTTTGGGCTTAGTAGGCCAAAAATCGGTTAATGGGCCAACGGGCCCAATTCGATAAGTATGCGCCGTAAATGTTTCTGATTGCACGTAAATGGTAGAAATATGCATGAAAACCCTAAGATAGCTAAATTACTAGAATACCCCTTTGTATGGAACATTTCCATGATATCCCTAGGTGTAAAATGACCTTTATACCCCTAGGGTTAATTTTGTCTGAAAAGCATGATGATTTAAATTTGTATGATGTATGCCATGAATGAATATCTGTTGCATGGGGACATGGGTTATATTATGGAGGAAGCGCCGTGGCTATGCCACAAATTATCTCGATCCGTGGCTCTGCCACATATATATCTGTTCTGATGGCTCAGGCACAATTATCTGTTTCTGGTGACTCGGTCACATTATCTGTTCTGGCAGCCATGCTGCATATTTTTGTGGTGTATAGCAGTTGGGTGGGTCGAGTAGTCTCCCCACATGGTGAAAGGATGGTATGGGGGTGTACATGGTTGGATATGGGTTGGGTTTTTGCATAAGCATGTAATATTTGTTCTGATCTGCTATGGGCCTATGGGCTTTATTCTGAATTCTGTTCTGGGCTAAGGCCAATTTATTCTATTTCTGTGGTTTGAATTGGTTTAGGCTATGGTTGGGTTTATTTACACACTGAGTTTCCCAAAACTCAACCCCTTTGTTTTATCCACCAGGTGATCCCCAACCATAGTGGGCTTGGAGCCGTGAGGGATTCGGAGTGGCCACATGTTTCTACAAACTTGGTTTCTTTCTGGTGAATTGGACATCCTTTTATTTTCGTTTACGGTTTTGGGTTTTTAAACGTAATAAGGCCGTTTATTTATTTTTATGGTTTTGATTTACATTTTATTATGATGAAAATGATATACTTTAACTATCGAAGTGGATTAGTTCTAGGGCGCATTTTCCAAAACAATAATTGATTTCAAAATAACACGATCACAAGTAAGGCTTCCACTAAGCAGATGGTTTTTCAAGAATTAATCACTTTTCTAAGATGGACTTAATCAAATGGGTTTCTTAAAAATATACGTGATGTTAGAGTGTGGCAATGGCGGTGTGCATGTCTAGGATTAGATTCGAGGGGAGCTTGGTACTTAAGCAGTCCGACGGACTCACCTCCTCATTTTCGGTTTCCTACCTGGTGCACAGCTTCCATTCACTTTAATCTATTTAAAAGGGTATCTTTTAAAACACCAACTAAGTTTTCTAAACTAAGTAATACGGAATGTTTTGAACGCTTCGATGTGGCACGTCGGATCCGGTCATAACGTCTAGGCTGGGTTTGGGGTGTTACAGATTGCTTACAGACTGTTGTTGCCACCTGAGTTAGAAAAGATCCATAATGTATTTCATGTTTTGATGCTTCGTAGATATCGATCTGATCCTTCACATGTGATTAGTCTGGCTGAGGTTGAGATTAAGCCCGATATGACGTATGAGGAAGAACCGATTCGTATTCTGGCTAAAGAGATTAAAGAGTTTTGAAATAAGAAAATTCCATTAGTTAAAGTACTGTGGCATAAACACGGAGTTGAGGAAGCAACGTGGGAGCCAGAGGATACAATGAGAGAACATTATCCGAACCTATTCACCGGTAAGATTTTCAAGGACGAAAATCCCTAAGGGGGAGAGTTGTAACAGCCTGATTTAGACCCTAATACCAAACCTCAAGTCAAGTATTAACCTTAATTAAAGTTTCAACTTATAACCGAACATGTTTTACAACCAAGTTAAACCATTTTTATCCAATTGACATAATATCACCTTTAATAATGCATTAATAATATTATGGTATTTGCCCACATTAAAAATGGTTTTTTTCACTGCATTAGTTTAACATTGAGTTTTTTTTGAAAGAGTGACAAGCAAACGGTTTTTTTAAAACAACACTATCAACAATAAAATGAATCCTAAGTATACACGACCTAATGAATGAATGCTTTTAAGTTAAATCAGAGTACAACTACAATTTTCTCCAAAATGAGTTTATTTAAGGTCTCCAAAAGTAACGTAAGTTAGCTTAGCCATTTTGGTGACTAATATAGCCTTCCCAATCAAGCCATTACGTCTAGGCCAGGTTTGGGAGGTTACATCTAGGCATACGGATACTCACCTAGTCTCACCACTTGACACAAGTTATACATGACAGGATACCGTTTCGGTCTTACTTGTCTAAATATTCTATCAGGGACATCACTCTCTAATATACTAAGTACTCTTGAATAAACAACCAATTTTAGATAAATCAATTCAATAACTGAATTAGGAAATATATAAATAGAACACAATAATCTATCCTAATAGTCATAAAAACATTAATTGGTCAAATTGATGAAAGATAAATAAAAAGAATATAAGAGAATGGATAATAGAATGCTCATGAATAAATATACTGAAACACGAGTTCTGAACAATCTTCGCTCACAAACGTCTTTATATCATAATAGGATCTTCCGACTATAGAAATATAAAACTAAGCTAAAGAAACTGAAAGAAACAAAATTGTATAAAGGTGATTGATTGGGTTGATGGTTAATTCGTCTATAGGAGCCCCATATTTATAAGCTAAAATATGTGCACTTATGCCTGATATGCCTCGGATACCAATAAATACAAGATATCAACCGATATCTTTAACTGCTTACAAAATAAATCTACTCAAGTTATCCCACACACAAGTCATCGCTGCCACGTTGGGACGCTAAGGAATCCCTCATTGCGATGTGAGGCTCGTTGGGACGTTGCACGTACCTCAAACTTGGGATGTTTCATAGCTTTGTGTCGCACCAACTTTCCTTGTAGTCTTTGACCTAAAATGACTTCCTGCACACTTAATTAACCTATAAAAACTTTTTAAGGCTCGAATCTGCCTAACAGGTCATCAACAAAAAAAAGCGTAAAAACTCTTATTTTATTAACTTCTACTACTAGCATACTAACTACTAAAAATGTAATAATTAATATAAAAAGTGCTAGAAAACAAGCTCTTTCAGTGTGGAAATATACTAAAATTACTACTACATGTGACGTCAGGTTAGGAGCATTGCCCAGTGATACCGAGAATCAGAGAGTTTCAGACAAAGGACATTGCAAAGCAATCACTTTACGAAGTGGAAAGACATTAGAGCATAAGGTGGTCAAGGTTGAAGATGAGTCTACTGATAAGGAGGCAATTCAACCAAGTGTTGAAAGTCCTATTTTATAGAATTCAAAATCTGCAATCCCTAAAGAGGAAATATTGCAACAAGTTAGCTCTGATAATCTAACTACTGAGATAAATGCAGAAACATTACCTCAGAAGAGTTGTCTAGTTCAAGCCAAGATTGCCACTTCCTTATACTTAAAGACTCCAGCAACATAAGCAGCAACAGGATACTCAATGTAACATCCCAAAAATCGGGTTAGTAGAATTTGGTTAGAAAACCGAGAGTTAGTAAACTAGAAACCATAATTAGATTAGATAATTAGAACAAATAGGAATAAAAAACAAAATGTTAAAATAATTAGAATAAAATAATTAAGGATTATAAATTAAAATAACTGCTCGAGAAATAATTTGGTTAAAGCGGATTTGAAAATAATTTAGAAAGTAAGTTTTAACTAAAAATAATGACTTAATTGAAAAATGGAAGAAACTAGAGAAGGTTAAATGGGCAATGACCCAATTTTTGAAAATTGGTTGGCTATTTAACAACCCACATCGTCCCTTCCTTCTCATTTTCACATTCCATTCAAAATTTTACCAACCACCGAATTAGAGCTTTTCTTTTTGAATTAGTTCATCCTCTTTTATTCTTAAGCTTTCTAAACACAAATTCCTCTTTCAATTTCAAAGAATAATCAAGTTTTCATCCTCAATTCCTCTATTGTTCTTCACACGTCCTAGCCTAAATTTGGTCCTAAACTCGTCATTTTCTTCAAATTGAGGTAAATTTCTGACTTTTTATGATTTAACTAACTATGTTTTTATTTTAATTCAAGTTTTAATTGATTTAATCAAGATCTCTAAAGATCTAATGAATTTAGAATGATTTTTAGCTTGAAAATGGTATATCTCGTATTACTAAAGTAGCTTCTATTTTAAAGTGATTTCTAATGTATTTTTATCTAATTAAAAGGTTTTTTATATAAATTTAACAAATCCTTGAGCAATTTAAACAAATTGAACGTTTTTCATTTTCTAATGATAACATAAGCTTGATTTTTCCAGACAAATTAGATTCGTATAATTAGATAAATTTGATGGTTTAGATTTGTAATTATATGATATTTAGGATGTATGAAATTTAAATCTAAGCTTAGAAACTAGATTTGAGTGGTTAAACATCTATTTTGGGAAAACTAGCTAAGTTTCCAATATGGTGAATGAGAGGCTTTGATCTGTGATTTTGAAATGATTTAGTGTGCTTGTTGTTGTTTGTAATGCATTTTTATTGTGTTTAATGTTTATGTAAAGCGTTGACTCCATTGGAAGCCTTTACAAGCAAGGACAAAGGCCAACAAAAGCTTACTTGAACTTTGGCTTTGAAGCAAAGTTTGATCAAGGTGAGTGGTCTAGTGTGCTATGATTAATGCACAAATCAGTGAGTTAAAGGGGGCTTAGGTGATCTAAACATCTAATCTAAGTCCCAAGAGTAAGTGTTCTTACTTGTGCTTGATATTTTACAAATTAAGCCTACATGAGTTGAGATATGTTTAAGTGAGTGAATATGTGTGTTGAATATATGTCTGAACATGTCTTGAACAGCCGATTTAAGCACACACATTCTATATGAAAATGTATGTGGCTCAACGAACAAGTCTTTGCACTTGAAAGTTCATGATATTAATATGTGAAAAGTGATGTGAATGTGATATATGTGTAAGTGTGCATAAATTAGAAATTAAATGTGTGAAATGGATATATTGGCCTTGTGAACTTTTGTAAACATTGGATATAGCTGGCAAGCCATAGGATTTGAGTACCCATTTATATGCTTTGTTATTAGGACATGTTTGGAGGGATAAAGGAATGTAGAGCATTGCTCTATTCATTATGATATGTTGGTTTGTCAGAGAGTGATAGCTTAGTGCCACACTTACTTGGGACATGTAGGCTCTTTTGAGTCATGGTGTGATGCAAATCTAGGTATCCAATGAGAGGTATTTGTATACATTTTGATATTCACAAGTTGTCGATGTATCAACATGATATGATATTTGAAAATACTAAGTGATTAATCGGTTTAGCATGCTTGCTTTTAACTCTTATTTTTGTGGTTTCTTGTAGCATCTTGAGCACTCACTAAGCTTAGTTGAGCTCAAACACTTTTTTATTTATTTTTGCAAAGAAATAGCTTAAGTGGAATGGTGAAGTGAGCAAGCTTGTGATCATAAGGAAAAGTATCTTGATTGTGTATGTGAGATGGATTTAGTAGGTAATAAGGAATGGTAATGTGGGTTAATTTTAAAGGACTAAACTTTAGTTTTGTTTCGGTTTCTAAATGGGCTTTCCATGGATTGTTTAAAGGCTTTTATAACTGGTTTTTGGATTTTTTCTTGCTTAGGTTGAGGCAATATGTGTTGTTTAGTGTGCATGTGCCTTAGTGAATTATGGTTAGAAATATTTAAATGACTTGTTGAATGTTTAAACAGATACAACCTATAATGCACTTTGAATTGCCTTATATGCAAAATTGGTATGTTAAGTAATTGAATTGTGACTTTAGAAAAGCATGTTAGTGTTGATGAATAGATTGAATGCGAAAGCATGTTAATGTCTGATCTTGTGTGTGTGAGAATGATTTATATGTTCTATGTATTTTAGCATGGAATCATGAAAGTGTGTGTATTTGAGTGTCAAAGTATCATAGGATAATGTTGCAAATTTTATGCAATATATTGCAATTTGTCATCATGAAAAGCTTCAATGACATTGTGACGAGGGCTTGCTGTCGGGATGAGAAGTTCCTTCCAGGTGACGTCACGATGTGATTTTTCTCATAATCTTGACATAGCTACTGAGTGAACTGGGCATGTTTTGATACATTTACAAATAAGTCCTGGTTTTTATACAATAAAATTGGAGGCCTTACAAATGACAAAATGCTTTGAACTTTTACATGACAAGGTTTTATACGCTGGTTTCCAAAATGTTCTCTTCAATTTCTTAAAAAGGTTCTTCTGGAAATTTCATATAATTTACATTTTAGTCTTTAAACTTTATTTTGAAATTAAATGAGTTTTAACTGTCGTTTTGAACTAAACTTTTCAAACATGGTTTAAAATAAAATTCCCAAGGCACTTGTTGGATTAATTTCATGAATCATGCGTATTTAGCCTACATTATGTAAAATGAAAATTTTACCCCTACTTTTAGTTTGTTGTAATGTGATAGGCAAAGCATGTTTTAGGCGTTTTATTCTTAAAATTACTTGATTAAGCATGTATTTGATTGGTGTGGTGGGTGGTTTCCGGTGTGTTTGGTGATTGGTAAGGAGAGTCACGTAAGTGGTCAATGTGATGTTTCATATTCGGGTCGTTTTGTCCCAATCAGGTTTTGGGCACCACACTCAATTTAAGAGAATTTTGGATGTCTTGAAACAATTACGTATCAACATTCCATTGGTGGAAGCTTTGGAGAAAATGTTAAACTACATGAAAACTATGAAGGAGTTTCTTTCTAAGAAGAAAAGGTTCGAGAATTTGAAATTATACCCCAAACTATATAATATAGCTTATTTTTGCAAAAAAAGTTGCCTCCTAAGCTGAAGGATCCAAAAAGTTTCACCATACCTTGAAACATTTGAGAATATTATTGTGGTAAGGATATGTGTGATTTGGGATTGAGTAACAAATTGATGCCTATGTTTGTGTTCAGGCGATTCGAAATTGGTGAGGCCAGCCTCACCTACTATTTGTACACTCTAACTAGAAGATAGATCATTACCACATTCAAAAGGGAAAATTGAAGATGTATTAGTACGTGTTGATAAATTCATATTTCTTTTTTACTTTATTATATTAGATTTTGAAGCAGATAAAGAAGTACCAACCACCCTGGAAAGGCCTTTCTTTGTAAATGACAGGACCTTAATCAATGTGCAGAAAGGTGAACTCACTATGCGAGTTCGAGATGAACAAGTTACCTTTAACATACTCAAGTCAATAATTTCTAATGAGGTTAAAGATTATTTAGTCGTTTCCAAGGTAGATTTTTCGGTTCCTATAAAATTGGAATGTAACACGCCAAAACCCGACTCTGTAACACGATCCGGCTATGGTGTGTCACTACTAAAAATTAAAATAATTTCAAGACATTTTGGCATAAGCTTTACTAAATTTTACAAGTTATAAATACATAACTTATTATAACTATTGCTTTCATAAAGTTTGAATGAAAACATTAACAATTTATAATAACGATCAAGCCATATAATGTATAAGTTCAAATAGACGATTTTATCAACCAAAATATAAGACTTTAAGTTAAACTTTGATATTTAATAAAGACCTCAAGGAAATAGAGTCTGATCAGAATAGGAGTTCTTTTTACAAATCATTTCAAAAATACATTTATGTGTCACCCCTAACAAGTCATGCATGATACAAAACAAAATAGTCAACTCACAATAGTAGCAACACTCTAGTGTAGTCCTTCTAACAAAATCTTCCTTCAATCAGCAAGCCTAAGAAGGAAAAAGTAACAGAATAAGTTCTTAAGAACTTAGTGAGTTCTAAAGAGAAATCATACATAATATTTTAGATATTACTTTCTAAAAAATTTACACACATTCACATAGTACACCCAATGGCGTATACAAAACACATACAGACTCAATATGCCAACTTATTAATCACTTGGGCTTATACTGTATGCCAACTTAACATAAGTCAAACACCCCATCTTCATGCCAGCCGCGTACCCAGAATTTAAAATTAGAGGTAAATCTTTCAGTCTCATTTACATAGATACTCCGCTTGAACTCCTCATATTATTTTCATTCATAATATTATGTTTTATCATGATCTGCCAATTCAATTTGCAATATATCTGCCCTACTAGATGCTACACAAACATATCTTTTCATCTCCTTTATTAAATATCAAATCATATCATTTCATACATATCCAAAGCAGATGGTAGTGGCTTAATCATGAAAAATGATGTTTACATCATATTACAAACAGACTACACTCAGACTGATGACTTTGGGTAATCATTATCTATACATACTGTAATAGCCCTAACCCTTATCCGTCACTGAAATAGGGTTAAAGGCGTTACCGGACATATCAAAATATTTAGTATTCATTTCAAAATCATCATAGCATCACAAGCCATACATCAATATAGAGTCCCTTACATAGGTTAACGAGACCGTAAACATACATTAGAAAGGGGTCGAGACTAAACCGAGCTCATACAAAATTTTTCAAAGCTTAAATATTTTTAAAAGTTGTACAGGTCACACACTTGTGTGAACAGGCCGTGTACCTACAGGAGTTGAAAGTATAGCTACAAGAATTAATGGATAAGGGCTTTGCAAGATCGAGCTATTCACCGTGGGGTGCTCTGGTACTTTTTATGAAAAAGAAAGACGGGTCGATGAGGTTATGTATAGACTATAAATAGCTTAACAAGGTGACTGTGAAGAACAAAGATCGATGATCTGTTTGACCAACTAAAGGGAGCCACTGTGTTTTCAAAAATAGACCTGAGGTATGGCTATTACCAACTAAAAGTCAGAGAATAAGATGTACCGAAAAAAACTACTTTTCAGACAAGGTATGGCCACTATAAGTTCCTCGTCAAGCCCTTTGGCTTAACAAAAGCCCCAGAGATTTTTATAGAATTAATGAATCGCATTTTCTAACCATATTTGGATAAGTATTGATTTATTCGCGTGATGAGAGTGAGCACCCCAGAGCATTTGAAGACAGTTTTACAAACCTTGAGAGATAAGCAGTTATATGCCAAGTTCAGTAAGAGTGAATTTTGGCTTAAAGAGGTTAGATTCCTAAGACACACTGTGTCGGGAGATGGAATTAGAGTTGACCCAAGCAAGATCTCGGCTATTGTTGAGTGGAAACCACTGAAGAATGTGTCAGAAATTCGAAGCTTTTTGGGTTCGGCTGGATACTACAGAAGATTTGTAAATGGGTTCTCAATGATAGCTACTCCGATGACAAGGTTGTTACAAAAGGATGTCAAGTTTGAATGGACAGAGAAGTGCCAACAGAGCTTCGAGAAATTAAAGACCTTGTTGATCGAAGCTCCAATTTTAGTACAACGGGAATCAAGCAAGGAATTCGTGATTTATAACGACACCTCCTTGAATGGATTGGGGTGTGTGCCCATGCAATAAGGCAAAGTGATAGCATATGCCTCGAGACAACTTAAGCCGCACGAGAGAAATTACCCGACCCACAATTTGGAGCTAGCAGCCATAGTGTTCGCATTAAAGATTTGGAGACACTATTTATATGGCGAGAAATGTCGAATGTTCACTGACCATAAAAGTCTGAAGTATTTGATGACTCAAAAGGAGTTAAACTTAAGGCAACGGCGATGGTTAGAGCTGATAAAAGATTATGAGCTGATAATAGACTAGCACCGGGGAAAGGCAAATGTGACAACCCGAATTAGGGCCTAATCGGAATGGTGGTTTCGTGACCACAAATTCGACATAGAAATAATTATTTTATGATTATTTTGAGGTTTATGATATGATTTCATGATTTCATGAAAATTTCGTGATGAAATTCTATGCATTGAGCGCTTAAGTTGAAATTAGGGACTAAACCGAATAAATTGCAAAACTCGTGTTTTAGAAGTTTTTAGTATGAAATTGCTTTGGGATATTAATTAGGAGGTCTTAAATAGCAATTTTACCAATTCCTAAGTTATGGACAAAAGTGGGACATGGAGGGAATTTTTGGAAAGTTTAGTAGTAAGGGCATTTTGGTCATTTGTATATTAAATGAAATAAAATGGGAAAAATAACACAAAATTGGCCATCATCTTCATTAGTTGTTGCCGAAATTTGCTCTCCTCCATAGCTAGGGTTTCTTCAACTTTCAAGCTTCATAGTAAGTGATTTCAAGCCCCGTTTTTAATGTTCTTTACATTTTCGAAATCCTCGTAACTCGGTTTACCTATTTCTACCATTATTTCGAGTTAGGGTTTATATTTAAAAATTTACCCATGAATTATAGGCATATATTTTGATGTCTGATGGTAGAATATGAATGTTTGAAGTTAGGAGAACAATCTTTTCTAAGCGATTTTTAGCGAAAACGAGCAAAACGGCATAATCGATAAAAATACCTATTGTTCATAACTATGTGTTAGAGTGAGAATTTGATGTTGCCATAGAAGACAAAAATGATCAGCATGTTATTAAACATAAGAATAAGGGCTGAAATTAAATTTCTGAGCCTTGGGGCAAAATCATAATTTTGTAAAAGTTAGGGGGCAAAAATGTAATTTTTGTATAATGTGATTTTTGGATTGAAATAAATAGTTCAGGTGTTAAATGAGCTAAATGTGTTGTTATAGATAAAGAAAGGCGTGGAATCGACCTCAAACGGGGGAAGGAAAAAGTTTTGGACTAAATTGCAAAATTCCCATAGTTTGCACCGAGGTAAGTTTGTATGTAAATAATACATTAATTTCATTTACATTTTTATATTTCAGCCTACATTATATATATTAGCCAATGTTGAAGCATAAATCGACTATTGGAAGAATGGAAATAAATAATAGAGAGAGAAATCCCGGTTGAACATTCGGAAAGATCGAATAAAATACATGGAGCGTAGCTAGGTCACATGTATGGTGCTGAGTGCACATCATGTGTACAAGAAAGCTACGAGATACTATGTGGTAGCTAGGTCCAATGTGTGATACGGGATGTATCCCATGTAGACAAGAGAGCTACGGGAGGGATAAATGTAGCTAGGTCGCATGTGTGATTCCAAGTGAAGGACACCATGTAGACAAGAGAGCTATGAGATAAATTGGCTAGGTCGCATGGGTGGTACTAAGTGTTCACCATGTGTACAAGAGAGCCGAATTAAATGAAATACGATGGTGGGGCTGTGTGCTGAAACCATTAAGTATCGAGGATTGATCCGAATTGTTCAACGAGATGGCTTTGTGATGACATTGTAATCATGGGACTATACTCTTGATGTATGAAATGTGGTGAAAATGATTTGTGATATATATATATAAGTTAAAATGAGGTTAATACAAAGAAAGTGTGAAAGAGTGAATTAGCACTTAAACTGTTTTGGACAGTAGCAGTGACGTGAATTTGAAAAATCACTATAAATATTAGGAATTTAATTAAAGGCTGAATGAGATGTGAAATTAAATCTTAATGAATCTATTTTCATATAAAAGAAACATAGTAAGCAAAGGAATTCTATATTTTAAGATATTTATAATTGTGTGTGACTTGCCCAGGATGACTATGTGATCCCCTGTTCCAACTTTGAAAAATCATTAACAATTGTACAAAACAAATTAAGAAACATAGTTTATATTTATAAATTCCTTATTGAGTCTAGTTTTAAATGAAACAGGTTTGATGGTTATTTGAATTGTATACTAGGAGAAATTAAATTTGTAGTGAACAGAGGTCATATCAGTTAAGCTGTGTAACAGGGGAAATTTTAACTAATAAACTGTAATAATTGACTAGACCAAAAATTCTAGAAAAAAATTAGTAAGAATTTTTATGAGTCTAGATTCAGGGAAATTTTACGGATTTAAATTTTGAGTTTTGTAACTCAAGTTATAATTTATTTAGTGATCATGACGCAGGAGGGACAGCTTGATCAAATTGGAGTGAATAGTAAAATTAAAAATATGATATAATTGAGTTATGTTGTAAACATATTAGATTCCTTATTTGTTATTTATATACTTACTTACTAAGTTATAAGCTTACTTTCTTTTCCCTCTTTTGTCTTATAGTGTCGCCCGGCTAGCTTAGCAGGGAGTTAGAGATCGTTGAAGATCCGCTTTGCACTATCAATACTTTTGGTATTTGAACTCAACATTTTGAATTATGGCATGTATAGTAGACTTAGTTATTTTGTTACGTGTCATAATTGCCTAGGTCTAAAATATTAATTATAGTATCAAACAAATCATTTTGTACGAAGTCTTTGAAATTGGCTTGTATTGTTAATGGCATATGTTGTAATGATTCATGATCAAATAGCACGCCATATTTTTGTCTCGGTTTTGTTTAATAGTATGTATTATAATTTGTTAATACCTTATACCCTATTTTGGCGACGGATACGGGTGAGGGGTGTTACATTTAGTGGTATCAGAGCTACGGTTTAGTCGATTCTCGGACTAATAAAGAGTGTCTAAAAGTCTAGCTATACATGCCATAAAAATATTGTGATAGTGTGGTGACTCCTGATTATTCTAAAATGTGTTTTGTTTTAATATAGTAATGGATCCCCGGATGTAATCATGCACTGATGATGTCGCTTAGTAATGCGCGCCCGTCTCTCGCACAAGGGACCGCGCCTGTGGAAAGTAGACCTGAGACATTGAGATAGGGAGATGAAAATGATGAACAATTGGTATACTGAGTTTATTCGAGCAAACCCAAATGCTCAACCTCCTCCACCCCCTCCCATACCTCAGACGATTCCTGTAGCTGCTTAAGGCATAGATTTGGTAAGAATGAACAAGCCTCCAGTTGATAAGATTCGAAAACAAGGGGCTGAAGAGTTTAGAGCAAAGATCGATGATGATCCCGAGAAAACAAAGTTCTGGCTTGAAAATTCTACCCGTGTATTTGATGAGCTTTCATGTACACCCGAGGAGTGCTTAAAGTGTGTCAGATCACTTTTGAGAGATTCGGCCTACCATGGTGGAAGACTTTGGTAGCAAAGTGGTGCCAAAAGAAAGAGTTACTTGGGATTTTTTCCGGGAAGAATTGAGTAAAGAAATACATAAGTCAGCGATTTATTGATAAAAACGGAAGGAGTTCCTTGAATTGAAAGCAGGCAAGATGTGCGTGGCGAGTATGAACGTGAATTTGTAAGACTCAAGCAAGTATGCCGGGAATGTGTGTCCACCGAGGCCATTATGTGCAAAAGGTTTGAGGATGGGCTAAATGAGGATATTAAAGTGTTTGTGGGAATTTTGGAGTTGAAAGAATTTGTAGTATTGGTTGATCGAGCTCTTAAAGTGAAGAATTGAATAAAGAAAGAAGAAAAGCTGCTATTGAGGCTCGAGATGATGAAAGAGGCCGATAAGCAAGTCATTTCAATCTCAATCAAAGAGGTCCAAAGAGACAAACCCTCGAATGACAGTTTCAACTGGGGATTCACACAGAGATCGTGGTAGAACATATTCGGGATCTAAAGCTCAAGCTACTTCGGTGGCAAGTGTGGGTAATGTGCGATCTAGAAAGCCCGAGTGTCAGCAATGTGGAAGGCAACATTATGGTGAGTGTTGGGGAAATGAGCGAGCTTGTTTCAGGTGCGGTTCTCGCGAGCATTTTATCAGAGACTGTCCGGAGAAAGTTAAAGAAGAAAAATCTCAGAGTGCTAGACAGAATACCACCGCTAGAAGAGGTAGACCACCGAGAAATACTGGAAGTGGAGCTAGCAGTAAAACTGTAATGAAAGATTCAGTGGTGAGATCAGAAGTTAGAGCGCCTGCTAGAGCTTATGTCATACGTGCCCGAGAGGATGCATCATCTCCCGATGTGATTACTGGTACATTTTCTCTCTATGATGCTATTGTTATTGCATTGATTGATCCCGGGTCCACTCATTCCTATATTTGCATGAATTTAGTATCTAATAAAAAGTTTCCTGTTGAGTTTACTGAGTTTACGATTAAAGTGTCGAACCCCTTAGGCCAATATGTGCTAGTTGACAAGGTTTGCAAGAATTGCCCATTAATGATTCAAGGTCACTGTTTTCTGGCTAATCTGATGCTGTTACCATTTGATGAGTTTGACGTTATTTTGGGAATCAATCGTTGACATTGTATGATGCCAAGGTAGATTGTAAACAAAAACACCGGAGTTGAAATGTTAAAGTGGAGAAATGCGTAGGTTGAAATAGATGAATCAAATAAATTGCCTATGGTGATTTCGCACATGTCCGCATTGTAAATACATGAGAAAAGGGCGTGAAGCCTATTTGGCCTATGTAATGAATAACCGAGTTGCCTTAATTGAAGTTTGAATCGATCTGATCGATAGCCCGTGAATTTCCAGATGTATTTCCAGAGGAATTGCCTGGATTGCCTCCGAACAGAGAGATAGAGTTTGCCATTGATTTGTTACCAGGTACTGCACCGATCTCGATTGCTCCATATAGAATGGCTCCGACTGAATTAAAAGAATTGAAGGCTCAGTTGCAAGAGTTAACAGACAAGGGGTTTGTGAGACCGAGTTTCTCTCCTTGAGGTGCTCCTGTATTGTTCGTAAAAAAGAAGGATGGTTCAATGAGGCTTTGCATTGATTACCGTTAGCTCAATAAGGTGACTATAAAGAACAAGTACCCATTGCCGAGGATTGATGATTTATTCGATCAGTTAAAGGGGGCCACATTTGAGGTCTGGTTACTACCAGTTGAGAGTTAAGGAGTCGGATGTGCCGAAAACTGCTTTTTGGACACGGTATGGACATTATGAGTTCCTTGTGATGCCTTTCAGCTTAACAAATGCTCCAGCTATATTTATAGACCTGATGAACCGAATCTTTCGGCCATATTTAGATAAGTTTGTATTGGTGTTTATAGATGACATTCTAATTTATTCTCGGGATGAGTCTGAACACGCCAAACACTTGAGAATTGTATTACAGATTTTAAGAGAAAAGAAACTATTTGCTAAGTTTAGTAAAAGTGAGTTTTGGCTTCGTGAAGTCAGATTTTTGGGACATATAGTCTCAGGTGATGGTATTCGGGTAGATCCGGGCAAGATTTCCGCGATCGTTGATTGGAAACCGCCAAAGAATGTATCTGAGGTTAGAAGTTTTTTAGGCTTGGCCGGGATTATAGACATTTTATCAAGGGATTTTCGACGATTGCCTCTCCTATGACTAAGTTGTTGCAAAAGAATGTTAAGTTTGAATGGACTGATAAATGCCAGCAGAGTTTTGAAAAGCTGAAAGCACGATTGACTGAAGCACCAATTTTAGTACAGCTCGAGACAGGGAAGGAGTTCGTAATTTATAGTGATGCATCATTGACAGGCCTTGGGTGTGTGTTGATGGAAGAGGGTAAAGTGGTAGCTTATGCCTCGAGACAGTTAAAACCACATGAGAAGAACTATCCTACACATGATTTGGAGTTGGCCCCTATTGTCTTTGCCTTGAAGATTTGGCGACATTATTTGTATGGTGAAAAATGCCGAATTTTTACTGATCACAAAAGTTTGAAGTATTTGATGAATCAAAAGGATTTGAATCTGCGACAACGGAGATGGCTTGAATTATTGAAGGATTATGAGCTAGTGACTGATTATCATCCAGGAAAAGCGAATATAGTTGCCGACGCCTTGAGCAGGAAATCTCTTTTTACTTTGAGAGCCATGAATACGAGGTTAGCATTGTCTGATGATGGGTCAATTTTGGCATAGATGAGGGTTAAACCGTTGTTTCTCCAGCTAATCTGTGATGCTCAAAAGAATGATAGTGAGTTGCGAACCAAGAGAACTCAGTGCGAATCAGGTTACGACTCAAATTTTCGAGTTGGACCAGATGACTGTTTGATGTTTTGAGATAGATTTTGTATAGAAAAATGATGAATTGATTCGAAAATATTACATGAGGCGCATATGATGATGGTCGTTTGTCGATTCACCCTGGTAGCACAAAAATGTATAATGATTTAAAGAAGTTATATTGGTGGCGTGTATGAAAAGGGACATTTCGAATTTGTAACCAAGTGTTTGATCTCATCAACAAGTAAAAGCTAAACATCAAGTGCCTTGAGATTACTCCAACCTGTAATGGTGCACGAGTGGAAATGGGATAAAATTACTATTGATTTTGTAACCGGTTTGCCTTTGACTCCTAAAAAGAAGGATCTTTATGTCTGGGTAGTGGTTGATAGGTTAACAAAGTCACCATTTTATACGAAGACGCACCGATTACTCATTTGATAAATTATTTGAACTATATATTCTTTGAAATTGTGAGGTTGCCCGGGTACCTATATCTATAATATCAGATAGAGATCCGAGGTTTACCTCGAGATTTTGGAAAAAGTTACAAGAAGCTTTGGGCACAAAATTGAACTTTAGTACTGCGTTTCATCCACAAACAGATGGTCAGTCGGAAAGAGTAATCCAGGTACTCGAGGATATGCTTAGATGCTGTGTTTTAGAATTTGGAGGTAGTTGGGAGAAATATCTATCTTTGGTTGAATTCACCTACAATAACAGTTTTCAGTCAAGTATACAAATGGCACCGTATGAAGCCTTGTATGGTCGCAAATGTCGGACTCCTTTATATTGGACCGAACTTAGTGAGAAACAGATTCAAGGAGTTGATCTGGTTAAGGAAACAGAGGAGAAAGTAAACATAATTCGTAATTGCTTAAAAGCTGCTTCAGATCGACAAAAGTCATATGCAGATTTAAAAAGGAAAGAGATTGAATTTCAGGTGGGTGATAAAATGTTCTTGAAGGTGTCACCATGGAAGAAGATTCTGAGATTTAGCCGAAAAGGCAAATTGAGTCCGCGTTTTATTGGGCCGTACGAGATTACTGAGAGGATCGGACCAGTGGCATATCGGTTGGCCTTACCGACAGAGTTAGAAAGAATTCAAAACGTGTTTCATGTATCAATGTTGTGATGTTATCGATCAGATCCTTCACATGTGATTTCTCCAACAAAAATTGAGATTCGACCGGATATGACCTATGAGGAGGAACCAATAAAGATTTTCGCTCGGGAAATTAAACAGTTAAGAAATAAAAGTATAGCATTAGTGAAAGTATTGTGGCACAGACATGGGATAAAAGAGGCTACGTGGGAACCTGAGGAAACTATGAGGAAACAGTACCCGAACCTCTTTACCGGTAAGATTTTCGGGGACGAAAATCCCTAAAGGGGGGAGAATTGTGACAACCCGAATTAGGGCCTAATTGGAATGGTGGTTTCGTGACCACAAATTCGAGATAGAAATAACTATTTTATGATTATTTTGAGGTTTATGATATGATTTCATGATTTCGTGAAAATTTCGTGATGAAATTCTATGCATTGAGCGCTTAAGTTGAAATTAGGGACTAAACCGAATAAATTGCAAAAATCGTGTTTTAGAAGTTTTTAGTATGAAATTGCTTTGGGATATTAATTAGGAGGTCTTAAAAAGCAATTTGACCAATTCCTAAGTTATGGACAAAAGTGGGACATGGAGGGAATTTTTGGAAAGTTTAGTAGTAAGAGAATTTTGGTCATTTGTATATTAAATGAAATAAAATGGGAAACATAACACAAAATTGGCCATCATCTTCATTAGTTGCTGCCGAAATTTGCTCTCCTCCATAGCTAGGGTTTGTTCAACTTTCAAGCTTCATAGTAAGTGATTTCAAGCCCCGTTTTCAATGTTCTTTACATTTTGAAATCCTCATAGCTCGGTTTACCTATTTCTACCATTATTTCGAGTTAGGGTTTATGTTTAAAAATTTACCCATGAATGATAGGCATCTATTTTGATGTTTGATGGTAGAATATGAATGTTTAAAGTTAGGAGAACGATCTTTTCTAAGCGATTTTTAGCGAAAACGAGCAAAACGGCATAATCGATAAAAATACCTATTGTTCATAACTATGTGTTAGAGTGAGAATTTGATGTTTCCATAGAAGAGAAAAATGATCAGCATGTTATTAAACATAAGAATAAGGGCTGAAATTAAATTTCCGAGCCTTGGAGCAAAATCATAATTTTGTAAAAGTTAGGGGGCAAAAATGTAATTTTTGTATAATGTGATTTTTGGATTGAAATAAATAGTTCAGGTGTTAAATGAGCTAAATGTGTTGTTATAGATCAAGAAAGGTGTGGAATCGACCTCGAACGGGGGAAGGAAAAAGTTTTGGACTAAATTGCAAAATTCTCATATTTTGCACCGAGGTAAGTTTGTATGTAAATAATACATTAATTTCATTTACATTTTTATATTTCAGCCTACATTATATATATTAGCTAATGTTAAAGCATAAATCGACTATTGGAAGAATGGAAATGAGTAATAGAGAGAGAAATCCCGGTTGAACATTCGGAAAGATCGAATAAAATACATGGAGCGTAGCTAGGTCACATGTATGGTGCTGAGTGCACATCATGTGTACAAGAAAGCTACGAGATACTATGTGGTAGCTAGGTCCAATGTGTGATACGGGATGTATCCCATGTAGACAAGAGAGCTACGGGAGGGATAAATGTAGCTAGGTCGCATGTGTGATTCCAAGTGAAGGACACCATGTAGACAAGAGAGCTATGAGATAAATTGGCTAGGTCGCATGGGTGGTACTAAGTGTTCACCATGTGTACAAGAGAGCCGAATTAAATGAAATACGATGATGGGAAATGTGTGTCTTTGAAACCATTAAGTATCGAGGATTGATCCGAATTGTTCAACGAGATGGCTTTGTGATGACATTGTAATCATGGGACTATACTCTTGATGTATGAAATGTGGTGAAAATGATTTGTGATATATATATATATATATATATATATATATATATATATATATAAGTTAAAATGAGGTTAATACAAAGAAAGTGTGAAAGAGTGAATTAGCACTTAAACTGTTTTGGACAGTAGCAGTGACGTGAATTTGAAAAATCACTATAAATAGTAGGAATTTAATTAAAGGCTGAATGAGATGTGAAATTAAAGCTTAATGAATCTATTTTCATATAAAAGAAACATAGTAAGCAAAGGAATTCTATATTTTGAGATATTTATAATTGTGTGTGACTTGCCAGGATGACTATGTGATCCCCTGTTCCAACTTTGAAAAATCATTAAAAATTGTATAAAACAAATTAAGAAACATAGTTTATATTTATAAATTCATTATTGAGTCTAGTTTTAAATGAAATAGTTTTGATGGTTATTTGAATTGTATACTGGGAGAAATTAAATTCATAGTGAACAGAGGTCAGATCAGTCGAGCTGTGTAACAGGGGAAACTTTAACTAATAAACTGTACTAATTGGCTAGACCAAAAATTCTAGAAACAAATTAGTAAGAATTTTTATGAGTCTAGATTCAGGGAAATTTTACGGATTTAAATTTTGAGTTTCGTAACTCGAGTTATGATTTATTTAGTGATCATGATGCAGGAGGGATAGCTTGATCAAATTGGAGTGAATAGTAAAATTAAAAATATGATATAATTGAGTTATGTTGTAAACATATTAGATTAGATTCCTTATTTTTTATTTATATACTTACTTACTAAGTTATAAGCTTACTTTCTTTTCCCTCTTTTGTCTTATAGTGTCATCCAGCTAGCACAGGAGTTAGAGATCGTTGAAGATCCGCCTGCACTATCAATACTTTTGGTATTTAAACTCAACATTTTGAATTATGGCATGTATAGTAGACTTAGTTATTTTATTACGTGTCATAATTGCCTAGGTCTAGAATATTAATTATAGTATCAAACAAATCATTTTGTACGAAGTCTTTGAAATTGGCTTGTATTGTTAATGGCATATGTTGTAATGATTCATGATCAAATAGCACGCCATATTTTTTTCTCGATTTTGTTTAATAGTATGTATTATAATTTGTTAATACCTAGTACCCTGTTCTGGTGACGGATACGGGTAAGGGGTGTTACAGCAAATGTAGTCGCTGATGCTCTGAGTAGGAAATCATTGTTCACCTTGAGGGCTATGAATACTCGATTAATCGTGATTGATGATGCTTCGATTCTAACTGAGATGAGAGCTAGACTAATGTTCCTTGAAGAGATTTGTGAAGCTCAGAAAGGTGATGAAGACTTGCAAGCTAAGATGGCTTAGTGTGAGACGGGAAATGAATCAGAATTTCGTATTGGTACTGACGGTTGTATGATGTACCGAGACAGAATTTATGTATCCAAGGATAATGAGCATATTCAAAAGATATTATGAGAGGCACATAGTGGTTACTTATCTATCCATCCGGGTAGTGTGAAAATGTATAATGACCTGAAGAAAATGTACTGGTGGTCGGGAATGAAAAGAGACATTTCTTAGTTTGCTTCTAAGTGTCTAGTTTGTCAGCAAGTGAAGACTGAACACCAAGTACCCTTGGGTTTACTTCAACCTGTGATGGTTTTCGAGTGGAAATGAGACCATGTAACCATGGATTTTATGTCGGGGTTGCCTTTGATGCCAAGGAAAAATGATTCCGTTTGGGTTGTTATTGATAGGCTTACCAAGCCGGCCCATTTTATACCAGTGCGTACCGATTATCCCCTTGAGAAATTGGCTGAATTGTATGTTCTCGAGATCGTGAGACTTTATGTGTACTTTGTCAATTATTTTGGATAGAGATCCGAGGTTTACCTCGTAGTTTTGGAAGAAGTTGCAAGAGGCATTAGGAACGAAACTAAATTTTAGTACAGCATTTCCTTGCAAACCGATGGCCAGTCGGAGAGAGTAATTTAGATCTTAGAAGATATGTTGACGTTGTGTTCTCGAGTTGGAAAAGCACTTACCACTGGTTGAATTCACCTACAACAATAGTTATCAGTCGAGTTTGAAAATGGTGCCCTATGAGGCTTTGTATGGGCATAAGTTTCGAATGCCCTTATATTGGATGGAACTTAAAGAGAATCAGATTCACGGGGTTGATTTGGTCAAAGAGACCGAAGAGAAGGTTAAAGTGATTCGTGATTGCTTGAGAGCTGCTTCGAATAGACAGAAATCCTATGCGGATTTGAAACGAAAAGAGATCGATTTTCAAGTTGGTGATAAGGTGTTTTTGAAGGTATCCCCGTGGAGGAAAGTCTTCAGATTCAGTAGAAAGGGCAAACTGAGTCCTCGATTCATAGGACCTTATGAGATTATTGAGAGAGTAAGGCCTATTGCCTATCGATTGGCTTTGCCCTCGGAGTTGGAAAAGATTCACAACGTGTTTCATGTGTCCATGTTACATTGATATAGATCGAATCCTTTGCATGTGATCGCGCCAACTAAGGTTGAGATTCAGCCGAACATGATTATGGCGAAGAGCCGGTTAAGATTTTGGCTCGGGAGGTCAAAATTTTGAGGAATAAAAGTATAGCACTTGTGAAAGTTTTATGGAATAGACATGGAGTCAAGGAAGCCATATGGGAGCCCGAGGAGACTATGAGAGACCAATACTTGAACTTATTCACCGGTAAGATCTTCGGGGACGAAAATCCCTAAGGGGGAGAATTGTAACAGCCTGATTTTGGGCCTAGTTAGAATAGTGGTTTTGGGACCACTAACCGAGGTTTGAGAAATGATTATTATTATTTTATGTGTTATGGCATGATTATATGAATGCATGAAAATTTTGGTGAAATAATTTTAGCGATTTCATGCTTAATTGCGAAAAAGGACTAAATCGCATAAAGTGCAAAAGTCCTATTTTGATAGCTAACGGTGTCAAATAGCTAGAGAACCAAAATTGGGGGTATTTAAATGGAAAATAGACCCTTAAAATAGAGCATGACCTATCATAGGAGACAAGGAATTAGATAGTCAAAGTGTTAGGTGAAATTGGGTGACTAAATTGACTAAAAAGAAATAAAATAGAAAAAGAATGATATCATCTTTTTCACCACTTCTTCTCCACTGAAAATTTTAGCAAAATAAGGGGTTTGAAAGCTTGAAAATTTTAGCAACTTGTAACCCTCACAAGTAAGTGATTTTAATGGTCTTTCTTGATGATTTTTGTACTTTTAGAACCCTTGTAGCATGAGCTTTCAAATGAGGGGACTATTTTGCAAAATGGTTGAAAGTATAGGGTGTTACCATGAGAGTGTTCATGTTTTTTTTGAAATTTTATAGAAGAAAATTAATCATGGTTGTGAAATAAACAACTTTTGTGAAGTAGTTTTCATGGAAACCTTAACTAAGGACCATTTTGCATAAGTTGTAAAATAGGTGATAAATGTGTGAAATAATGAGAATTGTGGGTTGATCCTAGTATAAAAAGTATTCGGCTAGCCTTGGTTAATGAGAAAATTTGATAAAATTTGATTTTCGGGTCTAGGGGTAAAATGGTCGTTTTGTGAAAGTCTAGGGGCAAAATGGTATTTTGCCCAATTATAAATTGTTGAGTACTTAGATCGATAAAATGATTAAATTTGTGAATTTGTATCATTATAGATCAAGAAATACAAAATCTAGGCTTAGATCGGGGAAAAGCAAAGCTAGTGGACTAAGCCGAAATAGTCGCCATATTTTGAATACCGAGGTAAGTTGTGTGCAAATAATGCAACTACATTGTTATCACGTACGAATGAATTTTTATAGCATAAATTACTTGATTGTGGAAATGATTAAGCATGATGAGAATTGAGGTAGTAGAACTCCCGATTGAGCCTTAGGAATTATAGGATATTCATGCCATGACATTTGGGTCATTTGTGTGCTAGTGTAAGACATGTCTGGGACATGCATCAGCCTCAAGATATTTAAGCCAGTGTAAGACATGTCTAGGACATGCACCGGCATTGAGGCGAGAGCTAGTGTAAGACATGTCTAGGACATGCATCGGCCTCGTGATATACAAGCTAGTGTAAGACCTGTCTGGGACATGGCGTCAGCCTGTTATATGTCAGTGTAAGACCTGTCTGGGACATGGCATCAACATCTTAACCTATGCTTACCCTATTTCCTTTCCATTTCTTATAGTGCGGCTATAATAGCTTGAGGATCATCGCCTGCGTCGGAGAAGCCAGTCACACTATCATCTGAAGCATTGGGTATAGTTAGTTCTTTTATTTTTATTATGGCATGTATAGGAACTTTGATTTTGTTTAGTGTCACATTATTTTGGGGCCAAATGTGTTGGCTTGTTTTAGTATTTGACTCATTTTGTATAAGGCCATGAAAAATGGCTAATGTTGAAAGTTGTTATATGAATACAAAAAGATCTTTCATGATTGATTAATTTGTTGGTACGACTGAACATATAAATCTCAATGTTTGGTTAGCAAAGTGCTTGAATTGGTTGCTTAAGCATACAAGAAATGTGTAGAGGCCTTAGATGTGGTTGCTGGATTCAAAAATCATGTTATGTTAATCTTTAGTATGGTGGATGTTGTTATATTGTGTTTTAGGGTGGCAAAGGGCTTGGTAGATAGCCTTATATTGTCCACACGGGTAGACATACGGGCGTGTGTCTAGGCCGTATGTGACACATGATCAGCCCCATGGGCGTGTTGCATGGCCGTGTGTCCCCTGTAAGTAAATTTTACAAGTCAATATGCATGGTAGTAAACACACGGGAAGAAACATGGCCGTGTGCTTTAGCCATGTGAAGGGCACGAAGTAGCACACGGGCATATGCCTCGACCGTGTGACCTTTATGGATTGCTAACGTCAGAAACAAAATGTCCAAGTTTTTGAACACGGCCGTGTCGAGGCTGTGTGAGGAACACAGGCCATGGACACGAGCGTGTGCCAGGCCATGTGAAAGCCCCTGTAGGTTCAAATTGAAAATAAATGCACACGGGTAATGAGACACGGGCGTGTCCCTATAAGCTTAGGCCGTGTGAGCCACACGGGCCATCAGCACAACCATGTACAAGTTCCACATGGGTGTGTTGCCCTTCCACACGAGCATGTGCCTTGTATCAAGGGTCATTTTTCTAAAGTTGTTTAAAGGACCCGAGTTGGTCCTAAATGGTTACTAATGGATGTTTGGGGCCTCGTAGGCCCATGTTAAGGAGTTTATACAATGTTCGAAAAAGTTTCAAATTTGATCAAGTCTTGATGACATCAAAATGATTGTATGTATGTGTTTAAGGGTGGTAACGCCTCGTATTCCATCCCGGCGTAGGGAACGGGTGTGGGGTGTTACAATTTTTGCACTTTAGCCCCTAAAATTTCATATTTTGACATTTTAGTCCTTATTAAACAAAACACCAAATATACAAAATTCATCAAAACCATACCTTAGCCAAATTTTCCAATAGTCCCTATCAACCCATATTTATCATTTATTTCACATTTCAACCCCTCAATTTATACTTTTCTCAATTTAATCCCTAATATGCATTTTTACTCAAATTCACTTTACAAACATGTATATCAAGCACTAAGCTTTCATAATTCACCATTTAACATCACAAAACTTATGAATTTATCAATGGCATCTCATCAAATCATCAACAATTTCATGAATTTAAACATGGGCTAGCTAGAACACTTAACAACGATCACAAAAACGTAAAAATCATCAAAAATCGAGTTCAAACTGTACCTTAATCAAGCTTCCAAAGTGCCAAACCCTAAAAAAATTATTTGGCTTCTTATTCTTTTGATTTTTGACATTAAGAGGAAGATGAACACTTAAAATTCATTTGGTTTTATTAATATAACCTTTATTAATCCATTTACTAAAATAGCCTTTATTAAAACATATAATAAACATATAATAGATGTCCATTAATGTCTACTCACCATTCAGATGGTATAATTGCCATGCAATGACCCTTACTTTAAAAGCCAAAGAGAACTTAACACCTTTAACAAAGTAGCATGCAACTTTTACATTTTACGCGATTAAGTCTTTTTTGCAAATTAAGCACAGAAACGATAAAATTTCCACACGAAACTTTCACACATATCAATTCACATATTATAAACACTAAAAATAATATTAAAATAATTTCTTAACCTCAGATTTGTGGTCTTAAAAACACTATTTTGACAAGGGTGTAAACCGGACTGTTACACATACATTTTCCAACCATTACAGAGGAGGACTAATTACCTTACACGACTTATATAAACAATAAATTCACAACACATGGAAGTAAGAAGGAACATACCAGAAATTTTAGCACAATCTATTGAGCAGGTCATTTTTGTTTATCACTTGGACCTTCGATAGCTTCTTGAGCTAAAATAAAGATAATTAAATATATCAGATTATCAATCTATCAAACTTGATCACGCAAGAAAGAATCACAATACTTAATCCCGAATCAGGAAGTTTCCTTCCTTACACACCATTCTAACATCTATGCATGCAGAACGAAGAACACGTAAATGACTTAGAGGGTAACCTAGGGTTAATCAGTAATTACTATTGAACTAGTACTAACATAGTAGTTAGCTAAATATTGCGAATCTTTCTTCAAAGAGGTTTTCTGAACTTAGGTTTTCAAAGAGTTTCAAAAGAAATAAAGAAGGAAGAAGGAAATGTAAAAGTGTTTAGAAAGACAACCGCTATCCTTATATATTTAAGCACAGAGACAAAGATTAGTGGAAAAATTAGATAATTCCACTAACACTCTTAATTCTCGTGATTAAGTGCACTTAACATAATTTACATCTTTTCATCTACAGTAGCCTAGTTCAATACTAGCTAAATCTCAACTTAACTAACCAAATTATGATACTAAAATAATAAACAAATCTATTCAACTGCGATCTTAATGAGTTCACCCAAAGTATTTGAATTGGATGAATATTTAACAGATAATTCTCCCCCACTTAGAAAATTTCGTCCTTGAAATTCATACTTATGAATAGTTGAGGATACTGCTCTTTCATTTAATTTTCTCTTTCCCAAGTAGCCTCTTTTGTATTATGATTTCTTTATAATACTTTCACCAATAGGATTCTTTTCTTCCTTAGCTCTTTCATGTCTCTTGCCAAAATACAAATGGGCTTTTTTTCACAAGACAGATTTGGTTCCACCTCTAACTTTTCAAACTGCACAAGATGTTATGGATTTGATCAATATCTTCTCAGTATAGGCACATGAAACACATTGTGAATCTTTGATAACTCTAGAGGTAAAGCCAACCTATAAGCCACCAGTCTAGCTTGCTTTAAAACTTCATATGGCCCTACAAATTGTGGACTCAACTTTTCTTTTGGACCAAATCTTATAATTTTCTTCCAAAGAGAGACTCTTAAGAACACTTTATCACCAACTTCAAAATAAATCTCTTTTCCCTTCAGATCAATATAGGCTTTTTGAAAATCTTATGCAGCTTTCAAATGACTACAAATGGCAGAGACTTTTTCTTCTATTTCTCGTATTAGCATAGGATCTACTAATTTTCTTTCACTAAGCTCTATCCAACATATAGGTGTTCTACATCTTCTACCATATAGAACTTCAAATAGAGACATTTTCAAATTTGCATGATAACTCTTGTTATACACAAATTCAACCAAAGGAAGATACCTTTCCCAGTTTAGCCCAAAATCAATCACATAGTTTCTTAACATATCTTCCAACACTTGAATGACTCTTTCAGACTGTCCATCTATCTAAGAGTGGAATGCACTACCAAATTCTAGCTTAGTTCCCAATGATCCCTGTAATTACTTCCAAAATCTAGATGTAAATCTTAAATCTCTGTCTAAAACTATGGAAGATGGAATTCCAGTAGGTGCACTATCTCAGAAATATAAAGATCATCTAACTTTTCCAGTGAATAAGTAGCGTGTACTAGTAGAAAATAAATTGATTTAATGAGTCGATCCACTATTACCCATATCGAGTTCTTTTATGAAAGACTGAGAGGTAGTCTTGACACAAAATTCATAGTAATTATATCACATTTCCACTCTGGTATCTCCAAAGGATACAAATTACCCAAGGGAACTTGATGTTCTACTTTAATTCTTTGGCAGGTCAGACAAGTTGAAACATATTTTGTGATTTCTCTTTTCACTCCAGGCCATCAATATGAACTTTTTAAATCTCTATACATCTTTACAATTCTTGGATGGATTGAGAAGGGTGGTCCCTAATGAGTCTCTCTTAGCAGTTCTCTTTCTTAAATCATTCTCAGGTAGTACATACATTCCTCCCATGAATCGTAGTTCACCATCTTTACCTAAATTGAAGTTTGTTGCACTACCAAACACCATACGTTGCTTATACAATTCACATTAAGCATCTTTCATCTATTCTTCTAGAATCCGAGAAAGAAAAGTTGGCCTAATAGTTAACTCTGCCGATAATGATTCATCATTAACCATACTTACTTTGGCTCAAACAGAAGTTAATATTGCCATAGTTTTTCTTCTCAAAGCATCAGCCACAACATTTTCTTTTCCAGGGTGATACTCTATGGCCAAATCATAATATTTTAACAACTTCATCCAATGTCTTTGGCATAGGTTCAAATCTTTCTATGTTATCAAATACTTCAAACTCTTAGGATCAGAGAACACATGATAATTTTCTCCATACAAATAGTGTCTCCAAATCTTTAACGCCAATACTACTACTTCTAGATCTAAATCATGGGTTGGATAGTTCTTCTCATGAGATTTAAGCTAGCAAGATGCATAAGTTATAACCTTAAACTTTTGCATAAGAACACATCCAATTCCATTCAAAGATGCATCAATATAAATAGTAAACTTTATATTAGATTTTGGTTGTGCTAAAAATGGAGCTTTAGTCAAGACTACTTTCAACTTTTTAAAACTATGCTGACACTCATCGTTCCAATAAAACTTTTCTTTTTTTTTCTTCAACAGTCGAGTGAGAGGAGTTTCCAACATTGAAACGTTTATCAAATTTTTGAAGTGATTATTTGAAAAGTTAATATTCAAGATTGAATACATAAAGTATGAGATATTATGTGATGTTGTCATGAGGGAGAGTAAATACGCACTGTACTCTTTCCCCTTTAATTAAGGTTTTGCGCACTGGGTTAGCCTGGTAAGGTTTTTAATGAGTCAGTATGTTATGCGCTTTATAAATGTGTGTTCTTTTTCCTTCACTAAGAATTTTTTCCACAATTTTTTTATCTTAGTAAGGTTTTTACGGTGCACATTATCTATTGATGGACGTCCAAGAGGGAGTGTTTCAAATATTTTATTATTCTAAAGTGGATGTCCATTAGGATAACAAGTTTGATGTACTTTTGCACTTTAATATCTATTGAAAATAGAGTTTTATATCATGTGTATTTCTTATGTTTATAAACATAGATTTTGGAGAAGCGTTGTAGATATCCCTATTGATGAATAAAATACAAACGTCTCTTTTGTTCACTTATTTCTTATTTTAACTCTCTTTATTATAGAAATGTCAATATTATAGTAACAAATCAGTTGACATTATCAAGAGATAATTTTTTTCAATAATTTATTTTGATATTTTAAATTTTAAATATAAAAAAATAAATTTAGAATTTTCGACAATAGGATAGACAAGTACAATTTGAAAAATTTTGTATATTATTTTAGTTTCTATCATTTTTTCACTCTAAACCTTGATTTCTTTTTACCCCGATCAATACTTATAGGAATATATTTTTGGGTGATTAAAATGAAAGTGACCTAGGAGTTGGGTGACCAAAATGAAAGTGACCTAGGATTGTGTAACAGCCCGTTTTCAGTGAAATCAGAATAGTGGTTTTGGGACCACAAATCCAAGTTCGGAAGAAAAATGTAACAGTCCAGTTTAGACCTACTCAAAATTATGGTTTCGGGACCACTAATCTGAGTCCAAAAAATATTTTAATATTTTTTCTGTATATGTGACATCTGAATTTATATCTGTGAAGTTTTTGTGATTTAATTTGTTTGTTTCTGTGTTTAAGTATGAAAAAGGACTTAATCGCGTAAAATGCAAAAGTTGCATACTATTTGTTAAAGCCCCTATTTGGGTTGGATTTATAAATGAGAAGTCCTTATGATGCAATTGGACCATTTTATTAATATATGGACAAAATTATACATGAGTTGGTGGATTTTTAAATGAAATGAAAAAGGTTAAATTAGTAATTAAAATATTATGTTATTATAATTAAAACAAAACATCAAATTGGTTCTTTATTTTGTTTTGTTCTTGCTGAAAATATCAAAAGAAAAAGAAAGAAATGTAAGCTAGGGTTCGGCTTTGATTTCCTCTGATTAAGGTATGTTCTTTGATCGATTTTTGATAATTTCTACGTTTCTGTGATTGTTGTTTCGTGTTCTTCAAAGCCCATGTCTAAATTTCTATTTCTATTAAAGATTTCATGAAATTCCATTTTTTATATCATGAGTTTTGTGATGTTTTTGGATGAATTATGAAGGCTTGGTAGATGATTTATAAGTTTTGTTTTTGAATTTTGGTGAAATAGAGCTATTTGGACTAATTTGTGAAAATGAGGTTTTGAAGGACTATATTGTGAATTAAATATGTTATTTGGGCTTGTATGGAAGTTATGTATATTTAGCCAAGCTATAGTCTCGGTGAATTTTGTATAATTGTGATTTTGTGAAAAATGGACTAAATTGTCAAAGTCTGAAAATATAGGGGCTAAAATGCAAAGTGCCTTAAATGTGTGTATCTGGATTAAATTGAATAAAATGAATGATTGAATGGTTGAATTTGCATTGTATTAGATCAAGAACAAAGAAAATCGGACTTAGATCGAGGGAAGTCCAAAATAGTTGAATAGTTGACATGTTCCATCCAAAATTCGTATGAGGTAAGTCGAATTACAATTATGTGTTAAATTGAATAAAATCTGTGTATTTAAACTGTAATCTATATTGGACGGCCTTGAGAGACTGATGAATAAACTCCGATAATATGTTGGTGTCTGAAAAGCTCTGTACATTCCTGAAAGAATGTTGACATTGATCTAAGATATCGTGTAAGACCATGTTTGGGACACAGGCCTCGATTTGAGATTTCGTGTAAGACCCTGTCTGGGACAGAGGCTTCGATACTGAATTACTTGTAAGACCACGTCTGAGACATCGGCATTGTACCTGTCTGTGAATATCAATCCCGTTTCTGAATTGTCCGATGATAAAGTATGAGATACGGAAATAAATATATGGAATGTATAATTCATACATGTACGTTTGTATCGTACTAAATTTCTGAATAAAAAAGGCCTTGTTTCTGTGAAATAATGAAATACTCCATGCGACGGTTGTGAATTATAGTTATTGACTTTTATTTATATGCTATATTAATTTGGGAATTTGTATTTGACTTATTAAGCTTTTTGTAGCTTACTCTGTGTGATTTCTGTCTATTTTACAGTTATCGTAGCTACTGAAGGCTCGAGATAGTCAAGGATTGTCACCACACTGTCAGACTCATTTTGGTACTTTTGAAAGTGTAATTATTTTAAGTATGGCATGTATAGGCTAGAATGTCTAAGTATGTAAGCTTGATATGTATATAAGTTATGCCATGTGAATTGGCTAGCAAATGATAAGTTTGTACATAGTTTTGGTGTATGTTTGTAATGTGCTAAGTTCTAATGTGATTTGGTCATCTTTAAGCATAGAATTTGTGTAATGCCCCATACACGCATTCCACACCGAAACAGTGTACGAGGTATATTAAATAAAACCGAAACAAAAATATGGCATCCAATTGGATCATGAAACATTAGAACATATGCCTTTAACAATATTAGCCAACTTCAATGGCTTTGTACAAAATATTCGATCACATACTGTAGCCAATATTTTTAGCCTAGGCAATTATGACACGTAACAAAATAACTAAGCCTACTATACATGCCATAATTCAAAATGTTTAGTTCAAATACCCAAAAATACTGATAGTGTAGGCAGATCTTCAACGATCCTTGACTCCTGTGCAAGCTGGATGACACTATAAGACAAAAGAGAGAAAAGAAAGTAAGCTTATAGCTTAGTAAGCAAGTATATAAATAATGAATAAATAATTTAATATGATTACATAATAACTCAAGTGTATTTACTTTTAATTTCACTATTTACTCCATTTTGGTCAAGCTGTCTCTCCTGAGTCATGTTCACTAAATAAATCATAACTTGAGTTAAGAAACTCAAAATCCAATTCTGTAAATTTTCCTTGAAACTAGACTCATATATCTACTTACTAATTTTTTTCTAAAATTTTTGGTCAAGCCAATTAGTACAGTTTATTAGTTAAAGTCTCCCCTATTTCAGGGTTCAGTCAGTCTGCCCCTGTATATTACGATTCATATATCTCTCTATCTAGGGTTTCAATGACTATACCGTTTGTTTCTTATAAAACTAGACTCAATAAGGATTTCATACATGTAAGATAAAACTCCAAATGGTTTCTTTACAATTTATGGTAAATTTTTAAAGTCTGAACAGGGGATCATGCATTCATTCTGAACAGGTCTCACGAAAATATAAATTTCTCAAAATATAAGATTCCTTTACTTGCTCTGTTTCTTTTACATGAAAATAGACTCATTAACCTTTAAATTTATATCTCATTCAGCCTCTAATTAAATTCCCATTATTGTTGGTGATTTTTCAAATTCATGACACTGCGTTTGTCCAAAATAGTATTATTGCTAATTCACTCTTTCACACTTTCTTTATAGTAATCTCATTTTAACATGCATATCACAATTCATTTTCGCCACGTTTCATACATCACAAGTATAGGTCCATGATTACAATGTCACCATAAAGCCATCCCATTGAATAATTCGGATCAATTCCCGATACTTGATGGTTTTAGCATACAGCTCCACCATCATATTTCATATAATTCGGCTCTCTTGTACACATGGTGAACACTTAGTACCACCCATGTGACCTAGCCAATTTATCTCGTAGCTCTCTTGTCTACATGGTGTCCTTCACTTGGAATCACACATGCGACCTAGCTACATTTATCTCTCCCGTAGCTCTCTTGTCTACATGGGATACTTCCCGTATCACACATGTGACCTAGCTACTACATAGTATCGCGTAGCTTTCTTGTACACATGATGTGCACTCGGCATCATACATGTGACCTAGCTACACTCCATCTATATTATTCAATCTTTCTGAATGTTCAACCGAGATTTCTCTCTCTATTACTTATTTCCATTCTTCTAATAGTCAATTTATGCTTCAAAGTCGGCTAAAATATATATATAATAGGCTGAAATATAAAAATGTAAATGAAGTTAATGTATTATTCACATACAAACTTGCCTCATTGCAAAATATGGAAATTTTACAATTTAGTCCAAAACATTTTTCTTCCCCCGTTCGAGATCGGTTCCACGCCTTTCTTGATTATTGAGCTTGCAAGCTTGGGAAAAACCCTAGCTATGGAGAACATGCAAATTTCGGCCAAGCTTAATGAAGATGAACACATTTTTGTGTTATTTTGCCCATTTTATTTCATTTTATATACAAATGACCAAAATGCCCTTACTACTAAACTTTCTAAAAATTCCATCCATGTCCTAATTTTTGTCCATATAAAAGATAATGGTCTAATTTCCATTTAAAGACCTCTACTTAAAACCCCTATTTCAATCTAGTACTTTATGAATTAGACACACATTTTTCACCTATTTCAATTTAGTCCTAAACGTCAAATTAAACATCCAATCGATAAAATTTCACAACGAAATTTTCACACAATTATGAAATCATAATATAAACACTAAAACTTAATCATAATAATTTTTTTTAAATCTCGAATTCGTGGTTTCAAAACCACTGTTCTGTTTTGGCCCTAAATCGGGCTGTTACAATTTGGTTGATAAATTTGGTATGAATGTTGTATATTATTGCTTGTAGGATTGGACCCAAAAGAGGTGGCGAATTGGCTTAAACCAAGCCTGCATTCTGCCACACGGTCAGGGAACATGGGCGTGCCTTATGGCCGTGGGCTTAAGTTAGTAGCTAGCTAAGTATCACACTGTCATGACACACGGCCATGTCTATTGGCCATGTGAAAAAGTCAGTATGGGAACTCTTTTTGGCATGGTTGGTTCACATGGGCGTGTCTAGTGCCCGTGTGTGTCACACGGCCTAGTCACACGGGCGTGTGACTTTAACAGTTTTGAATGATTTGGATAAGTTCTAAAAATTCTGAATATGTTTGGTTTAGTCCTGACCTTTCTTAAATGTATGTTTTAGGTCTTGTAGACCATCTTAATGGATGAATTATTGATGAATGCCTATGTATCAATGTTATGTAATATCTGTGATTCTATTTTGTTTTGAATTGTTCTGTCCGTTCGGTGATGCCCCTTACCTATTCCGGCGACAGTTACGGGATAGGGGTGTTACAAAAAATTATTTTATATTATTTCATGGTCTGCATTATGATCGAGAAATCGTATGAAAATTTCGTGAAGAAATTTTTTATGATTACATGTTTAATTTGATAAAAATGACCAAATTGCATAGAATGCAAAATTTGAATTCTAGTAGCTAAAAGGATTTCAAAATTAGAGGTCCTTATATGGCAAATAAACCAATTAGTGGAGTTAGTAGATAAGTATGATGGTTTATCATTGGAAATTTAAGAAAATAAAAGGATTAAATTGGAAAGATGATAAAATAAAGATGATAAATTAATTAAATAACAAAATATCATCATTTTCATAATCTTTCTCAAAATTAAAACATGAAAACCCTAGCTTTGGAAACCTAAGCTCAAGCCAACTTATTTTGCTTAATTAGGTAAGCATTCTTGTCTCGTTTTTAATAATTTTTATATTTTCGAGATCGTAATAATTTAATCTAACTATCTCAGGGATTAATTTGTAAAATTATCAAAGTGTTAGGGTTTTTCCATGGATGAGTATGCATGAATTACGAAGTTTTATGGTAGAAAATGAAAGGTTGTTGATAGATAAACAACTTTTGTAAAGGGAAATTGATGAAATTATAATTTAGGAACTAAATTGAAAAGATGTAAAAAATCAATGAAAAATTTTGAATTTTGTGAAATATATGGGCTACTATTGTGATATATGAAGATTGGCTAGGCTTGGAATAATGCTTAAATTGCATAAATTTCATTTTTCGAGCCTAGGGACGAAATTGTAATTAATCAAAAGTATAGGGGAAAAATGGTAATTTTGCCTAAGATGTTAATTGGATTGAATTGAATATAAATTGATGTTAAACTCATTCGTATAGATCCAGATAGATCAAATATGGTGTTAAATCGAGGAAAAATGAAAGTAGCAAATTAGTAGCTTTTGTGTACACAAACATTGTCGAGGTAAGTTTGTGTAACTAAATTGTAAATTTATATGTTTGAATTCAATTGTATGTATGTGATTGTATTATTGCCATGTATATGAAATTAATCACATATCCGACAATGACTGACAAGTATTAAGTCCTGTTTGAATAAATGAAATTCGATGGATACAGGGTTCCCGAATTGGTTGTGGTCCTGCATGTGTTGCGAACACATCACAGCTCGAAAGAGTGTCCCGTTATTAGCTCTCATGGGCTTCCCGTTATATGGTTATTGCAAGCTTCCTATTAATAGCTCTTCAGAGTGTATCATCCAGATTTAGACCCTATTCGGAATAATGGTTTCGAGACCACGAATCCAAGTCAGAAAATTATTTTAAAATTATTTTCTGTGTTTATTATGTGTGAAATTTTCGTGCTTTAATTTTGTTGTTTGAGTGCCCAATTAAATAAAAAGACTTAATCGCGTATAATGAAAACTTGGTGGTTAATTGTAAAAGGGCCAAATTTATGTTGTCTTTATTTCATGAAGTACTTATGTTGCAATAATACCATTGGGGTTAGTGATGGACAGTTGTAACCTTGATATATATGTTTTAGTTATTAAATTATAAAGGATATTAATGTAAAATGGTAAAGAATAATGTTATAATAAAACATAAAAATAAATATATGGTTTCATAATGTTTGTTTCTACTGAAAATTAAAAGAAAAAGAAAAGAATGAGGTTTTCTAATGTTCGGCCATTGCTAAGCTCAATCAAGGTATGTAATTAGCTTGGTTTTTTATAATTTTTACGTTTTTGGGATCATTACTATGTTATCTACAAAGCCCATGCTCGAATTTCTGATTTTGGTGAATATTTTGAGTTATGTCATTGATTAATATTTGAGTTTTGTGATGTTAGTTGGTGAGATATGAAAGATATGTTTTGTATTGGAATTTTTGATGATTTTGAGTAATTAGGACTAAATTGCAAAAATAATAAATTGAGGGACTAAAATATGAAATAAATGAACTATATGGACTTGTATGAACACTAGGAATATTCGGCCTAAGCATGGTGTGTGCAAATTTTGCATGTTTTGTGCTTTGTGCAATTTGGATTAAATTGTAAAAAGTGTAAAATGTCAGGGGTAAAATGGTAATTTGCCCATTTATGAGTTTTTGGACTAAATTGAGTGAAAATATGTTTGAATGAGTTTAATTTGAATATATTTAGATCAAGAACCAAAGAAATCAAATTTGGATCGGGGGAAAACTAAATTTGTCGACTAGTCGTCCCGTTCCATTTTTCATCAACCGAGGTAAGTTTATAAACAAATAGAGATTGTTAATTTTAATTAAATGTGAGTTATATATGCCGAAATGAAATATGGTATATGAGTTAGCCAAATGTGTACAAGCTTGGCAGCTATGTTTATGAATTTGTTTCGACTGAGTTATGACATCCAAAAGTCCCGTACGAACCTTAGGAATAGCTAGGATACATATGTCATGACATAGGATTTCCTACATGTGTTCTCGAGTAAGACCACGTCTAGGAAGTTGGCATCGATATGTGGTTACGAGTAAGACCATGTTTGGGACATCGGTATCGTATTTGATTTGTGTAAGACCATGTCTGGGATAATGGCATCGATATGAGATAGCATGTAAGACCACGTCTAGGACGTTGGCATTTTTTGATATATGTGATTATTCGAGTATCCTATTCAATTCCGAATGGTTCAATAGGCAATGATAAGTTGTATTTGAAGATGTAAATGAACTAAACTTTCAGGTATGAGCTAGTTGATCACTTATTTGAAATTAAGGTAAGTTGGTCATTTGATATGTTATGCTAAATTTTACAAGTTATTAATGTGAACATATGTGTATTTGAGTGGTATATTCGGCCATATACTATGAATATGTATATTAAGTTATATTTCGATTCATGAGTATTTGTGTACGAGAGTAAATGAACTTTGTTAATATATGTATGTACATCCAGTTCCAACTAATTCTACATGTGAAAGTATATGATATACATGAAATTGTAAGTTTGTGATTTAATGTGAATATGATAGTATAGTTTGAGTTGATTATGTTATTGAGATGTTTATTTGCTTATGACTTACTAAGCTTAAATAGCTTACTGTGTGTGTGTGTGTTCTTGTTTACCCCTATTTTATAGATTTTGGATTCAAGTTACAAGCTCGGGGATCATCAGTAAAGTCTATCACACTATCGACTATCTTCGGTATTTTATAAGCTAAATTTTTGAAACTATGGCATGTATAGGCTGGATTATATTTTAAAATGTTTGATTTTGGTTAATGTAATCATGAGCCATGCGAAAATGGCTTAATACTTTGTTATGTTCGATTTAATGCTTCGTTTTGATGATGGTTATGCTTAGTTGTGATTTTGGTGTTTCGGCCATTATATATTTTCATGTAAATTATGGTTGATTATAATGCTAATGGTTGTTTATACATTTGGACCTGGTTTGAACTTATATTGAAAGTGTATCCAAGGTATAAGATGTTGTGGAGTTTGTTTATGTGTTTCGGCCATAAGATACATAATGTCTGTTAAATGAGTTAAGGAATATCATGTATTAGTTAGGTAATAATCAAGATATATGCATGGGGTATATTCAGTGTTCACTTATGGTTTATATTAATGATATGTGTAATTCATGATTTGTTCGTCATGGTAAGTCTAACATATTGGGATTTAGACTTTATAATAGGAATTTGGGTTGATGGTAAAAGATAATGTGCCAATGTATTTGGTTATGATTTGTTAGTTGAACTCATATGTGTGTGTGTGTATATATATATATATATATATATATGCGCTTATATTATGGTTGTTAATGTAGTGAATTGGTCAAGTCAAGACAAGTTGAAATATTATTTAGATTTATTAATGTGCTAGTAAACTAGGTATTTTACGAATCCATCAATTGTGATCGATAATTTTGGTTGGTGTAATAGTCAAATGAATGTAACTTATTAGTTAAATTCTCGGTTGTTTTAGTTCATAGTAAATGTGTGATAATGGTTATGACTTGATCTTAAATCTTGATTATTGTATTGATTATATATTTGCATTTTAAATATGGAAAAATTTTGGCATGTGAGTTCGTGCATGGTTTTGTGACTTAAATAAATGTATAAAGTATTTTTATTCATAAAGACCATTATCAATGCCGCTTATGATAATAGATATAAAGATTGTTATATGATTTGTTTGGGTTAATGAGTATATGTATAAAAATTATGAAACAAATGTTTAGTTCTTACTTAGTATTCGAATATTATTATAACAATGAGTACATAACCTATGTATATTTTTTAAAGCATACTTATATGATTTTGAGGCATGAATTAAACTCGTGCTATGATTTATAAAGTAGGTTAAATTGTTAATTGGCCATAGGTTTTGTTTATGTTAATATGACCTATGTGAAATTGTGAATTTCTAAAGCTATGTTTTGTTTAGTAATGCCTCATAACCTTAATCCAGCGACGGATACGGGTTAGGGGTGTTACACGGAGCATCCCGATTGGTTGTGTAACGCCCCGTACCCGAGGCCGTCGCCGGAGTCGAACACGAGGTGTTAACAGACTTACTTCATTACTTTAAACAGCTCAAACAATTTATTTTTTAAAATTTTCAGTCAAGCTAGCAATCTGCATCACAGTCGCTTAAAAATTCATATCTCGAGTTCTGAAACTCAAAATCCAATTCCATAATTTTTCCCTGAAACTATACTCATATATCTATTTACTAATTTTTTTATAGAATTTTTGGTCAAGCAAATTAGTACAGTTTATTAGTTAAAGTCTCCCCTGTTTCAGGGGAGACTGGTCTGACCTGTGTGTATTACGAATCAGATATCTCCCTGTACAGAGTTCAATGACTATTCCATTTATTTCTAATAAAACTAGACTCAATAAGGAATCTGTACATATAAATCATGACTTCTAATTATCTTTGAAAAATTTATGGTGAATTTCCAAAGTCAGAACAGGGGATCCAGAAATTGCTCTAGCCCTGTTTCACAAAAATTTAAACATCTCATAAAATATAACTCATATACCTGTTTTGTTCCATCCATATGAAAATAGACTCATCAAGCTTCAATTCCATAACTTATTCATTATTTAATTCCATTTCTACTATTTTAAGTGATTTTTCAAATTCACGTCACTACTGCTGTCTGAATCTATTTTATGGTAAATTTTACCCATTTCATGGCTCCCATGGATTAGCTAGCAATTTAGCATACATAACACCAAATATGATCATGATTAGCCATTCCAATGGCTAATCATTACCAAGCATTTCCATATCACTCACTAACCATATCATAAGACCATATATACAAAATGATTATAATGCTATACATGCCATACTCAAAATATACAAGCCATTATGCCAAGATGGTATATGGATAGTGTGAGCGTGCCTCCGACCGTTTTCGATTTCCGAGCTGGCTTGTCAACACTACAAGGAATGAAAAGGAGGGAGTAAGCACAAATTCTTAGTAAGTTCACATGCAAATAGCAAGTAACACAACTATATAAGCAAACATAAACATCATTTGCATGATCATCACCGAGACATTCATATCACATTTTCATTTATCATCTTACCATATTGTTGTTATATCGAGTTTTCAACCCGAGGGTTAAGTACATACCTGTTCAAAGTATCCATTTCACAAAACTTACCAATACGTCCCTTTCATCTCAAGTATTCCTCCATTTGAGTAGAATTTTACCCGTTGAACACATCGGAATATAATTCGGATACATGGAAAGTTTGCACATAAGTGCCACATATGTAGCCAAGCTACCATGTAACCCGCCCATAAGTGAACTCGGACTCAACTCAATGAGCTCGGGTGTTCGCATCCATAAGTGGACTCGGACTCAACTCAACGAGCTCGGATGCCTAGTTACATCTCTCGAACTCGGACTCAACTCAACAAGCTCGGATGCCTAGTTACATCTCTCAAACTCGGACTCAACTCAACGAGTTCGGACATTCGCATCCATAAGTGAACTCGGACTCAACGAGTTCGGATGCCCAAATATCCCAGTGACATGTCACTTGTATCCTAATCCATTCCTAAGGTTCAACGGGACCTTTTTCCCAATCATGTGTCTCAACCATCTTCTACGGAATACCGATACCGATACTCGATAGTATTTCACATTTTCCAAGTATATCACATAATTTGACATATTATCAAACAATTATCACGAGTATAATATTTCATAATAATTATCATATCATTTAAATAACATAAAAACATTTAAAATAATAACTATGTTACCAACATTTACATATGAACTTACCTCGTATGTGAAAATGGCTACTTTTACCATTTCGTCCACAACTTGGTATTTTCCCCATTTTAGCCCGAATTTTAGTTTTCCTTGCTCTATCATTTAAAATACAGTCTAATTAGGGCTCACATTATTCAAATTAACCTAAAATCATATTTTGGAAAAATTACAGTTTTGCCCCTAAACTTTCTCATATTTACACTTTTGCCCCAAAACTCGTAAATTAAAATTCAGCATATTTTATTATGTTTTATGACACGCTGAACATTTTTCCCTTCTATGACAACATCAAATTCTCACTCTAACACATAGTTATGAACAATAACAATTTTTACCGATTAAGACGTTTTACTCATTTTTACTTAAAATCGCTTAGCAAAAGTTGTTTAACATAATTTCAGCCTTCATATTCTACCATAAAACATCAAAATAAACACATTTCACCTATGGGTATTTTTCCAAATATGAACCCTAGCTTAAATTATTGCTAGAATAAGCTTAATCAAGTTACCGGGATTCCAAAAACGTAAAGAACTTGAAAAACGGGGCTAGAACGGACTTACAATCGAGCTTGGAAGCTTGAAAAACCCTAGCCATGGTTTCTCCTTGCTATATTCGGCCATGGGGTTGAAGATGAGCAAAATTGGCTATTAATTTTGTATTTTAATTCATTTTACCCCTAAATGACCAAAATGCCCTTACTACTAAACTTTCCAAAAATTCCATCCATGTCCAATTTTTGTCCATAGACTTAGAAATTGGTAAAATTGCTATTTTAGACCTCCTAATTAATATTTCAAAACAATTTCATACTAGAAACTTCTAGAATGCAAGTTTTGCAAATTATTCAATTTAGTCCCTAATTTCAATTTAAGCACTTTATGCATAAAATTTCTTCACGAAATTTTCACACAATCATGAAATCATATCATAGACCTCAAAATAATCATAAAATAATTATTTCTATCTTGGATTTTGTGGTCACGAAACCACTATTTTGACTAGGCCCAAAATCAAGATATTACAGGTTGTGATCCTGTATGTGTTGCAGACACATCGCAGCTCTTATGAGCGTCCCAATATATGGCTCTTCGGAGCTTACCGATTAAAGGAACTTTCATGAGCTTCCCAATTAATGGCTTTCTTGAGCTTCCCGATATTGGCTCACTTAAACTTCCCGATATTGGCTCGTATGAGCTTCCTGTTAAGTGCTCTCTAGAGGTTCCCATTACATGGTTCACATGAGCTTCCTCTTATATGGCTCAAGAGAGAGCTTCCAGTTTATGTGCTCGTATAAGCATTCTTGAATATGAATTAACGAATTACAGTTTTGTACACTTTCTGTGTACTACCTATGTATCCATTGACATTTTAAATGATTCAACGAGTAAAATCTTGACATGAGAAAATATGAGTTCAAAATGAATCATTAGCTGTATATACATGAAACACATGAAAATTTGATATTTGATGAGTTCATACATGTTTCTTGGTATTCATGTGAAATACATGACTAACATGTTTGATAAGGTTATGTGTTTAGGCTATTAGCCAAATTTCTTTGGATGTATTTTGTATGCTTACCTTAAATGTAAATAAATGGTAAGTTAATCTCTGTTATACAAACTTACTAAGCATTAAATGCTTACTTTGTTTTATTTCCTTTGTTTTATAGTACTTCGGAAGCGGAGATATCTCTCACTATCCATCAACTCAATTCGGTATATGTAACAAATTAATTTTGGGTTATCATGGCATGTATAGGTTAAATTTGGCCAATGATGGTATGTATGTGTTTGGTTGTGACTGGCCATTGGAATGACTTGTGTTGGACATATTTTGATGTATGTATATGTGTGGTCTTATCAGGCTTGATATATGTTTGGTGTGATTGAATGATGGATAGCATGCAACATCCCGAAATAGGGCCTAGTCGGAATAGTGGTTTCGGGACCACAAATTCGACGTTAAAATATTTATTTTATGAATGTTATGAGGTTTAGAATAAGAGGATTGTTTACATTAGAGTTTCATAAAGGAATTTCAAGTATAAAATGTTCAATTAGGAATTAGGGACCAAATTGAATAAATTTCAAAACATGGGTTTTAGAAGCAATTTATATGAAATTGCTTTGGATTATGAATTAGAGGTCCTTAAATAGTAATTTGACCAAGTTCTAGAAATTTGGACAAAAATAGGCCTGCATGGATGAATTTTTAAAGAAAGGGGTTTAAGGGCATTTTGGTCATTTGCCATTTTAATGAATTAAAAAGGGGGATGTCGAGACCGCTTTTAAAATCGGGTTTTGGAAAATAGGAATCGTCTTTAAGAAAAAAAAATGAAAACAGGAGTCGCCACCAATCTTTTTAGGTGTGATTGGATCACCTTTAAAACATTTGTTTTAAATCGTTGGTTTTGGTCTACGAAATCAAAAGAATGGGTTCGGGAGTCGGTTACGTACGAGGAAGGGTTAGCACCCTCGTAACGCCCAAAAATTGGTACCTAATTGATTATCAAAATGTCTTTAATGTCGGAAATTAAAAGTTTTAAGATGCAATCCTCTTTTAATATTTGAAATTTGGGTTTACTTATATCAATGTATTGACTATAAGTTAGTCTTTTGAGAAATCCCTATCTCGAAACAACAAAATGCTACATCCAGTAAGTTAGGACATATCACTTTACAGTTCCAAGACAGTCACTTATGTTTTGAAAAACTTTAAAACTTAGAAGGGTATTTGACTATTCAAACTTAACGAGAAAAGTCGCAACCAAATAAGTTAGGGCACTACTTTTTCGAAATTTTCAAACACCAAGCATTGCCTTTATATTTTTTTGAAGATTTTGGAGCCTTATCTCTTTAAAGATGATGGGTGGAGAATTTTATTACATTATAGATCATACATAACAACATATTATTGTAGTAGGTAAATAATATATGCATTTAAACAAAGTAATGAATAACATAAAGATTGTGCATTAAACACATACATATAAAAATAATATATAGCAAACATTAACAATATACATACAAAGTTATATATGGTATGAATTGAGAAAGAATAAACATACAAACATACAAAATAATAATTAAATAATGCATGATATCAAAAAGCAATAATCAAATAATAGATGATATACAAATATAATGCCAATATGCATGAAGTGTAACATCAAATAGTAACATATAACACATAATATATGAAATAAAAAAAATGAATTAATGTTAATAAAATATAATTATAAATAAAAGTACGATAATTAATGATAATTTTAAAATAGTACCATATACAATATATGATATGAGGTTTATAAAATAAAAATATATCCACTAAAAAATATAATATATAACAATAAAAGTAAATATATAAACAATTATAAAATAATTATATAAAAAATATATATTTAAAATTATATAATAAATAAATAAATAATCAATAATGTATATAATATGAGTAAAAACAATAATTTTAAAATTTTAAAATGAATAACAAAATATAAATAATATAATATACGATATATAAAAGAAATAAGTAATATAAAAATAATAAATGTTATATAATAAAATATAAATATATGTATAAATAAACAATGTATAATAAATAAAAGTTTTATAAATATATAAATAGTATTTTTTAAAATAAATAAATTATATAAAGAAAATAAAATGAAAAGAAAGTGTTAAAATTGAATTTAAATAAAATTACAAGGCTAATTTGCAAAATAGTAAAAATTTTGGACTTAATCAAAACACAAACTAAAAGCCGAGGGACTCATTGGGTAATTTAAACCCTAATCCCAAAACGACTGCGTTCTGTAGAACTGAATTTAAAGGCCGTTTAGGGTTAAATTAAAATAAATATAAAAGTTTAGGGCCCAAATTAAAATAAAAATAAATAAAATTAAAAAGATTGAAAATGTTGGGGGACCGATTAAGAAATTATCCTAATAATAGAAAACACGCGGATCCTCCCCGGGTTATCGGGTCAACACGCGGATCTGAGACCTTAAAATGTCGTCGTTTTAAACTTACCAGACTAGGCTAAAACGAGACCGTTTCGAGAGGGCTATATGAGCCAAGTTTTAAGCTAAAAAATCATTTTGTATCCGTTCAAAAACAAAAAAAAAAAGAAGGGAAACTCTCTGAAAGAGAGCTAGGGAGGAGTTTTCGGAGTGTCATTGGACCTCCGTTCAGGGATTTGCACGCGCTCACGCGCCTCTGTCACCTCCACCGCACACGGTGGTCGGAGGTTTTAAAAAAACTCCCCCTTTCAACGTGTATTAAAGGTATCGCTTTCCCCTTTCAATATTTGCAGTATATATGTACATATATTTAAAATATTTCACCTTTATGTATCTCGATCAACGGTAATACTCTGCTTTGTATTCGTATGTAAAAATAAAGATTTTTATTGAATCTGTGTATATGTTCCTGAAAACGTGTCCATTTACAATGAAAGTATTTGGCTTTTATAGCCTGATGTAAAGGATTTCTGACCTTGGAAAGAAATCTGTGATTTCTTTCCTTATTTCTATTGTCGCGTTTTCTACTGTTGCTTTTTCATCTTGCAGCTGTCTTCATGAGGAAATCAGGAGCCGGGATGATTAGGCCCTGATGACGACGGAGCTGGCGCTAATCTGCTTTCATTTGGCTTCAACTGCGACCAGATTCGAGGCCGGGAAACACGGCGTTGATGGGGGTAGATGGAACGTTTGGTGATTGATGGTGGCCTTGATTCGGGAGCGCATGGACACTCCCGAACCTTCTAGATGCGATTGAGGCGCGAGAAGCGAGAGTTAGGGTTGGAAACCCTAGCTGGAAATTTTAGGTTTTGGGCTTAGTTGTTTGGGTCTAGTTTAGGTTTGGGCCTGTTGGGTAATGTAACTGGGTAAGGTCTTTTGTATTGGGGCCTACTGTTTGGGCTTTGTAATCTGGACTTTATTTTTGAATGGACTTTTAAAATATTTATTTATTTATTTTTTTGCTTGGTTTTTTTTAAGGCCTGGACAAATTTGGGCTCTTACAGCTGCCCCTCTTTGCTCATTGCTGTGTAACGGGAATTGAGCAAAGATTTAAAAAGACCAAAATTTGACCGGTCCTGTAGTCTTCGAACTACTTCTTGCAAACTTATAACTGTCATGTTGATATCTGCAATCTACTCTCTACCGAACACAGGAATGCCAAATCTGCTTTTTCGATTTGTAAGGATGCCAAATCAACTTGAGTCTATTTGAGAACATTTGAGAGTCATATCTGCAATGTCCTCGATTTGTTCCTTGTAAGCACAAGGATGCCAAACCATCTTGAGTCTGTTTGAGAACATTTGAGAGTCATATCTGCAATGTCCTCGATTTGTTCCTCGTAAGCACAAAGATGCCAAACCATCTTGAGTGTATTTGAGAACATTTGAGAGTCATATCTGCAATGTCCTCGATTTGTTCCTTGTAAGCACAAGGATGCCAAACCATCTTGAGTCTGTTTGAGAACATTCGAGAGTCATATCTGCAATGTCTTCAATTTGTTCCTTGTAAGCACAAGGATGCCAAATCATCTTGAATCTACTTTAGTATAAACATCTGAAGGTTAGATCTGCTATATTTGAGAACGTCTGAGAGTCAAATCTACTATGTCCTCGATTTGTTCCTTGTAAGCACAAGGATGCCAAATCATCTTGAGTCTGTTTGAGAACATTTGAGAGTCATATCTACAATGTCGTCGATTTGTTTCTTGTAAACACAAGAATACCAAATCATCTTGGATCTGCTTCAGCATAAACATCTGAAGGTTAGATCTGCTATACTGAGAACATCTGAGAGTCAAATCTACTATGTCCTCGATTTGTTTCTTGTAGACACAAGAATACCAAATCATCTTGGATCTGCTTCAGGATAAACATCTGAAGTCTGGATCTGCTATACTGAGAACATCTGAGAGTCAAATCTACTATTTCCTCGATTTGTTGCTTGTAAACACAAGAATACCAAATCATCCTGGATTTGCTTCAGCATAAACATCTGAAGTCTGGACCTGCTATACTGCGGCCTATTATCTTGTTGTTTAGGGCACGCCGTCTTCGATAACCTGTAGAATGATTATGCTTGATAATTAGGATGCTATGCTTGGAGTGAGTCGAATGTTCCTAATTAAATGTGTTATGATGCAGAATGCTGTGAATATGACCCCTATCCTAAGCGTCACCATTCAAAATTTCATTCTTGCTCGGCTTGTAGGCCTTCCTCCAATGCTACGATCTATTGAGGATGTCCGTAAAAATTGAGTCATTGATTTTTATCCATTTCCTTTTGGGCTGGAAGAAAGAAATTCCTCGAGTTTCTTCATCCTTTACTTACGTGAACTTCTCGAACAATTGTCCTATTTTAGTTTCTTGCATTATCCAGAAATTCAAAAGTAATGTGCAAAACTTCGTTTGTGAAAATATTTTAGTCCATCTACCATTATTCCAATGCAACATACTTTGAAAACAATAAAAGATGAATAAATCTTTAAGAATAATTGGATTTGAATCAATCGTCAACAATACAAAGGAAATAAGTCTGATAGTATATCTTTAAGAAGAAATAGAATCTAAAGATAGCCAATAGGATAAGAATTAGATGCTCTAAATATCACCGCTTGAGCGTTCATACATTAGCTCCATGAAACCTTCCTTGAGTTCGACATGTGTTTAAAAGATCCAAAGTACTTCGTTGATGCCCCAATGTACATCATATTTTACTCTCTGCCGAGTCATATATAGCAAGGTTGCTGTGTGCCCTTCAAAATTCGAGCTGTCCTTTCGGGTTTTCAACTCAAAATCCCTTTGGTCACAAGGTGCCCTTTGCGGGTTTTTACCTTGGCCTCTCCATTTTTTCCTTTTTTTTTTTTTGAAAATTCAAGGCGCCCTTTGCGGGTTTTCACCTTGGATTCTTTTCTCCCTTAGACAAAGTACTTTTTGACTGAGTCTGAGTTCACTGGATTGGGTAGGCTCTTTCCATCCATTTCTGTCAAAATCAATGCACCTCCAGAGAAAGCCTTCTTCACGATGTATGGCCCTTCCCAATTCGGCATCCATTTTCCTCTAAAATCCTTCTGAATGGGAAGGATTTTCTTTAGCATGAGGTCCCCCTCATGGAATTCCCTTGGACGAACCTTTTTATCATAAGCTCGCATCATACGCTTCTGGTACATCTGACCATGTCGAATAGCTTTCAGCCTCTTTTCCTCAATCAAGTTTAGCTGGTCATATCGGATTGAACCCATTCAGCTTCATCCAACCTTATCTCTCTGTTAGAACTCGGAGAGAAGGTGTTTCTACTTCAATAGGTAACACTCGCTTCCATCCCGTAAACTAACGAGAACGAGAGTTGCCCTGAAAGAGAAGTTCGACAATTGCTCGATAGGCCAAGAGTGCAAATGGTAGCTTTTCATGCCAATCCTTATAAGTCTCAGTCATCTTTCCCACTATTTTCTTTATGTTCTTATTGGCAGCCTCCACTGCCCCATTCATCTTTGGACGATAGGGTGAAGAGTTGTGATGCTTGACTTTGAACTGGTCGCAAACCTCTGCTATTGTTTTGTTGTTCAAATTCAATGCATTGTTGGATATGATTCTCTCAGGCATTCCATACCGACAAATGATTTCCTTCTTCAAAAATTGAATTACAGCTAACTTAGTAACATTTGCGTATGAAGCAGCCTCTACCCACTTTGTAAAGTAGTCAATCACTACAAAAATAAACCGATGTCCATTCGAAGCTTTCGGCGATATTGGTCCGATGACATCCATGCCCCACATGGAAAACGGCCATGGAGATGTCATGACATGTAACGGTGAGGGTGGCACATGAATTTTATCCCCATAGATCTGACACTTATGGCATTTTTTGGCATAGTTGATGCAGTCTCCTCCCATAGTGGCCCAATAATAGCCAAACCTCATGATTTGTCTTGCCATCGTGAACCCATTTGCATGCGTTCCACATACACCTTCATGAACCTCTTCTAGAATTAGCTTGGCTTCCACGGTATCGACACATCTCAAAAGTACTTGGTCTTTCCTTCTCTTGTAAAGAACATCTCCGTCCAAAACATAGTCACAAGCTAACCTTCTCAGGGTTTGTTTGTCATTTTCGGTTGCCTGCTGTGGGTATTTACGACCTCTTACATATCGTAATGTATCTTGATACCAAGGGTTATCATCTTTTTCCTCCTCCTCAATGTTGCAACAATGAGTTGGGGCCTTATAGACACTCATTTGAATTGGTCTCATCTCTCCCTCTTTGTTTGCCTTAATCATTGAAGCCAAGGTTGCTAAAGCATCTTCCAACTGATTCTCATCTCGTGGGAGATAGTTGAAGGTGATGTCATCGAACTCTCTTAGTAACCCCAAAACTACCATTCGGTAATTGATCAATTTAGGGTCTCTTGTCTCCCATTCACCTCTTAACTGATAGATTACCAACGCAGAATCTCCATATACTTCTACGGTTTTTATGCCTCTTTCTATGGCTGCTTGGAGCCCCATGATGCATGCTTCGTATTCAGCCATATTATTTGTACAGTCAAAATCCAACTTGCACGTGAGCGGGTAATGGTCACCATTCGGGATACCAAGATCGCCCCAATTCCATTTCCGACTGCATTAGAAGCCCCATCAAAACTTAGCTTCCATGGAGAATCTTCAGTTGCTGCTATACACATTAGCTCCTCATTTGGAAAATCAAAATTCAATGGCTCGTAATATTCCAAAGCTCTACTGGCCAAGAAGTCTGCCACCGCACTTCCTTTGATAGCCTTCTGACTTACATACACTATATCGAACTCTGAAAGTAAAATTTGCCATTTCGCCATTCTTCCATTTAGAGCCGTTGATTCCATCATGTATTTTAATGGATCCAGTTTTGAGATGAGCCAAGTAGTATGGTATAGCATGTACTGTCTTAATCTCCGTGTGGTACAAATCAACGCACAGCACAACTTTAATTGGCCAATATCTCATTTCACAGTCAGTGAATTTCTTACTGAGATAATAAATTGCCTTTTCCTTTTTCCCTGACTCGTCATGCTGACCAAGCGCACATCCCATAGAATTGCTGAACACTGACAAGTATAGTATTAATGGTTTATCTGGACAAGGTGGAGATAACACTAGAGCATTCAACAACTACTGCTTGACTTTTTCAAAGGCATTCTGGCATTCCTCATCCCAAGTACCTTGATTGTGCTTTCTGAGAAGGCGAAAGATAGGATCACATTTCTCAGTCAATTGTGAAATGAACCGAGCAATGTAATTCAACCTTCCTAGGAATCCTCGAACTTCCTTTTGAGTACGTGGCGAAGGCAACTCTCGTATGGCTCTGACCTTGTCTGAGTCAACTTCAATTCCCTTTTCACTGACTACGAAGCCTAATAACTTCCCTGATCTGGCTCCAAAGGTGCACTTTGCTGGATTGAGCTTCAACTGAAATTTCCTCAACCTTAAGAACAATCTTCTCAAGACCTCAATGTGTTCTTTTTCTGTTCGCAACTTGGCGATCATATCATCAACGTATACCTCAATATCCTTCTGCATCATGTCGTGAAACAAGTTTACCATGGCTCGTTGGTATATTGCCCCTGCGTTCTTCAGCCCAAATGGCATTACTTTATAACAAAAGGTGCCCCACAATGTTATGAAAGTAGTTTTATCCATGTCCTCTGGATGCATCTTTATCTGATTGTATCCTGAGAAGCCATCCATGAAGGAGAACAATGAATATCCTGCTGTGTTGTCTACTAAAGTATCGATGTGTGGCAGAGGAAAATTATCCTTTGGGCTTGCTTTGTTTAGATCTCTGTAATCAACGCACATTCGTACCTTCCCGTCCTTCTTAGGGATAGGTACAATATTAGCTACCCATTCAGAGTACTTCACTTCCTGTAAGAATCCTGTATCAAACTGTTTCTTGACCCCATCTTTTATTTTCAAGACAATGTCTGGCCGCATTCTTCGCAACTTCTGTTGGACCGATTTACATTCTTGTCTTATTGGAAGACGATGTACTACAATATCAATACTCAATCCGGGCATGTCCTGATAAGACCATGCAAAGATATCCTTGAATTCCTGAAGCAACTCAATCAAGCTACGTCTTGTGTCATTAGCGATCAATGTTCCAATTTTCACCTCCTTCCCTTCCTCTAGGGCTATATTCTCTATTGCCTCTTTTTCATGTGACATAATTTGTTTCTCCTCCTGTTTCACCATTCTTAATAGATCGAGAGATACGCCACAATCTTGGACATCGTCAAAATCCTGAGGCTCTTCTAAACACATGTCTTGCTCATAAGAGAAATCAGGAGCGGCAGTATTAGCGCCCATATCATTGATATCTAGAGACCTGTGAGGGGTATGAAAGAATATACAAAGAATGAATGAATTTAAGAATGATCATTTATGTGCTATGAATAAAAGAATAAGAGTTGTTAGAATTTAAAGGAATATTACAAAAAAAAAAAATGAAGCAATACTCTTTTAAATTGATAAAAGTTATGTTTTATTTGAATAATAATAGATGAACATAAGCCCATTTTCACAAATGTAATCTTACTACTCCTACGCCCTAGAGTAATAAGCATGTTTCGAGAATTACTTTGAAAAATTTCTAAAGACTACAGGAAGATCCTCCGCAGTCCAATTGTTCAGAGAGCTCCCCGGTTCGTAAGGGCGACTGCCCCCAAGGTTTTCCTGTCCCAACCACTCACTATGCACAACATTGATTTGATGACTCTCTTCTACCAGCAACCCTCCTGACTTAAAGGTTTTGGATATAGGTGGAAACGTCATCGGTTCCCACTCTACTTCTCCTCCGTTCAAATGTGCCTTCCTTCTTGCTTGACGCTTTTCCATCTCCTGTCTCTTGTGTTTATGGTCTGGCTTGAAACCCAAACCAAAGCGATCCTTCTTCTTCGTCAATTTTGGGATTTGAATCCCTCCTTGCAACTGTTTTCCTAGTCCTTTTCCCAGTGATGCCCCCTTTCCCATCATCATTTGCAGGGCCATCCTTGTAGCTCCAGACATTTTGGGAACCGGTACCTTGCTTCCCTCCAAAATGAAGGTAGCATTAACAATTTCCAAGGAACGAAAAGAACAGTCGATGGCCTCCTCATTTGTCTCCACATAATGGGCTTTACTGGTGACAGCTGCTATGATGTCCTCTTCTGCATTGATAGTTATCAAGCGTCCATCTTTCACCAACTTCAATTTTTGGTGCAGTGAAGAAGGCACCTCTCCCGCTGAGTGTATCCACGGCCTCCCCAACAAACAATTAAAAGAGGGCTTGATGTCCATTACCAGGAAGTCAACTTCATACGTATTCAGTCCAATTTCCAGAGGGATATCAATTCGTCCCATTACGTTCCTCTCAGTTCCATCGAAAGCTTTTACCACATTGTGACATGCCTTCATATGCGAACTGTCAATAGGCAACCTATTCAAGGTGGATAGCGGCAGAACATTCAAAGCAGAACCATTATCCACAAGTACACTTGGAAGCGTGTATCCTTTGCAACGAGTGGTGATGTGCAAAGCCTTAGTTGACCCTATGCCCCCAGGTGGGATTTCATCATCATTGAAGTAGATGAAATTATTAGCAATGATGTTATTTATCAACCAGTCCAACTTATTGATAGATATATTGTGAGTGACATATGTCTCGTTGAGTACCCTCATCAACACTTCCCGATGTACTTCAGAGCTCAGCAGTAAGGCTAAAACTGATATGCGTGCCAGTTGCTTATGCAACTGCTCGACCACACTGTACTTACTATGCTTAAGGAACTTTAGAAATTCCTTAGCCTCCTCCTCCCTCACTGGCTCGCTAACAGGTACTTCACTCTTTTTCTCTTTTTTTACCTCCACACTTTTGGATTTTGTGGGCTCCACTCTGACATTCCCCGTATCATAACGTTTCCCACTCCGCGTATGGGAACCTTCAATTTGTGCATCTTTGGATGCGCTGGCCACATTTCCTTCCTCCGGCACTGTCACGCTATAGTCATAACTCCATGGTACCTTCTTGCTATACTTATAAGGGAAAGGAGTAGGCGTATGGATAATGACTTTGGGTGTTGCTGGTGTCCCCACTTTATTATTCCCTGTCAGGGAGATAACAATCCTTGGTTTGCTAGTTCTTTGCTGTTCATTTTCCAGCGCACATACTTGCTTTTCACTAGAGCTACCTTCATAAACCTGTAGCTCTTTGTTTTCTATAAAGCCTTGCACCAAGGCCCTGAATTCCTCACAATTCTCACAGAACTCACCATATTCCCACGTTCTTTCTTTCGTATTTTTAGAGGTCAACATACCTCTCTTCATCATTTCCTCCCAGATTACCCTCATAGGCATCCTTATCTCATCAACATTTTCCTTTTCCCTTTTTCCACCGACTTTGCCAATGACATTTACTCCCTGATTGTCATGGTTCGGCAAGGGATTCTCGGTATTTGAGGTATTCTCGAATTTTAAAACCCCATTCTTGATCAACCTCTCTACGGCTTTCTTGAATCTAGTACAATTCTCGATTGAGTTCCCCGATATTCCAGCATGATACTCACACCTAGCATTCGCATCATACCATTTAGGATACGGAGGTTGTAATGGTTTCAAATGAAAGGGGCTATAGCATGCGCATCATACAGATTTTGATAGAGCTCTCTATACGTCACAGGTATAGGTGTAAACTGCATCCTCTCATGCCTGGTGTTGGATTCCTGTTTTTGAGTGCTCTGTTACCCAACTGTGGCTGCTTTGGGTTGGCTGACCGTAACTGCTTTCGAACTAATACTTGTATTATTCACCTCATTGTCTTTTCTTCTTGGGGCTGATCTTTTGGCTACTTCCCCCTCAATTCTTCCTCCTCTTATGGCATTCTCAATCATTTCTCCTGCCATAACTATGTCCGCGAACCTTTTAGTTGTGCTCCCAATCATATGAGTAATAAATGGGGCTTTCAAAGTATTAATGAATAACATAGTGGTCTCCTTCTCCAGCAGTGGTGGTTGACCCTGCATTGCTACCTCTCTCCACCTCTGTGCATATTGCCTAAAATTCTCATTAGGCTTCTTCTCCATGTTTTGCAGGGTAATCCTGTTAGGGGTCATGTCTGTTACATGATTGTACTGTTGCATGAAGGCTTGTGCAAGATCCCTCCATAAACTTCTTCTAGTCCGGCTCAACTGATTGTACCATCTGGCTGCCGCTCTTATCAAACTATCTTGAAAACAATGGATCAATAGTTGATCATTGTTTACATACCCCATCATCCTTCTGCAGAACATTGTGATGTGGGCCTCTGGGCAAGTAGTGCCATTATACTTCTCAAATTCTGGCATTTTGAATTTGTGAGGTAACACTAGGTTTGGGACCAGACTTAAGTCCTTAGCGTCAACCCCATGATTATTTCCGGTACCTTCCAAAGCCTTGAACTTTTATTCTAACCATCTGCAGCGTTCATCCAACTGCCTTGCAGCTTCAGCCTTCAAATCCTCCTTTTCCACCATATCTAGATTGGGAACAAGAGGATTGGTAGGATTGTCACCTATGTTAAACCCTGAACCAACCGGGAAATTCACATGGACACCAGCATCAATTGGCCCATGCTGAGGCCTCACCGTAGTAGATGGCCTTCTAGGAGGAGCCTCAGTTTGCAATGGCACATGTGGAGGTGTAAAACCTGGAGGAGGACCCTCATTTTGCTCTTCAGTGATGGCCATAGGAGCCTTTCCTTTATCAGTGGCCCTCAGTAGCTGAGCCATTTCGGCCATCATATTCCTCTGAGCTTCCATCATTTGCTCCCTCATCTCATTCTACATTTTAACCAACTGCTCTTGCAACTAGTCTTGCATATCGTTTTGCAACTGCTCAAACCTTTGATCCATGTTCTTAGTTTTAGTGCAAGTGCCGTAAGGATGTGTGATTTCCAGATTTTCTTTTCTACCTTTATAAAGAAACTTTAACTAATTAGGATCTTTCTATAACCTTGAATGCATATGATATAATGTAATGCAAATGCATGAATGCAACAAAGGCATCAATCTCGATTCAATCTCATTTAGAAAACTTTATTTAGAAAAAGAATATCTTTACATATAAATGGATTACAAGTATACTTTCGCCCTAATGCCCAAAGTCTTAACTTTATCTAATAAAAGGGCTAACTCTCTTCCTATGTCTGACGACGATCCACACATCAAACTTAATACATCAGCTCGTACTGCCAAGTCCTGCACATATTCAGCAACCTCTCGAATCTGGGCTATGGCTTCTCTCATGACATGATCCCTTTCTCTAACCTGCCCTCTAGACTGATGAAGCTCTCCCTTTAGATAATCTCCTTGCGTCTCGAGTTGCTCTATCATAGTTTTACCTTCTCGCAATGCTGTTTCCAAATCTTCAACTTTACTCTTTAATTCTTTTAACTCGACCGTAGAATCATGGTTGCGATGCCAACGAAGGGATCTTCCAAGCTCATTTATTTTAGACTTCAACCCTTTATTCTCTTCTTCTAATGCCAAGTTCCGCGTTTGCATCTCCTGAAACTTCCTTTCCCAGTACTCAGCTCTAGCCTTTCCTTCTTGGACCTCTTTCTTCAACTGATCTGAAGACCCTCCTACTTTCGCTCTTCTCAAGGATACCTGTGCCTTTTTGTAGTGTTCCTTCAAATCATCTCTATCCTCTTCAATTTTCCTTTTTTCCTTTCTTTCTTTTTCGACCTCCATTTTCTAGACATCGATATCTAAACTCAGATACAACTTTTCTTCTTCGAGCTTTGCTATCCTTTTCTCAAGCTCCAAATTTTTCATATCAAATTTTTGCTTCATAATTTCCAGCTCCGAGGGCATCACTTGCAGATATTCCTCCATCGGTCGAGCTCCTTCCATATTTGGCTCAGGAATATTATCATTGATCCTTCTACCTCTCCATTCAACATATTCTGGAGTCGTAGCAGGGCCAATAGCTACTCCTTTCAACCGACACGTCTTGTTCCAAGCGCTAGAAATCTCACCAACCCTTTTCTTGTAATCGGCTCCTCTATATGCAAACTCACTTTGAGTTAGCCCATGAGTTGCTGGCATGAACTGCCTCAAACCGAATTGTCTCAACACGAGCAAGAGAGCATATCCAATGGCACCCCAAATTCCCAATAAAGGGACCCAATTGAAACTGCCGCAACGGTAAAGAATATCACTAGGGATCATCCACGGAGCTCTCCATTCAACATCTTTCGACTGAAGATTTTGAAGTAGTGTAATCCAATTCTCCTCTGGAACATCAACTCTCCTAGTTGAAGCGATTATGTCCTTCAGCGGTGAGTAATCTTCGAAAAAAACCCGATAAATGACTTTATCTATCAACCGAAAATGACTATAGAACCAAGCTAGAAGCAATTGTGCACAACCAACAAACCTGCCTGCACCAGCTTTCCTGTATGTGCCTAAAGACCTGAATGTCTCTGCCAAAATTGTAGGGACAGAAGTGACCCTCTTACTGAGTCTATGGAAAAGATCCGTGGTTGCTTCATCCACATATCCCAAAGCTCTTGGGAATACCATCAATCCGTACAAACTTAAAGCAAAAACATCTACCTTCTTTGCTTCATCAGGGTGTGTCAAAATCAAACCCTTTAAAGCATCCCATGAAATGCACTTGCACTCGCCCTTCTCTTTAATTTTGGCAGTAATCCATTGCTCGCTCATCCCTGTAATAGCCATCAATTTCTTCCAAAAGGTAGGGACATTAACAGCTCGAGAATAGATTCTATCAACCTGGAACCTAGGACACCGTAACAAGGCAGTGTACTCCTCTACGGTAGGCACCAAGTCTACCTCCCCAAAACTAAAGCAACTGTACGCTGGATTCCAAAACTGAGCGAGGGCTCGGAACAAGCGTTCATCTATTTGAACATCGAGCAAGTAAGGTAAGTCTCTATAGTTACCATAGAATAACTGTTTAGTCTCGTTGCCCCATTGATCCCAAATCTCCTTAAGCTCTTGGAGATTATTCTGCATAACACTGATACGAGTATATCCTGACAGCTCCGACATATGTCCCGTAGCTATACTATCTCCCTTTTCTAACTGAGTTTGCTCAGACCATCTATGGACGTTGGCTTTGCCCTCTACTCTATCAAGAAGTCTGTTCTCCATAATAAAGCTCTCTAATTTAGACACTGACCGTGAATCGATACCTTTGTAAATGCAAAATGTCATGCAAACAAAAGAAAAGAAATAGTCAGTATCACATGATATCAAAAAAAATATCTCAACAATAATTCATAAGGATAATATCTAAAGTTTGACACTAACTAAGTTGGGCTCTTACGGTTTTTCCTACATGAGGTTAGTTCTAAAGTTTGAGGTACCTGAACCAGCAGATTCCTCGATCCTCTCCCATTATAGGCTCATTTGAATCGAGTTCAGCTCAGGGGAATACATTTTCCTATGGCTACACGGAGATGAAAATCTCGCGAAACCATAAGTACGGATGTATCCCGAAAGTGATCCACTATCCTACACGGAGGCGAAAACCTCACGAAGGCGTAGCTTCTCACTCCCACTTAAGGGTGTGACCATAACGGTCATGCAAATGCAATGCGTATTAGAAATTAGCAACACATGCAATAACACAAACACATGTAATGCAAAGAGGATTAAATTTTAAAATTTTTAATCTCCGACATTAAGACAAAAGATAATCAATTACACGGCTTGACTCTCTTATTTTGTTCCCAGTGGAATCGCCAAGCTGTCGAGACCTCTTTTAAAATCAAGTTTTGGAAAATAGGAATCGTCTTTAAGAAAAAAAAACGAAAACAGGAGTCGCCACCAATCTTTTTAGGTGTGATTGGATCACCTTTAAAACATTTGTTTTAAATCGTTGGTTTTGGTCTACGAAATCAAAGGAATGGGTTCGGGAGTTGGTTACGTACGAGGAAGGGTTAGCACCCTCGTAACGCCCAAAAATTGGTACCTAATTGATTATCAAAATGTCTTTAATGTCGGAAATTAAAAGTTTCAAGATGCAATCCTCTTTTAATACTTGAAATTTGGGTTTACTTATATCAATGTATTGACTATAAGTTAGTCTTTTGAGAAATCCCTATCTCGAAACAACAAAATGCTACATCCAGTAAGTTAGGACATATCACTTTGCAGTTACAAGACAGTCACTTATGTTTTGAAAAACTTTAAAACTTAGAAGGGTACTTGACTATTCGAACTTAACGAGAAAAGTTGCAACCCAATAAGTTAGGGCACTACTTTTTCGAAATTTCCAAACACCAAGCACTGCCTTTATATTTTTTTGAAGATTTTGGAGCCTTATCTCTTTAAAGATGATGGGTGGAGAATTTTATTACATTATAGATCATACATAACAACATATTATTGTAGTAGGTAAATAATATATGCATTTAAACAAAGTAATGAATAACATAAAGATTGTGCATTAAACACATACATATAAAAATAATATATAGCAAACATTAACAATATACATACAAAGTTATATATGGTATGAATTGAGAAAGAATAAACATACAAACATACAAAATAATAATTAAATAATGCATGATATCAAAAAGCAATAATCAAATAATATATGATATACAAATATAATGTCAATATGCATGAAGTGTAACATCAAATAGTAACATATAACACATAATATATGAAATAAAAAAAATGAATTAATGTTAATAAAATATACTTATAAATAAAAGTACGATAATTAATGATAATTTTAAAATAGTACCATATACAATATATGATATGAGGTTTATAAAATAAAAATATATCCACTAAAAAATATAATATATAACAATAAAAATAAATATATAAACAATTATAAAATAATTATATAAAAAATATATATTTAAAATTATATAATAAATAAATAAATAATCAATAATGTATATAATATGAGTAAAAACAATAATTTTAAAATTTTAAAATGAATAACAAAATATAAATATATGTATAAATAAACAATGTATAATAAATAAAAGTTTTATAAATATATAAATAGTATTTTAGTAATAATATATGTATATTTTTAAAATAAATAAATTATATAAAGAAAATAAAATGAAAAAAAAAGGGTCAAAATTGAATTTAAATAAAATTACAAGGCTAATTTGCAAAATAGTAAAAATTTTGGACTTAATCAAAACACAAACTAAAAGCCGAGGGACTCATTGGGTAATTTAAACCCTAATCCCAAAACGACTGCGTTCTGTAAAACTAAATTTAAAGGTCGTTTAGGGTTAAATTAAAACAAATATAAAAGTTTTGGGCCCAAATTAAAATAAAAATAAATAAAATTAAAAAGATTGAAAATGTGGGGGGACCGATTAAGAAATTATCCCAATAATAGAAAACACGCGAATCCTCCCCGGGTTATCGGGTCAACACGCGGATCCTGAGACCTTAAAACGTCGTCATTTTAAACTTATCAGACTAGGCTAAAACGAGACCGTTTCGAGAGGGCTATATGAGCCAAGTTTTAAGCTAAAAAATCATTTTGTATCCGTTCAAAAAAAAAAAGAAGGGAAACTCTCTGAAAGAGAGCTGGGGAGGGGTTTTCGGAGTGTTATCGGACCTCTGTTCAGGGATTTGCACGCGCTCACGCGCCTCCGTCACCTCCACCGCACACGGTGGTCGGAGGTTTTAAAAAAACTCCCCCTTTCAACGTGTATTAAAGGTATTGCTTTCCCCTTTCAATATTTGCAGTATATATGTACATATATTTAAAATATTTCACCTTTATGTATCTCGATCAACGGTAATACTCTGCTTTGTATTCGTATGTAAAAATGAAGATTTTTACTGAATCTGTGTATATGTTCCTGAAAATGTGTCCATTTACAATGAAAGTATTTGGCTTTTATAGCCTGATGTAAAGGATTTACAGCCTTGGAAAGAAATCTGTGATTTCTGCTGTTGCTTTTTCATCTTGCAGCTGTCTTCACGAGGAAATCAGGGAGCCAGGATGATTAGGCCCTGATGACGACGGAGCTGGCGCTAATCTGCTTTCATTTGGCTTCAACTGCGACCAGATTTGAGGCCAGGAAATACGGCATTGATGGGGGTAGATGGAACGTTTGGTGATTGATGGTGGCCTTGATTTGGGAGCCAGACAGACGCTCCCCGAACCTTCTAGATGCGATTATGTGCGAGAGAGCAGAGCTAGGGTTGGAAACCCCTATTTGGAAATTTTAGGTTTTGGGCTTGCATTGTTTGGGTCTAGTTTAGGTTTGGGCACATTGGTGGGTAATGTAGCCCAGGTAAGGTCTTTTGTATTTGGGCCCTCTGTTTGGGCTTTGTAATCTGGACTATATTTTTGAATGGACTTTTAAAATATTTATTTATTTATTTATTTGCTTGGTTTTTTTAAGACCCGGACAAATTTTGGCTCTTACAGGGGAAAATAAGCAAAAATCAGCCATCTTCTTCCCCATAGCTGCCGAAATTTTAAGCCCTCCATAGCTAGGGTTTCTTCAATTTTTAAGCTCACTAGTAAGTGCTCTCAAGCCCCGTTTTTAATGTTCTTTGTATTTTTTAGATCCCGGTAGCTTGTCCTTTCCATTTCTACCCATATTTCATAATAGGGTTCCTGTTTAAATATTTAACCATGCATGACATGCTTGTATTTTGATGGTTTATGGAGGAAAATGAAAGGATGATGTATGTTAAACATCTTTTTCTAGGTGATTTTCATGAGAAACCCTTATAGGGACCATTTTGTGAAAGTTATAAAATGTGTGTGGTAGGAATGTGAAACCAATGGAAAATGTGAGTTACCATAGGAGAGAAAAATTTTTGGCTAGGCTTGGGTAAGGTAGAAATTGCATGAGTTTCATTATATGAGCCTAGGGACTAAATCGTAAAAACGTGAAAGGCTAAGGACAAAATGGTCATTTTGATCAGGGGTGGAATTTAGACTTGAAATGGATAAAATGAATGGTTAATAATCTATTCTTATTATTATAGACCCCAAGGAACAAATTTCAGAGGTCGATCGAGGAAAACAGAAGGTTTCGGAGTGACCGAAACATAAGACGAAACGAACACCAGGCAAGTTCGGATAACTTAAAGTAAACACATAATATGCATAATTATATACATTAATAAATGTATGATGAATTGCATTTTTTTCAAAATATGTAAATGTGTGAAATACAATTGGATAATGAATTGATGATAAATGTCTCGGTTGTGGTTAAATGGGAAATCCAATGGATGAACCATGATTTATATGAAAAATGAGATCCTACATGTGTTACAATAAGGGTTTAGCCCGAGATGGGTAATCCGTTGATCTCATTTCTGAAAAGGATCTAGCCCGGACGGGTGTTCTTTTTGAATGATTGAGCCTCCCGAAGAATAAGAGTGCATTATGGATTTAGCCCGAACGGGTAATCCAAATAGGGTTTGAATTTAGCCTGGACTGGTAATTCAGATCCTAGCTCACTAAGGATGTTTATCATGAATGGGATTTAGCCTGGACTAGTAATCCCGATATCACCTTATGAGTCTCTGAATGTGGGATTTATCCTGGACTGGTAATCCCGCCATAAGAATGTGAGGTTCACGGGAGTGCATACCAAATATGATCATTCATACGAATTGATGGTTAATGGGAATTTCATCGAGATTTCCTCTAAACTCAATGAGGCTAATACGATATACATATGTAAGATGAAATGTGAAATGATGAGCTTATCTAAGTTAAATTCCATGGTATTATTGACATATATATATATATATATCTGACTCATTGATTGAGTGTATGATTAGGAAAAGCATTTCATGCTAATTGAGTTTACTAACCAAATATGTTTGAATGTTAAATTACCTGGTAAGTTTGCTTTCTGGTTATTCGAGCTTACTAAGCATGTAAATGCTTACTCCTCTCTTTTTCCTACTTTTCAGAGCCTAGGGACTCATAAAGCTTGGAGGATGGTTGGAGATTACAAAACACTATCAACTAGGTTCGCTTTGGTATATGAATACTTTCATTTTGTTAATTGGCATGTATAGGTGTTTTTGAGTTATTTTGTTAAATGCCAATTGGCTAACCAATGTAAAGGCTTGGATGTCTCGTTTATACATTTTGTAATGACCATGATATATGATTTTTCGAGTGTGGTATGTTATCCCACCAATCATGCTAAATAAGTTGATGAATGCTTATGAATGTACTACAATATAGACATATTTATAAAATGTGACCAATTCATCGGAATTGGGAGGATCATAATTGGTAATGAGTAAATAACGAGCCAAATCCAATGTTGAGGCAAATACTGCTATCATTCCTCAAACTACTAAGGAACATTATGGCATGTACAAACCAATGATATGAGGTTTCCATGCAATAAGGTTTTATGAAGTCAATTCATAAGTATTAAGTGAATATTACTTGTTAATTGATATCTAATAGGTATGAGGGTGTAAAAAAGGTGACCAAGGGCCTGGAAAATAGCCTAATAGGGTACATATGGTGGGACAGACGGGCGTGTGTCTTGGCCGTGTGTGACACACGGGCCACTCACATGGGTATGTGGTATGGCCGTGCGTCCCCTGCACCTAAAATTTTAAGTTAGCATCAAGCACGGGCTAGAGACACGGGTGTGTGTCTTGGCCGTGTTATTTTAACAGATTGCTCAAGTCATAGGCACGGGGTAAACCCACGGGCGTGTGCCATGGCCGTGTCAATAAGTCAGTGTTGTCTACAGTTTAGGGGCATGGGCGTGTTTCCTTACCCACGGGCGTGTAGGGTATTATTCAAAGAATTCATGCCAAATGTCTGACATTGTTCTGATTTATTCCTGGTATTAAGCAAAGGCCTCGTAGGCCAATGCTAATAAATTGATTTAAGGTTGAAACGAAATTTTATGACCCGTATTTTCTGGTTCTGCCTGCATATCTGTCTAGTAACGCCTCTTACTTGTCCCCGGGCATGGGTACGGGTAAGGGGTGTTACATTAGTGGTATCAGAGCTACGATTTAGTCTGTTTTAGGACTACTGCAGAAGATGTTAAAGTTTGCTATACATGCCAATATTCGAATGTTGATAGTGTGATATCTTCTAATTTTCTATATTGTTTTAAAATATAGTAAATGTCCTCCAACCAAGCACAAGATGAGTCCGAGGGAGCAGAGAGCCATGCTCCAGCTTTCGTACGCCAGACTACTTCTGGTAGTTGTAGGAGGCCTATACCTGAAGGCAAAAAGGAGGCTCGGGCTGCCTTCTTTGATATGATGGATGAGTGGTTTGGGGATTATCTGAGAAATTGCCCTAACATACCGTGAACTCCCCTGCCCCCTAACCAACTTGATGCTGATGTGCCACGAGGTATGGTACCAGTAAGAACTGTTAAGGCCCTTGTAGATAAGCTTAGAAAGTATGGAGCCAAGGAATTCAGAGCTAAAGTAGATGATGACACCGAAAGAGCCGAGTTTTGGCTCGAAAATACTACGCGGGTACTAGATGAATTTTCATGCACACCCAAGGAATGTTTAAAGTGTGCTGTATCTCTCCTGAAGGATATTGCATGCCATTGGTGGAAAACAGTGTCCTCGGTAATGCCAAAAGAGGCTATCACTTGGGATTTCTTCCAGGTAGAGTTTAGGAAGAAATATATTAGCCAAAAGTTTTTAGACTCAAAGCGAAAGGAGTTCCTAGAGCTCAAATAAGGGAACAAGTCTACAGTAGAATATGAGAGGAAGTTCGTACGACTAAGTCAATACGCATCTGAATGGGTCCAAACTGAGTCAGAAATGTGTAAACGTTTCGAGAAAGGCTTAAGTGAGGATATTAGGTTGTTGATTGGAATTCTCAAAATATAGAATTTGCTGCATTGGCTGATCGAGCCAAGAAGGCTGAGGAACTTGGTAATGAAAGAAAGAAAGCAAAAAGAGAAGCTCGAGTTGCGAGCAAGAGGTCCAGTGGAAAAACGCTTTCATTTTCCACGAAGAAAGCAATGAGTCAGCAAGAACGCTCCACTTCATCGGTAGGATATTCGGGTAGAGTAAGAGGTTCTAAACGACAGAGTCAGAAGTCCTCCTCCCCAAAGGCGACTAGTGTGGGGAGTGTAGATGATCAAAAGCCGAAGTGTAAGAGCTGTAACAAATTTCACTTCGGAGAGTACCGAATGAAGAGCGACGCTTGTTTCCGATGTGGTTCTTTTGACCACTTCCTCAGAGACTGCCCAGAAAGAAATGAATGGGAAGTGGGAACAACCCTGAAATCAAGTACTCCTGTTTCACGTGGTAAACCTCCGAGACATCCGGGGAATGTTAGTGGTAGTCAAGCTACGTCTAAGAATGCTGTAAAATCTGAGGCTCGAGCTCCGGCAAGGACGTATGTGATACACGCTTGAGATGAAGCCTCTGCTCCCGATGTCATCACGAGTACTTTTTCCCTTTTCAATACGTGTGTTATTGCTTTAATTGACCCAGGGTCGACGCATTCATACATATACATGAGATTGATATCTAGGATGAATTTACCGGTTGAACCTACAGAATTTAGTATTAAAGTGTCGAACCCACTAGGTAGATCTGTGATGGTTGATAAAATCTGTAAGAATTGTCCTTTGACGATTTAGGGTCATTGTAACACCCCTAACCCGTATCCGATCACCAATATGGGTTAAGGAATATTACCAAAAAAGCATGAAATTTCTTTTGACTATATTTGAAAGAGTCATCAAAGGTTATTGGATACATTGATCAATTTTTAAGTTCAATTTACGATAAAACATTTAAAAACATAAGTCTAATATCAACCACACATTTACATTAACTAAGTGAAACACATATAATAACTTAATAAACCATTTTCGCATGGTTATACATATATATACATCACCAAAAGATACTTATTTAACATCAAAAGTCAATCCTATACATGCCATTTTCAAAGTTCAGCTATAAGAGTACCGATTAAGCTTAGATAGTGTGAACGACTTCGACTTTAGGAATCTCGAGACCGTAGCTAACGAACGAGATCTATAAAACAGAGGATTAAGGGCAGCAAATTAAGCATTTCGATGCTTAGTAAGATTTAAGTAATAAAATCATTAAAAATTATAACATAGTAATTATAAGGCAAATCATCTTTTTAACCAAATGTAACCAAAATTGAATATACCACTATTGTTCATACACATCATCTTAAACTTTCCTTAAACACGAATTCGCATCATGCAGACAATCAAATTCGATTACAAGGCTAGATAAATACATATACTCAAAATCACACATTCATGTTACTTCACATTTCAACCAATATACTTACATGCTCATAGTCAATCTTAACTTAATTTCACTTAAACCAAGATTCATATATTCCGAATAAGCTATAGACTTCCACAACCCTAGGAAATGGCCGAAAGAGTACTATTTAATTGAATAATCACAATTTGTACTGAATCAAAAATTTTTATATATATATATACGGTACAACCTGATCCTCTTAGGGTTGTAAGTACATTAATTGAATTTAGTATGGCAAGATCGCACATTTCACCCTAATACATTCGGGATTTAAATTCAATACCAGCACAAGCCTGCGAGAATTTACCTCGGATATATTCCAGCATTTAACCTGCAGACCTTAAGTCCGGATATTTTCCAGCACATAGCCTGCGGACTTTAAGTCCGGATATTTTCCAGCACATAGCCTGCGGACTTTAAGTTCGGATATTTTCCAGCATATAGCCTACGGACTTTAAAGTCCAGATATTTTCCAGCACTGAGTATCATGCATATTTATTTGCAAAAGAATTCAATTCATATAATATTTCACAATCCTAGTTCATATACTTATTCGAATAATGATATAACATGGACACCAAATCATTAATTTTTGGCACAGTGATACACCTAAGAATATATGTCCATCTTACTTCCCAAATCTAACTTCCTAAAACTATTCGGCTTAAAGCCTTAAGCATGATTTATTCATCATATAACTATATTCAAAAGAATCAAATAATCATAGTACAAATTACCATTCATATATCAAGACATTATCAATTATGTATTAAATGAGACTATTCGAACATACCTCGATCTATCCGAAATGTTGTAGATTGGCTATTCTATTGCTTTCTCTTTTCCCTTATCCAACTTCGATCCCCCTTGCTCTTTAGCTTAATAATGCAAACAGATTTGTTTAATATCTTAACCAGTATTGTCTACTTATTATTCACATTCGGCAATCACATAATGAATTTAATATGCATTATAATTTATAAATATGCCATGATTCAATTTTTTTTATACTTATTTGTAATTGAAAATGGCAAGAACTTATCAAGCCATGATAGTCACTTATAACTCAAACTCAAAATGGTCATATAACCCTAATAGCCAATCATTCAACTTATACTAGTTTCGCATACGCAAGCAAAACTCACATAGCTTATCTCGTTTCCTTATACACTAGTTTAACCGATACGATTATTACTAAATAAATTACATACGTATAACACTACTCATTTACATATACAACAACTATCAAAATTTTCACTTCTTAGCTAATGTCGAATGCTTATATAAGCCCTAAGTCATCTTTACACATTTATCAACTTTCTAATTCAACTTAATACCAAAAATTAATGTCATTTAAATAATCAACATCAATACATTGGTTCAAAAGGATTTAGCCGAATACCTCACTTAACTAAAAATTCCTCACAAAACACTAATAGCCATCTCAATTTCATACTTAATATCTCTTATAAAAAAGTTTATCAAAATCCAATAAGAAATACATTGATCTCCATGATCGAATTTGCATTTCATCAATATAGTCACTTGCCATAAAACATTTAAGCCACAATTATTTAATTTTTTTTTACCTAGCTTAGACTTAGATTAATAATTATCTAAATCATTTAAAACATTCAACATAACTATTATTTAATTAAGCACATATTCGGCAAGGAAAAATGGTAATTTAGCAAACCTTAGTTTAACAAATAATTTGTTTATAACACATTTATAGCATTCTTTTCATTCCATCAATTCAAAACACATACATTACTCAAATATAACTAAGTTCATATTCGGCCATAGCATCCAACATGATAGCCGACTCCTCCCACTTAGTATCTAATGCACACATAAGATCATTTGTTTAGTTCAAACACCCATCCACCAAGATTCATCCAAATTAACATGAAACAACAACCAAATTCTCTATTAACTACTATGGCCGAAAGTTCTATTCATTCCCAAAATAAAAATTTAACATCGGTCAACTAAGGAACTTGGTAACTAACTCAAAATTAACTAAAATTTCAAGAATTAACATAACCTTCTTACCTTAATTTAAGCCTAGGATGACCGAATGGTGTTTCTCCCTTATTCTTCCTTCACATTTGGCTTAGAAGAAACAAAGATGAACACTTTGTTTTCTTCACCCATTTTCCCCTTTTTTTATTATTATTCTATAATAATAAGTCATTTAATTAATAGTCTCTACATATATTTTATATAAAAGCTTCATCATGGCCGGCCACTAAAAATAAAAAGGGATATTTGACATGCAAGTCCAACCTTCTTGTAACATGAATTAATAGGCCACTTTAAAATTAATCTATCACATTTCAAAATTGTCTCATATAAGTCCTATTTACTAAATTTCACATACAAATGAAATAATTAAAGCATGAAACTTTCACACATGCATGTACACATACAATAAACATAGTATATAACGGTTAATTATTTTTATGACTCAGTTTTGTGGTCCCGAAACCACTTTCCGACTAGGGTCACATTAGGGATGTCACAGTCATTGTTTTCTGGCTAACCTTATGTTGTTACCATTTGACGAATTTGATGTAATACTTGGTCTGGATTGGTTAGCCTTGCATGATGTAATAGTAAACTGTAGTAATAAGTATATTGAGTTGAAGTGCTCGAATGGTGAGATTTTACGGGTTGATTCAAGAGAATTGAGTACATCGCCAATGGTAATCACGGCAATGGTTGCCCGGAGATATATGAGAAAAGGGTGTGAAGCCTATCTTGCATTCGTATTGAACACAAAGAAAGCAGAGTTGAAGATTGAGTCTGTGCCGACAGTATGCGAATATCCAGACGTATTCCCGGAAGAATTACCCGGATTACCTTCTAAGAGGAAATAGAATTGGGTATTGAATTGGTGTCAGGGACAACTCCCATTTCTATTGCTTCGTATAGAACGGCACCAACCGAGCTGAAAGAGTTAAAAGAACAGTTACAAGAGTTGACGGATAAAGGCTTTGCAAGGCTGAGTTTTTCACCTTGTGGTGCCCCCGTACTTTTTGTAAAGAAGAAAGATGGTTCGATGAGATTATGTATTGATTATCGACAACTTAATAAGGTAACTATCAAAAATAAGTATCCTTTACCAAGGATTGATGATTTATTTGACCAGTTGAGAGGAGCCACCGTATTCTCCAAGATAGACTTGAGGTCTGGTTATTATCAGCTGCGGGTTAAAGAGTCAAATGTACCTAAGATAGCTTTCAGGACGAGGTACGAACATTATGAGTACCTTGTTATGCCATTTGGGCTGACTAATACACCAGCCGTATTCATGGATCTTATGAATAGGATCTTTCGGCCATATTCGGATAAGTTCGTTGTGGTGTTCATTGACGACATTTTAATTTACTCTAAAGATGAGACCAAGCACGCAAAGCACTTGAGGATTGTATTGCAAACTTTGCGAGAAAAATAGTTGTATGCTAAGTTTAGCAAGAGTGAGTTTCGGCTCCTAGAAGTTGGATTTTTGGGTCACATTATTTTGGGTGAAGGCATCCGAGTTGATCTAAGTAAGATCTCTGCTATTATAGAATGGAATCCGCCTAGAAATGTAACTGAGGTTAGAAGCTTTTTGGGCTTAGTCGGTTATTATCAAAGGTTTGTGAAGGGATTCTCTGTGATAGCAACTCCAATGACGAAATTGCTTCAGAAAGATGTTAAATTCGAATGGACAAAGAAATGTCAGCAGAGTTTCAAGAAGTTGAAGATATTGCTGACTGAAGCCCCTGTTTTAATATTTCCTGAGCCTGGAAAGGAATTTGTGATCTACAATTATGCATCCTTGAATGGATTAGGTTGTGTGCTTATGCAAGATGGCAAGGTGATAGCCTATGCTTCACGACAGTTAAAGCCGCACGAGAAGAATTATCTGACACACGACCTAGAGCTTGCCACCATTGTTTTTGCTTTGAAGATTTGGAGACATTATTTATATGGCGAGCCCTGTCGTATTTTCACAGATCACAAAAGTTTGAAATACTTGATGACTCAAAAATAATTAAATCTGAGACAGCGGAGATGGTTATAACTAATTAAAGACTACGATTTGGTTATTGATCATCACCCGGGAAAGGCGAATATAGTCGCCGATGCGTTGACTAGGAAGTCTTTGTCTGCACTAAAGGCCATGGATGCTCATCTGGCATTGCTTGATGATGGTTTGGTCTTGGCAGAGATAGAAGCTAGACCGACATTCCTTCAAGAAATTCATAGTGCTCAGTACAATGACAGTGAATTACAGGCAAAAAGGACTCAATGTGAGTCAGGTATTGAGTCTGATTTTTGAATTGGTTCTGATGGATGTTTGATGTTCAGAGATAGGGTTTGTGTACCCAAGAGTAGAGAGCTTATTCAGAGAATTTTGCAAGAAGCGCATAGTAGCCGCTTGTCAATTCACCCGGGAAGTACCAAGATGTACAACGATTTGAAAAAGATATACTAATGGAACGGCATGAAAAAGGATATTTTTGAATTTGTATCGAAATGCCTAGTATGTCAGCAAGTGAAAGCTGAACATCAAGTACCTTTAGGTTTGCTACAACCTATAATGGTTCCTGAACTGAAATGGGACAGAATCACCATGGATTTTGTAACAAGATTGCCTTTGACTCCGAAAAAGAAAGATTCCATATGGGTTGTAGTGGATAAAATGACGAAGTTGGCTCATTTTATTCCAGTAAGAACAGATTTCTCCCTTGATAGATTAGCTGACTTGTACATTTCTGAGATAGTGAGACTACACAGAGTACCGCTGTCGATCATTTCAGATAAAGACCCGAGGTTTACTTCGAGATTTTAGAAGATATTACAAGAAGCCTTGGGTACGAAATTGAGTTTTAGTATAGCTTTTCATCCTCAAACATATGGTCAGTCTGAGAGAATGATTCAGATTCTCGAGGATATGTTGCGTTCTTGTATCATCGAATTTCAAGGTAGCTAGGAAAATTATTTACCGTTGGTAGAATTTGCCTATAACAATAGCTTTCAAACGAGTTTGAAAATGGCACCTTATGAGGTCTTGTATGGCAAAAAGTGCAGAACTCCATTGTACTAGACAGAACTCAAGGAAAATCAGATTCATGGAGTTGATGTGATCAAAAAGACCGAAGAGAAGGTTAAAGTGATACGCGACTGTCTAAAACCAGCGTCGAATAGGTAAAAGTCATATGCTGATCTGAAAAGAAAAGAAATCGAGTTCTAATCTGGAGATAAAGTATTCTTGAAAGTGTCTCCATGGAAAAAGGTGTTAAGATTTGGTCGAAAAGGCAAACTGAGTCCGCGATTTATCGGACCGTACCAGATCACAGAAAGAGTTGGACCTTTAGCTTATCATTTAGCATTACCTCCTAAGTTAGAGAAGATTCATGACGTATTTCATGTACCTATGTTAAGAAGGTACCGATCAGACCCCTCTCATGTAATTTCACCGACGGAGATTGAAATTAGACCGGACATGACCTATGGTGAGGAACCGGTTAAGATATTGGCTCGTGAAGTTAAACAATTGAGAAACAAAAATGTGGCTCTAATAAAAGTTCTATGGCATCGACATGGCGTGGAAGAAGCTACATGGGAGCCGGAAGAAACCATGAGAAGTCAAAATCTGAACTTGTTTCCTAGTAAGACTTTCGAGGACGAAAGTCCCTAAGGGGGGAAGAAATGTAACATCCCAAAATAGGGCCTAGTTAGAATAGTGGTTTTGGGACCACAAATCCGACGTTAAAATATTTATTTTATGAATGCTATGAGGTTTAGAATATGAGGATATGTTTACATTAGAGTTTCATGAAGGAATTTTAAGTATAAGATGTTCAATTGGGAATTAGGGACCAAATTGAATAAATTTCAAAACATAGGTTTTAGAAGCAATTTATATGAAATTGCTTTGGATTATGAATTAGAGGTCCTTAAATAGTAATTTGACCAAGTTCTAGAAATTTGGACAAAAATGGGCTTGCATGGATGAATTTTTAAAAAAAGGGGTTTGAGGGTATTTTGGTCATTTGCCATTTTAATGAATTAAAAAGGGGAAAAATAAGCAAAAATCAGCCATCTTCTTCCCCATAGCTGCCGAAATTTTAAGCCCTTCATAGCTAGGGTTTCTTCAATTTTCAAGCTCAATAGTAAGTGCTCTCAAGCCCCGTTTTTAATGTTCTTTGTATTTTTTAGATCCCGGTAGCTTGTCCTTTTCATTTCTACCCATATTTCATGCTAGGGCTCCTGTTTAAAAATTTACCCATGCATGGCATGCTTGTATTTTGATGGTTTATGGAGGAAAATGAAAGGATGATGTATGTTAAACATCTTTTTCTAGGTGATTTTCATGAAAAACCCTTATAGGGACCATTTTGTGAAAGTTATAAAATGTGTGTGGTAGGAATGTGAAACCAATGGAAAATGTGAGTTACCATAGGAGAGAAAAATGTTTGGGTACGCTTAGGTAAGGTAGAAATTGCATGAGTTTCATTATACGAGCCTAGGGACTAAATCGTAAAAACGTGAAAGGCAAGGGGCAAAATGGTCATTTTGACCGGGGGTGGAATTTAGACTTGAAATGGATAAAATTAATGGTTAATAATCTATTCCTATTGTTATAGACCCAAAGGAACAAATTTCAGAGGTCAATCGAGGAAAACAGAAGGTTTCGGAGTGACCGAAACATAAGACGAAACGAACACCAGGTAAGTTCGGATAACTTAAAGTAAACACATAATATGCTTAATTATATACATTAATAAATGTATGATGAATTGCATTTTTTTCAAAATATTTAAATGTGTGAAATACAATTGGATAATGAATTGATGATAAATGTGTCGGTTGAGGTTAAATGGGAAATCCAATGGATGAACCATGATTTATATGAAAAATGAGATGTTGCGTGTGTTGCAGTAAGGGTTTAGCCCAAGATGGGTAATTCGTTGATCTCATTTCTGAAAAGGATCTAGCCCGGACGGGTGTTCCTTCTAAATGATTGAGCCTCCCGAAGAATAAGAGTGCATTGTGGATTTAGCCCGGACGAGTAATCCAAATAGGGTTTGAATTTAGCCTGGATTGGTAATTCAGATCCTAGCTCACTAAGAATGTTTATCATGAATGGGATTTAGCCTGGACTGGTAATCCCGGTATCACTTTATGAGTTTCTGAATGGGGGATTTAGCCTGGACTGGTAATCCCGCCATAAGAATGTGAGGTTCATGGGAGTGCATACCTAATATGATCATTCATACGAATTGACTGTTAATGGGTATTTCATCGAGATTTCCTATAAACTCAACGAGGCTAATATGATATACATGTGTAAGATGAAATGTGAAATGATGAGCTTATCTAAGTTAAATTCCATGGTATTGTTGATACATATATATATATATATATATATATCTAACTCATTGATTGAGTGTATGATTAGGAAAAACATTTCATGCTAATTGAGTTTACTAACCAAATATGTTTGAATGCTAAATTACCTGGTAAGTTTACCTTTCCGGTTATGCGAGCTTACTAAGCATGTAAATGCTTACTCCTCTCTTTTCCCTACTTTTCAGAGCCCGGGAACTCATAAAGCTTGGAGGACGGTTGGAGATTACAAAACACTATCAACTAGGTTCGCTTTGGAAAATGAATACTTTCATTTTGTTAATTGGCATGTATAGGTGTTTTTGAGTTATTTTATTAAATGCCAATTGGCTAACCAATGTAAAGGCTTGGATGTCTCGTTTATACATTTTGTAATGACCATGATATATGATTTTTCGAGTGTGGTATGTTATCCCACCAATCATGCTAGATAAGTTGATGAATGCTTATGAATGTACTATAATATAGACATATTTATAAAATGTGACCAATTCATCGGAATTGGGAGGATCATAATTGGCAATGAGTAAATAATGAGCCAAATCCAATGTTAAGGCAAATACTGCTATCATTCCTCAAACTACTAAGGAATATTATGGCATGTACAAACCAATGATATGAGGTTTCCATGCAATAAGGTTTTATGAAGTCAATTCATAAGTATTAAGTGAATATTACTTGTTAATTGATATCTAATAGGTATGAGGGTGTAAAAAAGGTGACTAAGGGCCTGGAAAATAGCCTAATAGGGTACATATGGTAGGACACACGGGCATTTGTCTTGGCCGTGTGTAACACACCGGCCACTCACATGGGTGTGTGGTATGGCCGTGTGTAATATCCCGAATTAGGGCCTAATCGGAATAGTGGTTTCGTGACCACAAATCCGAGATAGAAATAATTATTTTATAATTATTTTGAGGTTTATGATATGATTACATGATTGTGTGAAAATTTCGTGAAGAAATTCTATGCCTAAAGTGTTTAAATTGAAAGTAGGGACTAAATCGAATAAGTTGCAAAATTTGCATTCTAGAAGTTTTTACTATGAAATTGCATTGAAATATTAATTAGGAGGTCTTAAATAGCAATTTGACTAATTTAAGTTCATGGACCAAATTAGGACATGGAAGGAATTTTTGGAAAGTTTAGTAGTAAGGGCATTTTGGTCATTTAGTTATTAAAATGAATTAAAAACAAAATTAAAAGCCAATTTTTGTCCATCTTCTTCATTAGGCCGAAATTTCAAGGGTTCTCCATAGCTAGGGTTTGTTTCAAGCTTCCAAGCTCCATAGTAAGTGATTCCAAGCCCCGTTTTTAATGTTCTTTACGTTTTTGAGATCCCGATAACTCGATTAAGCTTATGTTAGCAATAATTTAACCTAGGGTTTATATTTGGAAAAATACCCATAGGTGAAATTTGTGTATTTGGATGTTTTATGATAGAATATGAAGTTTTAAATTATGTTAGACAACTTGTACTACTTGATTTTAAGCAAAAACGAGTAAAAGGGCTTAATCGGTAAAAATACCTAATAGTCACAAGTACATGATAGAGTGAGAATTTGATGTTGCCATAGAAGAGAAAAGTGATCAGCATGTTGTAAAACATAAGAATAAGGAATAAAGTTTAATCCCGAGCCTAGGGACAAAAATGTAAATATGTAAAAGTTTAGGGTAAAATTGTAATTTTGCCAAAATTTGAGTTAAGGATTAATTTGATAATGTGAGTATTAAATAAGCTAAATGTGTTATTTTAGATCAAGAAAGACGTGGAATCGACCTCAATCGAGGAAAAGAAAAGATTGTGGACTAAATTGCAAAATCTTTGTATTTTGGTACCAAGGTAAGTTCATGTGTAAATAATGTTGTATAATTGTTTTTTTTAAATTATTGATGTTAATTATATGATATGCTGATTTTTATCATGAAATATATGCTTTGTGGTTATTTTCGAGTAAAATACAAATTATTTGTATTATTTGTTAAATATAAAGTGTTACCGAGTATTGGTTTCGGTATTTTACGGAAGATGGCAAGGATATGTGTTCGAGGAAGATCCCGTTTGAACCTTAGGAATAGATTAGGATACAAGTGACATGTCACTAGGATGGTTGAGCATCCGAACTCGTTGAGTTGAGTCCAGGAGTTCACTTATGGATGCGAATGTCAGAACTCGTTGAGTTGAGTCCGAGTTCGTGAGATGTAACTAGGCATCGAGCTCGTTGATTTGAGTGCGAGTTCACTTATGGATGCGAACGCCCGAGCTCGTTGAGTTGAGTCCGAGTTCGCTTATGGGCGGGTTACATGATTGCTTGATTGCATATATGGCACTTATGTGCAAGTTATCCATGTATCCGAATTATATTCCGATGTGTTCAACGGGTAAAGTTATACTCTAATGGAGGAATATTCGAGATGTAAAGAGACGTATTGGTAAGTGATGTGAAATGGATATTTTGGACAGGTATGTATTTAACCCTCGGGTTGAGTATTGATACAATCACGATAAGGTAATAAGATGATGAAAAATGATTAGAAATGTGATATGTGTTTTAGTGATGCATGCTAATGTTGATTGGTATGACCGTTTGTTATGTTACTTATTATTTGCATATGAACTTACTAAGCATTTATGCTTACTCCCTCCTTCTTACTCATTGTAGTTTCGGACAAGCCAGCTCAGGAATCGGGATAGGTCGAAGGCTCAATCACACTATCCGGAAGACTTTTGGTAAATGGCTTGTAAATTTAAGTATGGCATGTGTAGCAATGTACCTATTTTGTGTAAATGATCTTATGATATGGTGATGGAATGGTTGAGAAAATGTTTGATAATGATAAATTATGAAAATGGTTAGTTTAGATTATGTTTGATGTTAAGGAAAATTATTAAGATACTTAGTGCATAAAAACTCATAAAAGGGATGAAATTTGCCATAAACAGAATACTGCAGCAACACTGACACAAGTTTGAAAATTTACTAAAAATCATAGAAATTTAATTTGGTGATGGAGTACATATCAAATTGAAGCTTATTATGTCTAGTTTCGCATGAAACAAATGAAAGAGGTAAATGAATTATATGTTAAAAGATATTTGAATTTTAGTGAAACAGGGTCATAGCAGTTTCTGAATCCCCTGTTCCAACTTTATAAATTCACCAAAAATTGTAAAGATATAATTAGGTGGTGTATTTTATATCCTCAGAATCCTGTTGAGTCTTGTTTTAGTAGAAATAAACCTCATAGTTATATGAATTTTTTACAGAGAGAAATGTGGTTCGTAGTAAACAGAGGTCAAACCAGTCAAGTCCTGAAACAGGGGTAACTTTAACTAATAAACTGTACTAATTGGCTCAACCAAAAATTCTAAAAAAAAATTAGTAGATAGGTATATGAGTCTAGATTCAAGGAAAATTTACGGATATTAATTTCGAGTTTTGTAACTCGAGATATGATTTTTCTTGTGACTGTGATGCAAGTAGCTTAAAAGCTGTGAATGTAGAAACAAATAATCCAAAGTTCTAAAAATGTTAAATTAAGCTTAGTAACACCTCATACTTGACTCCGGCGACGGTCTCGGGCATGGGGGCATTACACCGTGCGTCCCCTGCACCTAAAATTTTAAGTTAGCATCAAGCACGGGCTAGAGACACGGGCGTGTGTCTTGGCCATGTTATTTTAACAGATTGCTCAAGTCATGGGCACGAGGTGAACCCACGGGAGTGTGCCATGGCCGTGTCAATAAGTCAGTGTTGTCCATGGTTTAGGGGCATGGGCGTGTTTCCCTACCCACGGGCATGTGGGGTATTATTCAAAGAATTCATGCCGAATGTCTGACATTGTTCTAATTTATTCCTGGTATTAAGCAAAGGCCTCGTAGGCCCATGCTAATAAATTGATTTAAGGTTGAAACGAAATTTTATGACCCGTATTTTCTGGTTCTGCCTACATATCTGTCTGGTAACGCCTTTTACTTGTCCCCGGGCATGGGTACGTGTAAGGGGTGTTACATAGCATATAGGCATATTGATGAATGAGTTGGGATAGTATATTTGGAATAAGTAAGCAAATATGTGTTTTGATCATCATGGTAAATTTGAATGCTAAGAGATATGTGATATTATGACTTGTTTAAAACTTGGTTTTGGATTGATTTGAATGTTTTATATTTATATTGGCTTGTGAATGTGTTAAAGTGTTCATGTAGGTGGAAGATAAATTTGGGTGAGAAATGTGGCCTTAAAAATGGCCTATTTTCGTCCACACAGGCATAGACACGAGCGTGTCTCTTGGCCGTGTATGGCACACGACCTAGCATGTGGGCGTGTGGTTCGGCTATGTGTCCCCTGCATCTTTAAAATTACAAAACATAATACCCAAAAATTTTCACACGACCATGTGACTTAGCCATGTGACCCTTGCACCTATTTAGTGCAAGTCAGTATGCTCACACAGCCTAGTACACGGGCGTGTGGCTTGGCCGCGTGACACAAGTTAGTGAGCACCCTAATTTGGACACGGGCTGGGACACGGTCGTGTGTCACTATTTCGAATACCTACACGGCCTGAGACACGGGTGTGTCTCTTAACCGTGTGAGACACACGACCTAGCCACACGGGCGTGTGTCCCCTGCACCTTGGAAAAATTTTGATATTTTGCGAAAAATTCTTTGAGTACTCGGTTTAGTCCCGACTTATTTCTAATGCATAATTTGGGCCTCGAGGGTTCGTATAAGGGACAATATGATTGTATATGATTGATTTTTGATGTGAATGCTAAACAAAATGAAATGTTTGTATTTAATCCGTAAATTCTAGTAATGCTCCGTAACCCTATTTTAGTGACGGATATGGGTTAGGGGTGTTACAAGTTGGTTGACCAAAACGAAAGCGCAAACATGATACGGATTGTATAGTTAAATGTTGTTAGAAATTTAGTGCTTGGTGACTAAAATGAAAATGTTCTAAAAGTTGGATGATGAAATTGTAAAAATTTCATTTTGAGCGACTAAAATGAAAGCACTTTACAAATATTGTATAACTTTTGATTTATATTAATTTTGTTACTATTTTAGAGGCATTTGCTTCCTAAGTTAAAACTATATTAGTGTTATTTAAGTATGAATTGTTAATGTATTTTCAATTTGTTGGGAAATATATTTATTTTAATATTTTTAATATATTTCATATAATATATTTTTATATAAAAATTTTAATACGAGCAAATTAAGTTGAGATCGAATTTAACATTTTTTTATCTAAATTGAATTTAAATAAAATTTCAAGTACATTTATTGGGTCGATCGAATCCAAACCTGAGAAATAAGTATAAAATTTTAAATTAGCCCGACCCCAACCTCTTCTGGCACCGGCCTTGATGAGTTCTACACACAATATAATTACAAATGAAAAACGTAGAATTATAGATTTCGTGACCCTTTTGTATTCTGTACATGCGTTCACGCTTTTCCCAACAAACTTGAATAGTTTAAGCCCCTTAGTGCTCGCCCTTATTTTATCACCTACAGAACTATCCTCACAGTCTCCCCACTCTCAAACTCTCACCTCCAAAGACCAAATCAAACATGGAAACCTGGTTCATCATCTTCATCACCATCACTGTTTCTCTTCTTCTTCGAGCTCTTTTCAACCTCCTCTCTTTCACCTCTAAAACACCTTCCCAGACTCTACCTCCTGGCCCTGCCAACTTTCCCATTATCACCAACATCCTATGGCTCAGGCGAACCTTTTCCGAGCTTGAACCAATCCTACGGAACCTCCACAAAAAGCTTGGTCCAATGGTCACTCTCAATCTTCTTTCTCGCCCCACCATTTTCGTCTCTGACCGTTCCCTTACCTACCAGGCCTTAATCCAAAACGGTGCTTTATTCGCTGACCGCCCTGAAGCTCCGACTATCGGAAAGATTATAAGCTGCAATCAACATAATATAAATTCAGCTTCCTATGGTCCGACTTGGAGACTTTTGAGGCGTAACCTTACTGCTGAAATCCTCCATCCTTCTCGTATCAAATCATACTCTCATGCTCGAAAATGGGTTCTTCAGATTCTGTTAGATTCTCTAATGTCAAGCTCGAAAACTGGGGAACCGGTTCGTGTGCTTGATAATTTTCAATATGCTATGTTCTGCTTATTAGTTCTGATGTGTTTCGGTGACAAGCTTAATCAAGAAGAGATTAAAGAGATCGAAACTGTGCAGCGGCGTTTGCTTTTAGACTTGGGTGGAAGATTCAACATACTCAATTTGTGGCCTAAGGTGACAAGGGTATTGCTTCAGAAACGTTGGAAGGAGTTCTACAAGGCCCTTGAGAAACAAGAGAGAGTGCTGGTCCGTTTGATAAGAGCACGAAAGAAAGCAAACGACGAGAGGTCACTGAACAAGAATGGACTGAATGACGGACATATTTTGGCGTATGTGGATACATTGCTTGATCTTCAACTTCCGGAGGAAAAGCGGAAGCTTACAGAAAAGGAAATTGTTAGCTTGAGTTCTGAGTTTCTCAATGGTGGAACAGATACTACTTCCACTGCTTTGCAGTGGATTATGGCAAATATGGTGAAATATCCACATGTTCAGGAGAAACTGTTCATGGAGATTAAAGGGGTAGTGGGAAAAGGAGAGAGAGAGGTGAAGGAAGATGATTTGCAGAAGATGCCATATTTGAAGGCGGTTATCTTGGAAGGGCTAAGAAGGCATCCACCAGGTCATTTTCTTTTGCCTCATACAGTGAGAGAAGATACAGTTCTGGGAGGGCATTTGGTGCCCAAGAATGCCACCATTAATTTCCTTGTAGCAGAAATGGGGTGGGACACTAAAGTATGGGAGGATCCAATGGCATTTAAGCCTGAGAGATTCCTAAGCAATAATAAGAGTGGGGAAGTAGTATTTGATATTACGGGAAGTAGGGAAATCAAGATGATGCCATTTGGGGTTGGAAGGAGGATTTGCCCTGGACTTACCTTGGCCATACTTCATCTAGAGTATTTTGTGGCAAACTTGGTCTTCAACTTCCAATGGAAAGCCATGGATGGAGATGATGTGAGCTTGGAGGAGAAGCAGGAGTTCACTGTGGTGATGAAAACTCCATTGCGGGCCTACATATATCCTAGGAAAACTTAAGAAACCACTGGTATTTTATCAGGATTTATTTATATAAATAATTTATCCTTCAGGGCATTGTCAAGCTTAGATAAGCTTTTATTTAAACCAAAATGATATTACAGCTGGATATATAGTAACAACTTTCTTCTAGAGTTGTACCAAAAACCTTTATTAATTACGCATATGTAACTAAGGCCTGAAATTCTAGTGGCTATACATTAATGTATTCAAGAATGGAAATTAAACCTGATGTTTTGGGCTTATTAAGAGTTTTTTTTTTTTTTTGTCCATGGATTACTCGTAAGTAACGTGTTCTTGGAACTCAGAGGGTTATTAATTTAGGTTAAATTCTATCATTAGTCCCTGTATTATACATAATTTGTAGATTTAGTTTATGTACTTTAGTTTTATTATTTTTAGTCCTATACTTTATAGATTTTAAAATTTTAGTTTTGACCAAACAATGTGTTAAAGATAATAATATTTCATATATAAAGTCATGTTAACTTAACTAATTCCGCGAATTACTTATAAAAAAAAAGTTAGTTAAAGATTTAAAGACTTTTTTGTTTGCTTTTAAGGAAAAAATTTTGAAATCTAAAAGATATAGGGACTAGTAAATGATAATGAACTAAATTTACAATTTTAAGCATAATGCAAGACTAATAGCAAAATTTAACCAAATAACTTTAACTACTTCCATTTAATCAAAACTAAAATTTTAAAATATGAAAAGTACATAAACTAAATTTGACCTCCAGAAGTACTTTGACTAAAATAGACCATATTAAGGTATACAGACTAAATCCGTAACTTATGCAAATTACGTGAGCTTATTGCAAAATTTAACCCTTAATTTATGATTCAATTGTCCATTATTCCTGATTTCCTTGAAAAAGAAAAAGAAATAATTGCCCATTAATTTTAAAGCCAATTTCTTTTCGGCCAAGGGCACCCCGGTAAATTGACAACAACCAATTATTTGTAGTCTTGGAGAGTCCGACAGTAAACCAAGGAGAAAAAAGTGTTTTAGTAGAATTATATAAGGATAATGGCATGAATAGCTCCTCTATTTCAGGGTTTGTTTTAATGTGATACCTAAAGTTTTATTTTGATTATCAACCAATAATAATAGAGTCAGCTTTTTGCCGATGTGGCATGCAAGCCAATCAGAATAGGACAGGTGTCACTTTTTTTTACTATTGAATAGGTTGACATTATTTCTAATCAAATTGCCCTTTGTTTCTTTTATCAAAATTTAATTTAAAAAAACTTATATTTTATACAAAAAAAAAAACCTTTTTCCTTTTTAAAAAATTTCTTTCCTTTTTTTTTCTCTCTTCTCCTCCCATCAAAACCTTAGCTGCTGCTCTGTCTGACCTTCGATCAACAGGATTTTCATGTCGACTTGAAGCTTTTTCCTCTCTTCCTGATTTACCAGAAATAGCCTTGAAAGAAGGAATCGTTCGATTTTGGAAATAAGATTATCATTGGAGTATTCATTATTTGTTTTAAGAAAACACGACAATGCAACAGAGAGAATCAACGGTGGAGAAGGAGAGCTTGATTTTGACATCATAATAGATTTGGTGGCGGTTCCAAAAGTTTGTAAACCACTAAGGAAATTTGTTAGAGAACATGTATAGAAAAATGAGAAGAATGATGATCTTTTTAGGGATTGAGAAATATTAAATTGAACAATGAAAAATCTAACCATGCTGGACCTTTAGAGTTGGACTTTCATCTAACATTCTTTTTTTTTTTTTTTTTTTTTTTTTTTTTTGTTATCGAAGATAGAGTTTCTGACTATTATGAAAAAAAATGCAGATTTAGAGAAGGGAGAATTCTTTGTGGGTTACTTGAGCGATAACATTTGTTAAAAGATAGTGAATTTGTAGATGATGAAATTTAGAAATTTTGGATCTTTTTTGCATTTTCAATTTCTGGGTTTACTCGAGTGAATGCATTTTGCATAACAACTGTAGCACACGAGTTTTCTTTTAATCTATGATGCTTCTCTTGATTCTTTTATTTTATTAATGTTCATTATCACTTAACGAAGATAATAAACTACGTATAATAAATTTAAAAATATATAAAAAATTATTGAAGTAACTTTTAGTTAATCTTATGGAAATTTTTTTTATTGATTTAGTAATTTTAAAATTTTATTAATAGAATTAATTTATCACATCAATTCCATAAATATTTAAATAATAGTTTAGATTGAATCCATCCAAACCTAATTAAGGTATAATTTATGCTCAACTTCTTTAAACAAGGTTACATGGTCATTGAAGTTATGCTTCTTTCAGGCTACTTTAATATATATATATATATATTAAGATGGCTTGCTTCTGTATCTAACCTATTACTTGCCAACATATATAGTGATATTAGACATATATATATTGTAGGGTATAAAACACAGAGTTAATGCGGATAGCTTACTTAATTGGTAAATATATAATTATTATGTAGTAATTTTAGATAAATAAAAATTAAAATCTTGAGTAAAATTTGAAAGGGTTAAAATTAGAAAAATTTTAAAAATTTTAGATAAATTTTATGTAAAAAAAAATAAAATTATCATAAAGATAAATAAAATTATCATAAATATAAATATTATTCAATTAACATAAATATATTATGAATATCTTATTAAGTGGATGTCCATCATGATAAAGATAAAGTTTTGATATACTTTAAATTCTAATAGTTATTAGAATTAGATCTCTCTTTTTTTTTTTTATACTTCTTATCCCTATAAATAGAGTCGTGAAGTATTGTAATCATCCCTTTTGATCAATAAAGTTCATTCTCTGTTGCTTTCATATTTTCTTTGTTCTTTATTCTCTCCATCTTTCTTTATTTTATAACACGTTATCAGCACGATTCTCAATTTTTTTTCTAAACCCACCTCGTTCTTATTTTTTATTTGCTAACCCATACCTCAATTGTTTATATCTTTTTCTAATCCCCCGTTGAATTACTTTCATTATTTTTCTCACTTAGCATTCAAATTGGTTGATTGGCTACCCAAAAATTGACGAAAAAAGAGGGGTTCAAACCTGTGCAGCGATTTGCTTAAAGTTCTTGGGAGGAATCGAATTTAATTTCTCTATCGACTTAAGGTAATCCTAAATTTTATATAACAAACTATTTTATGCTATTTCCTATTTTTTTCTTAAATACTTTATTATAATTACATTTGACAAATAATATGATTACTATTATTTTACTAATATTTTTTTAGTGTTTTTTTAGTGATTATAATGTCAAATCTTGCCAAACTTGAATTTGCCACCCTAGACATATCAGGCAAAAATTATTTGTCATGGGTCTTAGATGCTAAAATTCACCTAGATGCTAAAGGTCTAGGGAATACGATAGTAGAAAATAAAGAAGCATCTAACCAAGACAAGGTAAAAGTAATGATTTTCATCCATCATCATCTACATGAAGGATAAAAAGTGGAATATCTCATTGTGAAAGACCCTCTTGAGTTGTGTAAAATTTTGAAAGAAAGATTTGACCATCAGAAAACGGTGATCCTCCCTAAAGCTCGTTATGATTGGATGCACTTACGGCTGCAAGATTTTAAGATTGTAAGTGAATACAATTTAGAACTTTTCAAAATTAGTTCTCAACTGAAATTATATAGAGAGAACATAACTGATAATTAGAGAAAACCTTTTCAACCTTCATGCTACTAATGTGCTCCTGCAGCAACAATACTGTGAAAAAGGTTTTAAAAAATATTCTGAATTGATTTCTTGCCTTTTAGTGGCTAAACAAAATAATGAGTTGTTGATGAAAAATCAAGGAATTCGTCCCACTGGTACTGTACCACTCCCTAAAGTGAATGTTGCAGTACATAGTAAATATGGAAATGAAAAATATAAAGGTCGCAATTGTGGTCATGGTCGTGGATGTAGTGGGGGACGTGGTTGAGGACGTACTAGTAACCGCTATCATGGTGTTCATAATACTGGTATTTTTAACCACCAGAAAAGGAATAGCAATGAATTACAAGAAAGAGGTGGTCAAAATAATTCTTCAAAGGTTATTGAGATTTATGTCACCGATGTGGTATGAGGGGACATTGGGCACATACCTATCGTACGCCTGAAAATTTAATGAAACTTTATCAAGCATCTATTAAAGGGAAGAAAAATAATATTGAGACAAATTTTATATCCAAAAATGATGAAATGGAAACAAAAAAGAAGGATGATGTAGTTTATGGCCTTCACCTTAATGTGATAGATTTCTTTGAGAATCATTAGAAGAGTTAGTGTTATTTTAGCATTTTATATTGTTTTTAAGTATGTTTCGTTTTCTTGCATAAGGAATAAGTTGGTGTTATTATGTTATTTTAAATATGTTCATTTTCTTGATTAAAAAAAAGTATTTTATTTATTTACCTATTTTGCAAGTTATACATATTCAATAAATATTTGCAACGTTTCTAATGTTATATTTTATTTATTTTTTCTGAAGAATATGAATGATTAACAAAATTTTGTTGGATCCAAAATCAATGGCGACATATGTCTTGTTGATAGTGCTACAACACATACGATACTCAAAGAGAAAAAATATTTTTCTCATTTAACAATAAGTGATGCTCATATTAATACAATCTCGGGTAGTTCAAAACTTATTGAAGGCTCTGGAAGAGCAATTTTATTATTACCTAAAGGTACAAAACTTGTCATTGATGATGCTTTATTTTCCACTAAGTCTCAAAGAAATTTATTGAGTTTTAAAGATATTCGTATTAATGGATACTAAATTGAGACTATGAATGAGAAAAATATTGAACATCTATATTATAAATGTTGAATGTGGAAAGAAATGTGTTTTGGAAAGATTACCTACTTTTTCATCAGGTTTATATTATACACATATTAGTGCAATTGAGGCACATGTTACTACAAACCAGAAGTTTGTAGAACCACATACTTTTACGATTTGGCAGGACTGGTTAGGCCATCTCGGATCTATTATGATACGAAAAATAATTGAGAATTCAATTGGGCACCCAATAAAGAACCATAAGATTCTTGAATTCAAAGATTTCTCTGCGATGCTTGTTATCAAGGTAAACTGATTATTAGAACATCACCAGCTAAAGTCGGGATTGAATCTCCCGCATTTCTAAAATGTATTCAAGGTGATATATGTGGGCCTATTCATCCACCATGTGGACCATTTAGATATTTTGTGGTATTAATAGATACATCTAGTAGATGATCACATGTATGTTTATTATCAACTCGTAACCTGGCGTTTGCGAGACTACTTGCTCAAATAATTCGATTAAGAGCACAATTTCCAGATTATGCAATAAAAACTATCCGTCTTGATAAAGCTAGTGACTTTACATCTCAAGCTTTCAATGATTATTGCATGTCAATTGGGATAAAAGTTGAACATCCTGTAGCTCATGTTCACACACAAAACAGTTTAGCTGAATTGTTTATCAAATGCCTCCAACTAATAGCTAGGCTATTACTTATGTGAACAAAGCTCCCTATTACAGCTTGGGTATACGCTATTTTGTATATAGCAGCACTTATGCGCATCAGGCCAACAAGTTATAATAAATACTCCCCATTACAATTGGCTTTTGGTCAGAAGCCAAATATTTCCCATCTTAGAATTTTTGGATGTGCAGTATATCCAATTGCTCTACCACAAAGAACAAAGATGGGTCCTCAGAGGAGGTTGGGAATATATGTTGGTTATGAATCTCCTTCTATAATTAAATATATTGAACCATTAACTGGAGATTTATTTACTATATGATTTGTTAATTATCACTTTAATGAAACAATATTCCCAATATTAAGGGGAGAGAAAATACAACTGGTAAAAGAAATTACATGGAATGGATCATCATTATCTCAATTAGATCCTCTTACAAGTTAATGTGAATATGAAGTTCAAAGGATCATACATTTGCAAAACATTGCCAATCAACTGTTAGATTCATTTACTGATCTAAAGAGAATTACAAAATCTCACATACTAGCTGAAAATGCTCCAATATGATTTAATATCCCAATAGGGCAAACTGTTAGTGCAAAAGAAAGTAATCCATGCTTGAAGCATGGAAGACCAGTTGGTTCCAAAGATAAAAATCCTCATAAAAGGAAAGGAGCAAATGCTCAAGGTGATTATATTATAGAGACAAATTCCCAAGAAGAGGCAAAAGATATAACTAATTATAATCATAAAACCCCAGAAGGGATCCAGGTACCTAAAAATGATGATAACGAAGAGATCTGGATAAGTTATATTACTTCGAGGAAAAGATGGAACCGAAAAAATATAGTTGTCGACAATAATTTTGCATATAATGTTGCTATTGAAGTAGAAAAAGAAAATGATGATCCTGTGCCTAAATCTATTAATGAATGTAGAAATAGAAAAGATCGGCCAAAATGGAAAGATACAATTCAAGCAGAATTAAATTCACTTTCTAAACTTGAGGTTTTTGGACCTGTAGTCCAAACACCTAAAGGTGTAAAGCCGGTGCAAAAACGAAATGAAAAAAATGAAGTCGTAAGATATAAAGCACGGCTTATAGCACAAGGAATTTCGCAAAGGTTCAGTATTGATTATGAAGAGACATATTTTCCTATGGTGGATGCAATCACGTTTGGATATCTTATTAGTCTGGCAGTACGTGAAAAACTTAACATGCATCTAATGGATGTTGTTACAGCCTATTTGTATGGCACACTTGATAGTGAAATTTATATAAAAATCCATTAAGGATTTAAAATCCTTGAAGGATACGGAAAATTTTTTGATCAGATTAAATAAAAGTTTATATGGATTAAAACAATCTGGACATATGTGGTACAATCGTCTTAGTGAATACTTGTTAAAAGGAGGTTACAAAAACGATCCAATTTGTCCATGTGTCTTTATAAAAAGGTTTGGATCAAATTTTGTAATAATTTTTGTTTATGTTGATGATCTAAATATTATTGGAACTCCTAAAGAGCTCCAAAATACAGTAAATTATTTAAAGAAAGAATTTGAGATGAAAGATCTTGGAAAAACAAAGTTTTTTCTTGGCTTACAAACTGAGCATTTAAAAGATGGAATTCATGTTCATTAATCAACTTATACGAAAAGATATTAAAGAAATTTTACATGGATAAAGCACACCCATTAAGTACTCCGATGATTGTACGATCGTTAGATGTGAATAAAGATTAATTTTGTCCTTACGAGGATGGTAAAGAGTTTCTTGGTCCTGAAGTACCATATTTAAGTGCCATAGGGGCATTAATATATCTTGCAAACAACATAAGGCCTGATATAGCTTTCGCTGTAAGCTTGTTAGCAAGATTTAGTTCTTCTCCAACACGTAGACATTGGAATGGAATTAAACATGTATTTAGATATCTCAGAGGGACTATTGATATGGGGTTATTTTATTCAAATGATTCAAAATACCTATTAGTTGGCTATGTTGATGCTGGATACTTATCAGATCTACATAAAGGTCTATCTCAAATAGGATATTTATTTACATGTGGGGATACTGCCACATCATAGTGTTCAACAAAGCAAACATTAGCTGCTACTTCTTCTAATCATACAGAAATAATTACAATGCATGAGGCAAGTCGAGAGTATGTTTGGCTAAGGTTATTGACCCAACATATCCAAAAGGTATGTAATTTGCCTTTACAGGAAAAGATGCCAACTATCTTATACGAAGATAATGCAGCATGTATAGCTCAATTGAAGGGTGTCTATATCAAAGGTGAAAGAACGAAACATATTTCACCAAAATTATTCTTCACCCATGATCTTGAGAAAAGAGGTGATATAAATGTTCAACAAATTCATTATAGTAAGAATTTAACAGATCTTTTTACTAAGGCATTGCCAACTTCAACATTTGAAATACTACTACACAAGATTAGAATGCGTTGACTCAAAGATGTAATGTAATGTTGCCATAAAGGGGAGTCTAAAAACAATTTGTACTCTTTTCCTTTAATCAAGGCTTTGTCCCATTGGTTTTCCTGGTAAAAGTTTTTAACGAGGCAGCTTGTAATAGAAGATTGTGTACTCTTTTTCCTTTATTAGGTTTTTTGTCCCACAGGGTTTTTCCTAATAAGGTTTTAACGAGGCACATTATCTACCAATGGACATCCAAGTGGGAGTGTTATGAATATCTTATTAAGTGGATGTCCATCATGATAAAGATAAAGTTTTGATATACTTTAAATTCTAATACTTATTAGAATTATATCTCTATTTCTTTTATACTTCTTATCCCTATAAATAGAGACTCTGATGAAGCATTGTAATCATCCCTTTTGATCAATAAAGTTATTCTTTGTTGCTTTCATATTTTCTTTGTTCTCTTCATCTTTCTTTATTTTATAACAAAATAAATATTATTTATCTTAATATTTATGTTTGATATCATTAGATTTTTTAAAATATAATTATAATTTATATTTTATTTTAATTTTATTTTAATTATTTCATTAAATTTAAAAATTATCATAATATATATTATTTAATTTAAAGTTAAGATAACTAGATTTTTTAATTTTTAAAACTTCTAAAAAAATCACTATTTTATTTAGTTCATTTTTAACATATTTTATTCTATATTACTACTTTCAATTTTTTATATGTGGCATCAATATTTTTAAGTTTTTTAGTATTAAATTTAAAATAAATTGTATTTTAATTAATACATACAATCAACATGTGCATCACATGAGAAGGAAACTAATATATATAATATAAAAAGCCACAAAACCACAATATTACGACAAGTGATGCATCTATGTTTTTCATTTTCTCTTTTAAATGCAATTAAATAAATATTTTATTTATATAAGTTAAATTCAATGGATACATTAACCTTTTCAAAATTTTACTTATTTAATTAACTATTTATTTTAAATATATTTTTTAAAATATTTAGTTATAGATAATATATAATTAAAAAAAGTTTATTTCAATTTATATTTATCTAATTAACATAGGATGAGAAAATTATATTTATTTATGTTGGAATACATCCGATTTGAAAACGATTTTCTTGTACAACGAAAAATTAAAATTTTGAAAACCGGCCCGAATTGTGATATTGAGCTGTATACGACATGTGTAGAAAAATAAACAATTTTATAAAACTATTTTAAAGAGTAAGTTTTAACAGCAAGCATATAGTGTCAGTTGTAATATTTATAGTTTCGATGGAACAAGAAAGTATTCCAAGGGGTCGAACTCAAGAGAGGAGGCGATTGAGCAATTCTATAACACCCCAAACCCGACCCGATTCATCGGGTCAAGATTCGGGTGTTACTGCACAAAACTCAAAAATTAAAAACAATTTACAATTACCTATTTCTTGAAACATGTACTGTGGTATTTTAATTAAATACTTATTACAAGAAAACAAAAGATGTGTTTAAAATATATTTGTTTACAACAAACTCGAATCCAACCTTTACGAAATGGAAGTTTATTTATTATAGACTCGAAGGACGTGTTCCTATACTACTCCACAACTCCACTGTATGTATAATAGCCCACTCCGCCACCACTTTGGCATACTCCTAACATTGTACCTTCAAGCGAAGTTTCTTCTTAGATACCTGAAAGGCAATAACAAATCTTGTAAGTATATGAGTACTTAGTTAGCTCATTATGACATTACCTTGATGGATTCTTTGCACTCTTGTATGAACTATTGGATGCCAATTAGTCAACATCATTTATTTTGGCAGATACCACCATAGAACACTATTCTCTTAAACTCCAGTTATTCTGCTCTTGTCATACTCCATCTCCCTTATTCATCCAACTGAGAAATCCTTCCAAATGTTTCATAAATCTCTTGTCCTAGAGTTATTTCTCAACAATACATACCCTCAGAAACCACTTCCAATACTCATTGCCTTAACTTATACTCTTATCTCAAACAGTTGTTCACTGACATTTGTAATGGGCGGAGACATATATTTTTGGAAAATACTTACGTAAAATATAATACAATCAATTCATACTCAAACATACCCTGATTCAGTATCACACACATCTATACTAATAAATAACTACATGGACCATTCTGACGAATTCCATATCAATTTATATTAGAATCTCATAACTCAAGATAACACTAATTCAGATTTAGAATAATTCTGAAAGAAGATTCAATACCCCTCACTTTCCACATTTTCATATCATCATAACAGATACCATTTTTAACACATAAATACACATATATTTTTCATAGAAACCCTTAAGACTTATTCTATAACACCCTTAACCAGTATTCGTCGCTAAAATAGGGTTACAAAGCATTACCAGAGTTTACAATTCAAACGGACAAAAATTTCTAACATTTCATATCATATCAATAAACATATTAAATCCAGTTCAAAACATATAAGTGGTCCCTTATACAAGCCTTCGAGGCCCTAAATACGTGTTAGAAACAAGTCGGGACTAAATCGAAAACTTAGAGAATTTTTCAGAAAATAGTAAAAAATTTCAACACTGCAAGGGTCACACGGCCATGTGGGCATTCAAAATAGGGACAAACGACTATGTCCCAGCCTATGTCCGTGCCCGTGTAACTCTCTGACTTGGTCACACGACCAAGCCACACACCTGTGTGTCAGGCCATGTACCTTTTGAAATAACCTCACTCGCACGTGTTCCAGCCGTGTGCTAGGCCGTGTAACAGCCTGACTTGTAACCCTTTGAAAGCTACAGGGGACACACGACCGTGCCACCTAATCGTGTGTCACATACAGCTGAGAAACACGCCCGTGTCTCTGCCGGTGTGGATGAAAATAGGCAATTTTTCTCACCCATTTTGGCATGTACCTACATGTTATAGCCCATTTTCAGTGAAATCAGAACAGTGGTTCCGACACCACAAGTCTGAAGTTAGAAAATTTATTTTATTATTATTTTATCTCCTACAACATGATAGAAGGACGGTATAAAAATTTCATTAAGAAATTTTACCGTTTACATGCTTAATTTGATAAAAAGGACTAAATCGCATAAAGTGCAAAAGTTGAGTTCTAATAGCTAAAGGTATTAAATAGCTATAGATCTTTAAATTGGAAATCCTTATATGATCATTAGACCATTTAACTTGATAGTAGATGTACATGGTTTGACAATTGTGTAAATATTAACGTTTTTAAAGGTTAATTAAACAATTAGTAAATAAAGTTAATAATAAATGAAACAAATGAAAAAGTCATCATCTTTTACTTGTTTCAACCGAAACTAAAATTAAAGATTAGCCACGAAAGAAGCTTGGTTCGGTCATCTTTATCTTTGCTAAATTGGAATGATTTTTGTCCCGTTTTTCATTATTTTTACGTTTCTGAGATTGTTATAGCTTAATCTAGTTAGCTCGGGGACTAATTTGTAATTTTTTTTAAACTGTTAGGGTTTTACCATTGATTAATATATTTGACTTTTGAATTTTGATGATAGAAGATGAATGGTTGTTGTTAGATAAACAACTTTTGTAAAGGGATTTTTGGTAAAATTGTCAATTAGGGGTTAAACTGAAAAATATGATAAATTCATGGTAAATTTTGTGAAATATCTGGATTGTTATAAGCATGTATAAGAATCGACTAGGCTTAGGTAGGGGTAAAATTGCATGAATTTCATTTTCCGAGCTTAGGGACTAAATTGCAAAGAAATTAGAAGTATAAAGGCAAAATGGTAATTTTGCCAAAAATATGTGTTAAATTAAATTAAATGAGAAATATTTTAAATTGAGTTAAATTTATTTGTATAGATCAAGACAGACCTCGTACGGAGTTAGATCGGGGCAAAGGGAAAATCTCGGATTAATTGCCTCTGTATCTACATATACTCGTCAAGGTAAGTTCGTGTAATTATATATATATAAATTTTATGATTTGTCATAACGAATGTATATCCAACAACGTATGATGATTTTTGAGCCCCGTTTGAACTATAGGAATCCGTAGGATACAAATGACATATCATTAGGGTTACCGATTTGATTGAGGTCCTACATGTGTTGTGGACAAACCATAGCTAGTATAAGCTTTCCAATTTATATCTCGTGAGAGCATCCCAATTTACAACTCGTGAGAGCATACCGATTTATAGCTCGAGAGAGCATATCGATTCACAGCTCGTATGAGCATACATGTACAGGATTTGATGGATTACAGTTTAGCACACTATGTGTGAACTATCCCAAGTATCCAACGATATTCTAAATGGTTTAATGGGCAATCTTCTGTTACGAGATGATATGAGTTCAATACGAACTATTACAGGTATTTACATGAAATACATGGAAATGATTTTACATGATATATAGATACATGATATAGATGTTACATGAATATGGAAACTTGATTAATTATTGAGCTCATCCATGATTATTGATTCATATATGAATTTACATAACTAATGTGGTTGGTGTATATGTGCTTAGGCTTTTGGCCAAGTTGTGTTGGAATATTCTTTGTTACTTACCTATTAGTTGATCAAATGGTAAGTTAAATTCTATGTTATACGAATTTACTAAGCTTAAATGCTTACTCTGTGTTATTTTCCGTGATTATAGTGACTCGGAAGCTCGTTCAAGTTAGAAGCTTGTCGAATCTATGTCACACTATCCATCGACTCTTTTGGTACTTCTGGTTGGTTTAATTTTGGTTATAATGGCATGTATAGGTTATTTTGGCTAATGTTGTTTTATATGTGTTTTGGTTGTTGGAAATAACCATTTGGTTGGTTTGCATTTTGGCCTTGTGTTGGTGGAATGGTATATCTTGATGTGAATATAATTAGCCTTGTAATAGTTGATATGTGACTTGATATGGTTGAATGATGGAAGATAGAAAGGTAGTTGAATGTGCATATTAAATATGTCATATAATTTGTTGTGAATTGGTACTTTGTTGTGGAAGACATATATGTATATTGTTGCAAATGATTAAGTGATTAATTGGTACCATTTGGTGTGTTTTGGTAAGTGAGTAATATGGTAATTTTTGATGCAAATATGCACATATGTTAGTTGATCATTTGGTTATATTGAACACATGGATAGATATGTTTATAAACTGTCATTTGAGGTGCCGAAGAGCATATTGGTTCTATGTGAATATATCATATGCTTAAGGCTTGATTATGCTTGTTTTGGGTTCCTTATTATGGCTTGTTGTTATGCACAATGTTCGGTATAGATTTATGCCTATTTGAGTGAGAAAAAAGGCTTCTGAAATGGCCTATTTTCGTCCATATGAGCAGAGATACGGGCGTGTGTCTCAGCCGTGTGTGACACACAGTCAAGTGACATATCCGTGTGTCCCCTATAGTTTTTAAAGGGTTGCAAGTCAGGTTATTACACGGCCTAGCACATGGCCTGGCACATAGACGTATAAGGTTACTTCGATAGGTACACGACCTAGCAGATAGTCGTGTGTCCCTATTTTGAATGCCCACATGGCCTAAGACAAGGGCGTGTCTCTTGGCCGTGTGACCCCTGCAGCTTTGAAATTTTTTAATGTTTTCCAAAAAGTTCTATGAGTTCCCGATTTAGTCCCGACTTGTTTCTAATGTGTATTTTGGGCTTCAAGGGCTCGCATGAAGGACAATATGTATGTTTGTACTTGGTTTTAATGTGTTCATTGATATGTTATGGAATGTTTGAAATTCTGTTCGTTTGTACTATCAACTCTGTTGATATTCTATAACCCTATTTTGGTGATGGATACTGGTTAAGGGTGTTACATTTATTGGTATCAGAGCTACGGTTTAGTCGATTCTCAGACTGGACGTAGCATGTACAAGTCTAGTTATATATGCCATTATATACCCTGTGATAGTGTGATATCTCATGACCATTTTAAACATGTTTTCTTATAGCAATGACATCTAGTCGAGCTAACTTCGGTGAAGTTAAGAGCAACACTCAAGCCTCCGTTCACAGAGTCACGTCGAGTGGTACAAGGCCCGTATTCGAGGGCAGGAGAGGAGAGGCTAAAGAAGCCTTCTTCCAGATGATGAATGAATGGTTTGCCGAGTTTGTATGGACGAACCCGACTACTCAACAACCTCCACCCCCTTTTGCTCCCTAATCGATTCCCATTATTCCTCAAGGTTTGGAACCAATCTGAATTAGTAAGCTGCATGTCGATAAGATTTGTAAGTATGGGGTTGAAGAATTTCGAGCTACTGCTGAAGATGATCCCAAGATAGCTGAATTATGGTTAGAGAACACAATTAGGGTTTTTGATGAGTTATCCTGTTCACTGACTGAGTACGTTAAATGTGTGATATCGTTATTGAAAGATTCAGCTTACACGTTCATTTCTGTTGTGCCAAGAGAGTGGATCACCTGGGAATTTTTCCAAACTGAGTTCCAAAATAAATATATTAGTCAGAGGTTTCTAGATCAGAACTGTAAAGAATTTCTAGAGCTTAAATAGGGCCATATGACTGTGTCAGAGTATGAGCAAGAATTCGTTAGAATGAGCAAATATGCCCAGGAGTGTATTCTAACTAAGATTGCGATGTGTAAAAGATTTGAAGAAGGGTTAAATGAAGACATAAAGCTTCTAGTTGGAATTTTATAACTAAAAGAGTTCGTTGTACTAGTTGACTGGGCACATAAGTCAGAAGAACTGAGTAAAGAGAAAAGACGTGCTAATTTTAAAGCTAGAGACTCGAGAAAGAGATCAACTGAGAAGTCATATCAGTTAGTATCAAAGAAATCAAAAGAATATCACAATCGTTCTACAGCTTTTGTGGGTCATTCTAGTAGAGACAGGTACCTGACGCTCTAGTGCTAAACCTCAGGCTACATCTATAGCGAGTGTGGGTAGTGTCAAAGATGCCAAACCTGAGTGTAAGCACTATAACATACCACATTATGGTGAGTTTCGAGTGAAGAATGGAGCGTGTTTTAGATGTGGTTCCTATGACTACTATCTTAGAGATTGCCTAGAGAAATTTGAGAAAGAGAAAGTTCAAACTACAAGACCGAGCAACATAGCTGCGAGAGGTAGACCACCTCATAATCTCAGAAATGTGAGTGGTAGTCGTGATGTGACAAAAAACTCTACTATGAGATCCAAGGCACGAGCACCAGCTAGGGCTTATACTATTCGCGTACACGAGGATGCTTTTACACCTGATATTATTACTGGTACTTTCTTTATTTATGATACTGATGTTACTGCTTTGATTGATCCGGGACCAACCCATTCATATGTTTCCATGAATTTAGTATCTAGTAAAAATTTACCTGTTGAGTCCACTGAATTCATGGTTAAAGCATCAAACCCCCTAGGTCAGTATATGCTAGTTGATAAAGTTTGCAAGAACTGTCCTTTGATGACATGGGGTTACATTTTTTTGGCTGATTTCATGTTATCACTATTTGATGAATTTGATGTGATTCTGGGTATAGATTGGCTAACTCTGCATGATGCTATTGTAAACTATAGACGAAAGCTTATCATATTAAAATGTCAAAACAATGAGACACTTCGTATTGAATAAGATAATCTGAGTGGGTTGCCTATTTTTATATTAGCTATGTCAGCATAGAACTATGTCAGAAAAGGTTGCAATGCTTACCTTGCTTATGTATTAGATACTAAAGTGTCTGAATTGAAGCTTGAATTAGTGTTAGTGGTTTGCGAGTATCCCAATGTGTTTCCAGAAGAGTTAACTGGATTAGCCCGGTCAAAGAGGTTGAGTTTGCTATAGAACTTGTACCAGGAACATCACTGATATTGATAGCACCTTACAGAATTATTCCTACCAAATTGAAAGAGTTGAAAGCATAGTTGCAAGAGTTGACAGATAGGGGTTTTGCTAGACCCAGTTTTTCACCTTGGGGTGCACAAGTTTTGTTCGTTAAGAAAAAGGACGGATTAATGAGATTTTGTATAGACTACTGTCAGCTAAACAAAGTTACAATCAATAACAAATATCCACTGCCTCGTATTGATGATATGTTCGATCAATTGAAAGGTGCCACAGTATTCTCAAAGATTGATATTCTTTTTTGGTTATTATCAGCTACGAGTGAAAGATTCAGATGTGCCAAAAACTGCATTTAGAACCAAGTACAGACACTATAAATTTCTTGTGTTATCATTTTGTTTAAATAATGCACCTACAGTATTTATGGATTTGATGAACAAAATCTTCATGCTATATTTAGACAGATTTGTGGTGGTATTTATTGATGACATTTTGATCTATTCTCGAGACTAGTCCGAGCATATTGAACACTTGGGAATTATTTTGCAAACCCGACGAGATAAACAACTATTTGCTAAATTTAGTAAATACGAGTTTTGGCTCTAAAAAGCTGATTTTCTAGGACACAGTATCAACTGAAGACATCAGAGTTGATCTGAGTAAAATTTTTGCAGTTGTTGATTGGAAACCATTGAAAAACGTATAAGAAGTTAGAAGTTTTCTGGGATTAGCTGGTTATTACTGAAGATTTGTCAAAAGGTTCTCAATGATAGCTACACTAATGACGCGACTATTATAGAAAGATGTAAACTTTGAATGGTCTGAAAAATGCCAAAAAAATTTTAATCAATTGAAAGCACTATTGACCGAAGCACCAGTTTTAGTTCAGCATGAATCGGGTAAAGAATTTGTGATTTTCAATGATGTATCTTTAAATAGTTTAGGCTGTATTTTGATGCAGGAAGGAAAAGTAATAGCTTATGCTTCTAGGCAGTTAAAGCCGTACGAAAAGAACTATCTGACACATGACCTAGAGTTTGCAGCTATCGTGTTTGCGTTGAAAATTTGGTGACACTATTTTTTTGGTGAAAAATGTCATATTTTTACCGATCAGAAGAGTTTAAAGTATATAATTTCGTAGAAAGATTTGAATATGAGACAGCACAGATGGCTCAAACTGTTAAAAGGTTACAAGTTGATCATTGATTATCATTTGGGAAAAGCAAACGTAATTGCTGATACCTTGAGTCAAAAGTCCTTGTTTGCTCTGCGCGCGATGAATACACAACTGACATTATCTGACGATGGTTCGATCTTAGCTGAGTTATACGTTTCAGAGATTGTTAGATTACACGGAGTGCCAGTCTCCATTATTTCGGATAGAGATCTGTGGTTTACATCACGATTTTGGAGAATGTTACAAGAAGTTTTAGGTTCCAGGTTGGATTGTAGCACTGCATTTCACCCTCAGACTGAAGATCAATCTGAGCATGTGATTCAGATTCTTGAAGGTAAGCTTCGTTGTTGCGTATTAGAGTTCAAAGGTAACTGGGAAAAAATATTTACCATTGGTCGAATTTACGTATAATCACAATTTTCAATCGAGCATAATTATGTCACCGTATGAGGCTTTATATGGTCGTAAATGCCGAACTCCTCTATACTGACTAAGCTCAGTGAGAGAAAGATACACAGGGTTGATTTGATTCGTGATATTGAAGAAAAAGTGAAAATGATCCGAGACAGTTTGAAAGCAGCTTCAGGTCGTTAGAAATCATATGCGGATCTTAAAGGTAAATACATGGAGTTCCAAGTCGGCGGCAGAGTATTCTTGAAAGTATCACCCTGGAAGAAATTTCTTTGATTTGGTCACAAAGGGAAGCTGATTCTGCGATTTATCGGGCCGTATGTGATTACTGAAAGAATCAGACCTGTTGCATACCGATTAGCTTCACCGTCAGAATTAGAAAAGATTCTAATGTCTTTCACATGTCTGTGTTATGACGGTACCAATTTGACCCTTCACATGTTATCTTCCCGATAGATATCGAGATTCAACCTGATATGTCGTACAGTGAAAAACTGATTAGAATTCTAGCATGAGAGGTAAAAGAATTGATAAATAAGAACATAGCTTTTGTAAAAGTTCTCTGGTAGAGACACGAAGAAGACTCTGCCTGGGAACCTGGGGAAGCTATGAGAAAGCAATACCTAAACCTCTTTTTTGGTAAGATTTTTGGGGACAAAAATCCCTTTAAGGGGAGAGTTGTAACAACTCGTTTTCAGTGAAATCAGAACAGTGGTTTTGGGACCACAAATCCAAAGTCAAAAAATTTATTTTATTATTTTTGATCACCTACAACATGATAGAAGTATCATATAAAAATTTTGTTAGGAAATTTTACTGTTTACATGCTTAATTTGATGAAAAGAACTAAATCGCGTAAAGTGCAAATTGAGTTCTAATAGCTAAAGGTACTAAATAGCTATAGAACTTTAAAGTGGAAGTCTTTATATGGTAATTAGACCATTTAACTTGATAGTGGATGTACATGGCTCAGCAATTGTGTAAATATTAATATTTTTAAAGGTTAATTATGTAATTAGTAAATAAAGTTAATAATAAAGGAAACAAATGAAAAAGTCATCATCTTTTACTTGTTTCAACCGAAACTAAAATGGAAGATTAGCCATGGATGAAGCTTGGTTCAGTCATCTTCATCTTTGCTAATTTGGTATGAGTTTTGTCCCGTTTTTTATTATTTTTACGTTTTCGGGATCTTTGTAACTTAATCTAGCTAGCCTAGAGATTAGTTTGTAAAATTCTTAAATTATTATGGTTTTACCTTTGATGAATATATATGAGTTTTAAAGTTTGATGATAGAAAATGAATGGTTGTTGTTAGATAAACAACGAGATTTTTGGTGAAATTGTCAATTAGGAGTTAAATTGAAAAACGTGATAAATTCATGGTAAAATTTGTGAATTTGTGAAATATGTGGGCTATTATAAGCATGTATAAAAATTAGCTAGGCTTGAGTAGGGGTAGAATTGCATGAATTTCATTTTCAGAGCTTAGGGACTAAATTGTAAAGAAATTAAAAGTATAGGGACAAAATGATAATTTTTCAAAAAATATGTGTTGGACTAAATTGAATAAGAAATATTTTAAATTGAGTTAAATCAAGAAAGACCTCGTACGGACTTAGATCGAGGCAAAGGGAAAATCTCGGATTAATCACCTTGGTATCTATGTATACTCGTCGAGGTAAGTTCGTGTAATTAAATTGTATTTATATATGTTTAATTGAAATATATAAATGTTATGATTTGTCATATATAATTACCGAATGCATATCCAACTACGTAAGATGATTTTCGAGCCCCGTTTGAACCATAGGAATCCGTAGGATACAAATGACATGTCATTAGGGCTACCGATTTGGTTGAGGTCCTGCATGTGTTTCAGACACACCGCAGCTCGTATGAGCTTACTAATTTACAGCTCATGAGAGCATACCAATTTACAACTAGTGACAGCATATCGATTTATAGCTTGTGAGAGCATACCGATTTACAACCCGTGAGAGCATACCGATTCAAATCTCGTATGAGCATACATGTACAGGATTTGACAGATTACAGTTTAGCACACTATGAGTGAGCTATCCTGAGTATCCAACGATATTATAAATGGTTCAATGGGTAATGTTCTATTACGAGATGGTATGAGTTCAATACGAACTATTATAGGTATTTACATGAAATACATGAAAATGATTTTACATGATATGGATATTAGATGTATATGGAAACTTGATTAATTGTTGAGCTTTTCCATGATTATTGATTCATATATGAATTCACATGACTAATGTGATTGGTGTATATGTGCTTAGGCTTTTGGCCAAGTTGTGTTGGAATATTCTTTGTTACTTACCTATTATTTGATCAAATGGTAAATTAAATTCTATGTTATACGAACTTACTAAGCTTAAATGCTTACTCTGTATTATTTTTTGTGTTCATAGTGAATCGGAAGTTCGTTCGGGTTGGATGCTTGTTGGAGCTATATTACACTATCTATCGGCTCTTTTGGTACTTTCAGTTGGTTTAAGTTTGGTTGTAATGGCATGTATAGGTTATTTTGGTTAATGTTGGATTATATGTGTTTTGGTTGCTAGAAATGACCATTTGATTGGTTTGCATTTTGGCCTTGTGTTGGTGGAATGGTATATCTTGATGTGAATATAATTAGCCTTGTAATGGTTGATATGTGACTTGATATGGTTGAATGATGGAAGATAGAAAGGTAGTTGAATGTGCATATTAAATATGTCATATAATTTGTTGTGAATTGGTGCTTTATTGTGGAAGACATATATGTATATTGATGCTAGTGATTAAGTGAGTAATTGATACCATTTGGTGTGTTTTGGTAAGAGAGTTAAATGGTAAGTTTTGATGCAAATATGCACATATGTTAGTTGATCATTTGGTTATATTGAACACAAGGTTAGACATGTTTATAAATGATCATTTGAGGTGCCTAAGGGCATATTGGTTGTATGTGAATATACTTGATTATGCTTGTTTTAGGTGCCTTAATATGGCTTGTTGTTATGCACAGTGTTGGTGTAGGTCTATGCCTATTTGATTGAGAAAAATGGCTTGTAAAATGACCTATTTTCGTCTACAGGGGCAGAGACACGGGTGTGTGTCTTAGCCGTGTGTAACACACGGCCAGGTGACATGGCCATGTGTCCCCTGTAGCTTTCAAAGGGTTGCAAGTCAGGCTATTACACGGCCTAGGACACAGCCTGGCACACGAGCGTGTGAGGTTACTTCGAAGGGTACACTGCCTAGCACACAAGAGTGTGGCTTAACTTTGTGGCCCAAATCAGTGAGTTACACGTGTAACAACCCATTTTCAGTAAAATCGAAATAGTGGTTTCGGGACCACCAACCCGATCAGAAAATAAAGTTTATTTTCATTTTATAATATGGTTCGTATTATGATAGACTTGTCGTGTGAAAATTTTGATACGAAAATTTTATCGATTAAGTGTTTAATTACAAGAAGGACTAAATCGCATAAGATGCAAAGTTGAATTCTAGTAGCGATAAGGATTAAATAGCTATGGAATTCAAAACTAGAGGTCCTTATATGGTAATTAGACCATTAAAGAAAAGTATGTAGATTTTTGGTGACTCATCCATGGAAAAATTAGAAAAGAGTATGGACTAAATTGGAAATTAAAATAATTTAATTAATTAAAAGATGATAAAAAGAAATATCATCTTATTTTGTCATCTTCAACCCCAAAATTATATAGAAACCCTAGGAGAGAGAGATGAAACTTTCCAGGCTTAATTGGGTAAGTTTCCATGTCCTATTTTTAGTAATTTTGATATTTTTGAAACTCGGATAGCTTAATCTATCTATTTGGGGGATTAATTTGAAAAGTTATCAAGGTATGAAATTTGGGTCATGGATGAATATGTTGAAAACTAGAAATTTATGGTAGAAAATGAAAGGTTGTTGATAGATAAACAACTTTTACAAAGTGATTTTTGATAAAAACATGATTTAGGGACTAAAATGTAAAGTTGTGAAATTTGATGAAAGATTCTAAATTTTTATGAATACATGTGCTGTAAATTTTGTATTGGGGTTTTGTTTAGGCTTGGAATAGGGAATAAATTGCATAAGTTTCATTTTTTGAGCCTAGGGACAAAATTGGAAATTATGAAAAAGTTAGGGGCAAAATGGTAATTTTGCCTAGGACTCAAATTGAATCCAAATAAGTATGAAATATGTGAAATTGATGATTAAAGCTATTTATATAGATCCGGACAACACAAATTCGAGGTTAGACCAAGGAAAAGAAAATGTTTTGGATTCGTAGATTTTATACGCAAACAAGTGTCGAGGTAAGTTCGTGTAACTTAATCGAGCATGTAAACATGTTAACTTGAATGTTATGATTGTATGCAATATGATTTATATTTATGTGAATATTATAAATGTGTGAATGATTACATGTTCGAAAATGATGGAAAAAGGGTAAAGTCCCGTTTGAATATTGAATTCCGATGAGTATATGTGCTTTCCCGAAATGAATGAGGTTCTGCATTTGTTGCTGACGAGATTTAGCTCGGACGATTAATCCTATTGATCTCATTATAGAAAGGATTTAGCTCGGACGGGTAATCCTAATATAATCCTTCTCGAGCATATGTTACAATTAGGGTTTAGCCTAGACTGGTAATCCTAATTGAGCTCTTCTAAGCATACGTTACATAATGGATTTAGCCTGGACTGGTAATCCTATAATACGATATGCGAATCGAGAGTGTGGTCCTTGATTAAGTACCCTATGGGTACTTTTGAATAAGAATTGATAGATTATTAAATCGTACACCTTAAGTGTACTACTTGAACATCCATCAGAATTTCAATGATTCAATGGACACGACTCTTGACATGGTATGTGAATTTTGAGATGAAATGATAATGACTTGAAGGAATATTGCATGATGAGCTCACCTATGTTTACTTGATTGATATGAAGATTTTGGTGACTAACATGTTTGATTGAATGCATGTGTTTAGGCAATTTTGCTAATGGATGGAAAAACATGATATTGCATGCTTAGATTTAACAAAAGGGATTGGTAAGTTTAGTTTCTGTTATACTAACTTACTAAGCATGTAATGCTTACTCCGTTTTATTTTCCCTATTTTATAGTGCTCGAAACCTCGCGAAGGTTGGAGATCATTGGAGCATCGTCACACTATCAACTAGTTATTTTGAAGTATACATATAATATAATCATTTGGTATAATGGCATGTATAGGACAACTTGACCATTAGTGGCTTGAAAATGATGCTTCTAATCTAGCCATTGGAATGGCTAGTAATGGTTGTTTTGATATACTTGTAATGTTATGCTTGGTAGTTAAATATATGTTAAGAGATCGTTCAAATTATGCTTAACACATGTAATATACCAAGGTAAGATTATAAACATATATGTATGTAATGACATGCCTTGTCGAATGATGAATTTGCTTAATTTGAATGCTTGAATTGGTTGGTATTTGGATGTGTGTTTTAGTGCAGGAAAATGGTAAATTTAGGTGATAAATGAGGCTAGGAAATGACTTTATTTTGTCCACACGGGCAGACACACGGGCATGTGTCTAGATCGTGTGTGACACACAGCCTGGTAACATGGGCGTGTAGTTAGGCCGTGTGTCCCCTGCACTTTAATTTTGAGAAACAGAATGCTCAAAATTGAGCGCATGGGCAGAAACACGGGCGTGTGTCTCAATCATATGTACTACACAACCTAGAACACGGGTGTGTGTCTTGGCCGTGTGAAACCTGTATCTAATTTCAAATTAAATTAATTAACCACATGGCCTAGCACATGAGCATGTGGCATGGTCGTGTGTACAAGTTAGAGAGTTACACCGGGTCAAACACGGCCTGTAGCACGGGCGTTTCCCAAGGTCACACTGGCGTGTCCCTTAGACCACACGGGCGTGTGAGCCCTGCACATTGGAAAATTTTTGTAATTTCGTGAAAAATTCTTTGAGCTCTCAATTAAGTCCTGACTCGATTCTAATGCTCATATTGGGCCTTAAGGGTCCAATTAAGGGACGTTTTGTATGATCTCAGTTAATGAATAGTAATTTACATAGATTATTGTAAAATGTTCTGAAAGTTCTGGCAATACTCTGAAACCCTGTTTCGACAACATATACGGGTTAGGGGTGTTACATTTAATGGTATCAGAGCAACAGTTTAGTCTATTCTCGAATTTGACATAGCAAACACGAGTTTAGCTTTACATGCCATTCAAGCATTCAAACACGAGAATTCGTTCAGTTGAGCAAATATGCCAGAGAATTGATTCTAATTGAGGCTGAGATGTGTAAAAGCTTTGAAGAGGGTTTAAATGAAGCTATCAAGTTATTGATTGGAATTCTCGAAATAAAAGAATTTGCGGTGTTAGCCGATCGAGCCCACAAAGTTGAGGAATTGAGTAAAGAAAAGAAACAAGCTGAAAGAGAGGCTCAGGTTTCTAGAAAAAGAACTATGAGTAAGTCACAATCATTTTCTTCTAAGAAATTAAAGAAGTATTATGATTGTGTGACCACCTCTGCGGGATATTTTAGAAGTGAGCCGGGCTCTCAACATTTTAACCCGAGGTCTTCATCTCCATCTGTGACCAGTGTGGGTAGTGTTGGTAATCCCAAACCAAAATGTAAACATTGTAACAAATTTTACATGGGGAATGTCGGTCTAGAAGTGGAGCTTGTTTTGGATGTGGTTCACTTGACGATTTTTTCAGGGATTGTCCCGAAAGAGTTGAAAAAGAAATAGGACCAACTCCAAAGCCTAGCAATCCTATTTTGAGAGGCAGACCACCCCATCATCCCGACAATATTAGTGGTAGTCGAGGTACTACCAGGGATACAACAGTTAGATCTGAGGTACGAGCACCTGTAAGAACATATGCTATTCATGCTAGAGAAAATGCCTCTGTACCATACGTCATTACTGGTACATTTTCTCTACTTGATACTGATATTACTGTTTTGATTGATCCCAGTTCCACACATTCATACATATGCATGAACTCAGTGACTGTTAAAAATTTACCTGTTGAATTCACTAAATTTGTGGTTAAAGTTTCAAACCCCCGGGCAAATGTGTTATGGTGGATAAAGTTTGTAAGAACTATCCGCTGATGGTAAAAGGTTATTGCTTTTCGGCTAACTTGATGTTATTTCCATTTGATGAATTTGATGTGGCCTTGGGAATGGATTGGTTAACCCAATATGATAGAGTGGTGAATTGTAAACAGAAATATATTGTATTGAAATGTGAGAGTGATGAATTACTTCATGTTGAATCTGATAAACTGGATGGATTACCTAATGTAATTTCAGCAATATCGGTACATAAATATGTCAAAAAGGGTTATGATGCTTATCTTGCATATATGTTGGAAACTAAAGTATCTAAGTCAAAGATTCAATCAGTGCCGGTTGTATGTGAATTCCCTGATGAATTCCCAAAAGAATTACCTGGTTTACCACCGGATAGAGAAGTGGAATTCTCTATAGATCTTGTTCCGAGAACAACACCTATATCCATAGCACCTTACAGAATGGCTCCTACTAAATTGAAAGAGTTGAAAGTACAGTTGCAAGAATTGATTAACAGAGGTTTTGATCAGCCTAGTTTCTCACCTTGGGGTGTGCTAGTTCTGTTTGTAAAGAAGAAAGATGGATCATTGAGGCTGTGCATTGATTACAGATAGCTAAACAAAGTTACAATAAAGAACAAGTATCCATTGCCTCGTATTGATGACTTATTTGAAAAGTTAAAATGTGCCACTGTGTTTTCCAAGATTGATCTCTATTCTGGTTATTATCAATTACGAGTAAAAGATTTAGATGTGCCAAAGATAACTTTTAGAACCAGGTATGGACACTATGAGTTTCTTGTGATGCCATTCGGCTTGACAAATGCACCTGTAGTGTTTATGGATTTGATGAATAGAATTTTTAGCTTATATTTAGACAGGTTTGTGGTGGTATTTATAGATGATATTTTGGTTTACTCTGGAGATGAAAACGAACATGCTGAGCATTTGAGAATAGTGTTTGCTAGGATGGTTGCTTTATTTAAATAATATTTATTTGATTCATGCTTATAATGGTTGTGCCTTAATTAATCATGTTTTCAATTAAAATCAAGTCTGTATTTCATTCATACGTGATTGAAATGCACCTGAATTAGCTGAGCGATCCTAACCAGACAACGACTAGTTGACACATAATTGAAATGTGCATGCTCAATTTAGATCCTAACCCAATTAAATTGCAGGTTCCATAACAACTCTAACCAAGCTCTATTATCTGCATAGTTGTTAGACTGGTGTGATTAAACTGTTTCAAACCTAACACCTCCCTGTTACCTCGTATGGATGCTAAGAAACCCTTAGAAAATAAAAATCAATAAAATGCATATTTACTAAGTAAAGGATTCTGAAAGGACCTAATGTGGTTTCAAAACTCATGAAAGATCGAGTTGCCATGGAATGTTTTTCTGAATGTTATTAAGCATGTTGATAATAAATTGAGTTTAATTAAAATATTTATCCTAGTTTATTTATGTTATACTTGTTGCAAATTGTGTTTAATTTTGCTAAAATCTATTTCATTCATATAGTTTGCATATTTAGGATAATTTGCATTGGGGATCGTTGCATTTAGTTTAATATATTTAATTTTAATTATCACTTCTCAATCAAATTATGCTTTTATTTACCAAGTTGTTAATATAATTTTACAATTAAGTGATTTAACACAAATACAATCCCTGTGGAGATGATAACTCGATACTTACTTATTACTTGATAACGACTGTGTACACTTGCACAAACCTATGTGTTACAAGTTTTTGGCGCCGTTGCCGGGGATTGTTAACTTTTGCCATAGTCATTTTTTTGTGAAATTATTTACTTCCAATTTAGTTTATTTTTAACATTACTAACTTATTCTTTTTAATTTTGTGATTTTCTTTTCAGGTGTTTATGTGCATAGATCGGATTATCGATTTACTCCTTGTAAACCTTGAAATTGAGCGAACTTTTAGACAAAGAAAATGTGAATGAATAGCTCAAAAGACAAGTCGAGATGGACCTTGGAAATTAGAATCAAGACCAAGGTAATGAAGTCGATCGTGTACGAAATGCCATCCTCATTGCCGATGATAGAGATAGATGCATCAGACAATATGTTCTGCCACTTTTCGTGAGTTAAATCCAGGAATTAGAAGGCCAGTTTTTGAGGCAACCCAATTTGAATTGAAACTATTGATGTTTCAAATGCTCCAAATAGTGGGACAATTCAGTGGTATGCTCATAGAAGATCCACATCTCCACCTTTGATTGTTTAGGGAGGTGAGTGATTCATTCAAGATAGACGGTGTGACTGAAGACGTATTGAGGTTGAAGTTGTTTTTGTACTCATTATGAGATTGAGCAGGAGCATGGCTCAATTCATTGCCACTAAGTTCCATATATACATGGCAAGAATTAGCAGAGAGATTTTTGGTTAAGTATTTCCAGCCTAGAAAAAATGCTAAGTTGAGGAACGAGATCATAACTTTCCAACAATTGGATGTCGAGTCTTTGTATTAGGCTTGGGAGCGATTCAAGGAGTTACTTCGTAAGTGTCCCCATCATGGGATTCTTCATTGTATCTAGTTGGAGACATTCTATAATGGTCTCAATGCACATACAAGATTGATGGTAGATGCTTATGCAAATGGTGCAATTTTGTCTAAGTCTTATAATGAGGCTTATGAGAACATTGAGAGAATCGCGAGTAATAACTATCAATGGCCAACAAATCGAACAGCTTCAGAAAGATATGTAGCCGGAGTTCATGAAGTTGACTCATTCACTTCGTTATCAGCTCAGGTATCGTCTATTTCCTCTATGTTAAAACTGTTTACCACTAATAGTGCTAATAATTTTGCAGCTCAGCCACCAAGTCCATTTGAAGTAGTTTCCTGTGTGTACTGTGGGGAAGGTCATTCTTTTGAGAATTGTCCATCAAATCCCGAGTCAATGTACTATGTGGGGAACCAATATCAAAATAGGAGTGGACAAGGACCCCCAGTCCAACTTTTACAATCCTTCATGGCGTAATCATCCTAATTTTTCTTGGAGCAACCAAGGAAATGGACTGAATAACAACTTATTGCAGCATAGACCCCTCCAATCTCAAGGGTTTAATCAGTAAGCTCCAAAACCACCTCAAGCTGATGTATCAAAAAAATTGGAGAACTTGTTGAAAGTGTGCATGGCAAGGAATGACACTTTGATCTAAAGCCAAGCAGCAACATTGAAAAATTTGGAAAACCAAATGGGTCATTTAGCTACTAAGCTTCGTAATAGACTGCAAGGGACCTTGCCGAACAATACCTGAATCTGAGAAATTTAGGTAAAGAACATATCAAGGCAATGACATTGCAAGGTGGTAAAATTCTGGAACCCTAATGGATTAATGTCGAAGATAAGCCCGTTGAGAAGAATCAACTAGCTGTTGAAATTCCTACACCAAAAGAGTCAGAATCTGCAAAGACTGGCAAGGAAAATCCTAACTTAGTGAATTCAGATACTTTAACATCTTCTTTGGATGTAGATTTACCTATTTAGAAGATTTATCTGATTCAACTAAAATTTTATCACCTTCATATCCGTTAAGATTGCAGCAACACAAACAGAAACAGGAGGTGCAATTCAAGAAGTTTTTGGATGTTCTGAAGCAGTTACACATCAACATTTCGTTGGTGGAGGCTTTAGAACAAATTCCAAATCATGTGAAGTTTATAAAGGACATATTGTCCAAGAAGAAACTACTGAGTGAGTATGAGACTGTTGCCTTGACAAAAGATTGTTGTGTGTTCTTACAGAACAAACTGCCACCGAAATTGAAAGACCCAGGAAGCTTTACTATACCCTATAACATTGGTGAATCTTACTGTGGTGAAGTATCGACTTGATGCCTAAGTCTATTTTCAAAATGCTAGGGATAGGTGAAGTAAGACCTACAATTGTGACGCTTTAGCTAGTGGTTCGATCTTTAGCATATCCCGAGGAAAGATCGAGGAAGTTTTGGTAAGAGTCAATAAATTTATTTTTCCTGCTGATTTCATTGTCTTAGATTTTGAAGCAGATAAGGAAGTGCCGATCATCCTTGGGAGACCTTTCTTAACCATGGGAAGAATGTTAATTGATGTGCAGAAAGGTGAACTCACTATGCGAGTTCAAGATGATCAGGTAACCTTTAACATTCTTAAAGCGATGAAATTTCCCGATCTGGCAGAAGAGTGTTCAGTTATGGAAGAGATAGAAACCTTGGTTTCTATGGAAAACAATTTTGAAGAAGATCCATTGGAGAAAGCCTTAGATCTTGACCCTTTAGAGGATGAAGAAGGTGAAGAAAACATGGCTTTGATGGAAGCCAATCTGAGAAATTTTATTCAATCCACACGGTTTGAACCGTTGGAGTTTTAGAAGTCAGAGAATTTATGTAACCTAAGTTGTCAATTGAAGAACCACCTAAACTCAAACTAAAGGTACTTCCTTCTTATTTGATGTACATTTATTTAGGTGACTGTTCCACTTTGCCTGTGATTATTTCAGTCGAACTGACGAAAGATTAAGAGGAGCAACTACTTTTTGTTTTAAAGAAATTTAAGAAAGCAATTGGTTGAACCATAGCTGATATTCGAGGTATAAGTCCTTCTTTTTGCATGCATAAAATTATTTTAGAATAAGGTGAAAGAGCTCGAATTGATGGGCAAAGGAGGCTCAATCATATTACGAAAGAAGTTCTGAGAAAGGAAGTGATCAAATGGTTAGGTACAAGAATCATCTATCCTATTTCAGATAGTTCATGGGTAAGTCCGATGCAGTGTGTACCGAAGAAAAGTGGAATCACGATTGTTGAAAATGATTGTAACATACCAACGAGAACTGTTACTGGTTGGAGAATTTGTATTGATTACAGGAATTTGAATAAAGCCACTCGGAAGGACCATTTTCCACTGCCTTTTATGGATCAGATGTTAGATCGACTGGCAGGTAATGAATTTTATTATTTTTTAGATGTCTATTAGGGATATAATCAAATAGTTGTAGCTCTAGAGGACTAACATAAAACAACCTTTACTTGTCTATATGGTACGTTTGCTTTTAGGCGAATGCCTTTTGGCTTATGTAATGTACCTGCAACATTTCAACGATGCATGATGGGAATATTCACTGATATGATTGAAAATTTTGTTGAAGTTATCATGGATGATTTTTCTATTTTTTGGTAACACTTATGATATTTGTTTGAGTAATTTGGCTAAGGTACTAAAGAGATACGAAGAGATGAATCTTGTCCTTAACTGGGAAAAATGCCATTTTATGGTTAAGGAAGGGATTGTCTAAGGGCATAAAATCTCAAAGAGAGGAATTGAAGTTAATAAAGTAAAGGTGGACGCAGTTGAAAGATTGTCGGCCCCAATTAATGTGAAAGAAGTCAGAAGTTTCTTAGGCCATGTCGATTTTTACCGAAGGCTTATCAAAGATTTCTCGAAAATTTCTAAACCATTGTGTTTGTTGTTAGAGAAAGATATAGTGTTTGATTTCAACAAAGCATGTTTGGAAGCATTTGAAGATCTAAAAAAGGGTTAATCTCAGCCCCAATAATCGTTACACCTAATTGGAGCTCACCTTTTGAGTTGATGTGTGATGCAAGTGATTATGCTGTTGGAGCTGTGATGGGTCAAAAAAGAAACAAAGTGTTTCACCCTATTTACTATGCAAGTAGAACTTTAACGGGAGCCCAACTCAATTATACGGTAACTAAAAAGGAACTCTTTTCTATAGTTTTTGCTTTTGAAAAATTCCGCTCATATCTTATAGGTACCAAAGTTATAGTATTTACTGACCATGCAGCCATTAAATACTTGCTCATGAAGAAAGATACGAAACCGAGACTAATTCGTTGGATACTTCTACTCCAAGAATTTGACCTTAAGATCCAAGAAAGAAAAAGTGTCAAAAATCAAATAGCTGATCATCTGTCGAGGTTGGAGCAAGATGAGGTAACTCGATCATGTGTGCCTATCAATGAGAATTCCCAGATGAACACTGGAGTAGGGTTACGAGGTATTACCAATCAATACAATACATGTAGCACACATTTATCAACCATAAAGCAATCATTCTCATAAATCATTCAACACAATAACATTGTCCCTTATAAGGGCCTACGAGGCCGTAAATATGCTTTAGAAGTGGTTCGGGACTAAACTGATATCATACAAAAATTTTGGAAACTTAGAAAATTTTCAAACAAACAGGGGTCACACGCCCATGTGAATAGGCCGTGTGCCTCGCATGGCTCTAGACACACCCGTGTCTTAGGCCATGTGGAAACAGGGCATACATACTGACTTGGGTCACACGGCCAACCACACACTCGTGTGTCTAGCCCGTGTGCCCTTCGAAGTGGCCACACACGCCCGTGTGCCAAGCCGTGTACTACGTTGTGCCAAAACTGTAGGGTATACTGACTTATGCAACACGGCCAAGTCACACGCCCTTGTGCTAGGCCGTGTGCCAATTAGGGGTATACTGACTTGTACCACACAGCCAGTCACACGCCCGTGTGTGACACCTCGTGGAGCATATTGACTTCATGTTAATAACAACACTAGGGGACACACGGCCGTGTAACATGCCCATGTGTCACACACGACTGAGACACACGCCTGTGTGGATAAAAATAGGCCATTTGCAAGGCCAATTGGCCACCATTTTTTATGCACACCTAAATAATCAAAATGGTACCATTTCATCACTCAATTAGGCAGCCAAAATCATCAACCAAATGCACAATTCATGCCATATCTATTTCAACCAAATTCAATACTTAATTCAATACCAATTACCTATTCAAATACTTATCAACTCAATTTCCAAAATCATATTTCATCAAAGCATTTCTCAAGCATTATACACCATAAATCAATTAACCATTTGCACCTATAAAACCATAACCATATTCATACCAAACATGCAAAAATAATCCATCACTCATGGCTATATATATACAAACAAAGCATATACATTTACAAACCATTTATAATGTCCAAACACACATCAACATTAACATCATTTACAAGCCAACTGCCATGGCTATTTTCACAACCAAAATACCATAAGTAACCTATACATGCCATATACCATATTTATCCAACTTAAAAGTACTAATTAGATGTCTGATAGTGCAATGATGTTCTTGATGACTTCCGGATTCGAGCTGGCCTTGATTCACTGTAAAACATAGAAAAATAACATGAAGTAAGCTTCATAGCTTAGTAAGCTCATATGTAATTAACTTAATTTTTCAAATAAATGTAAATCAACTAATTTCACTTTATCTACAAACCTTTTTCATGTCTTAAAACATGATTAAATACTATTTCATTGAACATTCTCTATTTAATACTCGAATAGGTTCTGCACATATCTATATTGTCTCGTATTAACCTCTTTCACAATCACATCATTCGTTTACCCATTGAACTATTGGGAATAAAAATTAGATACTCATGAGTCTCGTACGATAGGTACCTATACCATGGCCCATAGCAAAATCAAGGTAACTTATCCAAAGAACTATTTTCATGGCCCAAAGCTAAAACATCCGATATGCATGGCCCAAAGCCAAATCGGTATAACTCGCACCCTAAATACTAAAATCATGGCCTGAAGCCAACTCATCCAATATGCATGGCCCGAAGCCAAATCGGTATATCATCTTATAACATGTCACAAGTATCCAAATCTATTCCTAAGGTTCAACCGGGATTTCTAGCTCGACAATTCAATCTTTGAAATAATTTCGTAGAGTCGTATTTACTATTTATACATTAATAAAAATCTCATAATCATGGTTTAAGAAATATCAAAGCATTTAACATACATTTATAATGAAATCGTCACATACGAACTTACCTCGGGTATGAAAATGACGAAATGAGTCAATTACTCGATAATCTTACCTTTCCCCTGATCTAATTCCGGATTCTTCTTTTCTTGATCTAAATATATTCAAAATTAACTTCTTTAATTAACCACTCATTCAATTTAGTCCAAAACATACATTTATGCCTTTTTACATTTTAGCCCATAAACTTTCACATTTAATCAATTTAGTCCCTATTTCACAAATACACAAGATTCACATAATTTCATTAAACCCAAGTTTGTCCGAGTTAGATATAAGTCCCTAGCAGCCCAAAAATTTCATTTATTTCACATTTTAACTACTCAATTTGCATATTTCACAATTTAATCCCTATTATGCAATTACACCAAAAATCACTTTACAAAACTAGTAAAACTATCATCAAACTTTCATATTTCAACACTAAACATCAAAGAACACATAGATTCAACAACGGAAACTCTCAAAATCTTTAACATTTTTTAAATTAAAGGTACGGGCTAGCTAGATTACGAAGCAACAATCTCAAAAACATAGAAATCATCAAAAACCGAGCTCAAAACATACTTAATTGCCAAGATTGAAGTTTTTGAATCCCTAACCCTATTTTCACAAGAAGAATCGGTTGAATATGCTAAAATATTATATGAATTGGCATTGTTTTAATTTAATTAACCTTTAATAGATAATTTACTTATTTAACCTTTAAAAAATTTAATAATTACACAAAATGTCATGCCACTATCATCCACTATCATACTAATGGTCTATTTACCACTTAAGGACCTTAACTTTAAGGTTCTATAGCTATTTGACACCTTTAACAAGTAGAATGCAACTTTTGTGTTTTACATGATTTAGTCCTTTTCCACAAATTGAGCAATTAAACGATAAAATTTGCTCATGAAATTTTCACACATACATGCTATCATGCTGTAAACACTAAAAATAATATTAAAATAATTTTCCAACATCAGATTTGTGGTTCCAAAACCACTGTTCTGATTTAGATAAAACTGAACTGTTACATAAGTCGAATTTATGAAACACCTTGGTTTGCTAATTTTGCCAATTATCTTGCATGTGGAATAATTCCTTGAGAAATGACATACCAACAAAGGAAAATTTTACTTAATGATAGTTAGTATTATTTTTGGGAGGATCCGTTTTTTTTTAAATAGTGTGTAGATAATGTAATCCGAAAGTGTGTATCTGAAAGTGAGATTGTTGGGATCTTGTATCATTGACATTCATCTCCAAATGGGGGACACTTTGGTGGTTCACGTACTGCAGCGAAGATTTTGCGAGTAGGTTTCTTTTGGCCTACACTATTTAAAGATGCTTATGCTTATGTGAAGAACTGTGATAAATGCCAAAGGATCGGAAATATATCAAGGAGGAATGAGATGCCCTTGACAAAAATTTTAGAGATTGAATTATTGGACGTATGGGGCATTGACTTTTTAGGCCCATTTCCTTCTTCGTATGAGAACAAATACATCTTAGCTGCTGTGGACTATGCATCCAAGTGGGTTGAAGCTGAAGCATACCCTACAAATGATGCTAAGGTAGTCATGCGATTCCTACATAAGCATGTGTTTACACGATTTGGGACACCAAGAGCTATTATTAGTGATGAAGGTTCTCACTTTATGAACAAATGGCTTAAATGGTTGCTTGACTAATATGATGTGAAGGACAAGATTGCTACTGCCTATCACCCCTAGTCTAATGGGAAAGTTGAAAGAGTGAACCGTGAAATCAAAGATATCCTTGAAAGGGTAGTATGCCCTAGCAAAAAAGATTGGTCTCGAAGGCTCGATGATGCATTATGGGCCTATCGAATAGCATTTAAGACACTGTTAGGAATGACTCCTTATCAGTTAGTCTTTGGAAAGACATGTTATTTACAATTAGAGTTGGAGAATAGAGCTCATTGGGCCTTGAAGCAGTTGAACTTTGATCTTAAGCAAGCCGGTGAGAGAAGGATGTTACAACTTGATGAGTTGGAAGAATTGAGGTTGTTTTCCTATAAGAATTCCAAAATGTGTAAAGAAAGATCAAAGAGATGCCATGATAGTCATATACAACCTCGCGAGTTTAAAGAAGGTCAGAAGGTTTTGTTGTTTAATTCAAGGTTGAATTTATTTCCTGGGAAGCTTAAATCCTGATGAAAAGGACCCTATACCATATACCGAGTTTATCCTTATAGAGCTATTGAATTATACGATAATTACAGAGGTACGTTTAAAGTTAATGGTCAAAGTCTCAAACACGACTGGGATGGTGAAGTTGAGCGAGTTGAATCCTCGTTCAAATTAACAGACCCTTGATTTTTCATGAACTCGTTATGTAAATAAATAATTAATTAGAACTTGTTTTCTTAACTTCTTACATTAATTTTGTCTAAGGAGATTAGAACTTAAGCGGGACCGCTGTGAGCCCTCCAAGTTTTCCTGGGAATTAATTTAATGTAATTTGTTAAGAAGAAATTTTCTAATTAAGATTTAAAATTTTTAAGTTTCATTTTTTTTGTTTAAATTTTAAATTTTTATGTTAATAAAGGGGGTCAAATTTGGCCCAAGTACTAATCAGTTTTTTTTTTCTTGAGTAAGTTTGTAAATATAGTTTGAGTTTGAGGCCCCGGACAACAAAAATGAGAGAAAAATCCATACTTTTTCGCCACTCCCACTACTTGCCGCCCAAGTAACCCTAATGTAGCTAAATTTTCGCTACATGTTGCCCTAATTCTTTCCAATATAAACTCCTCTTCATTCTACTATTTTTTATATCCCTTAAAGCAATTTGGTTAACCCTTAAAATCCCTAAATCTCCCTCTTGTGCCACTAGCCTCAAATCCTGAAAGAAACCCTAGCTTCTCTTTCCTTTTTGCCAAAATCACCTATTGCCACCGCAAGAAGATTGCCAAAGCACTAACATTCTTTTGCCGTGATATCACGTTGTCATCTGCCAGACACCTGCAAGCTATGTCACATCGCTATTATTATTGCTACTACACCATCCTTGCCATCGCAAGATTTTTGTTGTAGCAAGTCCTTATCCACCTTGTCAATTTTTATTTTCCTCTTTGTGTAGAAACTTTTCCAAATTCTCAATAAAAGATACCATGTCTTGTAAAAGAACGATATCTTCAAAGACTACTCTTGAAAACCTAATTTTGATCGGTGAAGAAGTGAAAGAGAGATTTGATTCAATCTTTTAGCGTCAACCTATGATGCCGGAAAAAGATTTAACTTGAAGAGTCATGATTTGATGGTTGTTCCTATATCGATTAGAAAGAAAATTAATGCTCTCAAGTGGGAATGATTTTGTGATACTCGTTCACTTCCCAATAATGAACTAGTTCAAGAATTCTGTACTAGTTTAACTATGCAAGATGCTACTAAGGTCATCATTTGAAAGAAAAAGGTACCTCTTACTTCTAAGTCCATCAATGATTTGTTTAACTTACCTGATGTTGAAGAAGATGAGTACTACCCTATGATGAACAATATCAATTGGCATTTTCTTCAACAAGTGCTTGATGTTGTGACAAATTCAGGATCCCAATGGATTATAAGAAAGTTTGGAAGCCATTCTTGTCTAAGGGAATACCTAAAACCAGTAGCAAAGGTATGGCTTTATTTTGTTCGCTACAGTTTTATGCCTATCTCACATAGTTCCACCATCTCGATGGAACGGATACTCTTGTTATATGCAATTTTGATAGAAAAGTCCATTAATGTTGGGAAAATTATTCTCAAAGAGATTCATGATTGTGCTAAAAAGAAGCTAGGAAGTGCTTATTTCCCATCATTAATCACTTCACTTTGCTTAAGGGCCCATGTTAAAACATAAGCAAATTTGAAGGGGCAATATGTTCAAGGGTGCATGACAAATCATGATCTTGAAAGGTTAGTAGAGAAGGTGCATGACCTGAATCAAGGTGAGCAAGGAGAGCCAATTGAGCCAGATACCGAGGAGTCAACAAATGAAACTAAAACTAAAGCTAATTCAGTTATAGACACTGAAGAAGAATCTGATAAGGAACTAAACAGTCTTAAACCAGTTGAAGGATCTGCAAAACCCTAAACCAAAGGTTGAGCTAGAAGAAGAAATGGTCAAGCTAAGTGTTGAACCTAAATCTACAACTCCAATGTTGAATTTTGCAAGTACTTCAAAGAAATCAGAATTGTCATTTATGATGGATATGTGCAAGTTCATGTACAATCAACAACAAACTTACTGGAAATATACAAAAATTAGAGATGACTCAATTCAAAATACTTTTTATCTCTAATACTTTTGTTCCTGAGTTCCTAGATGCTATCTTTGAGACTTGGAGAGAAGATACTGACTATGCAAGCGGAGATGGAGCTGAAGAAGACAAGGGGAATGAGTCAAAAAAATAAAAAGGGGGATTCTTGTCTTGTTATTTATTTAATTATTTTTAGGTCTTTAGGAATTTATTTCTTTCATAATTAGGATTTAAGTTCTACAGAATAAAACATAACAAGCATGAATAAACTTAACACTTCTTTAAAAACAAAAAGACTAAGTGATGTGGTAATGAGAATGAACATGTCTAGGATTGAGTTATTAGGAAAAACTTGGTATTTAAGCAGTCTTAATGACTCACCTCTCTTTCTTTACAACCCTACCTGGTGTTCAGTTTTCATTCATTACATTGTTCTTGCAATAAGGACATTGCTTATTTTTAAAGAGGGGGTAAGGCAAATAAATTGCTCAAATTTTTAAAATTTTCAAGTATGTTTCAATCATTTCTTTCATAAGTATGTTTTAATAAATGAATGTTTAGAGACATTTTTTTTGTTAATAAGATAGATTGTATGCAAGTATGAATGATGATTCTATCTGAGTGAACGTATGTTGTGATGAAGAATGGAATGCTTGTATGATCTTAGTCTTAGTAATGTTTGCCATGAAAACTTAGTTTCTCTTGAGATTAGACATGTTTGAAGGTTTATATCTTTAGAATTGACTTTGTAACTTTCTTGAGGCGAAATCCTAGGAGATATAAAAATCTAAAATGATATAGTCACTATTTCTTTGGATTGTTTGAGCCTTTTCGAACCAACCTTATGATATTGGACCCTTGAAACTGTAATTTTGAGCTTAAAGGCCTGTTTATTGCAATGAATCTACATTATAAGCCACATTACCATCTTTTTAAGTTATCCTAATTTTGTGCACCCATCTTAACTAAATTTTTCTTGGTAATCAACATTTGAGGAAATTTTCAAAAATATGTATATGCTCATGCTTAAAAAAAAAGAGACAAAGAAAGAGCGAAGAAAAGTTTTCTCAGTCTCCAAAAAGAAAAATGTATGAGCATGAGTTCAAAATAAGTTTGGGGGTGTTCCAAAGGTTCACTTAAAGAAAAAGGCTGTATTTTGAGAAATTCGAGACAAAGTTAAAGGTTAACATTTTGAAACTGAAATGTCTCATCTCTTTAAATCCCTCCCTTTAACCGAGCCCCATTACGACCTTATAAAAGACCTATTGATTTGATGATTATGACACCTGCATTAGTGGAGAGGAAGTACTAAGTTCAACATATGAAGATCATAAATAAGCCTTATGATTGTTTGCTTGATTGATAAGAATTTATGTTGAATAAAGAATGTTATTTGCGGCTGTGACATACATAGAAACTATGATTCATGTTGGCATATTTTGAAACTTAGTATAAAATTCTAAAAATGTTTGCATATGAATTACTTGTTAATAAAGGAGATCTATGAACATGAAGTTATTAATGCATGATTATAGGACAAAGATTGATGCTGCTTACACAGTTAGCAATTTTGCCTTAGCAAGACCTTTTGCTGTGCATAAACATTGCTCGGGACGAGCAATGATTTAAGTTTGGGGGTGTGTAAACTGAAAAATATATATGATTTTTCCTATGCAATTTATCACCTTTTTACTTAAATTAATTTTTAAAACTAAGTAATTGTTTAATAAATTAATGAAATATGTGAAAATATGAAATTAGGACATAGAAATTATTAAAATGTGATTTTATGCTTTATTATATAGTTTTCATACATAAAATGGCTTATTTTATATTTATTTGAACAAATTATATTTTTAAGTCATAAAATGGGCCATGCATGATTAAATTGAATAATAAAATATAAAATTATATTTAATAATTCATTTTAAAATATTTCATTAATAATTTGGGTTTTAATTATTTATTTATTTTATTCTTTGGTCCTTTAATTCATTGATTTATTTTGGACCGATCTGATAGCTTTATTGGATTACAAAAATCATCCAAATTGAAGACCAAGTCAACCTAATTCGGCTACACATGGTTGTCCACATAAACCACTTTTTGGTTTAATTACATAAGGTCCTTGAAATGTTGAAGAAATTAGAGATTTGCCCAAAGATTTACATTTGACCGAATGTCAGTCCTAAGTTGTTATGGCATTTAAATTACTTAAAAATCAAACAAAATTCAACTCAAAATCCACTATTCATGGCCGGTCACTCATTGAAGAGGCTTGAAGAGACTAAACCTCTCTATTTTTAGTAAACTACTCTCATCTCTTCACCTATAAATAAGACTTCATTTCACTATTCCTAATCATCCTTCATCCCTCATCCCTCATCATTCTCTCTTTTCTCTCAATTCTCTTTAGCATTTTCCACTCCCCACGCCTAGAATCATCTCTTCATAGAGATTTTAGCAATTAAGCCTCTTAAAGAGCCCTTAGTCAGCCACCTTGGAGAGCCATCAGGAAAGGAGCAAATCGAAGAAGCGAAGGAGCCTCGTCGGTCAGAGTCTTGGGTGATAGCCACTTTGATTTGGGTTTAATATTTCTTTTCTTTGATTTAATCTGAAAATGTTTTCTATGTGTTTTTTGTTCTTGTTACAACAATGTGAGCTTAATTTTATTTAAGCTAGGATGAGTGCTTTGATTAAATAATATTTATTTGATTCATGCTTATAATGTTTGTGCCTCAATTGATCATGTTTTCAATTAAAATCAAGTCTGTATTTCATTCATACGTGATTGAAATGCACCTTAATTAGCTGAGCGACCCTAACCAGACGACGGCTAGTGGACACATAATTGAAATGTGCATGCTCAATTTAGATCCTAACCCGATTAAATTGCAAGTTGCATAACAACTCTAACCAAGATCTATTATCTGCATAGTTGTTAGATTTGTGTGATTAAACTGTTTCAAACCTAACACGTCCCTGTTACCTCGCATGAATGCTAAGAAACCCATAGCAAATAAGGATCAATAAAATGCACATTTACTGAGTAAAGGATTCCGAAAGGACCTAATGTGGTTTCCAAACTCATGAAAGATCGAGTTGCCATGGAATGTTGTTCTGAATGTTATTAAACATGTTGATAAGAAATTGAGTTCAATTAAAGTAATTGTCCTAGTTTATTTATGTTATAGTTGTTGCAAATTGTGTTTAATTTTGCTAAAATCTATTTCATTCATATAGTTTGCATATTTAGGATAATTTGCATTGGGGGTCATTGAATTTAGTTTAATATATTTAATTTTAATCATCACTTCTCAATCATATTGTGTTTTTACTTACCAAGTTGTTAATATAATTTTACAATTAAGTGATTTAACACAAATACAATCCCTGTGGAGACAATAACTTGATACTTATTACTTGATAACGACTGTGCACACTTGCACAAACCTATGCGTTATAGTGGTTGTCCTTCAAGTTGATGTCGCTGTTTTGCTGTAGCATTTCCATAAGCAAGATGATCTAACTTTTCTGCAACAGTCTTTTGTTTAGCCTTTCCAGTTGTAGTGTTCTTTTCAGATGCTTCTGAAATCTTTCCATGGTTGCAATCTAAATTTCTCTCTTCTACAATAGCATATTTAACAATTTCATTCAGCTGAGTCCCACTTCTGAGTGTGATTGCCTTATACTCCTTCCCTTGTGATATCAAATTCTCAGTATCACTTGGCAGTGCTCCTTAAGGTCTCTAATTTAAAGCATTTGCTATCTACCCCATTTGATTCTCAAGAGCTCAAAGGGATGCATCTTGACTTTAAATTACATCATCATTCTTGGGCATATATTCTTTTAACAAGGCCTCCATAGATAATGATGACGAGGCTGATGATTGACCTTATTGGATTTTTTCCTTGCCATAAGTTGAGTATAACTAGGTGGTGCACTACTGGCATTCTGCGTTGCAGCATTATTAAAATTCTTCACAACTTGATTATTCTAAATAAAGTTTGGATGTTACTTCCACCCTAGATTATAGGTGCTGGAATAGGGGTTACTATTTCAATTAAAATTACCCATATAACACACAGATGCTGGGTTCGATGGGCATTCGCCAAACATATAGCCTTCGCCACAATAAATACATGGTTGCTCAACTTATTTCATCTCCTGAACTGCAGTTGGCCTCTTCATTATTTTGATCATATTATTTAAAGATGATACCTGGGTAGTCAATGAAGTGGTTGCATCAAGTGCCACGGTGCCAACAGTTCTTCTACTAGTCTCAACTCGCATGGTAGGATATTAATAATCATTATTGGAAATCTGTTCAAAAATCTCATACGCTTCATTATAAGAATTATCCAAAAAAGTACCATTGGTAGAAACATCAACTACCATCCTTGTATGTGCATTGAACCCATCTAAGTCTAGTTTTGAATCCCATGCATCGGACATTTCCGCAGTAATTCTTTAAATCTTTTCCAAGCTTCATAGTGTTTCATCCTCTGATTGCTGAAAATACGTGATGTCATTTCTAAGCTTGGCTTTCATGTTTGGTAGATTATATCGTAGCAAAAACCTCTGGAAAAGATCATTCCATGATGCCACCATCCTTGACGGCAAAGCATTCAACCATGCTCTTGCTCAATCTCTCAAGGAATATGGGAACAGTTTAAGTCGCAAGTCATCTTCAGGAGCACCCTGTTGTTGAAATGAGTTATAGACCTCTAGAAAAATTCTTAACTGTAATCTTGGATCAGCAGTAGGCAACTAGTTGAATTGTCCCACTGTTTGCAACATTTAAAACATCACTAGTTTCAATTTAAAATGCTGAGCTTGAATGTGTGGTCTAACTATCCCTGGACTCAAGTCATCCAAAGTTGGCACAACATGCTCTCGAATTGGCCTATCTCGGTCATCTATCACATGATGAATAGGAAGATCAATATCCTGACCATTTGTATTTAATGGATTATTCAAACCAGGATCATTCTCGTCCCTTGCCATGTTATGCACTTCTTTTCTCCTTCTTCGCAAAGTTCTTTCGATCTCTGGGTCAAAAGGATATTCTTCGTTATTAGGAATGCTTCTATTCATGCACTGATAACAACCCTATAGAAATTAAATACAACTAAGTTAGCTAAAACTAGTGGAAATAAGTAAAATAACCAAACCAAATTTCACGAAATTGCCAATCCCCAACAATGGCGGCAAAAACTTGTCGCGTGTGAATATGCTATGCGAATTGTCCAAGTATCCACATTGGATTAAGTAATAAAGTGATAGGTGAGATCGTCTACATAGAGATCAGTTAGATATAAGTTGGTCAAGTTATTATAAAGGAGTGCCATTAATGCTACAACAAAAATAATAATAAGAATACAAAGATAATTAAGGAATACTGATGATCGTGATTTTTCGTGATAAGTTTTATAAATCTATAAGTAATCATTCTTGAAACTAACTATTATCACGACGTAGGCAAGTGTACCTATCGAACAGTACTATAGCTTTAGCAAGATCGGATTGTTGAACCCAAAGGACTAAAAGTACTAGTAATGACTGTCTTTTTATTATCTAGCCTAAGAAATAAATGGGTTTGTTTTAACTAACTAATTAATTAAACTAAGAAGTTCCAGAAAATAGAATTTGGAAATTACTTCTGGGAAAATGATTGATTAAGGACAATACCTAAGGAAATCCACCTAGACTTTTACTTGTTATTCAGGCTCCGAACTGGACGATTTATTCATTTAACTTGTTCCGTAGAAATCCCTAAGTTATGTTATTATCCCTATTCAAGACTAATAACGCCTAATCCCTAGGTTGAATAACTGAGACTTTTCTCTAATTAACACCCTAGGGTTGCATTAACTCGTTCTATGGATTCCCTTATTAGGTTTCACCCTAATCCGGCAAAATCTTGTCACCCTATCTCTAGGCGCGCAATCAACTCCGCTTGAAGTGATATCCTGAAATACCCAAACAAGAATTAAGAACACATAATTAAGAACAAGTCAAATATTTATCATACGATTCAGAAAATAATAACAAGATTCGTCTTAGGTTTCATCCCCTCTAGGTATTTAGGGGTTTAGTTCATAACTAAATAAGAAAACATCTCAGAATAATAAAGAATAAAAAAAATGAAGAAAACCCAAAACTTCTGAAAGGGAAATTGAGGAGAAATCTTCAGTCTTGATGGTGAATCCGGCTTCTGAGATGGATCAATCGGCTTCCTTGGAGTAATTCCTTACTTCCTATTCTTTGTCTCCCTTTTCTTCCTCTTCTGGGGTGTATTTATAGGCTTTGAAATGCCTAAGAACCCTCAAAAGTGGCCTTTTCCGAATTGGACTCAACTTAGGCTCGGCAGGGACATGCCCGTGTGACACGCTAGTGTGCGATTACGTCAGGCCGTGTTCGAGCCTGTTAGATTGACACGGGCATGTGTTCTACCTGTGTGAGTCATGCTTCGTTTCTGCCAAATTGACACGACCGTGTGAGCTACCCGTGTGAGGAGGTCCAGGCTATGTTAATTTTGTTCTTTGGCCCATTTTCTTCGTTTTTGGCCCTTTTCTCGTTCCTTTCGCTCTCCTATGCTTACCTAAGTATAAAACATGAAATTAAGGCATTAGGAGCATCAAATTCACCAATTCTAAGGAAAAATCATTCATAACATGCATTAAGCAAGGGTAAAAATATGTATAAATTACGGTTTAGCAACTGATATATGTAATATGTGAATTCTAACAAATAAATAAAAATGCTATGGCAAGACAAGAGTAAAAAATGCAATGGTAATTACGAAAATGATTATGTGAATAATATGTAAACAAGTAACAACTAAGGATGTGAAAATAAAGAAGCTACAGCAAAGGTTTAAGGATTTATGATGTTGATTTGTAAGGCTGAGATTACCAAGAATCTACCCTCATTAGCCAATAATGCCTCGACAAGTTGAATCTTATTCTATTGCTCCAAACAGTTCTACTGCTCCAAACAGTTCTACTGTGGTCTGCTTCTTTCGAGAGCTAGGCCTTGAGTTACCTCACCTAGGGCATTATATGTCGATAGGCTTTGAGTTTGGTTCCTACTACTATTCCTTTCCTTTCTGTATAGAACGTTGCTCTATAGCTAGAGTGTTCGACGAGAATTCTTTTGAGTACTCGCTCATATCATTCAATTTTGATCTAACTAACCTAACGTTGTCAGAATTAGATTAATTTTATAAACCTTCTGCATATTCACCTATGTCTATAGATTACGCACATGCTATTCATAAATACCATTGAATGAAACAATAAATTAACATTGATCTAAGCCATGTCCAATAATGGAAATAAAAGTTCATCAAGGAATCCCAACCCTATAAGGTTTAGCTCATGGGTTGGTGAATAACATCAAGATTCAAAATAGCATTCAATATTGTTTCCTTAAATCAGATTACAGAACATAAAATAAAAAATTAAAAGTAGAACTCAGGAAGATAGCTTTCACCTATCCAGCTTACAATTCTAGTTACAAAATGTCTTTCGGTGACCAAGAGGGAGTGCGTTCGTTCTCCCCTTTATGTCTTTACCCTTGTCGTAACTGCTACCCTTTATTTTCATCTAAGGGATTTCTCTTCCCAATTGTCTCTCTAACGTTTACCCCTTTTTTAGGTTTTTCTTTTTGGTTTTTATATCTCTCCCTTTAGAGTAGACTCATTATCCCATGATCCCATGATCTAATGATCTCATGATCCCAAGATTTTTTCCTCTTTTTTAGGCTGATTTTTCTAGTACACGTACAGCAGGGCTGATAACAGTTAAGTGCTGACTGGGCATATGCTTGGAATTGCCACAAAATTCGTGTTAGCAAACTGTTCAACCTCTTGCCATGAAAAATCTTCAATCCTTTATTTAGTTTTCCTTATTTTGAACATTCCACTCAATCAACAAACAAATACTTCTCGCAAAAAACAAAGTAACATATAATAACATTTAAGCACAGTCCAAGCTCCTCAATGAAAGTTCCTAAAAACATTAATGGGAAATCCTAAAATGCAACTAAACTCACTTAAGTACAAGAAATTAACAAATTCTAAATGCATAAAATATAACTCTTTTCAAGATTTATTAGTTACAACTCACATTCCTCGAAGAGCATAATATAAAATAGAACTGAAAATAAACCTAAAGCCTAAAAGAAAAGAAATGTAAAAACTAAAATTACAAAGAAAACTTAAAGAATGAAAATTTATCCTTAAACAGGTATTTTAAGAGTATTATAGAGTTAGGGTTGCCATCATCCTCAATCCTAGGTCAGCTGACATTCTTGTGTTTAATTTCCATTATACGAACCAAAACACCCCTAGTTTGTAATTGCTTCTTGTACAAGACTGATGTCACGACACCCTAGTCCTTGTGCCACAACATTGAAAGAAATATACATGGTTCAAGGGTAGCTTCAGGGTTGTTTCATGACCTCCCTTGGCTATGTCGCGACACCCAAGGTAGTACAACGATCCTGGCATTCTGCTCGTTATGTTGTGACATCAAACTCCCTGTGTTGCGACACAACGACTAACTTTGAGTTCGTTATGTTGTGACATCAAACTCCCTGTGTTGCGACACAACGACTAACTTTGAGTTCTTATGGCTTTGAATTATCTTCTGCACACTTACTAAGCACATTAGCTCACCTTCAGGCTTCAGTCGGCCCCCAAGGGCAATAAAAGACTCAAAATCCACTTTTTATTGAATTTAACTAAAGTAAGAAAACATAAATAAATCATACAAAAATTACTAGTATTCAAGCTCCTTAAGTACGAAAACTAGTTTAATCTGCTACATTGAATTACGACAAATCAGTAGCATGCTTGGGCCATGTGGTTTCGGTATAGGGAGCTTGCATGAACATAAAAAAGATTAAAGTAATTATGGAGTGGAAATTGCCAAGAAGTGTTACTAAAGTGCGGAGCTTTCTAAGACTCATAGAATACTATCGCAGATTTATTGAAGGGTTCGCCATTATTGTGACACCCTTAACGAAGCTGTTGTAGAAGAACAAGGAGTTCGCATAAATAGAAGAAATGGAGAAGAGCTTCGAAAAACATAAGGTGATACTCACCAAAGCACCTATGTTGATACAACCAAAACTTGAAAAAGATTTTTTGTTTACAATGATGCCTCACACATGTGACTTAGTTGTGTGCTAATGCAAGAAAGAAGAGTAGTGGCTTATGCCTCGAGACAACTGAAGCCTCATGAGTGAAACTACCTAACATAGGATCTAGAGTTAGTAGCAGTGGTTTTCACACTCAAGATTTGGCAACACTACTTGTATGGTGAGCAATGTACCATCTACACAAACCATAAAAGCCTCAAGTATTTACTCTCGCAAAAGGAACTAAATTTGAGATAGAAGAAGTGGATAGAACTATTAAAGGACTACAATTGTGTGATAGAATATCACATTGGGAAGGCGAAAGTGATCGTATATGGCTTAAGTAGATTGTGATAAAGAGCTTCGGCATGCCTTAGTGAAGCACACAATAGTCCTTTCATAATGCACCTAGGAGGTAATAAGATGTACATGACCTCCGCAAACTGTATTGGTGGCCTAATTTTAAAACGAGTTGTCATATAGATTGTGGCAAAGTGCTTAATTGTTAGAACATGAAGCATCATTACCCTTCAAGACATCTACAACCACTTAAGATTCCACAATGTAAGTGAAAAAAGATCACAACGGACTTTGTTTTAGGTTTCCCTCTGACTTTGACATAGAAAGATGTTGTATGGCTGATTATGGATCACCTTATGAAGAGTTCGCAGTTCTTAGTAGTGCGCATCTGTTATACTTTGCAAAGATTGGTAGAGATACACATCACATGTAACACCCTAAACCTGGCCTAGACATTACGGCCAGATCTGACGTGCCACATTGAAGCGTTCAAAACCTTTTATATTTTTAATCTAGAAAAACTTACTTAGTGTTTAAAGTATGGTTTCTTCAAAGGTTAAAGTGAATGGAAGCTGTGCACCAGGTAGGAAACCGGAAAAGAGGAGGTGAGTCTATCGGACTACTTAAGTACCAAGCTCCCTTCGGATCCAATCCTAGACATGCACACCGCCATTGCCACAGCTTAACTTCGAGCGTATTCTTAGAAAACCAATTCGATTGTGTCCATTTTAAGAAAAGTGATTAATTTTAGAAAACATTTTCGTTGCGAAAGTATTGCTTTGTTGTCGTGTTATTTTGAAATCAATTACTGTTTTTTTTAAAAAAGTGTGCCCTAAAGTTACTCAATTTCAACAATTAAAAATAATAACATATCTACTCTAGCAAATCCTATCAAACCCATAAAAATAATTAGAGAGGCCTTATTACAACTTAAAACCCAAAACATTTAAAAAAAAAGGAAATTTGTCTAATTCACCAGAAGAAAATTGAGATTTGTAGAATGTGTGGCCACTCCAAATCCCTCACAGCTCCAAGCCCACTATGGTTGGGGATTACTTGTGTGGATGAAAATAAGGAGTGAGTTTGGGGAAACTCAGTGTGTAAATTAACCCAACCATAGCCTATATCAGCTCAAACCACAGAAATAGATTAAGTTGGTCTTACCCAGAACAGATATCAGAAAGAAGCCCTTAGGCCCATAACAGTACAGAACAGATATCACATGAAAATACATAAACCCAACCCATATCCAACTATATACACCTCTGTCCAACCTTACACCATGTGGGGAGTCTACTCGACCCACCCAACCACTACACACCACAGATTTTGCAGCATGGCTGCCAGAAATAGAAAATGTGACAGAGTCACCAGATACAGATAATCGTGGCAGAGCCACCAGAATAGATAAATGTGGCAGAGCCGCTGGATCAAATAATTGTGGCATAGCCACCAGGATGCTTCCTCCATAAATATAACCCATGTCCCTATGAAACATATATACAATCATGGCATACATCATACAGAATCAAACTATCATGCTTTTCAGTCAAAATTAACCCTAAGGGTATAATGGTCATTTGCACCTAGGGGTATAATGGTAATTTTCCATACATAAGGGTATTCTAGTAATTTAACTATTTGTAAGGTTTCCATGCATATCGCAGCCATTTACGCACTATCAGAAATACTTACCGAGTGTTCTTATCGAATTGGGCCCATTGGCCCATTATCCCGATTTTGGCCCATTAAGCCCAAGAATATTGAAATGCACGGAATCGCGCATACTGCAGTCTTACCACTTCAGATTATCGAATATGTTAATCCACTTATCTTACGAGCATTCGCACACTCGCAAGTTCACGAAATACTGATTTTTTAGTATTTCAGCTTTTTGGCTTTTGCCGATCTAGTCTATGAGAGGGTGTCAGTTACACACCTATTTGCGACGATATGCTGACGAGTTCCACACACGAGCTACCTACAGTCAGTTACTTAATACATTATTTATGAATCCATAACAAGCTTGTATACAAAACTCCTTACCCAAACGTTGGCCATTAACACTTTAGGCACTAGAGCTCGTACCTTCGCCGAAACTAGCGACCAGGTTTAGATCCAGCCGTTCCACTTGTCCAAGCCTTTGATCAGCAGCCTCTATATCACACTATCATCATAATAAAATAGTTTTCACAACCCTTAAGCCATAGAGCCCAATCGACAGCCTTCCTAAGCCTTTAGGGATTTCGACTTTTCTAAAACTTTAAATAAAGAATAGATTTGAAAGCTTACCACCGGTTCCTTAGGTCAATTATCCCACTTCAATTCATATTCGATTGTGATGCAGAAATAATCCTCAAACCTTAGTAAAAATCAAACCTTGATAGTCTATAGATTCGGCTATGCCCCTATAACTACAATGTTTTCGACTTTTTTGTAACTGTGTAGGGAAAGATGGAATATGGGAGTTTTGCTATGGTCTTTTCGATAGGAACTTGGGGTTCAGAGGATTAGAGAATCGATCAAAAAGATGGAGAAAAGTAAAAGGGTTTGGCTAGGAGAAATCGACACAGAAGAAATATAGGCTTTTGGGATTTCGGCTTTTTATGGCAAACGATTATGAAGGTTTAGAAACAACTGATAAAATATGGAGATGAACAGGATGGTAGGAAGATTCAGCTATAGAAGAAAAGAAGAAGAAGAGAAAGTTGATGAATAGAGAAGAAAAGAAAAAGAAGAGGAAGAATGGTCAGAAAACGGCACAAGTTACCCTAAATGCCAAAATTACAACTGGCAGTAGCCCTAGCCGAATTTTGCCCTCTAAAGAAACACTTGGTCGGCCAACTCTTACTCCTCAAGAGTCCACCTAATCAGTTCCTAAATCTTCTCCCTTATCCCCTCCTTACTCAATCTCCTGAACAGCTCAAACTCTTCCTAACAGAGTTCCACTTGGGTTCCATCACCTCCCCTTTCTGTTCATAAAAATAATTCCATAGCTTCCTTACCTTGTGACTTGAACCTTGGCTCTCCCTTATCATCCACACGCCACTTTTATAGCCTTCCCAGTGGCATCACATGCCACTTTGCCACATGCCTTCTTGTGGCTTATTTTACCAATTAATTTCTTAAAAGCCCAATGTACCCAAATTCCTTTTTCCTTCAAAATTAAAATTAATTAAAATTAACAGATTCTAATTTAAACTTGGGCCTTCTAGAGGCCCACTAACATAATTAGACCTATGCCAAGCAGTCAAAACACAAAAATTCTAAAATTCACTAAAATTCTCAATAATCCCAAAAATCCCAAAAATCTCAAAAATTGGGGCGTTACATCACAGAGATAGTGTGATTCCATGGTATACTAGTTTCCATTACCTTCAATCAAGATCCTTTACTCACTTCGATATTCTAGAAATGTCTACAAAAAGCCTTGGGTTAGAAGTTGAATTTCAGTACTACTTATCATCCACAAATAAATAGCCAATTTGAAAGAATGATAGGTACTAAAAGACATGTTGTAAAGTTGTGTATTAGAGTTCGCAGGAAGTTGGAAGTGATACCTTCCTTTGGCTGAGTTCGTATATAACAATAGTTATCAAGAAAGCATCCAAATGGCATCCTTTGAAGCATTGTATTGAAGGAAATGTAGAACTCCTTTGTGTTGGGTATAATTGGAAGAAAGACAAATGGTACAACCAGAACTAGTTTGTAAAATAGAGGATAAGGTCAAATTGATATGCGAGAGGCTGAAGGCTGCATTAGACAGACAAAAATCCTTTGCTGACCTAAACAGACAAGACATTGAGTACCATATAGGTGACAATTGTTCCTAAAGGTCTCACCATAGAAGAAAGTCTTAAGATTTAGGCAAAAACGAAAATTGTGTCTGCGATTCATTGGTCCTTATAAAGTTGTAGAAATGATTTGTCTAGTGGCCTATCATCTTAAGTTGCCACCTGAATGTAACATCACGAATTAGGGCCTAGTCGGAATAGTGGTTTTGGAACCACAAATCCGACACAGTAAGTTTTTTCATTATATTTTTATGGTCTGCAATTATACGAAATGGTTTTGTAAAAATTTCATTCGAAAATTTTGATGTTTGGGCACTCAATTTAGCCAAAAGGATTAAATTATAAAAAGTGTAAAAGTTGAGTTCAACATGTTAGAGGTGTCTAATTGTTATGAAATTTTAAATTGGAGGTCCTTAAATGGTAATTAGACCATTGGATAATTTGTTGGACGAAAATGGACATGAAATGGGTGAAATAGAATATTTTAAAGTTAGGGGCATTTTAGCAATCTAGTAATTAAAATGAATTAAAAACAAAATAAAAGCCAAAATTTCTTGTCCATCTTCTTCCTTGACTGAATATTTCATGAAGAAACCATGTCTAGGGTTTTCCAAGCTTCCAAGCTTGATTGCAAGTCTGTTCTTGTCCCGTTATGATTTTTACGTTTTTGAAATCCTCTTAACAAGATCTACCTATTTCTACCATTTATTTTAGTTATGATGAAGGTATAGGGTTTTAACCATGATAAATATGTGTGTATTTTGATGTTTAATGGTAGATTATGCAAGTTTATGGTTAGAGAAATGACTTTTACTAAATGATTTTTGGTGAAAATGCTTAAAAGGACCGTTTTGTAAAAGTTATAAAATTTTTCATAAAAGTGTGATTTAGTGGAAATTGGGGGCTGATATAGTTATCAAAATGATTCGGCTAGGCTTAAAGAACAAAGAAATTGAATGAAAATCATTTTACGAGTCTAGGGGCCAAAGTGCAAATATGTAAAAGTTTAGGGGTCAAAATAAAATTTGTAAAAATATGATTTTTGGACCTATATGAATAATGTGACTAATTAGTAAGCTAAATGTGATATTATAGATCAAGGAAAATGAGATTCGGGCATAGATTGAAAATGAATAAGATTATGGACTAAATCGGAATAAATAGTCGTGCTCACATTCGAGGTAAGTTCATATGTCAATAATAATGCAATAATATCATTGTTTATGCTTGAACATAAATTAGTGTGTTAACATTATGAGGTGAATATATATATATAGTTAGTATGAGGATTGTATTATGTGACAAATGCCTAAAGGTAATTATGAGCAATGCCATGTTTGTTTCATGAATATGAAAATGGTGAATTTGTAAGCATGAATGATATTATGGTCGTTGTTCACGACATGATAAGAAAGTGCAATAAGGATGCTATGTGTATATGAGAAAGAATCTCGTTTGAACCTTAGGAATATTTTAGGATACAAGTGACATGTCACTAGAAAATTAAAAATCTGAACTCATTGAGTTGGTCCGAGTTCATGATATGTATGAGGCATCTGAGCTCGTTGAGTTGTCTGAGTTCATTATGGATGTAAGCATCCGAGCTTGTTGAGTTGGTCCGAGTTCATAATGGATATGATACGTGTAACATCCAAGCTCGTTAAGTTAGTCCGAGTTCATTATAGACGTGTTACATGTTATGAGGTAGCCTTGGCTACGTATGTTTATATGGCACTTATGTGCAAGTTTCTATGTATCCAATAGTATTTCAAGTGTTCAACAGGTATTATATTGTAAAATGCGATGAAAGTCCCGAGATGGGCATGGTAATGAAGGTAAAGTTATTCGATATGCTACGGATACGTATAGGTACGTATGTTATACTCATCAGTAATGCCTTGTTACAGGATGATATATGACAAAAATGTACATTCATGTGTATATATATGTGAATATTTTATTAATGAGCTATTGAATGATGAATAATCTTGGTGATCATGTTATTATGTTATCCTATGATAGTCATCATAATATTGCACTAAAATAGTGTTGGATAGTAGCAGTTGTGTGACTTTGAAAATCCACCAAAAATCGTGGAAATTGAATTAGAAATTGAATGAAATATGAAATGAAAGCCTATTGAATCTAGTTTCACATAGAGGAAACAATGTAAGCAAAAGAGTTTCATATTATGAGATATTTGAACTTTTGTGAGACAAAGTCAAAGTGATTTCGGGCTCCCCTGTCTCAACTTTGGAAAATTACTAAAAATTGTAAAAAAATGATTATGAATTAGAATTTATATGAAAAAATTTCTAATGAGTCCCATTTCAAGAGAAATAGACAAGAACATCGTCCGAATCTCGTACTAAGAGATAATAAATCTTTAGTAAGGAAAGGTTGAAACTGTCAAACAACAAAACATGAGAGAATTTAAAAAATAAACTGTACTCATTGGCTAATCGAAAAATTATGAAAATTTTATGATAAGAAGATATATGAGTCTCGTTTCAGGAAAAATTATCATATCTTTTTTTGGAGTTCCTTAGCTAAAGAAATAAATAATTTAATGACTATAACTCGCAGAATATAAGCAAAAATATAATTATGGTTATATTACCCTGGAATCATGTGGATAATTTGCTTATTATTTTCATATTGACTTACTAAGCTTTAAGCTTACTCCCTCCTCTCCATTTCTTTAGTGTTTTTAGGTCGGCTTGGGGTTGGAGATCGTCGGAGGGAGCATCACACTATGAAGCTACCTCATCCGGAGTATTGATGAATCTTAATGTCTTAAACTGAGTGGCATGTATAGGGACTTAATTATTGATATGTGTTCTTATGTTTTGGACAAGATGTTGGCTTAAATTAGTACATTGTATATAGCCATGAGATGTGGCTTATGATGATTATGGCTTGTAAGCCTAATTATCCAAGTTATGTGATATTATCCTATGAAGTGGTTATATGATTTGGCTTGATTGTTATGATTAGATGGTATCATGATATGTATGCTTGCTTTTTTCATTGAGAGTAAATGGTATGTTATTGGACATGGTATAAGAGTATAAAGAGTGATTAAAGTGGTAAAGCCAAAGAATATAAATGGGTGTGTTTAGACTAGGTCTTATACGAGTATGTTATTCACATGTATGTAATCATACAAATATTACTTTGAGTTTTAATAAAGTATATGAGACCATCAAATTGAAGTTATAGTATGTGACTATGAGTATTTAAGCATGTGAAGGATGAAACCAACAAAAAGGCTTGAAAAATAGCCTAAGTGTTAGTCACACAGGCAGAGACACGACCATGTGTCTCAGCCGTGTGAAGGACACGGCCTAGCACACGGGTGTGTGGCCTGGCTGTGTAGTTCAAATGGTTTTGCTGACATCACAAACAAAGAGTTACATAGATGGAGGACACGGGCGTGTCCCAAGCCACACGGGCATGTGTGACTACAAGGCCTAATCCACACGAGCGTATGACTCTCTAAAGCAAAAAAAATTGTTAAGTTGCCCAGAGTTTATCGAAAGCTCTTGGTTTAGTCCCGAACCACCCCAATGTATGTTTTAGACCTAGAAGGCCCGTATAAGGGATGATATGCATGTGTTTGAAAATTTTTAATTTGGACAAATTTTTGTGGCCCAATTTTGCATGTTTGTGAATGTTTGAGTCCGGTAACGCATCGAACCTTGTCTCGGTATCAGATACAGGTAAGGGGTGTTACATTTAGTAGTATCAGAGCTATGGTTTAGTCAGGTCTCTAACTAACCTAGCATGCATGAGAGTCTAGCTATACATGCCACAAATTCGTGATAGTGTGATGTGTCCTGACGTGAATGAGAACCATTTTGTTTAGATAGAGGTACTCTCCAACTGAGCTACACCGAACATGTTAAATGTGAAGCTAAGATATTCGAGTAAAGTATAGTTATGATGAGCCTAAACTCAGAAAAGTATGAATAAAATTTCATGATATGTATGTGATAACATCAGAGATATATTTTGCGAGGAATACTTATGCTTGTTTGACGTTTATATGATACACTTGGCTTGATAAAGTGAATGTGATAAATGGAAATTCATAGAGGTATGAATAAAGGTCCACAATATCATGTTACAGATTAAAAATGTCTTTGTCCCGATTGGACGTTGAATGTTGATAAATTTCAATGACATCTTTAAATGAGATAAAGGAATACATTGTGATAAGCTTATCTATGTTTAGTTGATAGTTCTATGATGTATATGACTGATTTGCTCGAGTGAATGCATGTATTTGGGTAACATACCAAAGATACTGATGGAATGAATGCTCATGTATACTGGTTTGGATTATTATGATTGGCAAGCTCGTATAGCTTAAGTAAATGTGCTAAATTAATTGAATTGAGTTATATGATTGTAATGATATGTATATGATAATGTACAAAATGAAATTTTAAATTGTGATATACTTATTCATGTTTCTTTGACACCCATGTGATGTCATGTGTATGACTTGTTAGAGTAAATGAAGATGATAAGTAAAGTTGTTCAAAATCTATAGAATGCATGCATAAATACACTTTTTGTAATAAAATAACTGAAAATTTCGTGTCAGACGAACGTGAATAAAAGTTTTCCTGAAGCGAATGATATGCTTGTGAAAATGTTACTTTGACAAAGAACTGGTGCTATATGTATATGAGTATGAGAAACAAGTTAGGGACCTTACGAGCCCACCCCCTTACCAGAGTGGTATTTTGTAAAGGAATTTCATGAGATTCGTATTGAATAAGTTCTTAAGTATGAGACCTAAGAGTTCAATTGTAGAATGATTACAAATATGATTGGAAATTGAGATGGGTTAATGAGTAGAGGCAGAATTAAAATGGTACCAGACTGATCTAAAGAATCTCTCGGCTTATGCGATATCACAGTTGGTGAAGAAGTTAACTTCAGTGAATCGATCTATTCAGAAATAGTTGAAGGAATAATATTTGAAAGATAAGATATCTGAATATGACAGTTATAACTGAACAGATTTTGGCAGTGACAGTTATAACTTAACAGATTTTGGCAGTCTCTTCTGGGGCATTATATGTGAATATTTGTTCCCAAAGGTATTCATTTGGCTATCTATCTCTAATAAAATTTTATTCTATGGGAATGTTTTCTAATCATGATATATAGACGAAAGTATTGATAACCTGTTTGGTTTATAATCAGCATTGCTTTATTTCTCTTTGGTATTCTGTTACATTTCATCTGTTAGGATTTTATGAGAAAATGCGCATGATGCTATGATTCTGTTTATTCAAATTGATATTCTATTCGATATATATATGGGAAGGTACATTATCCTTGTAGCATTTAATCCCAGTGGGTTTGAATGATGTATTCTTCTGGACTTTTTTTTCTAAGAAATTATCGAGATCTTTCATATTTTCTTAAGAGTTCTGCTCTCGATCTATTGGTATGGTATCGTATATTGGATTTCTTTATCTTGGGTTTCTTCATCTCAGATTTTTCTGTCTTGGATTTCTTTATTTTGGTCTTCTTGTCATCTTTATTCTGAAAATTGTTAATCATGACTCGTATCTAAAGTGTATACTTTAGCCTATGATAACTGTGTTAACTATGATCATGCTTCTGATTGATTGTAGTAACGTGATGATTCCAGTGTCTAGATTTCTCTAAATTTTCGTGCAAAAAATTGATATTGGCAAAGGCATAAGTGGTGAAATTTCTAGTTATAATTTGTATGGTGGATTTCTTTTCTCAAGTAAGTTAATCGAAGTTGATGCCTTCAATTGAGATATCCTTGTTACTTGAGTTAATGCATTTGAAATGGTTTTGACTAGCATGATAAGCGGTCCGTTCTATTGCCTTTAAGAGAGGATTTCATGAAATGCCATTTATTGATGATTAAGACCGACTTGGTGGTTCAATAGGTATTGGTTATTGTTTGAAAGATTAAACGAGATATTCATGTCCGGGAATAAAATTTCATTACTTTACGGGTAAAAGACGCTTAGTTTGAATGAAAAGTGTGTGTTTCCTAGCAGACTTTGATATGACTTAAAGTTGCTATGAATGATAAAGTTATCGCCTTGTGAAAGTTGAATGGTCTATTGCATGTTAGTGAAGTTTAGAACAGACGAGAACATTGTTAACCAGAACATTATACCTAGTTTAGCCTACATTGGGCAAGAAATTCTTGATTTTTCAGTGATGTGTCGTTAAACGGATTGTGATACATTTTGAGACAAAAAGGCAATGTGATAACTTAATGTATCAACAAATCATGTCGGTAAGCACTAAATTTTCACTCATCATACTTATGGGATTAAGTATCTTGAGATTGTTGAATTTCTTAAAATGCTAGTTTTTGTTAATTGGATTGAGATTCGAGATTTATATCGTGAATTGTTGAAAAAAGCTAAATGAGGCTCTGAATTTTAATGACGACCAGAGGTTGAATTAGTAAACTATCAGGCTGTATAAAATGATAGAGAACGTAAGGCCATGATGATCGGGCTGGCTTTGCCTTTTGAATCCGAGAGGATTCAAGTATGATGTGTATATATGTTCTATGACAGTATGGATTCGACCCTTATGTACATGGATTCTATGATAGAAGTCAAGATTCGGTTGGTGCTTCGTATAACACAGAATTGTTCATGACTTTAGTATGAGAAATTAAAGAGTTAAGGATCAAGCACAGCCTGAGTAAAACTTCTTTAGCAATGATTATGAAATAGTGGAGTTTATGTGAAAACCAAACCACTCTTCTGGTAAGATTTTCGGGGATGAAAATCCCTAAAGGGAGGAGAGTTGTAACATCCCGAATTAGGGCCTAGTCAGAACAATGGTTTTGGAACCACAAATTCGACATAGTAAAATTTGTGTTTATTATATTTTTATGGTCTACATTCTATGTAATGATTTTGTGAAAATTTCATTAGAAAATTTTGACGTTTGGGCACTCAATTTAGCCAAAAGGACTAAATTGTAAAAAGTGCAAAAGTTGAGTTCTACACGTTAGAGGTGTCTAATTGTTATGAAATTTTAAATTGAAGGTCCTTAAATGGTAATTAGACCATTGGATAATTGTTTGGACAAAAATGGGTGAAATAGAATATTTTAAAGTTAGGGGCATTTTGGTAATCTAGTAATTAAAATGAATTAAAAACAAAATAAAAGCCAAAATTTCTTGTCCATCTTCTTCCTTGGCTGAATATTGCATTAAGAAACCATGGCTAGGGTTTTCCAAGCTTCCAAGCTCGATTGTAAGTTCATTCTTGCCCCGTTTTTAATGATTTTTACGTTTCTAAAATCCTCGTAACAAGATCTACCTATTTCTACCATTTATTTGAATTTTGATGAAGGTCTAGGGTTTTTACCCATGATAAATATGTGTGTATTTTGATGTTTAATGGTAGATTATGCAAGTTTATGGTTAGAGAAATGACTTTACTAAGTGATTTTCGGTGAAAATGCTTAAAAGGACCGTTTTATAAAAGTTATAAAATTTGTCATAAAAGTGTGATTTAGTGGAAATGGGGGTTACTATAGTTATAAAAATGATTCGGATAGGCTTAAAGAACAAAGAAATTGAATGAAAATTATTTTACGAGCCTAGGGGCCAAACTACAAATATATGAAAGTTTAGGGGTCAAAATAGAAATTTGTAAAAATATGATTTTTGGACCCATATGAATAATGTGACTAATTAGTAAGCTAAATGTGATATTATAGATCAAGGAAAATGAGATTCGGGCATAGATTGGAAATAAATGAGATTATGGACTAAATTAGAATAAATAGCCGTGCTCGCATTCGAGGTAAGTTCATATGTCAATAATAATGCAATAATATCATTGTTTGTGCTTGAACATAAATTGATGTGTTAACATTATGTGGTGAATATATATAGTTAATATGAGGATTGTTTTATGTGACAAATGCCTAAAGGTAATTATGAGCAATGCCATGTTTGTTTCATGAATATGAAAATGGTGAATTTTTAAGCATGAATGATATTATGGTTGTTGTTCACGACATGACAAGCAAGTGCGATAAGGATGCTATGTGTATATGAGAAAGAATCTCATTTGAACCTTAGGAATAGTTTAGGATACAAGTGACATGTCACTAGGAAATTATAAATCTGAACTCGTTGAGTTGGTCCGGGTTCGTGATATGTATGAGGCATTCGAGCTCATTGAGTTGGTTCGAGTTCATTATGGATGTGAGCATCCGAGCTCATTGAGTTGGTCTGAGTTCATAATGGATGTGATACGTGTAACATCCGAGCTCGTTGAGTTGGTCCGAGTTCACTATGGATGTGTTACATTTTATGAGGTAGCTTTGCCTACGTATGTTTATGTGGCACTTATGTGCAAGTTTTCATGTATCCAATAGTATTCCAAGTGTTTAACGGGTTTTATATTATATGATGCGATGAAAGTCCCGAGATGGGCATGGTAATGAAGGTAAAGTTATTTGATATGCTACGGATACGTACATGTATGTATGTTATACTCATAAGTAATGCCTTGTTACAGGATGATATATGACAAAAAGGTATATTCATGTATATATATATGTGAATATTTGATTAATGAGCTATTGAATGATGAATAATCTTGGTGATCATGTTATTATGTTATCCTATGATAGTCATCATAATATTGCACTAAAATAGTGTTGGATAGCAGCAGTTGTGTGACTTTGAAAATCCACCAAAAATTGTGCAAATCGAATTAGAAATTGAATGAAACATGAAATGAAAGATTATTGAACCTAGTTTCACATAGAGGAAACAGTTTAAGCAAAAGAGTTTCATATTATGAGATATTTGAACTTTTGTGAGATAGAGTCAGAGTGATTTTGGGCTCCCCTGTCTCAACTTTGGAAAATCACTAAAATTTTAAAAAAAATTATGGGCTAAAATTTTTATGTCTAAATTATTAATGAGTCTAATTTCAAGCAAAATAGATTTCAAGAGAAATAGACAAGAACATCGTCCGAATCTCGTACTAAGAGATAATAAATCTTTAGTAAGGAAAGGTTGAAACTATAAAACAACGAATCAGGGGAGACTTTAAAGAATAAACTATACTCGTTGGCTAATCCAAAAATTCTGAAAATTTTATGATAAGAAGATATGTGAGTCTAGTTTCCAGGAAAATTATCATATCTTTATTTGGAGTTCCGTAGATCAAGATATAAATAATTTAGTGACTATGACTTGAGAAAACAACATGACCAAAATATAAGCAAAAGTGTAATTATGGTTATATTACCATGGAATCATTACTAAGCTTTAAGCTTACTCTCTACTCTCCATTTCTTTAGTGTTGTCAGGTCGGCTCAGGGTTGGAGATCATCGTAGGCAGCATCACACTATGAAGCTACCTCCTCCGGAGTATTGATGAATCTTAATGTCTTCAAGTGAGTGGCATGTATAGGGACTTAATTATTGATATGTGTTCTTATGTTTTGGACAAGATGTTGGCTTATATTAGTACATTGTATATGGCCATGAGACGTGGCTTATGATGGTTATGGCTTGTAAGCCTAATTATCTAAGTTATGTGATATTATCCTGTGAATTTTGGCTTGATAATACCCTTCGTGTGTTCGATGAATTATCGTGCACACCTGACGAATGCTTAAAATGTGATATATCTCTATTACGTGATTCTGCCTACTATTGGTGGAATACCTTGGTTTCAGTTGTACCGAAAGAACGGGTTACTTGGGAATTCTTTCAAACCGAGTTTCGTAAGAAATATATTACTTGGGAATGTGTCTCGTCTGAGGCTACCATGTGTAAACGCTTCGAGGACGGGTTGAATGAAGACATTAAACTGTTGGTGGGTATTCTGGAAATCAAAGAGTTTGTAGTGCTTGTCGAGCGAGCTTGTAAAGCCGAAGAGCTCGGTAAAGAAAAAAAGTTGATGATGGAGCAAGAGAGTTCCGTAAAAGATCTTCAGGAAAACCCTTTCAACAGCCGTTGAAGAAATTTAGGGATGACTCAGGCTGATCTAAGAATACATCGGGTTTTTTCGGACGGGACCGTGATCGACCCCCTGTGAGTACACGAGCCACCTCTGTTGCCAGTGTTGGCAATGATCATCAGGACAGATCTGAGTGCAAGCATTGTGGCAAATGGCATTCGGGAAGCTGTAGATTTCGTGACCGCTCCTGTTTCAAATGTGGATCAGCTGATCATTTTATCCGAGACTATCTGAAATTAGCTGAACAGAATACTGTTTCGAGTGGGAGACCTAGCAACACTGCAACGCGAGGCAGACCACCTAGACCCGCGGCTAATGCTAGTGGAAATCAGAGAGGGACTAAAAATACTGCTGTACGTTCTGAGGCTCGTGCTTCTGCCAGAGCCTATGCTATACAAGCGCGCGAGGATGCTTGTTCGCCAGATGTTATTACCGGTACTTTCACTCTTTTTGATACTAATATTATTGCTTTGATTGACCCCGGTTCTACTCATTCATATGTGTGTGAAACTTTGGCATCCAGTAAGACTCTACCTGTTGAGTCTACTGAGTTTGTGATTCGGGTGTCAAATCCTTTGGGTCGTTACGTGTTAGTTGACAAAGTGTGTAAGAAATGTCCTTTGATGATTCGAGGTTCTTGCTTTCTGGCTGATTTAATGCTATTACCGTTTGATGAGTTTGATGTCATTCTTGGTATGGACTGGTTAACTGTGCATGATACAGTAGTGAATTGTAGGAAAAAGACAATTGACTTGAGGTGTTCAAATGATGAGATAATCCGAGTTAAGTCTACTGATTTAAATGGATTACCGGTAGTGATATCTTCGATGTTAGCTTAGAAATATGTGAAAAAGGGATGTGAAGCTTATCTTGCGTATGTTCTAGATAGTAAAGGACTAGAAAAGAAACTTGAGACTGTGCCTGTGGTTTGTGAATATCCGGATGTGTTTCCCGAGGAATTACCTGGATTACCACCTGTTCGGGAGGTAGAGTTTGGTATTGAACTAGTACCAGGGACTACACCTATTTCGATAGCTTCGTACCATATGGCACCAATCGAATTAAAAGAATTGAAATCTCAGTTGCAAGAGTTGACAGATATAGGTTTGCTCGACTGAGTTTTTCTCCCTGGGGTGCACCAGTGCTATTTGTGAAAAAGAAGGACGAAACTATGAGAATGTGTATTGATTATCATCAGCTGAATAAGGTAATGATAAAGAATAAATATCCGTTGCCTCGAATCGACGATTTGTTTGATCAATTGAAAGGAGCCTCAGTATTTTCGAAGATAGACTTGAGATCGGGTTATTATCAGTTGCGGGTTAGAGACTCTGATGTGCCTAAAACTGCTTTCAGAACGAGGTATGGACACTATGATTTCCTAGTGATGCCGTTTGGGCTCACTAATGCCCCTACTGTTTTTATAGATTTAATGAATCAGATTTTCAGATAGTATTTGGATCGGTTTGTAGTTGTGTTTATAGATGACATTTTGATCTATTCACGCGACGAAATCGAGCATGCTGAACACTTGAAGTTAGTGTTGCAGATTTTACGAGACAAGCAATTATATGCGAAGTTTAGTAAATGTGAGTTCTGGTTGAGGGAAGTCAGCTTTTTAGGACATGTTATATCCGCATCAGGTATCCGAGTTGATCCTAGCAAAATTTCAGCTATACTCGATTGGAAGCCTTCGAGAAATGTTTCAGAAGTTCGAAGCTTTTTAGGACTTGCTGGGTACTACAGACGATTTGTGAAAGGTTTCTCAATGATAGCAACACCGATGACAAAGCTGCTTCAGAAAGATATTAAGTTTGAGTGGTCAGAAAAGTGTCAGAAAAGTTTTAATCAATTGAAAACTCTTTTAACTGAAGCCCCAGTGTTAGTTCAGCTAGAATCCAGTAAGGAATTTATGATCTACAGTGATGCGTCTCTGAATGGTTTGGGATATGTGTTGATGCAAGAGGGTAGAGTTGTAGCATACGCTTCGAGACAATTGAAGCCATATGAGAAAAATTATCTGACTCATGATCTCGAGTTAGCTGCTATTATTTTTACTTTGAAAATTTGGCGCCATTACTTGTTCCGGGAAAAGTGCCATGTATATTCTGATCACAAAAGTCTCAAGTACTTGATGACTCAGAGAGATTTGAATTTGAGACAAAGACGTTGGCTAGAATTATTGAAAGATTACGAGCTTGTCATTGATTACCATCTGGGAAAGGCTAACGTGGTTGCTAATGCATTAAGCCGTAAATCACTATTTGTTTTACGAGCAATGAATGTGCACCTGCCTGTGTCCGTTGATGATGTATTAGTAGTGGAGTTAAAAGCAAAACCGTTATTGACGCAACAAATCTGTGAAGCTCAAAAAGTTGATGATGAATTAGTTGCAAAACAAGCATTATGTGTTTCGAAAGAGGATTCAGAGTTTTTGATTGATAGCAATGATTGTTTTTAGAAATCGATTATGTGTTCCGAGAAATTTAAAGCTTATTCCAATGATTTTGATTGAGGCTCATAACAGCCGAATGTCAATTCACCCGGGTAGTACGAAAATGTACAACGATCTGAAACGTTAGTATTGGTGGCATGGTATGAAATGAGACATTTCTGATTTTGTTTCAAAGTGTTTGATACGTCAACAAGTGAAAGCGGAACATCAAGTGCCTTCGGGATTACTTCAGCCGATCATGATACCAGAGTAGAAATGGGATCGAATCACGATGGATTTTGTATCTGGGTTGCCATTGTCCCCGAGCAAAAAGGATGCAATCTGGGTTGTTGTTGATAGATTGACAAAGTCGGCTCATTTTATTTCCGTACGTACGAATTATTCACTTGATAAGTTAGCCGAACTTTATGTTTCTCAGATTGTAAGGTTACATGGGGTACCTACTTCTATTGTGTCGGATAAAGATCTGAAATTCACATCGCGGTTTTGGAAGAAATTGCAAGAAGCATTGGGTACTAAGTTACATTTTAACACTGCTTTTCATCCCCAGACCGATGGTCAATCCGAACGAATTATTCAAATACTCGAGGATATGTTGAGATGTTGCATTCTTGAGTTTAGTACTTCGTGGGAACGATATTTGCCTTTGGTTGAATTTGCATATAATAATAGTTTTCAATCGAGCATCAAGATGGCACCCTACGAGGCTTTGTACGGTCGTAAATGTCGTACACCCTTATTTTTGACCGAACTCAGTGAGAATAAGATTTACGGAGTTGATTTGATTAAAGAAGCCGAAGTGATCCGTGAAAATATGAAAGCAGCATCAGACCGTCAGAAATCGTATGCAGATTTAAAACGGAAAGATATAGTGTATCAGGTCGGAGACAAAGTGTTTCTTAAAGTTTCACCGTGGAAAAAGATACTCAGATTTGGTCGTAAAGGCAAGTTGAGCGCGAGATTTGTCGGACCATACGAAATTTCAGAGCGGATTGGGCCAGTTGCCTATAGACTACTTTTGCCACCTGAACTTGAAAAGATTCACAACGTTTTTCATGTTTTGATGCTTCGTCGGTACAGATCCGATCCTTGTCATGTGATTAATCCATCAGAGATTGAAATTCAGTCTGATTTGAGTTATGAAGAGGAACCGGTTTGTATTTTGGCTCGTGAAGTAAAAGAATTACGAAATAAAAAATCTCAATAGCGAAAGTACTGTGGGTCAAACATGGGGTTGAAGAAGCGACTTGGGAGCCAGAGGACTCAATGAAAGAACGTTATCCTAACCTTTTCACTGGTAATATTTTTGGGGACGAAAATTTCTAAGGGGGGAGAGTTGTGATAGCCCTATTTTGACCCCAGTCGGAAAGTGGTTTCGGGACCACAAAACTGAGTCACAAAAATAATTAACCATTATATTCTATGCTTATTATATATGTAAATGCATGTGTGAAAGTTTCATGCTTTGACTTTGTCATTTGTATATGAAATTTAGTAAATAGGACTTATGTGAGACATTTTGAAATGTGATAGGTTAAATTATAATGATCTATTAATGCATGTTATAAAAAGAATGGACTTGCATGTCAAATTATCCATTTGTAGATAGTGGCCGGCCATGTTGTTATTTGATATATAATATATGTATTTTCTATTAGCATTATTTCAATTAAATGACTTTATATTATAGAATAATGATTATTAAAAATAGAAAAAAAGTGAAGAAAGCTAGGTGTTCATCTTTGTTTCCTTCTAAGCCGTTGTAAAGAAAGAAAAGGGGAGAAAACACCATTCGGTCATCTTAGGCATGAATTAAGGTAAGAAATTCATGTTAGTTCTTGAAATTTTAGTTTATTTTAAGTTAATTACCAAGTTCCTTATTTAGCCCATGTCAAAATTTTTATTTTTGGGGATGATTTGAGCTTTCGACCATGGTAGATAATGAAAGGGATAGATGGTTGTCTTCAAGTCTTTATGAATAATTACAAATGAGTGATGTTTGAGATAGTTTAATGTTCTTATAAGTAGTTTAGATGATAGGAAAAAATCGGCTTGTGTATTTGTGTAATTGCTGAATTTGAACTAGGGATATCTTTGAGCAATGCTTGTGTTTAAAATGATGGAATGGAGTGGATGCTTTAAATGTGTTATAAACTATTATAAGTTAAATTTAAGGTTTGCTAAATTACCTTTGTCATTGTCGAATATGTATTTAATTAAAGAAGAAATTGAGTGTTGGATGTTTATGTGATTTAGATAGTTATAAACTAATTTTGAGTTTTGATATGTAAAGCCATTTTGTTGTGTCTGAATTTGATAAATAAATAAAATGTTTTAATATGATTATATCATTGCAAAATTTATGCTTTAATTTTGTTTTCTTTTCAAATTGTAATTCGGAACTTGTACATAATGTGATAATTGGATGTGTATGTATTTAATTTGTAATATCATACTTGAACATGTTATATATATATATGGTTGTATACGTGAGTTAGTTATACAATGAAAATTTGGCTATGAGTTTTAAAGGTTAGATCATAGGAACCTTGATGGCATACATATTCAAATTGTTCGGTCATTAGGGTTAAATGTACTTTGGCTATATATATTATATGTTAAAATAAATAAATTATGCATGTAGTCTTGAGGGTGTGTATGAAGAAATTATTAACTTGTTTGTATCTTAATGCCGAATGAAAATAGAAAGGTTAAAGATGACCTATAATGTATTTTATTTTGTTTACTATGATATATAAATATGAAAGTTGAATAGGTATATTTATGGTATTTTAAAGTGAGGCTTGAATAATCGAATAATGATTAGTTTAATTTTTTTTATATATGAATTAAGCTCAAGAGCATAGAGAACCAAGGTTGGACAGAGAAAAAGAAAAAGTAGTTGAGTAGCCGATCCGAGACTGTTCAAATATATTCGAGGTAAGTTTTAAGTAGTTATATATATAATATTATTCAAAAATGACATGACAGATTTTGAGATTTAAGTGTTACTTGTCAAATATGTACATGGCCGAATGGCAATTTGTATTGGAAGTAAAAAGTAATATGTTTTCATGATCAAATGATAGTGTTAGATGAAAATGAGAAAGATTTTTACGTGTAAACTATTATGTATTTAAATGTGAATGATGAAATGCGATAAAAGTGAATGAAGTATAGGATGATATATATATTCAAATGATGATTGTACCTACATAGGTGTGATTGTGTTGTATAAAACTTGTTGATTTGAATATTGTATAGCATTATTCGGGCCTTCGGGCCTTTGAGCCTAGCAGGCTATAATGCCGGTGAGATATTAATCGGGTCTTTGAGCCTAGCAGGCTGTAATGTCGGTGAGATATTATTCGGGCCTTGAGCCTAGCAGGCGAAATGCCGGTGAATAAATTTGGGTTTTTAAACCTAGCAGGCTGAATGCCGGTGATTTGATAAAAGTCTAAAACTAAGATACCTCGTGTTAGAACGACGAATGAATACATTCAATAAGTTAAGTTGGCCAGGTACGTATTATGTATTTATATGTGAGTATGATTTAAATTGAATCATAAGAGTATAATTTGTTACATATGTGAATACATGATATGTTTATATCTATGATTAGGATATATTGGGTTAAGGTACGAATATATGTGAAAATGTTTGATTTATTTAAGCCATATGATTTCAGATTAAGTGTAATTAGAATGCTAAGTGTGCATTATATACTTGTGTATATTCGGCTAATGGTAATAAATATATAAGAAATGACTTTTGAGAAATTGAATAATTGATGTATAATTGAGTTTATCTATTGTATTGCTTAAAAATTACTAAGCTTATGAAAGCTTACTCCTTTTGTTATATTTCTCTGTTTTTAGATTGTTGATTCCAGTTACCTACTTAAGGAGAGGATTGTCAGCAACTCGTCACACTATCTGTCTTTTTGGTACTGCTATGTTTTGGAATTTGTATGGCATGTATAGAATAGACTTAAGTGAATGTTATTTTGAGATGCTTTGTATATATTTGCCATGTGAATATGGCAACTTTTGAATATCGATATAAGTTGAATTTCTATCTTTGATGGTGTTTGGCTATAAGTATAACTGCTAATTGGATTACGTAAATGTTATATTCTAATGTTGAAATTCGGATTAGTAATTCTTCATAACCCATTCCGGTGAAAGATACGGGTTATAGGGGTGTTACAAGAACTATCTGACACACGACCTTGAGTTAGGCGCGATTGTGTTTGCTTTAAAGATTTGGTGCCACTATCTATTCGGTGAGAAATGTCATGTATATTCTGATCATAAGAGTTTGAAATATCTGATTACTCAGAAAGATTTGAATCTGTGACAAAGAAGATTGTTAGAACTGCTAAAAGACTACGAACTTGTGATTGATTATCATCCGAGAAAAGCAAATGTTGTTGCTGATGCTTTAAGTCAAAAATCGCTATTTGCTCCACGAGTGATGAATGCTCATTTAGCTTTATCTGATAATGGTTCAGTTTTATCGGAGTTAAAAGCGAGACGTTTGTTCTTACAACAAATTATTAAAGCTCAGAAGATTGATAATGAGATTTTAGCAAAATGAGCGCAGTGTGATTTAGAGTTTAGAATTCAGAGTTGATAAAGATGATTGTTTGAGATTTCAATATTGAATTTGTGTTCCGAGAAATCTAAAGTTATTTCAGATGATTTTGAGTGAAGCTTACAATAGTTGGTTATCTGTGCATCTGGGTAGTACGAAAATGTATAATGATCTGAAAGAACATTACTGGTGATCTGGAATGAAAAGAGATATCTCTGGTTTTGTTTCAAAATGCTTAATCTATCAGCAAGTTAAAGCTAAACATCAGGTGACATCTAGTTTGTTACAACCGATTATGGTTCATGAATGGAAATGGGATAGAGTAACAGTGGACTTTGTTTCAGGTTTGCCCTTTTCTCCAAGGAAGAAAGATACGATCTGGGTTGTGGTTGATCGATTGACGAAATCTGCTCATTTTATTCCAGTACAATCAGATTACTCACTTGATAAGTTATCTGAGTTATACATTTCCGATATTGTGAGATTACGTGGTGTGCCATTATTTATTGTGTCAGACAGATATCCGAGATTCACTTCACGATTCTAGAAGAAATTACAAGATGTTCTGGGTACGAAATTGCATTTCAGTACTACTTTTCACCTGCAAATGGACGATCAATCCGAGTGGATTATTTAGATACTCGAGGATATGTTGAGATGTTGCATTCTTAAGTTTGAAGGTATGTGGGAATAGTATTTGCCATTGATTGAATTCGCTTATAATAACAGTTTTCAATTGAGCACTAAAATGGCACCGTACGAAGCTTTATATGGTCGCAAATGTCGTACACCTTTATATTGGACTGAACTCAGTGAGAATAAGATTCACGGGATTGATTTGATAAAAGAAACTGAACAGAAAGTGAAAGTGATCCGAAAATAGCTTCCGATCGTCAAAAATCTTATGCAGATTTGAAAAAGGAAAGACATTGAGTTTGAGATCGGTGACAAAGTGTTTTTGAAAGTATCTCCGTGGAAGAAAGTACTTCGGTTCGGTAGAAAAGACAAACTGAGTTCGAGGTTCATTGGGCTGTATGAGATTACCGAGCGTATTAGGTCGGTAGCATAAAGATTGTTGTTGCCACCAGAACAAGATTCATGATATGTTTCAAATATCGATGCTTCGACCATACAGGTCCGATCCTTCTCATGTAATTCCTCCGTCTGATATTAAGATTCAGTCTGATATGACTTACGATAAAGAATCGATTCGTATCTTAGCTCGAGAAGTTAAAGAACTAAGAAATAAGAGAATTTCATTAGTGAAAGTGATGTAGCATCGACACAGTATTGAAGAGGCTACATGGGAGCCTGAAGATGCTATGAGACAACAATATCTGAATCTGTTCAACGGTAAGATTTTTGGGGACGAAAATCTCTTAAGAGGGAGATTTGTAACAGTTCGGTTTAGACCCTAGTCAGAATAGTGGTTTCGGAACCACAAATCTGATTTAAAAAATATTTAAATATTATTTTTCATGCTTATGATATGTGAAATATCATGTGTGAAAGTTTCGTATGAAAATTTGATTTTTTGCGTGCTTAATTTGATAAAAGGACCTAATCGCGTAAAATGTAAAAGTTGCCTACTGTTTGTTAAAAGTGCCTATTTGACATGGCTTTTTAATTATGAGGTCTTTATCATGTTATTAGACCATTGAAAGCATGAGTGGACATATATGGCCTTCTGTTTAATGATTTAATGGTTTTATAACAAAGGGAAAAATAATAAAAGGTGAATTTATGGTAATATTAATAAAACAAAGGTTAAAAATTCATTTGGTTCATTCATCTTCCACCAAAAATAGAAAGAACATATAGATTTTAAGTGTTTGAAGCATTCGTCCATGGTCCAAGCTTGATTCAAGGTTCGTTTTTGTTCGGTTTTTGATAATTTCTTCGTTTTTGTAATCGTTGCTTCGTATACTATCAAGCCCATGCCTCAATTTCTGATTTGGATGATGTTTTTGAAATGTGCTATGGATGAATTCATAAGCTTTATGTTGTTAAATGATGAAATATGAAAGTTTGATGTTGGGTTAATATCTTTTGTCTTTGGATTTTTGATGATTTTGAGTAAAATAGGCTAAATTATGAAATTTTTAAATTGAAGGACTAAAATGTGGAATAAATGAAATATGTGGACTTGTATGAGTGCTATGAATATTCGGCCATATATATGTCTAAAGAAATTATGTGTATTTTGTGATTTTGTGAATTAGGGACTAAAGTGTCAAAATTTGAAAATATGAGGGCTAATTTGTAAAATGCCCTAAATTTGTGTTTATGGATTGTTTTGAATGGATGTGTGATTAAATGAATCAAATTTGAATTTATATAGATTAAGAATTAAAGAAAACAGAATTAGATCGGGGAAAGTCGAAAGTCGTCGAGTAGCCGATTCAGTCTATCCGATTCTGTACGAGGTAAGTTTATATACAAATAAACGTGTTCGAATTGAATTATTATTATTATTCATATGATATTTAATAGTGATGAATGAATATTCGAACTATATATGTGCCATCTGAGAAAGTATCGACAAAGTTCCGACATCCGACAAGCCCCGTACGAACCTTAGGAATAGTTAGGATACATATAACATCCTGATTTTCGGGTTTTTCGTAATTTTTGAGAATTTGGTAAAGTTTTTTTAAATTTGGTTTTTGGTAGTGAAATTCATAATTGGAATAGGTAAATGGGACTAAGGAAGGCCTATGTGTTGGCCAAAACCCGGTAGAATTTTTGAATTTTAGACTTAAGGAGTTAGGGGCTTTGGATAGGTGGCCGTATTAAAAGATGTGGGTAAACATAACAACAATAGAGCCCCTGGCAAAGTGTGACGCCACTAAGGAGCTAAAAAAGTGGCGTGTAAGTGGTTGAGAGGAGAGCCAAGGTTTAATTCTCTAAGCTGGCAATTGTGGTGTTCTTTTTATGTCTTGAGTAGGCAGGAGTTGGAAGTTGAATGGAACTCTGTTGGAGAGAGTTTGAATCAGTCAAATGCATGGATTAAGGAGTGATAAGGGGAGAGATTTTGGGGATTTGAAGAGAAGCTTAGAGTTGACCGAATAGTGGGAATTGGAGAGGGGAATTCGACTGAGGGGTTTTAGGATAGTATTTTTGGCATTAGGGACTTTAGTTGTGCTGTTTTTCTTCTGTTTAAACACCATAGGGTTGTTCTTTTTCCCTTTTTCTTCTTTAGCCAAAATTACCACCTTTCCCATCCATCTTTCTTTCTTTTCTTTTCCAAAACCAATCTATTATTCCCTTTTCTTTTCATCACCTTTGCCGAATAGCCACAAGAGCCGAACCTTTTTTTCTCGTCACTTGTTGTGGCCGATTTCTTCTTCTGCTAAACTCTAAACAGTGCAAAAAGGAAGACTGTGGTAAGTATTCGTATTCCAAATCCATTTAGTAGTATAAATATTAAGAAAAGTCGAAACCCTCTATAGTTTAGGGAGGTTATCGATTTGAGGTATAGGCCTTACCGGGCCTTTTTCATTTGATTTTTATGGTTTGTGTAGTAATAGAGGAGCAGCAAGGCTTGGGCTATCAGTATTGGACAAGCTTGAATCGTATCATCGGACCCTGTGAAGGTAAGTGATCTATGGTCATTAGGGGTTCTTTGGCCGAATATGGTAAGGTGGATTTTGGGTTTGATAAGCATGACTTGTACACTAAGATTGGTGATGATTAATTGTAGGTTGTCGTGGGAGACTTTGTTAGCAAACATCACAAATTAGGTGTGTAATAACCCCCGTAGGATCTTAGACTAATATTCGCTGAAAGGCCGAAATGCCTAAAATCTGGCATTTTGGGGAACTTGAGATTTTGCATGTGGTTTTAGATGCGATAAATATGAAATGATCGGTGTTGGATCGATGGTACAGGTAAGAGCGCAAATTTGTGCACGATGGTAAGTTGGGCCTCGATGGGCTAGAATTGGGCCCAATGGGCTTCTGGGCCCATTTGGGTAAAATTGATAGAAAATGGAACTTGGACAAATTGCATGTTAACATGGTTAGAACTGTTGTAAAAATTGGGTTAAGTGGGCTTAAAGGACTAAATCGACATTCGTAGGGCCCATTAGGGGTTTTGGGCCCAAAAAGCTCGAACTGGATAAAGTGCGTTAAAATTATCGTTTAAACACTTGGAATATTGAAATTGTTAATGAACGTGGAAAAGCCATAATATTTGGTAAATTTACTATATTACCCTTAAAGTATGAAAAATGACTATTTTGCCCCTGGGCAAAAATGGCCATTATACCCCTAGGGTTTAATTATGAATAAGATGCATGAAATATTGATATACATGATATGACATGATATGCACATGATATGTTATGATATGCACATGATATGCTATGATATACTCACTATATGCATGGGATGGGTCTGATATAAATGGAGGAAGTGCAAGGAGGGCTTTGCCCCAGTTATTTAAATGAGGCTAGGCCTCCAGTTATGTGATGAAGCAGCTATGCTGCCAGTGGAGATTTTGGTTGGGTGGGTTGAGCTACTCCCCACATGGAGAGCTTGGCAGGTACGGGTGGAGAGTAGCGGATGGTGGGTTGAGTAGTCTCCCCAAATGGGCTTGCATACATTCATTGATACTACATGTGATATTGAATTGGGCCTATGGGCCATACCGTTTATAGTAAAGGCTTCGGCCCAGTGATATGATTAATGAAAAGGCTTCGGCCCAGTAACCGATAAACGAAAGGCTTTGGCCCAATATACTGATATTATTTGGGCTTCGAGAGGGGCTTGTTGCTCACTGAGTTTCCAAACTCACCCCCTTTTTCTTAACCTCGCAGGTGAGCCTTGATGTGGAGACTTGGAGCCGGAGGGGATTCAGAGTGGCCATAGTGATCGCTTCTGAACTTTGCAATAAGTAACCGGTGTTTTTCTTAAGTTTATCTTAACTATTAATATCACTTATTTTTGGGTTGTAATATGGCCATTTTAACTATTTTTCTGGGATTATTTTATTTTTAGTAATTCATTACTTTTCTAATAATAAATCAAAATGAGTTAGAGCGCGTTTTCAAAATGATACTCATTTTCAAAATAACGCAACGTTACAATTAATCGGTTTATCAAAAATATCTACTTAAATGAATTTTAACTCGTTTACCAAAGTGTGGCAATGGTTGTGGGCATGTCTTGGATGGATCTAATCAAGAGCTTGGTACTTAAGCAGCCTTCATGGTTCACCTCCTCTGGTTCGAATACCTACCTAGTGCACAGCTTCCATTCACTTTGTTAACTTAGTAAAGACGATCTTTTAAAAAGTTGAGAAAGACGTAGATAGAGGCATGGGTTTTTTAAACTCTAATGTAACTCGTCAGATTCTGCCTTAATGTTTGGGCCGGGTTTGGGGTGTTACATTTTGTGGTATCAGAGCCAAGTTGCAACAACTCGGCTGTGGGTTTCTAAACGGGTTTAACAATCGAGAATTTCAAAACAAGGGTATTTTAAATCAATTTTTAAGAGTTTCTTTTTTCTGTGACCAAATACATGTTTTTAAGTTTTAAATGGCTTGGAGAAAGACGTGGCACACTGAATCCCCGGCACCAAGTCTGTAAGTATACTTTCTTTTGCACTATTTGATATTGATATGATGCTATAGATAGAACTGAGGCCCTGCTATGATACTTTAGATAGGGTAGAGCTGTAAAACAGTAGGATTAAGACTATAGCTAGGCTACGACGTTGCAAAAACAATTCCTGAACTACTATATTTCCATAAGACATCTTGTAATAAACAACTAAAATATTAAGCTAATGTCATAACATTCGTAATCAGATAATTCGATATGAGTACAAGAGGAACTCGTGGACGGGGCCGCGGACGTGGTCGCGGAAGGGTGCAAGCTGACTCTTCATCCTCAAGACATAGGCCAGCTGAGGAGGCATTCGTGCCACAGGCAACAGAGACTGGGTCAGACGATGCTTTGTCCCAAGCGATGTTAAGGGTCTTGGAAAGGGTTGCTGGAGCTAGCACTGGGAAAATGAATAAGGGATCCATCTCTGAGCGACTCCGGGCTAACGGAGTAGACGTTTTTAGGGGCATATCTGAAGTAGCCCCAAACGTGGCTGAATATTGGCTAGAGGAAACAAAGTGGATTATGGACGACCTCGATTCCTCTGTGGAGCAAAAACTGAAGAGGGCTGTGTCGTTGCTAAGAGATGAGGCATATCAGTGGTGGATCACTGTAAGGGAGAGTACCCCGATCGAATGAGTAACCTGGGAGCTATTCAAGTCTGCTTTTAAGGGGAGGTATGTTGGAGCTAGCTATGTGGATGCCCGTCGAAAGGAATTTTTGAATCTGGCTTAGGGTAATAAGACTGTTGCGGAGTATGAGGCGAAATTCTTGAGGCTGAGTCGATATGCTAGCGAGATAGTTGCGACCAAATATGAGCATAGTGTTTGATTCGAGGATGGCCTCCGCGATGAGCTTAGGGTGCTGATAGCTCCACAGAGGAAGTAAAACGAACTGAACGGTAGAATCGTGAGAGGGATCGACCCAGATTTAGGAGGGATTCTGGATCTTCAGGTGCTGCATATAGAAATGCTAAAATAGCTAGAATGGAGGAACCAGTTTGACCAGCTCTAGTGAATACTTTTAGACCGTAGGCTTGCAAGGACTGTGGCAGAGCACATATGGGGGAGTGTTGGAAACGAACTGGGGCATGTTTTCGATGTGGGTCAAAGGAGCATAAGTTCAGAGAGTGTCCTCAGAGAGCAGCTCAGGATCAAGTTCCGGAGCAAAGGGGTGTCCAACCGCAGCGAGGAGGACCACCACCACAGAGAGGCCGTGGGCAAGGTAGAGGTGGCAATGGTAATGGACAAGGACGTGGGGCACCTGGCAGGGGTGCTAGACATGCTGAAGCTCGACAGTCGGTGTTGGTTTATGCTACATGGTGTCGTGAGGAGGGTGATGCTCCTGATGATATAACCGGTATGTTCTTCATTCAAAACACGCCTTACACTGCTTTGATTAATGTGGGTTCCAGTCACTCGTATGTTGCCTGTAATGTATCTGGGGCCTTGGGTGTGCTTCCTGAGGAGACTGTGAGTGGGGTATCAGTGATGAGTCCTCTGGGACACTCGGTTAAGGTAGATAAACTCTTTAAGGAGGTGCCTTTAGAGTCGCAAGGTAGGATATTTGTAGGAGATTTGATGGAACTGCCATTTGGGAAGTTTGACCTTATTTTGGGAATGGACTGGCTAACTAAGCATAGGGTGACGATGGATTGTGCTGTTAAGAGAATGGTGCTAAGAACTACCAAGGATAAGGAGATAATGGTCATAGGGGAGCGAAGGAACTATTTGTCCAATGTTGTCTCGGCTTTAAGGGCTGAAAAGTTGATTCGAAAAGGTTGTGAGACATTTTTAGCATTTATGAGTCAAGCTAAACCCGAGGGGATGACTATAGAGTTAGTTAGGACCATCAAAGAATTTCAAGATGTATTTTCGAAGGAACTTCTTGGACTACCTCCGAATAGAGAAGTTGAGTTCGGAATCGACTTGTTACCTGGAATAGCTCCAGTGTCCATTGCACCTTATCGGATGGCACCGAAGGAGTTGGTGGAACTAAAGGCTCAGATTCAAGAGCTGTTGGATAGAGGGTTTATAAGACCAAGTATTTCTCTATAGGGCGCACCAGTGTTGTTCGTAAAGAAGAAAGATGGGACCATGCAGATGTGTATTGATTATTAGCAGTTGAACAAATTGACGATCAAGAACAAGTATCCCTTGCCAAGAATCGATGATCTATTCGACCAAGTGAAAGGAGCTTCGGTATTTTCTAAGATCGACCTTCGGTCAGGATATCATCAGTTGAGAGTCAAGGAAAAGGATATTTACAAGACGACATTCAGAACTTGATATGTTCATTACGAGTTTTTGGTTATGCCCTTTGGTTTGACTAATACACCGGCAGCATTCATGGATTTGATGAATTGAGTATTTTAATCGTACTTGGATTAGTTCGTAGTTGTTTTATCGATGATAACTTGGTGTACTCGGAAACGAAAGAGAAGCATGATGAGCATCTTCGTATTATGTTGCAAGTGCTAAGGGAAAAGCAACTCTATGGAAAGTTCAGTAAGTACGAGTTTCGGTTGAGTGAAGTAACTTTCTTAGGGCATGTTGTGTCTGCTGAGGGGATCAAGGTAGACCCTCGGAATATTGAGGCGATTCTGGAGTGGAAGCCACCGAGGTCGGTAACAGAAATCTGAAGTTTTCTGGGGTATTATCGAAGATTTGTGAAAGGATTTTCTGTGTTGGCAGCACCATTAACGAAACTTATAAGTAAGGGAGCACCGTTTGTTTTGACAAATAAGCAGCAAGAGACTTTTGAGAAGTTAAAGAAGGTTTTGACTGAGGCACCAGTGTTGATTCAGCCATAGTCTGGTAAGGATTTCACTGTGTACAGTGATGCGTCGCATGTAGGTTTGGGCTGTGTGTTGATGCAAGAGGGTAAAGTGGTTGCTTATGCTTCACGACAGCTTAAGCCTCATGAGGTAAGCTATCCTACTCATGATTTGGAGTTGGCAGCGGTGATTTTTGCACTTAAGATATGGAGGCACTACTTGTATGGGGAGAGATGCATTATCTATACGGACCATAAGAGTCTTAAGTACTTACTGACTCAAAAAGAGCTGAATCTTAGACAGCGAAGGTGGATAGAGTTGTTAAAAGACTATGACTGTTTGATTAAGTACCATCTAGGTAAGGCAAATGTCATGGCTGATGCGTTGAGTCATAGAACTGTGGCAGAATTGAAGGCAATGCTCGCCCGTTTAAGCTTGTATGACGATGGAAGCTTATTGGCAGAGTTACAAGTGAGACCAACTTGGGTGGAGCAGATTAAGAAGCAGCAGTTGGTGGATGAGTCGTTGGTTTCTCGGTTTCAGCAAGCTAAGAAGGGGGAGAATCCAGACTTTGGATTAAATAGTGATGGGGTTCTTTGTTTTCAAGGAAGAATTTGTATGCTGAAGGACTCTGATTTGAGATTGATGATTTTAAGAGAGGCACATGGTGGACCTTGTGCTATACATCCAGTAGGGAGTAAGATGTATCGAGACTTGCAAGAGCTATATTGGTGGCCTAGGCTTAAGCGAGAAGTGACCGAATTTGTGGGAAAATGTTTGATGTGTCAACAAGTAAAGGCCGAACATTAGCTGCCTTCAGGATTGTTACAACCAGTGAAGATACCACTTTGGAAATGGGAAAGGGTGACTATGGATTTTGTAAGTGGTCTGCCATTGACACCTTCCAAGAAGGACTCAGTTTGGGTAATTATGGATAGGCTGACGAAATCGGCCCATTTCATACCTGTCCAAACCGATTACTCACTTCAGAAGTTGGCCAAGTTGTATGTGGCAGAGATAGTGCGGTTGCATGGGGTGCCAGTATCGATAATTTCTGACCGAGACCCAAGTTTACATCTCAGTTTTGGCAGAAGTTGCATGAGGCGTTGGGAGCGCGATTGGATCTTAGTACGGCTTTTCACCCTCAGTAGCATGGGCAGTCAGAGAGGGTCATTCAGATTTTGGAAGACATGTTGAGGGGTTATGTTATCGACTTTAGGGGCAGTTGAGAGGATTACTTGCCATTGGCAGAGTTCGCGTATAACAATAGTTACCAAGCAAGTATCCAAATGGCTCCTTACGAGGCACTGTATGGACAAAAGTACCGTTCGCCTACTTGTTGGGCTGAGTTAGGGGAAAGGCAAATACTTGGATCGGAGTTAGTAGCGGATACTAAAGACAAAGTTAAGGTGATCGGGAGTCAGTCAAAGGAGGCAGCGGATCGACAAAAGTCTTATGCTGATCTGAAGCGTAAAGATATTGAGTATGCTGTAGGGGACATGGTCTTTTTGAAGGTTTCACCTTGGAAGAAGATATTGAGGTTTGGTAAGAAGGGCAAGTTGAGTCCACGGTTCATTGGGCCTTATCGGATCCTTAAGCGGATAGGGCCGGTGGCTTCTCAACTAGAGTTACCTCCAGAGCTGGATCGTATTCACGACGTCTTTCATGTGTCCATGCCAAGGCGATATCGTTCTGACCCAACTCATATCGTGCCAGTTGCTAAAATTGAGGTACAGTCAGATTTGACCTTTGAAGAAGAACCTGTGTAGATACTTGATCATGACGTCAAGGTGTTAAGAAGAAAGTCAGTCCCACTGGTGAAGGTACTTTGGAGAAACCATGGCAAAGAGGAAGCTACTTGGGAGTCTGAGGAGGCAATGCGTCAATAATATCTTCAACTGTTTAGATCAGGTAAAATTTCGAGGCTGAAATTTCTTTAAGGAGGGTAGAGTTGTAACATCCTGATTTTTGGTTTTTTTTGTAATTTTTGAGAATTTGGTAAAGTTTTTTTAAATTTGGTATTTGGTAGTGAAATTCATAATTGGAATAGGTAAATGGGCCTAAGGAAGGCCCATGTGTTGGCCAAAACTCGGTAGAATTTTTTAATTTTAGACTTAAGGAGTTAGGGGCATTGGATAGGTGGCCTTATTAAAAGATGTGGGTAAACGTAACAACAAGAGAGCCCCTGGCAAAGTGGCTAAGTGACGCCACTAAGGAGCTAAAAAAATGGCGTGTAAGTGGTTGAGGGGAGAGCCAAGGTTCGATTCTCTAAGCTAGCAATTGTGGTGTTCTTTTTATGTCTTGAGCAGGCAGTAGTTGGAAGTTGAATGGAACTCTGTTGGAGAGAGTTTGAATTAGTTAAATGCATAGATTAAGGAGTGATAAGGGGAGAGATTTTAGGGATTCAAAGAGAAGCTTAGAGTTGGCCGAATAGTGGGAATTGGAGAGGGGAATTCGGCTGAAGGGTTTTAGGATAGTATTTTTGGCATTAGGGACTTTAGTTGTGCCGTTTTTCTTCTATTTAAACACCATAGGTTGTTCTTTTTCCCTTTTTCTTCTCTAGCTGAAATTACCACCCTTCTCATCCATCGTTCTTTCTTTTATTTTCCAAAACCAATCTATTATTCCCTTTTCTTTTTATCACCTTTGCCGAATAGCCACAAGAGCCGAACCTTCTTTTCTCTTCACTTGTTGTGGCCGATTTCTTCTTCTGCTAAACTCTAAACAGTACAAAAAAAAAGACTGTGGTAAGTATTCGTACTCCAAATCCATTTAGTAGTATAAATATTAAGAAAAGTCGAAACCCCTTATAGTTTAGGGAGGTTATCGATTTGAGGTATAGGCCCTACCGGGCCTTTTTCATTTGATTTTTATGGTTTGTGTAGTAATAAAGGAGCAGCAAGGCTTGGGGTATCAGTATTGGACAAGCTTGAATCGTATCATCGGACCCTGTGAAGGTAAGTGATCTATGGTCATTAGGGGTTCTTTGGCCGAATATGGTAAGGTGGATTTTGGGTTTGATAAGCATGACTTGTACACTAAGATTGGTGATGATTAATTGTAGGTTGTCGTGGGAGACTTTGTTAGCAAACATCACAAATCAAGTGTGTAATAACCCCCGTAGGATCTTAGACTAATATTCGCTGAAAAGCCAAAATGCCTAAAATCTGGCATTTTGGGGAACTTGAGATTTTGCATGTGGTTTTAGATGCGATAAATATGAAATGATCGGTGTTGGATCGATGGTACAGGTGAGAGCGCAAATTTGTGCGCGATGGTAAGTTGCCTCGATGGGCTGGAATTGGGCCCAATGGGCTTCTGGGCCTATTTGGGTAAAATTGACAGAAAATGGAACTTGGAAAAATTGCATGTTAACACGGTTAGAACTTTTGTACAAATTGGGTTAAGTGGGCTTAAAGGACTAAATAGACATTCGTAGGGCCCATTAGGGGTTTTGGGCCCAAAAAGCTCGAACTGGATAAACTGCGTTAAAATTATCGTTTAAACACTTAGAATATTGAAATTGTTAATGAACGTGGAAAAGCCATAATATTTGGTAAATTTACTATATTACCCTTAAAGTATGAAAAATAATTGTTTTGCCCCTGAGCAAAAATGACCATTATACCCCTAGGGTTTAATTATGAATAAGATGCATGAAATATTGATATACATGATATGACATGATATGCACATGATATGCTATGATATACTCACTATATGCATGGGCTGGGTCTGATATAAATGGAGGAAGTGCAAGAAGGGCTTTGCCCCAGTGATTTAAATGAGGCTAGGCCTCCAGTTATATGATGAAGCAGCTATGCTGCCAGTGGAGATTTTGGTGGGTGGGTTGAGCTATTCCCCACATGGAGAGCTTGGCAGGTACGGGTGGAGAGTAGCGGATGGTGGGTTGAGTAGTCTCCCCAAATGGGCTTGCATACATTCATTGATACTACATGTGATATTGAATTGGGCCTATGGGCCATACCGTTTATAGTAAAGGCTTCGGCCCAGTGATATGATTAATGAAAAGGCTTCGGCCCAGTAATCGATAAACGAAAGGCTTCGGCCCAATATACTGATATTATTTCGGCTCCGAGAGGGGCTTGTTGCACACTGAGTTTCCAAACTCACCCCCTTTTTCTTAACCTCGCAGGTGAGCCTTGATGTGGAGACTTGGAGCCGGAAGGGATTCAGAGTGGCCATGTTGATCGCTTCTGAACTTTGCAATAAGTAATCGGTGTTTTTTTTAAGTTTATCTTAATTATTAATATCACTTGTTTTTGGGTTGTAATATGGCCATTTTAACTATTTTTCTGGGATTTTTTTTATTTTTAGTAATTCATTACTTTTCTGATAATAAATCAAAATGAGTTAGACCGCGTTTTCAAAATGATACTCATTTTCAAAATAACGCAACGTTACAATTAATAGGTTTATCAAAAATACCTACTTAAATGAATTTCAACTCGTTTACCAAAGTGTGGCAATGGTTGTGGGCATGTTTAGGATTGGATCCAATCGAGAGCTTGGTACTTAAGCAGCCTTATGGTTCACCTCCTCTGGTTCGGATACCTACCTGGTGCACAGCTTCCATTCACTTTGTTAACTTAGTAAAAACAATCTTTTAAAACGCTGAGAAGGACGTAGATAGAGGCATGGGTTTTTTTAATATTCTAATGTAACTCGTCAGATTCGGCCTTAATGTCTGGGCCGGGTTTGGGGTGTTACAATACATATGTCATGACATAGGAATTTTGATATGTGTTATCGTGTAAGACCGTGTCTGGGACGTTGGCATTGACTTCTGTTTTACATGTAAAACCATGTCTGGGACATTGGCATCATATTTGATTTCGTGTAAGACCTTGTCTGGGACAGTGGCATCGATGTTTGATTACATGTAAGACCACGTCTGAGACGTTGACATTGTATATGCTTTTCGAGCTATCCGCGTATCCTTTTGTTTCTGAATGGTTCAAACGGCCATTCTGAGAAAATGAATGACTTTGTGAAATTGTATCCGATTCAAGTATGTTTGAATTGTATATGATGATTGAGAATGATAGGTAAGTATACAAGCAAATGATGATATATGATCTAAGTATGTGAACATATGTTATATGTCTAAATGAATTGAGATTATGTAACATTTATATGAGCAAGAGGTTTATGTTAGTTTTTGGCTACAAATTATATGTAAATTGATGATGCTTATATGTTTGAATGATAAGTTTATTTGTATATGGCTTACTAAGCTTTTGAAAGCTTACTCTGTTTGTGTTTGCATTGTTTTATAGATATCGTAGCTATCGGGAGCTCGAGGATCGTCGAGGATCATCACTACACTATCAAATCTTATTTTGGTACCCTTTTGAAAACGTATATAGTAAAGTATAACATGTATAGGCTAGAAGTGATTTGGTTAGGTTTTGTAATGTATATATCATGCCATGTGATATGGCTAGCTTGTGTTTGAACTTATGGTTGGAAATGTTATATGATATGAGATGCATTATAAATCATATGATATGTTTTGAATGGCCAAAAGAAATGGTCAATGTTGATAAGTTTTGGTAAGTTCATAGTATGAGATTGAATGATGTGTATTAAGGTTTATAAACCATATGTTTTGATATGGTTTTGTCTTATGTTTTGGCATAAATTAGTAAGGTTTATGAGCATGTAAATGGTTGATAATGTTATGGCATGAATGATGTGTGGTTTGGTATAGAAATTGGCTGAAATTGTTGTGCAAATATGCTTGGTTTGGTGCTTGTAGATTTGACCCAATTGGGTTGTAAATTGGCTATTCAAATGACCTCTTTTTGTCCACACGGGCATAGAAACGGGCGTGTGGACACACGACTATGTTGCACAGCTGTGTGTCCCCTAGGGTACCCTACAATTGTAAGTCAGGCTCAACCACGGCCAAGGCACACAGACGTGTGGGTAGCCGTGTGACCCAAGTCAGTGTCGACCACGGCCAAGAAACACGGGCGTGTCTTATGGCTGTGTGTGCAAGTCAATATGTATGCCCTATTTTGATACAGCCTAGACACACGGGCGTGTCTAGTGCCATGTGAGGCACATGGCCTGTTCACACAGGCGTGTGACCTGTATAACTTTGAAATTGTTTAAGTTTTGGAAAAAAAAAATTCTATGTATACGGTTTAGTCCCAACCTGTTTCTAATGCATGTTTAAGGCCACGATGACCTATGTAAGGACTTAATTTGGATGTTTGAATTATGATGCTATGAAATTTAAGAATTGAATGATAAATTTTCTATTTTGTTCAGTAATGCCTTTAACCCTTGTCCGGGACAAATACGGGATAAGGGTGTTATATACCGCCGATCAGAGAGGTTGATTTTGCTATTGAATTAATGTCGGAAACATCTCCGATATCGTTAGCTCCTTACAGAATGGCACCTACAGAGTTGAAAGAGTTGAACATACAGTTACAAGAGTTGACAGATAGGGGTTTTGCTTGACCCAATTTTTCTCCTTGGGGTGCTCCGGTGTTATTTCTTAAGGAAAAAGACTGGTCCATGCGATTATGTACTAACTATCAACAGCTCAAAAAGTCATGATCAATTATAAGTATCCTTTGCCACATATTGATGATCAGTTTGATTAGCTAAAAGGTGCAATAGTGTTCTCAAAGGTCGATCTTTATTCTTGTTAGTATTAGTTTTAAGCTAAAGATAGATGTGCGAAAAACTGTGTTCAGGACCATGTACGGACATTATGAATTATTTGTGATGTCATTTGGTTTGACTAATGCTGCTGCAGTATTTATGGACTTGATGAACAGAATCTTCAGACCGTACTTAGATAGATTCGTTGTGGTATTCATTGATGATATCCTGATTTATTCACAAGATGATACAGAGCATGCCGAGCATTTAAGAATTGTTTTGCAAACTTTGCAAGAAAAAAATTGTTCGCTAAGTTTAGCATATATGAATTCTGGCTTCAAGAAGTCAGATTTCTGGGACATGTTGTATCGGTTGATAGCATTAGAATTGATCAGAACAAAATTTCAATTGTCGAAGATTGTAAACCTCCGAGAAATGTATTTGAGGTAAACAATTTTTTGGGTTTAGCTGGGTATTACAGAAGCTTTTTCAAAGGATTCTCGATGATTGCTACACCGTCGATGAGTTTGTTATAAAAAGATGTTAAGTTTGAGTGGTCTGAGAAATGTTAGCAAAGCTTGAATCCGTTTAAAGCATTGTTAGTCGAGGCAACTGTGTTAATTCAGCCAGAGTCGGGTAAAGAATTTGTGATTTATAGTGATGCATCATTGAATGGTTTGAGTTGTGTTCTGATGCAAGAGGGCAAAGTGATAGCGTATGCTTCTAGACAATTGAAATTGCACGGAAAAAATTATCTGACGCATGATTTAGAACTTGCAGCGATTGTATTTACATTGGAGATTTGGCGACATCATTCATTCGGAGAAAAATGTTATATCTTCACAGATCATAAAAGTCTGAAGTATTTGATGTCACAGAAATATTTGAATTTGAAACAGTGTAAATGGCTCAAGTTATTCAAAGACTATGACTTGATCATTGATTATCATCTGGGAAAGGCTAATGTTGTTGCTGATGCTTTAAGTAGAGAGTCCCTATTTGCTTTGAGAGCTTTGAACTTGCGGTTGACATTGATTGATGATGGTTCGATTTTAACTGAGTTGAAAGCTTACAACAAATTTGTGAAGCTAAAAAATGTGACGATGTGTTCATAGCTAAATGGAAATCAAGTGAGATGACACTTGATATAGATTTTCATGTTGATTCCGATGATAATTTTTATTTTAAGAGAAGAAGATTTTCATGTTTGTGTTTCGAGAAATTCTGATCTTGTCCAGAAGATTTTATCGGAAGCTCACAATAGTAGCTTGTCTATTCATCCTGGTAGTAATAAATGTACGACGACTTGAAACAAATGTAGTGGTGACCAGGTATGAAACGAGAGATTTCTGAGTTTGTATCGAGATGTTTAGTTTGTCAACAAGTTAAAGCCAAACATCAGGTATCTTCTAGTTTGTTACAACCAGTGATGATTCTAGAGTGGAAATAGGAACATGTCACGATGGATTTTGTATCAAGATTGCCTTTATCTCTGAGAAAGAAAGATGTTATTTAGGTCATCGTTAATCATTTGATGAAACCCATACATTTCATTCCAGTACGTATGGATTTTTACTCAAGAGATTAGCAGAGCTTTATATGGCTGAGATTGTTAGATTGCATGGTGTGCCAGTTTCTATTATTTTCGATAGAGATTCGCAATTTACGTCTCAATTCTGGAGCAAATTACATGAAGCTTTAGGTCCTTGTTTTCATTTTAGTACCACATTTCATCCTCAGACCAATGGTAAGTCTGAGAAAGTGATTCAAATACTTAAGGATATGCTTTGATGCTATGTTCTGGAATTTGAAGGTAACTGGGAGAAATTTGTACCACTAGATGAATTTGTGTACAACAACAGCTGTCAATCCAGCATTAAAATGGCACCGTATTATGTAACATTCATATCGTCCCTAATACAAGCCTACAGGGCACAAAACATGCATTCGGGGTGGTTCAGGACAAAACTGATAACTTAAGAAACTTCTCGAACACTTAGAATTTTTTTCCAAAAACAGGGAACACACAGCCAAAGACACGCCCATGTCACAGGCCGTGTGGACATTCAAAATGAGATCACATGGCCGTGTCCCAACTCGTGTCTGACCCCGTGTAACTCTTTGAATTGGGTTACACGGCCAACAAACACGCCCGTGTGGCTAGCCTGTGTGCCCTAAAAATGGCCACACACACCAATGTACCAAGCCGTGTGCTAGGCCGTGCGAAACCTGTAGGGTATACTAACTTATGCCACACGGCCAAGTCACACACTCGTCTATGAGTCCGTGTGGAGCATACTGACTTGGTTTATATTTCAACACTAGGGGACACATGACCGTGCAACATAACCGTGTGTCACACACGACTGAGAGACACGTCCGTATCTCTACTCGTGTAGACAAAAATAGGTTATTACCAAGCCATGTTGCCACCTAGCTTGTACAAACCTACACCAAACCAATTGATACAACATAACATTTATAAGCATTCATCTAATCTCATCCAAACACAAATCATACCATTTTAATACCAACAACATCAAGGCACACATAAACCACCATATGCCAATCATTTTCATACCAAAACTCAAAATCTCAAATCATGAACATTGGCACATCCAAATATGCATTAGTTTACCTATAATCCCAAGCATATCATTCCTCAAACATGGACTATTTCATACTCCAATTACTAATTCAAAAACAACCCATCAACACAAGCATTTATAGAACCATTACTAAACTCAAAACAAAGGTTATTTGCACACTTATATACGTCACCAAATTCACCAAGATAAGCCAACTCACATGGTTATTTATGAAACAAAACATGAAACATTTAATAGCCAATTCAAATGGCTAAACTCACTAACAAAATACATATCAAAATGACCATAATCCTATAGATGCCATATAACCAAAACATAGATTCAAAAATACCAAAACGATAGCTTGATAGTATGATGAAGTATCCAACGATCCCTGAATCCGAGCTAGCTTTGAAATAAATATAAAACATGGTAAAATAAATAGAGTAAGCTCTATAGCTTAGTAAGTTCATATGATTAATAAGTATAATTTTCCAATTCATTCATCATTTAAAGAACATAAGTAAATACAAGTATTACATTCAAATTAATAATTTTCATATTGCCATAGTTCTATGTATCAAGTATAAATTCATCAACTTTCACTTACTTTTCATATGAACTTATCAATTATCACTTACTTGACAAACTTATCATGAGTACCTGAACTGATCCGTATCATTTCTTACATTCTCATACCATCATCTTTTCCTATTGAACCATTCGGAATAATATTGGATACTTGGGAATCTCGTACAAAAGTGCCACATACACGGATAATTGGCTTGTAGGTACATGATTGAAATGAGTGAAGGTAATGGCTCGATTTTGCCTAATTTCTTATCCAGACGGGCATGTGTCTCAGCCATATGTGACACACGACCATGCGACACGGCTGTGTGTACCCTGTAGTTTTTAAAGGTTACAAGTCAGACAGTTACACGGCCTAGCACACGGCCTGGCACATGGGCATGTGAGGCCATTTTGAGTGTTACACGGCCTGGCATATGGGCGTGTGGCTTGGCCATGTGACCCAACTTAGAGAGTTACATAGGTACAAACACAGGCTGGGACATGGCCGTGTGTTCCTAATTCAATCGTTACACAGCTTGAGACACGAGCTTGTGTCTCAGCCGTGTTAGTCACACGGCCTGGCCGCACGAGCTTGTGACCTCTGCAGTTCAATTTTTCTAACTTTTTCCTAAATGTTCAATATATTTTTGATTTAGTCCTGAATCATTCCTAAAGCATTTCTAAGGCCTCGATGGCTCGACTAAGGGATGATATGCATGTTTATGTATGGATTATGATATATTTATATTAAATTTTGCAAATGTATGTTTTAAAGTTACATTTTTACGATAATGCTTGGTAACCCTATTCTGACAACGAAAACGGGTTAGGGTGGTACAGTAAGTTTGACTCATAAATTGGGAAAGGAATCCTCCAAAACATGGTAACAAATGGGGTGGATAACAAGCGCATTATGCATGTGGAAATTGTGTTAAAAATTAAGTAAAAAGATAAAAATAAGGGACTTCAACTTAGGACCTCTAGAATAGCTTAAGAGCACTTAACCACTTGACCACTTCTCTTCTTTATTTTAATTCCTAGCACATTTATTTTAAAAACATGGTGTGACCCTTGCTAAGGTTTAAGGCAAAATTGCACCACATAGAAAATAGTGTGAGGGAAGGGAATCAAAAACAAGTCATCATGGATAGCTCCACCACTACTCAACCACTATACTTGGTAATTATTAATATCAAAAGGTCATAAAAAATAAATAACATTTGGGTGACCACTCTCTCGGTTCATTAACGTAATTTATACTAACTCAATTTTTAGGATGTGACAACTCTCGCCTCCTTAAAAAGAATTTCATCCTCGAAATTCCTATTATCACACCTATTCACTTATCCACAAAATTCATAACTCTTCTTTCTAAACTAACCACCATGCTTTCGTTGGAACTCTGATTCCAATGCAGTTCCAATACTTCACCTTAAATCTCTAATGGATTTCCTATTTTCTTACATGGATTGTCTCAAGGGACTATCTATAGAAATATCACTAACAATTTCCTCATTCCAAAATTCTCAATTTCACAAATACACAATTAACAGCAAACATTTAGGTAAAACCAAATTTTCAATCAATGCAATGTACGATTAGAATGATCGTAAAAGTACCTTCATTGACGCAAGATGCGTCTCGATCCTCTTGATGCCTAGTAGCATAAACCAGTCTCTGATTCTTTTTTGAGTCAAAGCTTGCATTTAAAGAGGATGACATCATGGACAATCCGTAACACAATGATCTGCGGACCCACTTCTCAGGCATGCTCCTAATTTTTTCCAACACTCGCTCGAATGGCGCTTATTACAATACTTACAAACAATTTTCTCATTGATCAAATAGAACTTCATTTATTAACTTTCACAACACTCTATAGTGGTCTATTCTCTTTGGCTCGCTTCAAAGGTCGTGAATTTGAGCCGGTAGGACTAGACTTCCTCTTATTTTGTTCTTTGTTTTGTTTGTTTCTCTTGTGTTTCAATCACTTACTTCCTTATAATATTTTTCCTTCTCAATCGCAGTCTCAAAAATCCTTTCTAAAACTCTCAACATTGCTTGGGATATTGCATCATTCCTGATCTTTTTATTTCTGCCTTTAGCAATAGACGCACTAACAATGTCATTTGTCTAAAGGTCAGACGCAAGTCCTTGAAAAGCTAACGACTAATCTTGAGCTACTCGACATTACACTCCTCGAAAATCACATACCACATGTTCGCATACATCGGGTTTTCATATTCCTTGAGTTCTAACTCTACGATTACTCATTTTATGTTTTTATGAATTTTGTGTCAATAGAGGTAAGTTTTTATGTTATTACTCGAATATTTTTAATCGAAGTTTCATTTCAATTTACACTTGTCTCTCTATCTATCCTTTTCACTATCTAGAGTTTTCACAGTCTATAGTTGTCACAGTCTATAGTTTCAAAGCTAAAGAACACTTACCTTGGATCGGCTTCAGGAATCACAAATTTTTTTACAATAATTTTAACATGTGGCATGTTCTTCCCAGATACACCTTTATAATGCATGTAGTTTTGTTGAAACTACTTTACTCATAGTCTGAGATTTGAATTGGGCTCTAATATCACTAAATGTAATAGCCCAAACCCGGGCCAATCATTATGGTTGAATTTGGAAAGCTACATTGGCCACCAGAATGGCCCAAAAAATCTTTCATCATTTCAAACGTACATTTTAAACCATTTGCGCAGTTCATTCAAAACTAGTAAAATCGAATATTAAACTTTATTTTCAATTACAATGCAAATATATTTGTCCATGAAAATAGTCAACATAATCTTTCATAGTTTTGAAAAAAATATATTTTAAATCTATTGGCTTATAAATTTAAAACAAATGAAATAAAGTGTTTATTTTAATTTCATAAAAACCGTGCAATTTTCAAGAATTGAAATAATTAATATCTCAATCATAGACACTCAATCTTTTACTCAAAACAATTTTGAATTTTTAATCATACTTCTAAATCATTTGTATAATAACTTTAGAAATCAAATGCCTTTAGAATTCTTATATGTAAACATTTATAATTTTGAAAACTAAGTATAATTTTGTTAAAAACTCATTTTTTTCATAAATGCAGTGAAAAAATATATTATTGACAAATTTTATTGTAAAAACCTAGTTTCATGCAAAATCTTATCAAATACTAACTTATGTAGTTTTTAAAACATTGTGTCATGAAATCAAGCCATGCAAATCAGAATAAATTCCCCAAAGTAAAGCCCTATGCCATAGTACCATAATTTAACATAAAAAGTCTCCAATAGCAATAAAGTCCATAAAAATCCAAATCATAAATAAAAGTCCATATTTATTTAAAAACCATTTTCCGAGTGCATCTCTGACAACCGAATTCGAGTCCTCACCACAAGGATTATCTGAAACACATACATAATGTGGGTGAGCTTTAAAGAGTCCACTATGAAATTAACGCAAATATAATCGCATACATATCAAAATATCAATCTCAACATATCAATCATCATAATAATAACATGCTTTAACACTAATACTTATGCATGAACATGTCGATACATTTATTAAAATGATACACATTTTATACAATTTCCTACCCATCTCTGCTACATAGTAGTATTGAGTTCCCCAGAACTCGTCCATCCGAAACACCATTTGTGGACAAGCCACCACTGATTTGCAGATAAACTGCTACCAATTTGTACATAAACTACCACTGATAACACTTTTTTGGAAAAGCCACCACTGAATTGCAGATTTACTGCCACTGATATAATTTTGTGACATGCCACTACTGATTTGCAAATATATTGCCAATGCTTCCACCTTTCACAATATTCCACCACATGCATGTGATATGACAATTTCACTTTTAACACATATGGATCACTTTTACACTTATGCATGTTAAACATGTTAAACATGTTTTTTCACATTAGATCATGGATCTCAATTTGTCATATACATATATACATAAGCCAAACATGTTTAAATCACAACGTATATCACAAAAGTTATGCATAACATATCATGAGGATAAGATTTACTCATACTTCATAATCAAAATCACAATCACATCAATTATCAAGAGTTTAAATCAACTCTTCATGATTATTTAGTGTAGTCATGATTTATTGTAATTAAATTATTAATGTTATAAAATAACTATATCACACAAAATAAATGGTAATGATCCCACACCTTTTTTTATAGATCCGGTTTGCCACAATCCTTATTAACGATTTCACTTTGATATATCTCGAAAAACGAGTCGAACACATGAGTAACGTTTATTAATTTTATCACTTAAAGATCGGTTACTAATAGTCTTAACAACACTTTCCCCATGATCTAAGACTCTCGAAAGGAGGGTTTCCAATGCAAAGTTAGGGATCTCCCCTATGAATATCATTTAGCCCTTGAAAGTCTATATGAAATCGTATTGTTATGATGATAAATAAATAATTATAAAATATTACATTGTCCCTATGGCCACTACACCATTCGGCCATGATATGAAATCACCAAGAGAATGATCTTACGATCCAAATAACTGACACTTATAACTTAATTAAGCCGGGATGGACAATGAATCGAGAAAGGAATGAAATCGATGGGTTAAGTGATCCAAAAGATTTGATAGAGAAAATATAATATTTAAGGTAAAAAATATAAGAAACAAGAAATTGAGGAGGAAGAGAAAAGAAAACTTTTGGTCACCGACGGCGGTTCAACTTGTAACAGCCCATTTTTAGTAAAATTGAAACAGTGGCTTCAGGACCAAAAATCTGAAATTCAAATAAATATTTTACTAATATTTTAGTGTCTACAGCAAGTTCATAGTGTCATATAAGAATTTCGTTAAGAAAATTTATTGTTTGTATGCTCAATTTTATAAACGGACTAAATTGCATAAGGTGCAAAATTTGAGTTCTATATGTAAAAGGTGTAAAATTGCTATGAAATTAGAATATGAGTGGCTTTAAATGGTAATTAGACCATTAATAAAAGTAATAGACAAATATGGACATCATTAATGTGATTAATAAAGGTTATATAAGTAATTTAATAAATAAAACCAAAACCAAATTGTTTTATCCATCTTTTTCTTCTTATCGATTTATTGAGAAACACCACCATTTTAGAGCTTCAACTGTAACGCCCCGAATTTGGGCCTAGAAGTATTAGGTCTTGAGCATGGGAATAGTTAGGAGGCAACACAAAAATGTTTAGGTGTGCAAGAAAGTGACACAAATGCATGTTTGCTTCAGTGGTTAAGTGCTCTGGGAAATGTCAGAGCAGTCTTGGGTTCAAGCCTTGGCATGTGCAAAAATTTTGTTTTAATTAGTTAAACCCTTGTCTTGAGACTATAGGCTTTTTGAATAAATATGGGTAAAACATGACAGAAAGGGCCTGCTGGACTAAGGGATAAGTGGCGTGCTATGGTTACCTGAGGTCTGAGGTTCGAATCCTACTTTGAGCAGTTGAGTGTTTTATTTTCCTGCACTTACTGTGTAGGTAGTAGAGGTTGACTGAAACACTACTGAGTGGAGTGGGGTTTGAATTGGTCGTGGAGGGATTGTAGGAGGGAATGTTGGGATGTGGATAGTGATCGATTGGAGTGATTTGAGAAGGGAATTAAGCGAGTATGGGAAGAGTGGGAGTGTTGTGTCGAATGTGAGAGTCCCATTTTGGCAAAATCGATCATAGGACCTTTTTGTTCTTTGGTGCCGAATGTGTTCCTAGTTTTGCCGTGCTTTCTATAGTTTTCTTGCATTTTTTTCTTTACTTTGAGACCAAATACTACGATAGACCATTCAAGCACCTTTCGAGTCTGCCTATTTCAGTTTTGCTCTCCACAATAGAGCCCTTACTGATCGACTATCCCCTCTCCTTCTTTTTCCTTACTTTTAGATTTTTGTTCTTGATTTTTTGACCAATTGCTTCCCTCTTCTTCCCTTCTCAATAAGTTTTTCCTTGGCCGATTCTTTGCACCCCACTCCCTCATTCAAGGATTAGCCGAATACACCTCTTTCCCTCCTTCTATTCTTTTTAGTGTTCACAGATTTCCTTTCTTTTCATTGTGCTATTGTGACTGAATACCCCTTTCGTTTCTCTTTCAATTCTATCCCTTTTTCATCTTACACCTCGACCGAATATTTAGTCTCCCTCAATCAATTCTCTCTTGGTCGAATTCTTCTTTTTCATCTATTGTTGTCTCGAATAGAGGTGCAATTGTTACATCTTGAGCCTCGGTTCGAGAGGGTGTTTCTGCGGGGTAGACCGAATACTACTATCTTCTATACTTAGTCTACGCTCTCAGTAAGTTGCTATTCACGTGGTTCAGTTATTTCCGTGTATGATATTAGTTAACAAATAGCGATTGGGGTGCAGGTAGTAGTTAAGGATTCCCAGCGAGCACTTGCAACGGTTTTAGTGTGTGATCAATCGGGACAAGTGATAAGTAATCTTTTGAAGAAGTGTTTGATTAGAGTTCGCTTCGACTCGATTGTTAGTCTATTAACCGAAGCTTCTATTTGAAATAGGTTAGAGTACTCGTAGACTATTCGCTCATTTTCATAAACAAGTGTGTAACCAAACTGCCATATCTGTAAATCAGCAAAAGCTGAAATAACTGACAGTCGTCACTACATGAGCGTGCGCTCGCTCGTGTGGTAATTCAAATGCCTAAACGTGGGCATAAGATCGTTAAGGCCGGCCATGAGCGACTTCATGGTCTAAGGCTGAAATGGACCATGATGGGCCGAAATAGGTTATGTGGGCCCCACGGGCCCGTGGGCCCCACATGGGTAAACCATACAAAAGTGAGGAGAACTTTGGGCCAGGCTATGTAGTCCACACGGCCAAGGCCATTCTTATGGGCCACACGGGTGTGTGGGCCCACATGGGCCGCTTTGTGAGCCTTGGGCCATTCTCATTGTTTGACTGTTAAGGTTGAACAGATCGCCCGTGACGACTGTGGACCTACTGTTGGGTCAGTAAGTTTACCTAGACCCCTATATTTGATAAAATGACTATTTTGCCCTTATATGGTAAGATGATTGTTTTGCCCTATGTGATATATATATATATATTTGTGCATGCATGACCTTATTTTTAGCATGCTATTTAAACTGTAATAGATACATGTATAATTCCATGATATGACATGACATGATTGTATGATGCATTGCATGGGGATGGGTTTATTATGATCGGAAGAAGTGTACTGAAAGGCTTTGAGCCTAAATTACTAGCACCTCGGTTGCATATTATAGTTTAGTGCCGCAACCAGTGCTAATTCTAGAGAGTAGGTATGGGTAGGTTGATTATATCCCCACATAGAGTGTAGGGTTGGACGGAGTTGGAGCGTAGAGGCTGGATGGCTAGCATTTATATATTATTTTAAACTGTTACTGCACTGTTTACTGTTACTGCAATGGGCCAAGGCCCAAACACATGACTGTTTCTGTATTAAGATGTGCTAAGGCCCACACCGATCATCAGTATCGATACAAGTTCGTGCCTGCATCGCTTTTGCTCACTGTGTGATTGACTGCTTGTTTATTAAGGGATTACACGCTGAGTTTTCGTAAACTCACCTTTCTGCTTATTTGCGTAGGTAATCCTTAGGCAAATCGGTGATGCAAGGGACTCAAAGGTGGCTACACAACCGCACGTACTTTCGTATTTAAATTTTAAATTATAAGTAGTTTTTGGGTATTTTTGATGTAATAAGGCCTCTTTGGATTTATATTTAATTTGGGCTTTTAGTTTGCTTTGGTTATAACTGCTAGTATTAGAAACTTGAGTATTAAAAAGGAACAACGTTTTTACAAAGTAAACACTAGTACGCAACTGCTTTAAAAAGCTTCTGCTATAAACGAGATTTTGAAATTAATAACATTTTAAAGTAAAACTTTTTGATAATGACGAAAGTTTTTAAATCATCTTTTAGATCACACAAAGAGGCTAAATAAAGATTGGGCTTTTCAAACGAGATCATGCTTTATGAAAAAAACTTCAATGTGACATCGCCAGGTTCAGCCATAACGTCCAGGCCAGGTTTGGGGTGTTACATTTAATGGTATCAGAGCCTAGTTGCAAAACGCGGCTGTGGATTTAGGTTTCTTTTACACGTGGAATTTCGAAAAAGAACTGTTTCAAATGATTTGAAATATTTAGAAATGTTTTACTGAATGTACGGTACACCGAGTCTTCGCCGTCGATTTTGTAAGTCCTCAGAAACTGCTGCTTATTTAAATTGAAATACTAAGAATACTGTAGGCAATATACTGTACTGAAATACTCTGTTTAGGGTTGCCTAAAACCATAGTGAGACTATGATCTGCGAAGACAAAACTCTGAATTACTGATAATATTTTCCATAAAATATCCGTTAACAAACACTGGAACTATAAAACTGATGCATAAAACTGTTAACAAAGATAAAACACAACTCGGTAATAAACATCGGAGGTACTTATAGAAGGGGTACATGATGTAACACCGTTAACCCCTTATCCGTCGCTAGAAAGGGATTACGAGGTATTACCAAACCAAACACAACTTTCGGTTAATCATAGATATCCATAGGAATTAAACATCTTAAAATATCACAACTGAATATATATAAAATCAAGCTAATTATTACAGGTTATACATAAATTAAATAACATACAACTATAATCATTATTAAATGGTCGGGTACAAGCATATGGATATAAACATCTCATTATTCATTACTTAAAATCAAACATACATGCCAACTTATTATAATTTAAATCAAAACCAACTTAATTATTATAAATCAAAATTACTATTCATATGGTCATTTGCTAAATCTTTAACCAAATATATATATATATATAACATGCAAATACATATGCCTTATTTATTGTCTACTTCTACTATGCTCAACCACTTTACAATTATAAAACATTTTCAATAACCAAGCTGAATATTCAAATCTATTATTTTACCCTTCACACCAATATATCAATTATATATAAATATATGATACATATTAGCTATTCATCCAGCATATATAGCATATCAACTCAAATTTGTTTTAACATGCTACTATCACATATCAATTAAATAAAAAAAGTCATATTCAAAACTAATTCGATAGCTACATATTTGGCTAAATCTATATATAAATTCCTATAGCTAATAGCAATCCAATTTATTCATCAAATAAATAACACCTCAATTATTATACATCCACCAAAAATTCATTCACCTTGTTTGCCAATATAATCATAGTCATTTCACAAACTATTCATTATGCTTAACATTTCATTTATAATCAATTCACATTAGTAACTTATATAATTTACATAACATAACTAATGGTCAACTTACCTTATTTTCAAATAGTAAATCAACTAACTCATACCTAATCATTTAGCTCGTTTTACATTTTTGATCACAACTTATCGTCTCCCGATGAACCATTCGAAATTGGATAGGACACTCGGATAATCACATATATCATACAATGCCAACGTCCCAGACGTGGTCTTACATGTAATCACATATCATGCCACTGTCTCAGACAGGGTCTTACTCGCACACATATATCGGAGTCACATATCGATGCCAACGTATAAAACGTGGTCTTACTTGTACACATATATCGATGTCATGGTCTTAATTAAACATAACATATCAGAATCCTATGTCATGACATATGTATCCTAGCTATTCCTAAGGTTCATACGGGGCTTTCGAACGTCGTAACTCGATCGAATCAAACTCGTAAACTTATTTCTCAAGCATATACACATTCGGTCATTAAGTAATATAAAATCATAAAATTTAATTCAGCATTTAAAACAAATATATATTCATAATTGTTAACACTTATTTGATTATAAACTTACCTCAGACGATGAAAATCAAAACGGGACGGCTAATCGATAACTTTAGTTTTCCCCCAATCCAAATTTGATTTCTTTGGTTCTTGATCTAAACATATTCAAATTAAACTCATTAAAACATATTTTCACTCATTTTAGTCCAAAAACACATAAATGGGAAAATTACCATTTTACCCCTGCCATTTCACACTTTTTACAATTTAGTCCAAATTGCACAAAACACAAAACATGCAAAATTTGCACATACGATGCTTAGTATGAATACTACCGAGGTCCATACAAGTCCATACATTTCATTTATTTTACATTTTAATCCCTTAATTTATTATTTTTGTAATTTAGTCCTAATTACTCAAAATCATAAAAAATTTCAATACAAAACATATCTTTCATATTTCATCAACTAACATCACAAAGCTCAAATATTCATCAATGGAATAACTCAAAATATTCATAAAAATAAAAAATTCAAGCATGCGCTTTGTAGACAACATAGAAACGATCTCAAAAACGTAAAAATTATCAAAAACCAAGCTAGTTACATACCTTGATTAAGCCATCAACAATGGTCGAACCCTTGAAACTTTGTTTCTTTTCTTTTCTTTTATATTTTAGTAAAAGCTAAGTATTATGAAACCATGTTTTAATTTTTATGTTTTATTATTTCATATATTATTACACATTTTACAAATATAACCTTTATTAATTAATAAAAAACCATTATATTTCATGGTTAATACCGTCCAATCAATTAATCATGGTCTAATTGCACTATAAATACCTCCATTTTAAAAGACAACAACAATTCGACCCTTTCACAATTAACCACCAAGTTTTCATTTTACGCGATTAAGCCCTTTTATTAAATCGGGCACTCAAACGACAAAATTAAATCACAAAAATTTCACAGATGTAAATTCACACATAATAAACATAGAAAATATTTCTTAAATATTTTTCTGACTCAGATTCGTGGTCCCAAAACCATCGTTCTGAATAGGGTCTAAATCGGGCTGTTACATAGGAGGCTACAGCGGAGACCATGGAGGTGCTCGAGCTGGGTCTCATGATCGTGCGGCTGAGTATTGGACTGACGCATTGTCTTAGCCTATCTATGGACTATACCAAAAACACTTAGGTTAAATGTGGTAGTGTCTTAGAACTAGAGTGCGCAATGGAAGCGTAGTGGTGTAGTTTGTGTTATGCGACGGTTCTTGTAGTTGGAAATTTTGGGGTCAAAATTTCTTTAAGGAGGGGTGAATTGTAACGCCCCAAATTTGGGCCTAGAAGTATTAGATCTTAAGCATGGAAACAGTTAGGAGGCAGCACATAAATGTTTAGTTGTGCAAGAAAGTGACACAAATGCATGTCCGCTTCAGTGGTTAAGTGCTCTGGGAAGTGTCGGACAAGTCTTGAGTTCAAGCCTAGGCATGTTTAAAAATTTTGTTTTAATTAGTTAAACCTTTCTTTTGAAACTGTAGGCTTTTTGAATAAATATGGGTAAAACATGACAGAAAAGGCCTGCTGGTCTAAGGGATAAGTGGTGTGCTATGGTTACCTGAGGTTTGAGGTTCGAATCCTACCTTGAGAAGTGGAGTGTTTTATTTTGCTACACTTGTCGTGTGGGCAGTAGAGGTTGACTGAAACACTACTGAGTGGAGTGGAGTTTGAATTGGCCATGGAGGGATTGTAGGAAGGAATGTTAGGCTATGGGTAGTGATCGATTAGAGTGATTTGAGGAGGGAATTAAGGGAGTATGGGAAGAGTGGGAGTGTGTCGAATGTGGGAGTCCCATTTTGGAAAAATCGGTCATAGGACCTTTTTACTCTTTGGTGCCGAATGTGTTCCTAGTTTTGCTTGCATTCTGCAGTTTTGTTGCATTTTTTTCTTTTCTTTGAGGCCAAATACTACGATAGACTATTCGGGCACCTCTCGGGTCTGCCTATTTTGATTTTTTCTCCACAATAGAACCCTTACTGATCAACTATCTCCTCTCCCTCTCTTTCATTACTTTCGGGTTTTTGTTCTTGATTCTTTGACTGATTGCTTCCCTCTTCTTCACTTCTGAATAAGTTTTGCCTTGGCGATTCTCTGTACCCCACTCCCTCATTCAAGGATTAGCCAAATACACCTCTTCCCCTCATTCGATTCTTTCTGGTGTTCATATATTTCCTTTCTTTTCATTGTGCTATTGTGACCGAATACCCTTTCATTTCTCTTTCAATTCTATCCCCTTTTCACCTTGCACCTTGGCTGAATATTTAGTCTCCCTCAATCAATTCTCTCTTGGCTGAATTCTTCTTTTTCCTCTATTATTGTCTAAAATAGAGTTGCGATTGTTACATCTTGAGCCTCGGTTCGAGGGGGTACTTCTCGAGGGTAGGCCGAATACTATCTTCTATTCTTAGTCTACGCTCTCGGTAAGTTGCTATTCACGTGGTTCAATTATTTGCCTGTATGATCTTAGTTAACAAATGGCAATTAGGATGCAAGTAGTAGTTAAGGATTCCAAGCGAGCACTTGCAACAGTTTTAGTGTGTGATCGATTGAGAAAAGTGATAGGTAATCTTTCGAAGAAGTGTTTGATTAGAGTTTGCTTTGACTCGATTGTTAGTCTATTAACCAAAGCTTCTATTTGAAATAGGTTGGAGTACTCATGGACTATTCGCTCCTTTTCATAAACAGGTGTGTAACCACACTGCCATATTCGTAATAAGCAAAAGCCGAAATAAGTGAACATCATCACTACATGAGCGTGCGCTCACTCGTGTGGTAATTCAAATGCCTAAATGTGGGTGTAAGATCGTTCAGGCTGGCCATGAGCGACTTCATGGTCTAAGGCTAAAATAGACCATGATGGACCGAAATAAATCGTGTGGGCCTCACGGGCCCGTGGGCCCTACAAGACCGTGGGCCTCACACGGGTAGACCATAATGATGTGTGGAGAACTTTGGGCTAGGCTGTGTAGTCCACACGGGCGTGTAGGCCCATATGGGCCATAAGCCCATTCTTACTGTTTGACTGTTAAGGTTGCACGGATCGCCCGTGACGACTGTGGACCTACTGTTGGGTAGGTAAGTTTACCTAGACGCCTATATTTGATAAAATGACTATTTTGCCCTTATATGGTAAGATGATTATTTTTCCCTATTTGATATATATATATTTGTGCATGCATGACCGTATTTTTTAGCATGCTATTTAAACTGTAATGGATACATGTATAATTCTATGATATGAGATAACATGATTGTATGATGCAACATGATTGTATGATGCATTGTATAGGGATGGGTTATTATGATCGGAGGAAGTGTACTGAAAGGCTTTGAGCCTAAATTACTGCCAGCTCAGCAACATATTACTATTTAGTGCCGCAATCGGTGCTAATTCTAGAGTGTAGGGATGGGTGGGTTGATTATATCCCCACATGGAGTGTAGGGTTGGACAAAGTTAGAGTGTTGAGGCTGGATGGGTAGGATTTATATACTGTTTTAAACTGTTACTGCACTAATTGCTGTTACTACACTATTTACTGTTATTCCAATGGGCCAAGGCCCAAACACATGACTGTTTCTATATTAAGATGTGCTAAGGCCCACACCGATACTGTTACTGATACGGGTTCAAGCCCAGATTGTTTTGCTCACTGTATGATTGACTGCTTGTTTATTAAGGGATTACACACTAAGTTTTCGTAAACTCACCCTCTGCTTATCTGCGCTGGTAATCCTTAGGTGGATCGGTGCTGCGAAGGACTCAAAGGTGGCTACACAGCTGCATGTACGTTCGTATTTAATTTTTAATTTATAAGTAATTTTTGGGTATTTTTTATGTAATAAGGCCTTTTTGGATTTTATTTTTAATTTAGGCTTTTAGTTTTCTTTGGTTATAACTGCTAGTATTAGAAACTTGAGTATTAAAAAGAAACAACGTTTATACAAAGTAAACGCAAGTACGCAAACGCAACTATTTTAAAAATCTTTAACTATAAATGAGATTTTGAAATTAATAATGTTTTAAAGTAAATACTTTTTGATAATGACGCAAGTTTTTAAATCATCCTTTAGATCACACAAAGAGGCTAATAAAGATTGGGCTTTTCAAATGAGATTACGCTTTACGAAAAACACTTCAATGTGACATCGCCAGGTTCGGCCATAACGTACAGACCAGGTTGGGGTGTTACATGAACATTCGACTATCTCCCTCTCGTGCATGTAAGTGCATTTCTGTTTTGTTTTTAATGATTTCTATGTTTTTGGAGTCGTTGTAGCTTAATTTAGCTAGCATGAGGACTAATTTGCAAAATTGTTAAAAGTATATAATTTTACCATGAATGTATATGTATTCTTTGTGATGTTTGGTAGAAGAAAATGAATGGTTGTTGTTAGTTACACAACTTTTGTTAAGTGATTTTTGGTGAATTTGTCAATTAGAGGTTAAATTGTAAAATGTGTAATATTCATGGTAAATTGTGAAATTAATGAAAAATATGAGCTATTAAGGACTTCAATTAAATTCGGCTAGCTTGGGTTAGCCTTAAATTTACATGAATTTCATTTTATAAGCTTAGAAACTAAATTGTAATGAATTCAAAATCGTAGGGGTAAAAGGGTAATTTTTCCAAAATATGATTTTTGGATTGAATTGAATAGAATGATTTTTGAATTAGTTTAATTTTATTATTTAGATCAAGAAAAGCATCGTATGGATTTAGATCAGGGAAAGGAAAAAGTATCAGATTAGTCGATCATAACTCCTCGTTTGCAATTAAGGTAAGTTCGTACATTTAATTACTATTTTAATATGCTCAATTTAAATGCTATTATGTTGTATTATGATATTACGTTTCTACGGAATATCCAACGAAGTTTTAACGACGTTTGGATCCTGTTTGAACCTTAGAAATATATAGGATACAAATGACATGTCATTAGGGGTTATCGTGTTTCGGGTGTTGGTCCTAGACGTCCTATCGGTGGCTGAGTTTTTGGCATGTGTTACGGTTACTTGACAGCTTGTGTGAGCAGCACAATATAGCTACGTTTCGACCGTCAGCTTGTGTGAGCAGACCTATTCATGGCTCAAGAGAGAACATCTATATGAGAAAAGAGAATGAAATGGTTTTGACCACATGTTAGTACACAGTATGTGAGATTCCCACATATCCGATATTATTCTAGTGGTTCAACGGGTATACAAAAGGAAGAACGACAGGTATTTCAATAAGTAATGCTATGAAAGCATGAAAAAGGTGTAAGTTGATGATGTTTAAACTATGCCTAACCATGTTCATAAAATTCTGAAGGCTTATATGTTATGTACATAAAAACTATTATGTTATGCAATGATTTTGTTAAGTTATGGGGTTATAACTAACTTGAATTGTTATTGTTGCTTAGACTTGTGCCAAGCTATGTTGGATTAGCTCATTAATTCCTTTTAAGCTTAGATATTTAAATGGTAAGCTCTGTTTATTACAAACTTACTAAGCATTAAATGCTTACTTTGTATTATTTTCATGATGTTCTTAGATAATCAGAAGCTTGTTTGGGTTGGAAGCTTGCCGGAGATCCATCATACTATCCATCGGCTATATCGATAGATTTTGATGATTTTAAGTCATGGTTATAATGGCAGGTATAGGTGTTTTTGTTTGATGAAATTAGCTATTATGCTTGGCTTGTATATATAGTATTTTGAGTGATGAAATAGATGCCATTATGTGTGTATGGTGATTTTTAATGGTTGTTATTTTGGCATCTAAGTATTTAAATGATGGTAGTTGAATTGATGAATATTAAGGTATGCTATGATATGTTGGTTTGGTATGGAATAGATAATATTTTGAGTTGTTAAATGGCTAGTATTGGTAGCCTTGAATGTATTTGGCATTTGGTAAATTTGTTATAGTGGATGATAATTGTGGACATCATGGTATTTGTTGAGTAAGAGAGTGGTATGTGAACATTATGGTAAATGTAGTATTTAAGTTGTTCAATTGCTTGATTGATTTATTGATAAATTTAGCAACTGTTTAATCAAGTTTGATTGTTGAGATTGAGGTACAATTTTGGCATATTGGTTGTATGGTTAGTTACTATAATGTTCTAGCTTGAATGTGCATATGTTAGATGCCATTTTAGTGCATGAAAATAGGTACATTTGATTGGTGTAATTTGCTAGAATTTGGGTGAGAAAAATGGCTTTGAAATGGGGGATTTTTCCTTTACATGGCCAAAGACACGGATGTGTATCTCAGCTGTGTATGACACACAGCCATGCGACACGGCTGTGTGTCCCCTGTAGCTTACAAAGGGTTGCAAGTCAGGCAGTTACACGGGCATTTGAGGCCATTTCGAAGGGTACAAGGCTTGACACAAGTGCGTGTAGCTTGGCCGTATGACCCAAGTTAGAGAGTTACATAGGCATGAACATGGGTCAGGACACGACCGTGTGTCCCTACTTCCAATACCTACATGGCCTGAGACATGGGCATGTGTCTCAACTGTGTGAATCACACAGCCTGGTGACACAGCTGTGTGACCCCTATAGTTTGAAAATTTTCATCTTATTTTAAAAAATTCTATGGGTTTCTAATTTTTTCTCGACTTATTTCTAATGTGTTTTTAGGGCCTCAAGAGCTCATTTAAGGGACTATATGCTCGAGTTTGAATAGTATTGCTATGTTTTATGTTATGTTTTGTATATGTTAAATAAATGTTCATTGTATAATGTTAACTTTCGGTAATGCTTTGTAGCCCTAAGCTAGGGACAAATACGGGCTAGCGGTGATTCGAGAAGGAGTGAAGAACAATACCAAAGGAGGTTTTGGCGCAATACGGGATGAATAACAAAAATAAATAAGAACGAAAGTGAAGAAATAAAGGAAGAATGGAGTCTACAGCGATCAGTGGTGGTGGAAAAACAAAGAGGATGGAAAGGGCAGTGCTAAGGTTGTTAAAAGGTGTGACGATAGTGGTGTTATTGTTGGTTGTGGTGGAGGGAAAGTAAAGACTAAAAGAAAATAGTGGTGGTTATTTTGCGAAAGGAGAGAGAATAGATGAGAAAATAAATGAAAAAAATGAAAGAATAAAAGCAATAGGGAGGTAGGGATGACAAAGGGTGGTGAAAGCTTGGTCAACTTTGACTACGTTCAATGAACCACAACAAAAGGCAAGATATGAAGTTTTGTCAATGGAGGGAGACATGGAGTGAATAAGGGGATCATGTTACCTCAACATATGGTAAATTTGACTCATAAAAAGGGAAAGGAATCCTCCTAAACATGGTAACAATGGGTTGGAGAACAAGCACATTATGCACAAGGAAATTGTGTTAAAAAATTAAATAAAAAGATGAGAACAAGAGGACTTGAACAGAGGACCTCTAGGATAGCTTAGGAGCATTTAACCACTAGACCACTTCACATCCTTCTTTTAATTCCTTCCACAATTATTTTTAAAAACATGGTGTGACCTTTGATAAGGTTTGAGGTAAAATTGCACCACATAGAAAATAGTGTGAAGGAAGAGATTCAAACACAAGTCATTATAGACAACTCCACCACTACTCAACCACTATACTTGATATTTAATAATATCAAAAGATCATATAAAATAAATGAATATTAAATAAATAAAATTCGGGTGACCACTTTCTCGGTTCATTAACCCAATTTCTACTAACTAGTTTTTGGGATGTAACATGTTAAAATACCAACTTGCGAGCATTGCGGGAAGAAGCATCAAGGTGAATGCTAGAAACTAACATGAGCTTGTTTTCGATGCAGATCACTAGAGCATTTCACTTGTAAGTGCTCGAGAAATGATAATGCTACTCCTATTTCTACTCAGAACTCTGTACTTATGACCAGGGGTCGTGGATTTAATCGTGATGGTTCCATTTCTAGAGGTGGTTCTAGAAAGTGGAATGATGCTATTACTCATCAATTAGAGGCCAAAGAGCCAACTCGAGCATACGTTGTACAGACTCACGAGGAGGGTGATAGTACTGATGTTTTAGAAGGTATCTTCTTGTTATATTCTGAGCCTATTTATGCCTTGATAGACCCGTGATATTCACACTCTTATATTAATTTTGAATTGGTCAAAGAGGGGAGTTTAAAATTTGACACGTATAAAGTATCCATGATTGTGTCGAGTCCTTTGGGGCAATCTATGTTAGTTGCTCAAGTATGTAGAAGGTGCTCGTAAGAAATTTAGAACATATTCTTTCCTGTTGATTTGTTGATTATGCCATTTAGTGATTTTGAATTAATTTTGGGTATGCATTAACTTACTGAGCATAGAGTGATTTTAGACTGCCATAAAATGAAGTTTGTGGCTTAGAGTGTTGATGGTAGCTTCATAGAGGTGAATGGTATCCAAACAAGTAGTTCAACTCGTATCATATCAAATATTTGAGCTAATAAACTCCTCAATCAAGGCTGTGAAGCTTTTCTGGCCTATGTCAATAACTTGAACGCGAGTAATAGTCAAATCAATAAGATTCAAATTGCTTATGAATTCCCTGATATGTTCCCTAAGAAATTATCGGGATTAGCACCAAATTAGGAGGTCAAGTTTGCAATTGAAGTATTTTCTCGACACAGTTTTGGTGTCAATATCCCTGTATCATATGGCACTAACTAAAATGAGGGAATTGAAAGTGCAGTCGCAAGATTTACTGGACCGTGGCTTTATACACCTTAGTATATCACCCTAGGGGGCTCTAGTTTTGTTCATTAAAAAGAAAGGTTGTAACACCCCGAATTTGGGCCTAAAAGGAATGGGTCTTGAGTGTGGGAACGTATAAAAGTTTAGATGTACGAGAAATATCACAAATTATGTGTAGCTTTAGTGGCTAAGTATTTGGGCATATTTTGGAGTGCTTGGGAAGCCTGGGTTCAAGTCTGGGTGTTTGCAAAATTTTAGTTTTGGGGCTCTTAAGTGAACCTGGATCTTAGCTTGTAGGACTTATAATAATTAGTGTTGTTTTATGACAGAAAGACAGAAGGGATCTAGTGGCAAGGTGGCGCTACATGTGTGGCAAGGAGTCTAAGGTTCGAGGCATGGCATGTGTAATTGTATGTTTATTTTGCTGGTTGAGCTGGGGAGGTGTTGGAACTGGACTGGAACTCTGTGATTGAATTGACCATAAGAATTTGAATTGAATTTGAATGGGGAGTTGGAGTAAATCAAGGAGAAAATTCGGGAGGAGTTTTAAGAGGAGATTGTGGTGAAAATCAAGGGATTTGGAATGAGGGGGAAGCTAGTGCCATTTGTGAACACTAATTCAACTTTGAGGGATTAGTTTCCCATTTTTAGCAATTATGAGCATTTTGGGAGTTCCCTATTTGGACTTCTTAGCCGTTTCTTGCTAGAGGTCTTTCAGGTTTCCTGTATTTGTTATTTTTTTTTTTGGAGTAGCTGAATTATTACCAATTGAGTATTTTTTTTCGTGTTGGCTTGTCACCTTTTCTTCCCTCTCTCAAGAGTTTCCTCCTGGACCGAATACCCTTATTTCTTCTCCTCATTTCCTTCACATTTTTGGTGTCGATTCTCTGCTTTCCTCTCCTTCTCTCAACCTAGCCAAATACATATTCCTCTCCTCCCTCTCCATTTCCTTTTTGGTTTTCTTCTCTTAGCCAACTTTCTCTTCTTTATTTTTTTTCCATTTCCTTTCGGCTTTTAGTTCCTAATCCTTGTGACCGGTTTCTGCATTCTTTTCCCCCTCTTTGTTCTATTTACGGTTTGGTAGAGGTTCTTTAACAAATGGTGAGTTACTTGATTACTACTTGTTTTCTCTATTCTTGTAATATATTCAAGTTTATTCTTTCTTATACTTTTCTAAAGCCGAATGCCCTTTTCTTCTTGTGTTCTATTATAGCAACCTCTCTTTGCATTCTATTAAGGGGTGACTATATCATCTCGTGCCTCGGTTATAGGGCATACTTTTTGGGGTTTTCGATAGTATGTTGCTTAGTGAGATACCAATGGTGGCGAATGGTAGCCGTTATGAGGGAAAATCAGGGGGGTGCCAGCTGTGAATGGACATGTAGCCTCTTCCCCCAAGTTTAAGCGTCGTAGGGTGTCGGCAGTTCACGACTTTTTGCCAGGGCGCAGAAGGGTGGCGGCACCAAACTTTAGATTAGGTAGGCAAATTACAGTCGACCGATCTATTCAAGGCAAGTGGTAGTCGATCTTTCGGTTAAGTGGTTGTTAAGAGTTTTTCTAACACTATTTGATTAGTGATTAACTGAATGTTATGTTTGAACATAGGTTCTGGCGATCGTGAATTCTTAGTACTCTACATGATCAGGTGTGTAACCACACCCTTCCTTACTGTAGATCGGCAAAAGCCGAAACGTCAAAGTGCCGAAACCACGGCATTTAAGGCCTCACGAGTGTGCGATCGCTCGTAGGGTAAACTGAGCCCACAAATCTTGGGTGATAGATTGTAAAGGCCACCATGAGCATTTCTGTGGACTTGGGCCATTATGGGCCACGTTGGGCCGAAATAGGCCGTGTGGGCCCAATGGGCTTGTGGGCCCTATACAGATTAAATCCACACTAAGTGATAAATATTGGACTGGGCTATGTAGGTCACATAGTCGTAACTAAATTTGGGCTAAATGGGCCACACGAGCGTGTGGGCCCACTTGGGCTGAGTAATGGGCCTTAGGCCCACTTGCACCGTTATGTCTGTTTAGGTTACTTAGGTCACTCGAGGTGACAATGGACCCTCGGTTGGGTCGTTAAGACCCCCAATTTGTGAAATTATTGAAATACTCTTGGGTTGTAAAATTACCAAAATACCCTCAATTTGTGAAATTACTGAAGTACGCTCAACTTGTAAAATTACCGAAATACCCTCAATTTGTAAAACTACCGAAATACCCTTATAGTGTAAAATTATCGAAATACCCCTATAGGGTAAAATGGTTGTTTTGCCCTTGTGGGGAAATGACCGACTTGGACTATAAATTTGACCGATTTGACTGTGATCGTATGACTATGTTTTAACTGAATTGACGGTGGTTGTATGACTGATATGCATTTAATATATGTATAAATGATTGTTTCTAAGCATGGCCATTTTGCATGCACGTGTGATGATTGAGCATGACATACACGACATATTACATGGGGTTGGAACATTGATACGGAGGAAGTTCTGATAGAGTTGCACAGGTCACACGAGACGACTGTGGATCCAGTATTGGTCTGTTAAGGTCACAGGGGTCGTACGAGACGACTGTAGACCGATGGATGGCTTAGTGCCACTTAATCTGATTATGGCTCTGTGCCAACCTAAAAATGGCTCTGTGCCATCTTGACTATGTCTTTGTGCCAAACGTATTTACCCGTGGCTATGTGCCTAACATACTTATTGATGACTCTGTGTCGATCATATTTACCCAAGGCTGTGTGTCGATTATATTACCGTTGCTGATGGCCATGTTCTAAACATAATACAGTTACCGATAGCTTTGTGCCAATTCTAATACCGCGATTGAAGGCTTACAGCCACATATATACTGGTAGCTTTGCTGCGTTACTATTACTGGCAGCTTTGCTGCGATATTGGTGTGTTGGATGTGTGGGTCGATTTTATCCCCACGTAAGTGTAGGGTTGGTACGGGTGATGTGTTGGCTGGATCGAGGTGGGATGCATCCTCATACTATTGCATATTTGCTTATGAGTTCTGTCACTGTTTTGGGCTTAAGCCCACTTGTTCTATTATTGGTTTTGGCTAGGCCCAATTGATTTTGTTATGGGCTGTGACCCAAATGATATTGTAGTGGGCTTCGGCTCACGTATGCTTTGAATTAGACTATATTGTTTCTGTTAAAGGGCTCTAGCCCAGACTGTTTCTGTTTCTATTTTGGTGTACTGACTATTACTCTAGTAAGGGGATTACACACTGAGTTTTCATAAACTTACCTCGTTTATTAACTGTGCAAGTAATCCCTATCATTTGGTGGATCGGTGCTACGAGGGACTTAGAGATGGCCACACAACTGCCTTTGGACTTTATTTATGTTTTAGATTCCATTTTGGGTTTTCAACTTTTGTAATAAGGCCTCTTAAAGTTTCTGGATTTTATTTTTGGGTTTTATTTACTTCAATTAATAACTATTTTTAAACAACACCACCTTTCTGCAACATTCTTAGAACGGTTTCGTAACTTAATTTTTTTAACATCACTTTTTTCGTAAATCAGTTACTTTTAAAATTAGCTTCTGCAACTTAAAAGAAATTTTGGGAATAGAATTAATAACTTTTCAATGTACCACTTTATAAAATAATCTAATGTAACTGGGATTTTACTCAAGTTTTCAAATAAGAAGGGTTTTCAATGAAATCATGGTTTTCAAAAAACACTTCAATGTGACACATCAGATTCAGGCCTAACTTTTAGGCTGGGTTTAGGGTGTAACATTCAGTGGTATCAGAGTCCAGTTGTAAAACTCAACTGTGGATTGGGTTTTAAAATTGAATTGCCGAAAGAATTGTTTCAAAAGATTTGAAAAGATTTGGTGTATTCAAAATATTTTTCTGAATGTTTTCCTAAAAGTGTGGCACACCGAGTCTCTGGCACCGAATCCGTAAGTTTCTGAAACTGATGTTTGTTTTTTTTCAAAAGTAGTAGATAGAAATACTGTGATTTCTTAGATATTAGACTGTCTTGCTACACTTAAAGCTAGAGGTTGTATTTATTCTGTGTATGTTTTGAAAATGGTATACATGTGTTATTTATCCACTCTGATGGATAGATGGTTTGGTGCATGCCTGTATTGTTAGGATCAGAGTGCGCAGCGAGTGCGTAGTGTGGTAGGCTAGGTTGTGCGACTATTTTGATAGTGGAAAATTTTGAAGGACAAAATTTCTTTAATGGGGTAGGGTTGTAACGCCCTGAATTTGGGCCTAGAAAGAATGGGCCTTGAGTGTGGGAACGCATAAAAGTTTCGACGTGTGAGAAATATCACAAATTATGTGTAGCTTTAGTGGCTATGTATTTGGGCATATTTGGGAGTGCTTGGGAAGCCTGGGTTCAAGGCATAGTGTACGCAATTGTATGTTTATTTTGCTGCTTGAGCTGGGGAGGTGTTGGAACTAGACTGGAACTCTGTGGTTGAATTGGTCATAAGAATTTGAATTGAATTTGAATGGAGAGTTGGAGTAAATCAAGGAGAAAATTCGGGAGGAGTTTTAGGAGGAGATTGTGGAGAAAATCAAGGGATTTGGAATGAGGGGGAAGTTAGTGCTGTTTGTGAAACTAATTCGGCTTTAAGGTATTAGTTTCCCATTTTCGACGATTATGAGCATTTTGGGAGTTCTCTATTTGCACTTCTTAGCCATTTCTTGCTAGAGGTATTTCAGGTTTCCTGTATTTGTTTTTTTTTTTGAGTAGTCGAATTGTTACAATTTGGGTATTTTTGTTCGTGTTGGCTTGTCATCTTTTCTTCCCTCTCTCAAGAGTTTCCTCTTAGACCGAATACCCTCGTTTCTTCTCCTTATTTCCTTCTCATTTTTGGTTGGCCGATCCTCTGCTCTCCTCTCCTTCTCTCAACCTAGCTAAATACATATTTCTCTCCTCCCTCTTCATTTCCTTTTTGGTTTTCTTCTCCTAACTGACTTTCTCTTTATTTTTTTCCATTTCCTTTCGGCTTTTAGTTCCTAATCCCTCTTTGTTCTATTTACGGTTTGGTAGATGTTATTTAACAAATGGTGAGTTACTTGATTTGTAACAGCTTGAAATAGGGCTTAGTCAGAACAGTGGTTACAACACCACAAATCTGAGGGTAGAAATATTTATTTTATGATTATTTTAGAGTCCATGATATGTTTGAGTGATTGTGTGCAAATTTTGTTAAGTAATTTTATCGATAAAGTGCCCAATTTTATTATTAGGATTAAATTGCATTAATTGCAAAATATGAGTTCTAAAATATAAGTACTTGTTTGAAATGGGGGTTTAAACTAAAAGTCTTTAAATGGCAAATAGACCATCATATTTTGGTATGGACAAAATTAGACATGGAAGGGTAAAATTGAAGGTTTAGTAAAAAGGGGCATTTTGGTCATTTGAGTGTTTTAAGGCATAAAAGACAAAATTTAAAACCCAAAAATCTGCTCATTCTCTTCTCCATGCTACCGAAATTTTCAAGAAGCCATGGTTAGGGTTTCAAGCCTTTCAAAGCTCAATTGTAAGTGCATTTGAGCCCCGTTTTTAATGTTCATCGTATTTTTGAAATTTTGGTAACTCGGTTTAGCTATTTCTACCATTATTTTAAGTTAGAGTTTGATTTTAAAAATTGACCCATGTTGAATAATTGTGTATTTTGATGAATTATGGTAGATTATGCATGTCTATGATTAGAGAAACGAGTTTTATTAGATGATTTTTGATGAAATCGTATAAAAGGGGTTAAATTGCAAAAGTTATAAATTAGTCATAAGTGTGTGAATTAGTGAGAATTTTATGTTGTGATAGAAGGGAAAAATGACCAGCATGTCATAAAACATAAGAAAATAGAATGAAGTTTAATTTTCAAACCTTGGGGCAAAAGTGCAAATATGCAAAAGTTTAGAGGTCAAAATATAAATTTGTAAAAATATGAATTATGGGCCCATTTGAATAATGTGAGTAATAAATGATCTATATTTGTAATGTTAGATCAAGAAAATCGAGATTCAAGCTAAAATTGAAAAAATACCAAGTAGTGGACTTAAATGGTAAAAATGGCCATTTTCGTATACGAGGTAAGTTCATATAATTTTAATAATGCAATGTGTATTTTAATGTTAATGTTATCATATTATATGAATTGTAAGTATACATATATGTGAATAATTTGATATTATGAAAATGATGTTTGTATGTTGTCCGGTAATGCCTCGTAACCTATCTCGATCTTGGGTATGGGTAATGGGTGTTACATTTAATGGTATCAGAGCAATGGTTTAGTCAGTTCTCAGACTAACATAGCAAGTGTGAGAGTCTAGTTATACATGTTATGGTGATAGTGTGATGTCTTCCGACGTAATTGAAGACCATCTTGTTAAAACAAAAGTTCTCTCCAACCAAGCTATATCTGACTATTTGATAGTGGTACTGAAGTATTTGAAGAAAGTGCAGTTATAATATGTCAAAATTCAAAAAGGCATGAATAAGAATTGTAAATTATATGTGATATTGTGTGATATGAAAGTTTATATGGTGATATGCTCGTACATATTTGTTTGGCTTTCATATGATGTTGCATGCTTGACAAAAATGATTTAATAAATGTGATAAGTAAGGGTATACAAAATGCATAGAATGTATGAATGAAGTAATCGGAAATTTCATGTACCACGAATGCGAATGTCAAATTGTCTTAAGTGAATAGTAAAACAACGATGATTTATGATTCTGATTAGCGTTATGTCATATGTGTGCATATATGTGAGAATTGAGTTAGAGGTTGTACAACCTCACCCCTCTTATCGATGAGGTGTTTATAACGGAAATTCATGAGAATCATGTTGATTAAATTCCTAAGTGTGGAATTAAAGAATTCAGTGATAGAATAACTGTAGATATGATCAGAGACTGAGAATGGTTGACAAGTGAAGGACAGATTTACAAAGATATTAGATTGACCCTAGAATTATTTGGTTTATACAATATCATAATTAGTGAAGAAGTTAACTTTGATGAATTGACTTATTCAGATAAGATACTGAAAGGAAGTATTAACTGAAATTTTTCTGAACTGATTTTCTTTAGTGAAAGGAATAATGTGGAAATTAGTGTGGGAAGAATTAGTCAGAAGAATGATGTTTGAAATGTGAAGATGTTTAAGAATGACAGTCACAGTTAAGCAATTTACGACTATCTCTTCAGGGTATTGTATGTGTTCATATATTTTCAGAGACAACTATGATTGTTTGTTTTTATGATGAAAGTATCATTAGTCTGATTGATATATGATCGACGTTCCACTATCTTCTATTAGAATTCAATTCCATTATGTCTAAGATAAAAGTTGATAGTGAGCTTACATGAAGTTGTTCTTATGTTTCTTCTGGTTATTGTTCTGTTTATATTTGTAAGGAGTATGCTTTGTCTCTGTTATAATCATCTTCAGAACGTATGATCCGTATTTCTTTTTCTTCTGGTTTTCTTTGTGAAATCCTCAAGATTTCTATTACTTCGTATGAGTGGTGTCTTCATACATTTAAAATGGTTTTGTGTTTCAGATTTCATTATCTCAGTTTTCTCATCATCCTTGTTGTTTTACTTATCAAGTGTGACTTATCATTTAATCGAGATCGACAAAAGTGTGATTTGAGACAGTCAAATTCAAATGATATATTGATTTTGTTTCCTCAGGTAATTTTGATATTTTTTTTCAGTGAGCTCAAGCAAGATGTTACATTTCGTCTGAGTAAATACCTATTGGATTTGTTTAAAACGAGTGATGTTATTCTGAATTAAAGTTGTTCTGTTGATAATGTTATCCTAATTATGAAATTTGCATGGTCTGGACATGTTAGCAAGGTTGAAGGTATTATTAACCGAAGCTTCAGTTTTGAGTTTAATTTGAATTAAGTAATGAATTTATAATTTTCCAGTGATACACTAATGAACGGATTAGAATGCATTTTATTGCTAGAATGTAAAGTGATGGTTTATGTTTTCAGATAGTAAATATCACCTTAAAAAGGAACTGTTTGGCTACTGATTTAGAGATGGTCGCTATTATGTCTATATTGAGAATCTGATGACATTGTTTATTTGACGAAGATTGTCATATGTTCTCCGATCTCAGGAGTTGAAGGTATCTAGTAGCATAGAAAAAATATAAGATTAAGAGAAAAAATATAAGATTAAGACAGTATTGATGACTTGAACTATTGAAAGATTGTGAATAAGTATTGATTGACCTATAGGGAGACAAGTGTAATTATAGATGCTTATATGGAAAATCCCTACTAATCTTATGTGATTGGGTTACTCGATTGATCTTATTTGATGATGGATTGATTTTAGGTAATTAAAAAGCTAAAGTGATGTTTGCTCTGCAAGTTTAATAAACTCATAAATGTATTAATAAAAGATAGGTTAAATGAGTAAAGTAAGGATCAACTTCTAGTTCTAAACTTCAGATTGAGTTTGATTACTGTTAATATTATTCCGAGATAGACCTCATGTATTGCGAAACTGTAACAGCCCTCACCCGTATCCGATGCCGGAATAGGGTTCGAGGTATTACCTGACTAAAACTCAATCAACTATATAAAATCGGTTCATGAAATCTCAAACAATTTAAAAACTTTTCCTTTCTCATGTAATCTGTCCCAAACATGGGCTTACGAGACCCAAAACATACATCCGAGGTGGTTAAGAGCCCAATTAAGAACTCGTGAAAAACTTAGAAATTCACATACAGCAAAGTTTCACACGCCCGTGTGGGAATAGAGCACACGACCGTGTGCTAAGGACACGCCCATGTCCCAAACCCGTGTCTGAAAACTTGGGCATTCTGCTAAAACCACATGGCCCAAGCACACACCCATGCCCTGCAACTGTGTCCTTCACACGGCTGAGACACATGGCCGTGTCTCTTGCCCGTGTACTACTAGCATGCATACTGACTTTATGGCACGACATGGACACACGCCCGTGTGGCCTGCCCATGTGCTAAAATGGCTTCAAAATTTAAAGTGCAGGGGACGCATGGCTATAACACACACCCATGGGTGTGAGCCGTGTCTCATACATGGTCTAGACACACACCCGTGTATCTTACCCGTGTAGAGAAACTAGGCTATTTTCCAAGCCCTTTGGTCACCCATTTTGCACAACCTACACAAGATCCTTTCAATACACAAACCTTATCATAATGGGCACTAATTCAACCATAGAAAGAACATCATATGCATTCATCGAAATGAATAATAGCCATTATTCTAGGCTTGATACAAAATAAAGGGCTTTTGACTTAAGCCAAAATACATAAACACTTCTCATGACGTAACATCCTAGTCTAGCCCTATACATGCCACCTTCAAAAATACAAATCAAACTATACCAAATGTTACGGACGATAGTGTGATCGATATCTCTGACTTTAAAAGATCCTTAAGCTAGCTTGGTGACACTGAAAGAAGAGGGAAAGGAAAGAGGGTAAGCATAAAGCTTAGTAAGTTGCATATAAATAAATATACAACAACAATCTCACCAGCAGTCATCATACTTATAACTCAAAGATAAACATAATTGAACTTACTCATTATCCTCTACTCGAGTCACATTTTCTAAATTAAGCTCGTTACTCATGCTTACCATATAGGTACCTGTAACACTCGCAACATGATTATTCTTTCTTTATCAAAATTGATCTATAACTCTCACCATTGAAACGTTTGGAATACTACTGGATATTCTATGAACCTCTATCATAGGATATATTGCCGATGCCCTGTCCCAGACATGGTCTTACACTGGCTCTCATATATGCGTGCTGATGCATGTCCCAGACATGTTTTACACTAGCACAACTCTTAGCCAATGCGTGTCCTAGACACGTCCTACACTGGCTATCTCTGTCGAGGTCGATGCATGTCCCAGACATGTCTTACACTGGCACTCATCTCTATGCCGATGCGTGTCCCAGGCACGTCTTACACTGGCTATCTCTGTATGGTTGATGCTTGTCCCAGACATGTCTTACACTAGCCCTCGTCTAAAAGCTGATGCCATGTCCGAGACATCGTCTTACACTAGCTCTCAGAATGTGGCCGAAGCATGTCCCAGACATGTCCTACACTGCCGCACAAATCACCCAATGCCTTGGCACGAATATCCAGTTTGTATCCTAATGTTTCAACGGGATATCTCTATTATCTTAATATTACTGGACATTCTTAACTTATAACTTAGCAACTCATACAATATCAATTCAATGGCGATATGAGTACAAGTATTAACAGTGTAGTTGTATTATTTACATACAACTTACCTCGGTTTACAAAAAGTACTTGACTATTCGGTTTAGTCAGTTTGCTTGGCCTTCCCCCGATCTAGGTTCGGGTTTGGTAAATCTTGATCTATAATGAAAATGTGCACTCATTTAGTCACTAATTAGGATTAAGCAATCATAAATTCACATCTTTGGTAAAATCTTAAACTATTGACCATTTTGCAAGATATCACCCTCATTTGAAAGCTCATGTTTCAAGGGTCTCAAAAATACAAAAATCATTAAAATAAACTATCAAAGTCACTTACTTGAGAGGCTAAATGTTACTGAAAATTTTTGAAGCTCAAAACCCCAACAATGGCTGATAAAAATCGGTGGAGAGAAAAAAAAAATAGAGAAGAAATGACCTTTGTTTTATTTAATTTAAAACTAGTCAAATTTGATGACCTCATCATCACCTAACTTTGTCAAATTTGTCTCCTCTCACTCCATGGCCGGCTAGGCTATTTCAAAAAGGGTCTAACTGTCCTTTAAAGACCCTAAATTTTAAATCTCTAGCTATTTAACACATTTAGGTACTAAAATGTAACTTTTACCTTTTATGCGATTTAGTCCTATTTCGCAATCGAGCTTGATAACATCAAAATTAGCTCACCAAATTTTTCATGCACTAATAAAATCATACTATAACCTCATATAGATAATAAAATAATTTTTTCTAACTTCAGATTTGTGGTCCCGAGACCACTGTTCCGACTAGGCCCTAAATGGGGCTGTTACATTTCTTCCCCCTTTAGGGATTTTCGTCCTCGAAAATCTTACCGGTAAATAAGTTTGGATAATTCTCTCTCAACGACTCTTCAGGTTCCCATGTAGCTTCCTCGACTCCATGTCTATGCCACAAAACCTTCACAAGTGGTATATTCTTATTTCTTAACTGTTTAACCTCTCAAGCTAAGATCTTGACCGGTTCTTCACCATAAGTCATATCTAGAAGAATTTTAACTTCAGTAGGCGCAATTATGTGCGAAGGGTCAGATCTGTATCGGCGTAACATAGACATGTGAAACACGTCGTGAATATTTTCTAACTCTGATGGCAAATTCAATCTTTAGGCAACAGGCCCTATTCTCTCGGTAATTTCATAAGGTCCTATGAAACGAGGACTCAACTTGCCTTTTCTACCAAATCTGAGGACTTTCCTCCAAGGGGAAACTTTCAAGAATACTCTATCACTGACCTTAAACTCGATCTCCTTTCGTTTCAAATCCGTGTAGGATTTTTGCCTATCCGAAGCGGCTCTTAGGCACACTTTTGCCCATACAAAGCCTCATAAGGTGCCATTTTCAGACTCGACTAATAGCCGTTATTGTAGGCAAATTCAACCAATGGTAAGCATTTTTCCCAACTTCCTTGAAATTCAAGGACGCAGCACCTCAGCATGTCCTTTAAGATCTGTATTACTCTTTTCGATTTTTCGTTAGTCAGTGGATGGAAAGCCGTACTGAAACTTAACTTGGTTCCTAGAGGCTCTTGTAACTTTTTCCAAAACCTCGAGGTGAATCTCGGGTTTCGGTCTGAAATAATCGACAATGGTACACCATGTAGCCTCACAATCTCGAAAACATACAAGTCAGCTAATTTCTCTAGAGAATAGTTGACATGTACTGGTATGAAGTGGGCTGACTTAGTTAATCTGTCAACAATAACCCATACAGCATCTTTCTTTTTCGGGGTTAATGGCAAACTGGTCATGAAGTCCATAGTGATACGATGCCATTTCCACTCTGGAACCATAATATGCTGGAGTAGCCTAGAAGGTACTTGGTGTTCAGCCTTTACTTGCTGACATACTAGGCACTTGGAAACAAACTTTGAAATATCCCTTTTCATTCTCGGCCACCAATACATTTTCTTCAGGTCGTTATACATCTTTACGCTACCCGGGTGGACGGATAAACTACCACTATGTGCTTCTCGTAAAATCTTCTGAACGAGCTCACTATCTTTAGGCACACAAATTATTTTTTTGAACATTAAACATCCGTCGATACCAACCTAAAAATCTGATTGAACACCTGACTAACACTAATTTTTCCTGGCTTGAAACTTCTCATCATTTTTCTGAGCTTCTCAGATTTCATGACTAAAAGTCGGTCTAACTCTCAGTTCTGCTAAGATCGAACCATCCTTAAATACGGTCAACTGCGTATTCAAAGCTCTCAAGGCAAATAATAATTTTCTACTCAAGGCATCAGTGACTACATTCGGTTTTCCTGGATGGTAATCGATGATTAACTCATAATCCTTTAATAGTTCTAACCATCGACGTTGCCTCAAATTCAACTCCTTTTGACTCATCAAGTATTTTAAACTCTTATGGTCGGTAAATACCCTACATTTCTCCCCATACAAATGGTGTCTCCAAATCTTCAAGGCGAACACTACAACTGCTAACTCTAAATCATGGGTCAGATAATTCTTCTCGTGTGGTTTTATCTATCTCGAGGCATAGGCTACAACCTTACTTTCTTGCATGAGTACACACCCTAAACCATTTAAGGAGGCGTCACTATAAATTACAAATTCCTTATTCGACTATGGTTGCATTAAAATTGGGCCTTCAGTCAACAAAGCCTTTAATTTCTCAAAACTCTGCTGACACTCTTCTGTCCATTCAAACCGGACGTCTTTCTGTAATAGTCTCGTTATTGGAGTAGCTATCATAGAAAATCCATTTACAAAGCGTTTATAATACCCCGATAGCCCCAAAAAACTACGAACCTCTATTACATTCCTCGGCTGTTTCCACTCCGCAATAGCTGAAATCTTATTTGGGTTAACTCTGATCCTATCACCCGACACAATGTGTCCTAGAAATCCAACTTCATTAAGCCAAAACTCACTCTTACTAAACTTAGCATACAGTTGTTTATCTCTCAGAATCTGTAACACAGTTCTCAAATGTTTCGCGTGCTCACTCTCGTCACGTGAATAAATCAGTATGTCATCTATGAAAACAACGATGAAACTATCCAAGTATGATAAGAAGATACGGTTCATCAAGTCCATAAACACGGCCGGGGCATTCGTTAATCCAAAAGGCATAACAAGAAACTCGTAATGCCCATATCTCATCCGAAAAGTAGTCTTCCGCATGTCTCGATCCTTGACCCTTAACTGGTAGTAACCCGATCTTAAGTCTATTTTAGAAAATACAGTGGCTCCTCTCAATTGGTCGAAGAGATCATCAATTCTCAGTAAAGGATACTTGTTCTTCACTGTCACTTTGTTAAGCTATCTGTAGTTGATACATAACCTCATCGACAAGTCTTTCTTTTTCACAAAAAGTACTGGAGCACCCCATGGTGAATAACTCGGCCTAACAAAACCTTTATCTGTTAACTCTTGCAACTGTACTTTCAACTTCTTTAACTCAGTAGGGGCCATCCTATAAGGTGCAATCGAGATTTGCGTTAGACCAGGAGCCAACTCCATACCAAACTCAACCTCTCTCTCTGGGGGTAAACCCAGTAACTCCTCTGGAAAGACATCTATAAACTCACAAACCACCAGTACTGACTCAATCTTCGACTCGGATACTTGAATATTCAGCACAAAAGCTAGATAAGCTTCATAACCTTTTCTCAAGTATTTTTCGGCGGTCAAAGACGATATTACTACAGGCAGGTTATCTGACTTATCTGGCCCAACTCGTATGACATTACCTTTCTCACATCTTAACTGAATTACTTTTCTTCCACAATCTACTACAACGCTATGGGAGATCAGCTGTAACGCTCCATATACGCATTCCACATCGAAACAGTGTACAAGGTATTACCAGAACATAACACATACCATTAAAGAAAATCGAAACAAAAATATGGCATCCAATTGGATCATGAAACATTATAACATATGCCTTTAACAATATTAGCCAACTTCAATGGCTTTGTACAAAATACTCAATCACATACTGTAGCCAATATTTTTCGCTTAGGCAATTATGACACGTAAACAAAATAACTAAGCCTACTATACATGCCATAGTTCAAAATGTTTAGTTCAAATACCCAAAAATATTGATAGTGTAGGCAGATCTTCAACGATCCTTCACTCCTGCGCAAGCTGGACGACACTATAAGACAAAAGAGAGAAAAGAAAGTAAGCTTATAGCTTAGTAAGCAAGTAGATAAATAATGAATAAAGAATTTAATATGATTACATAATAACTCAAGTGTATCTACTATTAATTTCACTATTTACTCCACTTTGGTCAAGCTATCTCTCCTGCGTCATGTTCACTAAATAAATCATAACTCGAGTTACAAAACTCAAAATCCAATTCTGTAAATTTTCCTTGAAACTAGAATCATATAGCTACTTACTAATTGTTTTCTAGAATTTTTGGTCAAGCCAATTAGTACAGTTTATTATTTAAAGTCTCCCCTATTTCAGGGTTTGGCCACTCTGACCCCTGTATATTACGATTCATATGTCTCTCTATTCAGAGTTTCAATGACTATGCCATTTGTTTCTTATAATACTAGACTCAATAAGGATTTCGTACATGTAAGATACAACTCCCAATTGTTTCTTTACAATTTATGGTAAATTTTTAAAGTCTGAACAGGGGATCATGCAGTCATTCTGAACAGGTCTCACGAAAATATAAATTTCTCAAAATATAAGATTCCTTTACTTGCTCTGTTTCTTTTACATGAAAATAGACTCATTAAGCTTTAAATTCATATCTCATTCAGTACCCATTATTTTTGGTGATTTTTCAAATTCACGACACGTGTATCCAGGCAAAGCAAGATTATTGCTAATTCACTCTTTCACACTTTCTTTATATTAATCTCATTTTAACATGCATATCACAATTCATTTTCACCACATTTCATACATCACAAGTATAGGTCCATGATTACAATGTCACCATAAAGCCATCCCGTTGAATAATTCGGATCAATTCCTGATACTTGATGGTTTCAGCACACAGCTCCACCATCATATTTCATATAATTCGGCTCTCTTGTACACATGGTGAACACTTAGTACCACCCATGTAATCTAGCCACTTTACCTCGTAGCTCTCTTGTCTACATGGTGTCCTTCACTTGGAATCACACATGCGACCTAGCTACATTTATCTCTCCCGTAGCTCTCTTGTCTACATGGGATACTTCTCGTATCACACATGTGACCTAGCTACTACATAGTATCATGTAGCTTTCTTGTACACATGATGTGCACTCAGCATCATACATGTGACCTAGCTACACTCCATCTATATTATTCAATCTTTCTGAATGTTCAACCGGGATTTCTCTCTCTATTACTTATTTCCATTCTTCCAATAGTCAATTTATGCTTCAAAATCGGCTAATATATATATATAGTAGGCTAAAATATAAAAATGTAAATGAAGTTAATGTATTATTTACATACAAACTTACCCGGGTGCAAAATATGGAAATTTTGCAATTTAGTCCAAAACCTTTTCCTTCCTTCGTTCGAGATTGATTCCAGGCCTTTCTTGATCTATAACAACACATTTAGCTCATTTAACACTCATACTATTTATTTCAATCCAAAAATCACATTATGGAAAAATTATATTTTTGCCCCCTAACTTTTACAAAATTATGATTTTGCCCCTAGGCTCGAAAATTTAATTTCAGCCCTTATTCTTATGTTTAATGACATGCTGATCATTTTTATCTTCTATGGAAACATCAAATTCTCACTCTAACACATAGTTATGAACAATAAGTATTTTTACCGATTATGCCGTTTTGCTCGTTTTCGCTAAAAATCACTTAGAAAAGATCGTTCTCCTAACTTCAAACATTCATATTCTACCATCAAACATCAAAATACATGCATATAATTCATGGGTAAATTTTTAAAAATAAACCCTAACTCGAAATAATGGTAGAAATAGGTACACCGAGTTACGAGGATTTCAAAAATGTAAAGAACATTAAAAACGGGGCTTGAATGCACTTACTATTGAGCTTGAAAGCTTGGGAAAAACCCTAGCTATGGAGAACATGCAAATTTCGGCCAATCTTAATGAAGATGAACACATTTTTGTGTTATTTTTCCCATTTTATTTCATATTATATACAAATAACCAAAATGCCCTTACTAATAAACTTTCTAAAAATTCCATCCATGTCCTAATTTTTGTCCATATAAAAGATAATGGTCTAATTGCCATTTAAGGACCTCTACTTAAAACCCCCATTTCAATCTAGTACTTTATGAATTAGACACACATTTTTCACCTATTTCAATTTATTCCTAAACGTCAAATTAAACATCCAATCGATAAAATTTCGCAACGAAATTTTCACACAATTATGAAATCATAATATAAATGCTAAAACTTAATCATAATAAGATTTTTTTTAAATCTCGAATTCATGGTTTCGGAACCACTGTTCTGTTTTGGCCCTAAATCGGGCTGTTACAACTCTCTCCTCCTTTAGGGATTTTCGTCCTTAAAAATCTTATCGGTAAAGAGATTTGGGTACTGTTTTCCCATAGCTTCCTCCGGTTCCCACGTAGCTTCTTCTACTCCATGTCTTTGCCATAACACTTTTACTAAAGCTATACTTTTCTTTTTCAGCTGTTTTACTTCTCGAGCCAAAATCTTAATTGGTTCCTCATCATAGGTCAAGTCCGATCGAATCTCAATTTCTGATGGAGAAATCACATGTGAAGGATCAGAACGATAACGTCGCAACATTGATACATGAAACACATTACGAATTCTTTCTAACTCTATCGGTAAGGGCAACCGATATGCCACTGGTCCAATCCTCTCAATAATCTTGTATGGCCCAATAAAACGCGGACTCAACTTGCCTTTCCAGCCAAATATTAGAATCTTTTTCCATGGTGATACCTTCAAGAACACTTTATCACCCACCTGAAATTAAATCTCTTTTCTTTTTAAATCTGCATATGACTTTTATCGATATGAAGCAGCTTTCAGGCAATCACGAATTACTTTTTAAGCAGCTTTCAGGCAATCACGAATTACTTTTACTTTCTCTTCGATTTCTTTAACTAGATCAACCCCATGAATCTGTTTCTTACTAAGTTCAGTCCAATATAAAGGAGTCTAACACTTGCGACCATACAAGGCTTCGTACGGTGCCATTTATATACTTGACTGAAAACTGTTATTGTAAGCAAATTCAACCAAAGATAGATATTTCTCCCAACTGCCTTCAAATTCTAAAACATAGCATCTAAGCATATCTTCAAGTACCTGGATTACTCTTTCTGACTGACCATCTGTTTATGGATGAAACGCGGTACTAAAGTTCAATTTTGTGCCCAAAGCTTCTTGTAACTTTTTCCAGAATCTCGAGGTAAATCTCGGATCTCTATCTGATATTATAGACATAGGTACCCTGTGCAACCTCACAATTTCAGCAATATATAATTCCACTAATTTATCAAGTGAGTAGTCGGTACGTACGGGTATAAAGTGAGCTGACTTTGTTAACCTATCAACCACTACCTGCATAAAGATCCTTCTTTTAGGAGTCGAGGCAACCGGTTACAAAATCCATGGTAATCCTATCCCATTTCCATTCGAGCACCATTACGGTTGGAGTAATCTCGAAGGCACGATGCTCACTTTTACTTGTTGACAGATCAAACACTTGGTTACAAGTTCAGAAATATCCCTTTTCATGCCTGGCCACCAATATAACTTCTTTAAATCATTATACATTTTTGTGTTACTAGGGTGAACTGACAAACAGCCACTATGTGCCTCATGTAGTATTTTCTGAATCAATTCATCATTTTTCGGTACACAAATCCTATCTCGAAACATCAAACAGTCATCTGGTCCAACTCAGAAATCTGAGTCGTAACTCAATTTGCACTGAGTTCTCTTGGTTCACAACTCACTATCGTCCTTTTGAGCATCACTAATTAGCTGGAGAAATAACGGCTTAACCCTCATATCTGCCAAGATTGACCCATTATCAGACAATGCTAACCTCGTATTCATGGCTCTCAAAGTAAAAAGAGATTTCCTGCTCAAGGCGTCAGCAACTACATTCGCTTTTCTCGGATGATAATCAATCACTAGCTCATAATCCTTCAATAATTCAAGCCATCTCCGTTGTCGCAAATTCAAATCCTTTTGATTCATCAAATACTTCAAACTTTTGTGATCAGTAAAAATTCGACATTTTTCACCATACAAATAATGTCGCCAGATCTTCAAGGCAAAGACAATAGCGGCCAATTCCAAATCATGCGTAGGATAGTTTTTCTCGTGCGGTTTTAAGTGTCTCGAGGCATAAGCTACCACTTTACCCTCTTGCATTACTACACATCCAAGCCCTGTCAATGATGCATCACTATAAATTACAAACTCCTTCCTGGGCTCGGGCTGTACTAAAATTGGTGCTTCAGTCAATCTTGCTTTTAGCTTTTCAAAACTCTGCTGACATTTATCAGTCTATTCAAATTTAACATTCTTTTGCAGCAACTTAGTCATAGGAGAGGCAATCATCGAAAATCCTCGACAAAACGTCTATAATACCCGGCCAAGCCTAAAAAGCTTCTAACCTCAGATACATTCTTTGGCAGTTTCCAATCAACGATCGCAGAAATTTTGCTCGGATCCACCCGAATACCATCACCTGAGACTATATGTCCCAAAAATCTGACCTCACGAAGCCAAAACTCACTTTTGCTAAACTTAGCAAACAGTTTCTTTTCTCTTAAGATCTGTAATATGGTTCTCAAGTGTTAGGGGTGCTCAGACTCATCTCGAGAATAGATTAGGATGTCATATATAAACACTACCACAAACTTATCCAAATATGGTAAAAAAATTTGATTCATCAAGTCCATAAATATAGCTGGAGCATTTGTTAAGCCGAAAGGCATCACAAGGAACTCATAATGTCCATACCTTGTCCGAAAGGCAGTTTTTGGCACATCCGACTCCTTAACTCTCAACTCATAGTGCTTAGGACCTCAAATCGATCTTTTAAAACATCTTTGTTGCCCCCTTCAACCGATCGAATAAATCGTCAATCCTCGTAACGGGTACTTGTTTCTTCTGATCACCTTATTGAGTGTGAGTAATCAATGTGAAGCCTCATTGAGCCATCTTTCTTCTTTACGAACAATACAGGAGCACCTCAGGGAGAGAAACTCGGTCTCACAAACCCCTTGTCTGTTAACTCTTACAACTGAGCCTTTAATTCTCTTAATTCGGTCGGAGCCATTCTATATGGAGCAATCAAGATCGGTGTAATCCCCGGCAACAAATCAATGGCAAAATCTATCTCTCTGTTCAGAGGCAACCCAGGTAATTCCTCTGGAAACACATTTGGAAATTCACAGACTATTGGCACTGCTTCAAGTTTCAATTCAGACATTTCAGTATTCATTACATAGGCAAGATAAGCTTTGCATCCTTTCCTTATGTATTTCTGTGCAAACATGCGTGAAATCACCATAGGCAATTTATTTGATTCATCTGTTTCAACCCACAGAATTTCACCGTTTTCACATTTCAACTCTAATGTTTTCTGTTTACAATTTACCTTGGCATCATACAATGTCAACCAATCCATTCCCAAGATAACATCAAACTTATCAAATGGTAATAGCATCAAATTAGCCGGAAAGCAGTGACCTTGAATCATTAATGGGCAATTCTTGCAAACCTTATCAACTAGCACATATTGGCCTAAGGGGTTCGACACTTTAATCGCATACTCAGTAAACTAAACAGGCAACTTCTTATTAGACACTAAATTCACACAAATATAGGAATGAATAGACCCGGGATCAATCAATGCAACAACAATAGTATCATAAAGAAAAAATATACCAGTGATCACATTGGGAGATGATGCATCCTCTCGGGCACGTATGGTATAAGCTCTAGCAGGTGCTCTAGCCTCTAATCTCGCTGTTGAATCTTTCATTACAGTTTTACTGCTAGCTCCACTTTCGGTATTTCTCGGTGGTCTACCTCTGCTAGCGGTAGTATTCTGTCTAGCACTTTGAAATTTTTCTTCTTTAACTTTCTCTAGACAGTCCCTGATAAAATGCTCGCGAGAACCGCACCTGAAACAAGCTTGCTCGTTTCCCCAACACTCACCATAATGTTGCCTGCCACATTGTTGACATTCGAGCTTTCTAGATTGCACATTACCCACACTTGCCACTGAAGTAGCTTGAGCTTTAGACCCCGAATATGCCCTACCACGATCTCTGTGTGAATCCCATTGAAAGCTTGTCATTCGAGGGTTTGTCTCTTTGGACCTCTTTGATTGAGATTGAAATGACTTGCTTATTGGCCTCTTTCTGGCATCTCGAGCCTCAATAGCAGCTTTTCTTCTTTCTTTGTTCAATTCTTCGGCTTTAAGAGCTCGATCAACTAATATTAAAAATTCTTTCAGCTCCAAAATTCCCACAAGCACTTTAATGTCCTAATTTAGCCCATCCTCAAACCTTTTGCACATAATGGCCACGGTGGACACACATTCCTGGGCATACTTGTTGAGTATTACAAATTCGAGTTCATACTCTGCCACAAACATCTTGCCCTGCTTCAATTCGAGGAACTCCTTCTGTTTTTGATCAATAAATCGCTGACTTATGTATTTCTTTCTGAATTCTTCCTAGAAGAAATCCCAAGTAACCCTTTCTTTTGGCACCACTGCTACCAAAGTCTTCCACCAGTGGTAGGCTAAATCTCTTAAAAGTGATACAACACACTTTAAGCACTCCTCGGGTGTACATGAGAGCTCATCAAATACACAGGTAGAATTTTCAAGCCAGAACTCCGCTTTCTCGGGATCATCATTATCTTTACTCTAAACTCTTCGGCCCCTTGTTTTCGAATCTTGTCAACCGGAGGCTTGTTCATTCTTACCAAATCTATGCCTTGAGCAGCTACAGGAACCGTCTGAGGTGTGGGAGGGGGTGGAGGAGGTTGAGCATTTGGGTTTGCTCGAATAAACTCAGTATACCAATTGTTCATCATTTGGAGAAAGGCATCTCGAGCCTCATTTACCTGTCTCAATGTCTCAGGTCTACTTTCTATAGGCGCGGTCCCTTGTGCGGGAGCCGGTGCATTACTAGCAGCATCATCAGCCGCAATTCCGTCGGGATCCATTATTATATTAAAACAAAACACAGTTTAAAATAATCAGGAGTCACCACACTATCATAATATATTTATGGCATGTATAGCTAGACTTTTACACACACACTATATTAGTCCGAGAACTGACTAAACCTTGGCTCTGATACCACTAAATGTAACGCCCCATACATGCATTCCACACCGAAACAGTGTACAAGGTATTACCAGAACATAACACATACCATTAAATAAAATCGAAACAAAAATATGGCATCCAATTGGATCATGAAACATTATAACATATGCCTTTAACAATATTAGCCAATTTCAATGGCTTTGCACAAAATACTCGATCACATACTGTAGCCAATATTTTTAGCTTAGGCAATTATGACACGTAACAAAATAACTAAGCCTACTATACACGCCATAATTCAAAATGTTTAGTTCAAATACCCAAAAATATTGATAGTGTAGGCAGATCTTCAACGATCCTTGACTCCTGTGCAAGTTGGACGACACTATAAGACAAAAGAGAGAAAAGAAAGTAAGCTTATAGCTTAGTAAGCAAGTATATAAATAATGAATGAAGAATTTAATATGATTACATAATAACTCAAGTGTATCTACTATTAATTTCACTATTTACTCCACTTTGGTCAACCGGTCTCTCTTGCGTCATGTTCACTAAATAAATCATAACTCGAGTTACAAAACTTGAAATCCAATTCCGTAAATTTTGCTTGAAACTAGACTCATATATCTACTTACTAATTGTTTTCTAGAATTTTTGGTCAAGCCAATTAGTACAGTTTATTATTTAAAGTCTCCCCTATTTTAGGGTTCAGCCACTCTAACCCCTATATATTTCAATTCATATATCTCTCTATTCAGAGTTTCAATGACTATGCTGTTTGTTTCTTATAAAACTAGACTCAATAAGGATTTCATACATGTAAGATACAACTCCTAATTGTTTCTTTAAAATTTATGGTAAATTTTTAAATTCTGAACAGGGGATCATGCAGTCATTCTGAACAGGTCTCACGAAAATATAAATTTCTCAAAATATAAGATTCCTTTACTTGCTCTGTTTCTTTTACATGAAAATAGACTCATTAAGCTTTAAATTCATATCTCATTCAGTTCCCATTATTTTTGGTGATTTTTCAAATTCACGATACTGTGTCTGTCCAAAACAGTATTATTGCTAATTCACTCTTTCACACTTTCTTTATATTAATCTCATTTTAACATGCATATCACAATTCATTTTCACCACATTTCATACATCACAAGTATAGGTCCATGATTACAATGTCACCAAAAAGCCATCCCGTTCAACAATTCGGATCAATTCCTGATACTTGATGGTTTCAGCACACAGCTCCACCATCATATTTCATATAATTTGGCTCTCTTGTACACATGGTGAACACTTAGTACCACCCATGTGACCTAGCCACTTTACCTCGTAGCTCTCTTGTCTACATGGTGTCCTTCACTTGGAATCACACATGCGACCTATCTACATTTATCTCTCCTGTAGCTCTCTTGTCTACATGGGATACTTCCCGTATCACACATGTGACCTAGCTACTACATAGTATCGCATAGCTTTCTTGTACACATGATGTGCACTCGGCATCATAAATGTGACCTAGCTACACTCCATCTATATTATTCAATCTTTTCGAATGTTCAACCGGGATTTCTCTCTCTATTACTTATTTCCATTCTTCCAATAGTCAATTTATCCTTTAAAATTGGCTAAAACATATATATTATAGGCTGAAATATAAAAATGTAAATGAAGTTAATGTATTATTTCATACAAACTTACCTCGATGCAAAATATGGAAATTTTGCAATTTAGTCCAAAACATTTTCCTGCCCTCGTTCGAGATCGATTTCAGGCCTTTCTTGATCTATAACAACACATTTAGCTCATTTAACACTCATACTATTTATTTCAATCCAAAAATCACATTATGGAAAAATTACATTTTTGCCCCCTAACTTTTACAAAATTATGATTTTGCCCCTAGGCTCAGAAATTTAATTTCAGCCCTTATTCTTATGTTTAATGACATGCTGATCATTTTTATCTTTTATGGCAACATCAAATTCTCACTCTAACACATAGTTATGAACAATAAGTATTTTTACCGATTTTGTCGTTTTGCTCGTTTTCGCTAAAAATCACTTAGAAAAGATCGTTCTCCTAACTTCAAACATTCATATTCTACCATCAAACATCAAAATACATGCATATAATTCATGGGTAAATTTTTAAACATAAACCCTAACTCGAAATAATGGTAGAAATAGGTAGACCGAGTTACGAGGATTTCAAAAATGTAAAGAACTTTAAAAATGGGGCTTGAATGCACTTACTATTGAGCTTGAAAGCTTGGGAAAAACCCTAGCTATGGAGAACATGCAAATTTCAGCCATTCTTAATGAAGATGAACACATTTTTGTGTTATTTTTCCCATTTTATTTCATTTTATGTACAAATGACCAGAATGACCTTACTACTAAACTTTCTAAAAATTCCATCCATGTCCTAATTTTTGTCCATATAAAAGATAATGGTCTAATTGCCATTTAAGGACCTCTACTTAAAACCCCCATTTCAATCTAGTACTTTATGAATTAGACACACACATTTTTCACCTATTTCAATTTAGTCCTAAACGTCAAATTAAACATCTAATCGATAAAATTTTGCAAGGAAATTTTCACACAATTATGAAATCATAATATAAACGCTAAAACTTAATCATAATAATAATTTTTTTAAATCTCAGATTCATGGTTTCGAAACCACTGTTCCATTTTGGCCCTAAATCGGGCTGTTACATCAGCCAATCCATCCCAAGAATTACATCGAATTCATTAAACGGTAGCAACATCAAGTTGGCCGGAAAACAATGGCCTCTAATCGTCAAAGGACAATTTCTACGTACTCGGTCCACTAATACATGCTTGCCTAACGGGTTGGACACTTTCATAACAAACTTAGTGGACTCTATAAGCATGTCTATACGAGGTATCAAATCCATACATATGTAAGAGTGGGTAGATCTCGGGTCAATTAAAGCGACAACAGTTATATCATGAATAGAAAAGGTACCAGTGATCACGTCTGGAGACTTTGCCTCTTCCGGGCTCGTATAGCATAGGTCCTCGCTGGTGCTTTGCCTTCAGACCTTATCGCAGTATCTCTCGGTACACCTCTACTACTAGTCCTACTCCCGGGGTTCCTTTGAGGCCTACCCCTCAAGGGAGCACTGCTTGCCTACGCATCTTGTCTTCTCTCTCTCGTCCATCTTAGGACAGTTGCGAATAAAGTGGTCAAGTGACCCACGCTTGAAATAGCCCCTCTCATTTAGTCAGCATTCGCCCAAGTGACGTCTCCCACATTGCGAACACTCTGGCCTATTCGGCTGAGCACTACCAACACTTGCAACTGAAGTAGTTTGGGCTTTAGGCGCAAAGTTCTGCTGATTCTTATTTCTCTTCGAATACCCTACTGAAGTATTCGATCGGGTAGTAATTCTTTTGACCTCTTGGAGGAGGACTGATATGCTTTCCCCATCTGTCTTTTCTTTAAATCTTGCGACTCGCTGGCTGCTTTCCTCCTCTCTTTCACTAACTCTTCTGCTTTGCACGCTCTCTCAACAAGCACTACAAATTCTCTTAACTCTAAGATGCCCACGAATACTCGAATGTCCTCATTGAGGCCATCCTCAAACCTTTTACACATGGTAGCTTCACTGGATGCGCATTCTCACACATACTTGCTGAGTTTCACAAACTCTCGCTCATACTCTGTTACAATCTTATTACCTTGCTTCAACTCTAGAAATTTCTTTCTTTTCTGGTCCATAAACCTCTGGCTAATGTACATCTTTCGGAACTCTCCTTGGAAGAATTCCCAAGTCACTCTTTCTCTCAGTACTGCAGACACGAGAGTGTTCTACCACTGATAAGCTAAGTTTTGTAAAAGTGACATGGCACACTTCACGCACTATTCAAGCGTGCATGATAGTTCATCGAGTACTCTCAGGGTATTCTCTAGCCAAAACTCCACTCTCTCTAGGTCATCATCTACACTAGCCCGAAATTCCTCGGCCCCTTGCTTCCGAATCTTGTCTACTGGAGGCTTCTCTCGTCTAAACACATCAGCACCTTGCAGAGCTATCGGGGCATATTAAGGTATCAGAGGAGGTGGGGGAGGTGGAGTGCTTGGATTCGTACAAAAAAACTCCATATACCAAGCATCCATCATTCAGAGGTAGGCTTCCCTAGCCCCTCTGCCTTGACCCATACTCACGGGCTCACTTTCTACTGGTGCGATCCCTTCTGTAGGAGCTGGCGCATTACTTTCCATATCATCTGCTGTGGTTTTATCAGGATCCATTACTATAAAGACACAATTTATAATCGTCAGGAATCGTCACACTATCAATATGCATCTACGTGGCATGTATAGCTAGACTCGTACTCTGGCTAGCTTAGTCCTATAATCGACTAAACCATGCTCTGATACCACCAAATGTAACACCCCTCACCCGTATCCGATGCTGAAATAGGGCTTGAGGTATTACCTGACTAAAACTCAATCAACTATATAAAACCGGGTCATGAAATCTCAAACAATTTAAAAACTTTTCCTTTCTCATGTAATCTATCCCAAACATGTGCTTACGAGACCCAAAACATACATCCAAGGTGGTTAAGAACCCAACTAAGAACTGGTGAAAAACTTAGAAATTCTCATACAAAAAAGTTCCACACGCCCGTGTGGGTATGGAGCACACGGCCATGTCCTAAAGACACACCCATGTCCCGAACCCGTGTCTGAAAACTTAGGCATTCTACCAAAACCACACAGCCCGAGCACACACCCGTGCCCTGTAATCGTGTCCTTCACATGGCTGAGACACATGGCCTTGTCTCTTGCCCGTGTACTATTAGCATGCATACTGACTTTATGGCACGGCATGGACAAACGCCCGTGTGGCCTGCCCGTGTGCTAAAATGGCTTCAAAATTTAAAGTGCAGGGGACGCACGGCCATAGCACACACCCATGGGCGTGAACCGTGTTTCACACATGGTCTAGACACATGCCCGTGTATCTTACCCGTGTGGACAAACTAGGCTATTTTTCAAGCCCTTTGGTCACCCATTTTGCACAACCTACACAAGATCCTTTCAATACACAAACCTTATCATAATGGGCACTAATTCAACCATACAAAGAACATCATATGCATTCATCAAAATGAATAATAGCCATTATTCTAGGCTTGATACAAAATAAAGGGCTTTTAACTTAAGCCAAAATACATAAACACTTCTCATGACGTAACATCCTAGTCTAGCCCTATACATGCCACCTTCAAAAATACAAATCAAACTATACCGAATGTTACGAACGATAGTGTGATTGATATCTCTGACTTTAAGGGATCTTTAAGCTAGCTTAGCGACACTAAAAGAAGAGGGAAAGGAAAGAGGGTAAGCATAAAGCTTAGTAAGTTGCATATAAATAAATATACAACAATAATCTCACCAGCAGTCATCATACTTATAACTCAAAGATAAACATAATTGAACTTACTCATTATCGTCTACTCGAGTCACATTTTCTAAATTAAGCTCGTTACTCATGCTTACCATATAGGTACCTGTAACACTCGCAACATGATTATCCTTTCTTTATCAAAATTGATCTATAACTCTCACCATTGAAACGTTTGGAATACTACTGGATATTCTATGAACCTCCATCATGGGATATATTGCCGATGCCATGTCCCAGACATGGTCTTACACTAGCTCTCATGTATGCATGCTGATGCATGTCCCAGACATGTCTTACACTAGCACAACTCTTAGCTGATGCGTGTCCCAGACAAGTCTTACACTGGCTATCTCTGTCGAGGCCGATGCATGTCCCAGACATGCCTTACACTGGCACTCATCTCTGTACCGATGCTTGTCCCAGACACGTCTTACACTGGCGATCTCTGTATGGCTGATGCATGTCCCAGACATGTCTTACACTAGCCCTCGTCTAAAAGTCGATGCCATGTCCCAGACATGGTCTTCCAGTGGCTCTCAGAATGTAGCTGAAGCATGTCCCAGACATGTCTTACACTGGCACACAAATCACCCAATGCCTTGGCACGAATATCCAGTTTGTATCCTAATGTTTCAACGGGATATCTCTATTATCTCAATATTACTGGACATTCTTAACTTATAACTTAGCAACTCATACAATATCAATTCAATGGCGATATGAGTACAAGTATTAACAGTGTACTTGTATTATTTATATACAACTTACATCGGTTTATAAAAAGTACTTGACTATTCAATTTAGTCGGTTTGCTTGGCCTTCCCCCGATCTAGGTTTGGATTTGGTAAATCTTGATCTATAATGAAAATGTGCACTCATTTAGTCACTAATTAGGATTAAGCAATCATAAATTCACATTTTTGGTTAAGTCTTAAACTATTAACCATTTTGCAAGATATCACCCTCATTTGAAAGCTCATGCTTCAAGGGTCACAAAAATACAAAAATCATTAAAAGAAACTATCAAAGTCACGTACTTGAGAGGCTTAATGTTGCTGCAAATTTTTGAAGCTCAAAACCCTAACAATGGCTGATAAAAATCGATGGAGAGAAAAAAAATAGAGAAGAAATGACCTTTGTTTTATTTAATTTAAAACTAGTCAAATTTGATAACCTCATCATCACCTAACTTTGTCAAATTTGTCTCCCCTCACTCCATGGCTGGCTAGGCTATTTCACAAGGGTCTAATTGCCCTTTAAATACCTTAAATTTTAAATCTTTAGCTATTTAACACATTTGGGTACTAAAATGTAACTTTTACCTTTTATGCAATTTAGTCCTATTTCACAATCGGGCTTGATAACATCAAAATTAGCTCACCAAATTTTTCATGCACTAATAAAATCTTACTATAACCTCATAAAAATAATAAAATATTTTTTTCTAACTTCAAACTTGTGGTCCTGAGACCACTGTTCTGACTAGGCCCTAAATTGGGCTGTTACAGAAACTCAGATGTTTATGCAGAGAATTTTGTATAGAACTTATAGATATCCATAAATTCAAATAGTAATAAAAAGTACAGTGATTTGAAGAAAATGTTCTGGTATACGGATATGAACCCGATATTTCTTATTTAGTGTTCGGAAGTCTATTTAACAATAGGATTAAGTTGAATGTCAAGTGCATTCAGGGTTCATACCGTTAGTGATGTTACTAAAATAATGATGAAGAGGGATACTATAAATTTTATATCAAAAATTTTCCCTCACATTCTGAATGAGAGAAAATGCTAGCTGGATTGTTCCCAATTGTTTAACGAAATTTGCATAATTATCTTAGTATGTATCAATTCCTGGTTCGACGAAATTGGCTGAATTATTTGTTTATAGAATAGTGGCAGGTGCTGCTGAAAGTATCTTTGTGACATAAAATCCTTTATTTTGGTAAGTAAAAAAAAAGTGAATTACGGTTCATCGAAGAGTATAAGATTATTGATAAAATAAAGCCAGTTACTTATCAGTGTGTATTTCGTCAGAACTTGAGAAAATTCAATGATGTGGTTCTTATGTCCAGGATAAGAAAGTATAGTTTAGAATCTTAGTCTAAGAAGTGAGACATTGATGATGCTGAGGCTATACGAGTATTTGGCAGTGCTTTGCGAAATCAATCTTAAGTTTATCTTCTGGTAAGATTTTCAGGGATGAAAATCCCTAAAGGGGGAGAATTGTAACAGATCCCGATCTCGGGTATGGGTAAGGGGTGTTACATTCAAGCTTAGTCGGAACAGTGGTTATGAAACCATAAATTTGAGGTAAAAATATTTATTTTATGATTATTTTAGAGTTCATGATATGTTTGAGTGATTGTGTGCAAATTTTGTTAAGTAATTTTATCGATAAAGTGCCCAATTTTATTATTGGGATTAAATTGCATTAATTGCAAAATATGAGTTCTAAAATATAAGTACTTGTTTGAAATGGGCGTTTAAACTAGAAGTCTTTAAATGGAAAATAGACCATCATATTTTGGTATGGACAAAATTAGACATGGAAGGGTAAAATTGAAGGTTTAGTAAAAAGGGGCATTTTGGTCATTTGGATGTTTTAAGGCATAAAAGACAAAAATTAAAACCCAAAAATCTGCTCATTCTCTTCTCCATGCTGCTGAAATTTTCAAGAAGCCATGGTTAGGGTTTCAAGCTTTTCAAAGCTCAATTGTAAGAGCATTTTAGCCCCGTTTTTAATGTTCATCGTATTTTTAAAATTTCGGTAACTCGGTTTAGCTATTTCTACCATTATTTTAAGTTAGAGTTTGATTTTAAAATTTGACCCATGTTGAATAATTGTGTATTTTGATGAATTATGGTAGATTATACATGTCTATGATTAGAGAAACGAGTTTTATTAGATGATTTTTGATGAAATCGTATAAAAGGGGTTAAATTGCAAAAGTTATAAATTGGTCATAAGTGTGTGAATTAGTGAGAATTTGATGTTGTCATAGAAGGGAAAAATTACCAACATGTCATAAAACATAAGAAAATAGAATGAAGTTTAATTTCCGAATCGTGGGGCAAAAGTGCAAATATGCAAAAGTTTAGAGGTCAAAATGTAAATTTGTAAAAATATGAATTATGGACTCATTTGAATAATAATAAATGAGCTATATTTGTAATGTTAGATCAAGAAAATCGAGATTCAAGCTAAAATCAGGAAAATACCAAGTAGTGGACTTAAATGGTAAAAATGGTCATTTTCGTATACGAGGTAAGTTCATATGATTTTAATAATGCAATGTGTATTTTAATGTTAATGTTATGATATTACATGAATTTTAAGTATACATATATGTGAATAATTTGATATTATATAAATGAAGTTTGTACGTTGTCCGGTAATGCCTCGTACCCTATCCCGGTCTTAGGTATGGGTAAGGGATGTTACATGATTACTACTCATTTTCTCTATTGTTGCAATATGTTCAAGTTTATTCTTTCTTATACTTTTCTAAAGTCAAATGCCCTTTTCTCCTTGTGTTCTCTTATAGTTGAACCTTTCTCTGCATTCTATTAAAGGGTGATTGTACCATCTCGTGCCTCGATTATAGGGCATACTTTTGGGGGGTTTCCGATAGTGTGTTGCTTAGTGAGATACCAATGGTGGCGAGTGGTAGCCGTTCTTAGGGAAAATCAGGGGGTGCCAACTGTGAATGGACACGTAGCCTCTGCCCCCAAGTTTAAGCGTCGTAGGGTGTCGGCAGTTTAGGACTTTTTTCCAGGATGCGGAAGGGTGGCGGCACCAAACTTTGGATTAGGTAGGCAAATTACAGTCGACCGATCTAATCAAGGCAAGTGGTAGTCTATCTTTCGGTTAAGTGGTTCTTAAGAGTTTTTCTAGCACAATTTGATTAGTGATTAACTGAATGTTATGTTTGAACATAAGTTCTGGCGATCGTGAATTCTTAGTACTCTACATGATCAGGTGTGTAACCACATCCTTCCTTACTGTAGATCGGCAAAAGCTGAAAAGCCGAAGTGTCGAAACCTCGACATTTGAGGCCTCACGAGCGTGCAATCGCTCGTGGGGTAAACTGAACCCATAAATCTTGGGTGATAGACTATAAAGGCCACCACGAGTATTTCTGTAGACTTGGGCCGTTATGGGATACGTTGGGCCGAAATGGGTCGTGTGGGCCCAATAGGCTCGTGGGCCCTACACAGATTAAATCCACGGTAAGTGATAAATATTGGACTGGGCTATATAGGTCACACAGTCCTAACTGAATTTGGGCTAAATGGGCAACACGAGTGTGGGCCCACTTGGGCCGAGTAATGGGCCTTAGGCCCACTTGCACCGTTATGTCTGTTTAGGTTACTTAGGTTGCTCGAGGGGACAATGGACCCTCGGTTAGGTCGTTAAGACCCTTAATTTGTAAAATTACTGAATTACCCCTAGGTTATAAAATTATTGAAATACCCTCAATTTGTGAAATTACTGAATACCCCCACTTGCAAAATTACCGAAATACCCCTATTTTGTAAAATTACTGAAATACCCTTGTAGTGTAAAATTATCGAAATACCCTTGTAGGGTAAAATGACTATTTTGCCCTTATGGGTAAATGACCGACTTATACTATGAATTTGACCGATTTGACTATGATTGTATGACTGTGTTTTAACTGACTTGACGGTGGATGTACGACTAATATGCGTTTAATAGATGTATAAATGATTGTTACTGAGCATGGCTATTTTGGATACACATGTGATGATTGAGCATGACATACACGATATATTGCATGGGGTTGGGACATTGATACAAAGGAAGTTCTGATAGGATCGCACAGGTCGCACGAGACGACTGTGGACCGATGGACATCTTAGTGCCGCCTAATCTGATTATGGCTCTGTGCCATCTTGACTATGGTTTTGTGCCAAACATATTTACCAGTGGCTACGTGCCTAACATACTTATTGATCACTCTGTGTCGATCATATTTACCCAAGGTTGTGTGTCGATTATATTACCGTCGCTGATGGCCATGCGTCAAACATAATACAGTTACCGATGGCTTTGTGCCAATTATAATACCGCTACTGAAGGCTTACAGCCACATATATACTGGCAGCTTTACTACGTTACAATTACTGGAAGCTTTGTTGCGATATTGGTGTGTTGGCTGGGTGGGTCGATTTTATCCCCACGTAAGTGTAGGGTTGGTACGGGTGGTGTGTTGGCTGGATCGGGGTAGGATGCATCCTCATACTGTTGCATATCTACTTATAAGATCTTTCACTGTTTTGGGCTTAAGCCCACTTGTTCTATTATTGGTTTTGGCTAGGCCCAATTGATTCTGTTATGGGTTGTGACCCAAATGATATTGTAGTGGGCTTCGGCCCACGTATGCTCTGAACTTGACAGTATTGTTACTGCTAAAAGGTTCTGGCCCAGACTGTTTCTGTTTTTGTTTCGGTATACTAACTATTACTCTAGTAAGGGGATTACACACTGAGTTTTCATAAACTCACCCCATTTATTAACTGTGCAGGTAATCCCCAGCATTTGGTGGATCAGTGCTACAAGGGACTCGGAGATGGCCACACGACTGCCTTTGGACTTTATTTATGTTTTAGAGTTTGTTTTGGGTTTTCAACTTTTGTAATAAAGCATTTTAAAGTTTTTGGATTTTATCTTTCGATTTTATTTACTTCGATTTATAACTATTTTTAAACAACACCACGTTTTTGCAATATTCTCGGAACAGTTTCGCAACTTAGTTTTTTTAACATCACATTTTTGTAAATCATGCTACTTTTAAAATTAGCTTTCGTAACTTAAAAGAAATTTTGGGAATAGAATTAATAACTTTTCAATTTACCACTTTATAAAATAAACTAACGTAACTGGGATTTTACTCAAGTTTTCAAATAAGAAGGGTTTTTAATAAAATCATGATTTTCGAAAAACACTTCAATATGACATGTCAGATTCGGGCCTAACTTCTAGGCTGGGTTGGGGGTGTTGCAAAGATTGTTTGATGCACCTTTGTATAGATTACAAGTAACTGAATAAGTTGACGATTAAGAATCGGTACCCTTACCTCGTATCGATGACTTATTTGATCAATTGAAAGGAAATTTTGTCTTTTCTAAGATTGATCTAAGATCTGGTTACTATCAGTTGAAAGTGAAAGATATTGATGTACTTAAAATGACATTTCATATGCCTTATGGCCACTATGACTTTTTAGTGATGCCTTTTGATTTGAGAAATGCCCCGACAACATTCATGGATCTTATGAATCGTATTTTCCAACTCTATCTGGATCAATTTGTGGTAGTTTTCATGGATGATATTTTTATCTATTCGAAATTTGTAGCGAAGCATAAACAACATCTCAGGATTGTTTTACAGGTGTTATGAGAAAAGTAGTTATATGGGAAGCTTAGCATGTGCGATTTTGGTTATCGAAAATTGTGTTTCTATGGCATGTTATTGCGGCTAGTAGAATTAGAATTGATTCAAAAAAGTTTGCAATTTTCATGGTTTAGTTGGTTATTACCGAATATTCGTAAATGGATTTTTGAAGATAGCTGTGTCGATGACGAAGCTTTTACAAAAGAATATTCGGTTTGTTTGGAATGATTAGTGTCAACAAAGTTTCGAAAAATTAAGACAGATGTTGACGGAAGAGCTAATTCTAGCATTGCCTAAATCAAGGAAAGATTTCTTGGTTTATAGTTATGCTTCTTTAAATAGTTTGGACTGTGTTTTAATGCAAGGCGGGAAAGTGGTCGCATATGCGTCTCACCAAGTAAAAACATATGAATGTAACTATTCGACGCACGATTTAGAGCTAGTCGCCATGGTTTTTCTCTAAAGATCTGAAGGCACTTTTTATACGGTGAAAATTGTCATATTTATACCAATCATAAAACTCTTAAATACCTCTTAACTCAAAAGGAGTTGAATTTGAGACAGTGTCATTGGGTTGAACTTCTCAAAGATTATGGTTGTGTTATCGATTATAACCTTGGTAAAGCTAACATTGCTAATAAGTTGAGCAAGAAGCCAGTAGTTGAGTTACGATCTATGTTCGCTCAACTGAGTATTAACAATGATTGCAGTTTGTTGGTTGAATTGAAAGTCAAACTGGTGTTGTTCGACCAAATCAGAGAAAAGCAATTTACTGATGCTAAAGAGTTGAGAGAAAGATAAATGGTTCGTAATGGTTTGATAGAAATTTTCAACATTGATGATTGTGATTGTTTCAGGTTCCGTAATCGAATTTGTGTTCCAAATGCCGTTGGATTAAAAGAGTTGATACTCCGTGGAGCTTACGATAGTCCTTTTTCTTTACACCCTGGCGGAGCAAAAATGTATCATGATCTTTGAGAGTTATATTAGTGGCCCAGATGAATAGAAAAATTGTTGAATTCGAGGCTAAATGTTTAACTTGTCAGCGAGTTAAGTCAGAACAGGATCCTGCCGGTTTACTTTAGCGTATTTCTATTCCTGAATGGAAGTTGGAGCACATAACGATGGAACTTGTAACAGAGTTACCGTTATCTTCGAGCAAGAAAAATGCGGTGTGGGTAATTGTTGATAGACTTAAGAAATTGACCCATTTTATTGCAATCAGAATCGATTGGTCAGTTTTGAATTTAGCTGAGCTATATATTTGAGAAATTATTAGATTACATGACGTACCTATGTCAATTATTTTTTGTGGATTCCCAATTTACTATGAGATTCTACAAACAGTTGCATGAATCTTTTGGTACAAGACTTTAACTTCAACACAACTTTTCATCTACAAACAAACGGGCAATTTGAGTGTGTTATTCAGATTTTGGAACATCTACTTCGAGCCTATGTAATTAATTTTGAATCCAGTTTGGAACATTATTTACCTTTGGCTGAGTTTGTATATAATAATAGCTTCCAACGAAGCATTCAAATGGCTCCGTATGAAGCTCTAAATGGTCGTAGGTGTTGGAAACTTGTTTGCTGGTGGGAATTGTGTGAAAGAAGAGTGGTTGGCCCTGAATTAATTAGTGAAATAGATGATACAGTTAAGTTAATCCAGGATAGACTAAAAATAACATTTGATAGAAAGCAATCATACGCAAATTTGAAGCATCGAGACATCAAGTTTGCTGTTGGTGATAAGGTGTTTTTAAAAGTTTCACCGTGGAAGAAAGTCCTTCATTTTGGTCGAAAAGGAAAGCTGAGTCATCTTTTTATTAGACCGTATGAAATCATCGAAAGAGTTTGACCAATTGTGTGTCGGCTAGCATTATTGGCAGAGTGACAGAAAATATAGGATATTTTTCATGTATCGATGCTTAAGAGACACTGATCGGATCCATCTCATATCATATCAATGGAAGAAATAGAAATACAACCTAACTGGTCTTATGAAGAAGAACCGGTTGAAATTTTAGCTCGCTAGGTGAAGGAGTTGCGTAACAAACATATTTCATTAGTGAAAGTTCTGTGGCATAGCAAAAGGGTTGAGGAAGCAACTTGGGATTCAGAAGAAATGATGAGACCTCAGTATCCCTACCACTTTTCAGGTAAATTTCGATGATGAAATTTAATTAAGGGAAACAATTGTAACAACCCGAAAGTTAGTGGTAACAAAAAGTGTTGTTTTGAAACCCCATTTTGTAAATTAGATTCATAAATATTTTTATTAAATATTTATAGAGTTATATTAGAAGCAAATTGAATTTTGATTAGGTTTTTTCATTGAAATAATGTGCAATTTGAGTACTAGGGCTAAATCGTGTAAGTGATAAATGTGTTATTTGATAGAGACCTTTAATTATAACTTATTAAAGGGGACCTAAAAGATAATTAAACCAATGTTTTAATAGTGGAAGGTAGTGTGGTTGTTTTAATTTATGAAATGTGATAAAATTTTTAATAAAATAATAAATAAAATAAACCATGAATAATAAAATTGTAACACCCCAAGCCTGGCCTAGACGTTACAGCCGAATCTGGCGATGTCACATGATAGCGTGTTGAAAACTGAGTTGTTGCGATAAAACCATTTTCATGTGTTGACTTTTGTTATCTCCAAAATCATTTACCTAATTAATCGATTGTTTTAAAACATAATTTCGTTGCGGAAGCTTTAGCAATCATTTGTTCTGAGCAAAACTAATTCATTTTACGGAAAACCTTGATTGATAGGAAAATTCATATTTTGTTAAGTTTGAAGTTAAATCCCATAAAAACATTTAAGTCTTTCCAAAGCTTAAGCAAACAGTCCATAAAGTCCAATTACATAAACATTTCCCAAAATCAATAAATCCATAACAGAGAGAAAAGTAGTTTAAATACATCTGGCCACCGTCGAGTCCTCCATTGAGCTGATCTATCAAGTTTGGGGATTACCTAAATAGATTAAACAGAAAGGGTGAGTTTTCGCAAATTCAGTGTGTAATCCCCACAAAAGACATGCATAAGCAAACATATCAGAATACAGTCAAATACAGACTGGGCCTAAGCCAACTGTAGTTCAATTTGGGCCTTGGACCACTCAGATGCAGAATCATAAATGTATTAGGGCCTTAGCCCAATCAAATACAGAATCCGACATATATATTAGGGCCTTAGCCCATCTTAGATATAGCATGCAAATCAGAACAGATTAAACAGAGTCCTACCCACCAGCCTCTACACACCAACTCCATCCAACCCTACACACCATGTTGTACCGAAATACGGTACATAATCAGATAATTGCAGTTGAACTGCCAGAGATAAGGCCTAAGAGCCTTTTAGAATACTTCCTCCAAAGCGTCAACCCAACCCCGATGCAATGCAACATACAAATATGACATGCTAATATGCATTCTATCAATCATACCATCAATTCAGATATCACAGTTCATGCTCAGTACAGAAATCAGACAGTCAGAATACTCATTTAGGGGTTTAAGTAACGCTTACCGACCCTATAGTAGGTCCACAGTCGACTTGGGTGACCCGTGCAACCTTACAGATCATTTCAAAAAAAATGCGCTTACACGACCATATGGCCTACCAGTGTGGGCCCGCATGCTCGTGTGGCCTACACGGCCCAATTAGTGGAGCCCGTGTCCCTTACATGGCCTATCCGCCCATCACACGGCTATGTCGTGTGCCCGTGTCATGTACACACAGCCTAATTCGTGAACCACACGGCCGTGTATTGCCACACGACCTACCACACGGGCGACCGAACGCCCGTGTGGCGTCGATAGTTCTGTTTTTTTGCTTTCACTGTTTCTCATTTTCTGTGTTTTTGGGTACACACCTAGTATTGATTCGAAGGTAAAATGACCACGAGCACTCCAGAACCTTCATTAAACCAATATAACGCCAAATTAGTTACTTAAAGCGATTCTCAAATGAAAATGCACGAAAAAGACCGAACGCTCACTCACAAACGTTACCTTCAGTCACACAATTGGGGTTTCACGCACTTCGCACGTCAATCAGTGATCTCTAGCCCTTTGATTATCTCCTAAACACCAGTCGACCCGGTTAACAATGATTCATAAACCCAAAGTTAGCAAAAACATTAATTGCAGTTACCCCATGCAAAGAGAGAACAGAAGTAATGGATTGTGAAACCTTAGCAGTAAGAAGGGGACGATTTTATGTTGGAAAAAAAAGAACAAAATTGGTAGCAAGAGGAATTTGAGGAGAGCAAAAATGGTAGTAAAGCTTAAGAAAGAAATCATTTCAGCAAAAATTCTTATCACTTTCCCCTAAACTCTCCTCAATACTCTCACCACTAACCCACTACTCATATTTTCAGTAAAACTCAAACTCTTAGCCACCAAACCGAGCAAAAATAATTTCTTTTGCCTACGCAGGGACTCGAACACAGAACCTCAGCAAACTACACTCCACTTAACCTTTAGACCAGTAGGACCATTCTGCCAAAATTTTACACACAATCAAATATAAGCCTATTACACCAGAGTACGGCTTAATTCATAAAAATACCAAAAATTTACCCAAGTTGTGGCTTGAACTTGGGACCTTTTACACACACCCAAAACACTTAACCATTGACGCAGATAGATATTTATGCCAATTATTTACAGAAACAATTTATCAAAATTTTGAGGCGTTACAACTTTACCCCCTAAAAGAAAATTTCGGCCTCAAGATTTTACCATGTCAGAACAGTTGAGGATACTGCTAGCACATCAAGTCCTCCGGCTCCCAAGTGGCCTCCTCAGTGCTATGATTCTGCCATAGCACCTTCACTAATGGGATAGACTTTCTTCGCAGAACTTTAACGTCACAATCTAGAATCTGGATCGGCTCCTCCTTAAATGTTATATCTGGCCTAACCTCAATCTCCTCCACAGAAACAATGTGTGAGCGGTAGCATCTCAACATCGAGACATGGAAAACATCATGAATGCGATCCAACTTTGGAGGTAATTCCAACTGATATGCGATAGGCCCCACTCGCTTTAGAATCTGGTACAGCCCAATAAACCGAGGGCTCAGCTTGCCCTTGCGACCGTACCTCAGAACTTTCTTCCATGGTGAAACCTTTAGAAACACAAAGTGCCCTACAGAATACTTGATCTCGCGTCTTTTCAAATCGGCATAAGACTTCTGTCTATCAAAAGCTACCTACAAATGATCTCGAATCAAACGGACCTTGTCCTCAGTCTCAAAAACCAATTCCAGACCTAGAATACGTCGCTCACCGAACTCAATTCAGCATAAGGGAGTGTGACACTTATGACCATATAAGGCCTCGTAGGGTGCCATCTCAATACTAGACTAATAGCTATTATTATAGGCGAACTCGGCCAAAGGCAGATAGTCCTCCCAGCTGCCTCGAAAATCAATCACATAGCTCCTCAACATGTCATCTAGTATTTGAATCACCCTCTCCGATTGACCATCTATCTAAGGATGAAAAGCAGTACTGAAGTCTAATCTTGAACCTAGAGCCTCATGAAGCTTCTTCTAGAATCAAGACGTGAAATGTGGATCCCTATGAGAAATGATCGAGACAGGTACCCCATGCAACCTCACTATTTCAAAAATATAAAGCTTGGCCAATTTTTGCAGAGAAAAGTCTGTCTTGACCAGGATGAAGTGAGCAGATTTGGTCAATCGATCCATGATGACCCAGTCAGAATCCTTCTTAGTGGGTGTTAAAGGCAACCTACTAACGAAGTCCATCATTATAAGCTCCCATTTCCACATCGGTATCTTAACCGCTACAGCAAACCCGAAGGTAACTGATGCTCAACTTTAACCTGTTGACAAGTCAAACAGCGTTCAACGAAGTCGGTAACCTCACGTTTCAACCCTGACCACCAGTACAACTCTCACAGATCTCGGTACATTTTATTCCCACCGGGATGCATAGCATAAGGGCTACTATATGCCTCCTTCAAAATCGACAGTCTCAAATCCTCATCATTCAGTACACAAATCCGACTGCAGAAACACAATACCCTATCCTTATTAATCCCAAAATCCGTAGTTATACCGCTTCCAACCTAATAGAACCGCAACTCAAGAGACTTATCCCCTAACTGTTTACCTGAAGCTTAACCTGAAGCTTCGCCAACAAACCACTATCATCAAATAAACTGAGGCGAAACATTGCCTTCAGATTAATCATAGCCCTACAGCTCAACGCATCAACAACCACATTGGCCTTACTAGGGTGGTACTCGATGGTGCAGTCATAATCCTTAAGCAGCTCCACCCTTTTACACTACCTAAGATTCAACTCCTTTTGGGTGAGGAGATATTTGAGGCTCTTATGATCAGTGTAGATAGTACACTTCTCCCCATACAGATAGTGCCTCTAAATTTTCTGAGCGAAGACTACTACTGCCAACTCCAAATCATGCGCCAGATAATTAGCCTCATGTGTCTTGAGCTGACGAGACGCATAAGTAACCACCTTATCGTCTTAATCAGAACGCAACCCAGACCCACATGTGACACATCACTATACACCAAAAGGTCTTTACCAGGCTCAGCCAGTATTAGAACAGGAGCTTGAGTCAGAACAATCTTAAGTTTATCAAAACTCTCTTGCTGTGCATCAGTCCAAACGAAAGGAACTCCCTTACACAGTAACTTAGTCATCAAATTTTCTATGAAATGTCGATAATAACCTGCCAGCTCCAGAAAGCTACGAATTTCAGACACATTACTTGGCTATTTCCAATCCAATATAGCCTCAATCTTACGAAGGTCAACACGAATGCCCTCAGCAGACACCACATGTCCTAAAAAGGCCACTTCTTGGTGGTAGAACTCACATTTACTGAACTTCGCATACAGATATTTCTCACAAAGAGTCTGTAGAACTACTCTGAGATGCTCATCATGCTCGCCTTCAAAATTAGAATACACCAGGATATCATCAATAAATACCATCACAAATTGGTCCAGATAAGGCTGGAACACACTATTCATCAAGTCCATAAATGTTGCTAACGTATTAGTCAAACCAAAGGGCATAACTAGGAACTTGTAATGTCCATATCGAGTCCTAAATGCTGTCTTCTATACATCGGCCTACTTAACTCTCAACTGATGATATCTCGATCATAGATCAATCTTAGAAAACACGGAAGCACCTCTGAACTGGTCAAATAAATCATCTATTCTTGAAAGTGGGTACTTATTCTTGATCGTTAGCTTGTTTAGTTGTCGATAACCAATGCACATTCTCATTATACCATCTTTCTTCTTTAGAAATAAAACAGGTGCTCCCCACGAAGACACACTAGGAAGAATAAACCTACGATCTAACAGCTCCTGAATCTGAGCCTTAAGTTTCGTCAGCTATTTTGGTGCCATTTGGTAAGGGGCGATAGACACCGGAGCCGTACCAGGAATCAACTCAATCCCAAACTCTACCTCTTAGCTCGAAGGCAACCCTGGTAGTTCTTCAGGAAAAACATCTAGAAAGTCCCACATGGTTCTGATGTCCCTAACCAAAGAGTCCCCAGAATAAGAAATACTGACGTAGGCTAAGAATGCCTCACATCCTTTCTGAACCAACTTTTTCGCTACCAAAGCAATGATCACATTAATCAGGTAGTCTCGCCATTCCCCAATCACCACTACCTCACTGTCCTCCTCGGTCCTCAAGACAACCCTTTTCGTCGCACAATCCAGACTCACCCGGTGTTTAACCAGCCATTCCATTCCAAAAATTAAATTAAACTCCCCAAACAGAAGCTCCATTAGTTCAGCCAAAAATACTGTCCCTTGTACCTCTAGCGGAACGTCCCTAAACAGTTTATTCACTTGGATAGACTGCCCCAACGGACTCGCCACAGTTACCTCACTGGAAGTACTTTCAACCGGAATCCCCAAGGTTTTAGACACAGTACTAGCTACATATGAGTGTGTAGAGCCTATGTCTATCAATGCCAAATAAGGTACATCAAATATTAAAAACATACCCGTAATGACGTCTGGAGCATCTTTGTCCTTACGACAACAAGCAGTAGAGACCAAAGTAGGCTGCCTCACCTCTATCGGTCCAGCATATCTGCCCGGTGCTCTCTGTTCTCAGCCCATACCGTTATCACCCCTAGCTTGACCCCGGCCCTTAGGTGGCTGCTAAACTACCCTCGGTGGCTATGTAGTCCCACTAATTGAAGCTTGCATCTACTCAACTCTCAATGGACAATCTCTAACACGATGCTCAGTGGACCCACATCTCAGACATGCCCCAGTAGTCCTCCACCACTCGTCCGGATGGTGACTACCACAATGTCTACAAAGTGCCACCCCAGTAGGTGACGCAGAAGGCCCAACTCTCACTGGCCCATCAAATCTGGCCTTTTTCTTAGGCCTCATCCCAGAATTTGAGGGCTCTAAATCCCTCTTAGTCTTTCCTCCGTCCTAGTTTTGGCGCGTAGTGCATTTACCTCTTCGGCGATCTTCGCCTTCTCAACTAGAATAGAGAAATCACGCTCCCTCTGCGGAGCTATCAGAACTCATAAACTACCCCTGAGACTATCCTAAAACTAGACACAGCGCTCACACTCAGTCGCTAACATGCCTCGTGCATAACGGCTCAACCTTAGGAACTCAGCCTCATACTCGGCCACTAGATGATCTCCTTGAGTGAGATTAAGGAACTCTCGTCTCTTAACGTCAATATAATTGGCCCCCTCATATTTACCATGGAAGGCCATCTTAAAAGATCCCATGTTAGTCAGTCGGGCTGGGTGCCCTCCTTAACCATTAACCACCACTGGTACGCCTCATCACAAAGCAGAGATCGGCTCTCTTAAGCTTCTACTTAGCAGTAAAATGCAGGTCATCCATAATTCTTTCCGTGGCCTCCATCCAATACTCAGCCACATTAGGGGCGAGTCCTGCGACACCCCTGAATAATTTGACCCCATTGGACTGAAGGCGTTTCGTAACTGACCCATGGCCCTCAGATCCAGTGTTGGGCCCAGCGACCCTATCCAAAATCTGTAATATGGCTTGGGACAGTGCATTGTCCCCAGCCACACGACCATGAGACCTAGACCCAGTATCTGTAACAGGTGACACCGGCGTCTCGCTAGTGTCCAAATTAGGCAGATTCCTGAATGATGAGGATCCTACTTGAGCCCTCTACGGCCTCTACCATGGCCTCTAATACCCCGTCCACGAGTACCACGTGCGCTCATCGTAAATTTTAGAATTTATCTGTATTAAAATTTTTATGTATTAGTTAATGACAAACGATATTTTATTAATGAGATATATTTTATGCAATCTGAGATCGAATGTTCAAAGTCAGTTATCGCGAGTAGTAATCCCACTACAATTTTCAATTTACACTAACTAGAGTGTTTTCAGTACAGTATACTACATATAGTTGTTTCAAACATACTAGTAGTATTTTCAGATAAACTTTTCAGCGTTTTCAGAACACTTACAAGATCAGCGCCGGAGACTCGGTGTGCCACATTCTCAGTCAAAAATATTTCAAACCATTTAAAATCATTTCTTTAAACCAAACATAAAACCCAAATCCAGCCAAGTTTTATAATCTGGCTCTGATACCACTAAATGTAACACCCCAAGCCCAACCTAGACGTTACGACCAAAACTGGCGGTGTCCCATGATAGCGTGTTGAAAACTGAGTTGTTGCGATAAAACCATTTTCGTGTGTTGACTTTTGTTATCTCCAAAATCATTTACCTAATTAATTGATTGTTTTAAAACATAATTTCGTTGCGGAAGCTTTAGCCATCATTTGTTTTGAGCAAAACTAGTTCATTTTATGGAAAACCTTGATTGATAGGAAAATTCGTATTTGTTAAGTTTGTAGTTAAATCCTGTAAAAACATTTAAGTCCTTCCAAAGCTTAAGCAAATAGTCCATTTACATAAACATTTCCCAAAATCAATAAATCCATAACCGAGAGGAAAGTAGTTTAAATACGTGTGGCCACCGTCGAGTCCTCTGTTACGCTGATCCGTTAAGTTTGGGGATTACCTGAACAGATTAAACAAGAAGGGTAAGTTTCCGCAAACTCAATGTTTAATCCCCATAGAAAACATGCATAAACAAACATATCAGAATACAGTCAAATACAGATTGGGCCTAAGCCTACTGCAGATTCAGCTTGGGCCTTGGCCCACTCAGATGTAGAATCAGAAATGTACTAAGGCCGTAGCCCAATCAGATACAGAATCATACATATATATTAGGGCCTTAGCCCATCTCTGATATAGTATGCAGATCAGAACAAATTAAACAGAGTCCTACTGTAACACCCATAACCCGTATCCTTTGCTGGAATGGGTTATGAGGCATTACCAAATAAATACCAATTAAACTGACTTTTCTTACATCTCAAATCACTATAAAATATCATAACATTGAATACTTATCAAATCAAATAATCATATTCCATAAATATCAAATTCAAACCAAACTCATATATGTATATATATAAAACAATGCTCACATATTTAAAATTTTCAAAGTGTGTTTCTCTATATCAATCACCTTAATGCCATTTTTATAAATTATAATACTCAATCACAACACATCACTGCATACATCAAATATATGCCAATATCCATTTCGTTAATTGCATATCAAACAAATCAATTATCAACATCTGTATGAACTCACATTAAAACCAAATGAAATCATATCTCTTAATCTAATATACAATTACACTTATAATTTTAACATTTTATAACATGGCTGAATGTATTAATATTCCACATATATATATATAGTAAATAACCTACTCTAAAGTTAAAAGCCAAACTAACATTTGAGTACAAGCTAAAATAAACAACTAAAACAATCATGAAACACATTTATTACTTACCATTTAATAACCGAATTTATTAAACTAATAAACTACCATCCCTCACTTTAATTATATCACATTTCATAATGCCATCATTAATATTTATTATACTAAATACATATTATACTTATTATCTTTCATAACCATAACATGTTACTTAAAACCACATATACATTCAAATCTTCCATCACCAAAATACCAAAACATAATTCATTTAACATTATATCTAAGAAAATATCCAAACAAGTCTAAACATAATAAACAAATTTTACATACACCTTATTTTAATATAAAACACATTCTAAATTAATCATTTAATACTTTATGACCGAATCACATAACAAGCTTCACAAACATAATACAATTTGAATACATCCTTGATATAAACTCATGCCAAGATCATACATTTATAACATAACCATTTCATCCATACCATCTCCGAATATGAGCACATAACACAACTTGTAATCAACCATGGTACATGGCATGGTAATCAAAATAAACTTAAAATACAGTTTAACCAACACCTAACTCAAACATAGAAATTAAGCCGTTTTCGCATGGCTTCTGTTATACACAGACCAAAATACAATGTTCCAAAACATAACCTAGCCTATACATGCCATAGGTTAGAAAGTTTGTTTAATTAAATACCAAAGATAGTCGATAGTGTGATAGACTTGGCTGACGATCCCCGAGCTCATTACTCGAATCTAAAATCTATAAAACAGAAACATACAGATACACAAAGTAAGCTTTTATAGCTTAGTAAGTCACAAGCAAATATCAACTCAATAATATATCAATGTCATATTAAATTTTAACTTAATCAATCCATAACCACACATGATTAACATAACTATCACTTTAATCGAATACTTATATAGTTAACATTTTGCAAATTTTCATTCAACTTTCAAAACCAATATCATTATATATTCAATTATACTTCCACACATTTACACAAGCTTACAAAACAAAATATAACTTCATATACCATCACCTTTCATTTGGCCGAATATGCAAGATCAAGTATAATATCACATATGTACATATCTATACGGCCGAATATACAAATTCCAATATAACATCACATAAGTACATACCTATGTGGTCGAATATGCAAGATCAATTTAACATCACATATGTACTTACTTATATGGCCGAATATACAAATTCAAATATAATATCACATTTTTACATACCTTCATAGCCAAATATATACAAGGTCATTTAGCTCAATTTCCACATCAACTTGAAAACTTATAAACATAGGCTTGAAAATAAATCACCGGTATAAAACCTGCTAGGCATAAGCCTGAATCACACACCGACACAAGGCCTGCAAGACTCAAGGTCTAATAATATTCACCGGCAATAAGCCTGCTAGGCATAAAGCCCGATTACATTCACCAGCATAAACCTTGATAGGTTCAAAGCCCGAATATCACTATTATAATGCTGTCTTGCACACAATTCATATAACAAAAACTCCATATATTCCGTATAGATCATACGAACTTTTAAATGATATATCTCTGTCGAATTATACTCATATACATTATTTATATGCTCAAACACATTTGGCTAACTCTTTTATGAATCTATAGATTCCATAACAACATATTAAACTAAGTTACAATCAAGATAAATAATGTCTAATTGCTTAAAGACTTACCTCGGATATCGACGAACGTTATAAATCGACTATTCGACTATTTCTGCTTTTCCCTGATCCAAGTCTGATTTCTTTTGTTCTTGATCTATATAATTTCAAATTAACCTCATTTAAACACAATTTCATTTAATTTAATCCAACAACACATAAATGGGTTACCCTTGATATTTCATACTTTTACAAAATAGTCCTATTTGCATAAAACACAAAATACACAAAATTTCCATTCAATATGCTTAGGCCGAATGTTCATCTAGCACATATAAATACACACATTTCATTTATTTTGCATTTTAGTCCCTCAATTTATCATTTTTGCAATTTAGTCCTAATTACTCAAAATCTTCAAAAATTCCAATACAAAACATGTTAATCTAAAACATATTTTTGATATTTCATCATCAAACATCACAAAACACAAATATTCATCAATGGCATAACTCAAAATATCCATCAGAATAAAAAATTTAAGCATGGGTCAGATAGTACTCGAAGCAACCATCTCAAAAATGTAAAAATGATCAAAAAATCGAGCTAGAACTTACCTTGAATCAAGCTCCAAAAATGGCTAAACCTAAGGAAAATTTTTTCCTTTTCTCTTTTCTTTTATATTGGGTCATGCAAAGAATGAAAAATGGCTTTTGATTATTTTATGTTTTATGTTTTATGACATTATTAACCAAATTACATATATAACCTTTATAAAATAATAACAAAACCATATAATGGTTGTCTTTTACCGTCCAACACAATATATCATGGGTAATTTACAACTTAAAACCTCCAAATTAAAAAAACAACCATAATTCAAACCTTTTCAAATAACCACTAAATTTGTATTTTACGCGATTAAGTCTTTTTATTTAATTAGACACTCAAACGATAAAATCAAACCACAAAAAATTCACAGATATAAATTCACACAAAATAAACACAGAAAATAAAATTTAAATACTTTTCTAACTCAAATTCATGGTCCCAAAACCACTGTTCTGATTAGGGTCTAAATCGGGCTGTTACACCTACCCACCAGCTTCTACACACCAACTTCGTCCAACCCTACACACCATGTGGGGATAAAATTGACCCCCCTGTAACCCCCTGAATCTTGGGCCTAGAAGAATTGGGCTTTGGGCTTTAGGTCTCATAAAATTTTTAAGTGAGCAAGAAAATGACAAATGATATGTTGGCTTTAAGGGTTTGATGAATTTGGAGTGTCTAGGTGCGTTGGAGAAGTTTTGGGTTTGAGTTTTGTTGTGGAGAAATTTTAATTTAATTATTAAAAGAACCAGGGTTGTGAGTAGTTGGGCTTTTAAATAAAAATAGGGGGAAAATGGCATAAAAAAACATTGTGGTGGAGTGGCTAGGTGACGCCATTTAGGGTGTGGAGAGGTGGCGTTAGTGGCTAGCAAGGAGATCCTAGGTTCGAATCCTAGCTTAGTATTTTTAGGAGTTTAATTTTGGCCTTTTAAAAAGTTGGAAGTGGCGTGAAGATGGACTCAAAGGGGAGTGTTCAGGAGAGAAAATTAAGGAAAGGATCAAGGGGTTATCAGGGAGAAAAACAAGGAGATGAGAGGGGGAAGTAATGGAGCCGAATGGGGAACTGAGGGCCAGGCAATTTGGCTATAGGGCTATAAATAAGTGCCAAATACAGGGTTGTTAGGCTAATGCCAAATTTTCTTCACCCTGTTACTGGAAATCCTTTTCTCTAAAAGCCAAAAAACCTCTACTTTTCTTTTCTTTTTCCTTCTTCCTTGTGCCGAATTCTATTCTTCCTCTACCTCATTGCTGACTTTTCCTTCTTTTTTCTTCAAGCCAAATAACTCTCTTTTGCTATACAAAATCGCAAAGCGCCGAACTTCTTTGGCCGAATACCCTTGGTGCAATCACTTCTACTTCTACTTCGGTCAAATCTAGTGTAAGTGTTGTTCTTCCAATCGGTTTTGCTAAGAATCTATTACGCTATTCTTTCCTCACTCTTTCTAATTGACTGTGGTAGAGAATTAGTATCAGATCTCAGATCTTAGCTCTCTGCCAAAATTGCTCTTTAGGTGTTTGCGATTTTGGTAAGTATTCCTCTCCCATTGGCTAAGGTGGCCGAATGTTCATAGTTAAGGTAAGGAGACTTGTCTTGGATACGAGTCACTTATTATTCTGTTTTAATAGTTAGGATTGGTGCAGATCTAGGAGTTGATCGTGGTTAGGGAGTTAAGAAGGGGCTGTTATACTTATCGTGCAAGGTTTGGGGCTAAGGAGATCGCATCACGCTTGCTTACCACGTGTGTGCATACACTACACACACACTATGAATCGGCAAAAGCCAAAATGTCGAAATGTCAAAAAGCCAAAAGTGTGGCTTCGGTAGTCTTGCGAGTGCGCGAACACTCGTAAGGGAGAAATCGATAGGTTGCCTGAAACCCACAGGCGATTCTATGGACTTGGGTTGTGATTTAGCCATATAGGCCGGAATGGGCTAAATGCGCCCGGTGGGCTGTTGGGCCCATAATAGGCAAAGACTAAATATTGATGCTATGTGATAGGAATCTGTATCTGAGCATGAATATGAATGTGACTGGGCCTAATGGGCCATATACAGGTGATTTGGGCCTAATAGGCCATATGAATATGATTGGCCTTAATGGGCCAGATACAAGTATTTGGGATTTGTAAGGGGTTTTGGGCCTAGCATATGATAACTACATAAGACTTAATTAATATTTTACGATCGTGGATAGGTCAAAGGGTTAAGGTGTGGTAACGGGTATATGCATGTCTAGGATTGGATCTAGGGAGAGCTTGGTACTTAAGTGGTCTTAATGACCCACCTCCTCTTCTCTAGAATCCTGCTTGGTGCATAGTATTCGTCCATCTTAGCTCACGGGACTTGTTAACAGGCCAAGGTAAGTGGAAACCTTACTTAAGGGAAAATTATCGAAATGCCCCTAAAGGCGAAAATGACCAAAATACCCCGCGGTGTTGAATGTAGGTTTTATGGATGTGGCATGCATACATATGATGTTCTACTTAGGTTGTATATGGGGTGGGAACTATGGAACGGAGGAAGTATATGAGGATCGCGTGGTTGCCTGACAATCGTGGATCTACCAACGGCTTTTAAAGCCCAATATGCAAATGAAGGTAGTTTTGCAACCGGGCTACCATTAGTGTGTGGGCTAGGTGGGTCAATATTCATATCCTCACATGGTGTGACGGGGGACGGAGTTGGTGTGTAGCGGATGGATAATTTGGAAGGGATTGCATTGCATGTGTAATGATTCTTCTTTGAATGCTTGTTTTCCATCGAGGGTTGTACACACTGAGTTTGCGAAAACTCACCCCTTCTTTTATTTTATTCTCAGGTGATGCTCGGTAGAAGGTTCGATGTTTGGAGGGACTCTGGATGGCCAGCCAGCAAGATAATTTGGACTTGTTTTTCTTTTTAAAGCTTATCAGTTTCTATGTTATTAAGTACTTTTCAAATCAGATTGTAATAGGGCTTCCACTTTATTATTATTTGGATTATTATTTTTATGTGATGTAATTATAAGTTGAACATGGTTTCTTAAACTATAGTATGACTTTTCTACGTTCCCGCAACTACATTTTAAAATGACATGTTTTCATAAAATCATATATTTTAACAAGTGCTTCAAAGGAGTTTTTTTTTTTAAGGATAGTTAAGGTTTCGTTTACTTTAAGAAGGGTTTTCAATGAAAACATGATTTTTGCTAAAACACTTCAATGTGATGCGCCAGATTCGGCCATAACGTCCGGGCCAGGTTTGGGGTGTTACGCCCCCATCCCTACACACTATGCAATATCAAAATACGGCACATAATCAGATAATTGCAACTGAACTGCCAGATATCAGGCTTAAGAGCCTTTAAGAATATTTCCTCTAAAACATCAACCCAACCCCGATGCAATGCAACATACAAATATGACATGCTAATATGCATTCTATTATATCATACCATCAATTTAGATATCACAATTCATGCTCAGTACAGAAATTAGATAGTCAGAATACTCATTTAGGGGTCTAAGTAACTCTTACCGACCCTACAGCAAGTCTACAGTCGACTTGGGCGACCCATGCAACCCGATAGATCATTTTAGAAAAATGGGCTTACACGCTCATATGGCTTGCCCATGTGGGCCCACATGCCTATGTGGCCCACACGGCCCAAATTGGCCTTGGCCGTGTGGATCACACAGCCTGGCCCAGAATTCCACAAGCTCGTGTGGTTCACCCGTGATAGGCCTAAACACCCGTGTGGCCTACACGGCCCTATTGGTCGAGCCCGTATCCCTCACTCGGCCTCTTTGCCCATCACACAGTCGTGTCATGCGCCTGTGTCACGTGAGCACGGCCTAGTTCATCAACCACACAGCCGTGTACCACACGGGCGACCACACGCCCGTGTGGCGTCGACAGTTCTGTTTTTCAGCTTTCATCGTTTGTCATTTTTTGTGTTTTTTGGTATACACCTGGTATTCATTTGAAGCTAAAAAGACCATGACCACTCCAGAACCTTCGTTAAACCAATAAAATGCCAAATTAGTCACTTAAAGCTATGCTCAAATGAAAATGCATGAAAAAGACCAAACACTAACTCACAAACGTTACCTTTAGTCGCACAATCGCGGTTTCACCCACTTCACATGTCAATCAGCGATCTCCAACCCTTTGATTATCTCCTAAACACCAGTCGACCTAGTTAACAATGATTCATAAACCCAAACTTAGCAAAAATGTTAATTGCACTTACCCAATCCAAAGAGAGAACAAAAGTAATGGATTGTGTAACCTTAGCAGTAAGAAGGGGATGATTTTACGTAGGAAAAAGAAGAACAAAATCGGCAGCAAGGGGAATTTGAGGAGAGCAAAAACGATAGTAAAGCTTGAGGAATAAATTAGTTCAGCAAAAGTTCTGATCACTTTCCCCTAAACTCTCCTCAATACTCTCACCACTAACCCACTACTCAGATTTTTAGTAAAACTCAAACTCTCAACCACCAAACCGAGTAAAAATAATCTCTTTTGCCCACTCAAGGACTCGAACATAGAACCTCTAACAAACTGACACTCTACTTAACCTCTAGACTAGCAGGCCCATTCTGCCAGAATTTTACACACAATCAAATATAAGCCTATTACACCAGAGTGAGGCTTAATTCATAAAAATAACAAATATTTACCCAAGTTGTGGCTTGAACTTGGGACCTCTCACACATACCCAGAACACTTAACCACTGACGTAGATAGATATTTATGTCAATTATTTGCAGTAACAATTTATCAAATTTTTGGGGCGTTACAAAAATATAGTTACTGGAAAAAAATTAAAACATTTCATCCTTCTCTTGTGCAAACATTGAAATAGCTAAAGGAAGAAGAAAACTTTCAACTTAGGGTCTTTGATTGTTCAAGCTTCAATTGGTTAGTCAATATAGTCCATTTTCTTATAATTTTCATGTCTTCAGAATCCCAATACCATAGGGTAGCTGATCCATGTTGAATTTTTTGGTACTCTTAAAGATTTTAGATGTTATCTATAATAGCCCATTTTTAGTCAAATCGGAATAGTGGTTTTGAGACCACAAATATGAGGTCAAAATAATTATTTTATTATTATTTTAATGTTTATAGTATGATAGTATGATTGTGTGAAAATTTTGTTAAGAAATTTTATTGTTTGAATGCTCAATTTGATAAAAAGAACTAAATCGCGTAAAGTGTAAAACTTGAGTTCTATTAGCTAGAGGTGTCTAATAGCTATAGAACCTTAAAGTGGAGGTCCTTATGTTATAATTAGACCATTTTTAATATGAGTGGACAAATATGTACATCTTTTTGATGGTTTTAAAGGTTAATGTATAAGGTTAATTAAGTAATTAGATAATTAAATGATAAGTTAATAAAAAAAGGCCATTTATTTCATTCATCATCTTCTTAACTGAAAATTAGGGTTGAAAAAGGCCATTGATATAACTTGAAGCATTTGGCACCTTTCTTAGCTTGCATGTAAGTGATTTTGACTTGGTTTTTAATGATTTCTATGTTTTCGGAGTTATTGTAACTTAATCTAGCTAGCCAAGGGGCTAATTTTCAAAATTTTTAAAGGTTTAGGCATTTTTTTTTTTGATGTTTGATGATAGAAATTGTATGGTTGTTGTTAGACAAACAACATTTGTAAAGTAATTTTTGGTAAAATTTCCAATTAGGGATTAAATTGTGAAATGTGTAAATTTTGTGGTTAAATTGTGAAATAAATGAAAAATATAGGCAAATATAGGTTTATATGAAATTCGGCTAGCATGGGTAGGGACGTAATTGCATGAATTTGTATTTTTATGAGATAAGGACTAAATTGTAAAAAAAATTGAAATATTAGGGGAAAAAGTGTAAAGTTTTGATAATGTGATATTTGGATTAAATTAAATATATTGGTGATTAAAAGAGTTAAATTTGATATTATATAGATCAGGAAAAGTGAAATTCAAATTTAGATCGGGGGAAAAACAAAGTGTTGGACTAATCGATCATTTCGTCGTTTTTAGATTCGAGGAAGTTCGTATGTAATAAAGATTATTATAATTGTATTTTAAATGCTTTAATATTGAATAAATTTTGAATACGACGTTGCGAACGACAAAAGTGAAATCTCGATTGAACCTTAGGAATAGAATAGGATACGAATGACATGTCATTAAGGGTTATATGATTTGGGTGCTGGTCCATACATCCTATCGGTGGTTGAGCTATCTGACATGTGTTGTAGATTCTTGTTAACTTGTGTGAGTAGCACCCTGTAGCTTCATCATGACCGTCAGCTTGTGTGAGCAGACCAGTTGATAGCTCGAGAGTGAGCATTATATGTGATATGAGATTGAGATAGCTTGGGCTATGTATTTGGCACTTAGGGTGAGAGATTCCTGAGTATCTCATAGTATTCCAAATGGTTCAATGGGTATATTAGAGATACGGATGAGTATGAGATTGATACAAGAAAGTACAGGTATGTACATGAACCATACTAGCATTGAATCGAAGAAATTATGAAAATTCATATCTAACCTTGTGAGTGAATTATGTGATAGGTTTGTGTATCAATATGAATTATATCATTGTAACACCCCAAACCCGGCCTAGATGTTATGACCAGATCCGACGTGCCACATCGAACCGTTAAAACATTTTATATTGTTGATCTAGAAAAACTTATTTAGTGTTTTAAAAGACAATTTCATTATGGGCTAAAGTGAATGGAAGCTGTGCACCAGGTAGGAAACTGGAAAAGAGGAGGTGAGTCCATCGGACTGTTTAAGTACCAAGCTCCTTTCGGATCCAATCCTAGACATGCACACCGCCATTGCCACACCTTAACTTCGAGTGTATTCTTAGAAAACCAATTCGATTGTGTCTATTTTAAGTAAAGTGGTTAGTTTTGGAAAAACGTTTTCGTAGCAGAAGCTTTGCTTGTTGTCGTGTTGTTTTGAAATCAATTACTGTTTTTGAAAATGCATCCTAAAGCTAATCAATTTCGACAGTTAAAAATAAATCATATCTATCTTAATAAAACATTCGAAAACCATAAAAAAATAATTAAGCGGCCTTATTACAATTAAAAACCCAAAACCTTATACGTAAATAAAAGGGTGTCCAATTCACCAGAAGAAACTGAATTTTTCCAGAACATGTGGCCACTCCAAATCCCTCACAGCTCCAAGTCCACTATGGTTGGGGATTACCTGCGTGGATGAAAATAATGGGGTGAGTTTGGGAAAACTTAGTGTGTAAATTAATCCAACCATAGCCTATAACAGCTCAAACCACAGAAATAGAAAAAGTTGGCCTTAGTCCAGAATAGAATTTAGAATAAAGCCCATAGGCCCATAACAGAACAGAACAAATATCATATGATTATGCAGAAACCCAACCCATATCCAACCATATGCACCCCCATACCAACCTTACGCCATGTGGGGAGACTACTCGACCCACCCAACCGTTACACGCCACAGAAATATGCAAAGCATGGTCGCGCGAGCGAATAATGTGTGAGTCACGATTCGGATAATCGTGGCAGAACCACCAGAACAGATATTTGTGGCAGAGCCACCAGATCAGATATTTGTGGCATAGCCACCAGGACGCTTCCTCCATATTATAATCCATGTCCCCATGCAACAGATATACAATTATGGCATACATCATTCAGAATCAGATCAACATGCTTTTCAGTCAAAAGTAACCCTAGGGGTATAACGGTAATTTTGCACCTAGGGGTATAATGGTAATTTTGCATACATAGGGGTATTCTAGTAATTTTACTATTCTTAGGGTTTTCATGCATATCATAACTGTTTACGTACTAACATAAACACTTACCGAATGTTCTTACCGAATTGGGCTCGTTGGCTCATTATCCCAATTTTGGCCCATTAAGCCCAAAATATTGAAATGCATGGAATCGTGCACTCTGCAGTCTTATTACTTTATTTTACCATATACATCAACTTTCAATCTCACGTGTAATATCCCGAATTAGGGCCTAATCGGAATAGTGCTTTTGGGACCACAAATCTAAGATAGAAATGATTATTTTATGATTATTTTGAGGTCTATGAAATGATTGCATGATTGTGTGAAAATTTCGTGAAGAAATTTTATGCATAAAGTGCTTAAATTGAAATTAGGGACTAAATTGAATAATTTGCAAAACTTGCATTCTAGAAGTTTTTAGTATGAAATTGCTTTGTAATATTAATGAGGAGGTCTTAAATAGCAATTTGACCAATTTCTAAGTCTATGGACAAAAATTGGACATGGATGGAATTTTTGGAAAGTTTACTAGTAAGGGTATTTTGGTCACTTAGGGGTAAAATGAATTAAAATACAAAATTAAAAGCCAATTTTGCTCGTCTTCTTCACCATAGACGTGTATACCAGGGGAGACTCAATGGCTAGGGTTTCCAAGCTTCCAAGCTCGATTGTAAGTCCGTTCTAGCCTCGTTTTTAATGATTTTTACGTTTTTGGAGTCCTGGTAACTTGATTTAGCTTATGCTAGCAATAATTCAACCTAGGGTTCGTATTTGGAAAAATACCCATAGGTAAAATTTGTGTATTTTGGTGTTTTATGATAGAATATGAGGTTTTAAATTATGTTAAACAACTTGTGCTACTCGGTTTTAAGTGTAAATGAGTAAAAGGCCTTAATCAGTAAAAATACCTAATAGTCATAAGTACATGTTAGAGTGAGAATTTGATGTTGCCATAGAAGGGAAAAATGATCAGCATGTCATAAAATATAAGCAAATAGGATGAAGTTTAATTTCCGAACCTTGGGGCAAAAGTGTAAATATGCAAAAGTTTAGGGGTCAAAATGCAAATTTGTAAAAATATGATTTTTGGACCCGTATGAATAATGTGACTAATTATTAGGCAAAATGTGATATTATAGATGAAGGAAATCGAGATTCTGGCTTAAATCGAGAAAATACAAGGTTATGGACTAAAATAGTAAATTGCCATTTCTGGATCGAGGTAAGTTCGTATGTTAATAATAATGCAATACCATGCATGAATTGTAATTCTCTATTGATATGGAATAAATTGTATGATCTAATATGTTTAAGAGAAGTTGATGGATGGTATGTATATAAAAAAAATGTAATGCTAGTTGTGCCATGTGAAATTGAATGGAAAATTATTGTTACATGAATTAAATGTTATGGTGCCAAGTTTATGAATTGATTTAAAAAAATATGTCTATGGTACATGAAGTGCATTGAATTATCGTGCGTAAATGTGATTTCTATGATTATGGATATTATGAGCAATTGTAAGTTCATATGATTTTTAATAATGCAATGTGTAATTTAATGTTATTGCCTTGATATTAAATGAGATGTAAGTTTATATGTAAGTAATACATCAATTTTACTTGTATTATGATATTTTATAATAATATTGTTGATTGGTGAAATTGTTGGAAAAGAGAGAGAAATCCCAGTTGAACCTTTGGAAAGATTGGATGATACAGATGGTATGTAGCTAGGTCACATGTATGGTGCTGAGTGCACATCATGTGTACAAGAGAGCTACGAGACATTATGATGTAGCTAGGTCACATGGGTGATACTATGTGTACACCATGTAGACAAGAGAGCTACGGGATATATGTAGCTAGGTCGCATGCGTGGTTCTAGGTGAAGGACACCATGTAGACAAGAGAGCTACGAGATAAATTGGCTAGGTCACATGGATGGTACTAAGTGTTCACCATGTGTACAAGAGAGTCGAACTTTATGATGGGTGGAGCTATGTGTGGAAACCACCAAGTATCAAAGATTGATCCGAAGTGTTCAACGGGAGACTTATTATGTACTGCTTTGTGAGTTTTGTGATGAATAAGTGCAGGAACTTGGTTATGTGAATGATGTGTTCATTTAGTAACCGGCATGTGGTAAGGTTATAAACAAGTAAGTTATACATGAGGATGACTTTACGGTGACCTTGTAATCATAGGCCTATACTTGTGATGTATGAAATGTGGTGAAAATGATTTGTGATATGTATGTTAAAATGAGGTTAATACAAATAAAGTGTGAAAGAGTGAATTAGCAATAAAATTGTTTCAGATAGTAGCAATGACGTGACTTTAAAAAATCACTAAAAATAGTATAAATTTAATTAGAGGCTGAATGAGATATGAAATTAAATCTTAACGAGTCTATTTTCATATAAAAGAAACAGAGAAAGCAAAGGAATTCTATATTCTAAGATATTTATTTTTTGGTGAGACTGGTTCAAAATGATTATGTGATCCCCTATTCTGACTTTAGAAATTCACCATAAATTGTAAAAAAACTATTAAGAGTCATATCTTATATGCATGGATTTCTTATTGAGTCGATTGTTAATGGAAACAAACGAAATCATCGTTGAAATTCTGTACAGGGAGAAATTTTGTTCGTAGTGAACAGAGGTCAGAGTAGTCATACTCTGAAACAGGGGAGAATTTAACTAATGAACTGTACTAATTGGCTAAACCAAAAATTCTTCAAATTTAATGGGAGAAAGATATATGAATCTAGTTTCAAAAACAATTAACAAAACTAATTTTGGAGTTTTTTACCTTCAGATATGAATGATTTAGTAACTGTAACTCAATAGCACAGATTAACCTGAATATGTGTAATTGTACAATTATAGTGTTTTATCTTGAAAAGCATGGTAGTAATTGCTTATTATTTTCATATGAACTTACTAAGCGTAAAGCTTACCCATCCTCTCCATTTCTTTAGTATTGACAGGTCAGCTCGGGGTTGGAGATTGTCGGAGGCAAAATCACACTATCAACCTATCATTTTTGGGAGAATTAATTCAAATATTAGAAATATCAAGTGAGTGGCATGTATAGGAAGTTGGTTTGTGATATGTATTTTTATTATAATTTTGACCATACGTATCAGTCTGCATTGGGTTATCGTATATGATTATGAGATGTGGTCCTTATCCATTAAGGTTTATAAGTTAATTAGTCGTGCTATGTCCTATGTTTTGATGTAATGATATAGTTAGCTTTGTTTGTTATGCATGTGTTTGAAAAGTTTTAAATTAAATAAAGTTTTATTGCCCGGTTTTCATCTATGTGTATTGTTAAGTCTGGTAATGTCTTGTACTCTGTTTTGGCATTGGATTTGGGTAAGGGGTGTTACATCACAAGCATTCGCACACTCACAAGTTTCCAAAATACCGACTTTTCGGTATTTCGGTATTTCGGCTTTTGCCGATCTAGTCTATGAGAGGGTGTCAGTTACACACCTGTTTGTGACGATACGCTGACAAGATCCACACACGAACTGCCTACAATTGGATTACTAACACATTAATCTAACTATCAGAAACGAACTACGTAATAACCCCTTACTATATTTGGCCAATAACACCTTAGGCACTAGCGACCCTACCTTTGTCGAAATTAGCGACTAGGTTTAGATCCAGTCGTTCCACTTGTCCAAGCCTTTGATCAGTAGCCTCTAGATCACACTATTATCAAAATAAAGTTGTTATCACAACCCTTAGAACTACAAGCCCAAATCGACAGCCTCCCTAACCTTTAGGGGTTTCGGCTTTTTCTAAAACCTGAAATAAAGAATAGGTTTGAAAGACTTACCACCGGTTCCTTCAGTAAACGTTTCCCCTTAATTCTTACTTGATTCTGATGCAGTTCTAACCCCTCAAATGATAACAAAATTTGAGCCTTCAGTGATCTTAAAATTCAGCTATGCCCCTATGGCTATGCGTTTTTGGCTTTTTGTAACAGTGAAGAGAAGATGAGGGTTTTGTAGTGGCTTTGTCGACAAAGGTTTGGGACTCAGAAAAAGAAATAATTGATCAAAAAGGATGAAGAAAAGTTAGTAGGTTTTCCTAGGAGATTTCGGCACAGACAATATGAACTTTTGGGATTTTGGCTTTTGTGATATTCGGCTGTAAGGCTTAAAAATAATAGTAAGAAAGTGGTGTAGAGTAGAGTGGTAGAAGAATTCGGCTATGGAGAAAAGAAGAGGAGAAGGTAGATGGAGAGAAAAAGAAACGAAAGGAGGAGGAGGAAGGATGGTCAGAAAAACAGCACAACCTACCTCAAATGCTGAATTTATACTTGGCATTTAACCTAGCCGAAATTTACCCCCTAAAGAAACCCTTGGCCGGCCAACTCTTGCTCCTCAAGAGTCCATCATTCGGCCAATACTGCTCTCCCTAATTAGCTCTTAAATCTTCTCCCTTATCCCCTCCTTACTCAATCTCCTAAGCAACTCAAACTCCTCCTGACAGACTTTTACTTGAGTTCCATTACGTACCCTTTCTAACCATAAAAATAATTCCCTTAATACGCTCTCATTGTGACTTGAACCTTGGTTCTCCCTAGCATCCACACGCCACTTTTATAGCCTTCCCAGTGGCGTCACATGCCACTTTGCCACATGTTTCCTTGTGATTTATTTTACCCAAATAATACTTAAAAGCCCAATTTACCAGAACCCTTTTTTCTTATGGAATTAAAATTAATTAAAATTACCGGGTTTTAACTTAAGCTTGGGCCTTCTAGAGGCCCACTAACATAATTAAACCTACGCCAAGTAGACAGAACACAGAAATTTTAAATTTTGCCAACATTCACAGAATTCCCAAAAATTGGGGCGTTACAACTCTACCCTCCTTAAAGAAATTTCATCCTCGAAATTTACCTGATCCAAACAGATGAGGGTATTGTTGTTGCATCGCCTCTTCTGGCTCCCAAATAGCTTGCTCTTTGCCGTGATTACGCCAAAGCACCTTCACTAGTGGGACAGATTTCCTTCTTAATACCTTAACATCTCGATCCAATATCTGCACAGGCTCCTCCTCAAAGGTCAAATCTGTTTGCACCTTAATTTTTACAACCGGCACGACATGAGTGCGAGCGATGATAAAGAGAACTCGCTAGGTGACGAGAAGGCATTGGTTGCACTATAGCTCGAGAATCTTCAAAATGATAACGCCTTAACATAGAGACGTGAAAAACATCGTGAATCCTACCTAACTCTGGAGGCAACTCCAATTGGTACGCCACTGGTCCTACTCGCTTCAAAACCCGCTAAGGCCCAATGAACCGCGGACTCAACTTGCCCTTCTTACCAAACCTTAGAATATTCTTCCAAGGAGAAACCTTTAAGAAGACCATATCACCCACTGAGTGTTCAATCTCCTTACACTTCAAATCTGCATACGACTTTTGCCTATCAGCAGCTTCTTTTAACCGATCCCTAATTACTCTAACCTTATCCTTAGTATTAGCTACCAACTTTGGTCCAAGAACCTGCCGTTCTCCTAGTTCGGTCCAACAGCTAGGTGTATGACACCTTTGTCCATATAGTGCTTCATATGGTGCCATACGAATACTTTCCTAATAACTGTTGTTATACGCAAATTCTGCCAATGGCAAGTAATCCTCTCAACTATCTCAGAAGTCAATAACGCATCCCCTCAACATGGCCTCCAAAATCTGAATAACCCTTTCCAACTGCCCATCAGTTTAGGGATGGAAAGCCGTACTAAAGTTCAATCGCGTCCCTAACGCTTCATGTAACTTTTACCAAAACCGAGATGTGAATCTAGGATCCCGGTCAGAGATAATCGAAACTGGGACTCCATGAAGTCGCACAATCTCCGCTACATAATACTTGGCTAACTTTTGAAGTGAAAAGTCAGTGCGGATAGGTATGAAATGAGCCGATTCGGTCAACCTATCCACAATCACCCAAACCGAGTCTTTCTTTGATGGTGTCAAGGGTAGTCCACTCACAAAGTCCATGGTTACCCTTTCCCACTTCCAAAGTGGTATCTTTACTGGTTGTAAAAGTCCTGAAGGTAGTTGATGCTCAGCTTTCACTTGCTGGCATGTCAAACATTTCCCCACAAACTCCGTTACTTCTCGTTTCAGCCCAGGCCACCAATACAATTCACGCAAATCGTGATACAACTTATTCCCTCCAGGATGCATGGCACAAAGTCCCCCATAAGCTTCCTTAGTATTGACTGCCTTAAGTCAGAGTCCTTCGGAACGTAAATTCTTCCTCGAAAACAGAGAACTCCTTCACCATTCAACCCAAGCTCATAAGTTTCCCCTTCCTTAACTTGTTGAAAACGAGCAACCAAAGACTCATCTCTCAACTGCTTTTCCTTAATCTGATCCACCCAGGTTGGCCTTACTTGCAACTCAGCCAACAGACTCCCATCATCGTATAGACTCAGACGAGCAAACATTGCTCTCAGATCAGATACAACTCTACGACTTAGAGCATCGGCAACCACATTAGCCTTGCCTGGGTGATACTCAATCGAACAATCATAATCCTTAAGCAACTCTATCCATCTCCTTTGCCTAAGGTTCGGCTCCTTCTGAGTCAGCAAAAACTTAAGACTCTTATGGTCTGTGTATATAACACACCTTTCTCTATACAAGTGGTGTCTCCAAATCTTAAGTGCAAAGATCACTGCTGCCAACTCCAAATCATGAGTAGGATAGTTCCCCTCGTGAGGCTTAAGCTGTCGTGATGCATAAGCAACCACCTTACCCTCTTGCATCAACACACAGCCCAAATCAACATGTGATGCGTCATTGTACACAGTAAAATCCTTCCCAGACTCCGGCTGAATTAACATAGGTGCTTTAGTCAGAACTTTCTTCAACTTCTCAAAAGCTTCCTGCTGCTCCTCTGTCCATACAAACGGTACCCCTTTCCTTATGAGTTTTGTCAAAGGTGCTGCCATCACAGAAAATCCTTCCACAAACCTTCTGTAGTAACCTGCCAACCCTAGGAAACTCTGAATTTTTGACACCGACCTAGGTGGCTTCGATTCTAGAATCGCTTTAATCTTCCGAGGGTCTACTTTAATCCCTTCAGCAGAGACAACATGTCCTAAGAAGGTTACCTCCCTTAACCAGAATTCACACTTGCTGAACTTCGCATAAAGTTCCTTCTCCCTTAACACTTACAGCACAATGCGAAGGTGCTCATCATGTTTTGCTTTAGTTTCAGAATATACCAGAATATCGTCAATAAAGACGACTACGAACTGATCCAAGATTGGTTGGAACACACAATTCATCAGATCCATAAATGCTGCAGGAGCGTTCGTCAGTCCAAATGGCATAACCAAAAACTCGTAATGACCATACTGAGTCCTGAATGCCGTCTTATGGATATCTGCCTCCTTGACCCTTAACTGATGATATCTATATCGAAGGTCGATCTTGGAAAATACAGAAGCTCCTCTAAGTTGGTCAAATAGATTATCAATCCTCGGCAGTGGGTACTTATTCTTAATCGTCAATTTGTTCAACTGACGATAATCAATGCACATTCGCATCGTCCCATCCTTCTTCTTCACGAATAGTACCGGTGCTCTCCATGGAGACACACTTGGCCTAATAAAGCCCCTATCCAACAACTCTTGAATTTGCGCCATTAACTCCACTAACTCTTTCGGTGCCATCCTATAGGTGCGATGGACACTGGTGCCGTTCTAGGCAACAAGTCGATTCCAAACTCGACCTCTCGGTTCGAAGGCAATCCTGAAAGCTCTTCTAGAAAAACATCTTGGAACTCCCTTATGGTCCTAACCTTATCCACTATCAGCCCCTCAGCTTTCGACTGACTTACAAATGCCAAATAGGCCTCACAACCTTTCCGAATCCACTTTTTGGCTCTCAACGCTGACACCACATTGGACAAATAGGCCCTCTGCTCACCTATCACCATAACCTCTTCACCTTCAGTGGTCCTTAACACCATTCGCTTAGCAACACAATCCAAAGTCACCCTATGCTTAACTAGCCAGTCCATTCCCAGAATGAGGTCGAATTCTCCGAACAGTAACTCCATCAAATCTCCAGGAAAAATCCTACCTTGAGTTTCTAAGGGCACATCCTTATACAGTTTGTCTACCCTAACCGAGTGACCCAAAGGACTTAGCACAGATACCCCACTCACAATCTTCTCAGAATGCACACCCAACGACCCAGATATGGCACATGCAACATAGGAATTAGTAGATCCAATATCCACCAAAGCAGTGTACGGCATGCTAGAAACCAAAAATGTACCAGTTATGACGTTAGGTGCGTCACCCTCCTCTCGACGATTAGCTGCATACGAGCCTCAGTATTTTTGGAACCCCTGCCAGGCACCCCTCGACCTCGACCATTTCCATTTCCACCCCTACCTTGTCCACGTCCTCTCAGTGGTTGTGGTCCACCTCTCACGGGTTAAGCAACCCTCTGTTTAGCAACTTGAACCTGATCAGCTCTCTAAGGATAGTCTTTAACTCTATGCTTTATAGATCCACACTGAAAATAAGCACCGGAACGTTTCCTACATTCGCCCAAATGTACCTTACCACAGTCTCCACAGATTAGTGGTTTGATAATGTTCATCGAAACTGCTCGAACTGGCTCCTCCACTCTTGCTCTATTACCATTCCTATTTGCGCCACCAGAGGGTCCTGAATCCCTCTGAAAACGGTTTCGATCCTTCTCCCGATTCTACTTTTCAGCACGCTTCACTTCCTCAGCTATCTTAGCTTTCTCCACCAAGACCGCAAAATCACGCTCCCTCTGCGGAGTAATCAACACCCTAAGGTCATCCCTAAGACCATCTTTGAAGCGCACACTTCGCTGATATTCCGTAGTGACTATGCCCACGGCATACTGGCTCAGCCTCAGAAACTCAGCCTCGTACTCAGCAACAGTTTTACATCCTTGAACTAGATTCAAGAATTCCTTCCTGCGGGCATCCACGTAACTCGCCCTAACATATTTCCCTTTAAAGGCTGACTTAAACAGTTCCCAAGTTACCCTATCAGCTGGGGTCCCTTCTCTCACAGTGAGCCACCACTGATAAGCCTCGTCTCGCAGCAATGATACGGCTCCCTTTAGCTTCTGCTCCACAGAGTAGTCCAAGTCGTCCATAATCCGTTCTGTGGCCTCCAACCAATATTCTACCACATTCGGGGCTACGCCAGATACGCCCCTAAAGATCTCCGCTCTGTTAGCCCGGAGTCGTTCAGAAATAGATCCTCAAATTTCCTTGCCCATACTTGCCGCGGCAACCCTTTCCAGAACACGAAGCATTGCCTACGACAGGGCATCATCCCCGGCACCACGATCATGAAACTCTAATTCCGTTACCGGTGGTACCAGTGCATCTACTGCCGTCGGCATATGCCCAGAAGACGTAGTTCCTACTCGAGCACTACCTCGGCTACGTCCACGGCCTCTTCCACGAATTGCTCTCGTACTCATATCGTATTATCTGATTACAAATTTTATGCATCAATTAAATATTTCAGTGTTTATTATAGATGTTTTATGAATAAATAGTATTTCAGAGTTGGTTTTCGCAGATTCGTAGTCTAGCTACAGTCTCAGTCCGTTACCAAAATTTCTACAGTTTCAGTATCATTCAAACTAGAGTCTCCTGAGGATTTCAATACAGACAGATAATTCAAAAAATTATTCAGAAAAAGTTTAAAATACTAACAGACTTGGGCCGAAGATTCGGGTGCCACCTTCTAAAGATCCAAATTTTGAAAACTGAGTTTTGCATTCTTTATAAAATTTTTGTTTTCGAAAATTTTTATTTTTGTAAACCCATTCCATAGCCGAGTTGTTGTAACTTGGCTCTGATACCAGTAAATGTAACACCCCAAATTCAGCCTAGACGTTATGACCAGATCCGATGTGCCACATCCAACCGTTCCAAACATTTTATATTGTTGATCTAGAAAAACTTATTTAGTGTTTTAAAAGACAATTTCATTATAGGTTAAAGTAAATGGAAGCCGTGCACCAGGTAGGAAACCGAAAAACCAGAGGTGGTCCATCGGACTGCTTAAGTACCAAGCTCCCTTCGGATCCAATCCTAGACATGCACACCGCCATTGCCACACCTTAACTTCGAGTGTATTCTTAGAAAACCAATTCGATTATGTCTATTTTAAGTAAAGTGGTTAGTTTTGGAAAAACGTTTTCGTAGCGGATGCTTTGCTTGTTGTTGTGTTATTTTGAAATCAATTAAAATTTTTGAAAACGCGCCCTAAAGCTAATCAATTTCGACAGTTAAAAATAAATCATACCTATCTTAATAAAATATTCCAAAACCATAAAAAATAATTAAGCGGCCTTATTACAAATAAAAACCCAAAACCTTATACGTAAATAAAAGGGTGTCCAATTCACCAGAAGAAACTGAATTTTTCCAAAACATGTGGCCACTCCGAATCCCTCACAGCTCCAAGTCCACTATGGTTGGGGATTACCTGCGTCGATGAAAATAATGGGGTGAGTTTGGGAAAACTCAGTGTGTAAATTAACCCAACCATAGCCTATAACAGCTAAAACCACAGAAATAGAATAAGTTGGCCTTAACCCAGAACAGAATTCAAAATAAAGCCCATAGGCCCATAACAGAACAGAACAAATATCACATGATTATGCAGAAACCCAACCCATATCTAACCATATGCACCCCCATACCAGCCTTACACCATGTGGGGAGACTACTCGACCCACCCAACCGCTACACGCCACAGAAATATGTAGCATGGCTTCCAGAATAGATAATGTGACAGAGTCACCAGATTCAGATAATCGTGGCAGAGCCACCAAAACAGATATTTGTGGCAGAGCCACTAGATCAGATATTTCTGGCATAGCACCAGGACGCTTCCTCCATATTATAACCCATGTCCCCATGCAACAGATATACAATTATGGCATACATCATTCAGAATCAGATCAACATGCTTTTCAGTCAAAAGTAACCCTAGGGGTATAACGATAATTTTGTACCTAGGGGTATAATGGTAATTTTGCATACATAGGGGTATTCTAGTAATTTTACTATTCTTAGGGTTTTCATGCTTATCATAACTATTTACGTACTAACAGAAACACTTATCGAAAGTTCTTACCGAATTGGGCCCGTTGGCCTATTATCCCGATTTTGGCCCATTAAGCCCAAAATATTGAAATGCACGAAATCGTGCACTCTGTAGTCTTATTACTTTATTTTACCATATACATCAACTTTCAATCTCACGAGCATTCGCAAACTCGGAAGTTCCCAAAATACTGAATTTTTGGCATTTCGACTTTTCAGCTTTTGCCGATCTAGTCTATGAGAAGGTGTTAGTTACACACCTATTTGTGACGATACGCTAACGAGATCCACACACGAACTGCCTACAATTGGATTACTAACACATTAATCTAACTATCGAAAACGAACTACGTAACAACCCCTTACCATATTCGGCCAATAACACCTTAGGCACTAGTGACCCTACCTTTGCCGAAATTAGCGATCGATTTAGATCCAGTCGTTTCAATTGTCCAAGCCTTTGATCAGCAGCCTCTAGATCACACTATTATCAAAATAAAGTAGTTACCACAACCCTTAGAGCTATAAGTCCAAATCGACGGCCTCCCTAACCTTTAGGGGTTTTGGCTTTTTCCAAAACCCGAAATAAAGGATAGGTTTGAAGGACTTACCACCGGTTCCTTCAGTAAATGTTTCCCCTTAATTCTTACTCGATTCTGATGCAGTTCTAACCCCTCAAATGATAACAAAAGTCAAGCCTTCAGTGAAGAGAAGATGAGGGTTTTGTAGTGGCTTTGTCGACAGAGGTTTGGGGCTCAGAAAAAGAAAGAATTGATCAAAAAGTATGAAGAAAATTTAGTAGGTTTTGCTAGGAGAATTCGGCATAGACAATATGAACTTTCGGGATTTCAGCTTTTGTGATATTCGGCTGTAAGGCTTAAAAATAATAGTAAGACAGTGGTGCAGAGTAGAGTGGTAGAAGAATTTGGCTATGGAGAAAAGAAGAGGAGAAGGTAGATGGAGAGAAAAAGAAAGGAAAGGAGGAGGAGGAAGGATGGTCAGAAAAACGGCACAACCTACCCCAAATGCCGAATTTATACTTGGCATTTAACCTAGCCGAAATTTGCCCCCTAAAAAACCCCTTGGCCGGCCAACTCTTGCTCCTCAAGAGTCCATCATTCGGCTAATACTGCTCTCCCTAATCTGCTCCTAAATCCTCTCCCTTATCCCCTCCTTACTCAATCTCCTGAGCAACTCAAACTCCTCCTGACGGACTTTTACTTGAGTTCCATTACTTACCCTTTCTAACCATAAAAATATTTCCCTTAATATGCTCTCATTGTAACTTGAACCTTGGTTCTCCCTAGCATCCACACGCCACTTTTATAGCCTTCCCAGTAGCGTCACATGCCACTTTGCCACCTGCTTCCTTGTGATTTATTTTACCCAAATATTACTTAAAAGCCCAGTTTACTAGAACCCCTTTTTCTTATGGAATTAAAATTAATTAAAATTACCAGGTTTTAACTTAAGCTTGGGCCTTCTAGAGGCCCACTAACATAATTAAACCTATGCCAAGCAGACAGAACACTGAAATTTTAAATTTTACCAACATTCACAGAATTCTCGAAAATTGGGGCGTTATAATCATAATATGTTAAATTGCTTAAATTGTATATGTATGGTAAGATGAGTTTATTAGTATACGAGCTTACTAAGCTTTATAGCTTACTTTGTTTATTTTTTTGTGTTTTATAGAGATATCGAACTAGCTCAGATTTGGGAATCGTCGAAGACCTCATCACACTATCAAGCTATCACTTTGGTATTTTTGAATCTATGTATTTTGGTCATATGGAATGTATAGGAGCTTTAGTCATTTTGGTATATGTTAGTAATAGATTTAGCCATTTGTGTTGATTTATAAATGTTAAGTGTTTTGTTTTGTATATAGCCATGAGAGTTGGCTAATTTTGGCATATTTGATGAAATATATATGTGCATATGGCTTTTGTTATGTGTTTGATGATAGACATGTGATGCTTGTTGATAATTGGCAATTAGGGATACTAAATGGTTGATATTTGAATTTGGTATGTTTGTGAATTTTAGGTAAAATAATGTATTTTTGAAAGTGACCATATTGATGATTTAAGAATGTGAATTTTTTGTATGAGATTGAATGGTTTATTATGGTATTTGTGTTCCTTGTAGTTGTTGGTATTGAAATGGTATGAATTATGCTTGATTGAGGTTTGTTTGGTGTAGGTGTATGCTATTTGGGTGAGCAAAATGGCTTGGTAAATAGCATATTTTTGTCCACACGGGCAGAAACACAGGCGTGTGTCTCAGCCATGTGTGACCACCGTCAGGTGACACGGCCGTGTGTCCCCTATTGTTTAATTAGAAATCAAGTCAGTATGCTCCACACAGCCCAGCGCAAGGGCATGTGACTTGCTCGTGTGGCAAAGGTCATTATACCCTACAGGTTTGGCACGGCCTGGCATACGGTCGTGTGAGGCCATTTTGAAGGGCACACAGGCTGGTCACATAGGCGTGTGGTTGGTCGTGTGCCCAAGTTAGAGATTTACACGGGGTCGGACACAGGCTGAGACACGACCATGTGATCCCATTTCGAATGTCCACATCACTAGTGACACGGGCGTGTCTTTGGCTGTGTGTCTCACACAGCCGGGCCATACGGGCGTGTGTCCCCTGTATTTTGAAAAATTTTCTAAGTTTTCTAAAAGATTCTTAAGTTGCCAGTTTAGTCTCGAACCACTCGTAAAGCATGATTTGGGGCTTTTAGGCTCAAATTAGGGACAGTATGAATGATTTTGAATGATGTTTATTTGGAATTTGAAAATGTATGTGAAATGTAAGGTTATTTGCAAAATAAGTCCAGTAATGCTCCGTAACCCTATTCTGGTGTTGAATACGGGTGAGGGTGTTACATTATCATTATTTAGTAGTTAAAGTTTTATGGACAACTTTGATAGATTTTTAGGTTAGAAGTGAAAGAGGACCAAATTGTGAAGTTAATTGTTGATTTTAAGCAATAGGTATCAAATTACAAAAATTTCAAAATTTAAGGGGTAGAAATGTGAAATAGGAAGTTAAATTTAGATTAGAGTGAAATTGGTACAAAAATTTGGGGTTAAATATGAAAGTTATGTTAATCTCAATTTTAGGGACTAAATTGAATCAAATGAAAAAGTTTCATAATTTAGCAATGGAATGTTGAAATGACTATACATTGATAATTTGATGTGTTGTTTATAATCCGTAGCTAATGTTGAATCAGGTTCCTCGAAAAGAAAGGAAAAGACAAAGTTATCGATGAATAGCTCGGAGTATACCATTTGTGTTTGTATAATTCAAACTCTTCGTAAATTGATGCATTATGAATTGTTTGTGCATGGTAAGAATATGAGGTGAGCTTTTGTGATAATGAAATGAAATGATCTAGACAGAATTGGTGTAACACCCTATACCAGTCCTGTTGCCAAGGCCGAATATCAGGATGCCACACCACCATCTCATGTCATACTCATAGTAAATTGTCACATTATTAAGAAATCATCCTCTTTATCAATAATCTTAAAAAGTTTTAGTCAAACATATATCAATCATCACTAGAACATGCCAAACATATAAATAAACTTATAATAACAATTAACCAAGCATTAGGACCACTTAGCAAAATTCTCAAAGCAAGTCACATAGGTATCGATACTAAGACAAGGGTATCGATATTTTCTTGGTACGGTATTGTTACCATTTGTAAAATTGGTACCAAATTAGTATTTTGTTTCACGTCTAAAAATCAAAGTCTCAAAAAATATCGGTACCTTAGCAAAAGTATTAATAAAATTACCCTGTGTATCAATATTTGTGATATGGTATCGGTACCATTTTACGATTCTGACTTACTGCACATTACAAATCACAGAGGTATCATTTTTATAACCCGAATATCAATACCTCTACTTTAGACAAGAAAAATACAACATTTTTAAGCATATAAGTCATTCCAACTTGTACCAATTCATCATGCTATCATATCATCGTCAAATAAATATCAAAACATCTATAATCATAGTTTCAAACATCGAGATTAAGTCCGAGAAATAATCAATCTATTATGTTTCAAATCTTTAAATCCTAGGAACAAATAAACTATGGAAACATCAAAAATATCATGGAAAAATTCATGCAACAATTCTACCACATTATCTTTATTTTCCCAAAACATAAATGAACTAATAACAGGTATAAAACAAAGCTAATGTCTTGCTTGGATCACCCCTCGAAAACCACATTGCTCACACTAGCTCACAACTACTCTGCGATGGTTTAAAAGGAGTGGGTGAGCTTAACCAGCTCAGTGAATGCTCAGAATAACCATAATGTGCACACAATATCAAAGGTTAAAGAGGAGCATACTACAACATGTTCACCACTATACTTTAATAAAGTCAAAATAACATAATTTTGTTTCATTAAATCATAAAACTAACATATACTCCTACATGCAATTACACTCAACTCACTTATATACGATTCATTGAACAATAATTCATCAAGACTAAAAGACGTATACATGTTTTAATAACCCAAAAGTCTAGTTGATATATTCACATGCATTCACAAGTTAAATGAAACGATCCAACCCACAATTACATATGCAATTTACTATGAGAACATACTAACATATTCAGGGAACTTAAATCAACTCATTTAGCATAATATTCACTTGTTTAAGTATCCATCTCATATCATATTACCACAACAAATAAGATCACATTTAAATGATAATTTGCATAGCAGCCACATACTCATTTAGGCATACATCACATTACACATATACACATTTTAAGATAATTTGGCACTTGAGCTATGAAACATAAAAGTAGGCTCTATCACCAGCATCGGATACACAAATCTCCAACACACCAAATGACTTATATAGTTGAACATATCCAAAAGGTGAAGCATAAAGCTAATACTCTCCAACACACCAAACATGTCCCGTTGAATGAAGTTTAGCTCACATTCCCTTATCTATCCAACATTCCCCAAGGCCTTAATGCCCAAATCATAAAACACATATAGGTGAGTGCTCACAATCTTATGGCATGCCAACTATATCCAACGATCTTATAAGCTCACAAGGCCAAAATATTCACAACTACACACAATTTTGATTATTGATTTAATGCACATAATATCTATTCATATTCATCAATTCACATCACAAACTTGTATGTAGTGCGTAACACCCCTAACCCATATCCATTGTCAGAATAGGATCATAGAGCATTACCGGAGTTTACAATTCAAATAGGTAGAAATTTCAAATATTTCATATCATAGCAATAAACATATTAAAACCAAGTCAAATCATACATATTATACAAGCCCTCAAGGCCCTAAATTTGCGTTAGAAATAATTCAGAACTAAGTTGGAAACTCAAAAAAAATTTCGGAAAACATTGAAAATTTTCAATGCTGCAGGGGTCACACAACTGTGTGGCCAAGCCGTGTGGGCATTCGAAATAGGGACACACGGCCGTGTCCCAACCCTTGATTATGCCCATATAGCTCACTAACTTGGGTCACATTGCCAAGCCCCACGCCCGTGTGCCAGGCCATGTACCCTTCGAATTAACCTCACACGCCCATGTACCAGGTTGTGTACTAGACTATGTAACAACTTGACTTGTAACCCTTTGAAAGCTATAGGGGACACACTGCTGTGTCACCTGGCCACCCATGTGGATGAAAATAGGTCATTTTACAAGCCATTTTTCTCACCCAATTTGGCATGCACCTACACTCAATATTGTACATACTTACAAGCCATATCAAGGCATCCAGATTAAACATAAACAAGTCATATACATGAGGTAAAACTTCATACAACCAATATACCCTTAGGCACCTCAAATGACAATATGCAAACCTGTATAACCATGTATTCAATTTGACAAATTAATCAACTAACTTTCATGTATATTTGCATCAATACATACCATATAATTTACTTACCAAAACACAAACATTTGGTAAGAAAATGTCATTCTATAATTAACATCAAAAGTCATTTAAGCTATTCAAACAAAGTACCAATTCTCAACAAGTCACAAGCCTTATATATTTTGCATAGTCATCTCATCTTCCATTATTCAACCATATTAAGTCATTCATCAACCATTTTAAGACTACTTATAAACATACCAAAATATGCCAAAACACAAGCCAAATCAAATGGTCATATTTATAACAAAACATATAGGCGAACATTAGCCAAAATACCTATACATGCCATTATAACCAAAATTAAACAACTGAGTGTACCAAAAGAGCTGATGGATAGTGTGATATAGCTCCAACAAGCTTCCAACCCGAACGAACTTCTGATTCACTATAAAACACGAAAAATAACACAGAGTAAGCATTTAAGCTTAGTAAGTTCATATAACATAGAATTTAGCTTACCATATAGTCATATAATAGGTAAGTAAACAAGCATATCCCAATACAATTTGACGAAATGCCTAAGCATATATACACAAACCATGTTAGCCATGGAATTACATATATAAGCCAATAAACATAGATGAACATAACCATTGATCAAGTTCCATATACATGTATCATCTATTTCATTTTTCCATATATCATATAACCATATTTTTCACGTAAAATCATATGTATTCCTTTTACCATTTCGGATTAGAATATTGCCCGTTGAACCGTTTAGAATACTGTTGGATACCCGGGATAGCTCACACATAGTGTGCTAGCTCATATAACTGTAATCTGTCAATTCATGTACATGTAGGCTCATACAAGCTATGAATCGATATCCTCACTCGAGCTGTAGAGTGTCTGTAATACATGTAGTGTAACACCCCAAACCCGGTGTAGACGTTATGGCTGAATCTACGATGTCACATTAGAGTGTATTTTGAAAAGCGTAATTCTATTGGATAAGTTCGTTTTGTTATAAAACCTCGTTGTGATCTTTATGAGAAGCAAACTTATCTTGTTTATTGTTAAAACAAAGGTTGGTTTAGCAAAACGTGAATCATATTAGATTGTTATTACACTTTAACAACAATGTTTGTTGCGAAAGCTTTTAAAACAAGTTGCATAGCGTGGTAGTTGAAAATCATTTATCTTTTGAAAACCTGAGTCCTACTACTAACAGATATAAACCAATATAAATAAATCCCCAAATATAAAATAAAAACTTTAAGCGGCCTTATTACATAAAATTACCCAAATACAACTACTTTTACTTAAAATTCAAATACGAAAATGTAAGCAGTTGTGTGGCCATCTTCGAGTCCCTCGCAGCATCGACCCGCCTAAGGATTACCTGCGCAGATAAGTAGAAGGGTGAGTTTATGAAAAATCGGTTTGTAATCCCTATTTAACAAATAATTTGGGCCTAAGCCCATATAAGTAGCAATATCAGTGTGGGCCTTAGCCCATTATAGTAACAGTATCAGTGTGGGCCTTAGCCCAATTCAGTACAGTATCAGAGATGCAAACAAGATCCTACCCATCCATCCTCTACACTCCACTCCGTCCAGCTATACACTTCATGTGGGGATATAATCGACCCACCCATCCCTACACTCCAAATATAACACCGGTTGCGGCACTAAACAGTGTTTGTAGCAGAGCTACCGGTACAGTATACTTCCTACAAATATATCAAACCCACCCCCATGCAACATGTCATGTCATAATATAATACATGTATGCAAAATGTCACGCTCGAATATAGTCAAACATATCATAGGGGTAAATTGGTCATTTTACCTCATAGGGTATAATAGTCATTTCCTCAGTATAGGGTCTAAGTGTACTTACAGATCCAATAGTAGGTCCACAGTCGTCTTGAGGGACCTGTGCAACCTTAGCGGTCAAACAGTGATAATGGGCCCAAAGCCCATGACACGACCCATGTGGGCCCACATACCCGTGTGGCCCAATAAGTCCAAAAAATGGCATTGGCCGTGCGAACTACACAGCTTGGCCCAATAATCACCACACGTCCGTACGGTTTACCTGTGTGGGGCCCACGAGCTCGTAAGGCCCACACGGCCCATTTTAGCCCAACGTGGCCCAAAATAGCCTATGCCCATGAACTCGCTCATAGTGGCCTCTACTGTCAAATGCCCACGCTTTAAGCATTTGGATTACCACACGAGCAAGCATACGCTCGTGTAGTGTCAACAGTCACAATTTTTTGACTTTTGCCGATCTATGCATATAGCATTGTGATTGCACACCTGGTTGCGAAAACGAGCGAATTAGCCCACGTGCACTCCAACCTAATACAGCAAAAACTTCGGTTAAAAACCTAACACATGCTTTAAGAGAAACCCTAACTGAAACTTGTTTCAATAGATTACTTACTATCGCCTTGCTTCAACAAGCATGGTTTAAGCCCGCTTAGAACGCTGAAGAAAGTTGATAACAGACACCTTGGTGATTATCTACATCATAAGCAAATCAATTAAACATGTTGCTTATACACAAGGGTTGAACATCGCATACTAACCCAAAGAATAATGGAAAGAAATATTCGGCCAAGATCAAAGAGCCCCCAAACCAAAGTGCCTCAATTGAATAAAGTGCCAACGAATAGTGTTACCTTAGAATGAGAGAAAAGAGGAAGATTTTGATCGTTCCTGGAATCCTAGTGAACTCCCTCACTCCACGAGTAATACTAAAACCCGAACAAAAACACCATACCAAAAAGAGAAGAGATGGAAATCAGCATTTAGGGAAAAGAGGAGAGAATAACCAAAAGAGCAGAGACAACAGAGACTTACCAACCGATGGTCAGCCAACGGAAAAGCGATTGAGTGAATGGGAAGAGAGAACAGAATCGAGAGAGCGATGAGAGGGTAATCCACCAAGGATCGAGATAGTGGGAGAGTAGAAGAGAATCAGAAAATGAAGAACTAGAGAAAAGATTGATGGAACAAAATAATATTCGACTACAAGGGAGGAAGTGTTCGGCTACACAAAACCGAATATAAACAATGGAAAAATAACAACAATATTTCTAAGGAGAAAAAATGAGGAAAAGAGAAGAAGTCGATCAAGAAAAGTACGATATAGGAGTGTAAAACCAAAATACCTGAATGGACACAAGTGGTATTCGGCTACCAAACAAGCAATACTCAAGAGAAGGGAAAACAACAAGAGGTAATCGTTTCTAAAATAGAGAGCCAAACTCAAACACTATTTTGGCACTAAGAGCAAAAGTCCTATGACCGAATTGCACAATGGACTTCCCACTTTCGGCATGCTACTACCTCACACCTCAACCTCCCTTATTCTCTCCTAAAATCTCTCCCCAAAAGCCTCTTTGAAATCGGCTACACACTTCCCACTTCCCCCAACACTCTCAACCGCCCATGAGCATTGGTATCCCACTATCATTCAATCTCTTACACGACACAGCAGCAAAAAGAACACCCTTTGCATGCCACAGGACTCGAACTCAAGTCTCCTAGCAGAAGTAACACGCCACTATCCCTTGAACCAACAAGCTTTTTATGACGCAACCTAACGATATTTATTTAAGAACCCTACTGTTAGGAGGCAGGGTTTATACAAGCGAAAAAAAAAATTTGTACAAGACAAAGCTTGAACCCAGGACTTCTCCAACACTCCTCAAGACACTTAACCACTGAAGCAAGCATGCATTTATGCATCACAACACACAAATAAATATTTAGATTTTTGGGGCGTTACAACTCTACAACTTAAAAGAAATTTTGGCCTCGAAATTTACCTGGTCAAAACAGATGAGAGTATTATTGTCACATCACCCCTCGGGTTCCCACGTGGCTTCCTCAGAACTGTGATTACGCCATAGTACCTTAACCAGTGGAACAGACTTTCTCATTAGCACCTTCATACCACGATCTAAAATCTAAATCGACTCCTCCTCAAAGGTCAGATCTGGCATAACCTCAATCTCATCAATCGAGACGATGTGTGCAGGATCAGAGCGATATCGCCTCAACATAGAGACATGGAACACATCATGAATCCGGTCCAACTCTGGAGGTAACTCAAGTTGATAGGCAACCGGTCCCACAGGCTTCAATATATAGTAAGGCCCAATGAACCTAGGGCTTAACTCGTCCTTCCGACCAAACCTCAATATCTTCTTCCATGGCGAGACCTTGAGAAAAACTAAGTCCCCCACTGAATACTCAATATCCTTACACTTCAGATCCGCATAAGATTTCTATCTGTCCGTGTAACACCCCTAACCTGTAACCGTCGTTGGATTAGGTTAAGAGGCATTATAGAACTTATTATTCAATTCAGAACCATTTTAAACCAATTAACAACTCATTATAATAGAAGTCATTCACTCTTATACAATATGAACTTAAATTTGAGCATACAATACTTAAAACCTGCATTCGGGACCAAATTGACAACATATGAAAGTTTTAAAACTTACAAAAATTTTCCACTTTTCAAAGGTCTCACGCTCGTGTGAACAGGCCGTGTGCCTCACACGGTCTAGACACGCCCGTGTGTCTAAGGCATGGTAAACTAGGGCATAGCTACTGACTTGCTGACACGGCCAGACTACATGCCCGTGTGTCTAGCCCGTGTACTACGCACACGCCCATGTCCAGGCCGTGTGCTAAGCCGTGCCAAAAATAGAGGGTATTCTATTTGTGATGTTAGCATACCAATTAGCCTCACACGGCCAGACCACACGCCCGTGTTCTTGGCCGTGTTCAAGCCTGACTTAAAATTGAAGGGTACCCCAAGGGACACATGACCGTGCAACATCGCCATGTGTCGCACACGGCTGAGACACACACCCGTGTCTCTGCCCATGTGGACAAAAACAGGCCATTTGAATAGCCAATTTGCCACCCCAATTTGGTTCTCCTACAAGAAAAAGAATCAAGCATATTTATATCACCATTTTAGCCAATTTGAACACCAAAACATGACCCTTTCATATCATATAATAGTTACCAAAATTCATACTCTTAAATCTTACTAATTCATGCCAATCATAAGATAATATCATTCCAAAACATTTCCTTCATACCTCATTCAATCTCAAGTTATTCTTATCAAAACTCACCAACTAAGACATACCACAATTTCATGTTACCATCATATACCATAAACCATTATCAACTATAAGTTCAAGCACAAAGTGGCCAAATCACATGGCTAAACATATACTTCATGAAACATACTTCTCAAACTACTAGCCTATACATGCCATACTTCAAAAATATGCATTTTCAAAAGTACCAAAATGAAGTTCGATAGTGTGGTGACGACCCTAGACAATCCTCGAACTTGCAGTAGCTTCGATATCTATAAAACAATATAAACACACACAAAGTAAGCTTTCAAAGGCTTAGTAAGCTCGTACCAAAAATATCAACAATATAAAACATGAAACATCAATACATAAGTAATTATAATCTCTCAATTCATTTATCAAGTCCATGACAACACCAACTATATGTTTATACAAATTCAATAAACTTTTATGTATTTTGCCACTTACCACATAGGTATTATACCTACTGGAACATTTTCAAATTCATTCGTTTTCAATATCGCCTCTTGTTCGAATACTTTAAACTTTCCGAAAATCACTAATGCTTTAATTATCCGCACACTTAGTGCTTAAAGATTAGACAAAGCTAGAACGATTTCGCACACTTAATGCCATCTCAACTAACCGAAGCTAAGTCGGTATCGCACACTTAGTGCCTTTAATAGCCGAAGCCAGTTTAAATCGCACACTTAGTGCCAAGTACTTTTGATTCATCATCATATTCGTCCAATTCAATTATATACAATCCATGTATAATAAAAGCATCAAAACCTACTTAATATCATATTTTAAGAACGAACTTACCTCGTACTCGAAATTTGTCAACTCGAACTGTTTATTCTACAACCTTCGATTTCCCTCAGTCTAAGTCAGAATTCCTCTATTCTTGATCTATAAGTATTCAATATTAACTCTTTTATTCACTAAATCATTCAAAATAATCCATCTACACACAATTAGGGAATTTTACAAAATAACCCTCTCATTTTAACATTTTGACACTTTAGTCCCTAATTCACAAAATTACAAAATACATAAAATTTGCTTGTACACAAGCTTAGCTGAATTCACCTAGCTCTCATACAAGTCCATACATTTCATTTATTTCCCATTTTAGTCCCTCAAAATAACATTTTTACAATTTAGCCCAAATTACTCAATTTCATCAAAAATTCAAAGACAAAACATTTAAACCCAACATCAAGCTTCCATAATTCATCAACTAACATCACAAAACTCATAGTTTCATCAATGGCATATTTCAAAATCATCACCAAAATCAGAAATTGAAGCATTGGTTCAATAGTATACGAAGCAACGATTACAAAAACATAGAAATTATCAAAAACTGATCAAAAATCATACCTCAATTGAGCTTTAACCTAGTCGAACCCTTAAAGCTTCTTTATTTTTATTTCTTTGTATTTCTAGCAAGAACAAGGATGATAATGGCCATTTTCATGTATATTATGTTAATATTAACATGAATTATCAATTACCATTTTTAACCTTAATAAAAACATTATCAAAACACATATATTAAGGCCATTAATGTCCATTAACCATGTTAATGGTCCAATTGCAACATAAGGACTTCACAATTATAAAGCCAAGTCATATAGGCACTTTTAACATCTAGCACACAACTTTTACATTTTACGCGATTATGTCTTTTTTGCAAATTAAGCACACAAATAGTTAAATTTTCACACGAGACTTTCACACATGTCAATTCACTTATAATAGCCACGAAAAATAAATATAAAAAATATTTTTCTGACTCGGATATGTGGTCTCGAAATCACTATTCTGAATGGGGTCAAAACCGGAATGTTACAATTCTCCCCCTTAGGGATTTTTGTCCCCGAAAATCTTACCATTAAACAGATTCAGATATTGTTGTCTCATAGTATCTTCAGGCTCCCACGTGGTCTCTTCAACACCATGTCGATGCCACAACACTTTAACTAACAGAATTTTCTTATTTCGTAACTTTTTAACCTCTCGATCTAAGATTCGAATCGGTTTTTCTTCGCAAGTCATATCAGACTGAATTTCTATCTCAGACGGAGTAATCACGTGTGAAGGATCGGACCTATATTGTCGAAGCATCGATACATGAAATCATTGTGAATCTTTTCCAAATCTGGTGGCAACAACAATCTATATGCTACCAACCCAATACGCTCGATAATCTCATACGGCCCGATGAACCTCGAACTCAACTTGCCTTTTCAACCAAACTGAAGTACTTTCTTCCACGGAGACACTTTCAAAAACACTTTATCGCCGATCTCAAACTCAATGTCTTTTCTTTTCAAATCTGTATATGATTTCTGACGATCGGAAGCTGCTTTCAAACTATCTCGGATCACTTTTACTTTTTGTTCAGTTTCTTTTATCAAATCAACCCTGTGAATCTTATTTTCGTTAAGCTCAGTCCAATACAAAGGTGTACGACATTTGTGACCATATAAAGCTTCGTATGGTGCCATTTTAATGTTCGACTGAAAACTGTTATTATAAGTGAATTCAATCAAAGGTAGATATTGTTCCCACGTACCTTCAAACTCAAGAATGCAACATTTCAACATATCCTCGAGTATCTGAATAATCCGCTCAGATTGACCATCTGTTTATAGATGAAAAGCAGTATTAAAGTGTAATTTAGTACCTAGAGCATCTTGCAATTTCTTCCAGATTTGTGATGTAAATCTCAGGTCTCTATTTGACACTATCGACAATGGCACACCATGCAATCTCACGATACCAGAAATGTATAACTCAGCTAATTTATCAAATGAGTAATCAGATCGAATCGGAATAAAATGAGCTGATTTCATCAAATGATCAACTACAACCCAAATTGCATCTTTCTTTCTCGGAGACAGGGGCAAACCCAAAACAAAATCCATGGTCAGTCGATCCCATTTCCACTCCGGAATCATAATCGGTTGTAGTAACCCAGATGGCACCTGATGCTCGGCTTTAACTTGCTGGCATATCAAACATTTAGAAACAAAATCAGAGATATCTCTTTTCATTGCAGACCACCAATAATGTTGTTTCAAATCATTATACATTTTTGTACTACCCAGATGCACAGATAACCGACTTCTGTGGGCTTCATTCAGAATCAGTTGAATTGATTCTGGATTTCTCGGAACACAAATTCGATCTCAAAAACTCGAACAATCATCTTTGTCAACTCTGAATTCTGAATCAGGCTTTACATCGCACTAAGCTCGTTTAGCTAAAATCTCATTATCGATCTTCTGGGGGCTTCAATAATCTACTGTAAGAACAAAGGTCTTGCTTTTAATTCAGCTAAAACTGAACCATTATCAGACAAAACCAAATGAGCATTCATCGCACGCAAAGCGAATAATGGTTTTCGACTCGAAGCATCAGCAACAACATTTGCTTTCCCAGGGTGATAATCAATCACAAGTTCATAGTCTTTTAGCAGTTCTAACAATCTTCTCTGTCGTAAATTTAAGTCTTTCTGAGTCATCAAATACTTCAAACTCTTGTGATCCGAATACACATGACATTTCTTACTGAACAAGTAATGGCACCAAATCTTTAGGGCAAACACAATCTCAGCTAACTCAAGATCATGCATCGGATAGTTCTTCTCATGTGACTTCAACTGTCTTGAAGCATAAGCAATAAATTTTCCTTCTTGCATTAGAACACATCCTAGACCAATCAACGAAGCATCGCTATAAATTTCAAATTCTTTACCCAATTCAGGTTGTACTAATACTGGAGCTTCAGTTAAAAAAGTCTTCAACTGATCAAAACTGTTCTGACATTTTTTAGACCATTCAAACTTCACGTCTTTCTATAGCAGCTTTGTCAACAGAGTTGCAATCATCGAAAAACCTTTCATGAATCTTCTATAGTAACCAGCAAGTCCCAAAAAACTACGGACTTCAGAGACATTCCTTGGATGTTTCCAATCCAAAATAGTTGAATTTTTGCTCGGATCAACCTGAATACCAGAGGCTGACACAATATGACCCAGATAACCAACTTCTCCCAACCAAAACTCACATTTACTGAACTTCGCATACAACTGTTTATCTCGCAAAGTCTGTAGCACTATTCTCAAATACTTGGCATGTTCGGACTCATCACGTGAATAAATCAATCTTTCATTAATGAATACCACAACAAATTGATCTAAATACGGTCTAAAAATTCTATTCATCAAATCCATAAAAATAGCAAGTGCATTAGTCAATCTGAAAGACATAACTAAGAATTCATGGTGACTGTACCTCATTCTGAAAGCAGTTTTCGGAATATCTGAATCTTTCACTCGCAACTGATAATAGCTTGATCTCAAATCTATTTTCACAGTAGCTCATTTTAACTGATCAAACAAATCATCAATTCGGGGCAGGGATACTTATTCTTGATAGTCACCTTGTTCAACTGACGATAATCTATACACATTCTCATTGTACTGTCTTTCTTTTTCAAAATTAAACTGGAGCACCCCAAGGTGAGAAACTCGGTCTAGCAAATCCTCAATCAGTCAATTCTTGCAACTGAGACTTTAATTCTTTTAGTTCGGTAGGAGCCATTCGGTACGGAGCTATCAAAATCGGAGTATTACCATGTACCAATTCAGTGCCAATTTCCACTTCTCTAATTGGAGGTAATCCCGAAAGTTCTTCAAGAAACACATCAGGGAACTCACAAACAACAGGTACAGATTCAACTTTCTTTTCTGACACTCTTGAATCAATCACATAAGCAAAATAAGCTTCACAACCTTTTCTCACAATACTCAAAGCTTTCATCGAAGATATTACAGCAGGTAATCCATTCAAATCACTAGATTCAATTCTGACTATTTCATCATTCTTGCATCTCAAATTAATAGTTTTCCATTTACAATTCACCACAGCATCATGCAAGGTTAACCAATCCATACCCAGAATTATGTAAAACTCATCAAAAGGCAATAACATCAGATCAGCCGAAAAATAATTATCTCGAAACATTAACAGACAGTTCTTGCAAACTTTATCAACTAAAACACATCTGCCTAGGGGGTTCGAAACTCTAATGACAAATTCAGTAGACTCTATAGGCAAAGTCTTACTGTTCATTAAGTTCATAAATATATACGAATGCGTTGATCCAGGATCTATCAAAGCAATCACAGAAGTATCATAGACAGTAAATGTACCGGTAATCACATCTGGCGATGAAGCTTCCTCGCGAGCTCGAATAGCATAGGCTCTGGTAGGTGAACGAGCCTCAGATCTCATAGCTGTGTCTTTCGTTCCTCTTTCACTACTGCTTACATTTCCCGAATTTCTGGGAGGTCTACCTCGAGAAACATTACCACTCTGCCTCGGATTCTGAACATTATATTTTTTAGCTAAATCTGGACAATCTTTTATAAAATGATTTCTCAAACCACAACTATAACAAGCTCAGTTATTACTTTTTCCCCAGCATTCACCGAAATGTCTTCTTACATATTGATCACACTTAGACTTTTCATTCTTTGCATTATCAACACTGGCAATAGACAAGGCTAAAGATTTGAAATTCGATTGTGATCTAGCACGATCTGTATTCGAATGTTCCATATTAGCCTTTGAACAACTGCTATCATCTCTAAACTTCTTGGACCCAGATTGAAATGATTTGCCCGATGATCTCTTTCATACCTCTTTAGCTTCAAAACCAGCCTTTCTTTTCTCTTTCCCTATATCTTTTTCTTTGCATGCTCGCTCAAGAAGCACTACAAATTCTTTAATTTCTAGGATCCCAACTAGCAAACGAATATCTTTGTTCAAACCGTCTTCAAATCTCTTGCACATTATTGCTTCCGAAGATACACATTCTCGGGCATATTGAGTCAACCTTACAAATTCTTGCTCGTATTCTGTGACAAACATACGGCCTTGTTTAAGCTCGAGAAACTTTTTCTGTTTTTGATCAATGAATCTTTGACTGATATATTTCTTTTAGAATCCAGCTTGGAAGAATCCCACGTAACTCATTCACTCGGAACCACAGACGTCGAAGTCTTCCACCAATGATATGCAGTGTCTCTTAAGAAAGAAACAACACATTTTATGCACTCTTCAGGACTCAAAGACAACTCATCAAACACTCTTATCATATTTTCTAACCAGAACTCGACTTTTTTAGCATCATCACTTGTTGTAGCTCGGAACTCTTCAGCCCCATATTTTCTAATCTTATCAACTGGTGGTCTACTCAATTGTATTGGGTTCACTGGTGGCATAACAAGCTTTTGAGGAGAATTAACGGGGGCTGGAGGTTTTTGTATAGCCAGATTGGTTCTAATATATTGAGTGAACCAATCATTCATCATCTGATAGAAGACTTGTTTAGCCTCACCATCACGGCTACTCGTAGCCGATCGAGAATCAACTTGCACCGTCCTTTGCACCGGAGCAGGTGCATTGCTTTCAACATAGTATGCTACAGCTCTATAGGGATCCATTGCTATATAAAAGCACATTTCAATGTCAGGATTCATCAAACTATCGCAGTTCAAAAATATGGCATGTATAGCTAGACTCACATACGCTATGGTAGTCCTAGAACTAACTAAACCATAGCTCTAATACCAATAAAATGTAACACCCCTAACCCTTAACCGTCGCCACATTAGGTTAAGAGGCATTACAGAACTTATCATTCAATTCAGAACCATTTTAAACCAATTAACAACTTATTACAATAAAAGTCATTCACTACCATACAATATGAACTTAAATTTGAGCATACAATACTTAAAACTTGTATTTGGGACCAAATTGACAACATATGAAAGTTTTAGAACTTACAAAAATTTTCCACTTTTTAAATGTCACACGCCCGTGTGAACAGGCCATGTGCCTCACACGGTCTAGACACGCCCGTGTGTCTAAGCCGTGGTAAAATAGGGCATAACTCTTGACTTGCCCAGACTACCAGACTACACGCCCGTGTGTCTAGCCCGTGTACTACGTACATGCTTGTGTCCAGGCCGTGTGCTAGGCCGTGCCAAAAATAGGGGGTATTCTGTCTATGAGGTCAGCATACCAATTAGGGTCACACGACCAGACCACACACCCGTGTGTCTTGGCCGTGTTAAAGCCTGACTTAAAATTGAAGGGTACCCCAAGGGACACACGACCGTGGAACATGGCCATGTGTCGCACACGGCTGAGACACACGCCCATGTCTCTGCCCGTGTGGACAAAAATAGGCCATTTGAATAGCCAATTTGCCACCCAAATTTGGTCCTCCTACAAGCAAAAAAATCAAACATATTTATATCACCATTTTAGCCAATTTAAACACCAAAACATTACCCTTTCATATCATATAATAGTCACTAAAATTCATACTCCTCAACCTTACTAATTCATGCCAATCATAAGATAATATCATTCCAAAACATTTCCTTCATACCTTATTCAAATCTCAAGTTATTCTTACCAAAACTCACCAACTAAGACATACCACAATTTCATATTACCATCATATACCATAAACCATTATCAACTATAAGTTCAAGTACAAAGTAGCCAAATCACATGGCTAAGCATATATTTCATGAAACATACTTCTCAAACTACTAGCCCATACATGCCATACTTCAAAAATATGCATTTTGAAAAGTACCAAAATGAAGTTCGATAGTGTGGTGACAACCCTAGACAATCCTCGAACTTGAAATAGCTTTAATATCCATAAAACAATATAAACACATACAAAGTAAGCTTTCAAAAGCTTCATAAGCTCGTACCAAAAATATCAACAATATAAAACATGAAACATCAATACATAAGTAATTATAATCTCTCAATTCATTCATCAAGTCCATGACAACACCAACTATATGTTTATACAAATTCAATAAACTTATATGTATTTTACCACTTACCACATAGGATTATACCTACCGTAACATTTTCATATTCATTCGTTTTCAATATCGCCTCTTGTTCGAATACTTTAAACTTTCCGATAATCACCAGTGCTTTAATTATCCGTACACTTAGTGCTTAAAGATTAGCCGAAGCTAGAATGATTCCACACACTTAGTGCCATCTCAACTAACTGAAGCTAAGTCGGTATCGCACACTTAGTGCCTTTAATAGCCGAAGCTAGTTTAAATCGCACACTTAGTGCCAAGTACTTTTGATTCATCATCATATTCGTCCAATTCAATTATATACAATCCATGTATAATAAAAGCATCAAAACCTACTTAATATTATATTCTAAGTACGAACTTACCTCGTACTCAGAATTTGTCGACTCGAACTGTTTATTGCACAACCTTTGATTTCCCTCGGTCTAAGTCAGAATTCCTCTTTTCTTAATCTATAAGTATTCAAAATTAACCCTTTTATTCACTAAATCATTCAAAACAATCCATCTACACACAATTAGGGCATTTTACAAAAAAAACCCTCTCATTTTCACATTTCGACACTTTAGTCCCTAATTCACAAAATCACAAAATACATAAAATTTGCTTGTACATAAGCTTAGCCAAATTCACCTGGCTCTCATACAAGTCCATACATTTCATTTATTTCCTATTTTAGTCCTTCAAAATAACATTTTTACAATTTAGCCCAAATTACTCAATTTCATCAAAAATTCAAAGATAAAATATTTAAACCCAACATCAAGCTTCCATAATTCATCAACTAACATCACAAAACTCATAGTTTCATCAATGGCATATTTCAAAATCATCACCAAAATCAGAAATTGAAGCATTGGTTCAATAGTATATGAAGCAACGATTACAAAAACGTAGAAATTATCAAAAACTGATCAAAAATCGTACCTCAATTGAGCTTTAACCTAGCCGAACCCTTAAAGCTTCTTTATCTTTTATTTTCTTTGTATTTTCAGCAAGAAAAAGGATGATAATGGCCATTTTCATGTATATTAAGTTAATATTAACATGAATTATCAGTTACCATTTTTAACCTTAATAAAAACATTATCAAAACACATATATTAAGGCCATTAATGTCCATTAACCATATTAATGGTCCAATTGCAACATAAGAACTTCACAATTATAAAGCCAAGTGATATAGGCACTTTTAACATCTAGCACACAGCTTTTACATTTTACGTAATTAAGTCCTTTTTGCAAATTAAGCACACAAACAATTAAATTTTCACACAAGACTTTCACACATGTCAATTCAATTAGAATATGCACGAAAAATAAATATAAAAAATATTTTTCTGACTTGGATATGTGGTCCCGAAACCACTATTTCGACGAGGGTCAAAATTGGACTGTTACAGTCCGATGTCGCCTTTAGTCGATCCCGAATCAATCTAACTTTATCTTCGGTATCTGAAATCAATTCAGGGCCCAGAACACGCCGCTGACCCAACTCAGTCCAACACTAAGGAGTACGACACCTATGACCATGTAATGCCTCGTAAGGTGCCATCTGTATGCTAGACTGGTAGCTAATGTTGTACGCAAACTCTACTAGCGGTAAGTAATCCTCCCAACTACCCCGGCAGTCAATCGCACAACTCCTTAACATGTCCTCCAGTATATGAATCATCCTCTCCGATTGCCCATCTGTCTGAGGTTGGAATGCAATACTGAAGTCCAACCTTGTACCCAGTGCTTTATGTAACTTCTTCCAGAATTGGAACGTGAAACGAGGATCTCTATTCGATATTATGGAAACTGGTACCCCATACAGTCTTACTATTTCTGACAGATACAGCTTAGCCAGCTTCTGTAACGAATAATCGGTACGAACAGGTATAAAATTAGAAGATTTAGTCGACCGATCTATGATGACCCATACTGAATCCTTTTTAGTAGGTGTCAAGGGCAACCCACTAACGAAGTCCATAGTTACTCTCTCCCACTTCCAAAGCAGAATCTTAACTAGCTGAAGCAACCTTGAAGGCAATTGATGCTTCGCCTTAACTTACTGGCAAGTCAGGCATTTACCCACAAAATTAGTAACTTCATGCTTAAGACGTGGCTACCAATATAACTCCTGAAGGTCTCGGTACATCTTATTCCCGCCAGGATGCATAGCATAAGGACTACTATGCACCTCTTGCAGTATAGACTGCCTCAGATCAGTATCCTTCGGTACACAAACTCTCCCACGAAAACAAAGTACCTCTTCGCTATTCAGTCCAAAATCTGAAGTTTCCCCCTCTCTATCTGTTGAAATCAAAGACCCAGTGATTTATCCTCCAATTGTTTATCCTTAATCTACTCAATCCACCTCGGTTTAACTTGGAGTTCTGCCAACAAGCTACCATCGTCAAACAAACTGAGATGAGCAAACATCGCCCTCAGATCAGTCATAGCCTTATTACTCAGTGTGTCGGCCACCACATTGGCTTTACCAGGATGGTATTCAATCGAACAGTCATAATCCTTAAGTAGCTCAATCCATCTACGCTACCTAATAATTAACTCCTTCTGAGTGAGGAGATATTTGAGGATTTTGTGATCCGTGTAAATGATACACTTCTTACCATACAGGTAATGCCTCTAAATCTTTAGTGTAAAAACCACCACAACCAACTCTAAGTCATGTGCCGGATAGTTTGCTTCATGTGTCTTAAGCTGAAGAGACGCATAAGCCACCACCTTACCTTCTTGCATCAACACACAACCCAAACCAACGTGTGATGCATCACTGTATACAATAAACTCTTTCCCAGACTCCGGTTGTATTAAGACAGGGGCCTCAGTAAGAACTCTCTTAAGCATCTCAAAACTTTCCTACTACTTATCAGTCCAGTTAAACAGTACCCCTTTATGCAAAAACCTAGTCAGAGGTGCAGCAATCAACGAAAACCCCTCAAAAATCATCTATAATACCCAGCCAGACCTAGAAAACTTCGAATCTTAGATACTGACTTAGGCTGCTTCCAATCCAGAACAGTTTCAATTTTCTGAGGATCAACCCTAATCCCCTCAGCAAAACTACATGTCCCAGAAAAGTTACCTCACTTAGCCAGAATTACATTTGCTGAATTTAGCAAACAATTGTTTCTCCCACAAAATTTACAGAACTATTCAGAGATGTGCATCATGTTCATCTTCAGTTCTCGAATACACCAAAATGTTGTCTATAAACACCACTATGAGCCGATCCAGATAAGGCTGGAACACTCAGTTCATCAAATCCATAAAAGTTGGGAACTCGTAATGGCCGTAACGAGTCCTAAATGATGTCTTGTACACATCAGTCTCCTTGACCCTCAGTTGATGGTACCCCGATCAGAGATCAATTTTAGAGAAGACTGAAGCTCCTTAGAACTGGTCGAACAGATCGTCTATCCTTGGTAGGGGGTACTTATTCTTAATGGTCAATCTATTTAGTTGCCGATAATCGATGCATATACGCATGGTTCCATCCTTCTTCTTCACAAATAAGACCGGTGCCCCCCACGGAGACACTAGGGCGAATGAACCTTCGGTCCACTAACTCTTGGATCTGAGCTTTAAGATGCCATTCTATAAGGGGCGATGAACATCGGAGCTGTACCAGGCAGGAGCTCTATCCCAAACTTAACTTCGCGGTTATGAGGTAACCTAGGCAGTTCATCGGGAAAAACATCAGGAAAATCCTTAACCGTCTTGATATCTTTAACAGAAGAAACCTCAGAACCTGGAGCACTGACGTAGGCTAGATACGCCTCACAACCTTTACGAACCAACTTCTCAGCTCTAAGTGCAAAAATCACATTTGAAAGATAATTCTGATGCTCTTCAATCACAACCACCTCATCACCCTCCACAGTTTTCAATACTACCCGCTTAGCAGCACAATCCAAACTCACTTGATGCTTAACCAGCCAGTCCATACCCAGTATTAAGTCAAATTCCCCAAATGAAAGTTCCATTAAATCCACTAAAAAGATCCTTCCTTGAACCTCCAAAGGTACATCCTTAAACAATTTATTCACTCTTACTGACTGCCCTAATGGACTTAACACAGTAACCTCACTCGTAGCGTTTTCACACATTACACCCAAAGTCTCAAATGTAGTGCATGCTATATAAGAGTGTGTAGATCCAACATCAATCAATACAGTACAAGGTATATTATGTGTAATAGCCCTAATTTGACCCTAGTTGGAAAGTGGTTTCGGGACCACAAAATCGAGTCACAAAATTATATAAAATTCTCTTTTCTATGTTTATTATATGTAAAGTTTCATGTGTGAAAGTATCGTGTCTTAATTTTGTCATTTGAATGTGGAATTATTAAAAAAGGACTTATGTGAGAAACTTGAAAATGTGATAGGTTAATTTGCAGTGGCCAAATATTGTATGGTTTAAAATATGGGGACTTGCATGTTAAATATCCCTTTCTTAAGTTAGTGGACGGCAAGGTTAGTGGATGATTGACATTTTATGCCTTTTATATTAATAAATTAAATGTTAAATGAATAAATAATATGAAATATGAACTTATATTAAAAGAAATGGGTGATAAAAACAAAGTTGGTTCATCTTTTTCTTCTTCCATTGCCATACCTAAAGAAAGAAAAGAAGAAATTGAAGTTAAGGCATTTGGTCACCTTTAAGTTGATTAAGGTATGTTAATGCTCTTTCATTGAAAATCTTTGTATATTTGGAGTGGTCATCAAGTATAGAAGCTAGCTCATGGCAAATGGATGTTTGTATTTCTTTGATGTTGTTTTTGATGCTTTAGTGTATTGAGGGTTGATTATAGATGAGTTGAGCTTGGTAAAATTGAATATTTGTGGCTTAATTGTTTAATGACAATCGGCTATGTTGAAATGCTAAATTAGTGCTAAATTGTAAGTATTTAATTGAGTGTTAGCCGAAATTGAGCTTATGATAGTAATTAGAATTTGTGAAATTTATGTTGTGGTCCAAGTGTGATAAGAACCATACAGTTATGGCATGTAAGCATGAAGATTTGTGGATGTTTTAGAATCGGCCTAAGTGTTTTAGTCATTAATATATATATATACTGTTGAATGTATGCTTAAGGAATTGATTAAGTACATTGTTGTTAAATGCTTGTTGTTTTTGTATAATTGTTGCCTAGCTACTAAATGAACTTAGGTTATTATGGATAAGTTTAAGAGTGGCATAATTGAAATGAAGTTTGCTTGTGCCGAATGTGATTTTAGTGCATGAATTAGAAGTTTAATTTCATTCGGTAACTCATACCAAATTGGGATATAGTATTAAACATTAGTATTATTTGTTAAATAATTGAAGTGAGCTTTGAATGGTTGTTTTGCTTATAATGGCCGAATGTGAACTTAAGTTTTGAATTACAATTGAAGCTTGTTAGTTAGTTGATGATGTCCTTTGATAGCCCTTTTGATATTCGGCCATTGTTAAGGAATTTTGAATTGGTTATAAATTTATATGTTTTAATTAGCAAATTGAATTATTGAAGGTTGAGCTAATTATATATGTATACGTTTTATATGTACATTAATTTCTTAGTCTATGTTATTCGGCTATAATTGTCATGGTAGAATTTTTTTAATTTGTAAATTTGTTAATCATTAGCTCAAGAGCATCAAGGACAAAAGTCAGAAAAAGGGAAGACAAAACTAAGCGAATAGCCATAGAATTATAGTCGTCGACAACTCTTAAGGTAAGTTTCTAGCATATAAGTTTAGTTATAATGAAGAATGATATGGAATACGGGTAAAGATGGGACTATGAATTGGTGTAATTACCTATAGTAAAATGATAAGGAATAAGTTACTTCTATGAGCCTTAGCCGATTGGTTATTAGAAAAGTGATATTTAAATTATGATTTGTGTGTGATAATAAGAAGTATTTATATATGATGATATGTTTTAAACTCAAATGGTAAGTTCTTAAGTGTTTGGAATTGGAAATTTAAGAACAAATTGTAATAATCTTAGGACTTAGGACAGCGTGATAGCGTGATTTTTGAAAATCACCATAAATTGTTGGAGTGGAATTAGAGACTGAATAAAATATGTAATCAAATCTCAATTATTCTAGTTTCTTATAAAATAAACAGTGTAAGCAAAGGAGTTTCCTATAGAGAGATATTTAAAGTTGTGTGTGACAGTGTTAGAATGAATCTGAAATCCCCTATTCTGTATTTATAAAATCATTATAAATAGTAAAAAAATTGTTATAAGATAAAATTTATATTCTTAGACTCCTTAATGAGTCTAGTTTCAAATGAAATAAACAAGAACATATTTTGAAATCTGTACAATGAGAAATTTGATTCGTAGTGAAGAGTGGTCAGTATAGTCAAATAGTGAAATAGGGGAAATTTTAAGAAAATTATAGTTTTGATTGGCCAAACCAAAAATCATGAAAATTTTATGGATAGAAGATATATGAGTCTATTTTCGGAAAAAATTTACGGCACTTCATTTGGAGTTTCGTAGCTCCAGTTACAAATAATTTAATGATTGTTGCTCAAGAAAACAGCTTGTAGTGAATCTGTGATTTTGTTGTAAACATTGATGAAACTAATTGAGTTGCTTATAAGCTATTGCTGAATTGATGTACAAGATAAATATATAGGTGGTGAGGCCAAAATGGCTAAAATTTAAATGTGTGCAAGTTATCCAAATGGCTATTTTATAAAGGTAAGCAATGTATATGTAATATGTGTTGATAGTTTTATAAATTGAAGGTGTAGTGACTTATATGTTGTTTGGTCGAATGGTTGTCATGAGAAGAATGTAAGTCATGTGTGTATTTTCTTATTTAGTTGGAAGTTTATTGAAAGGGATATATATATATATATATATAAAAATGTATTAAAGTCGAATGATATTATGACATGAAGTTAAGGTACATGCTATATGCTTATATTCGAATGAGGTTAATGAATTACAATGGTGATAGTTTGTGTGAAATGTGGTAACATGTGATTAAATATACATAGAATTTGGAAAGTATCCAGGTTAAGACTTGTTGACTACGTGATGTGGCCTAATGGCTCTTGTGAAATAAGACTAGCTATATTGAGATACGAATAAGTTCGAATGAAGTGATACCTTATTACTGTGTTTCCGTGTTGGAAAAATCGAAGGTATATGAATTGATGTGTATACAACTTTGTGAATTAACTATGATGATATATCCGAGCTTAAAGTCCCATGAGCTTAATCTTAATGCTGGATTCAGATTTTTTTAAAAACCTAGCAGGCTATGGCTAAGTGCCTTGAATTATTTCAAACCGAAGATCATTTATGTATATGTGATAAGGAATATGTTTGGTCCTTTATATACGTATATGAAACTTTAATACTTGACAGGATTTGATTATTTGAAATATTAATGTGAATATGAACTAAAGAACTAAGCTCCTAAATACATATATACATTTATATATGTGCACGAAATGAGTGCATATGATTAAGTGGTTAGAGGTATTGAAAGATTGAATTGGTAATTGGTAACTATGGAAACGGTAAGTGTACAAAGGTTAAGTATATGGTAAGTGATACTTACTTGCTATGTGAACTCGATTTCGTTTGTATTACAAATGTACTTGGGGAATCACTTATGAGATGGTTATAAGTTATATTCAACGAGTATTGACTCTATCAAATTGTTTATGTAATATGAAAACATGAATATGCGCTTCCAAATATGGAAACTGAATGTGATTATAGTGTTATGTTTTAGTTCGACTGATTAAACTAAAATAACATTGATGTTTTTATATGCGAAGGGGTATATACTCTTAAATTTGGATGAAATAGATGAATTACATGTGCATACATAGGGTTTAATCTATTTGACCGAATGGTGATATATCTTGACATTTCAAAACGTGATTTGTGTAAGGCCTAATCTTAAGCGACTTAGTAATAAATCAACAATTACGGATGTTCAGCATATTAAGTTGGCCAGGTATGTATTATGTACTTGTGTAGGCTTATTAAGCCCATCGAGACTTCACTTGGATTTTGTGTAAGTTATAAATGTATTTAATCTAGCAAAGTTAATTGTTTTACTTAAGACTTACTAAGCCTTGAAAGCTTACTCTGTTGTTACGTTTCTCTGTTTTATAGATTATCAAATTTGGCCTTTGCTCGGGGATCGTCAACAACTCGTCACACTATCCGGAGACTTGGTAGACCACACATTCAGAAATAACACTTCAAAAAAATATTTTTCCACCACTTGAAACAATTCTTTTAGAAATTTACGTTTTTAGAAAAACCCAAATCTACAGCCAAGTTTTGTAACCTGGCTCTGATACCACTTACATGTAGCACCCAAAACCCGGCCTAGACGTTATTGCCGAATCTGTGATGTCACATTGAAGTGTGTTTTGAAAGCGTAGTTCTGTTGGATACGTCTATTTTGTAATAAAACCTCATTGTGATCTTTATGAGAAGCGAACTTATCTTGTTTATTGTTAAAACACAAGTTGGTTTAGCAAAACGTGAATCATATTAGATTGTTATTACACTTTAACAACAATGTTTATTGCGAAAGCTTTTAAAACAAGTTGCGTAGTGTGGTAGTTGAAAATAATTTATCTTTTGAAAACTCGAGTCCTACTGCTAACAGATATAAACCAATATAAATAAATCCCCAAATATAAAATAAAAACTTTAAGTGGCCTTATTACATAAAATTACCCAAATAAAAATAATTTTACTTAAAAGTCAAATACGAAAACGTAAGCAGTTGTGTGGCCATCTCCGAGTCCCTCACAACACTGACCCGCCTAAGGATTACCTACACAGATAAGCAGAAGGGTGAGTTTAGGAAAACTCAGTGTGTAATCCCTATTTAACAAACAGTCTGGGCCTAAGCCCATACCAGTAGCAATATCAGTGTGGGCCTTAGCCCATTACAGTAACAGTATCAATGTGGGCCTTAGCCAAATTCGGTACAGTATTAGAGATGCAAACAAGATCCTACCCATCCATCCTTTACACTCCACTACGTCCAGCCCTACACTCCATGTGGGGATATAATCGGCCTACCCATCCCTACACTCCAAATATAGCACCGGTTGCAGCACTAAACAGTGTTTGTAGCAGAGCTACCAGTACAGTACACTTCCTCCAAATATATCAAACCCACCCCTATGCAACATGTCATGTCATAATATAATATGTGTATACAAAATTTCATCTCGAATACAGTCAAACATATTATAGGGGTAAATCAGTCATTTTACCTTATAGGGTATAACAGCCATTTCATCAGCATAGGGTCTAAGTGTACTTACTAACCCAACAGTAGCTTCACAGTTGTCTCGAGTGACCCGTGCAACCTTAACGATCAAACAGTTATAATGGGCCTAAAGCCCATGACGCAACCCATGTGGGCCCATATGCCCATGTGGCCCAATAAGCCCAAAAATGGCATTGGTCGTGCGAACTACACAGTCTAGCCCAATAATCGCCATATATTCGTGTGGTTTACCCGTGTGGGGCCCACAAGGCCCATTTCAGTCCAACGTGGCCCAAAACGGCCTATGCCCATGAACTCGCTCATGGTGGCCTCTACTGTTAAACGCCTACACTTTAAGCATTCGAATTACCACACGAGTGAGCATGCGCTTGTGTAGTGTCAACAGTCACACTTTTTCGGCTTTTGCCGATCTATGTTATAGCAGTGTGATTACACACCTGGCTGCGAAAACGAGCGAATTAGCCTACGTGCACTCCAACCTAATACAACAAAAACTTCGGTTAAAAACCTAACACATGCGCTAAAAGAAACCCTAACCGAAACTTATTCCAAAAGATTACTTACTATCGCCTTGCTTGAACGAGCGTGGTTTAAGCCCACTTAGAACGCTGACGAAAGTTGATAACAGACACCTTGGTGATTATCTGCATCATAAGCAAATCCATTAAATGTGTTGCTTATACACAAGGGTTGAACATCGCATACCAACCCAAAGAATAATAGAAAGGAATATTCGGCCAAGATCAAAGAACCCCCAAACCAAAGTGCTTCAATTCAATAAAATGCCAACGAATAGTGTTACCTTAGAACGAGAGACAAGAGGAAGATTCTGATCATTCCCGGAATCCTAGTGAACTCCCTCACTCCACGAGTAATACTAAAACCCGAACAAAAGCACCATGACCAAAAAGAGAAGAGATGGAAATTGGTTTTAGGGAAAAGATGAGAGAATAACCAAAAGAGCAGAGACAACAGAGACTTACCAACCGATGTTCAGCCAACAGAAAAATGATTGAGTGAATGGGAAGAGAGAACAAAATCGAGAGAGATGAGAGGGTAATCCACCAAGGCTTGAGAGAGTGGGAGAGTAGAAGAGAATCGACAAATGAAGAACTAGGGAAAAGATTGATGGAATAAAACAATATTTGGCTACTAGGGAGGAAGTGTTCGACTACACAAAACCGAATGTGAATAATGGAAAAATAACAATAATATTCCTAAGGAGAAAGAATAAGGAAAAGAGAAGAAGTCGATCAAGTAAAGTACGATATAGGAGAGTAAAACCAAAATACCCGAATGGACATAAGTAGTATTCGGCTACCAAACAAGCAATACTCAAAAGAAAGGAAAACAACAAGAGGTAATTGTTTCTGAAATGAAAAGCCAAACTCAAACACTATTTCGGCACTAAAAGCAAAAGTCCTATGACTGAATTGCACAATGGACTTCCCACTTTTGGCATGCTACTACCTCACACCTCAACCTCCCTTATTCTCTCCTAAAATCTCTCCCCAAAACCCTCTTTGAAATCGGCTACACACTTTCCACTTCCCCAACAATCCCAACTGCCCATGAGCATTAGTATCCCACTATCATTCAATCTCTTACATGGCACAGCAGTAAAAGGAACACCTTTTGCGTGCCACAGGACTCGAACTCAAGTCTCTTAGCAAAAGTAACATGCCACTATCCCCTGAACCAACAAGCTTTTTATGACCCAACCTAACAATATTTATTTAAGAACCCCACTGTTAGGAGGCAGGGTTTATACAAGCCAAAAACAAAATTTTGTACAAGCCAAAACTTGAACCCAGGACTTCTCCAACACTTCTCAAGACACTCAACCACTGAAGCAAGCATGCATTTTATGCATCACAACACACAAAAATAAATATTTAGATTTTAGGGGCGTTACATGTAGGACCTCAGCCATCAGTAGGACATTTAGGAGCAGTACCTAAATCATGTAACCCTAATGACATGACATTTGTATCGTACGGATTCCTTAAGTTCAAACGGGGCCTGGTAATCGTCGTACGTCATTAGATATGCACTCAATAATTATGTATGACAATTCATAACATATATATTTCAATTAAAAGCATATAAACACGATTTAATTACACAAACTTACCTCAACGAATTTACGTAGATACAGAGGCGATTAATCTGAGATTTTCTCTTTGCCCAGTTTTAACTCTCTACAAGGTCTATCTTGATCTATATAGATAAATTTAACTCAATTCAATATATTTTTATTCAATTTAACCCAGAATCATATTTTGATAAAATTATCATTTTGCCCCTATACTTTTAATTCTTTGCAATTTACTCCCTAGCTCAGAAAAATAGAAATTTCTGTAATTTCTCCACAGTCCACTATGGCTGAATATCAACTAAGTCCTTATCAAGCCCTATGTTTCATTTATTTTACAATTTCACCATATAAAATTTCTATTTTCCTATTTAGTCCCTATTTGACAATTTCATAAAAAATCTCATAGCAAAAGTTGTTTAACTAACAACAACCATCCATTTTCTATCATCAAACATCAAAGCTCATGTATTTTCATCAATGGAAAAACTCTAATATTATAATAGTTTGACAAATTAGTCCCCAAGCTAGCTAGATTAAACTACAACGATCCGGGAACATAGAAAACATAAAAAACAGGACAAAAACACATACCTAATCAAGCATGCAAGGATGGTTGAATGTTAAGCTTAACAATGGCTTCCAAACCCTTAAGTTTCAATTAAAAATGATGAAAGAAAGATGATACTTAATTTGGCTTTATTTAATGTTAACTTTAATTACTTAATTACTAATTAACCTTTAAAAACATTAAAATTTGCACAATTGTCAAGCCATGCACATCCACTATCAAATCTGATGGTTTAATTACCATATAAGGACTTCCACTTTAAAGTTCTATAGCTATTTAATACCTTTAGCCACTAGAACTCAACTTTTGCACTTTACACGATTTAGTCCTTTTATCAAATTGAGCATGTAAATGGTAAAATTTCTTAACAAAATTTTTATACAGTAACACTATCATGATGTAGGAAATAAAATAATAATAATAAAATAAATTTTTTGACTTTAGATTTGTGGTCCCAAAACCACTTGTAGTAGCCCAAATCTGCCCGGGCCCATAATTAAATAAATAAAACCAAAAATAAAAATAAATGAATATTTATTTTTAAAGTCCATTTACAATAAATAGGCCTCAAGGCCCGATAAGCCTAAATACCTAAACCCTATAACCCGATACACCCTTAGCCCAAAATATACAAGGCCCGGATGGCCCAAATGGTTAGCAGAATACGGAAAGGCCTAGGGTTTCTAAAACCCTAGGCGCCGCAGGAACACCAAAGGTCACAACCTTTCGTTTGGGCGCCATTCCAGTGACTTTTCATCATCCTCCATCGACGACGTGAATGCGGCCCCATATTGCGCCGCAATCAGCACACGAATTAACGCCAATGCATCCACCGCCAGATTCTCTGGCATTACCTACAAAAGAGGAAAGAAAAACAGCAGCGAACAAGGTAAGAAATCAAATAAGGATAAACCAACTTGTAAATAGAGGCTATAAAAGCCGTATCATTTCACTATAATTGAGGGGGGATTTTTACAGATATAAAAGATATAGATACACAAATTCAATAAAAGAGAGGAGCACGGTTTTTACACAAATTTATGATACCAACAGTCGATTGAAAGTAGAGGTGATTGATTTTATCTTTTTTTTTTCTAAATATATGCGGATAAAATATTAAAGATAATAAAAGAAGGTTACCTTTTTTTTCGCCGTAAAAAAGAAACGTTTCGTATTCAGAGCGCTTTACATGGCGGAGTCAGCGGGGGCACGTGGGCGCGTGGGCACTTGGAAACGGAGGCTCGACGGAGCCCGAACCTCTCTCTCCCCTCTCATTTCAGAGAGAATTTCAATTTTTTTTTTTAAACACAGTTTCTGAAATGAATTTTGAAATAAAAATTGACTTAAATAGTGTAATGGATACGGTGTCGTTTTGCTTAGACTAATGAGCACTAAAACGGCACCGTTTAGGCCAGGATAAGCGTGTTGACCCGAAACCCAAATGAAGATCCGCGTGTTTTTGGAAGATGGGCTAATTGCCCAATTGGTCCCCCCTGCATTTTTAATCTTTACAATTTCATTTTACTTTTATTCTAATTCGACCCTAATCTTTTATATTTGTTTCAATTCAATCCCAATTGCCACTAAAATCCATTCTAAAGAACGACATCATTTTGGGATTAGGGCAAATTGCCCAGTGAGTCCCTTGTAGCTTTGAGTGCGTTTCAATTAGGCCTAAATTTTTTTTTTGTTTTTTAAATTAACCCCAGACTCTTTAATTAAATTCAATTTTAATCCTTCTTCTTAAATTTATTTATTTTAGATATTATTTATTATTTATTTATACATGTAAAAATTTATTTATTTGTATATTAATTATTTTCAAGTATATTTATATATTATATTATTTATTAATATATATTATTTTATATTTTTATATTATTATATATATATTATCTTATCTTATGTTTTAATATACATTATATATTATATTATATTATTTTATATTTTATCATATATTATATCTTATTACATATTATCATGTATAATTTTAAAATTTTATAAATTATTATTAAACATTATTTTTTATATATATTATTATTAAATGTTTAAAATTCATTTATCATTACATTATTTTATTATTTTATATTATATATGTTATTTTATTTTATATATTTATATTATTAATATACATTATTACGCTATTATGAAATTTATAAATTATTATTAAGTATTATATTTATGTATATTAAACATGTAGTATGGATGTTATTATAAAATTTTTTTATATATATTATACATCGTTTTAGTATGTATTAAGCACTTTAAAATCTTCCTTTATTATTCATTGTGCCAAATATGTGATTCTTCCTAAGTTTTTTTTTTTTCCATATGTTTATATGTTATTAATATATTTGTGTTAATTGCTTAAATATGTAAATTCATTGCACGAGTTATTTAATATCATTGATTTTATGGGTTTACATGAAAGTTATTTATTTATGCAAGTTATATTTTCGTGAAGTATGATTATACATCTTATCCTCATTGTTTACTATATTGAATTCTCGCATAAAATATTATTAATTTGTATTAATGTATCCATTATTTTTGTCATTTCGTATTTTTACTTGAAATAATAACGTGTATATTCATGTTATTTGTAAGTATATATGCATTAAATGTTAAAGTATTGTGTGATTTATGTCTTAATTACCATTTTCCACATTATATTTGCATGAAATGCTAAAATAGGTAGCTTAATTAATCTAATGTTGATCTTTTGTAATAGGAAATACATCATCGTTTTCTTATTTCATTTAATCAAAAGGAAATTTTTTTAAAAAAGACAAGGCAATGTCTTTTGGTATTTAGGATTTCGAGAAATGGTACCCTAACATGCTGGGTTGCGATTCCCCGTTTGTCTAAATATCTAAAGTATCCTTTTAATAGATTTTACAAATTATGAGATTTTTTTTGTTACGAAAGTTTATGAATATCATGTCCAATCACGCTGGATATGATGTTCGCATTCTTTTGGGATAAAGAAATTTTAACTTTCAACTCAAAATATTACGGTTTTAAAGGAAATCTTATTTCTAAATTCTTTCAAACTTCTGACATTAAAGACAAGATTATTCAATTTGGTACCAATTTTGGGTGTTACGAGGGTGCTAATCCTTCCCCGTACGTAACCGACTCCCGAACCTATTTTCTCGTAATTTCATAGACCAAAATGTTTTGTAAAGTGATCCAATCACACTTTAAAAGGTTGGTGGCGACTCCCGTTTTTAAAATACCCTCCCCAATTTAAAAAGAGGTTTCGACACCACTGTTTTGATTTCACTAAAAACAGACTATTACACAGTGCATGGTTATCAAATTCACATTTAATTGCACTTAAAGTGCCACAATAATATTCATTGAGCTATCACATATCCAACCACATATGAGTGCATTAAAATCAGTTTATCACAAACATAACCTGTTACATTAGCATCACATTCCATAATTCAACACATACGTACTTACCGTTTTTTGTACACTTTCACTGCACATTTATATTGCTAACACCACATCATCACTATTATTTGGCATATTTAATATGCCCACAACACAATATAGTTCACAATAGTCATCACACATGTCTCATATCACAACATTGCATCATAAAAATTAATCCATAAATATTCTCATAATCACATATTTTACCAAAAATAAAATAGGGGAAATAGAAAGCTTACACTCAGAACTTAAGATAGGGATTTAGGCTATTCCTAGACCCCTAGTTAACATTATGAAACATGTCTACTAGTAGCGATTCCAAACACTCATTGATTACACTTTCATCGAAAAGTCGAAAGTTTAAACTAGCTTTTCCTTGCCTTTCGCCTTGCTCGAAGAAGGTCCTATTGATTCCAACGCTTCAACAAATTAAATCACACAATCAACATTCAGCCAAAGACTCAATCAAACAATCCAAAAGCACAAGCTTAAGCTAGGTTCTCTTTTGACTGAAACCTTCGACATAGAAAACTTAAAATTCAAATATCTCAATTTATACTTTTTTCTTGCCTAAAAGCAATTCCATTCATCTTATAATTCACCTACGACTATTCCCCAACCTTTATAGTACAATGAAATACTCAATTCATGGTATCGACTTTTTTGACATGTTCTATGGCTATTTTTTTGAAAATTCATTAAAACTCAAGAATTTTTTAACAAAAATTTAAAACAAGTTTAGAAACCTCTTAATCAAGCCCAAAAAAAGTTGAAGAACACTTTGAAACAACATTTTTACTCAAAATCCTAAAATCCATCATTAACGAGCTAATTTTTGGCTTCTATTCAAAACATGTGATTTAATTGCTAAAACTTAGTTTTAAAGACTAAATAACATTTAAAACTATTTAAAAGTTGAATTGTTACCTTAGACGATGGAAAACTAAGCATTTGAATCAAAAACCTGAAAAACTCACAAGCTTGACAATTGAGAAAACTATGGTGTTTTTGGGTGTTTTTCTTAACTTCTATGGAGATTTATGACTAGAAGGATGATAGAAATCAAACGAATAGAGTTTGGAAATCAAAACTTGAATTAGAAGAGCTTGGAAAACAAGGGATGACAAACACAAAGGATAGGAGAAATCTAATGTGACTTTAATATAGATGGAGGAAAAAATAAGGTCTTTTTATAGTTTTGGTTTAATTGCCTTTTAAAATAGGGTTGCAAAATTCTAAACACTCTAAGGCTAAAATCCCTAAAACACCGTCAAAACTTCTAAGCCCAATTTCAGAGTGTTACAATTGGATTAATTTATATATTTTAGACTAAATTGAATATTGTGAAAACTATGAATATTTATATAAATGTAAAATTGAATAGGTATATGATGATTTATTAATGTCATATGAGGATTAAATATGATTATGATTAAAGTAAGTGCGATTTGAGATCATTGTTGATAATGATACATAAAATGAAACCCTGGTTAACTATTCGGGCTAAGTCGGATATAGATGGCGTGCCATAGGATAGGAAGAGTTCAGGGTTACATCGAATACGAGTTAATGAGGCACTGGGTGCCAATTTGCTTTGGTTTAACCATTGAGACACTGGGTATCAACTTTTTATAGTGTTGGGTGGGATTATATTCTTTGGATTTTTCTGATGAGGCACTGGGTGCCAAACAAGTGTGTTGGTTGGATTCATGTATCCATTAGAGCTCGACTCGTGTTAATAGGGAAAGTAAATGATAAACTTGAATGATTTATTTTGAAATTGCAAATGTTAGTGAAATAAAAATTCTATTGAAATAGCAAGTGATATGAAATGAAATCTGTATTGAAAACCAAAATGGGAAATGGTTATGTATGAGATGAAAACGCCGTGTTCTAGTATTAGTAGAATGTATAAGTCAAAATAATGTCTTTATGAAATTGCACATTTGAATTGATATTAGCTTAGCATCATTTAGTCTTAATTTGATCATTTAAATGTATTTATATTTGTTTTAAACATTTGGATTATAGAAATACCACTGAGTTATACTCAGCGTATGGTTTTGCTTCATGTTCGCATGTTAGGTAATTAGCAGTTCAATCGTGGACTCAGCATCCAGCAACTATCCCGAACTCAACTATTGGTGAAATATTCTTTTGATCTTGGCATGTAACTAGGATGTTCTATATATATATATGTAATGCTCATTTTGTGTCTTGATGGCATTTGAGTTTCTAAGTTTATAAGTATTCTATATATATGTATACATATGTGGTATCAATTTCCTAAATGGTATCGATTTTTATTTAAGTACTGATACTTTTCCATAAAATATCGATACCATAAAATAATTATTGATATCCTTGTTTTGCAAAGAAAATAAAATTGAACTTTGGTATCTATTTCCAATAAGGTATCGATTCGATATCGATACCAACTATGGATTTTCAAAATTAACCATTAAATTTTAAAATTTTACAATTTAATCCTATTATACGCCTAAATTTCACAATTAGGTCCATGTTGGTTACAAATTTTCAATATGCTTGACAATATGTGATTTGGTGATAGTATTTAGAATTTTGTTTAGTAAAGTACATGTTTATTGTTGGATTTTGTCGTAGTATCCTATTACTCGAGTCTGGTGGTCGGGCCGAGTAGGGGGTGTTACAAGTGCAAATTCGGTTAAGGTTTATTGCTATAAATATCACAAACCCGATCGATTTTCAAAATTTTAATTTTTTGCTGTGCAAGAAAGCCATTTTCTAACCGAATTTTTCCAACAACAAGAGGAGGTCAATGACAATGCAATTTCATATGTTCTTTTGAACCTTGAGGATATGTATTGGAATTTTCCTTGCATTAGTAATTTTAAAAATTTAGCGGTGCAAAAACAACTATTTCAAAAGTCGTTCTCAATTTTTGATGGTAGATACAAAATAAAGTGGAATTTTTCATACGAGGGGAATACTTAGTTTGTTCAGGCTACTAGATTTTACTTAATGGATTGAATGATTCCTTTTCTTAATCTTTTCATTATAGTTGGATGACCACACCTCAGCATTCGTTCATCGGGGTATAGAAAAATACAATTAAATATACGTGTTAAGGGCATTGTATTCAAGTGTATAGGTTAAATTGTAATATTGTAAAAATTACAACGAAATGTAGAAAGTATTTCGAGGTTTGTACGCAAGGGAGGTCTATCTAAATTGAATTAACAGTAAATGCTAGCACGCTAAGCTAAGTCTAGGTAGCTACTAACCAAATCATTGTATTATGACTAACTACTAGAATTGTGGGTTTAACTAGAAAAGGACTAACTTTCATAGAAATTAAAATTACTAGATTAATAATAAGAATTAACAGACAAAAGATTGATTAATGTCCATGGTTGTGATTAACCTAAAGTCAGGGATTTTACCAATTAATTAATAATTAACCTAACCAATAGCTTTCGGCCTATAATTAAATTAATTAATCGACTTAGTCTAGTTACCTTTTGACCTAATGGATCTAAACTAGGCTAAATTGAACTAGTGCTAAGTAGAATACCCTTCCGGTCTCATCTACCGAAATGACTTCCTAGATTCATCAATTTTAGGGTTTAAGCATATTCGATCTAATTCAATTAATTGGTTTCTAACCCTAACTTCAAACTAACCAGTCCCACCTCGATTAACCGACCTTCTTAGGGATTTACTTACGAGCCATTCTAAAAGCAATTAACCTAAGCTAGTTATTAAACATCAAAATAGTGAAGAATAAAAAAGAAGGATTAAGAAATTCTTAAAAAAAATCTGAAGACTCAAAGGTTTGAGATCGTTTTAATAGCAACGTCAATCTATGAAACTTGTTGATTGTCAATCTAAAACAATTGATGTGTGAAAAATAAATAAAAGTACAAAAACAATAAAAACTAAAACTGGAAAATTGAAAAAACAAACGAAGAATAGAGTTTAAATCTCTAAACTCTACTAAAATTATGAAACTCGAGCCTAGGAGAGCTCCCTAGTTTGATGTTTACATGTTATATTTATAGTGTGAATGTATTCTGACCAAATTAGGTAAACTAAACCCTTTATTACAGGTAATTTAGATTGTACAGACGAAAATGCCCTTGAAGTTTTTAAGTTTGTCAAGCTTCAATGTCACGACTATTCAGGTCCAATGTCCATGAACTTCTGGGATTGGGGTTGAATGTCATGACTTTGCTCCCTAATGTCGCGACATTGTTGCACTTTGGTGTCAACTTCCTTTAGGGTATTGTCTCGAATGTTGCGACTTTGAGGAATGGGTGTTGTGACTTTGGAAGCAGTGAGCTTGCCATGGGGATGTTGGTTGAAAATTTGTCTACATGTTGGATCAACATTGATGTCACGACTTTCGTGCTGAATGTTGCAACATTCGATCCACTCCACCAACTCCTTAGCTTCGATTGTTTCCTGCATACTTAGTTATCGTCTTAAAGCTACCTTAGGCCCGAATCATCCTAATCAGTTACAAAACATCATCAAAGGCTTATTTAATTCAATTAAAACTAAGTACTAAAAACTAAAGCAAATATCATAACAATGTACGAGTATAAGCTCCTTAAGTAGTGAAAAGGACCTAATTTGCCATAATAAATTATGTCAAATCTTTGGACTAGGTATGATTGGAATAATTTTTGGAAACTTAAAGTTCTATATAAGATTGTGATGTTTCTATGGAAGTCATGTCTTAAAGGATTACCATGTTGGGAAGAGATAGGTAGAAGAATTAATGGGTTGGATACAACTTGCTTGCTTCGTAATTCTCAAGAGGAATATTTGAATCACCTTTTTCTTCATTGCCTTTTCTTAAGGGTTGTTTGGTTTGGTTTGAACTTACGTATTAGAATACATGAATGTGAAGATCATGACGTAAGCTACCTAATGTTACAAGGGATTCTCAGAAACTACAATGGATACAAATCTCAAGGATCAAAGAGTGAGAATAATGGTATCCTAAGTATGAGTAGCATTTTTTCAAGCATCTGGCTATAGAGAAATGAGTGTATCTTTAACGGATCTAAAATAAAGGTTGATAGGATAACCTATAGAAAAAAGAGTTAGGAACAATTTGGAGTGAGGCTAATGATCATCATACCAGTGGAACTATTAAGAAATCAACATTGAAAAGGGAGTTGAGGCTTGGATGTGAATACAAAATGGATTATAACTATATGAAAATTATTGAAAGGAAATAGGGGCAAGTTGGTATGGGAATTGCTTGTTCACTTGTTGAAAGGTCTCAGCAGATGTGGTTTTTGTTTTGCAAGAATATGGCATATGAAGCCATGAGACAAGCGTCATTAGTTGGGATAAGAAAAGCTATAATTCATGTAAAAAAGAAGAGGTTGGCTGGTGGGTTTTCTAAAGAAAAATGGTAAAGTTTTACAGCAGACTTTAGGAGCTAAACCATCCAATGCAAACAGAAGTTATATGCCATTGGTTGAGGACATCAGAACGTTAGGTAATGCCTACTTTTCGGAGGAAGGACTACGAGCAATGGCACAAGCAATTAGGGAAGTGGGCAATTTTTTCTTCTAATTTTATTTTAAGCAATGATAATTAGAATGTGATAATTAGTTTTAGGACATTATTTTATTTTTTGTTTTTGTCTTAAACAATTTGCAAGGCAATCTTGTGGAATAATGTCATCAACATTTTTGTTGATTTAATTATAAATGCATTATCTATTTCATGTCACAACATTTTCTTATTTTTGATTTAAAGAATTTATGTTCACTATTTACGATCACCATAATATAAATTATCATTGTAAAAAAAATTTAAAATTTTATATTTTTAATTTTAAATATATAGTTTGTGAAATTCTAGATATTATTTTAAATAAATAATTTGTTATATTTTAATAATATATATATAATTCACTTGTTCACCGCACTGATATACAAACTAATTGATATAACTCTAAAAGTTTTTTTTAATTATATATTTTATGTATTTACGTATTCTATATTCTAGTATTGAAGATGCCATTAATTAATCTTCTAAAAAGTTGAAAGAATAATGTTAAGAGAGAGATTAAATAATTAAATCACCTTTTCGAATTGCAGTCATTAGGATTTAACGAACCATTTTTCTTTGCAATATGTATTACAAAGAGCATTATATACAAAAAAAAAAAAAAAAAAATCCATCTGACAGGAGGACTCGCTTTCATATTATCTTTTAGTGCTTGGAATAGAGAGATTGGGCACTCCTGATTGATCATGCAGTTATGTCTAGTCAATGGTCCCCTATAAAGTTGTCTCAAAGAGATCCAGAGATATCAGATTTGTTCTTTGCCAATGATCATTTTATTTTGTAAAGCTGATATGAGTAATGCCTTCACGGTTTGCAAAGTGCTATCCAAGTTTTGTGAATGTTCTAACCATAAAGTTAGTGTGCCGAAGACCCAGGTCCTATTCTCTTCTAATACATATGCTTAGTTGGCAAATGAAATTGGTGACTTTTTGGGTTTCACCAAGGTTGAAAATTTGGGGATGTATTTAGGTAGCCCACTTCTCCACAAACGGGTAAGGTCTAACACTTTCCATTTTATTGTTGAGAAAGTTCTGAGAACGCTTAATAGTAGGATGCTAGGAAGCTATCCTTAGCAGGCCGAGTCACACTTGCTAGAGTGGTTTCGCTTGCAATCCCAAATTATTTCATGACCACAACCTTCCTTCTGGTTTCGACTTGTATTGAAATAGAAAAGCTTCACCGTTCTTTCATTTTGGGGTGGCGGGGGGTCAACAATGGAGACTAAACACCCAGCTTAGGTAAGTTGGGATCATTGCTGTAAAATGGTTTGGATAACAAAGGTTGTGTGATCAAAAAAAGTTAATTTTTTTTGTTAAAGCTTGGATTTTTATTATCACGAACAACGGGACTTTCTGTTAGAAAATCGAGTTTGAAAAATGAAGTGGAAAATAAATTTAGGGAAAAATAAAAGTTTTTAAAATAATTTCAGAAACAGAACTTGGTTTTGTTATCTAAAGTAATAAACACTTAACTAAAATTATACATTTTCGATTCGTCTAGTATGAACACTTCAACTGAGTAGTCTTCTTCGCTATCCTCAAGTTCATATCTACCGAACGTCGGTTTGCTTCGAATCAGAAAATTTCACAAAAATTACTAGTGGGGTAATTTTATAATTTCTCTAAACTTTTGTCCAAGTTGCAAATAAGAAAAATATCTATAGAAATTTTCTAAATTAATTTCTTCAGAGAATTTTCTCTCTACAACTTTCTTTTGAATTCAAGTGTGTGTAAATAATGACCCAAAGCTCTCTTTATAAAGGGAGAGTTTAGAGAGTTAAACTATGATTTAACTTAATCACTTTAATATTAAATTGATATAATATTTATCAAGACAAATACTAGATTAAATTTAATATTAAGTCTTATTTAAGTAATAGAATATTTATCTAGAAGATAAATATTACATTAAATTTAATATTATAAGATAATCACTTTAATATTAAATTAGTAAAATAATATTAAAATAAATATAATATTTAATATAATATTAAATCTACTAAAATAATATTATTTTTTGAATAGTTAATTTGAAATAAAATTCTCTAATAGAGTCTTAGAAAGAGTGTAATTCTTCCACTTCTCAACCACTGAAAACCCGCCGCCGCCAACCATTTCCGACCACCAGAATGCCGACGTCGTAGCCACTGACACCTTGAGCTAGTTTGATTTTTTCTAGTTCAATCTAGGTCAGTGACATACCGACTGATCATGTTAAACCACGAGTTGGACCGTCGGTCCGGTTCCACACACTAGGGTCAATAGTGGAGACTAAAAAGCCAGCTTAGGTAAGTAGGGATCATTGCTATAAACCCATTTCATTTGGATGGTTTGGATTACAAATGTTGTGTGATCAAAAAAAGACAATTTTTTTTGTTAAAGCTTGGTTTTTTTATTGTCACGAACAACGAGGCTTTCTGTTGGAAAATAGAGTTTGGAAAATGAAGTGGAAAATAAATTTAAGGAAAAACAAATGTTTTTAAAACAATTCTAGAAACAGAACTTGGTTGTGTTATCTAAAGTAATAAACACTTAACTTAAATTATAAACACTTAACTAAAATTGTACATTTTCAATCAGTAGTCTTCTTTGTTATCCTGAAGCTCATGTCTACCGAGTGTTGGCTCACTTCGAATCAGAAAATTGCACAAAAATTACTAGTGGGATAATTTTGTAATTTCTCTAAAATTTGGTAAAGTTGAAAATAAGAAAAATATCTGTAGAAATTTTCTAAATTAATTTCTTTAGAGAACTTTCTCTCTACAACTTTCTCTTGAATTCAAGTATGTGTAAATAATGACCCAAAACTCTCTTTATATAGGGAGAGTTTAAAGAGTTCAAATATGATTTAACTTAATCACTTTAATATTAAATTGATATAATATTCATCAAGATAAATACTAGATTAAATTTAATATTAAGTCTTATTTAATTAATAGAATATTTATCTATAATCACTTTAATATTAAATTAATAAAATACTATTAAAATAAATATAAAATTTAATATAATATTAAATCTGTTAAAATAATATTATTTTTCGAATAGTTAATTTGAAATAAAATTCTGATAGAGTCCTAGAAGGAGTGTAATTCTTCCACTTCTCAACCACTGAAAACCCGCCGCCGCCAACCATTTCCGACCACCAGAATGCCGACATCGTAGCCTCTGACACCTTGAGCTAGTTTGATTTTTGCTAGTTCAATCTAGGCCAGTGACATACCGACTGGTCATGTTAAACCACGAGTTGGACCGTCGGTCCGGTTCCACACACCAGGGTCAACAGTGGAGACTAAAAAGCCAGCTTAGGTAAGTAGGGAACATTGCTATAAACCCATTTCATTTGGATGGTTTGGATTACAAATGTTGTGTGGTCAAAAAAAGATATATTTTTTTTTTGTTAAAGCTTGGTTTTTTTTATTGTCACGAACAACGAGGCTTTCTGTTGGAAAATCGAGTTTGGAAAACGAAGTGGAAAATAAATTTAGGGAAAAACAAAAGTTTTTAAAACAATTCTAGAAACAGAACTTGATTGTGTTATCTAAAGTAATAAACACTTAACTAAAATTGTACCTTTTCAATCCATCTAGTATGAACACTTCGACTGAGTAGTCTTCTTTGTTATCCTGAAGCTCACGTCTACCGAGTGTTGGCTCACTTCGAATCAGAAAATTTCACAAAAATTACTAGTGGGATAATTTTGTCATTTCTCTAAAATTTTGGCAAAGTTGTAAATAAGAAAAATATCAGTAGAAATTTTCTAAATTAATTTCTTTAGAGAACTTTCTCTCTACAACTTTCTCTTGAATTCAAGTGTGTGTAAATAATGATCCAAAACTCTCTTTATATAGGGAGAGTTTAGAGAGTTCAAGTATGATTTAACTTAATCACTTTAATATTAAATTGATATAATATTCATCAAGATAAATACTAGATTAAATTTAATATTAAGTCTTATTTAATAGAATATTTATCTACAAGATAAATATTACATTAAATTTAATATTAAGATAATCACTTTAATATTAAATTAGTAAAATACTATTAAAATAAATATAAAATTTAATATAATATTAAATTTGTTAAAATAATATTATTTTTTGAATAGTTAATTTGAAATAAAAGTCTGATAGAGTCCTAGAAGGAGTGTAATTCTTCCACTTCTCAACCACTGAAGACCCGCTGCCGCCGACCATTTTCGACCACCAAAATGCCGACATCGTAGCTGTAACAGCTCGTTTTTAGTCAAATCAGAACAGTAGTTTCGGGACCACAAATCCAAAGTCAAAATATTTATTTTATTATTATTTTAATGTCTATGGAATAATAATATGATTGTGTGAAATTTTTGTTAAGAAATTTTAGCATTTGGTTGCTTAATTTGATAAAAAGGACTAAATCGCATAAAGTTCAAAAGTACTGTTCTATTAGCTAAAGGTATTCACTAGCTATAGAACCTTAAAGTTAAGGTTCTATTGTGGTAATTAGACCATTTTTTTAGTGAGTGAACATTTATGGGCATAGAATGGATGATTTAAATGGTTTTTTATTAAGGTTATATTTTTAATTTGGTAATTTAACTTAAAATAAATAAAACAAAACCAAATTAAAGCTCCATTGTCATCTTCATTAACCAAATAGTCAAGAAGAAGAAAACCATTTTGTTCATTTTAGGGGTCGATCACTTTGAAGCTTAATTGGTAAGTGATTTTGACTCGGTTTTTTAATGATTTCTATGTTTTTGAGGTCGTTGCAGCTTATTCTAGCTAGCCCAAAGACTAATTTGCAAAACTGTTAAAGATTTTAGATGTTTCCATTGATGAAATAGAATGTGTTTTGAAGTTTCTTGATAGATTATGAATGCTGTTAAAGTTTCTATGGTTTTTACAAGTTTTGTTAAGTGATTTTTAGTGAAAATGCAAAATAGGGATTAAATTCAGAAATGTTGAAACTTTGTGGTTAAAATGTGAAATAAATAAAAAATATGGGCTGCTAGGGCATAATAGTAATTCAGCTAGCATGGGTTTACTTTGAATTTCATTAAGTTGTGATTTTATGGAATAAGGACTAAATTGTAAAAGTGGTGAAACAATAGGGGCAAATGTGTAAATGTGCTTAAATGAGTATTTTGGATTAAATTGGATAGAGCGATTATTAAATGTTAATTTTGAATATATTTAGATCAAGAAAAGCAGAATTTGGATCTAGATCGGAAGAAAACTAAAGTTATCGACTAATTGACTTATTTCGTCGTTTCCACATCCGAGGTATGTTCGTATGTGGTAAATTTCATTATAAGTGTATTTTAAATGCTTTGATATTGTATAAGTTGTGAATACGAGACTTTGTATAAGTTCGACAATGACTCGATGGTAGTTCGACATTAGAAATCCCGGTTGAACCTTAGGAATAGTTTAGGATACTAGTGACATGTCATTAGAGGATACATTGAGTTGGCTTCGGGCCATGAGATTAGCACTTCAGGTGCGAGTTATACCGATTTAGCTTCGGGTCATGAATATCAGCTAATTTGGCTTCGGGTCATGAATATTGCCTGATCTGGCTTCGGGCCATGATATCAGTACTTTGGATATAACTTACCTTGATTTGGCTTCAGGCCATGGTATAGGTACTTAGTGTGCAACACTCCCGAGTGTCTGACTTCTATTCCAAATGGTTCAATGGGTAAACTGAATATGTGAATTGGTGAGAAATAGATAAGTAACGGTACAAGTATGTACTGAAACCTATGCGAGCATTGAATCAATGGAAGTTTTGAGTTCATGATCAAGTATGTGGTTAAGTTCATGTAAGCTTGGAATTAAATCATTGTTGCATATTATGTCATTTAATTAAAATTGATAAATGAATGGTGATATTTGCTTATTATTGTCATATGAGCTTACTAAGTTATATAGGTTACTTTGTTTAATTTTCTATGTTTTATAGTTTCTTTAACGCTAACTCGGACTTAGGGCTCGTCGGAGACATCATCACACTATCAAGATATCAATTTGGTACCTTTAAGCTTTTGTTTTGAGTATATGGCATGTATAGGGACTTTGGTCATGTTGGTTATGTTTTGGGTAATGATTTTGGTCATTTGAAATGACTTGTAAATGTATATGTTTTGGTTTGTATATAATAGCCATGAGAGTTGACTTATTTTGAGTTAATTTGTTTGTGATTATATGTATGTGCCTATAGTTTATGTTATGTAAATTGAGGTTGGTATTTGTGATGATTATTAATAGTTGGTATTATAGAAGTTGAATATTGATATTGGTGATGTTATTTGTTTCTGAATCGAGGTAAAGAATTCATGTTTTAAGTAGCCATAGTGATGATCTAAGTTTATGAGATTTTGGGTATGAATGGATTGGTCTATTTTGCAACTTATGTGTATTGATAAATGTGGTATAGAATATGCAAGAACTAGGTTTGAATTGGCTAGTTTAAATGCCTATTTATGCTATGTGATGGTGCAAATTGATGTGTTGTAGGTACATTCAAATTTGGGTGGCAAATTGGCTTGGTAAATAGCCTATTTTTGTCCATATGGGCAGAGACACGGGCGTGTGTCTCAGCCGTGTGTGACACACGGTCATGTTACATGACCATGTGTCCCCTGGTGTTGAAATAAAAATCAATTCGTATGCTCCACATGGCCTCACACACGAGAATGTGACTTGGCCGTGTGGCATAAGTCAGTATACCCTACAGGTTTGGCATGACCTAGCACACGGCTTGGCACACGGGCGTGTATGGCCATTTTTAGGGCACAGGGGCTAGCCACACGGGCGTGTGTGTTGGCCGTGTGACCTAAGTCAGAGTGTTACACGAGGTAGGACACGGGCTAGGACACGACCAATCTGCTCCCAATTCAGATGTCAACACGGCCTGTGACACGGACGTGTCTGTTGGCCGTGTAAGACACACGGTCGGGCCACACGGGCGTGTTTGTTGGCTGTGTGAAACACACGGCCGGGCCACACGAGCGTGTGTCACTTGTTTTAAGAAATATTTTCAAGGTTTCGTGAAAGTTTCTAAAGTTATCAGTTTAGTCCCAAACCACTTCCAAAGTATGTTTAGGGCCTCGTAAGCTCGTTATAAGGACATTATGCTTGAGTTTGATTAATGTTTTCTTAAATTGTGAAATTATATGTGAATTGAATGTTTATATGTGATGTAAGTCTAGTAATGCTCTGTAACCTTATTCTAGTGTTGAATACGGGTGAGGGGTGTTACAATAGTCGTCGACTCCCTAAACTAGTTTAATTTATGCTAGTTCGGTCTAGGCCAGTGACATACCGACCGATAACATTAAGCCACCAATTGGATCGTCCGTCCGGTTCCACACACCAGGGTCAACAATGGAGACTAAAAAGCTAGCTTAGGTAAGTTGGGATCATTGCTGTAAACCCATTTCTTTTGGATGGTTTGGATTACAAAGGTTATGTGATAAAAAAAAAAGATATTTTTTTTGTAAAAGCTTGGTTTTTTTATTATCACAAATAGCGGGTCTTTCTGTTGGAAAATTGAGTCTAGAAAACGGAGTGAAAAATAAATTTAAGGAAAAACAAAAGTTTTTAAAAAAATTTCATAAATAGATCTTGGTTGTGTTATCTAAAGTAATAAACACTTAACTAAAATTGTACCTTTTCGATTCATCTAGTCTGAACACTTCGACTGAGTAGTCTTCTTTACTATCTTGAAGGTCAAGTCTACCAAGTGTTGGCTCACTTCGAATCAGAAAGTTTCACAAAAATAACTAGTGGGGTAATTTTGTAATTTCTCTAAATTTTTGGCCAAGTTGTAACTAAGAACAGTATCTCTTGAAATTTTCTAAATTAATTTCTTCAGAAAAGTTTCTCTCTACAACTTTCTCTTGAATTCAAGTGTGTGTAAATAATGACCCAAAGTTCTCTTTATCTAGGGAGATTTTAGAGAGTTCAACTATTTTAGAGAGTTCAACTATGATTTAACTTAATCACTTTAATATTAAATTGATATAATATTTCTCAAGATAAATATTAGATTAAATTTAATATTAAGTCTTATTTAATTAATAGAACATTTATCAACAAGATAAATATTACATTAAATTTCATATTAAAATAATCACTTTAATATAAAAATAGTAAAATACTATTAAGATAAATATTTAACTTAATTTAATATTAAATCTATTAAAATAATATTATTTTTTGAATAGTTAATTTGAAATAAAATTCTCTGATAAAGACCTAGGGGGAGTGTAATTCTTCCACTGCTCAACCATTCAAGACCCGCTGTCGCAGACCATTTTCGACTACCAGAATTTCGTCGTCGTAGCTGCCGACACCCTGAGCTAGTTTGATTTATGCTAGCTCGGTTTAGGCTAGTGACATACCGACCGATCATGTGAGTTCGACCGTCGGTCCGGTTTCACATCCCAGGGTCAACAATGGAGACTAAAAAGCCAGCTTAAGTAAGCTGAGATCATTCCTGTAAACCCATTTCATTTGGATGGTTTGGATCACAAAGGTTGTGTGATCAAAAAGGGATAATTTTTTTTTGTAAAAGCTTGGTTTTTTTTATTATCACGAACAACGAGGCTTTCTGTTGGAAAATCCAGTTTGGAAAACGTAGTGGAAAATAATTTTAGGAAAAAATAAAAGTCTTTAAAACAATTTCAAAAACAGAACTTGGTTTTGTTATCTAAAGTAATAAACATTTAACTAAAATTGTACCTTTTCGATTCTTATAGTATGAACACTTCGACTGAGTAGTCTTCTTCGCTATTCTCAAGCTCACGTCTATCGAGTGTTGGCTCGATTTGAATCAGAAAATTTCACAAAAATTACTAATGGGGTAATTTTTTAATTTTTCTAAACATTTGGCCAAGTTGTAAATAAGAAAAATATCTGTAGAAATTTTCTAAATTAATTTCTTCAGAAAACTTTCTCTCTACAACTTTCTCTTGAATTCAAGTGTGTGTAAATATTGAACCAAAGCTATCTTTATATAGGGAGAGTTTAGAGAGTTCAACTATGATTTAACTTAATTACTTTAATATTAATCTAATATAATATTTATCAAGATAAATACTAGATTAAATTTAATATTAAGTATTATTTAATTAATGTCATATTTATCTAAAAGATAAATATGACATTAAATTTAATATTAAGATAATCACTTTAATATAAAGTTAGTAAAATACAATTAAGATAAATATTTAATTTAATATTAAATCTATTAAAATAATATTATTTTTTGAATAGTTAATTTGAAATAAAATTCTCTGATAGAGTCCTCGAATGAGTGTAACTCTTCCACTACTCAGCCATTGGAGACCAGCCGCCACTGACCATTTTCGACCACCAGAATGCGAACGTCATAGCCGCCGACACCCTGAGCTAGTTTGATTTATATTAGTTCGGTCTAAGCCAGTGACATACCGACCGATCAGGTTAAGCCACTAGTTGGACCGTCGGTCCGGTTTCACATACCAGGGTCAACAACGGAGACTAAAAAACCAACTTAGGTAAGTTGGGATCATTGCTGTAAACCCATTTCATTTGGATGGTTTGGATCACAAAGGTTATTTGATCAAAAAAAGATAATTTTTTTTATTAAAGCTTGGTGTTTTTATTATCACGAACAACAAGGATTTCTATTGGAAAATCAGGTTTGGAAAACGAATTGGAAAATAAATTTAGGTAAAAACTTTTGTTTTTACAACAATTCAAGAAACGTAATTTGTTTGTGTTATCTAAAGTAATAAACACTTAAATAAAATTGTACCTTTTCGATTTGTCTAGTATGAACACTTTGACTGAGTCGTCTTCTTTGCTATCATCAAGCTCACGTCTACTGAGTGTTGGCTCGTTTCGAATCAGAAAATTTCACAAAAATTACTAGTAGGGTAATTTTGTAATTTCTCTAAACTTTTGGCCAAGTTGTAAGTAAGGAAAATATTTGTACAAATTTTCTAAATTAATTTCTTTAAAGAATTTTCTCTCTAAAACTTTCACTTGAATTCAAGTGTATGTAAATAATAACCCAAAGCTCTCTTTATATAGGGAGAATTTAGAGAGTTTAACTATAATTTAACATAATCACTTTTGTCGAGGCAATTTTTAAATCGAGTTTTGGAAAATGGGAATTGACTATAAGAAAAAACAAAAACGGGAGTCGCTACCAATCTTTTTAGGTGTAATTGAATCACCTTATAAATTGTTTTGTTTTAAAACATTAATTTCGGTCTACGAAAGTCGAGAACACGGATTCGGGAGTCAGTTACGTACGAGGAAGGGTTAGCACCCTCGTACCGCCCAAAAATTGGTACCTAATTGATTATCAAAATGTCTTTAATGTCGGAGATTTGAAAATTTTAAGATACAATCCTCTTTTAATATTTTTAATTTTAAAAAATTATGGATCACTTTTATCAAATGGATCAAAATATTACATCCAATAAGTTGGGACACAATATTTTTAAGATATTTGACACTAAGTTAGCCTTTTTGAAATTCCCTATCTCGAAACAACGAAATGCTATATCCAGTAAGTTAGGACATAACACCTTAAAATTCCGAGACAGTTGCTTGCACTTTGAAAACCTTAAAAACCTAGAAGGGTGCTTGACCATACGAACTCAACGAAAAAAATTGCAACCCAGTAAGTTAGGGCACTACTTTTCTCGAAGCTTCCAAACACCAAGCATTGCCTTTTATTTTTTTTGAAAACTTTGGAATCTTGTTTTTTAATAATTCATGAGGATGACATATCATTATAAAATAACATACAAGATAACATATTATCATAATAGGTGAGTAAAAGCATGGATTTAAACAAATTTTAAACAATGGACATAGCAAATTTAAAACATGTAAAACATTCTTACAAAATAATATACGACATACATTAAAAATGAATAAGTAAGCATATAAACTTATAAGGTATAACTCTATATACATTTTAATAAATAAAAAAAACGATGCATAGCATACAATTTAACATAAACATGCCTAAAATAACATGTCAATTCTAAAATACAACTTTTAACAATAATTATAAAATAACATTATAAATAATATGTAAGATTTAATCAACTAAACAATATCAAAATAAGAGAAATACAAAGATAAATAAGTAAAAAAATAAAAAAATAGAAATAAGACATTTAAAAGTATAATATAAAAATGATAAAAGAGAACCCCCTTGTTTAAATAATGATACCTACATATAAGCTATATTATAAAGTATAATAACTATATATAAAAATGTATTAAGAATTAATATTACATTTATTTATAAAATTTTAAAGATGTATATAACTAATAAAATAAAATAATATATACTTTATAATAAAATAAAGGTAATGTAAAGAAATATAATATAATATATAGTGTATAATATAATTTGCAAATAAAAGTATATAATTATATAATATAACAACATAATATAATGTATATAATATAATATATATAAAAAAGAAAAATATCATGATATATAGCAAAATATAATATGAAATAAAAATATATAAATAGAATATGATGAAATATAATATGATAAGGGATATAATAATAATATAATAAGTATTTTTCATATAAAAATATAGTAAAATAAATAGTCTATAATATAAAATATATAATACAAATATATTTTAAAAATGTATAATAATAATCTAATAAATAATATATACTACTTTATGTAATCTATATTAAAAATATATAAAGTATTTAATATAGAAAGGCTTAAAGTTGAATTTAATTAAAATCTGGGGTTAATTTGCAAACTAATAAAAAATTTTGGACTTAATTAAAACACAAACTAAAAGTCGGGGAACTCATTGGGTAATTAAACCCTAATCTCAAAACGACGTCGTTTCCTTGGAATTAATTTTTAGAAGGGCGCTAGGATTTAATTGGAATAAATACAAAAGATTGGGGCTAAATTTAAATAAAAATAAAATGAAATTAAAAATATCTAAAATACAAAAAGGTCGATTGGGCAATTAATCCTTTTATCAAAAATACGCAGATCCTCCCCGAGTAAACGAGACAACGCGTGGATCCTAATGCTTCGAAACGATGTCGTTTTTAGGGTTATTGAATTAAGCTAAAACGGTGCCGTTTCACCGATGTTATAAAAGTAAAAAAAACCTTTAAACCTTCATTTTAAACACTCAGCAAAAAAAAAAAAGAGAGAGAACGTTCTCAAATTCTCTCAGAACTCTGGCCAGTGGCTGTCTTGGCTCGTCCCAGAGCACCACCACCTTCGGCCGCACGCGCTTCACGCGCCACCGTCTGGGCCACCGTATACGGCGGCCAGAAATCGAAACGTCTTGTTTTCACAAAGAGATTTCAACGGTAAACTCTATACCGCTCTGTTTTAATGATACTTGCATGTTATTTAGAGAAGAATAAAAAAAGGATATATCACCTGTTTCTTGATAAAATCGGTCTGCTTTTATTATATATGTGTCTTCTTGTATTAAAAAAACGTACTTTTTTTACAGTTACATAAAAGGGTTTTTATAGCCCTCTGCAGATTATTGTATTTTGAGGAAAGAAATCCTTAATTTCTTTCCATATTTGTTTAATCCGCATGCTGTGTTCTTTCTTTCCATATTTATTCCTCGTCGGTCGCGATTTCTTTCCCTTGTTTACAGGTGAGTGCAAGGATCTCGGTGACGAGATAAGGCTGAGGTGTGGCACGCTGATGAAGGCGATAATCTTGGCGATGGTCGTGCTAGTCGTGACGTGATTCGGGGCCAGACAAAGGGACGACTGGTGATCAGGGCATTGACGGGCATTGAAGGCCCTTGAGACAACGCATTGAATGGTGGCCTCGATTTGAGGTTTAGACGGACGCTTCCCAAAACTTCCAGAAAACGTTGCGGCACTAGGAGGGAAAGGAAGAAACCCTAGGGTCTGAGTTAGGGTCCGTGTGTTTGGGGCTTTTTGGGCCTGCTAAAATTTTGGGCCATGGGTTGTGGTGTATTGGTATTCTGTTTAGGTCAAGGGCGTAAATGGTTCTGCTGGGTAGTAACAGGGTACACGGGTAATGGGTCTAAGGTATTTGATTTTGGGCCTACTGTTTGGGCTTTGTAACCTTGACTTGGACTGTTTAATAAATATATATTTATTTATTTATCTATTTTATTTGGTTTTAAGGCCCGGTTAAATTTGGGCTATTACAGCTGCCCCTCTTTGCTCATTACTGTATAACGGGAATCGAGCAAAGACTCATAGAAAGACCAAATTTGACCGGTCTTATCCAATCATGGTTATCAATCTGCTCAATGTAAACTCAAAATTGTCATGTTGATATCTTTGATCTGCTCTCCGCCGAACACAGAGACGCCAAATATGCTTCTTCGATTTGTTCCCTGACCATACAGAGATGCCAAATCATCTTAGATTTGCTTTGTCATAAGCACGCGAAAGCCAAATCAGCTATGTCTTTGATTTGCTCCTTGTAAGCGCAAAGATACCAAATCATCCTAGATCTTTTTGAGAACATCTGAGAGTCAAATCTGCTATGTCCTCAATTTGTTCCTTGTAAACACAAGAATGCCAAATCATCTTGGATCTACTTCAGTATAAACATCTGAAGATTAGATCTGCTATGTGTCTGCTCTCCGTCGAACATGGAGACGCCAAACTTCGATTTGTTCTCTGACAATACAAAGATGCCAAATCATCTTAGATTTGCTTCAACGTTAAACACGTGAACACCAAATCAGCTATGTCTTCGATTTGTTCCTTGTAAGCACAAGGATGCCAAACCATCTTGGATTTATTTTAGAACATCTGAGAGTCAAATCTGCTATGTTCTCGATTTGTTCCTTGTAAACACAAGAATGCCAAATCATCTTAGACCCACTTTAGTATAAACATCTGAAGGTTAGATTTGCTATGTGTCTGCCCTCCATCGAACATAGAGACGCCAAAATTTGATTTGTCCTCTGACAATACAGAGATGCCAAATCATCTTAGACTTGCTTCAACGTAAACACGTGAAATCCAAATCAGCTATGTCTTCGATTTGTTCCTTGTAAGCATAAGGATGCCAAACCATCTTGGATTTATTTGAGAACATCTGAGAGTCAAATCTGCTATGTCCTCGATTTGTTCCTTGTAAACACAAGAATGCCAAATCATCTTGGATCCACTTCAGTATAAACATCTGAAGGCTAGATCTGCTATATGTCTGCCCTCCATCGAACATGGATACGCCAAACTTCGATTTGTCCTCTGACAATACAGAGATGCCAAATCATCTTAGACTTGCTTCAATGTAAACACGTGAAAGCCAAATCAGCTATGTCTTCAATTTGTTCCTTGTAAGCACAAGGATGCCAGACCGTCTTGGATCTATTTGAGAACATCTGATAGTCAAATCTGCTATGTCCTCGATTTGCTCCTTGTAAACACAAGAATGCCAAATCATCTTGGATCTACTTCAGTATAAACATCTGAAGGTTAGATCTGCTATGTGTCTACCCTCCGTCGAACATGGAGACGCCAAACTTCAATTTGTCCTCTGACAATACAGAGATGCCAAATCATCTTTGACTTGCTTCAACGTAAACAAGTGAAGGCCAAATCAGCTATGTCTTCAATTTGTTCCTTGTAAGCACAAGGATGCCAAATCATCTTGGATCTAGTCAGTATAAACGTCTGAAGGTTAGATCTGCTATGCTGCGGCCTATTACCCTACTGCTCAAGGGATTAAGGCGTGCCATCTTTGATAACCTGTAGAATGATTATGCCTGATAATTAGGATGCTATGATCGAAATAAGTCGAATGTTCTTAATTAAACATGGTATGATGCAAAAATGTTATGAATATGACCTTATCCTAGACGTCATCACTCATTCCTTCAAAGTATTACTCTTGCTCAGCCTGTCCACTGAGGACGTCTGCAAAATAATCTTCCCTAGAATTGAATCGTTGGTTTTGTCCATTTTCCTTTTGGACTGGAAGAAAGAAATTCCTCGAGTTCCTTCGTTACTTACTTATGTGAATTTCTTGAACAATTGTCCTATTTTAGTTTCTTGCATTATCTAGAAATTTCCAAAGTAATGCACAAAACTTCGTTTGTGAAGATATTTTAGTTCATCTATCATTATTTCAATGCAACATACTTAAAGAATGATGGAAAATGAATAAATCTCTAAGAATAATTGGATTTGAATGAATTGTGAAAAATACAAAGGAGATAAATCTGATAGCATATCTTGGAAAAAAAATAGAATCTAAAGATAGCAAACAGGATAAAAGTTAGATGCTCCAGATATCGCCGCTTGAGGGTCTATACACCAGCTCCATGAAATCTTTCTTGAGTTCGACATGTGTTTAAAAGATCTAAAGTACTTTGTTTATGCCCCAATATGTGACGTGTTTCTCTTTTTGATGGAGTCAGATATAGCAAGATTGCTGTATGCCCTTCAAAATTTGAGCTACCCTTTCGGGTTTTCAACTCAGAATCCCTTTGGTCACAAAGCGCCCTTTGCTGGTTTTCACTTTGGCCTCTCAATTTTTCTCCTCTTTTTTTTTTGGTGAAAATTCAAGGCACCCTTTGCGGGTTTTCACCTTGGATTCTCCTCTCTTTTAGACAAAGTATTTTTTGACTAAGTCTGAATTCACTAGATTGGGTAAAATCTTCCCATCCATTTCTGTCAAAATTAATGCTCCTCCAGAGAAAGCCTTCTTCACGACGTATGGCCTCTCCCAATTTGGCATCCATTTTCCTCTAAAGTCCTTCTGAATGGGAAGGATCTTTTTTAACACGAGGTCCCCCTCATAGAATTCCCTTGGATGAACCTTTTTTATCATAAGCTCGCATCATACGCTTCTGATACATCTGACCATGTCGGATGGCTCTCAGCCTCTTTTCCTCAATCAAGTTTAACTGGTCATATCGGGATTGAACCCATTCAGCTTCATCTAACTTTATCTCCGTCAAAATTCGAAGGGAAGGTATTTCTACTTCAATAGGTAGCACTGCTTCCATCCCATAAACTAACGAGAATGGGGTTGCCCCAGTAGAGGTTCTGACAGATGTTCGATAAGCCATGAGTGAAAACGGTAGCTTCTCATGCCAATCTCTATAAGTCTCAGTCATCTTTCCAACTATTTTCTTAATGTTCTTGTTGGTGGCCTCCACTACCCCATTCATTTTTAGACGATAGGGAGAAGAATTATGATGCTTGATCTTGAACTGGTCACAAACCTCTGCTATCGTTTTGTTGTTCAAATTCAATGCATTGTTGGATATGATCTTCTCAGGCATTCCATACCGATAAATGATCTCCTTCTTCAAAAATTGACTTACAGCTGACTTAGTAACATTCGCATAAGAAGCGGCCTCTACCCATTTTGTAAAGTAGTCAATTACCACGAAGATAAACCGATGTCTATTCGAAGCTTTCGATGATATTAGTCCAATGACATCCATGCCCCACATGGAGAAGGGCCATGGATAAGTCATAACATGTAAAGGTGAATGTGGTACATAAATTTTGTCCCCCATAAATCTTACACTTATGGCATTTCTTGGCATAGTTGATACAGTCCCCTTCCATAGTGGCCCAATAATAGCCAAACCTCATGATTTGCCTTGCCATCGTGAACCCATTTGCATGAGTCCCACATACACCTTCATGAACTTCTTCTAAAATTAGCTTAGCTTCCACAGCATCGACACATCTCAAAAGTACTTGGTCTTTCCTTCTCTTATACAGGATATCCCCGTCCAAGACGTAGTCACAAGCTATCCTTCTCAAAGTTCGTTTGTTATTTTTGGTTGCCTATTCCGGATATATACGATCTCTTACATATCGCAATATATCCTGATACCAAGGGTTATCATCCTTTTCTTCCTCTTCAATGTTACCACAGCTAGCTGGAGCCTCATAGACATTCATTTGAAGTGGTCTCACCTCTTCCTCTTTATTTGCCTTAATCATTGAGGCCAAGGTTGCTAAAGCATCTGCCATCTGATTTTCATCTCGTGGGAGATAATTGAAGGTGATGTCGTCAAACTCCTCAAGTAACCCCAAGACTACCATTCGATAATTGATCAATTTAGGGTCCCTTGTCTCCCATTCACCTCTAAGCTGATAAATTACCAACGCAGAATCTCCATATACTTCTAGGGTTTTTATACCTTGCTCGATGGCTGCTTGAAGTCCCATGATGCATACTTCATACTCAGCCATATTATTCGTGCAATAAAAGTCCAACTTGCACGTGAATGGGTAATGATCGCCTTTGGGAGATACCAAGACTGCCCCAATTCCATTTCCAACAGCATTAGAAGCCCCATCAAAATTGAGCCTCCATGGAGAATCTTCGGTCATCGCTATACACATTAACTCCTCATTTGGAAAGTCAAAGTTCAATGGCTCATAATCCTCTAGAGCTCTACTGGCCAAGAAATCAGCTACCGCACTTCCTTTTATAGCCTTCTGACTTACGTAAACTATATCAAACTCTGAAAGTAAAATTTGCCATCTCGCCATTCTCCCATTTAGAGCCGTTGACTCCATCATGTATTTCAATGGATCTAGCTTTGAAATGAGCCAAGTGGTATGGTATAACATGTACTGTCTTAATCTCTGAGTCGTCCAAATCAGCGCACAACATAACTTTTCAATTGGTGAATATCTCATTTCACAGTCAGTGAATTTTTTACTGAGATAATAAATTGCCTTCTCCTTTTTCCCCATTCGTCATGCTGACCAAGCACACATCCCATAGAATTACTGAACACTGACAAATACAGTATTAAAGGTTTATCCGGGCGAGGTGGAGATAATACCGAAGCATTCAACAAATGCTGCTTGACCTTTTCAAAAGCATTCTGGCATTCCTCATCCCAAGTACCTTGATTGTGCTTTCAAAGGAGGCGAAAGATAGGATCGCATTTCTCGGTCAATTGTGAAATGAACCGAGCAATGTAATTTAACCTTCCTAGGAATCCTCGAACTTCCTTCTGAGTACGTGGTGGAGGTAACTCTCGTATGGCTCTGACCTTGTCTGAGTCGACTTCAATTCCCTTTTCACTGACTACGAAGCCTAATAACTTTCCCGATCTGGCTCCAAAGGTACACTTTGCTGGATTGAGCTTCAACTGAAATCTTCTCAACCTCAAGAACAGTCTTCTTAAGACCTCAATATGCTCTTTTTCTATATACGACTTGGGAATCATATGATCAACATATACCTCAATATCCTTCTGCATCATATCATGAAACAAATTCACCATGGCTCGCTGGTATGTTGCCCCTGCGTTCTTCAGTCCAAACGGCATTACTTTATAACAAAAGGTGCCCCACAAGGTTATGAAGGTAGTTTTATCCATGTCCTCTGGATGCATCTTTATCTGATTGTATCCTGAGAAGCCATCCATGAAGGAAAATAACGAATATCCTATTGTGTTGTCTACTAAAGTATCAATGTGTGGCAAAGGAAAATTATCCTTTGGGCTTGCTTTGTTCAGATCTCTATAATCAACGCACATTCGTACCTTCCCATCCTTCTTAGGAACAGGCACAATGTTAGCTACCCATTCAGAGTACTTCACTTCTTGCAAGAATCCTGCATCAAACTGCTTCTTGACTTCATCCTTTATTTTCAAAACAATATCTGGCCTCATTTTTCGTAACTTCTGTTGGACTGGCTTACAATCTTGTCTTATCAGAAGACGATGTACTACAATGTCAGTATTCAATCCGGGCATATCCTAATATGACCAGGCGAAGATATCTTTGAACTCTCGAAGTAACTCAACCAGACCATGCCTTGTGTCCTTGGTAGTCAGTGTTCCAATTTTCAACTCCTTCCCTTCCTCTAGGGCTATATTCTCTATTACCTATTTCTCATGTGGCATGATTTGTTTCTCCTCCTATTTTACCATTCTTAACAGATCGAGAGATACGTCACAATCTTGAACATCTTCAAAATCCTGAGGTTCCTCTAAACACATGTCTTGCTCGCAAGAGAGATCGAGAGCAGCGATGTCGTGCTCATATCATTGATATTTAGGGACCTGTGGGGGTATGAAAGAATATACAAAGAATGAATGAATCTAAGAATGATTGTTTATGTGCTATGAATAAAAGAATAAGAATTGCCAAAATTTAAAGGAATATTGGTTGATAAAAAGTGAAACAATACTCGTTTAAATTGATAAAAGTTATGTTTTATTTAAATAATAATAGATGAACATAAGCCTATTTTCACAAATGTAATCTTACTACTCCTAGGCCTTAGAGTAATAGACATGTTTCGAGAATTACTCTGAAAAATTCTAAAAGACTACAGGAAGGTCCTCCGCAGTCGAATTGTTCAGAGAGCTCCTCGGTTCGTAAGGGCGAATGCCCTCAAGGTTTTCTTACTCCGATCTCTCATTATGTACGACGTTGATCTGATGACTTTCTTCCATCAATAATCCTCCTGACTTAAAGGATTTGGATATCGGTGGGAATATCATCGGTTCCCACTCCACTTTTCCTCCATTTAAACGCGCCTTCCTTCTTGCTTGGCGCTTCTCAATCTCTTGTCTCTTTTGCTTATGGTCTGGCCTAAAGCCCAAACCAAAGCAATCCTTCTTCTCCATCAGTTTTGGGATTTGAATCCCTCCTTGCAACTGTCTTCCTAGTCCTTTTCCTGGTGATGCTCCCCTCCCCATCATCATTTGCAGGGCCATCCTTGTGGCTCCAGACATTTTGGGTACTAGCACCTCACTTCCTTCCAGAATGAAGGTTATGTTAATAATTTCTAAAGAGCGGAAAGAACACTCAATAGCCTCTTTGACTGGTCTCGACATAAAGGGCCTTGCTAGTGACTGTTGCTATAATGTCCTCCTCTGTATTGATGGTTATTAACTGTCCATCTGTCACTAATTTCAATTTCTGGTGCAATGAGGAAGGCACCGCTCCTGCCGAGTGTATCCATGGTCTCCCCAATAAGCAATTATAGGAGGGTTTGATATCCATTACCAAGAAATTAACTTCGTACGTATTTGGCCCAATTTCCAAAGGGATATCAAATCGTCCCATCACTTTCCTTTCAATTCCATCGAAGGCTCTTACCACATTGTGACATGTTTTCATATGCGAACTGTCAATGGGCAACCTGTTCAAAGTGGATAATGGAAGGACGTTCAAAGCAGACCCGTTATCAATGAGTACACTTGAAAGCGTGTATCCTTTGCACCGAGTAGTGATGTGTAAGGCTTTGATTGACCCTATGCCCCTAGATGGAATTTCATCATCATTGAAGTAGATGAAATTGTCAGCACTAATGTTATTTACCAACCGATCCGACTTGTTAACAGATATGTCGTGGGTGACATATGTTTCGTTAAGTACTTTCAACAATGTATCCCGATGCACCTCAGAACTCAGAAGTAGGGCTAATAATGATATACGCGCTGGCTACTTACGCAACTGCTCGACCACACTATATTCACTATGCTTAAGGAACTTCAGAAATTCCTTAGCCTCCTTCTCTCTTACCGGTTCATTGATGGGTACTTCAGTCTCTTTCTTCTTCTCGACATCAACATCCTTTATTTTTGTGGGCTCTATTCTAAAACCCCTTTATTATAATGCTTTCCACTTCTTGTATAGGAACCTTCATTCTGCACATCCTTAGATGCACTGGCAATACTCTCCTCCTTGGGTACTGTTACACTGCAATCATAACTCCATGGCACTCTCTTGTCATTTTTGTAAGGGAAAGGAGTGGGTTTATGGATGACAACTTTGGGCCTGTTTTGTGCCCCTACTTCATTATTCCCTAGCAAGGAAATAATAATTCTTGGCCGGTTGGTTCTTTATTGTTCATCTCCCAATGTACTTATTTCTCTTTTATAAGAGCTACCTTCAAAAACTTGTAGCTCTTTATTATCTATAAAGCCTTGCACCAAGGCTCTAAATTCTTCACAATTTCGAGTCTCATGACCCTCTTTTCCATGGAACTCACAGTAGTTCCCCATTTCTTCTCTTTCTTTCTCAGAGGTTATCATCCCTCTCTTCACCATCTCTTTCCAAATTACCCTCAAAGGCATTCTCACCTCAGCAACATTTTCCTTGATTATCCATTCCCTATTTTCATCAATGGCATTCACTCCTTGATTGTCATGGTTTGGCAAAGGGTTCTCAGTATTTGGGGTACTATCAAATTTTAATACCCCATTTTTTATCAACCTCTCTATGGCTTTCTTGAATCCGGTACAATTCTCAATTGAGTGCCCTGATATTCCAGCATTGTACTCGCATCTGGCATTTGCATCATACCATTTAGGATACGGAGGCTGCAATGGTTTCAAGTGGAAAAGGGCTATAGCATGTACATCATATAAGCTTTGATAAAGCTCACGATACGTCACAGATATAGGCGTAAATTGCATCCTCTCATGCCTGATGCCAGATTCCTGCCTTTGAGAGCCTTGTTGCCCAACTGTGGCTACTTTGGGTTGACTAACCATGACTGCTTTCGAGTTGGAGCTACTTGTATTGTTTACCTCATTGTCTTTCCTTCTTGGGGCCGATCTTTTGGCTACTTCCCCCTCAATTTGCCACCCCTTATGGCATTCTCTATCATTTCTCCTGCCATAACTATGTCTGCAAAACTTTTGGTAGTGCTTCCAATCATGTGAGTGATGAATGGAGGCTTCAGAGTATTGATGAACAACATGGTAGTTTCTTTCTCTAATAGTGGTGGTTGAACCTGCATTGCCACCTCCCTCCAATGTTGTGCGTAGCTTCTTCTCTATATTTTGAAGCATGATCCTGTCTGGTGTCATGTTAGTCACATGATTGTATTGCTGCATGAAGGCTTGCGCAAGATCCCTCTATGAATTTATTCTAGCCTGGCTCAACTGATTGTACCACCTGACTGCCGCTCCCACTAAACTATCTTGAAAATAATGAATCAATAGCTGATCATTGTTTACGTACCCGGTCATCCTTCTACAGAACATTGTGATGTGGGCCTCCGGGCAAGTAGTCCCATTGTATTTTTCAAACTCTGGCATCTTAAATTTGTGAGGAAGCACTAAGTTGGGACCAAACATAAGTCTTTGGCATCAATCCCATGATGATTGCCAGCGCCTTCCAAAACCTTAAACTTCTCCTCCAACCACCTGCAACGATCCTCCAATTATTTTGAGGATTCAGTTGCCATTTTTTCTCTCTCTATCATATCCAGGTCAGGAATGATAGTTTTGACTGGGCTATCACCCAAATTATTTCTCGATCCAGATAGGAAATTCACGGGGATTCCAGCATCAACCGGCCTATGTTGAGGCCTTACCGTGACAGATGGCCTTCTAGGAGGTGCCTCGGGTTGCAGTGGCACATGAGGCAGAGTAAAACCCAAAAGATGATCCTCACCCTCCTTACCAATGATAGCCATGGGGGCCTTCCCTTTATCAGTGGCCCTTAGAAGCTGGGCTATTTCAGCCATCATATTCCTCTGAGCCTCTAGCATTTGCTCCCTTATGTTATTCTGCATCTTAGCCAACTGCTCTTGTAATTGGTCTTGTATATCCTTTTGCATTTGCTCGAACCTTTGATCCATACTCTTAGTTTTAGTGCGGGTACCGTAAGGATATGTGATTTCCAGATTTTCTTTTCTACCTTTCTAGAAGTAAACTTTAACTAATTAGGGTCTTTCTATAACCTTGAATGCCTATGATGTGATGTAATACGAATGCATGAATGCAAAAAGGCATCGATCTTGGTTCAATCTCATTTAGAAAACTTTATTTAGAAAAAGAATATCTTTACATATAAATGGATTACATATACGCCTTTGCCATAATGCCCAAAGTTCTAACTTTATCTAATAAAAGGGCTAGCTCTTGACCTTTATCAGATGCTGACTCATACATCATACTCAACACATCAGCTCGTATTGCTAAGTCTCGAACATATTTAGCAATCTCTCGGATCTGGGCTATAGCTTCGCCAATAATGTAATCCCTATCCATGACTTGACCTTTAACTTGATGGAGTTCTCCTTTTATATAATCTTTTTGCGCCTCGAGTTTCTCAATTCGAAGTTTACTATCATGCAATGCCACTTCCAAATCTTCAACCTTACTTTTTAGCTCCTCTAACTCGACCGTACGATCATAGTTTCAGTGCCAACGAAGGGATTTTCCAAGCTCATTTACTTTAGTCTTCAACCCTTTATTCTCTTTCTCTAATGCCAAATTTTGCGATTGCATTTCTTGGAACTTCCTCTCCCAATACTCGGCTCTAGCCTTTTCCTCTTGAACTCCTTTCTGCCACTGTTCTGAAGACTTTCCTAACCCCACTCGCTGTAAAGATACTTGTGCTTTCTTATACTCCTCTTTTAAATCATCTCGGTCTTCCTCCACCTTCCTCTTTTCCTTCCTAACTTTTTTAACCTCCTTCTTTTGCAGGTCAACATCTAGACTCAGGTACATATTCTCCTCCTCAAGCTTTTCTATCCTCTTTTTTAGTTCTAAATTCTTTCTCTTAAATTTTTACTTTATGATATCAAGCTCCGATGGTATCGCTTGCAAGTATTCCTCTATTGGTCGAGTTTCCTCTATTTTTGTCATAGGGACATTATCATTAATCCTTCGATTCCTCCACTCAACATATTCCAGGGTCGTAACAGGACCAATGGCTACTCCCTTCAACTGACAAGTCTTGTTCCAAGCGCTAGAAACCTCGCTAACCTTCCTCTTGTAATCGGCTCCTCTGTATACAAACTCACTTTGAGCCAACCCATGAGTCACTGGTACAAACTGTCTCAATCCATGCTGCCTCAATACGAGCAAAGGGGCATATCCAATGGCACCCCAAATTCCTAACAGGGGAACCCAATCAAAGCTACCGCATCGATAAAGTATCTCTCCAGGAACCATCTATAGAGCTCTCCACTCAACATCCCCCAACTAAAGATTTCAAAGTAACGCTATCCAATTTTCTTCTAGCACATCCACTTTCCTAGATGATGCTACTATATTTTTCAACGGGGAGTAGTTCTCGAAAAAAACCCGACAAATAATCCCATCGATCAATCGGAAGTGACTGTAGAACCAAGCCATGAGTAATTGAGCACACCCTATAAACCTGCCTGCACCAGCCTTCCTACACGCACCTAAGGACCTGAATGCCTCTGCCAAAATCGCAGGAGCGGAAGTGACCCTTTTACTGAGTCAATGAAAAAGATCTGTGGTCGCCTTGTCCACATATCCCAAAGCCCTAGGGAAAACTATCAATCCATACAAACTTAAGGCAAAAATGTCTACTTTCTTTGTCTCATCGGGGTGTGTCAAAATTAAATCTTTCAAAGCATCCCACGAAAAGCACTTGCACTCACCCTTTTCTTTAATTCTGGCTGTGATCCACTGCTCGCTCATCCCCGTAATGGTTATTAATTTCTTCCAAAAGGTAGGGACACAAGCAGCTCGAGAATAGATCCTGTCACTCTGAAACCTGAGACAACGAAGTAAGGCAGTGTACTCCTCTACGGTAGGTACCAAGTCTACTTCCCCAAAAGTGAAACAACTGTACGCCGGATTCCAAAACTGGGCAAGGGCTCGAAACAAGTGCTCATTTACCTAAATATCAAGCAAGTAAGGTAAATCTCCAAAATTATCGTAGAATAACCATTTAGTCTCATTGCCCCACTGATCCCAAATTTCCTTAAGCTCTTGGAGATTATTCTGTGTGACACTAATACGAGTATAATCTGACAGTTCTGACTCATATCCCATAGTCATACAATCTCCCTTTTCTAGTTGAGTTTGCTCTGACCATCTATGAACATTGGCGTTGCCCTCCACTCTATCAAGAAGTTTGTTCTCCATAACAAAACTTTCTAACTTAGAAACTGACCGCGAATTGATACCTTTTAAATGCAAAAATGTCATGCAAACAAAAGAAAAGAAATAGTCAGTATCGCATGATATCAATAAACCTTGACGACAATTTATAAGGGTAATATCTAAAGTTTAACCCTAACTAAATTGGGCTCTTACGGTTTTTTCTATATAAAGTTGGTTCTAAAGATTGAGGTACCTGAACCAGCAGATTCCTCGATTCTCACCCATTATAGGCTCATTTGAAACGAGTTCAGTTCAGGGGAATACATTTCCCTATGGCTACACGAAGATGAAAATCTCACGAAACCATAGGTATAGATGTATCCCGAAAGTGATCCACTATCCTGAACGGAGGCGAAAACCTCACGAAGGCGTAGTTTCTCACTCCCACTTAAGGGTGTGACCACAATGGTCATGCAAATGCAATGCGTATCAGAATATAGTAACACATGCAATAATACAAACACATGTAATGCAAAGAGGATTGAATTTTAAAATTTTTAATTTCTAACATTAAGACAAGTGATAATCAATTATACGGCTTGACTCTCTTATTATTCCCCAGCGGAGTCGCCAAGCTGTCGATGCAATTTTTAAATCGAGTTTTGGAAAATGGGAATCGACTTTAAGGAAAAACGAAAACGGGAGTCGCCACCAATCTTTTTAGGTGTGATTGGATCACCTTATAAAATGTTTTGTTGTAAAACATTAGTTTCGGTCTACGAAAGTCAAAAACACGGATTCGAGAGTCGGTTACGTACGAGGAAGGGTTAGCACCCTCGTAACGCCCAAAAATTGGTACCTAATTGATTATCAAAATGTCTTTAATGTCGGCGATTTGAAACTTTTAAGATACAATCCTCTTTTAATATTTTTGATTTTAAAAAATTATGGATCACTTGTATCAAATGGATCAAAATATTACATCCAATAAGTTGGGACACAATATTGTTAAGATATTTGACACTAAGTTAGCCTTTTTGGAATTCCCTATCTTGAAACAACGAAATGCCATATCCAGTAAGTTAGGACATAACACCTTGAAATTCTGAGATAGTTGCTTGCACTTTGAAAACCTTAAAAACTTAAAAGGGTGTTTGACCATACGAACTCAACGAGAAAAATTGCAACCCAGTAAGTTAGGGCACTACTTTTCTCGAAGCTTCCAAACACCAAGCATTGCCTTTTATTTTTTTTGAAAACTTTGGAATCTTGTTTTTCAATAATTCATGAGGATGACATATCATTATAAAATAACATACAAGATAACATATTATCATAATAGGTGAGTAAAAGCATGGATTTAAACAAATTTTAAACAATGGACATAACAAATTTAAAACATGTAAAACATTCATACAAAATAATATACGACATACATTAAAAATGAATAAGTAAGCATATAAACTTATAAGGTATAACTCTATATACATTTTAATAAATAAAAAAAACGATGCATAGCATACAATTTAACATAAACATGCCTAAAATAACACCAACATACATGTCAATTCTAAAATACAACTTTTAACAATAATTATAAAATAACATTATAAATAATATGTAAGATTTAATCAACTAAACAATATCAAAATAAGAGAAATACAAAGATAAATAAGTAAAAAAAATAAAAAATAGATATAAGACATTTAAAAGTATAATATAAAAATGATAAAAGAGAACCCCCTTGTTTAAATAATGATACCTACATATAAGCTATATTATAAAGTATAATAACTATATATAAAAATGTATTAAGAATTAATATTACATTTATTTATAAAATTTTAAAGATGTATATAACTAATAAAATAAAATAATATATACTTTATAATAAAATAAAGGTAATTTAAAGAAATATAATATAATATATAGTGTATAATATAATTTGCAAATAAAAGTATATAATTATATAATATAACAATATAATATAATATATATAAAAAAAGAAAAATATCATGATATATAGAAAAATATAATATGTAATAAAAATATATAAATCGAATATGATGAAATATAATATGATAAGGGATATAATAATAATATAATAAGTATTTTTCATATAAAAATATAGTAAAATAAATAGTCTATAACATAAAATATATAATACAAATATATTTTAAAAATGTATAATAATAATCTAATAAATAATATATACTATTTTATGTAATCTATATTAAAAATATATAAAGTATTTAATATAGAAAGGATTAAAGTTGAATTTAATTTAAATCTGGGGTTAATTTGCAAACTAATAAAAAATTTTGGACTAAATTAAAACACAAACTAAAAGCCGAGAAACTCATTGGGTAACTAAACCCTAATCTCAAAACGACGTCGTTTCCCTGGAATTAATTTTCAGAAGGGCGCTAGGATTTAATTGGAATAAATACAAAATATTGGGGCTAAATTTAAATAAAAATAAAATGAAATTAAAAATATCTAAAATACAAAAGGGTTGATTGGGCAATTAATCCTTTTATAAAAAATGCGCGGATCCTCCCCGAGTAAACGGGTCAACGCGCGGATCCTAATGCTTCAAAACGACGTCGTTTTTAGGCTTATTGAATTAAGCTAAAACGGTGTCGTTTCACCGATGTTATAAAAGTAAAAAAAAAAAACCTTTAAACCCTTATTTTAAACACTCAGCAGAAAAAAGAGAGAGAGAAAGTTCTCAAATTCTCTCAGAGCTCTGGCCAGTGGCCGTCCTGGCTCGTCCCAGAGCACCACCACCTTTGGCCACACACGCTTCACGTGCCACCGTCTGGGCCACCATATACGGCAGCCAGAAATCGAAATGTCTTGTTTTCACAAAGAGATTTCAACGGTAAACTCTATATCGCTCTATTTTAATGATACTTGCATGTTATTTAGAGAAGAATAAAAAAAGGATATATTACCTGTTTCTTGATAAAATCGGTCTGCTTTTATTATATGTGTCTTCTTGTATTAAAAAAAAACGTAACTTTTACAGATTACAAAAGGGTTTTTTATAGCCCTCTGCAGATTATTGTATTTTGGGGAAAGAAATCCTTAATTTCTTTCCATATTTGTTTAATCCACATGCTGTGTTCTTTCTTTCCATATTTATTCCTCGTCTGTTGCGATTTCTTTCCCTTGTTTGCAGGTGAGTGCAAGGATCTCGGTGACGAGATAAGGCTGAGGTGTGCCGCGCTGATGAAGGCGATGATCTTGGCAATGGTCGTGCTATTCGTGACGTGATTCGGGGCCAGACAAAGGGACGACCAGTGATCGGGGCATTGAAGGGCATTGAAGGCCCTTGAGACAACACATTGAATGGTGGCCTCGATTCGGGGTTTAGACGGACGCTTCTCGAAACTTCCAGAAAACGTTGCGGCGCTAGGAGGGAAAGGAAAAAACCCTAGGGTCTGACTTGGGGTCCGTGTGTTTGGGGCTTTTTGGGCCTACTAAAATTTTGGGCATGGGTTGTGATGTATTGGTATTCTGTTTGGGTCAAGGGCGTAAATGGGTCTGCTGGGTAGTTTTAGGCCTGCTGGGTAGTAACCGGGTACACGGGTAATGGGTCTGAGGTATTTGATTTTAGGCCTATTGTTTCGGCTTTTTAACCTGGACTTGGACTGTTTAATAAATAAATATTTATTTATTTATCTATTTTATTTGGTTTTAAGGCCCGGTTAAATTAGGGCTATTACAACTTTAATATTAAATTAATATAATATTTATTAAGATAAATACTAGATTGAATTTAATATTAAGTCTTATTTAATTAATAGAATATTTATCTACAAGATAAATATTACATTAAATTTAATATTAAGATAATCGCTTTAATATTAAATTAGAAAAATACTATTAAGATAAATATTTAATTTAATTTAATATTAAATCTATTAAAATAATATTACTTTTTGAATAGTTAATTTGAAATAAAAATCTCTAACAGAGGCTTAGAAGGAGTGTAATTCTTCCACTGCTCAGCCATTGAAGACCAGTCAGTGCCGACCGTTTCTGACCACCAGAATGCAGACGTCATAGCCGCCGACACCCTAAGATAGTTTGATTTATGCTAGTTTGGTCTAGGCCAGTGACATACCGGCCAATCATGCTAAGCCACTAGTTGGAACGTCGATCCGGTTTCACATACTAGGGTCAACAATGGAGACTAAAAAGCCAACTTAGGTAAGTTGGGATCATTGCTGTAAACCCATTTCATTTGGATGATTTGGATTACAAAGGTTGTCTGATAAAAAAAGATAATTTTTTTGTTAAAGCTTGGTATTTTGATTATCTCGAACAACGGGGTTTTCTGTTGGAAAATCGAGTTTTGAAAACAAAGTGGAAAAAAAAATTTAGGGAAAAACAGAGGTTTTTAAAACAATTCCAGAAACAGAACTTGTTCGTGTTATATAAAGTAATAAACACTTAACTAAAATTGTACCCTGTCGATTCATCTAGTATGAACACTTCGACTGAGTAGTCTTCTTTACTATCCTCAAGCTCACGTTTACCGAGTGTTGGCTCGCTCCGAATCAGAAAATTTCACAAAAATTACTAGTGGGGTAATTTTGTAATTTCTCTAATCTTTAGGCCAAGTTGTAAGTAAGAAAAATATCTGTGCAAATTTTCTAAATTAATTTCTTCAGAGAATTTTCTCTCTACAACTTTCTCTTGAATTCAAGTGTGTAAATAATGACCCAAAGCTCTCTTTATATTGGGAGAGTTTAGAGAGTTCAACTATAATTTAACTTAATCACTTTAACATTAAAATAATATAAGATTTATCAAGACAAATACTAGATTAAATTTAATATTAAGTCTTATTTAATTAATAAAATATTTATCTACGAGATAAATATTACATTAAATTTAATATTAAAATAATCTCTTTAATATAAAATTAGTAAAATACTATTAAGATAAATATTTAATTTACAATAGTATTAAATCTATTAAAATATTATTACTTTTTGAATAGTTAATTTGAAATGAAAGTCTCTAACACAGACCTAAAAGGAGTGTAATTCTTCCACTGCTCAACCATTGAAGACCAGCTGCCATCGACCATTTCTGACCACCAGAATGCCGACGTCATAGCCACTGACACCCTGAGCTAGTTTGATTTATGCTAGTTCAGTCTGGGCCAGTGACATACCGACCGATCATGTTCAGCCACCAGTTGGACCGTCGATCTGGTTTCACATACCATGGTCAACAATGGAGACTAAAAAGCAAACTTAGGTAAGTTAGGATTATTGCTGTAAACCCATTTCATTTGGATGATTTTGATTACAAAGGTTGTGTGCTCAAAAAAAGATATTTTTTTTGTTAAAACTTGGTGTTTTGATTATCTCGAACAACGGGGTTTTCTGTTGAAAAATCGAGTTTCGAAAACGAAGTGGAAAATAAATTTTGGGAAAAATAAAAGTTTTTAAAACAATTCCAGAAACAGAACTTGCTTGTGTTCTCTAAAGTAATAAATACTTAACTAAAATTGTACCTTTTCAATTAGTCTAATATGAACACTTCGACTGAGTAGTCTTCTTCACTATCCTCAAGCTCACGTCTACCGAGTATTGCCTCGCTTCGAATCAAAAAATTTCACAAAAATTACTAGTAAGGTAATTTTGTAATTTCTCTAAATTTTTGGCCAAGTTGTAAGCAGGAAAAATATCTGTACAAATTTTCTAAATTAATTTCTTCAGATAATTTTCTCTCCACAACTTTCTCTTGATTTCAAGTGTGTAAATAATGACCCAAAGCTCTCTTTATATTGTGAGAGTTTAGAGATTTCAACTATAATTTAACTTAATATTAAAATAATATAATATTTACTAAGATAAATACTAAATTAAATTTAATATTTAGTCTTATTTAATTAATAAAATATTTAGCTACAAGATAAATATTACATTAAATTTAATATTAAGATAATCGCTTTAATATAAAACAAGTAAAATACTATTAAGATAAATATTTAATTTAATTTAATTTACTATTAAATCTATTAAAATAATATTACTTTTTGAAAAGTTAATTTGATATATAATTCTCTTGTAGAGTCCTAAAAGGAGTGTAATTCTTCCACTGCTCAACTATGGAAGACCAGCCTGCGCCGACCATTTCCGACCACCAGAATACCAGCGTCGTAGCCACTGACACACTGAGCTACTTTGATTTATGCTAGTTCGGTCTAGGCCAGTGACGTACCAACCGATCATGTTAAGCCACCAGTTGGACCATCAGTCTGGTTTCACATCCCAGGGTCAACAATTGAGACTAGAAAGCCAGCTTAGGTAAGTTGTGATCATTCCTATAAACCCATTTCATTTGGATGGTTTGGATTACAAAGGTTGTCTGATCAAAAAACGATAACCTTTTTTGTTAAAGCTTGGTTTTTTTTTTATTATCACGAATAACGGGGCTTTCTGTTGGAAAATCGACTTTGGAAAACGAAGTGAAAAATAAATTTAGGGAAAAACAAAAGTTTTTAAAATAATTCCAGAAACAGAACTTGCTTGTGTTATCTAAAGTAATAAGCACTTAACTAAAATTTTACCTTTTCGATTCGTCTAGTATGAACACTTCGGCTGAGTAGTCTTCTTCGCTATCCTCAAGCTCACATCTACCAAGTGTTAGCTCGCTTGGAATCAGAAAATTTCACAAAAATTACTAGTAGGGTAATTTTGTAATTTCTCTAAACTTTTGGCCAAGTTGTAATAAGAAAAATATCTCTTAAAATTTTCTAAATTAATTCCTTCAGAGAATTTTTCTCTACAACTTTCTCTTGAATTCAAGTGTGTGTAAAAAATGACCCAAAACTCTCTTTATATAGAGAGAGTTTAAAGAGTTCAACTATGATTTAATTTAATCACTTTAATATTAAATTGATATAATATTTATCAAGATAAATACTAGATTAAAATTAATATCAAGTCTTATTTAATTAATAGAATATTTATCTACAAGATAAATATTACATTAAATTTAATTTTAAGATAATCACATTAATATAAAATTAGTAACATACTATTAAGATAAATATTAAATTTAATTTAATATTAAATCTATTAAAATAATATTATTTTTTTAATAGTTAATTTGAAATAAAATTCTCTGATAGAGTCCTAAAAGGAGCGTAATTCTTCCACTACTCAACCATTGAAGACCAGCCGACGCCGACCATTTCTGACCACCAGAATGCCGACGGCATAGCCGCCGACACCCTGAGCTAGTTTTATTTTTTCTAGTTTGGTCTTGGCCAGTGACATATCGATCGATCATGTTAAGCCACCAGTTGGAACGTCGATCCAGTTTCACATACCAAGGTCAACAATGGAGACAAAAAAGCCAACTTACGTATGTTGGGATCAATGTTGGAAACCCATTTCATTTGAATGATTTGGATTACAAAGGTTCTGTGATAAAAAAAAAAGATAATTTTTTTATTAAAGCTTGGTGTTTTTATTATCTCGAACAATGGGGTTTTCTGTTGGAAAATCGAGTTTCGAAAACAAAGTGGAAAAAAAATTTAGGGAAAAACAGAAGTTTTTAAAAAAATTCTAGAAACAGAACTTACTCGTGTTATTTAAAGTAATAAACACTTAACTAAAATTGTACCTTTTCGATTCATCTAGTATGAACACTTCGACTGGGTAGTCTTCTTCACTATCCTCAAGCTCACGTCTACCGAGTGTTGGCTTGCTTCGAATTAGAAAATTTCACAAAAATTACTAGTGGGGTAATTTTGTAATTTCTCTAAACTTTTGGCCAAGTTGTAAGTAAGAAAAATATCTGTACAAATTTTCTAAATTAATTTCTTCAGAGAATTTTCTCTCTACAACTTTCTCTTAAATTCAATTGTGTAATTAATGACCCAAAGCTCTTTTTATATTGGAAGAGTTTATAGAGTTCAACTATAATTTAACTTAATCACTTTAACATTAAAATAATATATGATTTATCAAGACAAATACTAGATTAAATTTAATATTAAGTCTTATTTAATTAATAAAATATTTATCTACAAGATAAATATTACATTAAATTTAATATTAAGATAATCACTTTAATATAAAATTAGTAAAATATTATTAAGATAAATATTTAATTTACATTAGTATTAAATCGATTAAAATAATATTACTTTTTGAATAGTTAATTTGAAATAAAAATCTCTGACATAGTCCTAAAAGGAGTGTAATTCTTCCACTGCTCAACCATTGAAGACCAGTCGTCACCGACCATTTCTGACCACTAGAATGTCGATGTCATCGCCGCCGACACCCTGAGCTAGTTTGATTTATTCTAGTTCGGTCTGGACTAGTGACATACTGACCTATCATGTTCTGCCACCAGTTGGAGCATCTATCCGGTTTCACATACCATGGTCAACAATGGAGACTAAAAAGCCAACTTAGGTAAGTTGGTATTCTTGCTGTAAACCCATTTCATTTGGATGGTTTGGATTACAAAGGTTGTGTGATCAAAAAATGATAATTTTTTTGTTAAAGCTTGGTGTTTTGATTATCTCGAACAACTGGGTTTTCTGTTGGAAAATCGAGTTTCAAAAACGAAGTAGAAAATTAATTTAGGGAAAAACAAAAGTTTTTAAAACAATTCCAGAAACAGAACTTGCTTGTGTTATCTAAAGTAATAAACACTTATCTAAAATTGTACCTTTTCGATTCGTCTAGTATGAACACTTTGACTGAGTAGTCTTCTTCACTATCCTCAAATTCACGTCTACCGAGTGTTGGCTCGCTTCAAATAAAAAAATTTCACAAAAATTACTAGTAAGGTAATTTTGTAATTTCTCTAAACTTTTGGCCAAGTTGTAAGCAAGAAAAATATCTGTACAAATTTTCTAAATTAATTTCTTCAAAGAATTTTCTCTCTACAACTTTCTCTTGAATTCAAGTGTGTAAATAATGACCCAAAGCTCTCTTTATATATTGGGAGACTTTAGAGAGTTCAAATATAATTTAACTTAATCAATTTAATATTAAAATAATATAATATTTATCAAGATAAATACTAAATTAAATTTAATATTAAGTCTTATTTAATTAATAAAATATTTATCTACAGGATAAATATTACATTAAATTTAATATTAAGATAATCGCTTTAATATAAAATTAGTAAAATACTGTTAAGATAAATATTTAATTTAATTTACTCTTAAATCTATTAAAATAATATTACTTTTTGAATAGTTAATTTGATATAAAATTCTCTTGTAGAGTCTTAGAAGGAGTGTAATTCTTCCACTGCTCAACCATTGAAGACCCGCCAGCGCCGATTATTTCCGACCACCAGAATGCCAACGTCGTAGCGACCGATACACTGAGCTACTTTGATTTTTGCTAGTTCGGCATAGGCTAGTGATGTACCGACCGATCATGTTAAGCCACCAGTTGGATCATCGGTTTGGTTTCACATCCCAGGGTGAACAATGGAGACTAAAAAGACAGCTTACGTAAGTTGTGGTCATTCTTATAAACCCATTTCATTTCGATGGTTTGCATTACAAAGGTTATCTAATCAAAAAATGATTTCTTTTTTGTTAAAGCTTGGTTTTTTATTATCACAAATAAAGGGGCTTTCTGTTGGAAAATCGAGTTTGGAAAACGAAGTGGAAAATAAATTTAGGGAAAAACAAAAGTTTTTAAAACAATTCCAGAAACAGAACTTGCTTTTGTTATCTATAGTAATAAACACTTAACTAAAATTGTACACTTTCGATTAGCATAGTATGAACACTTCGACTGAGTAGTCTTCTTCGCTATCCTCAAGCTCAAGTTTACCGAATTTTGTTCTCTAAACTTTTGGCAATGTTGTAAATAAGAAAAATATCAGTAGAAAATTTCTAAATTAATATCTTCAGAGAATTTTCTCTGTACAACTTTCTTTTAAATTCAAGTGTGCGTAAATAATGACCCAAAGCTATCTTTATTTTGGGAGAGTTTAGAGAGTTCAACTATGATTTAACTTAATCACTTTAATATTAAACTAATATAATATTTATCAAGATAAATAAAAGATTAAATTTAATATTACGTCTTACTTAATTAATTGAATATATATATGACTTTAAATTTAATATTAAGATAATTACTTTAATACAAAATTAGTAAAATACTATTAAGATAAATATTTAATTTAATTTAATATTAAACCTATTAAAATAATATTATTTTTTAAATAGTTAATTTGAAATAAAATTCTCTGATAGAGTCCTAAAAGGAGTGTAACTCTTCCACTGCTCAACCATTGAAGGCCCGCCGCTACCGACCATTTTCGATCACCAGAATGCCAACGTTATAACCACCGACACCCTGAGCAAGTTTGGTCTAGGTCAGTGACATACTGACGGATCATGTTAAGCCACCAGTTGGACCATCGGTCCGGTTTCACATACTAGGGTTAACAATGGAGACTAAAAGCCAACTGACGTATGTTGGGATCATTGCTGTAAACCCATTTCTTTTGGATGGTTTGGATTACAAAGTTTGTCTGATCAAAAAAAGATATTTTTTTTGGTTAAAGCTTGGTGTGTTTATTATCACGAACAATGGGGCTTTCTGATGGAAGATCGAGTTTGGAAAACGAAGTGGAAAATAAATTTAGGGAAAAACAAAAGTTTTTAAAACAATTCAAGAAACATAACTTGCTTGTGTTATCGAATGTAATAAACACTTAACTCAAATTGAACCTTTTCGATTCATCTAGTTTGAACACTTCAACTGAGTATTCTTCTTCACTATCTTCAAGCTCACGTCTACGGAGTGTTGGCTCGCTTCGAATTAGAAAATTTCACAAAAATTACTAGTAAGGTAATTTTGTAATTTCTCTAAACTTTTGGCCAAGTTGTACGCAAGAAAAATATCTGTACAAATTTTCTAAATTAATTTCTTCAGAGAATTTTCTCTCTACAACTTTTTGTTGATTTCAAGTGTATAAATAATTACCCAAATAATTACCCAAAGCTCTCTTTATATTGGGAGAGTTTAAAGAGTTCAACTATAATTTAACTTAATCTCTTTAATATTAAATTAATATAATATTTATCAAGATAAATACTAGATCAAATTTAATATTAAGTCTTATTTAATTAATAGAATATTTATCTACAAGATAAATATTACATTAAATTTAATATTAAGAAAATCGCCTAAATATAAAATTTGTAAAATACTATTAAGATAAATATTTAATTTAATTTAATATTAAATCTATTAAAATAATATTACTTTTTGAATAGTTAATTTGAAATAAAATTCTCTGATAGAGTCCTAGAAGTACTGTAATTCTTCAAATACTCAACCATTGAAGACCCGCCGCAGACCATTTCCGACAACCAGAATGTCGACGCGATAGCCGCCGACACCCTAAGATAGTTTGATTTATGCTAGTTCGGTCTAGGCAAGTAACATACCGACCGATCATGTTAAGCCATCAGTGGGACCGTCGATCCGATTTCACATACTTGGGTAAACAATGGAGACTAAATAGCCAACTTAGGTAAGTCAGGAGCGTTGCTGTAAACCCATTTCATTTGGATGGTTTGGATTAGAAAGGTTGTGTGATAAAAAAAAGATAATTTTTTTTGTTAAATCTTGGTTTTTTTATTATCACGAACAACGAGGCTTTCTGATGGAAAATCGAGTTTGGAAAACGAAGTGGAAAATAAATTTAGGGAAAAACAAAAGTTTTTAAAACAATTCCAGAAATAAAACTTGGTTGTGTTATCTAAAGTAATAAAAACGTAACTAAAATTGTACCTTTTCGATTCGTCTAGTATGAACACTTCGACTAAGCAATCTTCTTTGCTATCCACAAGCTCACATCTACCGAGTGTTGGCTAGTTCGAATTAGAAAATATCATAAAAATTATGAGGGGTAATTTTGTAATTTTTCTAAACTTTTAGTCACGTTGTAAATAAGAAAAATATCTGTAGAAATTTTCTAAATTAATTTCTTCAAGGAATTTTCTCTCTACAACTTTCTCTTGAATTCAAGTGTGTGTAAATAATGAACCAAAGCTCTCTTTATTTAGGCAGAGTTTAGAGAGTTCAACTATGACTTAAGTTAATCACTTTAATATTAAATTAATATAATATATATCAAGATAAATACTAGATTAAATTTAATATTAAGTCTTATTTAATTAATAAAATATTTATCTAGAAGATAAATATTACATTATATTTAATTTAAGATAATCAATTTACTATTAAATTAGTAAAATACTTTTAAGATAAATATTAAATTTTATTTAATATTAAATCTATTAAAATAATATTACTTTTTGAATAGTTAATTTGAAATAAAATTCTCTGATAGAATTTTAGAAGGAGTGTAATTCTTCCACTGCTCAACCGCTGAAGACTCGCCGCCGCCGACCATTTCCGACCACCAGAATGCCGATGTCGTAGCCATCGACACACTATGCTAGTTTGATTTATGCTAGTTCGGTCTAGGCATGTGACATACCGACCAATCATGTTAAGCCACCAGTTTGATCGTCGGTCTAGTTCCACATACAAGGGTCAACAATGGAGACTAAAAAGCCAGCTTATGTAAGGTTGGATCATTGTTGTAAACCCATTTCATTTGGATGGTTTGGATTACAAAGGTTGTGTGATAAAAAAAAGATGATATTTTTTTGTTAAAGCTTGATTTTTTTATTATCACGAACAACGGGGCTTTCTGTTGGAAAATCAAGTTTGAAAAACGAAGTGAAAAATAAATTTAGGGAAAAACTAAAGTTTTTAAAATAATTCCAGAAACAGATCTTGGTTGTGTTATCTAAAGTAATAAACACTTAACTAAAATTGTACCTTTTCGATTCGTCTAGCATGAACACTTCTACTGAGTAGTTTTCTTCGCTATCCTGAAGCTCACGTCTACCGAGTCTTGACTTGTTTCGAATCAGAAAATTTCAGAAAAATTACTACTGGGGTAATTTTGTAATTTCTCTAAAATTTTGGCCAAGTTGTAAAAAAGAAAAATATCTGTGAAAATTTTCTAAATTAATTTCTTCAGAGAATTTTCTCTCTACAACTTTCTCTTGAATTCAAGTATGTGTAAATAATGACTCAAAGCTCTCTTTATATAGGAAGAGTTTAGAGAGTTCAACTATGATTTAACTTAATCACTTTAATATTAAATTAATATAATATTTATCAAGATAAATACTAGATTAAATTTAATATTAAGTCTTTTTTAATTAATAGAATATTTATCTACAAGATAAATATTACATTAAATTTAATATTAAGATAATCACTTTAATATAAAATTAGTAAAAAACTATTTAGACACATATTAAATTTAATTTAATATTAAATATATTAAAATAATATTACTTTTTGAATAGTTAATTTGAAATAAAATTTTCTGATAGAGTCCTAAAAGGAGTGTAATTCTTGCATTGCTCAACCACTGAAGACCCGCCGCCTTCAAGCATTTCCAACCACCAGAATGCCATAGTCGTAGCCACCGACACCCTGAGCTAGTTTGATTTATGCTAGTTTGGTCTAGGCATGTGACATACCGACCGATCATGTTAAGCTACTAGTTGGGTCGTCGGTCTGGTTTCACATACCAAGCTTAACAATGGAGAATAAAAAGGCAGGTTATGTAAGGTTGGATCATTACTGTAACCCATTTCATTTGGATGGTTTGGATTACAAAGGTTGTGTGACAAAAAAAAAAAGATAATTTTTTTTTTGTTGAAGCTTGGTGTTTTTATTATTACGAACAATGAGGCTTTTTATTTGAAAATCGAGTTTGGAAGACGAAGTGGAAAATAAATTTAGGGAAAAACAAAAGTTTTGAAAACAATTCCAGAAACTAATCTTGGTTGTATTATCTAAAGTAATAAACACTTAACTAAAATTGTACTTTTCGATTCGTCTAGCGTGAACACTTCTACTGAGTAGTTTTCTTCGCTATCCATAAGCTCACATCTACCGAGTGTTGGCTAGTTCGAATCAGAAAATATTATAAAAATTATGAGCGGTAATTTTGTAATTTCTCTAAACTTTTAGCCAAGTTTTAAATAAGAAAAATATCTGTAGAAATTTTCTAAATTAATTTCTTTAGAGAATTTTCTCTCTACAACTTTCTCTTGAATTCAAGTGTGTAAATAATGAACCAAAGCTCTCTTTGTTTAGGCAGAGTTTAGAGAGTTCAACTATGACTTAACTTAATCACTTTAATATTAAATTAATATAATATTTATCAAGATAAATACTAGATTAAATTTAATACTAAGTCTTATTTAATTAATAAAATATTTATCTAGAAGATAAATATTACATTATAGCTAATTTAAGATAATCAATTTACAATTAAATTAGTAAAATACTTTTAAGATAAATATTAAATTTTATTTAATATTAAATCTATTAAAATAATATTACTTTTTGAATAGTTAATTTGAAATAAAATTCTCTAATAGAGTCCTAAAAGGAGTGTAATTCTTCTACTGCTCAACCACTGAAGACCCGCCGCCGTCGACTGTTTTTTGAGCACCAAAATGTCGTAGTCGTAGCCACTGACACCTTGAGCTAGTTTGATTTATGCTAGTTTGGTCTAGGCATGTGACATACCGATCGATCATGTTAAGCCACCAGTTGGACTGTCGATTCTGTTTCACATACCAGGGTCAACAATGGAAACTAAATAGCTAGCTTATGTAAGGTTGGATCATTCCTATAAACACATTTCATTTGGATGGTTTGGATTACAAAGGTTGTGTGATTAAAAAAAATATTTTTCTTGTTAAAGCTTGGTTTTTTTATTATCACGAACAACGGGGCTTTCTGTTGGAAAATCAAGTTTAGATGACGAAGTGGAAAATAAATTTAGGGAAAAACGAAAGCTTTTAAAACAATTCCAGAAACAGATCTTGGTTGTGTTATCTAAAGTAATAAATACTTAACTAAAATTATACCTGCTGCGACCCCTTACAATAAAAACGAGAATATTTGAAAAGACGGGAGTCGCCACCAACCTTTTAAAGTGTGATTGGATCACTTTATAAAACATTTTGGTCTATGGAATTATGAAAAAGCGGGCTCGGGAGTCAGTTACGTACGAGGAAGGGTTAGCACCCTCGCAACGCCCAAATTTGGTAACAAATTGAATAATTTTGTCTTAATGTCGAAAGTTTGAAAGAACTTAGAAAAAGATCTCTTTTAAAACCGTAATAATTTGAGTTAAAAAGAATCAAGATTCTTTCGTTTCAAAAGAATAGAAACATCACATCCATCATGATTGGACACGATATTCTTAAACTCTCGTAACTAAAATCGTTTTGTGATTTTCAAAACTTATTTAGAAGGGTATTTTAGGCATTTAGACAAATGGGAAATCGCAACCCAGCATGTTAGGGCACTACTTCCCGAATTCCTAACTACCAAAAATATTGCCTTATTTTAATTCCTTTGGATCGAATGAAATATAAAAGTTTAAAGTGATGATGCATTTAACTTATTACAGAGAATCAATATTAAATAAATTGACCTACATGATACCTATTTTAACATTTCATGCAAATATAATATATAAAAAAATGATAAATAATGGCATAAATTACACAATATACATTAACATTTCGTGCAGATATAATCATAGAAAACAATGTATATAACAATATGAATTACATGATATATATAACAATATTTTATATAACATAAGTAATCAATTTTCAGATGAATATGATGAACAATAAAAAAAAACAAATAGTTGGTAAAATAACATTAGTATACCAAAACTATATAAAAAGATACAAAAATAAACAAAATAAAAAGATAAGAAAACAAATACAATCCTTTTAAAAAATAGATGAAGTATAAAAATATTTAACAATGTATATATGATGAAGGAGAAATTTTTTAGAGATGATTAATAAAATACACTACATAATACAATAATTTAATATACTTATTTAAAAATAATATGCTAAATAGGTACAAAATTTTGTGGAAATTTAAAAATGTTATACGTTAAATATTTGATAACAATAATTTACATACTTTTAATTATTAATAATAAATAATAAAATAATATGTGATAGAATAAAAATAATGTAAGGGTTAATATATATAAAAATAATATGTAATAAAATGTATAAATCAAAATATATAATGAAATATAAATGATATAACAAATAATACATAAATAAAAATAAAAATAATATATATAATAATTTTTCATATACAAACAATGTTTATGGTAAAAATAAATACTGTATATTATATTTAAAAATAAATAAATTGTATAAAAAAATCAAAAGGATTAAAATAAAATAAAAACAAAACTTTAGGGTTAATTTTAAAATAAAATGAATTTTGGATCAAATTGAAGCGCGAGTCAAAACACGGGGGACTCACTGGGCAATTTACCCTAATCCCGAAACAACACCGTTCGCCAAAACGAGCCTTATACTGGCAGGTGGGACTAAATTGAAACCAGAATAAAGAAGTCGAGGCCAAATTAAAATATAGAATTTTAAAATTAAATGAAATTAAAAAAAGAAAAATGGGGAAGGGCTCAAACAGAAATTTGCCCATTTACCAAAAAACACGCGGATCCTTTCTGGGTCTCGGGTCAACACGCGGATCCTCGGCCTTAAAACGATGCCGTTTTGAAGCTTATTGTTTTAAGCGAAATGACATCGTTTTCATAAGGCTATATAAGCCAAATTTTAACCTAAAATTTCATTTCTAACCCGATTTCTAAAAAAAACCAAAGAATCTTCTGGAAGAGGGATAAGAACCAGCCCTCGGAGCTCTGTCGAGCCACCGTCCCAGGGCTTACACGCGCCTACATGCCACTGTCAATGCCGCCTCTTACGGCGGCCGAAAACTGGAGAACTTCAGTTTTTCCGCAAAGGTAAATTCCTTTACCTTTTATTTTCGATACTTATATATATTTACGAAAAAATAAAAAAATAGAATAATCACCTCAGTTCTGCCAACTGTTCTTATCTCTTTTATTGTGAATATCTGTATAACTGTGCTCTTTTTTATTGAATCTGTATGTATATCCCCCCCCCAAAAAAAACCTCCATTACATCGTTCTTGATTCGGGCTTTTATAGCTACTGAAAACAATATATGTACAATCTTTATTTTATTTCTTGCTATATTTGTTTCATCTCTGTCGTTTCTTTCCCTTTTTGTAGGTAATATTGAGGATCTCACGGTGAGGAGTGTGCTAGCATTAATTCGTGCGATGATTACGGCGCGATACGGGGCTGGAGTCACGGTGCCGATGAAAGTCCACTGGACCGACGTGAGACGAAAAGGCGTGGCAATTGGGATGCTTGTGGCACGAAGCTTCTGGAAACCCTAGGGTTTCCTGATTCAGCTTAAGGATTGGGCCTTACTGGGCTTAACTGAGTTGGGTCAAGGGTGTAACGGGCTAGTGGGTTTAGGTGTAACCAGGTGTAGGCTTATTGGGTTATAAATGTAACCGGTTTTTTTGGGCTTTGTACATGGACTGTAAAACTTTTATTTCTGATTTTTGTTTTTTTATTTTTTATGGGCCGGGCGAATTTGGTCATTACAGCTGCCCCTCTTTGCTCATTACTTTGTAACAGGAATAGAGCAAAGATTACAAAAGGACCAAATTTGCTCGGTCTGGCCAAGTCTCGAAATTTTTGCTCCTCATCTTCCTCAAAGGTATTCTAATAGCTTCAGGAATGTCAAATTGGCTATCTTCAACCTGCTTCTTGCAAAACTCAGGAACGCCAAATCTGTTATCTTCGATCTGCTCTCTGACAATACAGAGATGCCAAATCTGTTATCGTCAATCTGCACTCTAACAATACAGAGACGCCAAATCTGTTATCTTCGATCTGCTCTCTGACAATACAGAGACGCCAAATTTGCTATCTTCGATCTGCTCTCTGACAATACAGAGACGCCAAATCTGTTATCCTCGATCTGCTCTCTGACAATACAAAGATGCTAAATCTGTTATCTTTGATATGCTCTCTTACAATACAGAGACGCCAAATCCACTATCTTCGATCTGCTCTCTGACAATATAGAGACGCCAAATCTGCTATTGCCGATCTGCTCTCTGACAATACAGAGACGCCAAATCTGCTATCCTCGATCTGCTCTCTAACAATACAGAGACGCCAAATCTGCTATCTTCAATCTGCTCTCTGGTAATACAGAGACACCAAATCTGCCATCTTCGATATGCTCTCTGCAATACAGAGACGCCGAATCTGTTATCCTCGATCTACATTATCCCCCAAGGGACAACTTGTAGAATGCGTATGTACTTATGCCTAATAATTTGGGTGCCATGATAGAAATGAGTCAAATGTCCCTAAATAGACATAGTATAATGTAAGATGTTATGAAAATGATTCCTATTTCGGATGTCTTTACTCATTTATCAAAATTCCACCTCAAAATATCAATAAAACTCTGCTCCTATGTTTTGAATTAGATTGGTCCTATTGTACCATTCTGCTGGAAACGATCCTCTCCTAAGATTGAATCATTTAACTTGTCCAAACATTCTTTAGACTGAAGAAATTTCCTCGAATACCTCCGACTCTTACTCATGGGAATTCTCCAAACAATTGTTCTATTTTAGTTTCTTGTATTTTCTAGCAATTCCCAGAGTAATATGCAAAACTTCATTTGTAAAAAATATTTAGTTTGTCAATCATTATTTCAATACAACACACTCTAGAAGACAAATAATATGATCTTGAGAATAGTTAGATAAATCATCAGAATACAACAAGAGATTAATCTAAAAACATATCTTTGAGAAGAAAAAGAATCTAAAGATAGAAATCAGAACAAAAATTTGACGTCTAACATATCACAGCTTAGGCTTCTGTATACAAATCCCATGAAGACTATTTTGAGTTTTAACATGTGTTTAGAAGATCAAAAGTACTTTGTTGATGCCCCAGTATGTAACACACTCTGCTTTTTGTTAGATCTAGCATAACAAGGTCATTGCACGCCTCTCAAAATTTGAGTAGCCCTTTCGTGTTTTCAACTCAAAACCCCTTTGGTCTCAAAGCGCCTTTTGCGGGTTTTCACCTTAGATTCCCCTCTCTTTTAGACAAAGTATTTCTTGTCTGAGTCTGAATTCACTGGATTGGTAAACTCTTCCCATCCATTTCTGTCAAAATCCGTGCACCACCAGAGAAAGTCTTCTTCACGATATATGGTCCTTCCCAATTTGGCATCCATTTCCCTCTAAAGTCCTTTTGTATGGGGAGAATCTTTTTCAATACAAGGTCCCCTTCGTGGAATTCTCTTGGATAAACTTTCTTGTCATAGGCTCGCATCATTCACTTCTGATACATCTGACCATGACGAATAGCTTTTAGCCTCTTTTTTTCGATCAAATTCAATTGGTCATACCTCGATTGAATCCATTCTGCTTCATCTAGCTTTACCTCTGACAAAATTCGAAGAGAAGGTATTTCAACTTCAATGGGTAACACTGCCTCCATCCCATAAACCAACGAGAAAGGAGTTGCCCCAGTAGAGGTTCTAACGGACGTTCTATAGGCTAAGAGTGCAAATGGTAACTTCTCATGCCAATCTCTGTAGGTTTCAGTCATTTTCCCCACTATCTTCTTGATGTTTTTGTTAGCAGCTTCCACTGCCCCATTCATCTTTGGGTGATATGGAGATGAATTATGATGTTTAATCTTGAATTGGCTGCAGACTTCCGCAATCATGCTATTGTTCAAGTTTAATGCATTGTCTGATATGATCCTCTCAGGCATTCCATACCGACAAATAATCTCCTTTTTCAAGAATTGCCCTACTGCTGACTTGATGACACTAGCATAAGAAGCTAGCTCTACCCATTTCGTGAAGTAGTCAATGACCACAAAAATGAAATGATGCCCATTCGAAGCTTTTGGCGATATTGGCCCAATGACATCCATGCCTCACATGGAAAAGGGCAATGGAGAAGTCATAACATGTAAGGGTGAAGGTGGTACATGAATCTTGTCCCCGTATATCTGGCATTTATGACATTTTTTAGCATAGCTAATGCAATCTCCTTCCATAGTAGACCAATAGTATCCAAACCTTATGATTTGTCTTACCATCGTAAAGCCATTAGCATGTGTACCGTAAACTCCTTCATGTACTTCTTCCAGGATTTGTCTAGCTTCTACAGCTTCAACGCATCTCAAAAGTACCTGATCTTTCCTTCTTTTATAAAGGACATCCCCATCTAGAACATAGTCGCAGGCTAACCTTCTTAAAGTTCTTTTTTCATTTTCAGTTGCCTTCTCAGGATATTTACGATTTCTCACATACCGTAATATATCTTAATACCAAGGATAATCATCCTTTTCCTCTTCTTTGATGTTACAGCAATGAGCTGGAACCTCAGAAATGCTCATCTGAATTGGTTTCATACCCTCTTGTTTATTTGCTTTAATCATGGAAGCCAATGTCGCCAAAGCGTCCGCCATCTGATTTTCGTCCCGTGGGAGATAACTAAAAGTGACATTATCAAATTCTTTAAGTAACTCCAAAACTACCCTTCGATAATTTATCAATTTGGGATCCCTTGTTTCCCATTCACCTCTAAGCTGGTAAATTACCAATGCAGAGTCTCCATATACTTCCAAGGTTCTAATTTCCCGCTCTTTGGCCGCTCGGATCCCCATGATGCATGCTTCGTATTCGGCCATGTTGTTCGTACAATCAAAATCCAATTTACATGTAAATGGATAATGATCACCATTTGGGGATACCAAGACTGCCCCAATTCCATTTCCTACCGCGTTAGATGTGCCGTCGAAATTCAGCTTCCAAGGATATTCTTCAACGATTACCACATACTCTTCATTAGGGAAATCAAAGCTCAATGGCTCATAATCTTCTAGAGCTTTGCTAGCCAGAAATTCTACTATCGCACTTCCTTGTATAGCCTTTTGACTGACATAGACTATATCAAATTTTGAGAACAATACTTGCCACCTTGTCATTCGTCCATTTAGGGCTGTTGACTCCATCATGTACTTTAACGGATCAAGTTTTGAAATTAGCTAAGTCGTATGATATAGCATATATTGCCTCAACCTTCGAGTTGTCCAAATTAAAGTGCAACACAATTTTTCAATTAGCGAATACCTCATTTCACACTCAGTGAATTGCTTACTGAGGTAATATATCGCTTTCTCTTTTCTTCCTGACTCATCATGTTGACCAAGCACACATCCCATGGAATTACTAAACATCGACAAGTACAGAATTAATGGTCTATCTAGACCAGATGGATATAATACTGGAGCGTTTAACAAGTATTGCTTGACTTTGTCAAAGGCATTCTGGCATTCATTATCCCAAGTACCTTGGTTGTGTTTTCTGAAGAGGCGAAATATAGGATCACATTTCTCAATTAATTGTGAAATAAACCGAGCAATATAATTCAACCTTCCAAGAAAACCCCGAACCTCTTTCTGAGTACTTGGTGGAGGCAAATCTCGTATAGCTTTAACTTTGTCTGAGTCAACTTTTATTCCCTTTTCACTAACCACAAAGCCTAGTAATTTCCCCGACCTAGCTCCGAAAGTGCACTTTGCCGGATTTAGTTTTAACTGAAACTTCCTTAATCTCAGTAACAGCTTCCTCAAAACTTCAATATGTTCCTCCTCCGTTCAAGATTTGGTGATCATATCACTGACATACACCTCGATTTCTTTGTCCATCATATCATGGAACAAGGTCACCATAGCCCTTTGGTATGTTGCCCCTGCATTCTTCAACCCAAAGGGCATTACCTTGCAATAGAAGGTGCCTCACAATGTTATGAATGTGGTTTTATCCATGTCTTTAGGATGCATCTTTATCTGATTGTACCCCGAGAAACCATCCATAAAGGAGAACAACGAATATCCCACTGTATTATCTAACAACGAATATCCCGCTGTATTATCTACCAAAGTGTCGATGTGTGGTAAAGGAAAGTTGTCCTTTGGGCTAGCTTTGTTCAAATCTCTGTAATCTGCGCACATTCGTACCTTCCCATCCTTCTTAGGAATAGGCACAATGTTAGCCACCCATTCTGAATACTTAACCTCTTGTAGGAATCCAGCATCAAATTGCTTTTTGACTTCCTCTTTTATCTTCAACACAATATCAGGCCTTATCCTTCGCAATTTTTGTTGATCTGGTTTGCAATCTTGTCTTATAGGAAGACGATGTACCACGATATCAGTATTCAATCTCGGCATATCCTGATATGACCATGCAAATACATCTTTGAATTCACGTAGCAGCTCAACAAGACCTTGTCTTGTTTCCTTAGCAATATGTGTGCCAATTTTCACCTCCTTCCCTTCCTCCAAGGCTACATTCTCTATTACCTCTTTCTCACGGGGTAGGATTTGTTTCTCCTCTTGTTTCACCATTCTCAACAGATCTGGAGACATATCACAATCCCTGTCATCTTTAAAATCCTAAAGTTCTTCTAAACACATGTCTTGCTAAAAAAAAGAATCTAGGATTTGTAGTATCAGTGCTCATGTCATTGATATCTAGGGACCTGCGGGGTACGAAAGAATGTACAAAGAACAAATGAATTTTTGGAACGTTTTTTTAAATGTTATGAATGAAATGAAAGAATGTAAAGGTCAAAAGAATATTGAACGGTATAAAAGAATATTCACTTGAATTGATAACAAAAGTTACATTTTATTGAAATGTAAATATCTGAACATGAGCCTATTTTACAAATGAAATCTTACTACTCCTAGGCTTTGAACCAATTAGAGTGTTCTGAAAATTACTCTGAAGAATCTTTAAAAACTACAGGAAGTTCCTCTGCAACCCAATTGTTCAAAGAGCTTCTCGGTTCGTAAGGGCGAATGCCCTCAAGGTTTCCTTGTCCAAATTCTTCATTATGCACAACATTAATGTAAAAGCTTCCTTTTTCAAGCAACCCTTCTTTAGGGTGAATTATCCCTCCTGATACAAAGGTTTGGGATATATGGGGAAACGTTATTGATTCCCACTTTACTTCTCTTCCACTTAAACACGCCATTCTCCTCTCTTGACGCTTCTCTATTTCCCTCCTCATTTGCCTTTGATCTAGCTTATAACCCAAACCAAAACGGTCTCTCTTTTCTTTTAACTCTAAAATTTGAATTTCTCCTTGAAGATATCTTCCTAATCCTTTTCCTGGCAAGGCTCCTCTCCCCATTGTCATTTGCAAACCCATCCTTGTAGCTCTGGATATTTTGGGTACCGGTACCTCATTCCCCTTTCAGATGAATGTTGCATTGACGAATTCTAATGAACAGAAGGAGCATTCAATTGCCTCATCGTTTGCTTCTACATAGGGTACACTACTGGTAACTGTCGCTATAATGTCCTCTTCAGCATTTATAATGACCAACCGCCCATCAGCTACTAACTTCAATAGGCAATTGTAAGAGGGCTTGATGTCCATCACTAAAAAGTCTACCTCATAGGTATTTGGCCCAATCATCAAAGGAATATCGATTCTTCCCATGACCTTCCTTTCCGTGCCATCAAATGCTCTCACTACATTATGGCATGTTTTCATATGAAACTATCTATAGGCAATCTGTTCAATGTCGATAATTGCAAGACATTTAATGCTGATCCATTATCAATAAGCACACTTGGCATTGTATGCCCCTTACAATGAGTGGTGCTGTGTAAAGCTTTAGCTGATCCCATGCCACCAGGTGGGATTTCATCATCATTGAAATAGATGAAATTGTCAGAACTTATGTTACTAACCAATCGATCCAACTTGTTGACGGATATGTCATTAGTAACATAAGTCTCATTGAGCACCTTCATTAATGCTTCTCGATGTGCCTCTGAACTTAGAAGCAAAGCCAACACTAATATACGAGCTGGTTGTTTGCGCAATTGTTCAACCACACTGTACTCACTGTGCTTTAAAATTTTAAAAATTCTCTAGCTTCTTCTTCTTTCACTGGCTCATTAACCAGTGTCTCGGCCCCTTTTCCTTTGTCAAAAGCCTTTGCTTTTGTAGGCTCAACTCTGACGCATTCTGCATCCTAGCGTTTCCCACTACGTGTGTAAGAACCTTCACCTTGAGCTTCCTTAGAAGTACTAGCTATATCCTCCTTCTCCGGCATTGACACATGGCAGTTATAATTCCAGGGTACCCTCTTGTTATCCTTATAAGGAAAGGAAACAGGTTTATGAATGATGACTTTCGGTACCGTTGGTATTTCAACTTCATTATTTCCTGGTAAAGAAATAATGATCTTTGGCCAGTTTTGATTCTTTGGTGCACCTTCTAATATGCATATATGTCCCTCATTTGAGCCAGCTTCATAAAATTCTAGCTCCTTGTTATCCATAAAGACTTGTACCAATACCTTAAACTCTTCACATTCTTGGATCTCATGTCCTTCTACAGTATGGAACTCATAGTAGTCCCTCACTCCTCTATTCCCTTTTTTAGAGATTATCATCCCTTTTTTCACCATTTCTTTCCAAATCACTTTCGTCGGCGTTCTCACCTCGGCCACGCCCTCTTTATTCCTTCTTGCACCAGTATCCCCAACTGCGTTTACCCTTTGATCACCATGATTTGGCAACGGGTTCTCATTACTAAGGGTGTCATCAAACTTTACGACCCCCATCTTGATAAGTCTTTCCACTGCTTTTTTAAAGCCAGTGCAATTTTTGATCGAATGCCCCGATATCCCTGCATGGTATTCACATTTGGCGTTTGCATCGTACCATTTAAGGTATGAAGGTTGCAGTAGCTTCAAATGAAAAGGAGCTATTGCATGCGCATTGAATAAACTTTGATAAAGCTCCCGCTACGTTACTCGGATAGGCGTAAATGAGATTTTCTCAGAATTTTGTCTCGAACCAGATCCCTGCTTCTGAGAATCCTGTTGCCCGACTGTAGTTACTCTGGGGTGACTAACTGTAACCGCTTTGCAACTACTCATATTGTTCACCTCATTATCTTTCCTTCTTGGGGCCGATCTTTTGGCAGTTTCTCCTTCTATCTTGCCACCCCTTATGGCATTCTCAAACATTTCTTCTGCCATAACTATATGAGCAAAACTCTTGGTGGTACTTCCAATCATGTGAGTAATGAATGGGGCCTTCAAAGTGTTAATGAATAGCATAGTAGTTTCTTTCTCCAAGAGCGGTGGTTTAACTTGCATGGCAATCTCCCTCTACCTCTGAGCATATTGCTTAAAACTTTCATTAGGCTTCTTTTCCGTGTTTCGCAAGGTAATTCTATCAGGAGTCATGTCAGTCACATGATTATATTGCTGCATAAAGGCTTGCGCTAGGTCTCTCCAAGAACTGATCCTTGCACGACTCAATTGATTATACCACCTAGCCACTGCTCCAACCAAACTGTCTTGAAAACAATGGATCAATAATTGGTCATTGTTTACATAGCCAGTCATCCGTCTAGAAAACATAGTGATATGGGTCTCAGGGCAAGTAATCCCATTGTACTTCTCAAACTCTGGCATCTTGAACTTATGGGGAAGTACCAAGTTTGGGACCAAACTCAAGTCTTTGGCATCGATTCCCTGATGATTATCAGCGTTTTCTAATGCCTTAAACTTCTCTTCTAACCATTTACAACGTTCCTCCAATTGCCTTGATGATTCGAGCCTCATCTCTTCCCTTTCTGCTACATCTAAATCAGGGATGACTGGATTGGTATGGTTATCTTCTAGGTTAAACCCCGAGCCATTTTGAAAGTTCGTGGGTATTCCGGCATCTGCTTGCCCATATTGAGGCCTTATCGTGATGGACGACCTTTAAGGATATGCTTCAGATTAAGTTTGCACATGGGGTGGAGTAAAACCTGGAGGATGATCCTCATTATCTCCTTCAGTGACGGTCATAGGGGCCTTTCCTTTATCCGTCGCCCCCTTCAACAGTTGAGCCATCTCAGCCATCATATTTCTTTGAGCCTCCAACATTTGATCCTTCATCTCTTGTTGGATTTTTGCCAATTGCTCCTGCAATTGTTCTTGCATTTCTTTCTGAATCAGCTCAAGTCTCTGATACATATTCTTTGACTTAGAGCATGTACCGTAAGGATGTGTTGCTTCCAGATTTTCTTTCTCTTACTCTCTCTTTCTCCCTAATAATTTTAACTAATTAGGGTCTTTCTATAAACTTGAATGCATATGATGCGATGAGATGCAAATGCATGAATGCTAAAAGACATTGATTCCGATTCAGTTCCTTTTAGAAAATGTTATTTAAGAGACAAAAATCTTTACACAAAACGGATTACAAATATGCCTTCGCCCACAGGCCCAAGATTTTAATCCTATCCAACAACGAAGCTAACTCTAAACCTCTATCTGTCACTAACTCATACTTTGTACTTAATACATTAGCTTGTGCTGCTAGGTCTTGTAAATGATCAGCAACCTCTCGAATCTGGACTATGGCTTCTCCCATGAGATAATCCCTATCTCTAACTTGATTCTGAAGATGGTGAAGTTCTTCCTTCCAGTATCCTTCTCTTGCCTCGAGCTGCTCTACCCGTAGTTCACAGTTCTGCAATGCTGCTTACAACCTTCCAATATTGGGCTTAATTTCTTTAATCTTGTTCAGACTTGCTTTCAACTCGACCGCAGAATTACAACTTTGATGATGATGAAGAGATCGTCCAAGCTCTGCCACCTTAGCTTTTAATCCTTGATTTTCTTTTTCCAAGGCCTGATTCTGAGCTTGCATCTCTTGGAACTTCTTCTCCCAATATTCGGCCTTGGCTTTTTCTTCTTGAACCTCTTGTTGCCACTGCTCCGAAGACTTCCCCAATCTAGCTCTCTTCAATGATAGCTGTGTCTTCTTATACTGCGTCTTCAAGTCATCTCAGTCTTCCTCAATCCTCCTCTTCTCTTTCCTCACTTTTTCGACCTCGATTTTCTAAACATCGACATCTAAGCTTAGTCACATCTTTTCCTCCTCGAGCCTTTCTATCTTTCTTCTAAGCTCTAGATTCTTCCTTTCGAACTCTTGCTTTATGACCTCTAATTCTGATGGAATCACTCGTAAATTCTCCTCTATTGATCAAGCAGCCTCCAAACTTGGTCTAGGGATGTTATCATTAACCCTCTTATTAAACCACCCTTTGTATTCAAAAGTTATCGTCGGTCCTTTAGTCAGAATCTTCATGCAGTAAACCTTCTTCCAAGCCTCGAAAATTTCTCGCATCTTCTTCTTATAATAATCCCCTTTATATGAGAAGTCACTCTGAGATAGCCCTTGTGTTACCGTTATAAACTGCTCTGCCTTGTATTGCCTTAGGACAAGTAATGGTGTATAACTGACAACTCCCCAAATTCCAGAAAGAGGTACCCAATCAAAGCTTCCGCACTGATAAAGAATTTCACTAGAGGTCATCTAAGGGGCTTTCCACATAACATCTTCTTCTCGAAAGTTCTGAAGTATTTCTATCCACCTTTCCTCTGTAATGTCATCCCTCCTCGGTGTAGCTGCTGCTTCCTTTAGCGGAGAATAGTCTTTGAAGAACACTCAGCAAGGAACCCTATCAACCTTCCAAAAATGACTGTGGAACTAAACTAACAACAACAGTGCACATCTAATGAATCTACCTTCCCTAACTCTCCGACATGCATTCAAGGATCTAAATATCTCAGCGAGGATTGCAGGCACAGGTGTATTTTTCTTACCTAGTCGATCGAGTAAATCCGCGACTACCTCGTCTATGTGTCCCATAGCTTTTGGGAAAATCACCAAACCATAGATACTTAAGGCCAGGACATCGACCCTCCTCTTCACATCTAGGTGTGCCAATATTAAATCCCTCAAACTTCCCAAGGAATACATTTAACATCACTCTTTTGTTGTATTCGAGCTGCGGCCCACTGTTCACTCATCCCTATGATCATCATCAATTTTTTTATGAAAGTCGGGAGATTAGCAGCCCTGACATAAGCTTTGTTACCCTGAATCTTTGGACAACGAAGCAAAGTTGTATACTCCTCCAAAGTAGGCACTAAGTCTACCTCTCCGAATGTAAAACAACTATAAGCAGGGTTCCAAAACTATACCATAGCTCGAAATAGGTGCTTATCCACCTTGATGTCTAGCAAATAGGGAAGATCTCCATAATTCTGATAGAAAAGCTACTTAGCCTCGTCATCCCATTGGGCCCAAATGTTTCTCAACTCCTGAAACTCATTCTGTGTTGAATTGATACGAGTGAAGTCCCAAAACTCTGACGTATACCCCTCAGTGACACTATCTCTTTTCTCTAACTGGGTTTTCTCTGACCAGGTACAGACAGAGGCATTGTCCTCCACTTTATCAAGATATTCGTTCCTCATTACAAAACTTTCTAATTTAGAAATTGAACCGTGAATCGACACATTAAAATGCTGAATGACATGCAATGATAACAAGATAAAATAAGTTAGTATCATATATAAATATATAGTAAACAAGTACGTATAAGGGTAATTTACTAGAGGTTATCACTATACTCCCTAGGGTAAGCACTTAAAGTTCACTACAAGCGTGCGTTTTAGTTCTAAAGCAAGGGTACCTGAACCAGCGGATTCCTCGGTCTTTACCCCTTATAGGCTCATATAGACCAAGTTCAGTTTGCGGGGACACATTTCCTTATGGCCATGCGGAGAGGAAAAACTCACGAAGACATAGGTATAGTATCCCAGAAGTAATCCACGAGCTCATATGGAGGTGAAAACCTCACGAAAGCGTAGCTTCTCACTCCTACTTAGGGGTGCGACCACAACGGTCATGCAAATGCAATGTACGACAACAGGATAACAAACATATGCAGCAAACAAATGTAAAAAGAATCAATTTTTAAAATTTTCCAAACTTCCGACATTAAGACAAAAAATAATCAATTTCATGGCTTGACTCTCTTATTGTTCCCCAATGGAGTCGCCAAGCTGTCGAGACCTCCTTAAAATAAAAATGAGAATATTTGAAAAGACGGGAGTCGCCACCAACCTTTTAAAGTGTGATTGGATCACTTTATAAAACATTTTGGTCTACGGAATTATGAAAAAGCGAGCTCGGGAGTCGGTTACGTACGAGGAAGGGTTAGCACCCTCGCAACGCCCAAATTTGGTACCAAATTGAAAATTTTGTCTTAATGTAGAAAGTTTGAAAGAACTTAGAAAAAGATCTCTTTTAAAACCATAATAATTTGAGTTAAAAAGAATCAATATTCCTTCGTTTCAAAAGAATAGAAACATCACATCCAGCATGATTAGACACGATATTCTTAAACTCTCGTAACTAAAATCGTTTGGTGATTTTCAAAACTTATTTAGAAGGATATTTTAGGCATTTAGACAAACGGGAAATCGCAACCCAGCATGTTAGGGCACTACTTCCCGAATTCCTAACTACCAAAAATATTGCCTTATTTTAATTCCTTTGGATCGAATGAAATATAAAAGTTTGAATTGATGATGCATTTAACTTATTACAGAGAATCAATACTAAATAAATTGACCTACATGATACCTATTTTAACATTTCATGCAAATATAATATATAAAAAAATGATATATAATGGCATAAATTACACACTATACGTTAACATTTCGTGCAGATATAATCATAGAAAACAATGTATATAACAATATGAATTACATGATATATATAACAATATTTTATATAACATAAGTAATCAATTTTCATACGAATATGATGAACAATAAAAAAAAACAAATAGTTGGTAAAATAACATTAGTATACCAAAACTATATAAAAAGATACAAAAATAAACAAAATAAAAAGATAAGAAAACAAATACAATCTTTTTAAAAAATAGATGAAGTATAAAAATATTTAACAATGTATAAATGATGGAGAAATTTTTTAGAGATGATTAATAAAATACACTACATAATACAATAATTTAATATACTTATTTAAAAATAATATGCTAAATAGGTACAAAATTTTGTGGAAATTTAAAAATGTTATATGTTAAATATTTGATAACAGTAATTTACATACTTTTAATTATTAATAATAAATAATAAAATAATATGTGATAGAATAAAAATAATGTAAGGGTTAATATATATAAAAATAATATGTAATAAAATATATAAATCAAATATATAATGAAATATAAATGATATAACAAATAATACATAAATAAAAATAAAAATAATATATATAATAATTTTTCATATACAAACAATGTTTATGGTAAAAATAAATACTATATATTATATTTAAAAATAAATAAATTGTATAAAAAAATCAAAAGGATTAAAATGAAATAAAAACAAAACTTTAGGGTTAATTTTAAAATAAAATGAATTTTGGATCAAATTGAAGCGTGAGTCAAAACACGGGGGGACTCACTGGGCAATTTACCCTAATCCCGAAACGACACCGTTCGCCAAAACGAGCCTTATACTGGCAGGTGGGACTAAATTGAAACCAAAATAAAGAAGTCGGGGCCAAATTAAAATATAGAATTTTAAAATTAAATGAAATTAAAAAAGGAAAAATGGGGAAGGGCGCAAACAGAAATTTGCCCATTTACCAAAAAACACGCAGATCCTTCCCGGGTCTCGGGTCAACACACGGATCCTCGGCCTTAAAACGACGCCGTTTTGAAGCTTATTGTTTTAAGCGAAATGACATCGTTTTCATAAGTCTATATAAGCCAAATTTTAACCTAAAATTTCATTTCTAACCTGATTTCTAAAAAAAAAAAAAAAACCAAAGAATCCTCTGGAAGAGGGATAAGAACCAGCCCTCGGAGCTCTGCCGAGCCACCGTCCCGGGGCTTACATGCACCTACACGCCACCGTCAACACTGCCTCTTACAGTGGCCCGAAATTGGAGAACTTCAGTTTTTCCGCAAAGGTAAATTCCTTTACCTTTTATTTTGGATACTTATATATATTTACGAAAAAAATAAAAAATAGAATAATCACCTCGATTCTGTCAACTGTTCTTATCTCTTTTATTGCGAATATCTGTATAACTGTGCTCTTTTTTATTGAATCTGTGTGTATATCCCCCCAAAAAAAAAACCTCCCTTACATCGTTCTTGATTTGGGCTTTTATAGCCATTGAAAACAATATATGTACAATCTTTATTTTATTTCTTGCTATATTTTTTTTGTCTCTGTAATTTCTTTCCCTTTTTGCAGGTAATATCGAGGATCTCATGGCGAGGAGTCTGCTGGCGTTAATCCGTGCGACGGTTATGGCGCGATACGGGGCCGGAGTCACGGTGCCGATGAAAGTCCACTGGACCGACGTGAGACGAAAAGGCGTGGCGATTGGGATGCTTGCGGCGCGAAGCTTCTGGAAACCCTAGGGTTTCCTGATTCAGCTTAAGGATTGGGCCTTACTGGGCTTCACTGAGTTGGGTCAAGGGTGTAACGGGCTAGTGGGTTTAGGTGTAACCGGGTGTATGCTTATTGGGTTATAAATGTAACCGGTTTTTTTGGGCTTTGTACATGGACTGTAAAACTTTTATTTCTGATTTTTGTTTTTTTATTTTTTATGGGCCGGGAAAATTTGGTCATTACAGTACTTTTTCGATTTGTCTAGCATGAACACTTCTACTGAGTAGTTTTCTTAGCTATCCTCAAGCTCACGTCTACCGAGTGTTGGCTCGTTTCGAATCAGAAAATTTCACAAAAATTACTAGTGGGGTAATTTTTTAATTTCTCTAAACTTTTGTCCAATTTGTAAATAAGAAAAATATCTGTAGAAATTTTCTAAATTAATTTCTTCAGAGAATTTTCTCTCTACAACTTTCTTTTGAATTCAAGCGTGTGTAAATAATAACCCAAAACTCTCTTTATTTAAAGAGAGTTTAGACAGTTCAACTATGATTTAACTTAATCACTTTAGTATTAAATTAATATAATATTTATCAATATAAAAACTAGATTAAATTTAATATTAAGTCTTATTTATTTTATAGAATATTTATCTACAAGATAAATATTATATTAAATTTAATATTAAGATTATCACTTTAATATAAAATTAGTAAAATACTATTAAGACAAATATTAAATTTAATTTAATATTAAATATATTAAAATAATATTATTTTTTGAATAGTTAATTTGAAATAAAATTCTCTGATAGAGTCCTAAAAGGAGTGTAATTCTTCCACTGCTCAACCACTGAAGACCCGTTGTCGCCGACCGTTTCCGACCACCAGAATGCCATAGTCGTAGCCGCCAACACCCTGAGCTAGTTTGATTTTTGCTAGTTCGGTCTAGGCATGTGACGTACCAATAGATCGTGTTAAGCCACTAGTTGGACCGTCGTTCCGGTTTCACATACCAGGGTCAACAATGGAGACTAAAAAGCCATCTTATGTAAGGTTGGATCATTGCTGTAAACCCATTTCATTTGGATGGTTTGGATTACAGAGGTTGTGTGATAAAAAAAAAAGAATTTTTTTTTTTGTTAAAGCTTGGTTTTTTTATTATCACGAACAAGAGGGCTTTCTGTTGGAAAATTGAGTTTGACAAATGAAGTGGAAAATAAATTCAGGGAAAAACATAAGTTTTTAAAACAATTCCAGAAACAAATCTTGGTTGTGTTATCTAAAGTAATAAACACTTAACTAAAACTGTCCTTTTCGATTCGTCTAGCATGAACACTTCTACTAAGGAGTTTTCTTCGCTATCCTCAAGCTCACGTCTACCGAGTGTTAGATCACTTCGAATCAGAAAGTTTCACAAAAATTACTAGTAGGGTAATTTTGTAATTTCTCTAAACTTTTGGCCATGTTGTAAATAAGAATAATATCTGTACAAATTTTCTAAATTAATTTCTCTAGAGAATTTTCTCTCTATAACTTTCTCTTGAATTCGAGTGTGTGTAAATAATGACCCAAAGCTCTCTTCATATAGGGAGAGTTTAGAGAGTTCAACTATGATTTAAATTAATCACTTTAATATTAAATTAATATAATATTTATCAAGATAAATACTATATTAAATTTAATATTACGTCTTATTTAATAATAGAACATTTATCTACAAGATAAATATTACATTAAATTTAATATTAATATAATCACTTTAATATAAAATGAGTAAAATACTATTAAGATAAATATTAAATTTAATTTAATATTAAATCTATTAAAATAATATTCTTTTTTGAGTAGTTAATTTGAAATAAAATTCTCTGATAGAGTCCTAGAAGGTGTGTAATTCTTCCACTGCTCAACCACTGAAGACCTATCGCCACCAACCATTTCCGACTATGCTGGTTCAATCTAGGCCTGTGACATACTGGCCGATCATGTTAAGCCACCAGTTGGACCGTTGGTCTGGTTTCACATATCAGGCCCAGTTCGACCATTTTTTTGTCTTGTAATTGTTTTGGGGTTCCTAGGCCCGATTTATGATCTAAAGTCAATTTTTCAAATTAATTACCCATTAAGCCAGTTGTTTGGCTTGATCAAAATCAATTTTCCTTAAAATCACTTCTATTTTCAAAATTAATTTTTCAAGAAAATTATTTAATCAAATTCACTAGTTGAATAATTCTTATGACTACCCAATTTAATACCACATCGAATAAATGGACTCAATTAAGTTATTACTAATGTCATAGAATTTTCTTCTAATTCAAAAGTAGTCTAATCGATCTTTTGTTGAGCTAGTGGAGGGACCAATCAAGCATATACAATTAGGCTGTAATAATTGCAATTATGTCTAGAAGCATCATTCTGATAATTTATAATTACTTAATCATAGAGTTAGTCCACAAGAAGTACCCTGATTGGAAACTCCTTGTTGTATACTCTTTACGAAAGCAATTCATCCAACTGCTTTGTACAATGACTTCGTCATGTGTGTGTTACCCTCGTATGATACCATTAACTTATTTGAGTTAAATCTATTCACCCAATACAATCCTATGTTATCTCATTTTCAAAATTGTCTTCTTAATGATTAATATGACCACTATCAACAAATGATTGTAATAAATTGCTTGTTCAAGAACAAACAACCCGTGACCACGTTCCATATTTATCAATCCACACAATGCCAATGAAAAGATAGTGTTAACTCATTAATTAAGTTATGAATTCTATTATTGCTAGTAAAGCCATGCCATACACAAGTCATGTACCCAACAAACCGGCTATGGACTCGATCATCTTTAAAGCATAAACCTCCACTTATATCAAAGCACATGAGTTACATACACATGGTTAGTGACTAACTTAGGGTTTAGGTAAATCACACCATGAATGTCACAAGTGAATCAATTCACAAATAGATTCAGAATTAATTCATCTTGGGTCTAGTCCAATGTATCATTCTGCCAATGAATACATCTATGTCTCTACCCCTAGAGTCAACTGCTCTGAAAGCCAAGACTAGCCATCTTCTCAATTTGAATTGTAGATGACATAATTATCCTTCTCAGTATTTGAATCGAATGCTCTTTTTGATTCTTTTATGGGATTACGGGCTCATTTACATTATCCATTGAAGTAAGTTGTCTTTCTCGCAATGTAAATGTTCTTACAATGCCCCTTATCATCAATTTGAACTTAGGCAATCAATGAGTTAATATTTTCTTGTCACAATTTCACTATGCGTGCAAAATATGAAAGACAAAAAGACAAAAGACATAATAGTGAAATGTGAAATTTATTTTTTCATCATCTAAGTACATAAAAAAAACAATCACATGTTTACTATAATATGAGCACATGTCCCAGCAATCTCTCACTTGCCCTAGTGAAGAAAATGTGTCATGTTTTGCATTCCCATATCCTCAACGTGTTTGTTAAAACTCCTACTTACAAGAGTTTTAGTAAACAAATCCGCAAGGTTATTGTAACGCCCCAAAAATCTCGAAACCCAAAAATCCCAAAATCTTGAATTTTTCTATTTGTGCTTAGCAATTCCAATTAAGTGTTAATTACGCGTTGGTAGGTCTTGGTCAAGGTTTGAGTTTGAATCTAGGGGTAGAAGAAATTATAGTTTAATAATTAAAAGGACCTTGTTGTCAAGTAGTTGGGCTTTTAAATAAAGATAAGGGAAAATGGCATAAAAAAGCCTTGTGGAAGAGTGGCTAAGTGACGCCACTTAGAGCGTAGGGAGGTGGCGTTAGTGGCTAGAAAGGAGATCCTAGGTTTGAATCCTAGCTTAGTATTTTTAGGAGTTTAATTTTGGCCTTCTAGAAGGTTGGAAGTGACGTGAAGATGGACTCTAAGGGGAGTGTTCAGGAGAGAAAATTAAGGAAAGGATCAAGGGGTTATCAGGGAGAAAAACGAGGAAATGAGAAGGGGGAAGTGATGGAGCCGAATGGGGAATTGAGGGCCAGGCAATTTGGCTATAAGGGCTATAAATAAGTTCCAAATTCAGGGTTGCCAGGCTAGTGCCGAATTTTCTTTACCCTGTTACCGGAAACCCTTTTCCCTAAAAGCTGAAAACCCTTTTGTTTTACTCTCTTTTCCTTGTGCCAATTTTCTATTTCTTCTTCTACTTTTCTTCTTTAATCTATACCAAATAAACCTTATTCACCATACTAAGTTGAAAGCCAAATCTTCCAAAGGCCAAATACTCTTCAACCGAATCTAGTGTAAGTGTTTGTTCTTCCAATCGATTTTGCTAAGAATCTATTACGCTGTTCTTTTCTCACTCATTCTAATCAACTGTGGTAGGGAATTAGTATCAGATCTCTGATCTTAGCTCTCTACCAAAATTGCTCTTTAGGTGTTTGCGATTTTGGTAAGTATTCCTCTCCCATTGGCTAAGGTGGCCGAATGTTCATAGTTAGGGTAAGGGGACTTGTGTTGGGTACGAGTCACCTACTATTCTGGTTTTAATAAATAAGTTTAATGCAGATCTAAGGAGTACATGATCAGGGAAAAACTATTAGGGATTGGTGTTCAAGGTAAAGTTAAGGTGAGGCTTCGGTTTTTGGAAAAGTTATGTATTAAACATGCGATTAATCGAAGGGTGATATTGATTGTAGGTTTGGGGCTAAGGAGATCATATCACGCTTGCTTACCAGGTGTGTACATACACTGCACACACACTATGAATCGGTAAAAGTCGAAATGCCAAAATGTCAAAATACTAAAATGCCAAAAAGCCGAAAGTGTGGCTACAGTAGTCTTGCGAGTGCGCGAACACTCATAAGGGAGAGACCGATAGGTTGCCTGAGACCCACGGGCGATTCTGTGGACTTGGGTTGTGATTTGGCCATACGGGCCGGAATGGGCTAAATAGGCCTGGTGGGCTATTGGACCCATAATAGGCAAAGACTGAATATTGATGCTATGTGATAGGAATCTGTATGTGAGCATGAATATGAATGTGACTGGGCCTAATGGGCCATATACAGGTGATTTGGGCCTAATGGGCCATATGAATATGATTGGGCTTAATGGGCCAAATACAGGTATGTGACTTTGTTTGGGCTTTGTAAGGGGTTTTGGGCCTAGCATATGATAACTATATAAGACTTAATTAATATTTTGAGACCGTGGACAGGTCAAAGGGTTAAGGTGTGGCAACGAGTATATGCATGTCTAGGATTGGATCTAGGGAGAGCTTGGTACTTAAGCGGTCTTAATGACCCACCTCCTCTTCTCTGGAATCCTACTTGGTGCATAGTATTCGTTCATCTTAGCTCGCGGGACTTATTAATGGGCTAAGGTAAGTGGGAACCATACTTAAGGGAAAATTATCGAAATGCCCCTAAGGGAAAAAATGACCAAAATACCCCCAGGTGTTGAATGTAAGTTTTATGGATGTGGCATGCATACATATGATGTAACATCCCGAAATAGGGCCTAAACGGAACAGTGGTTGCGAAACCACAAATCTGAGGTAGAAAAATTTATTTTATTATTATTTTGAGGTCTATGATATGTTTGCATGATTGTGTGAAAAGTTCGTGAAGAAATTCTATGCATAAAGTACTTCATTTGAAATTAGGGACTAAATTGAATAAATTGCAAAACTTGTGTTCTAGAAGTATTTTGCATAAAATTGAATTAGATTATTAATTAGAGGTCCTTAAAGAGTAATTTTACCAATTTTAAGTTCATGGACAAAATTAGGACATGGAAGGAATTTTTGAAAGTTTAGTAGTAAGGGCATTTTGGTCATTTAGTTATTAAAATGAATTAAAAACAAAATTAAAAGCCAATTTTTGTCCATCTTCTTCATTAGGACGAAATTTCAAGGGTTCTCCATAGCTAGGGTTTGTTTCAAGCTTTCAAGCTCCATGGTAAGTGATTCCAAGCCCCGTTTTTAATGTTCTTTACGTTTTCGGAGTCCCGGTAGCTCGATAAAGCTTATGCTAGCAATAATTTAAGTTAGGGTTCATATTTGGAAAAATACCCATAGGTGAAATTTTTGTATTTTGGTGTTTTATGATAGAATATGAGGTTTTAAATTATGTTAGACAACTTGTACTACTCGGTTTTAAGCAAAAACGAGTAAAAGGACTTAATCGGTAAAAATACCTAATAGTCATAAGTGCTTGTTAGAGTATGAATTTGATGCTGCCATAGAAGGGAAAAATGACCAGAATGTCATGAAACATAAGAAAATAGGCTGAAGTTTAATTTACGAGCTTTGAGGCAAAAGTGTAAATATGCAAAGTTTAGGGGCAAAATTGTAATTTTGCCAAAATATGATTTTAGGTCAATTTGAATAATTTGAGTCCTAATTAGACTATATTTTAAATGATAGAGCAAGGAAAACTGAAATTCAAGCTAAAATGGAGAAAATACCAAGTTGTGGGACGAAATGGTAAAAGTAGCTATTTTTGCATACGAGGTAAGTTTCTGATGAAATAAATGCAATGTTCTTTTATTTTACATTATTATTGTTAATTTCAGAATTTATATACTTATTTTATGAGGATATTTAAAGCCGAATTAAAGCGAAGTGATAGAGAAAAAGCATTAGGAAGCCCCGTTTGAACCTTAGGAATGTTAGGATATTGGGGTTGACAGACGGAGACAGACAAAATGAGCCATGTAAGTCCATATCAGATATATGGCTTTGGAGACAGGAATGAGCCATGTAAGCCCATATTAGATATATATATATGGCATTGGAGACAGGAATAATTCATGTAAGTCCATGTCGAAGACATGGCATTGGCAGGATATTGATAGACAGGAATGAGCCATGTAAGCCCATATTAGATATATATATATATATGGCATTGGAGACAGGAATAATTCATGTAAGTCCATGTCGAAGACATGGCATTGGCAGGATATTGATAGACAGGAATGAGCCATGTAAGCCCATATTAGATATATATATATATGGCATTGGAGACAGGAATAATTCATGTAAGTCCATGTCGAAGACATGGCATTGGCAGGATATTGATAGACAGGAATGAGCCATGTAAGCCCATATTAGATATATATATATATGGCATTGGAGACAGGAATAATTCATGTAAGTCCATGTCGAAGACATGGCATTGGCAGGATATTGATCGACAGGAACGACCCCAGTATCCTTAGTATTCCATGTGGTTCAATGGGTCATTGTACACGTTAAATTACAGTGAATTATCAGCAAAAAAGGGAAGGTAGATTATATTTATGAATAGTGAAAGGTCAGGTAAGAAAGAAGGTAAGTAAGTAAAGAAGAAGGTAGAAAATGAGAAGTAAAGAAAGTTTATGAGGCTAGGTGATATTATGTATAATTATTCATTATGTTGAATGTTGTAATTTATTTGCTTGTAAGCTTACTAAGCCTAGTGCTTACTCTCTTTATTTTCTTTTTCTTATAGTTTTTATCTAGCCACTCGGGGATCGAAGGAAACGTCGGAGACCCGATCACACTATCGAAGGAATCACATTGGTATAGTTAGACGTTTAGTTTTGTGTATGGCATGTATAGGAACTTGGTTTCTTTTGATATGATATGATCAATGAATGATGTGTAAATACTTACTAGTGATTAGCTAATAGAATGGCTGATGATATACATGTTTAATTGTATGTATGAATAAGTAGTAACTATCACATGAAAACTAAGAAAAATGTGAAAGTAACTTAAAAACAGATTCAAGTATCAGAAATAATGTGATTTTGAAAAATCACTAAAAATCGTAGAGACATGGTTTGATGGTGAATAATATATGAAATTAAAGCTTATTATGTCTATTTTCTTATAGAATAAGCAAAATAGGTAAAGGTATTATATTTTATGAGATATCTGAGTTTTAGTGAAACAGGGTCAGAGAAAATTCTAGATCCCCTGTTTCAACTTTGGAAATTCACCATAAATTGTAAAAAAATAATTAGGTGGTGTAATTTATATGGTTAGAATCCTTATTGAATCTAGTTTTAATAGAAATAAACGATATAGTTATATTAATTTTGTATAGGGAGAAAAGTGGTTCGTAGTAAGTAGAGGTCAGTGCAGTCGAATTCTGAAACAGGGGTAACTTTAACTAATAAACTGTACTAATTGGCTAAGTCAAAAATTCTAGAAAAAATTTTGTAGATAGATATATGAGTCTAGTTTCAGGAAAAATTTACGGATCTTAATTTCGAGTTTTGAAACTCGAGAAATGAATTTTTAAGCAGCTATGATGCAGAAAAACAGTTTATTCCGAAAATTAAAATAAGTGGTTTAGAGTTGTTTAAAAGGTAAGATAAGTTTAGTAACACCTCAAGCTTGACTCCGGTGACGGTTTCGGGCGTGGGGGCGTTACATATGATGTTCTACTTAGGTTGCATATGGGGTGGGAATTATGGAACGGAGGAAGTATATGAGGATCGCATGGTTTCCTGACAATCGTGGATCCACCGATGGCTTTTAAAGCCCAATATGTAAATGAAGGTAGTTTCGCAACCGGGCTACCATTAGTGTGTGGGCTAGGTGGGTCGATATTCATATCCCCATATGGTGTGACGGGGGACGGAGCTGGTGTGTAGTGAATGGGTAATTTGGATGGGATTGCATTGCATGTGTAATGATTCTTCTTTGAATGCTTGTTTTCCATCGAGGGTTGTACACACTGAGTTTGCGAAAACTCACCCCCTCTTTTATTTTATTTTCAAGTGATGCTCAGTAGAAGGTTTGATGTTTGGAGGGACTCTGGGTGGCCAGCTAGCAAGATAATTTGGACTTGTTTTTCTTTTTAAAGCTTATCAGCTTTTATGTTATTAAGTACTTTTCAGAGATTGTAATAGGGCTTCCACTTTATTATTATTTGGATTATTATTTTTATGCGATGTAATTATAAGAAGTTGAACATGGTTTATTAAACTATAGTATGACTTTTCTACGCTTTCGTAACTACATTTTAAAATGACATGTTTTCATAAAATCATATATTTTAAACAAGTGATTGAAATGAGTTTTTTTAAGGATAGTTAAGGTTTCTTTTACTTTAAGAAGGGTTTTCAATGAAAACACGGTTTTTGCTAAAACACTTCAATGTGATGCGCCAGATTAGGCCATAACATCCAGGCCAGGTTTGGGGTGTTACAGTTATCTTCAGAAGTTACTTTCGCCACATCTATAATTCCTTTGGCTACTGCCTCTCGTATTAAGTGATACTTCCAATCAATGTGTTTCGTGCTCTTGTGACTTCTCAATTCCTTAGTATTAGCTATTGGAACGTTTTTATCATAATATAGTGTTAAACCTTTTTCCATACCATGAATGCCTACAAGATCGCTTAAGAACTTTTGAAGCCATATTGCTTTTTTGGTTTATTTAGAAGCAGACACATAGTCGGCCTCCATAATAGAGTCAGCAGTGCAAGTTTATTTTATACTTCGCCATAATATGGCTCCATGACATAGGACAAATACATTTCTCAATGTCGATTTCCTCAAATCTTTACTGGTTTGGAAGTCCGTGTCTGTGTATCCAACAAGAGTAAAGTTCTCCCTAGAATACAGAAAGATATATGTAACAACTCATTTTCAGTCAAATCGAAACAGTGGTTTCAGCACCACAAATCTGATGAGTAAAATTTTATTTTATTATTTTAATGTCTATGATATATTAGTAGGGCCGTATAAAAATTTGGTTAAGAAATTGTGTTGTTTGCATGCTTACATTAGTAAAAAGGACTAAATCGTAAAAGGTGCAAAAGTAGAATTCTATTATTTAAACTTGTCTATTAGCTATGATATTAAATTGTAAAGGGATTTGTATGGTAATTGGACCATTATTATTATAAGTGGACATTCATGGACATAAAATTAATTTAATTTAAGGTAATTTAACAAGGTTAAATATGTAATTGAATAAATATGTTAAGTAAAATGTAGAAAACAAAACATATCATCTTTAGTGTCATCTTCCTCCACCAAAAATTAAAAGAATAAAACTTCATGGATGCTTGCTAGGATTCGGTTAGGTTGTGGTGCTTGCATGGTATGTTTTACAATATCGTTTTTAATGATTTTTATGTTTTCGAGGTCATTGTAGCTTAATCTAGCTAGCCTAGGGACTAATTTGCAAAATTGTTAAAGGTTTAGGTTTTCCCATGAACATGTTTGTATGGTTTTTGAAGTTTAATGAAAGATTATGAGTCCTTGTTGTTCAATAAACAAGTATTGTAAAGTGATTTTTGATGAAATTATCATTTAGGAACTTAATTGTTAAAGTAGTAAAATATCTTGGTGAAATTGTGAAATGATGGTTTGTATGGGTTGATATAAGTTCCTAGGTAATTTGGCTAGCATGAAATGTGGACGAAATTGCATGAATTTCAATTTACGAGCTTAATGACTAAATTGTAAAGAAGTTAAAATATTAGGGGCAAAAGTGCTATTTTTTAAAAGCATGAATTTTTGATTGAATTGAATAGTATGAATAATAAATGGATTGAATTTGCTTATTTAGATCAAGATAAACCTCATACGGGTCTAGATCGAGGAAAAGCTAAAACCTCGGATTAGTTGATCTTATTTCGACATCTTTGTAATCAAGGTAAGTTTGTATGTTTACAAAACGTTATAATGTTATTTTGATATTTAGGAATTGTGCTATATATCATGTGATGAAACTATAGAAATCCAATGATATTTCGATGATTATCGAGCCCCGTTTGAACCTTAGGAATATATAGGATACAAAAAACATGTCATTAGGGTTACCATGTTTCGGGTGCTTGTCCTGAATGTCCTAGTGATGGCTGAGTTCTAGCATTTGTTGCAGATACTTATCATCTTGTGTGAGTGGCATTGTGTAGCTTACATTTCGACCGTCAGCTTGTGGGAGCAGACCCATTTTATGGCTCGAGTGTGCAATGATGTAAAGGAAAAGGAAAAGGAAAAGGAATGGTTTCGGCCATATGTTTAGCACACTTTGTATGAGCTTTCCCACTTGTTCGATATTATTCTAAGTGGTTCAATGGGCATAAAAAGGGAAGGAATGGTAAATGTACCAATGGCTATGTTATGAACCTATGGAAATGTATGAAATAATAATGATCTATGAATGTATATTTATGTTTATGGAAAGTATGAATTCAATGGCATTATGTTCATGTGAATTTACCTTACCATGTGATAATTCAAGTGAATTATGTGTTAATGCGCTAACAATTGTTGTTGATGATGCTTAGGCTTGTTCCAAGCTATTGGTTGGGTTGTATCATGTTTACTTTTAATGTTATACAATGAAATGGTAAGTTGTGTTCATGTTTTACGAACTTACTAAGCATTATGTGCTTACATAGTTTTCTTTCCTATTTTTTATAGAATATCGAAGCTCAATTGGTTTGGAAGCTTATTGGAAACCATCCACACTATCCAGCGATTATATAGGCGATGTTCACAAGTATATGGATCAAGTTGTAATATAGTTACAATGAAGTAGGTGAGTACTCTGAGGATCAAACTTAAGGGAGGTGAGCACTAAATTAATCTTAACCTAAACAAAAATAGAGCTAATTAGTACTTTAAATAAATTACATTATGACCAAACATAAAAAAATATTTTTGGTATTTTTATAACAAAATAACAAAATAATATAAATGGAAAAACTTTGTGAAATTTGCTATGGAAACTGAATCAAATCTGAGCATGGTTGACTAGCTTGCTTTAGTAATCATAACTAACTTTTGCTTAGGGTTCCCTATTAAATCAACTAGTCATTACCCCAGTAGGATCTCTTGATCTTCCACTAGAATAATGAGTTAGCAAGAACTACTTATCTGTCGACCTCACAGTCCAGACTAATTTGGGCTTAAGGTGTTCACAGATAGGCCATACCAATTTTGGGTTAATTCCCTCCTAGATGACTTACTAGGGTCATCAAGCCTAGGGTTTAAATTCTTCCTCTCCCAAACAACTGACCTGCTAAGAAGACCCTATACAATAATCAAGTAATCATATCTCCACTCACCAATCCCTCATAAGAGGATTAGTTCCTCATGTTTCTAAAAAATATAATAAACTTGATATAAAATATTAACATTAATAGAAAATCAAGAGATGAAGGTTTAAGATAAGCTTGAATTGTATTTGATTGAGGCACAAAATTCACAAAGAGTTGATCGAGTTCCACAAATCAGAACTCCCAACAAATGCAAAACTGAAAATAACTTAAAGCTTAAGAAAAAAGAAAAAAAAACTAAAAACTATAACTATGAAGAGAATTATACAGTATGAAAATTTGTCCATAACAAGTGTTAAATGAGCCTATTTATAGAGGTAGGGTTATCGTCGTCCTCAGCCCTAGGTCAGCTGATGCTCTCATTTTAATATTTGATTGTGTAGAGAAAAATGCCCCTGGCTCATAAGTTCTTCCTGTACAAGACTGGTGTCGCAACACCCTAGTGACTGTGTCACAACATAAAAGGAAATTTGCTTGCATTTAGGGTAGCTTCAGGGGTGTGTCATGACATCCCTTGGTTGTGTTGTGACACTAAAGGCAGTGTTGCGACATCAAGCTCCCCATGTTGCAACACAACTGCCAATATTGAGCAGGTACACCCTCTAATGGTCTCTTGTACACTTACAAAGTATATTAACTCACTTTTAGGCCTCATTCGGCCCTTAAGGTCAATAAAATACTCAAATTAAACTTTTTATTGAATGCAAACAAAACTAAGAAATCTTAATTAAAACATAATAAACATGCTTGCATTCAAGCTCTTCAAATGTGAAAACTAATTTAATCTATTAAACCGAATGATGGCAGATCAAACTCCCCCGCACTTAAGTCATTGTTTATCCTTAAGGAAAGCAAACGAAAATAATAATTAAAAGACGACCCTTGAGCAAATATGATACAACTATTAGTTTTCAAGCACATGACTAGGCATTTCATATTTACACATAATCTTGGCATGATATATAGCTGACTTACCACTTTTGATATCAAACACCTAAGTTAAACATATTACAAAGTATACAAACATTAAGGGTTTAAAATGTAGGGATCCATCAATAAGTTATACAGGTAATTTGATTATCCTAGCAGAATACAAACGATCGTAAATGCAATTTTTTAATATGATGTCAATTGATTACTGAGTCTACCTAGATCACATAGGGGTTTTCAACTTGTAGTGTTCTTAGGCTTAGGTTGAAAAATTGTCTACGTATTGGATCCACTTAAACCTCAGTGTATCTACTTAACCCTCAATACGTATGGCCAGACATCTATAATCATGCAGTTCAAGACCAAAGAAAAAGGGTAATTACAAATTAACATTTTTTGGCTTGGGTTTTGCATGAAGGATCATCAAAAAGTGTTTTCTAGCTTAAATATAGGTGTTAAGGATAAATAAATAGAATGAGCTTTTTAGCTTTGGATGTATACCAAACAATTTCGTAGGTCATCCCTAGGTATCTTAATATTCACAGATTTCGTCAACCAAACAATTACTAATTCAAAAATTTATCATTCATACTAGCATCCTCGTTTCCCAGTATTTCCTATATCATATGTTACATTCAATTGCTCCATGCCTATTTACAGTGTAATATTTAAAACTTAATAGTTTAATAATAAAAAAAATTAAAATCATCTATTATCATGTCAAATTTATAGTAAATACAACCAACCAATATACATGCTCCTAACTAATCACTTGTATTTTTACAAGCTCAAGTACACAATTGACAATAAAAATTTAAAAGAAAAACATAAAAGTTTAAACAAATTTTCTATGCTACCCTCCACACTTTAGATAACACATTTTCCTCAACGTGTAGCCCTAAAAGGATAAGGAAAGGAGTTGTCTGATTTATCGTGGTAGGTTCGTAAGTTGTTTGTGGGTGCCTCCTCCTTTGATTATTGAAAGTTCGCAACGTTTGCATCTCTTTTTTGTGGGGATTTTGTTCAAAAATTCATAAAATATATATAAATATTTTTTCAATTATAATATTTCATCAATTACAAAATCCTAAAAGAAACAAACAATTTTCCTAACGTAAAATAAATGACAAGAAACTCATAATGTTTATAACGAGTCCTACAAGTAGTTTTGGGGATATCAAATTCTTTCACTTTGAGTTGGTAGTACCCAGATCTTAAGTCCATTTTGGAAAAGATAGTTGCACCTCTGAACTGATTGAATAGGTCGTCGATCCTTGGTAGAGGGTGCTTATTCTTGATAGTTAATTTATTCAGTTGTTGGTAATCAATGCATAACCGTAAGGTTCCATCTTTCTTTTTTTCACAAATAAAACTCATATGCCCTATGGCGAAACACTAGGTCTAATAAAAACCCTATCCAATAAAAACATTCGGATAAGCTCAATTTTGGGTAAAATTGGTTGATTTGCATGTTTTAGGCTCAGGGACTAAATTGAATAAAAGTAAAACTTTAGGGGCAATTTTGTAAAAATGTTAAAAATGACTAAATTGCAGAAAAAAGAATTTTTTATTCCCTAAATTAATATATTGAATGAAATTATTAATTTAGATCAAGATTGGAAGAAAAATCGAGGCAATGAAAAATTACCAAAATGCCCCTAAACTTTGGTATTTCTGTAAGTTAGCAAGGTAAGTTCGTATGAACTGGATTATGTATAATTTTGATAAAATTGAATGTTAATATGTGATTATATTGTAATTAAGTCAATTTATATATATAAGTATGCAATTTACTTTCTTATAAAACGAAGTAAATCCAATGACGTACGACGATATCGAGTCCCGTTTGAACCTTAGGAATTCATAGGATACAAATGACATGTCATCATGGTTTACATGATTCGGGTGCTGGTCCTAAATGTCTTACTGAGGGCTAAGGTCTGGTATGTGTTGTGGATACTCCACAACTCGTGTGAGCAGTATCGTGTAGCTACGTTCTGACCCACAGCTCATGTGAGCATACACATACAAGAATTAAAGGATTACAATTATATGATTTAACACCCTATGTGTGAGCTATCTCGGGTATCCAATGGTATTCTAAATGGTTCAAAGGGCGTTATTCAGATAAGAAACGATAAAAGAATGATATGTATTATGACCTATACATATATGAACATCCTTGATATGATGATACATGGAAATTATGTAAGTTGAGATGAGTAATAAACTTAAGTGTTATATGTTAGAGAATAAATGGTTATCCCTGTTGAATTTATATGAAATATGTTCAAGTGTGCTAACATGTGTTGGTGTTTGATGCTTAGGCATGTGCCAAGCTATTGGTTGAATGGTTATATGTTTACTTATAAGTTGCATTGAAATGGTAAGAGCCCAAATGGAAATGTGCTTGTGTTCATGAAAGAGTAGTAAGGTTTAAATTATGAAATGATTTATCATGTGGTTAATTTCCAAAAGAAAAATGTTTCAATATTGTTTTCTGTGCTTGTGATATGTGAATTAGCATGTATGAAAATTTCGTAAGAAAATTTAATTGTTTGTGTGCTCAATTTGATAAAAGGACCTAATCGCGTAAATTGTAAAAGTAGCCTTCTATTTGTTAAAGTACCTATTTGATTTGGATTTTTAAAGCAAGGGTCCTTATGTTGTTATTTGTCCATTGAAAATGTTAATGGACTTAAATAACCATCTATTAAATGGTTTTATAATAGTTTATTAAAGGGTAATGTAACGCCTCAAAAATTCTAAACTTTCTTTCTTTTTCGGTTTTGATAAAAGGTGTGCTTAATATTCCTAGTCAGTGTTATTTATGTGATAATAGGCCTGGTTAAGTTTTGAGTTCGAACTTTGGGGTGAAGGAGATTATAGTTTAATAATTAAAAGAACCTTGATGGCAAGTAGTTTGGTTTTTAAATAAATAAAGGAGGAATTGGTCACAAGGAGCCTTGTGTTGGAGTGGCAAGTAGCGTCACATGTAGGGCTTAGAGGTGGCGTCACATGCATGGCAAGGAGGTTTGTGGTTCGAATCCCTCCTTGCTCAAAAGAAGGATATATTTTTGCTCAATAAATGGCCAGTAGTGGCGTTGGATGTGAACTCTGAAGGGAGTGATCAGAGGAGAAATTTAAGGAAGGGATTAAGGAGTTATCAGGGAGAAAAGTTAGGAGATGAGGGGTGTAGAGAAGTGGAGCCAAATAGGGAATTTGGGGATAGGTAAATTCGACTATAGTATATATAGGTGCCAATTTTGGGGATTCTCGAAATTGCTTCTCTTCCTTTAGCCAAATTCCTCATTTTTGTGTTGCCGAAACACTTTTCTCTCTAAGTGCTCAGAAGCCAAATTCCTTGTTCCTTTCTTGCCGATTTTCCATTCTTTCTCTTCTCAAATTCTCTTTTGATTCACCTTTGGTTTTAGCCGATTCCTTTTTCTCTTCTTTTTATTTGTGTCAAATAACCCTTTCACCATACAAATCTCAAAAGTCGAATACCTCTTTGGCTAAAGCCCCTCTGTGCCGCCGCTACTCCCTCTACTTCGGCCGATTCTTGTGGGATTAGTATCCAATCTCGGATTCCAGATCTCTGCTGAATTGCACCTAGGCATTTTGAGGTTTTGGGTAAGTATTCCTCTTTTATTGGTTAAGGTTGGTTGAATGGCCATGGAGGATTTGAGAGTGACTTAAGATGATTATGAGTCACTTTTTGTTTAGTTTTAATGATTAATATTGATACAGATTTAAGAAATACTTGTGATTAGTGATCAAGGAAGGGCTGTTAAGGCTTGTCGTTCAAGGTAAGGCAAAGGTGAGATTTTCTGATTTTGGTGATCGTATTTGATAAGAGTGTGATTAATCGTTGAGTGACATCATTTGTAGGTTCGTCGCTAAGGAGATAGCAGCACGTTTTAGTACTAGGTGTGTACATACACTGCACACACACAGTAGATTAAAAAATCCCGAAACGCCAAAAAGTCGAAATATCGAAAAGCTGAAAGTTTGGCTACAATAGACTTGCAAGTGCACAAACACTCGTAAGGGGAAACTGATAGGTTATCAGAGGCCCCATGTGTGATTCCATGGACTTGGGTCGTGTATTGGCCAACCGGGCCAGAATGGGCTAAATGGGCCCGATGGGCTGTAGGGCCCATAATAGGAAAAATTGGCAATTTGTTACTAAGCGATGAAAAATCATATGATTGCATGAATATGAATGTGATTGGGCTTGACGGGCCATATGAATGTGATTTGGGCCTAATGGGCCATACGAATGTGATTTGGGCCTAATGGGCCATACGAATGAGATTCGGCCTAGTAGGGCATATGCATGCATGTAGACTCGTTTGGGCTTTGTAAGAGATTTTGGGACATAAAACTTAAATAATTAATTAATTGTGACCGTGGACAAGCCATAAGGTTAAGGTGTGGCAATGGGTATATGCATGTCTAGGATTGGATCTAGGGAGAGCTTGGTACTTAAGCGGTCTTAATGACTCACCTTCTCTTCTTTGGATTCCTACCTGGTGCATAGTATCTATTCGCTTTAGCCAACGAGGACTTGTTAATGGGCCAAGGTAAGTAATAACCCATAATAAAGAGAAATTACCAAAAAGCCCCTAAGGGCGAAAATGACTAAAATACCCCTATGTGTTGAATGTAAGATTTATGGATGTTACATGTATACCTGCTGCATTCATATGATATTCTATTTAGGTTGCATATGGGTTGGGAATTATGGAACGGAGGAAGTATATGAGGATCGAATGGTTGCTTGACGACCGTGGATCCGCCGATGGCTTTTTAAGCCCAATATATGATTAGTAGCATTGCTGCAACATTTGGTAGTACCACAACTGGGCTATCATTGGAGTGTATCGGATGGGTGGGTCGATATTTATATCCCCACATGGTGTGTATCGGGGGATAGAGATGGTGTGTAGCGGTTGGATAGATGGGATCCATGCATATTTGATTGCCTTACATCTGTTCTAATATTGAATTGGGCTTCCCAAAAAGACTTGCTATTGCATGCTTTTCTATTTGCCGAGGGTTGTACACACTGAGTTTTCAAAAACTCACCCCCTCTTTTATTTTTCTCAAGTGATCCTCAGTAGGTGGTTCGACAGTTGGAGGGACTCCGAGGTGGCCAGCTAGCACTGCATGGACTGCTTTTCTTAAGCTTATAATTTTTAGTATTTTAAGTTATTTCAGTCCGGATTGTAATAAGGCCTTTCCTCTGGTTATTATTTCAGATTAGGATTGTTATTATTTTCATGCTTATATTTATTAGAAGTAGAACATGGTTTTCCTAATCCATAACTGTTTTTAAATACTACATTTCCGCAACTCAATTTTTAAATGACAAGTTTTCATAGATCATTTGTTTTAAATAAAGCTTCCGCAACTGAAAAGAGATTTCACAAAGTAATTATTATCATATAAGAAGGAATAGTTTTCTTTAAATATTCCTCGCTTTGAAAGCAACAAATACAAACTGAATGTTACTTAATTTTCTCCTTTGAAGGGTTTCCAATGAAAACAAGGTTTTCGACAAAACACTTCAATGACATGCTGGATCTGGCCATAACGTCCAGGTCGGGTTTGGGGAGTTACAATTAATTTGGTAAATGGTTTATTAAACATATATTAATAAAACAAAACATAATTTTGGTCACATTATCATCCATTTTGCCGAATTCACAAAGAAAGAAGAAGCCATATACTTGTTTTAGGGTTTTGGCACTTTGAATTTGAATTTAGGTATGTGTTTTGATCCGTTTTTGATAATTTCTATGTTTTTGTAATCGTTGCTTTGAATACTATCAAGCCCATGTCTCAATTTCTGATTTTGTTGATGATTTTGAAATGTTCCATTGATGAAACTGTGAGTTTTGTGAAGTTATTGTTGATAAATGGAAGATATGTTTTAGGTTAACATGTTTTGTCTTTGGATTTTTGATGAATTTGAGTAAAATGGGCTAAATTGTAAAATTTATAATTTGAGGGACTAAAATATGAAATAAATGAAATGTGTGGACTTGTATGAGTACTAGGAGAATTCGGCTAAGCTTGTGTAAAAGCAAATTATGTGTATTTTGTGATTTTGTAAATTAGGGACTAAAGTGTTAAAATGTGAAAATGTGAGGGTTAGTTTGCAAATTGCCCTAAATATGTGTTTATGGATTGTTTTGATTTAATTTGTGATTGAATAAGTTAATTTGAATTTATATAGATCAAGAATTAATGAAAACAGAATTAGATCGGGAAAAGTCGAAAGTTGTCGAGTAACTGATTCCATCCATCTGAATTCGTACGAGGTAAGTCGATATACAAATAAACGTGTTTGAATTGAATTCTTATTATTCATGTGATATTCAATTGTGATGAATGAATGTTCAAGCTAAATACGTGCTATTTGAAAAAGTATCGACAAAGTTCCAATGTCCGAAAAGCCCCGTACGAACCTTAGGAATAGTTAGGATACATATGTCATGACAAAGGAATCCGATATGTGTTATCGTCTAAGACCACGTCTGGGATGTTGGCATCGACTTCTAATTTACGTGTAAGACCATGTCTGGGACATCGCCATTGTATTTGATTTGTGTAAGACCCTGTCTGGGGCAGTGGCATCGATGTTTGATTACATGTAAGACCATCTCTGAGACGCTGGCATTGTATATGCTTTTCGAGCTATCCACGTATCCTTGCATTTCTGAATGGTTCAAAAGGGCATTCCGAGAAAATGAATGACTTTGTGAAATTGTATCCGATTCAGGTACGTATGCATTGTATATTATGTTTGAGAATGAAAGGTAAGTATAAGTATAAATGATGATCTATGATCTAAGCATACAAAGTATATGTAAATTGATGATGTTTATATGTTTTGAATGTTAAGTTTATTTGTTTATGGCTTTCTAAACTTTTGAAAGCTTATTTTGTGTGTGTTTGCATTGTTTTATAGATATCGAAGCTACTATGAGCTTGGGGATCATCGAGGATTGTCACCACACTATCGAATCTCATTTTGGAACCATTTTAAAATGTATTTAGTAAAGTATGGCATGTATAGGCTAGAGGTACTTTAGATATGTTTTGTAATGTTTATACCATGCCATGTGATATGGCTAGTTTGTGTTTAAACTTATAGTTTGATAATGGTATATGATATGTGATGCTAATATGCTATTGTGATATGTTTTAGTTGGCCAAAGGAAACAGTCAATTTAGTAAGGTTTATAAGCATGGAATTGGTTAGCATTTATGTGTCATGAATGGCTTATGTTTTGGTTGTGAATTGGTTATAAAATGTTGTGCAAATATGCTTGGTTTGGTGCTTGTAGGATTGACCCAATTGGGGTGGCAAATTGGCTATTCAAATGGCCTATCTTTTCTCCACACGGGCAGAGACACGGGCGTGTGTCTCAGCTGTGTCTGACGCATGGCTATGTTGCACGGCTGTGTGTCCCCTAGGGTACCCTACAATTGTAAATCAGGCAATGGGCGTATGGCTAGCCGTGTGACTCAAGTCAGTGTTGACCACGGCCAAGACACATGGGGGTGTCTTGTGGCCATGTGAATAAGCCAGTATGTATGCCTTGTTTGGACACGGCCTAGACACACAGGCATGTCTAATGCCGTGTGAGGCATACGGCCTATTCACACCGGCGTGTGACATGTGAAGCTTTGAAAATTGATTAAGCTTCGAAAAAAATTTGTATGTGTTCGGTTTAGTCCCGACCCCTTTCTAAAGCATGTTTAAGGTCTCGTTGACCTATATAAGGGACTTTATATTGATGTTTGATCTCTGATGTTACGATGTTTATGAAATGAATTTTAATTGTTCTGTTTTGTCCTGTAATGCCTTTAACATTAGTCCGGCGACAGATAGGGGTTAGGGGTGTTACACACACTATCCAACAATTATACTGGTAGATTTTGATTTTTGGGTTAAGGTTATAATGGCATGTATAGGTGAACTTATAGTTGATGATTAGTTGAATGTTAGTTGATGTGTTTGGCATGTATATGTTATTTTGGGTGATTTAACCTTGGTACATTTGGTGCCTTGTTGATATGTGTTAATTTGATAATGTGTCAAAGCATGTTTGAATGGCCAAAGTGATAGATGATGGATTGACCTCAACATGGTCAAGATATGGTACGTTTTGGAAAGGTTTTGAACTAGATATGGCATGAATCTAATATGGTATGTTGGTTATATATCAATTATGTTATTTTTTGGCATGGAAACAAGTTAAGTGATAATTGGTTAAATATGCACATGTGTAGGTATTTTTGGTTGATGATGTAGGCATTTGTTTTGGCTTGTGTTTATTGCATTTTCTTATTAATGAGTTGTTATTAAGTTGGCATGTATATATTTGGGCCTTGTAATGGTTGTTATGTTGATATATATATGTGACCATATGATGGTTGATTTTATAGTTCTTATGATGCTTAGGTGATGGAAGTTGAACATAGTCATTTTGGTATGAAACATATAGTTTACATATATGGTTTATGATGCTAATGTTAATTGATATATTTGGTACTTTTTGGTATGAATTTGATAGGTAAACAAAATGGTATGTTTTGGGAATAACTTAGCTAAAGGTTAGTTGAACATTTGGCCAAATTGTGCATATAATTGTACATGTTTAATTGCTGTGATTGAGGTGCCTTTTAGGCATATTGGTTGTATGTTTATATACCTTTATTGGGTAGCTTGATGATGCATGTTATTAGTGCATTTGAAGGCTTGTTTATATGTGGAAACTTTGTTGTAGGTATGTGTTTGAATGGGTGAGAAAAATGGCTTGGAAATGGCCTATTTTTCGTCCACACGGGAAGACAAATAGGCGTGTGTCTCAGCCGTGTGTCACACATGGCTAGGCGACACAGTCGTGTGCCCTTATAACTTTCAAAGGGTTGCAAGTCAGGGTGTTAAACGACCTAGCACACAGCCTGGCACATAGGCGTGTGAGGTTATTTCGAAGGGTACACAGCCTGGCACATGAGCATGTGGCTTGGCCGTGTGACCCAAGTTAATGAGTTACATGGGCACAGACACAGGCTGGGAAATGGCCGTGTATCCCTACTTCGAATGTCCACATGGCCTAAGACACGAACGTGTCTGTCACCCATGTAAGTCACACGGCCTAGCCACACGGTCGTGTGATCCTTGCAGTTTTGAAAATTTTTATCTTTTTCTGAAAAATTCTATATGTTTCTGATTTAGTCCCGACTTGTTTCTAATGCGTTTTTAGGGCCTTGAGGACTCGTATAAGGGATTATATGCATGTTATTGATTTTTTTCTATGATTAATGATGTGAATTAAAATGTTTTAAAACTTTTTGTTTGTTTTGACATGTAAACTCTGGTAATGCTCCGTAACTCTATTCTGGCGACGGATACGGGTTAAGGGTGCTACACTCTCCTTGAAACCTCAAAAGGACATCTTTTCTAAAATTTATTCACAAGTGTGGAGGATCTTATGGGACTAACTATAGTTACAATGTTTTTGGTTTCCTTTGCTCCAATTCCTAATTTTAAAGCCACACTACAAACAACATACAAATGGGTAGATACTATACCAATAAAGAAAAATAAGGTATCGAGTAAATAGTGAAGGTACCTACTATGACATCAGCCGCATCTCTATCTTCTCGGTGCCTGGCCATATAAACAAAAATAGGTTCTCTTGCCTCGACTAGATTTTCACCTTGAGCTAGTGCTCTCTGACCCCGATTACCATTCCTATTTCCATTCTGATTATGACCCCTGAGCACCCTGATTACCTCTCTGATTTTGACCTCCAACTATGCCTTGATTTTGAGCCAGAGCTTACACTTATCCTGATGACAAGGATAATGCCTAATCTTATGCTCCATCGAACCATATTTCAAACAAGAACCCATCCTCCTCCAACACTCACCCGGATGGCGCCTTTGACAATACTGGCAAATCAGAATCTGCCCTTCTCTAAGGTCCGCTGCTTCCCTATACTGCGGTTGTCTAATCTTGCTGGCCCGCTTAATAGGTCATGGGTTTGGGCCAGCCTGGCCCATTTTTATTTTGGACGAATCCCTCTGCTTCCCTTCCTTCTCGTACTCCATGTGCTTAATCTCCTCAATAATCTTGGTCTTCTTGACCAAAGTCTCAAACACACACTCTTAGTGTGGAGCCACCTGAACCTTGACCTTAGACCCTCCTAAAATTGGAAACTCTTTTCCTGCTCAGATGCCACCATACTAGGTGCATAGTGGTTCAACCTTAGAAATTTTGCCTTATACTCAGAAACTATTTTGTCTCCCTATTTAAGTTCAATAAATTCCAACTGTTAGGCCTCAACATAGCGCGAGGGCCCACATACTTACCCGGAAAGACCTCCTAAATATAAGCCCAACCAATACACTCTGGCAACGTACGTCTAACCACTGATTGCCACCACCGATATGCCTTATCCCTTAACAGAGGCACGAAACCCTTAAGTTTTTGCTTAGGAGTGCAGTCCAAATCCTCCAAAATTCATTCAATGGCCTCCATCTAGTACTCAGCCACTATAGTAGTAGTTCCAACAATACCCCTAAACAATTCTAGCCCACTAGAGCAGAGCCTCTTAGCAATCGTCCAACGACTAACACCTCCTATTGGAACCCCAAAAACCATATTCAATGCCCTTAATAAAGCCTAAGTTATTGGATCGTTCTCAATATAGTCATCATTATTATTCTTATTTTCCATATTCCTACCCTCAGTAGTGGGTTCACTGTTAACCTTATCTTGTTCATTATCCTGTTCTAGCCCTAATGATGCAGCCGACTCAACTAGAGCCCTCAAAGGTCGCCCCCTACGGCCCCTTCTACCATGAGTGATCATTACACATGCGCTCATTTCTTTGTTTTATGAATCTACTTTCAAGTAAGAGCTTTTAATACTTTGTTTAGTCTTTTACGTACTCACATTCTATAATTCTTTCATTACAATTTTATGCAATAGTCTCTATAATCTTACTAAAGTTATAGTATTGTTTCTATGGACTTAGCATTGGACCTTCGGACATCGTCATTTCCTATATAAAGCATTTTTCAAATCCACCGTGGTTTGTTTCTCCCAAAAATTTTCCCTTTTCATGTATGCATACATGCAGACTTACTTAAAAAGATTTAAAACCTCAGTCCAAGGTTTTGAACCAAGGCTTTGATACCACTAAATGTAACCTCCCAAACCCGATCTAGACATTATAGCCAAATCGTGAAGGCCACCTTAGTGTCAAACCTACGCTACTGATAGTTTAAAACCTACAAGTACTCTCTTTTGTAAATGTAACAGCCCGTTTTTCAGTGGTGTCAGAAACAGTGGTTTTGGGGCCACCAAATCCGACGAGTAAGTTCATAAATATTATTATTTAATATTTAAAAGGTTTTTCATATAATGATTTTTTTATATAAATTATTTATTAAGTTCAAGTGGTAAGACCCTAAGGTCAAGTGGTTAAAGGAAATGAGGTATCGAGACCTCGTTTCGATAAATCGAGCCCTAAAAATTTTTATAAATATTTACAAGTGTTATAAAGGTCATACTAAAGTTTCGTTGAGAAATTTTAATGTTTCGATAGTTAATTAATTAAAAAGGACTAAATTGTAAAGAATATAAAATTTGATCACTATTAGATTTGAATGATTAAATGGCTTAATGATCATAAGTGGAAGGATTAATATGCTAAATATACCATTTTTAATTTAGTGGGATGGCAAGGGAACTTTAAAGTTTTGTTTTATTTATGTATTAATGTTAAAATAATTAAATGTAAGTAAAAGTAAGAAATAATTAAAATAAAAGATGAAAAATTCCAATTGTCTTCTTCATTTCTTCTTTAACAAACCAAATACTTCATGAAAATGTTTCAAGGTTCGGCCATGGTTAAGTCCTTACATGGTAAGCCATTTTTCACCCGTTTCTAATATTTTTTTATGTTTTTGAGATTGTTACAATTAGGTTTAGCTAGCCTGTACCTTCGATTTTGAATCTGTTAAAGGTTTTGAATGTTGCTATTGATGAACCTTGTGATTTTAGATGTTAAAGGATGAATTTGAGATATTAGTTGTTATTTAAAAGTATTTTATTACGTGATTTTTTATGAATTTACCAATTAAGGACTAAATTATTGAAATAGTAAAAATATAAGGATTTGATGTGAAATTGTTGCAATAATGGGCTGGATTAGATGCCATGACTATTAAACTAGGCTCAATTCTGGGTAAAAATGGTTAATTTGCATGTTTTAGGCTTAGGGACTAAATTGAATAAAAATAAAATTTTATGGGCAATTTTGTAAAAATGCTAAAAATTACTAAATTGCATAAAACACATTTTTTTATTATCTAAATTAATAGATTGAAAGAAATTATTAATTTAGATCAAGATCGAGTGAAAAATCGAGGAGAATAAAAAATTACCAAAATGCCCCTGTACTTTGTCATTTTTGCAACTTAGCCAAGTAAGTTTGTATGAACTAAATTCTGTATAATATTGATTAAATTGAATTTTAGTGTTTGTTCTATTGTGATTGAAACATTATATATATGTTATTGTGTAATTTATAATGTCAAGATACGATGAAAATTTAATGATGTACGACGACTATCGAGCCCCATTTGAACCTTAGGAATATATAGGATACAAATGACATGTCATTAGGGTTACCATGTTTTGAGTGATGGTCCTGAACATCCTACCGGTGGCTGAGTTCCAGCATGTGTTGCGGATACTTGACAGCTTGTGTGAGCAGCACCTTGTAACTACATTTCGACCAACAATTTATATGAGCATATCCATTTATGGCTCGAGAGAAAGCATATATGTAAGGAAAAGGAAGAAATGGTTTCAACCATATGTTAGCACACAGTGTGAGAGATTCCTGTGTATCTGATATTATTCTAAGTGGTTCAATGGGTATTAAAAGGAAAGGAACGATAAGTGTTCTGATTTGTAACGTCACGAAAGCATGAAAAGGTATGAGTTGATGATTATGAAAGTATGAACATTCATGATTATGAAAAGTACGATATAAGTGATGCTATGTTTATGTACCATATCTTACCATGTGATAATATTGCTAAGTTATGTGTTTAATCTCTTGCTTGTGGCTATGGTTAATGTTATGTTTACACCTTATGTGCTATGCATGTGAAATGGTAAGTGTTCAATATGAACTAAGACATGTATGCATGAAATTTATTGAAATGCTGATACTTAGAAAACATGATATGTTATGAAGAATGATAAATCCAATTGGATCATGCTCATGTATAATGGTTATCTATGTTAAGTTCACATGAAATATGTTTAAGTGAACTAACATGTGTTGTTGATGTCCTTAGGCATATGCCAAGCTTGTGAATATGATTAATGTTTAGATTGTGCTTGTACTATGCATATGAAATGGATAAAAAAAGAGAATGTTTTGTTATCATTTTAAGGTCTTCTTCACCGAATTTGAAAGAAGAAACGTCCATAGAAATGAAGCTAGGTTCAACCATGGTTAAGGTGATGCAAGTAAGTCCATTTTAGTCTCGTTTCTTTTAATTTTTATGTTTTTAAAATTGTTGCCACTAGGTCCAGCTAGCCCGTACCTTCGATTTTGAAACTGTTAAAGATTTTGAATGTTTCCATCGATGAACCTTATGATTTTAGATGTTAAATGATGAATATAAAATGTTGGTTGATATTTAAAAGTATTTTATTAAGTGATTTTTGATGAATTTTTTGATTAGGGACTAAATTGTTAAATTAATAATAGTACAAGGATTTAATGTGAAACTGTTGCATAAATGGGTTCTTTTGGATACAATGAACATTCGGATAAGCTCAATTTTGGGTAAAAATGGTTAATTTACGTGTTTTGGGCTCAGAGACTAAATTGAATAAAAGTAAAATTTTAGGGGCAATTTTGTAAAAATGTCAAAATGAAGAAATTGCAAAAAATGAATTCTCTTATTTCTTAAATCAATATATTGAATGAAATTATTAATTTAGATCAAGATCGGGTAGAAAATTGAGAAAATAGAAAATTACCAAAATGCCCTTGAACTTTGGTATTTCTGCAATTTAGCCTGGTAAGTTCATATGAACTGTATTATGTATAATTTTGATTAAATTGAATGTTAATATGTGATTATATTATAATTAAATCAATTTATATATATTAGTATGCAATTTACCGTGTTCTGAAATGACGTAAATACAACAATGTACGACGATTACCTAGCCTCGTTTGAACTTTAAAAATTCGTAGGATAGAAAAGACATGTAATTAGGGTTTACATGATCCGAGTGCTGGTTTTGAACGTCCTACTGATGGCTAAGGTCCGGTATGTGTTGTGGATACTCCACAACTCGTGTGAGCAGCATCGTGTAGCTACGTCCCGATCCACAACTTGTGTGAGTAGGCCCATTTTCACAGCTCGTGTGAGCATGTATGTACAAGAATTAACAGATTGCAGTTATATGAGTTAGTACACTATGTGTGAGCTATCTCGGGTATCCACCAGTATTCTAAATTGTTCAACGGACATTATTCAGATAAGAAACGGTAAGAGAATGACATGTATTATGACATGTACATATATAAACATCCTTGATATGATGATACATGGAAATTATGTAAGTTGAGATGAGTAATAAACTCAAGTGTTACATGTCAAGAATAAAAGGTTATCCGTGGTGAATTTATATGAAATATGTTCAAGTATGCTAACATGTGTTCTTGTTTAATGCTCAGGCATGTGCCAAGCTATTAGTGGAATGGTATTATGTTTACTTATAAGTTGTATTGAAATGGTAAGAGCCCAAATGTAAATGTGCTTGTGTTCATGAAAGAGTGGTAAGGTTTAAATTATGAAATTTCTTATGAAATGATTTATCATGTGGTTAATTCCTAAAAAAGCTATGTTTAAATGCACTAGCTTGTGGTTATGGTTAAATGATATGTGTATGTCTTGTGTGTTATGCATATGAAACGGGTGTGGAAAGGTAATGAAATAGTAAGTTCATACCTAAACTGTAAAATGATGAAAAGGGGAATGATGAGTTGAATTGATGTTGTTATTTAAGTTAAGAAAAGTAAATGCAATGGAAAGTAATGAAATGCAAATGAAAATAAAAAAATTTGAAAGGATTTAAAGTTATTTAAAATCTTACTATACTAAGGATGATATGTATGTGTGATGCTGTGGATTTATTCACTTTATGAGTTATTGGATATGGTTTCAAGAATCTTATGGTATTGGTATAGGATTATTCTTGATATGTATAAATTCCATATTTGAAATGGATTGGTATGACTAAAGTTTATACGAGCTTACTAAGCATTCATTGCTTATGTAGTTGTTTTTCCTTACTTTTCAGATTATCGGAAGCTCAATCGGGTTGGAAGTTCATCGGAGATCTATCATACTATCCAACAATTATACAGGTAGATTTTGATTTTTTGGTTAAGGTTATAATGGCATGTATAGGTGAACTTATGGTTGATGATTAGCTGAATGTTAGTTGATGTGTTTGGCATGTATATGTTATTTTGGGTGATTTAGCCTTGGTACATTTGGTGCCTTGTTGATATGTGTTAATTTGATAATGCGTCAAAGCATGTTTGAATGGCCAAAGTGATATATGATGGATTGACCTCAACATGGTCAAGATATGGTACGTTTTGGAAAGGTTTTGAACTAGATATGGCATGAATCTAATATGGTATGTTGGTTATATATCAATTATGTTATGTTTTGGCATGGAAACAAGTTAAGTGATAATTGGTTAAATATGCACATGTATAGGTATTTTTGGTTGATGATGTAGGCATTTGTTTTGGCTTATGTATATCGCATTTTCTTATGAATGAGTTGTTATTAAAATGGCCTATTTTAATGATATGAATTAAAATGTTTTAAAAATTTTTGTTTGTTTTGAAATATAAACTCCAGCAATGCTCTGTAACCCTATTTTGGCAACAGATACGAGTTAGGGGTGTTACAGGAATGGAAAGTAAGTAAATTGCAAGGTCTATAATCTTAAAGAAAGGTCCATGATTATATATTACGTTTCATAAAATCTTATCATTATATGAATGATAAATATAAGTGAAATTAATGAACTTACTCATTTTTGATTTAGTGATCATATCGATTTATGAATCTTATAGCATTGGCCTAGATTTATGTTTATTTTATAAAGTTCATTTTTGAAATGGAATGTTATGTTTAAATTTTTTACGAGCTTATTAAGCATTCATTGCTTATGCCTTTATTTTTCCTTTACCTTATATATTACCAGAAGTTCGATTAGGTTGGAAGCTAGTCAGAGATCGATCACACTATCCATCAATTTTATCGGTAGATTTCTATGCTTTGGTCATGGTTATAATGGCATGTATAGGTGTTTTGTGCTTAATGTTATGGCCACTATGTTTGACTTGTAAATATGGTTTTATTATTGAAGACATTTTGGCATTTTGGGTTTGATAGCTAATGTTGAGATGGTTTAGTGATGATATGTTTTGAATGGCCAAATTGGTATGCTTGTGTGTGAAATTGGAATAAAATGTTCCTTTAAATTTGAGGTACTTAAGGTACTGTTGATGTCTAGTTGGTTGTGGTTAATATGGTCAAATTGATGTATGGTTTGTGGCCAAAGTGATAATTGTTGGCATGGTTGCAAAATGATCATTTGTGGCATATATTGATATAGAGTTTAAATCAAATATATTTAATTTGATTACAACCATTTGGACATTAATTTGGTATGTATATATATTGGATGTTCGAACTATTTGGTAATGACTAGTATTGTGACATTTTTATGGTTTTGATACATGAGAGAAGTGGTCCAAATAGTAAAGTTAATTTGCAATGGCATGAACCTAGTATGGAAGGTTGCTATGTGTCAATTGTGATATTTTTTGGTTTGGAAACAAGTCAATTGATAAATGGTTAAATATGCTCAAGTCTAGGTATGTTTAATGTATTTGTTTGAGGTGCCTTTATGGTATATTGGTTGAATGGAATTTGGTCATATGAAATTTGAAACACCCCAAACCCGGCCTAGATTTTATGGCCGAATCTGGCGATGTCACATTGAAGTGTGTTTCTTAAAGTGCGATATCGTTGAAAAACCCGCTCTTTATTTAACCTCTTTGTGTGATCCTAAGATTGATTTTTATACGTTTGTTCATTTTCAAAATGTGAGTTGTTTGTCAAAAAGTTAATCATATTGAAACATCTTCATTATTATTTGTTTCAAAACATTATTACATGTGGAAGCTCTTGAAAACAGGTTTCGTATTCGTGGTGCCTTTGAAAAGTATTTATCTTTTTGAAAACTCGTGTCTTTTTCCTACTGCTAGCAGTTTTACTCAAAGCAAATAAAAATCCCCAAATTAGAATAAAATCCAAAGAGGCCTTATTACAACAAAAATACCCGAAATAAAATTACTTATAATTTAAAATCAAATAAGAAAGTATACACGGTTGTGTGGCCACCTTTGAGTCCCTTGCGGCATCAATTTTCCTAAGCCTGGGGATTACCTGTACAGATAAGAAAATGGGTGAGTTATGAAAACTCAGTGTGTAATCCCATATCAATCAAACAAACAATGAGCATATACAGTCTGGGCTTAAGCCCAATTCAGTCATGGTTCAATTTCAGTCAAGGCCTTAGCCCATTCTGATGATCGATACAGTTTGGGCACTGAGCTCATCTCGATGTGATAATAGTAGTGCTGATAATGCAAACAAGAAATCCTACCCAACCAGCCTCTACACTCCATCTCCGTCTAACCCTACACTTCATGTGGGGATAAAATCAACCCACCCATCCCTACACTCTAACTAGTATCGCTTGCGGCACTAAACAGTATTTGCAGTAGATCTGCCAGTACAGTACACTTCCTCTAATCATAATAAATCCCATCCCCATGCAACATATCATGCATCATGTCATAATATCATACATGTATTCAATATGTTTAAAAAACATGCTCAAATATAATCATACATCTCATAGGGGCATAACAGTCCTTTTATCATATAGGGAATTTCAGTCATTTTATCAATTAGGGGGTCTAGGTACATTGACCAACCAAATGGTAGGTCTACAGTCGTATCGGGTGACCCGTGCAACCTTAACAATCAAACAGTGTAAATGGGCACATGGCCCATATTGCGGGCCCATGTGGGCTCACAAGCCCTTGTGGCCCACATAACCTAGAAATGGCCTTGGCCGTGTGGATTACACAGCCTGGCCCAATATTCGCCGCGTATCTGTGTGGTGTAGTCGTGTGGGGCCCACTCGCTTGTGGGGCCCACACGACCCATTTCGACCTAACATGGCCCAGTACGACCTCAGCCCATGAAATCGCTCGTGGGTGGCTTCAACCATCATATGCCCAAGTTTGGCCATACGGACTACCACACGAGCAAGCGCAGCCCGTGTAGCGTCAACGTTCACTTGTTCTGGCTTTTGCCGATTACCATAGCCAAAGCTGTGTTTGTACACACCTGATAGGATTCTAGGTACGCAACCCCTCTTGAGATGAACCGTACCTAAAACAAATGACAATTCCATATCCAAAGTTAGTCACGCTTGGAACCAAACCAATAAAACAACAACAATTGACCTACATTCATGTTGCTTACCCCTACTGCTCCAAAAAGTATAGCTTACGATACTACTGGTAAACCGAGTTCGTTACGACTTGTTGCTGCCAACCATAATGTGACATGACCTCATGTTAGGAACTTAATAGATTAATTAATAACAATATTACTCACAATTTTTGAGACATAACTTCCAACCTGGCCAAAAGACTTACCAACCGAAAGCAGTCCACTATGAACAGAAGCAACCAACGCCAAAAGAACAACCAAAAGTAGGGGAGGGGAAAGGAAAAGTATTCAGTAACAGCATAAAGGAAGAGGAACTACTAAGATTGGATTGAGAAAGGGAAAAATAACAAAAAGAAAGCAGCCAAGGGAAACTAATTGAGAAAGAGGGAAAAACACGAATTCGGCAAAGAAGAGAAAAGGTAACCGAATGTTGAGAGAATAAGAGCCAAAACCTGAAAGTTTTAAGAAGGAGAGAAGATGAAGTAATCGGCCAAAGAGGAAAAATCGATTAGCAAAGGGGAATAATAGATATTTGGCCAAGAAAAGAAAGCAAAGAGGATGACTAATGGAAGAGCGCACTCGGAAAACAACAAAGAAAAGAATGAGAAAATACCTGAAAAGGTCTATAGCATATTTGGCCTCCAAACCAAAGAGTGAAAAGAACCAAAATGATAATAGCCATTGAAATGGAGAGCAATTGACAACCCAAAGCCGAATTTTGAATGTTGGGAGTCCAAAGTCGGCACCAACACTCTCACTCTTTCAAAATCCCTTAATTTCCTCCCCAAATCTCTCCTCAAATCACTCAAACCGATCACTCCTCCCTCAATTACTCAATTTGAATTCCACTCAAACACTTTAGTGTTCCAGTCAAAACACAATACCCTCACGACATCAACAGCAAAATAAAACACCTCTATGCGTTTACCAGGACTCGAACCTCAGACCCCATGGAACAAAAACACACCACCTATCCCTTAGACTAGCAAGCCCTTTCTAACATAAAATACCCATATTTATTTAAAAGCCTACATCCTAGAGACAGTGTTTATTCACATAAAAACAAAAATTTTGCATAAACCAAGGCTTGAACCTAAGACTTCTCAGACACTTCCCAGAACACATAACCATTGAAGCAGACATGCATTTGTGTGACACAAACATACAAAAATAATTACTTAAGATTTTGGGGCGTTACAAAACTCATCATTTTATGCATGGTCGAACGTGTTTTGATACCTTGGCCATATGTGAAAACGACTTGTTTAGGTTTTCTTGAATTGGATGAAAGAAATGGCTTGAATTTGGCCTATTTCTTGTCCACATGGCCTAAAACACGGGAGTGTGTCTCAGTCGTGTCTGACACACGGCCACGTGACATGGCCGTGTGTCCCCTATATGTTTTAAAGTTTGCATTTCGATAGTTACATGGCCTGGCACACAGGCGTGTGGCTTGGCCGTGTGAACCAAGTTAGAGAGTTACACAGGGATGGACATGGGCTGGGACACCGCCGTGTGACCCTATTTCGAATGTCCACACAGCCTGAGACATCTGCGTGTGTCTCAACTGTATGAGTCACACGGCCTAGCCACACGGCCATGTGACCCCTGCAGTACGAATTTTTCTATCTTTTTTCATAAAGTTTTAAATGTTTCTAATTTAGTCCCAAACCATTTTCTAAAGTGCTTTTAAGGCCTCGAGGGCTTGAAAAAGGGACGTTATGCATGTGTTTGAATGGAATATGATGTGTTTTATAAAATTATTGTAATTGAATGTTTTAAGTTAAAAGTTTTCTGTAATGCTTCGTAACTGTAACAGCCCGATTTAGACCCTAGTCGAAATAGTGGTTTCAGGACCACAAATCTGAGTCTGAAAAATATTTTAATATTATTTTCTGTGTCTGTGATATATGAATTTATATTTGCGGAGTTTTTTTGATTTAATTTGTCTGTTTCTGTGCTCGATTTTAATAAAAGGGCTTAATCGCGAAAAGTGAAAACTTGGTGGTTAATTGAAAAACGGCCAAATTGATGTTGTCTTTATTTTATGAAGTACTTATGTTGCAATAATTCCATTGGGGTTAGTGATGGACGGTTGAAACCTTGATATATATGTGTTAGTTATTATATTATAAAGGATATTATTGTAAAATGATTATTAAGTTATATTGTATAAAACATAAAATGATTAAAAGCCATGCATGTTGATTTTGGGATAGCTGAATGTTAAAAGAATAAAGAAAGAATAAGGTTTTCAAAGTTTCGGCCATTATTGAGCTTGATTAAAGGTTCGTTTTTGTTCCGTTTTTGATAATTTCTACATTTCTGTGATCGTTGCTTTGTGTTCTTCAAAACCCATGTCTAAATTTTTGTTTCTGTTGAAGATTATCAAATGTGCCATTAATGATTATATGAGCTTTGTAATGTTTTTATATGGATTATGAAAGATATATGTGAGATTATCATGCTTTATTCTTGAATTTTTGATGGAATAGAGCTATTTGGGCTAATTTGTGAAAATGAGGTTTTGAAGGACTAAATTAAATATATTATTTGGGCTTGTATGGAAGCTATGTATATTTGCCAAGCTATAGCCTTGGTGAATTATGCATATTTTTGATTTTGTGAAAAATAGACTAAATTGTCAAAGTGTGAAAATGTAAGGGTTAAAATGCAAAGTGCCCTAAATATGTGTTCATGGATTATTTTGAATGAAATGAATGATTGAATTGTTGAATTTGAATTGTATTAGATCAAGAACAAAGAAAATCAAACTTAGATCGAAGGAAGTCCAAAATAGTTGAATAGCCGACTCGTTTCCGCCCGAAATCCGTACGAGCTAAGTCAAAATACAATTACACGTTAAATTGATTGAATGTTGTATATACTAGTTATAATTTGTATTGGACGGCCTTGAGAGCCTGATGGATAAATTTCAAGTAAACTTCGATAATGTAACACCCCTTACCCATATTCGACGCCGAAACAGGGTACGAGGTATTACTGAACTTGAGTACTTGTAATCATTTAAAACCGAGACACAAAATTTCATCAATTTTAAACTTTTCAAACATATTCAAGACTATCTACATTAAATGACTTTATACAATAGAGACCTTCAAATAACATAGGTCAGTATTTTAGGCCAACTCCTAGAAACTTAATAACAATTAAACGAGTCCCCATACATGCCAAAGACTTAAAAATACTTTAAAACCTTTATATATGGATCAATAGTTTGATAGTGTGATTTAACCTCCGTGACACTCCAACTCGAGCTAACATCCGTGACACTATAGGAAAAAGGAAAGGAAGGGAGTAAGCATTATAGCTTAGTAAGTAAATATGTAAATATTAATAAACAATACATTATCATACATTAAACAAAGTCACAATATGTTCCTGGAATATTACCATCACAAACACACATATTTTCACTATTACAATTATAAACAGGTTCAAAATAAGCTGTCTAGCAAAGTACCAGCAACTAAATTATTTATTTCTAGAGCTACAGAACTCCAAATTACAAACTGTTAATTTTCTTGAAACTAGATTCACGTATATTTTTTCCATAAAATTTTCAAAACTTTTGGTCTAGCCAATTAGTACAGTTTATTCATTAAAGCTACCCTTGTTTCACTGCTCAACTACCCTAACCACTCTTCACTACAAATAAATTTTCTCCTCATACAGAACTCATATTATGTTATTGTTTATTTTATTTGAAACTAGACTCATTTAGGATTTCAAATATACAAATTATATCCCATAATTATTTTTGTACAATGTTTAATGATTTTTCAAATCAAGAACAAGGGATCTCGAATTCATTCTGACACTGTCTCACAAAAATTCAAATTTCACATAATATAGAACTCTTTTTCTTCCCCTGTTTCTTTTATATGAAAATAGACCCATTAAGATTTAATTCCATAATTTATTTTAGATTTAATTCAACTTCTATGATTTTTGGTGAATTTTCAAAATCACATAACATACATCCAACAACTGTTTTACTACTAAAATTCACTCTTACATAATTTCACTTAATCCATTTTGTCTTATCGAAGTTCGCTCAAATATCGAGCACATTGCTCATAATTTTTTTCATAAACATATATCTGCACTTATTCATCACCTAATCATGTTTGCATGTATTTTTACTTAATCGATTTTCCCATTGAACTCTTCGGAATAATAACTGATACTCGGTTGCTTGCACATATTTTCACACTTGTAGCCAAGGCTATCTGGTACGCATAGTAGCCTGCACATAGTACTACACATGTGACCAATTATCTGGTACACGTAGTAGCCTGCACTTAGTACTACACACGTGATCAAAGTTATCGGGTACGCATAGTAGCCTGCACTTAGTACTACACATCCGACCAATTATCTGGTACATGTAGTAGCCTGCACTTAGTACTACACACGTGACCTCACAATAGATCATTCGTATCATTCCTATTCTGAAGGCTTAGCCGGGAAATTCCTCACTTTCCAATATGTTAAAAATTTATTCATAGTCTTTTTTTTTTTCAATTTGTAATTTACAACAAATAATCATTCTATAGGCAGCCACATTCTATATGATAACAAAATATAATAAAGTAAAAAGAATCGATGAGTTATTTACGTACAAACTTACATACTTTCTCATTTCCATGTCGAATTAATATTGAACATTTAAATCATCATAATTATACTCACTTTCAACACCTCGGCAATCATAGTAAATATATAAATTTTACATTGAAACATGCATAAATTAATGCTTATTATACATATGAACTTACCTCGAGACTAAAACGGCCATTTTACCAACTTCCTCGATTTTCGGTTTTTCTCCCATTCCAGGTTCAAATCTTGTTTTTTGGGATCTAAAACATCATATTTTACTTATTTAATTAATGTACTATTCAAAACAGTCCTTAACTCAAACTGTGGCAAAATTACAATTTTGCCCCTAAACTTTTGCACATTTACACTTTTGCCCCTAGGCTCGGGAATTAAACTTCATCCCTTATTCTTATGTTTCATGACATGCTGATCATTTTTCCCTTCTATGGAAACATCAAATTCTCACTCTAACACATAGTTATGAACAATAACAACTTTTGCTGATTAAGTCGTTTTACTCATTTTTGCTTAAAACCGCTTAGCAAAAGTTGTTTAACATAATTTAAGCCTTCATATTCTACCATAAAACATCAAAATAAACACATTTCACCTATGGTTATTTTTCCAAATATGAACCCTAGCTTAAATTATTGCTAGAATAAGCTTAATCAAGTTACCGGGATTCCAAAAACGTAAAGAACTTGAAAAACGGGGCTAGAACGGACTTACTATTGAGCTTGGAAAGCTTGAAAACCCTAGCCATGGCTTCCCCCATGCTAATTTCGGCCTCCATGAGAAAGATGAGTCAATTTTGGCTTTATTTTCCCTTTTTATTTCTTTTAATTACCAAATGACTAAAATGCCCTTAAGGCCTTTCTTTAAAATTTTGTCCTATTCAAGCCCATTTTTGTCCAAACAAAATATAATGGTCTAATTAAATTTAAGGACCTCCTCTTTAAAACGCCATTTCAATCAAGTACTTATGAATTAGAACACAATTTTGCAACTTTTGCAATTTAGTCCTAAAAGCCAATTAAGCACTTTATCAGTAAAATTTTTTAACGATATTTTTAAACAATATTTTAATCAATAAATAAACTTTAAAACTTAATCGAAATAAATTTTTGACTTTGAATTCGTGGTTCTAAAACCATCGTTCCGTTTAGGCCCTAAATCAGAACATACATAAAGAACTACGCAAATAAGCCCTAATAGGCAAATTAAACATGCAATCTATAAAATTTCTTATCAATACTCTAACACATGCATCTAATCACTTGGTAAATCATAAAAATTAATCAAAATAAACTTTTCTATCTCAGATTTGTGGTTTTACAACCACTATTCCATTTAGGCCCTATTTCGAGATGTTACATTTCTCCCCCCTTTTAGGGATTTTCGTCCCCGAAAATCTTACCAGTAAAAAGATTCAATATCTTTTCTCAAAATTTCTTAAACATCTCCAAACAAATTTTCTTCAAAGCAATACTTTCAAAATCACCCCACTATCAAATTGAAATCCAATATAACTAAGTTTCAACTCTGTATGACCTCTATATTAATCGAAACCTGTTTCCAATTCCCACATTTGCTTTCACTTTTTTTTTAAACCAAAAACTCTGCATTCAGCTATTAATACAACTCAATCATTATTCTTTTGTCTAATTCTATCATTACTAAATCCATATTATCTCATTCACAATCAAAATTTATTTTTAAAAAAAATCCAGCAATCATATACTTTAAGCATCATACCTGGATGAGTTAATTAACTAAGTCTAATATTTCTTTAATTGTAACATTTAAGAATTCAGAAAATCTTCATATTAACCTGACATATTTTCTGCAACTGAGTTCATTTAATAAACCATTCTCAAATGCTATCACATTGTCAATTAATCTTATTGGAAGGGGGTGAGGCTATAGCACTTCTAACTTGTCTCTTATATATTCATGCATATAACTTAACACTCATCAATATATATATAATTTGCTTCAAATAACTCAACATGCATATTCATTTTACACAACCTATAATATCCTGATTTTGGGCCTAGTCGAAATAGTGGTTTCGTGACCAGAAAATCCAAGATAGAAATAATTATTTTATGATTATTCTGAGGTCTATGATATGATTGCATGATTTTGTGAAAATTTCGTGAAGAAATTTTATGCATAAAGTGCTTAAATTGAAATTAGGGACTAAATCGAATAATTTGCAAAACTTGCATTCTAGAAGTTTCTAGTATGAAATTGTTTTGAAATATTAATTAGGAGGTCTAAAATAGCAATTTTACCAATTTCTAAGTCTATGGACAAAAATTGGACATGGATGGAATTTTTGGAAAGTTTAATACTAAGGGCATTTTGGTTATTTAGGGGTAAAATGAATTAAAATACAAAATTAAAAGCCAATTTTGCTCATCTTCAACCCCATGGCCGAATATAGCAAGGAGAAACCATGGCTAGGGTTTTTCAAGCTTCCAAGCTCGATTGTAAGTCCGTTCTAGCCCGTTTTTAAGTTCTTTATGTTTTTGGAATCCCGGTAACTTGATTAAGCTTATTCTAGCAATAATTTAAGCTAGGGTTCATATTTGGAAAAATAACCATAGGTGAAATGTGTTTATTTTGATGTTTTATGGTAGAATATGAAGGCTGAAATTATGTTAAACAACTTTTGCTAAGCGATTTTAAGCAACAATGAGTAAAACGGCTTAATCGGTAAAAATTATTATTGTTCATAACTATGTGTTAGAGTGAGAATTTGATATTGTCATAGAAGGGAAAAATTTTCAGCATGTCATAAAACATAAGAAAATATGATGAAGTTTAATTTACGAGCTTTGGGGCAAAAGTGTAAATATGCAAAAGTTTAGGGGCAAAATTGTAATTTTACCAAAATATGATTTTGGGTTAATTTGAATAATGTGATCCCTCATTAGACTATATTTTAAATGATAGAGCAAGGAAAACTAAAATTCGGGCTAAAATGGGGAAAATACCAAGTTGTGGACGAAATGGTAAAAGTAGCCATTTTCACATACGAGGTAAGTTCATATGTAAATGTAAGTAACATAGTTATTATTTTAAATGTTTTTATGTTATTTAAATGATATGATAATTATTATGAAATATTATACTCGTGATAATTGTTTGATAATATGTCAAATTATGTGATATACTTGGAAAATGTGAAATACTATCGAGTATCGGTATCGGCATTTCGTAGAAGATGGTTGAGACACATGATTGGGAAAAAGGTCCTGTTGAACCTTAGGAATAGATTAGGATACAAGTGACATGTCACTGGGATATTTGGGCATCCGAACTCGTTGAGTTGAGTCCAAGTTCACTCGTTGAGTTGAGTCCGAGTTCGAGAGATGTAACTAGGCATCTGAGCTCGTTGAGTTGAGTCCGAGTTCACTTATGGGCGGGTTACATGGTAGCTTGGCTACATATGTGGCACTTATATGCAAACTTTTCGTGTATCCAAATTATATTCCGATGTGTTCAACGGGTAAAATTCTACTCAAATGGAGGAATACTCGAGATGAAAGGGACGTATTGGTAAGTGTTGTGAAATGGATACTTTGAACAGGTATGTACTTAACCCTCGGGTTGAAAACTCGATATAACAACAATATGGTAAGATGATAAATGAAAATGTGATATGAATGTCTCGGTTATAATCATGCAAATGATGTTTATGTTTGCTTATATAGTTGTGTTACTTGCTATTTGCATGTGAACTTACTAAGCATTTGTGCTTACTCCCTCCTTTTCATTCCTTGTAGTGTTGACAAGCCGGCTCAGAAATCGGAAGCGGTCGGAGGCACGCTCACACTATATCCAGTATACCATCTTGGCATAATGGCTTGTATATTTTGAGTATGGCATGTATAGCATTATAATCATTTTGTATATACAGTCTTATGATATGGTTATTGAGTGGTATGGAAATGCTTGGTAATGATTAGCCATTGGAATGGCTAATCATGATCATATTTGTGTTATGTATGCTAAATTGCTAGCTAATCCATGGGAACCATGAAATGGGTAAAATTTACCATAAAATAGATTCAGACAGCAGTAGTGACGTGAATTTGAAAAATAACTAAAAATAGTAGAAATGGAATTAAATAATGAATAAGTTATGGAATTGAATCTTGATGAGTCTATTTTCATATGGATGGAACAAAACAGGTATATGAGTTATATTTTATGAGATGTTTAAATTTTTGTGAAACAGGGCCAAAGCAATTTCTAGATCCCCTGTTCTGACTTTGGAAATTCACCATAAATTTTTCAAAGATAATTAGAAGTCATGATTTATATGTACAGATTCCTTATTGAGTCTAGATTTATTAGAAATAAACGGCATAGTCATTGAAACTCTGTACAGGGAGATATCTGATTCGTAATACACAGAGGTTAGAGCATTCAAACCCTAAAATAGGGGAGACTTTAACTAATAAACTGTACTAATTTGCTTGACCAAAAATTATATAAAAAAAATCAGTAAATAGATATATGAGTCTAGTTTCAGGGAAAATTTACGGAATTGGATTTTGAGTTTCGAAACTCGAGATATGAATTTTTAAGCAACTTTGACGCAGATTGCTAGCTTGACTGAAAATTTTAATAATAAATTGTTTGAGCTGTTTAAAGTAATGAATTAAGTCTGTTAACACCTCGTGTTCGACTCCGGTGACGGTCTCAGGTACGGGGCGTTACACACCCCTCCTATCATCTTATACAAACAAATACACTTATACATGTGTTCATAATTCTCAAATAGAATTACTCATAACATTCATTTAATTTCACAAGTTACACTCATAGCATCACACAATTGCCAATCAACATAAACACTTATCATAATATAAACTTTCCCTTCATCTCATCTTTCATATTCCAAGAGAAATTCTTATTCACAACCCATTCATTATCACATAAACATCATGAACCAATACTCTTACCTTTTATGAGTCTCATTTCATCTTAATATTATCACAGTTATACAATTCACTTTAGACAGACTTACACACATATTCATATCTTAAAACAAATGCACTTAAACATACATTTCACGAATTTGAGTAAATATATCTATCACATTCACTTAGTCAATTAAATTAGACACATAATATCATGTCAATGTCAAACGAACATGGATGAGTTTATTACGATGTAAACTTTCATTTCTTTTCACTTTTCTATATTTCTCCACTTATGTCTATTTCATTTTACACTTGATCTCACACATATCATCACAAGTCACCAAGATCAATTTTTAAGTACACCAATATATCCACCAAATTATATGAACTTACTTAACCCCTTTTTACACTGTCGATGGTAGCTCAGTTGGAAAACACTTCTGTCTCAATAGAACTATTTCATCGGGATCTGGAGGCATCACACTATCACAGGTAGTAATATGGCATGTATAGCTTAACTCTTACACATGCTAGGTTAGTCTGGAAACTGACTAAACCATAGCTCTGATACCACTAAATGTAAAACCCCTTACCCGTATCTGACGCCGAAATAGGGTACGAGGTATTACCAGACTTGAGTACTTGTAATCATTTAAAACTGAGACACAAAATTTCATCAATTTTAAGCTTTTCAAACATATTCAAGACTATCTACATTAAATGACTTTATACAATACAGACCTTCAAATAACATAGGTCAGTAATTTAGGCCAACTCCTAGCAACTTAATAACAATTAAACGAGTCCCCATACATGCCAAAGACTTAAAAATACTTTAAAACCTTTATATATGAATCAATAGTTTGATAGTGTGATTTAACCTCCGGCGACATCTAACTCGAGCTAACATCTGTGACACTATAGGAAAAAGGAAAGGAAGGGAGTAAGTATTATAGCTTAGTAAGTAAATATGTAAATATTAATAAACAATACATTATCATACATTAAAAAAAGTCATAATATGTTCCCAGACTATTACCATCACAAACACACATTATTTCAAGATGTTACAGATAATATGCTAGTATCCGAAAAGCTCTGTACGTTTCTAAAAGAATGTTGACATTGATCTGAGATATCGTGTAAGACCATGTCTGGGACACAGGCCTCGATCTGAAATTTTGTGTAAGACCATGTCTGGGATATCGACATCGTATCTGATTTCGTGTAAGATCCTGTCTGGGACAGAGGTATCGATATTGAATTACATGTAAGACCACGTCTAGGACGAAGGCATTGTACCCATTTATGAGTATCTATATCGCTTCTGAACCATCTGATGATAGAGTACGAGATATGGGAACGAATATATGAAATGTATAATCTATAAACGTACGTTTGTATCGTACTAAATTTTTGAATATGAAAGACTCTGTTTCTGTGAAATATTGAATGCGAAGTATGTACAAAATCATGGAAATGCAACATGACATGTATACAAGCAAATGAGCATGGTTAGGCTCATGAATTACTCTACGAAACAGTTGTGAATTCTTGCTATTGACTTTTACTTTATATGCTTTAACAGCTAGACTAGTTGTATTTGTCTTACTAAGCTCTTTATAGCTTACTCTGTGTGATTTCTATCTATTTTACAGTTATCATAGCTACTGAAGGCTCGGGGATAGTTGAGGATTGTCACCATACTATCGAACTCATTTTGGTACTTTTGAAAGTGTAAATATTTTTAAGTATGGCATGTATAGGCTAGAATGTTTATGTTTTAAGCTTTGATATGTATATATGTTATGCCATGAAAGTTGGCTAGCAAATGGTATATTTATGCTTAGTTTTAGTAAATGGTTTGTGATGCCAAATTGTGTATGTTTGTAATGGTTATATGGCCTTGTATGTGGTGGTCATTTTGAAATATGCTAAGTTGAGGAAATGGTAAGTTTAAGCATGAGTTAGAAGGTGCCATAAGTGAGCTATGAAATGAGCATTTTGGCCTGTTGTTGTAACAAGATTTTTAATGTGTTTTGGTATTGATTTGAATAGGTTATTGAATGATGATGATTTAGTTGTAATGAAGCTTTTGAGCATTGTATTGGCTGAAAATTTTGGTATAAATGTTGTTTAATATTGCTTGTAAGAATGACCCAAAAAGGGGTGGCTAGTTGGCTTAAACCAAGCCTGCATTGTGCCACACGGTCAGGGAACACGGGCGTGTCATATGGCCGTGGGCTTAAGTCAGTAGCTAACTAAGTTTCGTACGACCATAGCACACAGGCGTGTCTGTTGGCCGTGTGTAAAAGTCAGTATATATACTTTGTTTTGGCACGGCTGGATCACATGGGCGTGTCTGGTATCCGTGTGTGCCACACGGCTTGGTCACACGGGCGTGTGACCCCAACAGAATTGAAAATTTTTTCTAAGTTTTGAAAATTCTGAATGTGTTCGGTTTAGTCCCGACCTTTTCTAAAAGTATGTCTCATGTCTTGGAGACCTCTATAAAGGATGAATTGTTGTTTTACTTATGCACTAATATTATGTGATATCTGTGATTCTGTATTGATCTGTAATGTTCTGTCTATCTGGTAATGCACCTTACCTATTTTGGCGACTGTTACGGGATAGGGGTGTTACATTTTATTAGTATCAGAGCTATGGTTTAGTCAGTTTTAGGACTACCATAGTGTATGTGAGTCTAGCTATACATGCCATATATCTGAAACTGCGATAGTGTGATGAATCCTGACATTGAATGTGCTTTTATATAGTAATGGATCCCAATAGACCTATAGCTGACTATGTTGAAAATAATGCGCCTGCTCTTGCGCAATGGACAATACAAGATGATTCTCGACCGGCTACGAGTAGCCGTGATGGCAAGGCTAAGTAAGCCTTTTATCAGATGATGAATGATTGGTTCACTCAGTATATTAGAACCAATCCGGCTATACAACAACCTCTACCCCCGGTTAATTCTTCTTAAATTCCTGTTATTCCCTCATTGAACCCGATTCAGTTAAGTAGACCACCAGTTGATAAGATTGGAAAGTATGGGGCTGAAGAGTTCTGAGCTACAACGAATGATGATGCTGAAAAAGCCAAATTCTGGTTAGAGAATATAATACGAGTGTTTGATGAAATGTCTCTGAATCTTGAGGAATGTGTAAAATTTGTTGTTTCACTTCTGAGAGATACGGCGTACCATTGGTGGAAAACTTTAATATCTGTGGTTCCAAGTGAATGGGTTACTTGGGATTTCTTCCAAGCTGAATTTCGAAAGAAGTACATTAGTCAGAGATTCATCGATCAGAAACGTAAAGAGTTTCTCGAGCTTAGACAAGGCCATATGTCTGTTACTGAATACAAACATGAATTTGTGAGATTGAGCCAGTATGCTCGGGAATGTGTATCAAATGAAGCAATAATGTGCAAAAGGTTTGAAGATGAACTAAATGAAAATACTCGTTTGTTAGTTAGGATTTTGGAGATTAAAGAAATGGTAGTGCTCATTGAACGAGCTTGTAAAGCTAAAGATTTAAGTAAAGAGTAAAGAAAAGCTGATTTTGAAGCTAGAGATGCTAGAAAGAGATCTTCAAGTAGATCATTTCAGTCTGTGTCAAAAAAATTCTGAGATGATCGTAGCCGTTCAAAGGCTGATGTAGGACATTCGAATCGAGATCAAGCTAGATCGCATTCGAATTTCAGAGCTCCTGCTACTTCTGTTGCAAGTGTCAAGATTGTCTGATCTGAGAAACCTGAATGTAAACACTGTGGTAAAAGACATCCAGGAAATTGTAGATTGAATGACCGAGCTTATTTTTGATGTAGATCTCTGGACCATTTTGTAAGAGATTGTTCTGAACCTGCTGAGCAAGAGAATGTATAGAATCCGAGACCGAGCAACACCTCTGCTAGAGGTAGACCTTCCAGAAATACGAGAAATGCAAGTGGGGATTAAAGAGCTGCTAGGGATACTACTGTTAGGTCTGAGGGCAGAGCACTTGCCAGAGCCTATGCTATCTGAGTTCGTGAGGAAGCCTCGTCACCAGACGTGATTACTGCTACTTTTACTCTTTATGATACTTCTGTGATTGCATTGATAGACCCTGGATCAACGCATTCTTATATCTATATGAATTTAGTGCATAGTAAGAGTTTTCCTATAGTGTCTACTGAAATCGTAATTAGAGTATCGAACCCCTTAGGCAAAAGTGTATTGGTTGATAAAGTCTGCAAGAATTGCCCGTTATTGATTCAAGATATCTATTTTCCTGCTGATCTGATGCTTTTGCCTTTCGACGAATTTGATATAATTCTGCGAATGGACTGGTTAAGTTTGCACGATGCTATTGTGAATTGCAAATAAAAAGTCATTGATTTAAGATGTAAGAATGATGAGATAATTCGAATTGAGTCTAATGATTTGAATGGACTACCAGCTGTGATATTTGCAATGAAAGTACGAAAATATGTGAAGAAAGGCTGTGAAGCCTACTTAGCTTATGTGTTAGACTCGAAAGTGAATGATAAGAAAATTGAATCTGTGCCTGTTCTGTGAATTCTTTGATGTGTTTCCTGAAGAACTACCTGGTTTGCCTTCGATTTGAGAAGTCAAGTTTGGCATTGAATTAGTACCTGGTACTACTCCAATTTCCATAACTTCGTATAGAATGGCTCTGATCGAGTTAAAGGAATTAAAATCTCAATTGCAAGAATTGACCGATCGAGGATTTACTAGACCGAGCTTTTCACCTTAGGGTGCTTCGGTTCTATTTGTGAAAAAGAAGGATGGCACATTGAGAATGTGTATTGATTACCGTCAGCTTAACAAAGTGACTATAAAGAACAAATATCCTCTGCCCAGAATTGATGACTTATTCGATTAGTTGAAAGGTGTTACTGTGTTTTCAAAGATAGATCTGAAATCGGGTTACTACCAGTTGCGAGTAAAGGACTCTGACATTCCAAAAATTACTTTTAGAACGAGGTACGGGCATTATGAATTTTTAGTTATGCCTTTTGGATTAACGAATGCACCTGCTATCTTTATGGATTTGATGAATAAAATTTTCAGACCATATTTAGATCAATTTGTTGTGGTATTCATTGATGACATATTGATTTATTCAAGTGATGAATCCAAACATACTGAGCATTTGAGAATAGTGCTACAGACTTTGTGAGATAAACAGTTGTATGTGAAGTTCAGTAAGTGTGAGTTCTGGCTGTGAGAAGTTAGTTTTCTGGGTCATATAGTATCAGCCTCTAGTATTCGGGTAGATTCGAGCAAAATTTCAGCTATTTTGGATTGAAAACCTCCGAGAAATATCTTTGAAGTCCGTAGTTTTCTGGGGCTTGCTGGTTGCTATAGAAGATTTGTGAAAGGTTTTTTGATGATTACGACTCCGTTGACAAACTACTATAGAAAGATGTGAAGTTTGATTGGTCTAAAAAATGTCAGAACAGTTTTGATCGGTTGAAGACTTTGTTAACTAAAGCTCCAGTATTAGTACAACCTGAATCGGGTAAAGAATTTGTGATTTATAGTGATGCTTCGTTGTTTGGTCTGGGATGTGTTTTAATGCAAGAAGGAAAAGTCATTGACAATCAAAGCCACATGAAAAGAACTATCCAACACACGATCTTAAGTTAGCTACTATTGTGTTTGCCTTGAAGATCTGGCATCATTATCTGTTTGGTGAGAAATGTCACGTGTTTTCTGATCATAAAAGCCTGAAGTATTTGATGACGCAAAAAGATTTGAATCTACGACAGAGAAGATGGTTAGAACTGTTAAAAGATTACGAGCTGGTTATTGATTATCATCTAGGCAAAGCAAACGTGGTAGCAGATGCTCTGAGTCAGAAATCATTGTCTGCATTGCGTGAGATGAATGCTCATTTAGCACTGTCTGATGATATCTTGGTTTGTGCCGAACTGAAAGAAAAACCCTTGTTTATACAACAGATCTGCGAGGCTCAAAAATCTAACAATGATTTAATAGCAAAACGAGCTTAATGTGATTCTGAATTTTGAGTTGATGTTGATGATTGTTTGAGATTCAGAAATAGACTTTGTGTTTTGAGAAATCCGGAGTTAATTTAGACAATTTTGAGTGAAGCTCACAGTAGTAGATTTTTTGTACATCCGGGAAGTATGAAAATGTATAACGATTTGAAACAACTATACTGGTGGCTGGAAATGAAAAGAGATATCTCTGATTTTGTTTCTAAATGTTTAATCTGTCAGCAAGTTAAAGCTGAACATCAAGTGCCATCTGGGTTATTACAACCGATTATGATTCCGAAGTGGAAATGGGATCGAGTGACCATGGCTTTTGTTTTGGGTTTGTCTCTGTCTCCGAGAAAGAAAGACGTGATTTGGGTTGTAGTTGATCTTTTGACGAAATCAGCGCATTTTATTCTGATCGGATTTGATTACTCACTCAATAAATTAGCTGAGTTATATATTTATGATATCGTGAGACTACATGGTGTACCATTGCGGATAGTATCAGATAGAGACCCGAGATTCACGTCGCGATTCTGGAGGAAATTGAAAGATGCTTTGGGAACTAAATTGCATTTTAGCACTGCTTTTCATCCGCAAACAGATGGTCAATCTGAGCAGATTATTCAGATACTCGAGGATACGTTGAGATGTTGCATTCTTGAGTTTGAAGGTACGTAGGAACAATACATACCTTTGATTGAATTCGCTTATAATAATAGTTTTCAATCGAGCATTAAAATGGCACCGTACGAAGCCTTATACGGTAGGAAGTGTAGAACTCTGTTATAATGGTCTGAGCTCAGTGAGAATAAGACTTACGGTATTGATCTGATAAAAGAAACAGAACAGAAAGTGAAAGTAATCTGAGACAGTCTAAAAGCTGCCTCTGATCGTCAGAAATCTTATGCGGATTTAAAATGAAAAGATATCAAATTTTAGATCGGTGATAAAGTGTTTCTGAAAGTATCTCCGTGGAAGAAACTATTTCAATTTGGTAAAAAGGGCAAGTTGAGTCCGGGGTTCATCGGACCGTATGAAATCAATGAGCGAGTTGGGTCGGTTGCTTATAAATTGAAGCTACCATATGAGTTAGAAAAGATTCATAATGTATTTCACGTATCAATGCTTCGGCGGTACAGATCGGATCCTTTGCATGTAATTTCTCCATCGGAGATTGAAATCCAGTCTAATATGACTTATGAAGAAAAGTCGATCTATATCTTAGCTTGTGAGGTTAAAGAGTTACGAAACAAGAAAATTTCGTTAGTTAAAGTGATGTGGCGTCGACACGGTGTTGAAGAGGCCACGTGGGAGCCTGAAGATGCTATGAGACAACGATATCCAAATCTGTTTAACGGTAAGATTTTCGGCGACGAAAATCCCTAAGGGGGGAGAATTGTAACAGCTCAGTTTAGACCCTAGTCGGAATAGGGATTTCGGGACCACAAATCTGAGTCAAAAAAATATTTTAATATTATTTTCTGTGTCTGTGATATACGAATTTATATTTGCGGAGTTTCTGTAATTTAATTTGTCTATTTCTGTGCTCGATTTTAATAAAAGGCCTTAATCGCGTAAAGTGAAAACTTGGTGGTTAATTGAAAAAGGACCAAATTGATGTTGTCTTTATTTTATGAAGTACTTATGTTGTAATAATGCCATTGGGGTTAGTGATGGACGGTTGAAACCTTGATATATATGTGTTAGTTATTATATTATAAAGGATATTATTGTAAAATGATTATTAAGTTATATTGTATAAAACATAAGATGATTAAAAGCCACGCATGTTGATTTTGGGATAGCTGAATGTTAAAATAAAAGAGAAAGAATAAGGTTTTCAAAGTTTCAGCCATTGTTGAGCTTGATTAAAGGTTCGTTTTTGTTCAGTTTTTTATAATTTCTACGTTTCTGTGATCTTTGTTTCGTGTTCTTCAAAACCCATGTCTGAATTTCTGTTTCTGTTGAAGATTATGAAATGTGCCATCAATTATTATATGAGCTTTGTAATGTTTTTACATGGATTATGAAAGATATATGTGAGATTATCATGCTTTGTTCTTGAATTTTTGATGGAATAGAGCTATTTGGGCTAATTTGTGAAAATGGGGTTTTGAAGCACTAAATTGTGAATTAAATATATTATTTGGGCTTGTATGCAAGCTATGTATATTTGGCCAAGCTATAGTCTTGGTGAATTTTGCATATTTGTAATTTTGTGAAAAATGGACTAAATTGTCAAAGTGTGAAAATTTAAGGGTTAAAATGCAAAGTGCCCTAAATATGTGTCCATGGATTATTTTTAATGAAATGAATGATTGAATGGTTGAATTTTAATTGTATTAGATCAAGAACAAAGAAAATCGGACTTAGATCGAGGGAAGTCCAAAATAGTTTAATAGTCGACTCATTTCCGTCCGAAATCTGTACGAGGTAAGTCAAAATACAATTATGTGTTAAATTGATTGAATGTTGTATATACTAGTTATAATCTGTATTGGATGGTCTTGAGAGCCTCATGGATAAATTTTGAGTAAACTCTGATAATATGCTAGTATCTGAAAAGCTCTGTATGTTTCTAAAAGAACGTTGACATTGATCTGAGATATCGTGTAAGACCGTGTCTGGGACACAGGCCTTGATATAAAATTTTTTGTAAGACCATGTCTGGGACATCGGCATCGTATCTAATTTTATATAAGACCCTGTTTGGGACAGAGGCATCGATACTGAATTACCTGTAAGACCACGTCCTGGACGTCGACATTGTACCCGTTTATGAGTATCTGTATCGCTTCTGAACCATCTGATGATAGAGTACAAGATATGGGAATGAATATATGAAATGTATAATCTATGCGGGTACGTTTGTATCGTACTAAATTTCTGAATATGAAAGACTCTATTTCTGTGAAATATTGAATGCGAAATATGTACGAAATCATGGAAATGAAACATGACATGTACACAAGCAAATGAGCATGGTTAGGCTCATAAATTACTCTGTGAAATGGTTGTGAATTCTTGCTATTGACTTTTACTTTATATGCGTTAATAGCTAGACTAGTTGTATTTGGCTTACTAAGCTCTTTATAGCTTACTCTGTGTGATTTCTATCTATTTTACAGTTATCGTAGCAACTGAAGGCTCGGGGATAGTCGAGGATTGTCACCATACTATCGAACTCATTTTGGTACTTTTGAAAGTGTAAATATTTTTAAGTATGGCATGTATAGGCTAGAATGTTTATGTTTTAAGCTTTGATATGTATATATGTTATGCCATGAGAGTTGGCTAGCAAATGGTATATTTGTGCTTAGTTTTGGTAAATGGTTTGTGATGCCAAATTGTGTATGTTTGTAATGGTTATATGGCCTTGTATGTAGTGGTCATTTTGAAATATGCCAAGTTGAGGAAATGGTAAGTTTAAGCATGAGTTAGAAGGTGCGATAAGTGAGCTATGATATGAGCATTTTCGCATGTTGTTGTAATAAGATTTTTAATGTGTTTTGGTATGGATTTGAATAGGTTATTGAATGATGATGATTTAGTTGTAATGAAGCATGTTTTGAGCATTGTATTGGCTGAAAATTTTGGTATAAATGTTGTTTAATATTGCTTTAAGAATGACCCAAAAAGGGGTGGCTAGTTGGCTTAAACCAAGCCTGCATTGTGCCACACAGTCAAGGAACAATGGAGTGTCATATGGCCGTGGGCTTAAGTCAGTAGCTAACTAAGTTTCACATGGCCATAGCACACATGCATGTCTGTTGGCCGTGTGTAAAAGTCAGTATATATACTCTGTTTTGGCACGGCTGGATCACGTGGACGTGTCTGGTGCCCGTGTGTGCCACACGGCTTGGTCACACTGGCATGTGACCCCAACAGAATTGAAAAATTTTTCTAAGTTCTGAAAATTCTGAATGTGTTCGGTTTAGTCCTAACTTTTTCTAAAAGTATGTCTTAGTTCTTGGAGACCTCTATAAAGGATGAATTGTTGTTTTGCACTAATATTATGTGATATCTGTGATTCTGTATTGATCTGTAATGTTCTGTCTATCTGGTAATGCCCCTTACCTATTCCTGCGACGGTTACGAGATAGGGGTGTTACAGTAACCCTATTCCAGTGACAAGTACCGGTTAGGGGTGTTAGAATAAAACCAAGATTTCTATTGTTAACTTTGAAAAATATTCATTTATGTAGTCCAACCATGCTTAGGTCAAATTACTGAACTAGGTGAGCTTTTATAAAACCTTACTAACGGTGTTGCTTTTGAAAAATCATTTTTTTATCTTCTTAACAGGGGAAATGTACCATTACTAGTCAAATTATCATTTTAGCCATATATCATGAATAGTCCATTTCAATAAATATAAAAACCATGTATCTATACCAAATATGAGTATCATGCATGCATGAAAAACCCCAAAATCTCAAACATCCCAAACCACAGTTTAAAGAAACTTTACAATCCAAAATCGAATAATAATAATAATAATATGAAGTAAATATATATTTAAAGTAAAATAATATGACGAAGTAAATTTTGAAATCTGCCATATGTCCGCATGCCAATTCCAGTCCTAAGTTCGATCATTACCTGAGAGGTTGAGGTAACTGGGTAAGCTTAACAAGCTCAATTTGGGACTAAACAAGCAAGTATTAAGCATTCATACAAGCAATTTCATATAGATACCAATAGCACAATAAAAAATTATCAATAATAATTTGAAATGCACATGATCGTGACAAATGCACATGTGAGATCCTACCCATACCATCCGCTACACACTACGAGTTCCCAGAACCCATCTGCCAAACTCCAACGTATATGAGCAAAGCTCGATGTGGTAAAACCACCAACAATCAAAAATGCAGTGGACCTACCAAATAATAAATAATGCGATATACTTGTCAATCCCCTCGATACTTCAAGTGCAGTGCACTGACTACGAATATATGCAGACTTAATATACCCCGGTACTCTACAGAACTCCTCCGACAACCACAAAATATCCCAACTCAATGCATATGGAATATGTTACATAAACTCATACATATACATATTTCAATACTTTTCATATTTATTTGACATGTTCAACATTTCCTCAATAATCACATACTTTTGGTAAGAGGAAACAGTGTTCTAACTATCAAATTGGTATCTATCACTATAATTCAATTTCACATACTTTACAAATTTCATTGTGCACAAATAGCAACCTCATGAATATACATCATAGTAGATTTTATGCATTTATATCATGCATAAACCTAATCTCAATAATTCATGCTATTCAATGAAACATTCTCGTATCACATAATACAATTATGCATAACAATCTCAATCACACTTTCATATTGTCAAACTACCAATTTTGCTAACACATCAATCTTTTAAGGCTCGAAATATACCTGGTTTGGCCACTCCCAAAACTAATGTTTTGGCTATTAAGCCAATCTAATCAGCAAACTAATTCATTAAATATAACATGACATTTATCATTATCAAACAAATTTACGATTTTAGGACCCACACCTTATTTCTCGCTTCCTCGCAGCACACTAGTGAATCTTTCAATTTTCCTTAATAAATTCTTATACGAACCTAAACCAAAATTCAGTATAAATTAAATCAATTTACCTTTAAACCAGCCCCAATTTACCCACTTATGTGTTCAAACCAATCGTCGAATTAATAATTATTTACAAATTCAAACTAGTTAGATTTGTTACACTATTTCGATGTGAACCGTACGTACGATCATTCTTCAGCTTTACGGTTGATTTGGGATGTATAAATCAGCACCTAATATAATAATATAATGGAAAATAAGTACCTGATAATGATTAAATTCATTCATTTAATCAATCCATAACCTTTACCCAACAACTATGTCTAAAGAATAACTAATTTTACGCTTAATTGCACTTACGCTTCCCGATTTGTGAGTTTCGAATGTTCAATCAGCAAAGAACGTTTTACCCTAATTGAAATGGGTTTAATATCTGATTAAGATGGTTCAATAACACAAATTAAGGTGGAAATTAAATGGGAAAAATTCAAGAAACAAAATAGCCCCCTTTTCCAACACCTAGGTGCACACACCACCACCCATAGAGGCTAGAATTGGGGCTGAATTTTAAAATGATTTGAGATCTAATTAAAAGCTGTAAAAATACCTTTAAAATTTTTAAAATCCCCTAAAGTACAGACCTAGAAATTTAGGTTTTTATTTGGCAAGATTAATAAAAAAATTAAAGAAAGAAGACATCTTACCCAAGCTAGTTCAGAGAAACGGCAATAGCACTTTCTTGGAAATGTTTAGGATCGATCTTGGAGTTCAAGAATTAAAATTTAGGGCTGATTTAGATGAGGATAAATGGAATAAATATAGTAAAGGGGATGGTTCACAATCTTAATGACAAAATAAAGAAAAATCAAAGGTGAATGGTGGTGATAGATGCGACGACAACAAAGGTGGGAGAAATAGAAAAGAAGAGAAGGTTAGGGATGGCTAGGGTAGAAGAAAAGGGAATTATGGGCTGATTATTTTGATGAAAAATTGTATTTATAAACTCTCCTAGCGGATGGGTAATACCTAGAGTAGCTATTTATGATACTATGCAATTTGTGCAACTAGATGTGCATACAATACGCATGAGATTGGCTGCTTCAATGGGAACATTTTCTCCTAGCTAGAGGAGAAATTACCAAACATCTAGCATTCCCTCATGCTCGATGTCAATGAGTTCTTTTTATTTATTGGAAAGTAAAAATAAGAATATGCCTTCGCCATATGAAATAAGAATTAGTAAGTAATAATAGCATGGCATTTCGAATTCGATATGAAATTTTTTTTATTTCTTTTTTTTTTTCAAAACAATACATTATGTATCAGAAGAGTAGTATGAGAGAAAGGGCATTTTCAATTTTATCTTAGCTGTCGTGGGCTCATCTCAGCGTCACAAACTTTTTTCCTTTCCACACCAGAGGTTATTAACAATATTTGTAACAATATTTATGTTATAAAATAAAAGAGTACAAAAAAAAAGACTATTTTTTATAAAAAAAATTCAATTTCTACCATTATTATGATATTACATATTCCAATCCGATTGAATACCAGAAAAATAAAAGCAATTCTTGATTTGATCTGTTCGTTGAGATAAAAACAAAATAATCATAAAATATATATAAGAAGAGTTGATTTTTTCTAGTGCTTAAGTTTTTCATGGACTCCATTGTTCAAAACACGATTCGCAGAGAAGATAGATGTTTTTACCCACTTTTTAGTTTTTATTTTTTAGTAGAATATTTAGAATATGATTGAAGTGCGTATGAAAATGGGGCTTATATTTATTAAACACATACAGATATAGCATTTCTATTTATATATGTCTTTCTTTTATTCCATTATAACGGTCTAATGGATACAAGATATGGCGTGCTCTATCAAATATTCTATTTCTCTTTTATTTTAATCTATTCAATGAAAAACTGAAACACGATAATTTTTTGTCGAGTTTACTAGGCTTGGATGGCAGCACATTAAAAAACACAAGGGAATTTTGCAAAAATTAATTTACTTTGTAAAAGATGAAAGTCGAACTTGAGACCTCTAACTAACTTTCACGCTTTCACATTTAATAACTAAGCATTGGGCCAATTCCATATTTTTTTATATATATTCTACAATTTTTATTGAGCTAAATTTTGGTTTGAGGCGAAGTGGATTTATGAACAATCTTGTGAGGATGAAATTCATCGTGTTTGGAATACTTGTGAGGGGGACGTTCCTTATAGACTAGAAAATTTGGGCACAACTTTATTAGATTGGTGGAAACTCTCTCTCGCAATCGAAAATGGACTGCTCGGATAGCATCGGTTTGCTTGGTTAAATAGAACAATGCAAATCCTACTAAAGAGATTCTGGCTGAGATTGTTGATATTAAGCTAGCTTTGAATATGGAATCGGATAAGGAAGAAATTTACTGGGAGCAATGAGGTCGCACTAATTGGTTGAAACAAGGGGATTGTAACATTGCTTTCTTTCATAAATTTGCTTCCCATCGAAGACGTATAAATACTGTTACTGGTTTGGAGGATCAAGATGGGTATTTTGTTTCTTCGATGGATGTCATGGCTTCGGTCGCCAAATAATATTTTGAGGTCTTATTTTTATCCACCAATCACACTAACCTTCATCATTTGTTAGGGGGATTGATGTTTGTATCACTAACTGAATGAATGACAATCTGATGATTTGCTCAGGGAAACAAGTGAATTTTGACAAGTCTTTAATTTATTTCAGTATGAATGTGGATGAATCTATGTGCCATCATATTAGTACTAGCTTAGGAGTGAGGTTTACTTCTAACCTGGAGAAATATCTCGATCTCCCAACTATGGTGGGACGACAAAAAAGAACAGCTTTTAAACATTTCAATGACCGGTTTAGAAGGCGTATTGATAATTAAAGTATGCATTTTTTGTCACAATGGGGTAAGGAAGTTTTTATACGATCGGTTCTATAGTCTATTCCGACCTATGCTATGCAATGCTGTTTACTTCCATATTTTTTATGTAAAGAGTTGGAATCCATTATTTGTAAATTCTTGTGACAAAATTTCAACATGAAAAGACGAATTAATTGGTGCTCATGGTCTTCTTTATGTAAGTTAAAATTGCAAGGTAGTATAGGTTTTTGGGATTTATCCAAGTTCAATATTGCACTATTATCTAATTAGTGTTGGTGTATTTTATCGATACACGATTGTCTCTTGAGTAGGGTTTGGAAAGGCAAATATTTTTCAAATTTAATTTTTTGTTAAATGTTTGGTTGGGTTCCTACACTTCTTATACCTGGCATAGCTTGTAGAGTTTACGCGGTCTTCTTGAAAAAGTCTAGGCTAGCGTATGGGTACTGGAACTTCGATTCCAATTTGGATTGACTATTGGCTTCTGGGACCTGGTGGCTGCAAGATGCAACACACAGATGTTACTACTTCGGTTACTTAGGTGAATAACCTTACGGTACCAAGTTTATACAAATGGGATAAGGTTAGCATTAGTGACCGTTTTGTAGTTGATGAAGCTGATAGAATATTGAGTATTCCATTGGCCCAACATGCCCCTTAATATTCTTGTTTGGAAGGGTTCTTCTACTAGGCTCTATAAAGTAAGAAATGGGTACAATATGTTACTAAGGTCTTCTCACACGGATCACTCGCATGGTGTCCACAATAACAACTCTTTTACTAGTAGTTTTTATACTAAATTGTGGTACGCGAAAATTCCACCAAAAATTAGAATTACATGTTAGCGATTTTGTAACAATTATGTTCCTACATTTTAAAATCATTACAATAGGCAGTTAATAAACAACAAATTTTGTCCCAAATGCTCTGCTGAACTAGAAACTATGGCACATGTTGTATGAGAGTGTTCGATTACTGCGAAAGTATGGCAAGCGTTACAAATTTCATGCTGTTAGAATTGAGTAACTTGAATCCTTATTTAAATAAAATACAGTGGTAAAATAAAATTAAATTAAAACCCATATAGAACTACACTTCTTTTATTATATTTTAGAATAAGGTTTTTTTTAAACCTTATTAAACTCTATCTATTTGATATTGATTAGAATAAGGTGTTTCAATCTTACTACACTCCTTCTATGAGAATATGGTTTTACAAGCCTATAAATAGACATAGTCTACTCATCTTGTAATCATTCAAATTCGACATAGTGAATTATCTTCTCATCGGTCCATGGTTTTTTTCCCGAAAGGGTTTTCACGTAAAAATCTGTGTTTTTCTTTTTCTTTTTATTATTTACGATACATTATCATTACTGACGTTCTATTTTTTCACAAATTGGTATCAGAGCTTCCGGATTATTCATCTCAATCACGGTAATGGCATCTTTGAAGTATGAAATTCCGTTGTTGGATCGCAACACCAGATTCACCTTGTTCTAGATAAAGATGTAGTCAGTTCTTGCACAGATGGACTTAGAAGATGTCCTACTAGGGATAGATAAGATGCCTTCGACATTGATGGAGGAAGAGAAAAAGAGTAAAGATCAAAAAGCCTTAACATAGGTAAATCTGTATTTGTCTAACAAAATTTTACAGGATGTGATGAAGGAGAAGACTGTCGCTGCATTATGGAAGAGGCTTGAACAAATATGTATGTCGAAAACTCTAACCAGCAAGTTGCATATAAAGTAGCATCTCTATGTTCATCGTTTGGAGGAATGTACGTCTGAGCACGAACACTTAACAATGTTAAACTATCTCAAACTTAGAGGTCATAGAGGTTCAGTATGATAAGGAAGATCTAGGGTTGATTCTACTTTGTTCATTGCCCCCGTCTTATTCAACCTTTAGAGGCATGATTTTATATAGCTGTAGTCTCTCATAGTTGATGAGGTTTATGATTTTTTGACCTCGTATGATAAGATGAAGCATCTTGTGGTTAAACTAGACTTTCAAGAAGAGGGTCTTATTATTCATGGGAGACAAGATCGAAATGCTAATGATGATCGTGGAAGGACACATGAACGGACTCCTCAGGGTAAATCTAAGGGTAGATTGAAATCTTCAAATAGAGGTAAAACTTGTAACTTCTGCAAGAATAAATGGCACATTAAATCTGAGTGCTATAAGCTACAAAACAAGATCAAAAGGGAGGCTGTGAATCAAAAGGGAAAACAACCAGAAAAATCTGGTGAAACTAATGTTGTAGAAGACTATAACGGTGGTGAATTTCTAGTCACTTCTGTTAATAATTCTAAAGAGAGCGAGGAGTGGATCCTTGATTTGGGCTGCACCTTCCACATGACACCCAATCGGGATTAGTTTATAACTTACGGAATAATGTCTAAAGGTGTTGCTTTGATGAGAAATAATGCTTCGTGTAGAATCGCAGGTGTTGGAACAATTAAAGTTAAGATGTTTTATGGAGTTGTCACTACACTTAGTGACGTATGACATGTTCTAGAATTGAAGAGAAATTTTATTTCATTAAGTACTCTTGATTCGAAAGGGTACAAATATACAGCTGAAAATGGGGTTTTGAAGATTTCTAAAGGTTCCCTCTTTATGATGAAAGGGTAGAGAAAGACTGTCAAGTTATATGTTTTATAGGGTTTTACTGTTACAGATGTTGCTTCCTCTTCCTTTTTAGATGATGATGTTACTAGGCTTTAGCATATGCACCTACGGCATACGAGTGAGAATGGCATGGCAGAATTGAGCAAAAGAGGATTTCTTGATGGGCAAGGAATTTTCAAAACTGAAGTTCTGTGAGCACTGCGTTTTTAGGAAAAGAAAGAGAGTTCAATTCACTGGAGGAATCCATAACATGAAGGGAATATTGGAGTATATTCATTCTGATCTGTGGGGGCTATCCAGAGTGCCTTCGAGAGGTGGAGCTAATTATATGCTAGCTTTTATTGACGATTTTTCCAAAAAAGTTTAGGCATTCATCCCAAAGAAGAAAAGTGATATGTTTTCCGCATTTAAGTCTTGGAAAACTATGATTGAAAAATAGATAGGAAAATAAATAAAACACCTCTGCACACATAATTGCTTAGAGTTCTGTTTTGATGAGTTTAATGAACTATGCAAGTCAGAAAGGATTGTGAGACACTTGACAGTTCGTCATACTCCACAACAAAACAGCATTGCAGAATGAATGAACAGAACGAACATGGAGAGAGTTCAATGTATGTTGTCAAATGATAACTTACTGAAGTCTTTTTGGGCCGAAGCAGCCTCTACTGCATGTTTTTTGATCAATCGATCTCCATCCATTGCCATTGAGAAAAAGACTCCACAAAAGGTATGGTTTGGTAATCCTATTAATTATTCTGATTTAAAGATCTCTGGGTGTCTTACGTATGCTCATGTTGATAATGGAAAATTGGAACTGAGATCTATTAAATGTGTTTTTCTTGGTTATAAAGCTAGTGTAAAAGGGTATAAGTTATGGTGTCCTAAAAATAGAAATGTTATGATTAGCAGATATGTTTTTAATGGAACTGCTATGCTACCTAACTTATCTCTTAAAGACTCTTCCAATAAAGAACATCAAAAGCAGGTGGAGCATCGGATTACTCCAGAACCTACAACAGAGTCGACTTCTCAAGCTAGTACAGAAATTCAGAGTAGAATGCTTTCTCACCACAATACTCTATCGCCAAAAACAAAACTAGAAGAGAAATTAAACCTCTAAAGAAGTATGTCGAGGCTGATCTAGTTGCTTATGCTTTAAATGTGGTTGAAGATATAGATGCAAACCAAGAACCATATAATTATTCTAAGGTGGTTAGCTGTGAAGAATCAGAGAAGTGGATGTTTTCTATGCAAGAGGAGATAGAATCACTCCACAAAAATAGAACATGGGATCTTGTGAAACTTCCTAAAGGTAAAAAGGTTGTTTGTTGTAAATTGGTGTTTCAAAAGACAGAAGGGACTTCAAGAGTTGAAGAACCCAAATATAAAGCAAGGCTTGTTGCAAAAGGTTACAATCAAATTCCAAGAGTAGACTTCATAGATCTGTTCTCTCCAGTTGTGAAGCATAGTTCAATTTGAGCTTTGCACAATACCATGCATGATTTGGAGCTTGAGCAGTTAGATGTAAAAACTGCATTTTTGCATAAAGAACTTGATGAGGATATTTACATGCAATAACCAAAGGGTTTTACAGTCTTAGAAAAAGAGGACTATGTTTGCTTGCTGAAAAAGTCCCTTTACGGTTTGAAATAGTCACCAAGATAGTGGTAGAAGAGGTTTGATTCTTTTATGACTTCTCATGATTTCAAAAGAAGTAGCTTTGACAGTTGTGTTTACTTTAAGAAAAATAGTGATGGTTCTTTTGTGTATCTACTCCTTTATGTTGATAACATGTTGATAGCAGCGAAAGATAAAGGGGACATAAGAAAGGTCAAAGCCCAACTAAGTGAAGAATTTGAGATGAAAGATTTAGGACCAGCAAAGAAGATACTTGGTATAGAGATTCTCAAAAATAGAAAAGTAAGTAAATTGTACCTAAGTCAGAAGGGGTACATTGAGAAAGTTCTTTGCAGGTTCAATATGCAGAGTGCTAAACTTGTTAGTACTCCTTTAGCAGCCCATTTCAGACTTTCATCGGCTTTGTCTTCACAATCAGATGATGAGATTGAATACATGTCACATGTTCTATATTCTAGTGTAATGGGATCTCTCATGTATGCTATGGTTTGTTCACGTCCAAATTTATCATATGTAGTTAGTGTAGTTAGTAAATACATGGCAAATCCCGATAAAGAACATTGGAAAGTAGTTTAGTGGATTTTAAGATACTTACAAGGTACTATTAATGTTTGCTTACAGTATGGAAGAACTAGAGATGGAGTCATTGGGTATGTTGATGTTGATTTTGCTAGAGACCTTGATAGAAGAAGATCTCTCACAGGTTATGTCTTTACAATCGAAGATTGTGCAATCAGTTGGAAAGCCACTTTGCAAATTATAGTCACTTTGTCTACTACTGAAGTTGAGTACATGGTGATTACTGAGGCTAGTAAAGAACTTATTTAGTTGAAGAGACTCTTTAGTAAACTCAACGAAGATCTTCAAATCAGTACAATATTTTGTGACAATCAAAGTGCCATATTCCATACAAAAGATCAAATGTTTCATGAGAGAACAAAACATACTGATGTTCGGTATCATTTTGTTCGTGATATTATTGCTCGTGGTGATTTTGTTTGAGCAAAATTAGTACTCATGAAAATCCTACATATATGATGACTAAGTCACTTCCTATAACCAAGTTTGAGCATTGCTTAGACTTGGTTGGTGTTTATTGTTGAAGTTAAACCCTTAAGGGGTTTTATGGAAATGGTGGAGAACTTGTTCGTTGAGAGTTTGCGATGAAGAACTTGTTCATTGAGAATTCGTGTCAAGGTGGAGATTGTTAAAATTGAGTGACCCAAATCCTTATTTAAATAAAATACAGTGGTAAAATAATATAAAACTAAAATCCATATAGAACTACACTTGTTTTATTTTATTTTAGAATAAGGTTTTTTAAACCTTATTAAACTCCATCTATTTGATATTGATTAGAATAAGGTGTTTTAATCTTACTACACTCCTTCTATTAGAATATGATTTTACAAGCCTATAAATAGACATAGTCTACTCCTTTTGTAATAATTCAAATTTAACATAGTGAATTATCTTCTCCTCTACGCGTGGTTTTTTCCCAAAACGGTTTACACGTAAAAATCTGTGTTTTCTATTTTTCTTTCTCTTTTTTTTTTTTTTTGCGATACATTGTCATTACCGACGTTCTATTTTTTCACATGTGCCCTGTACAGTGAAACAATACTATCTTCTTTAGTTGTTTTTTATATTTATTTACTACTATTTCTGGACATTTTATCAATTTAATTCTTATTATAATCTGGGCTTTATGGAAAGGACATAATAGAAGCTATAATGAAGGACTTCCTCAATCAATTTTGAATGTGGTGACTTTCATTCGATCACACCTTCGGGAGTTATCCTTTTTGGGAGAGGGTTCACTATTTTATGGGGAGTTCCAGAGCTATGATGGCAGCCCCCGGTTGGGCCTTTTGTGGAAGTAAATTTTGATGCCTCTTATTTAGGGGTTATTGTTCGGAATGAAGAGGGTTTGGTTTTGGGTGCAAGTTTACAAATGCATAGTAATATACCTAATGCTTTTATTGCAAAGGCTCTTGCTTTTGTTCGAGTAGTATGTTTCGCGACATCTTTGGGGTGCACGCATGTTATTGTCTAGGGCGACTCTTTGGCGATGGTTAAGAAGTCAATTCCTTGCATGATGATAGATTAGAGATTGCGGTGCTCATTAAAGAAGGAACATACAATGTAACACCCTGATTTTCGGCCTAGTCGGAATAGTGATGTCAGGACCACAAATTCGAGATAGAAATAATTATTTTATGATTATTTTGAGGTCTATGATATGATTGCATGATTGTGTGAAAATTTCGTGAAGAAATTCTATGCATAAAGTGCTTAATTTGAAGTTAGGGACTAAATTGAATAAGTTGCAAAACTTGCATTCTAGAAGTTTCTAGTATGAAATTGCTTTAAATATTAATTAGGAGGTCTTAAATAGCAATTTGACCAATTTCTAAGTTATGGACAAAAATTGGATAGGGATGGAATTTTTGAAAGTTTAGTAAGTAAGGGCATTTTGGTCATTTGGATATTAAATGAAATAAAATGGGAAAAATCAAGCAAAAAATCCATTCATCTTCTTCATGTTGCTGCCGAATTTTACTTGCTACCATAGCTAGGGTTTCTTCAACTTCTAAGCTCAATAATCAAGAAAGGCGTGGAATCGATCTCGAATGGGGGAAGGAAAATGTTTTGGATTAAATTGCAAAATTTCCATATTTTGCACCAAGGTAAGTTTGTATGTAAATAATACATTAACTTCATTTACATTTTTATATTTCAGCCTATTATATATATTTTAGCCGATTTTGAAGCACAAATTGATCATTGGAAGAATGGAAATAAGTAATAGAGAGAGAAATCTCGGTTGAACATTCGGAAGAATTGAATAATATAGATGGAGTGTAGTTAGGTCACATGTATGATGCCGAGTGCACATCATGTGTACAAGAAAGCTACACGATACTATGTAGTAGCTAGGTCACATGTGTGATACGGGAAGTATCCCATGTAGACAAGAGAGCTACGGGAGAGAGATAAATGTAGCTAGGTCACATGTGTGATACGGGAAGTATCCCATGTAGACAAGAGAGCTACGGGAGAGATAAATGTAGCTAGGTCGCATGTGTGATTCCAAGTGTAGGACACCATGTGGACAAGAGAGCTACGTAATAAATTGGCTAGGTCACATGGGTGGTACTAAGTGTTCACCATGTGTACAAGAGAGCCGAATTATACGAAATATGATGGTGGAGCTGTGTGCAGAAACCATCAAGTATTGGGAATTGATCCGAATTGTTCAACGGGATGGCTTTATGGTGACATTGTAATTATGGACCTATACTTGTGATGTATGAAATGTGGTGAAAATGATTTTTGATATATATATATATATAAGTTAAAATGAGGTTAATACAAAGAAAGTGTGAAAGTGTGAATTAGCACTAAAACTGTTGTGGGACAGTAGCAGTGATGTGATTTTTAAAAATCACCAAAAATAGTAATAATTTCATTAGAGGCTGAATGAGATGTGAAATTAAAGCTCAATGAGCCTATTTTCATATAAAAGAAACGGAGCAAGTAAAGGAATTCTATATTTTGAGATATTTATAATTGTTTGTGACTTGCTCAGAATGACTATGTGATCCCCTATTCCAACTTTGAAAAATCATTCAAAATTGTAGAAAAAAAATTTAAGAAATATAGTTTATATGCATAAATTCCTTATTGAGTCTAGTTTTAAATAAAATAGGTTTCATGGTCATTTGAATTGTGTACTGGGAGAAATTTAATTCGTAGTGAACAGAGGTTAGATCAGTCAAGCTGTGTAATAGGGGAAACTTTAACTAATAAAATGTACTAATTTGCTTGATTAAAAATTCTTGAAATAAATTAATGAATAGATAAATGAGTCTATTTTCAAGGAAAATTTACGAAATTGGATTTCGAGTTTCATAACTCGAGTTATGATTTATTTAGTGAACATGATGCAGGAGAGATAGCTTGACCAAAGTGGAGTAAATAGTGAAATTAAACGTAGATACACTTGAGTTATTATGTAATCATACTAAATTCTTTATTCATTATTTATATACTTGCTTACTAAGCGTAAAGCTTACTTCCTTCTTTCCATTTTTTTTTAGTTTGTCAGGTCAGCTCAAGGGTTGGAGATCGTCGGAGGCAGCATCACACTATCAAGCCATTATCCTTGGAGTATTGGCTAGTATATGTTAAATATTTTCATGTGAGTGGCATGTATAGCAAGTTTGTTTCATGACATGTATTATTATTATGATTTGGTTTACGTATTGGCCTACATTGAGCTTTTGTATATGGCCATGAGATGTGGTCTTTATTCATTGTGGTTTGTAAGTTTTAAATTTTGGGCAGAACTTGGTGACCCGATTTTATATGTTTGTGAATGTTTAAGTCTGGTAACGCCTCGAACCCTGTCCCAGAATCGAATACGAGTGAAGGGTGTTACATTTAGTGGTATCAGAGCTATGGTTTAGTCGATTCTCGGACTAACCTAGCATGTGAAAAAAAAAGTCTAGCTATATATGCCACGGATCTGTGATAGTGTGATGTCTTCCGACGCGTATGAGAACTGTCTTGTTTAGACAGAGCTACTCTCCAACCGAGCTGTACCGACCATGTTTAACGTGATGCAAAGGTAATTGAGTAAATTATGATTATAATAAGTTTAGATTCAGAAAGGTATGAATAAAGGTTTATAATATTTTAATATGAATAAAAATGTCATTGTCCTGGTTGGACGTTGAATGTTGATGAATATCAATGATATTTTTTTTATGAGATAAAGGATTATAATGAAATGAACTTATCTATGTTAAATTATTTGGACTGAATTATATGATTGTAAGGACATGTATATAATGATGCACGAAATGAAAGTTGTGACTGTGATGCAAATAACTATGTTTGTTTGGCCCTTATACGATGTCATGAGTATGATTTGTTTGAGTAAATGAATGGGTAAGTAAAGCTATCCAGAAAACATAGAATGCATGTATAAGTATACTTGTCTAAATAGGATAACTGGAAAATTTGGTGTAAACCAATATGAATGATGCATTACCTGAATGAATGACATGATTTTGACGATGTTGCTATGATGATGAAAGTTGTATTATATGTGTATATATAAGAAAGACGCAGTCGAGGTCTTATAACCCTCCTCTTATTGAAGTGGTGCTTATGATTGAATTTCATGAGATACATAATTGAATAAGTTCCCGCTTGAAAATTCAAAGAGAGTTCGGTGATAGAATAATTATAAGTATAATTAGAGATTAAGAATGAATTGATAAGGAAAGACAGAGCTAGAAAAGTATCAAAGTTGCCATAAAGATTATTGAAATTATACACTATTCCAGTTAGAGAAGAAATTTACTTTGGTAAATCGAATTACTCAGTACAAGGTCGAGAAAATCAGAATCAAAATTTATTCAGAACTCGGTCTTCTTTAGTGAAAGGTCTAATATGAAATTTGTGATGGCGAGAACTAGTTGTGGGAAATAATATTTGAAATCAGTAATATCCGAATGTGACAATTACTACTGGACAAATTTTGGCATTAGGATTTTTTTAAATTTTCGTGTAAGGATTTGACAAAGATAAAGACATAATTGATAAAAGCGCGAGTCTCAATCGATATGGTGGATTGCTTCTCTCAAATAAGTCAATTATAATTAATGACTTCAATTGAGATATTTTGGTTACTTGAACTAATGAAATTGAGATGGTTTTAGTTAGCGTAATGAATGAATAGTAAAAGATTACTAGAAATGTCATTCACTGGTGATTAAGATCGACTCGAGTGTTCAATTAGTGTGAATTATTTATTTGAAATATTTCATGTGACAATCATGTCAGGATTATTTTTCTCAAGTCTGATAATAGAATTTCATTTCTGTACGGATAAAAGGCAAATATGCTGAACGAGAAGTGTATATCTCTTAAAAATAAAAATAATAATAATAATAATAAATAAATAAATAAATTTATATGAGTAAAAACCACTACGAATGATGAGGTTTTCGTTTCGTGAAAGCTGAAAAGTTTATTACATGTTGGTAAAGTTTGAACAGATGAGAATATTGTTAACTGGAATGTCTGAGCTGGACTAGTCTGTATTGAGTAAAGACTTCCTGATTTTTTTTAGTAATGTATTGTTGTATGAATTGTGATGTATTTCAAGATAATAAGGTAATGTGATAGTATAGAGCATTCGATGCCACTGAGAGAATCTAAATTGATAATGGGGTTAAAGCGAGAGCATCGAATCTAGTGAATTATCTTTGCCAAAATTGATATTAGGATGGAAATGAGAAATTAAAGAGATGTATTGGAGGCACCGCTCTGAGTGAAGGTACTTTATTATTGAGTATGAGATTGAGGAATCTAAGTGAAGACCACTTTTTTGGAAGATTTTCTGGGACGAAAATCCCTAAAGGGGAAGAGTTGTAACACCTCGATTTTGGGCCTAGTCGGAATAGTGATGTCGGGACCACAAATTTGAGATAGAAATAATTATTTTATGATTATTTTGAGGTCCATGATATGATTGCATGATTGTGTGAAAATTTCGTGAAGAAATTCTATGCATAAAGTGCTTAATTTGAAGTTAGGGACTAAATTGAATAAGTTGCAAAACTTGCATTCTAGAAGTTTCTAGTATGAAATTGCTTTAAAATATTAATTAGGAGGTCTTAAATAGCAATTTGACCAATTTCTAAGTTATGGACAAAAATTGGACATGGATGGAATTTTTGAAAGTTTAGTAAGTAAGGGCATTTTGGTCATTTGGATATTAAATGAAATAAAATGGGAAAAATCAAGCAAAAATCCATTCATCTTCTTCATGTTGCTGCCGAATTTTACTTGCTACCATAGCTAGGGTTTCTTCAACTTCTAAACTCAATAATCAAGAAAGGCGTGGAATCGATCTCGAACGGGGGAAGGAAAATGTTTTGGATTAAATTGCAAAATTTCCATATTTTGCACCAAGGTAAGTTTGTATGTAAATAATACATTAACTTCATTTACATTTTTACATTTCAGCCTATTATATATATTTTAGCCGATTTTGAAGCATAAATTGATTATTGGAAGAATGGAAATAAGTAATAGAGAGAGAAATCCCGGTTGAACATTCGGAAAAATTGAATAATATAGATGGAGTGTAGCTAGGTCACATGTATGATGCCGAGTGCACATCATGTGTACAAGAAAGCTACACGATACTATGTAGTAGCTAGGTCACATGTGTGATACGGGAAGTATCCCATGTAGACAAGAGAGCTACGGGAGAGAGATAAATGTAGCTAGGTCACATGTGTGATACGGGAAGTATCCCATGTAGACAAGAGAGCTACAGGAGAGATAAATGTAGCTAGGTCGCATGTGTGATTCCAAGTGTAGGACACCATGTGGACAAGAGAGCTACGTAATAAATTGGCTAGGTCATATGGGTGGTACTAAGTGTTCACCATGTGTACAAGAGAGCCGAATTATATGAAATATGATGGTGGAGCTGTGTGCTGAAACCATCAAGTATCGGGAATTGATCCGAATTGTTCAACGGGATGGCTTTATGGTGACATTGTAATTATGGACCTATACTTGTGATGTATGAAATGTGATGAAAATGATTTGTGATATATATATATATAAGTTAAAATGAGGTTAATACAAAGAAAGTGTGAAAGAGTGAATTATTACTAAAACTGTTGTGGGACAGTAGCAGTGATGTGATTTTGAAAAATCACCAAAAATAGTAATAATTTAATTAGAGGCTGAATGAGATGTGAAATTAAAGCTTAATGAGCCTATTTTTATATAAAAGAAACAGAGCAAGTAAAGGAATTCTATATTTTGAGATATTTATAATTGTGTGTGACTTGCTCAGAATGACTATGTGATCCCCTATTCCAACTTTGAAAAATCATTAAAAATTTTACAAAAAAATTAAGAAATATATTTTATATGCATAAATTCATTATTGAGTCTAGTTTTAAATGAAACAGGTTTCATGGTCATTTGAATTGTGTATTGGGAGAAATTCAATTCGTAGTGAACAGAGGTCAAATCAGTCGAGCTGTGTAATAGGGGAAATTTTAACTAATAAACTGTACTAATTGGCTTGACCAAAAATTCTAGAAATAAATTAGTGAATAGATACATGAGTTTAGTTTCATGAAAAATTTATGGAATTGGATTTCGAGTTTCGTAACTCGAGTTATGATTTATTTAGTGAACATGACGCAGGAGAGACAGCTTGACCAAAGTGGAGTAAATAGTGAAATTAAACATAGATACACTTGAGTTATTATGTAATCATACTAAATTCTTTATTCATTATTTATATACTTGCTTACTAAGCGTAAAGCTTACTTCCTTCTTTCCATTTTTTTTTTAGTTTGTCAGGTCAGCTCAGGGGTTGGAGATCGTCGGAGGCGGCATCACACTATCAAGCCATTATCCTTGGAGTATTGGCTAGTATATGTTAAATATTTTCATGTGAGTGGCATGTATAGCAAGTTTGTTTCATGACATGTATTATTATTATGATTTGGTTTACGTATTGGCCTACATTGAGCTTTTGTATATGGCCATGAGATGTGGTCTTTATTCATTGTGGTTTGTAAGTTTTAAATTTTGGGCAGAACTTGGTGACCCGATTTTATATGTTTGTGAATGTTTAAGTCTGGTAACGCCTCGAGCCCTGTTCCGGAGTCGGATACGGGTGAAGGGTGTTACATACAAGCTTAGAAATTGTTTTACTGATACTATTGTTCAGCATTGTTTTCGACAGGTTAATAGAGTTGCTCATAATCTTACTGCCATGGGTGTTGGTCAAAGCCTTAATCAGTTGTGGGTGGAGGACGTACCACTATCAGTGGAGACTAATATCGTAGCTGATCATTAGTGGAGGACTCGCCAGATTAATTTATTAAATTTTTTGTTTCCGGAAAGCAGGTTCATCGGATTTTATTTTGCTTTTAGGATTCTTCTCCTCTGGCTCACGCTCATAACAAGACTTTTCCAGTTCAAGAGAGTTTGGCTAGTTTTTCTCTGATCTCAGTTTCATGTCCGGGAGGGTCTTTTGTTTTCATTGTGTTCTTCATGTTTTGTCGTTTCATTTGCTTTTGTTTGCTCTATCTTTTGGTGTGTTGTTGGATTATCTTTCGATGTGTTGTTGGTGTGACTTTTATTTTCTTTTACTTTTACTTTAAATTATGTTTTGTTGCCCCTAATCACATAAACGCAAGCCATCTTTTAGTCAAAAAATATATGTCATTCTGATTATATTGTTAATCGTTTGGCTAAACTACATAGTTGGTCCCAAGTTTTACGAAATTTCATTTTAGATATCTAAGTTGTAAAATAGACATTGATGTTACAGTATTTTTATTTTGGTCACTCCCGTTAAAATGGGTAATGGAAAACCCACTTGAAATTTGTTGTAAATTTTAATTTTCCATCTAGTAATGTAATTTCGATGTCATTATTATACATACAACTAAATATTATCAGTTTAGTCACTTCAATATTTTATCTATAAATGAATAAGAACCTAAAAATTAGGGAAATTTTTCATTGCTTATTTCAGTGCCTTTCTGATGCACTAATTTTTTTTTTTCTTGTTTATGTACAATCTTAACCATCCTAGTACGAACAATGTTGAAGACGACAAATACTATGGTTGTTTCCACTTTTATTTGCTTTTGGTTTTAATTTAAATTCTATTTTGTAGCTCCTAACCGCATCAATGAAAGCCATATTAAAGTAAAAAATATATATGTCATTATAATTATATTGTTAATCCTTCGGCTACCCTACAAACTCGTTCAATTGTGTTTTGAAAACTCTTTAACTATTCGATTTTGTTAAAAATTAGTTTAATTCAAGTAGAAAGAAATAAGGGTAAACTATACAGTTGGTTACTCAACTTTTACAAATTTTCATTTTAGATATCTAGAAAAAAAATCCTAAAAATTGGCATCGATGTTACAGTATTTTCATTTTGGTCACTCCTGTTGAAATGGGTAACGAAAACCCACATGGAGTTTGTTGTAAATTTTGACTTTCCACCTAGTAATGTAATTGCCATGTCATTATTATACATATTATCATATTAGTCACTTCATTATTTTATCTAGAAATGAATAAAAACGTAAAAATTGGGGAAATTTTTCATTGCTTATTTCAGTACCTCTCTGATGCACTAGTTTTTTCTTCTTGTTTTTGTTCATTCTTAACTATCCTAGTATGAACAATGTTGAAGCCAACAAATACTATGGTTGTTTTCACTTTTAGTCGCTTTTAGTCTTACTTTAAATTCTATTTTGTTGCTCCTGACCACATAAATGAAAGCCAGATTTTAGTCAAAAATATATATGTCATTATAATTATATTATTAATCCTGTTGCAACCCTACAAACTCGTTCAAATATGTTTTGAGAACTCTTAAACTATTTGATTTTCTTCAAAATTAGTTTAATTTTAATCAGAAAAGAAATAAGGGTAAACTACAGAATTGGTCACCCAACTTTTATAAATTTTCATTTTAGATAACTAGAAGAAAAAAATTGTAAAATAGGCATCGATATTTGTTGTAAATTTTGACTTTCCACCTATTAATGTAATTTCCATGTCATTATTATACATACAACTAAATAATGATCATTTTAGTCACTTCATTCTTTTATCTATAAATGAATAAGAACCAAAAAATTGGGGGAATTTTTCATTGCTTATTTCAGTGCCTCTCTGATGCACTAGGTTTTTTCTTCTTGTTTATGTACAATCTTAACCATCCTAGTACGAACAATGTTGAAGACGACAAATACTATGGTTGTTTTCACTTTTATTTGCTTTTAGTTTTACTTTAAATTCTGTTTTGTTGCTCCTGATCACATAAATGAAAGCCAGATTTTAGTCAAAAATGTATATGTCATTATAATTATTTTGGTAATCCTTTGGCTACCCTACAAACTCGTTCAAATGTGTTTTGAAAACTCTTTACCTATATGATTTTCTTCAAAATTAGTTTAATTTAATTAGAAAAGAAATAAGGGTAAACTACACTGTTGGTCACCTTCATTTTAGATATCTAGAAATAAAAGTTGTAAAATAGGCATCTATGTTACAATATGTTCACTTTAGTCACTCCTGTTGAAATGGGGAACGGAAGACCCACCTGAAATTTGTTGTAAATTTTGATTTTCCACCTAGTAATGTAATCTTCATGTCATTATTATACATACAACTAAATAATTATCATTTTAGTCACCTCATTCGTTTATCTATAAATGAATAAGAACCTAAAAATTGGGGAAATTTTTCATTACTTATTTCAGTGCCTCTATGATGCACTAGTTTTTTTTTTTTTTTTTTTTTTTTTTTTTTTTTTGTGTACAATCTTAACCATCCTAGTATGAACAATGTTGAGGCTGACAAATACTATGTTTTTTTCACTTACATATCCATCTATTTTCTAGAATGCAGGCCTTTATGGCGCCAGAAGTACAGCAGCATTGATCGTAAGTGCTGGTGGGGAAGTTAGCTTTTATAACAATTATTTTGAAAAGGGTGTTTGGTTTGAGAGAACCATCTATTATCATATGCAGAAGCTCAAGTAGATTGAATTCATGATAAGATTTTGCTACTCAAGTTATTTATTATTTTTGTATGCTATAGCATTTTAGATTTATATTAATTGTACTAAGGGAGTGATGTATCCCTAATAAAGCAGATTCTAATAAAGCAATGGAAGAAAATGTGTCTAAAAGTTATATTTTGCAAGGTATAAGTTTGCCATCGTCTTTGCTGATTGCATAAGGCGTGGGTGGAGAGATGTGAGGTTCCATGAACAAATTATATCGCTTATGGAACCTCCAAACCTGAGCATATTGTGAAGGCATGTGCATTTGTGTATTGTCATTAGCTTCATTGGGTTTAAATTACTATTCTGTTAAAAGATTTGAACTTTATATGAGATAAGAAGACACAATTGCATCACTAGTGCACCAAAAAGGCACCCAAACAAGCAATCACTACAGCAAAACTGGTTTTTAGCGGCGTTTTTAGCGGCGTTTCTCAAAAACGCGCTAAAGATTGAGTTTTAGCGGCGTTTTTTTAAAAACGCCGCTATATGTAAAAAGCGCCGCAAAAAAATTAACACAACGTCGTCGTTTTGTGTTGAGCCTTTGGTGGCTTTAGCGGCGCTTTCTAAAAACGCCGCTAAAGATCGAGTATTAGCGGCGCTTTTCTAAAAACGCTGCTATATGTACACCTTTAGCGGCGCTGTTTAGAAAACGCCACTAAAGATCAAGCATTAGCGGCGTTTTCTAAAAAGCGCCACTACAGGAAAATAGGGCTTTAGCGGCGTTTTTAGTGGCTTTTTATCAAAAAACGCCGCAAAAATTGTAAAACACATAGCACTACCGGCGTTTTTTGTTAAAACGCTGTTAAAAACGGAGCAATAGCGGCGTTTTTGGTAAAACTCCGCTAAAAAACAGAGCATTAGCGGCACTTTTTGTAAAACGCCGCTAATAGGTTAATCTAAACGACGTCGTTTTAAATTAGCTTCAATGGCATTAGCGGCGCTTTACTAAAAATGCTGCAATAGATCAATCTTTAACGGCGTTTTTCTGAAAACGCTGCTAAAACATTAAGCAGATCGACGTCGTTTTGTTTGAACTTCTTTGGCATTAGCGGCGTTTCTCGAAGAACGCCGCTAGAGTTTATGGGGCAGACACATTTTCTTTCTTTAAACAAAGTAAAAGACGACAAAATCATTACATTTTTTAGCTCTTTATTACTTAATATTAGGTGTTTATGGGTGCTAAATATAATATCATATATTTTATATTTGTTTGAATTTATTTTTAGTAGGGTTTAAAATATAGGTTTAACATTTTGTTAAAGCCCACTAATACTTGCAAATGGTTAACCTAAGTCTATTTTAAGTCCAATCATATTATATTTTTAATTTTTGTAATAATTATGTCATTTTAATTTATTTAATTTTTTTATATAGTTATCTTAATATTATTTTAATGTTTATATTAGACTACTATTATACATTTCGTATAAATTTATTTTTTTATAAATTATAAAATTACATAGTATATATATAAAATATTATGAAGTTGAAAATGGATTAGACCAAACTCAGGTATTAAATGTTTCAGTCTAACTTATTTTTTTAATGATTTTAAAATTTTCTATTTAAACTGATTTTTAAATTTAATATTTTTATAGGTTTAGGGGTTATGGGTTTAAGGGTTGTGATTTAGGGTTGATGATTTATGTTTTATGATTTAGGGTTTGAGGTTTATAATTTAAAAGGTTAGGGGTTTAATGTTTAAGGGTTAGTGGTTAGCGGGGTTAGGATTAAGGGATATATATGGGTTTAAGGTTTATGGGTTAGGTGTTAGGGGTTTATATGGGTTAAGAGGATAGAGGATAGGGGTTTAGTATTTTAAAGTTTATTATTTAGGGTTTAGTATTTAGGGTCTAAGATCTTAGTGTTTAGCGATATTAAGGTTTAAGGGTTATTTGGATAGGGGTTAGGAGTTAGGGGTTAAGGGTCAATGGTTTATGAATTTTGTTTTGTGGTTTAGGGTTTAAAAGATAGAGGTTAGGGTTAGGGGTTATGGTTTATGATTTATACTTTAGGGGTTAATTAGGGTTTAGGGTCTAGTGTTCTAGGTTTAAGGTTTGGGGTTTATGATTTAGGGTTTATGGTATAGGGTCGGGGTCTTAGCATTGTTCAAGGATTTAGGGGTTATGCTATTATGTTTTAAGGTTAGGGTTTAAGCTGGTAAGCAATAAGATTTTATTTTTAGCATTTTAAGGTGTTAGGGTTTAGGGTTTAAAGTTTAAGGTTATTTTTAATGTTTAGTGCTTTAGGGTTTAGGAGTATACATGTTTAATATTTAAGGGTTATACTAGGTTAGGGAGATTTAGGGTTTTAAGGTTTAGAGTTTATGGACTAGGTTTTGTTGTTTATGGTTCGAGGCTTAGGGTTCGGTGTTTGGGATTTGAAGTTTGGGGTTTAGAGTTTGGAGTTTGGGGTATAGGGTTTAGAGTTTAATTTTGGAATTAAAAACTTAAAAAGTTAAAATTTAATATTTTAGTTACAAAGTTAAATAAAAAAATTTAAAAAAATATGTTAAAAATGTTAAAAATTTAAAAAATTTAAAAATATGTTAAAAAAATTTAATATTTCAACAGGAAAATTTGGAATAAAAAAGTATAGAAAAATATATGTTAAAAATGAAAAAAATATTAAAATTGTGCATTAGTGGCGTTTTTTTCAAAAACGCCACAAAGTAGTGGCATTTGTAATAAAGACGCCACTAAAAATTGACCTATACCGGCGTTTTAAATAAAAACGCTGCAAATATTTGAGTTTTAATAGGTTAAACGACGTCATTTTTTTTTCATACTCTTTACCCCCAAGGTAAGCCCCGATACTTAGCATTTTTCCCCAAAACAAAGTTTCCCCTATACCCATTAGTTTCCCCAAATCAAACCCTAAGTTGCTTTCCTCCATATTTCACCGATTCATGGCCTGAGCTTGGTGTTTCTTCTCAATCAATCTTCCTTTCTTTTTTTAACTCTCTTTCTATTTCAAATTCTCGATTCCACTTCGATCTCCAGATCTCCCCAGGTATTATTCAAACCTTTCTTACGTTTTTTTTCTATTATTCTTTAGTTTGCACTTCTTTGCATGATCATTTTGCAAGTTGTCATTCTAATGTCATGCTTGGCTTCTGTTTAGGTGGAAAAGACAACATTGTGAAACTTTGGGATGCTAAGACAGGAGAGAGCTTTGCTCGCTGTGAGTAAATATCTTGGTGAAACTCATAGAAATGCTAACGATTTTAATTATTTTGAGAAGTAATGCAAGTCGATCTTTTGCAGTCATGACCATAAAAATACAGTTCTTTGTGTCAGTTGGAACCAGAATGGGAATTGGGTGTTGACTGCTTCAAAGGATCAAACCATAAAGGTCACTATCCTTTTTCTCCCTGCATTATTTAATTGATGGGAGTCTATATATATATATATATATATATATATATATATGGATTATTAATTGATGGTAGTTTTAGTGTTATATATATTTAATATGCAGTTTGGTTAAGATGTTCATTCATGGCAGAACTTTAGCCATAGATTTTCAATATGTTGTAGTCTTGTAATGGAAGTAATCTTCCTGTCTTTGAATTAATGTACAAATTCCACCAGCTTGAATTCTTAAATCTTAACCAAACACACACTTCACCATAAAATATATAAAAGCTAATTTCACAAAGCTTTCAATTGATTTGGTTATTAAAACATCAATTCTACTTAATTAAATCCTAAATAATTGATAAATTTTATATCAATTCACGAAACCCTTTTTGTTAAGAAAAAGAAGAAGCTAAAATCCTAATGCTGGTTGCTCATTTCATATAAGGCTGCATGAACCGACATGGCGAGGCTTCTTTAGTTTACTTAAAACTTTCATCAAGCACACACCTACTTACTTGGGTTTAAGAAACAATTAGCTTAAAATATTTTCACTCATTTTCTTGGATCGATGAGTATAGCCCTTCAAAGCTTCCTATAAATGCAGGTAAATTAGAAGTAGCAGCCATTGATTAAAGCCAAAGGTTTCTTTTTTACAAAAGAACAATGATGGGTTCGAGAATCAAAATCTCAGCTCTGGGTGTTATTATGCTTCTGCTGTTGATTGCCCCAGCTTCCAACGCGGCCATTTCGTGCAGTGTTGTGAAAAAGGACCTGAGGCTAAAACCTCAATTAGCTTAAAATTTTACTTGTCTATACTAATTATAATGCTAAGTGTTTGATTGAGTTATACTATCCCTTTTTATAAAGTAATAAAATATTATTTCGAGTGTATTGTATTTTATTTATATTTTTATATAAAATTTAAAAATGGATTTAAACCTAAAATAATATGATTTTAAACATTTTATCTTTACTATTTTAACTAAAATTTTATTATTTTTACATTAATATTTTATAGATATATTTATTACATAATTTGTTTTGCATGTGATGAATCTAATTTAACATAGTTTAATGTTCAACCAAATCACTAGTTATTCCCACTATGGCTAGCGATGTAGTTAATTGTAGTACATGAGAAATATAGGCCGGCCGGCCTCTTAATCTCCCTTTGTTTCCTATTCATTATATTTGCTTGAACTGAAATATATTTGGTGCTACTCTTATTATCTTACATCTTTTGTAGGTACTATCGAGCACCTAAATTAATATTTGGTGCAACTAAATACACCATGACCATTAACATCCATTCTCTAGGTACATATTTTGTTGCTAAATTACTTAACTTATTTCTATGCATTTTTGTACTTAACTTATTTCTATGCATTTTGCTTTAACTTATTTAAGAAATACAACTTTTTTACTCCACCTCTGTTTCTTTGGTGAGAGTGGAGTAGACCAGGTTGTTGAAAAACTACTTTGTCAGTGAAAGGGGAACCAAACATATCTTACATCAGTTCTAGGTACTATCGGGCACGTGTTTCATTGCATACTTTTTTGCTTATTTATATGCATTTTCACTTTCAATTACTTAACAAATACTAGTTTCTGATTCATGACCTGCTTTTCTGGTGAGAGTGGAGTAGACCGACTTGTTGAAATTATTAAGGTACGTTTTAGTTCAAAATTCGCATAAATAATAGTTTCATCATGATGATTTTGAAAAAATCATTTTACTTAGATATATGATTTGGTATGAAGTAATGATAAGTATGGTTTATAATTAGCTCATCTTGGTAAGATTGTTACTTGGTATGATATGCATTTGTGGTTGTTATAATTCGGCTCAAGTGAATTAAGTATGGTTGTTGGATGTGTTTTGGGTATGGTTTATTATTGAATTACATTTTGACTGTAATTTGTTTATTTATTAGTTTCGGAAATGGCAAAGTGATGAGTTGTTATATTTGGTTGATGATAGATAAATGAATACATATGTACTTATGTCATGAATTTTGGTGATTTGGGATGTAAAGGTCAAATTGTTATATATATATATATATATATATATATATATATGTTACTGTATGTTCGGCTATGATATTTGACTATTTATGTTTGGTTTACGATGGCAAGAATGAATATGTTTTAACTGTTATATTGAAGTCATATTAAATGACCGAATATATATAAATTGATTTACTTGTGTATATGAAATTTCAGCATGATTTATAGCATATGAAATTGACATGTTTTGATTTGGCTGAATGACATTAAAAATGATTAATGTTAGCCAAGTGAGCAATGTATGAATTGGTTATGTTGCAAGTGAAATTTGGTTATTTAGATATGCTTGTATGTGTTTGTACAATTTTGCTTACTTAACCATGAGGTATAGTTCAACTTACAGTAATATGCGCATGTGGGATATCCTTTATGGGATAGAAAAACAAGCATGAATAAGTATGAATAAGTATGAATAAGTGAAATTGACCTGATTCTTGTAGCTTATTTTTTATTTAAAGTATGAATAAGTATGAATAAGTTTTTATATTTGGTTCAACTTAATTATTATTTGATTCAACTTAAGTATGAATAAGTATGAATTAATTTTATTACCATGTAGCGTGCTTGTCCATTAAAATTACAACAATAGTTGACTTTCTCTCCAACCTTATTTTAAATATTTTAAAGATTCAAAGTATATAGGCTGGAAACCTGACGGGTTGCCTTATATCGAGCTGCAAGATATAATGGATCCTTCCTAGGTGTAACAACGCCACGTATGATGAATCTTAAAAAATTCAAAAAGACTTGAAAAAAGTTCTATCGAGCTCATTTACTATTGAATATTTATATAACCTTAATTTATTTCCAATTTACTTATAAAAATTAAACTACGATTCTTTTTTGATATTGTTATATTCAAATTACTATTTTTTTATATTAATAATGTTTGATTTTAATATTTAATAATTTTAAATGTCTTTAAAAGTTATAACTAATTTTTATCAAAATATGTAATGTAAAAACATTTGCAGCAACTGCTGCATATTTTTGGGCTGAGAAGTTTATTTTGACTGAATTATATCGCAAAACTGACATGAAGTTTTACTAAGGATTACTCACATTATGCCTTATATCAATTTTCAATTTAGATGGTTGTAGTTTGAAGATGATCTATTTTGGTACAAATCAGTTGGATTTTGTTGACATTTAATTTTTAAACTTTTTCAGGGTTATTCTTCTGTATCTGTTTCTGAGACACAAGTAAGTTTTATTATTAATTAATTTTACATTTATGTTTTGTGTATTGAATCTAATTTGATAAATCAATGCATTCCAGGGAGAAAATGAAAAAATGATCAGCCATTCAGATTGATAATTTTTGTATCAGTTTGTTACCATCCTTATCAAGTATCAAATGCCTATCTGTTACTTCTTGTACACTGCAGGTTGGTTATATAATTCCTTCTTGTTTGGGTTATTCTGTCAAGATTTACTTAGTATTTGAATTAATACTGTACAAAAATATTTTTTTTACTGCTTTTAACCAACACCTAATTTTTTCTTCCCTATTTTTGTACTATGACGATTGTTAATAAATTTAATTATTACTATAATAATTATATGAAGTAATATATATGAAGTAAAATTATATTGTATACTAAATATGGTACATATACTTTAATTCCTTGTGTTTTGACTTTTACGATATAGTTCCATGTGTCTATATTAGTGAATTAATGTTGTATATGTTTGATTCATCGCTTCTCGCTCCTCCTGCAACTATTGGTTCAACTAAAGCTACCATTTAATCTTCGAATTAATATTTGGTACTGATATAGATAAAGTTTTCATATTTGCTTAAACTGAAATATATTTGGTGCTACTCTTATAACCTTACATGTGTCTGTATTAGTGAATTAATGTTGTATGTATTTTTGATTCATCGCTTCTCGCTCCTCCTGCAACTATTGGTTCAACTCAAGCTGCCATTTAATCTTGAATTAATATTTGGTAATCGATATAGATAAAGATTTTATATTTGCTTAAACTGAAATATATTTGGTGCTACTCTTATAATCTTACATCATTTCTAGGTACTATCGAGCACTGAATTAATATTTGGTGGAACTAAATACACCACATCCATTGACATTTGTTCTAGGTAATGTATAGGTTTCGTTGCTAAATTTTTTTCCTTATTTCTATGCATTTTCACTTTAAATTACTTAACAAATATTACTTTTTGACTCACCTCTGTTTGTTTGGTGAGTGGAGTAGACCAGCACGCGTTTTATTAAAGTACGTTTTATTTCAAAATTCTAATCAATAATAGTTTTATCATGATGATTTTGGAAAAATTAATATTTTGGGGTTGCGATTTTGTAAAGATTTAATTGTTGGTTCTGTTTGGAGTAGAACTATTTTGTTACCAAATTAATTTTAAATTTTTGGTTCAACTTAATTATTATTTGATTCAGCTTAAGTATGAATAAGTATGAATTAATTTTATTACCGTGTAGCTTGCTTGTCCATTAAAATTACAACAATGGATGACCTTCTCTCCAACCTTATTTTAAATATTTTAAAGATTGAAAGTATATAGGCTGGAAACCTGACGGGTTGCCTTATATCGAGCTGCAAGATATAATGGATCCTCCCTAGGTGTAACAACGCCACGTATGATGAATCTTAAAAAATTCAAAAAGACTTGAAAAAAGTTTTATCGAGCTCATTTACTATTGAATATTTATTTCCAATTTACTTATAAAAATTAAACTACGATTCTTTTTTTATATTATTATATTCAAATTACTATTTTTTTGCATTAATAATGTTTGATTTTAATATTTAAATATTTTAAAGATTCAAAGTATATAGGTTGGAAACTTTGACGACGGTTGCCTTATATCGAGTATGCAAGATATAATGGATCCTCCTAGGTGTAACAACGCCGCGTATGATGAATCTTAAAAATTCTCCGTTTTATCACAAATATTATCGTCCGTTTTACCATTTAAGTTAAACTTTTATTCAAACTAAATCATAGCTTTTAAGCTAAATACGGATGTCCGACGGTGCTTTAATATGTACTTAAGAGAAGATGACTTGTAAAACATAAATTAAATTAAGTGTGGACTATTTTAACTGCACATGTGATTTGTCAAATAAAAACGAACGACATGTATATTACTTAATTAAAATAATTTTTATAAATATTATTTAATTAAATATTATTTAATCCCGCTACTTACCTGTAGATACTTGATACTTGATATGTATTATCCATGTGATTTTCCACATCGTGAAATAAAAAACTTACAAAATACATGAATATATTTGATATCATAATTTATATAACTTACAAAACGTACATAACTTATATAACTTAGATAAATATATAACTTACATAACTTACATAATACTTAAATATATTTTATATCATAATTTACATAACTTATATAACTTAGATAAATATATAATTTACATAAATATATATCATATCATAACTTACATAACTTACATAATACTTAAATATATATCATATCATACATAACTAGTTTACGAAATTTACTTAACTTACATAATACATAAATCTATAGTTGAAAATCTCGCAACTTGCCTGAATTAGTTTATGATATGATATTTAGTATAATGATATGATTTAAATCAATTGAGAACATTTAAGTAACTGTAATATGTTGTGAACTTTAGATTTCAAGAACTACAAAATGGATAGGAGTTGGATGAAATTGTCAAGGGTAAGCAATGCCTATCAAAATGGAGTACAAACTTTTCTAAATTTTGCATTTCAAAATGCAAGCCAAGAGAATATGATTCTTTGCCGTGTAAGAAGTGTGGCAACATCTCATCGGCATTTTCGTGAAGTTGTCTCACGAACATCTAGTTGTTGATAGCTTTATTCGAGGGTATAAAAAATGGATTTTCCATGGAGAGTGTACATCTAGTGGAACTTCTTCAACGATTAATCCGACTTATCCTGATACTGATTACCACCATCAGTATGTTAGACAAGATGACATGGAAGATATGTTGCGGGATGCATTTAATATGCATAGTCATGGTGAGCAATCGTTTCCACCGACTTTATTATATCCGAGGATTGTAATATTATGGAAATGTTTTTTGCGAAAGCGGGAACAAGTGCACCTAATGAGGAGCCAAATGAAGAAGCGGCTAAGTTCTACAATTTACTTAATGAAATGAATGAAGAACTTTACGAGGATCAAAATATTCAAAATTGTCCTTCGCATTCGCTCTATTTCACTTAAAATGTTTGGGAGGTGGACCAGGAAACTCTTTTACAATGTTGCTAGAGTTTCTAAGAGAGATGTTTCCGTTTGCAAAAATTCCCAGATCTTGTCAAGATATGAAGAGACTAATAAAAGATTTGGGCCTTGGGTACGATAAAATTCATAGTTGCCCAAATGATCGCATGTTGTACTAGGGTGATCGGAAAAACCAACAATCTTGTCATGTTTGCGGTAAGTCTCGTTGGATGAATAGTAATACTGAAGATGTGAATACGGATGAAGGTGGGGCACGATTAAGAAAGAAGCGGTACCAAGGTCTTGCGATATTTTCCCCGATACCAAGACTTCAAATGCTTTTCATGTCCTCAAAGACAGGTAGAATCTATGACGTGGCATAATGATCAACGGACCGATGATGGATTATTAAGACATCTCATGGATTCTTTAGCTTGGAAATCATTTGACAAGAAATTTCCAAGCTTTGCAAGCGATCCTCGAATGTGAGGCTTGGGCTAGCGGCTGATGGCTTTAATCCATTTAAAATCATGAGTACTTCGTATAGTACTTGGCCTGTAGTGCTTGTTCCTTACAATTTGCCTCCATGGATTTGCATGAAGCAATCTTCATTTATTTTATCAATGATTATCCCTGGAGTGAAAGGTCCCGGAAATGATATTGACATCTATTTGCAACACTTATTGAAGAGTTAAAACAATTATGGTCGGGTGTTGAGACATATGATGTATTGAGAAAGGAGAACTTTAATTTACATGCAACTTTATTATGGACAATTAATGATTTCCCGGCTTATGCCAATTTATCGGGTTGGAGTACTAAAGGACGTTATGCTTGTCCTTGTTGTGCTGCGCAAACTTGTTCGAAGTGGTTGTATAATGGGAAGAAGTTCTCTTACATAGGCCACCGTCGGTGGTTAGATGAAAATCATAAATTTAGATTTCAGAGGACTCTATTTGACGGTACTGAAGAGTACAGAGGAGCTCCTGAGCAGACCGTTGGATCTGAAATCTTGTTTATGTTAAAAGATATCAACTTTAGTTACAGGAAGATGAATCAACCACCTATCACACAAACAAGGAGAAGATTGAGGGATGAATCTGATGATGAATCTGACGAAGAGGATGATCCTAATGAGGCGGAGTTGTGGAAGAAAATGAGTATTTTTTTTGAGTTACCTTATTGGGAGCACAACATTTTACGCCACAATCTTGATGTCATGCATATTGAGAAGAATGTCTGCGAGAACATAATTGGGACAATTTTAATGTCGATGGAAAATCAAAAGACAATCTTCAGAGCCGACTTGATTTAGTTGACATGAGAATCCGGCATGATCTTCATCCTCAAGTACTTCCGAATGGGAAATATCGGTTGCCGCCTTCTATTTTTTCAATGTCAAAGAAAGAGAAAGAAGTTTTCTGCATGGTGTTGAAGGATATAAAGGTCCCAGATGCGTATGCGTCAAATATATCTCGATGTGTGAGTTTCAAAGATCGAAGATTATATTCATTAAAATCACATGATTACCACATCTTGATGCAAGATTTACTCCCAATTGCTTTACGGTGCTGTATGTCAAAAAATGTAACGTCCTGTATAATTGAACTATCCAATTTAATGAAAGCTATTTGTGGCAAAGTTTTGAATGTCGAAGAACTTGAGAAAGTACAGGATCGAGCAGCTTTGACTTTATGCAATTTAGAGAAGATCTTTCCACCTTCCTTCTTCACTATTATGGTGCACTTGGTAATCCATCTCCCTCACGAAGCAATCCTTGGTGGACCGGTTTTTTTATTGATGGATGTATCCTATAGAAAGGTGCTAATTTATTTCTCAAGTATTCACTCATTCACCTCTATACATTTAGTTACAGCTTTTGATAAATATTATATATCGTGTTTAGGTTCCTAAGCAAATTGAAGTCATATTGTCGTAATAAGCGTTATCCAGAAGGATCAATTGCTGAAGGCTACTTGGTAGAAGAGTGCATGACCTTCTGTTCTAGATATTTAGAAGATGCTGAAACACAATTGAATAGACCAAGTAGAAATGCTGGGCTCAATGATCATGACTTGGCCGAAACTTATTTATTTCAAAGTTATGGAGAACCAATCGGTAAAGTTGAAATTGTAGAATTAGATGATATATCATGGATACAGGCACATCGATATGTACTTTTTCACCACGATTCAATGGAAACGTTGCGCAAGTAAGTTATAAAATTGTCTTACATATTCGTCGTTTTGATTTGTTTATCTTCTAACCAATTAAACTTGTTTTTAATATAGTGAGTACAAACAAATTTTGAGATCTCGTGGACGCTCTCGAAGATTACAACATCGAGAGATTAATAAGTTATTCACAAAATCTTTTCATGAATGGTTAAGTCAAACGGTATGTAACTAAAGTTAATAAGTTACATATAATCGCGAAATTTAGTTAATCAAATAAGAATTTTTTTACATAATACATTTACAATTATTTAATTTACTTTCGATTCAATAGGTTTGGAGTGGGAAGGACGTCAATGACGAAATTAAATGGTTTTCCCAAGGTCCGAACAGAGTAATAAAAAGATATAGTGCCTTCCTCATCAATGGATACAGATTTCATACAAAGTATCGCGAGAGAATGAGGAGAACTCAAAATTGTGGAGTTGTTGTTAATTCTTCAATTACAATTTATGCTAGTGCTAGGGATAATAATCCGGTTGAGGGTAATGTGGAGTATTACGGACTTCTTACCGACATTATTGAGTTGGATTACTATGGCGGATGGAAAGTTATCTTATTTCGGTGTGATTGGGCTGATGTTAATCTTTGCTCGAGGAATTAAAAAGATCAATTTGGATTTACAATGGTGAATTTCTCTCGCTTGATTCACATGGACAACAATTGATGGACGAGCCATATGTATTTTCCTCTCAAGTGAAACAAGTTTTTATTCGAAAGATCCAAGCGATGAGGGTTGGTATGTTGTACTCCGGAACACCCCTAGAGACTTGTTTGACATGGGCAATGGAAGTAGAGATGACATTGTCGAAAGATCAGAAACATTACCTTTTCCAGAACAAAACTTAGATGAAAATATCCCTAGTACTAATACACAATATCAATAGGTTCAAGATGATGTGAATGAAGATATTTACGAATAATGATGTAGTAAGATTTTACGTTTTTTTAATTATATTTAATATTATAATTTTAATCTTGGTCATGTTATATAATTTGACTATTTTATATGTACTATTATTGTTGTAATTTGTTACTAAAACTTTAACTATTTTATGTGTATTGCAGGAAAAATGCGTAGAAGAAGATTACGTGGTTTAAGCATTGTCCAGAATACTCCAAATTCGGAAGAAGGAAATAGTGAACAGCAGACAGCTGTTGGATCTTCGAATGTGCCAGAGACACTTGACGAGCCTGAAGAATTTCAAAGTAATGTTACGTTTATTTTACATGTGTTGACTTTTATTATTAATTTATTTGTAAATTTTAATATAATAATAGTATATCATTTTTCATTTGAAAATGGTGGGACGCGCAGAGTTCGGGACGTATAATCGCTTAGTGATTTATACGACTTAGATCCCGCCAACCGTGTCAAAATAAGTAGAAATACTTATGGCCACTGTTGGATCTCAAGCTCGACTTTTAGCAAAGCTATATTGGCATTTTAGCACGAAATGCCAACATGTTGCCCATCAACTACTTAATCATGGCATCACATACCGATAGCAACAAAAATCAGCTCTCGCTAATATTAAGGTAACAAGTAATTTATAATATTTTGGTTTAAGTTTCATTCATATTTACATTCTAAACTTGTGTTTTTAGGATAGATTTGCTTTAGAGGTCTCCGATGATTATATCAAGAAGACATTGGGTAAAAAATGGAGAGACAATAAAAGCATTTTAAAAAACAATATTTTAAGAAAGATATAAGCCTCGAGGAAAAAATTGAGAAATGTCCCACGGGAATCTTTGAGGTACCAATGGGAAGATGCGGTTAGATTTCGGTATTCAAAGAAAGGAGAGGTATTACGTATTTCCAAACTCTTATATATAGTGTTTACTATATACGTAATAATAATTTCATTATGTAGGACCGTGAGCGAGTTGGAATAAGCGTAAAAAGCAGCAAAAACAAAATTCACTTACACATACAGGTCGAGAAGTTTTGCTTCAGAAATGAGGCCGAGGTATCAAAATTTTATTAATTCTTTCAAATATTAATAACTTTCTAATATTAAATAATATTTTTACTACTATATTGTAGGAAGTCAAATCTGGACAAAAGTTGGGCGCCTTGACTTTTTTGAGATTACTTATAGGAAGAAAGATGGATCTCCTATGACATCAGAAAGTGGAGAAATTATGGTATATTTACTTAATAATATTTGATTTATTCTAAATATTTATAATGTTTAATTATAATTGTTTAATTCAATTCATCATTAGTAGTTTTAAATAATGCTATGTTGCATTCCTTTTTATTATATATTTCGTTTCTAACTTTTTAATTGATTTTTTAGGAGAAACTAAAGGATAAGAAGGCGGAATATGAAGTGACTGCTTCGACTGATAGTTCTGTTAATCTTGAGAACATTGATAATGAATTATCATCAAGTTTTGGGTCCTGAAAGGTACTGGTCGGGTTCGATTTCAAGGATCCGTGTTACCCGACCCAATATTTTGGATCCAGCTCCCAACAATACATGCCTTCAGGAAGTCAAGCTAAAGCTGAAGTTCAGAGGTTAAGAGATCAGATGGCTCAGATGCAAGCGAACACAATTGAGCAAATTGCCGAGGTTCAACGAAAATATGAAGAACTCCAAAGAACAACTTAGAGCGGAGGCAAGCAGAGAAGGAGGCAAGGCGAAGAGAGAGAGGAGGCAATGGCAAGGAATGAGGAGGAGGCGGCAGCAGCGAGGGAGGCAGAGCATACGAAAAAGTACGATGACCTCCAGCTACAGCTTCAGCAGATGATGCAGATGTTTCAACAGTCGCAAAAGCCGCCATCTTAGACATTAGTTTTCTCGTTGTAAGAATATTTTTAACTTTGTCACGTTTAACATTATTCTAAGAATATTTTAAATCATACTTTATTAATTAAATCATATATCTTTCGTTAAATTTAAAGTATTATTTAGAATTAATATTTTTGGTTGTATTTTTTTATGCTAAATTTCTATTGCATTGCATTTTATGCTATATTTGTTGTATTTGGTTGGATTTTAATCTTTGGAAGAAATTTGAACATTGGTGGAAAAAATGTATTGCAAATCTGCCAAAATTAGCGGCGTTTGAGGGAAAAACGCGGCTAAAGGCCATGACTTTTAGCGGCGCTTTTTTTTAAACGCCGCTAAAGGGCATGACTTTTAGCGGCGCTTTTTTTCAAACGCCGCTAAAGGGCATGACTTTTAGCGGCGCTTTTTTTTCAAACGCCGCTAAAGGGCATGACTTTTAGCGGCGCTTTTTTTTCAAACGCCGCTAAAGGCCATGACTTTTAGCGGTGCTTTTTTTTTCAAACGCCGCTAAAGGCCATGACTTTTAGCGGTGCTTTTTTTTAGTAAACGCCACCAATTTTTGCGGCGCCGCCTATAGCAGCGTTTTTTGCTGCGTTTTCAAAAGCGCCGCAAAAAGTTTTAGCAGCGCTTAGAAGCGCCGCTAAAGGCTAAAAAAAGCGCCGCTAAAAGTCTGTTTTGCTGTAGTGAATGAAAGATTTTCCTAATTTTTAGGGTTGTTCTTCATTTATAAATAAAAGAATGTATTGATTAATTATTATTTAGAATCACATGGCCTGATGATTAAGGGTGTCCACTATTCCAGATGTGATTTGAGTTTAAGTCGCACTAGTCACGTTTGCTATTTGAGCTTTGCTCTATTATTGTAGTTAAAGGTGTTCATGGGTCGGGCCGGGCCGGGTTCAACTAAAAATTTAGACGCATTTGCTAGGCCTCAGCCCGGCACGAAAAATGGGCCTAAAATTTTACCAAGCCCAGCCCGACTCGCCCATATTAATTTTTTATATATTTTTTAAATATATATAATACATCAAAAATACTAAAAACTTCAAAATAAATATTTCCCAACAAATTGAAAATAAATTTTAGAAAATATGCAAACTTAAATAACACTAAGATAGATGCAACTTAACAAGCAAATGCCTTTAAAATAATAAAAAAAATTAACAAATGCCTTTTAAATAATAATAAAATTAACAATAAAATAAATTTTATATAATATCCAAACAATAATAATAAAATTGTAGCAACATAATAGTAAAATTGTAGCAAAATAAGGAGGAAGCAACAATAAAAAACAAAAAAAATAGATTTTTTTTTATCCTTTAGTGAATTCAAGTCGGGCCAGGCTGGGTCCTGTCCAAAAATGCCTTACCCGAGGGTCGATCCATTTTTTAAATAGGCCTTATTTTTTTGTCCAAACCCATTTTTCTGGCCTATATTTTTTCGCAAAACCTACCACATTTCATGTAACATCCCAAAATAGGGCCTAGTCGGAATAGTGGTTTCGGGACCACCAACCCGATGTTAAAATATTTTTTTTATCCTTTAGTGAATTCATGTTGGGCCGGGCTGGGTCCTGTCCAAAAATGCCTTACCCGAGGGTCGACCTAATTTTTTAAATAGGCCTTATTTTTTTGTCCAAACCCATTTTTCAGGCCTATATTTTTTCGCAAATCCTACCGCATTTCATGTAACATCCCAAAATCGGGCCTAGTCAGAATAGTAGTTTTGGGACCACCAACCTGATGTTAAAATATTTATTTCATGATTATTATGAGGTCTTGAATATGAAAATAAGCATGTGTTAAAGTTTCATGAAGAAATTCTAAGTATAAGGTGTCCAATTGGAAATTAGGGACCAAATTGAATAAATTTCAAAACTTGGGTTCTAGAAGCAATTTGCATGAAATTACTTTGAATTATAAATTAGAAGGTCTTAAATAGTAATTTTCCCAATTTCTAAGTTTTTGGACAAAAATGGGCATGCATAGAAAAATTTGGAAGTTTTGTAAGGAGGAGCATTTTGGTCATTTGGTAATAAACTTAATAAAAAGGGAAAAAGAAAGCCAAAATCAGCCATCTTCTTCCCCATAGCTGCCAAAATTCCTAGAGCTCCATAAGCTAGGGTTTTCAACATTTCAAGCTCAATAACCCCGAGGAACCAATTCCGGTGGTCGACCGTGGAAAACGAAAGGTTTTGGAATAACCGAGATACGAAACCAAAGCAATTACTAGGTAAGTTTGTGTAACTCGAAGTAAACTTTAAATATACTTGAAACTTCATATTCTTAAATGTATTTAATTTAGATATTAATTTCATGACAATCCATGAAATGTGGTAGTGTAAAATGAAAAAGATGACAATTGTCCCTGTTGAATGTAAAGGGAGATTCGATGGATAAATTCTTGTTTACATGACATGAGATCCCGCATGTGCTGTAGAAAGGGATTTAGCCCGGACGGGTAATTCGATGATCTCAGTATAGTAAGGATCCAGCCCAGGACGGGTGTTCCTTAAATGATCAAACCTCTCGATGAATATATGTGCACTATAGATTTAGCCCGGATGGGTAATACGATTAAGGACTGAAATTAGCCTGGACTGGCATTTCAGATCCGAGCATATTAGAGTAATTTTCGTTGTAATGGATTTAGCCTGGAATGGTAATCCCAACAATACGCCTTGAATTTATGTTATGAGGGATTTAGCCTGGACTAGTAATCCCGCCGTAAGAATGAGGTTCACGGGAGTCTGTATTTAATATGGTCACTAGCATGACTTGACGGTAAACGGGATACTCATTGAGATTTTTGAGAAATTCAACGAGACTATAATGAGAAACGAGAATGGAAATATTTGAATTGATGAGCTCATTTAAGATTAATGCTATATTGCTTGAGATGAAACTAACTTGATGATTTAGTGTATGTGGTAGGGAATTTATAATATGCATGTTTGACATGAATATATTTTATGGTAGTTTGCTAAATGACTGGTAAGTTTACCTTCCTGTTATCCGAACTTACTAAGCATATTAATACTTACCCCTTTTCTTTCCCTGTTTTTCAGAGCTCGTGGACTCGTGAAGATTGGAAGATGACTGGAGTATTGTCAACACTATTAGCCTATCTTGCTTTGGTATATAGATACTTTTACTTTGTTACAATGGCATGTATAGCTTTTTGGTTATTTTGTTATATGTGTCATTGGTTAGCCAATGTAAATTCTTGAATGATATACCTATTCATTTTGCATATGGCCATAAGACATAGCTCATTTTGATGTAGGTTGTAACCTATTAATTGTGTATGTTGGTGTTTAAATGTTTAGGTGATGGTTAAATGTGGTATATCATGAATGGGCATGTGGAATGCGGCCAAATCACTTGGAGATGGTTAGGTCATAATTGGCAATGAGTTATAAAATGAGCCAAGTTTAAAAATGTTATATGATATGGTAATCCTTAATACAAATAGGATAATTTAGCATGTACAAAATCGATGAAATGAGGTTAACATGCAATAGACCATTGAAGGTAGTCATTAGGCATATTTAGGCCATTTTAAATACCATTGAAGTTCACAAATATGTGTGGATGTTGAGGGTGACCATTGGCTTGGATTGTAGCCTCCAAAAGGTCCACACGGGTAGACACACGGGCGTGTGTCTAAGCCGTGTGTGACACGCGGTCAGCCCCATGGGTGTGCGGTACAGCCGTGTGTCCTCTGCACCTAAAATTTTTAGGTAGTAGACACACGGGTAGTGACAAGGCCGTGTGTCTTAACCGTGTGGAGGGCACGACCTAGCACACGGGAGTGTGTCTTGGCTCTGTGCCCCTAAATGCATGACGACGTCATAAACAGAATGCTTAAATTTTTGGACACGGGCGACAACACGGGCATGTCTAGGCCTTGTGAAGGACACGGGCAAGGGACACGGGCGTGTGCTCGGCCGTGTGAAAACCCTTGTAAGTTCGAAATGGAAAATAAATTCAATTAATTCCACATGGGTAAGGGACACGAGCGTGTCCCAAGCACACGGGCGTGTGTTACACGCGGTCAGCCCTATGGGCGTGTGGTACGGCCGTGTGTCCCCTACACCTAAAATTTTTAGGTAGTAAACAACGGGTAGAGACAAGGCCGTGTGTCTCAACCGTGTGGAGGGCACGGCCTAGCACACGGGCGTGTGTCTTGGCCGTGTGCCCCTAAATGCATGATGATGTCATAAACAGAGTGCTCAAGTTTTTGGACACGGGCGACAACAGGGGCGTGTCTAGGCCGTGTGAAGGACACGGACCAGGGACACGGGCGTGTGCTCGGCCGTGTGAAAACCCCTATAGGTTTGAAATGGAAAATAAATTCAATTAATTCCACACGGGTAAGGGACACGGGTGTGTTCCAAGCACACGGGTGTGTGCATTGCCTCCACACGGGCGTTTGAGGCTTAAACCTAGGAATTTTCCTAAGATTTTCTTAAGTTCTCAGTTTTGTCCCGGACCATTTTCAATGCATGTTTTGGGCCTCATAGGCCCATAATAGGGACACTATGAATATGTTTGATTGGTTTTTAATTTGGAACGAAATTTTATAGCCCAAAATTTTTCAAAAATGTCATTTTTGTGTACGGTAATGCCCCGTACCTTTTCCCAGTCTCGGGTACGTGTAAGGAGTGTTACATTTCAGCCGGACCGGGTGGCTATCAACAGGTCTAATTGTATTTCACCCAAAAAAAATAATTATTATTTAGTTATGTGTAATAATGACTTGGAAATTATATTATTAGGTGGAAAATCAAAATTTTACAACAAATTCTATGTGGTTCTCCATTATTCATTTTAATGGGTGTGACCAAAATGAAAATATTATATAACATGGGAACCTATTTTGCAACTTCTTTTAGATATTTAAAATGAAAATTTGTGAAAGTTAGATGTGTAGTTTACGGGTTTTTTACTTAAATATATTAAAAAAAATTAAATACCCAAATAGGTTGTCAGCTGGATTATTTACCAAAATGGTATGTTTTTGTTAGTCGCGCATATCTGACAGGCGCGGCTCACTTTTTTATATTAAAAAATATTTTTTTGTTTAAATAGAATATTATTTTTTATTTTTATTAAAAATATTTAAATTTATATATAGGTAAAAATACGGGTCAGAATACGGGTAAAAAATACTTGAAACGGGTCGTGCCTGTCAGATAGGTGCGACTAATCGAGCCTGACAGGTAGACGCGAATGGTCTGCCCCCTGCCCACACAATCCCCCCTCCTGCACCATCTGTTGCATGCCCCCCCTCGCGCCATCTACTAGCAGCTGTTGCTGCATGCTATTGCTGCTATGTAGTCTAGTCCCTTCAATGGAAAAAGTTGCAAATGGGGGACCTTATAAGCATGGTCTCCCCAAACCAAAAACCCACTGGAAGAGAGAAAGAAAAGAGAGAAAGGAAAAGAAAAGAAGAAGAAGAAGAAGGTAACATATTATTTTAGTAAATAATTTTGTTTATAATTTAAAGAGTTTAATTAAGATGTTGTGAAATTTTTTTGTTATTAATTATTATTTATAAATTATTTATGTTTAATGCTTATGGTTTTGGGTTAATATTTTGTATGAATGTAATTTTTTTTGTTTTTATAATTATTTTAAAATTAATTTGTTAGTAATTTAGGATTATGTTCTAAATTTTTGTGTTTGTAATTATTTTAAAATTAATTTACTAGAAATTTAGGATTAAGTTATAAATTGTTGTGTTTAGTTTAGTATTTGGTGAGTTTCTAGTAATGTAAAATTATTTTGTTAAATATTTTGTTAGTAATTTAGAAATATGTTATAAATTTTTGTGTTTGTAATTATTTTAAAATTAATACATGAACATATCATTGTCATTGAATTAAACTATACTTTTTAGAGACACCATTTATTTGGATTACCATGATTAGAGAAATTAATTATACAATAATGAAATGAATCATATGTTTGTGTCATTGTCTTTTATTACAAGGAAGTCTTCAAACATTTTTTCAATCTATATAAATTGTTAGTGTTTAGTTATGTGTTTTGTGATTTTTTAATAATGTATTTTATAAAAAATAATTTTATAGTTATTTTGTTAGTAATTTATGATTAAGTTATATAAATTGTTAGTGTTTAGTTTAGTGTTTTGTGATATTTTTAATGTAATTTTTATATAGGCTCCGTTTGTTTGCAGGTAAAATATTTTCCGGAAAATGATTTCTGGAAAATAATTTCTTGGAAAATGATTTCTGGAAAATGATTTACTTTTCTGGTGTTTGGATGAATCGTGTGTAAAATATTTTTCGTTGTTTGGTGATTTCTGAAAATATTTTCCCGAAAAGTTGTTTTAATAAAAATTTATATATTTAAGAATTTATTATCTTTTCTTTGTTTGATTGAGTTTACTTTATATATATATATATATATATATATATATATATTAATAAATTTATATTTTAAATTATTTTTACATGTATTGCAATGATTTATTTATAAATAAATAAATCATTTTAAATATATAATAATACTCAATTATTAAACTAGAATATTAACCGTCATAAATTGAAAACAACTAAAGTCAAATAAATTATTTGTAATTGTGTTATAAAAAAAAACAAGGATTGAATAATTATAAATTAGCTTCCAAACCACAATTAATACTAAAAATTAATAATATTATCCAAATGCATAATTAGTATTACACAAAAAATTTTTGCTTTGTTTCACTGATCATTTGATTGAAACTTAAAACATACTTTATCCGGGTTTATTACTTTGTTGCTCTAGTTTCAACAAGAGGTTCATATTTTATCAGGGTAAATTAAATTTTTTTTCTCTTCTGAGTTTGGAAAATGTCTTTACAGAAAAAATCGTAAGACATTTTACATAAAAAGCAAGCAATTTTACCCATGTTCCTGAAAATGTTTTCTGTAGGTAAAATATTTTCAGGTTACCAAACAACGTAAAACCAAGAAAATCATTTTCCGGAAAATGTTTTCCTGGTTGCCAAACGGAGCCATAATGTAATTTTATCTGATTCTTTATTTATTTGACAATTTTTATTGATTTATTTAAATATTGATTAAATTTGTTGTTATATAATTTTATAGGTTGTTTGAAAGAAATTAATCAGATATGTATCTAATTCTATTTTTTATTTTTTTTAATTTGTATGTTTTTATGTTTAGGTAGTTTATATTAATTTTAATTATATTATTATTGTAATCTAACATAAAAAAAATTTTATTGTAGGTAAATTGTGGGAAATTATTAGATATTTACCGTGTTTTGTTTTTGAAATTTGAAATAATTTATTGTATTTTTTGAAACAAATTAAATGAATTTATTTTTTTAATTGCAGATTTGCAGCAAATGAGTTCTTTGATTAATAATAATAATCACATATCAAGTACTATTAATGAGATGGTAATAAAATTTTTATTTGATACTCATGTTATTTGCTGAATTAAATTATATTGTATTAACTATTTTTCTAACTTAATAATGTTAGGGCCCGTACCGCATATTGAGGGGCCGTGTTAATAATGTAGGGTTTCTGCTAGATGAACGCTTAATACCATACTTAGCCGGGTTCGGATCAGCGGCATTGATCCGGACTTTTGATTTGCGATACGACTTAATTTCCTCTTTAGTCAAGCGATGGCGTCTAGAGACCCACACATTTCATTTTCCATGTGGGGAGTACACCGTCACTCTAGAGGATGTTGCACTACAGGTCGTGCTCCCCATCGACAGGAATGCAGTCACGAGTGTAAGTTTGATCTCTAGGCTGGCTACCCTTTGCTATGAATTACTTAGACGCTCGCCAAGTGAGGGGAAATTTGCTAGTTTGATATTTTCATGGCTAAAGACCAATTTTGAGCATTTGCTGAGTACTGCCAATGAATGGGAGGTGATGCAAGCCGTTCGAGCTTACATTATGCACCTTATAGGGGGTGTACTCATGCCGAATGCAAATTGTAGTACAGTCTACTTAATGTACTTACCCCTATTATCCAATTTGCATAACACCTGTTCATACAGTTGGGGGTCCGTAGTGTTAGCCATGTTGTATTGCAAACCTTGTTGGACGACAGATCCTTCTACGATGGACATAAGCGGATGCCTCACACTGCTGTAGTCATGGGCACTTTACCAGATGCCATTCTTGGCATCCATTAGTCACCAATCATATATATTTCAACTTGTTAATAGGTGATGAATTTTTACTCGTTATAAGAATTAGTTGACTTTTTTCGGATTATATTGTTCTAACAATTTGTTTTCGTAGATGGAACACTAATCCAGGTATCGGGAGGTCATACACGGTTCCAATATACCATCTGATGATTGAGAATCATACTGGAGAGGGGGTGAGTTTTTCCAATATAAACTTAATTTTATTCTTTTATCTCACTCGACCCGCATTAATATAATAATGTTATTAACTGTGCAGTTCATTTGGATGCCGTATTCTGTTTTAGAAATTATGGCGGTTATTCCCTCATCTGCCCACGTGTAACAGTCCAGTTTAGACCCTAATCGAAATAGTGGTTTCAGGACCACATATTCGAGTTAGAAGAATATTTAAATATTACTTTTCGTGTTTATAATGTGTGAATTAGCATGTGTGAAAGTTTCATTTGAAAATTGGAATGTTTGTGTGCTTAATTTTGAAAAAGAACTTAATCGCATAAATTGTAAAAGTTGCCTGCTACTTGTTCAAAGTGCCCAATTATTATGTCTTCTTAAATGATGAGTCCTTATGTGGTTATTATGTCATTTACATGGTTAATGGACATATATGGCCTTATTTCAAATGATTTTTATATGCATAAATAAAGGGCAAAATGGGTATTTAATTAATAAATATAAGTTAAATAAAAAAAGATTAAAATAAGCTCATTTTCTCATGTTCATCAATTGAAAATCACAAATAAAAGAAAAGAAAAGGATATCTAGGGTTCGACCATTGAATTCCTTGATCAAGGTATGGATTTTGGTCCTTTTTTTATTATTTCTACGTTTTTGTAATCGTTGCTTCGTATATTATCAAACCCATGCCTTAATTTTTTATTTTTTTTGATGATTTTGAAATGCGCCATTGATGAATTCATGAGCTTTGTGATGTTATATGTTGAAATATGAAAGCTTGATGTTCGGTTTACATGTTTTGTCTTTGGATTTTTGATGAATTTGAGTAATTTGGGCTAAATAAATGAAATGTATGGACTTGTATGAGAGCTATGAAAATTCAGCTAAGCTTGTGTACAAGCAAATTATGTGTATTTTGTGATTTTGTGATTTAGGGACTAAAGTGTCGAAATGTGAAAATGTGAGGGCTAGTTTACAAAATGCCCTAAATATGTGTCTATGGATTTTTTTGAATGATTTGGTGAATAAAAGGGTTAATTTTGAATACTTATATATTAAGAAAAGAGGAATTCGGATTTAGACCGAGGGAAGTCGAAGATTATAGAGTAGACAATCTGAGTCAACAATTTCGAGTATGAGGTAAGTTCGTACGCAAAATATGATGTTATAAGTATGTTTTGATGCTTTGATTATACATGGGTTGTATATATATATATTTAGTTTGGATGAATACGATGATAAATCAATGGTATTTGGCACTAAGTGTGGGATTTAAACTAGCTTCGGCTATATGAGGCACTAAGTGTGCGATACCGAGATAGCTTCGATTAATTGAGATGGCACTAAGTGTGCGGATGGTTATAGCATGAAACATATTCAGAAATTTTTAAAATATCCTAATGAGAGGTGAGAATGAAAATGAATGACGGGAAGGTTCAGGTACGAATAATACCTATGTGGTAGATGGTATTATGTATATAAAGTTTATTGAATTGGTATAAACATATGGATGGTGTTGGTATAAAATGGATAGATGAATTGAAAATTTACAAATACTTATGTGTTAATCTGTTGATGATTTTTAGTATGAGCTTACTAAGCTTTTGGAAGCTTATTTTGTATGTGTTTGCATTGTTTTATAGATATTGAAGCTACTGTGAGTTTGGGGATCATCAAGGATCGTCACCACACTATCGAACTTCATTTTGGTATTTTTGAAAATGTACATTTTGAAGTATGGCATGTATAGGCTAGTAGTTGTGGAATTATGTTTTGTGATGTATATATATTTTTAGCCATGTGATATGGCTAGTTGGTGTTTGCACTCATAGTTGATAATAGCTTATGGTATGTGATGTTAATATGCAATTGTGGTATGTTATAGTTGGACAAAAGAAAGGATAAATGTTGTTAATTTTGGTAAGTTTTAGCATGAGATTGAATGATGTATGGAAAGAAATGCTTTGATATGCTTTCGATATATGTTTTGACATAGATTAGTAAGGCTTATGAGTACGGATATGGGTGACTATTATATGAGATGAATGACTTATATTGTGGTTTGGAATTTAGCTGAATTGGTTGTGCAAATAGGTTTTTTTCTTTGCTTGTAGGTTGACCCAAATTGGGGTGGCAAATTGGCTACTCAAATGGCCTATTTTTGTCTACACGGGCAGAGACACAGACGTCTGTCTCAGCCGTGTGTGACACACGGTCACGCTACACGGCCGTGTGTCCCTTGGGGTACCCTAAGAATTAAAGGCAGTATACCCTCCAGTTTTGACACGGCCTAGACACACGAGCGTGTCCATTGGTCGTGTATGGCACACGGCTTGGCACACAGGCATGTGGTCGGCCTTGTGGCCAAGTCAGTAGCCTCCCTACTTTTCACACGGCCTAGCACACAGGCGTGTCTTATGGCCGTGTGGACAAGGCAGTATGTATGCCCTATTTGGCCACGGCTTAGACACATGGGCGTGTCTCACACGGCCTATTCACACGGGTGTGTGACCTTTGAAAAGTTGAATTTTTTTTTATAAGTTCTGAAACTTTTATATGTTATCGATTTAGTCCTAGATGCATGGATTAGACCTTGTATGCTCGGCTTAAGTTCGTATTGAACATGAATGACTGTTATTTATAGAACTAAGATAATATTTGATATTTGATTATTTTGAACTGTGTTACGAGTCCAGTAATGCCTCTTAACCTATTCCGACGATGGTTACGGGTTAGGGGTGTTACATTTTATTAGTATCAGAGCTATGGTTTAGTCAGCTCTAGGATTACCATAGCGTATGTAAGTCTAGCTATAGATGCCATATTTATGAACTGTGATAGTGTGATGAATCCTGACATTGAAATGTGCTTTTATGTAGCCAGTGTTGGTAATGCAAAGAATGAAAAACCTGAGAGTGATCAATATGGAGGACGACATTTTAGAGAATGCTAGGGAAAAAGTAATAACCGAGCTTGTTACAGTTGTAGTTCACGAAATTACTTTATAAAAGATTGCCCAGATTTAGCTGAAAAAGATAATGTTCAGAATTCGAGGCCGAGTGGTAACGCTACTTGTGGTATACCTCCCAAAAATACGAGAAATGTAAGCAGTACCAAAGAGGAACAAAAGACACAACTGTTAGATCAGAGGCTCGTGCACCTGCTAGAGCTTATGCTATCCGAGCTCGCGAGGATGCTTCATCGCAAGACCTGATTACGGGTACATTTACTCTTTATGATACTTCTGTGTTTGCTTTGATAGATCCTGGATCGACACATTCGTATATATGCATGAACTTAGTGAATAGTAAGACTTTTCCTCTAGAGTCTACTAAATTTGTAATTAGAGTTTCGAACCCCCTAGGCAGATGTGTTCTGGTTGATAAAGTTTGCAAGAATTGTCCGTTAATGTTTCGAGACATTTATTTTCCGGCTGATCTGATGTTATTGCCTTTTGATAAGTTTGATATAATTCTGGGTATGGATTGGTTAACTTTGCATGATGCTGTTGTGAACTGCAAACCAAAAAATATTGATTTGAGATACAAGAATGATGAAATAGTTAGAATTAAATCTAGTGATTTGAGTGGATTGCCTGTAGTGATATCTTCTAAGAAAGCTTTAAGTATTGTGAGAAAGGGTTGTGAAGCCTACTTTGCATATGTGATTGATTCAAGAGTATCAGAAAAGAAAGTTGAATGAATGCCTGTTGTGTGTGAGTTCTCTGATGTATTTCTTGAAGAACTTCCGAGATTACCTCCGGTTAGAGAAGTTGAATTTGGCATTGAATTGGTACCTGGTACTATTTCGATTTCGATAACTCCGTACAAAATGGCTCCAACTAAACTAAAAGAATTAAAGTCTCAGTTGCAAGAATTGACAGATAGAGGGTTTGCTAGACCGAGTTTCTCAAATTGGGGTGCTCCGGTTCTATTCGTGAAAAAGAAAGATAGTACGATGAGAATGTGTATAGATTATCGTCAGCTGAACAAAGTGACTATCAAGAATAAGTATCCCCTACCCTGAATTGATGATTTGTTTGATCAGTTGAAAGGAGCTGTTGTGTTTTCGAAAATAGATTTGAGATCAGGCTATTATCAGTTACGAGTGAAAGACTCAGACATTACAAAAACTACTTTCCAGACGAGGTAGGACCATTATAAATTCTTAGTTATGCCTTTCAGATTGACTAACGCATCTACTATCTTCATGGATTTGATGAATAAAATTTTTAGACCGTATTTAGATCAATTTGTTGTTGTATTCATTGATGACGTGTTGATTTATTCATGTGATGAATCTGAACATGCCGAGCATTTGAGATTAGTGCTACAGGTTCTGTGAGATAAGCAATTGTATGTGAAGTTCAGTAAATGTGAATTCTGGTAGCGAGAAGTTGGTTTTCTGGGTCATATTGTATTAGCCTCCGGTATCCGAGTTGATATGAGCAAAATTTTAGCTATTTTGGATTGGAAACCTCCAAGGAATGTCTTTGAAGTCTGAGACTTGCTGGCTATTATAGAAGATTTGTGAAAGGCTTTCTGATGATTGCGACTCCGTTTACAAAATTGCTTCAGAAAGATGTGAAATTTGAGTGGTCAGAAAAGTGTCAGAATAGTTTTGATCAGTTGAAAACTTTGTTGACTGAAGCTTCGATTTTAGTACAACCCGAATCGGGTAAAGAATTTGTGATCTACAGTGATGTTTCATTGATTGGTTTAGAATGTGTTTTAATGCAAGAAGGCAAAGTCATTGCTTATGCTTCGAGACAGTTGAAGCCGCAGGAAAAGAACTATCCGACACACGATCTTGAGTTAGCTGCGATTGTGTTTGCTCTAAAGATTTGGCGTCACTATCTATTCGGTGAGACATGTCACGTCTATTCTGATCATAAGAGTTTGAAGTATTTGATGACTCAAAAAGATCTGAATCTGCGACAAAGAAGATGGTTAGATATGCTAAAAGACTACGAACTTGTGATTAATTATCATTCGGGAAAAGCAAATGTTGTTGCTAATGCCTTGAGTCAAAAATCATTGTTTCCTTTGAGTGCGATGAATGCTCATTTGGTTCTGTCCGATGATGGTTCAGTTTTAGCTGAATTGAAAGCAAGACCTTTGTTTTAACAGCAAATTATCGAAGCTCAGAAGATTGATACTGAGATTTTAGCTAAAAGAGCTCAATGTGACGTAGATTCTGATTTAGAATTCAGAGTTGATAAAGATGATTGTTTGAGATTTCGAGATCGAATTTGTGTTTCGAGAAATACAGAGTTAATTCAGATGATTTTGAGTGAAGCTCACAATAGTCGATTATCTGTGCATCCGGGTAGTACAAAAATGTATAATGATTTAAAACAACATTACTGGTGGTTCGGAATGAAAAGAGATATCTCTGAATTTGTTTCTAAATGTTTGATCTATCAGCAAGTTAAAGCTAAACATCAGGTGCCATCTGGATTGTTACAACCGATTATGGTTCCGGAGTGGAAATGGGATCAAGTGACCATGGACTAAGTGTGCGATACCGAGATAGCTTCAGTTAATTTAGATGGCACTAAATGTGCGGAAGGTTATAGCATGAAACATATTCGGAAAGTTTTAAAATATCCTAACGAGAGGTGAGAATGAAAATGAATGAGGAAGGTTCAGGTACATATAATACCTATGTGGTAGATGGTAATATGTATATAAAGTTCATTAAATTGGTATAAACGTATGGATGATGTTGGAATAAAATGGATAGATGAATTGAAAATTTACAAATACTTATGTGTTAATGTTTTATATTTTATACACTGTTGATGATTTTTAGTACGTGCTTACTAAGCTTTTGGAAGCTTACTTTGTATGTTTTTGCATTATTTTATAGATATCGAAGCTATTGTGAGCTCGGGGATTGTCAAGGATCGTCACCGCACTATCGAACTTCATTTTGGTATTTTTGAAAATGTACATTTTGAAGTATGGCATGTATAGGCTAGTAGTTGTGGAATTATGTTTTGTGATGTATATATATGTTTAGCCATGTGGTATGGCTAGTTGGTGTTTAAACTCATTGTTGATAATGGCTTATGGTATGTGATGTTAATATGCAATTGTGGTATGTTATAGTTGGACAAAAGAAATGATAAATGTTGGTAAGTTTGGTAAGTTTTAGCATGAGATTGAATTATGTTTGGAAAGAAATGCTTTGATATGCTTTCGACATATATTTTGACATAGATTAGTAAGGCTTATGAGTATGGATATGGATGACTATTATATGAGATGAATGACTTATGTTGTGGTTTGGAATTTAGCTGAATTGGTTGTGCAAATAGGCTTGTTTCTTTGCTTGTAGGTTGACCCAAATTGGGGTGGCAAATTGGCTACTTAAATGGCCTATTTTTGTCCACACGGGCAGAGACACAGGAATGTGTCTCAGCCGTGTGCGACACACGGTCACGCTATACGGCCGTGTGTCCCCTGGGTACCCTACGAATGAAAGGCAGTAAACCTTCCAGTTTTGACACGGCCTAAACACACGAGCGTGTCTATTGGTCGTGTGTGGCACACGGGCTGGCACACGGGCGTGTGGTAGACCGTGTGGCGAAGTCAGTAGCCTCCCTAATTTTCACACGGCCTGGCACACGGGCGTGTCTTGTGGCCGTGTGGACAAGTCAGTATGTATGCCTGTTTCACCATGGCTTAGACACACAGGCGTGTCTAAGGCTGTGTGAGGCATACGGGCATGTCTAAGGCCATGTGAGGCACACAGCTTGTTCACACGGGCGTGTGACCTTTAAAAAGTTGAATTTTTTTATAAGTTCTAAAACTTTTATATGTTATCGATTTAGTCCTAGATACATGGATTAGACCTTGTAGGCTTGGTTTAAGTTCATATTAAACATGAATGACTAGTATTTATAGAACTAAGATGATATTTGATATTCAATTGTTCTTAACTGTGTTACGAGTACAGTAATGCCTCTTAACGTATTCTGGCGACGATTATGGGTTAGGGGTGTTACATTATATTGGTATCAGAGCTATGGTTTAGTCAGTTCTAGGACTATCATAGCGTATATGAGTCTAGCTATACATGCCATATTTATGAACTGCGATATTGTGATGAATCTTGACATTGAAATGTGCTTTTATATAGCAAATGGATCCTGAAAGTGCCGTAGCAGATAATGTCGAAAGCAATGTGCCCGCTCCCGCGCAAGGGACGGCGCCATCTGATTCTCGACTGGCTACGAATAGCCGTGATGGTGAGGCTAGACAAGCCTTTTATCAGATGATGAATGATTGGTTCACTCAATATATTAGAACCAATCCAGCTGTACAACAACCTCCACCCCTGGTTAATCCTCCTTAAGCTCCTGTTATGCCACCAGTGAATCCGATACAGTTAAGTAGACCACCAGTCGATAAGATTAGAAAATATGGGGCTAAAAAGTTTCGAGCTACAACGAATGATGATACTGAAAGAGCCAAATTCTGGTTAGAGAATACAATACGAGTATTTGATGAATTATTTTTGAATCCCGAGGAATGCATAAAATGTGTCGTTTCACTTCTGAGAGATACAATTTACCATTGGTGGAAAACTTTAACATCTGTGGTTCCTAGTGATCGAGTTACTTAGGATTTCTTTCAAGTTGAATTTTGAAAGAAATGCATTAGTCAGAGATTCATCGATCAGAAACGTAAAGAGTTTCTCAAGCTTAAACAAGGCCGTATGTCTGTCACAGAATACGAGCAAAAATTTGTCAGGTTGAGTCAGTATGCTCGTGAATGTGTATCTTCTAAAGCAATAATGTGTAAAATATTCGTGGATGGCTTAAACAAAGATATTCGTTTGTTAGTTGGGATTCTGGAAAACAAAGAATTTGTTGTGCTTGTTGAACGAGCATGTAAAGCTGAAGATCTCAGAAAATAGAAAATAAAAGCTAATTTTGAGGCTAGAGAAGTATGAAAGAGATCATCGGGCAAGTCATTTCATTCTGGGTCAAAGAAGTTTAGAGATGATAATAGCCGTTCAAAGACTAATGTGGGACATTCGAACACAGATCGTGCTAGATCGCAATCGAATTTCAAAGCTCCAACTACGTCTGTTGCCAGTGTTGGTAATGCAAAGAAAGAAAAACCTGAGTGTGATCAATGTGGAAGATGACATTTTGGAGAATCTTTGAGAAAAAGTAATAACAGAGCTTATTCTGATTTGTAGTTCACGAAATCACTTTATAAAAGATCGCTTGATTTGTGAAAAGATAGTGTTAAGAATTTGAGGCCGAGTGGCAACGCTTCTCGTGGTAGACCTCCCAGAAATATGAAAAATGTAAGCGGTAGCCAAAGAGGAACAAAAGACACAGCTGTTAGATCTGAGTCTCGGGCACCTGCCAGAGCTTATGCTATTCGAGTTCGTGAGGAAGCTTCATCGCCAGACCTGATTACGGGTACATTTACTTTTTATGATACTTCTGTGATTGCTTTGATAGATCCTGGATCGACACATTTGTATATATGCATGAACTTACTGAACAGTAAGACTTTTCCTATAGAGTCTACTAAATTTGTAATTAGAGTTTCGAACCCCCTAGGCAGATATGTTCTGGTAGATAAAGTCTAGAAGAATTGTTCGTTATTGTTTCGAGACATTTATTTTTCGACTGATCTGATTTATTTCCTTTTGATAAGTTTGATATAATTCTGGGTATGGATTGGTTAACTTTGCATGATGCTGTTGTGAACTGCGAACAGAAAACTATTGACTTGTGATGCAAGAATGATGAAATTGTTAGAATTGAATCTAGTGATTTGAGTGGATTGCCTGTAGTGATATCTTCGATAAAAGCTTTAAATATCGTGAGAAAGGGTTGTGAAGCCTACTTTGCATATGTGATTGATTCGATAGTATCAGAAAAGAAAGTTGAATCGGTGCTTGTTGTGTTTGAGTTCCCTGTTGTATTTCCTGAAGAACTTTTGAGATTACCTCCGATTAGAGAAGTTGAATTTGGCATTGAATTGGTACCTAGTACTACTCCAATTTTGATAGCTCCGTACAGAATGGCTCTAACTGAACTAAAGGAGTTAAAGTCTTAGTTGCAAGAATTGACAGATAGAAGGTTTGGTAGACCGAGTTTCTCACCTTGGGGTGCTCTGATTCTATTCGTGTAAAAGAAAGACGATACGATGAGAATATGTATAGATTATCGTCAGCTGAACAAAGTGACTATCAAGAGTAAGTATCCCCTGCCCTGAATTGATGATTTGTTTGATCAGTTGAAAGGAGCTGTTGTGTTTTCGAAAATAGATTTGAGATCAGGCTATTATCAGTTGCGAGTGAAAGACTCAGACATTTCGAAAACTGCTTTTCAAACTAGGTACGACCACTATGAATTCTTAGTTATGCCTTTCAGATTGACTAACGCACCTGCTATCCTCATGGATTTGATGAATAGAATTTTCAGACCGTATTTAGATAAATTTGTTGTTGTATTCATTGATGACATATTGATTTATTCACGTGATGAATCCGAACATGCTGAGCATTTGAGATTAGTGCTACAGATTCTGCGAGATAAGCAATTGTATGTGACGTTCAGTAAATGTGAATTCTGGTAGCGAGAAGTTGGTTTTCTGGGTCATATTGTATTAGCCTCGGTATCCGAGTTGATCTGAGCAAAATTTCAGCTATTTTGGATTGGAAACCTCCAAGGAATGTCTTTGAAGTCTGGGACTTGCTGGCTATTATAGAAGATTTGTGAAAGGCTTTCCGATGATTGCGACTCCGTTTACAAAATTGCTTCAGAAAGATGTGAAATTTGAGTGGTCAGAAAAGTGTCAGAATAGTTTTGATCAGTTGAAAACTTTGTTGACTGAAGCTTCGATTTTAGTTCAACCCGAATCGGGTAAAGAATTTGTGATCTACAGTGATGTTTCATTGATTGGTTTAGGATGTGTTTTAATGCAAGAAGGCAAAGTCATTGCTTATGCTTGAGGCGATTGAAGCGCGAGAAAGAACTATCCGACACACGATCTTGAGTTAGCTGCGATTGTGTTTGCTCTAAAGATTTGGCGTTATTATCTATTTGGTGAGAAATGTCACGTGTATTCTGATCATAAGAGTTTGAAGTATTTGATGACTCAGAAATATCTAAATCTGTGACCTGCTAAAAGACTACGAACTTGTGATTGATTATCGTTGTTTGCTTTGCGTGCGATGAATGCTCATTTGGTTCTATCCGATGATGGTTCAGTTTTAGCTGAATTAAAAGCAAGACCTTTGTTCTTACAGCAAATTATCAAAGCTCAAAATATTGATAATGAGATTTTAGCTAAAAGAGCTCAATGTGACGTAAAGTCTAATTTAGAATTCAGAGTTGATAAAGATGATTGTTTGAGATTCCGAGATCAATTTTGTGTTCCAAGAAATTCAGAGTTAATTCAGACGATTTTGAGTGAAGCTCACAATAGTTGGTTATTTGTGCATCCGGGTAGTACGAAAATGTATAATGATTTAAAACAACATTACTAGTGGTCCGGAATGAAAAGAGATATCTCTGAATTTTTTTCTAAATGTTTGATCTGTCAGTAAGTTAAAGCTGAACATCAGGTGCCATCTGGATTGTTACAACCGATTATGGTTCCGAAGTGGAAATAGGATCGAGTGACCATGGATTTTGTTTCAGGTTTGCCCCTGTCTCCGAGAAAGAAAGATGCAATTTGGGTTGTAGTTGATTGATTGACGAAATTAGCTCATTTTATTCTAGTACGATCAGATTACTCACTTGATAAATTAGCTGAGTTATACATATCTGATATCGTGAGATTGCATGGTGTGCCATTGCATGGTGTGCCATTGTCTATAGTGTCAGACAGATATTCGAGATTCACATCACGATTCTAGAAGAAATCGCAAGATGCTCTGGGTACTAAATTGCACTTTAATACTACTTTTCATCCGCAAACAGAAGGTCAATCTGAGTGGATTATTCAGATACTCGAGGATTTGTTGAGATGTTGCATTCTTGAGTTTGAAGGTACGTGGGAACAATATTTACCTTTGATTAAATTTACCTATAATAATAGTTTTCAGTCGAGCATTAAAATGGCAACCTACAAAGCTTTATATGGTCGTAAATGTTGTACACCTTCGTATTGGATTGAGGTCAGTGAAAATAAGACTCACGGGGTTGATTTGATAAAAGAAACAGAACAGAAGGTAAGAGTAATTTGAGATAGTTTGAAAGCTGCTTTCGATCGTTAGAAATCATATGCAGATTTGAAAAGAAAATACATTGAGTTTGAGATCAGTGACAAAGTGTTTTTAAAGGTATCTCCGTGGAAGAAAGTGTTTCGGTTCGGTAGAAAAGGCAAATTGAGTCCGAGGTTTATTGGGCCATATGAGATTACTGAGCGTATTGGGTCGGTAGCGTATAGATTGTTGTTGCCGCCAGAGCTAGAAAAGATTCATAATGTGTTTCATGTAGCGATGCTTCGACGATACAGATCTGATCCATCGCATTTAATTCCTCTGCCTAAGATTGAAATTCAATCTGATATGACTTACGAAGAAAAGCAGATCCGTATCTTAGCTCGAGAGGTTAAAGAGCTGCGAAATAAGAAAATTTTGTTAGTTAAAGTGATGTGGCATCGACACTGTACTGAAGAGTCCACGTGGGAGCCTGAAGATGCTATGAGACAGCAATATCCGAATCTATTTAACGGTAAGATTTTTGGGGACGAAAATCCCTAAGGGAGGGAGAATTCTAACAATCCGGTTTAGACCCTAGTCGGAATAGTGGTTTTGGGACCACATATTCAAGTTAGAAAAATATTTAAATATTACTTTCCGGGTCTAAAATGTGTGAATTAGCATGTGTGAAAGTTTTGTTTGAAAATTGGAATGTTTGTGTGCATAATTTTGAAAAAGGACTCAATCGCGTAAATTGTAAAAGTTGCCTACTACTTGTTAAAAGTACCCAATTGTTTTGTCTTCTTAAATTATGAGTCCTTATGTGGTTATTATGCCATTTACATGGTTAATGGACATATATGGCCTTATTTCAAATGATTTTTATATATATAAATAAAAGGCAAAATCGGTATTTGATTAATAAATATAAGTTAAATAAAACAAAGCTTAAAATAAGCTCATTTTCTCATGTTCATCAACCAAAAATCACAAATAAAAGAAAAGAAAAGGATAGTTAGGGTTCGGCCATTGAATTCCTTGATTAAGGTATGGATTTTGTTCGGTTTTTTTATTATTTCTACATTTTTGTAATCGTTGCTTCGTATATTATCAAACTCATGCCTCAATTTCTAATTTTGTTGATGATTTTGAAATGTGCCATGGATGAATTCATGAGCTTTGTGATGTTATATGTTGAAATATGAAAGCTTGAGGTTGGGTTTACATGTTTTGTCTTTGGATTTTTGATGAATTTGAGTAATTTGGGCTAAATTGTAAAAATGCTATTTTGAGGGACTAAAATGTGACATAAATGAAATGTATGGAATTGTATGAGAGCTATGAAAATTCGGCTAAGCTTGTGTGCAAGAAAATTGTGTATTTTGTGATTTTATGATTTAGGGAATAAAGTGTCGAAATGTGAAAATGTGAGGGCTAGTCTGCAAAATGCCCTAAATATGTGTCTATGGATTGTTTTGAATGATTTGGTGAATAAAAGGGTTAATTTTGAATACTTATAGATTAAAAAAAGAGGAATTCGAATTTAGACTGAGGGAAGTTGAAGATTATAGAGTAGACGATCCGAGTCAACAATTTCAAGTACGAGGTAAGTTCGTACGCAAAATATGATGTTGTAAATATGTTTTGATGCTTTGATTATACATAGGTTGTATATATATATATATATTCAGTTTGGAAGAATACAATGATAAATCAATGGCATTTGGCACTAAGTGTACGATTTAAACTAGCTTCGGCTATATGAGGCACTAAGTGTGCGATAACGAGATAGCTTCGGTTAATTGAGATGGCACTAAGTGTACGGATGGTTATAGCATGAAACATATTCGGAAAGTTTTAAAATATCCTAACGAGAGGTGAGAATGAAAATGAATGACGAGAAGGTTCAGGTACATATAATACCTATGTGGTAGATGGTATTATGTATATAAAGTTTATTGAATTGGTATAAACATATGGATGGTGTTGGTATAAAATGGATAGATGAATTGAAAATTTACAAATACTTATGTGTTAATGTTTTAAATTTTATACACTGCTGATGATTTTTAGTACGAGCTTACTAAGCTTTTGGAAGCTTACTTTGTATGTGTTTGCATTGTTTTATAGATATCGAAGCTATTGTGAGCTCGGGGATCATCAAGAATTGTCACCACACTATCGAACTTCATTTTGGTATTTTTGAAAATGTACATTTTGAAGTATGGCATGTATAGGCTAGTAGTTGTGGAATTATGTTTTGTGATGTATATATACTTTTAGCCATGTGATATGGATAGCTAGTGTTTGAACTCATAGTTGATAATGGCTTATGGTATGTGATGTTAATATGCAATTGTGGTGTGTTATAGTTGGACAAAAGAAACGATAAATGGGGTAAGTTTGGTAAGTTTTAGCATGAGATTGAATGATGTATGGAAAGAAATGTTTTGATATGCTTTCGACATATGTTTTGACATAGATTAGTAAGGCTTATGAGTATGGATTGTGACACCCCTTACCTGTATCCGACGCCGGGATAGGGTTCGAGGCGTTACCGAACTCAAACATTCACATTCATGCAAACCAGGCAATAAAATTTCATCCAAATTAAAACTTTTCAAATACATGCATATCATCCCTTATACGGGCCTTAGAGGCCTAAAACATACATCAGGGTGGTTCGGGACTAAACCAATAGCTTTCGATAAACTCAGGGCAACTTAACAAATTTTTTTGCTTTAGAGAGTCACACGCCCGTGTGGGTTGGGCCGTGTGGTCACACACTCCCGTGTCCTCCACCCGTGTAACTCTTTGTTTGTGACATCAGCAACACAATTTGAACCACACGGGCAGGCCACACACTCGTGTGCTAGGCCGTGTCCTTCACACGACTGAGACACATGGTCGTGTCTCTACCCGTGTGACTAACACTTAGGCTACTTTCTAAGCCTTTTTGTTGGTTTAATCCTTCACATGCTTAAACACTTCATAGAAACATATTATAACTTCAATTTGATGGTTTCATATCCTTTATTAAAACTCAAGGTAATATTTGTACGATTACATACATGTGAATCACATACTCGTATAATACCTAGTCTAAACATACCCATTCATATTCATTAGCTTTACCATTTTAATCACTCTTTATACTCTTATACCATCTTCAATAACATACCATTTACTCTCAACGAAAACAGCAAGCATACATATCATGATACCATCTAATCATAACAATCAAGCCAAATCATATAACCACTTCACAGGATAATATCACATAACTTGGATAATTAGGCTTACAAGCCATAACCATCATAAGTCACATCTCATGGCTATATACAATGTACTAATATAAGCCAACATCTTGGCCAAATCATAAGAACACATATCAATAATTAAGTCCCTATACATGCTACTCACTTGAAGACATTAAGATTCATCAATATTCTAGAAGAGGTAGCTTGATAGTGTGATCCTATCTTCGACGATCTCTAATCCCGAGCTGACCTGACAACACGAAAGAAATGGATAGGAGGGAGTAAGCTTAAAGCTTATTAAGTCCATATGAAAATAATAAGCAAATTATCAACATGATTCCATGGTAATATAACCATAATTATACTTTTGCTTATATTTTGGTCATATTGTTTTCTCAATTCATAGTCACTAAATTATTTATATATTCAGATACGGAACTCCAAATCAAGATCCACTAGTTTTCCTTGAAACTAGACTCACATATATTCTTATCATAAAATTTTCAGAATTTTTGGATTATCCAATAAGTACATTTTATTCTTCAAATTTACCCCTGTTTTGCTGTTTGACAGCTTCGACCTTTCTTTACTAAAAATTAATTATCTCATAGTACGAGATTCAGATAATGTTCCTCTCTATTTCCCTTGAAAATAGACTCATTAAGGATTTATTCATATAAATTATAACCCATAATAATTTTTTATAATTTTTAGTGATTTTCCAAAGTTGAGACAGGGGAGCCTTAAATCACTCTAAATCTATCTCACAAAAGTTCAAATATCTCATAATACGAAACTCTTTTGCTTACACTGTTTCCTCTATGTGAAACTATATTTAATAAGCTTTCGTTTAATATTTTATTCAATTTCTAGTTCGATTTCCACTATTTTTGGTAGATTTTCAAAATCACACAACTGCTGCTATCCAACACTATTTTAGTGCAATATTATGATGACTATCATAGGATGACATAATAACATGATCACCAAGATTATTCATCATTCAATAGCTCATTAATCAAATATTCATATATATATATATATATATATACATGAATATACCTTTTCGTCATATATCATCCTGTAACAAGGCATTACTCATGAGTATAACATACGTACCTGTACGTATCCGTAACATATTGAATAACTTTACCTTCATTACCATGCCCATCTCGGGACTTTCATCGCATCATACAATATAATACCCGTTGAACACTTGGAATACTATTTGATACACAAAAACTTGCACATAAGTTCCACATAAAAATATGTAGCCAAAGCTACCTCATAACCTGTAACACATCCATAATGAACTCGGACCAACTCAACGAGCTCGGATGTTACACGTATCGCATCCATTATGAACTCGGACCAACTCAACGAGTTCAGATGCTCACATCCATAATGAACTCAGACCAACTCAATGAGCTCAGATACCTCATACATATCACGAACCCGGACCAACTCAACGAGTTCGGATTTCTAATTTCCTAGTGACATGTCACTTGTATCCTAAACTATTCCTAAGGTTCAAACGGGATTCTTTCTCATATACACATACCATCCTTACCACACTTGCTTTTCATGTCGTGAACAACGACCATAATATCATTCATGCTTACAAATTCACCATTTTCATATTCATGAAAAAAAACATGGCATTGCTCATAATTACATTTAGGCATTTGTCACATAATACAATCCTCATATTAACTATATAAATATTCACCACATAATGTTAACACACCAATTTATGTTCAAGCATAAACAGTGATATTATTGCATTATTATTGACATACGAACTTACCTCGAATGTGAGCACGGCTATTTATTCCGATTTAGTCCATAATCTCATTCATTTCTAATCTATGCCCGAATCTCATTTTTCCTCGATCTATAATATCACATTTAGCTTACTAATTAGTCACATTATTCATATGGGTCCAAAAATCATATTTTTACAAATTTCTATTTTGATCCCAAAACTTTCACATATTTACACTTTGGCCCCTAGGCTCGTAAAATGATTTTTATTCAATTTCTTTGTTCTTTAAGCCTAGCTGAAACATTTTCATAACTATAGCAGCCCCTAATTTCTACTAAATCACACTTTTATGACAAAATTTGTAACTTTACAAAACGGTCCTTTTATGCATTTTTACCGAAAATCACTTAGTAAAAGTCATTTCTCTAACCATAAACTTGCATAATCTACCATTAAACATCAAAATAAAACATATTTATCATGGGTCAAAACCCTAGACCTTCATCATAACTCAAATAAATGGTAGAAATAGGTAGATCTTGTTACGAGGATTTCAAAAACATAAAAATCATTAAAAACGGGGCTAGAACGGACTTACAATTGAGCTTGGAAGCTTGAAAAACCCTAGCCATGGTTTCTCCATGCAAGTTTCGGCCATAGCTTGAAGATGGACAAAAATTGGCTTTTAATTTTGGTTTTAATTCATTTTAATTACTAAATGACCAAAATGCCCCTAATTTAAAAATATTCTATTTCACCTATTTCATGTTCATTTTTGCCCAAAAATTTATCCAATGGTCTAATTACCATTTAAGGACCCCAAATTTAAACTTTCATAACAATTAGACACCTCTAACATGTAGAACTCAACTTCTGCACTTTTTACAATTTAGTCCTTTTGGCTAAATTGAGTGCCCAAACGTCAAAATTTTCAAATGAAATTTTCAAAAAATCATTCCGTATAATTTTAGACTATAAAAATATAATAAAAAAATTTTTCTGTGTCAGATTTGTGGTCCCGAAACCACTGTTCCGACTAGGCCCTAATTCGGGATGTTACATGGATATGGGTGACTATTACATGAGATGAATGACTTATGTTGTAGTTTGGAATTTAGCTGAATTGGTTGTGCAAATAGGCTTGTTTCTTTTCTTGTAGGTTGACCCAAATTAGGGTGGCAAATTGGCTATTCAAATGGCTTATTTTTGTCCACACGGGTAGAGGCACGGGCGTGTGTCTCAGCCATGTGTGACACACGGTCACGCTACACGGCCATGTGTCCCCTGGGGTACCCTACGAATTAAAGGCAGTATACCCTCCAGTTTTGACACAGCCTAGATACACGGGCGTGTCTATTGGTCATGTGTGGCATACGGGTTGTCACACGGGCGTGTGGTCGGCCATGTGGCCAAGTCAGTAGCCTCCCTAATTTCCACACAGCCTGGCACACGGGCGTGTCTTGTGGCCGTGTGGACAAGTCAGTATGTATGCCCTGTTTCACCACGGCTTAGACACATGGGCATGTCTAAGGCCGTGTGAGGCACACGGCCTGTTCACACGGGTGTGTGACCTTTGAAATGTTGAAATTTTTTTTATAAGTTCTAAAACTTTTATATGTTATCGATTTAGTCCTAGATGCATGGATTAGACCTTGTATGCTCGGTTTAAGTTCATATTGAACGTGAATGACTGGTATTTATGGAACTAAGATGATATTTGATATTCGATTGTTCTGAACTATGTTACGAGTCCAGTAATGCCTCTTAACCTATTCCAGCGACAGTTACGGGTTAGGGGTGTTACACCACGTCCACTCAAACCTATGATGCATTAGCGCACCCATTATCAATTTTTAGATAGTGGAGTGATATCATGGCGATCAAATACTCTGGCAGTTTAGTTGCATATAGTATATCCCGACACTGCTAGTACGATTGAGGGAGATCCATGGGATGAACAGAAGGGGGAAGTATGGAAATGATTGGGGAGAAATGCATGAAGAATATATTACGATGTGGAATAATCGGTTGGGGAGGATACCTCAGATGGATCCTGCTTTAGATCTGTAGCCCTCGTTAGAGTACATATAATGGTACTGTGAGATAGGGAAACCATTTTTGTTTGGTGGGCGGTCAATGGTAGTCCCTTCGCATATGATACGAATTGGGCAACCCCTTCCAGATCCACATCATGCACTAGAGCCAGAGCCGGAGCCAGAGTTAGAATTGGAGGTAGAGCCGAAACTACACTTTGGGGATAGTTCTTATCATCCAGATTTAGAGGCGATGACTATTTCTCGGGCTCGTCAGGCCACGGATATCATTCAGGGTTTGATATCTTCAGCCTACTACCACCTCAATACTCTAGTCATCCTAGCTCGTATCCACCTCAGTACTCTGCTCCTTCCAGCCCATATCCACCGTTGTACTTCACTCCTCCTTGTCTGTATCCACCACCGTACTCCACTCCTCCCGGCTCAAGTTCATTGATGGCGTTTGAGACATATGATTTTTGATCTATGTTTCGTACACCCTCATATACGGATAAAGAGAACATTGATCACCGTAATCACCCGCAACATGAACGTTGAGCTCCACATAAATATACCTCTAGAACCACACCATCAAACTATCAATTTTAGGGGGTTTTGTAATGTAAATAACTTCATATTTATGCAATGAATTTTTTGGCATTTTATTTATCAATTTATTTATTTACTTTGCAATTTAAATAGTCAACTTTGTATTTATGTAATGACTTTTTTTTGCCATTTTATTTATCAACCTTATGGGTTCTTTTTTTTATTTTGCAATTTAAATAAATAAACTTTATACTAACTATGTAAGTCAAATTAGATTAACTACAACAAATTGTAGACAAATTTGTGATTCAATCCTCTCAACATGTAATGAACTACATCTCAATTTCTACCCGGTTGTGACGATTGTCCAACATGGTAGTTTCAGAGCGGGCATTTACTCCAATTATGACTAGCTAATCTTCATATGCAACACAGCTTCTCATCGAATTTCTCTCTAATGTCCATTTCGTTATGGATTCTGGATGATTGCGGACGACCTTTCGGGTTCCTACGCAACCCTTTGTCTCGGATAAGCTCGAAGGCCGTTGGAGGTACCTTCCAAGTAGATAAGTGAGGAAGCACAGGGAACTCGTTCTCCCATACACGCAACGTGTGTTCGAGGGTGTACACTTCATTAATAAATTGTTCTACATTGAGCAAGACTTTAGCACAAGCTGCCACGACATGTGCGCATCATCTGTTTTAGAGATCAACTCTGTAAGACTTAGGTGGTATACCAAGTCAACAATTGATGGTCTCTATAACTCGAAACGTTTCATTACGTCGTGAATATACTTCTACAGTCATCGACCTTGCCATCTGACGGTTTGTAACCATTGCATCCCTAACATCTTCTACATACATGTGTCCCCCCTCCATCTGGTTGACTTGATGCTGACCCATTCTTAGCATCAAGGTAGCCAACCTGTAGAATGTAGCCGAGAAGACAGATGAAATCGAAAGATGCCGTGTTTTCAACAACACAGCATTGATCCCCTCCACCAAGTTTGTGGTCATTTGACCAAAACGAAAGCCCTCATCAAAACTTTGAGCCCATTGCCACGGCTCCATGGCACCCAACCATTGTCGAAAAGATGTCTTCGTTTGACCCTCCATGTCACTTTCAAGTCGAGTCATTCTTTGGCGGAAAATGTGTGGCTCTAGCTCGTGTGCTTCATATGTATTAAGAAAAGATAAGTTACAGTATTGCCCTAAAACATTAAAACTTATATTAAATAGATAAGGTAATCCTTTACCCATTCTCACAACTTGTCTCTTCCAGTGTAAATTCTTATAATCTCACTGGAAGTTAGTCGCGATGTGCTGGATGCAGTAAACAGATCTCCATGACACACCAGAATGCCTGATGGCGACAATTAATCCTTTCCCTCTATCAGAGATGATGCAAATATTATCATTGCTAATAATATACCTCCGCAGGTTGGTAAGGAAGAATACCCACGGTTCCATGTTCTCCTTATCAACAATGGCAAATGCTATTGAGAGCATATTCCTGTTGTCATCTTGAACAACCGCAAGAAGTAGGATCTGTGTATATTTTCCATATAGCCAGGCCCTATCTACTTGCACAAACAACTTGCAGTGGGGAAATGCGCGCACACATGGATCAAAATTCCAGAACATTCGATGGAAAATTCTTTTTCTCGATTGTAGTTGGTCATCTGACCTGTAATAAGGTCATTCTACAACTCAATGATAGTCCTCAGCAAGTACTCCCTCATAGCAGCTATGAATGATAGTCCTCAGCAAGTACTCCCTCATAGCAGCTATGTAACGCCCCCTTACCCGAGACCATCACCGGAATTGAGCACGAGGCGTTACTAAACTTACCTTACAACTTAATCAAGTTTAAACAATTTATTTTATTTCCCGCAATAAACTGTCCGTTTGCATTAAAGTTGCTAAAAAAAATCATATCTCGAGTTACGAAAATTGAAATAAAAATCCTTAAATTTTCCCTAAAAATAGACTCATATATCTACTTACTGATTTTTTTATAGAATTTTCGGTCAGGCCAATTAGTACAGTTTATTAGTTAAAGTCTCCCCTATTTCAGGGTTCGGCTAATCTGGCCTCTGTGCACTACAAATAAAATTTATTCCTATAAAGAAATCCAATGATTATGCCATTTATTTATCTTAAAAATAGACTCAATAAGGAATCTATACATATATAGTATGACTTATAATTGTTTTTGTACAATTTATGGTGAATTTCTAAAGTCAAAACAGGGGATTTAGAAATCACTCTGACCCTATTTCACTAAAACTAATGTATCTCATAAAATACAACTCATTTACCTGTTTTGATCCCTCCATATGTAAATATACTCAATAAGCTTTAATTCTATCTCTTATTCACTATTTAAGTCCATTTCTACTATTTTTAGTGATTTTTCAAATCCACGTCATTGCTACTGATCAATACTGTTTTAAAGCTAAATTCACCCTTTTTCATGATTTCCATGGAATAACTAGCATTTAGGCATACATAAAACCAAACATGTCTTTGATTAGCCAATCCAATAGCTAACCATCATCAGGCATTTTCATACCATCCATAAGCCATATCATAATATTATACACTCAAAAGGATTGCTATGCTATACATGCCATACTCAAAATGAAGCGTCTAGCTATACCAAAATAATTCTTGATGATAGTGTGCCCGGATCTCCAACGTGCTTTATGATCCCCGAGATAGCTTGTCAAAAATATAAAAGAGAAGGAAAATAAAGGGGTAAGCATTAAGCTTAGTAAGTTTGCAAGAAGATAAATATCAACTTTCAGAAGAATTATTTTCCTTATCTTTTTCCTTATCAAACATACATGAGCATTATATACTTACCTTTGTTCTTCTATCATTAGCTTATCTTACCTTTTGATATATAACTCGTCTTACCTTACCTTACCTTGATGTTCTCTTTAAATTTTCCCCCGTTGAACCACTTGGAATACTAAGGATACACGGGTACCTTACCATTGCCATGACTTGTCATGGTCTTACGTGGTATCCTTGCCTTATGAACTCACCAATGCCATGCTTTGGCATGGTCTTACATGGGACCTTTGCCTAATAGTAACTTATTAATGCCATGTCTTGACATGTTATCCTTGCCTTAGAACCTTACCAATGGCCATGCCTTGGCACGGGCTTACATGGTATCCTTAAACCCTAATGTTATGACATTCGTATCCTACACATTCCTAAGGTTCAACCGGGACTATCTGAAATTACTTCTCCTTCAATTCATGTTGGAGTATTCTTTGAATAATTTCATGAAATAAATATACACATGCTGGAAAATTAACAACAGTAACATAAAATAATAGAAAATTGTATTTATTTACCGCAAACTTACCTCGAAACAAAATACAATCAACTATATCGATTTAGTCCTCTATCTTTTTCTTTCCCCGGTCTACCTCCGTATTTCATTCTTCTTGATCTATAATAATAAATTTAGATTATTTAATACTCACATTTATCAAAACAATCCTTGACTCAAACTTTGGCAAAATTACACTTTTGCCCTAAAACTTTTACATATTTACACTTTTGCCCCAAGGCTCGGAAATTAAACTTCATCCTATTTTCTTATGTTTTATGACATGCTGATCATTTTTCTCTTCTATGGAAACATCAAATTCTCACTCTAACATGTACTTATGAACATTAGGTATTTTTACCGATTATGTCGTTTTACTCGTTTTCGCTTAAAATCTCTTAGCAAAAGTTGTTTAACATAAATTCAAGCTTCATATTCTATCATAAAACATCAAAATAAACACATTTCACCTATGGATATTTTTCCAAATACAAACCCTAAGTTAAATTATTGCTAGAATAAGCTTAAGCAAGTTACCGGGACTCCAAAAACGTAAAGAACATTAAAAACAGGGCTTGGAATCACTTACTATGAAGCTTGGAAGCTTGAAACAAACCCTAGCTATGGAGAACCCCTTGATATTCGTCCTAAGGAAGAAGATGAGCATATTTTGCCATCTTTTTCCCTTTTTTAATCTTTTAATTATCATATGACTAAAATACCCTTCATTAATTTTTTTTTGTTATTTCTAATCTTTTTTTGTCCATAAAAATATAATGATTTAATTACCATTTAAGAACCTCTACTTCAATTATGCACTTCAATTTAATCCTTTAACATTTAGAACTCATATTTATCAACTTTTGCAATTAGGCCCTAATATGCAAATCGGACATGCAATCACTGAAATTTTTAATCGGTACTCTAACACATGCATCTAATCACTCGGTAAATCATAAAATTTAATCGAACTAAACTTTTCTATTTCAGATTCATGGTTTCGCAACCACTGTTTCGTTTAGGCCCTATTTCAGGATGTTACAGCTATCCATCCCTGTAACTCATTGTATAATGCATCGAAATCTCCGTACAATTACTCCATTGCCATCTATTTAGCTATCCATGCCTTTCGGTATAATACTCAATATTGGAATCGTGCCTGCATTTCGGCAATCAGTACCAAAACTTTAATGGTCGGCATGTCTTTCACCATTGGCATGATGCACGTACAGATAGTTTTGGAATCAAGTTTTCGATGATCTTCTGTCATACGTGTTGAAGTGCATGTGTGAGGCCCAACAAATTTTCGTATCTCCCACATTTGCGACTTTTGGATAAATGCAGCTCACATTCGCCAATTGCAGCCTTCTGTCGACCTCCAACACTCTCCAATATATAATGTCGGTTTAGACATGACAACTTTGTAGTCTACTGATATATTCATGCTATACCGCTTAATGGCAAATATGCATTCTTCCTTATTTTTGAATATCTGGCCCACAAACAACTCATCAGGATCAGAATATATGGCCATCCAGTGAGCAGGTAGTATTTCAGGGTACTCCGAAAACTCAGCTGTGTGCACCGTATCGGGGTCTATCCGAGACATGTGTGCCCCAGGATTATTGTGTATCACAATACGACGAATCTAGTTCCCGACTGAAGACGCGTTAACGTTTCCATTCTCATTCACGCCTTCGTCGTCAATATCATTCGGGACCTCGTCCACGTTCACTCTGACTATCGACTTCATGATCAGAATGATCACTACTATGGTATACATCATCACCAACCACATCAATCTCAGGTGCAGCATTAAGATCAATGTCAATCCTGTGTATAGTTGATTGACTATCAACGTACGATATCAGAACCACCATACACGGCTCTTAAGCTCCATCTTCTTCACCTAATGGAGTGGGATCTTCAGTTGCCTCCACACCAGCTAACTCAGCAAATAACTAAATCGGTGCATTTTAGCTGCTTCGAGTCCCATAATAAAGAGCGACCATTGTCTCCACGTCTTTATCGTCTACAAGTTCTATTTCGGTGAATTTTATGGGATCCGTCGAAACTGGAAACTTGTAGAAAGGTTTTAAGATTCTTCTCCCACAATGTTTATAAATTTTTTCACTAATTTTTTCCTTCATATCATCAAACGAGATATTTCTATTAAATCTCATTGCTACTTGTTTGCGACATTCAAATATACATCCCACGGTTGTTGTCAAAATTTCTCCATCGAAATAAACACATACAAAAAATTGATTCTCCATCTCCAATACTAGATCTGTTAAAAAAAATTTTAAAATTCTCAAAACAGTTTCGAATAGAAAAATAATTACATAAAATTTTTAATGCAAATTTTTTCATTTAGAAGCTAACAAAATTAATAACCTAACAAAATAACTTTTGAATAAGAAAATTACTAACAAAACTCTACATCCTATTTAAAAAGAAATAAACTAAAATATCATATTGTTCTTCTTGTTTTCCTTTCTTTTTTTCTTCTCCTTATCTTCTTATTTCCGTTCTGCTAAATTTTGTATTTGTTGCTTATTTGATTTTCAGGGTATATATAGGGGAAAAATTAAGCAACAGGCTCTCCTGTAAGCCACACCATTCGTGCCTCTGAGATAGGCACAACTAGTCGCGCCTCTGAATAGGCTCAACCTGTATACTATTTTTGTATCTATACACGGGTCATATACTGATCCGGGAAAAAAATTATATCTATACATGGGTCATATGCTAATCCGGGAAAAAAATTAATAATATTTTATTTAAATGAAAACAAATATATTTTAATATAAAAAAAGGAATCGCATGTCAGATAGGCACAACTAAAAAAAAACTTTTTTGATAAATAATCTAACTGACAACCCATTTGAATATTTAATTTTTTTTAATATATTTAAGTAAAAAACCCGTAGTTTAGCCAAACATTTATCTTACAATAAGTACATTTAAAGCCAGAAAATAGTTTACATAAACATAAACATAAAAAGAAAAATGAAAATAAGAATGCCACTCGCAGCGAAGCGAAGCGAAGCCATGGGAGAGAAGAGAGAAATGGAAAAAGAAATAGAAAAGATATGTAAGAGATGCAAGAAGTGCTACACTGCATCTTCAAATGATTCTTCTTCTTGCCGTTTTCATCCTTCTTTCTTTGTTTGCCGTCATCATGACGACCAAAAGAGGTATCCTCCCACTCCTTTCTCTCTTTTTATATGCCTTTCTTCATGTTTATAATCGTCTCTTTCCTTATAAGATAAAATAAAGAAATAAATAGGAGAGTGATCTTGGATACCCTTTTACCTGATTTGAGTACTTTTTATGATTTTATATGTTATTTAATTTTATTTAATTACTATCAGCTTGTGCACTAGAAATGGGTAATACGCTTTTTATTTTGTTTTATGATTTTCATTTCGTTTGAATGATAATTGATTTGTTACAAGATTCTTTGTTTGGGTTCTAGAAATCGAGAAAACAACAAATTGGTTGATGATGGTTTAACTAAGCTTAGTTTAATTAGGAACCTGTAGGTTTGAGTCCTTAGCAAATGAGGATCATTTGGATTTCCTTTATTCTTTATAAACGAACTGAAGAAAAAGATTAGTCGAATGTATCCTTTATTTTTTATTTCTTCGAATTTCTGTTTGTTATGTCTGCTGCAAGAGTGAGGTTCATATAGGCTTGCAATTTAATACAAATAAGCTAATTTAGCGAATAAAGTTGATATACATTAATAGCCCCTGTAAACTAATATAGTGATATAGAAACCGAATCAAGTACTGGAAACTAAATCATTTAAACAACAAGGTGGATTGCTCTTATTAACCTTTTTTTTTATGAATTTCCTTGTCCATTTACGAGGAAGTTTGTTGCAGTAACTTAGATTTTCATGTGGGGTATAAGTGTGCAATCTAGTGTTAGATGCTGTATTGGTTCTGTATTTTTTTAACAGAAAAGTTTGCTTTGCACATTTGGTGATTGCCTAGACGAGCAAGAGCACCATAGTTGCCAAAACTAATGAACCACCCTTAGCCAACTACTGCAAGAAGGTTCCACCTAGGAGGCTTGTGAAGCTTTCAAATGGTTATACATATACTAGATCAAATCAATTACTTCACCTGGACTTGAGTTATTTTTGTTGAATAAATTGGTCTCATTCCACTTCAACTGGAATTTGACTATATTACCTAGAATCTGGATCAGTCTGATACCAGGAATGGAACTTGGAATGCAAATTGCTACTTATAAAGGTTGTCTTCTTCGGTTCATTTCTAGGAATTAAATATGACTAATTGAAGCATAAAACCTTCTTTTTGTGGGGACAAAAGGGAAATTGAAAACCCAAAATATAAGTATAGTTATATCTGGGCTCCTAAACTTTATCCTTTCGTAACTTTTATTTATAATAAAAATGGTATGTAGTTTCTTCAAGACAATGTCCACCACCCATCCACTAATAACATTCTTGAAGCATTCTACAACAGCCCACCTTGTCTTAGAGATGAAAGGCCAAACTAGGAACACCGGCTTCCCAAATTGGATCATAAACCATCTGCGATTGGGATCTTGGGATTCAATTCGGAAGTCATATGATGAGTACCTATATCTGGTAATGATGCATCTGACTTTCAGCAGGTCGCCAGCAGTCCACCCTGACATTTTCAATTTTGGATGTCAGATAGCTTCTCAATAATGGAAAATCATTGCTGTTGGCCTGTTACTTCTATTTGTAATTTTGGTTGAAGAGACCATATCTACATATTTTTGTATTTACTTGAAATGCCTGTTGATGAAACATGCTTTCAGTTTTATGCTCTACTTTTTTTACCAAAATAGCTGTTTTCTAATATCCAAATCTACAATCCTTTGTGATAAAACTTTGATTATCTCACATTGGTAGAAGGTTGCAATTCTGCAATCTGAGTGCATAAATGTAAAATATTGCAAAGTGTTTGGATTACGTTCATGTTATTAAAGACTCTGCGTGCACATATGTTCAACATGTCATATTCTAGAACAGATTGTTACTGCTTTCACTGGAGGCTATTTTCAACAAGGAGATATTATAGTGTATTAAATGTGCCCGTGTATTTGTTTCTTTTTCTTATGGCAATGATGTTTTATGTAGTTTATGCAGATAACGGATTTACTCGGGGCAGAAACTCTACCCTTGTTTTTAGCCTAATGTTTTCTTACAAGTTCATTGAACTCATTTCTCTTTCTCCAATTTTCTGACACAAGGACAGATGTTTGCTAGTTACTGTCTTACCTCTTTGGATTGATTGAAGGTACTATGAACTGAAACCTGATGATCCGCCATATGCTGCCAAGTTCTACGACTGCTGTGGGGCTGAGGACCCTGAGGCTTTAGGCTGTACCACCAGTTTCCATGTCTCATATGATGATGATTGATTGACATGTTATTTCCCTTGTTCACCTGAATCCCGTCTGATGATCAAAATCTGTATATTTCTGCACAACTCTGTTCTTTATATAAATGTTAACTGTCTGAGAATTGTGATGTCTAATTTGTGTAATCTTTTCTGTTTCAGCATGTGGGGTAGGAATAGTTTGAATTTCACCAAATGTAGCATTTTTGGTTCTGTGGCTTTTGTCTTATTGGAAGAAAGCATGTGCCACCTGATAATCTGTATTCCTATTGTGATTTGGCTGTTCTTCCTGTGCTGTATAATCATTTAGTGTTCAAAATTAAGGGAAGTTCTCACATTTTGTTGATACGGTACTTGCCAGTGAATTTTGTAGTTTTCTGAAAAACTAAAACTATTAGCTTGAGTAATGGAGTTTGCCCCTTCTTAATTGGTTAGCCTCCTTGTTTCAGTATATATGTAAACTACCTAGCACTGGCTTCAACCTTGATTAGTTATTTTGTACTTCTTTAAATCATGATTTTTGTTTGATTGTTTAGAGAGGCCATATGGTGAAAGAAGTAAAAGAAAAATAGGCTTGAAACTAGTGTCATCCAAGAATCTTACTCTATGGCCAAAAAAGAAAAGAAAAGAAAAAGAAGCTTACCCTCGGTCAGGATTAGTGTGTCATGCTGTTAGACATGAACTCCATATCGTTTGTACGCTTATGATTTGTTAGTACTAATTTAAACTTGTTACGCTAGAGATCGAATGGACTAAACCGGTCAGTAATTTCGTGTGGATTTTGATATTTGGTTACTAATGACGTGTTAGGGTCATTGTTGGAGTGAGGAGTAGGTAACAAGTTAGATATTTATAATTTTTGGAATATCCTAATCCGAATTTGCAGATCTGCTTATAATTTTGAATTCAGATATTATTCGAGTATTATTATCTAAATCTGAATTCAAAATAAATATCATTCTTTGTTGGATACTTGAATTTGTAAAAAAATAAAATAAGATTGAATTTAACATTTTTAATAATATTCAAAATCATAAAAACCTAAATCTGAATATGCTAAAAATAAAATTTTAAAATAATATAGAATCAGTCAATTTTAAATAAAATTTATTTATAATTAACAGTAAATAAATTAATAAAACTAGTTAAATGACGATAAAAAAAATTAAAGTATAACTACTTCATAACTTTTGTCTTTATGTTTGTAAAATAAAAAATTAAAAGTTATATAACAATTCCAAACAACTTGATTATTTGAACTATAGAAATTATTCAAAACATCATATACATCACAAATGGTCTCGTTATTAAGCAAACATCTTCCACTTGTAGTAATTATAGTTATACATATTCCGGTCATCATTAAAACATGTTAAATATTCATCAAACGAACTTAAAACATGGATTAAACATGCATTAGAATTTTCAAAACAATCACGAAGGTAGGAGTGAGCAAAATTCAATTCGATTCAAAAAAATCGAAAAAAATTTAAATTTCGAGTTAATCGAATTAAGTTATTAGAATTATTTGAGTCAACTCGAATAAGAAATTTCGGATTTTGAGTTCGAGTCGAGTTGAATTTTTACTATTCAAATAATTCGAATAATTTGAATTATAGATTAGTATAAATACCATTTTGATCCCTATCAATTTTGAAAATGAGCAAATTGGTCTCTCTTAACAAAAAATCAAAGTAATTTTCAAATTTTGAAATAATTTTGAAAATTCCAAATATTTATAAAAATTTATAAAATTTTTATTTTTTAAAAAATTATAAATTTTAAAAAAAAATATAAAAAATATAATAAAATAATAATTATGAAATAAAAATAAGGGATTCATGATTCAATTTTATCATACTAAAATATTTTATTTTTTATTATTTTTCTTTAAAAAATTTCAAATATATATTGTTTCAAATGTATGTGCTCTAACATGGAAATAGTTATATTGTACGATATTTTAATTTAACATTATTAATTTTTCTAATTTAACTCAAACGATTTCACTCGATTTGATCGAATGCTCACCCCTAATTCGAGTTATCCGAAAATCCAAATAAGAAAAGGCAAAACTACGTCATTTTGATAAATGTTTACCTTTTCTAAAGTTAAAATTCAAAAATATCAAGTTGCAAAGCTACGTTGTTTTGATAAATGTTTACCCATCAGTCATACTTTTCTTCCCGAATTGCCCCACTCTCCTTTTTCCTTTATTCAAAATTAATCTAAAAGCTTGTACTTCGTCTACTAGTAAAATAATCGATACATGTAAACAAAACATTGAGTATAAATAATAAGATTCGTTCAGTCGACTCAACTTGACTTGAAATTTTTTGACTTGATTCGGAAAAAAATTCAAATTGAGTTCGGTTATTAAAATAGGATTCGCCAACTCGACTGACTTAAATTTTTTGACTCGATTCGACGCGACTTGATCGAATACTCACCTTTATGCGTAGGTATCGATACTAGAACTGAGGTATCGATAATTTTCTTACATGGTATAGATACTGTTTGAAAAATCGGTACCAAATCAATACTATGTTTCTCACCTAAAATCAAAACATAAGAAAATATCGATATATTTCATAAAGTATCAATTATTTTAACCCAAGTATCGATACTGGTGAAAGGTATCGATACCAAATTACGTTACTAACTTCCTACGCATTGGAAATTTATGGAGGTATCGTTTTGAGAACTCGAATATCAATACCTTTACTCCAGACCACAAAAACACAACATAACCAAGCATCTAATCCAATCCAACAAATCTATACTCAACATGCATCATTTACCTCATTAAACAAATGCCAAAACGATCGAAATAACAGTTCAAAACATCAAAAACATGTCCGAGCAAGAATCAACATACCAAGGTCCAAGCCTATAATTCCTAAGAACAATTAAGCTATAAAATATCCAAAACATCATGGCAATATCATGCAACATTCTACCACATTACCTTTATTCCCCAAAACATAAATGAATAAATAAACACCTATAAAATAATGCTAAAGTCTTCTTGGATCACTCCCTCGGAACCACACCACTCACACTGAAACACAACTAATTTGCAATGATTAGAGAGAGTGGGTGAGCTTAAACAAGCTCAGCGAATGCTAGAGTAACTGTAACACCCCTATTTCGTAACCGTCGCCAGAGTAGGTAAGGGGCATTACCAGACAGACAGAACATTACAGATCAATATAGAATCACAGATATCACACAATATTAACGCATAAGCAAATCAACAATTAATTCTTTATGGAGGTCTCAAAAACCTAAGACATACTTTTAAAAAAGGTCGGGACTAAACCGAACACTTTCAGAATTTTTAGAACTTAGAATTTTTCAATATTGTTGAAGTCACACGCCCGTGTGATCCAACCGTGCCAAAACAGAATGCATAAACTGACTTTTACACACGACCAATAAACACAGCCGTGTGGTACTTAGCTAGCTACTGACTTAAGCCCACGACCATATGACACGCCCATGTGTCTTAACCGTGTGATCTTAAGAGGTTACTGCTAAACATACACGGCCACGAAGCATGCCCGTGGTCCCTGACCGTGTGGCACAATGCAGGCTTGGTTAAGCCAATTTACCACTCCTTTTTGGGTCAATTCTACAAGCAATACTAAACAACATTCATGCCAAAATTTTCAGCCAATACAATGCTCAAAACATGCTTCAATATAACTAAATAATTATCATTTAATAACATATTCAAATCCATACCAAAACACATTAAGAATCTCATTATATCAACATGCCAAAATGCTCATTTCATAACTTAATTATGGCACCTTCTAACTCATGTTTAAACTTACCATTTCTTTAATTTGGCATATTTTGAAATGACCACTACATATAAGGCCATATAACCATTACAAGCATACACACTTTGGCATCACAAACCATTTATCAAAACTAAGAACATACATACCATTTGCTAGCCAACTCTCATGGCATAACATATATACATACCAAAGCTTAAATACATAAACATTCTAGCCTATACATGCCATACTTAAAAATATTTACACTTTCAAAAGTACCAAAATGAGTTCGATAGTATGGTAACAATCCTCGACTATCCTTGAGCCTTCAGTAGCTACGATAACTATAAAACAGACAAAAATCACACAGAATAAGCTACAAAGAGCTTAGTAAGCCAAATACAACTATCTTAGTTGTTAAAGCATATAAATTAAAAGTCAATAGTAAGAATTCACAACCATCTTGCAGAGTATTTCATTATTTCACAGAAACAGAGTCTTTCCTATTCAGAAAAACTAGTACGATACAAACATACCTGTATAATTTATACATTTCATATATTCATTTCCATATCTCGTACTATACCATCAGGTAGTTTAGAAACGAAATAGATATTCATAGACGGGTATAATGCCGACGTCCCAGATGTGGTCTTACATGTAATTCGGTATTGATGCATCTGTCTCAGACAGGGTCTTACACGAAATCTCAAATCGAGGCCTGTGTCCCAGACACGGTCTTACACGATATCTTAGATCAATGTCAACATTCTTTTAGAAACGTACAGAGCTTTTCAGATACTAGCACATTATCGGAGTTTACTCAAAATTTATTCATCAGGCTCTCAAGGCCGTCCAATACAGATTACAGTTTATATACGCAGAATTTAGTCAATTTAACACGCAATTGTAATTTGACTTACCTCGTACGGATTTTGGACAGAAACGAGTCGACTATTCAAGTATTTTGGACTTCCCTCGATCTAAGTCCGATTTTCTTTGTTGTTGATCTAATACAATTCAAATTCAACCATTCAATCATTTATTTCATTCAAAGTAATCCATGAACACATATTTAGGGCACCTTGCATTTTAGCCCTTACATTTTCACACTTTGATAATTTAGTCCATTTTTCACAAAATCACAAATATACAAAATTCACCAAGATTATAGCTTGGCTGAATATTCATAGCTTCCATACAAGCTCAAATAACATATTTAATTCACAATTTAGTCCCTCAAAACCTCATTTTCACCAATTAGCCCAAATAGCTCTATTCCATAAAAAATTCAAGAACAAAACATGATAATCTCACATATATCGTTCATAATCTATGTAAAAACATTACAAAGCTCATAAAATCATTAATGGAACATTTCAAAATCTTCAACAGAAATAAAAATTCAGACATGGGTTTTGAAGAACACGAAGCAACGATCACAGAAACGTAGAAATTATCAAAAACGGAATAAAGTACATACCTTAATCAACCAAATCAATGATCGAACCCTAGGATGGTTTTCTTCTTTCTATTTTCTTTGATTTTCGGCAAAAACAATGTGTTTATGGCCATTTTCATGTTTTGTTTTATGTATATTAACTTAATAACTCATTTACCATTTTACCCATGCATTATAAACCTTTAAAACATTAATAACAAAGCCATTAATGTCCACTCATATACTCAATGGTCAAATAACAACATAAGGACCTCTCCTTTAATAAGCCAAGTCAAATTCATACATTAAACATGTAGCATGCTAATTTCACCTTTAATGCGATGTAGTCCTTTTTATAAAATCGAGCACAGAAACAGACAAATTAAATCACAGGAACTTCGCAGATATAAATTCACATATAAAAAACACAGAAAATAATATTAAAATATTTTTTGGACTCAGATTGGTGGTCTCGAGACCACTATTCTGACTAGGTCTAAACCGGACTGTTATAGTAACCACAAAGTATACACAATATCAAAGGTCAAACAAGAGCATACTACAACACGTTCACAACCATATTCTAACCAAGTCACAATAACATATTCATGCTTCATTAAATCATAAAACTAGCATGAACTCCCACACACAACTACACTCAACTTATATGAAAATAGTTCATTTTACAATAACTCATTAGGACTAAACATTGTATACATGCTTTAATAACTCACAAGTCTAGCTTATATATTCACGTGCATTCACAAGTTAAATAAAAATGACCCAAACCATTATTTCATACACAATTTACTATGAGAACATACTAACATTTTCATGAAACTTAAATCGACTCATTTAGTATATTATTCATATGTTTTTGCATCCATCTCACATTGTATTTCACAGTATATAATATCACATTTAAACGATAATTTGGCACTTGAGGTTATGAAACATAAAAGTGGGATCTACCACCACACATTAAATACACAGATCTCTAACACACCAAATGACTCATAGAGCCGAGCATATCCCAAAAGTGTAGCACATAGCTAATGCTCTCCAACACACCAACATATCTCAGTGAATGAAGCTTAACTTACATTCCCTTAACTCTCTAAACTGTCCTGAGGCTTCAATGCCCAAATCACAAAACACAAGGGTGAGTATTCACAATCCTATGGCATGTTAACTATATCTAACGGTTTCAATATGTCACAGGGTCAAAATATCCGCAATTACACAATTTTAATTACTGATTTAATGCACATCATCTATGTTTATATTCATCAATTTATATCAAAAACTTGTACACAATGCATGCTTATTGAATTGACATTTAATTTCACTTTAAGTGCCACAATAATGCTTATTGAGCCATCACATATCTGACCACATATGTGTGCATTAAAATCAGTACATCATATATCACATACAAATATTCTCACATATTACTTGTCATAATAAAATCATATTCCAAAATTCAGCCTATATATACTTATCGAAATTCCACTCGCTTTCTCTATATATTTGCATTATTAGCATATCATTATCACTGTCATTTGGCATGTATATCATGCCCACAACACAACACAATTCACAATAGTCATCACACATCTCATATCACAATATCACAACATAATAATCAATTCACAATTATTCACATAATTACATAATTGTCAAAATAAAGTAAGGGAAATAGAAAGTTTACACTCGAAACTTATGATAAGGGTTTAGGATATACCTAATATCCCAATTAACACTATGAATCGTGTCTATAAGTAGTGATTCCAATCACTCACCGATCACGTTTTTGCCTAATTGTCAAAAGCTTAAACTAGGTTTTCCTTGCCTTTTGCCTTGCTCGTAGAAAGCTCCAACAGTTCTGATTTTTCATACATAATAACCAAACAATATACATTAATTAGCAGCCAAAGTCTCACCTACACCAACTAAAAATGCAAGCCTAAGCTATATTTCCCATAAAACTAAAATTTTAACTAACTTGAAACTCAAATATCTTAATCTTTACTCGTTCTTATTGCCTATAATTTATTCCAATCATCTAATTATACATCTAAGGACAATTTTCAACCTTTAAACTACTCAAAACTATGCAAATTCATGGATTCAAAATTTTATTATATAATGACAGTTTTCACAAGATTCATAAACATGGGGCTGAAGGGTTTCGGACTATGTTGATGATGATGCTGAAAGAGATGAGTTTTGGCTCGAAAGTATGATTTGAGTATTCGATGAATTGTTTTGTACTCCTGATGAATGTATTAAATGTGTTGTATCTTTGCTGAGAGACACCGCTTATCAATGGTGGAACATGTCGATATCTGTGGTTCTGAAAGAATGGGTTACCTAGGAATTCTTTTAGACGAAGTTCTGAAAGAAATATATAAGTCATCAATTCCTTGATCAAAAGCATAAAGAGTTTCTAGAGTTAAAACAAGGCTGAATGACTATCATTGAGTATGAAAGGGAATTTGTACGATTAAGCAAGTATGTTCAAGAGTATGTGTCTACTGAAGAAATAGTGTGCAAGCGGTTTGTTGATGGGCTAAATGAAAATATAAAACTTCTAGCTGAAATTCTAGAGTTGAAAGAATTTGTCGTTCTGGTTGAAAGGGCTTGTGTAGAGGATCTTAGCAAAGAAAAGAGAAAAGAAGATTCAGAGGCTAGAGACTCGAGAAAAAGATCAATGAGTAAGCCGTATCAATCTTCATCAAATAAATTTAGAGATTTGTATGCTTTCCCAAATGCTTCAAACAAATATTCGAACAGAGATCGTAGAAAATAACACTCAGGTTTTAAAGCTCAAGCTACATTAATAACGAGTGTTGGTAATGTGAAAGACAACCAACTCGAGTGTCAACAGTGTGGGAGGCGACATTATGGAGAATGTTGAATAAAAATAATAAAGCTTGTTACAAATGTAGTTCGCTAGATCACTGCATCCGAGATTGCCCTGAGCTAGATGAGAAAGATAAAGTTCAGAATGTGAGACCAAGTAACACGTCGAATAGAGGTAGACCACCTAAATTTGCCAGAAATGTAAGTGGTAGTAGAGGGGTGACAAAGGATTCAGTTGTAAGGTCTGAGGCCAGAGCAGCTGCTAGAGCCTACGCTATTCGCACTAGCGAAAAAGCGTCATCTCTAGATGTTATCACCAGTACTTTCACTCTCTATGATACTAATGTGATTGCATTGATAGATCCAGGATCAACTTATTCTTATATATGTATGAATTTAGTATCTAGTTAGACTTTTCCTACAGAGTCTACTGAATTTGTGATTAGAGTATCGAACCCCTTAGGCAAATGTGTTTCTGTTGACAAAGTCTGCAAGAATTGTCTGTTAATGAATCGATATTTCTATTTTTCATCTAATCTAATGTTGTTTCCATTCGATGAATTTGATGTGATTTTGGGTATGGATTGGCTAACGATGCATGATGCTATAGTGAATTGTAGATGAAAGACAATTGAACTAAAATGTCAAAATAATGAGACTATTAGAATTGAATCTAATGATCTGAATAGTTTGCCAATTGTGATCTCATTTATGTTAGCTCAAAAGTTTGTGAGAAAGGGGTGTGAAGCATATCTTGCTTATGTACTTGATACGAAAGTGACAGAAATAAAGATTAAAATAGTACCAGTTGTGTATGATTATCCAGATGTATTTCCCAAAGAGTTACCAGGTTTACCACCTATCAGAGAAGTTGAGTTTGGTATTGAATTAGTACCGGGAAGAACGCCGATATTGATAGCTCCGTACAGAATAGCTCCGACAGAGTTAAAGGAATTGAAAACTCAGTTGCAAGAGTTGACAGATAGAGGTTTTGCTAGACCGTGTTTCTCTCTCTGGGGTACATCGATATTATTTGTGAAAAAGAAAGATGGCACGATGAGAATGTATATAGACTATCGATAGCTCAACAAAGTGATGATTAAGAATAAATACCCTTTGCCACAAATAGATGATTTGTTTGATCAGTTAAAAGGGGCAAAAGTGTTTTCAAAAATTGATTTGAGATCAGGTTGTTACTAGTTGCGAGTTGAAGACTCAGACGTGCCAAAGACTGTATTTAGAACATGATACGGACACTACAAATTTCTTGTTATGCCTTTTAGACTAACAAATGCACCTGCTATTTTTATGGACTTGATGAACCGAATTTTCATGCCGTACTTAGACCGATTCGTAGTTATGTTTATTGGTGACATTTTAATTTACTCTCGAGATGAATCTGAGCATGATAAGCATTTGAGAATCGTGCCACAAAATTTAAGAGATAAACAGTTGTTTGTAAAGTTCAACAAATGTGAGTTTTGGCTACAAGAGGTTGGTTTTCTAGGACATATAGTTTCTACCGCGGGTATCGAAGTTGACCCGAGCAAAATTTTTGCGATTATAGATTGGAAGTCTTTGAGAAATGTATCCGAAGTTCGTAGTTTTCTGGGACTAGTCGGCTATTATAGACGATTTGTGAAAGGCTTTTCGATGAGCAACTCCAATGACACGATTGCTTCAAAAAGATGTTAAATTTGAGTGGTCAGAAAAATGTTAGCAGAGCTTCGAGCAGTTGAAAGCATTATTGATAGAGGCACCAGTGTTAGTTCAGCCTGAGTTGGGTAAAGAATTCATAATTTTTAGTGATGCATCGTTAAATGGCCTGGGTTGTGTTTTGATGCAAGAAGGCAAAGTTGTAGCTTATGCCTAGAGACAATTGAAGCCACACGAAAAGAATTATCCGACGTGCGATTTAGAGTTAGTTGTGATAGTGTTCGCATTGAAAATTTGGCATCATTACTTGTTTGGTGAGAAATGCCATATTTATACCGACCACAGAAGCTTGAAATATATGATGACTCAAAAAAGATTTGAATTTGAGACAACGGAGATGGTTAAAATTGTTAAAAGACTATGAATTAGTGATTGACTGTCATCTGGGGAAAGCGAACGTAGTTGCTGATGCTTTGAGTCAAAAGTCCTTATTTACTTTATGTGCTTTGAAAACACAATTAGCTTTGTTTGATGATGGTTCGATAGCAGCCGAGTATAAAGCGAGACCGTTATTTCTACAACAAATTTTTGAGATTCAGAAATTTGATAATGAACTGCAAGCAAAATGAGCTCAGTGTGAGTCGATTTTTGATTCAGAGTTTCAAATAGGGCCTAATGACTGTTTGATGTTTCGTGATAGAATATGTGTACCAAGAAATTCTGAGCTTATTCGGAAGATTCTAAATGAAGCACATAGTAGTTGTTTATCAGTTCATCCGGGAAGCACAAAAATGCATAACGATTTGAAATAGCTTTATTGGTAGCACAGCATGAAACGAGATATCTTAGAATTTGTTTCAAAATGTTTGATTTGTTAGCAAGTCAAAGCTGAGCATCAAGTGCCGTCAGTTTTATTACAGCCTATTATGATTCATGAGTGGAAGTGGGATAGAGTAACAATAGATTTCGTATTGGGTTTACCTTTATCTGCGAAAAAGAAAAATGTGATTTGGGTTGTTGTTGACAGATTTACGAAATCAGCTCATTTCATTCCGGTACGTACAGATTGCTCGCTTGATAAATTAGCTGAGTTGTATATTTCTAAAATTGTGAGATTACATGGTGTTCCCTTATCGATTGTTTCGGATAGAGATCCAAGATTTACTTCACGATTCTGGAAGAAATGGTAAGAAGCTTTGGGTTCAAAGCTGCATTTTAGCACTGCATTTCACTCGGAAATGGATGGTCAATCCAAACGAATTATGCAGATACTTGAGGATATGTTGCATTGTTGCATTCTTGAGTTTGAAGGTAGTTAGGAGAAATATCTATCGCAGATTGAATTCGCTTAGAATAATAGTTTTATATCGAGTATAAAGATGGCACCATACAAAGCTCTATACTGTTGTAAATGTTGAACATCGTTGTACTGGAGTGAGCTCAGTGAAAATATGATTCACGGGATTGATCTGATCAGAGAGACTGAAGAAAAAGTGAAAGTAATTCATGATAGTTTGAAAGCAGCTTCAGATCGATAGAAATCATACGCACACTTGAAACGGAAAGATATTGAGTTCCATATTGGGGATAAAGTGTTTTTAAAAGTGTCAGCCCGGAAAAGGATATTGTAGTTTGGTCGAAAAGGGAAATGAGTCCGCGATTCATTGGACCGTATGAGATTATTGAGCGAGTTAGGCTGGTGGCATATCGACTATCTTTACTGTCTGAGTTAGAGAAAATACATAATGTGTTTCATGTGCCAATGCTTCGACGATACTGATCCGACCCTTCACATGTTATTTCCCCAACTGAGGTTAAAATTCAGTCTGATATGTCATATGCTGAAGAATCGATTCGAATTTTAGCTCGTGAGATCAAAGGGTTAAGAAATAAGAGAATTACATTAGCAAAAGTATTATGGCATCGACACGGGGACCCGAGGGTGCTATATGAAAACAATACCCAAACCTATTTACTAGTAAGATTTTCGGGGATGAAAATCCCTAAGGGGGAAAGTTGTAACAGCCCGTTTTTATTCAAATCGAAACAGTGGTTTCAGGACCATAAATCTGAGGTCAAAATATTTATTTTATTATTTTAATAAGGTTTACAGTAGGATAGATTAATTACGTGAAAGTTTAGTAAAAAAGAAATTTTACTGTTTGAATGCTTAATTTGAGAAAAAGGACTAAATCACATAAAATGTAAAATACATGTTCTATTAGTTAAAGGTGTCAAATAGCTTTGGCTTTTAAATATGATAGCCTTAAATGGTAATTAAACCATTTAAAAGGTTAGTGGACAATTATGTCCATAGTTTATGTGAAATAATAACGTTTTATTAAAGGTTATTAAGGTAATTGTTAAATAAAAATAAGATAAATAAAATAAAAATCAATTTAAACTTCATGTTCATCTTCTTTAGCTGAAAGTAAAAGGAAGAATTTATAGCTTGAGATATTCAGCCAACTCTTGGCTTGATTAAGGTACGATTTTAGCTCAGTTTTTGATGATTTTTATGTTTTTGTAATCGTTGCAGCTCAATCTGGCTAGCCCGTACCTTTAATTTTAAAACTGTTAAAGATTTTGAGAGTTTTCATTGATGAGTTTATGTGTTTTTTGGTGTTTGAGGATGAAATATGAAAGCTTGATGATAGTTTTACATGTTTTCTTAAGTGATTTTTGGTGGAAATGCAAATTATGGGCTAAATTATGAAATGTGAAAATGTATGGTTCAAATGTGAAATAAAAGAAAGTTTTAGGCTACTAGGGACCTATGAATAATTTGGCTAAGCTTGGGTTATTAAAATTATGTGAATTTTGTGTATTTGTGAAATAAGGACTAAATTGATTAAATGCGAAAGGTTAGGGGCTAATGCGTAAATAGGCCTAAATGTAAGTCTTGGACTAAATTGAATGAATGGTTGATTAAATAAGTTGATTTTGAATATATTTAGATCAAGAAAAGAGGAATCCGAAATTAGATCGGGGGAAAGGCAAGATTATCGAGTAATTGACTCATTTCGCCGTTTTCATATTCGAGGTAAGTTCTTATGTGGTAATTTCATTATAAAAGTATGTTAAAAGCTTTTTTATTGCATAAACTGTGATTATGAGATTATGGATAATGTTGAAATTGTGAAAATGACTCTACGAATGCGTTCGATGATAGAAACAGAAAGTGTGAAATCCAGGTTCAACTTTAGGAAGAGATTTGGATACTAGTGTCATGTTATTAGATAATAAGTTGAGTTGGCTTTGGGCCATGCATATCGGATGATTTGGCTTCAGGCCATGGTAATTGTTCTTCAGATAAGTTACCTTGATTTGGCTACAGGCCATGGTATGGGTACTTATCGTATGAGACTATTGAGTATCCAATTTCTATTCTAAATTGTTCAACGGGTAAACGAATGATGTGGTTGAGAAAGAGCTTAATATGAGGCGATACATGTATGTACAGAACCTATTCGAGTATTAACTAGATAAAGTTCAATGAGATGGTATTTAAACATGTTTTAAGACATGAGAAAGGTTTGTAGTTAATGTGAAATTGGTTGATTTACATTTATTCGATGAATTAAGTTATTTACATACGAGCTTACTAAGCTATGAAGCTTGCTTCGTGTTATTTTTCTATGTTTTATAGTTAATCAAGGGTAGCTTGGATCCAGAACTCGTCAGGAACATCATCGCACTATTGGGCATCATTTGGTACTTTTGAGTTGTGTATTATGGTATATGGCATGTATAGGCTAGATGTGGTATTTTGGTTGTGATTATAGCCATGAGAGTTGGCTTCTAAATGATGTTAATGTTGATGTGTGTTTGACTAATAGAAAATGGCTTGTAAATGTATATGTTTTGGTTTATATATATAGCCATGAGTGATAGCTTATTTTGGCATGTTTAGTATGACTATGGTTAATTGAATTGTAGAGTTTAAGTCCTTGAGAAATGCTTTGATGAAGTATGATTTCATAAGTTGAGTTCATAAGTATTTGCTTAGGTAAATGGCATTGAATTTGAGTATTGAATTTAGTTGAAATAGATACTATATGAATTGGGCTTTTGGTTGATGATTTTGGCTGCCTAATTGAATGATGAAATGGTACAATTTTGATTGTTTAGATGAGCATGAATAAGGTTGGCAAATTGGCCTTACAAATGACCTATTTTTGTCCACAATGGCATAGACACGGGCGTGTGTCCCAGCCTGTGTGACACACGGTGATGTTACATGGCCGTGTGTCTCCTAGTGATGAAATTAAAATGAAGTCAGTATGCTCTACACGGTCTCACACACGAGTGTTTGACTTGGTCGTGTTGCATAAGTCATATACCCTATAGTTTTGACACGGCGTAGTATACAGCCTGGCACACGGGCTAGACACACGGGCGTGTGGTTGGTCGTGTGACCCAAGTCAGTATGTATGCCCTGTTTCCACACAGCCTAAGACATGGGTGTGTCTGGAGCCTTGTGTGACACAGGGTCTGTTTACATGAGCATGTGACCCCCGTATAGTTAAAATTTTCCTAAGTTTCCAAAATTTTTGTATGATATCGATTTAGTCCCGTACCACTTCTAAGGCATGTTTAAGGCCTCGTAGGCCCTCATAAGGGACAATGTGATTGTGTTGAATGATTTATGAGAATGAAAGCTTTATGGTTGATAAATGTATGCCATACGTTGTGAGTTGATCGAAAATACCTCGTAACCCTACTCCAGCGATGGATACGGGTTAGGTGTTATAGATAGTATGCCGTGCCAGTGTTTCATGATCTTAATTCGGGTATCAGGAGACTTGAAATTGAGGCACAACAATTTGAGCTAAAGCAAGTCATGATCCAGATGCTTCAGACAGTGGGCCAATTCAGTGGAATGCCTACTGAAGATCCTCATCTTCACTTAAGACTATTTATGGAGGTGAGCGATTCTTTCAAGTTAGCCGGAGTACCCAAAGATGCATTACGATTGAAGCTATTCCCATATTTGCTAAGGGACAGAGCTCGAGCTTGGTTGAACTTATTGCTACAAAAATCAATTTCCACATGGCAAGAGTTAGCAGAAAGATTTCTCATGAAGTATTTCTGGGCTAGCAAGAATGCTAAGTTGAGGAATGTGATCACTCCTTTCAAACAAATGGATGATGAGTCCTTGTATGAGGCATGGGAAAGGTACAAAGAGTTATTACGGAAGTGCCCTCATCATGGAATCCGACATTGCAACCAACTTGAGACGTTTTATAATGGTCTCGATGTACACATGAGGATGGTAGTGGACGCTTCTGCTAATGGTTCTCTCTTTTCTAAGTCTTATAATGAGGCATATGAAATCATCGAGAGGATTGCCAGCAACAATTATCGATGGCCAACCAGTCGAGCAGCGTCAGGAAAATGAGTCGCTGGAGTACATGAAGTGGACGGTCTCACTTCACTCGCATCTCAGGTCTCATCAATATCATCAATGCTTAAAAATTTTACCGCTAACGGGTTTAATAGTTTTGCAGCTCAGCCACTGAATCTAGTTGAAAATGTAGCCTGTGCCTATTGTGGGGAAGGACATTTGTTATAAGAATGTCCATCGAACCCAGAATACGTGTATTACATGGGTAACTAGAATTAAAATCGAGGTAGGTAAGGATTGCAATTAAATTTCTATAACCCATCGTCGCAAAACCACATGAATTTTTCTTGGAGTAACCAATGGGCTAGAACCAGTAGCACTTATGCCCAACCTAGACTGACCCAACCACTTGGTTTTCCCTAACAAGTTCAGAAACCAACCTAAGCTGAACCATTCAATAGCTTAGAGAATCTATTGAAGGCATACATGGCAAAAAATGACGCCACTCGAAGGAATTTGGAGAATCAAGTGGGCCAGCTTGCAACTGAACTCAGAAACTGACCTCAAGTTACTTTACTTAGTGATATGGAGAATTCGAGGAATCCAAGGAAGGAGCATTGTAAAGCATTGACATTGAGGAGCAGAAAGACATTAGATCCCGACACTGTCGAAGTTGAAAAGGAGCCAGTTGATGCTCAAGACTCAAAGGAAGTTCAGCCGAGTGTTGAAATTCAGGTTTCACCAGAACCAAAATCTATAAAATCCAACAAGGTAACTTCAGAACCATCTAATTCTGATTAACTAACAAATTTGTTAGACGCAGAATTGCCATAGAGGACAAAACAACCAGTTCCAGTAGAGAAGCCTCCACCACCCTACCCTCAAAGACTTTAGAAGCAGAAGCAGGAAATTCAATTCAAGAAGTTCTTAGACGTACTCGAGCAACTTCATATCAACAACCTGTTGGTTAAAACACATGAACAAATGCTGAACTACGTCAAATTCATGAAGGATATCCTATCAAAAAAATGAAGACTTGGAAAAATTGAGACGGTAGCCCTGATAAAGGAATGCAGTGCGTATCTTCAAGAGAAACTATGTAACAACCCAATTTCAGTGAAATCGGAACAGTGGTTTCAGGACCATAAATCTGAGTTGAAAATAAAATTTATTTTTATTTTATTACATGGTCTATAATATGTTAGAAATGTCATGTCAAAATTTTGATAATAAAATTTTATCGATTTAGTGTTTAATTACGGGATGGACTAAATCGCATAAAATGTAAAAGTTGAATTCTAGTAGCTAGAAGGATTAAATAGCTATGGAATTCAAAACTTGTGGTCCTTATATGGTACTTAGACCATTAAAGAAAATTATGTCGATATTTTGGTGACTCATCCATGGAATTTAGAAAAAGGGTAGGGACTAAATTGGAATTTGAAATAATTTAATAAATTAAAAGATAAAAAGAAAATATCATCTTATTTACTCATCTTCTTCCCCAAAAATACATGGAAACCCTAGGAGAGAGAAGGAACTTTCATGGCTCAATTGGGTAAGTTTCCTTGTCCCGTTTTTAGTAATTTTGATATTTTTGAAACCGGGATAACTTAATCTATCTACTTGGGGGATCAATTTGAAGAGTTATCAAAGTATGAAAATTAGGTCATGGATGTATATGCTAAAAATTAGAAATTTATTGTAGAAAATGAAAGGTTGTTGATAGATAACAACTTTTGCAATGTGATTTTTGATGAAAACATGATTTAGGGACTAAAATTTAAAGTTGTGAAAATTGATGAAAAATTTTGAAATTTATAGAAAATATGTTCTATAAATTCTATATTAAAATTTCGGTTAGGCTTGGAATAGAGAGTAAATTGCATAAATTTTATTTTCTGAGCCTATGGATGAAATTAGAATTTATGGAAAAGTTAGGGGCAAAATGGTAATTTTGCCTAGGACGTAAATTGAGTCCAAATGAATATGAAATGTGTGAAATTGATGATTAAAGTTATTTATATAGATCCGAACAACACAAATTTAAGGTTAGATCGAGAAAAAGAAAAGGTTTCAGATTAGTAGATTATTTACGCAAACAAGAGTCAAGGTAAGTTCGTGTAACTTAATCGAGCATGTAAATATGTTAACTTGATATACTTGGCCATAGATGACTTAAATATGTGGTTTGTAATCTAGCCATTGGAATGGCTAGGAATGGTTGTTTTTGATATACTTGTAATGTCATACTATGGTTGTTATATACATGTTAAGTAGTTGATCGAATTATGCCTAACATATGGAATATACCAAGGTAAGATTATAAACATGTATGCATGTAATGATATGCCATGTTAAATGATAGATTTTTCTTAATTTGGATGTTTGAAACGGTTGGTATTCGGATGTGAGTTTAAGTACAGGTCATTGGCGTGATTTTGGATGAGAAATGAAGGTAGAAATGGCTTTATTTTGTCCACACGGACGGACACACGGGCATGTGTCTAGACCATGTGTGACACACGGCCTAGTACATGGGCATGTGGTTTGGCCGTGTGTCCCCTACACCTTAAATTTGAGAAACAGAATACTCAGAATTAAGCACATGGGCAATGACACGGGCGTGTGTCTCAGCTGTGTGTACTACACGGCCCAGAACACGGGCGTGTGTCTTGGCCGTGTGAAACATGCACATAATTATGAAGAATTTAATTAACCACACGGCCTAGCGCACGGGTGTGTGGCGTGACCGTGTGCACAAGTCAGAGAGTACAGGGGGTCGAACGTGGCCCACAACATGGGTGCGTCCCAGGGTCACACGGGTGTGTCCCTTGGACCACACGGGCGTGTGAGCCCTGTAACTTAGAAAATTTTTGAAATGTCGCAAAAAGTTCTTAGCGTTTCTGATGAAGTCCCGACTTGATTTTAATGCTCGTATTGGGCCTCAGGGGTCCATTTAAGGGAAAATATGAATAATCTCGGTTAATGAATGGCTATTTACGTGAACTATCTAAAAAATGTTCTAAAAGTGTTGGTAATGCTCCGTAATCCTGTTTTAGGGACGAATACGGGTTAAGGGGTGTTACATTTAGTGGTATCAAAGCTACGGTTTAGCCGATCCTCGGATTTAACGTAGCAAACACGAGTTTAGTTGTACATGTTATTGAATAATCTGCAATAGTATGATGTCTCCTGATCATTTTAAATGTGTTTTTCATATAGTAATGTCATCCAACCAAGCTAGAGTTGAATCCGAGTTGCTTCAGCTTTAGTTCAAAGAGTTGCATTTGTATGTGGTAGTGAAAGACCCGTATCTGAAGGTTGAAGTGAGGAAGCAAAATAGGCCTTCTTTTAATTGATGAATGAATGGTTTACTGAGTATTTAAGAATAAACCCCGCCATACAACGACTTCCCCCACCTATTCTTCAACCAGTTCCTAAGATGCCACAAGGTGCTGAGCCTGTTAGAACTAGTAAGCCTTCAGTAGATAAAATCCGTAAGCATGAGGCAGAAGAATTTAGAGCTACCGTAGATGATGATCCAGAAAGGGCCAAATTTTGGTTGGAAAATACCATCCGGGTTTTTTATGAATTATCTTGTACACCTACTGAATGTCTGAAATGTGCAGTATGTCTACTGAAAGATACAGCTTATCATTGATGGAATACCATAACTTCAATTGTACCAAGAGAGAACATTACACGGGAATTCTTCCAGGCTGAATTCAGAAAGAAATATGTTAGTCAGAAATTTATGGATCAGAAAAAGAAAGAATTTTTAGAACTCAAGCAGGGAGACATGACTGTATCTGAGTATGAACGAGAATTTTTCGGTTGAACAAATATGCTAGAGAATGGGTTCTAACCGAGACTGAGATGTGTAAATTCTTTGAAGACGGTTTAAATGAAGATATCAAGTTATTGACTAGAATTCACGAAAAAAGGGAATTTGCAGTGTTAGCCGATCGAGCACACAAAGCAGAGGAGTTGAGTAAAGAAAAGAAACAAGCTAAAAGAGAGGCTCGGGTTTCTGGAAAAAGAATTATGAGTAAGTCACAATCATCAGCTTCTAGGAAAATAAAGAAGTATGATGATCTTGTTACTACCTTTACGGGGTATTCTAGAAAAGAGCGAGGCTCTCAACGCTCTAACCCAAGGTCTTCATCGCCATCTGTAACCAGTGTGGGTAGTGTTAGTAATCCCAAACCAAACTGTAAGCATTGCAACAAATTTTATTTTGGAGAATGCTGTTTGAGAAGTGGAGCTTGTTACCGATGTGGTTCATTTGACCATTTCCTCAAAGATTGTCCAAAAAGAGTTGCAAAATAAATAGAACCAGTTTCAAAGCCGAGTAGTCATATTTCAAGGGGGGACCACCCCGTCACCCCGACAATGTTAGTGGTAGTCGAGGTACTACCAGGGATATATCAGTTAAATCTAAAGCACGAGGACCTGTAAGAAAAATATGCTATTTGTGCTAGAGAAGATGCTTCTGCACTAGAAATCATTACTGGTACATTTTCTCTACTTGATACTAATATTACTGCTTTGATTTATCCTGGTTCCACACATTCATACATATGCACAAACTTAGTGTCTGTTAAAAATTTACCTGTTGAATTCACTAAATTTGTGGTTAAAGTTTCAAACCCCCTGGGCAAGTGTGTTATGGTGGATAAAGTCTACAAAAACTGTCCGTTGATGGTAAAAGGTTATTGCTTTTCGGTTGACTTGATGTTATTGTCATTTGATAAAATTAATGTGATTTTGGGAATGGATTGGTTAACCCAATATGATGCAGTGGTTAATTGTAAATAGAAACATATTGTATTGAAATTTCAAAATAGTGAATTACTTCATGCTGAATTTGATAAACTGGATGGATTACCTAATGTGATTTCAGCAATATCAGCACAGAAATATGTCAGAATGGGTTATGATGCTTATCTCACATATGTGTTGGATACTAAAGTATTTAAGTCAAAGATTCGGTTAGTGCTGGTTGTATGTGAATTTCTGGATGTATTCCCAGAAGAATTACTTGGTTTACCCTCGAATAGATCAGTAGAATTCTCTATAGGTCTTGTTTTGAGTATAACACCGATATCCATAGCACCTTACAGAATGGCTCCTACTGGATTGAAAGAGCTGAAAGCACAGTTGCAAGAATTGATTGAAAGAGGTTTTGCTAAACCTAGTTTCTTTTCTTGGGGTGCTCCGGTTCTGTTTGTAAAGAAGAAAGATGGATCGTTAAGGCTGTGCATTGATTACAGACAGCTGAACAAAGTTACAATAAAGAACAATTATCCATTGCCTCGTATTAATGACTTGTTTGACCAGTTAAAATGTGCCACAATATTTTCAAAGATTGATCTCCGTTCTGTTTACTATAAGCTACGGGTAAAAGATTTAGATGTGCTAAAGACAGCTTTTAGAACCAGGTATGGACATTATGAGTTTCTTGTGATGCCATTCGATTTGACAAATGCACCTACAGTGTTTATGGATCTGTTAAACAGAATTTTCAGCCCATATTTTGATAGGTTTGTGGTGGTATTTATAGATGATATTTTAGTTTACTCCCGAGATGAAAATGAACATGCAGAGCATTTGAGTATAGTGTTGCAAACTTTGCGAGAGAAACAATTGTATGCCAAATTTAGTAAATGTGAGTTTGGCTGCAGGAAGTTAATTTTCTTGGGCATATAGTATCTACTGAAAGTGTCAGGGTGGACCCGAATAAAATTTTAGCCATTGTTAACTGGAAGCCACCGAAGAATGTGTCTAAAGTCTGAAGTTTTCTGGGAGTAGTTGGTTATTATCAGAGGTTTGTAAAAATATTTCCAATGATAGCTTCTCCAATGACCCGTCTATTGTAAAAAGATGTGAAATTTGAGTGGACTGATAAATGCCAGCAGAGTTTTTACAGATTAAAAGCTTTATTGACAGAAGGTCTAGTGTTAGTTCAGCTAGAATCGGGTAAGGAAATTATAGTTTATAGTGATGCATCATTGAATGGTTTAGGCTATGTTTTGATGCAAGAAGGTAAAGTAGTAGCCTATGCTTTAAGACAGCTAAAACCACATAAAAGAAACTACCCGACACATGATCTTGAATTGGCAGCCATAGTGTTTGCATTGAAAATATGGCGACATTATTTGTTTGGTGAAAAATGTCATATATTCACTGATCATAAAAGTTTGAAATATTTGATGTCACAGAAAGATTTGAATTTGAGACAGCGCAGATGGCTTGAATTACTGAAAGATTATGATCTTGTTATTGACTACCATCCTGGAAAAGCCAATGTAGTTGCAGATGCTCTAAGCAGAAAGTCCTTATATACTTTGCGAGCAATAATACCTGATTGTCATTATCTGATGATGGTTCAATTATAGCTAAGTTAAAAGCTAAACTAATGTTTTGCAGCAGATATCTGAAGCTCAAAAAAACAATAGTAAGTTGCAAGCAAAATAGATACAAATTGAATCGACTCCTGACTTAGAATTTCAGACCGGGATTGATGGTTATTTGTTATTCAGAGACAAAGTATGTGTGGCGAAAAGTTCAAAGCTAGTATAGAAGATTTTGAATGAAGCTCATAATGGTAACATGTCTATTCATCCTGATAGTAATAAAATGTATAATGATCTGAAAAAGATGTACTGGTGGCTAAGAATGAAATGAGAGATTTCTGAGATTATGTCTAAATGTTTGATATGTCAGCAAGTAAAAGCTAAACATCAGTTGCCTTCTGGACTATTACAGCCAGTTACGATACCAAAATGGAAATGGGAAAGAAATACCATGGACTTCGTATCAGGATTACCCTTGTCTCTAAAGAAGAAAGATGCTATTTGGGTAATTGTTGATCGGTTGAAAAAGTCTATACACTTTATTTTGGTACGTATGAATTATTCGTTGGACAGATTGGCTGAATTATATGTCTCTAAGATTGTCAGATTGCATGGAGTGCCTATCTCTATTATTTCAGATAGAGACCCTTGGTTTACCACTTGATTTTGGAGCAAATTGCAAGAAGCTCTGGGTACTTAGTTACACTTTAGCACTGCATTTCATCCACAGACAGATGGTCAATCTGAATGTGTTATACAGATTTTGGAAGATATGCTTCGGTGTTGTATGCTTGAGTTTGAAGGTAACTAGGAAAAGTATTTACCTTTAGTTGAAGTTTCTTACAATAAAAGTTATCAGTCTAGCATCAAAATGGCACTGTACGAAGCTTTGTATGGTCGCAAATGTAGAACTCCATTGTATTGGACAGAACCCAGTGAGAAAAAGTTACATGAAGTTGACTTAGTCCGTGAAACAGAGGAAAAAGTGAAAGTAATTCGGGACAGTTTGAAAGCAGCCTCTGATCGTCAAAAGTCCTACGCTGATCTGAAATGAAAAGAAATAGAACATCAAGTCAGTGATAAAGTATTCTTGAAAGTATCATCTTGGAAGAAAGTTCTCTGGTTTGGTCACAAAGGAAAACTGAGTCCACGGTTCATTGGACCATACGAGATTACAGAAAGAATTGGACTGGTTGCATATCAGTTAGCTTTACCACTAGAACTTGATCAGATTCATAATGTTTTTCATGTGTCTATGCTACGGTGGTATCGATCTGATCCTTCACATATTATCTCTCCGATAGAGGAAGAGATTGAGCCTAATATGACATATAGTGAAGAACCGATCAAAATCATAGCCTGGGAAGCAAAAGAGTTAAGAAATAAAAAAGGTAGCATTAGTAAAAGTTCTTTGGCAATGACACGGTATAGAAGAGGCTACCTGAGAACTAGAGGATTCTATGAGGAAACAATACCCGAATCTTTTTATGGGTAAGATTTTCGAGGACGAAAATCTTTAAGGGGGGAGAGTTGTAACAATCTAATTTCAGTGCAATCGGAATAGTAGTTTCGGAACCACAAATACGAGTCAAAAATAAAATTTATTTTTATTTTATTACATGGTCCATAATATGTTAGAAATGTCATGTGAAAATTCTGATAATAAAATTTTATTGATTTAGTGCTTAATTACGGGATGGACTAAATCGCATAAAAAGCAAAAGTTGAATTCTAGTAGCTAGAAGGATTAAATATCTACAAAATTAAAAACTTGAGGTCCTTATATTGTAATTAGACCATTAAAGAAAAGTACGTGGATATTTTGGTGGCTTATCCATGGAATTTAGAAAAAGGGCAATGACTAAATTGGAATTTGAAATAATTTAATTAATGAAAAGATGAAAAAGAAAATATCATCTTATTTACTCATCTTCTTCCCCAAAAATACAAGGAAACCGTAGGCGAGAGAGAAGAAAATTTCCTGGCTTAATTGGGTAAGTTTCCTTGTCCCGTTTTTAGTAATTTTGATATTTTTGAAACCAGTATAGCTTAATCTATCTACTTGGGGGATCAATTTGAAGAGTTATCAAAGTATGAAAATTAGGTCATGGATGTCTATGCTAAAAATTAGAAATTTATGGTAGAAAATGGAAGGTTGTTGATAGATAAGCAACTTTTACAAGGTGATTTTTGATGAAAACATGATTTAGGGACTAAACTGTAAAGTTGTGAAAATTGATGAAAATTTTTTAAATTTATAGAAAATATATGCTGTAAATCATATATTGAAATTTTAGTTAGGCTTGGAATAGGAAATTGATGTAAATTGATGTAAATTGAGTCCAAATGAATATGAAATTTGTGAAATTGATGATTAAAGTTATTTATACATATCCGGACAACCCAAATGTGAGGTTAGATCGAGAAAAAGAAAAGGTTTTGGATTAGTAGATTATTTACGTGAACAAGTGTCGAGGTAAATTCATGTAACTTAATCGAGCATGTAAATATGTTAACTTGAATGTTATGATTGTATGCAATATGATTTATATTTATGTGACTATTATAAATGTGTGAAATGATTACATGTTTGGAAATATTGGAAAAAGGGTAAAGTCTCGTTTGAATATTGAATTTCGATGGATAAATGTGATTGCTTTATAAAATGAGGTCCTGCATTGGTTGTTTTCAGGATTTAGCTCGGATGAGTAATCTCATTGATCTCATTATAGAAAGGATTTAGCCTGGATGGGTAATCTTAATATAATCCCTCTCGAGCATATGTTACAATTAGGGTTTAGCCTGGCTGGTAATTCTAATTGAGCTCTTCTGAGCATATGTTACATAAAGGATTTAACCTAGACTGGTAATCCTGTAATACGATATTTGGCTCGAGAGTGTGTTCTTTGATTAAATGCCCTAATGGGTACTCTTGAATAAGAATTGATGGGTTATTGAATTGTACACCTTGAGTGTACTACTTGAGTATCCATCGGAATTTCAATGATTCAACGGGCAAAACTCTTGGCATGATGAGAGAATTATGAGATGAAATGATAATGTCATGAAATAATATTGCATGATGAGCTCATTTATGTTTACTTGATGTATATGAAAATTTTGTAACTAACATGTTTGATTGAATGCATGTGGTTAGGCAATTTTTCCAAATGGATGAAAAACATGATATTGTATGTGTAACACCTCAAACCCGGCCTAGACGTTATGGCCGTATCTGTGATGTCACATTGGAGTGAGTTTTAAAAAATATAGCTCTATTAGAAAAGTCCATTTGTGTTAAAAACCTTGTTTGTGATCTTTATAAAAAAGCTAACTTGTTTTATTCATTTGCTAAATTACAGGTTTGTTTAGCAAAGCATGTCTCACACTATATCGTTACTACACTTTAAAACATTGTTGTTGCGGAAGCTTTTATATCAATTTATGTAGCATGGTAGTTGAAAATCATTTACCATTTGAAAACCTGAATCCTAATGCTAACAGATATAAGTCAATTTAAATAAATCCCCAAATAAGAATAAAAACTTAAAACGACCTTATTACATAAAATTTACCCTAAATGAAACTACTTTTACTAAAATCAAAATGAAAATGTAAACGGTGGTGTGGCCATCTCTGAGTCCCTCGCAGTACCATCCTGCCTAAGGATTACCTGCACAGATAGGTAGAAAAGGTGAGTTTATGAAACTTAGTTTTTCAATTAAATCAAATAGTAGTTTTAGAGAACTTACAAGATCGACGCCGGAGACTCGGTAGACCACACATTCAAAAACAACACCTCAAAATATTTTTCCACCATTTAAAACAATGCTTTTGAAATTTATGTTTTCAGAAAAGAACCCAAATCCACAGCCGAGTTTTGTAACCTGGCTCTGATACCACTCTAAAAATAAACCACTTAAACCAAGTGAATCACTTACCAAAATGCAGAACTACGAGTGGAGGGAAGAAATCGATTCACAGTTTCCCCCAAAAGAACGCCACCACAAAAAGGTAGCACAAGCGTAAACACTTCCCTAACAACCGCTGACCAGAAAAGAAAGTGTTAAAAAGAGGACTATAGATTGGGCAGAAAGGGAAAGGGGTGAATAAAAAAAATTAAGATAGCAACACTTACCACCAAGATCAGTCGAGAAAACACAAGAAGGAGTCGGCACACAAAGGGTAAGTGCAAGAACAATATTCGGTCAAAGGGTAAATTGTATTTGAGAGGCGAAGGAAGAAGAGAAAGAAATATTCGATTACCCCAGGCTAAACCGAAATGATTTGGAAGATATGGAAGTACTAGATGTTCGACCAAACTTGAGAAGAGATGTGAGGGAGAGGAAAGAAAAATCAAGCTACAAGAGTCAAAAGGTACACAACTCGTCTTCTGTAACAAGTGAAAGAAATCACAATTGAAAAAAAAATTGAAAAAGATGGAAAAAGAGATGAAGGTAGTAAAAGAACAATAGCTATCAAAATGGGAATCCAAAAAGCACTCAGTTTCGGCACCCCCTAGCTATGACCTAATTAGCATCAAGGGGACTCCCACATTCGGCCAACTACTACCACCCTCTCTTAACCTCCCTTAATTTTCTCCTTGAATCCCTCCCCACATCACTCCCACCAAACACAATCCCAATTCCTTCCAAATCTCCTAACTTTTCTGCCCCCAACACTCCTAAAATCTCTCCATCCTTTCCATTACTCAGACTTTTACTGAAACACAACCTCTTGCCATCCAACTCAGCAAAAATATTAATCCCTTTGTGCATGCAAGTACTCGAACTCAAGTCTCCTTGTAGAAGTAATCACGCCCCTAACCCCTTGACCAGTAAGCTTTTTATGACACATCCGTACCACATTTACTTAAGAAGCTCATCAACGGAGACAAGGTTTACTCAAGCCAAAATCAAAATTTTGCACAAGCCAAGGCTTGAACTCAGGATGTCTCCCACACTCCTCAGGACACCCAACCACTGAAGCAAGCATGTATTTATGCAACACAATATACAAAAATAAAGGCCTAAATTTTTGGGGCGTTACAGTATGCTTAAATTTAATAAATGGGATTTGTAAGTTTAGTTTCTGTTATATGAACTTACTTTTTATTTTCCCCTATTTTATAGTGCTCAGAAGCTCGCAAAGGTTGGAGGTCATTGGAGCATCATCACACTATCCACTAGCTTGTTTTGGGTATAAATAGTAAAATCATTTTGGTATAATGGCATGTATAAGGTAACTTGGCCATAGATGGCTTAAATATGTGGTTTGTAATCTAGCCATTGGAATGGCTAGTAATGGTTGTTTTTGATATACTTGTAATGTCATACTACGGTAGCTATATACATGTTACGTAGTTGATCAAATTATGCCTAACATATGTAATATACCAAGGTAAGATTATAAACATGTATGCATGTAATGATATGCCATGTTGAATGATAGAGTTTGCTTAATTTGACTGCTTGAAATGGTTGGTATTTGGATGTGATTTTAAGTGCATGTCATTGGTGTGATTTTGGGTGAGAAATGATGCTAGAAATGACTTTATTTTATCTGCACAGACGGACAAATGGGCGTGTGTCTAGACTGTGTGTGACACATGGCCTAGCACATTGTCGTGTGGTTAGGTCGTGTGTCCCCTGCACCTTAAATTTGAGAAATAGAATGCTCAGAATTGAGCACACAGGCAGAGACATCGGCGTGTGTCTCAGCCGTGTATGCTACATGGCCCAGAACATAGGCGTGTGTCTTGGCCGTTTGAAACCTGCACCTAATTGCAAAGAATTTAATTAACCACACGGCCTAGCACACAGGCGTGTGGCATGGTCGTGTGCACAAGTCAAAGAGTTACACGGGGTTGAACGTGGCCTGCAGGACGTACATGTTGTAGGGTCACACAGGAGTGTCCCTTGGACCACACGGGCGTGTGAGCCTTGTAACATAGAAAATCTTTAAAATGTTGCGAAAAATTCTTAGATTTCCGATTAAGTCCCAACTTGATTTTAATGCTTGTAGTGGGCCTCGAGGGTCCATTTAAGGGGAAATATGAATAATCTTGGTTAATGAATGGTAATTTACGTGAATTATCTGAAAAATGTTCTGAAAGTTCCTGTAATGCTCCATAACCCTGTTCCAGCAACGGATACAGGTTAAGGGGTGTTACAAACTACCCCCAAAGTTGAAGGATCCTGGATGTTTTACCATACCTTGCAACATTGGAGCAACATATTGTGGTAAGGCACTATGTGACTTGGGTACGAGTATCAACTTGATGCCCATATCAATATTTAGGAAGTTGGGGATTGGTGAAGCTAGACCTACTATGATTACACTTCAATTAGCAAATCGTTCCTTAGCACATTCAGAAGGAAAAATCGAGGACGTATCAATCATCTTAGGAAGGCCTTTCCTAGAAACCTGAAGAACCCTCATTGATATGCAAAGGGCTAGTTCACTATGCATGTGTAGGATGATTATGTAACATTTAATGTTCTTAAGTCCATGCGATTTCTTCACACAATTGATGATTTTTCTGCAGTGTCTGATTTAGAGGATTTAATAGTGGAAAAGGAACTCAACTATGTTGAGGACCCATTGGTACAAATTTTGACATCATATCCTCCGAATGATAAAGAAGAGGATGAATACTTAGCTTTTCTAGAAGCTAATCAAAGGGGATTTAATCTACAATCCCGTTTTGAATCTTTGGAGTTAGAAAATGGGGATTATGCCCAACCAAAAGCGTCAATCGAGGAGGCACCTAAATTAGAACTCAGGGTACTTCCTTCACATTTAAAATATGTTTATTTAGGTAACGCTTCTACTCTGCCTGTGATTGTTTCAGCAGAATTAAATATTAAGCAAAAAGAGAAACTCATCCTAGTATTGAAACAATTCAAGAAGGCTATCGGATGGACCATAGCTGATATTCGGGGTATTAGTCCATCTGTATGCATGCAGAAGATTATCCTGGAAGATGGTGAAAAAGGGACAATTGGTGGACAACAAAGACTGAACCCATCACGAAGGACGTGGTGAAAAAGGAAATCATCAAGTGGTTAGATACGGGTATAATTTACCCTATCTCAAATAGTTCATGGGTAAGTTTGGTCCAATGCGTACTAAAGAAAGAGGGTATTAAGGTCCTTGAAAATGAAAATAACGAGTTGATACCAACTAGAACGGTTACCGGATGGAGAATTTGCATGGATCACCGGAAGCTGAACAAGGCGACTAGGAAAGATCACTTTCCTTTGTTGTTTTTGGACTAGATGCTGGATAGACTCGCGAGGCGAGACTATTACTATTTTCTTGATGTATACTCGGGGTATAACTAGATTACAGTAGCATCGAAAGATCAACACAAGACAACATTCACCTACCATACGGTACATTTGCATTTAGACGCATGCCATTTGGTTCATGCAATGACCTGCTACATTTCGAAGATGTATGATGTCTATTTTTACTGATATGGTTGAGAATTACTTGGAAGTCTTTATGGAAGATTTTTCAGTATTTGGAGATACATATGATGATTGCCTAGCCAATCTAGCCAAGGTACTAAGGCGATGCGAAGAAACAAACCTTGTACTCAACTGGGAAAAGTGTCATTTCATGGTACGAGAAGGTATTATTCTGGGCATCGGATAACGAGACATGGAATCGAGGTAGATAAAGCAAAGGTAGACGTTATTAAGAAACTCCCACCTCCAACATCTGTAAAGGGTACTAGGAGCTTTTTGGGCCACGCCAGTTTCTATCAAAGATTTATCGCACTTCTCCAAAATTGCTAAACCCTTATGCAAATTATTGGAGAAGGACACAATGTTCAACTTTGATGAGAAGTGTTTAAGAGCTTCCAATGATTTGAAGAGTCGGTTAGTTTCGGCACCCATAATTGTCACACTAGACTGGGATTTGCCATTTGAATTGATGTGTGACGCAAGTGAATTCACGATAGGAGTTATCATGGGCCAGAAAAGGAACAAAGTTTTTCATCCCATCTACTACGCAAGTCGGACTTTAACAGGAGCTCAGCTAAATTACATGGTAACTGAGAAAGAATTACTTGCTATTGTGTTTGCTTTTGACAAGTTTTGATCCTATCTTGTAGTTACCAAAGTGACTATTTATACGGACAACTCGGTAATTAAGTATTTACTTGCCAAGGAAGATGCTAAGCCGAGACTAATTCGATGGGTACTTCTACTTCAAGAGTTCGATTTAGAAATTCAAGATCGAAAGGGAGTAGAAAACCAAGTAGCAGACCACTTGTCAAGATTGGAGCCGCAAGAAGGGAATTCTCCTCTTATACTAATTCAGGAGACACTTCCAGATGAACACATACTGAAGGTGAATCATGTCCATAATATTCCTTGGTTTGCTAATATTACTAACTATTTAGCTTGTGGTTTGATGCCGATTGATAAAATGTATCATCAAAAGAAAAAGTTTCTTCACGATGTGAAGTACTATTTCTGAAAAGAGCCATATTTGTTTAAAAAGTTTGCAGATCAAATTATCAGGAGATGCATGGAAGAAGATGAAGTACATAAGATTCTCTATCATTGCCACTCGGCTCCAAGTGGGGGACACTTCGAAGGCACACGTACTACGGCCAAGGTATTGCAAGCCGAATTCTGTTGGAAATGTCAAAGATGCATATGCTTACATAAAGAGTTGTGATCGATGTGAAAAGGGTGGAAATGTCACTAACAGAAATGAGATCCCTTGAACAAACATCATTGAGGTAGAATTATTTGATGTGTAACAGCCCGATTTAGGGCCTAGTTAGAACAGTGGTCTTGGGACCACAAATTTGAAGTTAAAAAGAATATTTTATTATTATTTGAAAGTCATAGCATGTTTAATAGAGTGCATAAAAATTTTGGTAAGTTAATTTTGATGTTTGTGAGCCCAATTGCGAAAAAGGACTAAATCACATAAAGTGCAAAAGTCATAAATTGACAGCTAAAAGTGTTAATTTGTTAGAGATCAAAATTGGGGTCTTTAAAGGGCAATTAGCCCCCTTTTAAAAGTGCTTGGTTGGCCATAGAGTCAAAGAAGGGACAAAATTTCCATAGTTGGTTTAAGGACCAGAAATGGTCCCGAATAGTTCCCAACGGTCAATTTGGGGCTCGTAGGCCCATAATAAGAAGTTTAAGGTAGAAATTGAAAAATTTTTATTTTGGACCAAGTCTTGGTGACTCGAGATTGTTTGTATGCATGAGATCAAGTTAGGTAATGCCTTATACTCCGCCCCGACGTGGGTTACGGGTATGCGGTGTTACACGATGTTTGGGGTATTGACTTTTTTTGTAGTACCCCTCACCCATATTCAACACCGAAATAGGGTTACGAAACATTACCAGACATATTAAACAAATAAACAATACATTTCACATACATTTTCAAATTTAATGCAATTATCATTCGACATCATTTACATTGTCCCTAATATGAGTCTACGAGGCCCGAAACATGCATTCGGGGTGATTTGGGCTTAAATCGATATCTCAAGAATTTTTTTTACAAAACTTAGAAAATTTTCTAAACTACAGGGGACACACACCCATGTGGCTTGGCCGTGTGAGACTCCTGTGTCAAAGGCTGTGTGGACATTCGAAATGGGATCACATGGCCGTGTCCCAACCTATGTCTGACCCCGTGTAACTCTTTGACTTGGGTCACACGGCCAACCACACGCTCGTGTGACCAGCCTGTGTGCCCTTCGAAATGGCTACACACGCCCGTCTGACAGGTATTATGCTAGGCCGTGCCAAACTTGTAAGGTATATTGACTTATGCCACATGGGCAAGTCTCATGCCCGTGTGCTGGGCCGTGTGGAGCATACTGACTTGATATTTAATTCAACAAACTAGGGGACAAATGGCCGTGTAACCTGAGCGTGTGTCACACACGCCCGTGTGGACAAAAATAGGATATTTACCAAGCCATTTTGCCACCCAAATTTGCATATACCTACACCAAACCAAATGGCACCAAAACATTGCATAAATAGGCATTCATACAATCTCAAATAAGCTTAATTCATGCTAATTCTATACCATTATCCACGATACACACAAATATATAAATAGGCTATTCTATTCATACCAAATTCTACATTTTCACACCACCTAAATGGTTGCTTTCCATTATGCATCAATTTACCTATAATCACAAGCAAACCAATCTCAAATACCAACCATTCGCCACAAGCATTTACATATCCATCATTAAGTACATAACAAGAGACATTTGCACATATATTCACAACCAAATCAACCAAAATAGGCCAACTCTCATGGCTAAATACAAAATTTAAACACTTAAAATTTACAAGTCATTTCAAATGACTATTTTATTACCAAACTATATATCAAATGACCATAATCCTATACATGCCATATACCCAAAATACTTAAGTTCAAAAGTACGAAAGTGATAATTGGATAGTGTGATGAGTTCTTCGACGATTTTCGAGTCCAAACTAGCTTTGATTTCACTAAATAAAAAACACGAAAAATAAATAGAGTAAGCTATAAAGCTTAGTAAGCTCGTATGAAAATAACTCAACTTACCAAAGATACACAATTCAAAGTATTGATCATATGAATATACAACTCATATAAATGCACAACCTATCACATATTCAATCACAAGGTTAGATATGAACTACATAAGTTTCTTCGATTCGAAGCTTATATGATCCATGTACATACTTGTACCATCTCGTATCAATCTCAAACTCATCCGTATCTTTCATATACCTATTGAACCATTCAGAATACTATTGGATACCCGGGAAACTCACACCCTAAGTGCCACATATATAGCCGAAGCTATCTCAATCTCATATCACATATAATGCTTACTCTTGAGCTATCAACGGGTCTGCTCACACAAGCTGACGGTCATGACAAAGCTACACAGTGCTGCTCACACAAGTTGATGAGTATCCGCAACACATGTTGGATAACTCAGTCACCGGTAGAACGTACGGACCAGCACCCAAATTACATAATCCCTAATGACTTGCCATTCGTATCATAATCTATTCCTAAGGTTCAACTGGGATTTCATATTAGTCGGATCGTCATCGAATATGTTCGTAAGGTTGTATTCACAATTTATGCAATACCAAAGCATTTAAAAGATAAATATAATAATGTTTATTACATACGAACTTACCTCGAATGCAAAAACGACGAAAGGAGTCGATTAGTCCAAAACCTTGTTCTTTCCCCGATCTAAATCCATATTTCACTTTTCTTGATCTAAATGTAATCAAAATTAACTTCTTTAATTATCACTCTATTCAATTTAGTCCAAAATACACATTAAGGCAACTTTACACTTTGCCCCTAATATTTTAACATTTTTACAATTTAGTCCTTATCTCATAAAAACACAAATTCATGAAATTCAACCTAAACCCATACTATCCAAATTTCAATTAGGTCCCTAGCAGCCCACATTTTTCATTTATTTCACAAATTAACCATGAATTTTACATATTTCATAATTTAATCCCTATTTGGACATTTTACTAAAAATCACTTAACAAATGTTGTTTATCTATCAACAAGCATGCATTTTCTATCTTCAAACATCAAAATACACCAACATTCATCAATGGAAAAATCCTAAACCTTTAACAGTTTTACCAAATAGTCACTGGGGTAGCTAGATTAAGCTGCAACGATATCAAAAACATAGAAATCATTAAAAATGGGACAAAAATCACTCACCAATTGCATACACAAGCTTGGCCGAACCCTAGCTTCAAAAATTGCTATTCTTTCTTTTTGAATTTGGTTGTAGAAGAAATAAAATGATGGTAAGTTTGTTTTACTTATTTTTAATTACCATTAATTACCAATTTACTTAATTAACCTTTAAAATTATTAAAATTTTCACTTATACCAAGCCATGTACATCCACTAACAACATAAATGGTCTAATTATCATTCAAGGACCTTCACTTTATTACTCCATAGCTACTAGACACCTTTAGCTAATAGAACACAAGTTTTACACTTTACGCGATTTAGTCCATTTTATCAAATTAAACAATCAAACTATAAAACTTCTTAATGAAATTTTCACACAATCATTTTATCATACTGTAAACCTCAAAGTAATAATAAAATAATTATTTTGACCTCAGATTTGTGGTCCCAAAACCACTATTTTGATTTGACTAAAAACGAGTTGTTATATTCTTGGTCATTTCCCTCCGTCTTTTGGTCACAAGTACATATTGGTAGCAGTAGACTATGTGTCTAAGTGGGTTGAGGCTGAAGCATATCCGAAAAATGATGCTAAGGTTGTGATAAAGTTTTTGCAGAAACATGTGTTCACAAGTTTTAGAACCCCAAGAGCCATCATCAGTGATGAAGGGTCCCTTTTTGTGAACAAGTGGTTGAAATGGTTACTCGATAAACATGGAGTGAAGCACAAGGTTGCCACAACTTACCATCCACAAACGAATGGGCAAGATGAACTAGAAAATAATGAGATCAAAGGCATACTTGAGAAGGTAGTTTGCCTGAATCGATGAGATTGGTCCAAAAAACTAGATGATGCTTTATGGCCCGATAGGACAGCATACAAGACACCTTTAGCGATGTCACCCTATAGGTTGGTCTTTGGGAAAGCTTTTCATCTGCCCTTAGAGTTAGAGCATAAAGCTTATTGGGTTCTTCAACAACTCAACTTGGATCTTAAGCTTGCTAAAGAGAAACGGATGCTCCAACTCAACGAGTTAGAAGAATTTTGAATGTTCTCATACGAGAATGCCAAATTACTCAAGGAGAGAATTAAGAAATGGCATGACAAGCACATTCGAGTTCGAGAATCTGAAGCAGGTCAGCAAGTTTTGTTATTCAATTCCAATTAAGGTTCTTTCCAGGTAAGTTAAAATTACGTTAGTCTAGTCCATTTACGATTCACCGAGTTTATCCATACGGAGTTGTCGAACTTCGAAGTAAGGGAGGTAATTTTCAAGTTAATGCTCAATGCTTAAAACAGTACTAAGGAGATAAAATTGAACGGGATCAAATTGCATTCATTTTATCAAATGATTAAATTTTCTTGTTTTCCTTTTTAAATAAATGGTGTAGGGTATACTTTTGGGGCTAGTATGTTTAAATAAATTCTGTGTAGGAGATTGGAACTTAAGCAGGACTGTTTGTGACCCCTCCAATCTTTCATGGGAATTGATTTTAACATAATTTTCTGAGAAATTATTCCCTAAATGGAAAAATAAATTTTTTTGTTTTTCAAATAAAAGGGTAAATTTTGATCCAAGTTTAAAATTGCGACTCAATTTCAAATTTTCTTTAAGTCTAGGTACTTAATTGAATTATTTTCAAAATTTGGTTGCCCTTTTTGTAAATATTAAAAATTAGATGTCTCTTTTTGTAAATATTTTCAAAAGGCATCTAGAATAAATATTTTTAATTTAGTAAAAAAAATGATAATCATTGATATATAATTATATCCATTATAATATATATTAATTATTATCAACTTTACATTAGGATTAGTTTAAATTTAATTATAATTTATTTAATAAGTTTTTATTTTTAATAAATTAATAGAAAATAATAATTTAATATGCATTATATTAACTATTTAATTGTTGTTAACCTTGTATAAGATTAGAAATTAGAATATTTTAATTAATAAATTGTTCTAAGAATTCTAATTAAACTCCTACTCCTTTTCCTTATAAATTCCATATTATTCATCACTCAAACTCCATCCCCACCAAATACCAAATCAACTGAGTGCTGCAGGCCCCCAACCGCCTAGCTACTCGGCACCCTCACTTATTCGGCCAGTAGCTCCAACCCACCGTGCACACCCAGCAGCCTGCTCCTTGGCGTTGCACCTGCCGCACCTACAGCACGTCTAGCTCTAGCAGCTCGATAGGCCTGCTCGACGGGCCTACAAGGATCCGCGCACCTCGTGTTGCCCCTAGTTCCATCTCGTGTGCACCCACACTGCTGCCCACTCCACACTGCTGCCTGCTCACACGCACATCCGCGCACCAACAACCTTAGCCATTAACCCTCTAACCTCTTCTAAATTGACCTCTTTTGATTTATAATTATTTTTTAGGAGTTCTTGATTTTTATAAAAAGGGTGGTAAGACAAATTTTTCTCCTAAAATTTAATTTTATTTAATCATTTAATTTTTCAATTTATTAAACTATTAATAGTTTATATTATTTAAATTTTTGAGAAAATAATTGTTTCCATCTTATGTTCAGGTTAATCATGCCTAGCAAGAGAACTCGTGCCTCTGCCAAATTGATGAATTACAAAACAAATTCCTCTGTGAAGAAGCCAAAGTGAGATACAAAAGTATTTTCAAGAATAAACAGATGCATCCAGAGAAAGGCTTTACACTGAAAGGAAGCAATTATATTGATTTCATGGCACGCATTCGTCAGGTTGCTGAAGCTCTTGATTGGGAGTTGTTTTGTGATAAAAGACTTAATGTGGATGAGAAGTTAGTTCGTGAATTTTATGCGAATTTAATGTCAAGCGAGTTGACAGAAGCTTTGGGTCACGGAATCAATATTTCATATTTGAACCATGGAGTCCACTACCAAAGAAAGATCAAAGCGATTCATGCAAAACAAAGATGATGGAGCAAAAGATAAGTTAAATTCAGAAGGATCTGCAAATAAATAAAAACTGGGGATCTTGACTTTATTTTATTTCTGTTCTTAGGTTATTCTAGGATTAAGTTTAATTAGGAATTTTTATTTTCGCATAATAAAACAAGAGGTGAAAATCATTAATAAAAATGAACAAGTCACAAAGTATAAAGTGTGGCAATAGATATATACATGTCTAGGATTGGATTTAGAGAGAGCTTGGAACTTAAGCAGTCAAATTTACCCACCTCCTCTTTTCTATAATCCTACCTGGTTTATAGTATCTATTCACTTTTAACAATGAGGACTTTGTTCATCCTAAGTAGGGGAACCGAAAAATTGAAATTATTTCCACTCAGAATAAATTTTTCTTTCAGTTATGATTCGGTTATATTTTGTTCAATAATTTGAAAATTTGTTAAGTATGCTAAATTTCAGTATAAATAAAGTTTGATTATTTCAATAAATTGTTATGTTAGCTTAGTAAAGACATAAATTTATTTTTAATAAATCATGCAAATCGTACCATAAAATTTTTAGTTCCTTAGGAAAGTTAGGCATGCATGAAAGTTTAAGTCTCTAGAATTGACTTAGTAGTTTCTTGAGGCGAAATCCTAGGAAGCATGGAATGTTGAAAATGATTTAGGAAACTTTTGTTTGGACCGTTTGAGCCTTTCAAGCCAACCTTGATGAAATTTTACCCTTAAAACCCAACTTTGAGACTATAAGCAATATTTAGCCATCACTTCTCTCTTAATTATCTTTAAATTATCCCAAACACTAGACTCAATACTATTTAGAGCATTCTTTGAAAATAAGTTTGGGGAAGTTGAAAAAAAGTATCAAATCTCAAAAATTTGTAGTACATACAACAAAATGCTCGAAAAAAAGTAGCTGTACTTGAAAGAAAATAGATGTACAAAAGAGCATGTGAAAGCAAGTTGGTGTATTGAAGGTAAATATTTTGAAGGTCCGATTGAAGCTGAGTCTAGGGTTTTTAGCCTAAATTTATCTTTTACCTACCTCTAGCCTAGCCATGTTACAACTTTGCTAAAGACCTATTGATTCAAGTTTCTATGCTACCTACATTAGTGGAGAGAAATTGTTATGTTCAGTATATGAAGGCATAAGTTAAACTTAATGATTGCAGCTTAATCTTGAGTAAGGGAATAGAATCAAATTGGTAGGGATCAACATGTCTTTATTAGGAAACATTTAATCTAATTTTTGCTATCATAAGAATGATTGAGATTAATTTGAATGATATGTATACATAAGTAGCATAAATATCAAATTTCTTGTTCTTGAGCATAAGTATACCAAATTCATGATTGTTGGGAAGAGTGTTGTTTTGAATGAATATTTCAAAGGTGTTTTCGAGAAATTTTTTTTAAATTTGTGCATTACTCGGGACGAACAATGAATTAAGTTTGGGAGTGTGGAAACACGAAAATAAATACACTTTTTCATGCCCTTTTTAACTCAAATTCATGCAAGTTCGGTAATATTCTTGTCGAAAAATATATAATCATTATAAAATAATTATTTTATACTTAAATTATTAACATAATTAAATTATTAACATAATGGCTTTTAATTAATTTTATAATTAATTTTAATTAATTTTGATTATTTTCGATAGATTTGCACAAAGGGCGAAAAACGGCTCGGCAGACACTGCTAGAAGCGTAAAATCGAGAAACAATTTTGAAACATCAAGGTGAATTAATTTGTCAGCCTAAGACGGTCTAAATTATGTGTATTAATTCATAATATAATTAATTTTAATTTACATCCAATTTATTTTGGGTTGAATAAATTATTATTAATTAATTATGAAAAGTGGCCCAATTGAGCTGAACCGAGAAAACCGAACCGACCAAGTACTGGGTAGCCCAAAACTGTCCCACATGCTGACCCAATTAGCTTGCTTGGCTGATTAATTAGCTTGCAAAATGGCCCTTGAAGACTTTTTCAAATTGCAAACAAACCCCTCCACTATTTGTGTCTTTCTAGATTTGCCCCTACCTTAATATAGCAAGTTTGAAAACTTCAAACTTGCCACATGTGTGGCCGGCCAAGGAGGGATATTTGGCTGCTGATTTTGGTTATTTTTAGCGGCCCTCTCAACCTATAAAAAAACCCCCTTGGTGCTCATTTGAAACACACCTTAACTTTCTCATCTCTTCTCTTCTCTCTCAAGTTTCTCTCTTAATTTCCCATCCATTTTTCTTTATCCTCTTGTCAATTTCACCTCTTGAAAAAGAGCCATTCATCCACCATTTGGAGAAGCATTAAAGTGTCCATAGCAACCTCGGTTTGAAAAGAACAAGCAAAGAAGGAAGACTGGAGCAAACCAGTCAAGCCACGGAGAAACACCGGATTTGATTCTTATTCCCTATCCTTTTAATTTTTTTGTTGTTATGATGAACATGTCTATGAATATTCGTGATGTTAAAATGCTTAATGTAATCGATATGGCTTAAATTTCATTCATGTTCGGTTGATTTCATTTCGTCTACTTAATTTATTAAAATTGTGTTTGTGTTGTTATAGGCCTCGATAAGATGTTTGATTAAGTAAAACCATGACTAAGTTATTTTTACATTACAATTGTAAGGTAACTAATGAATTAATTATTTAAACGGATTGAAATTGTAATTAATTGACACGATACTTAATCAGTGCATGTTTAACCATCTAAGGTAGCTGAGGGTTAAATTAGCAACAGTATCTAGCGATACATTTGCCTTGCATAACTTGCAAGATTATTGTGATTAAACTGTTTCAAGGTAGAAATACATTGTTACGGCGCGTAATCTTTTATGTGCTTATGAGATTGAATTGATTTTTTGAATTGGCATAGAGATATGTACAAGAGATTATTTTAATTTCATAAGTATGTATATGCATTAACATATTTGTTTATTAAAATCTGTTTAATCGGTTGAATTGAAATAGAGATATAGTCAAGAGATAAATGGATTTTGGTAGGTAAGTATGTTCATAAGTTAGCAAATTACCGAGTTGCCATGAATTTATTCATAACAACATAAACATGAGCTTAATAATTCTAAGTTAAGAAATGTAATTAATCTAACACAATTATGTCATCTTGATTAAAACCATCTTTTGAAATCGTGTATTGGAACTTTATTTTATTTTATTTGTTTTACTTTGTTAAAATTTTAGTTTTTAATCACCTCTTCAAATCAAAATATTTTACTTCACCAAAGTGTTTTAAATTGCATTCATAAATAATTCTTTTGACAATCCTTGTGAGTACGATAACTCAACATTTACTTGTCACTTTATTACTTGTTGCGATTGTGTACACTTGCACATTTCCATCGTTCCAATAACCCATTGTTGCTGCAAGATGCTCACATACAAAATAAGACTATACGAGATTTTGTAGTACCTGTCTTGGATGATTTATGACCGGGAGTTGATAGGCCAGCAATCCAAGCTTGGAATTTTGAACCCAAGCCAATAATGTTTGATGCTGAATTCTAATGGACAATATGTTGGACTGCCACATGAATATTGGAGAGAACATCTTAAGTCGTTTTTATTGATCTATGCTTCCTTTAGTCAACAAGGCGTTCCTGATGATGCCTTGAAGATACAATTATTTCATTATTCCATATAGGGAAGAGATCGTACTTGGTTTTTTGGGCTACCTGGCGTATCAATTACTTTTTGGGATGCACTAGCAACATAGTTTGTTTTGCGATTTAACCCGCCTATGATGAATGCTTGTCTTCGAAATGATATTACTTTTTATCATCAGCTGGATGATGAAAATCTTCAAACCACATGGGAACATTATAAATCTTTACTTCGATGTTGTCCCGTGCACAACATTCAACTAGAAATACAAATTAAGAGTTTTTATAATAGGCCGAATTCACATACAAGGAATCTTGTTGACGCATTAGCCAATGGATCTCTGATAGATTGTACTTATAATGATGTTGTGAGAATTATTGAAAGAATTGCTCAGAATGATTATCAATACCCTACCTCCAGAGTTGCACAAGTAAAAAGTACTCTAGAAGTTATTGAATTGGATGCAATAACTGCACTAAGTGCTCAAGTTTCTTCTCTCTGAAACATGATTAAAAATATGTAAGGGGCTAGTGGCGATGCGCCTATACAAGCCACTCAGCAAGTTGATGTTCCTACTTTTTGTTGTGAGATTTGTAGTGACAACCATAGCTATGAAGATTGTCCACAACATGTAGAGAATACTAATATAACACCCCTAACCCGTAACCATCACCGGAATAGGTTATGAGGCATTACCAAACTTGTTACTCAGTTTAGAATAATAAAAAATTGAAATACCATCTCATTACAGTAAATGTCATTCATTTACATTCATTATGAACATAAAATCGAGCATAAGATTACTTAAATAGGCATTCAGGATCAATACGGTATCATATAAAAGTTTCAGAAACTTATAAAAAATTTCAACTTTTAAAAGGTCACATGCCCATGTGAACAGGCCGTGTGTCTCACACGGCCTTAGACACGCCCGTATGTCTAAGCCGTGTCAAAACAGGGTATACATACTGACTTATCCACACGGCCACAAGACACGCCCGTGTGCCAGGTCGTGTGAAAATTAAGGAGGTTACTGACTTGGCCATACGGCCGACCACACGCCCGTGTGTCTAGGCTGTGTCAAAACTAGAGGGTATATTGACCTTAATTCATAGGGTACCCTAGGGGACACACGACCGTGTAATTTAACAGTGTGTCACATACGGCTGAGACACACGCCCGTGTCTCTACCTGTGTGGATAAAAATAAGCCATTTGAATAGCCAAATTTGCCACCCTAAAACACAAGCAAATACATTCAAATTTGACCTCATATGCACAATTCAATTTGCAGCCAAATGAACCAATTCAATATAAAATTAAAGCTATATCTAAACTTACCATTCACATGTTCATACATCTATATAATATCTATATAATATCCTATACAATCTATTCATAAATCAAGGCTACCTTTGCATAAAGTCATTCAACCATTATCATGATAAAAACATACCATGGTCAAACCCTTATATATACAACGAAAACAAAGTACCAAATAAGCCAAATCACATGGCTTAACTTATATACAATTTCTTACCCAAAACATGGTTCCAAAGTATAACTTATACTATCAAACTAGCAAATGTTTATAAGTTCAAAATACCAAACGGAAATTTGGATAGTGTGACGCGCAACTCCGACTTGTCTAGAACGAGTGAGCTAACGAACCTCTAAAAGTCATGGAAACATAATCAGAGTAAGCTTCTAAGCTTAGTAAGCTCGTACAATTCAGAATTAAACTTACCATTTAAAGAAATCAAATGCAATAATAACAAGCCAACAATTCAATATAAATCCATAACCTAATTATACATAATCGCCACATGTTAGTCATTCAACTAATATATAAACCATATCTTGTTCATAAAACATTATTTTGACTCGTTGAATCTATTAGAACTTCAAACGATAATCGAGTGAACAATGTCCATAATCCATCAATTCATCATCATACATGCTCTTTCGAGACATGGCCAATAAGCTCATCATAAGCTTAAAATGGGAAGCTCTATTGAGCTGAACGAGAAGCTCTTTCGAGCTGAACGAAAAGCTCATACGAGCTATGGTGAGTCCGTAACAAATGCAGGAGCGCGACCATTGAAGTCTTATATTCAACTAAAACTCATAACACATTCGATATAACATCAAGTAATTCAATTATAAACATTCAATTCAACCAATGCAAGTATAGTATAGTTCGATTCTAATTATACGAACTTACCTCAAGTTGCTTGGATAACCGTTGACTACTCGTCTACTTTTCGTTTCTTCCGATTTAATTTTGGTATTTGCTTATCTTGATCTATATGATATCAAATTAACTCATGCAAAATTTCATTCAATTCAATTGAGCCTAAAACATTCATTTTGGCAAAATTACAAATTCACCCTAGACTTTTGACTACTTTGCAATTTAGTCCTTTATAAACAAAATGGTAAATTTACACAATTAGGCTATAACCCAAGATAGCTGAATTTCCTATATGCTACTACCAGCCCAAAATTTTCATTATTTCACACTTTTAACTACTACATTTTACAATTTCACAATTTAGTCCCTATTTTGCATTTTTGTCAAAAATCATTTTACAAAACTATTAGAACTATAATTAAACCTCCAAATTCCATCATTTAATAACAAAGAACTCAAGTATTCAACAATGACACATATCAAGATCATGAACAAATTCAAAAATTAAGGTACGGGCTAGCTAGAGTACAAAACAACGAGCTCAAAAATGTAAAAATCATCAAAAATCGAGTTCAAACCATACCTCAATCAAGCCAAATAGGTGTCGAACCCTAATGTTTCTTCCTTGACTTATTTTTCTTTCAATATTCGGTTATGAGGAAGGAAATATGATGAAATTATGGCCTTTTTTTGTTTTATTTTATTTTTATTAACTTAAATAACCTATTTACCAAATTAACCTTAATGGATTTTAATAATCACATATATACCAAGCCACTAACTTCCACTAACTCCATTTAAGGTCTAATTGACATGCAAGGACTCCTATTTTAACAAACCATAGCAATTAAACACTATTAACAATAGAATTTAACTTTTACACGTTACGCGATTTAGTCCTTTTTATCGAATTGAGCATTTAAACAGTAAATTTCTTTACTTAACTTCCACATAATTAATCTATCATGATAAATATTTTGACTTCAGATTTATGGTCCCAAAACCACTATTCCAATTTCACCTAAAAATGGGTTGTTACAACTCTCCCCCTTAAGGATTTTGGTCTCCGAAAATCATACCGGTAAAAAGGTTAGGGTACTGTTTTCACATAGCTTCCTCAGGTTCCCACGTAGCTTCCTCAATCTTGTGTTTATGCCAAAGAACCTTTACAAGTGTTATAAGTTTATTTCTCAATTCTTTGATCTTTCAAACCAAAATCCTGATCGGTTCTTCTTTATATGATAAATCAGGCTGTATCTCAACTTCAACGGGAGAACTCACATGTGAAAGATCCGATCTATACCGACGTAACATTGAAACATGAAAAACATTATGTATCTTTTCTCGTTCTGATGGTAAAGCAAGTCGATAGGCTACATATCCTATTATTTCAATAATCTCATACGGCCCGATAAAACGCGGACTTAACTTTCCTTTACGACTGAATCGAAGAACCTTTTTCCACGGTGACACCTTTAGAAACACTTTGTCTCTGACTCGAAATTCAATAACTTTACGTTTCAAATCTGCATAAGATTTCTATCGATTTGAAGCTGCTTTTAAACTATCTTGGATCGTTTTCACTTTTTCTTTTGTTTCTTTGATTAATTCAACCCCTTGAATCTTTTTCTCACTTAATTCAGTCCAGTATAATGGTGTTCGACACTTGCGACCATATAAAGCTTCGTACGGTGCCATCTTTATACTTGTTTGAAAACTATTTTTATACGCAAACTCAATCAGAGACAGATAATTCTCCCAGTTACTTTCAAACTCGAGAATGCAACAACACAACATATCTTCAAGTATCTATATAACTCTTTCGAACTGATCCTTTGTCTACGGATGAAAAGCTGTGCTGAGTTTCAATTGCGTTCCAAGAGCTTCTTGTAATTTCTTCCAGAATCTTAATGTAAATCTCTTATCTCTATCGGAGATAATAGACAGTGGTACACCATGCAATAGTACGATTTCAGACAAGTACAATTTAGCTAGTCTATCTAAAGAGTAATCTGTACGTATTGGTATAAAATGAGAAGATTTTATTAGTCGATCAATGACAACCCAGATAGCGTATTTCTTTTTCAGAGTTAGAGGCAGTCCTGATACAAAATCCATAATGACTCTATCCCATTTCCATTCAGGAATCAATACAGGCTGCAGTAAACCAGATGGTACTTGATGTTCAGCTTTCACTTGTTGATAAATCAAACATTTCAATACAAACTCTGAGATATCCCGTTTCATTCCTGACCACTAGTACTACTGTTTCAAATCATTGTACATCTTGGTACTACTCGGATGAACAGAAAAACCACTACTGTGTGCTTCATGCAAAATTTTCTGAACAAGTTCTATATTTTTCGGTACACAAATTCTATTTCGGAACATTAAACAATCATCAGTTCCAATATGAAATTCTGAATCAAAAATAGACTCACATTGAATTCGTTTAGCTTGCAGTCCACGATCATTCTTCTGAGCTTCACAATTTTGTTGCAAAAACATTGATTTAACTTTCAATTCAGCTAAAATAGATCCATTATCACACAACATCATCTGAGTATTCAAGGCTCGTAACGCAAACAATGATTTTTGGCTTAAAGCATCAGCAACCACATTAGCTTTACCTGGGTATAATCAATCACGAAGTCATAATCTTTTAATAACTCAAGCCATCTTTGTTGTCGCAAGTTTAGATCTTTCTATTACATCAAATATTTCAAGCTCTTATGATCCGTAAAAATGTGGCATTTTTCACCATATAAGTAGTGTCGTCAGATCTTTAACGCAAAAACAATCGCAGCCAGTTCTAAGTCATGCGTCGGATAATTCTTTTCATGCAGTTTCAACTGCCGAGAAGCATAAGCTATAACTTTTCCTTCTTGCATTAAAACACAGCCCAATTCATTCAGCGCTGCATCGTTATAAATCACAAATTCCTTACCCGATTCAAGTTGAACCGAAACTAGTGCTTCCGTTAACAGTGCTTTCAACTGTTCAAACTCTGTTGACACTTTTCTGACCATTCAAACTTCACATCTTTCTGTAGTAATCGAGTCATTGTTGTTGCAATCATTGAGAAGCCTTTTACAAATCTTTGATAATAGCCTGCTAAGCTTAAAGGGCTACGAACTTCAGATACGTTCCTCGGAGGTTTCCAGTCAGCAATAGCAGAAATTTTACTGACATCAACTCTAATACCATCGACTGAAACAATATGCCCCAAAATTCCAACCTCTTTGAGCGAGAATTCACATTTACTAAACTTTGCAAATAACTGTTTATCACGAAGAGTTTGTAACACAATTCTCAAGTGCTCGGCATGCTTAAATTCATCTCGTGAATAAATTAGAATATCGTCAATGAATACTACAACAAATCTGTCTAAATACGGCCTGAATATACAATTCATCAAGTTCATAAAAATAGTAGGAGCATTAGTTAACCCGAAAGGCATAACAAGGAATTCATAATGACAATACCTTGTTCTAAAAGCGGTTTTCGACACACCCGACTCTTTAACTCGCAAATGATAGTAACCCTATCTTAGATCAATATTTGAAAATACCGAAGCCCCTTTCAACTGATCAAATAAGTCATCAATTCGTGGGAGAGGGTATTTGTTCTTTACAGTCACTTTATTCAACTGTCTATAGTCGATACACATGCGTATAGAGCCATCTTTCTTTTTCACAAACAGTACTAGTGCACCCCAAGGAGAATAACTCGGTTGTACAAAACCTCTGTCTGACAATTCTTACAACTGAGCTTCCAACTCTTTTAATTCTGTTGGAGCCATTCTGTACGGAGCTATAGATATCAGAGTTGTTCCTGGTATTAACTCAATACCAAATTTAACTTCTCTGATCGGTGATAATCCCTGTAATTTTTCTGGAAATACATCTTAGAACTCATAAACAATAGGTATAGATTCAATCTTTGATTCTGAAACCTTCATGTCCAGAATATACATAAGATATGCATCATAACCTTTTCTCAAATATTTCTGAGCTAGCATAGACGATATTACAGTAGATAATTCATTCGAATCATTAGAATCATCCGAAGAATATCACCATTTTGACAATTCAATTCAATAGTCTTCTGTCTACAATTCACAATTGCATCATGTATAGCCAGCCAGTCCATACTCAGAATCACATCAAACTCATCGAAGGGTAGAAGCATCAAATTAACCCAGAAACAATAACCTCGAATCGTTAGAGGACAATTCTTACAAATTTTATCAACTAAACCAAACTTGCCTAAGGGGTTTGATACTTTAATAATAAATTTTGTAGGCTCGACATGTAAACTCTTTTTAAATACTAAATTCATATAGATATATTAATGGGTTGATCTAGGATCTATCATAGCAACTATATCAATATCAAAAAGATAAAAAGTACCGGTGATAATGTCTGGTGATGATGCTTCCTCTAGTGCACTTATAGCATAAGTCTTGGCAGGCGCTCGTGCTTTAGATCTCACAGTTGAATCTCTAGTAGCACCTCTATTACCACTCGCATTTCTGGTGTTTCTTGGCGGTCTCCCTCTAGCAGCCGTGTTACTTGATTTCACAGGTTGTTCTCTTTCAGCTGTGAACTTTTCTAGACAATCACAGAGAAAATGATCCATAGACCCACATTTAAAACAAGCTCCACTCACTAATCTGCATTCACCGTAATGTCACCTATTGCAATGTTTACATTTAGATGCAGTATTTCTAATGCTACCCGTACTAGCCACAAATGTTGCCTGAGCTTTTGAACCTAATTGTCTCGCATTTCTGCCTTTGATAGAAATTCTCGCAGAAGCTGTAGAACGAGGGTGATTTTCTTTAAATTTCTTTAATGTTGATTGATGTGATTTACCCGTAAATCTTTTTCTAGACTTTCTAAACTTAGAATCAACTTTTTTTTTCTCTCTACACAGATCTTCGGCCTTACAGGCTCGAACAAATAGAACAACGAACTCTTTTAACTCAAGAATTCCCACCAACACTTTGATTTCTTCATTTAATCCATCTTCGAATCATTAAGACATAATAGCTTTAGAGGATACATATTCACGGGCATATTTGCTGAGTCGTACAAACTCTTCTTCATATTCTGTAACTGACATACGGCCCTACTTCAATTCAAGGAATTCTTTTATCTTTTGATCAATGAATCTTTGGCTAATTTATTTCTTTCTAAATTCAACTTGGAAGAAATCCTAAGTGACTCGTTCTAGAGGAACTACAGATATCAAGGTATTCCAACACTGATATGTAGTATCTCTCAACAACGATACTACACACTTCATACATTCTTTGGGTGTGCAGGACAATTCACTGAATTCCCGAATCGTGTTTTTGAGCCAAAATTTAGCCTTTTGTGGGTCATCATTAGCAGTAGCTCTAAAATCTTCAGCCCCGTGCTTCCGTATTCTATCAACAGGATCTACACAAAAGAAGAGATATCATTATGTAATTTAGCCATTTTAGCAAGCGAAAAATACTTTAATAAAAATTTTTCGGTCATTTGTTCCCAAGTAGTGATGGACCCTCGTGGTAACGAGTTCAGCCACTATTTAGCTTTGTTCCTCAGTGAAAAAGAAAATAACCGAAGACGAATGGCTTCATCAGAAATGCCATTAATTTTAAAAGTGTCGCAGATTTCCAAAAAATTTACTAGGTGAGTGTTGGGATTCTCATCCTACAAACCATCAAACTGAACAAATTGCTGTATCATTTGAATCATGTTAGGATTCAGTTCAAAATTATTCGCAGCAATAGCAGGCCTAACTATACTTGACTCAGTTCCTGTTAAATTAGGTTTAGCATAATCATACATAGTATGAGGAGTAGGATTCTAATTTGCTAGATTAGCGAGTATCGCAGGAGGTAGCTGGTTTTCTTGATTTCCAGCCATCTCCTCAGTTGTAGTCGAGATATCGTCCTCTTGCTCTTCCTCTGTGTATCTTAGGCTTCACCTTATTTCTCGTCGGTTTCAAAGAGCTGTGTGATCGATTTCTTCATCAAACAGTAATGGTCTCGATGGGTTATTTCTAGTCATAAACTATAAGAACCTGCCAGAAGAAAGAAAAAGAAAATTAGTAAAACAAAAATTAAAATAAAATTAATTTGCAAGAAAAATAAATGGTTAAAGTAATAAAAATTGAGTGTTCCTAATATTGCAGTTCCCCGGCAATGGCGCCAAAAAATTGATCGTGATTTTTTGTGATAAGTTTTATAAATTTATAATTAATCGTTCTTGAAACTAACTATTATCATGATGTAGGCAAGTGTACCTATCAAACAGTAGTATAGGTTTCGCAAGACCGGATTGTCGAACCCAAAGGACTAAAAGTACTAGTAATGACCGCCTTTTTATTATCTAGCCTAAGAATAAAGGTGTTTGTTTTAACTAATTAATTAACTAAACTAAGAAGTTGCAGAAAATAGAATTGGAGAATTACTTTTGGGAAAAACGATTGATTTAGGACAAAAACCTAAGGAAAAATCCACCTAGAATTTACTTGTTATTCTGGCTCCGAATCAGACGATTTATTCATTTAACTTGTTCCGTAGAAATCCCTAAGTTATGTTATTATCCCTATTCAAGACTAATAATGTCTAATTCCAAGATTGAATAATTGAGACTTTTCTCTAATTAACATCCTAGGGTTGCATTAACTCGATCTATGGATCCCCTTATTAGGTTTCACCCTAATCTGGTAAAATCTTGTCACCCTATCTCTAGGTGCGCAATGAACTCCGTTTAATTATGACAAAGTCACTCTTAGCCAGGGACTATTCATCCTCCAACTAAGAGCATTAACTTGAATCGATATCCTAAAATACCAAAATAAGAACTAAGAACACATAATTAAGAACAAGTCAAATATTTATCATACGATTCAGAAAATAATAACAAGATTCATCTTAGGTTTCATCCCCCTTAGGTATTTAGGGATTTTAGTTCATAACTAAATAAGAAAACATCTCAGAAGAATGAAGAATACAAAACATAAAGAAAACCCAAAACTCCTGAAGGGAAATTGAGGAGAGATCTTCAGTCTTGATGATGAATCCAGCTTCTAAGATGGATTAATCAGCTTCCTTAGGGTAATTCCTTACTCTCTATTCTCCGTCTCCCTTTTAGTCTTCCTCTAGGATATTTAAATAGGCTTTAGAATGCCTAAAAGCCCTCAAACTTGCCCTTTTCCGAATAGAACTTAGCTAGGGCTTGGTAGGGACATGCTCGTGTGCGATTACTTCAGGCCGTGGTCGAGGCTGAGAGATCAACACGCCCGTGCTTGGATTGTTTTAGGCCGTGGTCGAGCCTGTTAGAATGGCACGGCCGTGTGTTCTGCCCGTGTGAGGAAGTCCAGGCCGTGTTGTTTTCCCTTGTCGGCCAATTTTCTCCATTTTTGGCCCGTTTCTCGTTCTTTTTGTTCTCCTATGCTCACCTAAGTATAAAACATGAAATTAAAGGATTAGGAGAATCAAATTCACCAAATCTAAGGAGAAATAATTCATAAACATGTTAAGCGAGGGATAAAAATATGTATAAATTACAGTTTATCAATAGGTTAATTGGCTAATATCGGCATATAAATGCTTTAAATGTAACTAGCCATTGGAATGGCTTGTGATGGATATGTTTAGTATGTGTTTGATATGGTTTGTGGATGTGTTTAAGTGTTGGTGTAGTTGAAAGACTAGAAGGGTGAGAAATGTGACTTGGAAAATATCATCCACACGAGCAGAGACACGGGTGTGTGGCCTAGCCGTGTGTCTCTACATCTTTAAAATGTCAAAACAGAATGCCTAAAATTGATCACACAGCCTAGCACACGGGTGTGTGACTTGGCCATGTGACCCCTACACCTATACACGGCCTAGTACACGGGCGTGTGACTTGGCTATGTGACCCAAGTCAGAGAGTTACACAGCCTGACCACACAGGTGTGTGACCCCTACACCTAGGAAAAATTTTGAGATTTTGTGAAAAATTCTCTAAGCACCCTGTTTAGTCCTGACTTGTTTCTAATGTATGTTTTGGACCTCGAGGGCTCATATAAAGGTCTTTATGTTTGATTTCTGACATGAATACTGTATAAAATGAAATATTTGTTTACTTGATCTATATATTTTGGTAATGCTTCGTAACCCTTTTCTGGTGACGGATACGGGTTAGGGGTGTTACAATGGTGGTATAAATGAGTTGAGCCTTTGTAAGAGTTTTGCTATCATAATAGATGGCGTGAAATATTTTTCCCTTTCTTTTCCCTAGAATCGCACCCACAACAAAGTCGCTTGCATCGAACTTAATATCAAAAGGTTGAAACCAATCTGGTGTAACGAAAATGGATAGATTCAATAACTGCTTTTTTAACTGAATAAAGGCATCCAGAAATGCATCATCAAATAAGAATTTTTGATTCTATTCCAACAATGAGCATAAGGGCTTTGCAATTTTCAAACAATTTCTAATAAACCTTCGGTAAAACCCTGCATGTCCAAGAAACTGCGAATACCCTTCACGTTTGTTGGTGGAGGTAATTTCTCAATGATTTCCACCTTAGCTTTGTCTACTTGAATGCCTTGATTAAAGATGCAGTGTCCTAACACAATGCCCTCAATTGCCATGGAATGACATTTTTCCTAATTCAGGATTAGATGTGTGTCCTCACATTGCTTCAATATTTTATCCAAATTGTTAGCGCAATGATCAAAACCATTCCCATAGACTGAGAAATCATAACCTTTAAAGATTCTTCGATCATATTTGATAATATTGCCATCATGCACCTTTGAAATGTGCCTAGTGTGTTGTAAAGACCAAAAGGCATACGGCAAAAAGCGAAAGTACCTAAGGGGTAGGTGAAGGTTGTTTTCTCTTGATCATCTGGTGCAATAGCAATTTGATTGTATCTAGAATAGCCATAAAAAAAAACCAATAATAGGCCTTTCCCGGAAGCCGATCCAACATTTGGTCGATGAAAGGAAGTGGGAAGTGATCCTTCTTTGTGGTCGTATTCAATTTGTGATAATCCATACAAACTTGCCATCCCGTGGGAATGCATGTAGGAATTAATTTGTCTTTATCATTGTGAATCACAGTGATGCCACTCTTTTTAGGTACACACTGCAGTGGACTTACCCAATTGCTATCAGAAATAAGGTAAATAATTCCAACATCAAGCCATTTTATGATTTCCTTCTTGACAACTTCCTTCATCTTCTTGTTTAATCTTCTTTGTTGTTCAATCAATTGCTTGCCTTCATCTTTCAACTTGATCTTGTGCATACAAAAAGGAATAAAACCTTAAATATCGGCAATACTCCAAGTAATAACTCGTTTATGTTGCTTGAAAATATGAACCAATTTCTCTTCTTGAGTTACATCCAATGTTCCAGAGACAATAACTAGAAGAATATTATGATCACCTAGAAAGACATATTTAAGATAATGAGGTAGTGGTTTCAATTCCAAAGTAGGAGTTTCTTCAATAGATGGTTTTAAAATTAGGGTTGTTTTGTTGGCTAGGTCTAAGGACTCAATCTTCCATCCATGTTTGAGTTCAAGATTATTAGCTTCAACCATGTTGTCACAATCATCTAAGGATTCGTCATCAAATGTCACTGCAAACTCTTTAAAAAGTACTGTGCTTTGCTCATTGAATTCTTCCTCAATTAGATCGTCTAGTACATCAATAATATGGCATTCTTCTTTGTCCTTGCATTGAATAGATTAAAAAACACTGAACGTGACTTGCTCATCATTAAGTCTCATAGTTAGTTCACCTTTGCAAACATCAATAAGAGTTCGGCCGGTGGCTAAAAATGGTCGTCCCAAGATTATAGGAACCTTCTTGTCTGCCTCACAGTCAAGTATGATAAAATCAGCCAGAAAAATAAATTTATCCATACGTACTAAGACATCTTTGATTTTCCCTTCAGGTTGAGCCAAAAATCAATCAGCTAGTTGTAATGTCACTGTAATAGATTTCACGTGACCAATTCCCAACTTTCTAAAAGTAGATATTGGCATTAGGTTAATGCTAGCTCCCAAGTTGCATAAAGCATTACCCAAATAATGATTTCCAATTAAACATGGGACGGTAAAGCTTCCAGGATCTTTCAATTTAGGGGGCAACTTGTTTGTCAAAATAGCACTAAAGCTTTTTATGAGTGCAATAGTTTCAATATCAGTGAGCTTCTTCTTCTTCTTAGGCAAGAGGTCTTTTATAAATTTCCTATAACTAAGAATTTGAACCAGAGCGTTTACTAAAGGAATGTTTATCTGCAGTTGCTTTAGTGTGTCTAGAAACTGCAGATACTACTTGTCATGCTCATTCTTCCTGAATCTTTGTGGGAAAGGTAAAGGTAGAGATATATCTGCTTGTGCCGACACCTTTGATTGCATCAACAGTTTTGAAGGTCAGAAATTAGGCATATGAGTGACAATTTGTGGAACTTCTTTATTTGATTTATCGATAAATTCTTTAGATTCAACCTTCTCACCAGTGATCACGCCATCTGCCTCTTGCAGTGTTACAGTAGAGTCGATAAAGGGTTCGCTAGTTTGATTACCACTTCCAAGAGTGATAGCCTTACAATGTTCTTTCCCCCTTGGACTAGGATTTTCTGTGTCACAAGGTAATGAGCCTAGTGGTCGAGTATTCAAATTTGAAGTAAGTTGCCCTAATTGTGCCTCTAATGCTTAATGGAAGATGAACTCCCTTGTATGATAGCTTCCATGTGAGTAATATGCTCCCGCATTAATGCCTCAAGAGTTGTTAATGGGTCAAAAGTAAAAGCTTGAGTGTACGGTTGCGGTCGATGTCCTTGAACATGCTGATTCGATATTGAAGAGTGTTGTGGCTACATCAGATTTTGGTGTAGATTTGTCTGGCCTTGTTGTGTATGCATCTAAGTGTGCTGATTGTAGTTCTGATATTATTGATTGTAATTCCCTTGTCTGGGATTATAATTGCCCTAAGTAGATGTATTCCCATATCTGAATGTCGTAGCATTTTGTCCAACATTCTAAGTTCCCCAAAACTATTGGTTGCGTGCAGAGTTGTTGTAAGAGTTACCATAGGAATTGTTACGGCTGTTACTAATATAACAGGTATTCTCTTCATGTTGTGGACAATCTTCGTAGCTATGTTTGTCACTACAAATCTCACAACAAAAAGTAAGAACTTCAACTTCCTAAGCGACTTGTATAAGTGCAACGCCATTAGTCCCATGCATATTTTTAATCATATTTGTTTATGAAGAAACTTAAGCAGTTAGTACGGTTATTGCATCCAATTCAATAACTCCTGGAGTAGTTTTTGCTTGTGCAGCTCTGGAGATAGGTATTGATAATCATTCTGAGCAATTCTCTCAAGAATTCTCACAGTATTACTATAAGTACAATAAAGAGGTCTATTGGCTGATGCGTCAACAAGATTCCTTATATGTGAATTCAGCCCATTATAAAAAAATCTCAATTTGTGTTTCTGGTTGAATACCGTGCATGGGACAACGTCAAAGTAAATATTTATAATGTTCCTATGTGGTCCTATATGGTATAAAGATTTTCATCATCCATTTGATGATAAGAAATAATATCATTTCAAGATGAGCATTCATTGTCAGTGAGTTAAATAGCAAAACAACAGGGTTGCTAGTCCATCCAAAGAAGTAATTCATCCGGCAGGTAGCCTAAAAAACTGAGTACAGGCTCTTCCCTGTAAGGAATAAAGAAATAATTGCATCTTCAAGGCATCATCAGGAACGCCTTGTTGACTAAAGGAAGCACAAATCAATAAAAAGGATTTAAGATGTTCTTTCACACCTTCATGTGGCAGTCCAGCCTATTGCTCATTAGAATTCAGCATTTGAAACAATACTAGCTTGAGTTCAAAATTCCCAACTTGGATTGCTAGCCTAACAACTCCTAGTTGTAAATCATCCAAGACAGGTACTACAAAATCTCATATAGTCCTATTTTTTATGCAACCATCTTGTGGAAAAAATGGGTTATTAACATTTTGTTGTTGCATCGGGGGTATGGCTGCATTCTCGAAGTTTACTCTGAACAGTCCTTTTAATTTCTAGATCAAAATTGACAAGAAAATCTAATTTGCTTTAGGTCATAAAACACCTAAATTGAAGTTAATGAAATAGCAACAAAGAAAAACCAGTTAGTGAATACTAAATATTATATAAGGAAAATAAAGTGCGAAAGTAGACAAAAACAAAAATAAACATCAAACAAACGACATCCCTGGCAACGGCGCCAAAAACATGATCGACTATTTAATATCACAGCAACAATGTGCAAGCGTACACTATCAATGCAAGTATAGTAAACAGACGTGAATCTGTTTGATATCGATCCCATAGGGATGGTTGTCTTTTGTCTATTAATGTCGGTGCAATAACTAGATATAAACAGGATAAATTGTGAGGATAGTTGGCGATGCAATAACTTAAAAATAATAAAATAAAATATGATAATGATAAACTGGGGTCCCTAACATGAATCTTCAGTAGAATACTAAGTGCTAACAAGGTATAAAAGGATAGGTGATTATCGAGGCAATAAAATTCAATGTATATCTTACCCAGCGTAACTCCTCTATTTAATCTGAGACTTAAACATGCTTATTAACCCCACTTCCGATGATGGCAACATGGCACTATTAAGAACAAGTGGACTAAATTCCTCTAATCCTCACTCAACTTTCACTGTAATACTTGTTGGCCCGAACTGTCACTGCACTTTCCAGTGTCAGTGACTACAATAACATTTCAGTGTTAAGAAACATTCAAACCCCAAGATTAAACAATAAAAGCAAGATAGAATAAGATAACACTTAACCAAGAATTCATGTGTACTTCCATTCAAACAGAAGACAGAGAGTAATCACCAACATTTAGAAAGAAATAAGAAAGAATCGAGTGGAGAATACTGTTCCTAGACAACTCGACTGAATCTCTCTATTCCATCTTGTCTCACTTAGGTCTTCTCGTCAAAAGCTAGTCTACATCTAGTTTTCACGTTGGCTCACCTGTGAAAGACTTAAGTTGCCATGGCCACTAGCTTCAAGTTAGGATGATGAAGATGATGATCAAGAGAAAAAAAAGCTCTACTTTTCGTCCCACGTCCACCTTTTATGTCCTCCTCCAATAGTACAAGTGTCCTCTCCTCAGAATTATTCTATCCTTGTACATACAGGTTGGTTATACTAGACTAGACAGCTCACGCAATTGTTAGTTCTTATCCGGACAGCTGTCAGATGCGGCGACAATTCTAGATGCAATCAGGAATTAGCTCATGCAGTGACATTAATTCAAAAAAACCACAAAATTAAGGATAAAATAGGCTAGAATTCACAAAGTTATAAAATGCAATTTGCTAAACTAAAAATGCTAAAATATATGCTAAGGATAACTAAATGGGAACAATTTAACCAATAAGTAAAGAGGAAAATCTATGTTCTTTCTAGTGCTATCATTACAATTATATATTTAGCACACTTCGTGTGAGCTGTCCCGCATATCCGATGTTATTCTGAATGGTTCAACGGGAAAAGGAAAGGAATGGTAAGTATTTCAATAGCTTATGTCAAGAATCTATGAAAAGGAATGAAAAAGAAATGTTCAATGAAATCCTATTTATGTACATGAAATTGATGATTTCAAGTGATGTTGTTCATGTATAATTGCCTATCTTATCCTAATTCAAGTGAATTATGAGTTAATGCATTAACATATGTCATTCATGATGCTTAGGCTTGTGCTAAGCTTATGGTTGGATTGTATCATGTTTAAAATTAAAGCTATGCATTGAAATGGTAAGTTATGTTCATGTTTTACGAAGTTACTATGAATTATTTGCTTACGTAGTTTTCTTTTCCATGTTTTATAGATAATCAGAACCTCGATTGATTTGGAAGCTTGTTAGAGATCTATCACACTATCCAATGATTATATCGGTAGTTTTTGATGTTTTGCCCAAGGTTATTGTAACACCCCTAACTCTTATCCATCACCGGAATAGGTTTACGAGGCATTACCGATCAATACACAACATATAATATACATTTTTCATACATGATTCAATTTCACATAAATATCAACGTAACACATTCACATTGTCCCTTATAAGGCTCTATGAGGCCTTAAAACATGCTTAGAAGATGTTTGGGACTATACCGATAACATTTGCAAACTTTGGGAAACATAAAAAATTTTCTTGCATTTAAGGATCACATGCCCGTGTCACAGGCCGTGCAAAAATAGGGCATACATTCTGACTTGCACCACATGACCGAGGACACGCCCGTGTGCCATGGCCGTGGGAAAACTGGAAGGGTTACTAACTTGGGTCACATGGTCGGCCACACGCCCATGTGCTAGCCCGTGTGCCACACATGGCCAGTAGACACGTTTGTGTGTCTAGGCCATGTCAAACCTGTAGGGTATACTGACTTAATTTGAAAAGGTACCCCGTCGTATAGCATGACCGTGTGTCGCACATGGCTAAGACACACACCCATGTTGACTGATAGTTTTTACGTATATTATAAGTAAAAAAGCGGTAGGAACTAGAATGAACAGCGCTGTACCAATAAATGCAAGAATATTTAGTTCCATCTCTGCCATTGTGGACAAAAATAGGCTATTTGCCAAGCCAATTTGCCACCCTTTTCTCATGCACACCTAGCAACCAAAATGGTACCATTTCAATACATTTATAGGTGGCCAAAACATGCCAATTCATACACATATCATGCCATCTATCCTCAACCATTTCAACTACTCAATTCCATATTCAAAACATACCAAATCATTATGCCAAAATCATCAAAACATACATAACTTTTAAATGCATTTACTCATCAACTTATCATCTATTTCATGTCACAAAACACACCATATCATCATCTCAAAGTCAAACCACAATATGCCAACTTCCAAGAAATAATACTCCAACTTACAACTATCCAAAAGAGCAACCATTTAACCATATCAAACAAGCCAACACATAAGGCATTATATACATCACATATATCACTTATCAAACACATAACTTAAGCCAACATAAATGGCCATACACACTAACATTTACAAGCCAAGTCTCATGGCTAAAATCATAACTCAAAACATACCAAGATAACACTAGCCTATACATGCCATATACCATATACACAAAGCTTCAAAACTACCAACAAGATGATCGATAGTGTGATGACATTTCCCGACGATCTCCCGAGTCTGAGCTAGCTTCAATAATCTATAAAATAGTGAAAAATAAACACAGTAAGCTTTAAAAGCTTAGTAATGCATATACAAATAAAGTCATCATATGAATATTTGTATATCAATTCAAATATGCTAACCATAGCTAAACACATTCAAGTTCACAAACCTTTCTCATTGAACACATATTCAATATCATAATTGAATTCATCAAATACTTCCTTTTTCAATATGTACCTGAGTCACTTAACTCATTCACACATTCTTTCTCAACTTGAATTTGCCCGTTGAACCGTTCAGAATTGTTAAGGATACTCGGCAAACACATATAGCTCATACAATGTCATATCCCAAATATGGTCTTACATGTTATCACATATCGATGCCACCATCCCAGACAGGGTCTTACACGAAATCGATTAATGATGCCAATGTCCCAAACATGGTCTTACACGTAATCACAATACAATGCCAATGTCCCAGACATGGTCTTACATGTAATCACATCTCGGTAACCTAATGTCATGACATTCATATCCTATACTATTCCTAAAGTTCGTACGGGACTTTCGGATGTCAAAACTTCATCGATTCTTGCTCGTATTTACTCGTTCAACGTTCATAAAAGTTCAAGGACAATTAAACATATATACTTCAATTTTTAAAACGTTTATTTGCATACGAACTTACCTCATATTACAAAGAACGAATCAAATCGACTATTTGACAACTTTTGATTTACCCCGATCTAAATCTGATTTCTTTTGTTCTTGATCTAAACACATTCAAAATTAACTCTTTTATTCACCAATACATTCAATTTAGTCCACAAAAACATATTTGGGCATTTTTACACCTTAGCCCCTAAAGTTCCACATTTCTACAATTTAGTCCCTATTTCAAAAATACATAAAATTCACAAAATTCAATAAGACACATGACTGGCCGAATTACCCTTATGCCCATATCTTTCATTTGTTTCACATTTCAACCTCTCAATTTACAAATTTCACAATTTAGTCCTATTTAGGCATTTTCATCAAAAATTCATTTACCAAACATGAAAATCTATCAACAATTATTCATTTTTCATCATCATCTATCACAAAGCTCATAGATTCAACAATGGCACCTCATAAAATCATCAATAAATTTGAAAATTAAGGCACGGCCTAGCTGGTACTAGATGCAACAGTCACAAAAACATAAAAATCATTAAAAATCGAGCAAAACCATACCTTAATCAAGCTTAACAATGGTCGAACCCTAAGAATATGAAGATGGGCTCTTCCTTATTCAATTTTCAGTGTTAAATGATGATAAATGGCCACCATTATGTTTTAATTTAATTAACCTTATTTCACTAATTACCATTTTAACCTTATCTTATAACATTAAAAATCACTTAATGGATGACTATATTTGTCCATCCCAATAACCAAAGGTCAAATAACCACATAAGGACTTACACATTTAAAATTTCATAGCAATTAAAGAACTTTAACAAGTAGAATGCAACTTTTGCATTTTACGCGATTTAGTCCTTTAGTCAAATTTAACCACTTAAACCATAAAATCAAACTACAAAACTTTCACATATATATATTAACATACTATAAACACCAAAAATAATATAAAAATAATTTTTTGACCTCAGATTTGTGGCTTCGTAACCATTATTTCGAGTTAGCTAAAACTCAACTGTTACAGTTATGATGCATAAGGGAAATGGTAGAAATGATAAGTTTATATCGACATGAAATAGGTCAAGTTACAGTATAATTTGAGATGTTTGAAATATGGCTAAATATGCATATTTTTAGGTATGTTTGATTGTTTGTGATTAAGGTGCCTTGTATGGCAGGTTGGTTGTATGATAATGGTCTATTGAATTAGCTGTTTTATGCATGTTTTAGTATGTTTATGATACCTTGGTCATGCGTGCAAATTGTGTTTAGGTACAAGCTTGAAATGGGTGGTGGAAATGGCTTGATTTTGCCAATTTCATGTCTACATGACGTAAGACATGGGCGTGTGTCTTAGCCGTGTGTGACACATGGCAATGCGACATGTGCTGGAATGTCGGTGCCCCCAAGGCACAGCGGAAAAATAAAATTCTGGCAATCCAACCATGGATCCATGTGCGAGGAACTAATCGGGAAAATTGAAATAATGAAAATGGTTTCGAAATTACCGAAACTTCAATCTGAGTAGACAGTGACGCCTCGGCAACGAGAATTTTGAACCACTATCAAACCAAGTTGCAAGTTTTTAGATGCCAACCTCTACATAGTCCACCTAGTTGACAATGAACGGAAGAAGTCCCTAAAACAGTTTTAGAGATTTCTTTATTTTGACGGCTACTAGACCACTAAAAAACACTAGGTTTTCTTTTTAGGGTTATTATCTATATATATAACTCCCCTTTTAAATTTGGTATATTTATATCGAATATTTTAAAATAAATAAATATAATGATGTTTTAACCGAAAATTATAATTACATTAATTATAATAAAGATTTTGGTAAACTATATTTATTTAAATTTATATAGAACCAACTTCATATATTAATAGAATTATGTTCTCATTATGTTTACAACATTCTTGTACATATAATATGTTCGATATTTGATTGCCCAATTAAATTAATTTCATAATTAATTTAATTCATGTGACAACCAAAAACAATACCAACTATGTTTTATTCCGATCATCTCAACCATATGGTGTGACCCTGTAGGCTCTTGTAACGTTAGCAGTAATACTAGAATGATTCTAATGTTAAATACAATGAGTGGCATCTAGTAATGCATCATTGCTACCTAAGTTACAAGAAGTCATGATTCGACATAACCTTTTGTGATTTATCTTTCATGCATTAATCCTTAAGTCCTTTAACTCTGGAATGAACACAAGTCATGGAATAGTTACACTTGCATAGTCCATCTCATGTTTCTTGATATCTTGAGTAGGCTATGATATACAAATAAGTATGACATCTCATATCAACTTATTTGAGCATGGCCATGCATTTTTAGTCTCACTTAATCAAGTGGCCTAAGATATTACTCCCATTATGTAGGAGGGACCTATTCTATATTGATCAACCATATCCCTCTACATAGATTGTGGTATATCCAACATCAGCCTTTATAGAACAACCAATTATGGTGTACATTTGACTGTACCAAAATATACAACTCACGATGTTGGGATAATGATGATATCAAGTCTGAGGATCATATACATATTAATCACTATGAGTAATGTTGTGACAATTACATAATAATCCAAGAAACATACTCATAGCGGGTCAGTCCAATATGTTGTTTTCTAACACACATATTCATGCATTGATTTTGACACTCCATATCAATGACAACTCTTTATCATCAATCAACTACATGTTTGTCTCAATGCATTATTGTTGTCTTAGTCAACAATAATACTTGACTAAGGATCTTTTAAGAACAATCATATTATTCTCCGGACATTATTATAAAATAGTTTATTTATACACACAGAAAGAAAAACTGAAATAATAATGGAAACGCCTTATATTAAAACATGATAAATCAAGTATGTTATTACAACCATCTCATGATTGATCTGTTACAGCCCTAATTTCACCCTAGTCGAAAAGTGGTTTCAGGACCACAAAAATCGAGTTATAAAAATAATTATAAGTTATATTTCATGTTTATGAAGTGAGTAAATACATGTGTGAAAGTTTCAAGCTTTGATTTGGTCATTTGCATGTGAATTTATTCAATAGGACTTATGTGTGACACTTCTGAAATGTGATAGGTTAATTTATAATGGTTTATTAATGCATGTGTTTAAAAGAATGGTTTTGCATGTTAAATTACCCATTTCTAGATAGTGGCTGACCATGTTACTAGTTATAATATAAAACATGAATTTTCTATTAACTTTATTTTAGTTAAATGGCATAATATCATGTAATAATATTAAATAAAAAAATAATACAATGTGGGTGAAAAAAACAGAGTGTTCACCTTGTTCTCTCAAAGCCGAAAGTAAAGAGGAATTGGGGAGAAAAGAACCATTCGGTCATCTTAGGTTTTCATTAAGGTAAGAAATGCATGTCAATTCTTGAAATTTTAGTTAAATTTGAGTTAGTTACCAAGTTCTTTATGTAACCCATGTTAAAAAAAATTTTGATTTTGGGATGATTAGACTTTCGGCCATAGTAGTTTTTGAAGGTTAAGGTTGTTGTTTCATGCTAAATTAGATGAATAATGGTAGATAGGTGTTTGAACTAAACTAATGATCAAATAGATGCATAAAAACTAAGTGGGAAGAATCGGCTATCATGTTTGATACTATTGCCGAATATGAAAATGTTATACTTGAGTAATGTATGTGTTTTGAGTTGATAATATGAAAAGAATGCTTAAATGTGTTATAACCAATTAGGTGTTAAATTAAAGGTTGCTAAAATTCCATTATTTTAGCTGAATATGTGTTTGACTAAAGAAGAATTTGTTAAAGAATGTATGTGAACATGGCAAGTGTATTCGGCTTAGTGCATAAATGATATGAAAATTTTGGAATTTTATTTTTGATTATGTGTATGTATGACCAAATATAATCGGCCACATGAGTAATATAAGTACATGATGTTATATTATAATTATTGAGCTTAAGTATATGGGTGCATGTATATGTGGTCATATAATGACGTTTTGGTTTTGAAAGTTGAATGATGATTTGTTATTTAAATTATATGAACATTCGGAAAAGGTAGCCATGGTGTATAAAATTGTATTATTTATGAAATTTGTAAGTTTAAAATTAATTGTGGTAATGATAAATTATAATAAAATGAGTTTAATATGTGATTGCCGAATGTGATTAATAAGCAAACATTATTGGTCAAAATATTGAACACTTCTATTTGTATTCATTAAGCTCAAGAGCAGGGGGGATCAAAGTTGGATAGGGGAAAAGAGAAAGCAATAGAGTAATCAATCCACAACCGTTCCAATATACTGAGGTAAGCTTTTAAGTAGTCTCCTCTAGTATACATAATTGATGATGCCTATAAGAATATGGTAGATGAATCAAAATTTTTGGTTTGCACTTGAATAAAACTGTTTATTAATTAATGTGAGTATGCGACTCATAGTGAGGGTCATTTTGAGTTAAGCTATAATAGTGATATGAATATGTGATTTTGAGTATAACTTTGGAGTTGAAATGTGAATGATGATATGTATATTGAGACAAATATCCGGACATGAAGTCCGTAGGCTATACGCAAGAATCTATCCGGACATGAGGTCCACAGGCTATATGCTAGAATCTATCTGGACTTGAGGTCTGCAGGCTACGTGCTAGAAAAATATCCGGGCTAAGGACCCACAGGCCCTTGCTGGCAATGTATTTCGAGCTTTAAGATTTAACAGAACCGATGCCAGTAATGTAAGTAAGATTGTAATTTTGAATGTCCGTGGTAAACATTGTTGCTTAAGTACCATATAGTTTACATGTTAATGTTCGCATTACAAACTCATATTTGAAATGATTTCTATGCGAATTACTAGTATCAAAGTACGGTGTATATATATATGTGTGTGAATTAATTCGATAATTGAGGATAAGATAATGGTATAATTGGTTAGTGTTAGTTATCATATGAAAGAATATGATTAAAGATAATAGTATAAGCTTTGTAATTAGTGAATATGTGTTAGAAATTTTTATATATATATGTACATACATATTCGGTCAAATGGTAACCAATTTGAATATTAGTATGTGATTTTAAGTACTCGATTTAAATAATAAGTTTTAAATTGTTTGTATTACTTAAAACTTACTAAGCATCAATATGCTCTCACTCGCTACCTTAATTCTTTGTTTTATAGATTCTTTCAGTCACCACGGTCTCGAGGATCTCAAAGTCAAAGTCGTCTACACTATCTAAACTTTTGGTACTCTAGTAGTTAAAATTTGATAATGGCATGTATAGGCTTGACTTTTTGTTGTTAAATAATTATCTTTTTGATGATGTATATATGTGTAGCCATGCGAAAATGGCTTGATAAGTTACTATATGTGTTCCAAATGGTTAAGCTGAATGTGTGGTTGAGATTTAATTAATGTTTTCAATGTTTAATGTGAATTGAACTTAAGAATGAATCACTATACCTAGTTATCTTGATATGACTCTTTTGTATATGGTAATACTCTTTAACCCTCCGGCGACGGGTACGGGTTAAGGGTGTTACATTTTATTGGTATCAGAGCTACAGTTTAGTAGATTCTTGGACTACCGTAATACGAGTGGGTTTAGCTATACATGCCATTATGTGTTATTTGATAGTGTGGTGATTTTTGACAGTTAAAAATGTGTTTACGTATAGTAATGGATCCCGATCCCAATCGAGCGGTAGCTGATGATGTTGAGAGTGTAGCGCCTGCTCCCGCGCATGGGACGGCGCCGGTGGACTCCCAACCTATTGCTAGTAATCGGAACGATGAAGCTAGACAGGCTTTTTATAGCATGATGAATGATTGGTTCAATCAGTATATTCAAACTAATACTGCTGTTCCACAACCCCTACTCCCGACTAATACACCCCCTGCACCCGCGATACCTCCGGTGATTGATCGGATGAGGTTAAACAAGCCCCGGTTGATGTAACCAAAAACAGGGCTACTAAATTTAAAGCTACAGACAGCGATGATGCGGAGCAAGCTGAATTTTGGTTGGACAACACTATTCGGGTATTTGATGAACTATCTTGCACACCCGATGAATGCCTGAAGTGTGCTATATCTTTGCTACGTGATTCTGCCTATTATTGGAGGAGTACATTGGTTTCTGTTGTACCTAGAGAGCGAGTGACGTAGGAATTCTTCCAGATCGAATTTCAAAAAAAGTATATCAGTCAGAGGTTCATCGATCAGAAACGAAAGGAATTTCTTGAGCTTAAGCAGGGTTCCATGTCAGTTACTGACTATGAATGAAAGTTTGTCAGGCTTAGTAGATATGCTCAAGAATGTGTATCGTCTGAGGCTATTATGTGTAAACGTTTTGAAGATGGGCTGAATGAAGATATAAAAATGTTTGTTGGCATTCTTGAAATACGAGAGTTTGTAGTACTTGTCGAGCGAGCTTGTAAAGCTGAAGAACTTAGTAAAAAGAAAAGAAAAGCTGATGTCGGAGCGGGAGAATTTCGTAAAAGATTTTCAGGAAAGCCTTTTCAGAAATCATCGAAGAAATTTCGTGATGATTCAGGTCGATCAAGGGACACTTCGGGTTTTTCCAGACGAGACCGCGATCGACCCCCAGTGAGTACGCGAGCCACTTCAGTTACTAGTGTTGGAAACGATCGTCAGGACAGAGCAGAGTGCAAGTATTGTGGTAAATGGCATTCGAGGAGTTGTAGATTTCATGACCGCTCCTGTTATAAATGCCGGTCAGCCGACCACTTTATCAAAGATTGCCCGAGATTATCCGAACAAAATGTGAATTAGAGTAGGAAATTGAGTAATACTACAGCACGAGGTAGACCACCTAGGAATCCGGGGAACGCTAGCGGCGATCAGAGAGGGTCTAAAGATGCTACCACCAGATCTGAGGCTCGTGCTCCTGCTAGAGCTTATGTTATACGTGCACGCGAGGATGCTTCTTCGCTTGATGTTATTACTGGTACTTTCACTCTCTTTGATACTGATGTGATTGCTTTGATTGACCCTGGTTTTACTCATTCTTATGTATATGAGACTTTAGCATCCAGTAAGACTTTACCTGTTGAGTCTACTGAGTTCGTTTTCGACAAGGTGTGTAAGAAATGCCCCTTAATAATCTGAGGCTCCTGTTTTCTGGCCGACTTGATGCTTTTACCGTTTGATGAATTTGATGTTATTTTCGGTTTGGATTGTTGACCGTACATGATGTAGTTGTGAATTGCAAAAGTAAGACCATTGATTTGAGGTGTACAAATAATGAGATAATCCGAGTTGAGTCTACTAATTTGAATGGATTGCCAGCAATAATATCCTCGATGTTGGCTCAAAAATATGTGAGAAAGAGGTGTGAAGCGTATCTTGCATACGCACTTGATAATAAAGAATCAGAAAAGAAACTTGAATCGGTGCCAGTGGTTTGTGAATATCCGGATGTTTTTCCCGAAGAATTACTAGGGTTATCACCTGTTCGGGAGGTAGAGTTTGGCATCGAACTTGTACCTGGGACTATACCAATTTCGATAGCTCCGTATCGTATGGCACCAAAAGAATTAAAGGAATTGAAAGCTCAGTTGCAAGAGTTGACGGATAGAGGTTTCACTCGACCGAGTTTCTCACCTTGGGGTGCACCAGTTTTGTTTGTGAAAAAGAAAGACGGAACCATGAGACTGTGCATTAACTATCATCAGTTGAATAAAGTGACAACAAAGAATAAATATCCGTTACCGCTTATTGATGATTTGTTCGATCAACTGAAAGAAGCCTCCGTATTTTCAAAGATAGATTTGAGATGGGGTTATTATCAGTTGCAATTTCGAGACTCAGATATACCTAAAATTACTTTTAGAACGATATACGGTCACTAGGAGTTCTTAGTGATGCCGTTTGGGCTCACTAATGCCCCTACAGTATTTATGGACTTGATGAATCAAATTTTTAGATAGTATTTGGATCGGTTTGTAGTTGTGTTTATCGACGACATTTTGGTTTATTCGCGAGATGAAACCGAACATGCCGAGCACCTGAGATTAGTGTTACAGATGTTACGGGATAAGGAGTTATACGCTAAATTCAGTAAATGTGAGTTCTGGTTGAGGGAAGTTAGCTTTTTGGGTCATGTGGTATCTACATCGGGTATTCGAGTTGATCCGAGTAAAATTTTAGCCGTACTTAACTGGAAGCCTCCGAGAAATATTACTGAGGTTTGGAGCTTTTTAGGACTTGCCGTTTACTACAGATGATTTGTAAAGGGTTTCTCAATGATAGCCACACCAATGACGAAACTACTTCAGAAAGATGTTAAGTTTGAATGGTCAGAGACATGTCAGAAAAGTTTCGATCAATTGAAAACTTATTTGACTGAAGCTCTAGTATTTGTACAACCCGAATCTGGTAAAGAGTTTGTCATTTACAGTGACGCATCCTTGCTTGGGTTGGGTTGTGTGTTAATGCAAGAAGGCCGAGTTGTAGCTTATGCATCGAGGCAATTGAAGCCGCATGAGAAAAACTATCCGACTCATGATCTCGAATTAGCTGCCATTGTTTTCGCTTTAAAAATATGGCGACACTACTTGTTTGGTGAGAGGTGCCATGTATATTCGGATCACAAAAGTCTCAAATATTTGATGACTCAAAGAGATTTGAATCTGCGACAAAGACGTTGGCTTGAGTTGTTGAAAGATTATGAGCTTGTCATTGACTATCACCCGGGAAAGGCTAATGTGGTTGCCAATGCTTTAAGTCGTAAATCACTATTTACTTTGCGAGCGATGAATGTACACCTGTCTATTTTATCCGATAATGTGTTAGTAGCAGAATTAAAGGCAAAACCATTGTTGATTCATCAAATTCGTGAAGCTCAGAAGGTTGATGATGAATTGGTTGCAAAACGAGCTGAATGTGTTTCGAATATGGAATTAGAGTTTCAAATTGATGATGACGATTGTTTGAGGTTCAGAATTCGATTGTGTGCTCCAAGAAATTTAGAACTTATTTCGATGATTCTGAACGAAGCTCATTGTAGCCGAATGTCAATTCACCCGGGGAGTACGAAAATGTACAACGACCTGAGATGTCAGTTTTGGTGGCATGGTATGAAACGAGACATTTCTGATTTTGTTTCAAAGTGTTTAATATGTCAACAAGTGAAAGTGGAACACCAAGTGCCTTCGGGATTACTTCAGCCGATCATGATACCCGAATGGAAGTGGGATCGAGTCACGATGGATTTTGTATCTGGGTTGCCATTGTCATCAAGCAAGAAAGATGCGATCTGGGTTGTTGTTGATAGATCGACAAAGTCGGCTCATTTTATTCTCAGACGTCACGGATTATTCCCTTGACAAGCTATTTGAAATATATGTATCTCAGTTGTAAGGTTACATGGAGTACCTATTTCTATTGTGTCAGATAGAGATCTGAGATTCACATCGCGATTTTGGAAGAAATTGCAAGAAGCATTGGGTACCAAGTTGCATTTTAGCACCGCTTTTCATCCCCAGACTTATGGTCAATCTGAGCGGATAATTCAGATACTCGAGGATATGTTGAGATGTTGCATCCTCGAGTTTAGTGGTTCATGGGAACGGTATTTACCTTTGATTGAATTCGCTTACAACAATAGTTTTCAATCAAGCATTAAGATGGCACCTTACGAGGCTTTGTATGGTCGTAAATGCCGTACACCGTTGTTTTGGACCGAGCTTACTGAAAGAAAAATCTTCAGGGTTGATTTGATTAAAGATGCTGAGTAGAAAGTAAAAGTAATCAGTGAAAGTCTGAAAGCAGCTTCTGATCATCAGAAGTCGTACGCGGATTTGAAACGAAAAGACATTGAATATCAAGTCGGAGACAAAGTGTTTCTTAAAGTTTCACCTTGGAAAAAAGTGCTCAGATTTGGCCGTAAAGGCAAATTGAGTCCGAGGTTTATCGGGCCGTATGAGATATCCGAACGAATTGGGCCAGTCGCTTACAGATTGATTTTACCCCCTGAACTTGAAAAGATTCACAATGTTTTTCATGTCTCGATGCTTCAATGTTATAGATCTGATCCTTCGCACATAATTAATCCATCAGAGGTTGAAATTCAATCTGATTTGAGTTATGAAGAAGAACCGATTTGTATCCTAGCTCGCGAAGTGAAAGAGTTACGAAACAAAAAGGTTCCTTCAGTAAAGGTGTTATGGCTCAAACACGGGATCGAAAAAGCTACTTGGGAAATCGAGAACTCTATGAAGGAACGATACCCAAATATATTCACTGGTAAGATTTTCGGGGACGAAAATTTCTTAAGTGGGGGAGAGTTGTGACAGCCCTAATTTGACCCTAGTCAAAAAGTGGTTTCGGGACCACAAAAATCGAGTTATAAAAATAATTATAAGTTATATTTCATGTTTATGAAGTGAGTAAATACATGTGTGAAAGTTTCAAGCTTTGATTTGGTCATTTGCATGTGAACTTATTCAATAGGACTTATGTGTGACACTTCTGAAATGTGATAGGTTAATTTATAATGGTTTATTAATGCATGTGTTTAAAAGAATGGTTTTGCATGTTAAATTACCCATTTCTAGATAGTGGTGCAGCCATGTTACTAGTTATAATATAAAACATGAATTTTCTATTAACTTTATTTTAGTTAAATGGCATAATATCATGTAATAATATTAAATAAAAAAAATAATACAAAGTGGGTGGAAAAAACAAAGTGTTCACCTTGTTCTCTCAAAGCCGAAAGTAAAGAGGAATTGGGGAGAAAAGAACCATTCGGTCATCTTAGGTTTTCATTAAGGTAAGAAATGCATGTCAATTCTTGAAATTTTAGTTAAATTTGAGTTAGTTACCAAGTTCTTTATGTAACCCATGTTAAAAAAAATTTTGATTTTGGGATGATTAGAACTTTCGGCCATAGTAGTTTTTGAAGGTTAAGGTTGTTGTTTCATGCTAAATTGGATGAATAATGGTAGATAGGTGTTTGAACTAAACTAATGATCAAATAGATGCATAGATACTAAGTGGGAAGAATCGGCTATCATGTTTGATACTATTGCCGAATATGAAAATGTTATACTTGAGTAATGTATGTGTTTTGAGTTGATAATATGAAAGGAATACTTAAATGTGTTATAACCAATTAGGTGTTAAATTAAAGGTTGCTAAAATTCCATTATTTTAGCCGAATATGTGTTTGACTAAAGAAGAATTTGTTGAAGAATGTATGTGAACATGGCAAGTGTATTCGGCTTAGTGCATAAATGATATGAAAATTTTGGAATTTTATTTTTGATTATGTGTATGTATGACCAAATATAATCGGCCACATGAGTAATATAAGTACATGATGTTATATTATAATTATTGAGCTTAAGTATATGGGTGCATGTATATGTGGTCATATAATGACGTTTTGGTTTTGAAAGTTGAATGATGAATTGTTATTTAAATTATATGAACATTCAGCAAAGGTAGCCATGGTGTATAAAATTGTATTATTTATGAAATTTGTAAGTTTAAAATTAATTGTGGTAATGATAAATTATAATAAAATGAGTTTAATATGTGATTGCCGAATGTGATTAATAAGCAAACATTATTGGTCAAAATATTGAACACTTCTATTTGTATTCATTAAGCTCAAGAGCAAGAGAGATCAAAGTTGGATAGGGGAAAAGAGAAAGCAATAGAGTAATCAATCCACAACCGTTCCAATATACCAAGGTAAGCTTTTAAGTAGTCTCCTTTAGTATACATAATTGATGATGCCTATAAGAATATGGTATATGAATCGAAATTTTTAGTTTGCACTTGAATAAAACTGTTTATTAATTAATGTGAGTATGCGACTCATAGTGAGGGTCATTTTGAGTTAAGCTGTAATAGAGATATGAATATGTGATTTTGAGTATAACTTTGGAGTTGAAATGTGAATGATGATATGTATATTGAGACAAATATCCGGACATGAAGTTTGCAGGCTATATGCTAGAATCTATCTGGACATGAGGTCCGCAGGCTATATGCTAGAATCTATCCGGACTTGAGGTCTGCAGGCTACGTGCTGGAAAAATATCCGGGCTAAGGACCCGCAGGCCCTTGCTGGCAATGTATTCCGAGCTTTAAGATTTAACAGAACCGATGCAATAAATGTAAGTAAGATGTAATTTCGAATGTCCGTGGTAAACATTGTTGCTTAAGTACCATATAGTTTACATGTTAATGTTCGCATTACAAACTCATATTTGAAATGATTTCTATGCGAATTACTAGTATCAAAGTACGGTGTATATATATATATGTGTGTGAATTAACTTGATAATTGAGGATAAGATAATGGTATAATTGGTTAGTGTTAGTTATCATATGAAAGAATATGATTAAAGATAATAGTATAAGCTTTGTAATTAGTGAATATGTGTTAGAAATTTTTATATATATATGTACATACATATTCGGTCAAATGGTAACCAATTTGAATATTAGTATGTGATTTTAAGTACTCGATTTAAAAAATAAGTTTTAAATTGATTGTATTACTTAAAACTTACTAAGCATCAATATGCTTACTCTGCTGCCTTAATTCTTTGTTTTATAGATTTCGCATCACCTACTCACGGTCTCGTGGATCTCAAAGTCAAAGTCGTCTACACTATCTAAACTTTTGGTACTCTAGTAGTTAAAATTTGATAATGGCATGTATAGGCTTGACTTTTTGTTGTTAAATAATTATCTTTTTGATGATGTATATATGTGTAGCCATGCGAAAATGGCTTGATAAGTTACTATATGTGTTCCAAATGGTTAAGCTGAATGTGTGGTTGAGATTTAATTAATGTTTTCAATGTTTGATGTGAATTGAACTTAAGAATGAATCACTATACCTAGTTATCTTGATATGACTCTTTTGTATATGGTAATACTCTTTAACCCTCCGGCGACGGGTACGGGTTAAGGGTGTTACATGATTTTTGGGCATACTCTTACAACATGGTCATGTGTCTCCTGTAGGTTTTAAAGGCATACAAGTCAGGCAGTTGCACGGCGTGGCACACAGGTCTATAAGGCCATTTTGAGAGTTGCACGGGCATGTGGCTTGGCCGTGTGACCCAACTTTGAAAGTTACACTAGCATGGGCATGGGCTGGGACATGGCCGTGTGTCCCTATTTCAATTGTTACATGGCCTGAGACACGAGCGTGTGTCTCAGCCGTGTGAATCACATGGCCTAGCCACACGGTCGTGTAATCCCTGTAGTTCAATTTTTCCAACTTTTTCTTCAATGTTCCAAGCATTTCCAATTTAGTCCTGAACCATTTCTAAAGTGTTTCTAAGGCCTCAAAGGCTCGATTAAGGGATGATATGCATGTATATCAACGATTTATATCATGTTTTGTTGAGAATTTAAAATGTATGTTTTAAAGTTATGTTTTTACGTTAACACTCTGTGACCCTATTCCAGCGACAAATGGGTTAGGAGTGTTATTTTTAGTGGTATCAGAGCTACGATTTGTCAGTTCTCGCACTAAACGTAGCATGTATGAGTCTAGAAAAACATGCAATTATTTAACCTGTGATAGTGTGATAACTCTTGACTCGATTTGAACTATGTTTTCATATAGATATAATGTCATCCAACCTAGCCAATTCCGATAAGGTTGAAATTAATGCACAAGCCTTCGCTCACGAATCAGCATTGAATGGGAGTAGGCCCGTATTTGAGGGTCGGGGAGGAGAGGCTAAGGAAGCCTTCTTCCAGATGATGAATGAGTGGTTTATCGAGTGTGTACGAATGAACCCTATGGCCCAACGACTTCCACCCCAACCTATTCCCCAACCGATCCCCGTAGTTCCTTGGGATTTGGAACCAATATGAGTGAGCAAGCCTCCTGTTGATAAAATAAATAAATATGAGGCTAAAGAGTTTAGAGGTACATCCGAAGATGATCCTGAAACAGCTGAATTCTGGTTGCAAAATATGATTAGAGTTTTCGAAGAATTATCCTATACTCCAACAGAATGCTTGAAATGTGTTGTATCATTATTGAATGATTCAACTTATCAGTGGTAGAATACCTTAGTTTCAGTTGTGTCGACAGATCAGATAGATTGAGAGTTCTTCCAGATAGAATTTCATAAGAAATATGTGAGCCAGAGGTTTCTTGATAAGTAACATAAAGAGTTTCTTGAGTTGAAACAGGGTCAAATGACAGTATCTAAATATGAGAGAGAATTTGTTTGACTCAGCAAGTATGCTCGAGAATGTATACCAATAAAGGTTGCTATGTGTAAACAGTTTAAAGATAGGTTGAACGAAGACATCAAGCTATTAGTAGGGATTTTGGAATTGAAAGATTTTTCGTTCTCTTTGATAGAGCACATAAAGTTGGAGAACTGAGTAAAGAAAAAGAAAAGATGATTATAAGGCTTGAGATTCAGGAAAGAGATCAGCGAGAAAATCATATCAATCGCCATTGAAGGAGTCGAAAGAATATCACAGTCCTTCATCAGCTTTAGTGTGTTATTCGAGCACAGATAAAGGAAAAACAACATGTGAGTGCAAAACCTTAGGATCTGTCTATAGCGAGCGTGGACAGTGTTAAAAACAATAAGCCTGAATGTCAACAATGTTGTAACACCCCTAACCCATATCCGTTGCCAAAATAGGGTTATAGAGCATTACCATAAAACTGTAACATCAAAACATTCAATCCAAACCATTTCATGAATCGCATCATATTCCATTCAAACCCATGCATTCCACAACTTGGATTTCATTATCTCGATTTTCTTCTCGGTCTTATTGTTTAATCTATCAAAGACGGTTCATCTGTAAGGGATATTCATTGGTCGAAGGTAATTACATCTATTACAGTTATAATTCTTGGTTCGATCATAGGAGTACAGTGATATAGATCTCAGATTATAGAGGTTGTATTACTGCACTGGTTGTTATTGGGACTACATTCGATTTTTCTCTTTTGCCTCGAATTTCACTATTGATATTTGAGGTTTTATTCTATCTATAAATTGTAACGCCAATTTCTTTATAGCACTATGCTTTTAATTCATCTGATGGTTACGGCTTCGATATGGTTCAAAGTTTCGATATTATTAATTGAAATAGTTTCGTTATATATATACTATTTCTATCTTTCATGAAAGGGATAGGTAACAACAAAAGTATAGACTGTGGAAGATCAAGCTTAAACTTGTATATTGGTTCTCATTCCTTAGGTAATCTCGATTTATGTCAACAAGTTAAAATGGATGTTATGTTTCGTTTAAGTTAATACAGTTTGTAGAGATCTTTGATTGATTTTCTAAGGGAATTATGATAGATTGTATGTCTGGGTTGTCTTGACAACAAGAAAAAGAGATTATTCTGAAATGTTATTATCTGATAGGTAAGATCGACTCAATTGTTTAATCAGAGTGGGTTATTCATTTGAAAAGTTAATAAGTTATATGCATTTGAGTTTATCCTCAGGTCCGGGAATAAATTTTATGCATTCACGGGTAAATAGACGGACAGTCTAAATGAAAAATTGATATTCTAGAAGACATGATTTGGAAATATATCTATCAAATTAGCTGTAATTGGGAAATGTTATTAGGAGTTAAAGTCGTCTTGATAGTTGAAGTTGTCGCGTTTGTGTTAAATGATATTGATTGACACTTTCCATGAAATGGGAATAAATATTTGTTTAAAATTACAGATGCAAATATGTTAGAAGCTTCATTCAGAATTTGATAATCTGAGTTTCTTAGTTATGTTTCGTCAGACGATCACTGGGAATTTCTCGGTACTTGTACTACTAATGATAAAGTTATGATAGAAGAACATCATAGTTGTTCAGTTAAGTTTCGATATAATATCAAGTTTTAATATGACTTCTGATACGAATTTTGAATTGAGATGAGTTATAAATGATTTATCTATAGATTACCATTAAGAAGATGACAGAAAGATTTGATGTGATGACTTCCATCAGGAGAAAAATTTCGAGGACGAAATTTTCGTTAGAGGGAGAGTTGTAACAAGTCGTTTTTAGTGATGTTGGAAACAGTGATTTCGAGGCCACCAAATTCGACGAGTAAATTCATAAATATTATTATTTAATATTTTCGAGTCGAATATGGCTTTAAAAAGGTTTTGTGATGGTAATTTATGTGATATTAATGATTTATTAAGTTCAAGTGGTAAGACCCTAAGGTCAAGTGGTTTTAGAAAATGAGATATCGGGACCTCGATTCTATAAACTGAGCCGTAAATATTTCTATAAATATTTACGGAGTGTTATTAAAGTGGTATTAAAGTTTCGTTAAAAAATTTTAACGTTTCGGTAGTTAATTAATTAAAAATGACTAAATCATAAAAGATGTAAAATTTTATCACTTTTTGATTGGAGTGATTAAATGGCTTATTGAATAGAGGAAAGGGATTTAAATGGTAAATAAACCATTTATGGAATTAGCAGACAATTATGGGCTTGGTTTTGGTGTTTTATTTAATTATTAACTAAGGTTAATATGGTAATTTGATAAATTAATTAAATTAAACAAAACATAAGTAAAGAAAATAATGGTTGTCATCTTCCTTTCTCATTTGTTTCAACCAAAATCCATGGCTATGGTGAAGCTAGGTTCAACCATGTTTCATTTTATGCATGTAAGTCCATTTTGGTCTCGTTTCTAATAATTTTTATGGTTTTGAGATCGTTGAAACTAGGTCCAGCTAGCTTGTACCTTCGATTTTGAAACTATGGAAGATTTTGAATGTTGTCATTGATGAATCTAGTGATTGTTTATATTAAATGATGAATTTGAAATATTAGTTGTCATTTAAAAGTATTTTGTTAAGTGATTTTTGAGAATTTATCGATTAGGGACTAAATTGTTAAAATAATAAAAGTACAAGGATTTGATGTGAAATTATTGCAAATTTTGGTTGAAATGGAGGCTATGAAAATTCGGCTCAACTCAAATTTGGGTAAAAATGGTTAATTTGCATGTTTTAGGCTCAGAGACTAAATTGAATAAAGTAAAATTTTAGGGGTAATTTTGTAAAATTGACTAAATTGCATAAAATACATTGCTTTATTTTCTAAATTAAAAGATTGAATAAAATTATTAATTTAGATCAAGATCAAGTGGAGAATAGAGGAGAATGAAAAATTACCAAAATGCCCCTATACTTTGTCATTTTTGCAATTTAGCCAGGTAAGTTCGTCTAAACTGAATTCTATATAATTTTGATCAAATTGTATGTTAGTATGTGATTCTATTGTGATTGAATCAATATATTACACAATTTATCATGTCATGAAATGACATAAATCCAACAACGAACAATGATTATCGAGCCTCGTTTGAACCTTAGGAATTCATAGAATACAAATGACATGTCATTAGGGTTACTATGTTTTGGGTGCTGGTATTGAATGTCCTACCGATGGCTGAGTTCAGGCATTTGTTGCAGATACTCGATAGCTTGTGGAGTAGCAACATTTCGATCGATAGCTCGTGTGAGCAGACATAGGTTACCATATTTCAGGTGCTGGTCTTGAATGTCCTACTGGTGGGCATTTGTTGCGGATACTCGACAACTTGTGGAGCAGCACCATGTAGCTACGTTTCGACCGACAGCTTGTATGAGCAATCCCATTTTATAGCCCATGAGAGCTACGACTATATGTTTAGCAGACTTCGTGTGAGCTATCCTGCGTATCCAATGATGTTCTATTTGGTTCAATGGGCATGAATTTTCAAGGATATGGTAAATGTTCTATATGAACCAAAACATGTATGTATGAAAAACTTTGAAATGCTGAGCTATATGGAAAACATGTTTTGTTGAGATGGATGATAAATCCAATTGAATTATGCTCAAGTATAATGGTTATCCATGTCAAATTCATATGAATCATGTTTAAATTAAATAACATGTGTTATTGATGTGCTTACGCTTATGCCAACCTTGTGGATATGATTGATGTTTATGATTATGCTTGTACTATACTTATGAAACGGGTAAGAAAAGGGAATGAAATGGTAAGTACATAATTGGGATGTATTATGATGTTATAAAAGGTTTAATGTGATAAATGATGTATTTATATATGGGCAAATTGTTTATGCTACGGATGAATCTACCTATGTCATGGATAAATACACTGAATTGGGAATTAATAATGTTGTTGAGGCTTATGATAAGCATCGGGGACGGAATGGAAAGTAAGTAAATAGAAAGATATATAATCTTATAAAAAGGTTCAGATTATACATTATGTCTCATGAAATCCTATCATGTTATGAATGGTCAATAAATATGCAACATTAATGAACTTACTCATTTGTGAGTTGATGATTATGGTTTGATAATTTTGGAGGCATTAGTATAGGTTTATTTTTAACCTATAAATTTCTTCATTGAAATGTAATGTTATGCTTATGGTTTATACGAATTTACTAAGCATTCATTGCTTACGTGGTTATCTTTCTCTTACTTTATAGATTATTGGAAGTTCGATCGGGTTGGAAGCTAGTCGAAGATCCATCACACTATCCATCAATTTTATCAGTAGATTTTGATGTGTTGTATAGGTGGACTATGTCTAATGTTTAGTTAATGATGTTGGCATGTAATGTTGCTTTGAATTTGTGAAACTTATGATATTTGATGCCTTGATGGGTGTGCTTTTGGCACTTTGATGTTTAAAAGTTAGTGTGTATAAGATCAAATTGATGCATGGTTTCATGTCCAAAGTGGTAAGAGTTGGCATGTTTGCCAAGTGATCATTTAGGGCATGTTTTGAAATGAAATTTAGTCAAGTATGAGTTGTTGAATTATGACCATTGAGACATATTTTGGTATGTATATATGTTGGTTGATGGAATCATTTGGAAATAACTAAAATTATGACATTTAAATGGTTTTGATGCAATGTGAGAAGTGATCCAAATGGTAAGGCCATTTTAATATGTTTTGATATGGAAAAAAGTCAATCGATAAATGGTTAAATGTGCACATGTATAGGTATTTTGGTGCTTTTATAGTTGATGTTGAAATGGACAAGTAGATGTATGTTTTTAATGATCAATTTGGTATATTTTGTTGAGGTATGATATATGGTTAATTGTGTTATATCTTTGCATGATGATTTGAGGTTGAGTATAGTTGATTTATGCCAAAACATGTATAGGTTTGGTTGTTGTGATTGAGGTGTCTTTTGGGCATATTTGTTGTATGAACAAATACCATAATAATTTAGTTTTATTATGCATGTTTTAAGTACATTCTGAATGCTTGAATATATGTGCAAAAGGCTTGTGTGTGTAAGCTTGTTTTGGGTGAGAGAATTGGCTTGAAAATGGCCTATTTCTTATCCACATGGACTAAGACACAGGCATGTGCCTCAACCGTGTGTGACACACGGCCACACGACATAGCCTTCTGTCCCCTGTAGGTTTTTAAAGGTTGCATTTTGAGAGTTACATGGCCTGACACACGGGCATGTGGCTTGGCCATGTGACCCAAGTTAGAGAGTTACACGGGCACAGGCACGAGCTGGGACACGACCGTGTGTCCCTACTTTGAATGCCCACAAGGCCTGAGATACGAGTGTGTGTTTCAATTATGTGAGTCACACGGACGTGTGACCCCTACAGTGTGAATTTTTCTATCTTCCATGATGTTTTAAATGTTTTGAATTTAGTCCCGAATAATTTCTAAAGTGTTTTTGAGGCCTCGAGGGCTCGAGTTAGGGATGTTATGCATGTGTTTGATTGGATTTTTTTGATGATTATGAAATGTTTTGATGTTATAGTTTTTCGATAATGCTCTATAACCCTATTCCAGCAACAGATTTAGGTCAGGGGTGTTACAAATTGTATCCTAATCGCCTAACCGTTTACTACATTCAACCAGGCATTATACTTAAATTCATAATATCAATAAATCAACCATTCAGAGGCACTTCTTATTTCTGTACACATACTATAAATCTGTTACCTTCATTTCAATATTGTGTGACTACAAGATTTACCACTACCTAATATTCATTTTCCATTTGTGCTTAATTGCAACATCTAATAATTTACAAGTAAACAATGAAATTTCACTTTTACTACAATTAACTAGCAATTAATATAAATAATCATAAAGAACCTCACATATATATATATATATATATATATATTGTTACACTATGAACTTACCTTGACTTATACAATTGTAAAAACGAAGCAAATGACTAATCTGACACATTAGTTTTTCCTCGGTTTAGATCCGTTTGATTTGTTTTGTGAACTAAATAATAATTTTTTGTTAATTAAACCATTCAAATAACTTAATATTATTAACTCAAATTATAACCTTATCAATGGTAAATTTACAAAATTACCCCTAATATTTTACCTATTTTGTAATTTAATCCTTAAAGTCGAAACTTGCAAATTTACCATTTTTAACTAAAATTCATGTTAGCCGATTTTCATAGAATTCCTAAACAGTCTATATTCATCAAAATTTCACACTAAATCCAGTCAATTTTACTCTTTTTACAAATTAATCCTCTAACATTAAAATTCCTAAAAATCACTTAAGAAAATACTTATATCAAGCTATAAAACTCAAAAATCTATCAATTAAATTCATAAACACACCTAAATCATTCATTGTAAGTCGTTAAAATTTTAACAGTTTCAAAAACATAAAAATTACTAAAATAGGCTTAAAACACATACCATGCAAGGTAAGACAAGCTTGGCCGAAAGCTTATTTCAAGCTCCCATGGAGTTTCGGTTCTCCAACTAAAAAGATGAAGACTTTTTGTTTTCCCATATTTTTTATGTTTTAATTTAATTTATTTATATAATTACAAGTTTGCCCTTTAATTATACTAAAAAATTCATTAAAAACAATGCCACTACCATCCATTACAAACTAATTTGGTATATTTACCACTTTAATCCATTAAAACATGATTCATTAGCTATTTAGTATAACTGAACTAATATTGATTAGCTTTTATGATTTAGTCATTTTCTCTTAATTAACTATCTAAAGGTTAAAATTTCTTAACCAAATTTTAATATGATCCTAATAATACTCCGTAAATATTTAATAAAATATTTATGGGCTCAGTTTATAGAAACGAGATCCCGATACCTCTTTTTTTTAAAACCACTTGACTTTTGGAATATACCACTTGAACCTAATTATTTGTTTAATTAACAAAAATCATTAAATCAAAATTCAACGAAATTCTATACTTGACTCATAAATATTAAATAATATTATTTACAGACTGGCTCATCGATCTTGTGGCCTTAAAACCACCATTTCTGACACCACTGAAAAACGGGCTGTTACAATACTTCCTTCCCTCGCATCAATATTATTTCCCAATATGAGCTTTTAGTCCTTTTAGACTCTTGGTCCCTCAAAGATGCATAAAATTCTTGAACTACCGAGACCATAGCGGAGTCTTTTGGGATCACACAAAAACATTTTCTTCTATTGTATCGGACCAAAGGCCAAACTTCCAGGCAGAGAACCATAGACTATTCAAATCTCCTCTCTTGAATAAATGTTTTTACCTAAAGTTCTAGAAAATATTTTCCAAGAATTTTATTCGGGAAATGGGAGGGATTTGGAACGATGTCGCACTGTGTAAATATATAAAATTAATTGTGAAATATGTGCAAGTGTACACAATCATAACAAGTAATAAAGTGATAAGTAAATGAGTATCGTCTCCTCAGGGACCGAAAATTGAGACAAAATTTGTGAAAAATATATTTAACAATTTAATGAGAAAAATAATTAATCAAGGGTTCAATACAATTATTCTAATCTAAATGATTCTATTCTATATGTGCAATTTTTTTCAAAAGAATACTAAAGACTTCAGCAATTAAGTTTTAATCGCAAGTAACACCGAAATCATTTATCCAATTTCTACTATGTTCAATTAAATTTAGATAAAAATTAATATGAAATAATTCATGGCATAATTGGTGAGTCACTAACTTTAATTTTAACTTACCCTCCTTGGAATCATTATTATAGAATAAAAGAGGTAACAGTATAAGTATAATATGGAACAATTTAATCACTAGCAGGCTTTTCCTGAAGTCACTACGTTAAGTCTTGTAGGCCCATTGCATATCCCTATATTAAGTGCAACTCTAAAAAACTATGTGAAGTAACAATTAAGTCTATACTAAAACAATTTAATCATGCATTCATAAGGTTATGTAAGGCAATAGGTACCTCCTGGCATAATCGCTAAATTTAATTAATTAATCCTTTAATCAATTAAACATACACAAGTAAAGTATTTTTTTTAAAATTAGCAACCATATTCCCTGATAAATTAACTAACTTAATTACTTATTAAACTCACATAGAATTAATAAGAAAACATGATTTTACCTGACTAAGTGAACACAACCAAATGCACAAAATATTTTTTTTGGACTTAATCGAACATAAACAAAAGTTTCATAATAATTCCAAAATAAATATCAAAACATGGTAATTGATAAGAAAACACAAGAATACAAAGTAATCATATTTTCAATCAACAAGAACACAACAAGAATTTTAAAGAGGAAAAGGAAAAATAGTTGTTTCATAGTGGTTGTTACGGTTGTGTGCATAGCTTCTCCTCCTTCTCCTCCTTGGGACGCCACAACCTATCTTGAAGGGAGCTTATTGCTCCACACTCAAGAAGCTTACTTCTCTTGAGGAAGAAAAGGGAACAAAATCTCTTAAAAAGAGAATGAGAGAACGTGAGAGAGTAAGAGAATGAGAGTAAATTGAATGATGAAAATAAATGGTTAAAGGAGCCTATTTATACTAAAGGGGTAGCTTTAAGTTGCTAAAAATAGCATTTAAAATCCCCCCTTTTACTCCCTGATATGGCTGGCCACTTGAAAGGTGGAAGAGGGGTTGGTTTGTTTTACTATTTTTAGCTAAGTGCTAAAAATAGTAAACTTGAATAGTAGAGGGGTTTGAATGGGATTTTTGAGAAGTAAAGGGATTTGAAATTATTAAAATCAATATTAAATAACTAATATTAAAATCAATATTAAATAACTAACTTGGGCTGATAGAAAAATGGGCTAATTGGGGTACAAATTTGGGCCTTCATTAGCGTGTGAAGCTCCTCCCATCGAGTGAATATCTTGACCCTCTTCTTTCATTTAGTGTTATAGTTTTCATTGATAATTTGTGCATTGCATCTTCATGTTTTTTAGAGTCCAAATTCATCATTTTAGATGTTCCTTGATGTTCATCTAGTAGCTTACGTGCCAGAATTCAACTCGTTACACCATCAGGGCCTTAACGAACAAGCTCCAAGACTGTCTTATTTTCACCAATGACTTTTTACTTACAAATTCGAGTTGAATTTATTTGAAATACTTTTCCTTGTTGTTTTGGATTCCAAAAATGCTCATCTTACATGCATGGGTTAATTAAAATTAGCTCCCTTTAGTTGGTCATGCTCATCTTACGATCACTGAGCTCACTCAATATTTAATAAATATTTATTTTGAAATTTAACATAATTTTATAATTTAATTTCCAAGAGTCTAAATAATAAAAATAAATTAATATTTTTAATAAAAATTGGAAATTAATAATAAATCACCTAGGATATATAAAGGCTTAAGATAACTATACATTTTTTAGAGTTATCAGACTCCCAAACTTAGTCCATTGCTCGTCTCGAGTGATGATTTCTGCTAAACACATAGAAAACATAGTTAGCTCACATGCTTATGCATAAGTGAAATCATGTCGCTCAATAAATTCCCGCAATTGAACAGCTCGTGCTCAAGTATTATCTGAATTCCTCTCAAATACCTAATGTTAAATAAAATCATGAAGCAAATGCTCTTTTAGGAACTATGTACGCAATATCTCCAATTAATTCTTCTGGATAAAACTAAGTGACAGTACTCAAGTTTCATGAATGAGTTTTCATATGTTGAAATTAATAAACCCTCTCCACTAATGTAATCAACACAGTAATATAAATCAATAGGTCTTTACATGGTGGTAATGTGGCTAGGTTCAAGGTAGGAAAAGATGGATATTTTGGGGCTATACGTACTTGGACTTCGCTTAACTTTGAACTTTTTTGAAATATATTCATCACTAAGGAACCCAACTCTCTTTTGTATCAACTGAAGAGTGCTCATCATTTTTTTTCTGCACATAATACTGAGAATCTTAAAATAAGCACTTCACCTTACTCCTCCTAATTCCCCCAAACTTTACATAAAGCATATCGCGAATAGCTGAGTGCAAAACTTAGTGGAAAAATAAAGATTAATAATTGAAAGAGCACGACTTTCATTTCAAGGGTATTAAAAAAATTGGACTATACAGCTCCAATTTGGGTTTCAATGGATAAATTTCTTAGTAAGATGGCTTGAAAGGCTCAAATGGACCAAATAAATTGCCTAAACCATTTTTAATATTATTATGCTGCTAGGATTTTGACTCAAAGATTTACTAAATTCAATTTAGAAAACATAAACTTTCATGCATACTTTAGATTTTCTAAAAAGAAATCAATTGGAAGAATTTTTATTCATATTCACTAAAAATTAACATTTGGCTCAAAATTTCAACTAACATCAGAAATATTTAAAGAAAAACAAAAAAACTATACCTAAACTCAAACTAACCTACAATGTGGGACTTAACTGATGTAGATTTTGATCGGAAAAAGATTCAGACTCTTTCAGATAACTTAGACTTAGACAAATGTCCTAGGCCCCAAACTTAAAACGATCAATGTCTTCATTACGGAAGAGAAATGAATGTGAACTATGCACCAAGTAGGATCCAGGAAAGCGAGGTGAGTCATTTAGACTTGCTTAATTACCTAGTCTTTTCTAGACAGATTCCATTCCTAAAACACTCTCATTACAACATTTCTTTGCTTAAAAATTGCACAAAAGAGGGATCAAAATAAATATACCAACATTAAGGGTAAGTTCAAGAATCCAACTTATTATGAATCATAAATAAAGATCCTAAATAAAATAACCAAAGGCAATAATGTTTTATGCTAAACAAAAAGAAAAAAAAAAACTCCCTTAATCTGAGACAGAATTATCTGAATCTGTCTCCACTTCCACGTTATCATCATCGTATCTCTACATGTTGTGATCTTCTTGTCTTTTCTTTGTTGATGAGCCACAGTCCTCTTTCTTGGTTTTCGGCCTCCATAGTTGAAGAACAAATTCTAGAAATGTAGGTAGTTCGTTAAAATTATTTTCTATGTTTGCTCTTATTTCCATCATCTTGAATCGTATCTCACATGACTGATTGTTTTGTTCCACTACAATAAAATAGGGCTTTAGCGGCGTTTTAAGAAAAACGCTGCTAAAAACGGAACAATAGCGGCATTTTTTGTTAAAACGCCGCTAAAAATAGAGCATTAGCGGCGCTTTTGGTAAAACGCCGCTAAAGGCCAGAGCATTAGCGGCGCTTTTGGTAAAACGCCGCTAAAGGCCAGAGCATTAGCGGCGCTTTTGTTAAAACGCCGCTAAAGGCAAGAGCATTAGCGGCGCTTTTGGTAAAACGCCGCTAAAGGCCAGAGCATTAGCGGCGCTTTTGTTAAAACGCCGCTAAAGGCCAGAGCATTAGCGGCTCTTTTGTTAAAACGCCGCTAAAGGCAAGAGCATTAGTGGCGCTTTTGTTAAAACGCCGCTAAATGCCAGAGCATTAGCGGCGCTTTAGGTAAAACGCCGCTAAATGCCAGAGCATTAGCGGCGCTTTTAGTAAAACGCCGCTAAAAGTCATATAACCCTTAAACCCCAAAAAAATCATAAACACTAATCTATAACCCCTAAAACAATAATTATTAAAATTTATGGTTATACAATATATTAAATATTTTTTTATATAATCGTAAAAGAGATAGTATTGAATTTAAAATATTAAATTAATTATCACTATAATTTAAGGTTTATGAGTTAATTATTGTTTAAGATATATGGTTTAGGGTTTAAGGTTTAAGAGTTAACGTACTAGTATTTGAAGGGTTTAGGGGTTAGGGGTTAGGGTTAAAATTTAAGGTGTAAGGGTTTGGGGTTAGGGGTTTAGTGTTTATGGGATAAGGGTTAAGAGGTTTAGAGTTTAGATAAGCAATAAAATTCCTTTTTAATTATCTTTGTCCCTTGTAATATATATATAGTTAGTCCCGGAAGCGGCGTTTTTAAAAAAAGCGCTGCAAAAGATCGATCTATAGCGGCGCTTTTTTGAAAAACGCCGCTAAAAGTCACTATTAGTGGCGTTTTTAGAAAGCGCCGCTAAGAGTATAATTTATTTTTGATTGTGTATTTAAATTCTTAAAAGAAAATAATGACACGTAGAATAATTTTAAAAGTAAAAACATAGGAAAATATTTATTAAAAATGAAATAAATTAAAATATTATTATTTAAAATAATTTAAAAGTTTTTTGGTATATGACTAATTGTTTTTATATTTATATATTAAATTTTTTCTTATATAATTGTAAAATAGATAGTATTAATTTTAAAATATTGAATTAATTATCATTATAATTTAGGGTTTATGATTTAGGGTATATAGTTTAGGGTTTAAGGTGTAGGAATTACTAATTTAAGGGTTACAATTATGTAGTACTTTAAGGTATTGATTTAGGGGTTTAACAGTTAGAGTTTAAGATTTAAGTGTTAGGGGTTAATGAGTAGGGTCGGGTTTAGGGTTTAGGGTTTATGAGTTTAGGGTTAGAGTTTAATTAGATATGTGTGTATTGTGATATTTAGGGTATCAATTAGTTTAGGGTTTAGGGTTTTAAGGCCAAATAGGGGGTTAGAGGTTTAGGCCAGTTTAGATTAATTATCATTTTTTAATTTATATATTAAACGATTTCTTATATAATTGTATATATAATATTTATCTTAATATATTAAAATTATATATTATTATAGTTTAAATTATTAAAATTATAAACTTTATATATATATATATATATATATTAAAAGGTTTAGGATTTAAGCTGGTTTACTTGAAATTTGTTAAATTAATGATGAAATTTTATACAATCAATTGATGCTTTTTAAAACATATATATGGATATAGGTACTATATCTACTTAATAACATTATAAACACATAGAAACCATAGAAATTAAAATATAAGGATTAAATATTAAGCATATTTAAAAGATAAAAAACTGAAAATTATCTACTTAGTAAAATGTAAAAAAAAAAAAAGAAAAAAAGATTAGTATGTAGTATTACCATATATCGGGAAGAGATATAAATCTTTTAAACTTTTATTCATAATATTAGGATTAAATTATAACTAATTATCATCATATTAACATTTATCATCATTAGTATTAATAATTAAAATCATTAATTAATCTAAATAGATTAATTGAACGAAGAATTCAATTCAAATTAATTCCTCTACACTTAATTTATATAAGTGAAATTTAAACTTAAAATTTCAAAGTTATCATACAATATAGATATATTATTAACTATTGACTATCATAAGTAAATTATTATGGCTACCAAATTATAACAAATAAAGAAGAAGAATAAAAATTAAGAGATTAGTGGCGTTTTTTTAAAAAACGCCGCATAAAAACATGATATAGTTGAAAGAAAGCGGCGTCGTTTTAGATTGATAGAGTACTAGTGGCGTTTAAAAGCGCGCAATGTATAAAGTGTCTTTGGAAGCGTCGTCGTTTTAGTTCAATATATAGGATTTTTGGCGTTTTTATAGAAAACGCCACAAAATCTGATTTAGTTTAACGAAAGCGCGCGCGTTTTAATATATTCGGGTATTAGTGGCGCTTTCAAAAGCGCCGCAAAATAATTCAAGTTTATAGTACACGTCGTCGTTTTAGTTGAGTATATAGGGATTAGCGGCGTTTTTTAAATAAACGCCGCAAAAAACATTAGTGCTTAACAGGAACGGCATCGTTTTCTTCAAAGATTAGTGGCGCTCACCCGGAAACGCCGCAAACGGTGATTTTTTTTTTCAAAACGGCGTCGTTTTCATTTCAGCTGTTATGTCCTCCTTTCATGCCCGATAGTCTCAGCCTTCTCCCCCAAAACACCAAAATAGATTTCCCCTAATCCCTTAATTTCCCCCAAATCCCTAGGCATCTCAGTCGATCGACCACCTACTCATCGTTGTTCGCCGTCGTCTCTTCTGCGTCCCTTCGCCGTCGTCTCTTCTGCATCCCTTCGCCGTCGCTCTCCGCTTCCACAATTAGTCGGTAAATTTCAGTACCCATTTGCGGTTAATACCTTTGCAGTTAAGTATCCTTGATATTAATACCTTTGCAGTTAATATCTTTGGAAGTTATTAGATTCAAAAAAGAAAAGTGGTAGATTTAGATGGGTGGTCTGGGTTCTTTCCAAAGATTGTTTCCCCCAATAGTTGAAAGATGGTTTTGTATAGATCAGCATCAGGGCAATTAGGGTCTTTCATTCAACTATTGATGATATAGTCAAATTTTATTTTCATCCTGATGTTGATGAGGTTACATTACATTACATGGTGATTTTTATGAATTTTTGTTTTAATTACCCAATTAGTAGCTACCATCCCCTCCCTCTCAAATTCTGAATATATTTCATGTCAGTAGTCATTTTGCATTTATGTCTAAAAGCGATTTATGTTAGTATTTGAAATATAAATCTATGATAATGGGTACAAATATATGGCGCATCGTAAATTACACTTGGACTTGTGTTGTGCTCATGTATTTCCATGTGTTATAATCATGTTTAAAGTTTTATATGCGTAATGCAAATATTGATATGTTAATAACTTGTTATATAAACTGACACATACGTATTATATTTGTTTATGTTAGATATTTTTTCATCTAAAGTTTCGTGTTGTGTTTTGTATCATGTTTTAGTTATTATCTTTTCCTCTCATGTTCAACAAAAGTTCCCAGCTTTAATTAGTAGAAAGTGTAGTCACATGACCCATTTGTCTATCAAATAAAAATGGTTGGGTGATCTTGGGATATGTTTGTTTGTTTGTTTATATGTTCATTTCAGAATTTTGATTATTTCATCATTAGATGGTGATATGAAATTTTATCAATTGTTTTAGGATTAAAACTTAATTTTAGAATATCATACCAACATAATTGTGTTGTATGAGATTTGATAAACAATGGTTGCCGCTGGGTATTAGAACTTTCCAGGTTCTACTTCGGATCCTAGAATTTCGATATTTGTGTCCAATTGCTCGTATGCTTTGGAATCGGAAGATACCTCTAAAAAACATCCTGTTTTCTATACGACCTCGCACTTACTTTACGCTAGATTTTCACAAAGCCTCCATATTCAAGAAAAAAATATTGTAGTTTTTTTTTATTTTATTTTGGTACTTAAATTTTTTTAGTAACAAGTGATACTTAAAAACTATTTTTTGCCCAAGTTGTTACCTCTATTAAGTTAAACCGTTATGCTTATTTTAAAAAAGTATGATTCACAAATTATTACTTAAATTATATTAATTATTCTTTTGTTACCTATTTTACATCAAAATGTTATATTTGTTAAAAGATTCTAGATGATAATAAATTGTTATAATGTTTGACAATGACTGAAATATGCCCTTTTGAGGTTGAGATGTTAGCAATTGATTTTGTTTTCAAACGTTGCTTGTTTGACTTGACAGGGTCGAAAAAGTTATTTTCTTGATCAAAAATTAGTATTTTCAAATTTGGTTTAGTCAGTTGGATCTAATGGTTTAGTCAATTAAATATCCTTTGCAGTTAAGTATCTTTTACATCCCATCCTATCTGCATGTTCAAGAACCAACTTTGCTCTCTGAAATGGGTCTTTGTGATCAATGTAGAAGGATTACTATGCTCAGTGCAAGCACATTTAATAGATGCGCATAAGCCCCTGCATCCTGCAGGTTATATATATATAAATCACAGGCGGATAGAAAAGCTCAAAAACGATTATCTTGTTTACCTTTACATCAGTGGAGAAATTTGAGACTATTTTCTTGTATGGGGATTTCTTCAATTGAAAATTCATCCACCTCAATAAGATCTTCTCGGTGGTAAACTCATCAATTCTTCCACATCTGTTGATTTAAGAACAGGCAAATATGTTCGAGAAAACTACGAAACCTAGAAAAGGCATCATAGGTCTGTCTTGTTTGTTAAAACCTAGAAGGAGAGTGTAAATGAAATACAAATTTCTAAAGCAGTGGGCATATTAATTTAACAGTAATTCATCACACAACAAAATCAGATAGTTCATTTTCCTACAAATTGTACTTTTTCTTAAAATGTTATAAAAACCAACCTTCATCATCAACAAGCTCCACCAAGCTAGGGTGTTTTCTTCAAGTTGAGAGTCCGCCAATAGTTGAATCACGAAATAGCATAACCATTAGCAAGATTGACCAATGTTTTTAGAAGAAAGTGTGCATTTTCATGTTTACATACTAATGGTGATTCCATTTTTGTTTTTAGATGTTCTTTTGGTGCATTTTCATGTTTCTATCCAACTTATGTGTTTATCATGTGGTTTTGCCATATTTTGCTAAGGTGTACTGACTTTATTGGCGATGTCTTTGATCCCTGGTACAAGTAGGCACTTGCAAAAGCGATATAGGTAAAGATTTTATATTTGCTTAAAATGAAATATATTTGGTGCTACTCTTATAATCTTACACATCATTTCTAGGTACTATCGAGCACTGAATTAATATTTGGTGCAACTAAATACAAAGATGACCATTGGCATTTGTTCTACGTCACGTACAAGTTTCGTTGCTAAAATTTTTCCTTATTTCTATGCATTTTCACTTTAAATTACTTAAAAAATATTACTTTTTTGACTCCAGCCTCTGTTTGCTGTTGAGAGTGGAGTAGACCAGGTACGTTTTATTAAGGTAGGCTTTATTTCAAAATTCTAATCAATAATAGTTTTATCATGATGATTTTGGAAAAATTAATATTTTGGGGTTGCGATTTTGTAAAGATTTAATTGCTAGTTCTGTTTGGAGTAGAACTATTTTGTTTCCAAATTAATTTTAAATATTTGGTTCAACTTAATTATTATTTGATTCAACTTAAGTATGAATAGGTATGAATTAATTTTATTATTAGTGTAGCTTGCTTGACCATTAAAATTACAACAATAGTGACTTTCTCTCCAACCTTATTTTAAATATTTTAAAGATTCAAAGTATATAATTTTGGAAACTTTGTGGGTTGCCTTATATCGAGCTGCAAGATATAATGGATCCTCCCTAGGTGTAACAACGCCACGTATGATGAATCTTAAAAAATTCAAAAAAACTTGAATAAAGTTCTATCGAGCTCATTTACTATTGAATATTTATATAACCTTAATTTATTTATATACGACTTAGATCCTGCCAACCGTGTCAAAGTAAGTAGAAATACTTATGGCCAGCCTGTTGGATCTGAAGCTCGACTTTTAGCAGGCTATATTGGCATTTTAGCACGAAATGCCAATATGTTGCCCATCAACTATGAATCATGGCATCACATGCCTGATAGCAACAAAAATCAGGCCCTCGCTAATATTAAGGTAACAAAATGTGAATGTAATTTATAATATTTTGGTTTAAGTTTCATTCATATTTACATTCTAAACTTGTGTTTTTTTAGGATAGATTTGCTTTAGAGGTCTCCGATGATTATATCAAGAAGACATTGGGTAAAAAATGGAGAGACAATAAAAGCATTTTAAAAAAACAATATTTTAAGAAAGACATAAGCCTCGAGGAAAAATTGAGAAATGTCCCACGGGAATCTTTGAGGTACCAATGGGAAGATGCGGTTAGATTCTGGAATTCAAAGAAAGGAGAGGTATTACGTATTTCCAAACTCTTATATATAGTGTTTACTATATACGTAATAATAATTTCATTATGTAGGACCAGTGAGCGAGTTGGAATAAGCGTGAGCAAAAACAAAAATTCACGCACTTGCAGCAGGGTCGAGAAGTTTTGCTTTTTTGTAGGCGAGGCCGAGGTATCAAAATTTTATTAATTCTTTCAAATATTAATAACTTTCTAATATTAAATAATATTTTTACTACTATATTGTAGGAAGTCAAATCTGGACAAAAGTTGGGCGCCTTGACTTTTTGAGATTATTATGTAGGAAGAAAGATGGATCTCTATGACATCCAGAAGTGGAGAAATTATGGTATATTTACTTAATAATACTTGATTTATTCTAAATATTTATAATGTTTAATTATAATTGTTTAATTCAATTCATCGTTAGTAGTTTTAAATAATGCTATGTTGCATTCCTTTTTATTATATATTTCGTTTCTAACTTTTTAATTGATTTTTAGGAGAAACTAAAGGATAAGAAGGCGGAATATGAAGCGCGCTTTGATCGATAGTTCTGTTAATCTTGAGAACATTGATAATGAATTATCACTTTGAAGTTTTGGGTCTGAAGGTACGGTCGGGTTCGATTTCAAGGATGCAGTGTTACCACGACCCAATATTTTGATCCGGCTCAAAGCCAACACATGCCTAGGAAGTCAAGCTAAAGTGAAGTTCGGAGGTTAAGAGATCGGATGGCTCGGATGCAAGCGAACACAGTTGAGCAAATTGCCGAGGTTCAACGAAAATATGAAGAACTCCAACAACAACTTAGAGCGGAGAGCGATGAGAGGAGGCAGCGGCGGCAGAAAAGGAGGAAGGCAGCAGTGGGAGGAGGCGAGCATAGGAAAAGTACGATGACCTCCACTCTGATTCAAAGCGAGATGATGCAAATGTTTCAACGAATGCAAAGCCGCCATCTTAGACATTAGTTTTTCGTTGTAAGAATATTTTTAACTTTGTCACGTTTAACATTATTCTAAGAATATTTTAAATAACACTTTATTAATTACATCATATATTTTTCGTTAAATTTGAAGTATTATTTAGAATTAATATTTTTGGTTGTATTTTCTTATGCTAAATTTGCTATTTTGGCTGCATTTTATCTATATTTGTTGTATTTGGTTGGATTTTAATGCAGGAAGGGCTGAATATAGGTGTAAAAAATGTATTGCAAATCTGCCAAAATTAGCGGCGTTTGTGGGAAAAACGCCGCTAAAGGCCATGACTTTTAGCGGCGCTTTTTTAATAAACGCTCTAAAGGCCATGACATTTAGCGGCGCTTTTTTCTCAAACGCCGCGAAAGGCAATGACTTTTAGCGGCGCTTTTATTTCAAACGCCGCTAAAGGCCTTGACTTTTAGCGGCGCTTTTATTTCAAACGCCGCTAAAGGCCTTGACTTTTAGCGGCGCTTTTTCAAACGCCGCTAAAGGCCTTGACTTTTAGCGGCGCTTTTTTTCAAACGCTGCTAAAGGCCTTGACTTTTAGCGGCGCTTTTTTTTCAAACGCCGCTAAAGGCCTTGACTTTTAGCGGCGCTTTTTATTAATAAACGCCAACAATTTTTGCAGCGCCGCCTATAGCGGTGTTTTTTGCGGCGTTTTCAAAAGCGCCGCAAAAAGTTTTAGTGGCGCTTAGAAGCGCCGCTAAAGGCTAAAAAAAGCGCCGCTAAAAGTCTGTTTTGCTGTAGTGTTCGAACCGTAGAATAGAAAGGAACCTGCATGGACTCTTTATTTAGCTCAACTGAAATTTATGGAGGTTTGGCTACTGGTGAAATTTCTTCCGAAGATAGCACCTCTGTATTTTCTACTGACTTGGATGAGTAATATATTATTCGTTTCTTTCTGTATGATCACTAACTACCCTTGCAATGTCGCCAGCAGAAATAATTCTTTTACTGTAAATATCTACAAAGACTTTTTTCATTTGTACCCCGGCTTGACGATATAAAGAAGTAATGAATAATGGAAAATATGCACTACCAGATCTCTTATTAGCACATTATTAAATTTCTTTGAAGATTATTTTCCCCACGTTAATTGATTTCTCAGTCATAATGCAATAAAACAAGATCATGCGTTCTATAGATCTAGTGCAACAATTTATGATAGGTGTGAGACTTGATTGGAGGAAGTAAAACCATACCTTCGCTTTCTGGATAAGAAATTCACGATGGCATGTATAATTACCTTGCCTTGAAATGTTCCATTTAGTGCTACGAATGGTCAATTCCCTAAGTACATCTCAAAGCGTTTCACCATCAATATCCTTGCACAAAGTCGAATAGTCATCATCGTCCACATCAGGTAGATAAAACAATTTATTGATCACTGAATAGTTAAAAGTAGCTCTTTTCCTCCGCACATGGACTAACAGAGTATCTGTTAATGTCAAGTTGGAGTAGAATTCTTGAACAGCATCTTTATCTGAAATAGGTGGAATATCACAAAATGAATTCCACTTCAACTCTTCAATATTTTCACGAACATATTTCGGCACATTATCCTCCTCATCTTGCGCGAGCATGAAACCCTTATCTAGGATCACTGGTTTCTTCTTGAAAATTTATTCATATCGCTCCCTTGTGGTTTGATTATAAAACCAAGGTCGGTATTTATCGACTTGTACAACGAAGTTTTTTCGCTTACGAGACATGGTGGTTATGTGTGCGCCTTGTGTGTGTTGTTGATGCTCACTTCGTTGTTGTGGATTGGAATGATTGGGGGAGATTAAAAATTGGGAGAACAATGGATGGGGTGCGGGCAACACAAGAAAAAGATTGAGAGAGAGAATGACGATTTATGAAATAAGGGTAGAAAAGAGGCATATTTATAGGGGTTGTGGTGGTTTAAGAGATAACAACAACAAAAATTGAAAAGAGTTTATCAAAATTATATACTAAGGGAGTATCAAAATTAAAAATACTTAAATAATTGATATTTATCAAATAAATAAATTTAAAATAAATTTGACTTAATAATTATCTTCAACAAGAAAATTCAATTAAAAATATTTAATTAATTGATGATGATCAATTAATTAACTATATTTAAAAATTGATAGAACATAATAATTAAGCCATAATTTAAATTATCTCTATCAAAAGTTTTTATTTTTTTATTATTCGAAGAAAAAGAAAATTCTCCCTGGTCCAAAATTGACCATTTATTTTGCAACTTCCTATATTAATGGGTTACTTAGAAAACACTTCTCAAAAATTACAATAAAATTAATTCCCAAGAAAGATTGGAGGGGTCACAATTTGGTCCATCTTAAAATCCAACCTCCTTAACAAAATTATTTTTTCTATTATAATTTTCTTGAAAATATTATCTAAGTAATTTACTTTTAAAGAAAAATTCAACACTTATCGATCCACTAAAATGAGGGAGACTTGATTCTACAAAATTCCATTGTTTCCATAGTGTTTAAGACATTGGTTATTTACCTTGAATAGTCCCCCTTCCTATTGCGCAACTCTACAACTCCATATGGATAGACTCGGTGATCCATGTGACACCCTTAACCTATATCCATCACCGAAATAGGGTTATGGTGTATTATCAAAAAATTATACACTTAAACATTCAAAAATTCAAAACATATCATAAATTATAGCAATATCAATCTAAGTCATACATATTGTCCCTTATACGAGCCCTCGAGGCCCTAAAAACACATTAGAAATGAATCAGGACTAAATCAAAAACATATAAAACTTTTAAGAAAAAGTTTAAATTTTCACACTAAAGGGGTCACATAGCCGTGTGACTCATACGGTTGAGACACACCTGTGTCTCAGGCCATGTGGACATTTGAAGTAAGGACACACGGTCGTGTCCCAGCCCGTGTCTGTGCTTGTGTAACTTTCTGACTTGGGTTACATGGCCAAGCCACACGCTTGTGAGCCAGGTCGTGTAACTCTCGATATGGCCTCACACGTCCGTGTGCCAGGCCGTGTGCTAAACTGTGTAATAACCTAACTTGCAACCCTTTGAAACCTACAAGGGACACACGGCTAAGACACATGCTTGTGTCTTAGGCTGTGTGGACAAAAATTAGGACATTTTCAAGCCATTTCCTTCACCCAAATTATGCACACACTTACTATCTATTTACACCAATTTCAAGCATTCAAAGTGTACCTAAAATATGCATAATCAGGCTAGAACAAAGTGTTAACAATTCATACAACCAATATGCCTCAAGGCACCTCAATCATAAGTTATCAAATTAACTTAAAACATACATATACTTAGCCATTTATCAACTCAACATTTGCTACTTAATTCTATACCAAACCATACCACCTTGGCCACATTCAAACATTCCAAAAGGGCCATTCATAACATGTATTCAATTGACCATTCTAACACACACCATTTAAGTACCAAAATGCCAAAATGTTAACAACCATAAAGCCATATATACATGCCAACATAACAACCAAACCAACCACCCAAAATACCATATTTACAAGTGAAACATATTGGCCATTTCATAAAAAAATTACCTATACATGCCATTATAACCAAGACTTAAAACATCAAAATCTACCGATATAGCCTATGGATAGTGTGATAGGTCTCCGATGAACTTCCAACCCGAACGAGCTTCCGATTAACTGCAAAACATAGAGAAATAAACACAAGGTAGGTATATAATGCTTAGTAAGTTCGTAATACATAAACGATGCTTACCAATACAATGCATAAGCTTAAAATAAATATGGGTCAAATTCAACACAAGCTTGGCACAAGCCTAAGCATCACCAACAACCCAAATTAGTTCTTAATCACATGAATTTAAAATCAAAACATGATAAAATAACTTTCATAAGTTTAAATCATAAGAATTCATACTTTCCACATTCATGAATATACATGCTTCCTACCTTCCATAGTAACAAAGTAACTTGCATCAAAACTCTTACCTAAGCTCACACGAAGTAAAGTCACGATGGTTATCGCCATCCCTTTTCATAATAGATAGTCGAATCTATCCCTTTTCATAATTCGATGGTCGTCACCATCCCTTTTCATAATTTTATGGCCGAAGCTATCTCTTTTCATAATTCGATAGCCGAAGCTATCCCTTTTCATAATTCGATGATCGTTACCATCCCTTTTCATTGTTCGATAGCCAAAGCTATCTATTTTCATAATTCGATAGCCGAAGCTATCCCTTTTCATAATTCAATGGTCGTCACTGTCTTTTTTCATAGTTTAATAACCAAATCTATCTCTTTTCATAATTCGATAGCCGAAGCTATCCTTTTTCATATTTTGATAGACGAAGCTATCCCTTTTCATAATTCGATGGTCGTTGATACGCTGTTGAGTTTTTTCGCCAAGACATAATTTGTTATTATATAATGATAGCATTTAAAACATAATTTAAAACGCTATTTAAATGTTCAAACTTACCTCGACGATAAAATTTAGAAATAGAGTCGATTAATCTAAAGCTTTCTCTTGGCCTCGATCTAAAGCCGTATGAGGTCTATCTTGATCATGCAATCAAATGGAAGTGGTCAAACCCTAGCTATGGTGTTTTGATAATTTCGGTTGAAGAAGACAAATTTTAGAATATGATATCCTTTTTTTTCTTTATTTTGTTTTTTTACGATTTTAACCTTTATTTACTAAATTACTTATTTAACCTTTTAATACATTAAAAATTTCATTAATACCAAGCCATAAACATCCACTAACTTCATTAATGGTCTAATTACCACATAAGGACTCTTACATTAATTTTTTATAACCATTTATACCTTTAACTACTAGAACTCTACTTTTGCACCTTTTTCAATTTAGTCATTTTTATCAAATTAAGCATGCAAATGATAAAAAATTTTAATGGAATTTTTATATGATACTACTAACATGCTGTAGACATTAAAAAAATAATAAAATAAATATTCTCACATCAAATTTGTGGTCCCAAAACCAATTTTCTGATTTCACTGAAAAGAGGTTGTTACAACTCTCCCACACTAAAGAAACTTTCGTCCCCAAAAATCTTACCAGAAAAGAGGTTCAGATATTGCTTTCTCATAATTTCTTCCAGTTCCCAAGTGGCCTCCTCTATCCCATGTCGTTGCCAGAGAACTTTTACTAAAGCTATGATTTTATTTCATAATTCTTTAACCTCTTGAGCTAAGATTCTGATCAGTTCTTTGCTATACGACATATCATGTTGAATCTGAACATCTACTGGAGAGATGACATATGAAGGGTCTGATTGATACCGTTGTAACATTGATATGTGAAACACATTATGAATCCTTTTCAACCGACGGCAAAGCTAAACAATACACTACTGGCCCGATTCTTTCAATAATCTCATATTGCCCGATAAATCGTAGACTTAACTTTCCTTTATGACCAAAATGAAGAACTTTCTTCCAGGGCGATACTTTCAGGAACATTTTATCGCCGACTTGAAATTCAATATCTTTACTTTTTAAATCCGCATATGATTTCTGTCGATCTGAAGTTACTTTCAAACTATCTCGGATTACTTTCACTTTTTCTTTAGTCTCTCGAATCAAATCAACCCCGTGAATCCTTTTCTCACTTAGCTTAGTCCAATACAATGTAGTTCGGCATTTACGACCATACAAAGTGTAATAACCCGTTTCTGCCCGGGCCCATAATTAAATAAATAAAACCAAAAATAAAAAATATAAATGAATGTTTAAACAGTCCATTTACAATAAACAGGCCTCAAGGCCTGATAAGCCCCAAATGCCTAAGACCCTAAACCCGTTTACAACCTGATAGCCCATACCCAACTGAATACTTAAAACTACCCAAAACCCGGTTACACCCAACCCACAAATGGATGGCCCAAGTAGACCTAAAGCAACGAAGCCCAGGAAGGCCCAAAGCCTAAACTGGATTAGGAAACCCTAGGGTTTCCAAGAGCATTAGCACCGCAAGCATTCCAAGCGACGTGACCCTTCGACTCGCGCGTTCCAGTGGCCCTCCATCAACGCCGTGATTCCAGCGCCATATCACGCTATCATCGGTGCATCCTCCGTCGAGATTTCTTCGCTTACCTGCAAAAGGAAACAAAAAAGGACAGTACCTGGCAAGAAATCGAGCAAATAGGAACATACCAAAGATTTATATTGTAAAAAGGCCTATAAAGGTCGGATATCAAAAGATGTAGGGAGAGGTATTTTTTTGGACACACAGATTCAATAAAAAAGATATTTTTACACATATACAGAAAGAGAGAACTACAGTCAATTGAGAAACACAAAGTTGATTTTTTTTAAATATATATATATATATTATGTAAACAGTAAAAAAGGAGAAGGGGATATACCATTTTGATTCGCGTCGAAAAAGGAAACTTTCCAGTTTCCGATCGCCGTATGCGACGGCCTTAACGGGGGTACGTAAGCGCGTGCAAACCCCTGGACGGAGTGCAAACCCCTAGACGGAGGCTCGATAGCACTCCGGGAACCCATCCCCAGCCCTCCTGCAGAGGTTTTCTTTGTTTTTTTTTTTTTTTTGAAACAGACTACAGAAATGATTTTTAAGCTTAAAATTTGGCTTATATACCTTCTTATGTACGACGTCGTTTTGGTTTAACTCAATAAGCACAAAACGGCGTCGTTTTAAGGTTTAAGATCCGCGTGTTGACCTGATTACCCGGGGAGGACCCGCGTGTTTTTGTAAATTAGGATAATTTCCCAATTGGTCCTTCCGTGTTTTCTATATTTTCAATTTCATGTTATTTTATTTCTTAATTTAGCCCTAGTATTTTAATTTTGATTCAATTTGGTCCTCACAGTGGCTTTAAAACCGAGTTCATGGAAACGGTGTCGTTTTGGGATTAGGGCTAAATTGCCCAGTGAGTCCCTCTGGTTTAGCGAATCTTTTAATTTGGCCCAAAATTTTAAATTTATTTATAATTAACCCTAAAATTTTAAAATTAAATTAAATTAAAGTTTTGTTTTATAAATTCAATATATTTTAAATACTATATATGTATATTCTTTATATTATTTTATTTATATTATCTATAATATTATATACATTTTTATTAATTTTATTATATGTTATTTATTCCATTTATATTTTATTATATATTTTTATATTATATACATTAATTATTTTATTATATGTTTGTATGTAAATTTACTTAATATATCATTCTTATTATTTTATATTTCATTTATTATATAGTTTATATCATTATATATATGTATTTTGATTTACAAATTTATTGTATTTTATAAATTTTACCATATTTCCTTACATTACCTTTATTTTATTATAAATTAGGTATTATTTTATTACTCATTAAATGTTTAAAATTTTAAATGTTTTAAAAATTATTATTAAATAACAGTATGTATACATTATCTTTACAATATTTATTGTATTATTCATGTTTCATTATATTTTATTTATATCTTTTTATTACATATCATATATTATTATATATTATTTTCTATATATTATTCCTTTATTATTATTTATTTGTATATAAAATTAAATTTATAAATATTTATAAGATAACACATATATTATTATTATATTTTTAATGTTTAGTATTTTAAAATTTACTACAAATAACATATATTTTTTAAGAGTATATTAAGTTATTATATCATGTAATGTGTTTTATATATATTAATCATCTCTAAGAAAACTTACCTTCATCATTTACACTTAATTTTAATATTTTAAATACTTCATTTTTTTTTAAAAAAAAAATTGTATTCATTTTCTTATTTTCATTTTTGATTTGTATGTTCATAATTTTATTTATTTATTTTATGCATCTCATTATATTTATTTAATATTATTTTAAAATAGTAATAATATCTCATCACCTATTTGTTATTTTTATGTCTATTAAGAATTGATTATTTATATTGTTTTAAGTAGTATTTTCATAGAATATTGTTATGTGATAACTAGATTCATTGCTTTCTATGTTATATTTTGTATGAAATATTATTATGTATGTATTCTGTAATCCATATTGGTATTCTCGTTGTTCTCTATGATTATAATTGCATGAAATGATAATGTATACTATAATTTATGTCGTCATTCATCATTTACTTTATTATATTTGTATGAAGTATTAAAGTATGTAGTTTATATTGTTAGTATTGATGTCATAATATGTTAAATGCATCATTATTTTAAAGAACATTTATATTTCATTCAATCCAAAAGATTTTTTTAAAAAAAATATGGCAATGTTTTTGATAGTTAGGAATCCGGGAAATAGTGCCCTAACATGCTGGGTGGCAATTTTCCGTTTGTCTAAATATCTAAAATATCCTTCTAAATAAGTTTTGAAAATTACAAGATGATTTTGGTTACGGAAGTTAAAAAATATCGTGTTCAATCATGCTGAACATGATGTTTATATTCTTTCAAAGCAAAAGAATCTTTTTTTTAATTTAAATTATTACGGTTTTAAAAGAGATCTTATTTCTAAATTCTTTTAAACTTTTGACATTAAGACAAAATTATTCAATTTGGTACCAATTTTGGGCGTTACGAGGGTGCTAATCCTTCCTCGTACGTAACCGATTCCCGAACCCATTTTCTCATAATTTTGTAGACCAAAACATTTTATAAAGTGATCCAATCACACTTTAAAAGATTGGTGGCGACTCCCGTTTTCTTTTTTTAAAACTCGTTTTTAAAAGAGGTTAAAACAGCTTGGCGACTCCACTGAGGACTGAAGAGAGTCAAGCCAAGAAATTGAGTATTTTTTGTCTTAATGTTAGAAGTTTGGAAAATTTAAAATTGAATCCTTTTCACATGTGTTTGCTGCATATGTTTTTTATTTATCTTATTGCTGTACATTGCATTTTTGCATGACTGTTGTGGTCGCACCCTTAAGTGGGAGTGAGAAGCTACGCTTTCGTGAGGTTTTCACCTTCGTATGAGCTAGTGGATTGCTTCCGGGATACTGTACCTATGTCTTTGTGAGATGCTCATTTCTGTATGGCCATAGGGAAATGTATCCCCCTGAACTGAACTTGGTCTATATGAGCCTATAATGGGTGAAGACCGAGGGATTTGCTGGTTCAGGTACCCTGGTTTTAGAGTTAAAACTCATATAGTGAACTTTAAGTGCTTACCCTAGGGAAATAACGATAACTTTTAGAAAGCGACCCTTGTAAGTATTTGTTTACCATTTTTTTTATATATGATACTGACTATTTTTATTTTGCTGTCATTGCATGTCATTTGGCATTTAAAGGTGTCGATTCACGGCTCAATTTCTAGATTAGAAAGTTTTGTAATGAGGAACAAATACCTTAATAAAGTGGAGGATAATGCTTCTGTCTATACCTGGTCAGAGAAAACTCAGTTAGAGAAAGGAGATAATGTCACCAAGGGGTATACGTCAGAGTTATGGGACTTCACCTGTATTAATTCGACGCAGATTGAGTTTCAGGAGCTGAGAAACATTTGGGCCCAATGGGATGACGAGGCTAAGCACCTTTTCCATCAGAATTATGGAGACCTTCCCTATTTGCTAGACGTTAAAGTGGATAGGCACTTGTTTCGAGCCATGGTACAATTCTAGAACCCTGCCTATAGTTGCTTTACATTTGGTGATGTTGATTTTGTACCTACTTTGGAGGAGTATACGACTTTGCTGCGATGCCCGAGGATTCAGGGTCACAAGGCTTATAGGCCTGCTAGCCTTCCAAATTTTACAAAGAAGTTGGTAATGATTACTAGGATGAGTGAGTAGTGGGCTGTATCTCATGTGCAGCAAAAGGGTGATAGTAAGTGCATTCCATGGGCCGTTTTGAGGGATTTGATATCGATGCATCCAGACGTGAAGAAAAGGGTCAACGTCCTGGCTTTGAGTATTTACGGCATGGTGATTTTCCTAAAGGCGTTAGGGCATATAGATGAGGCGGTTGCAGATTTATTCGATCGACTTGGTAAACAGAATACACCTGTGCCCGCAATCTTAGCTGAGACGATAAGATCCTTGAGCGCATGTCGAAGTGTTGGTGAAGGAAGGTTCATTGGATGTGCACAGTTGCTGTTGGTTTGGTTTCATAGTCACTTCTGGAAGCTTGATAAGGTTCCTTGCTGAGTATTCTTTGAGGGTTATTCTCCCTTAAAGGAAGTAGTGGACATGCCTAGAAGAGATGACATTTCAGAGGAGAGGTGGATAGACATTCTTCAGAATCTTCGAGAGGAAGATGTTATGTGGAAGGCTCCTTGGTTGGTTCCTAGTGAAGTCCTTTACCAATGTGGAAATTTTGATTGGGTCCCTCTGCCAGGAATTTGGGGAGTCGTTGGATATATGCCATTGCTTTTTCTAAGGCAATATCGAGCGAGACAATTCATACCGGCTACACAAGTTTTAGTTCAGAGTGATTTCTCCTATAAAAGTGATCACTACAAGAAGAGGATGCGAGAGATTTCTAAGGCTTAGAAGAAGCCTTTATGTATGAAGATCTTAATCGAAGGCTCGACATCAACCTTTGAGTATAAAGGGTGGTTTAGTAGGAGAGTCAACGATAATATCCCTAGGCCAATTTTGGGGGTGGCTCGATCATTAGAGGAGAGTTTACGAGTGATTCCATCAGAGTTGGAGGTTATGGAGCAATAGTTCGAGAGAAAGAATTCAGAGCTTAAAAAGAGGATTGAGAAGCTCGAAGAGGAAAAAATGTGCTTAAGTCTCGACGGTGATGTTCAAAAGATGGAAGTCGAGAAGGTAAAAAAGGAAAAGAGAAAGATTGAGGAAGATCGAAATGATTTAAAGACGCACTACAAGAAGGCCCAGGTAACCTTGAAAAGGGTCAGATTAGGGAGATCTTCAGAGCAGTGGCAACAAGAGATTCAAGAGGAAAGAGCCAAGGCCGAGTATTGGGAGAAAAAGTTCCAAGAGATGCGGTCACGTATCAGGCTCTAGAAAAGGAAAATCAAGGATTAAAAACTAAGGTGGCTGAGCTTGGACGATCTCTTCATCACCGAAGTCGTAATTCTGCGATTGAGTTAAAGGTAAGCTTGGATAAGATCAAGAAAATGAAACACAACATTGGAGGGTTGGAAGCAGCACTATAGGACTGTGAGCTACGGATTGAGCAGCTTGAGGCAAGAGAAGAACAGTGGAAGGGAGAACTTCACCATCTACGGGATCAAGTGGGAGATAGAGATCATGTCATGGAAGAGGCCTTAGTTCGGATTAGAGAGGTTGCTGAACACTTGCAGGATTTGGCAATACAAGCTAGAATGCTAAGTATAATGTATGAGTCATCATCAAACAAAGGACTAGAGTTAGTATTATTATTAGATAGGGTTAAGACTCTAGGCCTACAGGCGAAAGTGTATTTGTACTCTATTTTATGAAAAGATTTTTGTTCCTTAAATAACATTTTCTAAAATGAAACTGAATCAGAATCGACATCCTTTTTGCATTCATGCATTTGCATCTGATTACATCATATGCATTCAAGTTTAAAGAAAGACCCTAATTAGTTAAAATTATTAGGGAGAAAGAGAGTAAGAGAAAGAAAACCTGAAAGCAACACATCCTTACGGTACACGCGCTAAGTCAAAGAATATGGACCAAAGGTTTGAACAACTACAGAAGGACATGCAGGACCAATTGCAAGAGCAATTGGCAAAAATGCAAAATGACATGAGGGAGCAAATGTTCGAGGCTCAAAGGAACATGATGGCTGAGATGGCACAACTACTGAGAGCCACTGATAAGGGAAAGGCTCCTATGGCAATCACTGAAGAGGATAACGAGGGTCATCCTCCTGGTTTCACTCTACCTCACGTACAAACCCAACCTGAGGCATATCCCCGAGGGCCGTCTGTCACAATAAGGCCTCAACAGGGTCAAGTTGATACTGGGATCCCCATAAATTTTCTAACTGGCTCAGGATTAAATTTGGGCGACAATCCTGCAAATCCTATCATTCCTGACTTAGACATGGCTGAAAAAGATGATTTAAGGACTGAGGCTGCAAGACAGTTGGAAAAACGCTACAAATGGTTGGAGGAAAAATTCAAGGCTTTAGAGAATGCTGATGGGCATCATAGAGTTGATGTCAAAAATCTACGATTGGTCCCAGACTTGGTGCTTCCTCACAAATTCAAGATGCCAGAATTTGAGAAATACAATGGGACTACTTGCCCAGAAGCCCACATTACAATGTTCTGTAAGAGGATGACTGGGTCTGTGAATAACGATCAACTATTGATCCACTGTTTCTAAGACAGTTTAATTGGAGCAGCAGCCAAGTGGTATAATCAACTGAGCCGGGCCAGAATAAGTTCATGGAGGGATCTTGCACAAGCCTTCATGCAGCAATACAATCATGTGACTGACATGACTCCGGATAGGATCACGCTGCAAAACATGGAGAAAAAGCCTAATGAGAATTTTAGGCAATATGCACAGAGATGGAAAAAGGTGGCAATGCAAGTTCAACCACCGTTGTTAGAGAAGGAGACCACCATGTTGTTCATTAACACTCTGAAGGCTCCATTTATCACTCACATGATTGAGAGTACTACTAAAAGTTTTGCGGATATAGTCATGGCAGGAGAGATGATCGAGAATGCCATAAGAGGTGGTAAAATTGAAGGGGAAACAACCAAAAGATCGGCCCAAGGAGAAAGAATGGTGAAGTGAATAACACAAGCACCTACAATACAAGGGCAATCACAGTTGGTCAACCTAAAACAGCTGCGGTTGAGCAATAAAGTTCTCAAAAGAAGGAGTCGCGTACAAGGCAGAATTCTGAAAGGATGCAATTCACACCTATCCCCGTGACGTATCGTGAGCTCTATCAAAGCTTATACGATGCACATGCTATTTCCCCTTTTCACTTGAAACCACTGCAGCCCCCATATCCCAAATGGTACGACGCGAACGCCAGATGTGAATACCATGCTGGAATACCGGGGTATTCGATCGAAAACTATACTGGTTTTAAGAAGGCAGTAAAGAGGCTTATTAAGATGGGAGTAGTGAAGTTTGACAATACCCCTAATACAGAAAACCCATTGCCAAATAATAGCGATCAAGGAGTGAATGCTATTGGCAAAGCCAGTGAGAGGGGAATGAAGGAAGGCGTGGCTGAGGTGAGAACGCCGATGAAAATGATTTGGGAAGAAATGGTGAAGAGAGAGATGATAATCTCTAAGGAGAGAAATAAAGGAGCAATGGACTACTGTGAGTTCCATGCTGAGAAGGGGCACGAGATCTAGGAATGTAACGAGTTTAAGGCCTTAATACAAAGCCTTATGGACAATAAAGAGCTACAAATTTTTGAAGGTAGCTCTTGTGAAAAACAAGTATGTGCGCTTGAAGATGAACAGAAAGGAACTAGCCGACCAAGGATTATTATTTCCCTACTAGGGAATAATGAAGCACAAACGGTGCCTAAGGTCATTATCCATAAGCCTACGTCTTTCCCTTATAAAGATAATAAGAGGGTACCATGAAGTTATGACTGCAGTGTGACAATGCCGGAGGAGGAGAATATAGCCAGCACGTCAAAAGATGTACAAATTAAGGATTCCCATACACGAAGTGGGAAGTGGTCTAATACAATGGGCGTCAGAGAGGAGCCCACAAAAATAAAGAATGTTAGTGCAGAGAAGGAGAAAGAGGTTGAAGTGCCTGTCAAGGAGCCAGTAAAGGAGGAGGAGGCTAAGGAATTTCTAAAGTTCCTTAAGCATAGCGAGTATAGTGTGGTCGAGCAATTGCGTAGGCAGCCGGCTCACATATCAGTCTTGGCTTTACTTCTGAGTTTTGAAGTGCATCGAAAGGCATTGATGAAGGTGCTCAACGAAACATATGTCACCCACGACATATCCGTTAACAAGCTGGACCGGTTGGTGAATAACATAAGCGTGGATAATTTCAGCTACTTTAATGATGATGAAATTCCACCGGGGGGCAGGGGGTTAACCAAAGCCTTGCACATCACCACTTGATGCAAGGGGTACACACTCCCAAGCGTGCTTGTTGATAATGGATTGGCCTTGAATGTTCTTTCGTTATCTACACTGAACAGATTACCCATTGATGATTCTCATATGAAGACATGTCAAAATGTGGTAAGAGCCTTTGGCGGTACAGAAAGGAAAGTGATGGGAAGGATCGACATCCCTTTGGAAATTGGGCTGAATATATACGAAGTAGACTTCTTGGTGATAGATATCAAGCCTTCCTACAGTTGCTTATTAGGCAGGCCATGGATACACTCAGTAGGAGCGGTGCCCTTGTCGTTACACCAAAAATTAAAGTTAGTGACGGATGGACGATTAGTAACCATCAATGCAGATGAGGACATTATAGCCACAGTCACTAGCAAGGCCCCTTATGTTGAGATAAACGAAGAGTCTATTGAGTGTTCCTTTCACTCTTTAGAATTTGTAAATGCAACCTTCATTTCAGAAGGAAGTGAGCTACCGGTGCCAAAAATAGCAAGAGCTACGAGGATGGCTCTACAAATAATGGCTGGAAAGGGAGCCTTACCAAAAAAGGGGTTAGAAAAATACCTGCAAGGAGGGACTCAAATCCCAGAACTGAAAGATAAGAGAGATCGCTTTGGTTTGGGCTTCAAACCAGACTATAAGCAAAGGAGGAAGGAAATTGAGAAGCGCCAAGAGGGAAGAAGGGCGCACCTTAATAGAAGAGAAGTGGAGTGGGAGCCGATGACATTCCCTCCAATATCCCAAACCTTTATATCGAGAGGGTTAATCATAGAAGGAAGTCATCAGATTAATGCTATACACGACGAAGAATCGAAATAAGGAAACCTTGAGGACATTCACCCTTACAAACCGGGAAGCTCTCTGAACAATTGGACTGCGGAGGAACTTCCTGTAGTCTTTAGGAATTTTTTAGAGTAATTTTCGAAACACTCTTGTTACTCTAGGGCCTAGGAGTAACAAGATTACATTTGCGAAATAGGCTTACAATCATCTATTATTTTTAATAAAACATAACTTATTGTTTCATTTTTGTCAACTAATATTCTGTTAAATTTCTGCAATTCTTATTCTTTTATTCATAGCACGTAAGTAATCATTCTTAAATTCATTCATTCTTTTTATATTCTTTATACTTCACAGATCCCTAGATATCAATGACATGAGTACTGATATTACAAATCCTGATTTCTCTCGTCAGCAAGACATGTGTTTAGAGGAATCTTAGGATTTTTAAGATGTCCAGGATTGTGATATGTCTCTGGATCTGTTGAGGATAGTAAAATAGGAGGAGAAAAAAATCATGCCCCATGAGAAAGAGGCAATAGAGAACGTAGTCCTAGAGGAAGGAAAGGAGGTGAAAATTGGCACGCATATTGCCGAGAACACAAGGCAAGGACTGATTGAGTTGCTACGTGAGTTCAAGGATATCTTTGCATGGTCCTATCAAGATATGCCAGGGTTAAATACTGACATTGTGGTGCATCATCTTCCAATAAGACAGGATTGTAAGCCAGTCCAACAGAAGCTGCAAAGAATAAGGCCAGATATCGTATTGAAAATAAAGGACGAAGTCAAGAAGCAGTTCGATGCAGGATTCTTACAAGAGGTGAAGTACTCTAAATGGGTAGCTAACATTGTACCAGTCCCTAAGAAGGATGGGAAAGTACGAATGTGCGTTGATTACAGAGATCTGAACAAAGCTAGCCCAAAAGATAATTTCCCTTTGCCATACATAGACACTTTGGTAGACAATACAATGGGATATTCATTGTTCTCCTTCATGGATGGTTTCTCGAGGTACAATCAGATAAAGATGCATCCTGAAGACATGGATAAAACCACCTTCATAATATTGTGGGGTACCTTCTGTTACAAAGTAATGCCCTTTGGGTTGAAGAATGCAGGGGCAACATACCAAAGGGCTATGGTGACCTTATTTCATGATATGATGCACAAGAAAATTGAGGTGTATGTCAATGATATGATTGCCAAATCTCAAACGGAGGAGGAACATATTGAAGTTTTAAGGAAACTATTCTTGAGATTAAGGAAGTTTCAGTTAAAACTTAATCCGGTAAAGTGCACTTTCGGAGCTAGGTCAGGGAAATTATTAGGCTTTGTGGTTAGCAAAAAGGGAATAGAAGTTGACTCAGACAAAGTTAAAGCCATACGAGATTTGCCTCCACCACGTACTTAGAAGGAAGTTCAGGGTTTTCTTGGAAGATTGAATTATATTGCTCGGTTTATCACACAATTAACTGAGAAATGTGACCCTATATTTCGCCTCCTTAGAAAACATAACCTAGGTACTTGGGATGAAGAATGTCAGAATGCTTTTGATAAAGTCAAGCAATACTTGTTAAACGCTCCAGTACTATCTCCACCTAGTCCAAATAAAACATTAATTTTGTACTTGTCGATGTTTAGTAATTCCATGGGATGTGTGCTTGGTCAACATAATGAGTCAGGAAGAAAAGAGAAGGCGATATATTACCTCAGTAAGAAATTTACAGAGTGTGAGATGAGATATTCGCCAATAGAGAAATTGTGTTGTACTTTAATTTGGACGACTCGAAAGTTAAGCAGTACATGCTATATCATACCACTTGGCTTATTTCAAGACTTGATCCTTTGAAGTATATGATGGAGTCAACAGCGTTGAATGGGAGGATGGCGAGATGGCAAATTCTACTTTCAGAGTTTGACATAGTCTATGTGAGCCAGAAGGCTATAAAAGGAAGCGCGATAACAGAATTTCTGGCTAGTAGAGCTCTAGAGGACTATGAGCCGTTGAATTTTGATTTCCCAAATGAGGAGTTGATGTGTGTAGCAACTACGAAGGATTATCCTTGGAAGATAAGCTTCGACAGGGCATCCAATGCGGTTGGGAATGGAATTGGGGCAGTTCTGATATCTCCAAATGGCAATTATTATCCATTTACGTGCAAGTCAGATTTTGATTGCACAAACAATATGGCCGAATATGAAGTGTGCATCATAGGACTCCGAGCGGTTATAGAGCGAGGAATAAGAAATAATTATCGAAAGGTAGTTTTGGGGTTACTTGAGGAGTTCAATGACATTACTTTTAATTATATCCCACGAGACGAAAACCAAATGGCAGATGCTCTAGCAACCTTGGCTTCAATGATTAGAGTGAATAAATGGGAGGAGATGAGGCTCATTTAGATGAGTATCATTGAGGCTCCAGCTAGTTTTTGTAACATTGAGGAAGAAGAAAATGATGATAACCCTTGGTATCAGGATATATTGCAATACGTGAGAGATCGTAAATACCCAGAGCAGGCAACTGAAAATGATAAGCGAACTTTAAGGAGATTAGCTTGCGATTACGTTTTGGATGGAGACATCTTGTACAAAAGGAGAAAGGACCAAGTACTGTTGAGATGTGTTGACGCCGTGGAGGCTAAGCTAATCTTGGAAGAAGTTCACGAGGGTGTTTGTGGGACGCACGCTAATGGTTTTACAATGGCTAGACAAATCATGAGGTTTGGATACTGTTGGTCTACTATGGAAGGGGATTGTATCAACTACGCCAAGAAATGCCATAAATGTCAGATTTATGGAGACAAGATTCACGTACCACCTTCACCTCTACATGTTATGACTTCTCCATAGCCTTTTTCCATGTGGGGCATGGATGTTATTGGGCCAATATCACCAAAAGCTTCAAATGGGCATCGCTTTATTTTTGTGGTCATTAATTACTTCACAAAGTAGGTAGAGGCGGCTTCTTATGTAAATGTTACTAAGTCAACTGTAAGTCGATTCTTGAAGAAAGAGATCATTTGTCGATATGGGATGTCTGAGAGGATCATATCAGACAATGCATTGAACTTAAACAACAAAACGATAGTAGAAGTTTGTAGTCAATTCAAGATTAAGCATCATAATTCATCTCCATATCGCCCAAAGATGAATGGGGCAGTGGAAGCTGCTAACAAAAACATTAAGAAGATAGTGGGGAAAATGACTGAAACTTACAGAGATTGGTATGAGAAGTTACCGTTTGCACTCTTAGCCTATCGAACGTCCGTCAGAACTTCTACTGGGGCAACTCCTTTCTCGTTGGTTTATGAGATGGAAGTAGTGTTACCCATTGAAGTGAAAATACCTTCTCTTCGAATTTTATCAGAGATAAAACTAGATGAAGCATAATGGATTCAATCACGGTATGACCAGTTGAACTTGATCGAAGAAAAGAGGCTAAAAGCTATTCGCCATGGTCAGATGTATCAGAAGCGAATGATGCAAGCTTACGACAAGAAAGTACGACCAAGAGAATTCTACGAGGGGGATCTTGTGCTAAAAAAGATCCTTCCCATTCAGAAGGACTTTAGAGGAAAATGGATGTCGAATTGAAAAAGGCCATATGTCGTGAAGAAGGCCTTCTCTGGGGGTGCATTGATCTTAACGGAAATGGATGGGAAGAATTTACCTAATCCAGTGAATTCAGACTCAGTCAAAAAGTACTTTGTCTAAAGGAGAGGAGAATCCAGGGTGAAAACAAGCAAAGGGCGCCTTGAGTTTTCAAAAAAAAAAAGAAAAAAATGGAAAAAATGGAGAGGCCAAGCTGAAAACCCGCAAAGGGCACTTTGTGACCAAAGGGGTTTTGAGTTGAAAACCTGAAACGGCAGCTCAAATTTTAAAAAGCACGCAGTAATCTGGCTATATCTGATTCAATAAAAAGTGAAGTGCGTTGCATATCAGGGCATCAACAAAATACTTTAGATCTTTTAAACACATGTTGAACTCAAGAAAGTCTTCATGGAGCTGGTATATAGACGCTCAAGCGGTGATATCTAGGGCATCTAACTTTTGTCGTGTTTGCTATCTTTAGATTCTCTTTTTTCTTAAAGATAGGTTATCAGATTAATTTCCTTTGTATTTTTGACAAATTCGTTCCAATCTAATTATTCTCAAGATTAAATTCATCTTCCATTATTCTTAAAGTATGTTGTATTAAAATAATGATAGATGAACTAAATAATTTTCACAAATGAAGTTTTGCTCATTACTCTCAAAATTTCTAGATAATACAAGAAACTGAAATGGAACAATTGTTCAAGGAATTCACGTAAGTAAGGTTCGAAAGAATTCGAGGGAATTCTTTCTTTAGTCCAAAATGATGATTGGACAAATCAAACGATTCGATCTTAAGAGAGGATCATCTTACAAATATTTTTTGATGGGTCATAGCATTTGAAGAATGGTACAAACCCACAAGGCTGAGTAGGAATGATATTTCGAGAGAAATAAGGATGAGCTTTGACGAAGGAATGAGTAGTGACGTTTGGAATAGGGGTCATATTCATAAACATTTTGCATTATAACAGGTTTAATTAGGAGCATTTGACTCATTTGATCATAGCATCCTAATCATTAGGTATGAACTCATACACCTTGTACAGGTCATGTCCTTCAAGGGACAATGAAGATTGATGCGCCTTAATCCCCTAAGCAGTAGGGTAATAGGCTAAAGCATAGCAGATCTGACCTTCAAGTGTTTATGCTGAAGCAGATCCAAGATGATTTGGCATCTTTGTATTGTCAGAGAACAAATCGAAGAAACAGATTTGGCATCTCTGTATTGTCAGAGAGTAGATCGAAGATAGCAGATTTGGCATCTCTGTATTGTTAGAGAGTAGATCGAAGATAGTAGATTTGGCGTCTCTGTATTGTCAGAGAGCAGATCGAATATAGCAGATTTGGCATCTCTGTATTGTCAGAGAGCAGATCGAAGATACTAGATTTGGCGTCTTTGTATTGTCAAAGAGCAGATCGAAGATAGTAGATTTGGCGTCTTTGTATTGTCAGAGAGCAGATCGAAGATAGTAGATTTGGCATCTCTGTATTGTCAGAGAGCAGATCGAAGATAGTATATTTGGTGTCTCTGTATTGTCAGAGAGCAGATCGAAGATAACAGATTTGGCATCTCTGTATTGTCAGAGAGCAGATCGAAGATAGCAGACTTGGCGTCTCAGTATTGACAGAGAGCGGGTCGAGGATATCAACATGGAGTCCCTGAGGTTGTAGGGAACAGGTTGAAGATAGCAGATATTGCCTTCCTGAAGTTACAAGTGAAGAAAATTGAAGCTATCATATTTATGGTCCAATACCTCTGAAGCTGCAGATAGGTTGAAGACCATTTGAAGAAAGGATCTCAAAGACTGGGCCAGACCGAGCAAAATAGGTCCTTTTATAGTCTTTGCTCTATTATCATTACACGACAATGAGCAAAGAGGGGCAGCTGTAATAACCCGTTTCTGCCCGGGCCCATAATTAAATAAATAAAACCAAAAATAAAAAATATAAATGAATGTTTAAACAGTCCATTTACAATAAATAGGCCTCAAGGCCTGATAAGCCCCAAATGCCTAAGACCCTAAACCCGTTTACAACCTGATAGCCTATACCCAACTGAATACTTAAAACTACCTAAAACCCGGTTACACCCAACCCACAAATGGACAGCCCAAGTAGGCCCAAAGCCTAGAAGCCCAGGAAGGCCCAAAGCCTAAACTGGATTAGGAAACTCTAGGGTTTCCAGGAGCATTAGCGCCGCAAGCATTCCAAGCGACGTGACCCTTCGACTCGCGACATTCCAGTGGCCCTCCATCAGCGCCGTGATTCCAGCGCCATATCACGCCATCATCGGTGCATCCTCCGTCGAGATTTCTTCGCTCACCTGCAAAAGGAAACAAAAAGGGACAGTACCTGGCAAGAAATCGAGCAAATAGGAACATACCAAAGATTTATATTGTAAAAAGGCCTATAAAGGCCGGATATCAAACGATGTAGGGAGAGGTATTTTTTTGGACACACAGATTCAATAAAAAAGATATTTTTACACATATACAGAAAGAGAGAACTACAGTCAATTGAGAAACACAAAGGTGATTTTTTTAATATATATATATATATATATATATATATATATTGTAAACAGTAAAAAAAGAGAAGGGGATATACTATTTTGATTCGCGTCAAAAAAGGAAACTTTTCAGTTTCCGATTGCCGTATGCGACGGCCTTGACGGGCGCACGTAAGTGTGTGCAAACCCCTGGACGGAGGCTCGATAGCACTCCGGGAACCCATCCCCAGCCCTCCTGCAGAGGGTTTCTTTGTTTTTTTTTTTTGAAACAGACTACAGAAATGATTTTTAAGCTTAAAATTTGGCTTATATAGCTTCTTATGTACGACGTCGTTTTGGTTTAACTCAATAAGCACAAAACGGCGTCGTTTTAAGGTTTAAGATCCGCGTGTTGACCCGATTACCCGGGAAGGATCCGCATGTTTTTGTAAATTGGGATAATTTCCCAATTGGTCCTTCCGTGTTTTCTATATTTTCAATTTCATGTTATTTTATTTCTTAATTTAGCCCTAGTATTTTAATTTTGATTCAATTTGGTCCTCACAGTGGCTTTAAAACCGAGTTCATGGAAACGGTGTCGTTTTGGGATTAGGGCTAAATTGCCCAGTGAGTCCCTCTGGTTTAGCGAGTCTTTTAATTCGGCCCAAAATTTTAAATTTATTTATAATTAACCTAAAATTTTAAAATTAAAGTAAATTTAAGTTTTTTTTTTTTATAAATTCAATATATTTTAAATACTATATATGTATATTCTTTATATTATTTTATTTATATTATCTATAATATTATATACATTTTTTATAAATTTTATTATATGTTTGTATGTAAATTTACTTAATATATCATTCTTATTATTTTATATTTGATTTATTATATAGTTTATATCATTATATATATGTATTTTGATTTACAAATTTATTGTATTTTATAAATTTTACCATATTTCCTTATATTATCTTTATTTTATTATAAATTAGGTATTATTTTATAACTCATTAAATGTCTAAAATTTTAAATATTTTAAAAATTATTATTAAATAATAGTATGTATACATTATCTTTATAATATTTATTGTATTATTCATGCTTCATTATATTTTATTTATATCTTTTAATTACATATCATATATTATTATATATTATTTTCTATATATTATTCCTTCATTATTATTTATTTGTATATAAAATTAAATTTATAAATATTTATAAGATAATACATATATTATTATTATATTTTTAATGTTTAGTATTTTAAAATTTACTACAAATAACATATATTTTTTAAGAGTATATTAAGTTATTATATCATGTAATGTGTTATATATATATTAATCATCTCTAAAAAAACTTACCTTCATCATTTATACTTAATTTTAATATTTTAAATACTTCATTTTTTTTAAAAAAAAATTTGTATTCATTTTCTTATTTTCATTTTTGATTTGTATGTTCATAATTTTATTTATTTATTTTATGTATCTCATTATATTTATTTAATATTATTTTAAAATAGTAATAATATCTCATCACCTATTTGTTATTTTTATGTCTATTAAGAATTGATTATTTATATTGTTTTAAGTAGTATTTTCATAGAATATTGTTATGTGATAACTAGATTCATTGCTTTCTGTGTTATATTTTGTATGAAATATTATTATGTATGTATTCTGTAATCCATATTGGTATTCTCGTTGTTCTCTATGATTATAATTGCATGAAATGATAATGTATACTATAATTTATGTCGTCATTCATCATTTACTTTATTATATTTGTATGAAGTATTAAAGTATGTAGTTTATATTGTTAGTATTGATGTCATAATATGTTAAATGCATCATTATTTTAAAGAACCTTTATATTTCATTCAATCCAAAAGATTTTTTTTAAAAAAATAAGGCAATGTTTTTGATAGTTAGGAATCCGGGAAATAGTACCCTAACATGCTGGGTGGCGATTTCTCGTTTGTCTAAATATCTAAAATATCCTTCTAAATAAGTTTTGAAAATCACAAGATGATTTTGGTTACGGAAGTTAAAAAATATCGTGTTCAATCATGCTGAACATGATGTTTATATTCTTTCAAAGTAAAAGAATCTTTTTTTTAATTCAAATTATTACGGTTTTAAAAGAGATTTTATTTCTAAATTCTTTCAAACTTTTTACATTAAGACAAAATTATTCAATTTGGTACCAATTTTGGGCGTTACGAGGGTGCTAATCTTTCCTCGTACGTAACCAATTCCCGAACCCGTTTTCTCATAATTTCGTAGACCAAAACATTTTATAAAGTGATCCAATCACGCATTAAAACATACCTTTCATACATTGATATAAACATAATATAAATCATTGATTCACATACATATCGTCTTTAAATCAAGCCTTCGGACCCTAGAAATACGTTAGAAACAATTTGGGGCTAAATTGGAAACATTTTGAAAGTTTAAGAAAAAGTTAGAAAAATTTGACTGCAGGGGTAACACGGCTGTTTGCTTTTACAAATTTCGAGTCTAACTGTCGTTTACTTTTTACAAATTTCTTCAACTTTCTAAGCCCGCTCTGAAAGTTCTACAAATTCTCGTAACTTTAATGTTGCTATAGACATCCGGATATCATCATTCAACTCATCTTCAAATCTAATATGCATTTCCTCTTCATTTGATATGATATTATGGGCATACTTGCTTAATTGCACAAATTCATATTCAGCTAGAGTCCAACTTCCTTTTAATTCAAGAAATTATTTCTTTTTCCTGTCAATGAACAACCAACTAACATACTTCTTGAATTCAGCTTGAAAGAAGTCTCAATTAACATGATCATTTGATGTCATCGTACTCAAAGTATCTCACCATAAATATGTCTCATCTTTTAGTAAGGATATCGCACACCTCAAATAATATTCGGGAGTGCACAACAATTCCGCAAAAATCCAAGGGTGCTGGAGGAGGCACAACAGGGGCTGGAGCTGGAAGAGTTGCAAGATCTGCTTTCTTGAACTCATTGAACCACTAATTCATCATTCCGAGGAATACATTTTTCATATCATCATGAATGGAGTGCGGAATAGATGCACTATTACTTGCTTTGAATATATATACGAAGGAATTATCTTTGCTATTGAGTTTTGTTTAGCCTAATATCTTAGTTCGTTTCCTTTATTCTTTGTAAAATACAACTACAATTCAAATATTCATCAATCATCAGGAAGTTTCCATTAAAAATACAAATAATCAAAGATGCCAAGCCCCGTGTTCCTTTTCTATTGTCTTTTCCCTTTGTTCCCTTGATTGGTCAACAAATAAAATAAGAAAGACAAAGAACCTTCCGTGTGACTCCTCCAACCTCCACGATCCATTTCTAGTTCTTCACGCCGTGATTTTGTTCTAGCCTGAGATTATCCGGGTAAACAGCTTTCATTTTTCTAGAAAGTCTTTCAATTGCTTTGTTTGTAAATTTGCTATTCGAATATATGTTCTTTATTCTTGAATCTTTCTTGTAATTTACTGATTTAACTTGGGTTTTGGAGTTTATCCTCAGTTTCTGGTTTTTGGGTATTTTGAATTTTGGGTTCTGTTCTGTTTGGTTTGTAGACAAAAAAAATTAGCAATTTGAGTGACGAGTTTAGAAAGTCATCGATTAATGGAGATTAGGGGGTTTCTAGAACTTAAAATCGAATTGCTAGTGGAATATTTATTGATGCTTAACGGTTAAGCTTTGTCTTGAAACGAAAATTCCTTTTTTAGTTATTTGTAAATATTGTTTGATTTTGTATCCAAAAGTAGTTTTTGCTTTTGGTTTTCAGAGGTAAAAACATATGGCATAAATGATAACTTAACAGTTCTTTCATATTATATGAATAATTGGTTGATGTTTTAATGGAAGGCTGTTAAGTTTTCAAGTTAAGCATCTTTATATAGTGTTGTGAATAGTGGTATACTAGCTATACAAAGAAGGGACCTTTTTCTCCCTGTGTGTCTGTGAGTTGTGATTTTGGGTTTTTGGCTTGGGTTGTTGTATGGCCTGTATATGACATCAAAGGAACTAATGGAAAGCGAATATTTCTTCGCCAGTTTTCATCAAGTGTTGCATGGCTATTGTGGTTGATGCTGTATAAATGGAAGGTGGAGTTTTTTTACAATTTCTTCAAGTCTATCGCATGTTTTATGGAGATTAATTATTGTTTCCTCAATGGTGAACCCGAAAATCTCTCATCGCCCTACCATCTGCTATAGGTCCATGCATCCATCCGATTTAGAGATTTTAGAACAAATCCACAGTGACGTATTTCCTATCAGGTAAGAAATGTATCTGCTTTCTGTGAGGGTTTTCATTAAAGAGTATTTCTTGCATCTTCAAGAAAAGATATTGATCTCTTCAGGTATGAATCTGAGTTTTTCCAAAATGTTGTGAATGGACGTGATATTGTGTCGTGGGCAGCTGTTGATCGCAGTCGACCCAATGGTCAAAGTGATGAGCTTATTGGATTTGTTACTGCAAGAATTGTAACAGCAAAGGATAGTGAGGTATGTCATCTATTTTGCGCAGGAATGCATTAGTGATATTGGCATGCTGGTTTTAAATTATTAGATTTGCATTTTAAAATATTCTCCTTTTGTTTTATGGTATTTGAATTTTGTTTCAACCAACATCTACCTTTCAGATAGCAGATTTGCTCAGGTATGATCCATCGAAGGGGCATCAAACATTAGTATATATTCTGACGCTGGGAGTGGCAGATGCTTATAGAAATCTTGGCATAGGTAGGAATCATTTTCTATACTAATGGTTCTTTTTCCTTTCCCTTTCCCTTTCCCATTTTTTATAACGTCTTCAACTTATGACCAAAATTTCCTTCTTGATGTGTCAACAGCTACAGCACTTATCCATGAGGTTATTAAATATGCTTCGAGCATCGCAGTATGCCGTGCAGTTTACTTGCATGTGATTTCTTACAATAATCCAGCCATTCATTTATACAAGAAGATGTCATTTAAGTGTGTGCAGAGGTTGCATGGGTTTTACTTGATCAATGGTCAGCATTATGATTCATATCTGTTCAATTACTACGTAAATGGCAGTCGATCTCCTTGCTCACCATTGTAAGTCTACAATGTATTCTGATCAAGTATGTTTCGTATAAAAATAAAAAAATTCTCAGTATTTTATAATAATTACTGCTAATTGGATAACAAGGCTGAGTTGGAAGAGAATTAGGTTTTTACCCTTTTTCATAGTTCATTATAAATACCACTAGGGGGACAACTTAGCAATTTTACAGCAGGATATAAAACTGAAAAAAGAGAAATCATTACAAGTTGAATTGACAATATCTAGGGCCATACTCAGCTTTCTATCAAACTAAGATGCTTCCAATGGAAGCTTAAGAAATACATAGATTATCCAGTGCGGTGGATGGTTTTCACACTGCTATTGGTGTAAAAGTTCTAAGCATCATTGTTTCATTTAGCATTAATAATAGGAATATTTTTCATTGGCATTACCTGGATTGAGGTTGTTATGTGAGATTATGATTTTCAAACCCGGATATCCATTCTATCGTCTTTCCATTCTAAGTTAGGTGTATATGTGATTTCATCAAAATAGGCAGCGAGCCTTCTTCCCAAGATCAATTATGCTCCATGAAAAAGTCATTCAATTTTCTTTCTGGTTGTCAGGTGGAAAAAAGGTAAATAGGGTTTATGACTCCAATCATGGCACTGCCATAGCCTATTATACTCCAATCATATCATCGCATAACCTATTATAGTGTTTGCTAAATGGTTAAAAACGTCAATAACCCTTCCACTACTTCATTTGGATCTTAATTTACTAATCACCTATAACATTGTGTAAAGAAATATGGAAGTAGGCGTAAGAACTCCTTGTGCTGATTTTCAACTTTGTGGCCTGAATTTAATATAGTCACCAGAGTTTATTTTAAGATTAGGATGATTAAAGATTAAAAGACCCTCAAGATTGAGACAGCTAAAGTGGTTTAAAATTTTTGTTGTCATTAATTTCAACTACCTGGGCTTGGGTGCAATAATTGTGAATCTTAGTTTGGAAGGTTTTAGTTCAGGATACTAAAGCATTTTCTTTGCATGTGGTCTTCAGATTATGCTTATATTTATTATGAATTAGTCTTGGGACTATTACTAGAAGAAGGAATAGTTTTCTAAGAATTTTCCAGCAGGCAGTTAAGCTTGTGAGAGTTTAGATTTTAGGTTGAAAATTTATGGAGGGTATGATTAGTAGCATTGTATGAATTTTTATCTTCTCTTCAATAACTGGTTCCTTTTGTCTGATATGTTATCTTTGATATCTTATCTTTTGAAAATGAAATACTGTCGATCTGTGGGAGGTGCTCTATTACTTTACTACAGATGAATCGTTTTAAATGAAATAACTAGTGTTGTAAAACCTGTGATTTGCAGAGTATTAGTCACATTTTTTGTTACATGCATGAAGACTGGTCTCAAAACTGTGGCTGCGAAGCTGAGAAAGAACGAAGAGAAGATGGTGAAATGGCCTAAATGTAAAGAAACTCTGGGTCTCGTTCCCGTACAAAATAAGCGAACGATTAAAGCCGAGTGTTCAGGTTGCGAATATGTTTAGCAAGTATAATTCCTTTGCGTGTTTGATTGACATCTTCTAAGAAAAGAAAAAATGGAATTCATATCATCCACAAAAATGAAATTCAATATATCCTTCCTCCCCGTTGATTTTAAGCTTACAGTAATGTTTTACCTATTTGGAGGTTGTATGTTACTTAAAGAAAAAACATTACTCTTACAATATTGATTATATATTTTGTAATATATTGTGTAACAGAAATTACATAATGCAATATATTGTGTAACAGAAATTACAGAATGCATTATTCAGTTACACTAATTTTTTTTTTTTTTTGTAACTTATGCAATATTTTGTGCTATTAAAAAAATTCCTATTACAGCATTTATCTTGTATCTTGTAATATATTAACACGAATTACAATAATATTATTTAATTAAACAATTTGTTAGACCTATAACACGACTTACAATATGCTATTCGATTATACAATTCTTTTACAAGCTACATAATATATATATATATATATATATATATATATATTAGATTTTCTCTTACCTGCAATGTGGATGAAAGAAAAAAATAATAATATTTAAAACTATATTTGTACAAAAATTAATAAAAATGAGTTATAGGTAAAATGATAAAGTATTTGATAAAAAATTCATTATATTAATATTGAATTTTTTACTTAAAATGGTTTTTTACGTAATTTCATTAATTAATTTAGTGTTGAATTGACTTATGACATTAATTTAACAAGTCACATTTGCAATAGTTTGAACAAATTTCATATGTTTTGTATTATTATAACAAAAAAAAAATTATCTTACACGTTAATGTTAGATTTGATTACTAGTGTAATAATATAAGGGAAAAAATACTTTATTTAACACATGTTTTAAAATAGTTAAACATAAAATAAAAAAATAATTAATACAAATTTAAATACCCAACTAGAAAGAAGAGTGAAATCTCTTGTAAAAAATAAAACTTTAAAATAAACGAGTCAAGTAGTTAAAAATTACTAACTATAATTAATTTGTAACTAACTAATAACTAAAACACGTGGAAAAAATAATATTCTAGCCAAATATATCATCAGTGATCTAATAAGTTTCAAGAATAAGTTCAAATCATGTCAAAAAGTATGGACTCAATATTTTATAAGAGATTTTTAATTCTAAATAATTTCAAATTGGTTCACATGCATAACATTTAGTCAATTTATAACATAATATAAAATTTAAAAATAAATCAATAACATGCAACCTACTACGGTGATTTTGTACTTTACTACTCTAGTTTCTTGAGCCATGACATACTAATCTTTAGCTAAATCACTTATTCAATTTTCCCTTCTAACTAATGGAGCTTTTAGTACATATCCCTTTAGTTTGAATGTAAAAATTTATAATCATAAGGAAATTTCATTCTTAAGAATTTAGTTTATTTCACTCTTAGTAAACTCTAGTAAAATAACTCGAATATATAGAATTAATTTAGAATACATTAAAGAGCACATAAGTGTTTCATCCTAAGGCTTCATAATACATCCCTTTCAAACACATAAAAAAACATTAAAGTGTTAAGCCTCCAAAACACACCAAAGAGCGTTGAAGAATTAAGCCTAAAGATATTAGTGTTAGAATTTTAAATAGTATCTAATATAAAATTAGAACCGTAAACCAGGATCTGTCATGTCAAATCATCAAGAATAAATCAAGAACAAAACTAGATTCGGAAGCGTATCTGAATCCATGAATTTCTTGAAGTTTCATCCGATCTTGGGGATTTGATCTTCTAAATTAGCACACAAGAAATTCAGAGAATATCTGCTCTCTCTTTCCTAATGATGGGATATTAGAAAAGATATCTTGTGTATAATTTGGGGACCATAACTGTAACGCCCCCTTACCCGAGACCGTCTGGAGTCGAGCATGAGACATTACTAAACTTATTTTAACTTTTAAACAAGTTCAAACAATTCTCGTAGTAAACTGTCAATCTGCGTCACAGTCACTAAAAAAATCATATCTCGAGTTACGAAACTCGGAATCCAATTCCGTAAATTTTTCTTAAAACTAGACTCATATATCTACTTACTAATTTTTTTATAGAATTTTTGGTCAGGCCAATTAGTACAGTTTATCAGTTAAATTCTCCCCTGTTTCAGGGTTCGGCTACTCTGACCCCTGTGCACTACGAATCAAATATATTCCTGTATAGAAATCCAATGACTATACCGTTTATTTCAATTAAAAATAGACTCAATGGAATCCATACATATAAAGTGTGAGTCCTAATTATTTTTACACAATTTATGGTGAATTTCTAAAGTCAGAACAAGAGATTCAGAAATTACTATGATCCTGTTTCACCAAAATGTAAATATCTCATAAAATACAATTATTTCACCTATTTTGTTTCTTCCACATGAAAATAGATTCATTAAGCTTCAATTTAATATTTTATTTGAAAATAGATTCATTAAGCTTCAATTTCATATTTTATTCATCATCTAATTCTATTTCTAATATTTTTAGTGACATTACACCTATATGAGCAATGTGCTCTTATAAAACATTAAGTGTAGTTCCTTAGTAAGCGGATCCGCAATCATAGAGTTTTTCCTCATATGCTTTATAGACACCTAACAACTTTGAAGTTTTACTTTAACAACCAGGAACTTAAAGTCTATGTGTTTTGACTTTGATGTGCTCTTGTTGTTATTGGAATAAAAGACTGCAATTTGTTTTCACAATTTGCACCTTAGTGAAAAAATCTTGTATCCACATTCCATCAAAATCAGAGTCTATATACATGATTATCTCTAACTGATTAGACCCCCGATATGTGAGCATGTAATCTTTGGCTCTTTAAAAATACCTTATAACCCTTTTGGATGCTATCCAATGGTCCAAACCAGGGTTACTTAAAATATCTGCCTAACATCCCAATAATATACACAATATTCCAATGTATACAAACCTGAATGTACATTAGATTTTCAATTGCTAAAATGTAAAAAAAAAAAAATCTAATGCATTTTTGTAATCTCAAAATCATTCTTAGGGCATTGATTGAGACTATACTTATTATTGACAAGCAGTATGCCATTAACATATAAAACCAAATATAGAACTTTACTCCCATTAAACTTATGGTATATACGATTATCAGTAAAATTCATCTTTAAACTGAATGAGATAATCATTTGGTAAAATTTCTAATATTATTGACGAGAAGTTTGCTTAAGCCCATAGATAAAGTTCTTTGCAAATCATTAACTTTACATCATTAGACACAAAGCTTTCTAATTGCACCATATAAACGTATGATCAATATTACCATTGAGAAATCATTAACTTAATATTCATCTGATGTAGCTTAATGTCAAAATATTCCACTAAAGCCATTATAACCCTTTCTCTAGTGGACCTTTTTAATGACATTCATTCTTGAGGTTGTTGAGTTTGTTCTTCTGGAACAATTACCTCATCTTGAATAGGGAGTTGTTTAAGATTGTCTTATTAAGGTTCTAGATTCACTTCTTAATCAATGATAGGTATGAGAACCTAAACATCATCAAAAGTGATAGTAGGAACTGAGTTAAAATTCAATTCCTCCTTAAAAACAATGTATCTAACCTTATTTCTCCCTCCAAAATCAACATCCTAAAAGAATGTTGCAATTCTCATCTCAAAAAAATATTCCTAATTGTGGGATCGTAAAATTCATAGCCCTTAGATCGCTCAGTATTTCCTTGACCCTTATACTTATAGATATCAAAGAAGTTAGAAATGATGTCATTTCAACCTTATCATTTTTTAGCAAAACATTTCTCAATTTCGTCAAGGAAACCTTGGCCTGAGTAATCTTTTCAGATTCTATGCCCTTAAAGGCTTCTAAAATGTTGTGCTTCATGATCATTAGACTCATGCAATTTGAACGATTTCACCTTTCAAAATCCCTTTTAACATGGGGGTGCTTTCCGCAGTGAGAGGTGCATATTATTCTTCCCTTAGTGCAAGGTTTATGTCCATACAACCAAGCACTATAAGTAAGTGCCCTTTCCATTCCTTAAAATTAGTCTCATTAAGCATGTGTATAAAATTTATATTAGCAGATATTGTGGCAGTAGAATATGAATTAGATGAATATAGAACAAAAAATAAATAAAAAGCTCACATCAATATTCATAAGTAAACAATAAATTTAGGATAATGGCTAATCCCATCTCAAGATACCAAACATACCATTAATATCCAGTCTTTGGACAGTAATATTGACAGTAAGCTGTACTCTTGTTGTAGCAATCAAACATTGACAATAAACTATGTCAAACAATGAATTAATCTTTGGACTAACTTATTACTCACATAAAATACCTTATAATTGTCACACATTTATCACCACAGATGTCGTTGTAATTCTGCCAAATATTAACTTACCTTTGGGTCAATTAATAAATGCATGAATCACAAAAACATATAACCATATTAATATTTCAAATAAACTAATCTACACAAAAGAGGTCACTTTGGCGGCATTTTGTTTCAATTAATTTATTTAAAATATTAGACATCCTTAATTAAAAGCCAAAATCTGAATTTATTTGTTTCAAAATATTTACCTTAATTTCATCTTTCAAACAAATTAAAAGATAATAATATATATTTATATATATTTATCCCAAAACAACATACAGTGATGTTGGCAAATATAATAATAGCTGAATAAATTAAAATAACCTTACCTAAGACTTTAAATTTAAACTAAAATAATTTGAATAAAGGAAAACCTCATATCAAGATATCGGACACTCCATTAGTATTTCATCTTTGGACAAAATATTAACTTGTAAGTGATATCTTGGTAGAGTAATCAAACATTGACAATAAGAACATGTCGAATAATAAATCTTCCTTTGGGTCAATTTATTACTCACATGTAAAACTGAATAACCGTCACATGTTTATCACCATAGTTGCACATGTAATATTATTAACCTTCATTTGGGCCAATCAATATTAACATAACTTAAGTTACAAGCACACACACTTTTATATTTTAAAACACAATAATTTATAAAAAAAATCACTTTGGTAACTTTTTGCTTTAATTAAGTTATTTTAAAATATATATAAACATACCAATATTCAAATTTAAATTTCCCCAATAGTCAAATGTCAAAACTATTTTTTTTATTGTTTTATAGACTCTGAAATTATCCAAAATAAGGTTGTCTTAATAATGCAATAAAAAATCGAAAACTTTAATTTTTTGACTATTTCTTTTTTTTTTTGTTCCAAAATCATATATGTCAAAACCAAATAGAAATAATGTAGTGGTTGAAAGCCAAATAATTAACAAGCACATGTATTCATAATTTTGGCATGGATAAAAACACCAAAGCAATTCACGCATATACATGTATTCATAATCAAATAGAAAAACTTACCCTGAATTTACCATGTAAATCCAAAGTTGTATTTATGATTAAACAGATATTCACATAAATACTTGAAAAATATTTTCAAGCCAATAAATCTCAAAAAACAAAATCATAATAGTTGGCATATCTCCCAATTCATACAATAAACCATATCATCATAATTTAACCAAATATTTGGAACCATAAGATGCCAAAGCCTAAGATTGTATAACCAAATTTAAAACCAAAATATTTAAATATGTATATATTTGACATGAATTTGCACCAAAACACCCATAAAATTGAATATATAACCATAACAAAAAAATAATAATAACTTCAATGATATCCATCAAAACTTAATTTCACCAATTAAACTATAAAAGATATCTTATTGAATAATGGTTATAAACACCTGTTCACACAAACTATAATCATGTATTAATCCTCAAAATCATTAATATGCATATAATATATGTACACACACAAATATAAAAACAATACTGGCTTGCCTTACATATTTCATGTAAACTCAAATTTATATTTATGACTAAAGACATTATCATAAAACTTCTTTATACGCACAAATACTAAAAAAAATCCATAACCACAAAATATAAAAAGAATCCCAAATAATATAAAAGTCTTTATATGCGCAACTACCTATGAAAATTCATAGCAACCATATTTAAAAAAATAATCCCAAATATTTTAATTTTAGTCAGATTCCATAAAGACTAAAACTTACATAAAATAATTATAAAAGAAACCAAAAGTAATCATTCGTATATATGAATTGAATTCAATGGTGAATATAATTAATTATAAATAAAGATAAAGGATAATGATTCCATATATATTCAACTACAAACAGAAAATTTAAAACAAATGTTGCAAAAAAAAAAAAAAAAAAAATCTTACCAACGTTCATTTATTCGATTATCAAGTGAATTAACTTTCAAAACCAATTATACAACCCAATTGGAATTCTTCAATTGCAAAAAAGTTGTAAGTCTGTAATTTTAATTTAATAATAACTTTAACCAAAATTTATAAAATAATTGTGTGAAAAGAAGAGAAAGAAATCTCACAAATCAATTTTTATCAATTGATTATAAATAAATAAATAAACCTTCATCTTTCGAATAGCATATGCAAATATTAAACTAGATTATATTTATAAAACCTTAAAACTTTATTTAAAGAATCAAAACCCAAAAATTTATCAAGAATCTCAAAGATTCAGCATAATATATAATTAAAATATCAAATCCATAAAATTAAAAAAGAAAAACAAATCAATCCAAAATTAATAAAGAATCAATTCATTTTCAATGATTCAATATGACAAAGCTCAGATGCCACTTGTTAGAATTTTAAATAGTATCTAATATAAAATTAGAACCGTAAACCAGGATCTGTCATGTCAAATCATCAAGAATAAATCAAGAACAAAACTAGATGCGGAAGCGTACCTGAATCCATGAATTTCTTGAAGTTTTACCCAATCTTGGGGATTTGATCTTCCAAATTAATACACAAGAAATTCAGAGAATATCTGCTATCTCTTTCTTAATGATGGGATATTAGAAAAGATATCTTATGTATAATTTGGGGACCATAGCCCTAATATTTATAATCTTGGCATATTAGTTCTAATCAAATTCTAATTAGCCCATCATTAATTAGAATTTGATTAGAAGAGTATCAACACATATTTGACCCATACTTTATTTAATAATTAAAAACCCAATAAAATTCTAACCAAATTAGATCACTTTTAATTTGGGCTAACCTATCATGATAGTAAATAATAACATGTAATTATCCTTATTTTATATGTGATGTCCAAATTTTCCAACAATTAAAGTATGCATGTAAATGCATAGCTCGAAAGCAGCAAAGAGTACACACAAAACATGCAAAATACGAAGACAATATAACTCCAAATCATATAGAATTCCACATCTAATTTCTATTGACATGTTAATTTTATTCTAACTATTTCACTAACTTTACTAGGAAATATAAATTCACAAATAACATATACCTATTAAGGCTATTAGTATTAAGATGCAAAATTCGAAGACAATATAACTCCAAATCATATAGAATTCTACATCTAATCTAATCTCTATTAACATGTGAATTTTATCCTAACTATTTCAGTAACTTTACTAGGAAATATAAATTTACAAATAACAAATACCTATTAAAGCTATTAGTATTCAGAGTTTCATGATTGAAAAGTTTATTAAACAACTCATTGTCCAATCAATATATAGGCACTTTAAGTGTCTGGCATGATCACATAATTCGCAACATTAGTTAAAAGGCCTTTTATATGAACTCAAAATTTCATGTTATGGTTTCCACGAGCCATAGGTAGCAAGTTTCAGGAAATGGTCATTATGACCTCATTTATAAAATAAAAAAATTTCCACTTATAACTCGTGATATTCACCACAATAAAACTAAATTTTTCCTCATTTATAACTATGTATCAATTTTATTGGCAATTTTGAAAAAATTAACACTTTAATCACATATTTACCATTATGTCATATTTACATATTTTCCATATTAATACAATATTTGACCAAATTTTTTCATATTTCAAAATTTTTTTTGTGACACTCAATATTCATTAAGGTTTGGAAATTAAGGAAAATTTTGGAGTTAATTGAAAGAGATATTAGGTTCGACGAAATCTATTGAAAAATTTAGAAATTTTAGTGGTTTTGTGGTAAATAGTTGACGTGAACCCAGTTACGAGTTTAGAACTTGATCACAGTTTAATTTGCTCTATCGTCTAAATAGGTATTTTCTCAAGAAAACAAAAACTTAAGCTTAGAACTTGGAATGCTTTTTTAAGGTGATGGAATGATAAAAACGAAATGGATAGAAATTGATAAAAACAAAACTCAACCTAGAAATGAACTAACACCATATAAGAGTGTGACTCGATTTCTACAAAGCAAAGTTAAGTTTTAACAAGTTAGTTTTGAAAGAAAGATCATGACCCGCTATTTATACGGAGATAGGAGCCAACAATATAAGGTGATCGTCACACTTCGAAAAGGGTTGAGAATGGAAGTGATAAGATCGGTAGTTGAATGTGATAAGGATGTAAATTCTTGATAAGTTTGAATTAGTTCTGAAAAGAACAAAGAGTATAAACTCGGTTTTTGATTTCAAATATGGTTGATAAACCTTACAAAAGTATCCTAGGCAGAATATTTATAGGCATCCAAAATGTCCCTTCAAAAATCAGCCACACATGTATCTTCTATGTACAATGTATTTTTCAATTACATTTAATGCTTGAAATTCATAATTCATTCGCCCTTTGTGCCGTCCATGCACCCTTAGCCCTTAAGCAAATGTTTTTTCATCTTTGAGCAATTAATTGGCTGGAAAATTCATGCACATGCATCCAAATGAATGGCCCCTTCATGCACTCCTTAAATGGTCGAATATTCATGCATGGAAAGGGAGGAGAATTGCCTCTTGAGTTTGCGGGTTTATGAATAAATCATTTTCAACTTTGACCATCAAAATGCCTACATGAATCAGCTATTAAGTTACCAAAATTTCCATGCATCTTTAGGTAGTTGAAAGACCCTTTACTCAACACTTGAATAATCATAATTGTTCCCAAGCTGACTGGCCATTGATGTTCCTTTAGGACACATTAAACACACTTTAAATGTAATAATAAAGTTGTAATAAAATTGGACAAATTTAATATCTAATTTAAAACATATTTAAAACATAATTGAAACTAACTAAAAACTACGAGCATTAAAGATGCACAAGACTAAGACACATATTAATGACGCCATAACATACTTTAGGACATGTTAAAGATGCAACACACAAAGGTATAATTAAGAAACATATAAACTATAAATAAAAATTAAAACTAAATTTAAAATTAAAATTTGTGGAATTATTAAATAAAATAAGATGGATAATTTGGGCCTTAAAAGCCCACAAACGCTTCTTTGAATCCCTTAGTTTTAGCCCGCATCATAGGCCCAAATTGTTTAGAGAATGGCAGGTTAAGTTTCGGCCCAATTAGTGAACCCAAGATCACATCAATAGTTGGGTCTCAATTCTGCTTCAATTAAATTAGAGCTGACTGATTTCTTAGTGGAAAACAAAATGATTAAGGATGGATGGTTTATTTGGGACTTTGGTGACTGTGCGTGAAAGGGGTCATATATATGTATGAGGAGTATTATTCTATAGGCAGAATTCTTCTCATTTCTGTTTTATTTTCTTCTCTTTTGCATCCCCTTCTTTTGTTGCTCCAAAGAAGTGAAAGTTGGGGAAAGCTTTGTATGGGGCAATGATAGTGAGGTTTGAATCTGGAAAGTAAAGAACCCAATGAGTTGGTGAGCTTCTTAATCTCTCTATATTTATGAATTTGAGAAAAAGGGAAGTAATGATTTCTAAAATCTTTAAAAATGCTTCTACATGATACTAGATGTGGGGTTTTTTATGTTTGAATATCTTCTATTTAATTGGTATATCGGTTGTCATGCTTAGCTGTTAGGATGATGGAGACTTTGTAACAGCCCATTTTTAGTGAAACAGTAGTTTCAGGACCACAAACTCGATGTGAAAATATTTGTTTTATTATTATTATAGATTCTACAGAATATTAGCAAGGTCATATAAAAATTTCGTTAAGAAATTTTAGCGTTTACATGCTTAATTTGGTAAAAAGGACTAAATTGAAAAAAGTGTAAAATTTGAGTTCTACAAGTTAAAGGCACTAAATAGCTATGGAATTAAATATCTAAGGGATTTAAATGGTAATTTTACCATTTATAAAGTTAGTGGACATTCTTGGACATGTATTAAGTGATTTTAATGTTTTATAATAAGGTTATAAATGTATTTTAATAAATAAGTCCAAATTAAGTAAAACAATTCCAGTTCTCTATTCATTCATCTTCTTTGACGAAATTATGAAGGAAGATAACACCATTTTAGAGTTCTTGAGCATTCAGCCAAGTTTCTTGTGCATGTAAGTGATATTTTGATCCCTTTTTAATGATTTTTATGTTTTTGAACTCGTTGTAACTTAATCTAGCTAGCCTAGTGACTAATTTGTAAAACTCTTAAAAGGTTAAGGTTTTTCCATGAATGCATTCATGTGGTTTTTTATGTTTGATGGAAGAAAATGAATCTTTTTTTTATTTATAAACAACTTTTATAAAGTGATTTTTGTTAAAAATGTCAATTAGGGATTTATTTGTAAAATGTGTAAAATACAAGGTGAAATTATCAAATAATTAATTGTATGAGTTGCTATGGCTGTATATAGAATTTGACTAGCTTTGTATGTGGATGAAATTTCATGAATTTCAATTTACGGGATTAAGGACTAATTTGTAAAGAAATAAAATATTAAGGGTAAAATTGTAAATTTACAAAAGTGTGTATTTTGGACTGATTTGAATAGAATGATTATTGAATGAGTATAATTTGATTATTTATATCAAGTTAAGCCTCATATGGACTTAGATAGAGGGAAAGATAAGGTATCGGACCAATCGAGGTAAGTTCACAAGTTTAAATAGTGTTTTAACGTATTTGATTTAAATGCTACTATGTTATTCATCATATTATGTATTGATGGAAAATACAACGATGTTATGACGACTATCGAGCCCCGTTTGAACCTTAGGAATATATAGGATACGAATAATATGTCATTAATGTTACCATGTTTCGGGTGCTAGTCCTGAACGTCCTACCAATGGCTGAGTTCTGGCATTTGTTGCATATACTCATCAGCTTGTGTGAGCGGCATCGTGTAGCAATGTTTTGACCATTAGCTTGTGTGAGCAGACCCATTTATGACTTGTATGAGCGATTACGTAAAGGAAAAAGAAAGGAATGGTTTTGACCATGTGTTAACACACTTTGTGTGAGCTTCCCATGTATTCGATATTATTCTAAGTGGTTTAACAGGCATGTTAAGGGATGAACCGATACGGGTTCCAATTGATTACATTATGAAATTATGGAAATGTATGAAGTATTGATGATCAAAGTATGTATAGCCATGTTATGAAAAGTATGAATTCATATGTATTATGATTATGAGATTTACCTTACCATGTGATAAATTTGGCTAAGTTATGTGATTAAGCACTATTTTGTGTTGTTGGTGATGCTTAGGCTTGTGCCAAGCTTGTGTTGGATTGATTCATGTCTATTTTTATGATTATGCATTAAAATGGTAAGCTTTGTTCGTGATTTACGAAATTACTAAGCATTATATGGTTACATCGTTTTTCTTTTCTATATTTTATAGATTATCGGATGCTCGATCGATTTGGAAGCTCATCGGGGACTTATCACATTATCCAACAACTATATCAGTAGATTTTTTTTGTTTTGAGTCATGGCTATAATGGCATGTATAGGTGAATTATGTTTGATGAGAGAGTCATTATGTTTGGCTTGTAAATATGGTATTATGGTTGATGATCTTTTGGCATTTTAATGCTTTGATGGTTGGTGCTGAAATGGTCAAGTGAATTTATATTTTGAATGACCAATTTGGTATGTTGAGTTGTGGTTTGGCATATGGTCAATTGTGCTATGATTTGGTATGAAAATAGGTAGTTGTATGTGGTTGATTTATGCCCAAATATGTTTATGTTTTAGTTGTTTTGATGATTTGTGATTGAGGTGTCTTTTGGCATATTGGTTGTATGGATAAATAGAATAATGATTTAGTAATTGTTAAGCATGTTTTAGGTATGTTTTACAGGCTTGGTGATATATGCAAATGGCTTGTGGGTGTGTGCTTGTTTAGGGTGAAGGAAATGACTTAAAATTGGCCTATTTCTTGTCCAAGTGGCCAAAGACATTGGTGTGTGTCTCAACTGTGTATGATACACAACCATGCAATAAGACCATGTGTCCCCTATAGGTTTCAAAGAGTTGAAAGTCAGGCTGTTACACGGACTAGCACACGGGCTGGCATACGGGCGTGTGAGGCCATTTTAAGAGTTACACGGCCTGGCACACGAGCGTGTAGCTTGGCCGTGTGAACCAAGTCAGAGAGTTACATGGGCACAGACACAAGCTGGGACTGACCGTGTGTCCTCTGTAGGTTTCAAGGGGTTGCAAGTCAAACTGTTACACGACCTAGCACACGGCCTGACACAAGGGCGTGTGAGGCCGTTTTGAGAGTTACACGGCCTGGGTGGCTTGGCTGTGTGACCCAAGTCAGAGAATTATGTAGGCATAGACAGGGGCTCAGATACGGCCGTTTGTCCCTACTTTGAATGTCCATACGACTTGAGACACAACCCTGTGTATCAGCCGTTGACCTCTACTGTGTAAAATTTTCTATCTTTGTTCTTTTATAAAATTTTGAATGTTCCGATTTAGTCTCAAATTATTTCTAAAGTGTTTCCAAGGCCTCAAGGGCTCGAATAAGGGAAAATAAACATATGTTTGAATGATTTATGCTATGATTTATGAAATGGTTGGAAATTTGATGATTGTAAGTTAAGTTCTTATGGTAATGCTTCGTAACCCTATTCCAGCGATGAATACGGGTTAGGGGTGTTATTTTAATGGTATCAGAGCTACAGTGTAGTTGTAACACCCCTAACTCCTATCCATCGCCGGAGTAGGGTTACGAGGTATTATCGATCATTACACATCACTTAATATACATATCTCATACATTCATACATCTATACTCAAATATTATTTAACACAATCATCTTGTCCTTTTATAAGGCCTACGAAGTCATAAACATGTTTTAGAAGTGGTTCGAGACTAAACCAACAACATATGAAAATTTTAGAAACTTAGAAAAATTTCAACATTTCAAGGGTCACATGCCCGCGTGAACAGACCGTGTGTCTCACATGGCTAGTAGACACGCCCGTGTCTTAGGCTGTGTAGAAACAGGGCATACATACTGACTTGCATCACACGACCGAAGACATGCCCGTGTGCCAGGCCGTGCCAATCCTGTAGGATATACTGACATATGCAACATGGCTGTGTGCCAATTAAGGGACATACTGACTTGTACCACACGGCTGGTTACACGCTTGTGTGTGAAACTGTGTGAAGCATACTGACTTCATTTTAATATCAACACCAGGGAACACACGGTCGTGTAACATCACTGTGTGTCACACACGGCTAAGACACACGCCCGTGTCCCTACTCGTGTGGACAAAAATAGGTTATTTGTAAAGCCATTATGCCACCCTATTTTCACATGTAAACACAAGCACAAATTGTTACATTTTTACAACCCAATAAGCAACCATTCCATAAGATTTCATGCACATATGATACCTGTTCCATATAAGATTCAATGTTTAACTAATATCATACATTTTTCCATTCATAAGCTTACCATAACAAAACACATTTGCATATTTCCATTCCATCAAGTACTTGCTAAAACATACCAAAACATAATATTAAGTTTAGCCAAATCACATGGCTTAACCTATACACAAAATGTACCAAACCATAATCTCAAGTAACCATATCTATCATCTTTATAACTAGCCTATACATGCCATATTTACATATATCCACAAGTTTAAAAGTACCAATCGAGAACTGGATAGTGTGATGCGTACCTCTGACTTGTCCAGAACGAGCGAGCTATCGAACCTCTATAAAATATGAAAAAAGAAATAGAGTAAGCTTTATAGCTTAGTAAGTCATTATAATTCAGAATTAAACTTACCATTTATACAATTAAGGCAATAAATAAGGTATACTCAATTTAATTTCCAAATGCCTAAACACAAACAGTCATCAACAAATTAGTTATATAAGTACATGTAACCATCCATTATTTCGATTCAATACTCAATACATTGCATTATACCAAATTCATATATCATGTACAACATTAGTAACATTTCATTCTCAATCACATAAACAATAATCTATTTGCAAATAGTAATTCATCCATATAAATAATATTTTATCTATATAAACATTATTTTATGCCCGTTGGACCTATTAGAATATCGAGGGATACTCGAGTGATATACATTACGTATAAATTAGTAATCCGTCAATTCATTATCATTTTTGCTCTTTCGAGCTATGATCAATAAGCTTCTCTTGAGCTGATTGATAGTAAGCTCTATTGAGCTGAAACGGTAAGCTCTGGCGAATTGATAACGGTAAGCTCTGACGAGCTAAGAATAGTAAGCTCTTATGAGCTGAAACGGTAAGCTTCAATGAGCTGAAACGATAAGCTTCAATGAGCTAAAAACAGTAAGCTCTTATAAGCTGAAATATTGGTAAGCTCATACGAGCTGCGGTGAGTCCACAACACATGCAGGATCTCTACAAAAACAGTAACCTAGTGACATGTCACTCGTATCCTACAAATTCATACGGTTCAAACGGGTCTCGATAACTATCAGTCTATATTAATAAGGCATTCGTATTTCAAATATATCAATTATATACATTCATTTCAATTAATTGCAAGTATTTAAAAGTTTGATTCTAATTATACGAACTTTGTGACATGTATTTTGATATTTCACGGTAGATTATGAAAGTTTGATGTGTGATAAACAACTTTTACTAAGCGATTTTTCATGAAAACACCTAAAAAGGACCAATTTGTAAAAGTTGTAAAATGTGTAGTAAAATTAATTTGATGAAAAATGTGGGCTGATATGAGCATGCGTGTGGGTTGGCTAGGCTTAGGTAACAAAGAAAATAAGTACATTTCATTTTACGAGCCTAAGGACTAATTTGTAAATATGTGAAAGTTTAGGGGTAAAACTATAATTTTGCCAAAGTATGGTTTTGGACTGATTTGAACAATGTGGTAATTAAATGAGATAAATTTGCTATTATAGATCAAGAAAAATAGAGTCCGGACCTAGACCGGGGAAAGAACAAGGTTATGGACTAAATCGAATTAGTTAGCTATATTTTGTACCGAGGTAAGTTCATATGTAAATAATGCAATATTATGATTATATTTTTAATGCCTTAATATTTTATAAATTGTATAATTGATTTGATGAACACATTCGACAAGTTCCAACAAGAGAGAGAGAATCCCGTAGGAATAGAATAGGATACGAGTGACATGTGTAACACCTTAACCCGTATCCGTCGCCAGAATAGGGTTACGAGGCATTACCGAATAATACACATTAATTACATGCATTTATACATTCATAATCAAAATCCATTCAAGTCATTAACATTGTCCCTTATAAGGTCTTACGAGACCTTAAAACATGCTTAAAAGAGGTTCGGGACTAAACCGATAACATTTGCAAACTTTGAAAAACTTAGAAAATTTTCAAACATATAAGGGTCACATGCTCGTGTGAATAGGCCGTGTGCCTCACACGGTCCCCAGACACACCCATGTCACAGGCCGTGTGGAACAGGGCATACATACTGACTTGCACTATACGGCCGAAGAGACGTCTGTGTGCCACGATCGTGGGAAAACTTAAGAGGTTACTGACTTGGGTCACACGGCCAGCCACACGCCCATTTAGCAGCCCGTGTGCCACACACGGCCAGTAGGCATGCCCGTGTCAAAATTGTAGGGTATTCTAACTTTAATTCGAAGGGTACCCCAGGGGATACACAGCCGTGTAGCATGATAGTGTTTCGCACACGGCTGAGACACACGCCTGTGTGGACAAAAATAGGCTATTTGCAAAGCCAATTTGCCACCCTTCTTTCAAGCACACCTAGTAACCAAAATAGTACCAATTCATTACATATATAGGCAGCCAAAACATACCAATTCATACACATCTCATGCCATCTATGCTCAACCATTTCAGCTACTTAATTCCATATTCAAACATACCAAATCATTAAGCCAAAATCATCACAACTTACAGAGCTACTAAATGCATTTTCTCACCATTTTATCAACCAAATCATGCTTCTCAAACATATCAATTGAACGTCCTCAAATCATACCAAAATATACCAACTTTCAAGCAATAATACCACAACATATAACTATCCAAAAGAGCATCCATATAACCATTCCAAACAAGCCAACACTTAGGATATTATATACATCACATATATCATTTATCAAACATATAATTCAAGCCAACTTAAATGGCCATAATCCAACATTTACAAGCCAAATCTCATGGCTATAATACAACTCAAAACATACCAAGATGACACTAGCTTATACATACCATATACCATGTATACGAAGCTTCAAAAGTACCAACGAGATGATTGATAGTGTGATGGTTTCCCGACGATCCTCGAGTCTGAACTAGCTTCGATAATCTATAAAATAGGGAAAGAACACACAAAATAAGCTTTAAAAGCTTAGTAAGCCATATAAAAATAAATTCAACACATGAACATTTGCATATTAATTCATATATGCTAAACATAGCTAATCACATTCAAATTTACAAACCTTTCTCATTGAACATATATTTAATGTCTTAATCAAGTTCATCAAATACTTTCCCTTTTCAATACTCGTATGAATCTCATATGTACCTGAGTCACTTAGCTTATTCACATATTCTTTATCAACTTGACTTTGCCCGTTGAACCATTCAGAATCATTAAAGATACTCGAAAATCACATAAGCTCGTACAATGTCATATCCCAGATATGGTCTTACATGTTATCATATATCGATGCCACTGTCCTAGACAGGGTCTTAAATGAAACCGATTAATGATGCCAAAGTCCCAAACATGGTGTTACACATAATCTCAATACAATGCCAATGTCCCAGACATGATCTTACATGTAATCACATCTCGATAACCTAATGTCATGACATTCATATCCTATACTATTCCTAAGGTTCGTATGGGACTTTCAGATATTGAAACTCTGTCAATTCTTGCTCGTAATTGCTTGTTCAACATTCATAGCAGTTCAATCATAATAACACATATATAATTCAGTTTAAATACATTTATTTGCATATGAACTTACCTCGTATTCGGGATAAACGAACTGGATCCACTATTCGTCAACTTTCGATTTTCCCCAAGCTAAATCCGTTTTCTTTCGTTCTTGATCTATATATATTCAAAATTAACTCTTTTATTCATCAAAACATCCAAACTAGTCCACAAATACATATTTGGACATTTTTACACTTTAGCCCCTAAAGTTTCACATTCTTACAATTTAGTCCTTATTTCACAAATACACAAAATTACACAATTTTTTTCAAATACATGCTAGCCGAATTCTCCTAGTGTATATTTCAGACCATATTTTTCATTTATCTCATAATTTAACCCTTCAATTTACACTTTTTGCAATTTAATCCCTAATTGATATTTTTGTCAAAAATCACTCAACAGAACTTGTATATCTATCATTAAACCTTCATAATCTATCATTAAAATCAAAAAGCTCATAAATTCATCAATGGAAACTTTAAAAATCATCAACACTTTTAAAATTTGAGGCATGGCTAGCTAGAACACGAAGTAACGATCACAAAAACATAGAAATCATAAAAAATCGAGCTCAAAACATACCTCAATCAAGAAAACAAAGGGCCGAACCCTAAAATGCTTCAAATTGTCTTTGTTCTTTTGATTTTTGTTGAGAAAGATGAACATTAACACTAATTTTTATGTTTTGTTTTATTAAATATACATCAATACATAGTTTACCATTTTACCCCTTAATTAAAACATTATAAATCACATAATTCAAGGCCATTTATGTCCATATCCACTACCAATGGTCTATTTGCAACATAAGGACTTCACATTTAATAAGCCATAGAAAATAGACACATTTATGATATAGAATGCAACTTTTTCATTTTACATAATTTAGTCCTTTTTCTCAAATTGATCTATTAAACGATAAAATTAGCTCACGAAATTTTCACACATATATATTCACATGCTGTAAACACCAAAAACAAAAAAATAAAGAATATTGAATTTATTTTATGACCTCAAATTTATGGTTTCGAAACCACTATTTCAGTTTAGCTAAAATCAGGCTATTACAACTCTCCCCCTTAGGGATTTTTGTCCCCAAAAATCTTACCAATGAATAGGTTTGGATATTGTTTTCTCATAGCATCCTCGAGTTCCCACATAGCTTCTTCAACCTCGTGTCGATGCCATAATACTTTTACTAACGCTATTCTTTTATTCCTCAGCTCTTTGATCTCACGAGTTAGAATTTAAATCGATTCTTAACTATACGATAAATCCGGTTGAATTTCAACCTCAGTCAGGAAAATGACATGTGAAGAGTCGGATCGGTATCGTCGAAGCATCGATACATGAAATACTTTATGAATCTTTTCTAACTCAGACGACAATGCTAGCCGATAAGCAACTGGTCTGAATCGCTCGATGATTTCATATGGTCCGATGAATCGTAGACTCAATTTGCCTTTACAACCAAATAAAAGTATTTTCTTCCACGGAGATACTTTCAAGAACACTTTATCCCCTGTAACATCCTGATTTTGGGCTTAGTCAGAACAGTGGTTTCGGGACCACAAATCTGAGGTTGTAATATTATTTTAATATTAGTTTTAGTGTTTATAGCATGTGAATATGTATGTGTGAAAATTTTGTGAGCTAATTTTACTGTTTGAATGCTTAATTTGTGAAAAAGGGCTAAATCGCATAAAGTATAAAAGTTTTGTTCTATTAGCTAAAGGTGTTAATTAGCTATAGAACTTAAAAGTTGAGGTCCTTAAGGAGTAATTTTTCCATTACATGTGTGTATCTCTGTACATGAAATGTAATAAATGAAAAGTCAAAAAGTCAAAGTTGGTATGAGTTGGTATTTGATGACAAAAGCAAATACTAATATAATAAAACAAGTGGCCATCTTTTTCACCCATATTTTTTTTTCATTCTCTACTGAAATATTGAAGGAGAAACCTCCGTGGAAGCTAAAAAATTTCAGCAACTTACAACCCTTGCTAGTAAGTTATTTTGATGGTCATTTTTGTTGATTTTTGTGTTTTTGGAACCCTTATAGCTTAATCTAGCTAATGAGGGGACTATTTTGCACTATGGTTGAAAGTCTAGGGTTTTACCATGAGAGCATTAATTTTGTTTACTGAATTTTTTTAGAATAAAATGAATCTTGGTTGTTAAAAAAACAACTTTTGTTAAGTGATTTTTCATGAAAATACCTAAAAGGACTTGTTTGTAAAACATGTAAAAATAGGTGTTAAAAATGTAATTTGATGAAAAATGTGGGCTGTTATAATAGGGAATATGAATCGGCTAGGCTTGGGTAACCACAAAAATAGACACATTTCATTTTACGAGACTAGGGGCTAAATTGTAATTATGTGAAAGTTTAAGGGTAAAAATGTAATTTTCCCAAAATATATTTTATGGACTGTTTTGAATGATGTGGTAACTAAATAAGTGAAATTTGCTATTATAGATCAAGAAACACAGAGTCTAGGCCTAGATAGGGGAAATAGCAAAATCTTGGACTAAATTGAATTGGTTGTCCATATTTTTGTACCGAGGTAAGTTTGAGTGTAATTGATATATCATTTTATTATGTATTTGGCAATTAATGTTGCATGAATTGTATATTTGTCCTTGTGAATATTATTAATGTTGTTCGACAAAGAATTGAGGTGATGAAAGCTGGTTGAACCTTAGGAATACTTTGGGTACAATTATCACGACATGTGGGTTGATGAGATCCCGTATAAGACCATATCTGGGATATGGCATCAGCATTGGTATGTGTTATCATGTAAGACCATATCTGGGATATGGCATTGGTACGAGATCCTATGTAAGACCATGTCCAGGACATGGCATTGGCATCGAGTTGTGATTCTATGTAAGACCATATCTGGGATATGGCGTTGGCATCTTACTATGTGAATAAGGTTTCCTGAGTATCCTTTAGTATTCCAAATGGTTCAACGGGCAGCCCAAGGATTTGTCAAGAAAGTGATGAGGTATGACCATGTTGAAAGGGTACAGGTATGCACGCCAAGCTTGTAGTTATTGAGATTACGAAATGATAAGACTTCGGTAAGATGAGAATGAAGGAATTATGATCTTGAGTTCCATTAAATATTATGTAAATTAAATGAGATAGAATATGACTCTAATGATTATTGAAAATGAGATGACTTGGGTTATGTTATGTATGTGTATGAAATTGCATATTTTTATTGCTTATTAATTTCATGCAAGCTTACTAAGCTTTATGCTTACTCCCTCTCTTTTCCATTTTCTCATAGTATCGCCAAGCTAGCTCAAGAATCAAAGGAGGACGGAGGCTCGTTCACATTATCAATTAGATCTTTTCGGTATAGTTAGTCTTAACACTTTGAGTATGACACGTATAGGGACTTAGTCTTTTTATTATATGTCATATTGGTCTAGTCAAATGTGTTGGCTTATAATGATGGTTGATTCATTTTGTGTATGGCCATGAGATATGGTTCATAATGATTATTAAGTTGTAAATCTATTCATCTATGTATGTATGTGCCAATTCTATTATGATATGCCCTATGGTTATTGATGATTGAATGTTGATGAATGTCATGTGTGTGTATAAGATGGTCTGAAAATGCATGCATGCAAACCTAAGAAATATTGCTTATTCGTATGTGCATGTTGGTAAGATTGATTTTTCATAGTAGGGAGTCTTAAACAAGTATAATGTGAGGGGAAGTTGTCATGCATAAACTATGTTTATGAGTGTTAAGATATCATTGAAGCCATATATGTGTTTGTATAAATAAGGGTGGCAATTGGCTTGGAAAATAGCCTTAAAGTTGTCCACACGGGTAGACACACGAACGTGTGTCTAGACCGTGTGTGACACACGGCTTGCCCCATGGGCGTGTGGTCCGGCCATGTGTCCCTTGCACCCTAATTATTGCAAAACAGAATGCCCACTAGTAAACACACAGGCAGAGACACGGCTGTGTGTCTCAATCGTGTGAGAGACACGGCCTAAGAACCTAGGCGTGTGCCCAAGCCGTGTGAAGTTTGCACCTGATTTTGGAATTTAATTCGCCACACAGCCTAAGGATGTGGGAGTGTACCTTGGTTGTGTGACCTTATTAGGTTGATGATGTCATAGTCAGAGAGTTATACGGGCTGAGGACTCAGGCGTGTCCCAAGCTACATGGGCATGTGTGACCCACACGGCCTACCCACACGGGCGTATGACTCTCCAAAACATGAAAATTTTCTAAGTGTTGTAAAAGTTTGGAAAGTTTCTGGTTTAGTCCTGAACCACCCTCAATGTATGTTTTGGGCCTCATAGGCCCATATAAGAGATGTTTTGCACATGTATGGATGAATTTGATTTAAGCAAAAATTTTATGGCCCAACTTTTGTTTGAATACGTATGTTTAAGTCTGGTAATGCCTCGAACCCTGTTCCGGCATTGGATATGGGTAAGAGGTGTTACATCCCCGATCTAAAATTCAATATCTTTCCGCTTCAAGTCTGCGTAAGATTCCTGACGATCCGAAGCTGCTTTCAAACTATCACGAATTACTTTCACTTTCTTTTTTGTTTCTCTAATCAGATCGACCCCATGAATCTTATTCTCGCTAAGCTCAGTCCAATACAATGGTGTTCGGCACTTTCGACCGTATAAAGCTTCGTACGGTGCCATTTGAATACTCGATTGAAAACTATTGTTATACGCGAATTCAATCAACGACAAATACTTTTCCCACATACCTTTGAACTCAAGAATGCAACATCTTAACATATCCTCGAGTATCTTAATAACTCACTCAGATTGACCATCTGTCTGCGGGTGAAATGCGGTACTAAAATGTAATTTTGTACCCAGTTCATCTTGCAGTTTCTTCCAAAACCTCGATGTGAATCTCGGATCTCTATCCGAAACTATAGAAATAGGTACTCCATGTAATCTCACAACCTCGGAGATATACAGCTCAACTAACTTTTCAAGTGAATAATCTGTTCGTACTGGAATAAAATGAGCCGATTTTGTCAATCTGTCAACTACAACCCAGATTGCATCTTTCTTACTCGGAGATAGGGGCAAAACCAAAACAAAATCCATAGTTACTCTATCCCATTTCCACTCGAGAATCATAATCAGGCTGTAATAAACCTGACGGTACCTGATGCTCAGCTTTAACTTACTAACAAATCAAACATTTTGAAACAAAATCTGAAATATCACGTTTTATACCATGCCACCAATAAAGCTTTTCAAATCATTATACATTTTTGTGCTTCCCGGATGAACAAATAAACGATTACTATGTGCTTCATTCAAAATCATCTGAATCAACTCTGAATTTCTCGAAAAAAATATTCGGCCTCTGAATCTTATACAATCATCTGAATCAACTTGAAACTCTGAATCAGGGTTCAATTCACATTGAGCTCGTTTTGCTAACATTTCATTTTTGACTTTTTGAGCTTCGCAAATCTGATGTAAAAACAATGGTCTCTCATTCAACTCAACTATAATCTAGCCATCGTGAGATAGAGCCAACTGAGTATTCATGGTACGAAGAGCAAACAAAGATTTTTGACTTAATGCATCAGCAGCAACATTTGTTTTTCCCATATAGTAGTCAATCACTAACTCATAATCTTTTAACAATTCTAGCCATCTTCGCTGTCGCAAATTTAAATCTTTCTGAGTCATCAGATATTTCAAACTCTTGTGATCTGAATAAACATGGAATTTTTCACCGAACAGATAATGATGCCAAATCTTTAATGCAAACACAATGGCTGCTAACTCTAAATCATGCGTCGGGTAATTCTTTTTATGCGACTTTAACTGTCTCGAGGCATAAGCTATAACTTTGCCTTCCTACATCAAAACACAACCTAGACCATTCAATGATGGATCACTATAGATCACAAATTCTTTACCTAATTCTGGCTGTACTAACACTGGAGCTTCAGTCAATAGAGCTTTCAACTGATTGAAACCTTTCTGACATTTATTTGACCACTCGAACTTAACATCTTTTTGAAGCAATCTTGTCATTGGAGTTGCAATCATCGAAAAGCCTTTTACAAACCGTCTATAATATCCCGCTAGTCCTAGAAAACTGTGGACCTCAGAAACATTTCTCGGAGGCTTCCAATCCATTATTGCAGAAATCTTGCTCGGATCGACTCGAATACCCGATGCTGACACAATATGCCCTAGAAAACCAACCTTGCTCAATAAAAATTCACATTTACTGAACTTTGCATATAACTGTTTATCACGAAGGGTTTACATTACAATTCTCAGATGTTTGACATGCTCAGTTTCATCACGTGAATAAATTAAAATGTCATCAATGAATACAACGACAAATTGATCTAGGTACGATTTGAAAATCTGGTTCATTAAGTCCATAAAGACAACAGGTGCACTCATTAGTCTGAAAGGCATAACTAAAAATTCATAATGTCTGTACCTCATTCTAAAAGCATTCTTTGGTACATTAGAGTTTTTAACTCACAATTGATAATAACCCAATCTCAAATCTATCTTCGAAAACACTGTAGCCCCTTTCAATTGATCAAACAAATCATCTATTTGTGGTAGAGGGTATTTGTTCTTGATCGTCACTTTATTTAACTGTCGGTAGTCTATACACATTCTCATCGTGCCATCTTTATTTTTCACAAACAACACAGGAGCACCCCAGGGCGAGAAACTCGGTCTTGCAAAACCTCTATCGGTTAATTCTTGCAACTGAGCTTTTAATTCTTTTAACTGTGTCGGTGCCATTCTGTATGGAGCTATCGATATCGACCTTGCAGCTGGCGTTAACTCAATACCAAATTTAACCTCTCGGATCGGTGGTAAACTCGGTAACTCTTCAGGAAACACATTCGGATATTCACACATTGTAACATCCCAAATTAGGGTCAAGTTGGAACAATGGTTTTGAGACCACAAATCTGAAATAGAAATAATTATTTTATGATTATTTGATGGTCAATGATAAGATTGCATGTTTTTGTGAAATTTCCATAAAGAAATTCTATGCCTAAGATGTCCAATTTGACTTTAGGGACTCAATTGAATAAATTGCAAACTTGTGTTCTAGAAGCTTCAAGCATGAAATTTCATTGGATTATTAATTAGAAGTCCTTAAATAGAAATTAGACAAAGTTCTAAAATTTTGGACAAAAATAGGCATGAATAGGAAAATTTTGAAAGAAAGGCTAAAAGGGCATTTTAGTCATTTGGTTAATAAAAGAATAAAATGGGAAAATCAAGTCAAAAATGGTGTCCGTCTTCTCCAAGGGGTGCCAAAAATTTCATGCTCTCCATATCTAGGGTTTTGAACATTTCAAGCTTGATTGTAAGTGCTCTCTAGCCCCATTTTTAATGTTCTTTATGTTTTTGAGATCTTTAAAGTATGATCTAGCTATTTCTACCATTATTTTAAGCTAGGGTTCATGTTCAAAAACTTACCCATGTGTGACATGCATGTATTTTGATGCTTAATAGAGGAATATGAGAGTTTGATGTGTAATAAACATCTTTTACTAAGTGATTTTTCATGGAAACCTCTAAAAGGACCTATTTGTAAAAGATGTAAAAATGGATAGTAGAAATGTGATTTAAAGAGAAATATGGGCTAAAGTGAGTTAGAATATGAACCGTCTAGGCTTGGGTAACCAAGAAAATGCATGCATTTCTTTTTTTTTGAAAGAAAACGACCCAAAGGTCAACCTCATCTTATTGCATCTTTAATAATCAAACCATGGATATCCGTCGGAGAATCCATATCAAAATACAAATCAACTTTATTCCTAACGGCTAAGTGACAAAGTAAATCAGCAGCATTACTGCTGGTACGACTAATCCAATTAACATGGACAGAATCAAAAAAATTAAAAGCACTACAAGTTTGCTTAATAAGCTATCCAAAAACAGTAATATCTTTATTCCTCTTGTTGACCGAATTGACGAGCCCAGCACTGTAAGAAAATGCATGCATTTCATTTTACGAGCCTAGGGACTAAAGTGTAAATAAGTGAAAAGTTAGGGGTAAAAATGTAATTTTACTAAAGTATGTTTTATGGGTCGATTTGACCAATGCATGTATTGAACAAGTTAAATTTTGCATTATAGATCAAGAAAAACATGATTCGGGTCTTGATCAAGGGAAAAACAAGGTTTACGAGGATTAAGCTCGTTTCTATCATTTTGTACCGAGGTAAGTTCATATGTGAATAATGTAATATGTATCATGTATAATACGTTGTTATTTTGTAAATTTAAATACTATATTGTTGATATGAGCAAGCCTTGATTCCTTCCATGAGAAAATGATTAATATTATGTACATTGAGGCCGATATTATGAGCGAGTCTGACAGTGATGCGATAAGTATGACATCCCATTTGAACCTTAGGAATAGTTTAGGATACAAGTGACATGTCACTAGGAACTATGTGATCTGAACTCATGAGTTGTGGTCTGAGTTCATGATATATGTGACACATGTTATGGCATTCCGGGTTCTGGTCTGGTATGTTTTACCGATGGCTGGGTAGTCTGGCATGTGTTGCGGATACCTGACAGCTGTTGTAGATAGACCCGTGAGTAGCTCGAAAGCGAGCAACATGTGATATGAGATATGAGGTAGCGTTGGCTACATATGGGGCACATAGGTGCGAAATTTCAATGTATCCGATAGTATTCCAAGTGTTCAACGGGTAGTTCTAAAAGAAATTCAATGAGTAATCTTGACGAATACGTCAAAGATGAGAAAGTAAGCATTATGTGCAAGTTGGTACAGGTAAGTACGTAAAACCCATGAATAAAGGACTTGATATGCTAAGAACATGTGGTAAGACTGTATATGAGAAAGTTATGTTTATGAGACTTGATGTTAATTATGTACTTTGCCCTATGTAAATTGTATGATTTATGTTGCTTATTATTTGCACGTGAACTTACTAAGCTTTAAAGCTTACCCTATAACACCCCTTACCCAGGTCCGAGGCCAGGACCGAGCACAAGGCATTACCTAACTTAAACACATGTATACAATCATTTCGAGTCATAAAAACTCGATCGAATTTAAAACTTTCCAATCTTACTCTAGAAATTCTTAATATGGGCCTACGAGGTTCGAAACACCCATTGAAAACCACTCGGGACCAACTCGGGTCCATTAGGAAATTCTAAGAAATGACATCTGGAACAAGGGCACACGCCCATGTGAGAGGGGCGACACACCCGTGTGTTCATCCTGACATGGTCGTGTTGAAGGCCCGTGCGACTCACACGACCTAAGCATATAGGGACACGCCCGTGCTCCTTACTCGTCTGGATTTAATTTTCAATTCAAACCTACAGGGGTTTTCACACGGCCTGGCACTTGCCCATGTCCATGGCCCGTGTCCCTCACACGGCCTCGACACACCCATGTCTCAGCCCGTGTTCAAAAACCTAGACATTCTGTTCCTGACGTCAGCAACCCGTAAGGGTCACATGACCAAGGCACACGCCTGTGTGCTAGGCCGTGCCCTTTACACAGCTAAGACACATGGCCGTGTCTCTGCCCATGTGTTTACTACCATGCATACTGACTTACAAATCTTAACGTGCAGGGGACACACGGCTACGCAACACACCCATGGGGATGCCTGTGTGTTACACATGGCCTTGACACACGCCTGTGTGTCTAGCTGTGTGGGTGAAACAAAGCTATTATCCAAGCCTTTATGCCACCCTTACATGCACTAACCTACACCATCATCTAACATGACCAATCCACACAGCCATACAAGGTCTAATCAGCCACAATAGGCATTAGTTCAATCATGCAATTTACCCATCCATGAAAATATCATCATTTGCATATATCAATATTGAATATTAGCCATTATCCAAGGCTTTATACAAAATGAAGGGTTCATCCCAAGCCAACACATTTGGCCAATATAATAATGACACAAAAGTCTAAGGCCCTATACATGCCATACTCAAAATAGAAGAAGACTAACTATACAAAATACTTCAAGGATAGTGTGACTGGCTTCTCCGACGTAAGGCGATGATCCACGAGTTTCTTTGGTGGCACTAGAAGAAAATGGAAAGGAAAAAGGGGTAAGCACAGAGCTTAGTAAGTCGCATGTAAATTATGAAATAACTAAAAGTTACCATAAGGGATCATACTCCCAATATAAATCAAACTGTACACAAAACTAAGGACTCATAAATATTATTTGTTCATATTCATCTCTCACCAAGCATACACCATTGACTGAATTCACATTTCATACTTCACATTAAATACACAAGTGATCATAAGCATAACTTACTCACTTTCTTTCCTTATTAAACATACAACGTAATTGAGGCTCGTATTTTGAAATCCTCATTTAGGTACCTGTGCCATTCACCACATGGTCATAAGTTCTCTCATTTCAAAATAAACCATAAATCTCCTATTGAACTATTTGGAATACTATCGGATATTCAATAGCCCCAAACATGGGAATAGATGCCGACGCTATGTCCCAGACATGGTCTTACACTGGCTAGCACTTCAAAGTCGATACCATGTCCCAGACAGGTCTTACACTAAATTTTATATATTGAGGCCGATGTCGTGTCCCAGACAGGTCTTACATTGGCTCTCATCTATTGGTGTCAATGCCATGTCCCAGACAGGTCTTACACTGACATACAACAAGCTGACGCCATGTCCCAGCCAGGTCTTACACTAGCTTGTATATCTCGAGGCCGATACATGTCCCAGACATGTCTTACTCTAGCTCTCGTCTCAATGCCGATGCATGTCCCAGACATGTCTTACAGTAGCATACATATCACTCAAAGCCATGGCATGAATATCCAAATCTATTCCTAATGTTCAACCGGGAATGTTTGTTACATTAATTTCTCAACATGCATACTCATATTCACAATCAAAATTTTTTTTTATAATATCGATTCAATCATACATCATAACAATATAGTTGCATTATTAACATACAACTTACCTTGGATGACAAAATGTAGAAGACTAGCCGATTTAATCTACTTGCTTGGCCTTCCCCTAGTCTAGGTACGGATTTTGTATTTCTTGATCTAAAATGGCAACATTTAGTCATTTAATCATCAATTAAATCTAAACTCTCAATAATTTATAATGTGGGCAAAATGACCATTTTGCCCTTAAACTTTTACAAAATGACTGTTTTACCCCTAGGCTCAGAAATTAATTTTTATCAAATTTCCTTATTAGTCAAGCCTAACCGACCATTTATTACTCTTATGAAAACCCCAAATTTCCACTATTTCAGCCAATTACAACCTATTTTATAACTTTTACAAAATGATCCTTTTAGGGATTTCATGAGAAGTCCTTTCACAAAAGTTGTTTACCCAACAACTAAGACTCATTTTCGTCCATAAAAACTCAGAAAAGATTACAAATTCTTTCATGGAAAATCCCTAGACTATCAACCATTTCACAAAATAGTCCCCCCATTAGCTAGCTCATGCTACAAGGGTTGCAAAAGTACCAAAATTATCAAAAATAGGCATCTAAATCACTTACTTGCAAGAAGATAGCTTGGCTGAAATTTTAAAGCTTCAAAACCCTTACTCTTGTTGAAAATTTCAGTCAAGAAGTAGATGAGAAGGGAATGATATCATCCTTTGTTTATTTTATTTTCTTTTTAGTAAAATAAGTCACCAAACTTCACCTAACATTTAACTGTTTTAAATTCCTTGTCTCATGGCCAGCCAAGCACTATTCTAGGGTCTATTTACACTTTAAAGGCCCCCAACTATGGTTCTCTAGCTATTTGGTATATTTATCAAGTAAAATAAAACTTTTACCTTTTATGCGATTTAGTCCTTTTTCAAAATTAAAGCTTCTAATTGCTAAAATTAATTCACCAAAATTTTCATACACTCATATAATCATACTATGTGGAACGAAGAAAAAATGTGCAAGTGTACACAATCACAACAAGTAATAAAGTGACAAGTAAATGTCGAGTTATCGTACCCATAGGGACTGTAAAAAGAATTATTTATGAAATTAATTGTAAAACAGTTTGGTGAGGTAAAAATAATTTGGTTTTAAAAGATGGTAAAAACTATTTAAAAACTAAGTAAATAATTAAAATAAAACAAAAGAGTTCTGATGCAGAAATAAGATTTAATCAAGGTAACATACTTGTGTTGGATTAATTATATTTCTTTAACTTAGAATTATTAAACTCATGTTCATATTGTTACGAATAAATTCACAGCAGCCCATTAATTTGTTAACTTATGAACAAACTTACATACAAAAATCTATTCATCTCTTGACATATCCCTATGTCAATTCAATCGACTAAACAGATTCTAATAAGCAAACATGTTATTGCACATACATACTCATTAAACTGAACTAATCTCTTGCATACCCCTATGTCAATTCAAATGATTAATTAAATCTAATAAGCATATAAAAGACTATGTGAGGTAACAAGGCATCCCTACCTTGAAATAGTTTAATCACAATAATCTTGCAAGTTATTCAAGACAATAATATTGCTAGATACATTGCTAATTTAACCTTCAGCTACCAGAAGAATAAACATGCACTAATTAAGTATTGTGTTAATTAATTATAATTTCAATCCATTTAAATAATTAATTCATTAGCTATTTAACAATTATAATGCAAAAATAACTTAGGCATGATTTTACTTAACCAAGCAATTTACCGAGGCCTTTAGCAACATAAACATCATTTTAACAATTCATGTAGGCCGAATATAATCAACCCAACACAAACTTAAGTTTAAGCTAAATTGATTAAAATAACCATTTCAATAGCATAAATATTAATAAACATGTTCGTCAAAACAACAACTAAAATTAAAGAGATAGGGAACAAGAAGCAAATCCAGTGTTTCTTCGTGGCTTGACTAGTTGCTCCGTTCTTCGTTCTTCATTCTTCGTTGCCCTCGGCAATGAAGGTGGCTTATGAACACCTAATTGCTGCTCCAAAATGGCTGATGAGAGCCTCTTTCCCAAGAATAGAAATCGGCACTTGAACAATAAGGGAAATGGGATGGAAAAAAATGAGAGAAAAAGTGAGAGAGGAGAATAGAGAATGAGAGAATGTTGTGGAATGAGGGATGGTTTGAATGATCAGCAAGGGTTGGCTTTTATAGCTGAATATGGCAGCTAAAAATAGCAAAAAGAATCAGCCTAAGAGACCTCCCTTGTCCGGCCACACACATGGCAAAGTTGAGAGTTTCAACTTTGCTATTTTAGGCTTGGGGCAATTTCATAAAGCCATAATTTAAGGTGGGGTTTGAATGCATTTTGAAAGTTCTTCAAGGGCCTTTTTGCAAGCATATTTAATCAGATAAAATGCTGATTTGGGTCAGCATATGGACGGTTCTGGGCTTCCCATTTAGTGGCTGGTTCGGTTCACTCAATATGGTTCGACCAGTGTGGTTCAACTGGACCCTTTCCCCATAATTAATTAAAAATAATTTATTTAACCCAAATTAAATGGGGAATAAATTAAAATTAATTAAATTATGAATTAATACACATTTCTAGACCGTCTTAGGATGGAAATTAATGTGCCTCGAAACTTCAAATTTCTTCTCAGTTTTGTGCTTTCAGCAGCGTCAGTCCAGTCAATTTTTGCCTTTTGTGCGAATCTGTCAAAAATAGTATGAAAAAGTAAATTCACCATGTTCATATTTTTAACATGATTTAATTATTTTATAATATTTAATTATTTTTCGACAAGAATTTAACCGGATTTGCATGAATTTAGGTAAAAATGGGTATGAAAAAGTATATAAATTTTTGTGTTTCTACACACCCAAACTTAATTCATTGCTCGTCCCGAGTAATGCACAACTTTTGAAAAGAATTTCTCGGAAACACCTTTGAAAAATTCCTTCAGAACAACATTTTTCCCAAAATTATGAATGAAAAATACTTATGCTCAAAAACAAGAAATCTGATAGTTATGCTACTTAAGTATACATATTGTTCAAATCAAATTCAACAACTTATTTAATAGAAAATTTTAGACTAAATGCTTTTGTAACAAAGACATGTTAACCCTTACCAATTTGATTTTTATTCCTTTATTCAAGACTAAGCTGCAATCATTAAGCTTAACTTATGTCTTCATATGTTGATCGTAGCAATTTCTCTCCACTAATGTAGGTAGCATTATGAATTTGAATCAATCGGTCTTTATCAAGGTTGTAACGTGGCTAGGATAGGGGTAGGTGAAAGATGGATAAATTTTTGTTTAAAAACCCTAGACTCAGTGTCAATCGAACCTTCAGAATTTTTACCTTTGATACACCAACTTAACTTTCATATGCTCTTTTGTACATCTCTTTCAAATACATGTGCTCTCTTTTTTTTTTAAATAACACGAGCACTTACTTCGTGTACTGCAATTCTTGAGTAATTGTTACTTCTTTTCAACTCCCCCCAACTTATTTTTGAAGTATAATTTGAATATTACCGAGTCTAGTGTTTGGGATAATTTTAAGATCACTAAGTGAAAAGTAATGGCTAATTATTGCAAGGGTCAAAATAAAATTAGGCCATATAGTCTCAAAGTTGGGTTTCAAAGGATAAAATTTTACCATGGTGGGCTTTAAAGGCTCAAACGGTCCAAAAAATAGTTGCCTAAATCATTTCCAATGTTCCATACTCCCTAGGATTTCGCCTCAAGAAACTACTAAGTCAATTCTAAATTTCATGCATACCTAACTTTCCTAAAGAACTAAAAAAATTTATGGTACGAATTTGCATGCTTTATTAAAAATACATTCATGTTATTATTAAGCTAACATAATAATTTATTGAAATAATAGAACTTTATTCATACTCAAATTGAGCATACTTAACAAAATTCAAATTTTTGAACAAAATATCCTAATCATAATTAAAAGAAAATTTTTATTCTGAGTGGGAATAATTCAATTTTTCGGCCCCCCCAACTTAAAATGAACAATGTCCTAATTGTTTAAAGTGAATAGATACTATACACCAGGTAGGATTTTAGAAAAGAGGAGGTGAGTCAATTTGACTGCTTAAGTACCAAGCTCTTTTTAAATCCAATCCTAGACATGTATATATCTATTGCCACACTTTATACTTTGTGACTTGCTCACATTTTATTAATGATTTTCCTCTCTTGTTTTATTATGCAAAGATAAAGAAAAAATTCCTAATTAAACTTATTCCTAAGAACAAAAATAAAGTAAAGTCAAGATCCCCCCTTTATTTATTTACAGACCCTTCCGAATTTGATTCATGTTTTGCTCCATCACTATCATCTTTGCATGAATCTCTTCGTTCCTTCTTTGATAATGGACTCCATGGTTCAAATATGAAATCTGGAACTCAGGTACAAAAATAAACGGGTCATTGTATATTTTCTTAAAAGCACTTCTCATCAACTCATCCCTTATTTTTGAGTATCTCTAGTAGGCTTGTTGCTGCCATTGCATATGTTGCATTAAGTCCATCAGTTTTGATAGCTCATCTCGAAGGTCTGGGTTCGGTGATTGAGCTCTAAACATTAAAGTTTCAGCATCAGGTTCAACTTCTGGCTCCACTGATTCTACCTTATCAGGGACTTCAAATGATTGCATCGTGGGATCTTCTTCTTTATCAGGATCCTCTGGTTCCTTATTTACTTCAACTCGTTGCTGTAAAACTGAATCTCTAGCTACTCGATAAAGGTCCCAATCTGTGATTGTGCCTTGGCTATACCTTCTCTTCCTTACATTCCCAAGAATTTTAGCTTTCAAGCATAAAATTGTTATTGTAAAGGGGAAGTGAGCACGGCCAGAGTGTTTAACGGCACAATTCCGTATTTCTATCAAGATGATCTTCCCCACATCAATGGTCTTACCAGTTAGGATCGAGTATAATAACACCATTCGCTCTAATGAGATTGTAGTCCCATGTGAGCTAGGCATAAGGCTGAATCGGATGAAGTAAAACCATACCTTCGCGAGTGGCGTCAAATATTCTCTTCGACAAGTGTGGATTCCTTGTTTTGACACAGTCCATGCAGAACCTGGAACTGTAAGTTCCTCAAGAATTTCTTGTAAATATTTACAAAAAGAGGCATCTAATTTTTATTATTTATGAAAAGAGTAACCAAATTTTAAAAATGATTCAATTAAGTCCTAGACTTAATGAAAGTTTGGAATTGAGTTGCAATTTAAGACTTGGATCAAAATTGACCCTTTTATTTGGAAAATCAAAACTTGAAATTTCTATTTAGAGAATAATTTTTAGGAAAACTATGTTAAAATCAATTCCCAAGAAAGATTAGAGGGGTCACAAGCGGTCCTTCTTAAGTTCCAATCTCCTAGACAGAATTTATTTAAACATACCCTAAATCATTTATTAAAAAGGAAAATAAGAAAATTTTAAACATCTGATAAAATGAACAAAGTTTTATTTCGTTCAATCTTATCTCCCTAATAGAGTTTCAGGCGCTGAGCATTAACTTGAAAATTATCTCCCTTGCCTTGGAGCTCGACAACTCCGTATGGATAGACGTGATGAATCGTAAATGGACCGGACCAACGTGATTTTAGCTTACCTGAAAAGAACTTTAGTTTGGAATTAAATAACAAAACTCACTGACCTACATCAAATTCTCGAACTTGAATGTGCTTGTCATGCCATTTCTTAAGTCTTTCCTTGAGTAATTTGGCATTTTCGTAGGAGAATAGCTGGAGTTCCTCTAGCTCATTGAGTTGGAGAAGCCGTTTCTTTTTAGCAAGCTTAGGATCCAAGTTGAGTTGTCGAAGAGCCCAGTAAGCCTTGTGCTTTAACTCTAAGGGTAGATGACATGCTTTCCCAAAGACCAACCTGTAGGGTGACATCCTTAAAGGTGTCTTGTATGCTATTCTGTAAGCCCATAAAGTATCATCTAGCTTTTTGGACCTATCTTGTTGATTTGGGCAAACTACCATCTCAAGTATGCCTTTGATCTCCTTATTTTCCAGTTCAGCTTTCCCATTCGTCTACGGATGGTAAGCTGTTGCAACCTTGTGTTTTACTCCGTGCTTGTCTAATAACCATCTTAACCACTTGTTCATGAAATGGGACCCTTCATCACTAATGATAGCTCTTGGGGTTCCAAACCTTGTGATCACGTATTTCTGTAAGAACTTCATTACAACCTTCGCATCATTTTTCGGATAAGCTTCAGCCTCGACCCACTTGGACATATAGTCTACTGCTACCAATATATACTTGAGACTAAAAGACGGAGGGAAAGGACCAAGAAAGTCAATACCCCATACATCGAACAATTCTACCTCAATGATGTTTGTTCGCGGCATCTCATTTCTATTGGTGACTTTTTTGACCCTTTGACATCGGTCACAGCTCTTTACGTACACATATGCATCCTTGAATAGGTTGGCTAAAAGAATCAAGCTAGCAATACTTTGGCCGCTATACGAGTACCTCCGAAGTGTCCCCCACTTAGAGCTGAGTGACAATGGTATAAAATCTTTTGTACTTTATCTTTTACCACGCATCTCCTAATCATCTGATCTGCACACCTTTTAAACAAATATGGCTCTTCCCAAAAATAGTACTTTACATCGTGAAAAAACTTCCTCCTTTGTTGATAAGTCTTATCAATTGGCATCAAACTACAAGCTAAATAGTTAGCAATATTAGCAAACCAAGGGGTATTATGGATATGACTTACCTTCAGTATGTGTTCATCTGGAGAATTCCCTTTTTGCGGCTCAAATCTGGACAAGTGATCTGCTACTTGGTTTTCTACTCCCTTTCGATCTTGAATTTCTAGATCGAACTCTTAAAGTAGAGCCACCTACCACATCAGTCTTGGCTTAACATCTTTCTTGGCAAGTAAGTACTTAATTACCGAGTCGTCCGTATAAACAGTTACTTTGTTACCTACAAGATAAGATCGAAACTTGTCAAAAGCAAATACAATAGCAAGTAACTCCTTTTCTGTTACCGTATAGTTCAGTTGAGCTCCTGTAAGAGTCCGACTTGCATAGTAGATGGGATGAAAAACTTTATGATGCGAGCACGCCTAACGGTTCAGCTAGTTCGAGTAAAGATCATCTGATGCTACCACAAGGCCTTATCACCCGAGCTCGAGCTAAGGCTTTCAAAGATTCTATTTCAGCTCTTGTAGCTCGAATTTGGGATGAAACTCAGCCCAGCCGCAGTGAGGAAGCTTATATTAACTCTTCCAGTTCACCTCGCAACTTGCTACTAGTTCAGATTCAGCTCATGTCCAGCTCCCCAGCTCGAGTCCAGCTTACGAGTCTGAACCTAGCTCGGATTTAGCTCATGAGCTTACTCCCAGCTCATGCACCCATATCTCGTTTCAGCTCAATTGAGCTCCTTTTTATTTTTTCAGCTTAGCATTTTTAATTAATTAAATAAATTGCACGTTACTTTTAGCTCAACAAATATTGAAGTATTTAATTTGTCCAAAATCAGAACATGAAATTAATGTGTTATGCTACAGCAATTTAGAGTGTCTAAATTAGGATGAATTTATTTCCTGTTATTTAGTGCAGCCGAATTTAATGTGTTTTAGTTCCAGCATGTTTTTAATTTGTCCCAGCTTATTGCATGATTTAAATGTGTCTTTGAGCTACTGGAATTAATGTGTCTAAGTTGAATTAATGAGCTGAATTAATTTAGGTGCAGGTACATTGTAGGGATGGAATTAAAGCTAGATAGCTGCTGTTTTCTCTTCTCCAAGAGGCATGAAAGTTCGGTTATTGCAACAGCGACCTCAACCTGTTGTTTGTTCTTTTCAAAGTGTCCGGTCAGCTCTCCAAAGCAATTTGAATGTTTTCACATTTGCTGAACATTCCTTTCACACCTATAGACTGTTCGGTTTAGTGTGTTCATACAAGGGAGGCTGCTCACATTCGGTTTCACACTTAAAGGTCTATTGAGGTGCTCCAAGTTGCCTTTAATTAACTCAACACTTTTCAGCTAACCAAGGCTGTCCAATTAATAAAGTACACCCCCTTGGCCGAATTCAAGCTTGCCCATTCAGCTCATTTCAGCTCCTCCATAATTGTTCAGCTACTAGAAGCTTCAAGAGGCTATCCATTGACGTTTTCCATGGCTGAGAAGTTTCAAGGAATTTTCCTAAATATATTATGGAATTTTCTAACTTAATTAGGCTGAAAACAAAGGCTGTTCAGCTAGCTTAAGTTGGCTATTCGGCTAGCCTTCTAAATGCTATAAATAGCTAGCTCATTTCTTTGTTTAAGAACTTTTTGACTCTTTGTTAATGTTATGCTGCCAAAATTGTGAGGCAACCTTTTTCTCCATTTCGTTCAAAGATTAGATTGGCTTTCCTAACGATCTAGTTGCGTCAACCATTTTCTTTGTCGAACCCAAACTTATCACTACCCGTAGTGTGGCGTTCGAACATACCGAGGTTCCTATCTTGATAGATAGCGGATCGAGGTCAACTTCACCAAACCTAAACCGAACTCAAAGGGCTTATAAACAACGGGTCGATACCATATCGATATTGGTTCTTGTTTGCACTTTTTGTTCAATCCATATTTCTTTTAAGCCCATTCCTTCTTTACCAAATCGAACCTAAACTGACCAATTCGTTCAAATCTCTTCGTTCATACCATTTCATTCCTACCATTTCGTTCGTACCCCTCTTTCTATTTCGGCCATTCCTTCAACTCAACTAAACCTAACGTAACTTCTTGTCGACGATCGGGCAACCACTAATACGACTCGACTCACCCGAGGCGGATCGTATCACTCTATTCCTTCGCTGGCCCAAGCAGCTTGTAACAGCCCAAAATTGGGTCTAGTCGGAACAGTGGTTTCGGGACCACAAACCCGACGAGAAAAATTTTATTTTTATTATATTTTTATAGTCTATAAATTTATGGAAATATTTCGTATAAATTTCGTTCAAAAATTTTGACGTTTGGGCACTCAATTTAGTCAAAAGGACTAAATTGTAAAAAGTGCAAAAGTTGAGTTCTTTATATATAAGGTGCCTAATTGTTATGAGTTTTAAATTGAAAGTCCTTATGTGATAATTACTCCTTTAATAAGTTAGTGGATGGATATTTGTTTGGTATTTTTTTGAAATTTGGTTGAAATAAAAAGGGTAATTTTGTAAATTAATTAAAATGACCTAATAAGACAAAAATGATAAAAGCTATCATTTTTTTCATTCTTTCTTCTTCAACCGTGGGAAAGAACCAAAATGGCAGCCATGGATGAGCTCCATTCTGCCAAGCTTCTATGGCTTATATAGGTACGGTTTTTGTCCCGTTTTTAATAATTTTCGTATTTTTGAGATCCCCGAAGCTTAAATTTTCTATTTCTACCAATTGATTGAAGAGAAATTAGAGTTTAAAAATTTACCCATTCATGATATGGCTGTGTTTTGATGGTTTATAGTAGATAATGAATGTTTGATGTGTTAAATACGAGTTTTATTCAATGAATTTTGGTAAAAATGTCAAAAAGGGGTTAAATTGTAAAAGTTATAAATTGGTCATAAGTGTGTGAATTAGTGAAAATTTGGAGTTGTCATAGAAGAGAAAAATGTTCAGCATGTCTTAAACCTTATAGGAATTGAATAAAAATTATTTTACGAGCCTAGGGGTAAAAGTGTAATTTTTGAAAAGTTAGGGGGCATAATTGTAAATTATAAAAAATTTGATATATGAATTGAATTGGTTAATGTGTTGATAAAATGTGTTAAGTAAGTGTTATTTGACATGTTAGATCAAGAAAACATGAAATTTTGGATTAAGATCGGGGAAGAACAAAGTTGTGTGCTAAGTCAAGAAAGCTAGCCGTTTCGGCATTTGAGGTAAGTTGGTATGATAATAATACTGCAATGATATTGTAATTTATATTTGAAAGTTAAATTTAGTGAATCAATTGAATTGTGTTAAATTAAATGTTATGGTGCTAAGTTTATGAATTGATTTAAAAATATGTCTATGGTACATGAAGTGCATTGAATTATCATACATAAATGTGATTTCTATGATTCTGGATATTATGAGCAATTGTAAGTTCATATGATTTTTAATAATGCGATGTGTAATTTAATATTATTGCCTTGATATTAAATGAGATGTAAGTTTATATGTAAGTAATACATCAATTTTACTTGTATTATGATATTTTATAATAATATTGGAAATATGTTTGTAGATAATTACTTGATTGGTGAAATTGTTGGAAAAGAGAGAGAAATCCCGGTTGAACCTTCGGAAAGATTGGATGATACGGATGGTATGTAGCTAGGTCGCATGGGTGATACTATATGTACACCATATAGACAAGAGAGCTACGGGATATATGTAGCTAGGTCACATGCGTGGTTCCAGGTGAAGGACACCATGTAGACAAGAGAGCTACGAGATAAACTGGCTAGGTCACATGGGTGGTACTAAGTGTTCACCATGTTTACAAGAGAGCCGAACTTTATGATGGGTGGAGCTATGTGCTGAAACCACCAAGTATCGAGGATTGATCCAAAGTGTTCAACGGGAGACTTACTATGTACTGCTTGGTGAGTTTTGTGATGAATAAGTGCAGGAACTTGGTTATGTGAATGATGTGTTCATTAAGTGACCGGGGTGTAGTAAGGTTATAAACAAGTAAGTTATACATGAGGATGATTTCATGGTGACCTTGTAATCATGGACCTACACTTGTGATGTATGAAATGTGGTGAAAATGATTTGTAATATGTATGTTAAAATGAGGTTAATACAAAGAAAGTGTGAGAGTGAATTAGTAATAAAATTGTTTTGGACAGTAGCAGTGATGTGATTTTAAAAAATCACCAAAAATAGTATGAATTTAATTAGAGGCTTAATGAGATATGAAATTAAATCTTAATGAGTCTCTTTTCATATAAAAGAAACAGAGAAAGCAAAGGAATTCTATATTTTGAGATATTTATATTTTTGTGAGACTGGGTCAGAATGATTACGTGATACCCTGTTCTGACTTGGTAAAATCATCATAAATTGTACAAAAATAATTATGGGGCATGGTTTATATGCTTAGAAACCTTAATGAGTATATTTTTTATTGGAATAATCAAAAACATTATTTTAATTCTGTACAATGAGATAACTGAGTTTTTATATAGAGAGGTCAGAATTGTCAGACAGTGAAATAGAGGAAACTTTAAGAAAAATCTGGTATTTATTGGATAAATAAAAAATTCTGAAAATTTTATGGTAGAAATTTATATGAGTCTAGTTTCATAGAAAATTTACGAAACTAAGTTTTGAGTTCTGTAGCTTAAGAAATAATTAAATTAGCGGCTATGATTCAGGAAAATAGCCTTAGCTGATCTTGTGTAAAAAGATGAAATCATGTGATTAATGATTCTATTTTCTTGAGCATATTTATTGAGGAATGGGATAATATTGTTAATTAAATTGCTTATTATTATTAATATGCCAACTTACTAAGCTTTTAAGCTTACACCATTTTCCCGTTTCTTTTAGTGTTGTCAGGTTGGCTCGGGGTTGGAGATCGTCAGAAGTATCATCACACTATTAGTTTATCAAATTAGAATAATGGTAATTCTTATTTATTGTCAAATAAGTGGCATGTATAGATAATTAGTTATTGATATTAAGTAATATTATGATTTAGCCAAAAGTATAAGCTACTTTTTGCTTCATTGTATGTAGCCATAAGATTTGACTCATAATGGTTAAAGTTATGTAAACCTATTTTATGTATGCAAAAAAAAAAAAAAAATTATAAGTGTCTGAAAGATTTCGGCTTGTTCCCGAACCAATTTCAATGATTGTTTTGGGCCTCATAGGCCCTTTTAAGGGAAAAATTATATATGTTTGAAAAGTTTAAAATTTGATGAAATTTTATGTCTCGGTTTTAAATGATTACAAGTACTCAAGTCCGATAATACCTCGTACCCTGTTCCGGCGTCAGATACGGGTAAGGGGTGTTACACAGCTCCTATCGCAAAGTTGCTTGCGTCACACATTAATTCAAATGGAAAGTCCCAATTTGCTGTGACAATTATGGGTGTCATAACTAATCGAATCTTTAAATCTTTGAACGCCTTTAAGCATTCCTCATCAAACTTGAACGTCGCGTCCTTTTCCAATAATTTGCATAAGGGTTTAGCAATTTTGGAGAAGTCCTTGATAAATCTTCGATAGAACCCGACGTGGCCCAGAAAGCTCTTAACACCTTTTATAGATGTTGGAGGTGGGAGTTTCACATCTACCTTTGCTTTATCTACCTCGATCCCATGTCTCGTTATTCAATGCCCTAGAACAACTCCTTCTCGTACCATGAAATGGCACTTTTCCCAGTTAAGTACGAGGTTCGTTTCTTCGCATCGTCTTAGTACCTTAGCTATATTGCCTAAACAATCATCGGAAGTATCTCCAAATACTGAAAAGTTATCCATAAAAACTTCATGAGTACTTCTCAACCATGTCAGTAAAAATAGACATCATACATCTTTGAAATGTAGCAGGTGCATTACATAAACCAAATGGCATGCGTCTAAATACAAATGTACCGTACGGACAGGTGAACGTTGTTTTGTGTTAATCTTTTGATGCTTCTGTAATCTGATTATACCCTGAGTATCCATCGAGAAAACAGTAATAATCTCACCCTATGAGTCTATCCATCATCTAGTCCAAAAACGGCAAAGGAAAGTGATCTTTCCTAGTTGCCTTGTTCAGCTTCTGGTAATCGATGCAAATCCTCCATCCCATAACTGTTCTAGTTGGTATCAACTCGTTATTCTCATTTTATAAGACTGTGATACCTCTCTTCTTTGGCACGTACTGGACCAGACTTACCCACGAACTGTCTGAGATGGGACAAATGATACCCGCATCTAACCACTTGATAATCTCCTTTTTCACCATGTCCTTCATGATGGGGTTCAGTCTTCATTGTCCATCAATCGCCCCTTTTTTGCCATCTTCCAGGATAACCTTATGCATGCATACAAATGGACTAATATCGCAGATATTAGCTATGGTTCATCTGATAACCTTCTTGAATTGTTTCAATACCAAGATGAGTTTCTCTTCTTGCTCAGTAGTTATTCTGCTGAAACAATCACAGGTAGAGTAGAAGAGTTACCTAAATAAACTTATTTCAAGTGTGAGGGAAGTACCTTCAGTTCTAATTTAGGTGGCTCATTTATTGACACTTTTGGTTGGGCAAAATCCCTTTTCTCTAACTCCAAAGATTCAAAGTGGGATTGTGGATTAAATCCCTTTTGATTAGCCTCTAACAAAGCTAAGTACTTATGCTCTTCTTCATCATTTGGAGGGTCCGATGCCAAAATTCTTTCTAGCGGATCTTCAATAGAATTGAGCTCCTTCTCCACTATTAAATCCTCTAAGTCGGATACTGCAGAACAATCATCAATTGCGTCAGGGAATCACATAGACTTAAAAACATTAAATGTTACCTGATCATCCTGAACACGCATCGTAAGCTCGCCCTTCTGCACATTAATAAGGGTCCTTTCGGTTGCTAAGAATGGTCTTCCTAGGATAATCGACACTTCTTTGTCTACTTCAAAGTCTAGGATAACAAAATCAGTAGGGAAGATAAATTTATCTACTCGTACCAATATGTCCTCGATTTTTCCTTCTGGATGTGCTAAGGATTGATCTACTAGTTGAAGTGTAACCGTAGTAGGTCTAACTTTACCTATCCCCAACTTCCCAAATATTGACATAGGCATCAAGTTTATACTTGCACCCAAGTCACATAGTGTCTTACCACAATACATTGCTCCAATGTTGCAAGGTATGGTAAAACATTCAAGATCCTTCAACTTTGGGGGTAGTTTGTCTTGAAGATATGCGCTGCATTCCTTCGTCAGAGCTACCATCTCAAATTCTCCAAGTCTTCATTTTTTGGACAGGATATCCTTCATAAACTTGACATAGTTTGGAATTTGTTCAAGTGCTTCAACCAACGGGATGTTGATGTGAAGTTGCTTGAGTACGTTTAGGAATTTCTTGAATTGAATTCCCTGTTTCTGCTTCTGAAGTCTTTGAGGGTAGGGTGGTGGTGGTTTCTTTACTGGAACTAGTTGATTCGTCTTCTGTGGCAATTCTGCATCTAACGGAGTTGTTAGTTGATCAGAATTAGCTGGTTCTGGAATTACCTTATCGGGTTTTATAGATTCTGGTTCTTGTGAAACTAGAATTTCAACACTCGGTTGAACTTCCTCTGAGTCTTGAGCATCAGCTGGCTCCTTTTCAACTTCGATAGTGTTAGGCTCTACTGTCTTTCTGCTCCTCAGTGTTAACGCTTTGCAATGTTCCTTCCCCAGATTTCTTGGATTCTCCGTATCACTAAGTAAATTACCTTGTAGTCAGTTCCTAAGTTCAGTAGCAAGCTGGCCCACTTGATTCTCCAAATTCCTTAGTGTGGCGTCGTTTTTTGCCATGTATGTCTTTAATAAATTCTTTAAGCTATTGGATGATTCAGCCTGAGCTGGTTTTTGAGCTTGTTGGGAAAAACTAGGCGACTGAGTCGGTATAGGTTGAGCGTAGTTGTTACTGGTTCCAGCCCCTTGGTTATTCCAAGAAAAATTTGGGTGGTTTCGCCATGATGGGTTATAAAAGTTAGATTGCAGTCCTTGCCTTCCTCAAATTTGGTTCTGGTTACCCATGTAATACACGGATTCATGGTTTGATGGACATTCTTCGAACAAATATCCCTCCCTACAATAAACACAGGCTATACTCTCAAATTGGTGAGGTGGTTGGGCTGCAAAACTATTAGACCCATTAGTGGTAAGATTCTTAAGCATTGAGGATATTGAAGATACCTGAGATCCTCAATGCGAGTGAAGTGAGAGCGTCCACTTCATGTAGTCCAGCGACTTGTCTTCCTGACGCAGCTCGATTAGTCGGCCATTGATAATTGTTACTGGTGATCCTCTCGATGATTTCGTAAGCCTTATTATAAGTCTTAGAAAAAAGAGCACCGTTAGCAGAAGCGTCCATTACCATCCTCGCGTGAGCATTGAGACCATTATAAAATGTCTCAAGTTGGATGCAATGTGGGATTTCGTGATGAGGGCATTTCCGTAATAGTTCTTTGTATCGTTCCCATGCCTCATACAAGGACTCATCATCCATTTGTTGGAAGGCAGTGATCTCGTTCCTCAACTTAGCATTCTTGCTAGGCGGGAAATACTTCATGAGGAATCTTTCAGCTAACTCTTGCCATGTAGAAATTGAGTTTGGTGGGAATGAATTCAACCAGCCTCGAGCTCTGTCCCTTAGTGAGTACGGGAACAGCTTCAATCGTAGTGCATCTTCGGGTACTCCAACTAATTTGAAAGAGTCGCTCACCTCCATAAATAGTCTTAGGTGAAGATGAGGATCTTCAGTAGGCATTCCACTGAATTGGCCCACAGTCTGAAGTATCTGGAACATGACTGGCTTCAGCTCGAATTATTGTGCCTCGATTTTAGGTCTTCTAATGCTCGGATTAAGATAGTTAAATACTAGCACGGCATATTGTCTTAAGGCTCTATCCCTATCGCCAGCAATAAGGATAGGATTTTGAGCAAGGTTTGCTCCATTTCCTTGATTCATATTCTTGAAATTCATTCCTTCAGCCCTTCTCTGATTCGCTTGTCTTCTTCTTCATCGAAAGGTTCGTTTCTATCGGGTGGTTTACAGGAAGTAAGTCAATAATCTGGTCAATACTCATAAACACCAAAAATAATCACAGAAAAATTAAGTGAGTTAAAAATTAAATAAAAAAGTAAACCAAAATGTAAAACTAACAAATTCACAAATAATGGCTTTTATTTAAAATAGTCCCCGGCACTGGCGCCAAAAACTTGGAACGACGAAAAAATGTGCAAGTGTACACAATCGCAACAAGTAATAAAGTGACAAGTAAATGTCGAGTTATCATACCCATTGTGGATTTGTAAAAGAATTATTTATGAAATTAATTGTAAAACACTTTGGTGAGGTAAAAATAATTTGGTTTTAAAAGATGGTCAAAAACTATTTAAAAACTAAGTAAATAATTAAAATAAAACAAAGGAGTTCTAATGCACGATTTCAAATAAGATTTAATCAAGGTAACATACTTGTTTTGGATTAATTATATTTCTTTAACATAGAATTATTAAACTCATGTTCATATTGTTACGAATAAATTCACAGCAACCCGGTAATTTGCTAACTTATGAACAAACTTACATACAAAAATCCATTCATCTCTTGACATATCCCTATGTCAATTCAATCGACTAAACAGATTCTAATAAGAAAACATGTTATTGCACATACATACTCATTAAACTAAACTAATCTCTTGCATATCCCTATGTCAATTCAAACGATTAATTAAATCTAATAAGCATATAAAAGACTATGTGAGGTAACAAGGCATCCCTACCTTGAAACAGTTTAATCACAATAATCTTGCAAGTTATGCAAGGCAACAATATCGCCAGATATATTGCTAATTTAACCTTCAGCTACCTTAGAAGAATAAACATGCACTGATTAAGTATTGTGTCAATTAATTATAATTTCAATCCGTTTAAATAATTAATTCATTAGCTATTTAACAATTATAATGCAAAAATAACTTAGGCATGATTTTACTTAACCAAACAATTTATCGAGGCCTATAGCAACATAAACATCATTTTAACAATTCAAGCAGGCCAAAATATAATCAACCCAACACAAACTTAAGTTTAAGCTAAATTGATTAAAATAACCATTTCAATAGCATAAATATTCATAAACATGCTCGTCAAAACAACAACAAAAATTAAAGAGATAGAGAACAAGAAGCAAATCCGGTGTTTCTCCATGGCTTGAGTAGTTGCTCCATTCTTCATTCTTCGTTGCCCTCGGCTATCAAGGTGGCTTATGAACACATAATTGCTGCTCCAAAATGGCTGATGAGAGCCTTTTTTCCAAGAGAAGAAATCAGCACTTGAGCAATAAGGGAATGGGATGGAAAAAAATGAGAGAAAAAGTGAGAGAGGAGAAGAGAGAATGAGAGAATGTTGTGGAATGAGGGATGGTTTGAATGATCAGTAAGGGGTGGCTTTTATAGCTGAATATGGCAGCTAAAAATAGCAAAAATATTCAGCCTAACAGAACTCCCTTGTCCGGCCACACACATGACAAAGTTGAGAGTTTCAACTTTGCTATTTTAGGCTTGGGGTAATTTCATAAAGCCATAATTTAAGGTGGGGTTTCAATGCATTTTGAAAGTTCTTCAAGGGCCTTTTTGCAAGCATATTTAAGCAGCTAAAATGATGATTTGGGTCAGCATATGGATGGTTCTAGGCTGCCCATTTAGTGGCTGGTTCGGTTTACTCAATATGGTTCGACCAGTGTGGTTCAACTGGACCCTTTCTCCATAATTAATTAAAAATAATTTATTTAACCCAAATTAAATGGGGAATAAATTAAAATTAATTAAATTATGAATTAATATAAATTTCTAGACCATCTTAGGCTGAAAATTAATGTGCCTCGAAACTTCAAATTGCTTCTCGATTTTGTGCTTTCAGCAGTGTCAGCCGAGCCAATTTTTGCCTTTTGCGCGAATCTATCGAAAATAGTCAAAATTAATCAAAATTAAGTACAAAATTAACTAAATTCACCATGTTCATATTTTTAACACGATTTAATTATTTTATAATATTTAATTATTTTTCGACAAGAATTTAATCTAATTTGCATGAATTTAAGTAAAAATGGGGATGAAAAAGTATATAAATTTTTGTGTTTCCACTATGACATCAAAATAATAATAAAAATAATGTCTCAACCTCGAATTTGTGGTTTCAAAACTACTGTTCTGACTAAGCCCAAAACCGGGCTTTTACAATTCTCCCCTATTCGGGATTTTCGTCCCCGAAAATCTTATCGGTGAATAGATTCAGGTATTGGTCTCTCATGGTGTCCTCGGGTTCCCATGTGGCTTCTTCGACTCCATGTCTATGCCATAGTACTTTAACAAGTGCTATTCCCTTATTCCTTAATTGTTTAACCTTCCGAGCCAAAATCTCAACCGGCTCTGCGCCATAAGTCATATCCGGCTGAATTTCAACCTCGGTTGGCGCACTCACATGCGAAGGATCTGATCTATATCGACGCAACATGGACACATGAAACACGTGGTGAATCTTTTCCAACTCTGAGGGAAAAGCCAGATGGTAGGCAATGAGCCCTATTCTCTCAATAATCTCATAATGTCCTATGAAACGAGGACTCAGCTTGCCTTTTCTACCAAATTTGAGGACTTTCCTCCACGGGGATACTTTCAGAAACACCCTATCACCGACTTGAAACTCAATTTCCTTTCGTTTCAAATTCGCATAGGATTTCTGTCTATCCGAAGCGGCCTTCAACCTATCGTGAATCACCTTAACTTTCTATTCTATTTCTTTACCTAGATCCACCCCGTGTATCTGATTTTTTTTAAGTTCGGTCCAATACAAGGGCGTTCGGCACTTACGCCCATACAAAGCCTCATAGGGCACCACTTTCAAACTTGACTGATAGCTATTGTTATAGGTGGATTCAACCAACAGTAAGTACTTCTCCCATCTGCCTTGAAACTCAAGAACACAACACCGCAAAATGTCTTCTAAGATTTGAATCACTTTCTCTGCCGGACCGTCAGTTTGCTGATGAAATGCAGTGCTAAAATTCAGTTTTGTTTCTAGTGCCTCTTGTAACTTCTTCCAAAACCGTGAGGTAAATCTCGGATCTCTATCTGAAATAATAGACAAGGGTACTCCATGAAGTCTCACGACCTCAGAAACATACAATTCAACCAATTTCTCAAGTGAGTAGCCGGTACGCACCGGTATAAAATATGCTAACATTGATTGTCTATTGACCACGACCCAAATGACATCCTTTTTCTTTAGTGTTAAAGGCAACCCCAATACAAAATCCATGGTTACCTGGTCCCATTTCCACTCAAGAACCATTACGGGTTGAAGCAAACCCAAAGGTACTTAGTGTTCAACCTTCACTTCTTGACAAACCAAGCATTTAGAAACAAACTCTAAAATGTCCCTTTTCATTCCTGACCACCAGTACATTTTCTTCAGGTCATTATACATTTTCACACTACCCCGGATGGATAGACAAGTAACCATTATGTGCCTTCGTAAAATTCTCTGAATAAGTTTATTGTCCTTGGGTACACAAACCCTATCTTTGAATATTATACACCCATCGGTACCAGTCTGAAAATCTGATTCAACCCCTGACTCACACTGAATTCTCTTGGCTTGCAATTCACTGTCATTACCTTGAGCTTTACAAATATTTTGTAGGAACATTGGTCTAGCTCTCATCTCTGCCAAAATTGAACCATCATCAGTCATAGACAACTAAGCATTCATAGCCCTCAAGGAGAATAGTGACTTTCTACTCAAAGCATCGGCGACTACATTCGCCTTCCCAGAGTGATAGTCTATTATCAACTCGTATCAACTCTAACCATCTCTGTTGTCGTAGGTTCAACTCCTTTTCGGTCATCAAATACTTCAGAATTTTATGGTCGGTGAACACTTGGCATTTCTCGCCGTACAAATGGTGTCTCTAAATCCTTAATGCGAACACTATAGCTGCTAGCTCCAAATCGTGGGTCGGGTAATTTTTCTCGTGCGGTTTAAGTTATCTTGAGGCATATGCTATCACTTTTCCTTCTTGCATGAGTACGCACCCCAATCCATTCATGGAGGCATCACTATACACTACGAATTCTTTTCCCGGTTCTGGTTGCACTAAAACTAAAGCTTTCGTCAACAAGGTTTGTAGTTTCTCGAAAATCTGTTGGCAGTTTTCCGTCCATTCGAACTTGACATTCTTTTGTAACAACCTTGTCATTGGTGTAGCTATCATCGAGAATCCATTTACAAACCGTCTGTAGTATCCATCCAAACCCAAAAAGCTTCGAATCTCTGACACACTCCTAGGCAATTTCCACTCAACGATAGCTAAGATCTTACTCGGGTCAACTCTAATCCCGTTACCCGACACAATGTGTCCTAAGAATCCGACCTCTTTGAGCCAAAATTTTCTCTTACTAAACTTGACGTATAACTGCTTATCTCTCAAATTTTGTAAAACTGTTCTCAAATGCTTTGCGTACTCACTCTCATCACGCGAATAAATCAATATGTCATCGATAAAAATGACGACGAACTTATCCAAATATGGTCAGAAAATGCAGTTCATCAAGTTCATAAATACCGTCACGGCATTTGTTAAGCCAAAGGGTATGACGAGGAACTCATAGTGACCATACCTCGTTCGAAAAGCAGTTTTTGGTACATCTTGCTCATTAACTCTAAGTTGGTAATAACCAGACCTCAGGTCTATTTTTGAAAACACAGTGGCTCCCTTCAATTGATCGAACAAATTGTCAATCCTTGGCAAAGGATACTTGTTCTTAATTGTAACCTTGTTGAGTTGTCTATAATCTATATATAACCTCATCGTCTCGTCTTTCTTTTTTTGAAAAAGTATCAGAGCACCCCATGGTGAAAAACTTGGTCTTACAAAACCCTTGTCAGTTAGTTCTTGCAACTGTACTTTCAACTCTTTTAATTCCATTGGAGCCATTCTATACGGTGCAATCGGGATAGGTGCCGTACCAGGGACTAACTCGATACCAAACTCAACTTCCCTAATTGGAGGTGATCCGGGCAATTCCTTCAAAAACACATCCATGAACTCACATACCACTGGTACTAACTTGATCTTCAATTCAGATGCTTGAGTATTCAACACAAAGGTGAGGTAAGCTTCGCACCCTTTTCTCTAATATCTCTCTACAATTATAGACGATATCACTACAGGTAATTTATCCAATTCACCTGATTCAACTTGAAGAACATCCCCGCTTACACATTTCAACTCACTCACTTTACGTCCACAATCCACTACAACACCATGAGAAGTTAACCAATCCATCCCAAGGATTACATCAAATACATTAAACGGCCATAACATCAAGTTAGCCGAAAAACAATGACCTCTAATTGTCAAAGGACAATTTCTACATTCTTAGTCAACCAACACATGTTTGCCTAACGGGTTAGACACTTTTACCACAAATTCAATTGACTCGACTAGCATATTCATACGGGGTATCAATTTCATACAAATATAAGAATGCGTAGACCCGGGTCAATCAAAGCGACAACAGGTAAATCATGGATAGAAAATGTACCCGTAATCACATCGGGAGACTTTGCCTCTTCCCGGGCACGTATAACATAAGTTCTGGTAGGTGCTCTAACCTTGGACCTCACAGTGGAATCTTTAGGTGTACCTCGACTGCTAGCCCCACTTCCTAGGTTCTTTTGTGGTCTACCCTTCGAAGGAGCGTTACCTAATCTCACAGTTTGATCTCTATTTTTCTCGCCCATCTCGGGACAACTACGGACAAAATGGTCAAGCAACCTAAATTTGAAACAGCCCCTTTCACTTTCGCGGCATTCACCAAGATGACATCTACCGCACTGAGGATATTCCGGTCGATCCAGGCGAGCACTGCCAACACTAGTAATGGAAGTGGTTCAAGCTTTGGTCGCCGCATACTGCTTATTCTTACTCTTGCTCGAGAACCCCACTGACGCGTTTGATCGAGTAGAAAACTCTCTCGATATCTTGGATAAGGTCTGATGTAACTTCGCCATCTGTCTTTTTTTTGAGTCACGAGACTCGATGTCAGCTCTTCTCTTCTCTTTGGCCAATTCTTTGGCCTTGCAAGCTCTTTCAACAAGTACCACAAACTCCCTCAGTTCTAAGATACCGACCAATTGTCGGATGTCTTCGTTCAGTCCATCTTCGAACCTCTTACACATGGTGGCTTCTATAGATACGCATTCCCGTGCATATTTGCTGAGCCTCACAAACTCGCACTCATATTTTGTCATCGTCAAGCGGCCTTGCTTCAACTCAAGGAACTACTTCCTCTTCTGATCGATGAACCTTTGACTAATGTACTTCTTATAGAACTCTTCTTGAAAGAATTCCCAAGTTATCCACTCTCTCGGTACAATTGACATTACACACTACATACACTCCTCCGGCATGCACGATAACTTATCAAATACCCTAATGGTATTTTCCAACTAAAACTCTGCCCTTTCTGTATCATCATCAATGTTTGCCTGAAATTCCTCTGCCCGTGCTTTCTAATTCTATCCACTGGAGGTTTCTCTCTTCTGGCCATTCCTGCTCCTTGAGGAGTTACAGGGATGGGTTGAGGAATCGGGGGAGGTGGGAGAGGTGGAGTATTCGGATTCTCACGAATAAACTCCGAGTACCAAGCGTCCATTATATGGAGGTAAGCTTCTCTAGCCCCTCTGCCCTGACTCATTGTCACGGGTCCACTATCTACCGGCGAGATCCCTTCAGCGGGAGCCAACGCATTACTTTCCACATCATCCGCCATAGCCACGTTAGGATCCATTTACTATATATAAAAACACAATTTGTTTCATCAGGAGTCGTCACATTATCAATATACGACTATGGCATGTATAGCTAGACTCATACTCACGCTAGGTTAGTTTTAGAATCGACTAAACCTGGCTCTGATACCACTAAAACTAACACCCCTTACCCAGGTTCGAGGTTAGAACCGGGCACGAGGCATTACCTGACTTAAACACATGCATACAATCATTTCAAGTCATAAAAACTCGATTGAATTTAAAACTTTCTAATCTTACTCTAAAAATTCTTAATATGGGCCTACGAGGCCCGAAACACCTATTGAAAACCACTCGGGACCAACTCGGGTCTATTAGGAGATTTTGAGAAATAACATCTGGAACAGGGGCATAGCCTGTGTGAGAGGGGCGACACGCCCGTGTGGTCATCTTAACATGGTCGTGTTGAAGGCCCATGTGACTCACACGACCTAAGCATATAGGGACACGCCCGTGCTCCTTACTCTGTGGATTTAAATTCCAATTCAAACCTACAGTAGTTTTCACACAGCCTGGCACATGCCCATGTCCATGGCCCATGTCCCTCACACGGCCTCGACACGCCTGTGTCTCAGCCCGTGTCCAAAAACCTAGACATTTTGTTTCTGACGTCAGCAACCCTTAAAGGTCACACGGTTGAGACACACGACCGTGTCTCTGCCCATGTGTTTACTACCATGCATACTGACTTACAAATTTAAAATACAGTGGACACACGGCCGCGCAACACGCCTATGGGGTTGCCTGTGTGTTACACACGGCCTAGACACACACCCGTGTGTCTAGTCGTATGGGCGAAACAAGGCTATTTTCCAAGCCTTTATGCCATCCTTACATGCACCAACTAACACCATCATCTAACATGACCAATCCACACAGCCATACAAGGTTTAATAAGCCACAATAGGCATTAGTTCAATCATGCAATTTACCCATCCATGAAAATATCATCATTTGCATATATCAATATTGAATATTAGCCATTATCCAAAGCTTTAAACAAAATGAAGGGTTCATCCCCAGCCAACACATTTGGCCAATATAACAATGACACAAAAGTCTAAGTCCCTATGCATGCCATACTCAAAATAGAAGAAGACTAACTATACCAAATGCTTTAAGGATAGTGTGACTGGCTTCTCCGACGTAAGGTGATGATCCACGAGCTACTTTGGTGGCACTATAAGAAAATGGAAAGGAAATAGGGGTAAGCACAGAGCTCAGTAAGTCGCATTGAAATAATGAAATAATTACAAGTTACCATAAGGGATCATACTCCCAATATAATTCATCTGTACACAAAAGTAAGGACTCATAAATATTATTTGTTCATATTCGTCTCTCACCAAGCATACAACATTGATTGAATTCACGTTTCATACTTCATATTAAATGCACAAGTGATCATAAGCATAACTTACTCACTTTCTTTCCTTATTAAACATACAACATAACTGAGGCTCATATTTTGAAATCCTCATTTAGGTACCTATACCACTCACCACATGGTCATAAGTTCTCTCATTTCAAAATAAACCATAAATCTCCCATTGAAATATTTGGAATACTATCGGATATTCAATAGCCCCAAACATAGGAATAGATGTCGACGCCATGTCTCAGACATGGTCTTACACTAGCTAGCATGTCAAAGTCGATGCCATGTCCCAGACAGGTCTTATACTAACTTTCATATATATAGGCCAATGTCGTGTCCCAAACAGGTCTTACACTGGCTCTCATCTATCGGTGTCGATGCCATGTCCCAGACAGGTCTTACATTGACACACAACAAGCTGACGCCATGTCCCAGACTGGTCTTACACTAGCTTGTATATCTCAAGGTCGAAGCTTGTCTCAATGCCAATGCCTGTCCCAGACATGTCTTACACTGGCTTTCATAATATGGCCAATGCATGTCCCAGACATGTCTTACACTAGTACACATATCACCCAATGCCATGGCATGAATATCCAAATCTATTCCTAATATTCAACCGGAAGCCTTTGTTACATTAATTTCTCAACATGCATACTCATATTCACAATCAAAACAACTTTTGTAATATCAATTCAATCATACATCATAACAATATAGTTGCATTATTAACATACAACTTACTTCGGATTACAAAATCTAGAAGACTAGCCGATTTAATCTATTTGTTTGGCCTTCCCCCGGTCTAGGTTCGGATTTTGTATTTCTTGATCTAAAATGGAAACATTTAGTCATTTAATCATCAATTATATCTAAACGCTCAATAATTTATAATTTGGGCAAAATGACCATTTTTTCCTTATACTTTTACAAAATGACGTTTTACCCCTAGGCTTGGAAATCAATTTTTATCAAATTTCCTTATTAGCCAAGCCTAGTCGACCATTTATTACTCTTATGACAACCCCAAATTTTCACTATTTCACCCAATTAGAACCTATTTTATAACTTTTACAAAATGACTCTTTTAGGGTTTGCATGAGAAGTCCTTTCACAAAAGTTGTTTACCCAACAACTAAGACTCATTTTCTTCCATAAAAACTCAGCAAAGATTATAAATACTTTCATGGAAAATCCCTAGACTATAAACCATTTCACAAAATAGTCCCTCCATTAGCTAGCTCATGCTACAAGGGTTCTAAAAGTACCAAAATTATCATAAATAGGCATATAAATCACTTACTTGCAAGAAGATAGCTTGGCTGAAATTTTAAAGTTTCAAAACACTTATTCTTGCTGAAAATTTCAGTCAAGAAGAAGATGAGAAAGGGATGATATCATCCTTTGTTTATTTTATTTTATTTTTAGTCAAATAAGTCACTAAACTTCACCTAACATTTGACTATTTTAAATTCCTTGTCTCATGGCCGACCAAGCACTATTCTAGGGTCTATTTGCACTTTAAAGGCCTCCAACTATGGTTATCTAGCTATTTGGTATATCTATCAAGTAAAATAAAACTTTTACCCTTTATACAATTTAGTCCTTTTTCAAAATTAAGCTTCCAATCGCTAAAATTAATTCACCAAAATTTTCATACACTCATATAATCATACTATGACATCAAAATTGTAATAAAAATAATGCCTCGACCTTGGATTTGTGGTCCCAAAACCACTATTTCGACTAAGCCTAAAATTGGGCTATTACATACCCTTTTCTTTTCCCTTTTCTTATAGTGTCGCCAAGCTAGCTCGGGGATTGAAGGACATCAGAGTTTTCAGTCATACTATCAATTGGAAAATTTGGTATAGTTAGATTCAACATTTTGAGCATGGCATGTATAAGGACTTGGTCGTTTTGTTATGTGTCATATTGATTAGCCAAATGTGTTGGCTTCTGATAGTATTGTGATACATTTTGTATATGGCCATGAGAAGTGGCTCATATTGATTATTTGGGATGTAACACTAATTAGTTGTGCATGCATGCAAATGTGCTTATGCTTGTTGTGGTCATTTCATAGATGTGTGATGAGATGTGGTTTACATGCTAAAGGTATGTGTTTGATGAGGCTGATGATTGTTTGTGATAATGAGTGTGTGATGGATGGCAATAAATGTGGTACAAATGTATGACTGGAAGTAGGATAGCAAAGATGGTTATCCATGAAATTGGTGTGGAATACCTTGGGTAAAACTACTAACTTGAATATGTTATACATTGATTTATTAAGAACATAAATGTTTATGCTTCATATGATAAATGTGCCATGTTGTATGCCATGAAGTGGGTTTAAGAGTGTGAGTGCTTAAGGGTGGCAAATGGCTTGGAAAGTAGCCTAGAAATTGTCCACACGGTTGGACACACGGGCGTGTGTCTAGACCGTGTCCGACACATGGTCTGCCCCATGGGCATGTGGTTCGGCCGTGTGTCCCCTGCACCCTAATTAATGCAAAACAGAATGCCCAGTAGTAAACACACGGGCAGACACACGGGCATGTGTCTCGGCCGTGTGGAGGACACGACCTCAGGACATGGGCGTGTGCCCAGGCCGTTTGAAGTCTGCACTTAATTTTTGGAATTTAATTCGCCATACGGCCTAATCACAAAGGCGTGTGACTTGGCCGTGTAATCCTATTTGGTTGATGATGTTATAGTTAGAGAGTTACACGGGCTGAGGACACGGGCGTGTCCCAAGTCACACGGCGTGTGTGACCACACGGCCTACCCACACAGGCATGTGACTCTCCAAAACAAGAAAATTTTATTAGTGTTAACAAGGTTCCGAAAGTTCTCAGTTTAGTCCCAAATCGCTTCTGATGTATGTTTTGGGCCTCGTGGGCCCTTATAAGGGACAATTTGCATGTGCTTGAATAATTTTAAATTTGGATGAAATTTTATGGCTCGGTTTTGTATGTTTGTTTATGTTTAAGTCTGGTGATGCCTCGAACCTTGTCCTGGCGTCAGATATGGGTAAGGGTGTTACGCACACAACTGGCACTAATTCGATCTTCTTTTCAGTCACTTTCATATCTAACACATAGGCCAAATAAGCTTCACAACCCTTTCTCACATATTTCTGAGCTAACATCAATGAAATCACTGCTGGCAAGCCATTCAAATCATCTGACTCAATTCGGATAATCTCATTATTCTGACACCTCAAATCAATTATCTTTCATTTTCAATTCACAACAGCATCATGCAACGTTAGCCAATCCATACCCAAAATTATATCAAATTCATCAAACGGTAACAAAAATCGGCCGGAAAACAAATATCCCAAATCATCAATGGACAGTTCTTGCACACTTTGTCAACCAACACATACTTGCCTAAGGGGTTCGATACTCTAATTAAAAATTTAGTAGACTCTACAGGAAAAGTCTTACTGGATACTAAATTCACACATACATATGAATGGATTGATCCTGGATCTATCAATGCAACAACTTTAGTATCATAGAGAGTAAAAGTACCAATAATAACATCTGGAGATGACGCTTCTTCACCAGAGCGAATGTCGAAGGCTCGTGCAGGTGCTCTAGCATCAGATCTCATAGCAGTGTCTCGTGTCACACCTCTACCACAACTCACATTTCCTATCTTTCTGGGTGGTCTACCTCTAGCTGCAGTGTTACTCGGCCTCGTATTCTGTACTGTATCTTGTTCAGCTAATTCCGGACAATCACGGATAAAATGATCCAATGATCCGCATTTAAAACAAGCTCTATCATTCAATCTACAATCACTGGGATGTTGTTTGCCACAATGTTTACATTCAAGTTGGTTAGGTCTTGCACTCCCAACACTAGCTATCGAAGTAGCTGGAGCTTTGAAGCTCAACTGTTGTCTCATTCAATCTTTGTTTGAATGTCCCACTAATGTATTAGAACGATTAAATGAGTCTCGAAATTTCTTCAATGTAGACTGATAAGATTTACTAGTTGATCTCTTTCTTGAATCTCTTGCTTCAAAATTAGTCTTTCTCTTTTCTTTGCTGAGATCCTCAGCTTTACAAGCCCTTTCAACTAAAACAACAAATTCTTTCAACTCGAGAATCCTGACTACCAGTTTTATATCCTTGTTCAATCCGTCAACGAACCTTTTGCACATATCTCCTCTGTAGATACATATTCCCGAGCATACTTACTCAAATGTACAATTTCTCTTTCATATTCTGTCACATTCATTTGACCCTGTTTTAACTCCATAAACTCTTTATGTTTCTAATCGAGAAATCTTTGACTTATGTACTTTTTTCAGAACTCGGTCTGAAAAAACCCATAGGTAACCCATTCTCTAGGAACCACCGATGTCAATGTTTTCCACCAATGATATGTGTTATCTCTAAGCAAAGATACTACACATTTGATACATTCTTCTAGAGTACAGGACAATTCCTCGAATACTCTAATCGTATTCTCGAGCCAAAACTCAGCTCTCTCAGCATCATCATCAATTGTAGCCAGAAACTCCTTAGCCCCCTGCTTACGAATCTTATCCATTGGCGGTTTACTCAATCGAATTGAATCTATCACTTGTTGCACAGCTGGGACTTGTTGAGGTACAGGTGGGGGTGGAGGTTACTGAGCAGCCAGATTTGTTCGAACGCATTCCGTAAACGACTCACTCATCATTTGGAAGAAGGCTTGCTTAGCCTCTCCCTTATGGCTACTAGATACGAGTCTAGAATCAGACTGCACTACTTCTTGAGCGGGAATGGGTGCATTACTTTCAACATCGTCGGCTAGGGCTCGATCGGGATCCATTTGCTCTATGAAAACACATTTTAACTGTCAGAAATCATCACACTATCACATTTTATATATATGGCATGTATAGCTAGACTCTCACATGCTACGTTAGTCCTAGAATCGACTAAATCATAGCTCTGATACTAATTAAATGCAACACACCTAACCCGTATCCGTCTCCAGAATAGGGTTACAAGTTATTACCGGATAATACACATTAATCACATACATTTATACATTCATAATCAAAATCCATTTAACTCATTAACATTGTCCCCTATAAGGTCTTACGAGACCTTAAAACATGCTTAAAAGAGGTTCGGGACTAAACTGATAACATTTGTAAACTTTGGAAAATTTAGAAAATTTTCAAACATATAAGGGTCACACGCCTGTGTGAACAGGCCGTGTCCCTCACACGGTCACCAAACATGCCCGTGTCACAGGCCTTGTGAAAACAGGGCATACAAACTGACTTGCACCACACGGCCGAACACACGCCCGTGTGCCATGGCCGTGGGAAAACTTGGGAGGCTACTGACTTGGGTCACACAGTCAGCCACACGCCCATGTACCAGCCCGTGTGCCACACACGGCCAGTAGATACGCCCGTGTGTTTAGGCCGTGTCAAAACTGTAGGGTATACTAACTTTAATTCGAAGGGTACCCCAGGGGACACACGACCGTGTAGCATGACCGTGTGTCGCACACGGCTAAGACACACGCCCGTGTCTCTGCCCGTGTAGACAAAAATAGGCTATTTGCAAAGCCAATTTGCCACCCTTCTTTCAAACACACCTAGTAACCAAAATAGTACCAATTCATTACATATATAGGCAGCCAAAACATACCAATTCATACATATCTCATGCCATCTATCCTCAACCATTTCAACTACTTAATTCCATATCCAAACATACCAAATCATTAAGCCAAAATCATCACAACTTAGATAGCTACTAAATACATTTTCTCCCCATTTTATCAACCAGATCATGCTTCTCAAACATATCAATCCAACGTCTTCAAATCATACCAAAATATATCGACTTTCAAGCAATAATACCACAACATATAACTATCCAAAAGAGCATCCATATAACCATTCCAAACAAGCCAACACTTAGGACATTATATACATCACATATATCATTTATCAAACATATAATTCAAGCCAACTTAAATGGCCATAATCCAACATTTACAAGCCAAATCTAATGGTTATAATCACAACTCAAAATATAAAAAGATGACACTAGCCTATACATGCCATATACAATATATACAAAGCTTCAAAAGTACCAAAGAGATGATTGATAGTGTGATGACGTTTCTCGATGATCCCTGAGTCTGAACTAGCTTCAATAATCTATAAAACAGGGAAAGAACACACAAAGTAAGCTTTAAAAGCTTAGTAAGCCATATACAAATAAAGTCAACACATGAACATTTGCATATTAATTCATATATGCTAAACATAGCTAATCACATTCAAATTTACAAACTTTTCTCATTGAACATATATTCAATGTCTTAATCAAGTTCATCAAATACTTTCCCTTTTCAATACTCGTATGAATCTCGTATGTACCTAAGTCACATAGCTCATTCACATATTCTTTATCAACTTGACTTTGCCTGTTGAACCATTCAGAATCATTAAAGACACTCGAAAATCACATAACCTCATACAATGCCATATCCCAGATATGGTTTTACTTGTTATCACATATCGATGCCACTGTCCCAGACATGGTCTTACACAAAATTGATTAACGATGCCAATGTCCTAGACATGGTCTTACACGTAATCTCAATACAATGCCAATGTCCCAGACATGGTCTTACACGTAATCTCAATACAATGCCAATGTCCCAGACATGGTCTTACATGTAATCACATCTCGATAACCTATGTCATAACATTCGTATCCTATACTATTCCTAAGGTTCATACGGGACTTTTGGATATCGAAACTCTGTCAATTCTTGCTCATTCAAAATTCATAGCAGTTCAATCATAATAACACATATATAATTCAATTTAAAGACATTTATTTGTATATGAACTTACCTCGTATTTGGGATAAACGAACCGGATCGACTATTCGTCAACTTTTGATTTTCCCCGATCTAAATCCGTTTTCTTTCATTCTTGATCTATATACATTCAAAATTAACTCTTTTATTCATCAACACATTCAATCTAGTTCACAAACACATATTTGGGTATTTTTACACTTTAGCCCCTAAAGTTTCACATTTCTTACAATTTAGTCCTTATTTTACATATACACAAATTACACAATTTTTTCATTTATTTCACAATTTAACCCCTCAGTTTATACTTTTCTCAACTTAATCCCTAATTGACATTTTTGTCAAAAATACTTAACAAAACTTGAATATCTATCATTAAACATTCATAATCTATCATTAAACATCACAAAACTCATAAATTCATTAATGGCAACTTTTAAAGTCATCAACACTTTTAAAAATTGAGGATGGGCTAGCTAGAAAACGAAGCAACAATCACAAAAACATAAAAATCATAAAAAACTGAGCTCAAAACATACCTCAATCAAGAATACAAAGGGCCAAACCCTAAAATGCTTCAAATGGTTCTTCTTATGATTTTTGGTGAGAAATATGAACATTAACACTAATTTTTATGTTTTTTTTTATTAAATATACATTAATACATAGTTTACCATTTTACCCCTTAATTAAAACATTATAAATCACATAATTCAAGGCCATTTATGTCCATCTCCACTACCAGTGGTCTATTTACAACATAAGAACTTCACATTTAATAAGCCATAGCAAATAGACACATTTATCATATAGAATGCAACTTTTGCATTTTACGCGATTTAGTCCTTTTTCTCAAATTGATCTATTAAACGATAAAATTAGCTCACGAAATTTTCATACATATATATTCACATGCTGTAAACACCAAAAACACCAAAAAAAGTAATATTGAAATAATTTTACAACCTCAGATTTGTGGTTCTGAAACCACAATTCCAATTTAGCTAAAACCAGGCTGTTACAACATGTCACTAGGACCCTCTGTGATGTATATGATTATGTGATTCCGGGTGCTGGTCATGTACGTCCTATCGGTGGCTAGGTAGTTTGGCATATGTTGTAGATACCTGACAGCTTGTGTGAGCAGCCCGTGTAGTTACGTCTTGACCGTCAGCTTGTGTGAGCAAACCCATGATTAGCTCAAGAGCGAGCCTTTATGTGATGTGAAATATGAGGTAGCTTTGGCTACATGTGTGGCACTTGTGTGCAAAGACCTTTCATGTATCCGTTTAGTATTCCAAGTGCTCAACGGGTATGTCAAGAACGAGAAAGAGTATGTTAAGTCACGAGTTGGTACAGGTATGTACGAAAAACTCATAAGAATGAGCTTGTTAAGTGATGAGCTTTTGGTAAGATTAAGAATGATTAAGTTATACTTATGAAACCATGATGATAAATATGTGATTTAGGTTAAGTTAAATTATATGATATTCATGCTAAATGTTGCTTAATATTGTTTATTATTGCATGTGAACTTACTAAGCTTTATGCTTACTCCCCTTCTTTTTCATTTATTATAGTGTCGCGAAGCTAGCTTGGGGATTGGAAGTAGTTGGAGCATCGATCACACTATGAATTTGATCATTTGGGTATAATTGGTTTAGATATTTTGAATATGGAATGTATAGGGACTTGGTCTTTTTGTGATATGTGTCATTTTGATTTGGCCAAATGTTTTGGCTTGAAATGGTATTTAATCCATTTTGTAAATAGCCATTTGGTATTGGCTAATATTGTTAATTATTTATGCATATAGAGATGCCTTTCATGGAAGGAGTTATTGCATGGTTTGTGATGATAATTATGAAATGTTGTATGTGATAGAAAATAGCATGTAATTGATGTGTGGATGTCTTGGTTGTGTGTATATGCTTGGATTGGGGTTGTTTGATATTGTGTAGGTGGGTGCAAGTAAGGGTGGCAAAAAGGCTTGGTAAATAGCCTTATTTTTGTCCACACGGGTAGATACATCTAGGCTGTGTGTGACACACGGCTTGCCCATTGGGTGTGTGATCCAGCCATGTGTCTCCTGCTTTTTTGAATTTTAGCTTCGAATTGGCCACATGGGCAGAGACACGGCCGTGTTTCTCAGCCATGTGAAGGACACAGCCCAAGGACATGGGCGTGTGCCCAGGGCCTGTGAAGTCTGCACCTATTTTATGAAAAATTATGAAAATTAAATTGCCCACACAGCCTTGCACACAGGTGTGTGCCACACATGGGTCAAACCCTAGACATCAACCCTAGCTCAAATAAATGGTAGAAATGGCTAGATCGGTTGACAACAACTTCAAAAATGTAAAGAACATTAAAAACTGGACTAGGATGTAGTTACTATCAAGCTTGAAAGTTGAAGAAACCCTAGCTATGGTGACCTTAGGAATTTCGGCTATGGCATGGAGAAGATGAGCAAATTTTGACTTAATTTTCCCTTTTTATTCTTTTATTAACCAAATGACCAAAATGCCCTTTTTACTAAACCTTCAAATTTTACTTATTCATGCCCATTTTTGTCCATAAAAATAAAAATTGGTCAAATTTATATTTAAGGACCACTAGTTAATAATCCATAGCTATTTCATGCTTAAAGCTTCTAGAATCACATATTTTGCAACTTCTGCAATTTAGTCCTAAAAATCAAATTGAACACTCTATCAACAAAATTTCTTAACGAAACTTTCATGCAATCATGCAAACATATCCTAAACCTCAACACATTCATAAAATAATTATTTCTACTTCAGATTTGTGGTCTCGAAACCACTATTTCGACTTGGCCCAAAATTGGGATGTTACAAACATACCTCGTATAGCTTGGATAGTAAATATCAGCTATTCGTCCACTTTTCTTTTTCCCTGATCTAATTCTGATCTCGGCTTATCTTGATCTATATATTATCAAATTCAGTATATTCAGTATTCAATATATTCAATTTAACCCATAATTCATATTTTGGCAAATTTACACATTTGCCCCTAAACTTTCACATGTTTACAATTTATTCCTTATCACATAAAATTGAAAATTCATGCAATTTAGTACAACCCAAGCTTAGCCAAATTTTAATGGATTCCCTAGCAGCACATATCTTTTATTTATTCACATTTTTAACCACCACATTTCACATTTTCACAATTTAATCCCTTTTTGACATTTTTGTCAAAAATCACTTTACAAAACTAGTTTAACTATCAACAATTATTCAAAATCCATCATCAACTATCAAATTACTAAAACATTCAATAATGGCAACATGATAGATCTTTAAAAATTTCAAAATCTAAGGTACGAGCTAGCTAGAATACGAAGCAACGACTACAAAAACATAGAAATCATCAAAAATCGAGCTAAAACCATACCTTAATTTACTCATGCAATTGCCGAAACTTATTCTCCTTCTTGAATGGCATATTCTGCCATGGATGTTGAAAAATAAGAAAGATGATAGCTTATTCATCTTTTAATTCTTTTACATTTTCTATTATTAATCAATTTACTATATTAACCTTAATAATAACCTTTAAACATTAACTAACCTTGTCCAAAAATGTCCACTCAATTATCAAATGGTTTAATTACTATTTAAGGCCACCATAGTTAAAAACCAAAGCTATTTGACACTTTTAACTAATAGAACATGCATTTTACATTTTACGCGATATAGTCCTTTTTTCTGAATTAAGCATTCAAACAGTAAAAATTTCTTTATGAAACTTTCACGTAATTAATCTATCATGCTATGAACCTTATTAAAATAATAAAATAAATATTTTGACTTTTGATTTGTGGTCCTAAAACCACTGTTCTGATTTGACTCAAAAATGGGCTGTTACAGTAGTCGATTCTCGGACTGAATGTAGCTTGTACGAGTCTAAAAATACATGCCATTATATAACCAGTGACAGTGTGATAACTCTTGACTTTTTTTGAATGATGCTTTCATATAGAAATAACATCCAACTGAGTCGAATCCGATGAAGTTGAAAGTAACACGTAAGCCTCCGTTCACGGAGCAGCGTTGAGTGGCACTAGGTCCGTATGTGAGGGTCGGGGAGGAGAGGCTAAGGAAGTATTCTTCCATATGATTAACGAATGGTTTTTTGAGTTTGTACGAACAAACCCGATGACTCAGCGACCTCCAGCCCCACCTGTTCCCCAACTGGTTCCCATAGTTGCTCAAGTTTTGGAACCAATACAAGTTAGTAAGTAGCCAGTTGATATAATTCATAAATATATGTCTGAAGAATTTAGAGCTACAGCTGAAGATGATCCAGAAAGAGTCGAATTCTAGTTAGAGAACACGATCTGGGTTTTTGACGAATTCAGCTTGTCAGTGGTGGAACCCTTTGGTACTAGTGGTACCAAGAGAGCGAGTTGACTGGGGATTTTTCCAAATTAAGGTCCGAAAGAAGTACATAAGTTAGAGATTTTTTGGTTAGAAATGTAAAGAGTTTTTCAAGCTTAAACATGATCGGTTGACAGTGTTTGAGTATGAAAGGGAATTTGTACGACTGAGCACGTATGCTTGGGAGTGTATACCAACCGATGTTGCCATGTGTAAACGGTTTGAGAACGGGTTAAATGAAGATATAAAGCTATTATTCAAGATAATTTAATTGAAAGAATTTATTGTTTTAGTTGATCGAGTGCATAAGGCAGAAGAGCTTAGCAAGGAAAAGAGAAGTTGCTAGTGAAGCTAGAGATTCGAGAAAGAGATCAACGAGAAAATCATACTAGTCGTCATCGAAAAACTCAAAAGAACATTATAACTATTCCATAGCTTCAGTGGGATATTCTACTAGAGATCGAGGTAAACAACATGTGAGTTCAAAACCTGAAGCTATTTCTGTGGTGAGTGTAGGCAGTGTTAAAGGCAATAAGCCCAATTGTCAATAGTGTGGACGTCGACACTTTGGTGAATGCAAGATGAAAGTTAGTGCGTGTTTCAAATGTGGTTCATATGAACATTTTATTCAAGATTTCCCTGAGGTCTGAAAAAGAAAAAACTCAGACTATTCGACCGAGTAATACAGTTGTGAGAGAGAAACCGCCAAGGAACCCTAGAAGGGTGGGTAATTGTAACACCCCTTACCCGTATCCAACACCGGAATAGGGTACGAGGCATTACTGGACTTATACACAAGAAATCATACAAAATCAAGATGTAAATTTCCATCCGAATTTAAAACTTTTCAAAGACATTCATATCGTCCTAAAAAAAACCTACGAGGCCCATAACATGCCTTGGGAGTGGTTCGAGAATAAACCGAGAACTTTAGAAAATTTCACAACACTTTGAAAATTTTTCATGTTTTTAAGAGCCACACGCCCATGTGGCTTGGGACACGCCCGTGTGGGTAGGCCGTGTGGTCACATATGCCCGTGTCCTAACCCGTGTAACTCTCTATTTGTCACCCAAGAACAAATTGAAAACACAGAGCCAAGTCACATGCCCGTGTGCTAGGTCGTGTGGTCGATTTGATTTTCCTAATTTTTCATAAAATAGGTGTAGACTTCACATGCCTGTGCTTGAGGCCGTGTCATCCACACGGCTAAGACACACGCCTGTGTCTCGACCCATCTGCTCAATTCTGAGCATTCTGTTTTGCAACAATTAAGGTGCAGGGGACACACGGTTGGAACACACGCCCATGGGGCAAGCTGTGTGTCACACATGGCCTAGACACACGCCCGTGTGGACAAAAACAAGGTTATTTACCAAGCCATTTTGTCACCCTTTTATGCACACACCTACACAATAAAACATAATACCAATCCAAGCAATTACATTCAACCAATTCAGCCACAAAAAAGACATCCACACATTATTCACATGCTACCATTTACCACATACAAACATCACATACTTATCAACTTAAACCGTGTAAATTTCCACATCCATGAAAATATCATCATATGTATATATAGTTAGACCAATATTAGCCAATTTCAAATGGCCATCTACAAAATGAATTATCAACCAATATAGGCGAACACATTAGGCCAATTCAATTATGACACATAACAAAATAACCAAGTTCCTATACATGCCATAACTCAAAATGTCAAGTTCATTGGTACCCCAAAATAATCAGTTGATAGTGTGAGTAGATCTCCAACAGTCTCCGATCCCCGAGCTAGCTTGGTGACACTATAAGACAAGGGAAATAAAAGGGGAGTAAGATATATAGCTCAGTAAGTTCCCATGCAAATAATAGGCATCATAAACCAACATTTAACATAAAATTAGCATTTTGATAATTGGCATAAATATTATTAAGATCTTATAATCATAACTTACTCAATCATAACCTTACCGAGGGTTCATCACATAATGAGCTCATTACATATAAGTTTTTTGTACATACCTGAGTCATCTCGAATTGGATTTACACACAATTCATCTTTGACATACTCATTAAATTACCTGTTGAACCACTTGGAATACTAAAGGATACTCGGGAGTTCCATACACAGGGTACCATACCAATGCCATATCCCAGATATGGTCTTACATAGGATATCGTATCGATGCTGATAGCCCAACTATGGTCTTACATGAAGTCTCATATCGATTCCATATCCCAAATATGGTTTTACACGAAGTCTCATATTGATGCCATATCCCAGATATGGTCTTACACATAATCTCAGTAACCCTAATGTCATGACATTTGTATCCTATCTATTCCTAAGGTTCAACCGGGATTTCACTCTTGTCGTAACTTTGTCGAATACTTCCATGAGTCAATCACAATTCATACAATAATAAATCATTTAAAACATAATTAAAATAATGCATTATTTACATAAGAACTTACCTCAGTATAAAAATAGTAGAAATAGGACCTACTCATCAAACACCTTATTTTTCCCCCGATCTAAGTCCAAACCTCGTTTCCCTTGATCTATAATAGTAAATTTAAATAATTTATTATTCACATTACTCAAATCAATTCAAAAATCATATTATGAAAAAATTACATTTTTACCCTTAAACTTTAACATTTTTACATTTTAGTCCCTAGGCTCGTAAATTGAAATCTATTCAATTTCTTTATTACCCAAGCCTAGCCAAATAATAATAGTGCTCATAACAGCCCACATTTTTCATTTAATCACAGTTTTACTACCCATTTTGTGACTTTTTACAAATAGGTCCTTTTTGACATTTTTATCAAAAATCACCTAGCAAAAGTTGTTTATCTTACATCTAACATACATTTTCTACCATTAGACATCAAAATGCACAAATATTCTTTATGGATAAAATTTTAGACTTTGATTTGCTTTCAAATTAGTCCTTGAAATAGCTAGATTAGGTTACAAGGATCTCAAAAACATAAAAATCATTAAAAAATGGGCTAGAACGGACTTACAATCGAGCGTGGAAGATGAACAAACCCTAGCTATGGTTCCCCCTGGAGAATTTCGGCCATGGGAAGAAGATGGACAAAAAATGGCTTTTAATTTGATTTTTAATTCATTTATTAGCTAAATGACCAAAATGCCCCTAACATAAAACATAAAATTTCTCTTACTTCATGTCCATTTTTGTCCACTAACTTAAAAAATGGTCTAATTACCATCTAAGGACCTTCAATTTAAAATTTCATAACAATTAGACACCTTTAGCATGTAGAACTCAACTTTTGCACTTTTTACAATTTAGTCCTTTTTGCTAAATTGAGTGCTCAAATGTCAAAATTTTCGAATGAAATTTTCACGAAATCATTCTATAAAACTGTAGACCATAAAAATGTAATAAAAACAAGTTTTAATATGCCAGATTCGTGATACCAAAACCACTGTTCTGACTAGGCCCTACATCAGGTTGTTATAATTCTCCCCCCTTTAGGGATTTTCATCCCCGAAAATCTTACCAGAAAATAGGTTTGGGTATTTTTTTCTCATAGCCTCCGCAGGTTCCCACGTAGCCTCTTCGACCCCATGTCGTTGCCATTAAACTTTCATTAGGGCTATACTCTTATTTCTCAACTGTTTAACTTCTCGGGCTAAAATCTTGATCGATTCTTCACCATACGTCATATCCGGTCCAATATCACGTGTGAAGGATCAGAACGATATCGTCTCAACATCGACACATGAAACACATTATGGATCTTTTCCAACTCTGTCGATAAAGCTAACCGATATGCTACTAGCCCTACTCTTTCAACGACTTCGTACGGCCTAATAAAATGTGGACTTAACTTACCTTTACGACCAAATCTCAGAATCTTCTTCCACGTAGATACTTTCAAAAATACTTTATCACCAACCTGATACTCGATCTCTTTTCTTTTCAAATCTGCGTACAACTTTTGTCTGTCTGAAGCTGCTTTCAAGCAATCATGGATTACCTTTACTTTTTCTTCGGTTTCCCTAACCAAGTCAACCCCGTGAATCTGTTTCTTACTAAGCTCGGTCCAATACAACGGTGTTCGACACTTGCGGCCATAAAAAGACTCATAAGGTGTCATCTTAATACTCGACTGAAAACTGTTGTTATAAGCAAACTTGACTAACGGTAGATATTGTTCCCAACTACCCTTGAATAACGGAGCATATCTTCGAGTACCTGAATCGTTCGTTCAGACTGACCGTCAGTTTGCGGATGAAATGCGGTACTAAAGTTCAACTTTGTACCCAAAGCCTCTTGTAACTTCTTCCAAAATCTCAAAGTGAACCTCGGATCTCTATTTAATAGACAAAGGCACCCCGTGCAATCTCACAATCTCAGAAATGTACAATTTGGCTAACTTATCAAGTGAGTAGTTAGTACATACCAGAATAAAATGAGCTAATTTCATTAATCTATCAACAACAACCCAGACGATGTCCTTCTTTTTCGGAGTCAAAGGCAACCCAATTACGAAGTCCATAGTAATCCTATCCCACTTCCACTCATGTACCATCACTGGCTGAAGTAAACCCGAAGGCACTTGGTGTTCGAGTTTTCCCCGTTGACAAATCAAACACTTCAAAACAAACTCTGAAATATCTCGTTTCATACCTGACCACCAATACAATTTTTTCAAATCATTATACATTTTCATACTACCCGGATGCATAGATAAACAACCATTATGTGCTTCATGAAGAATTTTCTAAATAAGTTCATCATTTTTCGGTACACAAATTCTGCCTCGGAACATCAAACAATCATCGGATCCAATATGAAAATCTGAATCACTATCCAATTCACAATGAACTCTTTTGGCTTACAATTCACTGTCACATTTCTGAGCTTCACCAATTTGTTGAAGAAATAATGGTCTAGCTCTCAACTCAGCTAGGATCGAACCATTATCGGACAAAGTCAACTGTGTATTCATCGTTCTCAGAGTAGGCAAAGTCTTTCTACTCCACGCATCTGCGACTACGTTTGTCTTACCTTGGTGGTAATCAATTACTAGCTCATAATCTTTCAGTAACTCGAGCCATCTCCATTGCTGCAAGTTTAAATCTTTCTTCGTCATCAAGTATTTTAAACTCTTATGATCGGTCAAAATATGACATTTCTCATCGTACAAATGATGTCTCCAAATTTTTAAAGCGAACACAATGGCGGCTAAATCCAAATCATGTATTGGATAATTCTTCTCATGCGGTTTCAACTGTCTCGAGGCATAAGCTATCACTTTGCCCTCTTACATCAACACACATCCTAATCCTTTCAGTGACGCGTCACTATAAATTATAAATTCTTTTCCCAGTTCAAGTTGTATTAAAATAGGTGCCTCTGTCAATAATGTTTTCAACTTCTCAAAACTTTGTTGACATTTTTTAGACCATTCAAACTTAACATCTTTTTGCAACAACTGGTCATAGGAGTTGCAATCATCAAAAATCCTTTGGCAAAACGTCGGTAATATCCAGCTAAGCCTAAAAAGCTTCTTACTTCAGATACATTTCTTGACGATTTCCTATCAACAATAGCTGAAATCTTACTTGGATCAACTCAAATGCTATCACCTAAAACAACATGTCCCAAAACTCACTTTTACTGAATTTAGCAAACAACTGTTTATCTCTCAAAGTTTGCAATAGAGTTCTTAAGTGCTCGGCATGTTCGGACTCGTCCCAAGAATAAATTAGGATATCATCGATAACCCAACCACAAACTTATCCAAATATGGTTGAAAGATTCTATTCATCAAGTCCTTAAAAACAACAGGTGCATTAGTTAGTCCGAAAGGCATAACAAGAAATTCATAGTGCCCATACCTTGTCCTAAAAGTGGTTTTCGGCACATCCAACTCTTTGACTCTCAACTGATAGTAGCCAGATCTTAAATCAATCTTCGAGAATACTGTTGCTCCTCTCAACTGATCAAACAAGTCATTAATCCTCGGTAAAGGATACTTGTTCTTTATAGTCACCTTATTGAACTAACGGTAGTTGATACAAAGCCTCGTAGATCCGTCTTTCTTCTTTACAAATAACATTAGAGCACCCTAGGGAGAAACGGTCTCGCAAAACCCTTATCTGTCAACTCTTGCAACTAAGCTTTTAATTCTTTCAATTCAATCAGGGCTATCCTATATGGAGCGGTAGATATCGGTGAGGTCCCTGGAACTAAATCAATACTAAACTCGACTTCTCTAACTGGTGGTAACCCGGACACCTCTTTCGGGAACACATCTAGATATTCAAAAACTATCGGCACTCATTCAATTTTCAATTTAGACATCTTTGTATTCAACACATAAGTAAGATAAGCTTCACAACCTTTCCTTACATACCTTTGGGTAGACATCGAAGAAATCAAAATCAGTAACTCACCCTATAACACCCCTTACCCGTATCCAACGCCGGAATAGGGTATGAGGCATTACCGAACATAAACACTAGCTAACATACAAAATTGAGGCATAGATTTCCATCCATATTTAAAACTTTTCATTAATAATCATAAAGTCCCTAATATGAGCTTACAAGGCCAAAACATACGTTGGAGGTGGTTTAGGACTAAACTGAGAACTTTAGAAAATTCTTTGACACTTAGAAAATTTTTCATCAAAACAGGGGTTACACGCCTGTGTGATTTGGGGCACGCCCGTGTGGGAAGGCCATGTGGTCACACATGCCCGTGTCCCTAACCTGTGTAACTCTCTATTTATGATGTCATGCAACAAAAGAAGTCACACGCCCGTGTGCTAGGCCGTATGACAAATTTAATTTTCAAAATTTTTCATAAACCGTGTCCTTCACACGTCCGAGACACACGGTCGTGTCTTTGCCCGTGTGGACAAAAATAAGGCTATTTACCAAGCCATTTTGCCACCCTTACGTTCACCAACCTACACAACAACAAACAACACCCATCCCAGCATATACATACAACCAAATCAGCCACAAGGAAGATACCAAGACACTATTTGCACATACTAACATCTATCATCCATAAGCATCACATACTTTCTTTTCCATTCACACCAATTTCATCTTCATGATAAGCATCATCACATAAACATACCAATGACCAAAAAGATTAATATTAGCCAACTTCCAACGGCCATATACAAAATGAATCATTAACTATTACATTGCCAACACATTTGGCTAAACCAATATAGCACATAACAAAAAGACCAAGTCCCTATACATGCCATATTCAAAATATTGAAACCAAGTATACCCAAAACAATCGTTTGATAGTGTGAATTGAGCTCCGACGTTCTTCGATCCTCGAGCTAGCTTGGCCACACTATAAGGAATGGAGAGGAAAAGGGAGTAAGCTTTAAAGCTTAGTAAGTTTGCATGCAAATAAAAAGCAACATAAATAATACATTAATCATATAACTATTCAACATAAGTTAACATAAATATCATCATATATCTTAGGCATAACTTACTCATTAGCATTCTTACCAAGAGTTCATCTCATACTAAAGTCCATACTCATGAGTTCTACATACATACCAATACCAACTCATAATGTAATATCCCGAATTAGGGCCTAATCGGAATAGTGGTTTCGTGACCATAAATCTGAGATAGAAATAATTATTTTATAATTATTTTGAGGTTTATGATATGATTACATGATTGTGTGAAAATTTCTTGAAGAAATTCTATGCCTAAAGTGTTTAAATTGAAAGTAGGGACTAAATCGAATAAGTTGCAAAATTTGCATTCTAGAAGTTTTTAGTATGAAATTGCATTGAAATATTAATTAGGAGGTCTTAAATAGCAATTTGACTAATTTAAGTTCATGGACAAAATTAGGAAATGGAAGGAATTTTTGGAAAGTTTAGTAGTAAGGGCATTTTGGTCATTTAGTTATTAAAATGAATTAAAAACAAAATTAAAAGCCAATTTTTGTCCATCTTCTTCATTAGGCCGAAATTTCAAGGGTTCTCCATAGCTAGGGTTTGTTTCAAGCTTCCAAGCTCCATAGTAAGTGATTCCAAGCCCCGTTTTAAATGTTCTTTACGTTTTTGAGATCCCGATAACTCGATTAAGCTTATGTTAGCAATAATTTAACCTAGGGTTTATATTTGGAAAAATACCCATAGGTGAAATTTGTGTATTTTGATGTTTTATGATAGAATATGAAGTTTTAAATTATGTTAGACAACTTGTACTACTCGATTTTAAGCAAAAACGAGTAAAAGGGCTTAATCGGTAAAAATACGTAATAGTCCCGAGCCTAGGGCAAAAATGTAAATATGTAAAAGTTTAGGGGTAAAATTGTAATTTTTGCCAAAATTTGAGTTAAGGATTAATTTGATAATGTGAGTATTAAATAAGCTAAATGTGTTATTTTAGATCAAGAAAGACGTAGAATCGACCTCAATCGAGGAAAAGAAAAGATTGTAGACTAAATTGCAAAATCTTTGTATTTTGGTACTAAGGTAAGTTCATGTGTAAATAATGTAGCATAATTGTTATTTTTAAGTTATTGATGTTAAATATATGTGATGCTGAATTTTATTATGAAATGTATGCTTTGTGGTTAATTTCAAATAATATGTAAATTATGTGATATACTTGGAAAATGTGAAACACTATCGAGTATCGGTATCGGCATTCTATGGAAGACGGCAAGGATATGTGTTCGAGGAAAATCCCGTTTGAACCTTAGGAACAGATTAGGATACAAGTGACATGTCACTAGGATGGTTGAGCATCCGAACTCGTTGAGTTGAGTCCGAGTTCACTTATGGATGCGAATGTCCGAACTCGTTGAGTTGAGAGTCGAGTTCGTGAGATGTAACTAGGCATCCGAGCTCGTTGAGTTGAGTCCGAAGTTCACTTATGGATGCGAACGCTGAGATCGTTGAGTTGAGTCCGAGTTAAACATGGGCGGTTACATGATTGCTTGATTGCATATATGGCACTTATGTGCAAGTTATCCATGTATCCGAATTATATTCCGATGTGTTCAACGGGTAAAGTTATACTCAAATGGAGGAATATTCGAGATGTAAAGAGACGTATTGGTAAGTGATGTGAAATGGATATTTTGGACAGATATGTATTTAACCCTCGGGTTGAGTATTGATACAATCATGATAAGGTAATAAGATGATGAAAAATGATTAGAAATGTGATATGTGTTTTAGTGATGCATGCTAATGTTGATAGGTATGACCGTTTGTTATGTTACTTATTATTTGCATATGAACTTACTAAGCATTTATGCTTACTCCCTCCTTCTTACTCATTGTAGTTTTGGACAAGCCAGCTCAGGAGTCGGGATAGGTCGAAGGCTCAATCACACTATCCGGAAGACTTTTGGTAAATGGCTTGTAAATTTAAGTATGGCATGTATAGCAATATACCTATTTTGTGTAAATGATCTTATGATACGGTGATGGAATGGTTGAGAAAATGCTTGATAATGATAAATTATGAAAATGGTTAGTTTAGATTATGTTTGATGTTAAGGAAAATTATTAAGATACTTAGTGCATAAAAACTCATAAAAGGGATGAAATTTGCCATAAACAGAATACTGCAGCAACACTGACGTGAGTTTGAAAATTTACTAAAAATCATAGAATTTGAATTTGGTGATGAAATACATATAAAATTTAAGCTTATTATGTCTAGTTTCACATGAAACAAATGAAACAGGTAAAGGAATTATATGTTAAAAGATATTTGAATTTTAGTGAAATAGGGTCATAGCAGTTTCTGAATCCCCTATTCCAACTTTAGAAATTCACCATAAATTGTAAAGATATAATTAAGTGGTTTATTTTATATCCTCAGAATCCTTATTGAGTCTAGTTTTAGTATAAATAAACCTTATAGTCATATGAATTTTTTACAGAGAGAAATGTGGTTCGTAGTAAACTGAGGTCAAACCAGTCAAGTCCTGAAATAGGGGTAACTTTAACTAATAAACTGTACTAATTGGCTCAACCAAAAATTCTATAAAAAAATTAGTAGATAGTTATATGAGTCTAGATTCAAGGAAAATTTACAGATCTTGATTTTGAGTTTCTTAACTCAAGATATGATTTTTCTTATGACTGTGATGCAAGTAGCTTAAAAGCTGTGAATGTAGAAACAAATAATCCAAAGTTCTAAAAATGTTAAATTAAGCTTAGTAACACCTCATACTCGACTCCGGCGACGGTCTCGGGCGTGGGGGCATTACACATAACATAGTTGTGTACTTTTTCATCTTTGACATACTCTTCAGATTACCTGTTGAACACTTGGAATACTATCGGATACATGGAAAGTCTTGCACATAAGTGCCACATATGTAGTCAACGCTACCTCATATCTCATAACGCATAGGGCTCACACACGAGCTAATCACGGGCCTGCTCACACAAGCTGTCAGTACCCAAAACACATGCCGGATTACCTAGCCACCAGTAGGACGTACATGACCAGCACTCAAATTCACATAGATCACATAACACATGGTTTCCCAGTGACATGTCACTCGTATCCTAAACTATTCCTAAGGTTCAACTGGGACTTTCTCATCGTCGAAACTTCGTTGAATATTTCCATAGAAACAGTCGTACAATTTGTGCAATATTAAGCATTAAATACATAATATAACATTGCGTTATTTACACACAAACTTACCTCGATACAAAATATTAGGAAATATACTTAATCGTCAATAACCTTGTTCTTCCCCCGATCAAGGTCTGAACTTCGTTTTTCTTTATCTATAATAGCAAATTTAAATTATTTAATTATCACATTACTCAATGCTGTCCGAAAATCACATTATGGAAAAATTACAGTTTTGCTCCTAACTTTTCACATTTTTACAAATTAGTTCTTAGGCTCGTAAAATGAAATATATCCATTTTCTTTGTTACCAAAGCCTAATCGAACCTAAATCATGCTCATAACAGTCCATATTTTTCATCAAATCACATTTCTACTGCCCATTTTTACGACTTTTACAAATAGTTCCTTTTTATGCATTTTCACTAAAAATCACTTAGTAAAAGTTTTTTTTATCACACCTTAAATATACGATATCTTCCATCAAACATCAAAATACATGCATGTCACACATGGGTAAATTTTTTAACATGAACTCTACTTCAAAATAATGGTAGAAATAGGTAAATCGGATGATAACGACTTCAAAAATATAAAGAGCATTAAAAACGGGGCTAGGATGCACTTACTATCGAGCTGGAAAGTTGAAGAAACCCTAGCTATGGAGGGCTTGAAAATTTTAGCCAAGGTTGAAGAAGATGGACACAATTTTGACTTTATTTTCCGTTTTTATTCTTTTATTTACCAAATGACCAAAATGCCCTTAAAGCATAACTTTGAAATTTTACCTATTCATGCCTATTTTTGTCCACTAACTTATATAATGATCTAATTACCAACTAAGGACCTCTAATTTAAAATCTCATAGCAATTGGAAACCTTTAACAAGTAGAACTCAACTTTTACACTTTTTACGACTTAGTCCTTTTGACTAAATTGAGTGCCCAAACGTCAAAATTTTCGAACGAGATTTTCACAAAATAGTTCCATAAAGCTATAGACTATAAAAATATAATAAAAATTGATTTTTCTACGTCAGATTCGTGGTCCTGAAACCACTATTTTAACTAGCCCCAAAATCAGTCTGTTACAACTCTCCCCCCTTTAGGTATTTTCTTCTCTGAAAATCTTACCAGAAAATAGGTTTGGGTACTATTTTCTCATTGCCTCCTCAGGCTCTCAGGTAGCCTCTTCAACCCCATGTATTTGCCACAACAATTTCACAAGAACTATACTTTTATTCCTCAAATGTTTTACTTCTCGGGCTAATATTTTGATTCGTTCCTCACCGTAAGTCATATTTGGACGAATCTCAACTTCTGTCAGTGAAATTACATGCGAAGGGTCTGATCTATAACGGCGCAACATAGATACATGAAACACGTTGTAAATCCTCTCCAACTCAGATATCAAAGCTAACTGATATGCTACCTGTCCTATTCTTTCGGTAATCTCATACAACCCAATAAATCGCGGACTTAACTTGCTTTTATGGCCAAATCTTAGAATTTTCTTCCGTGGAGATACTTTCAAAAATACCTTATCACCAATCTGAAATTCAATCTCTTTTCTTTTCAAATCCGCGTACGACTTTTGTCTATCTGAAGCAGCTTTCAAACAATCACAGATCACCCTTACTTTTTCTTCAATTTCTCTAACCAAGTCAACCCAGTGAATCTGATTCTCTCTAAGCTCTATCCCGTACAATGGAGTTCGGCATTTTCGGCCATACAATGCCTCATAAAGCGCCATTTTTATGCTCGACTGAAAACTGTTATTGTAGGCAAATTCAACCAACGATAGATATTTTTCCCAACTACCTTGGAATTCTAGAACACAACATCGGAGCATATCTTCTAAAATCTGAATTACTCTCTCGGATTGACCATCGATTTGTGGATGGAAAGCTTTACTAAAATTCAATTTCGTACCCAAAGCTTCTTGTAACCTTTTCCAAAACCATGAGGTGAACCTCAGATCTCTATCCGATATAATAGAAATAGGTACTCCATGAATTCTAACAATTTTAGCAATGTACAAATCAACAAGCTTATCAAGTGAGTAATAAGTACGTACCGGTATAAAATTAGTCGATTTTGTCAATTTGTCCATGACAACCCAAACGGCATCCTTCTTTTTCAGAGTCAAAGGTAAACCTGTCACAAAATCCATGGTGAGTCTATCCCGTTTCCACTCAGGTACCATCACTGTTTGAAGTAAACCCGAAGGTACTTGGTGTTCGACCTTTGCTTGTTGACAAATTAAACATTTTGAAACAAACTCTGAAATATCTCGTTTCATGCTTGACCACCAATAAATTTTTGTACTGCCCGGATGAATAGACAAACAACCACTAAAATCTCAAACAATCATCGGAGTCAATCTGAAATTCTGAGTCATTGCCCAATTCACACTAAATTCTCCTGGCTTGCAAATCACTGTCATACTTTTGAGCTTTGCAAATCTGCTGAAGAAACATTGGTCTAGCTCTCAACTCAGCTAGAATCGAACCGTTAGCGGATAAAGTTAGCTGTTTATTCATGGCCATCAAAGCAAACAAAGATTTCTTACTCAAAGCATCGACTACTACATTCGCCTTTCCCGGATGGTAATCGACCACAAGTTCATAGTCTTTTAATAATTCAAGCCATATCCGTTGTTGCAAGTTTAGATCTTTTTGGGTCATTAGGTACTTTAAACTTTTATGATTGGTAAAGACATAACATTTCTCACTGTACAAATGATGTCTCCAAATCTTCAAGGCAAACACAATGGCAACCAACTCTAAATCATGCGTTTGGTAGTTCTTTTCGTGCAGTTTTAGCTGTCTCAAGGCATAAGCTATCACTATGCCCTCTTACATCAACACACATCCTAATCCATTCAATGATGCATCATTATAAATTACAAACTCTTTCCTCGATTTAGGTTGTACTAAAACTAGTGCCTCAATCAATAATGCCTTCAATTTCTCAAAACTTTGCTGACATTTTTCAGACCACTCAAACTTAACATCGTTTTGCAGCAATATCATCATAGGAGTAGCGATATAGAAAATCCTTTAACAAACCGTCTGTAATAATCGGCTAGTCCCAAAAAGCTTCTAACCTCAGATACATTCTTTGGTGGTTTCCATTCATAAATAGTAGAAATCTTGTTCGGATCAACTCGGATACCATTACCTAAAACAATGTGTCCCAAAAATTCAGCTTCTCAAAGCGAAAATTCACTTTTACTAAACTTAGCATACAACTGCTTTTCTCTCAAGGTCTGCAAAATAGTTCTCAAGTGTTCTGCATGCTGTGTCTCATCTCGAGAATAGATCAGTATGTCTTCAATGAAAACAACCACAAACTTATCTAAATATGGCCAAAAGATTCGGTTCATTAATTCCATAAAAACTGCAGGAGCATTTGTTAGTTCGAAAGGCATGACAAGAAATTCATAGTGCCCGTACCTTGTCCTAAAGGCAGTCTTTAGCACATTCGACTCTTTAACTCACAACTGGTAGTATCTGGATCTTAAATCTATCTTTGAAAACATTGTTTCCCCTTTCACCTGATCAAACATCTCGGCAAGGGATACTTATTCTTTATAGCCACTGTCGATAATTGATGCAAAGTCTTATAGATCCGTCTTTCTTTTTTACAAACAATACCGGTGCACCTCAGGGTGAAAAACTAGTTCTCACAAAACCTTTATATGTCAATTCTTGCAACTGAGTTTTCAACCTTTCAATTCGGTCGGGGCCATACTATACGGAGCTATCGATATCGGTGTAGTCTTAGGGACCAAATCAATACTAAACTCAACTTCTCTAATTGGAGGCAAACCTGGCAATTCTTCTGGAAACACATCTGAATATTCACACACTATTGACTCTGATTCAATTTTCAATTCAGATTCTTTTGTATTCAACAAATAGGCAAGATAGGCTTCACAACCTTTTCTTATACATTTCTGAGTAGATATCGAAGAAATCACAATTGGCAATTTATCTGACTCATTCGATTCAACTTGAAGAATTTCACCATTTTCACATTTCAATTCAATGACATTCTATCTATAATTTACTACAGCATCATGCATAGTCAAATAATCCGTACCCAAAATAACATCAAATTCATCAAATGGCAGCAACATCGAGTCAACCAAAAAATAGTGACCTCTAATCATCAAAGGACATTTCTTGCATACTTTATCAACTAATACATGATTGCCTAAAGGGTTTGACACCTTAATGATAAATTCTGTAGACTCAACATGCATATTCTTACTAATTACCAAATTCATGCAAACATATGAATATGTAGATCCTGGATCAATCAAAGCAATAACAGTAGTATCATAAAGAGAAAAAGTACAGGTGATAACATCAGGAGATGTCGCTCTTTCGCGAGCACGAAAGGCATAGGCCCTAGCAGGTGCTTGAGCTTCAGATCTTGCGGCTGAATCCTTCGTCACATTTTTGTTGCTAGCTCAATTTTTGACAATTCTCGGCGGTCTTCCTCTAGAAGCAGTATTACTCAGACTTGTACTCTGAAACTTTTCTTTTTCAGTCATCTCAGGGTAATCTTTAATGAAGTGATCTTGGGAACCACACTTGAAACAAGCTCTGTCATTCATTCAGCACTTGCCGGGGTGACATCTTCCATAATGTGGGCATCCAGATCTATTGGGTCGATTACCAACGCTCATAATAGAAGTAGTCTGAGCTTTATAACTCAAATACTAATTCCCACGATTTCTATTTGAAAACCCAACTGAAGTATGAGAACGAGAATGCATCTCTCTAGATTTCTTAGACTGAGATTGGAACGACTTACTCATTGGCCTCTTTCTTGCATCTCTAGCTTGAAACTCGGCTTTTCTCTTTTCTTTGGTTAGTTCCTCTACTTTACAAGCCTAATCTACGAGCACAACAAATTCTTTCATCTCAAGAATACCTACTAACAATATGATGTCTTCATTAAGCCCGTCTTCAAACCTTTTACACATAATAGCTTCAAAGGAAACACACTATCTAGCATACTTGCTGAGACGAACAAACTCTCTTTCATATGCAGCGATTGGCATGCAGCCCTGTTTCAGCTCAATAAATTCTTTACGCTTCTGATCGATGAATCGCTCACTGATATACTTCTTTCGAAACTCCTCTTGAAAGAATTATCATGTAACTCTCTCTTCTGGAACTACAGATACTAGTGTTTTCCACCAGTGATATGCCGTGCCCCTCAGTAAAGATATAGCACATTTCAAGCATTCATCGGGTGTACAAGATAACTCATCGAATACTTTAATAGAATTCTCGAGCCAAAATTCTACTTTTTTTTGGATCATTATCGACATTTGATATAAATTTTTCAGCCCATTGCTTTCTGATCTTATCAACCGGGGTTCTATTCAACCTCATAAAGTCCATACCTTGAGGCACTATGAGGATAGGTTGAGGATTAGGAGGGGATGGAGCATGTTGTTGTTAAGCGGTTGGGTTTGTTCGAATGAACCCTGAGAACCACTCGTTCATCATCCGGGAGAAGGCTTCTCGAGCCTCTCCTTCCTAACTCACAGGTATGGGTCTACTCTCAATTGTCACCATCCCTTGGGCGGGAGCTGGCACATTACTTTCTACATCATCTGCCACAGCTCGATGGGGATCCATTACTATATGAAACATAGTTTAAAATTGTCAGGAGTCATCACACAATCACAAACTATATATGGCATGTATAGCTAGACTCGTACACATGCTACATTAGTCTGAGAATCGACTAAACCGTACCTCTGATACAACTAAATGTAACACCCCTTACCTATATCCAACGTCAAAACAGGGTACGAGCCATTATCGGACTTAAACACGAGCTAACATACAAAATCGAGATTCTTTGACACTTAGAAATTTTTTTATCAAAATAAAGATTACACGCCCGTGTGACTTGGGGCACGCCTGTGTAGGTAAGCCGTGTGGACATACACGCCCGTGTCCCTAACCTGTGTACTCTCTGTTTATGATGTCATGCAACAAAAGAAGTCACACAGCCAAGTCACACGCCCGTGCGCTAGGCCGTGTCCTTCACACAGCTGAGACACACGGCCGTGTCTCTGCCCGTGTAGACAAAAATAAGGCTATTTACCAAGCCATTTTGCCACCCTTACTTGCACCAACCTACACAACAACAAGCAGCACCCATCCAAGCATATACATACAGCCAAATTAGCCACAAACAAGATACCAATACATCATTTGTACATACTAACATCTATCATGCATAAACATCACATACTTTCTTTTCCATTCACGCCAATTTCATCTTCATGATAAGCATCATCACATAAACATACCAATGAGCAATAAGATTAATATTAGCCAACTTCTAATGGCCATATACAAAATGAATCATTAACTATTACATTGCCAACACATTTGGCTAAACCAATATGGCACATAACAAAAAGACCAAGTCCCTATATATGCCATATTCAAAATATTGAAACCAAGTATACCCAAAAAAATTGTTTGATAGTGTGAATCAAGCTCCGATGTTTCTTTATCCCCGAGCTAGCTTGGCGACACTATAAGGAATGGAGAGAAAAAGGGAGTAAGCTTTAAAGCTTAGTAAGTTTGCATGCAAATAATAAGCAACATAAATCATACATTAATCATATAACTACTCAGCATAAGTTAACATAAATATCATCATATATCTTAGGCATAACTTACTCATTAGCATTCTTACCAAGAGTTCATCTCATACTAAAGTCCATACTCATGAGTTCTGCACACATACCAGTACCAACTCATAACATAGTTGCGTACTTTTTCATCTTTGACATACTCTTCGGATTACCTATTGAACACTTGGAATACTATCGGATACACGGAAAGTCTTGCACATAAGTGCCACATATGTAGCCAACGCTACCTCATATCTCATAACACATGGGGCTCCCACACGAGCTAATCATGGGCCTGCTCACAGAAGCTGTCAGTTAAGACGTAACTACGCGGGCTGCTCACACAAGCTGTCAAGTATCCGTAACACATGTCGGATTACCTAGCCACCAGTAGGACGTACATGACCAGCATCCGGATTCACATAGATCACATAACACATGGTTTCCTAGTGACATGTCACTCATATCCTAAACTATTCCTAAGGTTCAACTGGGATTTTCTTATCGTCGAAACTTCATTGAATATTTCCATAGAAACAGTCGTACAATTTATGCAATATTAAGCATTGAATACATAATATAACATTGCGTTATTTACACACAAACTTACCTCGGTACAAAATAGTAGGAAATGGACTTAATCGTCAATAACTTTGTTCTTCCCCCGATCAAGGTCTGAACTTCATTTTTCTTGATCTATAATAGAAAATTTAACTTATTTAATTATCACATTACTCAGTGCTGTCCGAAAATCATATTATGGAAAAATTACAATTTTGCCCTTAACTTTTCACATTTTTACAAATTAGTCCTTAGGCTCGTAAAATGAAATGTATCCATTTTCTTTGTTACCCAAGCCTAACCGAACATAAATCATGCTTATAGCAATCCACATTTTTCATCAAATCACATTTCTACTATCCTTTTTTACAACTTTTACAAATAAGTCCTTGTTATACATTTTCACTAAAAATTACTTAGTAAAAGTTTTTTATCACACCTTAAACATACAATATCTTACACCAAACATCAAAATACATGCATGTCACACATGGGTAAATTTTTAAACATGAACTATACTTCAAAATAATGGTAGAAATAGGTAAATTGGATGACCACAATTTAAAAATGTAAAGAGCATTAAAAACGGGGCTAGGATGCACTTACTATCAAGCTTGAAAGTTGAAGAAACCCTAGCTATGGAGATCTTATAAATTTCGGCCAAGGTTGAAGAAGATGGACACAATTTTGACTTTATTTTTCCTTTTTATTATTTTATTTACCAAATGACCAAAATGCCCCTAAAGCATAACTTTGAAATTTTACCTATTCATGTCCATTTTTGTCCACTAACTTATCTAATGGTCTAATTACCAACTAAGGACCTTTAATTTAAAATCTCATAGCACTTTTTACGATTTAGTCCTTTTGAATAAATTGAGTGCCCAAACGTAAAAATTTTCGAACGAGATTTTCATAGAATAGTTCCACAAAACTATAGGCCATAAAAATATAATAAAAATGAATTTTTCTACATCAGATTTATGGTCCCGAAATTGCTATTCTGATTAGCCCCAAAATTGGGATGTTACACACCCGACTCATTTGAATCAATCCGAAGAGTTTTACCATTTTCACATTTTTTTTCAATAATCTTTCTTTTATAGTTCACTACGACATCATGCAGTGTCAACCAATCCGTACCCAAAATAAAAATCGAATTCATCAAATGGCAACAACAATAAATCAGTCGAAAAATAGTGACCTCGAATAGTCAAGGGACAATTCTTGCAAACTATATCAACTAACACATGTTTGCCTAAATTGTTTGAAACTCTAATCACAAACTCAGTAAACTCAGCAGGCAAGCTCTTACTAGTTACCAATTTCACACAAAAATAAGAATGGGTCGATCTAAGATCAATCAATGCAACTGCATTAGTATTATAGAGAGAAAAAGTACCAGTGATAACATCAGGAGATGTCGCTTCTTCGCGAGCACAGATGGCATATGCTCTAGCAGGTGCTCGAGCTTCGGATCTCATAGCTGAATCCTTCATCACACCTTTACTACTAGTTCCATTTCTGGTATTCCTCGGTGGCCTACCCCTATTAGTAGTATTACTTAGCCTTACACTTTGAAAATTTTCTTTCTCAGCTATTTCAGGGCAATCTCGGATAAAATGCTCTTCAAAGCCACACTTGAAACAAGCCTGATCATTCATCCTACACTCGCCAGGATGTGTTCTTCCACAATGCTGACATTCGGGTCTGTTAGGCCTTACATTACCCACACTTGCCATTGAAGTGGCTTAAGGTTTAACACTCGAGTATTGCTTCTCGTGGTCTCTGTGGGAATACCCAGCTGATACATTTTAACGGGAAAAAATTTCTTTAAATGAGATGGAAATAACTTACTCATCGGTCTTTTCTTTGAATCTCTAATTTCACAATCAGCTTTCCTCTTCTCTTTATTCAACTCTTCGGCCTTAGAAGCTCTTTTGACTAACACCACAAATTCTTTTAGCTCTAGGATCCCAACTAACACACGAATGTCCTCATTCAATCCATCCTCAAATCTCTTACACATGATGGCCTCGGTAGAAACACACTCTCGAGTATATTTACTAAGTCTGACAAATTCTCACTCATTTTTTGTCACTGACATTCGGCCCTGTTTCAGCTCAAGAAATTCCTTACATTTTTTATCGAGGAATCACTGACTAATATATTTCTTTCGGAACTTCTCTTGAAAGAATTCCCACGTAACTCTCTCTCTCAATACCACCGTTACTAGTGTATTCCACAGTGATATGCACAATCTCTCAAAAGTGAGATGGCACACTTTAAACACTCATTCGGTATGCAAGACAACTCATTAAATACCCTGATAGAGTTTTCGAGCCAAAACTCGGCTCTCTCTGGATCATCATCCATATTAGCTCTGAAATCTTCGGCCCCATACTTTTGGATCTTATCAATCGGGGGTTTATTCATTCTTACAAATTCCATACCTTGTAGAGCTACGGGAACCGATCGAGGAATAGGTAGGGGTGGATGAAGTTGGGCATTCGGGTTTGTTCGAACAAACTCTGTATACCACTCATTCATCATGTGGAGCAAGGCTTTCCTACCCCCTTCTCCCTGACCAATCGTTGGGGGTCTACTATCAGATGGAGCTGCCCCTTAAGCTAGAGCCGACGCATTACTTTCAACATCATTAGCCTCAGCTCGATTGAGATCTATTTTGCTATACTAAAACATAATTTAAAATTGTCAAGAGTCACTACACTATCATAGTTCATTTTATGGCATGTATAGCTAGACTCTAACACAGGCTACGTTAGTCTGAGAATTGACTAAACCGTGGCTCTGATACCAATAAATGTAACACCCCTTACCGTATCCAACGTCAAAATAAGGTAGGAGGCATTACTGGACTTATACACAAGCAATCATACAAAATCGAAACATAAATTTCCATCTGAATTTAAAACTTTTCAAATACATTCATATTGTCCTTAAAACGAACCTACGAGGCCCATAACATGCATTGGGAATAATTCAGGACTAAACCAAGAACTTTAGAAAATTTCACAACACTTAAAAAAAATTTCATGTTTTTTAGAGTCATACACCCGTGTGGCTTGTGACATGCCCGTATGGGTAGGCCGTGTGGTCACACATGCCCATGTCCCTAACCCATGTAACTCTCTGTTTGTCACCCAGGAACAAATTGAAGACACACAGCCAAGTCACATACCCATGTGCTAGGCCGTGTGGTCGATATAATTTTCCTAAGTTTTCATAAAATAGGTGAAGACTTCACACGCCCAGGGCATACGCCCGTGCTTGAGGCCATGTCATCCATACGGCTAAGATACACGCCCGTGCCTGAGGCCATGTCATCCACACAGCTAAGATACACGCCCGTGTCTCTGCCCGTGTGCTCAATTCTAAGCATTCTGTTTTGCAACAATTAAGGTGCAGGGGACACACGGCCGTAACACACGCCCATGGGGTAAGTCGTGTATCACACACTTACCAACTTAAACCATGCAAATTTCCACATCCATGAAAACATCATCATCTGTATATATACTTAGACCAATATTAGCTAATTTCAAATTGCCATCTACAAAATGAATTATCAACCAATATAGGCCAACACATTAGGCCAATTCAATTATGACACATAACAAAATAACCAAGTTTCTATATATGCCATAACTCAAAATGTCAAATTCATTGGTACCCCAAAATAATCAGTTGATAGTGTGAGTGGATCTCTGACAGTCTCCGATCCCCGAGCTAGCTTGGTGACAGTATAAGACAAGGGAAAAGAAATAGAGTAAGTTATATAGCTTAGTAAGTTCCCATGCAAATAATAGACATCATAAACCAACACTTAACATACAATTAACATTGTGATAATTGGCATGAATATTATTCAGATCTTATAATCATAACTTACTCAATCAAAACCTTACCAAGGGTTCATCATATAACGAGCTCATCACGTATAAGTTTTTTGTACATACATGAGTAATCTCGAATTGGATTTATACACAATTCATCTTTGACATACTCATTAAATTACCCGTTGAACCGCTTGGAATACTAAAGGATACTCGGGAGTCCCGTACACACGGTACCATACCAATGCCATATCCCAAATATGGTCTTATATGGTATCTCATATCGATGCCAATAGCCCAGCTATGGTCTTACACAAAGTCTCATATCGATGCCATATCCTAGATATGGTCTTCACGAAGTCTCATATTAATGCCATATCCCAGATATGGTCTTACACATAGTCTCAATAACCCTGATGTCATGACATTTGTATCATATCTATTTCTAAGGTTCAACCGGGATTTTACTCTTATCGTAACTTTATCGAATATGCCCATGAGTCAATCACAATTTATACAATAATAACAAATTTAAAACATAATTAAATCGATGCATAATTTACATAAGAATTTACCTCGGTACAAAGATAGTAGAAATAAGACCTACTTGTCAAACACCTTGTTTTTCCCCCGATCTAGGTCCAAACCTCGTTTCTCTTGATCTATAATAGTAAATTTAACTCATTTATTATTCACATTACTCAAAAAACTTTAAAATTTTTACATTTTAGTCCCTAGGCTCATACATTAAAATCTATTCAATTTCTTTATTACCCAAGCCTAGCCGAATACTAATAGTGCTCATAATAGCCCACATTTTTCATTTAATCACACTTTTACTACCCATTTTGTGACTTTTTACAAATAGGTCATTTTTGACATTTTCATCAAAAATCACCTAGCAAAAGTTGTTTATCTTACATCTGACATACATTTTCTACCATTAGACATCAAAATACATAAATATTCTTCATGGGTAAAATTTTAAACTTTGATTTTCTTTCAAATTAGACCTTGAAATAGCTAGATTAGGTTACAAGGATCTCAAAAACATAAAAATCATTAAAAATGGGGCTAGAACGGATTTACAATTGAGATTGGAAGATGAACAAACCCTAGCTATGGTTCCCCCTTGAGAATTTCAGCCATGGGAAGAAGATGGACAAAAATTGGCTTTTAATTTGATTTTTAATTCATTTATTAGCCAAATGACCAAAATACCCCTAACTTAAAACATAAAATTTCTCTTACTTCATGTCTATTTTTGTCTACTAACTTAACAAATGGTCTAATTACGATCTAAGGACCTTCAATTTAAAATTTCATAACAATTAGACACCTCTAGCATGTAGAACTCAACTTTTGCACTTTTTACAATTTAGTCCTTTTTGCTAAATTGAGTGTTCAAACGTCAAAATTTTCGAACGAAATTTTCACGAAATCATTCCATAAAATTGTAGACCATAAAAATGTAATAAAAAACAAGTTTTACTAAGTTGGATTCGTGGTCCCTAAACCACTATTTAGATTAGGCCCTAAATCGGGTTGTTACAGTAATAACTATAGTGGGACCAATGACTCTTTTGTAAGATCTGAGGCACGAGCACCAGTAAGAGCTTATGAAATATGAGAGCAAGCTTCTACACCAGATGTTATTATTGGTACATTTTCTATCTTTGATACTGATGCTACTGCTTTGATTGATTCGAAATCAACACATTCGTATGTATGCAAAAATTTAGTGTCAGGTAAGAATTTACCTGTTTAGTCCACTGAATTTGTGGTTAAAGTAACAAACCCCCTAGGTCAGTATGTGCTAGTTGATAAGGTTTGTAAAACCTATCCTTTGATGATTCGGGGTTGTAACTTTTCGACTGATTTGATGATGTTGCCATTTGATGAGTTTGACGTGATTTTGGGTATGGATCGGCTGACTCTGCATGATGCTATTGTGAACTGTAGACGAAATCTTATTGTGTTAAAGTGTTAGAATGGTGAAAAGCTTCAGATTGAATCAGATAGACTGGATAGTATGCTTAGTGTTATTTCGGCTATGTCAGCAGAGAGATGTGTTAGAAAAGGCTGTGATGCGTATCTTGCTTATATATTTGATTCTAGAGTTTCTGAGTTGAAACTAGAATCAGTTCCAGCTAGTTGCGAATGCCCTGCAATGGTACGAAGTAAAATAAAAGATTGCCATTGTAACAGCCTGATTTAGACCCTAATCGAAATGGTGGTTCCGAGACCACGAATCAGAGTCAAAAAAATATTTTAAAATTACTTTCTGTGTTTATTATGTGTGAATTTATATCTGTGAAATTTTCATGTTTTAATTTTATCGTTTGAGTGCCGATTTAATAAAAAAGGCTTAATCGCGTAAAATAAAAATTTGATGGTTAATTTTAAAAGGCCCAAATTGGCGATGCCTTTAATGCATGAGGTACTTATGCTGCAATTAGGCCATAATTATATGCTATGGACGATAGAGACCTTATGTTATAAAGGTTTTATATTTATGTTTAAAGATTAATATGGTAATTTATGGAATAATATGTATTATAATAAAACAAAAATTAAAACATCCATGCATTTGTCCATCATTTTGACTGAATATAACAAACAAGAAGAGAAAGAAAGAGTTTTAAAGGTTCGGCCCTTGTGTTCTTCAAATTAGGTATGTAATTTGTTCGGTTTTTTATAATTTTTACGTTTTTGAGATCGTTGCTATGTTATCTATCAAGCCCATGTTTCAATTTTTGAATTTGATGATGATTTTTTATTTTTCCATTGTTGTAAGCTTGTGACTTATTTTTGTTTGATGATGGGAAATAAAAGATATGTGATAGATTAACATGTTTTGTATTTGAATATTTGATGATTTTGAGTAATTAGGGCTAATTTCTAAAAATGATAAATTGAGGGACTAAAATGTGAAATAAATGAATTGTGTGGACTTGTATAATGAAGATGAATATTCGGCTTAAGCATGGTGTATTGAAATTTTGCATATTTTGTGTTTTGTGCAATTTGAACTAAATTATAAAAAGTGTAAAATGTCAGGGGTAAAATGGTAATTTTCCTATTTATGTGTTTTTGGACTAAATTGAGTGAAAATACGTTTGAATGAGTTTAATTTGAATATGTTTAGATCAAGTACCAAAGAAATCGAATTTGGATCGGGGGAAAACCAAAATTGTCGATTAGTCGTCCCGTTCCGATTATCGTTGTCCGAGGTAAGTTTATAGGCAAATAGATGTTGTAAATTTCAATATATGTATATTATAAATACTGAATTGAATTATTATAATTGTTTAAGAATGTGCTGAAATGATATATGTTTGAGAGCAATGGTTACGAGTTCGATTCGATCGAGTTACGGCATCCGAAAGCCCCGTATGAGCCTTAGGAATAGATAGGATAAATATGTCATGACATAGGATTCCGATATGTGATGTGCGAGTAAGACCATGGCATCGATATATGTGTGCGAGTAAGACCACGTTTAATACGTTGGCATCGATATGTGATTCCAATATATGTGTGCGAGTAAGACCACGTTTAATACGTTAGCATCGATATGTGATTCTGATATATGTGTGCGAGTAAGACCACGTTTAATACGTTGGCATTGATATGTGATTCCGATATATGTGATTACATGTAAGACCACGTCTGGTACGTTGGCATTGTACGATATGTGTGATTATCCGATTATCCTATTCAATTCCGAATGGTTCAACGGGCAATGATAAGTTGTGACCAAATGTGAAAAACGAACTAAAACGATCAGGTATGAGTTATTTGATTACCTATTTGAAAATCAGCTAAGTTTGTTATTTGATATGTAATGCAAATTCTATATATGATAATAATGTAAATATATGTGCATTTGTGTGGTATATTCGGCCATATGCTATGTATAAGTATGTGATGTTAAAGTTGATTTGTGAGTATATGTATATGAGTCTTTATACATTCAGTTATATAATGATATTATGTATTTGAAATTGAATGATACTTTGAATATATATATGTACATTCGGTTAAGATAAAGTTTATTTATGAAAGCATATATTATATATGAAATGTTAAGCTTGAGATTAAATGTGATTATTATAGTATAATTTGGTTTGGTTAAAATAAGTTGATAATGTCTTTGAGTTGTTATTTGCTTATGACTTACTAAGCTATAATAGCTTACTGTGTGTATGTTTGTCTTTGTTTTATAGATTTTGGAATCTAGTTACGAGCTCAGGGATAGTCAGAGGCGCTTATCACACTATCGACTGTTTTTGGTACTTTATAAGTTGATTTTCGAACCTATGGCATGTATAAGCTAGATTATATTTGGATATGATGATTTTGGTACGTGTATATATATATAAGCCATGTGAAAATGGCTTATTTATTGTTAAGTTCAGTTTCAAGGTTTGATTGAATTATGGTTATGTTTGATTGTGGTTTTGGTGATGTGGCTATGGTTGATACATAGATAAATATATGTGAATTTTATTGTTATGTTTTGTTATGTGTTATTATGTGATGTAGTATTAAAGTATATTCGGTTTTGGCATAGGCTTGTTAATAAAGTATATTTCATGGTGTATATATATATGTGTGGTATTTGGTATATGGTTTGGCTTGACTATTAGGTTAATTGATGATTTTGTAATTTGACATGGGATAAGCATATTTTTTAGTAATTATGTTATTGGTAAATATGTTTGTGATGTTTAGGTAAATGATTCGGCAATGAGAAGTGGTAATTATATTGTATAATTGGTTAAATAATTAGCTTATTTTGGTAAGTTTGTTTGATGGTATAGTTTGCATTTGTGGATGGTTATGAATCGGTTTGTGTGATGTTAATGAAGTGATGGATGTGAATCTTGGTTGTGGCAAGTTTATATAAGTTATATTATGAATATACTATTGCTTGTGTAATTGGCCTTTTTGGTACGGTCTATGATAGCAAATTATGACTATGTTCTATGGATGATAAGTTGATTATTGAGCAAGTATAATGTATCTAGTTAATAATGTTAATTAACTACGAAATGGTATACCTAGTTGAGATTTAGTTGTGATAATGGTATAATCTATTGAGATTAAATTTGATGACCGAATATAGATGGTTAATTGATTGGTTGTGTATATATATTTTGGTAGGAAAAATTAGCATGCGATTTAGATGTTCTTTGATTTGTTAGTTGTGTTCAAAATGTTAATGTTGCTATAGTACAATATACATAACTTGGTAATAATGACAATTATATTTGACCATTCGTTGATGTTTGATAATGACTTTTATATGGATAATTAATAAGTTGTATTATATGGCTTGTTTTTGTTTTGATATGTGAATGTACATAAGCATAGTAATAAGCATGCAAAATAAGTGTATTTTTGGTTGATATTTATACTCAAAATGGTTCATTTTGTTTTGGTAATATGGTATAATATACAAATGTATATTGATTATATTTTCAATAGCCAATGTCGTATATGTTAATATTAAATAAATTTTGGTTATATGATATACTCGGTTATTAAACACATGTTTATAAATGAGTTATTAAATACTGAAACTCTTTGAGGTATTAGGTTTTTTTAATGATAATAATAGATGAATTTTGTACGTATTTAAAAGTATATTATATATGACTTTGATTTTTTATTGATATTTGTGTTATGATTTACATTATGTGTTTAATGTTTTAAACAGATTTATGTTTTAGTTATGTGAATATAACTTATGTGTATATGTAAACGATTGGAATTTGTGTCTTGTTCGGTAATGCCTCGTAACCTCTTTCTAGCGACAGATACGGGTTAGGGATGTTACAGCCATGGCATATCATCCGCAAATGAATAGACAAGCTAAAATTTCCAACAGGGAGATTAAGTAGATTTTGGAGAAAGTTGTTAATCCAAATCGTAAGGATTGGTCCTTAAGGCTGAATGAAGCTTTATGGGCATAAAATATTACTTACAAAACCCAGTTATGAATGTAATCATTCAAGGTCGTCTACAGAAAGCCGTGTCATTTGCCAGTTGAGTTAAAGCATAGGGCATACTAGGTTGTAAAGCAATTGAACATGGATTGGAAAGCTGCTCGCAAGAGAAGATTGCTTGAATTAAATGAATTGGAGGAGTTCAGGGCACAAATGTATGAGAATGCTAAACTTTATAAGAAGACCAAGCACTGGCATGATAAAAGAATTATGCCATGACAATTTGAACTAAGACAACTGGTGTTGTTATTCAACTCAAGGTTGAAAATGTTCCCTGGCAAACTGAAATCCTGCTGGTCAAGTCCTTTTAAAGTAGCCAAAGTATACTCTCATGGAGTAGTGGATGTTAAGGATATGTAGACGGGGGTCACATTTAAAGTTAGTGGACAACGTTTAAAGCACTACTAGGGTGCTCATGTAAATTGAGATAAACAATTCATTGACCGTAGAGATGTTTAAGAACTCATTTAGCAAAAATTCCCCTCCTGCACCTATATATATCCTCTATACATGGTCATTAAGGACTCCACTCTAAACCATTTGTCGCTATTCATTATATTCCCCACTAAAGAATTAGTCGATTCCAACCCAATTGAACCAGAATTACATCTCAAATAATTACTAACCAGCCACAAATTTTCCAAATTTTCCAACAGAGCAGTCGACTTACTATTTATTCAATTTACTCCTATTTCTCCTCTAATTTTGGGACCTTAAAGAAACTCGAGAGTGACAACTTTTTTTATCAGTGATTCATGAGAACTTTTGTAAGCTTACTTAGAACCAATATTTGAATTAATAATGCTTTTAGAAGTTGTAAAACTCATTTATTTCATTGCATGCATGATTATACTTAATTTGTTCATATGATTCTTCTTTACAGTGTTGAATTGAGTTTGTAGTTGCTTCAACAACGAATGTGACATCTCGCCTCTCACATTCGACGATTAGGTGGGGTTTTACATTTAGCGATATCAAACCTAAAGCTTTTTAGACTCCACTAGTAGGGTCAGGAAATTAAGAAGTGTTCTATAGGGGTATATTAAAAGGGTTAGTATTTGGTATACTGATAGTATACTTTTTTTATTCCACAAGCAACCTTAAAAAATTATCACACATCTTTTTTTAACATTTTACTATACTTTTATGGGAGACTTGTCAACTTTTTATCCTACTTGTGGAGTCTAAAAACTTCACTTGTAGTATACCAAATATTTTCTCATAGTAAAATATAAAAAAGTAGACATATGCCAACTTTATAAGGCTACCCTTGAAATAAAAAAATGTAAGCAAGTAGTGTATCAAATAATCACTCTTAGTCTATTAATATTTAATTTTATACATTTCAATATTATACAATCTATTTTTTAATAAAAAGTAAAAAAAATATAAAATTATTAAAAAAGCGTCTAGAATTAACCAAATAAATAATATACCATATTCAAATCGGAACTTACTAGGCTTCTGGAAGACTGTAAAAAATAAAATACCATCTATCGCCCTTTTTACTTTTAAGTTTTCTTTCTAAAGTTAATTTTATTATTTTAATTATATTTTTAAAGTATTTATATTATATCAATCAAGTCTTTTAATTATTAAAACTATTAAATGAAATGTCAAATTTTATATGACATTATTTAAAATTAAATTAAAAAAATTAAAATATTATCACATAACTTTTAAAAATAAAAAATAAAAATTGAGTGAGCGAGTGATGAATCTTTTATAAAACCTTTGAAATCCTCAAAACTAGTACTTTTACAAGATCCATTTGTAAAATATTTATTTTACTTTAAAATTTTTATTTTAAACTATGTCAAATCACATTTAACAGTCAAATTAAATATTTTAGTAATGAAAGGATCTTATTAATATAAAATCAACAGTTTAGGGTTGCAATTAGAATTATTTTAAAATTTGGAGACTAATTTAGAATGAAAGTTATAGTTTATAGGTGTATTGTACAATTAACTCTTTCTTTCTACAATGGCATTTAATAAAAGGTCAATTGATAGTTTTGGTTCCTCTATTATGAACACTTTTTTTTTAAATCTCTATATTTTAGTTTGATATAAATTGATCTATTTTTTTTAATATCATTAATTAATTCAAATAGTTAACACTAATAATTATTGTAATTAAAGTGTTACGTGGATTTTTTTTTCACATGTATCTTTTATGTTGTAATGAGTGAGTTTTTTTTTCTTAAAACAAGTTAATATATTAATTAAATTAATTCATGGCATTAACTATTAACTATTTGTACTAGCTAATAATTTTGTTCTAATAATAGGATTAAATCTTAAATTTGAATATAGTTGAAGGATGAAACCCAGAATTTGACGTTGATAAATAGATAATAAAACCGCACAAAAACTCAAATTTAAAAGAAACCATAAGAGACTTTAAAGGGATTTGATATCTTCCTCATTTCAAGAACCAAATTCTACCTACAAACAACCATTATCCTTTTCCCTTTCTTTTCCACTACCAACAGTTTGGTTCTTTATTTACAGATAACAGAGGATGTCATCTACTAGGGAAACTATGTTGGACCCTTTTAAAACCTGGAAATTCCTTGTTTCAACGATTACCATAAAACCAATTGATGTTTTAGTTTTCTTATTGAAAACAACCCTAGCTATTTTCATAGTTGCTTCAATCTCTCTGTTTTTTTACTTTGCTTTCTCTGTTCAACCCCGTTGGCTCTCTTCTCCAATCTGCGATAATAGCCAACAAAAGCTCATTGCCAAAAATAGTTCTTCCAGTCAAGCTTATGGACGGACGACTTTGTCCCATATCCAGTTTGGCATCGGCGGCTCAGCCAAGACCTGGAACCAGCGCCGCCGTTTCTGTGAGCTATGGTGGAGACCTAACGTTTGCCGTGGGTTCGTTTGGCTGGATGAGAAGCCTCCCAATGGTGAAAACTTGCCACCTACATCCCCTCCCTACAAAATCTCCGAGGACACTTCCAGGTTCAAGTACACAAGTTGGTACGGATCACGTTCTGCTGTTCGTATGGCACGTATAGTGAAGGAAAGCTTCGAGCTTGGATTGGACAACGTGAGGTGGTTCGTAATGGGGGACGACGACACACTGTTTTTCCTCGAGAATTTGTTGACTGTTTTAAACAAATACGACCACAATCAAATGTATTACATTGGTGGGAACTCTGAGAGCGTAGAGCAAGATGTGATACACTCTTATAACATGGCTTATGGTGGCGGTGGATTCGCCATAAGCTACCCTTTAGCAGCTGAGCTCGTTAAGGTCTTAGATGGCTGCATTGATCGATACGCATCATTTTATGGGTCGGACCAGAAGGTTCAGGGTTGCATGAGCGAGATTGGTGTCCCAGCCACTAAAGAGCTTGGTTTCCATCAGTTAGATATTCGAGGGGACCCTTATGGTTTACTGTCAGCGCATCCTTTGGCGCCATTGGTGTCACTTCACCACCTCGATTATGTTCAACCCCTTTTTCCGGGTATGACACGGATTGGTTCACTCAAGAAGCTAATTACTGCTTATGAAAAGGATCCAAGTCGGGCCCTACAGCATAGTTTCTGTTACGATTTCAAGCGTAACTGGTCTATTTCAGTGTCGTGGGGCTACAATGTGCAGTTGTATCCGTCTCTGGTTACGGCCAAGAAGCTTGAAACGGCTTTTTCCACGTTTCAATCATGGAGGACTTGGAGCAATGGGCCTTTCACGTTTAACACCCGACCCGTTGAAAAAGACCCGTGTGAGAGACCCGTTATGTATTTCTTGGGTTCTGCTGAGAGGGTTAATGGGGATACAACCCTGACTACTTATGTGAGGAATGTCGAAGAGTCAGCCAAAGAATGTGATAGGCCGGACTATAGCCGTGCTGTGGCTGTTCAATTCTTCAACGTCTCGAGTGCAAGGTTGAACCCTGCCATTTGGAGGATGGTGAGCAACTCCCTATCTAATCTTTTTACTCTTTTTGTCAATTTTTACTTTTAGTTGGCTCGTTCATTGTTTTGGTTGTTGAATGCACTTTACCATTGTTAACTTGTTAGGTGGGTTAGCACTTATCAACTTGTCCTTGGTTGGTTGAACCCGACCGCAATAAATGGCCTAAAATGGCTGACCAATTGGTTCCATACACCACACGACACCAGTCCATGGCAGGCAAAACTAAACTTGACCTTTTTGTAGTTGAGTTTTTGAATTTTTTTAATCCAGACAAAGTGGTCATTAATTTACCTCACTTTGTCACAATCTGGTTGGCCAAGAATCCAACATGAGAAATTTGACCAACTGGTCATTAATAAGTGGCTTCACCTCAATCGTATAAAAAGGGTGCACGTATAGAGCAAAAAGGGAAACCGAATATTTGGTGTCCTTCAATTTTTGCGCAATTCGTGCGAGGCATGAAAAAGAAAATTAAAAAGCTTAGTTTGAAATTTGATTTTAGTGACTAACAATGGCATGTTTGGTTAAAAAAATTGTTGTATGAACAGGCGCCACGTAGACAGTGCTGTGAGGTTATCAACAATGGAGAAGGGGTGGACAGCCTGAGGGTCGACGTCAAGATTAGAGCATGCCGTCGGTTTGAGAGCGTCACTCCTTCATAGAATGTGCCAAACATTGACAATTCCCATGTAAATAACAAGATATTTATGCACTTGATTACATTATCCCTGCATAGTGCATACCTCCCACCCGGCCAGCCATTTTTGGCGAATTTGCTTTTAGCTATCTTAATCTTGTAATTTTACAAACATGACGATTGTAACAAGGAAAACTTCATTTCCTTCAAGGAAAATGATTGTCTCATCGTCTGCAACTCTGTGTGCATATTATGGACGTACATCAACTACAAACCTTAAAAGATGAAAAATCAGTGAAGTTGTTTTGCAAGGAAAAAAAAAAACAGTATTAAATGTTCAATCTATAACTATATATTAAAAGAGTGTCCATGGTATTTTCATGGTGACACTTATATAGGGACAGAAATACCTAATTTGAAATTTAGTCTTACACATTTTATTGTTTATATAATCAGATTTCTATTTGAAGCATTTAAAACGTTCAATTAAATCCATGCCTCTAATTTATATATTTAACATTTTTACTAAATTTAAATGAAAATAAGTTATATTTACTCGGTATAATAAAATGTTATGACCTTCTTCCGTGATGGTTATAAAAATGGTTACTTTCATTTTTAGTCCCCTTATTGTATTTAAATTTAATTTTTTTATATTTTAATTTTTAATATAATTTGGTTTTTATATTTTTATAATATTATTGATTAGTAATATCATTAACTTTTCGATTAAAATATTACGTAGTTATAAATAATTTAAAAGTGAATTTTTAAATATAAAGATAGAAGGGTATAAATTTTTAAAAGTAAATTCAAAATTTATAAAATATATAGAATGTTAGAGTATATTTTAATTTTCAAATTTTCACTCTATAATTTAACCCATATAAATAATCAACCAAAACCAGTATCAACCATACAAATAAAGGGAATAAATTATGGCTTATAACTTTTGGCAACTTTTGGATTTCTTATTTTCATATGTTTTAACAATTAACTTTTTTATTCATTTAGATATATATCAGTTTCTTACTTTTACTCGTTTTGACATATAATATTATTTCACTTTTTATTACGCTTTAAAAAGCTTAGTGTTTTTATCATTGCCATATGGATATGATGAATTATTTATCAAAAATGTACAAATAGTATTTTATGTTTAATGAAACTTATAAATGGAAAAAGTGAAATAGTAATAAACATATAATTAACAAATTGATTAATATAAGGGTGTCTTTTTGTTCATGATAAAGCACTTTGCTGGTAGGAAGTTTTATATATAATTATTTATATTTATATAAAGGGTTTTATTAAGTCGACGTTACGAGTTAATTCAATATTAAAATAAAAAATTATTTAAAGTTTCTCTTTTAATATATAATTTAATATTAATATAATAGTGTTTTTATCTTTTTACAATTTTATATGAAATGTTAAAATACAATATCTAAAGATCGAACTCAAGCCTAAAGAATGTTTAACCATAACACTTTACTACTTCACTTATAACATAATTATTGTTTTTTATAAATATAATTTTAAAATCATTTTTTTCTTTCACTCTGTAACACCCCAAAATTGGGTTAGAAGTTTCTAAGTTATTTTAGGGATTATATCTTTAATGTGCTCGGGAATTCTGTAAGCATGATAATCCAAAATGTTTTTGTCTATAACTTTTAAAGAAATTAAATCAATCATTGAAAATGGTGTTTAAAAGATTATTAATTTTGAAGTAAGAATTGATTTGTAAAAGAGTCTAAATTGTGAGTTTTTAAAAGACAATTAAAGCAAAAACTTTAAAACACCCTATATCTTTCCCCACCTAATTTTATTTTCACCTTAGTTTCCTTCTCCCCTATTCTTGTGCCGTCCTTTACATCCCAAACTCCTATTCATCAAGTTTTGATTCCAAAACTTAATTGCATTGATGTCCTTCATCCTCATAGAATTAAATCTCCATAGAATTCTATAGAAAAACAATTAAAAACACCATTGATTCTATTATCTCTCAAGTTGTGGGTTTTTCGAGTTTTCGATCAAACGCTCAGTTTTTCATCAAATAAGGTTACAGTTTAATTCCTAATTAGTTTTAAATGATATCTAGTCTTTTAAACAGAATTTTTAGCCATTAAATCGCATGTTTTAAATAAAAGCAAAAAATTGGGTCGTTAATGGTGGATTTCGGGATTTTAGGTAAAAAAGTGGTTCAAAGTGTTTTTCAACTTGTTTTAATATGATTAGAAGGTTTTTAAACTTACTTTAAATTTTCATTAAGGATTTCTAAGATTTTAATGAGTTTTCATGAAAAATGCCTATTGTACGTCAAAAAATTTTGATACCATGAATTGAGTAGTTTTGTGAAGTTTAAAGGTTGAAAATCAACCATACATAAATAATTAGATGAATGGAATTTGTTTCATGGAAAAAGATTAAGTATAGACTGAGATATTGAAATTTTAAGTTTTCTATGTCGAAGGTTTCGGTCAAAAGAGAACCTAGCTTAGGCTTGTGTTTTTGGATTATTTGATATGAGTTTTTGGTTGAATGTTGATTGTGTTGTTGTGTGATTTACTTTGTTGAAGCGTTGGGATCAATAGGACCTTCTACAAGTAGAGATAAAGGCAATGAAAAACTAGTTTGAGCTTTTGGTTTTTCGACGAAAGCGTAATTGGTAAGTGTTTGGAATAATTGCTTGTGGACATGATTCAATGTGTTATTTAGGAATTTAGTTGTAGCCTAGACCCCTACTCTAAATTCCAAGTGTAAGCTTTCTCGTACTTATGTTTAATTTGTGAAATATGTACTTGTGTTATTATAAAAATGTGAATTGAGATGAGATGCAATTACATGTGACATGTGTTCATGATTACTATTGTGAAAGTACATATGTAGGCATGTCAAACATGCCAAGTGACAGTGATATTATGTGCTTGATGTAAATATGCAGTGATAGTGAACAGTAATTCGGTGAGTAATATATGTGTGCTTAATAACATATATTTTGGCCTTATGATTCTTAATACTGTTGGATATAATTGGCATGCAATAGGATTGTGAGTACTCACTTATATGTTATATGATTTGGGTGTTGAGACCCTTGGACATGTTGGAGAGATAAGAGAATGTGATCTAAGCTCCATTCAATGTGACATATTTGATGTGTTAAAGAGTGTTGGCTTTATGCTTCACTTTAGGACATGTTTGACTCTATAAGTCTATGTGGTGTGCTGGAGATTCTTGTATCCTATGAGTGGTTATAATGCCCTCTTTTACGTTTAATAGCTCAAGTGCCAATTTATCTATAAACATGTTTTTGAGTATTGTGATATATGCTTGAATATTATGTGATCATATGAGTATTGTGATATATGTTTAAATGTTATGTGATTATATGTGTAATGTGACATATGTTTAAAAGTGAATATGATTACCCATGTAAATGAACTAGTAAATAATGCACGAGTAAGTATTAAATGACACTAGAGTTGGAACTGCTGAAGTTGTGTTATGGTTGTTTTCATTAATGCTTGATGAATTATTTGCATGGTAGTTTTTCTAGGCATTTACTGAGCTTGTTGAGCTCACCCACTCCTTTTAAACACTTGCAGAGTAGTTAAGTACTGTTGTGAGTGGTGTGGTATCGAGGGGTGATCCAAGCAAGTCCATTTTCATTTTTTCGTAAGAGTTATTTGTTTGCTTTTTGGAAATAAGGTAATGTGGTAGAATTTTACTGATATTTTCCATGATGTTTTGGATGCCTACATAGACTATTTGTTCCTAAGTTTATGAGATTCATTTTGTATTATGTTGATTATTGCTCAGACTTACTTTCGATGTTTGAGACTATTATTACAGCCATTTAGATGTTTATTTGATGGTGATATGATAGCATGATGGGTTGGTGCATGTTGGAATGATTTATATGTGTAAGTATATTGCATTTTTCTTGTCTGGAGCAGATGTATCTATATTCGTATTCTAAAAATGATAACTCTGTGATTTCGAAATGTACATGTGAAAAAAAATAAAATAAAATAAAAAATAAAGAACACAAAATTTTACGTGGAAACCCTTTCGGGAAAAAACCACGGGCAGAGGAGAAGAAAATTCACTATGTCGAAAATTTGAATCAATACAAAAGGAATAGACTATGTCTATTTATAGGCTTGTAAAGCCATATTCTAGTAGGATTGAAACACCTTATCTAGTAAATATAAAATAGATGGAGTTTAATAAGGTTTTAAAACCTTATTCTAAAATAAAATAAAAGAAGTCTAGTTCTATATGGATTTTACTTTTATTTTATTTTCCATCGTATTTTATTTAAATAAGAATTAGGGTCACTTAATTCTAACAATCTCCACCTTGACACAAATTCTCAATGAACAAGTTCTTAATCGCGAACAAGTTCTCCACCTCTTCCATAAAACCCCTTAAGGGTTTAACTTCAACAATGAACACCAACCAAGTCTAAGCAATGCTCAAACTTGGTTATAGGAAGTGACTTGGTCATCATATCTCGCAGGATTTTCATGAGTACTAATTTTGCTCACAACAATATCACCACGAGCAATAATATCACGAACAAAATGATACCGAACATCAATGTGTTTTGTTCTCTCATGAAACATTTGATCTTTTGTAAGAAAGATGGCACTGATGTCACAAAATATCATCTGCTGATTTGAAGGTCTTCATTTAGTTCACTAAAGAGTCCCTTCAACCAAATAGCTTCTTTACAAGCCTCGAGAATCGCCATGTACTCACTTGATGGTAGACAAAGCGATCGTAGTTTTGCAAAGTGGCTTTCCAACTTATTGCACAACCTCCGATTGTAAAGACGTAAACTGTGAGAGATCTTCTTCTATCAAGGTCTCCAAAGAAAATCAGCATCAACATATCCAATAACTCCATCTTCGCTTCTTCCAAACCGTAAGCAAACATCATCGTAGTACCTCGTAAGTATCTTAAAATCCATCGAATCGCTTTTCCAGTGTTCTTTACCGGATTCGCCATATATCCGCTAATCAGATCGATCGCATATGATAAATCTGGACGTGAACAAACCATAGCATACATGAGAGATCCCATCGCACTAGAGTATGGAACATGTGACATGTACTTAATCTCATCATCCGATTGTGGAGACAAAGCCGATGAAAGTCTAAAATGGCTGCTAAAGGAGTACTAACAGCTTAGCACTCGCATATTGAACTCCGCAAAGAAGTTTCTCAATGTACCCTTCCGACTTAGGTACAATTTACTTGTTTTTCTATCTCTAAGAATCTCCATACCAAGTATCTTCTTTGTTGGTCCCAAATCTTTCATCTCAAATTCTTCACTTAGTTGGGCTTTGACCTTTCTTATCTCTCCTTTGTCTTTTCTTTGCTATCAACATGTCATCAACGTAAAGAAGTAGATACACAAAAGAACCATCATTGTTTTTCTTAAAGTAAACACAACTCATCAAAACTACTTCTTTTGAAATCGTGAGAAGTCATAAAGGAATCAAACCTCTTGTACCACTTGCCTTGGTGATTGTTTCAAACCGTAAAGGGACTTTTTCAAAGCAAGCAAACATAATCCTCTTTTTCAAATCAGAAACCCTCTCGTTGTTGCATGTAAATATCTTCCTCAAGTTCTCCATGCAAAAATGCGGTTTTACATCTAATCGCTCAAGCTCTAAATCATGCATGGCCACAATACCAAGCAAAAGCTCGAATCGAACTATGCTTCACAATCGGGAGAACACATCTGTGAAGTCCACTCTGGAACTTGACTGTAACCCTTTGCAACAAGCCTTGCTTTATATTTAGGTTCTTCAACTCTGAGTCCCTTCTTTCTTTTTAAACACCCATTTACAAACTAATGCAGTCTTCTTACCTTTAGGAAGTTTCACAAGATCCCATGTTTTGTTTTTTGTGGAGTGATTCCATCTCCTCTTGCATAGCAAACATCCATTTTTCTCGAGTCTTCACAACTAATCGCCTCAGAATAATTTGATGGCTCTTGATTCGCATCTATATCTTCACCACATTTAAAGCATAAGCAACTAGATCAGCCTCAAAGATACTTCTTTGGAGGTTTAATTTCTCTTTTAGTCTGCATTTTTGGCGATAGAGTATTGAGGCGAAGAAGCAACTCTATTCTCAATTTTTGTAATCGACTTGAGGAGTCGACTCTGTATTGTCTGATGCTCCACCGCTTTTGATTTTCTTTATTGGAACAGTCTTTAAGAGATAAGTTAGGAAGCATAGCAGTTTCATCAAAAACAACATCTCTGCTAATCACAACTTTCCTATTTTCAGGACACCATAACTTATACCCTTTTACACCACTTTATAACCAAGAAAAACACATTTAATGGATCTCGGTTCCAATTTTCCATTATTAACATGAGCATACGCAGACACCCAAAGATCTTTAAATCGAATAATTAGCAGGATTACGGACCATACCTCTTGTGGAGTCTTTTTCTCAATGGCAGCGGATGGAGATCGGTTGATCAAAAACATGGAGTAGAGGTCGTCGCCCAAAACGATTTCGGTAAGTTGGCATTTGACAACATACATCGAACCTTCTCCATGATCGTTCTGTTCATTCGTTCGCAACGCCGTTTTTGTTGTGGAGTATGACGAATCGTCAAGTGTCTCACGATCCTTTCGACTTGCACAATCTATTAAACTCATCGTAACGTAACTCTAAGCCATTGTGCATGCGGAGGTATTTTATCATTTTCCCGTCTGCTTTTTCAATCATAATTTTCCAAGACTTAAATGCGGAAAAACACATCGCTTTTCTCGCTTCGGAAGAAGAACGCCCAAACTTTTCTCGGAAAAATCATCAATAAAGGTTAGCATATAATTAGCTCCACCTCTCGAAGGCACTCTGGATGGTCCCCATAGATCGAATGAATATACTCCAACGTTTCCTTCGTGTTATGGATTCCTCTAGTGAATCGAACTCTCTTTTGCTTCCAAAAACACAAAGTGCTCACGTAAATTCGGTTGCAAATTCCTTGCCCATCAAGAAGTCCTCTTTTGCTCAATTCTACCATGCCATTCTCACTCATATGCCCTAGGCGCATATGCCAAAGTTTAGTAATATCATCATCCGACAAGGAAGAGGAAGCGACAATCGCATCACGATGAATGAGAGAACCCTCGCAAAACATATAACTTGGCGCTTTTTCTTTGCCCTTTCATCACAACAAAGGAACCTTTGGAAATCTTTAAAACCCCACTTTCATTTGTGTATCTGCACTTTTGAATCAAGAGTACTCAACGAAATTAAATTTCTTTTCAATTCGGAACATACCGCACGTCACTAAGTGTTCGACAACTCCATCAAACATCTTAACTTTAATTGTTCCAACACCGCGATCTTACACGAAGCATTATTTCCCATCAAAACAACACCTTCGTATTAATCAAGCTTCGTAAGTTGTAAACCAATCCCGATTGGGACTCATATGGAAGGTGCACTGAATCAAGTATCCACTCCTCACTTACTTTAGAATCATTGGATGAAGCGACTAGAAGTTCACCATCATTTGTAGTCTTCACAACATCGCCTTCACCGTAATTTTCTCGGTTGTTTTCCTTTGATTCGCAGCCTCCCCTTTAATCTTATTTTGTAGCTTATAGCACTCAGATTTAATGTGCCCTTTCTTCTTACTGAAGTTACAAGTTTTACCTCTATTTGAAGACTTGATCTACCCTTAGATTTACCACGATGATTTCTTTCTGTGTCCTACCACGATCATCATCAGTATTCGATCTTGTCTCCCACGAACAATGAGACCCTCTCCCGAGAGAGTCGGTTTAACCACAAGATGTTTCATCTTATCATACGAGGTTAAAGAATCATAAACCTCATCAACCGTGAGAGACTCGCGCGGCTATATAAAATCGTGTCTCTAAAGGTTGAATAAGACGGAGGCAACGAACAAAGTAGAATCAACCCTAGATCTTCCTTATCATACTGAACCTCCATGGCCTCCAAGTTTGAGAGAATTTCTTTAAACATCGTTAAGTGTTCGTGTCTGACGCACCTTCCTCCAAACGATGAGCATAAAGACGCCGCTTCATATGCAACTTGCTTGTTAGAGTTTTCGACATACATATTTGTTCTAGCCTCTTCCATAATGCAATGGCAGTCTTCTCTTTCATCACATCTCGCAAAATTTCATTGGACAAATGCAGATGCAATTGTGTTAATGCCTTTCGATCCTTACGCTTCTTCTCTTCATCCGTTAATGTCGAAGGCATCTTATCTATCCCTAGCAGGCATCCTCTAGATCCATCTGCGCAAGAACCGCTTGCATCTTAATCGCCACAACGCAAATCGGTGTTGCGATCCAACAACGGAATTTCATATTTCAAAGACGCCATTACCGTGATCGAGATGAACAACCCTAAGCTCGATACCAATTGTGAAAAAAATAAAATAAAATAAAAAATAAAGAACACAAAATTTTACGTGGAAACCCTTTCGGGAAAAAACCACGGGCAGAGGAGAAGAAAATTCACTATGTCGAAAATTTGAATCAATACAATAGGAATAGACTATGTCTATTTATAGGCTTGTAAAGCCATATTCTAGTAGGATTGAAACACCTTATCCTAGTAAATATAAAATAGATGGAGTTTAATAAGGTTTAAAAAACCTTATTCTAAAATAAAATAAAAGAAGTCTAGTTCTATATGGATTTTACTTTTATTTTATTTTCCATCGTATTTTATTTAAATAAGAATTAGGGTCACTTAATTCTAACAGTACAGGGAGTCAGTAATGTAGGTTGGTATCAATACCCTGTCATGAGTATCGATACCCGGGGTAATTTTATCGATACTTTTTCAATTGTACCAATATTTTCTAGGTTTTGATTTTTAGACGAGAAACAGAATGTTGTTTTGGTGCTAATTATCCAACCGGTATCGATACCATTTAAGGAAAATATTGATACCTTTGTTTCAGTATCGATACTTACATACTTGTTTTGGAAATTTTGCTAAATAGACCCTATGCATGTTTAACTATTAGTATAAGACTATCTTATGTATGGTTAGCATGTGACAATGATAACTAAAGAGTAAGATCAACGTAAAACCTATACGAATGATAATATGAAAGATGCTTCTTTTAAAATGAGCTTTTATTTGTTGTATATAACATGAGACGATGGTGTGGCATCCTGATATTCAGGCTTGGCGACCAGGTCGGGTATAATATGGTAAAACTAAAAAAATCTAGTTTGATTTAAATGACCAATTAAGTTATAGTTTTTTTATTTTTTTCATAATCAAAATGATATGGTAAAACTAAAAAAAAAAAAAAAAAAACTAGATTTATAGGATTCAAACAATATGAATTAGAGGCAATGCAAGTATTAAGATCTTACTTGGCATCTCAAAATTAGAGGTATGCAAGCAAAATTTACTTGACAATGTAAACAATAAGAATTAGAGACAATACAAATAATTAACCTAAGATTTCCAATAAATAAGTAGACAATCATAAAAGACTTAATTTAATTCATTAGAGTATTTCTTAAAGCATTAGGATCTTTGAAATCATGTAATGATAATTTTTTTCTAATTTCTACTCTTAGGAAAAGAGAAAAATAAACTTACATTGTCCTTAGGGATCATGACTTCTATATTAAATGAGGTTAATAGTTAATTATAAGCCATCAATCATACACTTAGAGAGAAAAAACAACAACCTATTAATATGTCCTAAAGATGACATCGACATCCTTTATGATGAATGCATATTTGTGACGTAATTTAGAATCATTTGTGCTTTTTTTTGTTTTATTTTTTAGTGGATTTATTGATTTGGGAGTTAATTTTAGTGTTTTAGTTAATTAGGACATAATGTAAGATAAGTGTGGACTTTATGTGACTCCTCATACTTGACTCAATCGTCAAGTTTAAATATAAGACATCACTTTCGTTGCTAGAGCAACTTAGACTAACGTCCAATTGAATTTGATTAAGAACAAACAAGAATTAACAATTCATATTAACACATTCACATTAATTTGGATCATTTTAAGTAATTTAAAGCAATTTAGAAACACTATAAAACAACTTCTACATGCTTAGGGGATGTCGAGACAAATTATAGGTCCCTGGGAATCAAAGCAACTTAAAACAAGAGAGGAACCCTTGTCTGACCCAATTGTATCAATACAAGTGGGTACCTATACCGATTCAAGTGTCTACTACTGTACACATTTGGCTACTTGTTTCAATATATTTGGCCACTTGTACAGAAACAAGTAAGCCAAGATCCAAAAAATTACTCCTAAAGTCACTTAGTTTAACACAAAACATCACCAATCCATTTCCAAAGCTTATGGGGCTCCAAATACATGTTCTGAACAACATAAATGCCAATTCAAAAACATTTAAGCACATGAATATTATCATGATTACAACATCTCAAAATTCAAGCATTAAGTTCACTGAGTTGGCAAGCAAGCAACACTTGAAACAAGGCATAAACATTGCAATAAGGTAGCTCATACCATCATATTCATATAAGTACAAATTTACTGAATGCCCCAAAAATTTTGATATGACACGTGGTATAATTTCAAGCTTAAATGTCGAGAAAATTTATGGAATGAATCGGATGAGAAATTTTACAAAATAAATTTAATATTGGATATGAAAACATGTGAAAAGAAACTAAAAGTTGAAAATATGACAAAAAGAACCAAATTGCAAATTTAGAAAAGTTTAAGGATTATTCTGCAAAATTACATAAATAGGAAAAATATTAATTATTGTGTATTATTTGACATGAAATGGATTAGTGTGATCTGGTGTGATGAAAATCAGTTTTGGGTCTAAATTGGAAAATTTGAATAGTATAGTAACTAAATTGTAAATTTCCCATTTTTTTAGGAAAAAGAGCCCAAGTGCAATTTTCATTGCTCATGGAGTTATTATTAATATTTATGATTAATTATAACTTAAATTGTTTCAACTACAGAATTTTGAGAAGAATCGCTAATAAGGGCAAAATAGGACAAAATGGTAATTTTGCTATAAAAGGGTAATTTGGTCAATTTTGAGAATTTTATGATGGAAATGATATTTAAATAAAATATTTAATATTTAGAATTCTTTTGGATCATTGGAACCTCATTTTAAAGAAATAATCCTTAAAGTGGCATAAATCATATTTGAAATGGATGGGCTTAGGCATTGGGCCCATTTATTGACAATTTTTAAATTGGGAATGAAACCCCATCAACTTATTTTTCTTCCTCTTCATCTGGAAACAAGCTCACATGGCTTCCATTTTACTCCTCTTTATTTCCTTTCTTATTTCTTGAAATTCTTTAAAAATTCCTACAACCCATGTAACACCCCTCACTCGACCTAATCGTTGGGTTCGAGCTACAAGATGCCACATTCATTGCTGGAGCAATTACATTCAAATATGCAGTACATATCGTTCACAATGCAATTAAGTGTTAATCACATTAAAGTAATGTTAAACAATAAATTTCGAGTCTTAATCGAGCTTATGAAAGTCTTTATGTCAATTAAAACTCAAAATAGGACCAAATTGTAATGTTTTAAAAGTTCAAGATCGAAGTTGTGATGTGATCCCTTCCTCGTCGTGACGTCGTCAAATATTTTGTCATGTTGCGACCTTAGGCCACTCGACGTCATGACATCACATATTATTGGCCCATGTTGCAACAAAAAAAGATGCTCATCGAGACGAGGATCCTCTTTTTGGTAAAAATGAACTGTTTGATACCTATTTCAAAGTTTCCAACCAAACCATTCAAAATAAGCACTTAAATATCATTCCAAATTGTCTCAAAACCTGCCAAAACATACCATATGAGTCCAAACATGCAATTTCAACTTCTTATCAAATATTCCATACCTATTCATCAGCTGGTATTTGGAAAAGATTGCCATCTAACATTAGAATTGGAACATAAAGCTTATTGGACTGTCAAGTAGCTCAACTTGGATCTTGATCTTACTAGAGAGAAGCAAATGCTTTAGCTCAATGAGTTAGAGGAATTCCTGATGTATTCTTTTGAAAATGCCAAGTTATTTAAGGAGAAAGCAAAAAGATGGCATGACAAGAACATCTGATTTTGTGAGTTTGAAACAGGTCAACAAGTCTTGTTGTTCAATTCCAAATTGAGGTTGTTTCTTGGTAAGTTAAAACCTCGTTGGTCAGGTTCATTCACTATTCAACATGTCTTTCCAGGGTAGTCAAACTTCATGACGGTAAGAGAGGTAAGTTCAAGGTAAATGGTCAATGTCTTAAACATTATTGAGGTAATAAAACTGAGTGAAATAAAACCTCGCTCACTTTACTGGACCCTTGAGTTTTTCTTTTATTTAAATAATAAGTGTTTGTATTTTTGTAAATATTTTTAGCAGCCAATAATAATAGTATATATATTTACAAATAATATATATACACATATAAATGCATATTATTTGTTATTAAATAAATTTAGGACTAGATTTAATTTTATTTGTTTCATATTTTCCAAGTATTTAAATTTTATATTTAACCCTTAATTTGCAAAACCCTAAACCACTTCGACACCAAGAGTCCCATCATCTAGCACCATTCCATGGAATGAGCAGTCGACTATAATGGATATGTTGTAACAAATACACTAGCAACAACAGGCTTATTGGAGATATGCCAAAATACAAGATGATTTGTTTAGAAATGCCTTTAAGAAAATATTCCATAACCCGTTTGTTTTTGTGCTTGAATTTCCAAACTTTATACTTGATCCATTGACTCCATTCCCTAGAAAGGAGCAAGATGACTCAGGCACTTCAAACATGGAAAACAAGGGCAAGAATACTGAAGCAAAACCTGGGTCAGATAAGAGGGGTTACAAATAAATAAAAGTGGAGGTCTTTACTTCTCTTTAAATATTTTAAGATCCTTAAATTTTAGGTTACTTTTAAAAATTTTTATTTTCTGTATAATAAATATTAAGTTGAAATCATAAATAGAATTTAGCAAACTTGCACATTATTCTTAAACTCTTAAAAAAAAAGTGTGGTGATGGGGATGTGCATGTCTAGGATTGGATCTGTTAAGGAAAGACTTGATATTTAAGCAGTAAAATTTCATTCACCTCCCTTTCCTTGGACCCTAGCTGGTGCACAGTTTACATTCAATTATTTGATTTTGTCCCTTGTTGTTTCATGTTTTAAAAAATGAGGAAAATATTTCTCCTTAGTGGGGGACCATAAATTAAAATTTCTTATTTTTTTTCTAGGATTGTTGAAATTACATTTTTTTTATATTTTTGAGAAAAAATATTTTTTTCTATATCAAGTTATGATTAAATAAATTTTAGTCAAAAATATAAAATTTTGTCTAATTATGTTAGCTTTAAGTATGTATAAAATTTCATTATTTCAATTATTTTTATATTAGCTTAATTTTGACAAAAAATGCTTATATTAGTAAATGTGTATAAGTTAACCATGAATTTTTTTTCCTTAGTAGAACTAGGTATGCATCGAGGTTTAAGTTTTTAAAATTGACTCAATAATTTTCTTGAGGCAAAATCATAGGAGGCATAACAGTTTAAAAAAGATTTAGACAAATTTTTATTTGGATCGTTTGAGCCTTTCGAGCCTACCTTATTAAAATTATCCCTTGAAACCCACTTTTGAGCCAAATGACTTATGCCTTTTAGTCATCACATTAAACGAACCATCTCTTGGTTAAAATTACTCATATTAAATTTTCTCACTGTAATGTGGTTTACGCAAGTGTACGTAGTCATTCAAGTAATAAGTAAGTAAAAATGAGTTATTGTCTCCATAGGGACTATATAAGCTTAATAAATTAAGTGCAAAATTATAATTAACAATTTGATGTAAAATGTAACGCCCCAAAATCTAAGTATTTAATTTTGTATGTTTGTGTCACACAATTGCATGCCTGCTTCAGTGGTTAAGTGTCCTGGGAGGGGTCTGAGAAGTCTTGGGTTCAAGCCTTGGCTGGTGTAAAAATTTTGTTTCTTACTTGAATAAACCCTGTCTCTAGTCAGTAGGCTTTTAAATAAATATGGGTAAAACATGACAAAATAAGCCTGCTGGTCTAAGGGATAGGTGGCGTGTTGAGTCCTGTTGGGTGCAGAGGAGTGTTTATTTTGCTGCTGTGCCGTGGGAGTGTTGTGGTTTGACCGAAACACTGAAGTGTAACACCCCTATCCCGTGACCGTCGCCAGAATAGGTAAGGGGCATTACCGGACTTGTAACTCATGTCAGAACAGTAAAATTTTGAACTTTTTCTTGAAATGAAGATCATTCATTTAAATGAGTACTAAGCACAGCTAGGGATAAAATTTAAACTTCTCTAAGTAAACATTCAAAAGATGCCATTTTCGCATGGCTTATATACATTAACCAAAAATATTCTTCCGCCACTAGTCTATTCTATACATGCCATAAGATAATCCAAACCATAGTAGTACCAAGCAGTGGATAGTGATAGTGTGACTAGTTAATGACGATCCCCAAGCAAAAAAAATCCAGAATCAACAATCTATAAAACAGAGAAAACATAACAACAGAGTCAGCTTTTGTAAGCTTCGTAAGTCTTAAGCATTTTAAAACCAGTGAACTCAAATATGACCAATTGGTTTATTTGATTCAAATATAACAATTCATTTCATATCTATAGTTATCCTCATTGGACAAATCAAAATGTATATCTCCCGATATCCTATAGTATTTCTCCATAACCGAATACTCACATATTCATATGGCATTTTCATATTTGCTTTTCACTTTACAATCATGATTTAATTCTGATGGGTCTAACATGAACAAGTATTTATCACATACCTGACCAACCAAATTAAAAGTCGATCTTACGAATTCTCATATAACCTCTTTCTAGGTATACTTCCCTTTTTGGCCGAATATACACAATTACGTAATACACGATAAGCAGATAAATTCTCACTTGATAGTGATCTCTTATAAACATTAGTACATTACGTATTTTCACCTAACTTTTCACATTGACCAAATGCGTAATAATCATAGAACAGTCTTATTGCTTTACTCACATATGCATCACATAACAACCTTGTGATTTAATCCAAATCAAGCTTAAATATAATGTCAAAATACATACCGAACAACTTAACGCATTGAACGTATTTATTACCAATTGTTCTTTGTGAAGTCGTATAATCTCATGCTTTACTCGGATCTTCAGCGAGACCTTTAGCTCGAATAATCCCCACACGTAGTTATCGGGTCTTACCGGAGTATATTTCAAGTTTCATGTACATTTAATCACATGTTACAACATTCACATCAATCTGTCGATTTGTAGTTCATTTGCCTCATCAAATATCTAATAATACACACCTTTCACATTTGGTCATTCGCCACAATATACACACATCTCCTACATATTTCACATTAGCCATTCGGCTTTACCAAATATACATATCTCAAACATATTTCACACTAGCCATTCGGATCTACCACATATATATATCTCATACATATTTCATATTAACCATTCGGCTTTACCACATATACATATCTCATACATATTTCACACTAGCCATTCGGCTTTACCACACATATACATATTTATCTTGTACATCAATTTCAGCAATGGCTTATAAGCAACTCAAATAATTTCATCAATGTTTACAACAAAATCACATATTCACTACAAGCTGTTTTCCTGAGCAATAGTCACTAAATTATTTATAACTGGAGCTACAAAACTCCAAATCAATTGCCGTTAATTTTCCCTGAATATAGACTCATATATCTTCCATCCATAAAACTTTCAGAATTTTAGGTTTGGCCAATCAATACCAGATTTTTCTTAAAGTTTCCCCTGTTTCACTGTTTGACTAATCTGACCACTCTTCGCTACGAATCAAATTTCTCATTGTACGGAATTAAAAATGTGTTATATTTGATTTAATTTGAAACTAGAATCATTAAGGACTCTAAGAATATAAATTTTATCTTATAAACATTTTTGTACAAATTATAGTGATTTTCTAAAAACAGAACAGGGGATTTCGGAGTCATTCTGATACTGTCTCACACAACTGTAAATATCTCTTTATAGGAAATTTATTTGCTCACACGGTCTCTTTTATAAGAAACTAGACTAATTAAGATTTGATTACATATTTTATTCAGCCTATAATTCCACACCAACAATTTATGGTGATTTTCTAAAATCACGTTACTGCTGCTGTCCTAAGCAAATTATTACATTTTGCTCTTAAATTTCCAAGTCCAAACATTCATGAACTTACCATTTGAGTTTAAGACATATCATGGCCATATCATATCTTATTAAATCAACTCATTATGTCCTATTATGATTGAATTTACTCAACGTTTAATCACTTAAAACTTACCTCGGAAGTGGTCGACGACTAGATATCCACGGCTATTCGTTTGCTTTCTCTTTTCCCCTATCCGACTTTGATCCTCTTTGCTCTTAAGCTTAATTACAACAATAGATTTGCTTAAGTACTTAACTAATATTATTCACTTAACAATCACATTTGGCAATCACATATCATTGAATCTATATCTAAAACAATAGATTTCAATATGTATCATATTTAATAAAACATGCCATGACTCGATTTCATGCTTATTTAATTTATATCTAATTCACATTCACAAGCAAAGAGTCACTTAATTTATCATGCTTCCTTATACATGAATTTAATCATATTGCCGTATGTCCTTATGTGTACATGGTACATACATAAGGCATATATATATATACATATACATATATATACCTATATATGACCATTAAAATTTAAACATTTAATCATAATCAGTAAGCTTTATTTCAACTATTTAAGGTGCAAACCAATTATGTTATTCATTAACATTTAAGTCGATTAAATCTTTGATTAACCAATTTAACACATACCAAAATCCAATCATACATCTAACCTTTATCTCAATACCAAACCGAGTTGTAAGATTATACATTATACTAAGCATATCATTAAACATACCTATTCAATTTAGCTAATTTCATAGCCGATTAATCACCTTACCCCACATTACTCAATGCCGAATATTAACCCAACATCACAAGCATAATCACCATGAAACTTACCTTAATACACATTTTATCCCATTGCCGAATACACATGTATATTATCAAACAAATATTTATTCACATAACAACAATTCATTCACATCTCTATAAATGATCATAATCGGGCATTATAAACAAATCAACTAGTTTAGCATTCAAATTCTTCTAACCATTCCTCAAACATTTACTCAATGAACAACAATCCAAGCTCATCAAAGCATGGTCAAATGTATCATTCCTCTTAAATTCAAAAATAAATGCATGGCTAACTTCAAAATCTATTTAACAACTCAACTTTATAAACACATATTCGGCTAGGAAGAAAGATTGATAATTTAACAACCTTAGCTTAACATATAATTTGTTGTAACACATCTTTAAGCATTCTTTTATTCCATCAACTCAAAACACATTCATCACTCACCATAACTAATTTCATATTCGGCAATGGCCTCCAATATAGTGACCGATTCTTCTCAACTAGCACCTAGTGTACACACATGATCATTTGTTTGATTCAAACACTTATTCACCAAAAAAAATTCATCCAAATTAACAAGAACATCCACCACATTCCTTGTTATCTACCATGACCAGAACCCATATTCATTCACCAAATATCAAAAATTTAACATGGGTTCAATAAGGAACTTAGAAATTTACTAGGATTTAACTAATATTTCAAAAATTAACCAAAACTTCTTACCTTAATTCCCAACACAAGATGACCGAATGCCTTAGGTGTTCTTTCTTCCATTTTTCTTTTCTTCCTTATGGTTTCGGCAAGATGAGAAAAAAAAAGATGATGAAACTTTGTTTTTATCCCCCACTTACTAATATAAATTTATTATTTCTATATATAAAAATCATTTTATAATAAAATGTTTATTTATACCTTTATTATACATAATTCCCACCAATTAAAAATGGAGACAAAAGAACACATTATTACATGCATGTGTTGGCCGGCCATTTACATTCAAAAATGGTCTAATTGACATGCAAGTCCACATTTTTGAAGGCCTGTTCTATTAGATCATTTTATAAATTTACCTATCCTATTTTACCAATGTTTCACATAAGTCCCGTTTCAAAATTTCACATACGAATAGCAAAATTAATGCTTGAAATTTTTACATATGCATTTACTCACCTCATGAACATAGAATATAACTTTCAATTATTTATAAAACTCGGTTTCGTGGTCCCGAAACCACTTTTTGACTAGGGTCAGATTAGGGGTGTCACATGAAGTGTTTGAGTGGATTTTGAATTGAGTAGTTGAGAGGGGAGTTGGAGGGATTTTAGAAGGAAAAAATGAGGTTTTGAAGTTAGGGAAGTGTTGTGCTGAATTTGAACTCTAGCAATCAGAATTCGGTCTTGGTTGGTATTACTCTCTGTTTCGGTTGCCGTGAAATTTTTGGTTGCTTTCTCTCCTCATTTTCGATTTTTGACAATTGCTTTCGGGTTCTTTTCACTCTTTGTTTTGGTAGCCGAATATTGCTATTGACCATTCGGGTACTTTTCGTGTAGGTTTTGTTTTTCACTGCAGTGCTTTTACCGATTAATTTTCTTCTCTTCCTCTACTCCTCTAGCAGCCATCTCTCAGTTTTCTTTGCTTTTGCCGAATCTTCATTTTCTCCCCTCCCTCAATCGGTTTTGTGTTGGCCGATTCTCTGCTCTTCTCCCTCTCTCAAGCTTTGGCCGAATACTCCCTTTTTCCCTCTTCTCTTTCTCCCAATTCTTTTTTCTCTCTTCATTTTGTTGTTTGGCCGAATGCCCCACCTCTCCTCCTCTTGTTATTTCAGTTTTGACATTGTCAATTGATCAATTGGATTGAGTGTGCGGTTGCTTTTTGTTTCTTTTTCTCTCTCTATCGTGCTAGTCTTGTATCTAACATTTTCTTTTACTGCCGGTTTGCTAGAAGTGTATTGGTGCTACCCTTTTGCCTCTTTGTATCGTATGCCTTTGGTTATTATTGTGGGTGTGGGCTGATTGTGTCTTTCCCCTATTCTAAGATTCGCGCTTTTGGTAAGTTGATATGGGTTTGGATCAAACTATTGGTGTATACGATATTGGTTAAGGTTAACAGGATTCGGTTGGAATGCAGATGTTCTTTAAGGGCTAGTAATCAATCTCCTATGACGGGTAAAGGGTGTAAGCCTAAATCGGTCGACTAAGGCAAGTGGTATCCATCTTTTAGATAAATATTTTAAGAAGGGTCGTTTTAACACTACCGTGTGGAGACTAATGGTGTACTATGATTGAATCTAGGTTAAAGTGCTCAAGAGGGGTATGCACACTTTCGCAAAAAAAGGTGTGTAACTTCCATTCCAACTATGGAAATCAGAAAAGGCCGGAATAAGGGAATGATTACGCTACACGAGCGTACGCTCGCTCGTGTGGTAGTCCATGTAACTAATCATGGGTGTTTGATCGTAGAGGCCATCATGAGCGATTACATGGGGTTAGGCTGTTTTGGGCCTTATTGGGCCGAATTGGGCTGTATGGGCCCCACGAGCGTGTGGTGGATACTAGGCCAAGCTGTGCAATCCAAACGACCAAGGCCATTTTCACTATTTGACTGTTAAGGTTGGACGGGTCGCCCGAGATGATTGTGGACCTATTGTTGGGTCAGTAAGTGTACCTGGGCCCCTAATCGATAAAATGACTATTATGTCCTGTGTGATAAGGTGATTGATATGCCCCTATGAGATGTATGATTACATTTGAGCATGCCACTTTAAACATATTGAATACACGTATGATATTATGACACGACATGACATGATGCATGATATGTTGCATAGGGATGGGTTTTGTTATGATTGGAGGAAGTGTACTATTCTGGCAGCACTGTTGCAAATACTGTTTAGTGCCGAAACCGGTACTACTTCGAGTGTAGGGATGGGTGGGTTGATTATATCCCCACATGGAGTGCAGGGTTAGACGGAGGTAGAGTGTAGAAGCTAGTTGGGTAGGATCTCTTAATTGCATATCTGTACTGTACTGTCACTAAATTGGGCTCTGACCCAAACTGATACTAATATTGTAATGGGCTAAGGCCTTGACTGATACTGAACCGTCATTAGATTGGGCTTAGGCCTAAACTGTATTTTCTCACTGTTTGATTATTTGGTATGGGATTACACACTGAGTTTTCATAACTCATCCATCTGTTTAACTGTACAGGTAATCCCCAGTCTTAGGTAGATCGGTGCTGCGAGGGACTCAAAGGCAGCCACACAACCGTACATACTTTCATATTTTATTTTTAAATTATAAGTAATTTTATTTTGGGTTTTTGCTGTAATAAGGCCTTTACGGATTTTTACTTTAACTTGGGTTTTTATTTGTTTTGATTTATAACTGCTAGCAGTAGTGTAAAACGTGAGTTTTCAAAAAGATAAATCCTTTTCAAAAATACCACGAATACGTAATTGATTTTAAGAGCTGCCGCAAGAAAAAAAGTTTTAAAAAGAAAATAATAAAAATAACAACGTTTCAATTTGATTATCTTTTTGCCAAATGACTTACATTTTGAAAATGAAGTAGACATCCTAAAATCATCGTTAAGATCACAAAGAGTTTAAATATAGAACGAGTGTTTCAACGATATCTCACTTTACGAACAACACTTCAATGTGAGAAAGCGAGATTCGGCCATAACGTCCGGGCCGGGTTTAGGGTGTTACATTTACCAGTATCAGAGCCAAGTTGCAAAACTCCACTGTGGATTTGGGTTTCTTCTAAAACTTGGAATTTTCAAAAAGAACTGTTCTAAATAATTTAAAAGTATTTTAAAATGTTTTTTCCTGAATGTGTGGTACACAGAGTCTCCAATGCTGATTCTGTAAGTCTTCTGAAACTGATGTTTGTTTAAACTGAAATAGTGAGACTACTATAGGTAGTAGACTGTACTGAAATACTCTATTTAGGGTAAACTAAAAAGCTGTAGTAAGATTGAGATCTGCGAGAACGCACTCTGCATTACTAATACTGTTTTTCATAAAACATCCATTAATAAACACTAAAACTATAAACTGATGCATAAAACTATTAATACAGATAAAATGAAAATCGATAGTGAGCACCAGAGGTACTTATGGAAGGGGTACAAGAGGCCGCGGCAGAGGCCATAGAGGTGCTTGAATTGGGTCCTCGTCATCTAGCCATACGCCTAATGTTGAGGCTAGGGAGGCACCAGTTTCACCTGTGACTGAGACTGGGTCTCATGATCGTGCGGCTGGGGATGACACACTATCCCAAGCTATGTTACAGATTTTATAGAGGGTCACTGGGCCCAATACTAGTGCTGTGGGTTGTGGGCTATGGGTCAGTTACGGAACGACTCCGATCAAATGGAGTTGAGATTTTTAGGGGTATTCCTGGAGTTGCCCCTAATGTGGATGAATATTGGATTGAAGACACAGAGAAGATCATAAACGATCTAGACTGCACCCTTGAACAGAAACTAAATGGTGCAGTGTCACTGCTGCGAGATGAGGCTTACCAATGGTGGATTATGGTTAAAGAGGACATTCAGCCCGATCGGTTGACCTGGGAATTTTTCAAGACTACTTTCCAGAGTAAGTATGTGGGTGCTAGTTACGTGGATGCTCGAAGGAGGGAGTTTTTGAATCTGACCCAGAGGGATAAATTAGTGGTTGAGTACGAGCCTGAATTATTGCGATTAAGCCACTATGCGCGAGGGATGGTGGCAACCTAGTACGAGCAATATGTTCATTTCAAGGATGGCCTCAGGGATAGTATTCAGGTTTTGATAGCTCCATAAAGGGAGTGAGATTTTCCTACTTTGGTTGATAAAGTAAAAATTGTCAGCAGGTGAAGTGCACTAAGCGCCAGAACCGTGAGAATGAGAAAGGTAGGAACAAAAGGGATTCGGAGCCCTCAAATTCCTTTCTGAGGCCTAAGAAAAAGGCCAGAGTTGATGGGCCAGTCAGAGTTGGGGCCCCTTTTGCTGCTACTGGACCGCAGCCCTGTGCTGATTGTGGGAGACGCCATCAGGGCATATGCTGGAAAAGGATTAGGGCATGTTTGAGATACAGATCATTGGAGCATTGTATTAAAGATTGTCCACGGAGGCCTGATTAGATGCAAACTACTAGTATTGGTACTGTACAGTTGTCGAGGGGTGTTTAACAGCCACTGAAAGGCCGTGGTTAGGTCAGAGGTGGAAATGGTTTGGGTCGTTGTTAGAGGGCACCGGGCAGAGGTGGTGGTCATACTGAGGCGAGGCAGGCAGCCTTGGTTTATGCTGCACGTCACCGAGAGGATGAAGATGCCCCAGACGTTATCACGAGTACGTTCTTCATCTATAATGTACCTTATACTGCACTGATAGATATAGGATCTAATCATTCCTATATAGCTTGTAATGTGTTTGAGAATTTGGGTATCATGATTGAGAGTACTACGAGTGAGGTGACTGTGTTGAGTCCATTGGGGCAATTAGTGAGGCTAGATATACTGTTTAGAGATGTGCCTTTGGAAGTTCAAGGGGTTATCTTTCTGGTGGATTTGATGGAACTTCCTTTTAGCGAATTTGACTTAATTCTGAAAATGGACTGGCTGGTTAAGCATCGATGAGCTTGGATTGTGCCGCGAAACAGATGGTACTGAGAACTGCGAAAGATGTCGAGGTAGTTGTAATTGGGGAGTATTAGAACTACTTGTGAAATGTGATTTCTACATTAAGGGCCGAGAAGTTGGTTCGTAAGGGTTGTAAGGCGTATTTGGCCTACATTAGTGTTCCAAATTCTAGGGTTTCTTCTGTTAGAGATATCAGAACAGTTCGAGACTTTCTAAATGTTTTTCCTGATGGGCTATCTAGGTTACCTCCAAACCGTGAAGTTGAATTTAGGATTGAGCTCCAGCCTGGTATAGCTCTAGCCTGGTATAGCTCCAGTGTCCATCGCCCTTTATAGAATGGCACCGAAGGAGCTTGTAGAGCTCAAGGCTCAGATTCAAGAGTTATTGGATTGTAGGTTTATCTGACCTAGTGTGTCTTTGGGGGGATGTGACAGCCCTAATTTGACCCTAGTCGGGAAGTGGTTTCGGGACCACAGAACCGAGCTATAAAAATAATTATAAGTTATATTTCATGTTTATGAAGTGATTAAATACAAGTGTGAAAGTTTCAAGCTTTGATTTGGTCATTTGCATGTGAATTTATTCAATAGGACTTAGGTGTGACACTTTTGAAATGTGATAGGTTAATGTATAAGGACCTAATAGTGTACAATGTCAAAAAAGTGTATTTGCATGTCAATTTTCCCCACTTAAGAATAGTGGCCGGCCATGACAATGATGATAAGCATTATGTGTTTGTTATATTAATAAAATAATGTATTAGTAGTATAAAAAAATAGCAAATAAATAAATAAAAATAGAGTTAATTAATTAGATGAATAAAACAAAGAAAGAAAAAAAAAATTGTGTTCATCTTTTAGCTTCCTTGGCCGAAACTAAGAAGAAAGGGGAAGGGAAAAAAACAAGCATTTGGTCACACCTAGTCTTGGTTAAGGTATGAAATTCTTAATAGCTTTTGAAATTGTTGAATGTATTGAGTTAGTTACTAAGTTCCTAAGTTAACCCATGTCCAAACCTTGAATTTTTGTTGGTATCATGAGAAATTGGTTAAGAGAAAGATGTTCATGAAAGGGTTATTGTTCATGTTATTTGGTTGGAAAATGGTACATAGGTGAATGAGAGTTTAACAAATGAGCACATTGGGCATTAGTTGCTAAATAGAAAAGAATCGGCTAACAAATTGTATGCCTTGGCCGAATGTGATTTTAGGTATTTGGGTAATGTATACATTGTTAATGGATGGAATGAAGAGGATGCTTAAATTGTGTTAAGAACAATTGTAGGTTGAAATAAGGTTTGATAAGTTAGTTATTAAGGTGAAATGCAAATGTTAGTAATTGATTGCTAGTGTATATATATATGAGTATTAACCGAATTTTGAACTTGAAAAATGGCTTGAACACCATGTGTTGTATTGAGAATGTTGAAGTGAATTGGTAGATAATTAATTGATGAATTCGATTGTTAATATACATGCTAAAATAAAATGTATGCAAGGGATGTTTGAAAGAGTGAGCTAGTATTAAACTGCTTGGGGACAGCAACAGTAAGGTGGTTTTGGAAAATCACCATAATTTGTAGAAGTTGATTTAGAAGCTGGATAAATTATTTCTTTAAAGCTTGAAGAGTCTATTTTCTTGCAGAGGAAGCTATAGAAACAAATGAGCTACCGATTTTGAGATATTTGAAATATTGTGAGGTTGAGTCGAAATGACTAATAGATTTCCTGTTCTGTTTTTATAAAATCAGTATAAATTGTACAAAAATGGCCTTAGGATAAAATTTATATGCTTAGATTCCTTAATGAGTCTAGTTTCAAATGAAATAAGTGATACACATTTTGAATTTTGTACAATGAGAAATCTGATTCGTATCAAAGAATGGTCAGTTTAGTCAAGCAGTGAAACAGGGTGAACTTTAAGAAAAATCTGGTAGTGATTGGCTAGACTAAAAATTATGAAAATTTTATGGCTAAAAGATAAATTAGTCTATTTTCGAGGAAAATTTACGGTCTTTGATTTGGAGTTTCGTAGCTCAATTTATAAGTAAATTAATGACTGTTGCTCAGTAATTCAGCTTATAGGGAAGTTGTGATTTACTAATGAATTGCTTATTGATTTTTATAAGCTTACTATAAGTTGTATGGGTGAAATTCAAATATATATATGTGTGCTATATTCTGAAAGTAATACTTGAGTAATTGATTAATGGTTAGTTTAAAATTTATTGATTAAGCTCAAGAGCATAGAGGGCAACCTCGGATAAGGGAAAAGCTAAAGTCGTGGAATAGCCAACCGAACTTGCCGAGAAAGATACAAGGTAAGTCTTTGAGTAATGGAATGTAACTTATATTTAGACATAGAAATTATCAAATTATGTTTTGCGATGAATAAATTATGACGTAATGGTCTTGCTTGCATCGTATGATCAAATAAATAGGTAAAATACTTGTTTGTAATCGCATGATAATAGAAAGTTTCGGAATAATGAAGCGAGAATATGTCATTTGTTATGACTAGTGAATTAATTGTAAAATGGTTAGAAAGCATGCTGAAATTGTATTCAAATATCAAAGTGTTGTTTAAATGTGTGAATGTATGATTGTTGATCAAGGTTTGAAACCGAGCTAAGTCTCGAAGGGCTATAAGCCAGTGTTAAAAACCGGACTTGGTTAGAAGAAGGGCTTTAAGCCATCGTTAAAGCGGACTTAGTTAGAAGAGCTCTGCGCGATGTTATTGCGAATTTAGTTTGAAGGGCCTTTAAGCCAGCAGCGCAAACCGAGCTTAGTCTCGAAGGGCTTCTGAGCCAGTTCTAAGATTCGGGTTTAGTTCACAAGGACGTCTTCGCCGGCCTATTAATTGGGTGGATAAACCGTAAGTATGCACAAGTGAATTTATATAATGCATGTCAAGTTAATTCCAAGTATAAGTACAATTTAACGTGAAGTGATCAAGTAAGTAAATGCTTTTGTTAAAGATATGATTGATTGTTATATTTCGTGTTTCGAAAGTCGGCAATTATGCTTAAACTAGCGTTTAAAATCCTTTGAATGTTTATTATTGGATTAGAAGGTATGAGTACTATCTTAGGCGATTTCAACATCACTAGTAGGCTATATATATACATGCATGAGAGTTGTCTGAAAATTAGGGAAGATCGTATTCGGTTATAAATTAAAAGAATAGATGAACGTATTGATTTTTCCCTTTATGATATGATCGATAAGGAAGCACCTTCGTTATGTTTGGATTCGGCCCAAGGCTGATTCATATAGATTTGATATTAATATGCCAATTTCTTAGATGATTTCATTACTTAAAGCTTACTAAGCATTGAAATGCTTATTCTTTTGTTTTGCTTCTCTGTTTTATAGATTTTGCTCGTCATCCATCGGATTCGGAAGTTCCAAAGTCGAAGTCAACCACACAATCTAAGCTTTTTGGTACATTTTTGATTAAGTTGTGATAATAGCATGTATAGGATCGACTTTGTAATTTGACTTAGTACCTTTTGGTGATGTATATATATGAATAGCCATACGCAAATGGCTTATTTAGTCAACTTGAAATTTTTTTTTTTATAAATGATGAAAGTGTTTAAGAATGTGATCGATAATGCTCGAATGTTTTATTTATATGGTTGATATTTAGAAATGAAATTAAGGCTTACTTAGTAACATTCTTAACTCCTCCGGCGACGGAGGCGGGCTAGGGGTGTTACATTTTATTGGTATCAGAGCTACGGTTTAGTCGATTCTAGGATTACCGTATTGCAAATTGGTCTAGCTATACATGCCATTATATGTTTATTTGATAGTGTGGTGATTTCTGACAGTTAAAAATGCGTTTATGTATAGTGATGGATCCCGATCCCAATCGAGCAATAGTTGATGATGTTGAGCGTGGCACCGCGCACGCACGCGCGCGAGGCGACCGGTAAACTCTCAACCTATGGCTAGTAATCGAACGAGGAAGCTAGACAAGCTTTCTATAGCGTGATGAATGATTGGTTCAATCAGTACATTCGAACTAACACGGCTATTCCCCAACCCCCACTTTCGACCAATACACCCCTGCAGCGAGTACCTCGATAACCGATCGGATGAGGATAAATAAGCCCCGATTGATGAATCCAAAGCACGGGGCTCTCGAATTTAAAGCAATGACGGCGATGATGCCGAACAAGCTGAGTTTTGGTTGGATAACACTATCCGGGTACTTGATGAACTTTCTTGCACACCCGATGAATGCTTGAAGTGTGCTATCTCTTGGTTACGTGATTACGCTTATTATTGGTGGAATACGTTGATTTCGGTTGTACCTAGAGAACGGGTAACATGGCAGTTTTTCTAAAGCGAGTTTGGAAGAAGTATATCGATCAGAGATTTATCGATCAAAAGCGGAAAGAATTTCTTGAGCTTAAACAAGGTTCCATGTCGATTCGATTATGAGCGAAAGTTTGTGAGGCTTAGTCGGTATGCTCGAGAATGCGTTTCTTGAAGATGTAATGTAAAGCGTTTGAGGAAGGATTGAACGAAGACATAAAGCTGTTTCGTTGGCATTCTAGAAATCGGAGAATTTGTAGTACTTGTTAAGCGAGCTTGCAAAGCAGAAGAGCTCGATGAGGAAAAAGGAGAGCTGATTTGGGAGCAAGAGAGTTTTGAAAAGATCTTGGAAAACCATTTCATCGGTCATCGAAGAAGTTTAGAGATGATCCAAATAGATCTAAGAATACTTGGGTTTTTACGGACGGGATCGTGTCGACCCCTATGAGTACACGAGCTACTTACATTGCCATGCGATCTTGGCAATGATAAATCGAGGATAGATCTGATTGTCAGTATTGTGGCAAGTGGCATTCGGGAAGGCTGTAGAGTTCGTGACCGCTCTCTGTTTCAAATGTGGATCGACGGATCATTTTATCAAAGATTGCCCGAGATTGTGGGGTCGAATGTAAATCAGAGTGAAAAACCGACTAATACTACAGCAAGAGGTAGGCCCCCTAGAAATTCGGGGAATGCTAGTGGCGGTCAGAGAGGGCCTAAAGATACCACCACCAAATCGGAGACTCGTGCTCCTGCTAGAGCTTATGCTATACGCGCACGCGAGGATGCTTCTTCACCAGATGTTATTACCGGTACTTTTACTCTCTTTGATACTCATGTGATTGCCTTGATTGACCCTGGTTCTACTCATTCTTATATATGTGAAACCTTAGCATCCAGTAAGACTCTACCGTTGAGTCTCATCGAGTTTGTGATCCGGTGTCAAATCCTTTGGGGTCGTTACGCACTTGTCGACCAAGTGTGCAAGAAATGCCCCTAGTAATCCGAGGTTCCTGTTTTCCGACCGATTTGATACTTTTACCGTTTGACGAATTTGATGTTATCCTCGGTATGGATTGGTTGACCGTACATGACGCAATTGTAAATTACAAAAGAAAAACCATCAATTTGAGGTGTGTGAATAACGAGATAATTCGAATTGAGTCTACCGACTTGAATAGGTTGCCGGTGTAATATATCGTCGATCTTTGGCTCGAGAAATGTGTAAGAAAGGGTGTAAAACATACCTTGCGTATGTACTTGATGACAAAGAGTTAGAAAAGAAGCTGAATATTGTGCGGTGGTTTGTGAATACCGGATGTTTTCCCTGAAGAATTACTGGGTTTACCACTGTCGGGAGGTAGAGTTTGGCATCGAGCTTGTACCTGGGACTACACCGATTTCGATAGCTCCTTATCGTATGGCACCAACAGAATTAAAGGAATTGAAAGCTCGATTGCAAGAGTTGACGGATAAGGGTTTCGCTCGACCAAGTTTCTCACCTAAAAGCGCCGATTTTGTTTGTGAAAAGAAGGACGGAACCATGAAGTTGTGCATTGACTATCGTCATTTGAATAAAGTGACGATAAAGAATAAATATCTCATATCACGCGTATTGATGATTTGTTTGATCAAGCTGAAGGAGCCTCGGTGTTTTCAAAAATAGATTTGAGATCGGGTTATTATCAATTGCGAGTTCGAGATTCGGATATACCTAAAACCGCTTTCGAGCGAGATACAGCCACTATGAGTTCTTAGTGATGCCGTTTGGGCTCACTAATGCCCCTGCGGTATTTATGGATTTGATGAATCGAATCTTCAAACAATATTTGGACCGGTTTGTAGTCGTGTTTATTGATGACATCTTGGTCTATTCAAGAGATGAGACCGAACATGCCGAGCACACGAGATTAGTGTTGCGAATTTTACGGGAGTAAGCGGTTATATGCTAAGTTCGGTAAGTGTGAGTTAGTTAAGAGAGGTTAGCTTTTTGGGTCATGTGGTATCCGTCGGGTATTGAGTTGATCCGAACAAAATCTCAGACCATACTTAGCGGAAACCTCAGAAATATTAATGAGGTTGGAGCTTTTGGGACTTGCGGTTACTACCGAAGATTTGTAAAAGTTTCTCGATGATAGCCACGCCAATGACGAAGCTACTTCAAAAGGATGTTAAGTTCGAATGGACGGAAAAGTGTCAGAAAAGTTTTGATCAACTGAAGACTTATTTGACCAGAAGCTCGATCTACAATACGACCAATCCGGTAAAGAGTTTGTCATTTCTGATGATGCATCCTTGCTTGGGTTGGGTTGTGTGTTGATGCAAGAAGGTTGAGTCATAGCATACGCGTCGAGACAATTGAAGCCACATGAGAAAAACTATCCAACTCATGATCTCGAATTAGCTACCATTGTATTTGCTCTTAAAATATGGCGACACTACTTGTTTGGTGAGAAGTGCCATGTATTTTCAGATCACAAAAGTCTCAAATATTTGATGACTCGGAGAGAATTAAATTTTGCGACAAAGGCGTTGGCTAGAGTTGTTGAAAGATTATGAGCTTGTCATTGATTATCACGGGAAAGGCTAATATGGTTGCGGATGCTTTAAGTCGCAAATCACTGTTTGCTTTACGAGCAATGAATGTACATTTGTCAATCCTATCCAACAATGTGTTAGTGGCGGAATTAAAGGCCAAACCATTGTTGATTCATCAAATTCGTGAAGCTCAGAAAATCGATGAAGAATTGGCTGCAAAACGGGCTGAATGTGTCCCGAATACGAATCGGAGTTTCAACTCGATGAGGGCGATTGTTTGAGGTTCGAAGTCGGTTGTGTGTTCCAAGAAATGCGAACTCATTTCGATGATTCTGAACGAAGCTCATTGTAGTCGAATGTCACTTCACCCGGGGAGTACGAAAATGTACAACGATCTGAGACGTCAGTTTTGGTGGCATGGTATGAAACGAGACATTTCCGATTTTGTTTTGAAGTGTCTAATATGTCAGCAAGTGAAGGCGAAACATCAAGTGCCTACGGGTTTACTTCAGCCGATCATGATACCTGAATGGAAATGGGATCGAGTCACGATGGATTTTGTAACTGGGTTGCCGTTGTCGACAAGTAAGAAAGATGCGATTTGGGTTGTTGTTGATAGACTGACTAAGTCGGCTCATTTTATCCCCGTACGTATGGATTTTTCATTGGATAAACTAGCTGAATTGTATGTTTCTCAGATTGTGAGATTACACGGGGTACCAATTTCTATTGTGTCGGACAGAGATCCGAGATTTACCTCACGATTTTGGAAGAAATTGCAAGAAGCCTTGGGTACCAAGCTGCATTTTAGCACCGCTTTTCATCCGCAAACTGATGGTCAATCCGAGCGGATAATTCAGATACTTGAGGATATGTTGAGATGTTGCATCCTCGAGTTTGGTGGTTCATGGGAGCGGTATCTACCTTTGATTGAGTTCGCTTACAACAATAGTTTTCAATCAAGTATTAAGATGGCACCTTATGAAGCTTTGTACGGCGTAAATGCCGTACGCCATTGTTTTGGACCGAGCTCGGTGAAAATAAAATTTTCGGAGTGGATTTGATTAAAGATGCCGAACAGAAAGTAAAAATAATTCGTGAAAGTCTGAAGGCAGCATCAGATCGTCAGAAATCGTATGCGGACTTAAAAAGAAGAGATATTGAGTATCAGGTGGGAGACAAAGTGTTTCTTAAGGTCTCACCTTGGAAAAAGATACTCAGATTTGGCCGTAAAGGCAAACTGAGTCCGAGGTTCATAGGGCCATATGAAGTGTCCGAAAGAATTGGTCCAGTTGCTTATAGATTGATTTTGCCTCCTGAACTTGAAAAGATTCACAACGTCTTTCATGTTTCAATGCTTCGACGTTATAGATCTAATCCATCACATGTAATTAATCCATCAGAAATTGAAATTCAATCCGATATGAGTTATGAAGAAGAACCGATTCGTGTCCTAGCTCGTGAAGTGAAAGAGTTGCGAAACAAAAGGGTTCCGTTAGTAAAGGTGTTATGGCTCAAACACGGGATCGAAGAAGCTACATGGGAAACCGAAAACTCTATGAAAGAACGATACCGAAACTTATTTACTGGTAAGATTTTCGGGGACGAAAATTTCTTAAGTGGGGGAGAGTTGTGACGGCCCTAATTTGACCCTAGTCGGGAAGTGGTTTCGGGACCACAGAACCGAGCTATAAAAATAATTATAAGTTATATTTCATGTTTATGAAGTGATTAAATACAAGTGTGAAAGTTTCAAGCTTTGATTTGGTCATTTGCATGTGAATTTATTCAATAGGACTTAGGTGTGACACTTTTGAAATGTGATAGGTTAATGTATAAGGACCTAATAGTGTACAATGTCAAAAAAGTGTATTTGCATGTCAATTTTCCCCACTTAAGAATAGTGGCCGGCCATGACAATGATGATAAGCATTATGTGTTTGTTATATTAATAAAATAATGTATTAGTAGTATAAAAAAAATAGCAAATAAATAAATAAAAATAGAGTTAATTAATTAGATGAATAAAACAAAGAAAGAAAAAAAAAATTGTGTTCATCTTTTAGCTTCCTTGGTGAAACTAAGAAGAAAGGGAAGGGAAAAAAACAAGCATTTGGTCACACCTAGTCTTGGTTAAGGTATGAAATTCTTAATAGCTTTTGAAATTGTTGAATGTATTGAGTTAGTTACTAAGCTCCTAAGTTAACCCATGTCCAAACCTTGAATTTTTGTTGGTATCATGAGAAATTGGTTAAGAGAAAGATGTTCATGAAAGGGTTATTGTTCATGTTATTTGGTTGGAAAATGGTACATAGGTGAATGAGAGTTTAACAAATGAGCACATTGGGCATTAGTTGCTAAATAGAAAAGAATCGGCTAACAAATTGTATGCCTTGGCCGAATGTGATTTTAGGTATTTGGGTAATGTATACATTGTTAATGGATGGAATGAAGAGGATGCTTAAATTGTGTTAAGAATAATTGTAGGTTGAAATAAGGTTTGATAAGTTAGTTATTAAGGTGAAATGCAAATGTTAGTAATTGATTGCTAGTGTATATATATATGAGTATTAACCGAATTTTGAACTTGAAAAATGGCTTGAACACCATGTGTTGTATTGAGAATGTTGAAGTGAATTGGTAGATAATTAATTGATGAATTCGATTGTTAATATACATGCTAAAATAAAATGTATGCAAGGGATGTTTGAAAGAGTGAGCTAGTATTAAACTGCTTGGGGACAGCAACAGTAAGGTGGCTTTGGAAAATCACCATAATTTGTAGAAGTTGAGTTAGAAGCTGGATAAATTATGTATTTAAAGCTTGAAGAGTCTAGTTTCTTGCAGAGGAAGCTATAGAAACAAATGAGCTACCGATTTTGAGATATTTGAAATATTGTGAGGTTGAGTCGAAATGACTAATAGATTTCCTGTTCTGTTTTTATAAAATCAGTATAAATTGTACAAAAATGGCCTTAGGATAAAATTTATATGCTTAGATTCCTTAATGAGTCTAGTTTCAAATGAAATAAGTGAGAACACATTTTGAATTTTGTACAATGAGAAATCTGATTCGTATCGAAGAATGGTCAGTTTAGTCAAGCAGTGAAACAGGGTGAACTTTAAGAAAAATCTGGTAGTGATTGGCTAGACTAAAAATTATGAAAATTTTATGGCTAAAAGATAAATTAGTCTATTTTCGAGGAAAATTTACGGTCTTTGATTTGGAGTTTCGTAGCTCAATTTATAAGTAAATTAATGACTGTTGCTCAGTAATTCAGCTTATAGGGAAGTTGTGATTTACTAATGAATTGCTTATTGATTTTTATAAGCTTACTATAAGTTGTATGTGTGAAATTCAAATATATATATGTGTGCTATATTCTGAAAGTAATACTTGAGTAATTGATTAATGGTTAGTTTAAAATTTATTGATTAAGCTCAAGAGCATAGAGGGGCAACCTCGGATAAGGGAAAAGCTAAAGTCGTGGAATAGCCAACCCGAACTTGCCCAGAAAGATACAAGGTAAGTCTTTGAGTAATGGAATATAACTTATATTTAGACATAGAAATTATCAAATTATGTTTGCGATGAATAAATTATGACGTAATGGTCTTGCTTGCATCGTATGATCAAATAAATAGGTAAAATACTTGTTTGTAATCGCATGATAATAGAAAGTTTCCGGAATAATGAAACGAGAATATGTCATTTGTTATGACTAGTGAATTAATTGTAAAATGGTTAGAAAGCATGCTGAAATTGTATTCAAATATCAAAGTGTTGTTTAAATGTGTGAATGTATGATTGTTGATCAAGGTTTGAAAACCGAGCTAAGTCTCGAAGGGCTATAAGCCGGTGTTAAAAACCGGACTTGGTTCGAAGGGCTTTAAGCCATCGTTAAAGCCGAACTTAGTTCGAAGGGCTCTGCGCCAGTGTTATTGCGAATTTAGTTTGAAGGGCCTTTAAGCCAGCAGCGCAAACGAGCTTAGTCTCGAAGGGCTTCTGAGCCAGTTCTAAGATTCGGGTTTAGTTCACAAGGACGTCTTCGCCGGCCTATTAATTGGGTGGATAAACCGTAAGTATGCACAAGTGAATTTATATAATGCATGTCAAGTTAATTCCAAGTATAAGTACAATTTAACGTGAAGTGATCAAGTAAGTAAATGCTTTTGTTAAAGATATGATTGATTGTTATATTTCGTGTTTCGAAAGTCGGCAATTATGCTTAAACTAGCGTTTAAAATCCTTTGAATGTTTATTATTGGATTAGAAGGTATGAGTACTATCTTAGGCGATTTCATTTATAATGATTTTCTGAAAACAAAACAGGGGACCTCGAAGTTATTTTGACTCTGTTCCATGCCACTTCAAATATCTCATTATTGGCAATTCTTTTGCTTACATGGTTTCTTTTATAAGAAACTAGACTCATTAAGATTTCATGACATAATTTATTCAGCCTCTAACTCAACTCCCACAATTTATGGTGGTTTTTCGAAATCACGTTCTCTTTGTTGTCCCAAGCGATTTATTACACATTCTTTGCATTCATATTATTTAACATGTATATCACCAAATCAATCTCATGTAACCTTTCACCATAACAAGAATACACACATACACATATGATATTTTCACATATACTTCTCATTTCGCATTCATGATTCAATTCCAATCAATCTAACATATAAAAGTATATAATACATACGACCAACTTAATGCATTGAACATATTCAATGGTAGTTTACTACTGAACATTCGAAATCATAATCTTACTCGAATCATCGGCATTAAGTCCGCTAGGTTTAAAACCCAAATCCAATCACCACCACAAAGCATGCGGGACTTTAAGCCGGATGTAATACCAACACAAAGCTGCGGGACTTTAGCTTGGATATAACACCAAAGACGAATGCCTTCGGGGACTTAGCCCGGACACCAAAGACGAATGCCTTGGGACTTAGCCCGGATATAACACCATTATAAAGTCGTCTCATAAACAATTCATATAATATAGCATGTATACTGTTCACTTTGCTCTATTTAATCATTCAATATTTTGCACACTAAGTGTCATTCTCAATATCTCGCACATTAAGTGCCATTCTCAATATTTCGTACACTGAGTACCATATTTGATTGCCCCGCACACTAAGTGCCACATTTTGTCGATATGTCGTCAAACATTAAAATATTCACGTATATACAATTTATACGATATCAAAGCATTAGAAACATAAATTTAACAATGCTTATTGCATATGAACTTACCTGGCTAAATTGTAGAGTTACCAAAGTTCAGGGGTATTTTGGTAATTTTCTCATTTTCCTCGATTTTCCACCCGATCTTGATCTAAATTAACAATTTCATTCAATATATTAATTTAGACAATAAAACACATCATTTCATAAAATTTGGTCATTTTTGTCATTTTTACAAAATTACCCCTAAAGTTTTACTTTTATTCATTTTAGTCCCTGAGCTCAAAACATGCAAATTAACCATTTTAACCATAATTAAGCTTAGCCAAATGTTCATGGTATCAAAACAGTCCATAATTCACTTTATGGCAAAATTATAGTTTTGCCCCTAATATTTCAACTTCTTTACAATTTAGTCCCTATATCATAAAAATGCAAATTCATGAAATTGAGTAAAATTCTACTATAGAATAATATCATTAGTGTCTCTAGCAGCCCACACATTTCATTTATTTGACATTTTAACCACAAAGTTTTCACATTTATCAATTTAGCCCTTAATTGTCAATTTCACAAAAATTCACTTAACAAAAAGTGTTTAACTATCAACAAGGACTCATATTCTTCCATTAAACTTCAAAACCCTATTATACTCATCAATGGAAAATATCAAACTATTCAATGGTTTTGCAAAATAGCCCACTCATTAGATAGATTAAGCAACAACGATCCAGAAAATATAAAAATAATTAAAAGCGGGACTAGAAATGCCTACCATGCATTAGTAGAAAGTTGGAAGCTTCTTCCATGGCTTCTCAAGCTTCATATTCGGCTGGTAAAAAGAGAATGAAAAAGATGACACCTTGGTTTTTTTTTTATTCATTTTATTATTATTTTTAACCAATTTACAATATTAACCTTTATACACTTTATTTATTACACCAAATGCCAAGCCATCATATCCCACTATCTCTTTAATAGGCTAATTACCAAACAAGGACTTTCACTTTTAAGTTCTATATCTATTTAATACCTTTAGCTTATAGAACAGAACTTTTGAACTTTACGCAATTTAGTCCTTTTTGCTTAATTAACTATCGAAACGATAAATTTTTTTAACGAAACTTTAATACCATCTTATTGCCACTACATAAATATTTATAAAAATATTTACGACTCGGTTTATAGAAACAAGGTCCCGATACCTCATTTTCTAAACCCACTTGACCTTAGGGTCATACCACTTGAACTTAATAAATCGCTTATAAAACAAAAATCACAATATCAAAAATATTTTTTTAAAATCACAATTATAAAACAAAAATCACAATATCAAAAATATTTTTTTTTAAATCACAATTAGCTCGTAAATATTAAATATAATATTTACAAACCTACTAAATCGGATTTAGTGGCCTGAAACCCTTTGTTAGATTAACCCTAAAAATGGGTCATTACAACTCTCTCCCCTTAGGGATTTTCGTCCCCGAAAATCTTACCAGAGAATAAATTAGTGATTTTATTTCACCAACCTCAACAATTTCTCACCTAGCCTCAGATTTCTCAACTTTTCAATCTCATGAGCTAAGATTATGATCTGCTATTTGCTATACAACATAACAAGCTGAGTTTCTACTTCTGTAAGAGATACCCTAGATAAAGGATCTTATTTGTATCATCACATTATATATATAAGAAACACATTACGGGTTTTCTCAAGTTTTGATAATAATCTCATTCAATCCGATGAATTGCGAACTCAACTTCTCTTTATAGCTAAATCTAGAATTTCTATTCCCACTATAATACCTTTACAAATACTCAATTTTCTAATTGAAAATTCAAAGCTTTTACACATCAAGCCCACATATATTTTACGCAAATCTGAAACTTTTTTTTTTTTACTACGGTCATGAATTACTTTCATTTCCCCTCAGTCTTTCCAAGCACATTGACCCCGAAATTCTTTTTATAAAAATTCAATTCAATACAACAAAGTTCAGTGATTGCAACCATACCACCCTCAACAATGCTATCTTAACATTCATCTCATAACTATTATTATTATACATAAACTTAACCAACAATAAATGTCTTTCTCGGTTGCTTTCAAGTTCTAGAGCACGAGTGTTACAAAGTAATTCCATACCCAAAGCTCACAAGATAGTTTATTTTAGTAACACGATATAATCCTCGTGTCTCCATTTGAATAATGAAAATCGGCACTCTTTTAGTACTCCTGCATGCGGACGGATAATTACCACTGTGCTAGATGTCACAATTGTTGTAAAATCTCTAGATTTCTCAATACACGAACTCTATCTCGACACAACGAACAAATGTCGGTTCTAATATGAAATTCTAAATCGAGAAATCAATTTACGTTGTACCCTTTTTAACTTGTAATTCATTGACACACCTCTTAGCCTCACAAATTTGCTAATTAAACATCAATTTAGTTTCTAGCTCACCAATAACTACTCATCATTTGATAAGATTAATCACATGATTATCGGTAGTAAAACACATAAAGATTCTCTTTCAGAACCCCAAATACTATAATCATTTGCCCAGTTTGATAATCAATTCTTTGACTCATAATCTTTCAGCAGATTCAAACCATCTTTAATTCTTGTGTCGAATAACTCTTTACACGAGAACCGACGCTTCAATTAACAATTTCTTCAATCTATTTACCACTTTATTGATAAATATCACATCATTCGGACTTTCGATCGTGATCTATAAAAACATTTCTCAATAAAATCGTTTTGATGGATATAATTACGTATCATATCTTCTAGAATATGAATCTGCATTGAGAATATTCATCTATTTATCCGTGAACATTCAAACTTTATTTCCACCACGTGGATAGATTCGAGATACAAGTAACTCGATTAATCCTTCAAGCATTTAATCTAATCAAACTAAACAATTGAATCGATCTCATTGTCAAGTAATAACTTTTCCATTATTAATCAACGAAGCTTTGAACCATCTTTGAAGCCACAACCATCGGATAAATTAAAATCATAGTGCCATAATAAGGCTGACATCTTAATCGTATAGATATATAATGTCCCAATTATCAATAATGCATTTTGAACCTAAGAGAAATTGAAATATAATTACAATCATTCAATAGATAATTTTCACAGATAACCATATAGAATCATAAGAAAGCAGAGAGATCTTTGTAATTCTCAAATATATCACTATCTTGATCTTTTAAGAAAGCACCCATATCGGATGAATGAGATATCTCAATGATGTCTCAGAGGAAATCCAGAAGTAAAGCGTCACTCATATGCACCGGAATCAACAGTAACAAAAACAATATAATCTTCATGTATACTAAGTAGATCAACAACCAGCAGGAGCAGAATACCAGCATCACACAGATTTAATCATCGATCTTTTCTTTCAATAAAATGAAATAGAATACCAGAGAAAGATATAATAATGCTTTGATTGTAACGAAACAAACCCAACAATGCTTTCATATATCAATATATATAGATAACATTCTCATATGATAAGAATTTCATCCGAAAATATACTGACTTCACATACCTCGAGGATAATTGAATACATAGAGTACCTAGAAGAGTTCTCATAAACCATTCGACTATAATCATTGTGCTCAAATATCTTTATAATTCAAATATGATTCTCTGTCTATCTCTCGACATCACTAATTTCTCATTATCCCAACACTAGCAGAGGCCAATTCGGAAGAACTTCCAATAAATATATTCTTTAGATATCATACACGAATATTTGGTTTCATCTAATTCAACTTTTCTTTTAACGATGACTTTGCATATTACAAATGGCCTTCAACACGATCCAATATCTGTTCTTTTACTATCTTCACTTGCGGGCTCATTCTCTTATCTGATCACAGTACTAATCCTTCAATTATGAGACTCTGTCATTCCACACTTGTAAGCTTATTTAAGCCATATAAATGCTGAGATCTCATTACAATGCTTTACCAATGAGAAGTGCGGGTTGTAAAGCCAACAATTTTAACTCTTACGTAAGCATGCACATCACACATACTATTATGAGCGAGCAGTTCATTACTAATTCTGCATTCTCAAACATCTAGCAATCATTTACTTATGATCACTTGGTACTTAACACATAGCTCATACGCTAAATCAAATCATAAATTCCAAATCAAAATATTCACACAACAATTGTATACCCAACATCACAACTCATATACTCATATAATTATAACATTTATCAATAGCAGAATATCATGCATTCTGATTCATACCTTTTATGAGTTTCAACTCATCACCAACACATTTTCAATCAAACATTTGAGTATAACACTCTGTACTATCAGAATTAGCTCGGTTGGAAAGTATATCTATCTTACAAAACAATTTCGTTAGAGCCGGGAGAAGTCACACTATCACGAGTAGTAATATGGCATGTATAGCTAGACTCACAAACGCTAGGTTAGTCCGAGAATCGACTAAACCATGGCTCTGATACCACTAAATGTAACACTTCTAACCCGTATCCGTCGCCGGAATAAGGTTATGAGGTATTACTTGACTGAACAAAACTTCTATAAGGTCAAAGATACTTACCAGACATAAATTATCAACAATGTAAACATGTCTCATTGATTTTCCATAGGAGCTCTTAAATTTCCAAAATGACTCACTATCAAAACATAACCGAATATCTAATAACAATTTAAATACTATCAAGTTATAACTAAAACATTTCACCACATTAGTTCAATTATAAGGCTTCTCTAAACAAAATGAGCAAGCCATCTTCGCATGGCTATAATGTATACAAGTCGAAATATCATTCTACCTATAGTCTATCCTATACATGCCTTAAACCATGATGATATACAATCTTCTCAACTCACATAATGACTCGATAGTGTGATGATATCTCCGGCCCTTCCAACTCGAGCTAAAGTATAAACCTATAAGAAATGGAAAAGAGAACACGGATTAAGCTTCAATGCTTAGTAAGTTTTAAGCAATGCAAACAATTAATTTACTTATAGATCGATTATTCAAATTTTCAAGAAATCATTCCTAGATAATTTCCATTTTGGCCAAGTATCCATGAACATAATGCATATGTAGCAGATTCACCTCACTTGAATCTGAACTGAATTAAAACCAAATATTGAAATAAAAAAAATAAGATCATAAGAACTCAAAAAGCATCTCATTAACAAGTTTTAACCATGTTTGCAACAAAATCACAAATTCACTACAAGCTGTCTTCCTGAGCAATAGTCACTAAATTATTTATAACTGGAGCTAAGAAACTCCAAATCAAGTGCCGTTAATTTTCCCTGAAAATAGACTCATATATCTTCCATCCATCAAATTTTTAGAATTTTTGGTTTGACCAATCAATACCAGATTTTTCTTGAACTTTTCCCCTGTTTCACTATTTTACTATTCTGACAATCTTCACTACAAATCAAATTTCTCATTATACAGAATTCAAAATATGTTTTTGTTTATTTCATTTGAAACTAGACTCAATAATGAGTCTAAGAATATAAATTTTATCTTATAACCATTTTTGTACCATTTATAATGATTTTCTGAAAACAAAACAGGGGACCTCGAAGTTATTTTGACTCTGTTCCATGCCACTTCAAATATCTCATTATTGGCAATTCTTTTGCTTACATGGTTTCTTTTATAAGAAACTAGACTCATTAAGATTTCATGACATAATTTATTCAGCCTCTAACTCAACTCCCACAATTTATGGTGGTTTTCTGAAATCACGTTACTGCTGTTGTCCCAAGCAGATTTATTACACATTCTTTGCATTCATATTATTTAACATGTATATCACCAAATCAATCTCATGTAACCTTTCACCATAACCGAATACACACATACACATATGATATTTTCACATATACTTCTCATTTCGCATTCATGATTCAATTCCAATCAATCTAACATATAAAAGTATATAATACATACCTGACCAACTTAATGCATTGAACATATTCAATGGTAGTTTACTACTGAACATTGAAATCATAATCTTACTCGAATCATCGGCATTAAGTCCGCTAGGTTTAAAACCCAAATCCAATCACCACCACAAAGCATGCGGGACTTTAAGCCGGATGTAATACCAACACAAAGCTGCGGGACTTTAGCTTGGATATAACACCGGCCACGAATGCCTTCGGGACTTAGCCGGACACCAAAGACGAATGCCTTCGGGACTTAGCCGGATATAACACCATTATAAAGTCGTCTCATAAACAATTCATATAATATAGCATGTATATACTGTTCACTTTGCTCTATTTAATCATTCAATATTTTGCACACTAAGTGTCATTCTCAATATCTCGCACATTAAGTGCCATTCTCAATATTTCGTATTAATCGAGTACCATATTTGATTGCCCGCACACTAAGTGCCACATTTTGTCGATATGTCGTCAAACATTAAAATATTCACGTATATACAATTTATACGATATCAAAGCATTAGAAACATAAATTTAACAATGCTTATTGCATATGAACTTACGGCTAAATTGTAGAGTTACCAAAGTTCGTGGGTATTTTGGTAATTTTCTCATTTTCTCGATTTTCCACCCGATCTTGATCTAAATTAACAATTTCATTCAATATATTAATTTAGACAATAAAACACATCATTTCATAAAATTTGGTCATTTTTGTCATTTTTACAAAATTACCCTAAAGTTTTACTTTTATTCATTTTAGTCCCCGAGCTCAAAACATGCAAATTAACCATTTTAACCATAATTAAGCTTAGCCAAATGTTCATGGTATCAAAACAGTCCATAATTCACTTTATGGCAAAATTATAGTTTTGCCCCTAATATTTCAACTTCTTTACAATTTAGTCCCTATATCATAAAAATGCAAATTCATGAAATTGAGTAAAATTCTACTATAAAATAATATCATTAGTGTCTCTAGCAGCCCACACATTTCATTTATTTGACATTTTAACCACAAAGTTTTCACATTTATCAATTTAGCCCTTAATTGTCAATTTCACAAAAATTCACTTAACAAAAAGTGTTTAACTATCAACAAGGACTCATATTCTTCCATTAAACTTCAAAACCCTAATATACTCATCAATGGAAAATATCAAACTATTCAATGGTTTTGCAAAATAGCCCACTCATTAGATAGATTAAGCAATAACGATCCCGAAAATATAAAAATAATTAAAAACGGGACTAGAAATGCCTACCATGCATTAGCCGAAAGTTGGAAGCTTCTTCCATGGCTTCTCAAGCTTCATATTCGGCTGGTAAAAAGAGAATGAAAAAGATGACACCTTGGTTCTTTTTTTTTATTCATTTTATTATTATTTTTAACCAATTTACAATATTAACCTTTATACACTTTATTTATTACACCAAATGCCAAGCCATCATATCCCACTATCTCTTTAATAGGCTAATTACCAAACAAGGACTTTCACTTTTAAGTTCTATATCTATTTAATACCTTTAGCTTATAGAACAGAACTTTTGAACTTTACATAATTTAGTCCTTTTGCTTAATTAACTATCGAAACGATAAAATTTTTTAACGAAACTTTAATACCATCTTATTGCCACTACATAAATATTTATAAAAATATTTACGACTCGGTTTATAGAAACAAGGTCCCGATACCTCATTTTCTAAACCCACTTGACCTTAGGGTCATACCACTTGAACTTAATAAATCGCTTATAAAACAAAAATCACAATATCAAAAATATTTTTTTAAAATCACAATTATAAAACAAAAATCACAATATCAAAAATATTTTTTTTTAAATCACAATTAGCTCGTAAATATTAAATATAATATTTACAAACCTACTCGTCGGATTTAGTGGCCCCAAAACCACTGTTCCGATTAACCCTAAAAATGGGCTGTTACATGTTACATATGAATTTACCTCAGATATTAAAATGGCGAATCGAGTTGATTAGTTGATAACTTTCGTTTTTCCCCGATCCTGATCCGAATTCTATTTTTCTTGATCTAAATATATTCAAAATTAACTCATGTAAATCAACTATTTATTCAATTCAATCCAAAATATACAATAGGGCTATTTTACACATTTTCCCCTAAACTTTCATATTTTTCACAATTTAGTCCTTATTACATAAATCACAAATTAATGAAATTCCAATTATACCCATGCTAGCCGAATTACCATAATGCCCCTAGCAGCCCATAATTTTTATTTATTTCATATTTTACTCACTAACTTTGCACATTTCTCAATTTAATCCCTATTTTGCATTTTCACTAAAAATCATTTTGCAAAACTTGTTTATCTAACATCATGTCACACCCCTAACTCATAACCGTTGGCAGAATAGGTTAAGAGGCATTACCGGATAATTCACATCATTCACATACATTTATGCATTCATTATCATAAAACATTCAAAACAAGCATACAAAGCTTTAATCATACATTCGGGACTAATTCGGTAACTTATAAAAAATTCAAATACTTAGAAAATTTTTAACATTTCAAGTACCACATGCCCGTGTGAATGGACCGTGTGCCTCACATGGTTACCAGACACGCTCGTGTCATAGGCCGTGTGAAAACAGAGCATACATACTGATTTGTACCATACGACTGGAGACATGCCTGCGTGCCTTGGCTGTGGTCGAAACTGACATGGGTCACACGACTGACCACACGCCCGTGTGTCAAGACCATGCTCGAGACTGACTTTAAATTGTAGGACTACCCCAGGGAACACACGGTCGTGCAACATGATCATGTGTCACACACGGCTGAGACACACGCCCGTGTCTCTGCCCGTGTGGACAAAAATAGGCCATTTAAAAAAAACAATTTGCCACCCTTATCTCTTGTTCACCTAGCCATCAAAATAGAAGCATTTTAACTCATTTATAGGCAGCCAAAACATACCAATTCAATCACATATCATGCTATCAATATCATTAATCATATCCATACACAATTTCAACTCAAACATACTAATTCCATGTACGTAATTTATACCATAAACATATGATTCATATCACATTTATAACCATTTCAACCACACATCTAACTTACCAAAAAGACCATTTCACTAGGCCATAAATATAAACACCAAAAAATACCATTTTTGCATCACATATCATATACCAAAAATTAAACCATAAGTTCAACCATAATAAAGCCATAACTCATGGCATGATATACCCATCTCAAAACATACCACATTGGTCTTAGCCTATACATGCCATACTTTGTTATATACATTTTCAAATGGTACCAAAATAAAGTTTGATAATGTGGTGATGATCCTTGACGATCCCTGAGCTTCCAGTAGCTTCGATATCTATAAAACAATGCAAACACACACAAAGTAGGCTTTCAAAAGCTTAGTAAGCCATATACAAATAAACTTATCAAATAAACAAATATAGACCAATTCATACATATGAATCATAGCAAAACACAATTGCAAGATCATATTTCTCATATAGCTCAATTGTTCATAATCACTTGCTTATAAACATATAACACTTTCATATAGTTCACATCTCAAATGATCATATTCATTCTTTCTTCTCATTGCTAAGTTTTATATACCTTTCGTACATACCTGAATCAGATACACATTCACTTGATCATTTATTTCTCAATAATGCCAGTTGAACCGTTCAGAAACAATAAGGATACTTAGATAGCTCAGAAAGCTCGTACAATGCCAACGTCCAAAGCGTGGTCTTAAATGATATCATACCTCAGAATCCTATGTCTTAAATGATCTTAAACGTCCCAACGGTTTGTACGAGGCTTTCGGATGTCGTAAATTTGTACATATTTTCTCGGATTGAATTATTCAGGTATAATAGCAATTCAATACATTTCCACAACAATCGATCATATATTATTCAATTGGAATACGTTTGTTAGCATATGAACTTACCTCAGAAATGAGGACGGCTAAACAAGTCGATTATTCTACAACATTCGACTTTCCCCGATCTAATTCTGATTTCTTTCATTTTTGATCTATATAAATTCAGAGTTCACTAGTTCACTAATTTAATCACACATTCATTCAATTCAATCCTAAGCACATTTTAGGTCATTTTACAGATTAGCCCTTACATTTTCACATTTTAACACTTTAGTCCCTATTTCATAAAATCACAAAATATGCATAATTTCATATTACAAATGCTAGGCTGAATGTTTATGGAATTCATATAAGCCCACATATTTCATTTATTTTACATTTTAGTCCCTCCAAATATCGTTATCACAAATTAACCCAATGTACTCAAATTCATCAAAAATCCAAAGATAAAATATATTAACCCAACACATATCTTTCATTTTCCATCAACTAACATCACAAAGCTCACAATTTCATCAATGGCATAACTCAAATTCAGAAATTGAGACATGGGCTAAATAGAACACTAAGCAACAATCACAAAAACATAAAAATCATCAAAAATGAATCAAAAACCATACCTAAATTAGCCAATATGAGTGTTGAATGCTTCTAAGCACATAAACCCTATTTCTTTCTTGTATTTTCGGCAAAATGATGAAAGATGAAGCAAAAATCATGTTTTGTTTATTTAATAAACATTAATTCATCATTTACCAAAATAACCTTATTATATACATTTAAGATCCACTAACCCTTGGCATATATGTCCGTTCATAATTTCAATGGTCTAATATCAACATAAGGATCTCATAATTAATAAGCCACGTCAATTCGACACTTATTCATGTAACACACAACTTTTGCACTTTTAGCTATTTAGTCCTTTTATCAAATTAAGCACACAAATGATTAAATTTTCATAAGAAACTTTTACACATGCTTAACCACATACTGTAAACACAGAAAATAATATTAAAATATTTTTTAACTCGAATTTGTGGTCCCGAAACCACTATTCTGACTAGGGTCTAAACCAGGCTATTGCAACTCTCCCCCTTTAGGGATTTTTGTCCCCAAAAATCTTACCATTGAATAGAGTCGGATATTCGACCCCGTGTTTATGCCATAAAACTTTCACTAAAGAAATTTTCTTATTTCGTAATTCTTTAGCCTCACAAGCCAAAATATGGATTGGCTCTTATTCATATGACATATCAGACCGAATTTCTATTTCTGACGGAGAAATCACATGTAATGGATCAGATCTGTATCGTCGAAGCATCGATACATGAAACACATTATTGATCTTTTCTAGCTCAGATGGAAATAACAATCTATATGCAACTGGCCCGATGCACTCAATAATCTCAAACGGTCCAATGAACCTCAGACTCAATTTGACGTTTCTGCCAAATGAGAGTATTTTCCTCCACTGAGATACTTTCAAAAACATTTTATCCCCGATTTCAAACTCAATAACCTTTTGTTTCAAGTCTGCGTATGATTTCTGACGGTCTGATACTGCTTTCAAACTATTTCGAATCATTTTTACTTTCTGTTCAGTCTCTTTGATCACATCAACCCATGAATTTTATTCTCACTAAGCTCAGACCAGTATAACAGTGTTCGGCATTTACGACCGTATAAAGCTTCGTACGGTGCCATTTTAATGCTCGATTGAAAACTATTATTATATGCGAATTCAATCAATGGTAAATATTGTTCCCACGAACCTTCAAACTCAATAATGCAATATCTCAACATATCCTAGAGTATCTAAATAATCTGCTCGGATTGACTATCCTTTTGCGGGTGAAAAGCAGTACAAAAATACAATTTCGTACCTAAAGCATCTTGCAGTTTCTTCCAAAACCTCGAAGTAAATCTCGGATCTCTATCTGACACAATAGAGAGTGGTACCCCATGTAATCTCACAATTTCAGAAATGTATAACTCAACTAACTTATCAAGCAAGTAGTCTGTTCGAACCGAAACGAAATAAGCTAATTTCATCAATATATCATTCGAACCGGAAAGAAATGTGCTGATTTCGTCAATATATCAACTACAACCCAAATTGCATCCTTCTTTCTTAGAGATAGGGGTAAGCCTGAAACAAAATCCTTTGTCACTTCATTGTCTTTTCATGCCTTTCTCGGATGGTAATCAATAACTAGTTCATTTGCTTTTCTCGGATGGTAATTAATAACTAGTTCATAGTCTTTTAATAGTTCTAGCCATCTTCTCTATCGTAGATTCAAATCTTTCTGAGTTATCAGATATTTCAAACTTTTATGATTTGAAAATACATGACACTTTTCATTGAACAGATAATGGCGCCAAATTTTCAAAGCAAAAACAATAGTAGCTAACTCAAGGTCATGTGTCGGATAATTCTTTTCATGCGACTTCAATTCTCTCGAGGCATAAGCTATAACCTTGACTTCCTGCATCAAAACACAACCTAGCCCATACAACGAAGCATCACTGTAAATCACGGATTCTTTACCCGATTCTGGTTGCATTAATACTAGAGCTTCAGTCAATAAGGCTTTCAAATGATCTAAGCTTTTCTGACACTTTTCGGACCATTCAAACTTAACGTCTTTTTGAAGCAATTTTCTCAACAAAGTTGCAATCATCAAAAAGCCTTTTACAAACTTTCGATAACAACCAGCAAGTCCCAGAAAACTGTGGACTTCAGACACATTTCTCGAAGGCTTCCAATCCAAGATAGTTGAAATTTTGCTCGGATCGACTCGTATACCAGATGCTGACACAATATGCCCCAGAATACTGACTTCCCACAACCAGAATTCACATTTACTAAACTTTGCAAATAATTGTTTATCATGCAGAGTCTGTAACACTATTCTCAGATGTTTAGCATGCTCGGATTCACCAGAGAATTTATCAAAATATCATCAATGAATACGATAACAAATCGATCTAAATATGGTCTGAAAATTCTGTTCAATAAAAATAGTAGGTACATTTGTTAATCCAAATGGCATAACTAAGAACTCATAGTGTCCGTACCTCACTCGAAAAGCTATTTTTGGAATGTCTGAATCTTTTACTCTCAACTGATAATAGCCCGATCTCAGATCTATCTTTGAAAACACAGTAGCACCTTTCAACTAATCAAACAAATCATCAATTCTGGGCAAAGGATATTTGTTCTTGATACTCACTTTGTTCAACTGACGATAATCAATACACATTCTCATCGTGCCGTCTTTCTTTTTTCACAAACAGAACTAGAGCACCCAAGGGAGAAAAGCTTGGTCGCGCGAATCCTCTATCGATCAACTCTTGCAACTGAGATTTCAATTCTTTCAATTTTTCGGAGCCATTCTATACAGAGCTATTGATATCAGAGTAGTACCTGACGCTAACTCAATGCCAAACTTAACTTCTCGTATCGGAGGTAATCCCAGTAATTCTTCAGGAAACATATTAGGGAACTCACAGACAACCGGTACAAATTCTATTTTCTTTTCTGTCACTTTCAAATCAATTACATAGGCAAAGTAGGCTTCACAACTATTTTTCACATATTTTAGAGCTTTCGATGTAGATATCACAACTGGTGGCCCATTCAAATCATTAGACTCAATTTGGATTATCTCGTCATTCTTGCATCTCCAATCAATAGTTTTTCGCTTGCAGTTCACAATAGCATCATGCAAAGTTAGCCAACCCATACCCAAAATTATATCAAATTTGTCAAAAGGTAATAGCATTAGATCAGCTGAAAAACAAATAACTCGAATCATCAACAGATAATTCTTGCACATTTTATCAACCAAAACACTCTGGCCTAAGGGGTTCGATCTCTAATTATAAATTCAATAAACTCTATAGGTAAAGTCTTACTGGATACTAAATTCATGCATGCATACGAATGTGTCGATCTTGGATCTATCAATGCAATCACAGAAGTATCGTAAAGAATAAATGTACCCGTAATCACATCTGGAAACGAAACTTTCTCACGAGCTCGGATGGCATAGGCTCTGGTAGGTGTTCTAGCCTCAGATCTCCCAGTAGTGTCTTTATTCAATCTCTGACTACTACTCACGTTACTTGTGTTTCTAGGTGGCCTACCTCTAGCAGCAGTGTTTCTAGGCCTCATATTTTGCACTGTATCTTGCTCAGCCAACTTAGGACATTCACATATAAATTGATCTAATGATCCACATTTAAAACAAGCCTGATCATTCAATCTACAACTATCGAGATGTCTTTTACCTAAATATTTACACTCAGGTGATGTTGGTTTGACATTTCCAATACTAGCTACTGAAGTAGCTTTTGAATTCACAGGTGGCCTCTCTCAATCTCGTCTCGAATAACCCGTAGTAGCCTTTGAATGGCTAGAATCATCTCGAAATCTCTTTGATGCTGATTGAAATAACTTATTCGATGATCTTTTTCGTACCTCTCTAGCTTTCGAGTTGGCTTTTCTTTTCTCTTTGCCAAGTTCCTCAGCTTTACACGCTCGTTCGACAGGCACAACAAAACTCTTTTATTTTTAAAATCCTAAATAACAAATGAATATCTTCATTCAAACCATCTTCAAATCTCTTGCACATAATTGCTTCAGTTGAAACACATTCTCGAGCATATTAACTTAATCTCACAAATTCTATCTCATATTTTGTAATAGACATACGACCCTGTTTTAGTTCAAGAAAATCTTTGCGTTTCTGATCTATGGATCTCTAACTGATGTATTTCTTTCGAAATTTGGTTTGGAAGAAATCCCAGGTCATTCATTCTCTCGGAACCACTAATATCAAAGTTTTCCACCACTGATACGCCGTATCTCTCAGAAGTGAAATAGCAGATTTAAGACATTCATCAAGAGTACCTGACATTTCATCAAACACTCATATCATATTCTCAAGCCAAAATTCAGCTTTCTCAGCATCTTCAGTAGTAGCACGAAATTCTTTAGCCCCATATTTTCTAATTTTATCAACTGGTGGCTTATTCAGACGAATTGAATCTACCACTTGGGGAGCTACGGGAACTTGTGGGGGCAGAGGTTAGGGAGTAGCCGGGTTTGTTCTAACATACTGAGTGAACCATTCATTCATCATTTGGAAGAAGGCTTGCTTAGTGGAAACACAAAAATTTACACACTTTTTCCTACTTTTTTTAAATTAAATTCATGCGAATTCGATTAAATTCTTGTCGAAAAATAATTAATTTTTATAAAATAATTAAAGTGCACTTAAAATATGAACATGTTGAAATTTAGTTAATTTTATAATTATTTTTGATGAATTTTGGTTATTTTTGACAGATATGCAGAAAGGGCGAAAAATGGCTCGGCAGACACTACTAGAAGCACAAAACCGAGAAGCAATTTGAAGTATCAAGGCAAATTAATTTCCAGCCAAAGACGGTCCAATTATGTGTATTAATTCATAATATAATTAATTTTAATTTATACCCAATTTAATTTGGGCTAAATAAATTATTATTAATTAATTATAGAAAAAGTGGTCCAGTTGAACCGAACCAATTGAACTGAACCGGTCAAGAATTGGGCAGCCCAAAATCGTCCATATGCTGACCCAAATTAGCTTATTAGCTGATTAATTAATCTTACAAAGAAGCTCTTGAATACTTGTCAAAGTTGCATTCAAGCCCCTCCACAATTAGTGGCTTTATGGATTTGGCCAAAGCCATATTTAGCAAAGTTGAAGCCATCAGCTTTGCCACATAGATGGACGGCCAAGGGGTGGCTCTTTCGCTACTATTTTTAGTAAATTTTAGCTGCCACATTCACCTATAAAAGCCCCCTTGGCTGATCATTCAAATCATCCCTCATTCATTCACATCTCTTTTCTCCTCTCTCACTTTCTCCTCTCATTTCCCCATTCCAAGTCCCTTGCTCTTGTGCCGATTTCTCCCCCTGAGAAAGGGTTATTCTTCAGCCATTTTTGAGCAGCAATTGAGTGTTCATAGAAGCCTTGATCGGTGAAGACAACAAAGAAGGAAGAACAGAGCAACCTAGTCAAGCCACGAAAAGACACCGGATTCGATTCTTGTTCCCTATCTGTTTAATTTTTTTTTTTTTGATATGATGAACATATCTATGAATATTTATGTTGTTTGAATGGTTAATTTAATTAGCTTAGCTTGAATTTAATTTGTGTTGGTTTGATTGCATTTCATCTACTTGAATTATTAAAATTGTGTTTATGTTGTTATAGGCCTTAGTAAAATGCTTGATTAAGTAAAATCATGCCTAAGTTATTCTTGCATTAAAATTGTTATGTAACTAATGAATTAATTATTTAAATGGATTGAAATTGTAATTAATTGACACAATACTTAATCAGTGCATTTTTATTCTTCTAAGGTGGCTGAAGGTTAAATTAGCAATGTATCTGGCGATACACTTGCCTTGCATAACTTGCAAGATTATTCTGATTAAATTGTTTCAAGGTAAGGATACCTTATTACCTCACATAGTCTTTTATATGCTCATTAGATTTAATTAATCGTTTGAATTGACACAGGGATATGCAAGAGACTAGTTCAATTTAATGAGTATGTATATGCCATAACATGTTTGCTTATTAAAATTTGTTTAATCGTTTGAATTAACATAGGGATATGTTCAGAGATGAATGGATTTGTATAAGTGAGTATGTTCATAAGTTAGCAAATTACTAAGTTGCCATAAATTTATTCGTAACAGCATAAGCATGAGTTTAATAATTGCAAGATAAAAAAAATGTAATTAAATCAACACAATTAGGTCATCTCGATTAAATCATATTTTGAAATCGTGCATTAGAACTTTTATTTTTATTTAGTTTTAAATTTTATATTTCTTAATCACCCTTTTCAAAAAAAAATATTTTTCCTCACCAAAGTGTTTCAAATAGCATTTATAAATAATTCTTTTCACAGTTCCTGTGGGTACGATAACTCGACATTTACTTGTCACTTTATTACTTGTTGCGATTGTGTACACTTGTACATTCCCGCTGTTCCACTTAGCCTCTCCCCCATGGCTATTAGTAACGGGTCTAGAATCAAACGGTGCTGTCCCTTGGGCGGGAGGAGACGCATTACTTTTGACATCGTCAGCTACGGCTCGTTTGGGATCCATTAGTATACGAAAACACATTTTGTTTGTTAGGATTCATGTAACACTCCTAACCCGTATCCGTAGCCGGAATAGGGTCATTAGACATTGCAGAATGATAACACAATTCCAAACAATTATATATATATATATATATGAAAAAATTCTGAAGATCAGTCAAATTTATTTCATAAACTAACACAACTCTTAAATTTAGAAAACATTTCACATCTCATATTTATGCAGTTATATCACTTATAAGCAATAAAATATAATATATCATCGAAAATATTTAGCATATGCCGATTTTAACAAGGGTAAAATATAAACTCTAATGAACTTCCAATTAATATAATGCATGAGTATATATATTGGCTATTAAATTAACACTTAAAATTCAAATATCTATATATTATACAAATTACTATCTTTATAAATATATACAAGTAACTAATAAAATTATTACATAATATCTATTCGAAGAACAACCGCATGAGTCACATATTTTTTATTTTTTTGTCCAATATTTATACAAGCTATAATCATATAATGGCTCATTCATAAAACTAATTTCTATGACTTTAATGAATGTTATGTCATGGTGACCGAATATAATTACAACAAAGTACCTATTTATAATATCTATCAATCAATATAAGTTATACTCGATTTACCATTCATCTCAACTCAATCATTTATCTTCCAAGCATTTAATTTAAATAATATATATATCAAACCAACCCAATTATCATACCTATTTTCTCCATCACTAAAGGAAATTAATTTATGCATTTCCGCTATTGTAAAACCAGGTCACGTAGACCAACATTCATTCTATTACAAATATATATACTATATCCAAATCAACTAGTATGTTAATGAACATGAACATGTCTTGTACCTTGACTGATATGTCACAAACTTGGATGTATGCATAAGCAATATACGAAGCACCAACAAGTTCCTAAACACACATCACATGATGGTACTAGTCAAATACTTTATTCGCAAGTATTATACTCATACATAACCTTAGTCAAAATATGCACAAATATTTTTAGTAGTCATTATCCACTTCAAGCATATATGTTATTTACCACAACTACCATGCAAATATACAACGTAGCATTATAACTAAGGTGTACATAAATCTTAAGCAAAATATATAAATGCAAACATTAAATTAAGCCATTTTCGTATGGCTTTTATACAACCATATTTCTAAAATAACCAACTCCAAAACAAGCCTATACATGCCATAATTCGAGTTTAGCTTATTAGGTACCAAAGTAGTAGATAGTGTGATGAACTTGGCTAACAGTCCCCGAGCTCGTAGCTTGAATCCAAAATCTATAAAATGGAAACACAGGTAAAATATAAAGTAAGCTATTGAAGCTTAGTAAGTTATAAGCAAATAAATAACTCATTAATACTGTTCATTTTTACTAACTAACATTTGTCATTATCATTACCATACTTAACCTTGAATTACAATTTCATATTTAAAACACTTTTATGAACAATTTTCTATTTAAGCCGAATACTCACAAGGCTATTTAACACACGACTAACTTTCACACACGACTAACTTACCATTTTGCGCTTCTAGATCTAATGATTTCTAAACATCTTGTGAGCACTCGCACACTCACAAGCCCTTGCCAGAATTTCGGCATTTCAGCTTTTGCCGAATTGTACTAAGAAAGGGTGTTCGATACACACCTGTTTCGCGGTGACTGCTACTGAGATCCCTTACGATGCCCTACAATGGATTACCAAAATTCTTAGATTGCAAACCACAACACTAATCTCAATATTCACTTATCCATATTCGAACCATGCCCCTAAAAGCCTTCAAAAGCTTACCTTTTTTCCAAAAACTGATGGCTAGATCCAAATCGGATTGCTTCAACGATCCAAGCCTTTGATCCAACACTCAAGATGACACTAATAACCAAAAGAAATCATCGGTTAAAGACACTTAAAGCCATATGCCCAAATCGATAGCCTCCCTAGATTTTAGGGACTTCGGCTTTTTCTAGCTTGTAAAATAAGACAAGATCTAAAGTGATGAGCACTTACCACTTATTCCTTTTTGATTTCTATGCAGATCTGATCCAGATTTATCCTCTAAACAATGGTAGAACCCGAATCCAAGAGATTTGAAGTTTCGACTATAAGCCCCTAAATCTTATGGTATTTTTGGCTTTTTAGGTGATGAAGAAGATGATGATTTGAGGCTATAACCTTGAAGTAATGTTGCCAACAGATATTAAGGGTTTAGAGAAGATGAATGTTGATCAAAAGGAACAAAAATATTGAAGGATTTGGCTTTGGAGAAATCGGCACAAGTAGTGAGTTTTCAGGATTTCAGTTTTTTTAACGGCGATCGGCGATAATGGTTTAATGGAGGATAAGATCGGCAGAAGAGGTGAATAAGATGGTCAAAATATTTCAGCTAGAAGGAAAAGCATAAAGGAAAAGAAATCATGAAGGAAAAGAGAGGAAGAAAATTCGACACTAGTGAGAAAAAGACCTGTGTTTTTTACTTTTGTGAAAATTCAGAAAAGATGAAAGAAAGCTTCCAGATGGCTAACCCTAATTCTCCAAGACAGAAAAAGAAAAGAACCTAACCCTAATGTCAACTAAAGCAATTGGCCCAACCTCCCTAAGGCCCTTGCAGAAATTCTCCTAAGTGATCACATGCCCAGTACATGCCTAAAAATTAAAAAGTAACAATATGCCTACCTCACAACTTGAACCTTGGACCTCCAATTCCTTCCCAGGTGCCATTTTTTAGGAACCTAGTGGCGCCACCTTGCCACTTTTCCAAGATCTTATTTGTGTCATAACTTACGCAGTTCTTCTTAAAAACCCACTTAACCAAATCTCTTGTTCACCTAAAAATCCAACCTTGATATTTTGCCGTGTTTAACTTAAGCTTGGGCCTTCTAAAGGCCCACTACATAATACCAATATTCAAAACGCGAATATTTCAAAATTTACCAAAAATCACGAAAACCCAAAAAGTCTTGAAAATCAGGGCGTTACAACTCTACCCCCTTTAAAGAAATTTTGGCCTCGAAATTTACCTTATCCAAACAACTGAAGGTATTGTTGACGCATAGTCTCTTCTGACTCCCAAGTAGCCTCTTCCCTTCCATGATTGTGCCACAGTACCTTTACCAACGGAACTGATTTCCTTCTTAAAACTTTAACCTCTCGATCTAAAATTTGCACGGATTCCTCCTCAAAGGTCAAATCAGTCCTTACTTCAATCTCCTCCACTGGCACAACATGTGAAGGATTCGATCAATATCGTCTCAACATGGACACATGAAAGATGTCATGGATTCTGTCTAGCTCCGGTGGTAACTCTAACTGATATGCTACTGGCCCTACCCGCTTAAGAATCCGATAAGGCCCTATAAACCGCAGACTCAGTTTGCCTTTCTTGCCGAACCTCAAGATCTTCTTCCAAGATGAAACCTTCAAGAAAACCATATCCCCAATAGTGAACTCAATCTCTTTGCGCTTTAGATCCGTATACGACTTCTGTCTATCAGATGCCTCTTTTAATCGATCCCTTATCATCTTGACCTTACTTTTTGTATCTGTCACTAATTCTGGTCCAAGCACTTGTCGTTCACCCAACTCTGTCCAACACGTAGGCGTACGACACCTTCGCCCATAAAGTGCCTCATATGGGGCCATCTGAATACTGGTTTGATAGCTGCTGTTGTATGCAAACTCCACCAATGGCAAGTAGTCCTCCCAACTACCACGAAAATTGATGATACAACCTCTCAACATATCCTCCAAAACTTGAATAACCCTTTCCGACTGTCCATCTGTCTGTGGGTGAAAAGTGGTACTAAAATCCAATCGTGTACCCAACGCTTCCTGTAATTACTGTCAGAACCGAGATGTAAACCTAGGGTCTCGATCAGAAATTATCGACACTGGCACCCCATGCAGTCGCACTATCTCCGCCACATATAACTTGCCAACTTTTGCAGTGAGTAATCAGTATGAACAGGTATGAAATGGGCAGATTTCGTTAACCTATCCACAACTACTCACACTAAATCTTTCTTGGTGGGTGTCAAAGGTAGCCCACTCACAAAGTCCATAGTTATTCTCTCCCACTTCTATAGCGGAATTTTCACCTGTTGCAGTAATCCAGAAGGCAATTGGCGCTCGGCCTTAACTTGCTGGCACGTCAGACATTTCCCAACAAATTTAGTCACCTCTCGTTTTAATCCAGGCCACCAGTACACCTCTCGCAGGTCTGAATATAACTTATTCCCTCCAAGATTCATGGCACAGGGTCCACCATGAGCCTCTTTTAGAATCAGCCACCTCAATTTAGGGTCTTTCGGTATACAAACTCTTCCACGAAAGCACAGAACCCCGTCGGTATTTAGTGTAAAATCCTCATTCTCACTATCCTTAACTTGCCGAAACTGAAGAATTAATGAATCATCCTTCAACTATTTTTCATTAATCTGTTCAGTCCAAGTGGGCCTCACTTGCAATTCTGCCAACAGACTTCCATCGTTGAACAAACTCAAACGTTCAAACAAGGCTCTCAAATCAGTATCAACCCTTCGACTCAACACCACATTAGCCTTACCTGGGTGGTACTCAATCGAACAGTCATAATCCTTAAGCAACTCTACCCATCTTCGTTGCCTAAGGTTTAACTCCTTCTGAGTCAACAAATACTTTCAGCTCTTATGGTCGGTATATATGATACACTTTTCTCCATATAGATAATGTCTCCAGATTTTTAATGCAAAAAATCACTGCTGCTAGCTCTAAATCGTGCGTAGGGTAGTTCACTTCATGAGGCTTAAGCTGTCGCGATGCATACGCGACCACCTTACTGTAACATCCCTTACCCGAGACTGTTTCCAAAATCGAGCACGAGGCATTACTAAACTTAATCTATCACTTAAATAGTTTTAAAATTGTTTATTTAAACTTTCCGGAATGTGCTATCATTCTGCATTGTAGTCGCCTAAAAATTTATATCTTGAGTTCCGAAACTCAAAATTTAGATCCGTAAATTTTTCCTGAAACTAGACTCATATATCTATCCACTAAATTTTTTCTAGAATTTTTGACTTAGCCAATTAGTAAATTTTATTAGTTAAAGTTACCCCTGTTTCAGAATTCGACTGCACAGACTTCTACTTACTACGAACCACTTTTCTCCATATACAAAATTAATATAACTATACCGTTTGTTTCTATTAAAACTAGATTCAATAAGGATTCTAACCATATAAATTACACCACCTAATTATTTTTGTACAATTTATGGTGAATTTAAAAAGTTGAAACAGGGGATCTAGAATTTTCTCTGACCCTGTTTCACTAAAACTCAGATATCTCATAAAATATAATACCTTTACCTGTTTTGCTTACTCCATAAGAAAATAGACATAATAAGCTTTAATTTAATAATTATACATCTTAAAAATATGTTTATACAATTTTTAGTGATTTTTCAAAGTCACACATTTCTGTTATTTGAATCTGTTTTTAGGTTACTTTCACATTTTTCATAATTTTCATGTGATAAACACCATTCAATCATACATATTAATAAACATGCATATCATCGGTCATTTTTATTAGCTAATCTCTAGCAAGTATTTACACATCATTCATTGTTCACATTATACTAAAAGTAGCTAAGTTTCTATACATGCCATACACAAAACAAAACGTCTAATTATACCGAGTTATTTCTTTGATAGTGTGATCGGCCTCCGACGTTTCCTTCGATCCCGAGAGTGGCTAGATAAGTACTATAAGAAGAAGAAAATAAAGGGATTAAGCACTAGGCTTAGTAAGCTTACAAGCAATTAAATCACAACATTCAACATAATGGATAATTATGCATAATATCATCTAACATCATAAATTTCTTTACTTCTCAATTTCTATCTTCTTCTTTATTCCTTTACCTTCTTTCTTATCTGACCTTTCCTTTTCATAAATATAATTTACTTTTCCTTTGCTGTTAATTCACTGTAATCTAACTCGTATCATGACCCGTTGAACCACTCGGAATACTAAGGATATTAGGGTCGTCGCGTCTATCAATATCTCGCCAATGCCATGTCTTCGACATGGACTTACATGAATTATTCTGTCTCCAATGCCATATATATATAATATGGGCTTACATGGCTCATTCCTGTCTCCAAAGCCATATATCTGATATGGACTTACATGGCTCATTTCTATCCTGTCTGTCCCTGTCAACCCTAATATCCTAACATTCCTAAGGTTCAAACGGGACTTCCTAATGCCTTTTTCTGTCACTTACGCCTTTAATTCGACTTTTAAATATTCTCATAAAATAAGTATATAAATGCTAGAAATTGACAATAATAATGTAAAATAAAATAATATTGCATTTATTTATTATAAACTTACCTCGATACAAAATGTGACTAAACTTTACAATTTAGTCCTTTACTTTTTCTTTTCCCTGATCTACTCTCGAATTTCGCTCTTCTTGATTATGAAGCTTGAAAGTTGAAGAAACCCTAGCTATGGAGAGAGGTAAGATTCGGCTGGTACTTGAAGAAGATGATACAATTTTGTCATCTTTTTACCTTTTTATTAATGTTAATAACCAAATGACCAAAATGCCCCTCCTTACTAAACTTTCAAAAATTCCTTCCATGTCCTAATTTTTTTTTTCCATGAACTTAAAATTGGTCAAATTGTTATTTGAACCCTCCTAATTAATATTCCAAAGCAATTTCATACTAAAAACTTCTAGAATGCAAGTTTTGCAAATTATTCGATTTAGTCCCTAATCTCAACTTAAGCACTTTATGCATAGAATTTCATCACGAAATTTTCACACAATCATGCAATTATATCATGAACCTCAAAATAATAATAAAATAAATTTTTCTACCTCGGATTTGTGGTTTCGCAACCACTATTCCGTTTAGGCCCTATTTCGGGATGTTACATTTCTCCCCCCCTTTAGGGATTTTCGTCCCCGAAAATCTTACCTGTGAAAAGATTTGGGTACTATTTTCGCATAGCCTCTTCGGGTTCCCATGTAGCCTCGTCTACCCCATGCCTATTCCATAGTACTTTCACAAGTACAATGCTTTTGTTCCTTAATTGCTTTACCTCTCGAGCTAGAATCTTTACCGGTTCTTCACCGTAAGTCATGTCTGACTGAATCTCAACCTCTGTCTGCGAGAAATTACATGTGACGGATCTCGAGCGATAACGACGTAGCATAGACACATGAAATACATTATGAATCTTCTCTAACTCAATCGGCAAAGCTAACCGATATGCTAATGGTCCGACTCTCTCAATCACTTCAAAGCGGTCCAATAAAAGCGTGGACTTAGTTTGCCTTTCTTGCCAAATCTAAGAACTTTCTTCCACGGGGATACTTTCAAAAAACTTTGTCACCAACTTGATACTCAATCTCTTTTCTCTTCAAATCGTGCATACGACTTTTGTGCATGCTCGAGGTGCTTTTAAGCAATCTCTCGATGATTTTACTTTCTCTTCTGTTTCCTTAACTAGATCAACTCAGTAAATCTGATTTTCCTTAAGATCTGTCCAATACAAAGGTGTGCGACATTTACGTCCATACAAAGCTTCATAAGGTGCCATCTTCAAACTCATTGATAACTATTATTGTAGGCAAACTCTACTAATGGTAAATATTTTTCCCAAAGCGCCTTGAAATTCCAATACACACGGCATCTAAGCATATCTTCAAGTACCTAAATAACTCTCTCGATGACCGTCGGTTTGAGGATGGAAAGTCAGTACTAAAACTCAACCGTACCTAAAGCCTCTTGTAACTTCTTCCGAACAGTGAAGTAAATCTTGGATCTCTCATGCGAAATGATCGATAATGGCACTCCATGTAGTCTAACTATCTCTAAAATGTATAACTCTACCAACTTGTCAAGTGAGTAATTCATACGGATTGGGATAAAATGAGCCGACTTAGTTAGCTTATCAATCACAACCCATATTGCATCTTTCTTTTCAAGTGTTAACGGCAACCCCTGTCACAAAATCCATAGTAACTCTGTCCCATTTCCATTAAGGAACTAGCACGAGTTGCAATAATCCGAGGGTACGATGTTCGGCCTTTACCGTTGACAAATCAAGCATCTAGAAACAAACTCAAATGTCTCTTTTCATTCCTACCCACCAATACAATTTCTTCAAATCATTATACATTTTATATCTTTGCTGGATGAATAGATAAAGAAGCGCTATGTGCTTCCTATAAAATCTTTCGAATAAGCTCATCATTCTTTGGTACACAAATTCGCTCTCTAAACATCAAACAACCATCAGAACCAATCCGTAAATCGATTCTATGCCCGACTCGCATTGAACTCTTTTAGCTTGTAACTCATTATCATCTTTCTAAGCTTCACAAATCTCTTCAAAAATACTGGTTTAGCTCTAAATTCAGCTAAAATAGAACCATCATTTGACATGGCTAAATTGGTATTCAAAGCTCATAATGTAAATAAAAGTTTCTGCTTAGAGCGTTAGCAACTACATTTGCCTTACAGGTGATAATCAATCACTAACTCGTAATTTTAAGCAATTCCAACCATCTTCTTTGCCTCAAATTCAAATCTTTTGAGTCATCAAGTATTTCAAGCTTTTATGATCGGTAAATATTCGGCACCTTTCACCATACAAATGATGTCTCCAAATTCTCAGCATAAAAATAATGGCAGCTAGCTCTAAATCATGTGTCGGATAGTTCTTCTCATGTGGCTTTAGTTTGTCTAGAGGCATAAGCAATTACCTTCCCTTCTGCATAAGTACACAACCAAGTCCATTCATGGACGCATCATCGTAAATCACAAACTCCTTACACTGGTTCAGGTTGTACTAAAGCAGAGCTTTAGTCAATAATGTTTTTAACTTGTCAAAACTCGTTGACACTTCTCGATCCATTCAAACTTGATATCCTTTCGCAGCAATCTTGTCAGCGGGGTAGCTATCATGGAAAATCCCTCTACAAATCGTCTATAATATCCGGCAAGACCAAGAAAACTTCTAACTTCTGATACATTTCTAGGAGGCTTCCAATCAACAATGGCTGAAATCTTGCTCGAATCAACCTTAATACCTTTACCTGAGACAATATGTCCAAGAAAACCAACTTCTCGTAACTGAATTCACTTTTTCTTGAACTTGGCATACTGGCGATTATCTCTCAGAATATGTAAAACTATTCTCAAATGCTCTGCATGCTCAGTCTCATCATGAGAATAAATCAAGATATCATCAATGAACACAACTACAAACTTATCCAAGTACGGTATGAAAATTCGGTTCATTAAGTCCATAAAAATGGCAGGAGCATTAGTCAAGCCAAATGGCATCACAAGGAACTCATAATGACCATACCTAGTCCGGAAAGCAGTCTTCGGGACATCCGACTCTTTAACTCGCAACTGATAGTATCCGGATCTCAAATCTATCTTGGAGAACACAAGAGCTCCTTCAATTGATCAAACAAATCATCAATTCTAGGCAATGGATACTTGTTCTTTTCTTTGTTACCTTGTTAAGTTGCCGATAATCTATGCACAACCGCATCGATCAGTTTTTTTCACAAATAGCATTGGTGCACCCCATGGTGAACTACTGGGTCTTACAAATCCTTTATCTGTCAATTCCACGTGAATCGAGCTTTCAATTCTTTCAATTCCAACGGAGCCATTCTATAAGGAGCAATAGAAATGGGCGTGGTACCTGGAATCAACTCAATACCAAACTCAACTTCTCTAACAGGAGGTAAGCTGGTAGTTCTTAGGAAACACATCGGAAACTCACATACCACAGTCATCGACTCAATTTTCAATGCGGTGTTTTTAGTGTTCAACACAAAAGCAAGATAAGCTTCATACCCTTTTCTCAAACATTTACGAGCGGATATAATGAAATTATGGGAAATGAACTATCGACTCTTCCGAATTAACCCCAAGAATTTCACCATTTTCACACTTCAACTCAATGAATTTCTTTCTACAATTCACTATCACATCATGTATAGTCAACCAATCCATACCAAGAATCACATCAAACTCATCAAATGGCAATAGCATGAGATCGGCCACGGGAAAGCAAGTAACCTCTAATCATCAAAGGACAATTTCTACATACTTTATCTACTAATACATGCTTGCCTAATGGGTTCGATACTTTAATCACAAATTCTCAGAGATTCTATAGGCATACTTATACTAGACATCAATTTCATACAAACATAAGAATGAGTCGAACCGGATCAATCGAGCATGACATTAATATTATGTAGAGAAAATGTACCCATAATCACATCGGGGAGGATGCCTCGTCGCGTGCATGAATAGCATAAGTCCTTGCGGGGGCTCTAGCATCTAGTCTCACGGTAGAATCTCTAAAGGTACCTCACATTACTGCTCCTACTCTCGGTTGCCTCGGTGATCCGCCTCTAGTAGGAGCATTTCGGATCTAGCACTCAGACTTCTTGGCTAGCCACTACGGACATTCTCGTACAAAATGATCCGGAGCACCACATTTATAGCAAACATTTTCTTTGCCCGACAAGGACCATAATGAAGTCTACCACACTTTGTGGACACCCGATCTACCCCTGTCGACATTACCTACACTCGCAAATCGAGGTGGTGCGAGCCTTCGGATCTTTAAATCTGCTACCTCTATTCGACTAGCTTGCCTGTAGAAAAGCTAGATCTCGGTAGAAAACTCTTTGGGCCTCTTGGATGTAGCTTTGAAATGACCTACTCACTGTCTCTTCTTTGTATCTTGTGTCTCTGTCTCAACTTTACCTTTCCTTTTTAACAACTCCTCGCCTTACAGGCTCTCTCAACTAAAATAACGAGCTCTTTTATTTCTAGAACACCCACCTTGTGATCGGATATCATCATTTAACCCATCCTCAAACCTTTTACACATGATAGCCTCTGTGGACACACATTCTTGAGCATATTTCTCGAGCCCGACAATTTCACGCTCATAATCGGTCACCGTCATATTGCCTTGTTTCAATTCCAGAATTCTTTTCTCTTACGGTCAATAAACCTCTGATGATGTACTTTTACTGAAATTCCTCCTGAAAGAAATCCCAAGTGACCCTCTCCTTTGGTACAACCGATATAAGTGTCTTCCACCGTAGTAGGTGAGTCTCTAAGAAGTGATACTACACATTTCATACATTCCTCGGGTGTACAAGATAATTCGTCAAAGACTCGATAGTATTTTCTAACCAAAATTCGCTCTTTCTGCATCATCATCTTTTGTTGCTCGAAACTCTTCGCGCCCTTTGTTTCGATTCTATCAAGCTGGTGGCTTTTCTCTTATCACGGTACTGTGGATGGGGAAGCTTGAGCTACATGGGTAGCCCGAGAATCATGAGGGGTGGAGGTCTAGCTCGCCGGATTCGTTAATGAATGAACTCGGCAAACCAATCATTCAAAGCTTGGAAGAGAGCTTCTCGAGTCACTCCTCCCGATCAGCGAGTTCTTGGCCTATTCTCGGATGGTGCTGCCCTTCGCGGGAGCGAGCGCATTACTTTTTCTACATCATCATCACCAGCTCGCTCGGGATCCATTACTATAAAACAAAATATTTAAAAATCGTCGAGAGTCGTCACACTATCAAAATACAGGTATGGCATGTATAGCTAGACTTTTACTCATACTAACTGTTCCGAGAACCGACTAAACCTGCTCTGATACCAATAAATGTAACACCCCTTACCGAGATCTGTTGCCAAAATCGAGCACGAGGCATTACTAAACTTAATCTGTCACTTAAATAGTTTTAAAATTGTTTATTTAAACTTTTTGGAATGTGATGTCATTCTGTGTTGTAGTCGCCTAAAAATTCATATCTTGAGTTCCGAAACTCAAAATTTAGATCTGTAAATTTTTCCAGAAACTAGACTCATATATCTATCCACTAAATTTTTTCTAGAATTTTTGACTTATCCAATTAGTACAGTTTATTAGTTAAAGTTACCCCTGTTTCAGAATTCAACTGCACAGACCTCTACTTGCTACGAACCACTTTTCTCCATATACAAAATTAATATAACTATACCGTTTGTTTCTATTAAAACTAGATTCAATAAGGATTCTAACCATATAAATTACACCACCTAATTATTTTTGTACAATTTATGGTGAATTTCCAAAGTTGAAACAGGGGATCTAGAATTTTCTCTGACCCTATTTCACTAAAACTCAGATATCTCATAAAATATAATACCTTTACCTGTTTTACTTATTCCATAAGAAAGTAGACATAATAAGCTTTAATTTCATATATTATTGATCTTAAAAATATGTTTATACAATTTTTAGTGATTTTTCAAAGTCACGTCATTTCTGTTATTTGAATCTGTTTTTAGGTTACTTTCACATTTTTCATAATTTTCATGTGATAACCACCATTCAATCATACATATTAATAAACATGCATATCATCGGTCATTTTTATTAGCTAATCTCTAGCAAGTATTTACACATCATTCATTGTTCACATTATACTAAAAGTAGCTAAGTTTCTATACATGCCATACACAAAACAAAACGTCTAATTATACCGAGTTATTTCTTTGATAGTGTGATCGGCCTCCGACGTTTCCTTCAATCCCCGAGTGGCTAGATAAGTACTATAAGAAGAAGAAAATAAAGGGATTAAGCACTAGGCTTAGTAAGCTTACAAGCAATTAAATCACAACATTCAACATAATGGATAATTATGCATAATATCATCTAACATCATAAATTTCTTTACTTCTCAATTTCTATCTTCTTCTTTATTCCTTTACCTTCTTTCTTATCGACCTTTCCTTTTCATAAATATAATCTACTTTTCCTTTGCTGTTAATTCATCTGTAATCTAACTCGTATCGACCCGTTGAACCACTCGGAATACTAAGGATATTAGGTTCGTTTCGCGTCTATCAATATCTCGCCAATGCCATGTCTTCGACATGGACTTACATGAATTATTCCTGTCTCCAATGCCATATATATATAATATGGGCTTACATGGCTCATTCCTGTCTCCAAAGCCATATATATCGATATGGACTTACATGGCTCATTTCTATCCTGTCTGTCTGTCAACCCTAATATCCTAACATTCCTAAGGTTCAAACGAGACTTCCTAATGCCTTTTCTCTGTCACTTACTTTAATTCGACTTTAAATATTCTCATAAAATAAGTATATAAATGCTAGAAATTGACAATAATAATGTAAAATAAAATAATATTGCATTTATTTATTGTAAACTTACCTCGATACAAAATGTGGCTAAACTTTACAATTTAGTCCTTTACTTTTCTTTTCCCGATCTACTCCGAATTTCGCTCTTCTTGATTATGAAGCTTGAAAGTTGAAGAAACCCTAGCTATGGAGAGAGGTAAGATTCGGCTGGTACTTGAAGAAGATGATAGAATTTTGTCATCTTTTACCTTTTATTAATGTTAATAACCAAATGACCAAAATGCCCCTCCTTACTAAACTTTCAAAAATTCCTTCCATGTCCTAATTTTTTTCCATGAACTTAAAATTGGTCAAATTGTTATTTAAACCCTCCTAATTAATATTCCAAAGCAATTTCATACTAAAAACTTCTAGAATGCAAGTTTTGCAAATTATTCGATTTAGTCCCTAATCTCAACTTAAGCACTTTATGCATAGAATTTCATCACGAAATTTTCACACAATCATGCAATTATATCATGAACCTCAAAATAATAATAAAATAAATTTTTCTACCTCGGATTTGTGGTTTCACAACCACTATTCCGTTTAGGCCCTATTTCGGGATGTTACACTTACCCTCTTGCATCAGTACGCATCCTAACCCCACATGTGACGCATCGCTATACACAGTGAAGTCCTTCCTGATCTCGGTTGAATCAACACGGCACTTGGTCAATACCTTTTTCAACAAATCAAAAGCTTTTTGCTATTTCTCGGTCCATACAAACGGTACTCCTTTCCTTATGAGTTTTGTCAAGGGAGCTGCCATCACTGAGAAACCTTCCACAAACTTTCTGTAGTATCCTGCCAACCCTAAGAAACTCCAAATTTTCGATACTGACCTAGGTAGCTTCCATTCCAGAATTGCTTCAATTTTATGAGGGTCCACCTTAATCCCCTCAGCAGAGACCACATGCCCTAAGAAGGTTACCTCCCTCAACTAGAATTCACACTTGCTGAATTCCGCATAGAGTTCTTTCTCCCTTAACACTTGTAGCACAATTCGGAGATGCTCATCATGTTTCATTTCCATTTCAGAATATACCAGGATATCGTCAATAAAAACGACTATGAACCGATCCAAGTAAGGTTGGAATACTTGATTCATCAAATCCATGAAAGCCGCAGGTGCATTCGTCAGCCCAAATGGCATAACCAGAAACTCGTAATGACCATATCGAGTTTTGAATGCTGTCTTATAAATATCCACTTCCTTTACCCTTAGCTGATGGTATCCAGAACGAAGATTAATTTTGGAAAATACCGAAGCTCCCCTAAGTTGGTCGAATAGATCATCAATCCTTGGTAGTGGATACTTATTCTTAATCGTCAGTTTGTTCAACTGGCGGTAATCGATGCACATGCGCATCGTCCCGTCCTTTTTCTTCACAAACAGGACCGGTGCTCCCGATGGAGACACACTAGGTCTAATGAAGCCTCTATCCAACAATTCTTGAATTTGAGCTGGTTCCACCAACTCCTTCGGTGCCATCCTATAGGGTGCGATGGATACTGGAGCTGTTCCAGGTAGCAAATCGATTCCAAACTCGACTTCCTGATTCGGAGGTAATCCAGGAAGCTCTTCTGGGAAAACATCCCGAAATGAAGAAGAAAATAAAGGGATTAAGCACTAGGCTTAGTAAGCTTACAAGCAATTAAATCACAACATTCAACATAATGGATAATTATGCATAATATCATCTAACATCATAAATTTCTTTACTTCTCAATTTCTATCTTCTTCTTTATTCCTTTACCTTCTTTCTTATCTGACCTTTCCTTTTCATAAATATAATCTATTTTTCCTTTGCTGTTAATTCATCTTTGTAATCTAACTCAGATATCGACCCGTTGAACCACTCGGAATACTAAGGATATTAGGTTCGTTTCTCGTCTATCAATATCTCGCCAATGCCATGTCTTCGACATGGACTTACATGAATTATTCCTGCCTCCAATGCCATATATATATAATATGGGCTTACATGGCTCATTCCTGTCTCCAAAGCCATATATCTGATATGGACTTACATGGCTCATTTCTATCCTGTCCTGTCCTGTCAACCCTAATATCCTAACATTCCTAAGGTTCAAACGAGACTTCCTAATGCCTTTTTCTCTGTCACTTCGCCTTTAATTCGACTTTAAATATTCTCATAAAATAAGTATATAAATGCTAGAAATTGACAATAATAATGTAAAATAAAATAATATTGCATTTATTTATTGTAAACTTACCTCGATACAAAATGTGGCTAAACTTTACAATTTAGTCCTTTACTTTTTCTTTTCCCCGATCTACTCCCGAATTTCGCTCTTCTTGATTATGAAGCTTGAAAGTTGAAGAAACCCTAGCTATGGAGAGAGGTAAGATTCGGCTGGTACTTGAAGAAGATGATAGAATTTTGTCATCTTTTTACCTTTTTATTAATGTTAATAACCAAATGACCAAAATGCCCCTCCTTACTAAACTTTCAAAAATTCCTTCCATGTCCTAATTTTTTTTTCCATGAACTTAAAATTGGTCAAATTGTTATTTAAACCCTCCTAATTAATATTCCAAAGCAATTTCATACTAAAAACTTCTAGAATGCAAGTTTTGCAAATTATTCGATTTAGTCCCTAATCTCAACTTAAGCACTTTATGCATAGAATTTCATCACGAAATTTTCACACAATCATGCAATTATATCATGAACCTCAAAATAATAATAAAATAAATTTTTCTACCTCGGATTTGTGGTTTCACAACCACTATTCCGTTTAGGCCCTATTTCGGGATGTTACACTTACCCTCTTGCATCAGTACGCATCCTAACCCCACATGTGACGCATCGCTATACACAGTGAAGTCCTTCCCAGACTCCGGTTGAATCAACACTGGCACTTCAGTCAATACCTTTTTCAACAAATCAAAAGCTTTTTGCTATTTCTCGGTCCATACAAACGGTACTCCTTTCCTTATGAGTTTTGTCAAGGGAGCTGCCATCACTGAGAAACCTTCCACAAACTTTCTGTAGTATCCTGCCAACCCTAAGAAACTCCAAATTTTCGATCATCGACCTAGGTAGCTTCCATTCCAGAATTGCTTCAATTTTATGAGGTCCACCTTAATCCTCACAGAGACCACATGCCCTAAGAAGGTTACTCTCCTCAACTAGAATTCACACTTGTTTGAATTCCGCATAGAGTTCTTTCTCCTTAACACTTGTAGCACAATTCGGAGATGCTCATCATGTTTCATTTCCATTTGAGAATATATACGGGATATCGTCAATAAAAACGACTATGAACCGATCCAAGTAAGGTTGGAATACTTGATTCATCAAATCCATGAAAAAGCCGCAGTGCATTCGTCACCCAAATGGCATAACCGTAAACTCGTAATGACCATATCGAGTTTTGAATCTTTGTCTTATAAATATCCACTTCCTTTACCCTTAAATGATGGTATCGTAAGCGAAGATTAATTTTGGAAAATACCGAAGCTCCCTAAGTTGGTCGAATAGATCATCAATCCTTGGTAGTGGATACTTATTCTTAATCGTCGGATTTGTTCAATCAAGCGTAATCGATGCACATGCGCATCGTCCCGTCCTTTTTCTTCACAAACAGGACCGGTGCTCCCGATGGAGACACACTAGGTCTAATGAAGCCTCTATCCAACAATTCTTGAATTTGAGCTTTCAGTTCCACCAACTCCTTCGGTGCCATCCTATAGGGTGCGATGGATACTGGAGCTGTTCCAGGTAGCAAATCGATTCCAAACTCGACTTCCTGATTCGGAGGTAATCCAGGAAGCTCTTCTGGGAAAACATCCCGAAATGAAGAAGAAAATAAAGGGATTAAGCACTAGGCTTAGTAAGCTTACAAGCAATTAAATCACAACATTCAACATAATGGATAATTATGCATAATATCATCTAACATCATAAATTTCTTTACTTCTCAATTTCTATCTTCTTCTTTATTCCTTTACCTTCTTTCTTATCTGACCTTTCCTTTTCATAAATATAATCTATTTTTCCTTTGCTGTTAATTCACTGTAATCTAACTCGTATCCTGACCCGTTGAACCACTCGGAATACTAAGGATATTAGGTTCGTTTCTGTCTATCAATATCCTGCCAATGCCATGTCTTCGACATGGACTTACATGAATTATTCCTGTCTCCAATGCCATATATATATAATATGGGCTTACATGGCTCATTCCTGTCTCCAAAGCCATATATCTGATATGGACTTACATGGCTCATTTCTATCCTGTCCTGTCCTGTCAACCCTAATATCCTAACATTCCTAAGGTTCAAACGAGACTTCCTAATGCCTTTTTCTCTGTCACTTCGCCTTTAATTCGACTTTAAATATTCTCATAAAATAAGTATATAAATGCTAGAAATTGACAATAATAATGTAAAATAAAATAATATTGCATTTATTTATTGTAAACTTACCTCGATACAAAATGTGGCTAAACTTTACAATTTAGTCCTTTACTTTTTCTTTTCCCCGATCTACTCCCGAATTTCGCTCTTCTTGATTATGAAGCTTGAAAGTTGAAGAAACCCTAGCTATGAGAGAGGTAAGATTGGCTGGTACTTGAAGAAGATGATAGAATTTTGTCATCTTTTTACCTTTTTATTAATGTTAATAACCAAATGACCAAAATGCCCCTCCTTACTAAACTTTCAAAAATTCCTTCCATGTCCTAATTTTTTTTTCCATGAACTTAAAATTGGTCAAATTGTTATTTAAACCCTCCTAATTAATATTCCAAAGCAATTTCATACTAAAAACTTCTAGAATGCAAGTTTTGCAAATTATTCGATTTAGTCCCTAATCTCAACTTAAGCACTTTATGCATAGAATTTCATCACGAAATTTTCACACAATCATGCAATTATATCATGAACCTCAAAATAATAATAAAATAAATTTTTCTACCTCGGATTTGTGGTTTCACAACCACTATTCCGTTTAGGCCCTATTTCGGGATGTTACACTTACCCTCTTGCATCAAGAAGACGCATCCTAACCCCACATGTGACGCATCGCTATACACAGTGAAGTCCTTCCTGGACTCGGTTGAATCAACACGGCACTTCGGTCAATACCTTTTCAACAAATCAAAAGCTTTTGCTATTTCTCGGTCCATACAAACGGTACTCCTTTCCTTATGAGTTTTGTCAAGGAGAGCTGCCATCATCGAGAAACCTTCCACAAACTTTTACGTAGTATCCCGCCAACCCTAAGAAACTCCAAATTTTCGATCATCGACCTAGGTAGCTTCCATTCCAGAATTGCTTCAATTTTATGAGGTCCACCTTAATCCCCTCACAGAGACCACATGCCCTAAGAAGGTTACCTCCCTCAACTAGAATTCACACTTGCTGAATTCCGCATAGAGTTCTTTCTCCCTTAACACTTGTAGCACAATTCGGAGATGCTCATCATGTTTCATTTCCATTTCAGAATATACCAGGATATCGTCAATAAAAACGACTATGAACCGATCCAAGTAAGGTTGGAATACTTGATTCATCAAATCCATGAAAGCCGCAGGTGCATTCGTCAGCCCAAATGGCATAACCAGAAACTCGTAATGACCATATCGAGTTTTGAATGCTGTCTTATAAATATCCACTTCCTTTACCCTTAGCTGATGGTATCCAGAACGAAGATTAATTTTGGAAAATACCGAAGCTCCCCTAAGTTGGTCGAATAGATCATCAATCCTTGGTAGTGGATACTTATTCTTAATCGTCAGTTTGTTCAACTGGCGGTAATCGATGCACATGCGCATCGTCCCGTCCTTTTTCTTCACAAACAGGACCGGTGCTCCCGATGGAGACACACTAGGTCTAATGAAGCCTCTATCCAACAATTCTTGAATTTGAGCTTTCAGTTCCACCAACTCCTTCGGTGCCATCCTATAGGGTGCGATGGATACTGGAGCTGTTCCAGGTAGCAAATCGATTCCAAACTCGACTTCCTGATTCGGAGGTAATCCAGGAAGCTCTTCTGGGAAAACATCCCGAAATTCCCTAACAGTTCTGATGGTCTCCACGGTTAGATCCTCAGTTTCAACTTGGCTTACAAAAGCCAAGTATGCCTCGCATCCCTTACGCATCAGTTTCTCAGCCCTCAAAGCCGATACTACATTGGACAAGTAATCTCTTCGTTCCCCAATAATCATTACCTCTTCACCCTCAACAGTCCTTAACACCATCCTCTTAGCTGCACAATCCAGATTTGCCCTATGCTTGGTCAACCAATCCATCCCTAGGATCAAATTGAATTCTTCTAACGGTAACTCCATAAAGTCTCCACAGAAAACCCTGCCTTGTATCTCTAAAGGCACCTCCCTGAAGAGTTTTTCTACCTTAACCGAATGACCTAACGGACTTATCACAGTTACTCCACATACAATCTCCTCAAAGTGAACACCCAGTGCCCCAGAAATGTTATATGCAACATACGAATGAGTTGACCCCACATCAATCAGAGCAGTATAAGGTACACCAGAGATAAAAAAATGTACCAGTTATGACATCAGGTGCGTCACCACCCTCTCGCTGGCGACGAGCAAAGATAAACCAAAGCTGGTGACGAGCCTCAAGATTACGAGTACTTCGCCGGTGCCCCACTTCCACGGCCATTGCCATCGTGACCTTGTCCACGACCTCCTGATGTGATGGCCACCACCTCGCGTTGGTTGAGGCTGGTTGCATGACCCTTGCTCTCGGCTACTTGAGAGCTCGAGCGCGCCTCCTAGGACAATCCCTAATCCTATGCTCCTTTGACCCACAATGAAGACAAGCCCCATAACGCTTCCAGCACTCCCCCAGATGCATTCTACCACAATCTCCACAAGCTTGTGGTCCGATCGTGTTCACTTCTGGGCTGCATTTAACCGGTTCCTCTATCCTAGCTCTCTTAATGTTTCGGTTTGCAGCACTAACTGGTCCAGCATCCTTTCTGAATCGGTTTCGATCCCTATCACGGTTCTTTCATTCGGCTTGCTTCACCTCCTCGGCTATCTTAGCCTTTTCTACTAGTGCAGCAAAATCACGCTATCACTGCGGAGCTATGAGCACCCTTAGCTCATCTCTGAGGCCATCCTCAAAAGGAACACTGCGCTCATACTCGAAGACGATGCCACTAGCGTACCGGCTTAATCGTAGAAACTCTGCCTCATATTCAGCAACGGTCTTACTACCCTGAGTCAAATTCAGAAATTCCTTTCTTCGTGCATCCACATAGCTAGCTCCGACATATTTCACTTTGAAGGATTGCTTGAACAACTCCCATGTTACCCTCTCAGTTGGGGTACCCTCTCTCACAGTGATCCACCATTGATACGCCACGTCCCGAAGCAACGACACCGCCCTTTTTAACTTCTGCTCCACTGAGCAGTCCAGGTCATCCATAATCCGTTCCGTGGCTTATATCCAGTACGTCACATTTGGGGCTACTCCAGATACACCCCTAAAAACCTCTGTTCCGTTGGCCCGAAGTCGCTCAGAAATGGATCCCCAATTGGTGGGCCCAACACTAGCACCGGCCACCCTTTCCAAAACTCTCAACATGGCCTGGGACAAAGCGTTGTCCCCTGCGACCCGATCATACGGCCCATTTTCATCCACCAGTGGTGGTCGTGCCTCGCCAGCTGGTATGTGTTCAGAAGACGCAGATCCAGCTTGAGTACTACCTTGGCCTCGACCACGGCCTCTTCCCCAAGCAGCTCTCGTACTCATATCGATTTATCTGATTACGAATTTTATGTCGTTAGTTTACTGTTTCCACTATTTATTACAAAATGTCTTATGAACAGATAAAGTTTCAGAGTTGTTCTCGCGCAACTGTAGTTTAACTACTGTCTCAGTTTCCTAGAACCTAGTTTACCCTACAGTCTCAGTTTTATAGCCTTAATACTATCTTATCTATAGTACTGTACCCAAGGCTCAGTACTAGCTACAGTATTATTTTTAGTACAGTTCAGTATATATATAGAGCAGGAAAAATACTTACAGACTTGGTGCCGGGGATTCAGTGTGCCACCTTATAAATTTTCAGACAAACTTAAAAGATTTAGGCCTTTTTAGAATCCATTTCTCAACCATTTGTTTTAAAAAAAACCAAGTTCAAAGATTATTTCTTTTAAACTAAAAATATATTTTCAAAAGTTAGATTTTTCTAAGGATACTCTCTTTGGGCTTAAAATTTTGAAAACCCTCTTTAGACCCGATCCACAGTCGAGTTGTTGCAACCGGGCTCTGACACCACTAAATGTAACACCCCAAACCCGGCCCAGACATTACAGCCGAATTCAGCGTGCCACATGGAATTGTTGCTAAAGAAGTTACATTTTATCAAAAAAAATTCTTAGGGTTTAAAGAATGTTGTTGTTTTAAGTTTAAGTGAATGGAAGCTGTACACCAGGTAGGAAGCCAGAAAAGAGGAGGTGAGTCTATTGGACTGCTTAAGTACCAAGCTCTTCCCGGATCCAATCCTAGACATGCACACATCCATTACCACATTTAAAGCATGTTACCTGTTCACGAACATTAGATTTAGTTAAATCTAATTAAAACAATTGTTCTTTTTTTTAACATTTACGTTACGGAAGCTTTGCTCGGTCATCGTGATATTTTGAAAACAAGTAACTTTTATAAAACGCACCCTAGTGCTAACCAGTTTAATATTCCAAAATAAAAATAATTTAGAGAGCGGCCTTATTACAAATTTAAGCAAAATAAAAATAATCAAAAGTAAAAAAAATGCGAACTTATTTTAAAAAAAATAGAAATTAATCTGCGTGGCCACTCTGAATCCCACCCAGCTCCAAGTCCACCAACTAGGGCTCACTTGCAAGGATGGAAGAGAAAGGGGTGAGTTTGGAAAACTCAGTGTGTACAGAAACCCATCCAAAGCCCAAGTCAGCTCAAGCCCATTGGGCCTAAGCCCTATTCAGATAATGATGGGGTGGGACCGAAGCCCTTTTTTAGAATCTGTAGAATGGCGGGCCTTAGCCCCTTTTCAGAAAACAGTGTGGCCCAAAGGCCCAATTCCAGAATAGAACAAATATATATACATCTTTACAAGCCCAACCCAGCCTATAACCAACCGCTACACTCCACCCGTACCAGCCCTACACTCCATGTGGGGAATATCTCAACCCACCCAGCCCTACACTCCACAGTTGCAGCATTGCAACTCAAGTATCGATAAATTGAGGCAAAGCCTCCAATACGTGGACAAGCCACTTTTAGTACTTCCTCCATCAATATCCCAGTCCCATGCAACAGATAACAATAATAACATGATATGCGAGAAATGTGATAATGATCAACCATGCATTTTGGTCAACCCTAACCCTAGAGGTATATCAGTAATTTTGCTCCTAGGGGTAAATCTGTAAACTTTCCCACCTATAAAGGTATTTCAGTAATTTTATTGGTTTTAAGCAGTTTTGATTCCACAGTCTAAAAGAACATATTTAACTACCCATTTTTTGTCATCTTACCCATATGGACCCGTAAGCCCATTGGGCCCAGTTTTAGCCTATCGAGGCCCAATTACCGATGTGCACGAAATTTCACACACGACTAACTTACCATTTTGTGCTTCTAGATCTAATGATTTCTAAACGTCTTGTGAGCACTCGCACACTCACAAGCCCATGAAATGCCAGAATTTTGGCATTTCAGCTTTCGTCGAATTGTACTAAGAAAGGGTGTTTCGACACACTGTTTCCACGATGATATGCATCGAGATCCCTTATGATGCCCTACAATGGATTACCACAATTCTTAGATTGTAAACCACAACACTAATCTCAATATTCACTTACCCATATTCGAACCATGCCCTAAAAGCCTTCAAAAGCTTACCTTTTTGCCAAAACCCGATGGCTAGATCCAAATCGGATTGCTCCAACGATCCAAGCCTTCGATCCAACACTCAAGAAGACACTAATCACCAAAAGAAATCATCGGTTAAAGACCCTTAAAGCCCTATGCCCAAATCAACAGCCTCCCTAGATTTTAGGGACTTCAGCTTTTTCTAACTTGTAAAATAAGACTAGATCTGAAGTGATGAGCACTTACCACTTATTCCTTTTTTATTTCTACGCAGATCTGATGTAGATTTATCCTCTAAACGACAGTACAACTCGAATCCAAGAGATTTGAAGTTTCGGCTGTAAGCCCTTAAATCTTATGGTATTTTTGGCTTTTTAGGTGATGAAAAAGATGATGATTTGTGTTGTAACACCGGTGCCTCCAAGGTGCAGTGAAAAATTAAAAAAAAAAATCAGCGATCCAAACCAAGGATCCATGTGTAAGGAACGAATCGAGGTGATAAAAAGGTTTCAAAATTACCGAAACTTCAATGCGAGTAGACAGTGACGGCTAGGCAACAGGAATCTTTGAACCACTATCGAACCAAGCCGCAACCTTTTCTCGATGTCGGGCTCTCACGTAGTCCACCCGATTGACAATGAACGGTAGAAATCGAAAACTATTTTTAGAGAGTATTTTGCTAAACTACCGCTAGACCACCTTGCATATTTTCGGGCTAGTTTTTATATATCCTTTTTAGGGTTTTTACCCTTGCTATATATAACTCCCTCTTAATTGGAATTTTAATTCATTAAAATTAATCCGAACATAATAATTATCATTCAAATAAATATAATAATGTTTAACTGAAAAATTATAATTACATTAATTATAATAAAGATTTCGGTAAACTATATTTATTTAAACTTATATACGAACTAAATTCATATATCAATAAAATTATGTTCTGATTATGTGTACAACATCCTTGTACATGTAGTATGTTCAACAATTTGATTGCCCAATTAAATTAATTCTATAATTAATTTAATTCATGTGACAACCAAGCAATATACCAACTATGTTTTACCTCGTTCATTTCAACCATAGGGTGTGACCCTATAGGTTCTTGTAATGTTAGCGGTAATATTAGAATGATTCTAATGTTACAAACAATGAGTGGCATCTAGCAATGCATCAATGCTACCTAAGTTACAAGAAGTCATGATTCGACATAACCTTTTGTGATTAACCTTTCATGCATTAATCCTTAAGTCCTATATCTTTTAAATGGACACAAGTCATGGAATAGTCACACTTGTATAGTCCATCCCATGTTTCTTGATATCTTGAGTAGACTATGATACACAAATAGGTATGACATCTCATATCAACTTATTTGAGCATGGCCATGCATTTCTAGCCTCACTCAATCAAGTGGCCTGAGATATTACTCCCATTATGTAGGAGCGACTTATCCTATATTGATCATCTATATCCCTCAACATAGATTGTGGTATATCCAACATCAGTCTTTATAGAACAACCAGTTACGGTGTTTGTTTGACTGTATCAAAATATACAAATCACGATGTTGGGATAAAGATGATCTCAAGTATGAGGATCATATACATAATAATCACTATGAGTAATGTTGTGACAATTACATAATAATCGAAGAAACTGTAACACCCCTATCCCATAACCGTCACAGAAATAGAACGAGGCGTTACCGAAAACTAGGAATCCGATCAGGGCCGTAAAATTTTGAACACATTTTTTTTTTGTTTTTTTTATATAAAGATCATTCATTTACTAAATTGCTAGACGCAACAAAGTTCGAATTTAACACTTATACAAGTAAGTTCCATAAGATACCGTAATCACATGACTTCTACACGAAGGTCAAAGTATCATTCTACTTATTGTCTATCCTATACATGCCATAAGATAATCCCATCTTATGGCTGCCGTAATGGTAGATAGTATGACGAAGTACTGACGATCCCCGAGCTGGTAGTCAGAATCCACAACCTACAGACCAAAACATGAACGAACAGAGTAAGCTTTCGTAAGCTTAGTAAGTTTTAAGCAAAACAATAATTTTGTTGAATCAATGACGTTTTTCACATATACTTAGTCTAGGTAAAATCTCATTTGACCCAATATACCTAGCCAAAATTTCACATAATTTAATACACCTTTCTTTAGCCTTGAGTTTTAAGTCACAAAGTGTTTTCATTCAATATCATTGGTCATTCATTTCAAACTACATTCGATGAAATTAATCTAGAGCTTCATCTCGAACCATAATATCAATAAACGCATTACTTAGCTATCACATATATATACTTTGAATAATAATGACCTAGACGGTCGAATATTTCCAAAGCACATTCTTCATCAATCAAGTTCGATTCACATGGTAAGCACATTCTTCACCAATTTTACAACTTTCAAAAATCCCATCCACTTGTTCATAATCACCTCCATATTTTCAAGTATTTCACATGATAAGTACTAAATTACCGTATTGGCACATAAAGAACCGAACATGATCCTTATCTTGTATTGGCACATCTAGTTTGAACACAACCTATACTCAAATCATAAGGCCTTTGGGCGGAATATACATTAATACATAAAAATATTTCATCACATACTTCATTATACAAGCATACCATTACCAATTAGATCATTCTCATATTTGGAGTTATAATATTAATCACATATACATACCTCCTTGATACTAATAATTCACCTCGAAATCAATCCACCAATGAGTAAGTAATCGCACACTGAACATCTTAAATACATAATACTTATTTGAGGGTAACTTACTACAGATACTCAATATCAAAGTCTTACTTGAATCCTAGCATTTAGCCGTCGGGTCTTTAAAGCTCGGATATAGTACAAGCCACGAAGCCTACGGACATTAATCAGGATAATATTCTCGCGCATAAAGCCTGCGGGGTTTTAACCCGGATATAATCTCGACACAAATGTCCTTCGGGACTTATCACAGTTATACACTTCCACATTTATCACATTGGCCATTCGGCCTTATCACATACATACACTTTCACAATCATCGTAACAAAATTGACTAGGTATACTAGTCATTACGGCTCATAGCTTCACTTTAGTACGGATTTGGTACTTGATTACCAATATTTAATCGATAGCTTATAAGCAACTTAAATAGTTTTATCAAGGTTTACAACATAATCACAAATTCAGCACAAGCTGTTTTTCCTGAGCAATAGTCACTAAATTATTTATAACTGGAGCTACAAAACTCCAAATCAATTGCCGTTAATTTTCCCTGAATATAGACTCATATATCTTCCATCTATAAAATTTTCAGAATTTTAGGTTTGGCCAATCAATACAGATTTTTTTTCTTAAAGTTTCCCCTGTTTCACTGTTTGACTAATCTGACCACTCTTCACTACGAATTAAATTTCTCATTGTACAGAATTCAAAATGTGTTCTATTTGATTTCATTTGAAACTAGACTCATTAAGGAGTCTAAGCGTATAAATTTTATCTTATAACCATTTTTGTACAAATTATAATGATTTTCTAAAAACCGAACAGGGGATTTCGGAGTCATTCTGACACTGCCTCACACAACTTTAAATATCTCTTTATAGGAAATTTCTTTGCTCACACGGTCTCTTTTATAAGAAACTAGACTAATTAATCTTTGATTACGTATTCTATTCAGCTTATAATTCCACACCAACAATTTATGGTGATTTTCTAAAATCATGTTACTGCTGCTGTCCTAAGCAAATTATTACAATTTGCTCTTAAATTTCAAGTCCAAACACTTATGAACTTACCATTTGAATTTAAAACATATCATGGCCACATCATATCTTATTAAATCAACTCATTATGTCCTATTATGATTGAATTTACTCAACGTTTAATCACTTAAAACTTACCTCGGAAGTGGTCGACGACTAGATATCCACGGCTATCCGTTTACTTTCTCTTTATCCAAAATTGCCCTCTCGCTCTTGAGCTTAATTAACAAAATTTAAACTATTTTAATCACCTTGTTATATCATTAAAAAGAACAAGGTAAATCTTCTCAATGAAACTCATACATAAGGCAACACCTCGATACATCTGCACACATTCGGTATTTCATTAAAACCATCCCAAATACATTTACCTAGGTATCACCGTGTCGCCTTATATACATATACTAGTTATGTGGTCAATTTTACCGATGACCTATGCATATAACTAATTACACCTTTAATAATATTCACAAAGCCAATTATCCACATGACTACCTTAGCATATTATTAGTTAGCTTCTTATCCAAATTTGCCATAAAGAAAATTAACTCATATACCCTCAAGTGCATAAGCAATTGCATCCAAAGGACACTTTAAATGCATGTTATGAAAGTAACCGAATGCACATATTTTTATACCAAGACATCATATACTTCAAAACCAACTATCAAGGCATAAAGCCGAACCTTCAAAATCAATTATCAATACACGTTCAAACATGCCTTCCTACAAATATACAAGTTCTCCCTTGGTTAAACTAAATCATGCTTTAAGGTTTAACACATTTGACCATTAGAGAGTTAATCAAATTAGCATTCAATTATTCTATACACCCACTATTAACCGAATCTCATTTAATCAAATTTATTTCTTGACAGTTTCATCACATTCGGTCATAGGTAATTTAATCCTATAAAGAGTCAAATTTTACTTCAATTCACTAAGGTGAGGTTATTATAATTTAACCTCTATTTTCGAATGCCCCCTTCTTCATAAAACCATCAAGTTTTCAAATTATAATAAGTTCATAAATCATTTAACCACTAATTCCATGTCAAGCATAAAAAGGCCATTGGTTTTACACCTAACTTACAAGACCACAAAACATAAAGGTTTAATGTTCATCTTTAACACAATTACCACACTTCAAACTAAATTTTCAGCTTCATATATCCCACACAGATTTTTTTTTCCATGCTCAATTTCCATGGCCGAATGATATCCTCAGCAATTAAGTCATATTAAACATAAATTTTCCCTAATTAAGATTATAAGCTCATAATCACTTACAATTTCATCTTCTAAGTCTATCAAACACTCCTTATTCCAAATCCATTTTCAGCTATCAAAATTGACATTTCCTATCCAATACCGAACATGCCACATAACCAATTCAAGAGAATAAATCCATGGGTTTAAGGTAGCATCAAGCTAGGAACTCAAAACATCAAATTTAATATCAATTTAACAAGTATTCACCTTGAATTTTAGCCCTTCTGTAGACCGAATATCCAAAGCTTCTTCTCCTATTTGTTTTCTTTAGTTAGGCTCAAATGAAGGCTATGAAGCTCACCTTGTTTTTATCACCATATTCACTTTTATTTTATCAAGTTTTAATTATAACATAATATAAATATATAATTTATTAATTTAAAACACATAATGCATCATAACAACCCCTACTACAGTGAACATGGATAGAAAATGGTCAAATAAGCATGCAAATCCTCCACAATAATAAACCTTAAGGTTTGGTCACTTCAAAATCTATCTATCACCCTTTTAACAATTTACAACTAAGTCCTCTTTAATAAAATTTATGTATTTTATAATATAAACTATTAAATATTATTTACTAAATATAATATACACATAATGCCAAAATCATACATCATTACCATCCACTAATATTAAAAGTGGGCCATTTGACATGCAAGTCTACAACTTTAGTAGTTTAACATTTTAATCACTTGGACATTTGCCTATCATATTTTTAAAGTTCCTCAATATGTCCTTTTTAGCTAATTTCACATCCAAATGACAAAATTAAAGCATGAAATTTTCACACATACTTATTCACAAATAATAAGCATAGAATATAACAATTAATTATTTTTGTAACTCGGTTTTGTGGTCCCGAAACCACTTTTCGACTAGGGTCAAATTAGGGGTGTCACAGAAACATACTCATAGCGGGTCAGTCCAATATGTTGTTCTCTAACACACATATTCATGCATTGATTCTGACACACCATATCAATGACAACTCTTTATCATCAATCAACTACATGTTAGTCTTAATGCATTATTATTGTCCTAGCCAACAATAATACTTGACTAAGGATCTTTTAAGAATAATCATATTATTCTCAGGACATTATTATAAAACAGTTTATTTATGCACACAGAAAAGAAACTGAAATAATAATGGCAACGCCTTATATTAATAAACATGATAAACCAAGTATATTATTACAACCATCTCGTGATTGATCTTTGGGCATGCTCTTACAATTTGAGGCTATAACCTTAAAGTAATGTTGCCGACAGATATTAAGGGTTTAGAGAAGATGAATGTTGATCAAAAGGAACAAAAATATTGAAGGGTTTGGCTTTGGAGAAATCGGCACAAGTAGTGAGTTTTCAGGATTTCGGCTTTTTTTAACGGCGATCGGCGATGAAGGTTTAATGAAGGATGAGATCGGCAGAAGAGGTGAATAAGATGGTCAGAAGATTTCGACTAGAAGGAAAAGCATAAAGGAAAAGAAATCATGAAGGAAAAGAGAGGAAGAAAATTCGGCACTAGTGAGAAAAAGACTTATGTTTTCAGCTTTTGTGAAAATTCAGAAAAGATGAAAGAAAGCTTCTAGGTGGCTAACCCTAATTCTCCAAGACAGAAAAAGAAAAAAGCCTAACCCTAATGTCAACTAAAGCAATCGGCCCAACCTCCCTAAGGCCCTTGCCGAAATTCTCCTGAGTGATCACATGCCCAGTACATGCCTAAAAATTAAAAAAGTAACAATATGCCTACCTCACAACTTGAACCTTGGACCTCCAATTCCTTCCCAGGCGCCATTTTTTAGGAACCTAGTGGCGCCACCTTGCCACTTTCCCAAGATCTTATTTGTGTCATAACTTACGCAGTTCTTCTTAAAAACCCACTTAACCAAATCTCATGTTCACCTAAAAATCCAACCTTGAAATTTTGCCGTGTTTAACTTAAGCTTGGGCCTTCTAAAGGCCCACTACATAATACCAATATTCAAAACGCGAATATTTCAAAATTTACCAAAAATTACGAAAACCCGAAAAATCCCGAAAATCAAGGCGTTACAAGTAACTAATAAAATTATTACATAATATCTATTCGAAGAACAACTATATGAGTCACATATTTTTTATTTTGTCCAATATTTATACATGCTATAATCATATAATGGCTCATTCATAAAACTAATCTCTATGACTTTAATGAATGTTATGTCATGGTGACCGAATATAATTACAACAAAGTACCTATTTATAATATCTATCAATCAATATAAGTTATACTCGATTTACCATTCATCTCAACTCAATCATTTATCTTGCAAGCATTTAATTTAAATAATATATATATCAAACCAACCCAATTATGATACCTATTTTCTCCATCACTAAAGGAAATTAATTTATGCATTTCCACTACCGTACAACCAGGCCACGTAGACCAACATTCATTCTATTACAAATATATTTATATATATACTATAACACCTCTATCCCGTAACCCTCGCCGGAATAGGTAAGGGGCATCACCGGACGGACAGAGCGTTTCAAAACAATACAGAATTAAAAATATCATATAACATTAATACATAGGCATTCATCCACAATTCACACTTTAAGATGGTCTACGAGACTTAAAACATACATTTAAGAAAGGTCGGGACTAAACCGAACACATTTAGAATTTTCAGAACTTATCCAAAATTTTCAAAACTGTCAAAGTCACACACCCGTGTGCCTAGGACGTGTGACTCACACGAGCACAAGACACGCCAATATGGTCCAACCGTGCCAAAAAGAGTCCCTATACTGACTTTTTCACAGGTCCAATAGACACGGCCGTGTGCCATGACTGTGTAATATTTAGCTAGCTACTGACTTAAGCCCACGGCCACAAGGCACACACGTGTTCCCTGACCGTGTGGTATAAAGTAGGCTTGGTTTAAGCCAATTTGCCACCCCTTTTTGGGTCCAATCCTACAAGAAATAATATACAACATTCAATCCAAAATTTTTAACCAATTCGATGCTTGAAGATAACCAATTCACATTAGAACATAGCACATTACAAACATACACCAAAACTATGCACAAACTTATCATTTGCTAGCCAATTGATATGGCATAACATATATACATAACAAGCTTACATTCTTAAACCTTCTAGCCTATACATGCCATACTTAAAAATAAGTACATTTTCAAAAGTACTAAAATGAGTTTGACAGTGTGGTGACAATCCTCGACTATCCCGAGCCTTCAGTAGCTATGATAACTGTAAAACAGACAGAAAACACACAGAGTAAGCTACAAAGAGTTTAGTAAGTCAAATAAAATTACCCAACATAATATAACATATAAGTAAAAGTTAATAGCCAGAATTCACAACCATCTCATGGAATACTTCAATACTTTACAGAAATCAAGTCTTTTATATTCAGAAATCTAGTACGATACAAACGTACCTGTATGAATTATACATTTCATAAATTGATTTTCATATCTCATACTTTGTCATCAGACAATTCAGAAACAGAACAGATGTTCATAGCTAAGTACAATGCCGACGTCCCAGACGTGGTCTTACATGTAATTTGATATCGAAGCCTCTGTCCTAGACAGGGTCTTCACGAAATCTCAAATCGAGGCCTGTGTCCCAGACACGGTCTTACACGATATCCTAGATCAATGTCAACATCCTTTCAGGAACATACAGAGCTTTTAGACATCAACATGTTATCGGAGTTTATTCATCAGGCTCTCAAGGCCGTCCAATACAAATTACAATTTAAATACACATAGTTTAATCAATTTAACACGTAATTGTAATTTGACTTACCTCGTACGGATTTCGGACGAAAACAAGTCGACTATTCAACTACTTTGGACTTCCCTCGGTCTAAGTCTGATTTTATTTGTTCTTGATCTATTACAATTCAAATTCAACCATTCAATCATTCATTTCATTCAAAATAATCCATGAACACATATTTATGGCACTTTGCATTTTAGCCCTTACATTTTCACAGTTTGACAATTTAGTCTATTTTTCACAAAATTACAAATATGCAAAATTCACCAAGACTATAGTTTAGCCAAATATACATGGCTTCCATACAAGTCCAATAACACATTTAATTCACAATTTAGTCCCTCAAAACTCATTTTCACAATTTAGCCCAAATAGCTCTATTTCATCAAAATTCAAAGACAAAACTTATAAATCATTTTTCAAGCCTTCATAATTCATCCAAAGGCATAACAAAACTCATGATATCAACAATGGCATTTCATGAAATCTTTAACAGAAACAGAAATTCAGACATAGGCTTTAAAGAACACGAAGCAACGATCATAGAAACACAGAAATTATAAAAAACGGATAAAAATTCGTACCTTAATCAAAGATTAAGCTAGCCGAAACCCTAAATAGCTTTGTTCTTTTTATTTCCTTTGATTTTCAGGAAACACCACCCATTATGAACACATTTCAAGTTTATTTTTATTTAATTATCCATTATAAGCCATTTTCCAATTTTGCCCTTTAATTAACAAAAATAAATTCCATCCACTAATGTCCATAATGGTCCATGCATTATTATAATTGTCTTATTGCATCATAAATGCTTCTCATTTACAAAGCGAAGCCAAATAGGCATTTTAACAATTAGCATGCAACTTTTGCATTTTATGCGATTAAGTCATTTTTCATAATTAAGCGCAGAAACAGATAAATTAAATCATAGAAACTTCACATATATAAATTCACATATCACAAACACAGAAATTAATATTAAAATACTTTTTTTGGACTCAAATTTGTGGTCCCAAAACCCCTATTCTGACTAGGGTCTAGATCGGACTGTTACAATTCTCCCCCATTAGGGGTTTTCATCCCCGAAAATCTTACCGTTAAACAGATTCGAATATTGTTGTTTCATTACATCTTCAGGCTCCCACGTAGCCTCTTCTACACCATACTTGTGCCACAACACTTTGTCTAACAGAATTCTCTTATTACGCAATTCTTTAATCCCATGAGATAGAATACGAATCGGCTTTTCTTCATAAGTCATATCAGAATGGATTTCAATATCAGACGGAGAAATTACAAGCGAAGGATTAGACCTGTATCGTCGAAGCATCAATACATGAAATACATTACGAATCTTTTCTAACTTGGATGGTAGCCTCAATCTATAAGCAACCGGCCCAACTCACTCACTGATTTTATACAGTCCGATGAACCTTGGACTCAACTTGCCTTTTTCACCAAATCGGAATAGTTTCTTCCACGGAGATACTTTCAAAAACACTTTATCACCTATCTCAAATTCGATATCTTTCCATTTTAAATCCGCATAAGATTTTTGACGATCAGAGGCAGCTTTTAAATTATCTCGGATTTCTTTCACTTTCTGTTCTGTTTCTTTTATCAGATCAATACCGTAAATCTTAATCTCACTGAGCTTAGACCAGTATAACGGAGTTCTACACTTTCTACCGTATAAGGCTTCATACGGTGCCATTTTAATGCTTGATTGAAAACTATTATTATAAACGAATTCAATCAAAGGTAGATATTGTTCCCACGTACCTTCGAACTCAAGAATGCAACATCTCAACATATCCTCGAGTATGTAAATAATTCGCTCGGATTGACCATCTGTTTGCGGATGAAAAGCAGTACTGAAATGCAATTTAGTACCCAGAGCATCTTGCAATTTCCTCTAGAATCGCGATGTAAATCTCGGGTCTCTGTCTGATACTATCGACAATGGCACACCATGTAACCTTACGATATCAGAAATGCATAACTCAGATAGTTTATCGAGTGAGTAATTAGATCGAACCAGAATAAAATGAGCTGATTTCGTCAACCGATCAACTACGACTCAAATTGCATCTTTCTTTCTCAGAGATAAGGGCAAACCCGATATAAAATCCATGGTCACTCGATCCTATTTCCACTCCGAAATCATAACCGGTTGCAACAAAACTGATGGCACCTGATGTTCAGCTTTAACTTGTTGACAAATCAAACATTTAGAAACAAAATCAGAAATATCTCTTTTCATTCCGGACCACCAATAATGTTGCTTCAGATCATTATACATTTTCGTACTCCCTAGATGTACAGAAAATCTACTACTGTGAGCCTCACTTAAAATCATCTAAATTAACTCTGGATTTCTCGGAACACAAAGTCTATTTCTGAATCTTAAACAATCATCAACATCAGCCCAGAATTTAGAATCACACAGAGCTCGTTTAGCTATCAATTTATTGTCAGATTTCTGAGCCTCGCAGATCTGTTATATAAACAAGGGTTTTGCTTTCAATTCAACACAAACCAAGGTATCATCAGACAGTGCTAAATGAGCATTCATCGCACGCAATGCAGATAATGATTTTTGACTCAGAGTATCTGCTACCACATTTGCTTTGCCCGGATAATAATCAATAACTAGCTTATAGTCTTTTTAACAATTCTTGCCATCTTCTCTGTCTCAGATTCAAATCTTTTTGCGTCATTAAATACTTCAGACTTTTATGATCAGAAAACATGTGACATTTCTCACCAAACAGATAGTGACGCCAGATTTTTAAGGTAAATACAATAGCAGCTAACTCAAGATCGTGTGTCGGATAATTCTTTTCATGCGGCTTTAACTGTCTCGAAGCATAAGCAATGGCTTTACCTTCTTGCATTAAAACACATCCTAGACCAATCAACGAAGCATCGTTGTAAATTACGAATTCTTTACCTGATTCAGGTTGTAGTAATACTAGAGCTTCAGTCAACAAAGCTTTCAACTGATCACAACTGTTCTGACACTTTTTTAACCACTCAAATTTCACATCTTTTTGGAGCGATTTCGTCAATGGATTCGCAGTCATCGAGAAACCTTTTACAAATCTTCTATAGTAACCAGCAAGCCCTAGAAAACTACGGACTTCAGATACATTTCTCGAAGGTTTCCAATCCATAATAGCTGAAATTTTACTCAGGTCAACTCAAATACCAGAGGCTGATACATTATGACCTAGAAAACCAACTTCTCGCAACCAGAATTCACACTTATTGAACTTCGCATACAACTATTTATCTCGCAGTGTCTGTAGCACTATTCTCAAATGCTCGTCATGTTCAGATTCATTACGTGAATAAATCAATATGTCATCAATGAATACAACAACAAATTGATCTAAATAAAGTCTAAAAATCCTATTCATCAAATCCATAAAAATAGCAGGTGCATTCGTTAATCCAAAGGCATAACTAAAAATTCATAATACCCGTACCTTATTCTAAAAGCAGTGTTCAGAATGTTAGAGTCTGTTACTTGCAACTGGTAGTAACCCGATCTCAGATCTATCTTTGAAAACACTGTAGCACCTTTCAACTGATCGAATAAGTCATCAATCCTGGGTAGAGGATATTTGTTTTTTATAGTCACCTTGTTAAGCTGGCGGTAATTAATACACATTCTCATTGTGCCATCTTTCTTTTTCACAAATAGAACAGGAGCACCCCAAAGTGAAAAGCTCGGTCTAGCAAATCCTTGATTGGTCAGTTCTTGCAACTGAGATTTTAGTTCTTTTAGTTCAGTCAGAGCCATTCTATACGGAGCTATCGATATCGGAGTAGTACCAAGTACCAATTCAATCCCTAACTCGACTTCTCAAATAGGAGGAAAACCAAGTAATTCTTCAAGAAACACATCAGAGAATTCACAAACAATAGGCATAGATTCAACCTTCTTATCATTTACTTTTGAATCTAACACATAAGCTAAGTATGCAACATCCCGAAATAGGGCCTAAACGGAATAGTGGTTGCGAAACCACAAATTCGAGGTAGAAAAATTTATTTTATTATTATTTTGAGGTCTATGATATGTTTGCATGATTGTGTGAAAAGTTCGTGAAGAAATTCTATGCATAAAGTACTTAATTTGAAATTAAGGACCAAATTGAATAAATTGCAAAACTTGTGTTCTAGAAGTATTTTGCATAAAATTGAATTAGAATATTAATTAGGAGGTCTTAAATAGCAATTTGACCAATTTTAAGTTCATGGACAAAATTAGGACATGGAAGGAATTTTTGAAAGTTTAGTAGTAAGGGCATTTTGGTCATTTAGGGGTAAAATGAATTAAAATACAAAATTAAAAGCCAATTTTGCTCATCTTCTTCATGGAGGCCGAAATTAGCATGGGGGAAGCCATGGATAGGGTTTTCAAGCTTTCCAAGCTCAATAGTAAGTGATTCCAAGCCCCGTTTTTAATGTTCTTTACGTTTTTGGAATCTGTAGCTCGATTAAGCTTATGCTAGTAATAATTCAACCTAGGGTTCATATTTGGAAAAATACCCATAGGTGAAATGTGTTTATTTTGATGTTTTATGATAGAATATGAGGTTTTAAATTATGTTAGACAACTTGTACTACTCGGTTTTAAGCAAAAACGAGTAAAAGGACTTAATTGGTAAAAATACCTAATAGTCATAAGTGCTTGTTAGAGTATGAATTTGATGCTGCCATAGAAGGGAAAAATCACCAGAATGTCATGAAACATAAGAAAATAGGCTGAAGTTTAATTTACGAGCTTTGGGGCAAAAGTGTAAATATACAAAAGTTTAGGGGCAAAATTGTAATTTTGCAAAAATATGATTTTGGGTCAATTTGAATAATGTGAGTCCTAATTAGACTATATTTTAAATGACAGAGCAAGGAAAACTGAAATTCGGGCTAAAATGGAGAAAATACCAAGTTGTGGACGAAATGGTAAAAGTAGCTATTTTTGCATACGAGGTAAGTTTCTGATAAATAAATGCAATGTTCTTTTATTTTACATTATTATTGTTAATTTCAGAATTTATATACTTATTTTATGAGGATATTTAAAGTCGAATTAAAGGCTAAGTGAGAGAAAAAGCATTAGGAAGCCCCGTTTGAACCTTAGGAATATTAGGATATTGGGGTTGACAGGACGAGGATAGAGACAGAAATGAGCCATGTAAGCCCATATTAGATATATATATATATGGCATTGGAGACAGAATAATTCATGTAAGTCCATGTCGAAGACATGGCATTGGCGGAGATATTGATAGGCGAGAGCGACCCAGTATCCTTAGTATTCCGAGTGGTTCAATGGGTCATTGTACACGTTAAATTACAAAGTGAATTATCAGCAAAAGAGAAGGTAGATTATATTTATGAATAGTGAAAGGTCGTAAGAAAGAAGGTAAGTAAGTAAAGAAGAAGGTAGAAAATGAGAAGTAAAGAAAGTTTATGAGGCTAGGTGACATTATGTATAATCATTCATTATCTTTGAATGTTGTAATTTATTTGCTTGTAAGCTTACTAAGCCTAGTGCTTACTCTCTTTATTTTCTTTTTCTTATAGTTTTTATCAAGCCACTCGGGATCGAAGGAACGCGTCGGAGACCCGATCACACTATCGAAGAAATCACATTGGTATAGTTAGACGTTTAGTTTTGTGTATGGCATGTATAGGAACTTGGTTTCTTTTGATATGATATGATCAATGAATGATGTGTAAATACTTGCTAGTGATTAGCTAATAGAATGGCTGATGATATACATGTTTAATTGTATGTATGAATAAGTAGTAACTATCACATGAAAACTAAGAAAAATGTGAAAGTAACTTAAAAACAGATTCAAGTATCAGAAATAATGTGATTTTGAAAAATCACTAAAAATCGTAGAGACATGGTTTGATGGTGAATAATATATGAAATTAAAGCTTATTATGTCTTTTTTCTTATGGAATAAGCAAAATAGGTAAAGGTATTATATTTTATGAGATATCTAAGTTTTCGTGAAACAGGGTCAGAGAAAATTCTAGATCCCCTATTTCAACTTTGGAAATTCACCATAAATTGTAAAAAAATAATTAGGTGGTGTAATTTATATGGTTATAATCCTTATTGAATCTAGTTTTGATAGAAACAAACAGTATAGTTATATTAATTTTTTATAGGGAGAAAAGTGGTTCGTAGTAAGTAGAGGTCAGTGCAGTCGAATTCTGAAACAGGGGTAACTTTAACTAATAAACTGTACTAATTGGCTAAGTCAAAAATTCTAGAAAACAATTAGTAGATATATATATGAGTCTAGTTTCAGGAAAAATTTACGGATCTTAATTTGAGTTTTGAAACTCGAGAAATGAATTTTAAGCAGCTATGACGCAGAAAAACAGTTTATTCCGAAAATTAAAATAAGTGGTTTAGAGTTGTTTAAAAGGTAAGATAAGTTTAGTAACACCTCAAGCTTGACTCGGTGACGGTTTGGGCGTAGGGCGTTACATTTATTGGTATCGAGCAGGTTTAGTCGGTTCTCGGAACATTTAGTGTGAGTAAATGTCTAGCTATACATGCCATACATGTATTTTGATAGTGTGACGACTCGACGATTTTTAAATATTTTGTTTTATTGTAATGGATCCCGAGCGAGCTGGTGATGATGATGTGAAAGTAATGCGCCGCTGCTCCGCGGAAGGGGGGTAGCGCCATCCGAGAATAGGCCGATGAATGATTAATCGGAGGAGTGACTGGAGAAGCTCTCTTCCAAGCTTTGAATAATTGGTTTGCCGGAGTTCGCTCGCACGAATCCGGTAGTTAGACCTCCACCCCTCATGATTCTCAAAGCTACCCATGTAGCTCAAGCTTCCCGACCACAGTGCGTGATAAGAGAAAAGCCACCGATTGATAGAATCAAGAAACAAGGGGAAGAAGAGTTTGAGCAACAAAAGATGATGATGCATGTAAAGAGCGAGAATTTTGGTTAGAAAATACTATCGAGTCTTTGATGAATTATCTTGTACACCCGAGGAATGTATGAAATGTGTAATATCACTTCTTAGAGACTCACCTACTACTAGTGGAAGACACTTGTATCGCTTGTACCAAAGGAGAGGATCACTTGGGATTTCTTTCGGGAGGAATTTCATAAAAAGTACATCATCGGGGTTTATTGACCGAGAAGAGAAAGGAATTCTGGAATTGAAACAAGGAGCTACTGTGTTCTCCAAGATAGATTTGAGATCCGGATACTATCAGTTGCGAGTTAAAGAGTCAGATGTCCTGAAAACTATTTTCCGGACTAGGTATGGTCATTATGAGTTCCTTGTGATGCCATTTGGCTTGACTAATGCTCCTGCCATTTTCATGGACTTAATGAACCGAATTTTCAGACCGTACTTGGATAAGTTTGTAGTTGTGTTCATTGATGATATCTTGATTTATTCTCATGATGAGACTGAGCATGCAGAGCATTTGAGAACAGTTTTACAGATTCTGAGAGATAATCAGTTGTATGCCAAGTTTAGCAAAAGTGGTTTTCTTAGACATATTGTTTCAGGTGAAGGTATTAAGGTTGATCCGAGCAAGATTTCGGCCATTGTTGATTGGAAGCCTCCTAGAAATGTATCAGAAGTTAGAAGTTTTCTTGGTCTTGCCGGATATTGTAGAGGGATTTTCCATGATAGCTACCCCACTGATAAAATTGCTGCGAAAGGATATCAAGTTTGAATGGACTGAGAAGTGTGAACAGAGTTTTGACAAGTTAAAAGCATTATTGACTAAAGCTCCTATTTTAGTACAACCAGAACCAGTTAAGGAGTTTGTGATTTACAGTGATGCGTCCATGAATGGACTTGGTTGTGTACTTATGCAGGAAGGGAAGGTAATTGCTTATGCCTCTAGATAGCTAAAGCCACATGAGAAGAACTATCTCGATACATGATTTAGAGCTATTTGCCATTATTTTTGCGTTGAAGATTTGGAGACATCATTTGTATGCGGTGAGAAGTGCCACATATTCACCGATCACAAAAGTTTGAAATTGAAGCAAAGAAGATGGCTAGAGTTGATTAAAGATTATGAGCTAGTGATTGATTATCACCCGGGGTATATGTAAGAAGAATGATGAGCTTATTCGAAAGATCTTACAGAAGCACATAGTAGTTTTTTTTGTCTATTCATCCAGGTAGTACAAAGATGTATAATGATTTGAAGAAAAATGTCTTGGTGGGTAGGAATAAAAGGGACATTTCAGAGTTTGTTTCTAGATGTTTGATCCACAAGCAGATTTTGTGACAGGATTGCCGCTTTACACTAGAGAAAGAAAGATGCGAAGATGGGTTGTGATTGATAAGTTAACGAAGTCGGCTCATTTTATCCCGATTCAGATGGATTTTTCACTTGACAAGTTGGCCGAGTTGTATATTTTAGAGATAGTCGGACTACATGGGAAGACGAGGCTACATGGGAACTCGAAGAGGCTATGTGAAACAAAGACCCAAATCTCTTCACGTGTAAGATTTTTGGGACGAAAATCCCTAAACGGGGAGAAATGTAACATCCCGAAATAGGGCCTAAAACGGAATAGTGGTTGCGAAACCACAAATTCGAGGTAGAAAAATTTATTTTATTATTATTTTGAGGTCTATGATATGTTTGCATGATTGTGTGAAAAGTTCGTGAAGAAATTCTATGCATAAAGTACTTAATTTGAAATTAAGGACCAAATTGAATAAATTGCAAAACTTGTGTTCTAGAAGTATTTTGCATAAAATTGAATTAGAATATTAATTAGGAGGTCTTAAATAGCAATTTGACCAATTTTAAGTTCATGGACAAAATTAGGACATGGAAGGAATTTTTGAAAGTTTAGTAGTAAGGGCATTTTGGTCATTTAGGGGTAAAATGAATTAAAATACAAAATTAAAAGCCAATTTTGCTCATCTTCTTCATGGAGGCCGAAATTAGCATGGGGAAGCCATGGATAGGGTTTTCAAGCTTTCCAAGCTCAATAGTAAGTGATTCCAAGCCCGTTTTTAATGTTCTTTACGTTTTTGGAATCCCGGTAGCTCGATTAAGCTTATGCTAGTAATAATTCAACCTAGGGTTCATATTTGGAAAAATACCCATAGGTGAAATGTGTTTATTTTGATGTTTTATGATAGAATATGAGGTTTTAAATTATGTTAGACAACTTGTACTACTCGGTTTTAAGCAAAAACGAGTAAAAGGACTTAATTGGTAAAAATACCTAATAGTCATAAGTGCTTGTTAGAGTATGAATTTGATGCTGCCATAGAAGGGAAAAATCACCAGAATGTCATGAAACATAAGAAAATAGGCTGAAGTTTAATTTCTTGAGCTTTGGGGCAAAAGTGTAAATATACAAAAGTTTAGGGGCAAAATTGTAATTTTGCCAAAATATGATTTTGGGTCAATTTGAATAATGTGAGTCCTAATTAGACTATATTTTAAATGATAGAGCAAGGAAAACTGAAATTCGGGCTAAAATGGAGAAAATACCAAGTTATGGACGAAATGGTAAAAGTAGCTATTTTTGCATACGAGGTAAAGTTCTGAAGAAATAAATGCAATGTTCTTTTATTTTACATTATTATTGTTAATTTCAGAATTTATATACTTATTTTATGAGGATATTTAAAGTCGAATTAAAGGCGAAGTGACAGAGAAAAAGCATTAGGAAGCCCCGTTTGAACCTTAGGAATATTAGGATATTGGGGTTGACAGGACAGGATAGGACAGAAATGAGCCATGTAAGCCCATATTAGATATATATATATATGGCATTGGAGACAGGAATAATTCATGTAAGTCCATGTCGAAGACATGGCATTGGCAGATATTGATAGACAGAACGACCCGGTATCCTTAGTATTCCGAGTGGTTCAATGGGTCATTGTACACGTTAAATTACAGTGAATTATCAGCAAAAGAGAAGGTAGATTATATTTATGAATAGTGAAAGGTCAGGTAAGAAAGAAGGTAAGTAAGTAAAGAAGAAGGTAGAAAATGAGAAGTAAAGAAAGTTTATGAGGCTAGGTGACATTATGTATAATCATTCATTATCTTTGAATGTTGTAATTTATTTGCTTGTAAGCTTACTAAGCCTAGTGCTTACTCCTTTATTTTCTTTTTCTTATAGTTTTTATCAAGCCACTCGGGGATCGGAAGGAAACGTCGGAGACCCGATCACACTATCGAAGAAATCACATTGGTATAGTTAGACGTTTAGTTTTGTGTATGGCATGTATAGGAACTTGGTTTCTTTTGATATGATATGATCAATGAATGATGTGTAAATACTTGCTAGTGATTAGCTAATAGAATGGCTGATGATATACATGTTTAATTGTATGTATGAATAAGTAGTAACTATCACATGAAAACTAAGAAAAATGTGAAAGTAACTTAAAAACAGATTCAAGTATCAGAAATAATGTGATTTTGAAAAATCACTAAAAATCGTAGAGACATGGTTTGATGGTGAATAATAAATGAAATTAAAGCTTATTATGTCTTTTTTCTTATGGAATAAGCAAAATAGGTAAAGGTATTATATTTTATGAGATATCTGAGTTTTAGTGAAACAGGGTAATAGAAAATTCTAGATCCCCTGTTTCAACTTTGGAAATTCACCATAAATTGTAAAAAAATAATTAGATGGTGTAATTTATATGATTATAATCCTTATTGAATCTAGTTTTGATAGAAACAAACATTATAGTTATATTAATTTTTTATAGGGAGAAAAGTGGTTCGTAGTAAGTAGAGGTCAGTGCAAGTGAATTCTCAAACAGGGTAACTTTAACTAATAAACTGTACTAATTGGTTAAGTAAAAATTCTAGAAAAAATTAGTAGATATATATATGAGTCTAGTTTCAGGAAAAATTTACGGATCTTAATTTCGAGTTTTGAAACTCGAGAAATGAATTTTAAGCAACTATGACGCAGAGAAAAACAGTTTATTCCGAAAATTAAAATAAGTGGTTTAGAGTTGTTTAAAAGGTAAGATAAGTTTAGTAACACCTCAAGCTTGACTCCGGTGACGGTTTCGGGCGTAGGGGCGTTACAAAGTAGGCTTTACAACCTTTCTTTACATATTTCTGTGGATTCATTGCAGATATCACAGCTGGTAATCCATTTAGATCACTAGATTCAATTCGAATTATCTCATCATTCCTAAACCTTAAATCAATGACTTTTCGTTTGCAGTTCACAATAGCATTGTGCAAAGTTAACCATCCTTTCCCAGAATTATGTCAAATTCGTTGAAGGGCAAAAGCATCAGATCAGCAGGAAAATAATTATCTCGATACTCGAATCATGAATTCAGTAGACTCTACAGGCAAAGTCTTACTATGTACTAAATTCATACAGATATAAGAATGGGTTGATCCAGGGTCTATCAATGCAATCACAGCAGTATCATAAAGATTAAAAGTACCAGTAATCACGTCTGGAGAGGAAGCTTCCTCATGAGCTCGGATAGCATAAGCTCTGGTAGGTGCTCTGGCCTCAGATCTAACAGCAGCGTCCCTAGAAGCTCTTTGATCACCACTTGTATTTCTCGTATTTCTTGAAGGTCTACCTCTAGCTGAGGTGTTACTCAGTCTCGGATTTTGTACATTCTCTTACTCAGCAAGTTCAGAACAATCTCTTACAAAATGATCCAAGGATCGACATCAGAAATAGGCTCAGTCATTCAATCTACAATTTCCCGGATGTCTTTTACCACAGTGTTTACATTTAGGTTTCTTAGATCAGACATTTCCAACACTTGCAACAGAAGTAACAGTAGCTCTAGAATTCGAGTGCGATCTAGCTCGATCTCGGTTCAAATATCTTACATCCATCTTTGAACAGTTACGATCATCTCAGAATTTTATTGACTCAGATTGAAATGATCTGTCTGAAGATCTCTTTCTAACATCTCTAGCTTTCGAATCAGCTTTTCTTTTCCCTTTACTTAATTCTTCGGCTTTACAAGCTCGCTCAACAAGCACTACCATTTCTTTAATCTCTAAAATTCCCACTAACAAACAAATATCTTCATTTAGTCCATCTTCAAACCTTTTGCACATTATTGCTTCATTCGATACACAGTTTTTAGCATAGTGGTTCAATCTCACAAATTCCGGTTCATATTCAGTAACAAACATACGGCCTTGCTTAAGCTCGAGAAACTCTTTACGTTTCATCAATGAATCTCTGACTAATGTATTTCTTTCGAAATTCTGCTTGGAAGAAATCTCAAGTAACCCGTTCGCTCGGAACCAAAAATATTAAAGTTTTCCACCAATGGTACGCCGTATCTTTTAGAAGTGAAACGACACATTTTACACACTTCTCCATATTTAGAGACATTTCATCAAATACCCGCATCGTATTTTCTAGCCAGAATTCGACTCTTTCAGCATCATCATTCGTTGTAGCTCAGAACTCTTCAGCCCCATACTTTCTAATCTTATCAATTGGTGGTCTACTAGACTAAACTGGATTCACGGAAGTCATAACAGGAATTTGAGAAGGATTAACCAGGGGTGGAGGTTGTTGAACAGTCGGATTGGTTCTAATATACTGAGTGAACCAAACATTCCTCACCTGATAGAAGGCTTGCTTAGCCTCGCTATCACGGCTACTCGTAGCCGGTCGAGAATCATCTTGCACTGTCCCTTATGCAGGAGCAGGCGCATTACATTCAACATCGTCAGCTACGGCTCTATTGGGATCCATTGCTATATATAAAAGCACATTTTAATGTCAGGATTCAGCACACTATCACAGTTTCAGACATATGGCATGTATAGCTAGACTCACACATGCTATGGTAGTCCTAGAAATGACTAAACCATAGCTCTGATACCAATAAAATGTAACACCTACAAGGCTATTTAACATATTTTTCATCAACTTTCAATCAATTAATCTTAATAAACCATACATCCAATTACCCACATATTTAAACGTAAGAATCACAGAATAAGATCACTTATATAAGAATCACCTATAAGGCCGAATATACCAAATCATAAGTGCACATACTTAAGAAACATTTCAATAGTACACGATTTATACATTCACAAGTCAAATACATATACAACCTACTCATATATTCTTTATTTACATTGCACAATATTTACAACAAATATTCTTAATATTTACTTACCTTATCTCATGTAAATATCAAATAAATTCTTACCTGACATTTAACTCTTTTTACAAATCCGATCACGATTTACCTTTGCCCGATGAACCATTCGGAATTGGATAGGACACTCGGATAATCACATAAATTGTACAATGCCAACGTCCCAAACGTGGTCTTACATGTAACCCCATATCGATGCCACTGTCCAAGACATGGTCTTACTCGTCAACACATATCGGAATAAAAAATCAATGCCATGGACTTACTCGTACACATATATCGGAAACCTATGTCATGGCATACGTATCCTAGTTATTCCTAAGGTTCATACGGGGCTTTTGTGCATCGTATCTCAGTCGAATCGAACTCGAAAGTGTAGTAGCCACATTTAATCATATTCGGCCATAGTATATTTAAACTCCAACATTCCATAATAGCATAAAAATATAACATTAAATTACCAATAAATACATCTATTTGCTTATAAACTTACCTCAGACGGTACAAAACGGAATCGGATAGCTAGTCGGCAACTTTCGTTTTTCCCCTATCCAAATCTGATTTCTTTGGTTCTTGATCTAAACATATTCAAATTAAGCTCATTCAAACATATTTTCATTCATTTTAGTCAAAAACACATAAATAGGTAAATTACCATTTTACCCCTGACATTTACAATTTTTACAATTTAGTCCCTATTACACAAAACACAAAATACACAAAATTTCCCTATACTTATGGTGGGCCAAATTTTACGCACTCTCAAACAAGCCTATATATTCAATTTATTTCACATTTTAGTCCCTCAAATTATTATTTTTTTCAATTAAGTCCTAATTACTCAAAATCATAAAAAATTCCAATACAAAACATGTTAATCTAAAACATATCTTCCATTTTTCATCATCAAACAACAAGAATCACAAGTTATCAACAATGACACAAGTCAAAATATTCATCAAAATAAAAAATTAAAGCTTGGGTTTTGTAGTATTCGAAGCAACGATCTCAAAAACGTAGAAATTATCAAAAATCGAGCTAAACTCATACCTTGATTGAGCTTCAAATTGGCCGAACCCTAGCTTGGTTTTGCTTTCCTTTTTGTTTGTTTATATTCGGCAATGGTGGATTAAAAGTATGAGCACTTTTTTTTATGATATATTTTATAATATTCTAAGTTATATTATTAGTTTACTAATTTAACCTTATTAAAATTATAACAAATTCACATAATATATGCCCATTGCCGTCCATTCAATATGTCAATGGGCTATTTACCACTTAAATCCTTCATTTTCAAAATCCACTAACAATTTGACACTTTATATATTAAGCTACCAAAATTTCAATTTATGCGATTAAGTCCTTTTATTTAATCGGACACCTAAACGACAAAATTAAATCACGAAAATTTCACAGACATAAATTCACACAAAATAAACACAGAAAATATTTTTTTGACTCAGATTCATGGTCGCGAAACCACTATTCTGATTAGGGTCTAAATCAAGCTGTTACAATTCATCACACTATCAAAGTTCGTATATATGGCATGTATAGCTAGACTCACATACACTACGTTAGACCTGGAGTCAACTAAACCATAGCTCTGATACCAATAAAATGTAACACCCATAACTCGTAATTGTCGCGGAATAGGTTAAGAGGCATTATCGGATAATACACATCATTCACCTACATTTATGCATTCATTATCATAAAACATTCAAAACAAGCATACAAAGCTTTAATCATACATTCGGGACTAATTCGGTAACTTGTAAAAATTTTAAATACTTAGAAAATTTTTAACATTTCAAGTACCACACGCCCGTGTGAACGGATCGTGTGCCTCACACGGCTACCAGACACGCCCGTGTCGTAGGCCGTGTGAAAATAGAGCATACATACTGACTTATACCACACGGCCGAAGACACGCCCATGCGCCCTGGCCATGGTCAAAACTGACTTAGGTCACACAACTGACCACATGCCAGTGTGTCAAGACCGTGCTCGAGACTGACTTTAAATTGTAGGACTACCCCAGGGGACACACGGCCGTGCAACATGACCATGTGTCGCACACTGCTGAGACACACGCCCGTGTCTCTACCCGTATGGACAAAAATAGGTCATTTAAAAAAAAACAATTTGCCACCCTTATCTCTTGTTCACCTAGCCATCAAAATAAAAGCATTTTAACTCATTTTTAGGCAGCCAAAACATACCAATTCAATCACATATCATGCTATCAATATCATTAATCATATCCATACACAATTTCAACTCAAACATACTAATTCCATGTACGTAATTTATACCATAAACATATGATTCATATCACATTTATAACCATTTCAACCACACATCTAACTTACCAAAAAGACCATTTCACTAGGCTATAAATATATACACCAAATATATCATTTTTGCATCACATATCATAGACCAAAAATCAAACCATAAGTTCAACCATAATCAAGCCATATCTCATGGCATGATATACCCATCTCAAAACATACCACATTGGTCCTAGCCTATACATGCCATACTTTGTTATATATATTTTTTCAAATGGTACCAAAATAAAGTTTGATAGTGTGGTGATGATCCTTGACGACCCCTTAGCTTCCAGTAGCTTCAATATCTATAAAACAATGCAAACACACACAAAGTAAGCTTTCAAAAGCTTAGTAAGCCATATACAAATAAACTTATCAAATAAACAAATATAGACCAATTTATACATATGAATCATAGCAAAACACAATTGCAAGATCATATTTCTCATATAGCTCAATTGTTCATAATCACTTGCTTATAAACACATAACATTTTCATATAGTTCACATCTCAAATGATCATATTCATTCTTGCTTCTCATTACTAAGTTTTATATACCTTTCGCACGTACCTGAATCGAATACATATTCACTTGATCATTTATTTCTCAATAATGCCCGCTGAACCATTCTAAAATAATAAGGATACTCGGATAGCTCAGAAAGCTCGTACAATGCCAACGTCCCAGACGTGGTCTTACATGTAATCAAATATCGATGCCACTGTCCCAGACAGGGTCTCACACAAAATTATATACGATGTCGATGTCCCAGACAAGGTCTTACACATAAATCATAAGTTGATGCCAACATCCCAGACGTGGTCTTACACGATATCATACCTCGAAATCCTATGTCATGACATATGTATCCTATACTATTCCTATGGTTCGTACGGGGCTTTCAGATGTTGTAACTTTGTCGATATTTTTTCAGATTCAATTATTCAACTATAATAACAATTCAAGACATTTCCACAACAATTGATCATATATTATTCAATTGGAATACGTTTCTTTGCATATGAACTTATCTCAAAAATGAGAACGGCTAAACAAGTCGATTATTCTACAACCTTCGACTTTCCCTAATCTAATTTCGATTTCTTTCGTTCTTGATATATATAAATTCAGATTTCACTAATTTAATCACACATTCATTCAATTCAATCTATAAACACATTTTTAGAGCATTTTATAGATTAGCCCTCACATAAAATCACAAAATATGCATAATTTCATATTACACATGCTAGGCCCAATGTTTATGGAATTTATATAAGCCCACATATTTCATTTATTTCATATTTTAGTCCCTCCAAATATCATTTTCACAAATTAACCCAATGTACTCAAATTCATAAAAAATCCAAAGATAAAACATATTAACCCAACACATATCTTTCATTTTCCATCAACTAACATCACAAAGCTCACAATTTCATCAATGGCATAACTCAAATTCATCACCAAATTCAGAAACTGAGACATGGGCTAAATAGAACACTAAGCAACAATCACAAAAACATAAAAATCATCAAAAACGAATAAAAATCATACCTAAATTAGCCAATATGAGTGCCGAATGCTTCTAAGAACATAAACCCTATTTCTTTCTTGTATTTTTGGCAAAATGATGAAAAGATGAAGCAAAAATCATGTTTTGTTTATTTAATAAACATTAATTCATCATTTACCAAAATAACCTTATTATATACATTTAAAATCCAATAACCTTTGGCATATATGTCCATTCATAATTTCAATGGTCTAATATCAACATAAGGATCTCGTAATTAATAAGCCATGTCAATTCTGCACTTATTCATGTAACACAACTTTTGCATTTTCTGCGATTTAGTCCTTTTATCAAATTAAGCACACAAATGATTAAATTTTCATACGAAACTTTAACACATGCTTAACCACATACTGTAAACACAAAAAATAATATTAAAATATTTTTTTGACTCAGATTTGTGGTCCCGAAACCACTATTTCGACTAGGGTCTAAACTAGGCTATTACACATCAAATATTCATAATCTATCATCAAACATCAAAATACTCATGTATTCATCAATGGCATCATTTAAAATATTTAACAGTTTTGCAAATTAGTCCCTGGGCTAGTTAGTACTAGCTGCAACGATCTCAAAAAAACATAGAAATCATTAAAAACGGGATAAAAATCATACCTTAATGAGCAAAAATACGCCAGCTGAATGGTAGCCCTAAAATGGTGTTTATTCTCTTCCAAAACTTGGTGGAGAAGATGATACCAACCATTAATTTGGTTTTGTTTTATTTATTATTATGATAATAACAAAATTACCAAACCGACCTTACTAATAAACCATTTAAACACCTAATAATGTGTCCATATAAGTCCACTCATACTAATATTGGTCTAATTACAACATAAGGACCTTTACTTTAATAAACCATAGCTATTAGACACCTTTAGCTAATAGAACAACACTTTCGCAATTTATATGATTTAGTTCTTTTTATCAAATTAACTATTCAAATGATAAAATTTCTTCCCGAAACTTTCACACATACGTACCATCATGTTGTAAACACTTAAAATAACATTAAAATAATTTTACGACCTCAGATTTGTGGTCTCAAAACCACCATTCTGATTTGACTAAAAACGAGCTGTTACATAAAACATCCTTAGCAATATTTAAATGTGTGATAATATATTGGATAAACGGATCTCGAAACTCCTACATTTTAGAAATAGTCCTGAGTTGAACGGACTGAAGCCACACGCTCCCTTATATCGCATCATAGTCCTATTGAGTGGAGATACAAACTCAACACTCCCTTACTTACTCCAAAAATTAGAACTTCTTGAACCATATACTCACAAATAACACATATAATGGTGAGTACTCACAAATCCTATGGCATGCCAACTATACCCAATGGATCCACCATACAATGTTGCCAATATAATCATAGATAAAAGGCATAAAATCTTATGTTTAAGCACTTAATTTAAGATGTAAAAATGCCATTAAAAGCATGTAGCTTAACAATTTCAACATCAGTATAATTAAGCACAACAAATGCCTTTGTCCATGAGTCTTAAACCAATCATAACACCAACATCAAGTGCTCAAAAATTCAAAAACTCATTCTCCAATTAACAATCCATTCAATCTAAATTAATCATTCCAAAAGCTTAACACATAATTTTCCAAAAGCCAATTGCAATAATGCTCTTGTAAAATAAAAATTAATTTTTAGAATTCCAATCAAATAAGATACGATTAAGTCATTAAAAACACTATTTAAAACTTTAATTTAACACATAACCATGCAAATTTACCAATAGCCTTTAAAATCACTCACCTCCACACTTTGTTTTTCAAACAAAAGTGTGTTCAAGTAGGTAAGTTTGATCCTCAAATCTAGTTAGCATCATCCTCATCTCGGTGTGAAGCTTTAATAGAGACAAAATATGCATTACAAACTAACATTAACATCAAGAAAGTCAAAATTTCATAAACTATACGGATCTAAATCGTTTCTCTAATCTACCTTACCAAAATTGCATAATTAAGCCAAAACATAAAACTCATCAACTAAACGACCTTCTCAGTAGCACAAACCACTTCTAAACTTCATTCCTAGTCCATTAACATAAAACCTAAGTGTTAATTTCATCTATTAAATCGTTTTAAAATTTTTCAGAAAATCAACTCATCTTCTTGATTAAAAACGAATTAATCAAAATTGATCAACCAAATGAGTTTGATCTCTTTCTGTATGATTAAAAACCTCTTAATAAACATATTTTTAGCTTAGACATCCATTAAAACTTGGATTCCAACTCAAAATCATGGATTCACCATTGTTGAGTTCCTTGTTTAAGAAAGAAGAAACCAAACTTGAAAATCCATTCTAATCAATTTAAATAGCAAATAATGATTGAAAACAACTTAAAAATAAATTTAGAGTTGAGAATTACCTTTAATTGATCTCAAATCATCAATTTAGAAGATTGAATTAAGATCCCTGAAGAAATTTCAAATAACTTTTGCTCAACTTTGGAAAACTTTTATGGAGATTTTGGAGAAAATTTTAAGATGGTAAAAGTTTAGATCTCTTTTCTAATATGTGGTCTATGAAAATTAGAGAAAAAACTCTTAATTTGGGTGAAAATGGTGTGCAAAAATGAGGTAGTTGTAGCATTTTTAAAACTGAAAACCCCCACTTGATTTTTAAAAATTGGGGACATTGCCATCTGGCCACTCCCACATTTTCCTTTTTTTACAAAATACTCCTTTCCCTCCAAAATTCTAAAAATAAGGATAAATTGCTATAAAACCACTCTTACATTTCCCTTGTTTTGCAAAATGGTCCTATATAGTTAATATTTTAAATTCTCTCAATTAGACCACCATTCTAATTAGACCCAAAATATTTATTTTACCAAAAAATTATTTAAAACCATAAAACTAATTTTTCTTAAAATATTTTTATTTTTCGGAATATTATTTACAATTTTTTTAAAATGAAACTACTAATTTTCTAATAAACCTGATTAACTCCTAATTTTCACTCGGTGACAAACTCAGATGATACATGTTGAGATTAATGGCTATCCATGTTATTATGCCTATGATTTATATTATGCATGCTAACATGTTTGGTGTGGATGCTTAGGCTTTGGCCAAGTTTTAGTTGGATTATGTCATGCTAAATTTAAATGTTATGTAACATCCTAAAAATCAAGGGTTAGTAGAATCGGGTTTGTGAATCGAAAGAGAGTGATCATGCCTTAATTTTTTTAAATTATCTATGCATTTTTAGGAAATAAATGAGGTATTTATTTGTTGGTTACATTTTAGTGTAACATTTCTTGAAACCCAAGTTCAAATCCCTTCTCTTACATCCAGGGGCAAAGCCAGAGGGACTGGCATGGGCCCCGAGCCCCCCTAAAATGTAAAATTATTATTTTGGCTGTAACATCCCGAATTAGGGCCTAGTCGAAATAGTGGTTTTGAAACCAAAAATCTGAGATAGAAATATTTATTTTATGATTATTATAAGGTCATTGATGTATTTCTATGCTTGTGTGAAAATTTCATAAGGATGTGAAAGGTGCTTAATTGGACTTTAGGGACCAAATCGAATAATTTGTAAAACTTGCGTTGTAGAAGCAATTTGCATGAAATTGAATTAGATTATTAATTAGAGGTCCTTAAAGAGAAAATTGACCAAGTCCTAAAAATTTAAACAAAAATGGCCTTGGTTGGGTAAAATTTGAAAGAATAGTAAAGGGCATTTTGGTCATTTAGGGGTAAAATGAATTAAAAGACAATTTTTAAAACCCAAATGTGTCCCTGTCTTCTTGCTTCAGCCGAATTTACCAAGAGCAGCCATGGTTAGGGTTTGGCCAAGCTCCCAAGCTCAATAGTAAGTGATTCCGAGCTCTGTTTTTAACGTTCTATGCATTTTTGAAGTCCCGGTAACATGTTCTACCTATTTCTACCATTAATTTGAGCTAGGGTTCATGTTGAAAAATTTGACCATGAATTATAGGCATGTATTTTGAGGTTTAATGGTAGAACATGAAGGCTCGATGTGTAACAAACGACTTTTACTAAGCGGTTTTTGATGAAAACGTCTGAAAGGACCGTTTTGTAAAAATTATAAAATTGGTCATGATAGGGTGATTTAGTGGAAATTAGGGGCTGCCATAGTTATGAAAATGATTCAGCTAGGCTTGAAATACAAGGAAATTGAATAAGGCAAAAGTGCGAATATATAAAGTTAGGGGTCAAAATGCAAATATTTAAAAATATGATTTTTGGACCCATATGAATAATGTGACTAATTAGTAAGTTAAATGTGATATTATAGATCAAGGAAAACAATATTCAGGCTTAGAACGAGGTTGAACAAGGTTAAGCACAAACTCGAAATAAATAGTCGTACTCGAAGCTGAGGTAAGTTCATATGTCAATGATAATGCAATGATATTATAGCTCATACTTGAACTTAAATTGATGTATTAGCATTGTGTGATGGATATCTATTTAGCTGATATAAAGATTATGTATATTGTAACAAATGCCTAAATATAATTATATGCGATACCATGTTTATTTCAAAGACTAATGTCTAAATAAACTTGGAAATGTGTTGAATTGGATGTACATTGCATGATCAGCTATGCATAATGAGATACTTGATGAAAAGAGAAAAATCCTGGTTGAACAAAAAGAGAAATCCGATGGATAAACCATGGCTTACATGACTTGAGATCCTGCATGGGTTGCAGAAAAGGATTTAGCCCGGACGGGTAATCCGTTGGTCTCAAATATAGAAAGGATCTAGCCCGAACAGGTGTTCCTTAAGTGATCGAGCCTCCCGAAGAATATGTGTGCATTAAGGATTTAGCCCGAACGAGTAATCCAATTAGGATCTGAATTTAGCCTGGACTGGTAATTCAGATCCGAGCTCATTGAGAGTGCTTGTCGTTACGAGGGATTTTGTAAGAGTATGCCCAGAGATCAATCATGAGATGGTTGTAATAACATACTTGATTTACCATGTTTATTTATATAAGGTGTTGCCATTATTATTTCAGTTTCTTTTCTGTGTGTATAAATAAACTACTTTATAAGAAGGCCCTGAGAATAATATAATTATTCTTAAAAGGTCCTTAGTCAAGTATTATTGTTGACTAGGACAACAATAATGCATTAAGACTAACATGTAGTTGATTGATGATAAAGAGTTGTCATTGATATGGAGTGTCAGAATCAATGCATGAATATGTGTGTTAGAGAACAAAATATTGGACTGACTCACTATGAGTATGTTTCTTGGATTACTATGTAATTGTCACAACATTACTCATAGTGATTAATATGTATATGATCCTCAGACTTGAGATCATCATTATCCCAACACCGTGAGCTGTATATTTTGATACAGTCAAACGCACATCGTAACTAGTTGTTTTATAAAGGCTGATGTTGGATATACCACAATCTATGTAGAGGGATATGGTTGATCAATATAGGATAAGTCCCTCCTACATAATGGGAGTAATATCTTAGGCCACTTGATTGAGTGAGATTAGAAATGCATGGCCATGCTCAAATAAGTTGATATGAGATGTCATACTTATTTGTATATCATAGTCTACTCAAAGTATCAAGAAACATGGGATGGACTATGCAAGTGTGACTATTCCATGACTTGTGTCCATTCCAGAGATAAAGGACTTAAGGATTAATGCATGAAAGGTTAATCACAAAAGGTTATGTCGAATCATGACTTCTTGTAACTTAGGTAGCAATGATGCATTTCTAGATGCCACTCATTGTTTGTAACATTAGAATCGTTCTAGTATTACTGCTAATGTTACAAGAACCTACAAGGTCACATCTTATGGTTGAAATGAACGAAATAAAATATAGTTGGTATTGTGTTTGGTTGTCACATGTATTAAATTAATTATAGAATTAATTTAATTGGGCAATCAAATATCGAACAAACTATATGCACAAGGATGTTGTACACATAAGGAGAACATAATTCTATTAATATATGAATTTGGTTCGTATATAAATTTAAATAAATATAGTTTACCAAAATCTTTATTATAATTAATGTAATTATAATTTTCGGTAAAAACATTATTATATTTATTTATTTTAATTATGATTATTATGTTCAGATTAAAATTTAATAAATTAAGAATTTGTTATATACATACTGATTATAAGCGGAGTTATATATAGAAAGGGAGAAAAACCCTAAAAGGTGAATAATATATATATACAAACTCGAAGCTTTGCTACTAGGTCTAGCAGCCATCAAGCAAAATATCTCTGAAAATTAGTTTTGGGGATTTCTTCCGTTCATTGTAAACTGGGTGGATTATGTAGAGGTCGGGATATAAAGATTGTAGCTTGGATTCGAAAGAAAAACAGTATTCTCATTGCCGAGGCATCACTATCTACTCAGATTAAAGTTTCGGTAATTTTGAAACCTTTTTCACCCCGATCGTTCCTCGCACATGGATCCATAGTTTGGATCGCCAAAATATTTTTTTCCGCTGTACCATGGGGTACCGGTGTTCCAACAGTGGTATCAGAGCCACTTATGTGATACGAACTCGGGTTTAAATACTTAGGTGATGCAATTTTATGAGATGCATGCTTTAGTTTTATTACATTTTTTTTATTGTTTATATCGTCTAAGCATAAACTGATTACTGTTCCTTTCAATATTTGATTAAATGTTAATCATGATGTTATGGCCTATTCGGTTTTATGTTATTACTATTAACTTTAAAAATCTGTAATGATGCGACGATGGTATTTATTGTTTCCAGTAAGAGTTAACTGGCTAGTGGAACAAGGGTTGTTCCGATATGAAGCCTCAAGGATTCAAATCCTGAAAACAAGATTCTGTTGATAAAATTTATCAAATCGCGAGGTTTTATTTGACTGGGGTATGCGGTTAGTACCGCAGGGGCTCTGCCCCCGCACCCCCGGCTCTTACCGTGACAGTTCCCTCTGGTATTTTGGGAATGGGGATCTGAAGACGGCTCTGGTCGCGAGCCTCAGATCCCCATTATCTTTTAGTATGTTTTGTAATAAATAAAACTTGATGGGCCATAAAAGGTTGAAAGGATATTTTATAATTCGTTTAGCAAAACGCTGAATGATGTATGCTATTTTTGAAATACACAGTGTTTGAAATGCATAGTTATAACCCAATGACCCATTTGATAAAAGGTTGTAATTTTATAAATAGGCCTGTGTGTCGTGCCTTACTACTATTCTCTTGTATTTCTCTTCTCATCTTACTCCCTCGTATGTAAAACGAGTTTCTGAATATTGTAATTTACAAAAGTTACTGTGGACTAGACGAGAAAGAAGATGGCCCAACTAATGTGGACCAACAGCTTGTGAAACGACTTACACCTTTAGGTTTCCTTTTGGTTCTTCCATTGGCTTGGGTTGAACCACCATAGTTTATGGGCTATAACTATTGCATTTATTTATTACTTTATCTATTCATGTATGAGATGCTATGGATGTCTAAAGCATGCAAATTTCGTAATAATAAACCCCATTAATTGATGAGATCAATTAAAAGATTAAATGGACTGATGTAGACCATAATTGGTGAGATACAACAACTTTAATAAAATCCCTCTATTAAAATATTAAATCAATATGGCCTTCCAATTTTTGCCCTCGTTAAGCCCTCGATCAATACTATGTAGGTTCTGCCAAAGCGAAGTACTAGTATTTATCTTGGTTAAATACGAAGAATAAACAAGTGATATTCGCTGTTTAAAAATTTCTTAATGACTTAACTAGGTTACTCTAATAGGATTAGAAACCTAGGGGCAAGTAATTTGGATAAATCATATGATGATTAGAACAAGAGTTGTTCACCAAATTGTAGGAGTCACATATGATGTAATTAGCAAGTGTTGCTTACCTAAATAACCATAATCTTGAGAGTAAAGCCAAAGCTGACTTAAGAGGAGGTGAAATATGGATCCTTAACCCACTAGAAATACTTCGAAGAAAGTCTTTTCGAAATTAATATATGAGGGTTATTAATTTTGAAATAAAATAGTGGGAACATCATATAATAATGTCATTTTAATGGTTTATATAAACTTGGTAAATTTATTCACACGCATATTTTATTGTTGTAGATATATTATGGCTGCAAACACTAATACACTCTCATTACGATTGGTCCTTGAGAAGGACAAATTGAATGGTTTCAACTTTTTGACTGGTTTCGTAACTTGAGGTTTGTCCTCAAACAAGAACGAAAATTATATGACATTGAACAATCCTAATGAACCACTCGCTAATGCCTCGAGGGCTGATAGAGATGCTTACAAGAAACATCTCAATGACATGGTAGACGTTGGATGTCTTATGCTTGCTACTATGAATCCTGAGCTTTAGAAGTAATATGAGGACATGGTTGCTTATGATATGATCGAACACCTAAAAGAACTTTACCAGGGGCAAGCACGGCAAGAAAGGTTTGATATCTCTAAGGCCCTATTCCAATGTAAGCTGGCTGAAGGAAGCCCAGTAGGAACTCATGTCCTTAAGATGATTGGTTATATTGAAAGCCTGTCTAAGCTTGGGTTTCCATTGAGCCAAGAGTTGGCCACTGATGTTATTCTACAATCATTTTCGGATAGCTACAGCCAGTTTGTCCTCAATTTCATTATGAATGAAATTGACAAGACTCTACCATAGTTGCTCAGTATGTTGCGAACTGCTGAAGGCAACATGAAAAAGGTTGGACCCAAGCCCATACTGATAGTCCATAACAACAAAGGCAAGGGAAAGGCCAAAGTTTAGACAAAGCCCAAGGGCAAAGGTAGGCCCAATCCTGGAAAACGAAAGGCTGCACTGAAACCTAAAGGTGGGGTGTCTAAGGAAGGAAATAGTTTTCATTGTGGGTGATTTGGACATTGGAGCTTAAATCGCCTGTCTATCTTGAGGAAATCAAGAAGGCCAAGGCAAGCGAAACGTCTGCTTCAGGTATTTATGTTATTGATATTAATTTATCAACTACTATTTCTTGGGTATTAGATACTGGTTGTGATTCTCATATTTGTACTTCTGTACAGGGACTACAAAGGAGTAGGACTTTGGCTAGAGGAGATGTGGACTTGCGAGTTGGAAATGGAGCAAGAGTTGTTGCATTAGTTGTGGGAACATATACTTTATCTTTTCCTAGTGGACTTGATTTATGTTTAAAGGATTGTTATTTTGTGCCTAGTTTGACTAAAAACATTATTTCAATTTCTTGTTTAGACAAAATTGGTTTTGAGATAATTATTAAGAATAATTGTTGTTCCTTTTATCTCAATAATGTTTTCTATGGTTCGGCACAATTGATTAATGACCTCTATATTTTAGATCAAATGAATCCCATTTACAACATAAATACTAAAAGATCTAAAATAAATGACTCAAATCAAACTTATCTTTGGCATTATCATTTGGGCTACATAAGTGAGAAATGCATATCCAAACTCCATAAAGATGGTATTTTGGATTCATTTGTTTTTGAACAATTTGAAGTATGTGAGTCTTGCTTATTAGGAAAAATGACTAAATCTCCTTTTACTGGTAAAAGTGAACGAGCTAGTGATTTATTGGGCTTAATACATTCTGATGTATGTGGAACAATAAATACACAGGCTAGAGGTGGATTTCACTACTTCATTACTTTCACTGATGATTTCAGTAGATATGGGTATGTTTATCTCATGCGCCATAAGTCTGAGGCCCTTGAAAAGTTCAAGGAATTCAAAAATGAAGTACAAAATCAACTAGGCAAAACTATCAAGACACTTCGATCTGATTGAGGTGGAGAGTATTTGAGCCTAGAGTTTGATGATATTTTGAAGGAATGTGGGATTGTCTCACAACTTACTCCTCTTGGTACTCCCCGATGGAATGGAGTTTCTGAGAGAAGAAATCAAACTTTGTTAGACATGGTTCGATCCATGATAAGTCATGCTGATCTACCGACTTCTTTTTGAGGACATGCACTTGAAATAGCTACTTTCACACTAAATCATGTTCCATCTAAATCGGTTCAAAAGACGCCATATGAGATGTGAACTGGGAAAAGTTTCAGTATGTCTTTTATGAAAATTTGGGGTTGCAAAGCTTATGTTAAACGTCAGACGTCTACTAAGCTTGAACCCAAATCTGAAATGTGTATTTTTGTGGGGTATCTAAAAGAAACCAAAGGATATTATTTCTTTAATCCCACTGAGAACAAAATGTTTGTTGCTCAAACTGGTGTCTTCCTAGAGAGAGAATTTGTTTCTAGAAAAGGAAGTGGGAGAAAGATTGAACTTGAAGAAATTTGAGAATCACAAGAGACCACTGAACCAGAGATAGAACAACGGCCAATTCCACAAGAAATTGAGGAACAAGTAACTATTGTAGAAACACAACCACCGTGCAGATCTTTAAGAGAATGCCGTACACCTGAGAGATATGGATTTCTCATTACAATGCATGGTGACGTTCTTCTTATAGATCAAGATGAGCCTAGAACTTATCAAGAAGTGGTGACGAGCCTAGACTCTGAGAAACGGCTTGAGGCCATGAGATCTAAGATGGATTCCATGTATGAAAACCAAGTATGGACTTTGATTGACCCACCCGAAGGGGTCAAACCCATAGGATGCAAATGGGTTTTCAAAAAGAAAACTGATATGGATGGTAATGTACAAATATACAAGGGGCGATTAGTCGCTAAAGGTTTTTGCCAAATTCATGGTGTTGACTATGATGAAACTTTTTCTCCTATAGCTATGTTTAAATCCATCAGGAACTTGCTCGCCATAGCTGCATTTCATGATTATGAAATCTAGCAGATGGACGTCAAAATAGCTTTCCTTAGCTAGAAACTTGAAGAGGATGTGTACATGACACAACCTGAAGGTTTTGTCAATCCAAAGGATGCTAGAAAGATATGTAACCTACAAAGATCCATTTATGGATTAAAGCAAGCTTCTCAAAGTTGGAATCTTCATTTTAACGATGCAATCAAAGAGTTTGGTTTTATCAAAAATGAAGATGAGCCATGTGTTTACAAGAATGTGAGTGGGAGCACTATCACATTCTTGGTACTGTATATGGATGACATACTTATCATGAGAAATGACATGCCTACCTTACAGTCTATTAAGACTTGGTTAGGAAGTTGTTTTTCTATGAAGGACTTAGGCGGAGCCACTTACATAGTAGGAGTCAGGATCTATAGAGATATATCAAGACGACTACTAGGTCTTAGCCAAAGTACATACATAGATAAAGTATTGAAAAGGTTCAACATGGAAAAATCTAAGAGAGGATTCCTACCTATGAGACATGGTTTTTCACTCTCGAAGGAAATGTGTCCTTCAACTCCACAAGAGAGAGAACGCATGAGTAAAATTCCATATGCTTCTGCTATTGGATCTATCATGTATGCCATGTTATGTACCCGTCCAGATGCCTCATATGCCTTAATTATGACGAGCAGGTACCAAGTAGATCCCGGTGAAGGTCACTAGACCACAGTCAAGAATATCCTTAAGTACTTGAGAAGAACTAAGGATACGTTCCTAATATATAGAGGTGAGGAAGAGTTAAGTGTAAAAGGTTACACTGATGCCAGCTTTCAAACCGATAAGGATGAATCTCGGTCACAATCAGGTTTTGTGTTTTGCCTTAATGGTCGTGCTGTGAGCTGGAAGAGTTCAAAGTAAAGTACAGTAGCCGATTCTACAACAGAGGCCGAATATATTGCAGCCAGTGAGCTAGCAAAAAAAGCGGTTTGGATCAAGAATTTCATTACTGGACTAGGGGTTGTGCCTAGCATATCAGATGCTATAGAACTCCGATGTGATAACAATGGAGCCATTGCACAACCTAAAGAACCCAGATCTCACCAGCGATCCAAACATATACTTACGCGCTACCATCTTATTCGAAAGATTATCGATTGAGGGGATGTAGAGATATGCAGAGTACTTACAGATGATAACATTGTTGACCCCCTGACCAAGCCTCTGACATAGCAGAAGCATGATCGTCACACTAAGTCACTTGGTATTAGATATATGAGTGATTGGTCTTAGTGCTAGTGGGAGATTGTAAGAGTATGCCCAAAGATCAATCATGAGATGGTTGTAATAACATACTTGATTTACCATGTTTATTTATATAAGGCATTGCCATTATTATTTCAGTTTCTTTTCTGTGTGTATAAATAAACTGTTTTATAATAATGTCCTGAGAATAATATGATTATTCTTAAAAGGTCCTTAGTCAAATATTATTGTTGACTAGGACAACAATAATGCACTAAGACTAACATGTAGTTGATTGATGATAAAGAGTTGTCATTGATATGGAGTGTCAAAATCAATGGATGAATATGTGTGTTAGAGAACAACATATTGGACTGACTCGCTATAAGTATGTTTCTTGGATTATTATGTAATTGCCACAACATTACTCATAGTGATTAATATGTATATGATGCTCAGACTTGAGATCATCATTATCCCAACATCGTGAGTCAGATATTTTGATACTGATCAAGCGTATACAAATGAATCGTTGTTTTATAAAGGCGATGTTGGATATACCACAATCTATGTAGAGGGATATGGTTGATCAATATAGGATAAGTCACTCCTACATAATGGAAGTAATATCTTAGGCCACTTGATTGAGTGAGATTAGAAATGTATGGCTATGCTCAAATAAGTTGATATGAGATGTCATACTTATTTGTATATCATAGTCTACTCAAGGTATCAAGAAACATGGGATGGACTATGCAAGTGTGACTATTCCATGACTTGTGTCCATTCCAGAGATAAAGGACTTAAGGATTAATGCATTAAAGGTTAATCACAGAAGGTTATGTCGAATCATGACTTCTTGTAACTTAGGTAGCAATGATGCATTGCTAGATGCCACTCATTGTTTGTAACATTAGAATCATTCTAGTATTACTACTAACGTTACAAGAACCTATAGGGTCACACCTTATGGTTGAAATGAATGGAATAAAACATAGTTAGTATTGTGTTTGGTTGTCACATGTATTAAATTAATTGTAGAATAAATTTAATTGGGCAATCAAATATCGAACATATTATATGTACAAGGATGTTGTACACATAAGGAGAACATAATTCTATTAATATATGAATTTGGTTCGTATATAAATTTAAATAAATATAGTTTACCAAAATATTTATTATAATTAATGTAATTATAATTTTCGGTAAAAACATTATTATATTTATTTATTTTAATTATGATTATTATGTTCGGATTAAAATTTAATAAATTAAGAATTTGTTATATACATACCAATTATAAGGGGAGTTATATATAGAAAGGGAGAAAAACCCTAAAAGGTGAATAATATATATACAAACTCGAAGCTTTGCTACTAGGTCTAGCAGCCGTCAAGCAAAATATATCTAAAAATTAGTTTTGGGGATTTCTTCCGTTCATTGTAAACTGGGTGGATTATGAGGTCGGGATCATAAAGATTGCGGCTTGGATTCGAAAGCAAAATAGTATTCTCATTGCCGAGGCATCACTATCTACTCAGATTAAAGTTTCGATAATTTTGAAACCTTTTTCACCCTAATTCGTTCCTCGCACATGGATCCATGGTTTAGATTGCCGGAATATTTTTTTTTCCGCTGTGCCATGGGTTACTGGCGTTCCAACAGATTTAGCCTGGACTGGTAATCCCGACATCACTCTATGAGTTTATATTACGGGGGATTTAGCCTAGACTGGTAATCCTGCCGTAAGATGTGAAGTTCGCGAGAGTACTTACTTGAGACGATCACTTGTATGACTTGATGGTAAATGGATTATCCATCGAGATTTTTGAGAAGTTCAACGGGTATTAAAATGAATAATGCGATGAAAGTCCCGAGATGGGCGTGGTGATAAAGGTAAAGTTAATTGATATGCTATGGATATGTACAGGTACGTACATTATACTAATAAGTGATGCCTTATTAAGATGTGATAAATGATTAGTAATTGAATTCATGCATATGTATGTGTATACATGATGAACAAGTGAAAAGATTTGAAAGATGAACCATCCTTATGCTTATGATATGAATTGTGTTGCAATATCATGTTAACTTACATTGTGTAATTGAATATGGGATTTATAAAATAATGAGTCCATGATCAATGTGACAATGGAATTATGATAGCTATTGTGATTTTGCATCGAAACAGTGCTGAACAGCGACAATAGTCTGAGTTTGAAAAATCACTATAAATGGTGGAGGTCGAATTAGAGGCTGAATAATATATGAAATTAAATCTTAATGAGTCTAGTTTCACATAAAGGAAATGGTGTAAGCAAAAGAATTTTTTATAATGAGATATTTTAATTCTTGTGAGATAGAGTTGGAGTGATTCTAGACTCCCCTGTCTTAACTTTGGAAAATCACTAGAAATTGTAAAAAAATATTTTTAGTTAAATTTCATATTAATGAAATTCTTAATGAGTCTATTTTCAATAGAATGAGACAAGAACATTATCTGAGTCTCGTACTATGAGATATTTGGTTTTTAGTAGATAGAGGTCAAAGTTGTCAGATAGTGAAATAGGGGAGAGTTTAAAGAATAAATTGTACTTATTGGCTAGACCAAAAATTCTGGAAATTTTATGGTAAGAATATATATGAGTCTAGTTTCAGTGAAAATTAACGGATCTTAATTTAGAGGCTTTTAGCTCAAGTTATAAATAATTTATCGACTATGACTCGAGTAGACAGCTTGACCAGAATATTAGTAAAAGTGTAATTATAGTTGTTTTACCCAGGAAACATGTTGTTATAATGCTTATTATTTTCATATGGACTTACTAAGCGTAAAGCTTACTCCCCCTTCCATTTCTTCTAGTGTCCTCAGGTCAGCTCAGGGTTGGAGATCGTCGGAGGCAACCTCACACTATCAAGCTACCATCTTTGGAGTATTGTTGAAACTTAATTTCTTCAAGTGAGTGGCATGTATAGGGACTTAATTATTGATATGTGTTTTTTTTTATGTTTTGGCCAAGATCTTGGCTTATATTAATTCATTGTATATAGCCATGAGATGTGGCTTATAATGATTTTTGGTTTGTAAGCCTATTTGTCCATGGTACGTGTTAATGTCTTGTGATGTGGTTATGTGATCATGCTTGTTCACTAGGTATGAGAAGTACATGGCACATGTACATGATGAATGCCCCAGGACCATTCGAGATGGTCATGGCCATAGAGTTAATGTGTGGCATTGTAGTAAGATTATAATGATTGAACATGGACAATTGTTGAATGTGTAGAGGACATGGCCTAGTACACGGGCATGTGGCCTTGCCGTGTGGTATAAATTATTTTGCTGACATCATAAGAGAGAGTTACACGGCTTGAGGATACAGGCGTGTCCCAAGCCACACGGGCGTGTGAATCTCCAAAGCAAGAAAATTGATTAAGTTGCCCAAAGTTTATCGAATGTTTTCAGTTTTGTCCCGAACTGCCCCGACGTATGTTTTAGGCCTCGAAGGCCTGTATAAGGGACGATATACATGTTTTTGAAAATTATTAATTTTGGGCGAAATTTGGTGACCCGATTTTGTATGTTTATGAATGTTTAAGTCCGGTAATGCCTCGAACCCTGTCCCAGCATTGGATACGGGCGAGGGGTGTTACATTGGCCCTTAAATTTTTTTAAAAATTTTAAATTAGTAAAGGTAAAATTGCACCTTGGCCTCCCTAAAATTATAAAAATTTGATTTAATCCTTTACAAATTATAAAGATATAAACTATAAAAAATTAAAATTTCATCTGGCCCCCCTAAAAAAATTTTCTGGCTTCGCCCCTACTCACACCATTTTTATTATTTTGCAATTTTTTTCTTAAACCCTAGTTTGTGACATGTTTTTTTCTTAAAATAAATATTTCAAAATTATATCAAGAATGAGTTATCGGTTTGATGGTTAAACATTAGTGAATTTATCCTTGAGGTCCTAACTTCAATTCCATTCTCATGCAAATAATTTAATTTTTTAACAAAACCCCCTTCTTTTAATGTGTGGGCCATCTAAGCTTAGTTAAACTAGGTATAAATATTAAAATTTTACTAATAATCAGTCTTTAATCCTCCTCCCCATTGCCCTAGCAGTTCCTCTCCTCCTCTTATTCTCTTTTATTTTAATTTTTTTTTCTTTTCCTCCATTGTTGTCGTTGCCTACACCTAGTTTTACCATCTCTTTCTTTTCTCTTTCTTTTTGCCACAAGATTTGTTAACATATTCTCAACCATATTGCTTTCATTTTTCCTCAACAAAATTAGCCCCAAATCTGAAATCTTAAACTCCAAGATCGATCCCGAACATTGCCAAGAAAGTGTCTGTAACATCCCAAAATAGGGCCTAAATGGAACAGTGGTTGTAAAACCATGAATCCAAGATAGAAAAGTTTATTCTGATTAATTTTTATAATTTACCGAGTGATTAGATGCATGTGTTAGAGTATCAATGGAAAATTTTATAGATAGCATGCTTAATTTGCCTACTAGGGCTTAATTACAAAAGTTGATAAATATGAGTTTTAGATGCTAGAGGATTAAATTGAAGAGTATAATAAAAGTAGAGATCCTTAAATGACAATTAGACCATTAGGTTTTCATGGACAAAAATGGACATACATAGATAAAAATAACTAAAGTTTTAATGAAGGGTATTTTAGTTATTTGGTAATTAAAAGATTAAAAAGGGAAAAAGATGGAAAAATGTGCCCATCTTCTTCATTAGGCTGAAATTTCAAGGGTTCTTCATAGCTAGGGTTTTTTCAAGCTTCCAAGCTTCATAGTAAGTGATTCCAAGCCCCGTTTTAAATGTTCTTTATGTTTTTGAAGTCCCAGTAACTTGATTTAGCTTATTTTAGCAATAATTTAACCTAGGGTTCATATTTGGAAAAATACCCATAGGTGAAATGTGTTTATTTTGATGTTTTATGGTAGAATATGAAGCTTGAAATTATGTTAAATGACTTGAGCTAAGCGATTTTAAGCGAAAACGAGTAAAACGACATAATCGGTAAAAATACCTAATGGTCATAAGTACATGTTAGAGTGGGAATTTAATGTTACCGTAGGTAAATAAATGATCAGCATGTCATAAAACATAAGAATTAGGGATAAAGTTTCATTTTTGAGCCTTGGGGAAAAAGTGTAAATATGCAAAAGTTTAGGGGCAAAATCATAATTTTTCCAAAGTTAAAGCTAAGGACTATTTTGATAAATGTGAATATTAAATAAGTTAAACTTGCTATTATAGATCAAGAAGAAAGAAATTTGGGGTTAGATCGAGGAAAGAAAAAGGTTGAGGACTAAATCAAAATATTTGATCGTATTTTGTACCGAGGTAAGTTTGCGGTAAATAAATGCAATGTTTTATTATTTATAATTAATGATGTTATTTTTCAGCATCTATATATTTATTTTGTAAATTTATTCTTTGATGAATAAAGTAAGAATTGACGGAGAAATGATACTTAAAAGTTCCGGTTGAACCTTAAGAATGTGTAGGATACAAATGTCATGACATTAGGGTTTAAGGATACCAAGTAAGACCATGCCAAGGCATGGCATTGGTAAGTTTTACAAGGAAAGGAAATCATGTAAGACCATGTCAAGACATGGCATTGATAAACTACTAAAAGGCAAAGATCCCATGTAAGACCATGCCAAGGCAAGGCGATGGTGAGTTCATAAGGCAAGGATACCACGTAAGACCATGTCAAGATATGGAAACGGTAAGTTTAAAAAGGAAAGGTACCCATGTATCCTTAGTATTCCAAAAGGTTCAACGGAAAATTCAAAGAGTGTACCAAAGGGAAGGTAAGATAAGTCCATGTTCAAAAGGTTCAGGTTATCTTGATAATTCATTTAGAATGTTGTTATTTATTTACATGCAAACTTACTAAGCTTTATGCTTACTCCCTTTTTTTTTTTTCTCTTTTTTATAGTATTGCAAAGCCAACTCAGAAAATCATAAGGACGTTAGAGATTGCCTCACACTATCAATGAGTTATCTCGGTATTTTGTGACTAGAAATACTTTAAGTTATGGCATGTATAGGGACTTGGCTATTTTGTGTGTATGTCCTTATGATATGATTAAGGAATGGCATGTGAATACTTGGTAATGATTAGCTTATGATATAGCTAAATAAGAACATGTTTTGGTATTATGTATGCCTAAATGAGGTTTGATGCAAAGAAACTATGAAAGAGTAAGAGTTAGCTATGGAACAGTTAGGTTTGAAAAATCTCTAAAAATTGTAGAAATGGAATTAAATAGTGAATGAGATATAGAATTAAAGCTTATTAAGTCTATTTTTATAGGACAGAAAAAGAGCAAGCAAAGGAAGTCTATATTTTGAGATATTTAAATTTCTATAAGACTAGTTTAGAGTGACTTCGTGATACCCTGTTCCAACTTTGGAAAATCACTAGAAATTGTAAAAAACATAATTATAAGTCAGAGTTTATATTTTTAGATTCCTTAGTGACTCTATTTTCATTAGAAACAAAGAAAACATTATCCAATTTCTGTATAATGAGATAATCAATTTTTAGTGAAGAGAGGTCAGGTCTGCTGAACTGTGAAATAGGGGAACATTTAATGAATAAACTGTACTAATTGGCCAAACCAAAAATTCTGGAAAACTTATGGTAAGAAGATATATGAGTCTAGTTTCAGGGAAAATTTACAGATTTAAATTTTGAGTTTCGTAACTTGAGTTATAATTAATTTAGTGACTATTATGCAGCTGGACATTTTTATTATGAATAGTGAAATAAATTGTTTTGATTTGTGTAAGAAATCGAAAAATTTTTAATGTCCCTGGTTTGGTCCCGAACCTTTCCAATTGCACGTTTTAGGGCCTTGAGATTTATTGGATGAATGTGAACGAATTAATTATTTTTAAAAGTAATTTTTTTTTGTGCCCCGAACAAGTAAGATAAGTCTGGTAAGGCCTCGTGCTGGACTCCGGCGATGGTCTCGGGTAAGGGGTGTTATAGTGTCATTGTCGTTTCTCTCGACTAGCTTGGGTAAAGTCTCTTTTTCTTTTCAAATTCTTGATTAATTTTATCAATTAAAAACCAAAATTTCCAGATCTGAAATTCAAAGGATTTTAAATTATTTCAAAGGTATTTTTCCAAATTTTAATGAGATCTCAAACCATTTTAAAATTCAACCTCAATTTTGGCGACCATGGGTGGTGGTGCGTGTGCCTATGTGTAAGAAAAGGGGTTGTTTTATTTATTGGTTCTTGCTTATATTTTTCCAGCCTTAATTTGAGTTCTTGAACCCTCCTAATAATATTTTAAACCCATTTCAATTAGGTAAAGACGTTCTTGATCGATTGGCCATTCGAAACCCACAAATCGTGAAACGTAAGTGCAATTAAAGGTAACTAGTTTGTTATTTCGACATAATTGTTGGGTAAAAGTTATGAATTGATTAAATGAAAGAACTTAATCATTAATTAGCTACTGATTTTCCAATATATTATTAAACTATGTAATGAGCCAAATGCCCCAAATCATCCATAAAGGTGAATAACAATTGTACGTACGATTTGCATCGATACAGTATAAAGAATCTAACTAGTTTTGATTCATAAAATAGTTATAATTTCAACAATTGGTTTGAACTCATAAGTGGGTGTTTGGGGCTGGTTTAATGGTAAACTTATTGAATTTATATTTAATTTTGTTTTAGGTTTGTTTAAGGAATTATTAAGGAAAAATTGGAAGATTCGCTACTGTGCTGTGAGGAAATGAAAAATAAGGTGTGGGTCCTAAACTCATAAAATTGTGTAACGCCCCGCTTAAGTTATTTTTGTTTCTGTAAATACCTGACAAATGTGTGTCTACTTCAGTGGTTAAGTGTTTTGGGTATGTGTATGAGGTCTTGGGTTCGAGTCTCTCTTTTGTCAAATTTTGTTATTTTTAGATCCAAGCTTTACCCTTGTTGAGTGGACTTATATAAAATTGTTTGTTAATCCATATGAGAATGAGCCTACTGGTTTGAGTGGTAAAGGAGTTAGTGTGTTAGAGGTCCTGTGTTCGAATCTCTACGTGAGTGTGGATGTTATTTTTACTCAGTTGCATGATAGAGTTTCAGTGGTCTTGGGATTCTGGGGTAGTTGAGGTTGAGTGGTTAGTAGGGAGTTGCGAGTTGGGAGTTATCAAATATATGTTATTTTATTTTTTTCAAAATTTTTCTCTCTCTTCTAGAAAAGAATTCTGACATTTCTTTTCCTCCCCTTTTGGGTTTTCTGCCAACTTTTCTTGGTACTCTTCTTTTCCACTTCTGTCATTTTCTTTTTAGCGCAATTCGTCATGTCGTGATATTTCGGTGTTCTTTGTGTGTTCCTGGTAAGTGTGGTAAGTGTGGTTTTTGTTTTGGTTAGTGAATTGTTGGTTAATGGGGTTTGTTTTGTGTTTAGGAGAAGATCAAGGGGCTGGGGGCTTCCAATCGGTGCTTTAGTTGTACGGACTCACCGTTGTTCGTTAGAAGGTAAGTTTGGTTGTTTATTGGAATGAACGGAGCCTTGGGTTCAGTTTTAGTATTGATTTAAGTGACTAATTTGGTGATTTATTGGTCAATTTTATGTGTTGGGGGTCTCTGGAGTGTTTTCGCATCAAAACCGGACCAGGTGTGTTCCCAAAACGCAGAAAATTGAGCTTCAGCAAAATCTGAAAAACCATACTGTCGACACAGCACGGGCGTGTGCCTGGCGGTATGGTTGGCCATGTGTGAGATACGACTGTGTGTTTGACAAGGGCATGGCTGTGCGTAAGACACAACCATGTGGTGGTCTGAGTGTGGCTGTTTGGGCCACACAGGTGAGGCCAATCTAGGTGTGTGGACCACACAAGCATGTGGGCCCATAATTCTAAAATTTTTCCTATGGTTGTACGAGTCGTTTCGATCAACTGTGGGCCTATTGTAGGGTCAGTAAGGGCTAACCAAACCCTAGATTATGTGATCTGATATTCTGATAGTTTGCTCTAAGTAGGACACTGTTATGCATGTCTGATTATTCTGCTATATATATATATTTGATATCTGTACGCGAGCATGTTAAGCATGATATTTCTGTATCTGTAGTTAGTAATTATGTTTGCGGTGGGAATTGAACATGTGGAGTAAGTATTTTGTATATTGACCTTCGCCTATATTCTGGAAGCTTAACTGCATATTATCTGATATGTGTCGTAATAACACAATATGGTGTGTAGGGATGGTGGGTGTTTTTAACCCTAAATGGTGTGAAAGGATGGTCGGAGTTGGTGTGTAGAGGATGGGGGTAGGATTTTGTATATCTGTTCTGCATATTTGATTTTGTTATCTGTATCTATAAAGGATTCATGTCTGAATATGAATCTGATTGGTTATGTGATTTCTATATGAATAGTATGTCTATTTATGTTGGGTTACACACTGAGTTTACGAAAACTCACTTTTGTCTATCTATTCTATTTAGGTAATCCACGGACTTAGGCGGAGCGGTGTGACGGAGCCTCTCGGTGACCATGAGTTCGTAAATTGTTTAGGACTATGGTTTTTATTTTAATTTAAGGTTTGTTTCTAAGAGTTTATAATAATTGGACTCTCCTAACTTTTTGGTTAAATTCTGGGATTTTCATTTTAACATTTTATTTGTGACGGATATTTAAAAACATGATTTTTACTAAAATAAAGGTTTTCCAAAAATACGAATGGGTTTTGCAACAATAACATTTTCAATATCTTCCGCTACAAATCATGTTTTGGAAAATAAATTAATTAAATAACGCTTTCGATAATAGATATAAATGAATATGAGTTATAAAACTGGAACAATTTATCGTAATGACTCAGTTTTCAAAACCCTTCTTTGTGACATCTCTGGATTCGGCCATAACGTCTAGGCCGAGTTTGGGGTGTTACATTTAGTGGTATCAGAGTCAAGCTACAAAACTCGGGCTGTGAATTTTGGGTTCCAAAATTGTGTATAAAAAAGATCTGGTTTTCAAATGAGTTAGATTACTCTAAGTAAGTATGTGGTACACTGAGTCTCCGGTGTCGATCCTGTAAGTATTTCTGAACTTAGATAGAATACTTTAGAAACAATGTAGTTAGGACTTTCTAAAAACTATACTGAGCTAGTTAGAGACTAAAATCTTTGAAACACTAAACTTTTGATAATGTAAGCATAAAATATCTGCTAATAAATATTGGAACTAATGCATAAAATTTTATAGTGTAGACAAATTTGAATTTATGATGAGCGCTCGTGGAACTCGCAGTCATGGTATTCGTGGGCACAGTAGAGGCCGTAGGGGCTCGAGCTGAGTTTTTCTCTCTGGGCAGTATGCCAAACTTAGACACGAGTGAGACATCGATTTCATCTACTTCTGAGACTAGGTCTCAAAGCCGCTCGGCTGAGGACGACGCACTGTCCCAAGCCATGTTGAGGGTGTTAGAGAGGGTTGCTGGACCCCATTCTAGATTTAGAGGCCGTGGGTAGTAATTGAACGACTCCAGTCCAATGGTGCTGAGCTGTTTAGGGGTGTCACTGGAGTCGCCCCTACTATGGCCGAGTATTAGTTAGAGGCCACTGAGAGGATTATGAACGACAACGACTGTACTCCTGAGCACAAATTAAAGAGTGCAGTCTCTTTGCTTCGCGACGAGTCATATCAATGGTGGTTGTTGGTTGATGAGGGTACTCAACCGGATCATCTGAACTAAGACTATTTGAAGACTGCTTTCCAGAGGAAGTATGTAAGGGGGGAGCTATGTGGATGCTCGTAGGCATGAGTTCATGAATCTCACGCAAGGTGATATATCTGTGGCTGAGTATGAGGCCGTTTCTGAGGTTAAGCCATTACGCTCGAGGCATGTGGCATCCGAGTATGAGAAATGTGTTCGCTTTAAGGATAGTTTAAGGGATAATCTGAGGGTACTGATTGCTCCACAGAGGGAATGAGAGATCAGAGTTTTAGTAGATAAGGTGAAGATCGCCAGAGAGGTTATGCGTATGGAGCGCCAAAATAGGGATCGTGAGACAGGAAAGAATAAGAGGGATTCAAAGCTCTCAAGTTCTGTTCAGAGGCCTAAGAAATGGGCTAGACCTGATGGGCCTGTTAGATTAGGGTTTCTTGTTGCTCCTTTTAGGATTCAGCTATGTGGTGATTATGGTAGGTGCCATCCGGGCATGTGTTGGAGGAGGTTAGGGGCTTGTTTGAGTTGTGGATCTTTAGAGCACTGTATTAGAGAGTGTCCATAGTGGGCTGATCAGATGTAAGCTTCAGGACTGGGTTTTCTACAGACTTAGAGGGTAGTTCAGCAAATTCACCAAATTCACCAAATCTAAGGAATATTAATTCATAAATATGTTAAGCATGGGATAAAAATATGTATAAATTAGGGTTTATCAAATACCCCCACACTTAAGCATTTGCTTGTCCTCAAGCAAAATCCTTAATTCATAATTAAGACTTCCTTTTTCTCAACTTATAATTCCTATCGATAATAACTCAAACTAATCCATAAGTAATCATACATTGAGAATTCAACTAAAAGAACATTATAATTTCAAACATTCTAAGCTGAGCATTTAATCATAAAAAATATAGGCATCTCCCCTCATCTAAGTACTCACCATCGATTCAAAATCTCACAGAGTTTAACATCCTCACTAAAGCTTCACTCAAATCACTCGAACTGTTTAAGGACAATGAGATTAGCACTCATCAGTCAATATGAAAAGTTATTACCATAGGCTTGCATGAAAATCAAATCTCCACCACTATAAATTGAGGTGATACATCAATCAAAAGGTCTTTAGAGGGTTGTAACGAGCCTTGGTTAGGGGGTGTGGTCACAAGCTAAAAGGAAGGGTTAGAATCGAGATTGAATTGAAAATTTACTTAACTAGAAAACTATTTAATCGTCACTTGCGTACAACAGAGCTTCTTCTCCAAATATGGAATTTAAATACTTAAGCTCAAAGACAGAAGATTTATACTACTAATATGTATGAATTTTTTTTTTAAGAACAAGTCAAATAACATTGACTAACTATTAAGAACAAGACATAGCTAAGCAATTTATTCAAATCAAATCTCGACCAAAATAGGGATCAAATTAATTGAGGGGATTTCAACAATAATGGGTTAAGGGCTAATATTAAGGGTAATACAAGGAATGACTTGTTAAGCTCAAAGTGGTTTACTAAGGGTTAATCATGGAGGTAGGCTTTTCATGGCATTAGTGGGTTAATCCTAAGTGCCTCTATCATCTTGACATATCAAATCAAATGGTGTGGTCTTGACATGCATAATCAAGCAAGTTCTAGAATAACAATTCGACATTGACACACTCAAAGCAATAATAAAAGTGACCATGAAAGAAATAATAGATGCTCCTAAAGGCTCAATAATCTTACAAAAATTATGGTTTTTTGATGTTTAAGCTTGTGGATTTCAATTCAAGATAATACCTAAACTTGGGGAAACAACCTAAAATTTTAAATTCTTAAAAATTAACTTATCATGCTTAATTCTCTAATGTCTTAAAGTTTAAAAATCAATGCATGAATGCCTATGTTTTAATTCAAGATATATCAATAAAAATCATAAATTAATCAAAATTTATCTTAAAAATGATATGAGAGATTTACAAGAGAACAAAGAAATATTCAGGGATTTTTCTGATAATGAAATGAATACCCCCACACTTAAGATGTACATTGCCCTCAATGTACTAAGATAAAGTTAGTAGCAATTATAGATATAATATCATAAGATAGGGAGAGAAATGAAACTTCCTGAGTGTTAAATGAATGAACTCTCTAGTTTGGAGTTATGCAGAGTGGAGGAGGATACTTCAGTGGTGGTAGAGGTTAGGTTCCATAAGTGCTGCGCCAAAAGAATATTATATCTTGTGATCGAGCAGGGCATGGCAGTCGTGGAGAACCTTTTCCAATGGAGTTTGAAGTTCCTAAATGACTGTGAGCTGCGTAGCTCTTTATAACTGTGATAAAATCAGAAACTTTTTAGGGGATATAAGGAAAAAAATTATTCATAAAGAATTAACCGAGACTAAAATTTGTTTATAACACCTAAATATAAAATTGTAACCAAAAGGAAATAACATTAAAAGTTAAAAGTGAAATTAATAAAATATAAAATAAAATAAAAATAAAAATAAAAATAAAAATAAAAATAAAAATAAAAATAAAGATAAGATAAAATTAAATATCATCATTACCGGATGGTTCGCGAGGTGGTGGTGGCGATGAGATGTGGAAGTGTTGACAAATCTGCTGTAGAGTAGCATTAATGTTATCAAATAGTTGAAAAAACTGCTGCTCGAATTGAGTGAGGCGCTCAGAGATGTCAGCATATGAAGCCGCCGTATGAACTGGATGATGGGAGCATGGTGGCTGAGACGGTGGGTCCTCGTGCTGTGGAGAGACATCATTAGTAATATCTTCGGGGGCCTCCTTCTCAGTTGATTGGGCGAGACAATATTGAGGAGGGTAGGTTCCTTGGCGCTTCTCGATCATCCTCATGCTTAGCATGCTCGGGATGCCTTGTGGAGACATCTGGCCAATGAGGATCAAGGATGATTCTTGTGCCGCGGTATCGAGGAGCCCGAAGTGTCTCGCCATTCGAGTCACGTAGGGGCCAATGGAGATGACCCCCTTTCGATGTCACTCCGTCTGATGGCGAATGGCAAGGGCGATAAAGTAGGCCAGGTCAAAAATGTGTCCTTACGACATACACCATAAGTAGTAGACGTCGTGAGTGGTGACTACACCAATGTTCTCTCTCTGCCCTGTCAAGGTGTGAGATAAAATAAAATGTAAGTACCTCAAGGATGGAAGGAGAGCTGATGCCTTGGAACGACTGGGGTTGTAGGTGGCCGAACGTGGGACGAGGGCATTCACTTCGACAGAGAATAATGGATATGGCGGTTGAGGGTATCGAAATCGTTCTCCTCTTGGAACTCCTCTGTGTAAAGACCCAGTGCCGAACCAAACTCTAGAACGCTCAACTGGTAGACTAGACTACCAAGTTGGAATTGGACTGTGTCGGGATCATCACAGTTGGTCATTACAGTCTGAAGATGGAATGTCGAACACAGTTCCATCATCAGCTCGAGATACGTTGGCTCAACGATCTCAATGAAGAGGTTCCATAGGTCGATGGTGAGAAGTGTCTGAATCACATCAGCCAACTAGACTTGTTCTATTGTAGCCCAGTCGATGCAGCGGCCCTCAATTAAAGGTCGGGCCCGGAGTATTTGGAAAAGTTCTTCTTGGGGCCCAATAGGGAATTGCAGGAAAGGGTGATGAATTTCTGCAGTAGGACCCGAAAAATATGATGCTCCTTTCCTTTTCCTCGAAGCGGGGACGGCAGCTTTCTTTCCTCGTGAAGACAACATGGTACACCTGCAAGCATAACCATTATTCCGTCTTGATGAATGGACAAGGTAAAATGTAACTAAATTCAAAGAAGAAAAAGTCATAAATAAGTTCAGCCACAACTACTAACACTAACAAATCTAACTAAAACAATAAATTCTATGGCATAATGTCGTGGCCTTAGTATGAATATCAAGATGGCAATGAATTTTATGGAAATATAAAAGGCATAAATTTAGCACAATGCATGGGTTATAATGGCAAAGACTAAGAAGCAAGTGGAAACTATAAACATTGACTTAGAATTGATGAATAAGGCGTGAGAAATCATGGAATAAGTGAAAACTTCAACATGAAATAAATGATAACTACCCTAGACATGGGATTTGAGTGATAAAAAAATAAAAATAATATGAACAATGTAGTTTGTTATGATAAATAGCATTATAAATAAGTAAAATAAAAGGGAAAAGAGTAAACAAACGCTAAAAAGGGAAGAATGAGCATCAAAAATAGAGTTGGAAGTGGCGCACGAGCGTGGAAAGGAGGTCGTGTGGACTTGCAGCGACTAGGGTTAGGGTTTTTGAGTGAAGAAGACAATGAAGAGTGCAGGGTATTTATAGATTTTGAGGCACACGGCCAAGGGACATGCCCGTGCACCCCAATTTTAGCCCGTATGTTTCGCGTTTTTCCTATTTTGGTGCATCTGAAATTTTCCCTACGCTCGTGTACCTTGGACGTGTTGGTGAAGACGACTGTATTGCATGGCTGTGTCTAGCTCCGTTTGCTTCTGCCATGCCCGTATTCCTATGCTCACACCCGTGCTATTTTTTCAGGTTCACCCACGGTTCAATGCCACGGGCGTGTCGCATGCCCGTGTTGCTTTGGCAGGATCGCCCACGGCCATGTCGCACAGTCGTGGCCATTTATCACTACGTGTGTTTGGGAAAAATCTTTGCCCTGTTTCCACATGGTCTTAAGCACGCCCGTGTGCTTGGCCGTGTGAGTGTGGTAAACCTATATTCAAGAGCTCCGTTTGTAAGTTAGGTGTTAAACACTATAATTTAAAGAAGTTAATACCGTTAGTGCTCGGGTTGCCTCCTGAGAAATGCTTATTTATAGTCTAAGCTCGACTTACCTCTCTATTGAATGGTCATGGTGGTTTGAGGAGTTTATACTCCTCATTTCTTCTATCAATTTTCTCAAAATAAGGTTTTAGGCAGGTATTGTTTACCTTAAAACTGCCAAACTTGGGATAACTTACCTCTACTGTACCGAATGGGTAAATGCTAAGTACCGCAAGAGGGATTTCTTCATTCAGTTTGGTAGTGACAATGTGAGGATCTGCAACATCTAATAAAACTTTATCTCCAACCTTAAGTTGATTTGGAGAAGTATTGAGCTCGTTCAGGCGTAGTTTTGGTTTATCGTGTGTTCTCGGTTTATGTGTCTGCCATTCGTCTAATTCCTTGATCGTGATTTTTCGTGATAAGTTTTATAAATTTATAAATAATCATTCTTGAAACTAACTATTATCACGATGTAGGCAAGTGTACCTATCGAACAGTAATATAGCTTTAGCAAGACCGGATTGTCGAACCCAAAGGAACTAAAAGTACTAGTAATGACTATCTTTTTATTATCTAGCCTAAGAATAAAGGGGTTTCTTTTAATTCACTAATTAACTAACTAAGAAATTACAAAAAATAGGATTGGGAAATTACTTTTGGAAAAATGATTGATTTAGGACAATACCTAAGGAAAAATCCACCTAGACTTCACTTGTTATTTTGGCTCCGAACCGGACGATTTATTCATTTAACTTGTTCCGTAGAAATCCCTAAGTTATGTTATTATCTCTATTCAAGACTAATAACGTTTAATCCCTAAATTAAATAATTGAGACTTTTCTCTAATTAACACTCTAGGGTTGCATTAACTCGATCTATGGATCCCTTTATTAGGTTTCACCCTAATCTGGAAAAATCTTGTCACCCTATCTTTAGGCGCGTAATCAACTCCGCTTAATTATGACAAAGTCACTCTTAGGCAGGGACTATTCATCCTCCAACTAAGAGTATTAACTTGAATCGATATCCTGAAATACCAAAACAAGAATTAAGAACACATAATTAAGAATAAGTCAAATATTTATCATACAATTCATAAAATAATAACAAGATTCATCTTAGGTTTCATCCCCCTTAGGTATTGAGGGGTTTTAGTTCATAACTAAATAGGAAAAGATCTTAAAAGAATAAGAATACAAAACATAAAGAAAACCCAAAACTCCTAATGGAAAATTGAGGAGAGATCTTCAGTCTTGATGGTGAATCCGGCTTCTGAGATGGATCAACTGGGTTTCTTGGAGTAATTCCTTACTTCCCTATTCTCTGTCTCCCCTTAGTCTTCCTCTAGGGTGTTTAAATAGGCTTTAGAATGCCTAAAATCCCTCAAACTTGCCCTTTTCCGAATGGAACTTAAGTAGAGCTCGGCAGGGACACGCCCGTGTGTGATTACTTCAGGCCATGGTCGAGGCTGAGATATCAACACGCCCGTGCTTGGATTATTTTAAGCCATGGTCGAGCCTGTTAGAATGGCATGAACGTGTGTTCTGCCCGTGTGAGGAAGTCCCAGCCGTGTTGTTTTCCCACATCGTCCTATTTTCTCTATTTTTGGCCTGTTTCTCGCTTTTTTTGCTCTCCTATGCTCACCTAAGTATAAAACACGAAGTTAAAGGATTAGGAGCATCAAATTCACCAAATCTGAGGAGAAATCATTCATAAATGTGTTAAGAAAGGGATAAAAATATGTATAAATTACGGTTTACCAAATACCCCCACACTTAAGCGTTTGCTTATCCTCAAGCAAAGTACTCAATTCACAATTAAGAATTCCTTTTTCCCAACTTATAATTCCTATCAATAATATCTCAAACTAATCCATAACTAATTATACATTGAGAATTCAACTCAAAGAACATTAAAGCTTCAAACATTCCAAGTTGAGTATTTAATCACGAAAAACTTAGGCATCTCCCCTCATCTAAGTAGTTACCATTGGTTCGAAATCTCACAGAGTTTAACATCCTTACTTAAAGGTTCACTCAAATCACTCGAAGTGTTTAAAGACAATGAAATCAGCACTCATCAGTCAATATGAAAAGTTATTACCATAGGCTTGCATGAAAACAAAATCTCCACCACTATAAATTGAAATGATACATCAATCAAAAGGTCTTTAGAGGGTTGTAACGAGGCTTGGTTAGGGGGTGTGGTCACAAGCTGAAAGAAAATGATAGAATCGAGATTGAATTGAAAAATTACTTAACTAGAAAAATATTTAATTATCACTTGCATACAATAAAGCTTCTTCTCAGAATACGGAATTTAAATACTTAAGCTCAAAAACAAAAGAGTACTACTAATATGTATACATGTATATATATATTAAGAACAAGTCAAATGACAAAGACTAACTATTGCGAACAAGACATAGCTAAGCAATTTATTCAAATCAAATCTTGACAAAAATAGGGATCAAATTAATTGAGGGGATTTCAACAATAATGGGTTAAGGGTTAATATTAAGGGTAATACAAGGAATGGCTTGTTAGGTTCAAAGGGGTTTACTAAGGGTTAATCGTGGATGTAGGCTTTTCATGGCATGAGTGAGTTAATCCTAAGTGCCTCTATCATCTTGACATATCAAATCAAATAGTGTGGCCTTGACAAGCATAATCAAGCAAGTTCTAGAATAACAATTTGATATTGACACACTCAAAGCAATAATAAAAGTGAGCATGAAAGAAATAATAAATTCTCTTAAAGGCTCAATAATCTCACAAAAATTATGGCTTTTGGATGTTTAAGCTTGTGGAATTCAATTCAAGATAATACCTAGACTTAGGGAAACAACCTAACATTTTAAAATTCTTAAAAAATAAACTTATCATGCTTAATTCTCTAATATCTTAAAGTTTAAATAATCAATGCATGAATGCTTATGTTTTAATTCAAGATATTTCAATAAAAATCATAAATCAATCAAAATTTATCCTAATCATGATATGAGAGATTTACAAGAGAACAAGGCAACATTCAGGGATTTTTCTGATAATGAAATAATATCCCCCCACACTTAAGATGTACATTGTCCTCAATGTACAAAGATAGGGTTAGTGGCAATTATAATATCATAAGGTAGGAAGAGAAATGAAACTTCCTAAGTTATGAATGGATGGGATCCCTAGATTAGCGAGAGCGAGAATCGACAATAGAGCTGGAGGTAAGGCATGATTCTGAGGAAGAAATAATCTGATAATAATCATAAAGATAAGTCGCGTTTAAAGAATACGTGAATCATTTTAAAATAACTAAAAATAAAAGTAAAAATAAGAGGAATAATCTAATTTTGCAAGTGGCACGGCCGTCTCACACACCCATGCGGTTCGTGTCTAGCCCGTGTTTATCACGAATTTAGAGTTTGTCACACGGCCTGAAGACACGCCCGTGTGTCTTGGCCGTGTGGCCGCATGATCGTAACGCACGGCCGTGTGCGATGTGGTTCGCTTCTCCCACGCCTATGGACCTATGCACACGCTCGTGTTATTTTGGCAGTCTCGACCACGGGCGCTAGGCACGGGCGTGTCGCACACCCGTGTCATTTTGGCAGGTTTGCCCACGGCTCGCTCATACGGCCGTGGTAATTTATCGAATCCCGTGTTTTGGGAAAACTTTTACTTTGTTTTCACACGCCTATATCGCATGGCCGTTTCTAGTCTCATGTTACAGGCACGGCCTCAGGCACGCCCATGTGTATGGCCGTGTGGATTTTGTGGGCCTATGTTCAAAGACTCAGTTAGTGATCTAAATTTTAAAAAATTTAAAATTTAACTAAAATTTAAGTAAATAAAAACTATTAGTACACGAGTTTCCTCCCGAGAAGCACTTATTTATAGTCTAAGTTCGACTTACCTCTCTATTAAATGGTCATGGTGGTTCGAGGAGTTTATACTCCTTATTCCTGCTATCAATCTTATCAAAATAAGGTTTTAGAAGGGTGTTGTTTACCTTAAAAGTGCCGAACTTGGGATGACTTACCTCGACTGTACTGAATGGGAAAATACTAAGTACAGTAAGAGGGATTTCTTCATTTGGGTTGGTAGTGACAATGTGAGGATCTGCGGCATCTAATAAAACTTTATCTCCAACCTTAAGTTGATTTGGAGAGGTATTGAGCTCATTCTGGCGTAGCTTTGGTTTATCGTGTGTTCTCAGTTTATGTGTCCGCCATTTATCTGGCTCCTCTATTTGTAGCCTTCGTTCTTCATTAATAGGTCCTATATTGCTACTGGAACATGGTTCGTGTATTTCCTTCAAACTCATTTCCTCCAAAGTAGGTTGCATCATATTGTCAGTTTTAGTAGAATGGTTTATACAATCACATTCAATTTTTGATGTGTTGCCAGAAATTTGAGCTTGAATGGTGATTGCTTCGTCTCCCATACGAAGTGTGAGTTCACCTGTGCCAACATCAATAATCGTTCTAGCAGTTGCTAAAAAGGGCTTTCCTAAAATAAAAAGAGTGTTGCTATCGTCCTCTATGTCTAGAACAACAAAGTCAACTGGAAATATAAACTTATCGATTTTAACGAGCACATCCTCAATAATACCCTTAGGAAATCTGATGGTTTTATCTGCTAATTGAATGCTCATCCTAGTCTGTTTAGGTTTCCCAAGACCTAGCTGCTTAAACATTTTGTAAGGCATGACATTGATACTAGCCCCTAAATCAACCAATACATTACTAACATCTAAACTACCAATTAAGCAAGGAATTGTAAAACTCCCTGGATCTTTTAATTTGTTGGGTAGCTTATTTTGTAGAATAGTTTAGTAAACTGCGTTTAGCTCTACATGCGATGCCTCGTCCAACTTCCGCTTATTTTTTAAAAGCTCCTTTAAAAATTTCATTACGTTCGGCATCTGCGAGAGAGCTTCAATAAACAGTAAGTTAATATGTAATTTTTTTAAGAGTTTAAGGAATTTACCAAATTATGCATCTGAGCGATCTTTCCTTGTCGCATTAGGGTATGGCACACGAGGTTTGTATTCTACGCTTACTGTTTTGTTTTCATTATGACCTACCTCACCTTTACCTTTGCTTACCACGGTTTCTTGCCTCGATTCTGGCTCAGGCTCAACTGATCCTTCTCCACCTTGAACATTAATCGCGTTGAGCTGTTCCCTTGGGTTAGGCTCAGTGTTACTTGGCAAGCTACCTTGTGGTCGTTCAGAAATTAGTTTGGAAAGCTGGCCTATCTGAGTTTTGAGCCCTTGGATTGATGCTTGCTGATTTTTAAGTGTTGTCTCGGTATTCTAGAAATGAGTTTCTGACACCGAGATGAATTTGGATAGAATCTCCTCAAGGTTCGGTTTCTTTTCCTATTGATAAGGTGGCTGTTGAAAACCCTGAAGATTCTGTGGCCTTTGAATCCGTTGACCACCCCAAGAGAAATTTGGGTGGTTCCTCCAACCTACATTATAAGTACCACTGTATGGGTTATTTTGAGATCTAAAGTTATTGTTACCTATATAGTTGACTTGTTCCTCTTCAGTTTTAGGATTGAAGGGTTGATATTCTGTATGTACACCTCCTCCACTTGAATCACACCTCATTACTGGATGTACCTGCGTAGAACCAAGTAAACCATCAATCCTTTTATTTAGAAGTTCTACGATTTGTGACATAATGGCGAGTAATCGTTATAAGCGCTTTTCTTTGTTTTAGTTGGCTTAGTCCTCATGACTTGCCACTGATAGTTATTCAATGACATCTCTTTAATAAATTCGTAAGCCTCTTTAGATGTTTTGTTATTGATGGTTCCACCAGCTCCTGCATCAATCATCTATCTTGTCAAGGGGTTCACACCATTGTAGAATGTTTGAACTTGCAACCATAGAGGTAAACCATGGTGAGGGCACCTTCATAGTAGGTCCTTGTATCTCTCCCATGCATCGTAAAGAGTTTCTAAGTCCTTCTGCATAAAAGAAGAGATATCATTACGTAATTTAGCCATTTTAGTCGGCAGAAAATACTTTAATAAAAATTTTCGGTCATTTGTTCCCAAGTAGTGATTGACCCTCGTGGTAACAAGTTCAACCACTATTTAACTTCGTTCCTCAGTGAAAAAGGAAATAATCGAAGACGAATGGCTTCATCAAAAATGCCATTAATTTTAAAAGTGTCGCAGATTTCCAGAAAATTTGCCAAGTGAGTGTTGGGATTCTCATCCTGCAAACCATCAAACTGAACAAATTGCTGTATCATTTGAATCGTGTTAGGTTTCAGTTCAAAATTATTCGTAGCAATAGCAGGCCTAACTATACTTAACTCAGTTCCTATTAAATTAGGATTAGCATAATCATACATAGTATGAGGAGTAGGATTCTGATTTACTAGATCAGCGGGTACCGCAGGAGGTAACTGATTTTTCTAATTTTCAGCCATCTCCTCGGTTGTAGTTGAGATATCGTCCTCTTGCTCTTCTTCTGTGTATCTTAGGCTTCACCTTATTTCTCGTCAGTTTCTACGAGCTATGCGATTGATTTCTTTGTCAAAAAGTAATGGTCCCGATTGGTTTCTTCTATTCATAAACTATAAAAACCTACCAGAAGAAAGAAAAAGAAAATTTAGTAATGAAAACTAAACAAAAATTTAAATTGCAATAAAAGTAAATGGCTAAAGTAATAAAATTCGTGTGTTCCTAATATCTTAGTTCCCCGGCACCGGCGCCAAAAACTTGATCGTGATTTTCTGTGATAAGTTTTATAAATTTATAATTTATCGTTCGTGAAACTAACTATTATCACGATGTAGGCAAGTGTACCTATCGAACAGTAGTATAGCTTTAGCAAGACCGGATTGTCGAACCCAAAGGAACTAAAAGCACTAGTAATGACTATCTTTTTATTATCTAGCCTAAGAATAAAGGGGTTTGTTTTAATTAACTAATTAACTAAACTAAGAAATTGCAGAAAATAGGATTAGGAAATTACTTTTAGAAAAATGATTGATTTAAGACAATACCTAAGGAAAAATCCATCTAGACTTCACTTGTTATTTTGGCTCCGAATCGGACGATTTATTCATTTAACTTGTTCCGTAAAAATCCCTAAGTTATGTTATTATCCCTATTCAAGACTAATAACGTCTAATCCCTAAATTGAATAATTGAGACTTTTCTCTAATTAACACTCTAGGGTTGCATTAACTCAATCTATGGATCCCCTTATTAGGTTTCACCCTAAACTGGAAAAATCTTGTCACTCTATCTCTAGCCGTGCAATCAACTCTGCTTAATTATAACAAAGTCACTCTTAGGAAGGGACTATTCATCCTCCCATTAAGAGCATTAACTTGAATCGATATCCTGAAATACTAAAATAAGAATTAAGAACACATAATTAAGAACAAGTCAAATATTTATCATACAATTCAGAAAATAATAACAATATTCATCTTAGGTTTCATCCCCCTTAGGTATTTAGGGGTTTTAGTTCATAACTAAATAAGAAAACATCTCAGAAGAATAAAGAATACAAAAAATAAAGAAAACCCAAAACTCCTGAAGGAAAATTAAGGAGAGATCTTCAGTCTTGATGATGAATCCGGCTTCTGAGATGTATCAATCAGCTTTCTTGGAGTAATTCCTTACCTCCCTAGTCTCTGTCTCCCTTTAGTCTTCCTCTAGGGTGTTTAAATAGGCTTTAGAATGCCTAAAAGCCCTCAAACTTGCCCTTTTCCGTATGGAACTTAGCTAGGGCTCAGCAGGGACACGCCCGTGTGCGATTAGTTTTGGCCATGGTCGAGGCTGAGAAATCAATATGCCTGTCCTTGGATTGTTTTAGGCTGTGGTCAAGCCTGTCAGAATGGCATGGGCGTGTGTTCTGCCCATGTGAGGAAGTCCAGGCCATGTTGTTTTCCCACGTCAGCCCATTTTCTCCGTTTTTGGCCCGTTTCTCTTTCTTTTCACTCTCCTTTGCTCACCTAAGTATAAAACATGAAATTAAAGGATTAGGAGCATCAAATTCACCAAATCTAAGGAGAAATCATTCATAAACGTTTTAAGCGAGGGATAAAAATATATATAAATTACGATTTATCACTCCTTTATTTGTAGCCTTCGTTCTTCATGAATAGGTCCTCTATTGTTGTTGGAACATGGTTCGTGTACTTCCTTCAAACTCATTTCCTGCAAAGTAGGTTGCCCCATATTATCAGTTTTAGTAGAATGGTTTATAAATCACCTTCAATTTTTGATGTGTTGCTAGAATTGCGAGCTTGAAGGGTGACTGTTTCGTCTCCCACACAAAGGGTGAGTTCACCTGTGCCAATATCAATGATCGTTCTAGTAGTTGCTAAAAAGGGCCTTCCTAAAATTAAAGGAGTGTTGCTATCCTCCTCTATATCTAGAACAACGAAGTCAACGGGAAATATAAATTTATCGATTTTAACTAGCACGTCCTTAATAATACCCCTAGGAAATCTGATGGTTTTATCTGCTAATTGAATGCTCATCCTAGTCTGTTTGGGTTTCCCAAGACCTAGTTGCTCAAACATTTTGTAAGGCATGACTTTAATGCTAGCCCCTAAATCTGCTAATGCATTATTAACATCTAAACTACCAATTAAGCAAGTAATTGTAAAACTTCATGTATCTTTTAATTTGTTAGGTAGCTTGTTCTCTAGAATAGCTGAGCAAACTGTGTTTAGCTCTACATGCGACGCCTCGTCTAACTTTCGCTTATTTGCTAAAAGCTCCTTTAAAAATTTCATTGCATTTGGCATCTGCAAAAGAGCTTCAATAAACGGTAAATTGATATGTAATTTTTTTAAGAGTTTAAGGAATTTACCAAATTGTTCATCTGAGCGGTCTTTCCTTGTCACATTAGGGTATGGCACTCGGGTTTTATATTCTACACTAACTGTTTTGTTTTCATTGTGACCTATCTCACCTTTACTTACCATAATTTCTTCTCTTGATTCTGGCTCAGGCTCAACTGATCCTTCTTCACCTTGAACATTAATCGCATTGAGTTGTTCTTTTAGGTTAGGTTCAGTATTGCTTGGCAAACTACCTTGTGGTCGTTCAGAAATTAGTTTGGACAACTGGCCTATCTGAGTTTCAAGCCCTTGGATTGATGCTTGTTGATTTTTAAGTGCTATCTCGGTATTCTGGAAATGAGCTTCTGACACCGAGATGAATTTGGATAGCATCTCCTCAAGGTTTGGTTTCTTTTCCTATTGATAAGGTGGCTGTTGAAAAGTCAAAGGATTTTGTGGCCTTTGATTCCCTTGACCACCCCAAGAGAAATTTGGGTGGTTCCTCCAACCTGCATTATAAGTATTACTGTATGGGTTATTTTGAGATCTAAAGTTATTGTTACTCATATAATTGACTTATTCCTCTTCGGTTGTAGGATTGAAGGGTTGATATTCTGTATGCACGCCTCCTCCACTTGAATCACACCTCATCACTGGATGTACCTGCGTAGAAACAAATAAACCATCAATCTTTTTGTTTAGAAGTTCTACCTGATTTGACAGTATAGTAACCGAATTGATGTTATAAACGCCTGCTGTTTTAGTTGGCTTAGTCCTCATGACTTGCCACTGATAGTTATTCAGTGACATTTCTTCAATAAATTTGTAAGCCTCTTCAGGTGTTTTGTTGTTGATGGTTCCACCAGCAGCTGCATCAATTATCTGTCTTGTCGAGGGAGTCACACCATTGTAGAACATTTGAACTTGCAGCCATAGAGGTAACCCATGGTGAGGGCACCTTCGAATTAGGTCCTTGTATCTCTCCCATGCAGCGTAAAGTGTTTCTAAATCCATCTGCACAAAAGAAGAGATATCATTATATAATTTGGCCGCCTTGCTGGCGGAAAATACTTTAATAAAAACTTTTTGATGATTTGTTCCCAAGTAGTGATTGACCCTCGTGGTAATGATTCAACCACTGTTTAGCTTTGTTCCTTAATGAAAAAGGGAATTACCGAAGACGAATGACATCATCAAAAATACCGTTAATTTTAAAAGTGTCACAGAATTCCAGAAAATTTGCCAAGTGAGTGTTGGGATCCTCATCCTGCAAACCATCAAACTGAACAAATTGCTGTATCATTTGAATCGTGTTAGGTTTCAGTTCAAAATTATTTGCAGTAATAGCAGGCCTAACTATACTTGACTCAGTTCCTGTTAATGTAGGTTTAGCATAATCATACATAGTATGAGGGGTAGGATTCTAATTTGCTAGATTAGCGGGTATCGCAGGAGGCAGCTGATTTTCCTGATTTTTAGCCATCTTCTCGGTTGTAGTTGAGATATCGTCCTCTTGCTCTTCCTCTGTGCATCTTAGGCTTCGCCTTATTTCTGGTCGGTTTCTACGAGCGGTGCGATCGATTTCTTCGTCAAAAAGTAATGGTCCCGACGGGTTTCTTCTAATCATAAACTATAAAACCTGCCAGAAGAAAGGAAAAGAAATTTAGTAAATAAAAAAATAAAAATAAAAAACAAAATTAAATTGCAGTAAAAGTAAATGGCTAAAGTAATAAAAATTTAGTGTTCCTAATATTTTAGTTCCCTGGCAGTGGCGCCAAAAACTTGATCGTGATTTTCCGTGATAAGTTTTATAAACTTATAAATAATCGTTCTTGAAACTAACTATTATCACGATGTAGGCAAGTGGACCTATCGGACAACAGTATAGCTTTAGCAAGACCGGATTGTCGAACCCAAAGGAACTAAAAGTACTAGTAATGACTGTCTTTTTATTATCTAGCCTAAGAATAGTGTCGTTTGTTTTAATTAACTAATTAACTAAACTAAGAGATCACAGAAAATAGAATTTGGGAATTACTTTTGGAAAATGATTGATCTAAGATAATACCTAAGGAAAAATCCACCTAGACTTCACTTGTTATTTGGCTCCGAATCGGATGATTTATTCATTTAACTTGTTCCGTAGAAATCCCTAACTTATGTTATTATCCGTATTCAAGACTAATAACATCTAACCCTAGATTGAATAATTGAGACTTTTCTCTAATCAACACCCTAGGGTTGCATTAACTCGATTATGGATCCCCTTATTAGGTTTCACCCTAATCTGGCAAAATCTTATCACCCTATCTCTAGGCGCACAATCAACTCCGCTTAATTATGACAAAGTTACTCTTAGCCAGGGACTATTCCTCCTCCAACTTAGAGCATTAACTTGAATCGATATCCTGAAATACCAAGACAAGAATTAAGAACACATAATTAAGAACAAGTCAAATATTTATCATACAATTCAGAAAATAATAACAAGATTCGTCTTAGGTTTCATCCCCCATAGGTATTTAGGGGTTTTTTTTCATAACTAAAAAGGAAAACATCTCAGAAGAATAAAGAATACAAAACATAAAGAAAACCCAAAACTCCTAAAGGGAAATTGAGGAGAGATCTTTAGTCTTGATGGTGAATCCATCTTCTGAGATGGATCAATCGGCTTTCTTGAATTAATTCCTTACCCCCTTTTCTTCGTCTCCTTTTTTGTCCTCCTCTAGGGTGTTTAAATAGGCTTTAGAATGCCTAAAAGGCCTCAAACTTACCCTTTTCCGAATAGAACTTAACTAGGGCTCGGCAGGGACACGCCCGTGTACGATTACTTCAGGCTGTGGTCGAGGCTGAGAGATCAACACGCCCGTGCTGAGGTTGTTTTAGGCTGTGGTCGAGCCTGTTAGAATGGCACGGGCGTGTGTTCTGCCCGTGTGAGGAAGTCCAGGTCGTGTTGTTTTCCCATGTCGGCCCATTTACTCTGTTTTTGCCCGTTTCTTGTTCTTTTCGCTCTCCTATGCTCACCTAAGTATAAAACATGAAATTAAAGGATTAGGAGCACCAAATTCACCAAATCTAAGGAGAATTCATTCATAAATGTGTTAAGCATGGGTTTTAAAGTATTACCGGTCATATCACAGTTCATATAGATATTCGTTACATTTCACAATTCAAAATATAATCTAACATATATCAAAACAAATTTTATATATATGTATATATATATATATATATACAGAACATATAACAAATCATCTATTTCATTAATTGAAATTGTAACCAATCATTATATGGCTTTAGCATAGGTATTAATTATACATCAAACAAAACAAATTTCAAAATTAAACTTATCAATCATTTATGTGGCAATGATATAATAGTCAATATGAATTTTTCTGTTTTGTACATTAATGCAAATTAAAAACATCCATTCGGACGTATGTGCATATATATATATAAGCATATCCAAATAAAGCATCATGGCAAGTCACATTTACGGATTAATAAACAACCTAACATATAATAAGGACAACCATATTTCACCAAGTTCAAACACAAATCACCATATCATCATTAACCATCTTCAAACACAATTAACAATTTATTTCATATTATAATTCACAAACTAAGAATTATATCTAAACATTATACTAAATTACATATACATGACCAATTCACTTCACATCTATTCAGCTATGAATTTAATCATATAAGATTATACTACACATAATGATAACTTAACCAAATTTACCATTTCATAATTATTTAACCATAAATATTATACACGTTATGCTATCTCAGTTATCCAACCATTCATTCATAAAACATATTTCCATCTTGCAATAACAAATCGTATCAAACCAGCCATTACACAATCAACCATGTGTTCATCAATTTACCTCATTACCACTAGACAAATTATACTTACAAGTCATGCTCAATTCACTAGACAAATTATAGTCATACATTTTCATACAAACTGAATATAAAGATTATTGCACATTCGAATATACATATATATTTATAAATTATTAAACCAATCATAAATATAAAACATATCATATAATATACATACCAAATTAATCTCCAACCATGTTTGGATTTAATTGAATATTCCTTATCACCAAATCACATAATAACATCTTAACAAAACTTATCCATGCATAAACCATAGCCAAATCAACCTCATATACACATCCAAAATCACCAACCATTTTCAAAGCATATAACATATATAAACATGACTAAAGTTTCATATAATCACTTAACATATTAGCCATTTTCGTATGGCTTAATATATATACACAACTTCAGACTTATTAAACATAACCTAGCTTACACATGCCATAAAGTCAAGTTCAAACTTATAATGTACCAAAAACGGTCGATAGTGTGATGGACTTCACTGACGATCCCCGAGCTCGTAACTTGAATGCAAAATCTATAAAACAAAGGTAAACAAGAACACACACAGTAAGCTATTTAAGCTTAGTAAGTCATAAGTAAATAAACATCTTAATAACATAATCAACTCAAACTATAGTATCATATTCACATTAAATCACAAACTTACAATTTCATGTATATCATATACTTTCACAAATAGAATTAGTTGGAACCGAATGTACATGCATATATTAACAAAGTACATTTACTCTCGTACACAAACACTCATGAATCAAAATATAACTTAATATACATATTCATAGTATAAGCCCGACTATACTACTCAAATACACATATGTTCACATTAATAACTTGTAAAATTTAGCATAATATATCAAATGGCCAACTTACCTTAATTTCAAATAAGTGATCAACTAACTCACACTTGATCGTTTAGTTCGTTTTACACCTTCGAACACAACTTATCATTGCCTGTTGAACCATTCAGAATTGAATAGGATACTCGGATAATCACATATATCGAACAATGCCAATGTCCTAGATGTGGTCTTACATGCTATCTCATATCGATGCCACTGTCCCAAACAGGGTCTTACACGAACCAAAAATGATGCCGATGTCCCAGACATGGTCTTACTCGTAACCACATATCGATGCCAACGTCCCAGACGTGGTCTTACTCGAGATCACATATTGGAAATCATATGCCATGAGATATGTATCCTAGCTATCCCTAAGGTTCGTACGGGACTTTCGGAAGTCGTAACTCAGTCAAAACGAATTCATAAACATAGCTGCCAAGCTTGTACACATTCGGCTAACTCATTTATATATTCACATATTTCATTATATAACTCACATTTAATTAAATTAACAACGTCTATTTGCTTATAAACTTACCTCGGACGATGAAAAGCGAAACAGGACGACTAGTCGACAACTTTAGTTTTCCTCCAATCCAAATCTAATTTCTTTAGTTCTTGATCTTAACATATTAAAATTACCATTTTACCATTTTACCATTTTACCATTTTACCCCTAACATTTCATACTTGTTACAATTTAGTCCAAATTGCATAAAACACAAAACATGTCAAATTTGCACACATCACGTTTATACCGAATGTTCCTAGTGTTCATAAAAGTCCATACATTTCATTTATTTTACATTTTAGTTCCTCAATTTATTATTTTTTCAATTTAGTCCTAATTACTCAAAATCATCAAAAATTCCAATAGAAAACATATCAATCCAAATCATATCTTCATATTTCACAACTAATATCACAAAACTCAAATATTCATCAATGGCATAACTTAAAATATTCACCAAAATCAGAAATTCAAGCATGGGCTTTGTAGATAACATAGCAACGATCTCAAAAACGTAAAAATTATCAAAAATGGAGCTAGAACTTACCTTGAATCAAGCTTGGACAATGGCCGAACCTAAGTTTTCTTTATTTCTTTTTCTTTTCTTTAGTTTCAGTCATTAGAAAATATGAATAACATGGCTTTTAATTATGGTATATTATATCATATATATGTTATTTATTAATTTACATATTTAACCTTTAAAAATTAATAACTAAACTACATATTCTAAGGTCACAACCGTCCATCAATATTCCATATGGTCAAATTGCAACATAAATACCTCATATAAGAAAGACATCATCAATTCAGCCCTTTTAAAAAAAACCATTAAATTTTCACTTTACGTGATCAAGCCCTTTTATTAAATCAGGCACTCAAACAACAAAATTAAATCACGAAAATTTCACACATATAAATTCACATATAATAAGCACCAAAAATAAATTTTAAATACTTTTCTGACTCAGATTCATGGTCCCGAAACCACCGTTCTGATTAGGGTCTAAATCGGGTTGTTACACAGTGAATTGCACCTAGAGTACCGAGGGGATTGACAATTTTATCACATATTATATATTGGCAATTGTATTGCACTATTTCATATCCGATAGATTTCTGGAGTATTGATTAATCGGTGGTTTTACCGTATCGAGCTATGCTCATAAGGTTTTGAAGTTTGGAAGATGGGTTCTAGGGAACTCGTGGTGTGTAGCAGATGGTATGGGTAGGAACCTTTTTGCATTGCATCACGCTCATGACATATTTGAATGTTATTGATTTATAATATGTGTTGTATTATGCTGTATTGAATGGTACCAAAATTAATGATTGTTACTCAAATGAATGATGTCTCATGCTCATACACCATATGACATCAATTTGATTATAGCTATGTAAGGATATGAAATTCCAATGATGGTTTTGTGTTCTTCTGTTAATGCTAATATGTTTCACTATATTCAATATTTATGTTTTTGTCTATTTTAATAATTACTCGACTCATATTGAGCTTTGCATAAGCTCACCCCCAATAGTGTTTAAATTTTTAGGTAAACCTCAAAATTAGGACCGGACTCGGCATCCAAAGAATTACCTTGGACCTCAGACTATTTTTAATAAGTATTAATAAATTTCTATTAGTTTTGGTTTGTATTTTTTTAATTATTTTTGGTCTGTGGCTTGGTAACTTTTCACTTGGGGATTTTTTGCATGTATGGATTACTCAAGCATAATAACCGAATAATGAATGATATTAGGCTTAAGTAAAATTTTATATTGTTCCCCAGTTTCCGCTGCATTGCAAAGGAACCATTTTTGAAAAACAAATCGATAATGTAACTAAGTTTCCAAAATGACTTGAAAAATGGTTTTTCCGCTAATTTAGTTTAACATCAAGTTTTTTTAAAAGAAGAAGAGCGACTAGCAAATGATTTTTCTAAAACAACACTATCAACAATAAAATGAATCCTAAGTATACAGGACCTAATGAATAAATGCTTTTACGCTAACTTAAAGTACAACTATGATTTTCTCTAAAATGAGTTTATTTAAAGTATTCAAAAGTAACGTAAGTTAGCTTAGCCATTTCAGTGGCTAATGTAGCCTTCTCAATCTAACCATAATGTCTAGGCCGGGTTTGGGAGGTTACATGGTAAGTTAAATTTTACATTATACAAACTTACTAAGCATTTATGCTTACTTTGTGATATTTTCCATGTTTTATAGTGAATCAGAAGCTAGTTTGGGTTGGAAACTTCTCGGAGATCTATCACACTATCCATCGGCTATATCAGTAGATTTTTATGTTTCTAAGTCATGGTTAATAGCATGTATAGGTGCTTTTGTTTGATGATATAACCGTTTGGGTTGGCTTGTAATTATGGTCTTTTGGGTGATGGAATAGTTATTAAGTTGGCATGTATATGTGGCCTTATAATGGTTGATATTATGGTTTATGGTGCTTAAATGATGAGAGTTTGGAATGGTAATTAAAATGCATACTTTGAGTTGTTTTTTGATATGCTTGAATATGGTCATTTTGGTATATTAAGTTTGACTTTGATATGTGAACATAGTGGTAAGTTTTGGCATAAACTTAGTTACAAGATGGTTGAATTATGCCTAAATTATGCAATTGTAAAATACATGTTGGTTGTTGTGATTGAGGTGCCTTTTGGGCATATTGGTTGTATGATCAAATTCCTTATTGGTTTAGCTTGTTGATGCATGGTTTCGTGCACTTTGAATGCTTGATTATATGTGGAAAAATGGTTGTAGGTGTGTGCATGCTTTTGGTGAGAAAAATGGCTTGGAAATGTCCTAGTTTTTGTCCACACGACCAAAGACACAGGCGTGTGTCTCAACTATGTGTGACACACGGCTATGCGACACAGCTGTGGCAGTTACACGGCCTAGCACCGACCTGGCACACGGGCGTGTGAGGCTATTTCGAAGGGTACATGGCCTACCACACGGGCGTGTAGGTTGGCCGTGTGACCTAAGTTAAAGAGTTACATAGGCATGGACACGGGCTAGGACACGGCTGTGTGTCCCTACTTCGAATGCTCATACGCCAGAGACACAGGTGTGTGTCTCAACTGTGTTACTCACACGACCATGTGACCCTTACTGTTTGAAAATTTTTAAATTTTTCCTAAAAATTCTATATGTTTTCGATTTAGTCTCAGTTCATTTCTAAAGTGTTTTTAGGGCCTCAAGGGCTCATATTGTAACAACTTGATTTTGGGTTTAGTCAAAATAGTGGTTTCGGAACGACAAATCTAACGTAGAAAAATCTATTTTTATTATATTTTTATGGTCTACAATTTTATGGAATGATTTCATGAAAATTTTGTTCGAAATTTTGACGCTTGGGCACTCAGTTTAGTCAAAAGGACTAAATTGTAAAAAGTGTAAAAGTTGAGTTCTACATGCTAGAGGTGTGTAATTGCTATGAAATTTTAAATTGGAGGTCCTTAAATGGTAATTAGACAATTGGTTAAGTTGGTGGACAAAAATGGACATGGTTAGGAATGTTTCTAAAGTTTTTCATTAAGGGCATTTTAGTAATTTGGTAATTAAATGAATTAAAAAGCCAAATTAAAAGCCAATTCTTATCCATCTTCCTCCCATGGTGGAAATTCACAAGGGGAAACCATGGCTAGGGTTTGTCAAGCTTTTAAGCTCGATTGTAAGTCCGTTCTAGCTCCGTTTTTAATGATTTTTATGTTTTTGAAATCCCTTGTAACATGATCTATCTATTTCTACCACTAATTTAAGATATAATCAAAGTCTAAAATTTTACCCATGATGGATATTTGTGTATTATGATGTTTAATGGTAGAAAATACATGTTAGTTGTTTGATAAACGACTTTTGCTAAGTGATTTTCGATGAAAATGCCTAAAAGGACCTATTTTAAAAAGTTGTAAAATGGATGTTAAAATGCGAATAAAAGAAAAATGTGGGCTGCTATAAGCATGTATAAGATTTGACTAGGCATGGGTATTGAAGAAATTGAGTACATTTCATTTTACGAGCCTAGGGACTAAAATGTAAAAATGTCAAACTTTAGGGGCAAAAAAGTAATTTTTGTCATAATATGATTTTGGGCTGATTTGAATAGTATAATGATTAAATAAGTTAAATGTGATAATATAGATCAAGAAAAATGAGGTTTAGATTTAAAATAGAGGAAAAACGCATATTTGACTGTTAGGTCCTTTTCAGCATTTTTATGTCGAGGTCAGTTCATATGTTTAATAAGCATTAAATTATATATGTATAAATGCTTAATTGATATAATTGTGGTAAATGCTATATTATTGAAATAAAATGTGAATGCTATTGAGTACGATACTACGAAAATGATCGACAGAGATTCGATATAGAGAAAGTCCCGGTTGAACCTTAAGAATAGATAGGATACAAATGTCATGACATTAGGGTTACTGAGATTACGTGTAAGACCATATATGGGATATGGCATCGATATGAGACTTCGTGTAAAACCATACCTGGGCTATTGGCATCGATATGAGATTACATGTAAGACCATATCTGGGATATGGCATTGGTATGCTACTGTGTGTACGAGATTCTCGAGTATCCTTTAGTATTCCAAGTGGTTCAACAGGATATTCAATGGGTATGTCAAAGAAGAGAAAGAGCATGTAAGTATTATGAATTTGTACAAGCATGTACATAAGTTTATAAGCATTGACTTCATGATATTATGAGTTCATGGTTTCCATGAGAATGGTTTTGTGAAAGGCTTGTGATTATTGGTATATATTTGTGATGTATGAAATACATGGTAAATTCGGTTGGCGATTGTGTAATTGGTTTTAAGGCCAAATTGAGTTATGATATAACATGTTTTATTCAGACGAATTTTGATTCATTGGATATGAGAAAAAGGAAAGATTGGTATAATTGCCTATTAAAATGATTATGGAAGTATGAGAAGATATGAACTTGGAACAATTGAAAGATGTTAAAATATATGCTTGAGATGAGAATACTCATAATTCATGTACATGTTTAGTTTGAGGTTTGAAATGACTTGTTAATTGTTGTAATAGAGGTTATGGTTGTTAGGCTGATGTAACACCCTACGCCCGTACCCCACGTCGGGATAGAATACGAGGCGTTACAAAACTTAAACACGTGCACACATACATTCCCATGTCATAAAGACTAGATCAAATTTTTAACTTTTCAAACTTTGTCTAGAACCCATTAACATGGGCATACGAGGCCCAAATCACTCATCTAAAATTATTCGGGACCGACTCTGGTCCTTTGAGGAATTCTAAATAATAACACTTGAAACAAGGGCACACGTCTGTGTGAGAGGATCGACACGCCTGTGTGGTCATCTTGACACAGTTGTGTTGAAGGCCAGTGTGACTCACACGGCCTAAGCATATAGGGACACGCCCGTGCCCCCTTACCCATGTGGATTTATTTTTCAATTTGAACCTACAGGGGTTTTCATACAGCCTGGCACACACCCGTGTCCATGGCCCATGTCCCTCACAAGGCCTTGACACGCCCGTGTCTCAGCCCGTGTCCAAAAACCTGGACATTTTGTTTTTCTGAAGTCAGCAACCCTTAAGGGTCACACGGCCAAGGCACACACCCGTGTGCTAGCCTGTGTCGGCTGAGACACACGGTCATGTCTCTACTCGTGTGTTTACTACCATGCATACTGACTTGCAAATTTAACGTGCAGGGGACACACGGCCGTGCAACATGCCCATGAGGCTACCCATGTGTTACACACGGCCTAGACACACCCCCATGTGTCTAGCCGTGAGGGCAAAACAAGGCTATTTTCCAAGCCTTTACGCCACCCTTACATGCACCAACCAACACCATCATCTAACATGACCAATCCACACAGCAATACAAGGTCTAATCAGCCACAATAGGCATTGGTTCAATCATGCAATTTACCCATCCATGAAAATATCATCACTTGCATATTTCAATAATGAATATTAGCCATATTCCAAGGCTTTATACAAAATAAAAGGGTTCATCCCAAGCCAACACATTTGGCCAAAATAACAATGGAACAAAAGTTTAAGTCCCTATACATGCCATACTCAAAATATAAATAGACTAACTATACCAAATGCTTCAAGGATAGTGTGACTGGCTTCTCTGACGTAAGGCGATGATCCACGAGCTACTTTAGCAGCACTATAAGAAAATGGAAAGGAAAAAAGGTAAGCATAAAGCTTAGTAAGTCACATGTAAATAATGAAATAACTACAAGTTGCCATAAGGGATCCTACTCCTAATATAACTCAAATTGTACACAAAAGTGATGACTCATAAATATTATTTGTTCATATTTGTCTCTCACCAAGCATACAACGTTTATTGAATTCACATTTCAACTTCATTTAAAATGCACAAGTGATCATAAGCATAACTTACTCACTTTCTTTCCTTATTAAACATACAACGTAATTGAGGCTCGTATTTCGTAATTCTTATTTTGGTACCTGTACCGCTCACCACATGGTCATAAGTTCCCTCATTTCGATATAAACCATAAATCTCCCGTTGAACTATTTGGAATACTATTGGATATTCAATAGCCCCAAACATGGGAATAGATGCCGATGCCATGTCTTAGACATAGTCTTACACTGTCTAGTACAACAAAGTCAATGTCATGTCCAAGACAGGTCTTACACAGACTTTCATATATCGAGGCCAATGCCGTGTCCCAGACAGGTCTTACACTGGCTCTCATCTATAGGTGTCGATGCCATGTCCGAGACAGGCCTTACACTAGCTCTCATCTCAATGCCGATACATGTCTCAGACATGTCTTACACTGGCTTTCATAATGTGGCCGATGCATGTCCCAGACATGTCTTACAGCAGCACACATATCACCCAATGTCATGGCATGAATATCCAAATCTATTCCTAATGTTCAACTGGGAATCTTTGTTACATTAATTTCTCAACATGCATACTCATATTCACAATCAAAACAACTTATGCAATATTAATTCAATCATACATCATAACAATATAGTTGCATTATTAACATACAACTTACCTCAGATTACAAAATGTAAACGACTAGTTGATATAATCTACTTGCTTGCCCTTCCCCCGGTCTAGGTTTAGATTTTGTATTTCTTGATCTAAAATGCAACATTTAGTCATTTAATCATAAGTTAAATCTAAACACTCACTAATTTATAATTTGGGCAAAATGATCATTTTGCCCCTAGGCTTTCACAAAATGACCATTTTACCCCTAGGCTCGAAAATTATTTTTTATCAAATTTCCTTATTAGTCACGCCTAACCGGCCATTTATCAGTCTTATGAAAAACCCAAATTTCTACTATTTCACACAATTACAACCTATTTTATAACTTTTACAAAATGGCCCTTTTTAGGGGTTTTCCATGAAAATCACTTTTCAAAAGTTGTTTATCCAACAACTAAGACTCATATTCTTCCATAAAAACTCAGAAACATTACAAATCCTTTCATGGAAAATCCCTAGGCTATCAACCATTTTGCAAAATAGTCCCCCCAATGGAAAGTTCATGCTACAAGGGTCCTAAAAATGCAAAAATCATTAAGTCATCAAAATCACTTACTTGTAAAGAGATTAAGTGGCTGAAATTTTTCAAGCTCCCATGGCTACTTCTTGGAGGAAAAATCGGTGGAAGAAGGAAGACTAAAAGAAAAGATGACAACATTTTCTCTTTATTTTATTTATTAGTCAAATACATCACCTAATGCCAACCACCCTTGATTTTTTTTTTTCTTTGTCTCAATGTCCGACTATGCCTTAAAAATTGGCCTATTTGCACATTAAATACCCCTACTTTATAATCCATGGCCATTTAACACTATTTCCTAGCAAATCACAACTTTTACCCTTTATGCGATTTAGTCTTTTTTCAAAATTAAGCTTCCAATCGCTAAAATTAATTCACTAAAATTTTCATACACTCATATAATCATACTATGACACAAAAATAATAATAAAAATAATTTCTCAGTCTCAAATTTGTGGTCTCAAAACCACTATTCTGACTAACCCCGAAATTGGGCTGTTACAATTCTCCCCTTTAGGGATTTTCGTCCCCAAAAATCTTACTAATGAATAAGTTCGGGTATTGGTATCTAATGGTATCCTTGGGTTCCCATGTGGCTTCTTCGACTCCATGTCTATGCCATAGGACTTTCACATGTGCTATACTCTTATTCCTCAATTCTTTAATCTCCTGAGCCACAATCTTAACCGGCTCTTCACCATAAGTCATATCCGGCTGAATCTCAACCTCAGTTAGCGTGATCACATGCGAAGGATCCGATCTATATCGATGCAACATGGGCACATGAAACATGTCGTGAATCTTTTCCAACTCTGAGTTCAAAGCCAATTAGTAGGCAATAGGCCCTACTCTCTTGGTAATCTCATAAGGCCCTATGAAATGAGGACTCAGTTTGCCCTTTTTACCGAATCTGAGGACTTTCCTCCATGGGGATACTTTCAAATACACCTTATCATCGACTTGAAACTCAATTTCTTTTTGTTTCAAATTTGCGTAGGATTTCTATCTATCTGAAGTGGCCTTTAAACACTCACAGATTACCCTTACTTCTTCCTCAGTCTCTTTAACTAAGTCAACCCCGTGAATCTAATTCTCTCTCAGTTCGTTCCAATACAAAGGTGTTCGGCACTTACGCCAGTACAAATCCTCATAAGGTGCCATTTTCAAACTTGATGATATCTATTACTGTAAGCGAATTCAACCAGCGATAGATACTTTTTCGAACTACCTTGGAACTTAAGGACACAATAATGCAACATGTCTTCATGGATCTAAATTACTCTCTCTGACTGACAGTCGATTTACAAGTGGAAAGCTGTGCTAAAATTAAACTTTGTCCTCAAGGCTTCTTGCAACTTCTTCCAAAACCTTAAGGTAAACCTCGGGTCTCTATCCAAAATAATCGACACAGGTACTCCGTGAAGTCTCACGATCTTGGAAACATACAATTCAACTAATTTCTCAAAGGAATAATCGTTACGCATCGGTATAAAATGTGCCAACTTGGTAAGCCTATCAACAACAACCCAAATGGAATCCTTTTTCCTAGGCGTCGAAGGCAACCCCCACACAAAATCTATGGTTACATGGTCCCATTTCCACTCGGAACCACTACAGATTGAAGCAAACCCGAAGGTACTTAGTGTTCAGCCTTCACTTGTTGACAAACCAAGCATTTGGAAACAAACTCTGAAATGTCTCTTTTCATCCCCGACCACCAATACTTCTTCAAGTCATTATACATTTTTACACTACCCGGATGGATAGACAAGTAACCACTATGTGCCTCTCGCAAAATCTTTTGAATAAGCTCACCATCTTTGGGTACACAAACCCTATCTTGGAACATCAAGCATCTGTCAGTACCAATTTGAAAATTTGATTCAACACCCAACTCACATTGAGTTCTCTTGGCTTGCAATTCACTGTCATTATTCTGAGCTTCACAAATATCTTGTAGGAACATCGGTCTAGCTCTCAACTCTACCAGAACTGAACCATCATCAGGCACTGACAATTGAGCATTCATAGCCCTCAAGGTGAACAATGGCTTTCTACTCAGAGTGTCGATGACTACATTCGCCTTTCCCGGGTGATAGTCGGTTATCAACTCATAGTCTTTTATCAACTCTAACCATCTCCGTTGTCGTAAATTCAACTCCTTTTGAGTCATCAAATACTTGATACTTTTATGATCAGTGAACACTCGGCATTTCACGCCAAACAAATGGTGTCTCCAAATCTTTAATGCGAACACGATGGCTGCTAGCTCTAAATCATGGGTCAGGTAATTTTTCTCGTGCAATTTAAGTTGTCTCGAGGCGTATGGTATCACCTTGCCTTCTTGCATGAGTACGTACCCTAATCCATTCAAGGAGGTGTCGCTATACACCATGAATTCTTTCCCGATTCTAGTTGCACTAAAACTTGAGCTTCGGTTAACAAAGTTTTTAGTTTCTCAAAACTCTGTTAGCACTTCTCTGTCCATTTGAACTTGACATATTTTTGTAACAAACTTGTCATCAGAGTAGCTATCATCGAGAATCCATTTACAAATATTCTGTAGTACCTAGCCAAGCCCAAAAAGCTTCGAATCTCTGACACACTCCTCAACGGTTTCCACTCAACGATAGCCGAGATCTTACTCGGGTCAACTCTAATTCCATCACTCGACATGATGTGTCCTAAGAATCCGACCTCTCGGAGCCAAAAATCACTTTTATTAAACTTGGAATATAGCTGCTTATCCCTCAAGATCTGCAAAATAGTTCTCAAATGCTCCGCGTGATCACTCACATCTCGAGAATAAATCAATATGTCATCGATAAAAATGATGACAAACTTATCTAAATATGGTCAGAAAATGCGGTTCATCAAGTCCATAAACACCACCGAGGCATTCGTTAAGCCAAAGGGCATGATGAGGAACCCATAGTGCCCGTATCTTGTCCAAAATGCTATTGTCGGTACATCTTGCTCCTTAACTCTTAGCTGGTAATAGCCACACCTTAAGTCTATCTTAGAAAACACAGTGGCTCCCTTCAATTGATCGAACAAATCATAGATTCTTGGCAAAGGATACTTGTTCTTAATTGTGACCTTGTTGAGCTATCTATAATCTATACATAATCTCATCGTCCCGTCATTCTTTTTCACAAAAAGTATCGGAGCACCCCTGGAGAATAGCTCGGTCTCGCAAGACCCTTATCTGTTAACTCTTGTAGCTAAACTTTCAACTCTTTTAACTCCATCAGAGCCATCCTATATGGAGCAATCGAGATGGGTGTCGTACCAGGGACTAATTCGATACCAAACTCAAGCTCTCTTACTGGAGGCAATCATGACAATTCTTTCGGAAACACATCCGTGAACTCACATACCACCCGTACTGACTCGATCTTCAATTTAGATTCTTGAGTATTCAACACAAAGGTGAGGTAAGCTTCGCACCCTTTTCTCAAATATCTCTCTACGGTCATAGACAATATGACTACAGACAATTTATCCTATTCACCTGATTCATCTCAAAGAACATCCTTGCTTTCACATTTCAACTCAATCACTTTACGTCCACAATCCACTACAACACAATGAGAAGTTAACCATTCCATCCCAAGGATTACATCAAATTCATTAAACGGCAATAACATCAAGTTAGCCGAAAAACAATGACATCTAATTGTCAAAGGACAATTTCTACATACTTGGTCAACCAACACATTTTTGCTTAACGGGTTGGACACTTTTACCATAAATTTAGTGGACTCGACTAGCATATTCATACGGGGTATCAATTTTATACAAATATAAGAATGGGTAGACCCCAGATCAATCAAAGCAACAATAGGTAAATCATGGATAGAAAAAGTACCCGTAAACACATCGGGAGATGATGCCTCCTCGTGGGCGTGAATAGCATAAGTCATTGCAGGCGCACGGCCCTCAGACCTTATAGCTGAATCTCTAAGTGCACCTTTGTTGTTAGCTCCATTGCCCGAGTTCTTTTGTGGTCTACCCCTAGAAGGGGCATCACTCGCTTTCACATCTTGCTTTTTCTCTTTCTCATATAAATTGGGACAATTTCAGATGAAGTGGTCTAGTGATCCACATTTAAAACAACCTCTTTCATTTCCTCGGCACTCGCCGAAATGACGCCTACCACACTACGAACAATCCGGCCTATTTGGCTGAGCGCTACCAACACTCGCGATGGAAGTGGTTTGGGCTTTAGATGCCATGTACTGCTTGTTCTTGTTTCTACTCAAGAACCTTACCGAAGCATTTGATCGGGTAGTGAACTCTCTCGATCTTTTGGATGAAGTCTGATGTGACTTCCCCATCTATCTTTTCTTTGAGTCACGAGACTCAATTTTAGCTCGTCTCTTCTCTTTGGCTAATTCTTTGGCCTTGCAAGCTCTTCCAACAAGTACCACAAACTCCCTCAATTCTAGAATGCCAACCAGAAGTCGAATATCCTCATTCAATCCGTCCTTAAATCTCTTGCACATTATGGCCTCGGTAGATACTTACTCCCGAGCGTACTTGCTGAGCCTTACAGACTCACGCTTATACTCTGTCACTGACATACGGCCTTGCTTCAATTCGAGAAACTCTTTCCTCTTTTGGTCTATGAACCTTTGACTAATATACTTTTTATAGAACTCCTCCTGAAAGAATTCCCAAGTTACCCTCTCTCTCGGTACAACAGACACAAGAGTATTCCACCATTGGTATGTTGAATCTCGTAGGACTGACACTAAACACTTCATGCACTCCTCTAGTGTGTACGATAGCTCATCGAATACTCTAATGGTATTTTCCAACCAGAACACTGCTCTCTCTGGGTCATCATCAATGTTAACCCAAAATTCCTCGACCCCTTACTTTCGAATTTTGTCTACTGGAGGTTTCTCACTCCTACCCATTTCTACCCCTTGAGGGGCTACAGTGGCAGGCTGAGTAATCGAAGGAGGTGGGGGAGGTGGAGTGTTTGAATTTGCACAAATAAACTCCGAATACCAAGAATCTATCATGCGGAGGTAAGCTTCGCTGCCCTTCGTCCTGACTCAGCACGGTCCCTTCTGCAGGAGCCGATGCATTACTCTCCACATCATCTGCCATAACACCGTTAAGATCCATTTACTAAACGAAAACACAATTTATAGTCGACAGAAGTCGTCACACTATCAATATACAACTATGGCATGTATAGCTAGACCCATACTCATGCTAGGTTAGTCTTGGAATAGACTAAACCATAGCTCTGATACCACTAAATGTAACATCCCACGCCCGTACCCCACGCCGAGACGGAATACAAGGCGTTACAAAACTTAAACATGTGCACACATACATTCCCAAGTTATAAAGACTTGATCAAATTTTTAACTTTTCAAACTTTTTCTAAAACCCATTAACATGGGCTTACGAGGCCCAAATCACTCATCTAAAATCATTTGAGACAAGCTCGGGTCCTTTGAAGAATTTTAAATAATGGCACTTGAAACAAGAGCACACGCCCGTGTAAGAGGATCGACACGCCCGTGTGGTCATCTTGACACGGTCATGTTGAAGGCCCGTGTAACTCACACGGCCTAAGCATAGAGGGACACGCCCGTGCCCCCTTACCCATGTGGATTTATTTTTCAATTCGAACCTATAGGGGTTTTCACATGGCCTAACACACGCCCGTGTCCCTAACACGGCCTTGACACGCCCGTGTCTAAAAACCTAGACATTTTGTTTCTGACGTCAGCAACCTTTAAGGGTCACACAGCCAAGGCACACACCCGTGTGTTAGGCCGTGCCCCTCACACGGCTGAGACACACGGCCATGTCCCTACCCGTGTGTTTACTACCATGCATACTGACTTTCAAATTTAACGTGCAAGGGATACACGGCCATGCAACATGCTGATGGGGCTATCCATGTGTCACACACGGCCTAGATAGACGCCTGTATGTCTAGCTGTGTGGACAAAACAAGGCTATTTTCCAAGCCTTTATGCCACCCGTACATGCACCAACCTACACCATCTAACATGACCAGTCCACACAACAATAGAAGGTCTAATCAGCCACGATAGGCATTAGTTCAATCATGCAATTTACCATCCATGAAAATACCATCATTTGCATATTTCAATAATGAATATTAGCCATATTCCAAGGCTTTATACAAAATGAAGGGTTCATCCCAAGCCAACACATTTGGCCGAAATAACAATGACACAAAAGTTTAAGTCCCTATACATGCCATACTCAAAATAAAAAAGACTAACTATACCAAATTCTTCAAGGATATTATGACTGGCTTCTCTGATGTAAAGCGATGATCCACTAGCTACTTTGGCGGCACTATAAGAAAATGGAAAGGAAAAAGGGTAAGCATAAAGCTTAGTAAGTCGCATGTAAATAATGAAATAACTTCAAGCTACCAATGTCATGGCATGAATATCCAAATCTATTCCTAATGTTCAACTATGAGTCTTTGTTACATTAATTTCTCAACACGCATACTCATATTCACAATCAAAACAACTTATGCAATATCAATTCAATCATACATCATAACAATATAGTTGCATTATTAACATACAACTTACCTCCGATTACAAAATGTAGACGACTAGTTGATTTAATCTACTTGCTTGGCCTTCCCCCGGCCTAGGTTTAGATTTTGTATTTCTTGATCTAAAATGCAACATTTAGTCATTTAATCATCAGTTAAATCTAAACACTCACTAATTTATAATTTTGGCAAAATGATCATTTTGCCCCTAGGCTTTCACAAAATGACCATTTTACCCCTAGGCTTGAAAATTAATTTTTATCAAATTTCCTTATTAGTCACGCCTAACCGACCATTTATCAGTCTTATGAAAAACCCAAATTTCTACTATTTCACACAAATACAACCTATTTTATAACTTTTACAAAATGGCCCTTTTTAGGGGTTTTCCATGAAAATCACTTTTCAAAAGTTGTTTATCCAACAACTAAGACTCATATTCTTCCATAAAAACTCAAAAACATTACAAATCCTTTCATAGAAAATCCTTAGACTATCAACCATTTTGCAAAATAGTCCCCCCAATGGAAAGTTCATGCTACAAGGGTCCTAAAAATGCAAAAATCATTAAGTCATCAAAATCACTTACTTGTAAAGAGATTAAGTGGCTGAAATTTTTCAAGCTCCCATGGCTACTTCTTGGAGGAAAAATTGGTGGAAGAAGGAAGACTAAAAGAAAAGATGACAACATTTTCTCTTTATTTTATTTATTAGTCAAATACATCACCTAAAGCTAACCACCCTTGATTTTTTTTTTATTTTCTTTGTCTCAATGGCTGACTATGCCTTAAAAATTGGCCTATTTTCACATTAAATACCCCTACTTTATAATCCATGGCCATTTAACACCATTTGCTTTCCCTTTATGCAATTTAGTCCTTTTTCAAAATTAAGCTTCCAATCGCTAAAATTAATTCACCAAAATTTTCATACACTCATATAATCATACTATGACACCAAAATAATAATAAAAATAATTTGGTTCCAAATTTACAACTCAGAATGTATGTTTGCTTGTGCTTACGTCCGGTAATGTCTTGTACCTTGTTCTGGCATCGAATATGGGTAAGGGGTGTTACATGTATAAGGGATAATATGTATGTCATTGATTGATTTTATTATGAATGATGTTGTAATTTAAATGTTTTAAATTTTTTATAGTTTTGAATTGTAAACTTTCGATAATGCTCTGTAACCCTATTCTACCGGAGGATACGGGTTAGGAGTGTTACATCTATTGGTATTAGAGCTACGATTTAGTCGATTCTTGGACTAAATGTAGCATGTGTGAGTCTAAAAATACATTTCATTGTATAACCTGTGATAGTGTGACAACTCATGACTCGTTTTGAAACATGCTTTCATATAGAAATGGCTACCAACCGAGCCAACTCCGATGAATTTGAAAGTAATGCTCAAACCTCCATTCACGAAGCAATGTCTAGCGGTATAAGGCTTGTATCTAAGGATCGGAGAGGAGAGGGTAAGGAAGCCTTTTTCCAAAAGATGAGTGAATGGTTTATCAAATTTGTACGTATGAACCCGGCTGCTCAACGACCTCCTCTCTCACCTGTTCCCAACCGGTCCTCGTTATTCCTCAAGGTTTAGAACCTCTGCAAGTTTATAAGCCACCTATTGATAAGATTCATAAATATGAGGCTAAAGAATTTAGAGCCACTAGTGAAGATGATCCTGAGATAGCAGAATTCTGGTTAGAAAACACAATAAGGGTTTTCGATAAATTATCTTCTTCACTAGCATAGTGTATTAAATGTGATGTATCTCTGTTGAAAGACTCAGCTTACCAATGGTGGAACACGTTTCTTTCAATGGTACCAAGAGAGCATATAAGTTGGGAAATTTTCCAAACAGAGTTCTAAAAGAAATATATAAGTCAAAGATTTCTTGATCAGAAATCAAGGAATTTCTTGAGCTTAAATAGGGTCGTATGTCAATGTCAGAATACGAACGAGAGTTCGTCAGATTAAGTAAATTTTCCTGGGAATGCATTCCAACTAAGATTGCTATGTGTAAACTATTCAAGGAAGGTTAAATGAAGATATAAAACTTCTAGTCAGGATTCTTGATGTAACAACCCGATTTTCAGTGGTGTCAGAAACAGTGGCTTTAGGGCCACCAAATCCAATGAGTAACTTTGTAAATATTATTATTTAATATTTATGAGTCAAATATGGTTTTAAAAAGGTTTTTGATTTTGATAATTTATGTTATATAAGCGATTTATTAAGTTCAAGTGGTATAACCCTAAGGTCAAGTGGTTTTAAAAAAATAAGGTTTCGAGACCCTGTTTCTATAAACTAAGCTGTAAATATTTTTTATAAATATTTACGGAGTGTAATTAAGGTGGTATTAGACTTTTTTTGAAAAATTTTAACGTTTTGATAGTTAATTAATTTAGAAAGACTAAATCGTAATAGTTGAAAAAACCAATCGCTATTAGTTTAAAGGTGTTAACTGAGTAAAGAATTATACTTAGGTGGTCTTATTGTGTAAATTAGTCATCCTAAAGATAATGGGACAGTTGGATGCTTTAATTTCTTTTAATTATAATTTTTTATATGTTATTCTATTAATAAAATAAAGAAAACATGACAACTTTCTTCCCCAATTTGTTTTGTTCTTCACCAAACCACCATAGGAAAAGCTTCAAGCTTTGATTCTTCTTTGGATGATGATGGTAAGCCATTTCTCATCCATTTCTAGTAATTTTTATGTTTTTGAGATCGTTGCAATTAGGTTCAGCTAGCCTGTACCTTCGATTTTTAAACTGTTAAAGATTTTGATTGTTGCCATTGATGAATCTTGTGATTTTTTATGCTAGATGATTAATTTGGAATGTTGATTGAGTGATTTTTGATGAATTTGTTGATTAGGGAATAATTTATTAAAATAATAAAAGTTCAAGGATTTGATGTGAAATTGTTGCAAATATGGGTTGATATGGGTGCCATTAATATTTAGCTGTTATAAATTGGCATTAAAAATGGTTAAAATGCATGTTTTGGGCTCAGGGACTAAATGGAATAAAAGTAAATTTTAGGGGCAATTTTGTAAAAATGTTAAAATGACTAAATTGCATAAAATACATCATTTTACTATTTAAATTAATAGATTTAATGAAATTATTAATTTAGATTAAGATCGAGTAGAAAATCGAGTAGAATGGAAAATTATCAAAATACCCCTATACTTTGACATTTCTACAATTTAGCCAGGTAAGTTCGTACGTTTAAATAGAATTTTAAATTTTGTTTTAAATGCTATCATTTTATAATATCAAATTATGTCTCGGTGGAAAAATCCAATGACGTATTGGTGATCATCGAATATGAAAAGGGATAGCTTCGGCTATCGATTATGAAAAGGGATGGTGACGACCATCAACTATGAAAAGGGATGGTGACGACCATCGAATATGAAAAGGGATAGCTTCGTCTATCGATTATGAAAAGGGATAGCATCGGCTATCGATTATGAAAAGGGATGGTGACGACCGTTAACTATGAAAAGGGATGGTTTTGACCATTGAATATGAAAAGGGACGGTTACGACCATCTTTTAGCACACTTGGTGTGAGCTCTGGTAAGGGTTCTGATTGACTTCACTACGAAAAATATGAAAAAGTATGATGTACCAAGGATCAAAGTATGAATATTCATGTTTATGAATGGTATGATATAAGTGATTCTATGTTATGTACCATATCTTACCATGTGATGATATTGCTAAGTTATGTGTTTAATCACTAGCTTATAGCTATGGTTAATGTTATGTTTATGTCTTACGTGTATGCAAATGAAATGTTAAGTGTTCAATAAGAACTAAGACATGTTTATATGAAACTCAATGGAATGGCGATACATGGAAAAACATTATATGTTGTGATGGATGATAAATCCAATTGAATAATACTCAAGTATAATGTTTATCCATGTCAAATTCATATGAATCATGTTTAAATCAACTAACATGTGTTGTTGATATGCTAGGGCTTATGCCAAGCTTGTGGATATTGTAACAGCCTGATTTTGGGCATAGTCAGAATAATGGTTTCGGAACCACAAATTCGACGCAGAAAAACTCGTTTTTATTATATTTTCATGGTCTACAATTTTATGGAATGACTCCGTAAAAATTTCGTTCGAAAATTTTGACGTTTGGGCACTCAATTTGGTCAAAAGGACTAAATTGTAAAAAGTGCAAAAGTTGAGTTCTACATGCTAGAGGTGTCAAATTGTTATGAAATTTTAAATTCAAGGTCTTTAGATGGTAATTAGACCATTTGTTAAGTTAGTGGACAAAAATGGACATGAGGTAAGATAAATTTCATGTTTTAAGTTAGGGGCTTTTTGGTCATTCGGCTAAGCCAATTTTCGCTCATCTTCTACCCTTGGCTGAAAATTCCAAAGGGTAACCCTAGCTAGGATTTTTTCATCTTCCAAGCTTGATTGTAAGTCTGTTCTAGCCTAGTTTTTAATGATTTTTATGTTTTTGATATCCTTGTAACCTAATCTAGCTATTTCAAGGATTATTTTGAAAGAAAATCAAAGTCTAAAATTTTACCCTGAAGAATATTTGTGCATTTTGACGTCTAATAATAAAAAAATGTATGTTAGATGTAAGATAAACAACTTTTGCTAGGTGATTTTTGATGAAAATGTCAAAAGGACCTATTTGTAAAAAGATTTCAAAATGTATAAAAGTGCGATTAAATGGAAAATATGAACTATTATAAGCATGAAAGAGGTTTGGCTAGGCTTGGGTCTTGATGAAATTGAATAGATTTCATTTTTCGAGCCTAGGGACTAAAATGTAAATATGTCAAAGTTTAGGGGCAAAAATGTAATTTTTCCATAATGTAAGTTTTGGACTGAATTGAGTAATGTGATTAATAAATGAGTTAAATTTTCTATTATAGATCAAGAGAAACGAGGTTCGGACTTACATCGGGGGAAAAATAAAGTATTTGACGATTAGGTCTATTTCCTACTATTTTTGTACCGAGGTAAGTTCTTATGTAAATAATGCATTGTTTTAAGTATGTTTTAAATGCTTTATTATTCTATGAATTATGATTGACCATTAAGCGTGTTCGAAAAAGTTACGACAAGCGTGAAAATCCCAGTTGAACCTTAGGAATAGATAGGATACAAATCTCCTAACATTAGAGTTATTAAGTTTATCTGTAAGACCATATCTGGGATATGGCATCAGTGTGAGACTTTGTGTAAGACCATATCTAGGATATGGCATCGATATAAGATTTTGTGTAAGACCATAGCTGGGCCATTGGCATCGATATGAGATTACATGTAAGACCATATTTGGGATATGGCATTGGTATGGTTTCGAGTGTACGGGACTCCCGAGTATCCTTTAGTATTCCAAGTGGTTCAACGGGTAATTTAACGAGTATGTCAAAGATGAATTGTATGTAAATCCAATTCGAAATGATTCAGGTATGTATTTAAAACTCATACAAAATGAGTTTGTTATGTGATGAACCTCAGTAAGGTTATGATTGAGTAAGTTATGATCTTAATGATATGTATGCTAATTATCATCTTGTCAATTGTATGTTAAATGTTTTGTTATGATGCTTATTATTTGCATAGGAACTTATTAAGCTTTAAAGCTTACTCCCTTTTCTTTTCCCTTGTCTTATAGTGTCACCAAGCCAGCTCGGGGATCAGAGATTGTCGGAGACCCAGTCACATTATCAACTTATTATTTTGGGTACCAATGATTTTAACATTTTGAGTTATGGCATGTTTAGGGACTTGGTCATTTTGTTATGTGTCATAATTGATTGGCCAAATGTGTTGGCTTATGATGGTTGATAATTCATTTTGTAAATGGCCATTGAAATTGGCTAATATTAATTTAAGTATACATGCATATGATGATGTCTTTCATGGATGTGGTAGATTGCATGATTTGAGTTGAAATATATGTGATGTTTGTGTATGATAAATGATAGTATGTGAATGAGGTTTGATGCCTTGGTTGTGGCTGGTTTGGTTGAATGTATACGTAACATCCTCAATTAGGGTCTAGTCAAAACAGTGGTTTTGAGACCACAAATTTGAAATAGAAATAATTATTTTATGATTATTTGATGGTCCATGATAAGATTGCATGTTTGTGTGAAATTTCCATAAAGAAATTCTATGCCTAAGATGTCCAATTTGACTTTAAGGACTAAATTGAATAAATTGCAAAACATGTGTTCTAGAAGCTTCAAGCATGAAATTGCATTGGATTATTAATTAGATGTTCTTAAATAGCAATTAGACCAATTTTTAAAATTTTGGACAAAAATGGGCATGAATAGGAAAAATTTGAAAGAAAGGCTAAAAAGGCATTTTAGTCTTTTGGTTAATAAAAGAATAAAATGGGAAAATCAAGTCAAAAATGGTGTCCATCTTCTCCAAGGGGTGCCAAAAATTTCATGCTCTCCATAGCTAGGGTTTTGAACATTTCAAGCTTGATTATTAAGAAAAACATGATTCGGGTCTTAATCGAGGGAAAAACAAGGTTTACCAAGATTAGGTTCGTTTCTATCATTTTGTACCGAGGTAAGTTCATATGTGAATAATGCAATATGTATCATGTATAATACTTTGTTATTTTGTAAATTTAAATACTATATTGTTGATATGAGCAAGCCTTGAGTCCTTCCATGAGAAAATTGTTGATACTATGTACATTGAGGGCGATATTACTAGTGAGTCTGACAGTGATGCAATAAGTATGAAATCCTGTTTGAACCTTAGGAATAGTTTAGGATACAAGTGACATGTCACTAGGAACTATGTGATCTGAACTCATGAGTTGTGGTCTGAGTTCATGATATATGTGACACATGTTATGGCATTTTGGGTTCTGGTCTTTTATGTTTTACCGATGGCTGGGTAGTTTGCATGTGTTGCGGATACCTGACAGCTGCTGTAGACAGACCCATGAGTAGCTCGAAAGCGAGCAACATGTGATATGAGATATGAGGTAGCTTTGGCTACATATAGGGCACATAGGTGCAAAATTCTGATGTATCTGATAGTATTCCAAGTGTTCAATGGGTAGTTCTAAGAGACATTCAATGAGTAATCTTGACGAATACGTCAAAGACGAGAAAGTAAGCATTATGTGCAAGTTGGTATAGGTACGTACGTAAAACCCATGAATAAAGAACTTGATATGCTAAGAACGTGTAGTAAGAATGTATATGAGAAAGTTATGTTTATGAGACTTGATGTTAATTATGAACTTTGCGTTATGTAAATTGTATGATTTATGTTGCTTATTATTTGCATGTGAACTTACTAAGCTACTGTCACCAAGCTAGCTCGGGGATCGGAGCACGTCGAAGTTTTCGATTACACTACCAATTGGAAATTTTGGTATAGTTAGATTCAACATTTTGAACATGGCATGTATAGGGATTTGGTCTTTTTTTATGTGTCATATTGATTAGCCAAATGTGCTGGCTCTTGATGGTATTGTGATACATTTTGTATATGGCCATGAGAAGTGGCTCATATTGATTATTTGGGTTGTAACCCTAATTAGTTGTGCATGCATGAAAATGTGTTTATGCTTGTTGTGGTTGTTTGATGGATGTGTGATAAGATGTGGTTTACATGCTAAAGGTATATGTTTGATAAGGCTTTGATTGTTTGTGATAATGAGTGTGTGATGGATGGCAATAAATGTGGTACAATTGTATGACTTGGAAGTAGGATAGCAAAGATCATTATCCATGAAATTGGTATGGAATACCTTGGGTAAACCTACTAACTTGAATATGTTATACATTGATTTATTAAGAACATAAATGTCTATGCTTCATATGATAAATGTGCCATGTTGTATGCCATGAAGTGGGTTTAAGTGTGTGAGTGCTTAAGGGTGGCAAATGGCTTGGAAAATAGCCTAGAAATTGTCCACATGGTTGGACACACGGGCATGTGTCTAGACCGTGTGCGACACACGGTCTGCCCCATGGGCGTGTGGTTCGACCGTGTGTCCCCTGCACCCTAATTAATGTGAAACAAAATTCCCAATAGTAAACACACAGGCAGAGACACGGTCGTGTGTCTCAGCCGTGTGGAGGACATGGTCATGTGCCCAGGCCGTGTGAAGTCTACACTTAATTTTTGGAATTTAATTTTCCACACGACCTAATCACACGGGCATGTGATCTTATTTTGTTGATGACATCATAGTCAGAGAGTTACACGGGCTGAGGGTCGGGTATGTCCCAAGTCACATGGGCGTGTGTGACAACACGGCCTACCCACACGGGCGTGTGGCTCTCCAAAACAAGAAAATTTTTTAAGCGTCAAAAAGTTTCTGAAAGTTCTCAGTTTAGTCCCAAACCGCTTCTGGTGTATGTTTTGGGCCTCGTTTGCCCTTATAAGGGACAATTTGCATGTGCTTGAATAGTTTTAAATTTGGATGAAATTTTATAGCTCGATTTTGTATGTTTGTTTCCGTTTAAGTCCAGTAATGCCTCGAACCCTGTCCCTGTGTCAGATACGGGTAAGGGGTGTTACAGTATATACTTGGAATGGTGCTATGTGTTGTTGTGTAGGTTGTGCATAGAAGGGTGACAAAATGGCTTGGTAAGTAGCCTTATTTTTTTCCACACGGGTAGACACATAGGCATGTGTCTAGGCCGTGTGTGACACACGACTTGCCCCATGGCGTGTGTCCCGGCTATGTGTCCCCTGCACCTTAATTGTTGCAAAACAGAATGCTCAATATTAAGTACATGGGCAAAGACACGGGCATGTGTCTCAGCTGTGTGATGACACGACCTCAGGCACGGGCGTGTGCCCTGGGCGTGTGAAGTCTGCACATATTTTATGAAAAATAATGAAAATTAAATCGACCACACAGCCTAGCACACGAGCGTGTGACTTGGCCATTACCTTCAATTTGTTCTTCGGTGACAAATAAAGAGTTACACGGGTTAGGGACATAGGCGTGTGTGACCAGACGGCCTGCTCGCATTGGCGTGTCCCAAGCCACACAGGCGTGTGGCTCTTAAAACATGAAAATTTTTCTAAGTGTCGCGAAATTTTCCAAGGTTCTCGGTTTAGTCCCGAACCGCTTCCAATGCATGTTTTGGACTTCGTAGGCTCATTTTAGGGACGATATAAATTTATACAAAAAGTTTTAAAGTTGGATGGAAATTTACATCTCAATTTTATATGATTTCATGTGTATAAGTTTGATAATGCCTCGTACCCTATCCCGGCGTCAAATACGGGTAAGGGATGTTACATTTAGTGGTATCAAAGTTACGGTTTAGTTGATTCTAGGACTAACGTGGCATCTGTAAGAATCTAGCTATACGTGCCATAAATGAACTGTGATAGTGTGATGGCTTCTGACATGTTTGAATTGTGTTTTCATATACTAAATGGATCCCAATCGAGCTGAGGCTGATGACGTTGAAAGTAATGCCTTGACTCCCGCTCAAGGGGTAGCATCGTCTGATAGTAGACCCTCAACGATTAGTCAAGAAGAAAGGGGTACGGAAGCCTTTCTCCATATGATGAATGAGTGGTATACAGAATTTGTTCGAACAAATTCGAATGCCCAACCTCCTCCACCCCCACCTATTTCTCGACCGGTTCCCGTAGCTCCACAAGGTATGGAATTTGTAAGAATGAACAAACCCCCAGTTGATAAGATCCGTGTAACGCCCTAAAATTTGGGTCTGAAAGTTCGTTTGGTTTACTCAATTTTCATGGTTGGTAAGGTGGATGAATGGTTTGAGTGTGTTTAGGGGTGTCAGTGAAGCACGGAGGTCAGGTTTTAGCTTTTTCAAAATACTATTTTTTTTCTCTCTTTAAGAAACCCTGGAGGCTGGCACCTAGACCTTTTAAATAAATGTGGTGGTTTGCTAACATAAAAAAGCCATGTGGCTTGGTGGCTTGTGGTGTGCTTTGGCTTCAGTAAGGACTGGAGTTCGAATCCCATGTGCTGCAGAGGACGTCATTTTGCTGCATAGGGGCGGCAAGAGTTTGTGGCGAATTCAAACTCTACTATCTGGGAGTTTGAACTAGTCTGGATTGTTGGGGAGAAAATTGTGGAGGGATAAGGGGAGTGATTTGTGGAGATTTTCAAGGAGTTGGTGGGGGGAGTGTTGTAGCCGAATTGGGCACCTTGTAGAAGCAAAATCGGCTAGGGGAGTTCTTCTGGCATTTTGACATTTTGGGTTTTGAGGTAAAAGCTAAATTCTACTTTCTCTATTTTCAGGTTTGTACTTTTGGTTCATTTTTGGGGTATTACCTTTCTTTGTGCCGAACTTTCCCTCATTTCTCAACTTTAGCCGATTTTGGTTTTCCAAAATATCTCTCCTTCCCACTTCATCTTGCTACACTTTGCTTTGGCCGACTAACTCCATTTCTTTTCTCACCCATCTTTTTGGTCTAAGCCGTAGCATCTTCTTGACCTTTTACTCATCCCTTACTTGTTCTAGGTTTGTGTTTTCTTTCTTAAAGCTTTCACCAAACACTCTCATATCTAGCCAAAACTTTCCCTTACCGGATTAAGGTAAGTTACTCTTGGTTTGTCGAATCTCTACCAATAACCGAACTTGGCTATTGTTTCATCCATACGTAAGCTGTGGTTGTGCCATTTCCTTCTCATCTTTTCTACGTTAGTCTTTCTTTTAAATCTCTTACTTTATTGGCGTGCTCTAGTAGGGTGTACTTGGCGTCGGGTGTTCAACAGTGGTGTTTGCTGGGATAGGCCAAATACTGCTACTTCTTTCCCTTAGTCTCTAATTCGGTAAGTGGTTCTCAAGTTAAGTAGTTTACGATTAAGTTGAGTAATATAATGGATGTGGATGTCAATGCAGATTGTTGAAAACTGGGTTGTGGAAGAGGAGGTGGTTTAAACCCTATTTAAGCTATCAAGGTAAGCAACATGTTATGTTGTGTGTAAAAGGATGTTCTTGAATGATTAATCCAAATGACTAAGACTGTTTGTGGGACGTTGGGTTGTTTTAGGTTGGGCGTGTGGAGTGCGTTGTTTCTTCTCTAATCAGGTGTGTAATTGCACACCCAACTTTAAGCTATTGCAAAAAGATGGACTTAGGTGTGTTTACATACCAAGACTATTGTGAGTCGGCAAAAGCCGAAAAGCCGAAACTTCAGCATTTGTGGCCTCGCAAGCGTGCGATCGCTTGTGAGGAAAATCGAGCCCACAGATCGTGGGAGAAAGAGTGAAAGGCTGCCACGAGCATTCAAGTGCAATGGGGCCGCTATAGGCCGTGCGGGCCCAATGAACTTGTGACAGCCCTAATTTGACCTTAGTCGGAAAGTGGTTTTGGGACCACAAAATCGAGTCGTCAAAATAATTAACCGTCATATTTGATGCTTATTATATGTAAATATGCATGTGTGAAAATTTCATGTTTGAATTTTGTTAATTGTATGTGAATTTTATTAAATAGGACTTATATGAGAAAATTTAGAAATGTGCTAGACAAAGGTAAAAGTGATCTAATAGTGCATGATGTCAAAAAAAATGTACTTGCATGTCAAATTAGCCAAATTTTAGATAGTGGCCGGCCATGTTATTGATTAAAGAATATTATAACTATTTTATGCTAATATTTTATGTTACAAAATGAAATAATGAATAAGGTTAATAAAATATTAGTTAGTGGGAGGAGAAACCAAAGTTAGCCTATGTTTTCTCCTCCATTGCACAGAACTAGAGAAAGAAGAAGAAGAAAAATCTTTGGGGAAGAAAAATTCAAGCTAAGGTGGATAGCTAAAGTAAGGTAAGTTCAATGTCATTCTTGGAAAAACTTATGCATCATTTGGATGATTAGTTTAAATTCTACCTATTTTATGGTTTGAAGATAGGTTTTGTATGAGTTAAGTTTCAGTTATGGTGGATTGTTTTGATGACATTAGCATGCTAAGTGTGAAGCTTTGAAATGATACATGTGATGGTGGATTGATTAATTGGGTTTTATAAGGAAATTATGCCATAGCCGAATGTGTCATGAAGAAGATGTCATATGTGCTTATTATAAGTATATGTGTATTCGGCTAATGAGTTTGAATTGAAGTTTCGATAGGTTGTGGGTTGAGTGGCCGAGTGAACTATAGGCTTTGCAAGGATGGAATTTACTTACAAGTTGTGTGTGTATGGCTTTATTTGTTAATGACATTTAACATTATTTTTCATTTATATATATTTGTGCATTCGGTTTTTGCGAGATATGGTGAGGGATAGATTGATGTTCTAACGGTTTAATGGAGTTTGAACTAGTAAATACTTAATTGTTGGTATTTATATGTGAAAGAGATGAACTTGAACTCATTAAGTTACATGAATAAATCTTTTGTTTATCTTAGGGTTAAATTAAAGAAAATGCCATTGGGTGCTTGAATAAAATAATTAGAGATTATTCTATATATATAAATCAAAAGGTTTGGCTTTGTAAATGAATTTAAGAGTTTAAATCTTGAATAATGTTATGCATAGGTTTCAGCTATGAATCTTTGTGTTTAATTTTTTTTTTTTTTTGTTATGTTGATGTTCAAATGGAAATTGGATGTTAGTTGTGTTATAACACTTGCTTAATAATGAAAGAACAGGAGCTTAAAGCTTGAGTAACACTCGGCTTTAGTGTAAGTTAAAATTTGTTAGAAAATAATTTCCAAGTTAGTGGATTATGTGTTAAGTGAGGGATTTAGGTTGTATATATATGTATACGTGTTTATATTGAAATATTAAGGCTATGTTAGCCAATTGAGGGTTTTGGCCATAATATTAAAATAAATTGGTGTGAATGTTTGAGTGATGAATTTGACTCTTGTGTCGATTTGGGACGATATGTGTATTTATATGAAACTTTCGATTATGCATGGTATTAAGCTAGTATTATGTTCGTTGGTACATGAGTAGAGCATATGTATGATGTTTAATATCTAGTTAATAACATCATTTGTACTTAATTGTATGGTATAAATGTATTAAATCAAATAGCTAAATTGATAAGTTATTTAATTAAATCTATTTGTTGAATCAAGCTCAAGAGCTAAGAGGGTCAAAATCAGATAAAGGAAAAGAAAAAGCAATCGAGTAGTCTATCCGCAACTATTCAAAATATCCGAGGTAAGTCTTTTAGTAACGGAACTTAGCTTATGATTTTATAAAGTTATGATATAAAAGCATAGTAGATAAATTGTGATCTTATGGTTCTATATAAATTACATAGTGAAACAAATGATTCTTGTTTTATATGACTTGGAGCCGAATGGTTAAAGAATTCATGTTGAATAGTGGAATGAAATCGTATTACGTGTATGTGGCTATTGAGCCGAAAGAGTAAGGGTTGATAAGCATGTTGAACTTGTTTTCTAGTAATGTAATGGAAATGCTAATGGGTTATGATATATATATGTGCATAGCATTCGTGCGGGTTATTATAACCGGGTTAAGTCCCGAAGGCATTCGTGCGGGTTATTATAACCAGGTTAAGTCCCGAAGGCATTCGTGCAGCTTATTATAACCGGGTTAAGTCCCGAAGGCATTCGTGCTGGTTGTTACATCCGAGCCAAATTCTGAAAGTATTTATGTTTGAAAAGGTGCGATTCTGTTGTAATAATTCCGATTAATGTGCTCATAATCCCTAATATGACCAGGTATGGATCGTATATACATTGGAAAAATTTGGTACAGTATAAGTTGTGATTGTGTAATCGAATAATGCTCTCCCGACCATTTCTTAGGGTTAGATGAAGTCTATAGATCACTCGAGTTACATGAAATTGATTCAAATGAAATTTAGTTAAGTTTGACTCCAAATGTGTAAACATATTGATAGAAGTGTAAATTAAAATGAATATGTGATCTTGTGCATAGGCGTTTATTTATCCTTATGAATGCTATTTCTTTTGTGTTTTTGTTTCAAATGATTTCCTTACTTATAAACTTACTAAGCATCGAAACGCTTACTCTGTTGCTTTAATTCTCTGTATTATAGATTTTGTTCGTCCGCTATCGGACTCGGAAGTGTCAAAGTCGAAGTCATCCACACTATCTAAGCCCCTTTTTGGTACTCTTTTAGTTAAACTTTGATAATGGCATGTATAGGATTGACCTTTGTTGTTAATTAAGTATCTTTTGGTAATGTATATTCGTATAGCCATGCGAAAATGGCTTGTTAAGTTATTATACGTATTTCATATAGTTAATGTGTATGTGTGGTTGATATTCGATTAGTGTTTTTAAATGTTTTTGATATGAATTGAACTTAGGAATTATTCTATAGTGTTAAATGAAGTTTCGTGCTTGTTTTGTAATACTTCTTAATCCCTCCAGCGACGGGTACGGGTTAGGGGTGTTACATTTTATTGGTATCAGAGCTAAGGTTTAGTCGATTCTAGGACTACCGTAATACGTATGGGTATAGCTATACATGCCATTATGTGTTTATCTGATAGTGTGGTGATTTCTGACAGTTAAAAATATGTTTACTTATAGTAATGGATCCCGATCCCAACCGAGCAGTAGATGATGATGTTGAGAGTGTAGCGCCTGCTCCCGCGCATGGGACAGCGCCAGCGGACTCTTAACCTATTGCTAGTAATCAGAACGATAAAGCTAGACAGGCTTTTTATAGCGTGATGAATGATTGGTTCAATCAGTATATTCGAATTAATACGGCTGTTCCACAACCCCCACTCCCGAATAATACACCCCCTGCACCTACGATACCTCCTGTAACTGACCAGATAAGGTTAAATAAGCCCCCGGTTGACAGAATCCGAAAGCACGGGGCTACTGAATTTAAGGCTACAGATAGCGATGATGCCGAGCAAGCTGAATTTTGGTTGGACAACACTATTCGGGTACTTGATGAACTATCTTGCACACCCGATGAATGCCTAAAGTGTACTATCTCTTTGCTACGTGATTCTACCTGCTATTGGTGGAGTACGTTGATTTCTGTGGTGCCCAGAGAGCGAGTAACTTGGGAGTTTTTCCAAACCGAGTTTCGAAAAAAGTATATCAGCCAGAGATTCATTGATAAAAAGCGGAAAGAATTTCTTGAACTTAAACAAGGTTCTATGTCTGTTACTGATTATGAACGAAAGTTTGTGAGGCTTAGCCGGTACGCTCGAGAATGTGTTTCTTTAGAAGCTGTAATGTGTAAACGTTTCGAAGATAGACTGAACGAAGATATAAAACTGTATGTTGGCATTCTAGAAATCAGAGAATTTGTAGTACTTGTTGAGCGAGCTTGCAAAGCCGAAGAGCTCAGTAAGGAGAAAAGAAAAGCTGAAGTGGGAGCAAGAGAGTTTCGTAAGAGATCTTCGGGAAAGCCCTTTCAACAATCATCGAAGAAATTTAGAGATGATTCAGGCAGATCTAAAGACACTTCGGGCTTTTCCAGACGAGATCGTGATCGACCCCCTGTGAGTACGCGAGTCACTTCGGTTGCCAGTGTTGGTAATGATCGTCGGGACAGGACAGAGTGCCAGTATTGCGGTAAATGGCATTCGGGGAGTTGTAGATTCCATGACCGCTCCTGTTGTAAGTGTGGATCAGCTGACCACTTTATTAAGGATTGTCCGAGACTGTCTGAACAGAATGTAAATCAGAGTGGGAAACCGGGTGTTACTACAGCTCGAGGTAGACCATCTAAAAATGCGGGGAATGCTAGTGGCGGTCAGAGAGGATCTAGAGATGCTACAGTCAGATCTGAGGCTCGTGCTCCTGCTAGAGCTTATGCTATACGTGCACGTGAGGACGCTTCTTCGCCTGATGTTATTACCGGTACTTTCACTCTCTTTGATACTGATGTGATTGCTTTGATTGACCCTGGTTCTACCCATTCATATGTATGTGAGACTTTAGCATCCAGTAAGACCTTACCTGTTGAGTCTACTAAGTTCGTAATTCGAGTGTCGAATCCCTTGGGTCGTTATGTACTTGTGGACAAGGTGTGTAAGAAATGTCCCCTAGTAATCCGAGGTTCTTGTTTTCCGGCTGATTTGATGCTTTTACCGTTTGATGAATTTGATGTTATCCTCGGTATGGATTGGTTGACCATACATGATGCAGTTGTGAATTGCAAAAGGAAAACTATTGATTTGAGGTGTGTAAATAATGAGATAATTCGAGTTGAGTCTACTGACTTGAACGCATTGCCAGCAGTAATATCCTCGATGTTGGCTCAGAAACATGTGAGAAAGGGGTGTGAAGCATATCTTGCGTACGTACTTGATAGCAAAGAGTCAGAAAAGAGACTTGAATCAGTGCCAGTGGTTTGTGAGTATTCAGATGTTTTTCCTGAGGAGTTACCAGGATTACCACCCGTTCGAGAGGTTGAATTTTGCATCGAACTAGTACCTGGTACCACTCTAATTTCGATAGCTCCGTATCGTATGGCACCAACGGAATTGAAAGAATTGAAAACTCAGTTGCAAGAGTTGACGGATAGAGGTTTTGCTCGACCGAGTTTTTCACCTTGGGGTGCACCAGTATTGTTTGTGAAAAAGAAGGACGGAACCATGAGACTGTGCATCGACTATCGTCAGTTGAATAAAGTGACAATAAAAAATAAATATCCGTTACCGCGTATTGATGATTTGTTCGATCAACTGAATGGAGCCTCTGTATTTTCGAAGATAGATTTGAGATCGGGTTATTATCAGTTGCGAGTTCGAGACTCAGATATACCCAAAACTGCTTTCAGAACGAGATACGGTCACTACGAGTTCTTAGTGGTGCCGTTTGGGCTCACTAATGCCCCTGTGGTATTTATGGATTTGATGAATCGGATCTTCAGACTGTATTTGGATCGGTTTGTAGTTGTGTTTATCGATGACATTTTGGTCTATTCGAGAGATGAAACCGAACATGCTGAGCACCTGAGATTAGTGTTGCAGATTTTACGGGATAAGCAGTTATATGCTAAGTTCAGTAAATGTGAGTTCTGGTTGAGAGAAGTTAGCTTTTTGGGTCATGTGGTATCTGCATCGGGTATTCGAGTTGATCCGAGTAAAATTTCAGCCATACTTACCTGGAAGCCTCCGAGAAATATTACTGAGGTTCGGAGCTTTTTGGGACTTGCCGATTATTACAGACGATTTGTAAAGGGTTTCTCGATGATAGCCACACCAATGACAAAATTACTACAGAAAGATGTTAAATTTAAATGGTCAGAGAAATGTCAAAAAAGTTTCAATCAATTGAAAACTTATTTGACTGAAGCTCCAGTATTAGTGCAGCCCGAATCCGGTAAAGAGTTTGTCATCTACAGTGATGCCTCCTTGTTTGGACTGGGTTGTGCGTTGATGCAAGAAGGCCGAGTTGTAGCTTATGTATCGAGGCAATTGAAGCCGCATGAGAAAAACTATCCGACTCATGATCTCGAATTAGCTGCCATTGTTTTCGCTTTAAAAATTTGGCATCACTACTTGTTTGGTGAGAGGTGCCATGTATATTCGGATCACAAAAGTCTCAAATATTTGATGACTCAAAGAGATTTGAATCTGCGACAAAAACGTTGGCTTGAGTTGCTAAAAGATTATGAGCTTGTCATTGACTATCACCCGGGAAAGGCTAATGTGGTTGCGGACGCTTTAAGTCGTAAATCACTATTTGCTTACGAGCGATGAATGTACACTTGTCTGTTTTATCCGATAATGTGTTAGTAGCAGAATTAAAGGCCAAACCATTATTGATTCATCAAATTCGTGAAGCTCAGAAAGTCGATGATGAATTGGTTGCAAAACGGGCTGAATGTGTTTCAAATATGGAGTCAGAGTTTCAAATAGATGATGACAATTGTTTGAGGTTCAGAAGTCGATTGTGTGTTCCAAGAAATTTAGAACTTATTTCGATGATTCTGAACGAAGCTCATTGTAGCCGTATGTCAATTCACCCGGGGAGTACGAAAATGTACAACGATCTGAGACGTCAGTTTTGGTGGCATGGTATGAAACGAGACATTTCTGATTTTGTTTCGAAGTGTTAAATATGTCAACAAGTGAAAGCGGAACACCAAGTGCCTTCAGGATTACTTCAGCCGATCATGATACCCGAATGGAAGTAGGATCTAGTCACGATGGATTTTGTATCTGGGTTGCCATTGTCATCAAGCAAGAAAGATGTGATCTGGGTTGTTGTTGATAGACTGACAAAGTCGGCTCATTTTATTCCTGTACATACGGATTATTCCCTTGACAAGCTAGCTGAAATGTATGTATCTCAGATTGTAAGGTTACATGGAGTACCCATTTTTATTGTGTCAGATAGAGATCCGAGATTCACATCGCGATTTTGGAAGAAATTGCAACAAGCTTTGGGTACCAAGTTACATTTTAGCACCGCTTTTCATCCCCAGACTGATGGTCAATCCGAACGGATAATTCAGATACTCGAGGATATGTTGAGATGTTGCATCCTTGAGTTTAGTGGTTCGTGGGAACGGTATTTACCTTTGATTGAATTCGCTTACAACAATAGTTTTCAATCAAGCATTAAGATGGCACCTTACGAGGCTTTGTACGGCCGTAAATGCCGTACACCGTTGTTTTGGACCAAGCTTAGTGAAAGTAAAATTTTCAGAGCTGATTTGATTAAAGATGCTGAGCAGAAAGTAAAAATAATTCGTGAAAGTCGGAAGGCAGCTTCAGATCGTCAGAAGTCGTACGCAGATTTGAAACGAAAAGACATTGAGTATCAGGTGGGAGACAAAGTGTTTCTTAAAGTTTCACCTTGGAAAAAGGTACTCAGATTTGGCCATAAGGGTAAATTGAGTCCGAGGTTCATTGGGCCGTATGAAATATCCGAACGAGTTGGTCCAGTTGCATATAGATTGATTTTACCCCTTGAACTTGAAAAGATTCACAACGTTTTTCATGTTTCGATGCTTCGACGTTATAGATCTTATCCTTCGCACATAATTAATCCATCAAAGGTTGAAATTCAATCTGATTTGAGTTATGAAGAAGAACCGATTCGTATCCTAGCTCGCGAGGTGAAAGAGTTGCGAAACAAAAAGGTTCCTTTAGTAAAGGTGTTATGGCTCAAACACTGGATCGAAGAAGCTACTTGGGAAACCGAGAACTCTATGAAGGAACGATACCCAAATATATTCACTGGTAAGATTTTCGAGGACGAAAATTTCCTTAGGTGGGGGAGAGTTGTGACAGCCCTAATTTGACCCTAGTCGAAAAGTGGTTTCAGGACCACAAAACCGAGTCGTAAAAATAATTAACTGTCATATTTGATGCTTATTATATGTAAATATGCATGTGTGAAAATTTCATGTTTGAATTTTGTTAATTGCATGTGAATTTTATTAAATAGGACTTATATGAGAAAATTTAGAAATGTGCTAGACAAAGGTAAAAGTGATCTAATAGTGCATGATGTCAAAAAAAATGTACTTTCATGTCAAATTAGCCAAATTTTAGATAGTGGTCGGCCATGTTATTGATTAAAGAATATTATAACTATTTTATGCTAATATTTTATGTTACAAAATGAAATAATGAATAAGGTTAATAAAATATTAGTTAGTGGGAGGAGAAACCAAAGTTAGCCTATGTTTTCTCCTCCATTGCCGTAACTAGAGAAAGAAGAAGAAGAAAAATCTTTGGGGAAGAAAATTCGGCTAAGGTGGATAGCTAAAGTAAGGTAAGTTCAATGTCATTCTTGGAAAAACTTATGCATCATTTGGATGATTAGTTTAAATTCTACCTATTTTATGGTTTGAAGATAGGTTTTGTATGAGTTAAGTTTTGGTTATGGTGGATTGTTTTGATGTCATTAGCATGCTAAATGTGAAGCTTTGAAATGATACATGTGATGGTGGATTGATTAATTGGGTTTTATAAGGAAATTATGCCATAGCCGAATGTGTCATAAAGAAGATGTCATATGTGCTTATTATAAGTATATGTGTATTCGGCTAATGAGTTTGAATTGAAGTTTCGATTGGTTGTGGGTTGAGTGGCCGAGTGAACTATAGGCTTTGCAAGGATGGAATTTACTTATAAGTTGTGTGTGTATGGCTTTATTTGTTAATGACATTTAACATTTTTTTTCATTTATATATATTTGTGCATTCGGTTTTTGAGAGATATGGTGAGGGATAGATTGATGTTCTAACGGTTTAATGGAGTTTGAACTAGTAAATACTTAATTGTTGGTATTTATATGTGAAAGAGATGAACTTGAACTTATTAAGTTACATGAATAAATCTTTTGTTTATCTTAGGGTTAAATTAAAGAAAATGCCATTGGGTGCTTGAATAAAATAATTAGAGATTATTTTATATATATAAATCAAAAGGTTCGGCTTTGTAAATGAATTTAAGAGTTTAATCTTGAATAATGTTATGCATAGGTTCGGCTATGAATCTTTGTGTTTAATTTTTTTTTTGTTATGTTGATGTTCAAATGGAAATTGGATGTTAGTTGTGTTATAACACTTGTTTAATAATGAAAGAAGTTGAGCTTAAAGCTTGAGTAACACTCGGCTTTAGTGTAAGTTAAAATTTGTTAGAAAATAATTTCCAAGTTAGTGGATTATGTGTTAAGTGAGGGATTTAGGTTGTATATATATGTATACGTGTTTATATTGAAATATTAAGGCTATGTTAGCCAATTGAGGGTTTCGGCCATAATATTAAAATAAATTGGTGTGAATGTTTGACTGATGAATTTGACTCTTGTGTCGATTTGGGACGATATGTGTATTTATATGAAACTAAATGATGTTAAATAAATTCGATTATGCATGGTATTAAGCTAGTATTATGTTCGTTGGTACATGAGTAGAGCATATGTATGATGTTTAATATCTAGTTAATAACATCATTTGTACTTAATTGTATGGTATACATATATTAAATCGAATAGCTAAATTGATAAGTTATTTAATAAAATCTATTTGTTGAATCAAGCTCAAGAGCTAAGAGGGTCAAAATCAAATAAAGGAAAAGAAAAAGCAATCGAGTAGTCTATCCGCAACTATTCAAAATATCCGAGGTAAGTCTTTGAGTAACAGAACTTAGCTTATGATTTTATAAAGTTATGATATAAAAGCATAGTAGATAAATTGTGATCTTATGGTTCTATATAAATTACATAGTGAAACAAATGATTCTTATTTTATATGACTTGGAGCCGAATGGTTAAAGAATTCATGTAGAATAGTGAAATGAAATCGTATTACTGTATGTGGCTATTGGTAGAAAGAGTAAGGGTTGATAAGCATGTTGAACTTGTTTTCTAGTAATGTAATGGAAATGCTAATGGGTTATGATATATATATGTGCAAAGCATTCATGTATGGTTATTATAACGAGTTAAGTCCGAAGGCATTCGTGCGGGTTATTATAACTGAGTTAAGTCCCGAAGGCATTCGTACGGGTTATTATAACCGGGTTAAGTCCCGAAGGCATTCGTGCTGGTTGTTACATCCGTGCCAAATTCTGAAAGTATTTATCTTTGGAAAGGTGCGATTCTATTGTAATAATTCCGATTAATGTGCTCATAATCCCTAATATGACCAGGTATGGATCGTATATACATTGGAAAATTTTGGTACAGTATAAATTGTGATTATGTAATCGAATAATGCTCTCCCGGCCATTTCTTAGGGTTATATGAAGTCTACAGCTCACTCGAGTTACATGAAATTGATTCAAATGAAATTTAGTTAAGTTTGACTTCGAATGTGTAAACATATTGATAGAAGCGTAAATTAAAATGAATATGTGATCTTGTGCATAGGCATTTATTTATCCTTATGAATGCTATTTCTTTTGTGTTTTTGTTTCAAATGATTTCCTTACTTATAAACTTACTAAGCATCGAAACACTTACTCTGTTGCTTTAATTCTCTGTATTATAGATTTTGTTCGTCAGCTATCGGACTCGGAAGTGTCAAAGTCGAAGTCATCCACACTATCTAAGCCCCTTTTGGTACTCTTTTAGTTGAACTTTGATAATGGCATGTATAGGGTGACCTTTGTTGTTAATTAAGTATCTTTTGGTAATGTATATTCGTATAGCCATGCGAAAATGGCTTGTTAAGTTATTATATGTATTTCATATAGTTAATGTGTATGTGTAGTTGATATTCGATTAGTGTTTTTAAATGTTTTTTATATGAATTGAACTTAGGAATTATTCTATAGTGTTAAATGAAGTTTCGTGCTTGTTTTGTAATACTTCTTAATCCCTCCGGCGACGGGTACGGGTTAGGGGTGTTACAGGACTCGTGGGCCCATACAGGAAAAGTTTATGGTAAAATGATAAATGACAAAATAGACTATGTAGATCACATAATCGCGACTGGAATTGGACTGTTGGGGCCACACAAGCGCGTGGGCCCACTTGGGCCAAGTAGTGGGCCTAAGGCCCATTACACCGTTTGGGCCATTTAAGTTGTCTGAGTCGTTCGAGACGATTGTAGACCAACTAAAGGGTCGTAATCTATACCGAGGACCCAAAAATTACTAATGACTAAAATACCCCTAAGGGGTAAAATTACTATTTTACCCCTAAAGGAGGGAAATGACCGATATGCCCTAGAGGTTGATTGATAGATGGTTATATGTTACATGCATGATTGTATCTGAGTGTGAAACCTTGCATACATGTAATACTATGACATGACATTCTGCATTGGGGTTGGGATTTTGATTCGGAGGAAGTACTAGTGGCTGTGCCACGTTTTACCGTACTAGTGGCCTTGCCACGTATTCTGACATAAGTGGCTATGCCACGTCTACTAAATTTAGTAGTTCTACTGCGTTATTTTCAGCAGCCTTGCTGCGGTATTGGTGTGTTGGCTGGGTGGGTCGATCTAATCCCCACATGGTAAGTTGGTTAGTACGGGTGGTGTGTTGGTTGGATTGGGATGGGATGGGTTGCATACTTTATTGTATTATTACTATTTTTGGGCTTAGACCCACACTGTCACTATATAGGGCTAAGGCCCAAACTGTACTGTTATTGAATAGGGCTCTGGCCCAGGCTGTACTGTATGCATTGATTACCGTATGACTAGTAGGGTATTACACACTAAGTTTTCGTAAACTCATCCTCCCTGTTAATTGCGCAGGTAATCTCCAACCTTAGGTGATTTGGAGCTGTGAGAGACTCGGAGGTGGCCACTCGACTGCAAATAGTTTGATTATATCGTGATTTATTCAACAATGGGTATTTGGGTTTCCATTCTTGTAATAAGGCCATTTGGGAAATTTTTAACTTTTATTTGGGCTTTTGGTTACGTAACTTAATCTGCTAGAGTAGGAACAACGGGTTTACAAAGTAATAACGTTTTCTAAGAAAAACCTTCAAATAAATCCTTAAGGTGTTTAACTAGAAAAGCTTTCGTGGTCTTAAAATTAAAGAAGAGGGATTTTAAATAATGAATGTTTTGTTAAGCTGAAAACATTTTGACAACTTAATCTATCATGTTGCTCACGCATCAAAAATTATATAGACTTTCAACTAAAAACCTTATGGTCTAATCTTATCTAGCAAACATGGTTTATCTGTGAAAGATATTCGTTGGCCGGAGGTAATTACATTTATTACTGTTATAAATCTCGACTCGATCATGGGAGTTCAGTAATATGGATCTCAAATTATAGGAGTTGTATTACTGCACTGGTTGTTATTTGGACTACTTTTGGTTTTCCTCTTCTATTTGGATAGTACTATTGATGTTGAGGTATTGTTCCATCTATACTGTTGAAACACCAGTCCTATTATGGCACTATGATTTTTAATCTATCTAATGATTATGGCTTCAAAATAATTCAAAGCTTCAGCGTTAATAATTGAAATAGCTTTATTATATAATTTCTTTTCAATTTTCGTGAAAGGGTTTTCTATGATAGCCACGTTAAGGATATAGTTATTACTGAAAGATGTAAGATTTGAATGGTCTAATAAATGTCAGTAAAGTTTTGACCAGAAGAAAGCTCTATTAAACGAAGCACCAGTTATGGTTTAACCTGAAGCGGGTAAGGAATTTTTAATTTACAGTGATGCATCATTGAATGGGTTAAACTGTGTTTTGATACAGTAAGACAAAGTAATAGCCTATACTTCCAAACAATTAAAAACCGTATGAAAAGAATTATCCGATACATGATTTAGATTTGACAACTATTGTATTTGCACTAAAATTTGTCGACATTATCTATTTGGTGAAAATACCATATATTTATTGATCATAAAGTTTAAATTATTTGATATTGCAAAAATATTTGAATTTCAGATAGTGTAGATGACTTGAACTGTTGAAAGATTATGATTTGACAATTGAATATCACTCGGGAAAAGCAAATGTGGTTGCAGATATTCTGAGTAGAAAGTCTCTATTTGTCATGCGAGCCATGGATACCAGATTGTAATTGTCTGATAATGGCTCAATTTTAGTTGAGCTTAAAGCTAAACTGATGTTTCTATAGCAAATCTGTGAAGCTCAGAAAAGTGATAATGAGTTGCAAGTTAAACGAGTACAGTGTGAATTAACTTCTGATTCAGAATTAAAAATATGACCCGATAGTTTTTTGTTATTCCGGGGAATAGCCTGTGTACCAAAGGATTCAGAGCTTGTACAGAAAATTTTACTTGAATGCTCACAGTGGTACTATGTCTGTTCATCCGGGGAACAATAAAATGCATAATGATATAAAACAGATGTACTAGTAGCTCGGAATGAAATGTGGTATTTGTAAAATTGTATTTAAATGTTTGATATGTCAGTAAGTTAAAGCTGAAAATCAAGTATTGATACCTTTGGGACTGTTACAGTCAGTGATGATACCGAAATGGAAATAGGATAAAGTTACCATGGATTTTGTATCGGGATTACCCCTGTCTCTGAAAAAGAAAGATGCTATTGGGTAATCATCGATCGTTTGATGAAGTCTGTATATTTATTCCTAGTATGAATGGATTTCTCACTTAATAGATTGTCTGAATTATATGTTTCTGAGATTGTCAGATTACATGGTGTGCTAGTTTCTATTATTTCTGATAGAGATCCACGATTCATATCCCGATTTTGGAACAAGTTACTAGAAGCACTGGGTATGAGGTTACATTTTAGTACTGCATTTCATCTTTAGATGGATGGTCAATATGAACCTATGACTCAGATTTTTGAAGATACTTTGGTGCTATGTTTTAAAATTCGAAGGCAATTAGAGAAGAAATCATTGTCGTTAGTCAAATTCGCATACAATAACAGTTATCAGTCAAGAATAAAATGGCACCGTACATGGCTCTGTACGGTCATAGATGTAGAATTCATTTGTATTGGACTAAGCTCAGTGAGAAAAGATACATGGAGTTGATCTGATTCGTGAAACCGAAGAAAGGTAAAAGTAATCTGTGACAGTTTAAAAGCAGTATCTGATCGTTAGAAATTCTATGTGGATTTAAAACGAAAAGAAATAGAGTATCAAATTAGTGACAAGGTATTCTTGAAAGTTTCGCTTTGGAAAAAAATTCTCTAGTTTGGCCGTAAACGCAAATTAAGTTCTCGATTTATTAGGTCATATGAGATTACTGAAAGACCTATTGCATACCGATTGGCATTACTGTCAGAACCTGACAGAATACATAATGTTTTTCATATGTTATGTTACAACGGTACCGATCAGATTCGTCACATGTTATTTCTTTGATAAATAATGAAATTCAGTCTGACATGACTTATAATGAACATATGAAAATTTTGGCACTTGAAGTGAAAGAACTGAGAAATAAAAAGGTAGCTTTAGTAAATGTTTTCTAACAACAACACGATGTAGAAGAAGCTACCTAGGAATTGGAGGAAATTATGGGAAAGTAATATATGAACCTCATTACTGGTGAGACTTTCGAGGATGAAAATTCTTAAAAGGGGGAGAGTTGTAACAGCCTATTTTCGGTAAAATCAGAATAGTGGTTTCAAGACCACAAATCCAATTTCTAAAGAAAAAAATTATTTTTATATTCATTTATGGTCTATTGTATGATAGTAATGTCGTATAAAAATTTCATAAAGAAATTTTACCGATTACATGTTTAATTTGATAAAGGACCAAATTACACAAAGTGCAAATGTAACACCCCTTACCCGTGTTTGACGCCGGGACAGACGAGGCATTACCTTGTAAGGGTATGCCCAAAGATCAATCACGAGATGGTTATAATAACATACTTGGTTTATCATGTTTATTAATATAAGGCATTTCCATTATTATTTCAGTTTCTTTTTTGTGTGCATAAATAAACTGTTTTATAATAATGTCCTGAGAATAATATGATTATTCTTAAAAGATCCTTAGTCAAGTATTATTGTTGGCTAGGACAATAATAATGCATTAAGACTAACATGTAGTTGATTGATGATAAAGAGTTGTCATTGATATGGAGTGTCAGAATCAATGCAAGAATATGTGTGTTAGAGAACAACATATTGGACTGACCCACTATGAGTATGTTTCTTGGATTATTATGTAATTGTCACAATATTACTCATAGTGATTAATATGTATATGATCCTCATACTTGAGATCATCTTTATCCCAACATCGTGAGTTGTATATTTTGATCTGATCAAACAAACACCGTGAATCGGTTGTTCTATAAAGGCGATGTTGGATATACCACAATCTATGTTGAGGATATAGTTGATCAATATAGGATAAGTCCCTCCTACATAATGGGAGTAATATCTCGTGCCACTTGATTGAGTGAGGCTAGAAATGCATGGCCATGCTCAAATAAGTCGATATGAGATGTCATACTTATTTGTGTATCATAGTCTACTCAAGGTATCAAGAAACATGGGATGGACTATACAAGTGTGACTATTCCATGACTTGTGTCCATTTAAAAGATATAGGACTTAAGGATTAATGCATGAAAGATTAATCACAAAAGGGTATGTCGAATCATGACTTCTTGTAACTTAGGTAGCATTGATGCATTGCTAGATGCCACTCATTGTTTGTAACATTAGAATCGTTCTAATATTACGCAAACGTTACAAGAACCTATAGGTCACACCCTATGGTTGAAATGAACGAGGTAAAACATAGTTGGTACATTGCTTGGTTGTCACATGAATTAAATTAATTATAGAATTAATTTAATTGGGCAATCAAATTGTTGAACATACTATATGTACAAGGATGTTGTACACATAATCAGAACATAATTTTATTGATATATGAATTTAGTTTGTATATAAGTTTAAATAAATATAGTTTACCGAAATCTTTATTATAATTAATGTAATTAAAATTTTTCGGTTAAACATTATTATATTTATTTGAATGATAATTATTATGTTCAGATTAATTTTAATGAATTAAAATTCGTTATAAATATATACCAATTAAGAGGGAGTTATATATAGCAAGGGTAAAAACCCTAAAAAGGATATATAAAAACTAGCCCGAAAATATGTAAGGTGGTCTAGCAACCGTTTAGCAAAATACTCTCAAAAAATAGTTTTCTGGGATTTTTACCGTTCATTATCAATCGGGTGGACTCCGTAGAGGCCGACATCGGAAAAGGTTGCGGCTTGGTTCGATAATGGTTCAGCATTCCTCTTGCCTAGGCATCGCTATCTGCTCAGATTGAAGTTTCGGTAATTTCGAAACCTTTTTATCACCCCGATTCGTTCCTTACACATGGATCCTTGGTTTGGATCGTCGATTTTTTTTTTAATTTTTCGCTGCGCCTTGGAAGCACTGGTGTTCCAACATACCGGACTTAAACACAAGCATACATTTCTGAGTCATAAATTTTCATCCAAATTAAAACTTTTTGAAATCAATCACATCGTCCCTACAACGAGCCTACGAGGCCCAAAACATAATTTGGAAGCGATTCGGGACAAAACCGAGAACTTTAGAAAATTTTACAACACTTAGAGAATTTTTGCTAAAATAGGGGTCACACGCCCGTATGGCTTGGGACACGCCCATATGGGCAGGCCATGTGGTCATACACGCCCGTGTCCCTAACCCGTGTAACTCTTTGTTTGTCACCCAAGAACAAATTGAAGTCATACGGCCAAGACACACGTCCGTGTCCCGAGGCTGTGTCCTTCACACGGCTGAGACACATGGTCGTGTCTCATGCCCGTGTGCTCAATACTGAGCATTCTATTTTGCAACAATTTAGGTGTAAGGGACACACGGCCGGATCACACGCCCATGGGGCTGACTGTGTGTCACACACGGAGTAGACACATGCCTGTGTGTCTGCCCGTGGGGACAATAATATGGCTATTTACCAAGCCATTAGCCACCCTTATTCAGACTTACACTTACCCCAATTCAATGGCACAAAACAATACATACCTAGGCAACCAAAACATCCACATTCATGGTTAAAACATATCAACTTTATATCTTTATCTAACATATTCACTACATTTATTAAGCCCTAAATCAAACATACAAATCTCACATTCATTAGGCTTCATTCAATTACTATCTAGCTACCAAATTATTCTCAAATTCCTCATCTCATCAATAAGTCACAATTCCAAACATTACACAATCATGCCATAAATCACATTTCAAAATATTTCACATTCACCAAGCATACCATGATCATATCACCATAGACATTGACATATATATATATATGAATGTACTTAGGCTTACAACCATGTTAGCCAAATAAGCCAATTTACATGGCCAAATATCAGAATAAGCCTTTAACCCTTACAAGCCAATACATTGGCTAAAGTCATAATGAGACATATGACCAAAGGACCAAGTCCCTATACATGCCATAAACTCAAATTACTTGAATTCATCAATAGCAAAAATGATAGCTTGATAGTGTGATAGGATCTCCAGCGATCTCCAACCTGAGCTAGCTTGACGGCACTATAAAGCATGGGAAAGGAAGGGGGTAAGCTATATAGCTTATTAACTCCGTATGAACACAATAAGCAACTCTTACCAATCATTTACCAAGTCTAACAATATAAACACAAAACAAAATAGTATAAATTGCTAGAAACCTCATAGTTATAAATTATTCAGTCACATTGTTTGCTATATCAATTTGCAAGCATAATTTAACATTTCTTGACTTTAGCATAACAACTGTAATCTCTGCATTATAACAGGTTACCATAATCAACCCATCATTTCAAACCTCATAATAAACATACACATTAATTATGAGTATTCACTTTTCAAGCATATATTTTTACATCTTTCAATTGTTAAAACTCATATCTTCTCATACTTCCATAGTCATTTTAATAGGCAGTTATGCCAATCATTCCTTTTTCTCATATCTGATAAATCACAATTTGTTTAAATAAAACATGCTATATCATAACTCAATTTGGCCCTGAAGCCAATCACATGATCCTCAACCAATTTTATCATGAATTTTATATGTCACGAGCATAGACCAATAATCACAAGGTTTTCACAAAATCATTCTCATGGAAATCATGAATTCACAATATCATGAAGCCAATGCTTATAAACTTTATGTACATACATGTATTAATTCGTAATACTTACATGCTCTTTCTCTTATTTGACATTCCCATTAAATTACCCGTTGAACCACTTGGAATACTAAAGGATACTCGAGAATCTCGTACACACAGTACTGTACCAATGCAATATCCCAAATATGATCTTACATGTAATCTCGTATTGATGCCAATAGCCCAGCTATGGTCTTACATGAAGTCTCATATCGATGCCATATCCCAGATATGGTCTTACATGTAATCTCAGTAACCCTAATGTCATGACATTTGTATCTTATCTATTCCTAAGGTTCAACCAGGATTTCATGCTTGTCGAAACTTTATCGAATATGTCCAAGGTTCAATCACAATTCATACAATAATAAAGCATTTAAAACATATTTAAAACAATTCATTATTTACATCCGAACTTACATCGGTACAAAAATAGTAGAAATGGGACCAAATCGTCAAACACTTTATTTTTCCCCCGATCTAAGTCCAAACCTCGTTTCTCTTGATCTATAATAGCAAAATTAACTCATTTATTGTTCATGTTACTCAATTCAGTTCAAAAATCACATTATGGTAAAATTATGTTTTTGCCCCTAAACTTTGACATTTTTACACTTTGGTCCCTAGGCTCGTAAATTGAAATCTATTCAATTTCTTTAAGACCCAAGCCTAGTCGAACCTCTTTCATGCTTATAAAAGCCCACATTTTTCATTTAATCACACTTTTACACACATTTTATAACCTTTTTACAAATAGGTCCTTTTGACATTTTCATGAAAAATCACCTAGCAAAAGTTGTTTATCATATACCAAACATACATTTTCTACCATTAGACATCAAAATACACACATATATAACATGGGTCAAACCCTAGACCTTAATGATTTCTCAAAGTTAATGGTAGAAATAGATAGATCGAGTGATAACGACTTCAAAAATGTAAAGAGCATTAAAAACAGGACAACGGACTTACAATCGAGCTTGAAAAGTGGAAAACCCCTAGCTATGTCTTCCTTCTAATTTTTTACACAAAGGGGAGAAGATGGACAAGGTTTTTGGCTTGATTTTTGCCTATTAATTATTTAATTACTAATGACCAAAATGCCCCTAACTTAAAACATAAAATTTCTCTTACCTCATGTCCATTTTTGTCCACTAACTTAAAAATGGTCTAATTACCAACTAAGGACCTTCAATTTAAAATTTCATAGTAATTTGACACCTCTAGCATGTAGAACTCAACGTTTGCACTTTTTACAATTTAGTCATTTTTGCTAAATTGAGTGCTAAGACATCAAAATTTCTGAACAAAATTTTCACAAAATTATTCCATAAAACTGTAGACCATAAAACTGTAATAAAAGTAAATTTTTCTACGTCGAATTTGTGGTCCCAAAACCACTGTTCCGACTAGACCCAAAATCGGGCTGTTATAGCAAAAGTTAAGTTCTAATAGCTAAAGGGATTAAGTAGCTATAGAACATTAAAGTGGAAGTCCTTATATGGTAAATAGACCATATAAAAATGCTTAGTGGTTAAGGAATGTAATAGCCCATTTTTAGGGTTAATCGAAATAGTAGTTTCAGGACCACAATTTGAAAATAAAATATTTATTTTATTATTTTATTAAGGTTTATAGTACGATAGAATGTTTGTGTGAAAATTTTGTAAAGAAATTTTACCATTTGGATGGTTAATTCGATAAAAAGGGCTAAATCGAGTAAAGCTTAAAAGTTGAATTATATAAGTTAAAGGTACTAAATGGCTATGAAATTAAATATTGTGAGTCTTTAAGTGGTAATTATTCCATAAATGTTGATAGTGGAATTCTATGGCTTGGTATAATGGAAATTTTAAATGTTATTAAAGGTTAAAATGGTAAAATGGTTAAAATGTTAATAATAAATAAAACAAAATCAAATATCATCATCTTCCATCTATTTTACAACTGAAAATGGGGTTTAAAACAGCCATGGAAGAGCTTGACATTCGACCGTGGTATTCTTGCTCAAATAGGTACGGTTTTAACTCCGTTTTTAATAATTTCTACGTTTCTAAGCTCGTTACAGCTTAATCTAGCTAGCCCGTATCTCCGTTTTCGAAACTGTTATAGATTTTGAATTATGCCATTGTTTAATTCTTGGTTTTTTAGATGTTTTATGATATATTATTAAAGTTTGAAGTTAGATTAACAAGTTTTATAAAGTGATTTTTGACAAAAATGTTAAATAGGGATTAAATTGTGAAAATGTGAAATGTTGTTGTTAAAAGTGTGAAATAAATGAAAATATGGGCTGCTATAAAGTTGTATTAAATTTAGCTAGGCTTGGGTTTGGCCAAAATTGAATGAATTTCATTTTACGAGCTTAGGGACTAAATTGTGAAAGTGTGAACCTTTAGGGGCAAAAGCGTAATTTTGCCAAAATGTATATATAGTGTCAAATTGAATAGAAAGGAAAGTTAATATGCTGAATTTGATATTTTATATAGATCAAGATAAGCAATTACCGGAACTAGATCGGGGAAAACGAAAAGTGGACGAATAGCCGATAATTTTATTTGAGCGACATGAGGTAAGTTCATATAATTAGAATCGAACTTTTCTATACTTGTAATTGTTGAATTGAATGCATTTAATTGAAATATTTGAAATATGAATGCTTTGATGATATATTGTATTCGTTACCGAGCCCCGTTTGAACTATGTGAATTCATTTGATACGAGTAACGTGTTACTGGAATTACCGTAATGGTCGAGCTCCTACATTTTTTGCGAACTCACCATAGCTCATAAGAGCTTACTGTTTTAGCTCATTGGAGCTTACCGATTCAGCTCGATAGAGCTTATTGTTCAGCTCACTAGAGCTTACCGTTTTCAGCTCAATAGAGCTTACCATTTTTAGCTCAATAGAGCTTACTGTTTATCAACTCAGGAGGAGCTTACCGACCATGACTTGAAAGAGCATGTATGATGATGAATTGACGGATTACTGACATTGTTCACTCAACTATCCTTTGAAGTTTTAGTGGGTTCAGCCAACCTAAATACTGTTTATACTGAATAGTTACGGTTTATAAGAGATATTAATGTTATATGTATGATATGTGAACTTTGGAATAATACAGAATATTGTATTAATGGATGAATTACTATTGAAATGAATGAATTACTGTTGATATGGATGAATTACTGTTGAAATGAATGAATTACTGTTGATATGGATGAATTACTGTATTTTTCGTATTTTGCAGTGATTTGAAAGCTCGCTCGGGTTGGAAGTCATCAAAGATTTCATCTCACTATCCAGGAGTTGATTTGGTATTTTTGAACTCTTTGAATTTGGTAATATGGCATGTATAGGCTAGTTGATGACTTGAGATGTATGAGTTATGTAAGCTATTGAAGCTTATATGCATTGATATGTTTAAGCCATGTGATTTGGCTTAACTTGGTTAAATATTGGGTTATGTTTATGTGTACTAGATATGGAATGTTTTGGTAAGTAGTTGATGAAACAAGGATATGTAAATGGTATAGATATGTGAAGGAAATATGAATTGAAACTGTTGGAATAATAGTTGGTACTTGGATGTTTAAGGTTGAATTATTAATAGGTTATATGTGTATATTGGCTAATGAATCATACTTGTTTGGTATATGTTTGAATGCACAAATGGAATTGATTTGAGTATATAAATATTTAGTTTTGTAATTGCATATAATTTGTATTTGAAATGGCTATTTTGATTGCCAAATTAAATGAAAGTATGGTGCTATATGTGAGCTTAGGTGATTGAAGTTGGGTGAGGAAAAGTGGCTTAAAACAAGCTTATTTCTCGTCCACATGGTTGAGCACACGGGCGTGTGATTTGACCATGTGTCTACTGAAGCTTAGTTAAAATAAGTTTGTGAGTTACACGGCTTAGACACACGGGCGTGTCTATTGGCTGTGTATGGCACACGGGCTAACACACAGGCGTGTGGTCGGCCGTGTAACTCAGGTCAGTATGTATGCCCTATTTCCACACGGCATATGACACGGGCGTGTCTGGTGGCCGTGAGAGGCACACGGGCGTGTGACCTCTGTATTAAAGAAAATTTTCTAAGTTTCCCAAAGTTTTCAAATGTTATCAATTTAGTCCTGAATGCATGTTTTAAGTTATTTTTACTCGACTTAAGCATGTTATAAGTGTAAATGGATGACTTTGATTGAAATGAATTGATTTATTGATAAATGAATATTCTGAATTGTGATATAAGTCCAGTAATGCCTCGTAACCTATTTCGGCGACGGATACAGGTTAGGGGTGTTACACGGCCTGTTCACATGGCATGTGACTTGTACATCTTTGAGAAATGTTTAAGTTTTGAAAAATTTTGTATGAGCTCAATTTAGTCCCGACCCTTTTCAAATGCATGTTTAAGGTCTCAATGACTTATTTAAGGGACTTAATATTGAAGTTTGAATTATGATGGTATGATGTTTATGGAATGAATGTTAAATGTTTCGATGTGTCTGGTAACGCCTTTAACCCTAGTCCTGCGATGGATACGGGTTAGGGGTGTTACAAAGATGATGATTCATCCATGGAAAATAAAATAAAGAAAATGATGAAATTGGAAAGTGAAAAAATAAAAGATGATAATTGATTAAATAATGAAAATATCATCTTTTTCATCATCTTTCCTAAATTATTTCCATGGAAACCCTAGCTAAGCGAAAGTGAACTCAAGCAAGCTTATTCTGATCAATTAGGTATGTTTTCTTGTCCCGTTTTTAATGATTTTTATATTTTTGAGATCGTAATAGATTAATTTAGCTATCTCGGGGACTAATTTGTAAAGTTATTACAGTACTAGGGTTTTTCCATGGATAAGTATGCTGAAATTTTGAAATTTATGTTATAAAATGAAAGGTTGTTGATAGATAAACAACTTTTGTAAAGTGAATTTTGATGAAATTATTATTTAAAGACTAAATTGAAATGAAGTAAAATTCATGGAAAAATTTTAAATTTTATGAAATACATGAGCTGTAAATTTTACATGTAAAATTCTTCTAGGCTTGGAATAATGATTAAATTGTATGAATTTTATTTTTCGAGCCTAGGGACGAAATTGTCATTAATTAAAAGATTAGGGGAAAAATGGTAATTTTTCCTAAGATGTGAATTGAATTGAAAGGAACATGAATTAATGTTAAATTCATTCATATAGATTCGATAGACCAAATTCAAAGTTAGAACAAGGAAAAGAGAAAATGTCAGATTAGTAGGTTTTACGTATACAAACATTTGTGGAGGTAAGCTCGTGTAACTAAATTGCGTATATTTATATGCTTGAATTGGATGTTGTCTATGCGAATTGTATAAATGCTATATATATGAAATTGGTTACATATTCGACAAAGCCCGATAAATATTAAATCCCGTTTGAATAATGGAATTCGATGGATATAGGATTTCCCGATTGGTTGTGGTCCTACATATGTTGCGGACACACCATAGCTCTTACGAGCATTCCGTTAATGATGAAATGAATTAATACACGTATCTACCTGAAATACATGAAAATGATGATTCATGATATATGGAAATACGAGATGATAATATATGAACATGGAATTTGTTTGATGAATATGTTCATCAATGATTATAGATTTGTACACCTTGAGTGTATTACTCATGTGACACTGACATTTCAAATGATTTAATGGGCAAAGTTCTAACATGAAATAATATGAACTTAAGACGAATTATTATGAAATTTTACTTGAAATACAAGGATATGATTTGTATATGCTATATGAATACATGATGTGGAAAGTATAAGTACATGGAAATCTAATTATTATTAAGCCCATACATGTTTCTTGATATTTATATAAAATATATGACTAACAAGGGTGATGAGGATATGTGTTAGGGCTCATGATCAAGTTGATTGAAAGTGCCCTATGTGTTTATATTGAATTTAAATGAGTGGTAAGTTAATTACCATGTTATATGAACTTACTAAGCATTTCATGCTTACTCTATTTTATTTTCCCCTGTTCTATAGTAATTCGAAAGCTCATTGAATTGCCATCAGCCCATTTTGGTATATATATGGTAAATCAATTATGCTTATAATGGCACGTATAAGTTAATTGGCCAATATCGGCATATAAATGCTTTAATTGTAACTAGCCATTAGAATGGCTTGTGATGGATATGTTTGGTATGTGATTGAAATGGTCGATTTATAGAAATTATATTGGCATATTGGTGATTGAATTAAGTTAGCATATTTGATAAGATATGCATATATGTTTAACTTGGTAATTTAAGTAAGTGTGTATACTTGATTATATGAGGTGAGAAATATGGCTTGGAAAATAGCCTATTTTCGTCCACACGGGCAGAAACACGGGATTGTGTCTCAACTGTGTGTGACACACGACCTAGCACATGGGTGTGTGACCTGGCCATGTGTCCCCTACATCATTAAAATTTCAAAATAGAAAGCCTAGGTATTTACACACGGCCTAGCAAACGGTCATGTGGCTTAGCCGTGTGACCCAAGTCTGAGAGTTACACGGCCTGAGACATGAGTGTGTTGTTGGCCGTGTAAGCCACATAGCCTAACCATACGGGCGTGTGACCCCTGCACCTAGGAAAAATTTTGAGATTTTGTGAAAAATTCTCTGAATACCTAGTTTAGTCCCAACTCGTTTCTATTGCATGTTTTGGACCTCGAGGGTTCATATAAGGGACTTTATGTTTGATTTCTGACATGAATACTGTATAAAATGAAATATTTGTTTACTTGATCTGTATATTCAGGTAATGCTTCATAACCCTGTTCCAGCGACGGATTCGGGTTAGGGTGTTACATTATGCATGTGTATGAATGGACTTTGCTATGTTTAATGAAATAATTGGAAATTTATGTTTTTATGTTACGATTTTAGGATAATTCTTCATACCCCTATTCCGTCGATGGATATGGGTTAGGGGTGTTACATATTTTCTACTTTTCTCAAGCTAAAAATAATTATTAGAGAAGAAAGAAAAAAAACTCTCATTTCAGTCCTGGTTATCGAGATTTATACAACCCTTGTCCATATGATAACTTGACACGTGTTATAATCCTAATCAAGCTGTCGTATGGGTGGTTCACAGCTCTAAGGAAACTTGTATGAAAATCCACCTATATATTAATATAGACATTCGTGATTTCATTTCATGGTTTGTTCCTTACTACCTGTTAGATCGTAACTAGGATCATACCAGACAAATTTAGCGTGCAATGTCGTTTGGCAGTATCCCTAACACTCAAAATTCCTCGATAACTTACTAATTTCCTTTCATAGAAAACCCTCATTACCCCTAGGCTAACTACTCACCTTACCTTTTTCTACCAAAAGCATCATTGGGTGGATAGTACCACGTCAATTTATTCTCTTCAGAAACTCTGCCAAAGGGTGCACTCATGAACTTCAACTCTTAGTCGGATTTAACATCTCATGTTCTTAGGACATGTTTTGAAATTCTTGCAATATTCGAATATCAAGGCTTTACCCATATCTTCCTTACTTTAGTGCACTCTTTGTTCTTACTTTTAGCTCACATCTTTCCCTCGCCACGTACTCTGGCAAAAACTAGCCTTTCTATTCATCCCTTGTAACTATACAGGGTACGCCATTCATTCTATGTGCCATCAAAACTTTTGGACGAACCCTTCCTGACCAAACATTTCTTGATCACTTTGTGTCAACCTAGTGCTTGCCAACATCAAGGCATCACAAGCGTGCTCAAAGGGTTCTCATACTTAGTTTAGTTCTAGCACTATAGCAATTTGAAACTTATCTTATATGTCTTATTTACCTATACAGTATCCAGACAGCATGGTTTCGTCGAGCGGAGTGTTACAACTCTTCCCCACTTAGGAAATTTCGTCCCTGAAATTCCTATATTAAGAGATTATACTTATATAGCAACCACTAATTTTTCCCGCCAAACGTGAATCGTAAGTTAAATGCCTTCAAATTCTAACTGTCATTATAAAGTTCTCAAACATTACACTTACCTCCTTTTTAGGGTAGATGTCAGCTATTCATTGGAGAATCTGAATAGCTTATTTCTTTGGAATAAACTTCTTGAGAAAGTTTTCTCTATAAAATGGGTATTGTAACTCTTCATTGGTGACTCTGTAGAAATTATTTTAAATCCTAACTTTCCTTTGCTCTGCTCTTTAGAAATCTTCATTCTCTGCTTCCTACTCTTCTCAAAGGTAATTCTTTTCTTCTTTCTTTTCATTCTTCCACAGTTAGTCTCAACCATGTAGAGAACCATCATTAGAGGGAGGGCTCTAGCCAGGCTAATTGAAACATTACACACAAAACTTTTCCTTCCATGAAGACTAAGATGTATGGCACTACTTGGAAGGAGTTTGAGCATTATCTAAGGTCTTGGGGTCTCCAAAACCTGAACTTCGCTTTTGATGTCAATATTTTTGACCAAGGTTATCTTAGTGATTGCTCTTTTGGCTTCGTCTTACCACCCAATCTATTGAAAGCCAGATTTCACCTGTCACACAACCCATTATTTTGTGTCATACTAAAAAGTTACGGCATTGCACTGGGTTAGTTATCAGCCACGTCTTAGGGGACCTTAGTGGCGTTCTTCATTAACTATTGCATGCATAATGAACATCCACTTATGGCGATCTTTCAAATATTTTACCAGCTCAAGGTTCAGAAGATTGGGGCTACCATTGGCAATGCCTATTTCGATGTGAGGCCTGGCTACGAACCTCTTGTCAAAAATAAGTTTTTTATTCTTCATTTGAGGAAGGATAAATTCGTAAGGGTGATGAGCTAACTCACCACTGGTTTTGGTTTCCCCACCAAGTGGTCCCTTCCTTTAGAAAATATCTGTATTGCATGCCAACCAATGGATGCCTATGTGGTTAAAAGACAATACTAGAGACTAAGAAAGGGTCATATTATTTATGTAGTTGAATTGGTTTCAGTCAAAATTCTATTCTAGTGTTGTTTGATAAACCTAAGTCCCAATAGCTATAGTTTGAGTTTTTCCGCTAATCAAGGAGTTGACTCGTTACTGATGCAGGGTCCTCTCCATGTTCTCAATCTCAAGATATCGATATTTCTTCACTATTTAGGGGAATTCAAGGGCAAGGAAAAGCCACTGATGAGCCATTGAGTAATTTGACAACAAGGAAGAGGCTCAGATCTGTTGAAGGCACTCAGAGACTTGGAAGTAAGGAATGCCCACTCTTAGCAAGGCATCAATCAAGTGAGGGACTTACTGCAACCATTACTCACTCTCCCACAGTTCCAGTAGTCCTTGGGATTCCTTCAGTATCCAAGGGCTCTACCCCTCCAGTAAGCCCTTCTAGGAAAAATCTCAAACTTCCTTCGTCAGAGAATCTCGCGAAGGCAGTCCTTACAATTTTGTCATCTATCCTCCCTTTAACACAAGGTGTAACTTTTACCAAGTCAAGCAGTAACTTTCCTTAGCATGACTTCATAGAGTTAGTTCCCTTTTCTACTTCTTTTGATTTAATCATTCAGTACCGCCTAAGCTTCCTACCATCATAATTAAGGGAAGCCTTATCCTTCTACCTTTCTTCCTAATCATGTGAGGACCCTTTTGTCCTTATGGCTAAAATTTCAAAAATATCATCTCTCGAGCATAGCCTTTGGGGTGGGGTTTTCTGAGATGCTAGTAGGTGTTATAAACAATAAATAGTAGACTTAGAGAGATCTGTAAAATCTAGGGAAGACACCCTGATTGATCTTCGTCGAAAGCACCAAAACTTGAGTGACATGATGGCAAGGTTATTTTTCCAGCTTACAACTTTGAAGAGCGAGTATGGATACGCTCAAACTGAAATCAATCAGCTTAAAGATAAGGTTGGCCACATAGAGAAGGAAAAATATTCCTTCGAGAAGAGGTCTAAAGCCCAATACGAAAGGCACAAAGTTGAGGTGGAGTAGTTGCGCCAATCCCAAAAGGAGGCCCTTAGAAAATATCAATAAGATACCCAGAAGAATCTCGTTGAAGCATTTCCAGAGTGGAAAACGAACTTAATCCTGCACGCCCATGTAACAGCCCGTTTTTAGTGAAATTGGAACATTGGTTTCAGGACCACAAATATGAGTTCAAAATAATTGTTTTATTATTATTATAATGTCTATATCATGTTAGTAGTGTCGTATAAAAAATTTCACTGAGAAATTTTATCATTTGAATGCTTAATTCGATAAAAAGGACTAAATCGCGTAAAGTGCAAAAGTTGGGTTCTAATAGCTAAAGGTGTCTAATAGCTATAGAAATTTAAAGTGAAGGTCCTTAAAGGGTAATTAGCCTATAATTATTGATAGTGGAATACGATGGCTTGGTATTGTTGAAATTTGTTTGAAATTAAAAGGTTAATTAAGTAAATTAGTAACTAAATGATAATTAAATAAAACAAAAGCAAGTATCATCTTTATTTCTTCATTTAAGAACCAAAAGTTAGGGCTTGAGAATCCATTGTTGAGCTTGAGCATTCGGCAACTAATTCTTGCTAGATTGGTATGCATTTTTGATACGTTTTAACTATTTCTATGTTTTTGGAGTCGTTGTAGCTTAATCTAGCTAGCCTATGGACTAATTTGTGAAACTATTAAAAGTATAGAGTTTTACCATGAATGTATATTAGTTTTTTTTTATGTTTGATGGATGAAAATGAATGTTTGGTGATAGTTGAGCAACTTTTGTAAAGGAATTTTTGATGAATTTGTCATTTAGGGATTTAATTGAAAAATAGAAAAATTTTCATGGTAAAAAGGTGAAATAAATGGAGTATAGGGCTTGCTAGGGACTTAATTGATATTCGGCTAGCATGGGTATAAGTTAAATTTGCATGAATTTGCATTTTTATGAGATAAAGACTAAATTGTAAAGAAGTCAAATGTATAGGGGCAAAATAGTAATTTTTCCATAACATGAAATTGGATTAAATTGAATAGAATAAGTATTAAAGTGGTTAAATTTGATTATATATAGATCAAGAAAAGCAACGTACGGATCTAGATCAAGGGAAAGATAAAGTTTTGGACTAGTCGATCCATTTTATCGTTTTTGTGATCGAGGTAAGTTCGCATGTTAATAAGCATTAAAGTAATTGTGTTTTAAATACTTTATTATTTCATTCTTGATAAATATGATTTCGTGAAAATATTTGACGAAGATTTGGCAACTTGTGAAATCCCGATTGAACATTAGGAATAGATAGGATAGAAATGACATGTCATTAAGGGTTACCATGTTTTGGGTGCTGGTCCGTACGTTCTACCAGTGGCTGAGTTTTTTGGCATGTGTTGCAGTTACTCTTTAGCTTGTGTGAGCAGACCCAGTGATAGCTCAAGAGTGAGCATTTATATGAGATATGAGATTGAGATGGTTTCGAGCATGTATTGGAACTTAGGGTGCGAGATTCTCAAGTATCCGATATTATTCCAAATGGTTCAACGGGTATATTGATGATAGGAAAGAGTAAAATATTGACATGTACCAGTACAGGTATGTTCATGAATTGTATAAACATTGAATCTATGAGATTGGTGAATTCATGACTAACCTATTGATTGAATATGTGTTAGGATTTTGGATTCAAATTAAGTTGCATTATGCTATGTTTATTTACTTAAATTGTGAATGAATGGTAAGATGTACTTATTAACCATACGAGCTTACTAAACCTAATAGCTTACTCTGTTTACTTTTTCGTGTTTTATAGTGAATTCGAAGCTTGCTTGGATTGGGAGTTGTTGGAGATCTCATCACACTATCTAGTAGTTGTTTTGGTACTTTTGAAATTTGAGTAGTGTGGTTATATGGCATGTATAAGTCTTTTTGGTTAATGTAACCTTATGTCTTGATGAATTTTGGCCATTTGAATTGCCTTGTAAGTACTCATATGTTTTGATATGTAAATATGTATAAATGACCCTTTTTATGTGGTTTATAATTGCTATGTGAATGCCTTATTCTGAATTGGTAATTAGGTAGCAATTGGTTGAAATTGAGAATGTATTAGCATGCTAAGTATTAGGCAAGATAATGCATAAAGAAAGTGATTATTTAGGTGAATGCTTGAAGGTGAATTGGTGTGTATTGAAATGGTATATTGAATGTGTGTTAGGCACAAAAAGTGTATATATGCATTTAACCATTTAGGTAACTTTTGATAGAGATATTAGTATGCTTTTGAATGGTTAATTGTGATGTTTATGAGCATTATGGTAGTTCGTATTGGTATTGCATAATTTGGACTTGGTTAAGATTGGTTTGAATGCTTATTGATGATATGGTCATATGCTATTTGATGGGTTCAGGTTGTTGCAAGTTTGGGTGAGAAAAATGGCTTGAAAAATAGCCTATTTTTGTCCACACGGGCAGAGACACAAGCGTGTGTCTCAATCGTGTATGACACGGCCATATGTCCCCTGGTACTTATTTAGAAACCAAGTCAGAAGCTTCACACGGCCCAGTACACAAGTGTATGACTTGGTCGTGTGGCATAAGTCAGTATACCCTTTAGTTTTGACACGGCCTAGTACATGGCCTAACACACGGGCGTGTGAGGTACATGAGCTAGTCACACAGGCATGTGGTTGGCAATTTGACCTAAGTCAGAGAGTTACACGGGGTCAGACACGGGCTAGGACACGGCCATGTGATCCCATTTCGAATGTCCACACGACCTGTGACACGGGCGTGTCTCTTGGCCGTCTGAGACACACGGCCTGGCCATATGGGCTTGTGTCCCCTACAGTTTGAAATGTTTCTATGTTTTTCTAAAAAATTTATTAAGTATTCGATTTAGTCTCGAACCATTTCTAATGCTTGTTTTAAGCCCCGAGGGCTCGTGTTAGGGACTATATGATTGTATTTGAATGATTTTTGTTTGGATTTGAGGACTGTATATGAAATGTATGATTGTTTAAGATATAATTCTAGTACTGCTCCGTAACCCTATTCTGGCGATGAATACGGGTTAGGGGTGTTACAGCCCAAATGTTTGTAGGTCTTTTTAACCTGAGCAATGTAACAACCCTAACTTGTCTCCGTTGTCGGATTAGAGTTACTAATTATTACAACAAATATCAAAATAATTTACATCATTAAACCATTCTTTTATTGATTTAAATAACAACATTAGAATCTACATTTCATGCATAGCATAATCATATTTACGAGCCTTAAAACGAGCTTATGGGGCCCTAAAAATAGTTTACAAACAATCAGGGACTAATTTTAATCAAACCATAGAAATATGAAAACTCTTGAAATTTTTGGAAACAAGGGTCACACGGCCGCATGCCCAAGCTGTGTGGTTCAAAAACATGGTCGTGTGGCCAAACCATGTACAATTCAAAATATGGGTCACATGGTCGTGTCTCAACCCGTGTGCCTGCCCATATAAGTATTTGAAATAGGGTTATACGATCGTGTCATAGACCGTGTGCCAAAGCATGTATGTATTCGAAATAAGGTCATATAGCCATGTCGCCAGGCCATGTAACTCTCTGAGACCATGTGAACAATCTTGCACCTAAAATCAATAAGACACACACGGCTTTGAGGAGAGGCTGTGTGGCACTGATCGATGCAGGATTGCACATGTCCCCTGAGTTGTGTATAACTAAATGACTTCATTTTCAAGCCAAAAAACCATTCTTAGGCACCAAGCCATCCCATTTCCAACCAAAATCACCTATTCAAAACCATTCACTTATGTGCCTAACCAATGTGTCCTCATTGGCACCACAAATTTTATACAAGTATAATGAACCATGCACTTAAAATACCATCATCACTAATAAGTTTTTCTACCAACAACTATGCTTCTAATACCAACACCATTCAACTAAGTCATTTACCAAAATGCATTTCATACATGTCTATTATCATAAATTTCCTACCAAAATGGTCATACCATATTTCAATCACTGTAAGGAATACCAAACCAAAACATTTCTTAACATTAAGTGCACAAAACATTACCATAAAAAATGAGATCAACATGGGACATTATTTATCACTACATAACCACATAGGCTTAATTACAATCCAACTAATATGTTAACCTTAACAAAATCAAACCCTATATACTAACCACAAACCAAAATAACCAAAAAAAAATAACTATCAAAAAGAGTCTAGATAGTGTGAGCTTTGAAGTTGATCCATCTGACCAGTTCTGCAAAACGTTAACTATAGAAAACAAAACAAAATCTATAAGCTTATGAAGCTTAGTAAGTCCATAGTTTATATTCAATTAAACTTACCTTAACTTATAACTAATTACTAACTGAGCTTAAATTATTAAAACCTTAACAACCATTTCCAAAATTGCATATCATTAGTACCAAAACATTCAACTATATAACTCATAATTCACAATGGCTCAGGAAGAAGCAATTCATACTTTCATATATATATACATAACATCTCAATAAACATAAGTCCAATTCAATGAATAATTTAGCCATAAACATATATTTTCATGGCCTGCCGAATTTTAGCAAATTGACTCGGATACTCTAATTTTCCCCAACTCACACTAGAGAGCATTGAAATGCTAGCAGAGGCACTGAAGTGGAATACCATACAAGTGCGCACACTAACCCTGTTAGCATGCCAATCGTATCCTAATCATTTACTATGTTCAAACGGGCATTTTAAATGAGTTACAAAATAGAGGCACTTACATAATGTCCAAAAACATGGTGCAAATCTATTACATCCATTCCAATATCATATAACTCATATTTCAAAACCATTTTTCCAACTTTCAAATACATACACAATCATTTTAAACTACTTATAAACAATTTATAATCAAAGTTCCAACACCAAATATTCATCCATTTTCCCAATTACACAATTTCAACCAACATAAATTAATAACATATATAAATATACTTATCCATGATATGAAGTTACCAAAATATGGTAGCTATCAACATGCGACGACAACTACTCGACGACTTTTCCTTTCCCTCGTTTATCAGTCGATTGATCCATTTCTTGATCTAAATATAATAATTTTTATTCAATTAACCAATTCAATATGAAAATATAATTATATTTACATTTTTGTCCCTTCAATAACATTTTACAATTTTACCCTAAACTTTTACATTTTATATAATTTAGTCCCTAAACACGAAACTTTCAATTTACCATAATTTCATCCATTTTCATGCTAATCGAATTTTTTATTATACTACTATAGCTCATAATAATTCAAAATTCACAAAAATTACATCTCAATTTTAATACTTTATCAAATTAGTCCTTTAACTAAAAACTAACTAAAATCATTTCACAAAATAGTCCTAGTCAACAACCAACATCATAAGTCTTTCATCTAACATAAAAAACAACTACAATTCATTAATGGAAAAATCCAAAATCTTTAATAGTTTGAAAACAAAGATACGGGTTAGCTGGACCTAGTTGTAATGATCTCAAAAACATAAAAATTACTAAAACTGATGAAAAATTCACTTACATCCAATAAGTATTGATGGTCGAACCTAAAGCTTGAAAAAATGGTGTTCTTCCTTCAATTTTGGTTGCAAAACCATTGTGAAAGATGATTATGTTTATTTTTATTATTTTTATTAAGTTTAAGTTAATTATTTACCATTTTACCCCTTAGATAAACATGCATTTTAACTGTTAAATATCCAAAATCGTCCATCTAAATTTATTATGATCTAAATACCATATAAGTCCTCCAACATTTAATGATTAAGCCATCTAACCATTATAATTAAATAATAATTAATTTTTACATCTTTTATGATTTAGTCCTTTTTAACTAATTAACTAATCAAACAATAAAATTTCTTAATCGAACCTTCACATACCTAAAAAGTAACTCCGTCTCGATTTTTAGAAACAAAATCCCTATACATTATTTTTCGAAACCACTTGACTTCATGGAAAACCACTAATACTTAACTATTTATCCAATTAACTAAAATTCATCAAATTAAAATTCAATATAAAATCATTGTTGACTCATAATTTAAATACTAATTATTACTGACTTACTCGTCGAATTTTTTGTCTCGAAATCATTGTTTCCTACACCACTAAAAATGAGTTATTACAAGCAATGTAAGCTTCAAGCGTTTAAAGCGTATTTTTATGGACTCACTCGACTTTGATGTTTACAATCCCAAAGGTGAAGAGTGGGGAGCCTTTCAAGAGGAATGGAGACAGTCTACTGTCTCTTCCACCCCCACCACTCCCATTGTTGAGAGTGTTAAAGGGGACATAGTAAGCGTGAAGCAGAATCCTAAAGGACACCCCTAAGCAACTAAAATTTCCGTCGAGCCTGCAAACCAGCCTACTGAAAGAGGAACCTGAAATTTCCTTACCTTACCTTCTACATTTTCTTCAATTATCTTCCCCTTTTTTTTTTTTTGTATTGTGTCTTTTATCAATGGAATGATCCTTTTACCTTTCCTTTGCACCTTTATTCCATCTTTAGCCTTTTTATCATTTAACTATTACAGGCAACATCAAATTTCATGGTTAGAAGAGTCTACCATACTTGAGAAACTAAGACAGGCTTCGCACACTATGCATACAAGGCTGCTTCATCTTTCATAGTTTGAAGACCTTCGAAACCTAGGCTTTGATACCAAACCTTGTAACGTCCTCAACCTGACCTGATTCATCGGATCTGGATCTTGGTTGTTACATTCTGATTACATACTTATAATGCATAAGACATACAAATTTCCAAGAAATGCATCTTATTTAGTAATACTGCCAATAGAAGTTACATTTGGGTATACTCTATGTACAGCACTTAAAAGTATAATTACGCATCACATTGGCTTGTAATGTGCTCCCTTATTCAACCTCTAAATAATGTCGTTGACTTCATCTATTAACCAACACGGTCCATTCACTCTATAAAGCTTACAAACAAATTTTTGAGACTTGTACAAAAACATTTCTACTGGATTCAACACACCCATGCAACCCCCGCTCTGTATGCATGAGTGCCCATTTTGCCACTCCTTTGGCGTAGCCCTGGCGTCATCCCTCCTGGCGCTTCCTTTACCTAAGACATAAAACACAGAGGGGTAAGTTCAATAAAACTTAGCAAGAAAACCCTCTTTTACCAGAGCCCTTATTCAAGGATTTCGCCATTCATTCAAAGTCTACCCAAAGGCATCGTCTTCAGATGGTCATCAGGAGAACCGTTCTTCAGATTACACCACAAAGGCATTCCTTTACAAAAATAGTCAAAGAGGCTTTTCTTTTGGAGTGTCACCATCAAGGCATCCTTTTAACAAAATTTGCCATAAAGCATTCATTTAGCTAAGAGAGCAACAAAGGCTTCCATTTAATAGAGATCACCAAAAAGACTTTTATTTAACAGAGATCTCCTCTAAGTCATCCTTATCTGAAAATTACCACAAAGGCGCTTCTTTTAGGTTGCACCACAAAAGCATTTCCTTATAGATTACCATAAAGCTATTCATTATCAGAGATTTACCACAAAGGCTTCCTTTCAAAGATATCCATAAAGGTGTCCATTCAGAAATAGCCACAAAGGCTCACTTTTGCTGAAATTAGTGTTTTTGACAATAGGGATTCGTCTAAACTCACTATCATGAGGTTTGCCTCTTATCGCTTGTACTCACCCAATCATCCTTTATATATCCCATATGATGTCATCTCCCAACCAAGGTGTTACACTATATGGTTTTCATAGTGCTATGGCCATGGACTTGTCCTTACCAGAGATTCGTGTTTTTAGTGCCGACGGACCCTTTACATGACTCTGAAGATAGACACAAGCTCATCATGCAGACTCATGCTTGACAGACTTATTCTTTTCAAACTTCTTCTTAACAGATGTGTTCATGCTTCTAGAAATGTAACACATTCCCCTAAAACTTCATGCGTGGACCCTTCATGCAGTGACTTTCTCATAACAAACACTTTCACAACAAATTTGTTCAAACAGTGACAACTCATGATAGACATATTCATGCTTTCAGACATATATGCACACATACCATTCCTTTCCTTTTTAGAGTCATAGAGTCATGTTTTACAAGTTCCAGTTTCATACTTTAGTCAATTAGCACTGAAATATCTATATTACATCATACATGTAAGACTTAGTCTAAAAACTCACCTATAAACCATAATAGCATCTCGGGCTCCAATTCTAAGTTCTTTCTAGAGATTGTAGCTACCACTGCTTTGGTATGAAAAAATCAGTGATAAAGTTTAAGATTTCTACTCTAGGATAAGGGATACTTTCTCTCAATTCTTATAACTTGAAGATAGTAGGATTTTTTTTTGAAGAGAGAGAAAGGGTCTTTCCTTTTTCTCTCAAGCTAAAATTACTTATTGGATAAGGAAGAGAAAAAACTTCATTTTCAATCCTAGTTACCGAGATTTATACAACCCCCGTCCATATGATAACTTGACAAGTGTTGCAATCCTAATCAAGCTGTCATATGGGTGGTTTGCAGCTGTAAGAAAACGTGTATGACAACCCACCTATATATTCATATAGGTCTTTGTGATTCCATTTCATGGTTTATTCCTGACAACCTGTTAGGACATAACTAATACCATACCAGAAAAATTTAGTGTGAAATGTCTTTTGGCGATATTCCTAACATTCTAAATTCCTTGACAACTTATTAAGTTCCTTTCATAAAAACCCCTCGTTACCCCTAAGCTAACTACTCACCTTACCTTTTTTCTCCGAAAACATTATTGGACAGATCAACCTATTCTCTTTAAAGACTTCGCCCAAAGGCGCATGTAGCATCCCAAAATAGGGCCTAGTCAGAATAGTGGTTTTTAGACCACAAATCTGACATTAAAATATTTATTTTATGATTGTTATGTGGTTTAGAATATGAGAATATGTTTACATTAGAGTTTCATTAAGAAATTTTAAGTATAAGATGTTCAATTGGGAATTAAGGACCAAATTGAATCAGTTTCAAAACATGGATTTTAAAAGCAATTTGTATGAAATTAATTTGGATTATGAATCAGAGGTCCTTAAATAGTAATTAACCAAGTTTTAGAAATTTGGACAAAAAACATGGGCTTGCATGGATGAACTTTAAAGAAAGGGTCTAAGGGCATTTTGGTCATTTACCATTTTAATGAATTAAAAAGGGAAAAAGAAGCAAAAATAAGCCATCTTCTTCCCCATAGCTGCCGAAATTTTGAGCTCTCCATAGTTAGGGTTTCTTCAATTTCCAAGCTCAATAGTAAGTGCTCTCAAGCCCTGTTTTTAATGTTCTTCATATTTTTGAGATCCCGGTAACTTGTTCTTTCCATTTCTACCCATATTTCATGCTAGGGTTTATGTTTAAAAATTTACCAATACATGACATGCTTGTATTTTGAGGGTTTATGGAGGAATATGAAAGGATGTTATATGTTAAACATCTTTTTCTAGGTGATTTTCATGAAAAACCCTTATAGGGACTATTTTGTGAAAGTTATAAAATGTGTGGTAGAAATGTGAAACTAATGGAAAATGAGAGTTATCATAGGAGAGAAAAATGTTTGACTAGGCTTGGGTAAGGTAGAAATTGCATGAGTTTCATTATATGAGCCTAGGGACTAAATCGTAAAAACATGAAAGGCTGGGGGCAAAATGGTCATTTTGATCGGGGGTGGAATTTAGACTAGAAATGGATTAAATGAATGGTTAATAATCTATTCTTATTGTTATAGACCTCGAGAAACAAATTTCGGAGGTCGATCGAGGGAAACGGAAGGTTTCGGAGTGACCGAAACATTAAACAAACGAATACCAGGTAAGTTTGGATAACCCTAAGTAAACATATATTATGCTAAATTGTATACGTTAATAAATATATGATGATGAATTGCATTTATTCAAAATATGTAATTGTATTAAATACAATTGTATAACAAAATGATGAAAAACGTCTCGGTTGAGGTTGAATGGGAAATCCGATGGAGGAACCCAAATTTACATGAAAAATGAGATCCTGCATATGTTGCAGTAAGGATTTAGCCCGAACGGGTAATCCATTGATTTTATCTCTGAAAAGGATCTAGCCCGGACGGGTGCTCCTTCCAAATGATTGAGCCTCCCAAAGAATAAGTGTGCACTGTGGATTTAGCTCGGACGGGTAATCCAAATAGGGTCTGAATTTAGCCTGGACTGGTAATTCAGATACTAGCTCATTAAGGATGTTTTCCATGAATGGGATTTAGCCTAGACTGGTAATCCCGGCATCACCTTATGAGTTTTCTGAATAGAGGATTTAGCCTGGACTGGTAATTCCACCATAAGAATGTGAGGTTCACGGGAGTGCATATCAGATATGATCATTCACATGAATTGATGGATAATGGGTATTTTCATCAAGATTGCCTATAAACTCAACGAGACTAATATGATACACCTGTAAAAGATGAATTGTAAAGTGATGAGCTTATCTAAGTTAAATTCTATGGTGTTATTGATATATACATATATATATATGTATCTAACACATTGATTGAGTGCATGATTAGGAAAAGCATTTCATGCTAATTGAGTTTACTAATCAAATACGGTTGAATGCTAAATTATCTGGTAAGTTTACTCTCCGGTTAATTGAGCTTACTAAGCATGTAAATGCTTACTCCTCTCTTTTCTCCTACTATTCAGAGCTTGTGGACTCATAAGGCTTGGAAGACGATTAGAGATTACAACACACTATCAACTAGGTCCACTTTGGTATATGAATACTTTTATTTTGTTAATTTGGCATAGGTGCTTTTGAGTTATTTTGTTAAAAGCCATTTGGCTAACCAATGTAAAGGCTTGGATGCCTTATTTATACATTTTGTAATGGCTTTGATATATGGTCTTTTGTGGTATGTTATCCCACCATCATGCTAAATGAATTGTTAAATGTTTATGTATATGTCATAATATAGACATATTAGTGTAATGTAACCAATTCATCAGAATTGGGAGGATCATAATTGGCAATGAGTAAATAACGAGCCAAAATCCAATGTTGAGGCAAATATTGCTATCATCCTTCAGACTACTAAGGAACATTATGGCATGCGTAAACTAATGATATGAGGCTTCCATGCAATAAGGTTTTATGGAGACCATTCATAAGTATTAAGTGAATATTGTTTGTTAATTGACATGCAATAAGTATAAGTGTGGTAAAGGGGTGACGTAGGGCTTGAAAAATAGCCTAATATAGTCCACATGGTGAGACACACAGGCGTGTGTCTAGGCCGTGTGTGACACACGGGCCACTCACATGGGCGTGTGGTATGGCCATGCGTCCTTTGCACTTAGAATTTGAAGTTAACATCAAGCACGGCCTAGAGACACGGGCGTGTGTCTTGGTCATGTTAATTTAACAGGATGCTCAAGCTATGGACACGGGGTGAACCAACGGGCGTATGCCATGGTCGTGTTCATAAGTCAGTATAGCCCCACGGCTTGGGGGCATGGGCGTGTTCCCTTACCCACGGGCGTGTGTAAACCCTTACACGGGCGTGTGGGGTATTGTTCAAGGAATTCATGCCGAAGGTCCGATTTTGTTCCAATTTATTCTTGGTATTAAATAAAGGCCTCGTAGGCCCACGCAAATAAATTGAATTAAGGTTGAAAAAAAATTTTATGACCCGTATTTTCTGGTTCCGCCTGTATGTCTGTCTAGTAACGCCTTGTACTTGTCCCTGGCCATGGGTACGGGTAAGGGGTGTTACATTTAATGGTATCGGAGCTACGGTTTACTCGATTCTAGGACTACCGTAGAGGATGTTAAATTTTGCTATACATGCCAATATTCAAATGTTGATAGTGTGATATCTCCTAATTTTCTATATTGTTTTAAAGTATAGTAAATGTCTTCCAATCAAGCATAAGATGAGTCCGAAGGAGCTGAAAGTCATGCTCCAGCTTCCGTACGCCAGACTACTTCTGGTAGTAGTAGGAGGTCTATGCCTAAAGGCCGAGAAGAGGCCCGGGCTACCTTCTTTGATATGATGGATGAGTGGTTCGAGGATTATCTAAGAAATTTCCCCAATATACCGCGACCTCTCCCGCCCCCTAACCAACCTGATGCTGATGTGCCACGAGGTGTGGTACCATTAAGAACTGTTAAGGCCCCTGTAGATAAACTTAAAAAGTATGGAGCCGAGGAATTTTGAGCTAAAGTAGATGATGACGCCGAAAGAGTCAAGTTCTGGCTCAAAAATACTACGCGGGTACTAGATGAATTATCATGCACACCCGAGGAATGTTTAAAGTATGTTGTATCTCTTCTGAAGGATACTGCATACCATTGGTGGAAGACAGTGTCCTCGGTAGTGCCAAAAGAGGCTATCACTTGGGATTTCTTCCAGGCAGAGTTTAGGAAGAAATACATTAGCCAAAGGTTTTTAAACTCAAAGCGAAAGGAATTCCTGGAACTCAAACAAGGGAACAAGTCTGTAGCAGAATACGAGAGAGAGTTCGTACGACTAAGTCAGTACGCATCTAAATGGGTCCAAACTGAGTCGAAAATGTGTAAACATTTTGAGGAAGGCTTAAGTGAGGATGTCATGCTGTTGATTGGAATTTTTGAAATACGGGAATTTGCTGCATTGGCTGATTGAGCCAATAAGGCTGAGGAACTTAGTAATTAAAGAAAGAAAGCAAAAAGAGAAGGTCGAGTTGCAAGCAAGAGGTCTGGTGGTAAAACGCTTTGTTTTCCACAAAGAAAGCAATGAGTTAGCAAGAACGCTCTACTTCATCGGTGGGATATTCAGGTAGAGCGAGAGGTTCTAAACGACAGAGTCAGAAGTCCTCCTCCCCAAAGGCGACTAGTGTGGGGAGTGTAGATGATCAAAGGTCGAAGTGTAAGAGCTATAACAAATTCCACTTCGGAGAGTGTCGAATGAAGACTGGCACTTGTTTCTGATGCGGTTCTTTTGACCATTTCCTCAGAGACTGCCCAGAAATAAATAAATGGGAAGCGGGATCAACCCTGAAATCAAGTACTCCTGCTCCACGGGGTAAACCTCCAAGACATCCGGGGAATGTCAGTGGTAGTTAAGCTGCAGCTAAGAATACTGCAAAGTTTGAGGCTCGAGCTCCAACAAGAATGTATGCGATACGCGCTCGAGAAGAAGCCTCTGCTCCTGATGTTATCACGGGTACTTTTTCCCTTTTCAATACACGTGTTATTGCTTTAATTGACCCAGGGTCGACACATTCATACATTTGCATGAGATTGATGTCTAGGATGAAATTACTGGTTGAACCTACGGAATTTAGTATTAGAGTGTCGAACCCACTAGGTAGATCTGTGATGGTTAATAGAATCTGTAAGAATTGTTCTTTGACGATTCAAGGTCATTGTTTTCCGGCTAATCTTATGTTGTTAACATTTGATGAATTTGATCTAATACTTGGTATGGATTGGTTAGCCTTGCATGATGTAATAGTAAACTATGGCAATAAGTATATTGAATTGAAGTTCTCGAATGGTGAGATTTTACGAGTTGATTCAAGAGAATTGAGTACGCCGCCAGTGGTAATCACGGTAATGGTTGCCCAGAGATATATGAGGAAAGGGTATGAAGCCTACCTTGCGTTTGTACTGAACACAAAGGAAACAGAGTTAAAGATTGAGTTTGTACCAATAGTGTGTGAATATCCAGACGTATTCCCGGAAGAACTACCCAGATTGCCTCTTGAGAGGGAGATATAATTTGGCATTGAATTGATGCCAGGGACGACTCCCATTTCTATTGCTCCGTATAGAAGGGCACCAACCGAGTTGAAAGAGTTAAAAGCACAGTTATAAGAATTGACGGATAAAGACTTTGCACGGCTGAGTTTTTCACCTTGGGGTACCCCCGTACTTTTTGTAAAGAAGAAAAATGGTTCGATGAGATTATGTATTAATTATCGACAACTTAACAAGGTAACTGTCAAAAATAAGTATCCTTTACCAAGAATTGATGATTTATTTGACCAGTTGAGAGGAGCCACCGTCTTTTCCAAGATAGACTTGAGGTCTGGTTATTATCAGCTGCGGGTCAAGGAGTCGGATGTACCTAAGACAGCTTTCAAGACAAGGTACGGACATTATGAGTTTTTTGTCATGCCATTTGGACTGACTAATGCACCAGTCGTATTCATGGATCTTATGAACAGGATCTTTCGGCCTTATTTGGATAAGTTCATCGTTGTGTTCATTGACGACATTTTAGTTTACTCTAAAGATGAGGCAGAGTACACAAAGCACTTGAGAATTGTATTGCAAACTCTGCAAGAAAAATAGCTATATGCTAAGTTTAGCAAGAGTGAGTTTTGGCTCCACGAAGTTGGATTTTTGGGTCATATTGTTTCGGGTGAAAGCATACGAGTTGATCCAAGTAAGATCTCTGCTATTATAGAATGGAATCCGCCTAGAAATGTAATCGAGGTTAGAAGCTTTTTGGGCTTAGCTGGTTACTATCGAAGGTTTGTGAAAGGATTCTTCGTGATAGCGACTTCAATGACGAGATTGCTTCAGAAAGATGTTAAGTTCGAATGGACAGAGAAATGCCAGCAGAGTTTTGAGAAGTTGAAGACATTGCTGACTAAAGCTCCTATTTTAATATTGCCTGAATCGGGAAAGGAGTTTGTGGTCTATAGTGATGCATCCTTGAATGGATTAGGTTGTGTGCTTATGCAAGGTGGCAAGGTGATAGCTTATGCTTCACGACAGTTAAAGCCGCACGAGAAGAATTATCCAACACACGACCTAGAGCTTGCTACCATCGTTTTTGCTTTGAAGATTTGGAGGCATTACTTATATGGCGAGACTTGTCGTATTTTCACAGACCACAAGAGTTTGAAATACTTGATGACTCAAAAAGAATTAAATCTGAGACAACGGAGATGGTTAGAACTAATTAAGGACTACGATTTGGTCATTGACTATCACTCGGGAAAGGCGAGTATAGTCGCCGATGCATTGAGTAGAAAGTCCTTGTTTGCATTAAAAGCCATGGATGCCCGTCTGGCATTGCTCGATGATGGTTTGGTCTTGGCAGAGATTGAAGCGAGGCTGGCATTCCTTCAGGAAATCTATAATGCTCAGTTTAATGACAGTGATTTGCAAGCAAAAAAGACTCAATGTGAGTCGGGTATTGAGTCTGATTTTCGAATTGGTTCTGATGGATGCTTAATGTTCAAAGATAGGATTTGTGTACCCAAGAGTAGAGAGCTTATTTGGAGAATTTTACAAGAAGCACATGATAGCTGTTTATCAATTCACCCGGGAAGTACTAAGATGTACAACAATTTGAAAAAGATGTACTGGTGGAACAGCGTGAAATTGGATATTTTCAAATTTGTATCGAAATGCTTAGTATGTCAGCAAGTTAAAGCCGAACATCAAGTACCGTCAGGTTTGTTACAACCTATAATGGTTCCCGAATGGAAATGGGATAGAATCACCATGGATTTTGTAACGGGACTGCCTTTGACTCTGAAAAAGAAAAATGCCATATGGGTTGTAGTGGATAAATTGATGAAGTCGGCTCATTTTATTCCGGAAAGAACAAATTTCTCCCTTGATAGATTGGCTGACTTGTACATTTCTGAGATAGTAAGACTACACGGAGTACCGCTGTCGATCATTTCAGATAGAGACCCGAGGTTTACTTTGAGATTCTGGAAGAAGTTACAAGAAGCCTTGGGTACGAAGTTGAGTTTTAGTACGACTTTTCAACCTCAAATAGATGGTCAGTCTGAGAGAATGATTTAGATTCTCGAGGATATGTTGCGTTGTTGCATCCTCGAATTTCAGGGTAGCTGGGAAAAATATTTATCGTTGGTAGAACTTGCCTATAACAACAGTTTCAAACGAGTTTGAAAATGGCACCTTATGAAGCCTTGTATGGAAGAAAGTACAGAACCCCGTTATATTGGACAAAACTCAAGGAAAATCAGATTCATGGGGTTGATGTGATCAAAGAGACCGAAGAGAAGGTTAAAGTGATACGTGATTGTCTAAAAGCGACGTCGGATAGGAAAAAGTCTTATGCTGATCTGAAAAGAAAAGAAATCGAGTTCCAAGTTGGAGATAAAATGTTCTTGAAAGTGTCTCCATGGAAAAAGGTATTAAGGTTTGGTCGTAAAGGCAAACTGAGTCCACAATTTATCGGACCGTATCAAATCACCGAAAGAGTTAGACCGCTAGCCTATCGTTTAGCATTGCCTCCTGAGTTGGAGAAGATCCATGACGTATTTCAAGTATCTATGTTAAGGAGGTACCGATCAGACCCCTCTCATGTGATTTCACCGACAGAGATTGAGATTAGACCAGACATGACCTATGGTGAGAAACCGGTTAAGATATTGGCCCGCGAAGTTAAACAATTGAGAAACAAAAATGTGGCTCTAGTAAAAGTTCTATGGCATCGACATGGTGTGGAAGAAGCTACATGGGAGCCAGAAGAAACCATGAGAAGTCAATACCCGAACTTGTTTGCTGGTAAGACTTTCGGGGACGAAAGTCCCTAAGGGGGGAGAAACGTAACATCCCAAAATAGGGCCTAGTCGGAATAGTGGTTTTGGAACCACAAATCTGACGTTAAAATATTTATTTTATGATTTTTATGGGGTTTAGAATATGAGAATATGTTTACATTAGACTTTCATGAAGAAATTTTAAGTATAAGATGTTCAATTGGGAATTAAGGACCAAATTGAATAAGTTTCAAAACATGGATTCTAAAAGCAATTTGTATGAAATTGCTTTGGATTATGAATTAGAGGTCCTTAAATAGTAATTTGACCAAGTTCTAGAAATTTGGACAAAAAAATGGGCTTGTATGGATGAACTTTAAAGAAAGGGTCTAAGGGCATTTTGGTCATTTACCATTTTAATGAATTAAAAAGGGAAAAAGAAGCAAAAATCAGCCATCTTCTTCCCTATAGCTGCCAAAATTTTGAGCTCTCCATAGTTAGGGTTTCTTCAATTTCCAAGCTCAATAGTAAGTGCTCTCAAGCCTCGTTTTTAATGTTCTTCGTATTTTTGAGATCCCGGTAACTTGTTCTTTCCATTTCTACCCATATTTCATGCTAGGGTTTATGTTTAAAAATTTACCCATGCATGACATGCTTGTATTTTGAGGGTTTATGGAGGAATATGAAAGGATGTTGTATGTTAAACATCTTTTTCTAGGTGATTTTCATGAAAAACCCTTATAGGGACTATTTTTTGAAAGTTATAAAATGTGTGGTAGAAATGTGAAACTAATGGAAAATGAGAGTTATCATAGGAGAGAAAAACGTTTGACTAGGCTTGGGTAAGGTAGAAATTGCATGAGTTTCATTATACGAGCCTAGGGACTAAATCGTAAAAACATGACAGGCCAGGGACAAAATGGTCATTTTGATCGGGTGGAATTTAGACTTGAAATGGATTAAATGAATGGTTAATAATCTATTCTTATTGTTATAGACCCCGAGGAACAAATTCCGGAGGTCGATCGAGGGAAACGGAAGGTTTCGGAGTGACCGAAACATTAAACAAACGAATACCAAGTAAGTTCGGATAACCCTAAGTAAACATATATTATGCTAAATTGTATATGTTAATAAATGTATGATGCTGAATTGCATTTATTCAAAATATGTAATTGTATAAAATACAATTGTATAACGAAATGATGAAAACCGTCTCGGTTGAGGTTGAATGGGAAATCTGATGGAAGAACCCAAATTTACATGAAAAATGAGATCCTGTATGTGTTGCAATAAGGATTTACCCTGGATGGGTAATCCATTGATCTCATCTCTGAAAAGGATCTAGCCCAGACCGATGTTCCTTCCAAATGATTGAACCTCCCGAAGAATAAGTGTGCACTGTGGATTTAGCCCGGACGGGTAATCCAAATAAGGTCTGAATTTAGCCTGGACTGGTAATTCAGATCCTAGCTCATTAAGGATGTTTGCCATTAATGGGATTTAGCCTGGACTGGTAATCCCGGCATCACCTTATGAGTTTTTTGAATGGAGGATTTAGCCTGGACTAGTAATTCCACCATAAGAATGTGAGGTTCACGGGAGTGCATATCTGATATGATCATTCACACGAATTGACGGATAATGGGTATTTTCATCAAGATTACCTATAAACTCAACGAGACTAATATGATACACTTGTATAAGATGAATTGTAAAGTGATGAGCTCATCTAAGTTAAATTCGATTGTGTTATTGATATATACATATATATATATATATATGTATCTAACACATTGATTGAGTGCATGATTAGGAAAAGCATTTCATGCTCATTGATTTTACTAATCAAATATGGTTTAATGCTAAATTATCTGGTAAGTTTACTTTCCGGTTAATTGAGCTTACTAAGCATGTAAATGCTTACTCCTCTCTTTTCTCCTCCTTTTCAGAGCTTGTGGACTCATAAGGCTTGGATGACGGTTGGAGATTACAACACACTATCAACTAGGTCCGCTTTGGTATATGAATACTTTTATTTTGTTAATTTGGCATGTATAAGTGCTTTTGAGTTATTTTGTTAAAAGCCATTTGGCTAACCAATGTAAAGGCTTGGATGTCTTGTTTATACATTTTGTAATGGCTTTGGTATATGGTCTTTTGTGGTATGTTATCCCACCATCATGCTAAATGAGTTGCTAAATGTTTATGTATGTGTCATAATATAGACATATTTGTGTAATGTGACCAATTCATCAAAATTGGGAGGATCATAATTGGAAATGAGAAATAACGAGCCAAAATCCAATGTTGAGGCAAATATTGCTATCATCCCTCAGACTACTAAGGAACATTATGGCATGCGTAAACCAATGATATGAGGTTTCCATGCAATAAGGTTTTATGGAGACCATTCAGAAGTATTAAGTGAATATTGTTTGTTAATTGACATCCAATAAGTATAAGTGTGGTAAATAGGTGACCTAGGGCTTGAAAAATAGCCTAATATGGTCCACATGGTGAGACAGACGGGCGTGTGTCTAGGCCGTGTGTGACACATGGGCCACTCACATGGGCGTGTGGTATGGTCGTGCGTCCCCTGCACCTAAAATTTTAAGTTGGCATCAAGCACGGGCTAGAGGCACAGGCGTGTGTCTTGGCTGTGTTAATTTAACAGGATGCTCAAGTTATGGACAAGTTATGGACACGGGGTAAACCCACGAGTGTGTGCCATAGCCATGTCCATAAGTCAGTATAGCCCCACGGCTTGGGGGCATGGGCGTGTTCCCTACCCACGGGCGTGTGTAAACCCCTACACGGGCGTGTGGGGTATTGTTCAAGGAATTCATGCCGAAGGTTCAATTTTGTTCCGATTTATTCTTGGTATTAAATAAAGGCCTCGTAGGCCCACGCAAATAAATCGACTTAAGGTTGAAAAGAAATTTTATGACCCGTATTTTTTGGTTCTGCCTGTATGTCTGTTTGGTAACGCCTCGTACTTGTCCCTGGGCATGGGTACGAGTAAGGGGTGTTACAGCGCAGTCATGAACTTCAACTCTTAGTCGAATCTAACATCTCGCTTTCTCAGGACCTGTTCCAAAATTCTTGCAATATTCGTATATCAAGGCTTTGCCCATATATTCCTTACTTCAGTGCACTCTTTATTCTTACTTTTAGCTCCATCTTTCTCTCACCATGTACTCTCATGCACACTAGCCTTTCTATTTATCCATTGTGTCTATATGAGGTGCACCATTCATTCTATGTGCCATCAAAGCTTGTGGGTGAATCCTTCCTAACTAGACAATTCTTGATCAATATGTGTCAACCTCGCGCTCGTAAGCGTCAAGGCATCACAGGCGTGCTCAATGGGTTCTCATACTTAGTCTAGTTCTAACACTATATCTATTTGAAACTAGTTCTAACACTATATCTATTTGAAACTTATCTCATCCGCCTTATTTACCTATATAGTATCCAAACACTAAGGTTTCATCGGGTGGGGTGTTACACCTAGAAACGTGTTATCATTTATAGTTAAATAATACACCAAAAATATAAGAAATTAAGAACGATAGTGCCTGTAAGTGCAAGGGTAAAATTTTAATATAGTTGTAGAATGAAATACCGGAAGCATTTCAAGGATCATACCAAAAGGAGAATGGAATAAATAATGAAAACACTTTTACAATAACAAGTCTAAGTAGTAGTAATTATTTCCTATATTACGATTAACCATAAATTAGATTAAGAGAATAAAAATTAATAAATAACAAAAAGAAAGAAAAAAAGAAAAATAAATAAACTAAATAAATCTATAAACCAGCAAGGAAGATTAACCCTATTTAGGGTTTATAGCTAACTTCATATTAGAGTATTAGGATGGATTAGCCACTAATTATTACCTCTCAGCCTCTAATTAGTTAAATGATTGGTTGATAATCGCTTATCACCCGAACTCAATTTCTCAACTAAGATAAATTTTGATTTACTCAATTTGACTTATCTCCCGACCTCATCTTGCCTATGATAACTTCCTAGGGTTGTCAAGCCTAGTGGTCTAAGGACACATAATTTATGCCAACTAATCCCTCTTGGGAAACCCTACATCCTCCATTAATCATATCCCCATCCACTTGTTAATCTCTCTTAAAGGATTTAGTCACTCATGTTATTCATAATATCAATTTCGATTGAATAAATCATGTAAAGAACACGACCAATTTAGAAGAGAAAAGAGAATTGAATAATTGTGGATGTAATGTTGAATATGGAACAGAGTAGTAAATCTCTTGATTGGAATAAAGAAATAAAATGAATACAAAAAAATAAACTAAAATACTTTAATTAAATAAATAAACTCTTGAATCAAAACTAGTTTCAAGGGGAAAACATGAAAGTATTGAAAAGCCGCAAGGAAAATAAACTAAACCTATGTCTAAACCACTCAAGTTTTTGGAGACGTCTAGGATGACTTGGTTATATCAATCCCCTAATGTCTTATTTATAGAGGTGTTGGCAGCCCAAATTAGGTCTTCGGCACATCCTAGGTCTTCGTATAAGTTTAATTGCATGGACAAAAATAACCCTGATCAGCTTCGGTAACATATCGGCCTTGTCTTGTGTGGCGCGACATAATATGCAACATTAGCCTAATGACGTTCTTTTGGTACTTTGACATCTCAAGAAGCTTTTCTGTAATGCCCCCACGCCCGAGACCGATGCCGGAATCGAGCTTGAGGTGTTACCGAACATAATTTATCAATTTAAGTACTTCGAATCATTTGTTTCTACATTCACAGCTTTCTAGATATCTGCGTCATAGTTACAAGAAAAATCATATCTTGAGTTACGAAACTCAAAATCAATATCCATAAATTTTCCCTAAATCTAGACTCATATATCTATTTATTAATGTTTTTTCTAGAATTTTTGGTTGGGCCAATTAGTACAGTTTATTAGTTAAAGTCTCCTCTGTTTCAGGGTTCGACTGCTCTGACCTCTGTGTATTACGAATCAGATATCTCTCTATACAAAATTTCAATGACCATTAGGTTTGTTTCTCTTAAAACCAGACTCAATAAGAAATCTGTACATGTAAAGAAAAACATATAATTATTTTTTAAAATTTATTATAAATTTTTAAAGTCAGAACAGGGGATCCAGAAATCATTCTGGCCCTGTTTCACAAAAGTTTAAATATCTCATAAAATATAATCTACATGCCTGTTTTGTTCAATCCACATGAAAATATACTCATTAATCTTCAATTTCATAACTTACTCATCATTTAGTTCCACTTATACTATTTTTAGTGATTTTTCAAATTCATGTCATTGCTGCAGCAATATTCTGTTTTAAGGCAAGTTTCATCTTTCCATGAACTTTTTTATGAGCTAGATAACCTATTAAACTTCCATGATATCAAACATGATCTAATTAGTCATCACCATGACTTATCAATATCAAACATTTTCTCAACCAAACATGGCCATATCATAAAATTATTTACACAAAATAGGTATATTGCTATACATGCCATACTTAATTTTTCAAGCTATTTACCAATAGAAATCCTTCGGATAGTGTGATCGAAACTTTGACCTGTCTCGATTCCCAAGCTGACTTGTTCAAAACTACAATGAATGAAAAGGAAGGAGTAAGCATAAATGCTTAGTAAGTTCATAAGCAAATAACAAGTAACATAACAATACAATTATACCAAACAACCTTAGCATGGCATCACCAAAACATATATCACATTTCTAAACATCATTCATCATCTTACCACTTTATCGTTGTTGTATCTATTTTCAACCCGAGGGTTAAGTACATACTTGTCCAAAGTGCCCATTTCACAACACTTACCAAAACATCACTTGCATCTTAAGTGTTCTTCCATTTCATAGAAATTTTCACCCGTTGAACACATCGGAATATAACTCGGATACACAGATAATTTGCACATAAGTGCCACATATGTAATCAAGCAATCATGTAACCCGCCCATAAGTGAACTCGGACTCAACTCAACGAGCTGGGGCGTTCTCATCCATAAGTGAACTCAGACTCAACTCAACGAGTTCGGATGCCTAGTTACATCTCACGAACTCGGACTCAACTCAACGAGTTCGAACATTCGCATCCATAAGTGAACTCGGACTCAACTCAACGAGTTCGGATGCTCAACCATCCTAGTGACATGTCACTTGTATCCTAATCTATTCCTAAGGTTCAAACGGGCTTTTTCCCTTGATCTGACATTTGCCGTCTTCCACGGAATATCGGAACCGATACTCGGTAGCAATTCATATTTATCAAGTAGTAAACATAATTTGCATATTACTCAACATTAACCACAAAGCATAATATTTCACGATAAAAAATCAGCATACCATATAATTAACATCAATAACTTAAAAATAACAATTATGCTACATTATTTACACATGAACTTACCTTGGTACCAAAATATAAAGATTTGCAATTTAGTCCACAATCTTTTCTTTTCCTCGATCGCGACTTGATTCCCGTTTCTCTTGATCTATAATACCAAATTAATCTTATTTAATACATACATTCATCAAAATAGCATTTAATACCAACTTTGGAAAATTACACTTTTGCCCCTAAACTTTTGCATAATTACACTTTTGCCCCTAGGCTCGGGAATTAAACTTTATCCCTTATTCTTATGTTTTATGACATGCTGATCATTTTTCCCTTCTATGACAATATCAAATTCACACTCTAACATGTACTTATGACTATTAGGTATTTTTACCGATTAAGCCCTTTTACTCGTTTTCACTCAAAACCGAGTAGCACAAGTTGTCTAACATAATTTAAAACCTCATATTCTATCATAAAACATCAAAATACACAAATATCACCTATGGGTATTTTTTCCAAATATAAACCCTAGGTTGAATTATTGCTAGAATAAGCTTAATCGAGCTACCGGGATTCTAAAAACGTAAAGAACATTAAAAACGGGGCTTGGAATCACTTACTATGCAGCTTGGAAGCTTGAAACAAACCCTAGCTATGGAGAATCCTTGAAATTTTGGCCTAATGAAGAAGATGGACAAAAATTGGCTTTTAATTTTGTTTTTAATCCATTTTAATAACTAAATGACCAAAATGCCCTTACTACTAAACTTTCAAAAATTCCTTCCATGTCCTAATTTTGTCCATGAACTTAAAATTGGTAAAATTGCTATTTAAGACCTCCTAATTAATATTTCAATGCAATTTCATACTAAAAACTTCTAGAACGCAAATTTTGCAACTTATTCGATTTAGTCCCTACTTTCAATTTAAACACTTTAGGCATAGAATTTCATCACGAAATTTTTACACAATCATGCAATCATATCATAATCATCAAAATAATTATAAAATAATTATTTCTATCTCAGATTTGTGGTCACGAAACCACTATTCTGATTAAGCCCTAATTCAGAATATTACATTGTCTATCACTCGACCTTTGCTTCCACGTCAATTGGGCCTTTATATCTCCATCCTACATACTCAATTAAACCAATTAGGACAACCTAAGGCTCGTGTCTGCCTATTAGGTCACAGCGCCTACAAAATGTGTTAAAAACACTTATTTTTATTAATTTATAATCCTAATGCCTAATTACCAAAAACATAATATAAAATCCTAAATCGCCTAGAAAACAAGCTCCTTAAGTGCAGAATTTACCTGAATTGACTACTACATTTGACTGCAGGTCATGCATCAAACTTATGTTTGCTCCTAAGTCATATAGGGCCTTTCCAAATTTAAATTCACTTATCTCAGTTGGAATTGTAAATCTCCCTAAAAATTTAATTTTAGGGGGTTGTTTTTAGTTATAATTGCACTACATGCAGCATTTATATTAACTCGCTCCCCTTTTTTTATTTTTTGGAATTTCTATCAATTCTAGAAGGGGTAAATTTACATTTAAGGACTTGAAAAGATTTAGAAATTTACAAACTCCATAACATCGCTTTTCTATTTTTCCTCAAGCCTTGATGGGAACGAAATGCTCTTGCCATTTGTGTGGGCACTCTGTTTGGGCTCATATTCGATCACTTCCACCTCAATTTTATGGTTCTCATCATCACCTTGGGAATCATCCAGAGGGTCATTAGTTTTCTACTCTCCCACGTCCTTTGGAGCTGGAACATTCAGGTTTTCTAAAACTATACCTGAGTGGAGCGTAATGGCTTTCACGTACTCCTTTCCATCTCTCATAGGATTGTTTTTGCTGGTTCTTGGGATTCCAGTATTCCCATGCCTCTAAAAAGAATTTGCCAACTAGCTCATCTGAGCCTCTAAACTTGCCATGCAACTATTCATTTGTCGTTGCGTCTGGTTCATTTGTATTAGTATCTATCGCAGATCACCACTCAATGAGTCCATCTCTTATTTTAGTTTGAGTGTAGTAAGCTCGTTGCTTGTGTACCTCTAGTCATACTCCTATGACTTAGCCATGTGGGGTGGTTTATAAGGAGGAATCGGCCTATTTTGATTAAAGTTCCCTCATTGGTTGCCTCCCACTTCAAATTTAAGTGGTCCTTCTAACCGGGATTGTATGTGTTAGAATAGGGATTTTTGCCCCTATTACCTAAGTAATTGACCTCCTCCAATTGGTTCTTAGAGTATCTATCCCAAGCTGGACTTGCACCATTACCACGTGTTTGATATGGCTCAGATATTGGTGGTGGTTAACTGGATTTATCCCAATGAGATTAAGAATATCCTATGAGGGTAACACATTATGATAAGATCATTAGACGAGCGCCCATCGAGTAGCTTCCATAATGGTATGTAATTAGGGAGAGCTCAGTCACGGTATTATAGTGGAATGACTTTTTGACAAAATGAATTTATAATTAATAGGTTAAAAGATAGAACTTAATTATAAATCATTTGAGCCCTAATTAAATATGTCCAATTGATTCCTCTCCTAGCTCGTTAAAACTAGAAATGAATTACATGTAGATTCAAATTAATAGAAATGGATAGAAATTATAAAGTTAGATAAATGAGTTACACTCAAAAATGAATGTGGTTTCTCACTAAGTATGAAAATGACTTAATAATTAATTTGATTTTTTCAAATTATTATTTAAGTAAATAACTGAAGTTCTAAAATGGAATTAAACTAATTGATCATTGGGAATCCATTGCATATGGAAATTAAATATATTTTCTCATAGATTCTTTTATGGTAAAGTTGTCATGACTTTAACGAAATTAGAATTGGGTGGTGAAAATTATTTAATTGGAAAATTAATTAATTTAAATTAATTTAATAAATAACATTAATTTTGAAAAATAGAAAAACATGTATTCGGTTGGATTAAATTATAAAGTGTTGGCTTAAAAGTTCAGGAAACACATATAATTAGATCTAATATAGGAGAGGTCCAAAACCCCTTATAATGTGTATGAGGGGCGACAACCCTAGCATAATTAACTAAGGTTAGTTGCCCCTCTCTCTTAGTAGAATTAGGGGACTTGTTTTTCTATCAGATAAGTATTTTTTTTATTTTACTAACTTAACCAAGATTCTTTAATCTCTCTATATAAATAGATTACATTGGTAGAGGTATTTACACATAAATTTTCAATATTTTTATTTTGCCCGAAAATAGTGAGAATTTATTCCTAAGTATAAGTTATATTTTTCGAAATAATAATTTTACCGGTTTCTATAGAGAGAAGGATTTATTTTCCTATTGAAAGTAAGAAAATTATTTATGGTTCTGTGTTTGATTTGTGATTGTTTAAAGTGATTCATAGTATGAGAAAAGTAGAGAAGGTAGTTTGGTTGAAAGCCAAGAATGTCTAGGATTCGTCTCGCATAAAGCACATGTACTTCTTGGGAAAAGTTTATTTCTATAGATATCACAAACCGGCTCGATTTTCAAATTTTTAATTTTCCACTATAACATAATATCGTTTTTAGACTGAATATTTTCCAACATTATGTACCTAGGAATCACCAAGATACCCATCTTATTTATAGAAGGTTGAGTGTTACAAAGGATGTCGAAGCCCGAACAATATGTATAGCGTTTCATCTCTAGCCTCCATCATCCAATCGCTTGGTAAATTCTTGGGGCCTATTCTCTCAAAACAATGTAGAAAAAGCCTAGATGCTTGGAGTTAACCTTTTCCATTAGAGTGTAAATGTATGAAACATGGTCACATCCAGCCTTAAATTCTATTGCTCACATAAGGTGATAAACCTTATCATGAGCCACCAAAAGGCAACCGTTAGCTACATGAGTGCCACCCCATAATCGTTTAGTAGCTTGATCACAAAGGCATGAGGTAGAAGGTGGAATCCTACTTCGAATATATGTAATGGGAAGTAAGTGTTAGGTTTTCCCCCACCAAATTTAGGCCCATAGACTGCACTCAAGTTGTACTTCCCCTTGAGGACGCAAAATTGATATATTGAGTGGTTTTGAAGAAGCCCTTTACATCTGAGTACTCACCTCATCTTTATTTTAGTAGTTATGCATTCGTGCATATTACTAACTGTCATAACGTTGCCTACATAAGAGTATGGGGGCCCAGTAACCAAAGCTAGACACGAAGGGCCTAAATTAATGTAGAGTCACCACTAACCAATTAGGGCTAGGTTGGTTAGCCAACTATTATCTAAAAGTCTAGAATTAATACTACGAAAAAATCCTAAAAGTCCAGACTCGATTTCATCACTGAATTTTGGGTTCGGGAGTACGATTACGTGTGGGGAAGGTTATAGCACCCCCACAACACCTATCCAGGGATAGTCCTACGAGGTCTTAGGAGCTAGGTTTTTTCCATTTAGGCATATTAATGTCTTAATCTAGGCTAAAATCTTGTGGAAATATTAAATAAAAACTCTAAAAAAAATGCCTCCGATTTACTTGTAACTCAATCAATATGTGTTCACCAAACTTATCTAATTTGAAACTTAAATTAGAGATTTTTACTTTTAACAGGAACCCTAAAGGATACCTAAATAATTCTAGTAAAATACCTTCAATTCCTAAAATTAATTTTATTTTAGAATTTAAAAAAAAAAACCTGGAAATTATCAATGAATTAAGAGAAATATTAAAGTACATCTACAACTTATTCGATATTTTATTATTATTTAAAAGATTTAATTAATAACGTTGAACCTATTAAGATCTTACGAAAGTATCATATGTTAGGTTTATGATTTATCTTACTTTAAAATTCTTGATCTAAGGTTTAAATTCGTCAAAATCCTAAAATAATATATCTTAAATAATATTTATTAGCTTTCTTAAAAAGTTTCTAAAATAAAATACTTAGAAAGACCTACTCATGATTTATAATTCACCTACAAAAATCTTTAGTTTTAATCTTGAATAAAGTCCTAAAGAATATTTACATATTAATTTAAGATTCTAAAGAGGAATCCTATACGATATTTAAAATTAGTTTAAAACCCTAAAAAATACATCCTACATATTATTTATAATTTTTTTAGGGTAAATTGTAGATAAGACCTTAAAGGCTAACTTAAATTCAAATGTAAAAACCTTATGGTTTCATTAAAATGTAACACCTACTTAACTAACTTCATATCAACATTTATAGGATGGAAAAATGACCTAAAGTTCCCTCTTTTAAAACGAATAGTAATAAAATAGGAAAATTAATTAAATTGGCTAAAGTTAATGAAAAGTTAAAACTCTTTCAAAAAGGGCAATAATAAAAAGAAAACTTAAATAAATGAAATAAATAAGACCTTGACATGATGATGATAATAATAACAATAATACACCTTATTCATAATACAATAAAAGAATCAAAGTAACATAAACAAATAATATTAAAATGTATATAAGGGGAATGTGTAAAAAAAACATAAATATAAATGGACATGAAAATAAATAAAGACGAAATAAGAATAAAAAAATTTATACAAGTGTGAATAAATATAAAACATTAAAATAAAGTGCATAATTGACATTAAATATATAATGTATAAATGCAAATGAAAGGGAAGATATAAGTGTAAATAATTATTAAAGATGGAAATAAAATGACATAGCTTGATTTTGGGACTAAAAGAAAAAAAAATGTGGAAGACAAAGGACTGATGTAGCAATTAATTTGTTTTTAATTTTGAAATTTCAGATTAAATCGAAGGTTTGAATAAACAAAAGGTTACGGGTGTAAAAAGGCTAGATAGTGAGGGCAGTGCTGCAAAAAACAAGTTATTTTTTAAAAATTTAAAAAGTATGGAGGGTGGGAATAAATTACCCTTTTTTGGCACCTATAAATAGCGAAAAAAAAACTATGCATTCTTTCATTTTTAACTTCATTTAAAAAAAGTTTCCTCCTTCTCTTCATCCTTCTATGTTGGTCATGGCTCCATCCCCGGAAAGTCCAACGACTCTCCGGCTTTTGGTGCTGGAGCTGCAGAAAACGGTGGCCGAAATTTTATTTTATTTTTGCAAAATCAAAGTTTTCTTTAAAAAAAAATCACTACTTTTCTTAAAAATCAAAGTTTTATTTCGAAATAGTTGAAAAAGATCAAAACTTTATTTTAAAAAATTAAACTATTCCTTTAAAAGGACTAAAAAAACATATATTTATTTTTAAAAATCTAAAATTTCTCTTTTTATAAAAAATCAAAACTTTTTCCAAGATCAAGCCTTATTTTTTTAAAAAAAAATTATTTTAGAAAGGGGAAAGCGAAAAAAAAAGGGATTTGGGGGCTTTTAAGGGCAGAGGACTGACATTCCGATGACATCCCCTTCATCGGAGCCCAAACCCGATCCCTCAAGATATGTATATGGGAAAAAAAAAGGAAATAGAATGCTTCTTGTTGTTGTTTTTACCATTTTTTTTAAGAACAAAATATGAAAAGCCTCATATGTTCTTTTTTCTTTCATTTCATTTCATCTATATATATTGTTTTTCGATCTTGTTTATTTGTAAAAAAAGATAATAATAATAATATTTAATAATAGTAGTAGTAATGGTAATAGTAATGGTAATAGTAATAGTAATTTGGACCCTTTATAGGCCCAAAAAGGAAAGAAAAAAGAAGAAAAACAAAGGCCTCATATTGACTAAAATCAGGTGGGCTTCGAATGGGCCCAAGAGAGAACAAAAATTTAAAGGGAATAAATGGGCCTCTAATTGGGCTCGGACAAAGAAGGGTGTCTACACTAACAAGTAGCTAATCTATAGTTCCTGTTAGTGACGAGATCTTCACCTGAGACTCAAAAACTCCAGCAAAAGGACTGCCTCTAGTTGGCTAATTCTTACCTGATGCTAATCCCTATCTCTGCCACTTGATTTTCCAATGCCAGATCATCAATTTCCCCTAACCATTGTTGGAATAAGAATGAAAGAAAGAAAAGTTCTAAGAAACCTTAAAGCAAATAACAGAAAACACAGAAACAAGAAAAACCCATAAATAGAAAAAGAAAAAACAATTCCAAGATCGGTTGCAATGGCATTATATAGGGTTTTCTTCAAAACGTATCATTTTCAAGGGCAACATTGCAACCACTAACAACTAAGCACGTCTTATCCATTTGTTGATCATCATTAACACTACTCTTGAAGTACTGTTGATGTAGTTTTCCATTAATAGCGAACCATCTAGGACATGCACAAGGAAAACCCTTCACATCCCACATCTTGATTAGACCACCCACTAGTTCCAAACCATCTGTTGTCACTTGTAAAACTCTCGATTGAGGGCTATTGTTATATCCCTAAGCGTTTAGACACATGTCAATATAGTAAGCCACCAAAATAAAATTTTCTACCCCTGCCATCAGGTCCCCTTGACCACCGCTTCTCTTCTAAGGTGGCCTTGACCATCCATGACAAGGCCACTCGCTCAATAAGTTACCTCATCAAGCACCCACTTTTTAGGTGCAAACACTTTTCCAAGTATGAACATTCCTCTAACGATAACTGGGTCCCACTAGAGAATAACAACATTGTATTGTCTAGGACCACTTCGTCCGCACCTCACATACACTATGTCAGTATGTCCATTGTCAATTATAACAATCTGCCACATCACACTATAAGACAAGAGGGCCTCTCTTATAAATACCCTCCCTATGATGAAGAAATGATTGACCTTTTTGTGCCCTAAAAGTTAGTCTAAGTAATCTCCTTCTCCCCTAGCAATCAATCTATCCTCTTGTCCATTTCCAACTCTTCGTTTCTGGAAGTGAACAGACCTCCTTAACACCATCACACACTCTTCCTTACCTCTTATTTTACCTTTTTTCTATCTCTTTTCATATTGTTCTTGTATCAACCTGAATTGAATTAAATTTCAATTCCCATTAATAAATTTTAGAAGTTATACGTCTATTAGGTGGGAAATAAGAACTGATAAGCATCAAAATCATGCACGACTCTGATTAATTTGCTGTCAAAGACCTCAAAAGCATTTCAGCATCAACCACCTCATGAGATTTAGCAATATTAGAATTCTCGTCTTTTTGCCATTTTATATTTCATACCAATCTTAGAATCGAATGTTAATTACATATAGTTCATTTAGACATAAATGGTTTTTGTTTTGGCTTCAAATTTAAAGCAAAGACAATCTTCATTCTAGACAGTGCCGCCACGTTCACCTATTTTTGGCTCTCTGAGCAATGTTTTTTATTTAGTATTCAACAATGTCTTGTTTACAAAAAATGTTAATAAATCAATTGAACAAAACATTTAAGACATAACAACACAGTTCCTAACCAGGAGAAATCATGACTATGAGAAGTACTTCCTTTTCAAACAAATCGATGAATTAACAACTTGCAATGTTTGAGGTAGGGGTGAGTATTCGATCGAGTCGAGTCGAGTCGAATCGAGTCAAAAAAATTTGAGTTGACAAATTCTATTTTAGCAACCAAACTCAATTTGAATTTTTTTTCAAATCAAATTGAATCGAGTCAAAAAAATTTCGAGTCAAGTCAAGTCGAGTCAAGTTAACGAATCATATTATTTATACTAAATGTTTCATTTACATGGACAGATTATTTAATTAGTAGACAAAGTACAAGATTATTTAACTACATAAACAATATAATTGTTTTACCTTTTAACTTAATGAGTAAATATTTATCAAAACGACGTAATTTTGTCTTTTAACTTAATGGTTTTGGCTTTTAACTTTAAAAAAGGTAAATATTTATCAAAACGATGTAGTTTTACCTTTTCTTATTCGAATTTTTTGATAACTCGAATTGTGTAATTCATATTTGAGTTAAACCGAAAAACTTTATTTTTTATTCGAGTTGATCCAAATAACTTGATTAACTCAAATAACTCAAACTATTTAATTCAAAATTTAAATTTTTTATTGAGTTTTTCGAATCAAATCGAATTTTGCTCACTCCCATTTAAGGTATTGATGTAAGATTTTGTACAGCTTATGATAGCCTCTTCTGCAATTGATTGTGTTAATGAATTACAAGTCTTGCCGAAGAGTAACGGGCTTTTGCTTTCCAAAAAGGTGGCTATTAGTGTTTGGTTATCCGTGTGATTTTATATTTTTAAAATAACTTTTTTAGATGAAGGTTATCCTGAGTTGATAATATGATATTAACAATAGTACTAATAATATTTAGTAATATAAAAATAATTAATTTCAATATTATTTTTTAATATCATTTTGATAATACAAAAATTATGAGAGTTTACCCTAATTCATATTCAGTGAATCAAGACAAAAAAAAAAATGAATACAAGTCAAACTTTTCTTTTTTTTTAATATATCCTATCAAATAACATTTCAATTTTATTTATTTATGAGTAGGCTTTATTTCTTCTTCATCCTCATTTGAGAAATCGTAACTTGTCTATTATATTATATTTTGCTGATTACAATAATTTAAATTTTTAATTAACTAATTATTATAAGTGAGTTTTTTTATTATTAATTAGTTGAAAAATAAAGCTACATTTTTCATAATAGTAAGTTTTTTTAATATTTTATAGTTAATTTTCATTCTCAATATTTAATAATTTTTTCATTAATAAAATATATTTTTCAACCAAATAATATAATAAAACATAAATGATATTGTGCTAAGTACCTAAGTACTACGTTATGATATTTTTTATTTTTAGGATACCTAATGCAATAGTAAAAGTTGTCCACTTTCATAATTATTGGTAGCCCAAAACTAAGTCCTACTTGTCAAATTTTAGTGAATATGAGAACTTTTAGTGAATATGAGAACCTAATCTGATTAATTCATATCATAAATTTCAACAACTCAAACTCAAACAAGATGAAGATAAAAATTGTCACAACTCAATGACTCAAAGTTAGAATGAGTTGAACCCAAAATGATTTCGAACAAAGTGACTCAAAATTATCAGAATCCAAATTAAATTGGCCCGGATAAAAAATAATTCAAATTTAAAATGATCTAAACCAAGATTTGACACAATCTCAAAATAACTTGAATCTAGAATGATCTAAACTGAAAACAACCAATTTTGAATTGACTCAACCCAAATTACCTGATCTAAGACCAACTTGACCTGTCTAATTGACAAGTCTACCCACATCCCAACCCGCCCGCAACCTTCCATTATTATTTATGCCTATCCCATAAGATACGAATGAACCTACAGTCACAATGACACTCAATACGTCCCATGGACTTGGTTTATAATGTAATTCAGTGGAATCACAGCAGCTTTAAAGCAAGAGTTTCCGTCACCCGCGGCCATGGCCTAATTGGCACTAAATAACCGAACCCGAACTCCTTATCTATAACGGAAATGACTTAATAATCAAAACATATACAACATTGTATAATCGAACACAACATACAAAAGGGCGGTCAAATGGAACTGCGCATGACATAATTTATCTGTTTTCAAAGGTAAATCCCATGCATGAATATTGCTTGTAGTCAGGCAAACAATACATGATAGCGAACATATTTCGTAACAACCAGTATAAATAATAGAACGATTAACATGTAAAAGACAAATTGAATGGAAGATTTATGAAATAAGAGCAACAAAAATAGCCGCATGATACCACATTTTTATTACACTATCAAATATATACACAATCAAACTTAAGTTGACTTGAAGATAGAAAGGGAAAAGACAAAGTTAGAGTTACCTCAAGACAATCCCAAAAAGAAGCTAATTTTTACATTTTGACTTTAATGTCAAGCCACATACACAATGTATGAACATATATGTTTGGATTTAAGTACTCCCTCCTCTATAGCATAAGCATCGAAAAGTACTGCTCGAATTCTTGATCAATGGTCAGTTTCCTTTTGGTTTGTTGAGCCTCTGCAGTAAAGTAAAAAAGTATACTTCTCATTGTATATATACATATATATATGAAGGAAAACCACATTAAATAATGTTTACGTAGTAAGATTGTAAATGCAATGCGTATATTTTTCAAAGTGTAAGGAAACACCTTGGTTGACACTCCATCGCCCGGATGAAAGAATATAAACATTTGGATTTGCCCCATCACAGTTGAGGATTTCTTCAATTTCCTTGTCTTGGTGTTGCTCTATGGTATAGTTTCCATATCGGGAGTAGATGTAATCTATGTCACTTCCATACTCTACAAGGGACTCATCTAGATTCTCAGCTAGCTCAGCATCAGCAGGTTCAGGCTCATCACCAGGAGAAGATACTACTACTTTTTCGACACTGCTTGATGCTACAGTTGTACCATCAGAATGGGAATGTTGGGAGCTGGATCCCCAATTGGGTGATGATGAGGAGGAAGCTCTGTTATATAGTAAATACTTAGCATCAGCATGCACAGATATCGCAGTATCCGAATCATCGCCAAAGCTATTACTATCTTTTGCCGATCCAGTTTCCAGTACATCACAGACAGCCCATGTCTTTCCTTGGAAAGTGCATGGACTGAACCCCTCTACTTGTGTGATACTGCCAAACGTAGGAGGCTTCAAAGATGAGCTTTGCTTCCAACGTTGATGCTTCGATAAAGGCAAGCCCAATTGTTCAGCCTCTAATTTCCTTTTTTTGTTCAAGTCAACAATGTTGATTGACTTCTCGAGAAAGCTGAAAATGATAATAGAATTGGGAATAAGTTAAAGAGGGAGTAGCTATATATATATATATATATATATCTCCAAAATGAAAAGGAGGGAAGGTAACCTACTTAGAAGATCGATTTTCTTTCTAATATGCTGATCAAATGTTATAACAAACAAAAGCATCCAAGATGCCTAGGCCATTGATCATTATTGGTTCAAGGTTTTAAACCAGATCAACAAGGTACCTAAAATCCAATATAATATATGTCATGACTCGACTTGCTGGGCCATGTTCTGAGACACAAATAGGAATTGTTCTCTTCGAGTCTTGGTATCCATTTTGTATAGTGCATTCTTTTGCATGCGAAGATGTGAGTTTAAATCTGTGGAGATACACCTAAAGGTAACAAAACCTTGAGGGGCCCATAAATGATTAGCACAAGCGTAAATGACAATATCAAGGAATTAATAGTAATTTTGTCAATTATGAAAATTGTTAATTTGTCCCATATGGTTAGGTCTTGAAACTTCAAGTTAAAGGCATCAACAAGTTCGAGCTTTGCTGAATTAGTGAGGAATTTATGGTATAGAGGATCATATCATTTATGTACAGCAGCAAAGTGAATGGTGTACGGTACCTCCTAATGCCATTAAAAAGCAATGAACAAAAATGAATAATTGACATCAACCATGACCTTAAATAAGTATTATGTAAGTTTATAGAAGGTTATTTCTTTCACATCTGAAAATAGCAAGTGAAACAGAGAATATTCATTACCATACTTTGTAAAAATTTCCCTCAAAATATATACTGAGAAGCTAAAAGGGTAGAAGTAAAAGAACCCCACTAAGCAAAGAGAAGCACAGATGGTAAACGACAGTTGCAGAACTACTAAACAGCAAAGGATCAGATTAGATATATTAACTAACACCCATAATATGTACCAAAAAAAACTAACACCCACACACAAAATCCTCTTAAATTAGTAAAAATGTTAGCTGATCCACTAACATAGAAAAACAAGTCGCAAAGGATGTTGATATCGAAAAAAGATTCCATGATTCCAAGAGAATAAACTACAAAGTACATGCAATCAAAGCAGGTAAGAAATTAAAGACCCAGAAACGGAACCTCTTAATCTGAGATGGGTTGTTGGTTTCATTATTTGTTTCCATTTTCTGCCGGAAAATCTTCCACTCTCAGATGAGGCTAAAGGAGGAAACTTCAACTAAAGGACTACCTTTTTCTCCTCGTTTGTGGATATCCGATAATAAATCCACCATTTTTTCACTTCTCATAAAGTTGAAATTTTCATCGATCCTGGGTATGTGAGCGTGCACAACAGTAGCCAATAACGTGTTGACACATTGTTCTTGCTCATGTTAATTGTTGAAGCGTTTGTTTCGTGTTTTGAGAGAGCGCGTGAGATGATAACTCAGTAAGGACCATGCTGTGGCCACATGAATTTCTCGTAGTTTGCGAGATGTTTCGGTTGCATAGAGAGCCCACTATTCAAATTATTACTCGTGACCTTGCAAAACAACTTTCTACTAAACCTAATAATGGCCGGCTGATCCTTAAATTCTGAATGTTTAGTAGAAAAGTGAGAGAATTTAAATAAATATAAAAATTTGAAAAATAGATTTTAATAAAATATTAGGCTCATTTGTAAAATAAATTGGATTTTGGGCAAGATTGTTTTATTAGGGTCTAGTTCGGTTTATATTAGTCTAAACATTTTTTTTTCTTGCCATTTTGTTATTATTTTACTATTATTTCATTATTATATTATTATTATTTTGTTATTATTATTTAGTTATTGTAAAACTCTTGTTTTATTGCTAGTCTTGTTACAATTTTAGAGACATTTGTTACCTAAGTTGTAGTTATCTTATTGTTATTTAAGCATAAGGATTTTTAAATGTATTTTCATTTTGTTGGGAAGTATTTATTTTAATGTTTTTAGTATATTTGATTTATTATAACTTTTGATTTTATTTTTATATAAAAAATAATCTAAAAATTAACACGAGCGGGCCAGATCGGGCTCGAGTTTAGTATTTTCAATCAAGGTTGAATTTCGACAGAATTTTAAGCTCATTTTTTAGGTCGGGTGTAACACCCCTAACCCGTATCTATCGCTGAAACAGGGTTATAAAGTATTACTGGAGTTTACAATTCAAATGAACAGAATTTCAAACATTTCAAAACATATCAATAAATACATTAAAACCAATTCAAAATATACATATTGTCTCTTATACGAGCCCTCGAGGCCCAAAATACTTGTTAGAAACAAGTTGGGACTAAATCGGAAACTCAGAGAATTTTTCAGAAAATAGTAAAATTTTTCAACTCTGTAGGGGTCAGACGACAGTGTAGCTAGGCCGTGTGGGCATTCGAAATAGGGACACACGGCCATGTCCCAACCCGTGTAACTCTCAGACTTGGTCACACGGCCAAGCCATACGCCCGTGTGCTAGGTCGTGTACCCTTCGAAGTAACCCCACGCGCTCGTGTGCCAGGCCATGTGTTAGGCTGTGTAACAGCTTGACTTGCAACCCTTTAAAAACTACAAGGGACATATGGTCGTGTCACCTGGCCGTATGTCACACATGGCTGAGACACACGCTCGTGTCTCTACCCGTGTGGACGAAAATAGGTCATTTTACAAGCCATATTTCTCACCCAATTTGGCATCAACCTACACTCAACATTTGTGCATGTAAACAAGCCATATTAAGGCATCCAAAACAAGCAAAATCAAGTCTTAAACATGTAGTATATCATATACAACCAATATGCCCTTAGGCGCCTCAAATGACAATTATAAACATGTTTAACCATGTATTCAATATAATCAAATGTTCAACTAAATTATATGCATAATTGCATCATTACATATCATGTAAATCACTTTACCAAAACATACCAATTTATGTTAAACATGCCCTTCAATTTCTAACATAATTAGACATATATGTCTTACACAACAAGGTATCAATTCACAACCAATTTATCAACTCACAAAACACTTAAACAAAATGCACATAGAACTATCATTTTACCTTTCATCATTCAACCACCAATCAAGCCACACATCAACCAAATTAAGGCCACATATATACATACCAAAATATACCAAAACACAAGCCAACTCAAATGGCTATAATCACAAAAAAAACATATAGGCCAACATTAACCAAAATAATCTATACATACCATTATAACCAAACTTAAACCAACCGAAAGTACCAAAAGAGCCGATGGATAGTGTGATATAGCTCAGACAAGCGTCCAACCTGAACGAGCTTCCGATTCACTATAAAACATGGAAAATAACATAGAGTAAGCATTTAAGCTTAGTAAGTTCGTATAATATAGAATTTAACTTACCATTTAGCACATATTAGGTAAGTAAACAATACATATCCCAACACAACTTGGCCAAGTGCCTAAACACATATTCACCAACATGTTAGCCATGTAAAATCACATATAAACCAAATCATGGATAAGCTTAAGAAATAATCAAATTTCCATATACATGTATCATCCGTTTCATTTAACTATATACCATGTAATAACCTTTCCATGTATTTCATGTATATACCTGTAATAGTTGGTATCAAACTCATATCATCTGGTAACAGAACATTTCCCGTTGAACCATTTAGATTATCGCTTGGATACTCGAGATAGCTCACACTAGTGTGTTAAACTGTAATCTGTCAATTTCTGTACATGTATTCTTATACGAGCTATGAATTGGTATGCTCTCATGAGTTGTAAATTGGTAAGCTCATATGAAATGAGAATCGGTAAGCTCTCATGAGCTGTAAATTGGTAAGCTCATACAAGCTGTGGTGTGTCCGCAACACATGCAGGACCTCAACCAAATCGGTAACTCTAATGACATGTCATTTGTATCCTACAAATTCCTAAGGTTCAAACGGGACTTGATAATCGACATACGTCGTCGGATATGTGATCGGTATTTAGACATGACAATTATACAAATCACACACATATAATTCAACTAAAACATATAAATAATCAATTTAATTACACGAACTTACCTCGATGAGTAAACGTAGATACGGAGGCGATTAATCTGAGATTTTCTCTTTGCCTCGATCTAACTCCATACGAGGTCTGACTGGATCTATACAGATAAATTTAACCCAATTCAATATATTTCACATTCAATTTAGTCCAACACTTATTTTTGGCAAAATTACCATTTTACCGTTATACTTTTAATTCTTTACAATTTAGGACCTAGGCTCGAAAAATGAAATTCATGTAATTTTACCCCTACCCAAGCCTAGCCGGTTTTTATTCATACTTATAACAGCCCACATATTTCACAAATTCACAAATTCACAAATTTCACCATGGATTTATCATATTTTTTAATTTAACCCCTAATTGATAATTTCACCAAAAATCTCTTTACAAAAGTTGTTTATCTAACAACAACCATTCATTTTCTATCATCAAACTTCAAAACTCATATATATTCATCAATGGTAAAACCCTAATAGTTTAATAGTTTCACAAATTAGTTCCCGGACTAGCTATATTAAGCTACAACGATCCTGAAAACATAAAAATCATTAAAAACGGGTTAAAAATTCATACCTAATTGAACAAAATGAGCTTGCCGAAACCTCGCTCCCAAAAATGGCTTTCTTTTGTTTTATATTCTGTTGGGAAAGATGATACAAAATGATGTTTTAATTTGCTTTTATTTAGGCATAATTGTAAAAAGAAACCCTCAACATTTGGGGGCTTTTGGTTTTATGCCCTTAACCTTTTTATTTTTTGATTGACACCCTCAGCATTATAATTTTTTCAGAAATCGATCCACTTTTAACGGTCAATGTGAGTTTACCGTTAATCAAACTGTAGGACAACATAGTAGCCCATGTGGCATGCCACATAAGCGCACGACATCATATATGACGTCATTTATTTAATCTTTTTTTTCATTTTGTTTTTATTTTCTTTCTTCTTCCCTCTTTGTCTCTTCCCCTCTGACTGTTGATTCCAGCCATGGATTTTTTTGGTTAGATTTTGACTTCATATTTGATTCTTTTGTAAGTTTCTTCATTTTTAAAAACCCAATTTCAAAAACTAATCAAAACTCAAAATAAACTAATAAAATAAACAAAATTTGCTCTTTAAATTTGTAAAAGACCAAAATTTAAAATCTTATCAAGTTGAGTTCTTTAACCTCAAGCTTCCACTCAGAATCTTTTCCTCTTTCAAAAAGTTTGAAGGTTCATCGAACATTGTCGACCTCCGTTACCACATGGGTACCATCCTTTCCTCGCCGCCGATCAATATCTACCTTATTTGGTACGGTCGTTTGTTTGTTTCCCAAAAACTCCTCATCAAAGAGTTCATAAATCACACCGATAAAAATAGGAGACCTTTGTGAAGGGCTGTACAGTACCGGTAACGGCGGAGGGTACATCAGTCAAGTCATGAGAGACCAAAAAGGAAATTCATGGTGCAATAGATTTGGAGCCCTGTTTTGAAAGCTTGTTGTAATATCCTGATTTTGGGCTTAGTCGGAATAGTAGTTTCGTGACCACAAAATTTGAGATAGAAATAATTATTTTATGATTATTTTGATGATAAATGAAAATATGACATGAATGTCTTGATGATGATTATGCAAATGATATTTTATGTTTGCTTATATGGTTATGTTACTTGCTATTTGCATGTGAACTTACTAAGCATTTATGCCTACTCCCTCCTTTTCATTCCTTGTAGTTTTGACAAGTCAGCTCGGAAATCGGGAACGGTCGGAGGCTCGCTCACACTATCCGTATACCATCTTGGCATAATGGCTTGTATATTTTGAGTATGGCATGTATAGCACTATAATCATTTTGTATATATGGTCTTATGCTATGGTTATTGAGTGGTATGAAAATGCTTGGTAATAATTAGCCATTGGAATGGCTAATCATGATCATTTTTGGTGTTATGTATGTCAAATTGCTAGCTAATCCATGGAAACCATGAAATAGGTAAAATTTACCATAAAATAGATTCAGACAGCAGTAGTGACGTGAATTTGAAAAATCACTAAAAATAGTAGAAATGGAATTAAATAATGAATAAGGTATAGAATCGAATCTTGATGAGTCTATTTTCATATGGAATGAACAAAACAGGTATATAAATTATATTTTATGAGATATTTAAACTTTTGTGAAACAGGGCCAGAGTGATTTCTGGATCCCCTGTTCTGACTTTAAAAATTCATAATAAATTTTAAAAAAATAATTAGAAGTTTTTCTTTATATGTACAGATTCCTTATTGAGTCTAGTTTTAAGATAAACAAACCTTATAGTCATTGAAATTTTGTATAGAGAGATATCTGATTCGTAATATACAGAGGTCAGAGTAGTCGAACCCTGAAATAGGAGAAATTTTAACTAATAAACTGTACTATTTGGCTCAGCCAAAAATTCTAGAAAAAAATTAGTAGATATAAATATGAGTATAGTTTCATATAAAATTTACAAATCTTAATTTCGAGTTTTGTAACTCGAGATATGAATTTTTTAGCGACTGTGATGCAGATTTTCAGCTTGTCTGAAAATTTTAAAATTAAATTGTTTGAGCTGTTTAAGTAATGAATTAACTCTGTTAACACCTCGTATTCGACTCCAGCGACGGTCTCGGGCACGGGGCGTTACATTTGGTGGTATCATAGCAGGTTTAGTCGGTTCTCGGACTAGCCTAGCATGTGTAAAAGTTTAGCTATACATGCCACTGATCTGTGATAGTGTGATGTCTTCCGACGCGTATGAGTATCGTCTTATTTAGACAGGGTACTCTCCAACCGAGCTGCACCGACCATGTTTAATATTATGTGAAGGTATTTGAGTAAAGTTATGATTATGATAAGTCTCAGTTCAGAAAAGTATGAATAAAAGTTTATGATGCATATGTGATAAATATCCATAATTGTTTAATGCTCACATGATGTAGTGTATGTGGCTTACTTGATAAGATGAATGGAAATGTCCTTGTCTTGATTTGGACGTCGAATGTTGATAAATGTTAATGATATATAATTTTTATGAGATAAAGGATTATAATGAAATGAACTTATCTATGTTAAATTGTTGGGTGAATTATATGATTGTAATGATATGTACATGATGATGCACGAAATGAAAGTTGTAATTGTGGTGCAAATATCTATGTTTGTTTGGCCTTATATGATGTCATGAGCATGACTTAATTTAATTAAATGAATCGATAAGTAAAGCTATCTAGAAAACATAGAATGTATGCATAAGTATATTGTCTAAATGGGACAATAGGAAAATTTGTGTAAGCCAACATGAATGTTGCATTGCTGAATGAATGACATGATTTTGATGATGTTGCTATGATGATGGAAGTTGTGTCATATGTGTATGTATAAGAAAGTCGAGTCGAGAGGTCCTACAACCTCTCCCCCTTACCGAAGTGGTACTTATAATGGAATTTCATGAGATCTGTATTGAATAAGTTTTCAGTTGAGAACCCAAAGAGTTCACCGAAATAATTATAAGTATGATCGAGAGATTGAAAATGGTGATAAGTAAAGTCGAGAGAGATGATAAGTATCGGATTGACGTAAAGATTCTTTGGAGTTATGTCTTGTCCCAATTAGAGAGAAGAATTCTCTTTGGTAAATCGAATTACTCAGTGCAAGGTTGAGAAAAGTGTAAATCGAAACTTATTCAGAATTGGCCTTCTTTAGTGAATGGTTTAATATGAAATTTGTTGTGAGAACTAGTTGGGGAAATGATATTTGAAATGTGAACTATCCGAGTGTGTGTGATTATGACTAGACAGATTTAGCTTGATCTCTTTTGAGATGTTATATGTGTTTACCCGTTCTCGAGAAATATTTCTATGGCTATTGATCTTCTAAAGAAATTTTTGTTATATGGGAATGTCTTCTAATTCGTGTTGGATGAAAGCATTGGTAATCTGATGGTTTATAATTTATATTGCTCTATTTCATCGGGTATTCTATTTCATTTAAATCGATAAGAATTGATGAGAGAATACATATGATATTATGATTCTGTTTCTTCTACTTGATGCTTCATCTGATACATATGTATGAGAAGATATATTGATCTTGTTATATTTGATTTCAGTGGGATTAAATGATGTTTTCTTTTGGACTTTCTTTCTTTGAAGAATTATCGGGGTATTTAGTATTTTCTTTATGAGTTTGGTTTTGATTCTCAGGCATAGTATCGTATCTTGGGTCTCTTTATTCTGAATTTCTTTATTCTGGGTTTCTCTAACTTGGATTTCTTTATTCGGTTTTCTTGTTATCTTTGTTCCATAATTTATCAATTATGACTCATGTTCGAAGTGTGTTCTTCAGCTCGTGATAATCATGTCAAATATGACTATACTTCTAATTTGATCTTGGTAATGTGGTGATTTTAGTATTGGGGTTTTTTTTTTCTAATTTCTGTGTAAGGATTTGACATCAGTAAAGGCATAAGTGATAAAAGTGCGAGTTTCAGTCGGTATGGTGAATTATTTATTTGAAAGATTTTATGTAACAATTATGTCAGGATTATTTTTCCCAAGTCTGATAATAGAATTTCATTTTTGTACTGATAAAAGAGTAAATAGTCTGAACGAGAAGTGTATATTTATTAGAAAGAGTTGGATATTAGTTAAAGTCACTACGAATGATAAGGTTTTTTTTTTCAGAAAGCTGAAAAGTTTATTACATCTTGTGAGTTGAGATAGATGAGAATATTGGTAACCGAAGCGTCTGAACTAGACTAGTCTACATTGAGTAAAAACTTCTTGACTTTCAGTAATGTACTACTGTATGAATTGTGATGTGTTTCAAGACAGTGAGGTAATGTGATAGTTTAGAACATTCGATGTTACATAAAATCTGAATTGTTAAAGAGGTTAAAGCCGAGCATTGGGATCTATCAAAATTATCCTTACCAGTGTTGATATTGGGATGAAAATGAGAAGGATTATTCTTGAGGCCATATCGGAATTATTTCGTGGCGGAAAGAGGAAAATGGCGAGATCCATAAATCATATCTATATTGAATGAATTACTACTCATCAGATTCATGGAATTTTAGGTCTCTTTGATTGTTGGATTTCTTGGAATTCCGATCTCCATTAATCAAGTTGAGATCCGGGTATTATGTCATGATATCATGGGAAATTGAGAAGGGTTGAAAATTTAAGAACAGTTGAGAGTTGCGACTGTAAGCTTTCAGATCATATGAGAAATTAAAGAGATGTATTGGAGGTACAGCCTAAGTAAAAGTTTTTCGGCACCGAATATGAGATTAAAAGTGAAGACCACTTTTCCGGTAAGATTTTCGAGGACAAAAATCCTTAAAAGGGGGGGAGAGTTGTAATATCCTGATTTTGGGCTTAGTCGGAATAGTAGTTTCGTGACCACAAAATTTGAGATAGAAATAATTATTTTATGATTATTTTGATGATAAATGAAAATATGACATGAATGTCTTGATGATGATTATGCAAATGATATTTTATGTTTGCTTATATGGTTATGTTACTTGCTATTTGCATGTGAACTTACTAAGCATTTATGCCTACTCCCTCCTTTTCATTCCTTGTAGTTTTGACAAGTCAGCTCGGAAATCGAAGAGCAGTCGGAGGCTCGCTCACACTATCTGTATACCATCTTGGCATAATGGCTTGTATATTTTGAGTATGGCATGTATAGCACTATAATCATTTTGTATATATGGTCTTATGCTATGGTTATTGAGTGGTATGAAAATGCTTGGTAATGATTAGCCATTGGAATGGCTAATCATGATCATTTTTGGTGTTATGTATGTCAAATTGCTAGCTAATCCATGGAAACCATGAAATAGGTAAAATTTACCATAAAATAGATTCAGACAGCAGTAGTGATGTGAATTTGAAAAATCACTAAAAATAGTAGAAATGGAATTAAATAATGAATAAGTTATGGAATCGAAGCTTGATGAGTCTATTTTCATATGGAATGAACAAAACAGGCATATAAATTATATTTTATGAGATATTTAAACTTTTGTGAAACAGGGCCAGAGTGATTTCTGGATCCCCTGTTCTGACTTTAAAAATTCATAATAAATTTTAAAAAAATAATTAGAAGTTTTTCTTTATATGTAAAGATTCCTTATTGAGTCTAGTTTTAAGATAAACAAACCTCATAGTCATTTAAATTTTGTATAGAGATATATCTGATTCGTAATACATAGAGGTCAGAGTAGTCTAACCCTGAAACAGGGGAGATTTTAACTAATAAACTGTACTATTTGGCTCAGCCAAAAATTCTATAAAAAAATTAGTAGATATAAATATGAGTCTAGTTTCATATCAAATTTATGGATCTTAATTTCGAGTTTTGTAACTCGAGATATGAATTTTTTAGCGACTGTGATGCAGATTTTCAGCTTGTCTGAAAATTTTAAAATTAAATTGTTTGAGCTGTTTAAGTAATGAATTAACTCTGTTAACACCTCGTATTCGACTCCAGCGACGGTCTCGGGTACGGGGCGTTACACTTGTGCTGGTCCCAATGCTTTGGATTAAATTTAATTTCATTTTTCTGGGTTTTTTTTTTCCCATTGAAATCATCAGATTCATTTCTATGGAATCTTGATTTTTGCATGTCAATTTAGGGTTTGAGATAGTTATATGTATTGTAAAGTTGTATAAACATGTTGATGATGAAGATGAATAAGTTTAAATATTATAGCATTATTTTATGTTTAATTAATATAAGTAAAAAATTGTCATTTCTTTGAAATTTGCCATTGTAGTGGTGGTGATAAAGAGCAAATTTAAAGTTTTGGGTTTTAGAAGAATTGTTTAATGGTGTGATTTGCAGGGGAAGAGAGAAAGAGGGAAAACGAAAGAAAATGGAAACAAAATGAAAAAAAGAGTTAAATAGATAACGTCATATATGACGTCGTGCGCTTATGTGACATGCCACATGGGCTACTATGTTGACCTACAGTTTGATTAACGGTCAACTCACGTTGACTGTTAAAAGTGGGCTGATGTCTGAAAAAATCTAACGTTGAAGGTGTCAACCAAAAAATAAAAAGGTTAAGGACACAAAACCAAAAGCCCCCAAACGTTGAGTTTTTTTTTTTTTTACAATTATGCATTTTATTTATTATTAACTTTAATTACTTATTTCCAAAATTAACCTTTAAAATTCATTCAAATTTTAATATTGCCAAACCATTATCATCCACTATCTCATTAATGGGCTAATTACCATATAAGGACCTCCACTTTAAATTTCTATAGCTATTTAATACCTCTAGATATTAGAACTTTGTAACAGCCTGGTTTTGGGGCTAGTCAGAACAGTGGTTTCAGGGGTCAGAACAGTGGTTTCAGGGCCACGAATCTAACGTTGAAAAATCCATTTTTATTATATTTTGATGGTCTACAGTTTTTTGTGGAACTATTTTGTGAAAATCTCATTTGAAATTTTCACGTTTGAGCACTCAATTTAGTCAAAAGGACTAAATTGTAAAAAGTGCAAAAGTTGAGTTCTACTTGTTAAAGGTGTCCAATTTCTATGAGATTTTAAATTAGAGGTCCTTATATGATAATTATACCATTTGTTAAGTTAGTGGACAAAAATGGACACGATGAGATAAGATTTTAAAGTTTGGCAAAAAGGGAATTTTGGTCATTTGGTAAATGAAAGAATAAAAAGGGAAAATAAAACCAAAATTTGTCCATCTTCTCCAACCCTTGGCCAAAATTTTCAAGCTCTCCATAGCTAGGGTTTTTTTCATCTTTCAAGCTTGATAGTAAGTGCTTTCTAGCCCCGTTTTTAATTTTTTTTACATTTTTGAATTCCTCGTAACCCGATTTACCATTTCTACCATTATTTTGAAGTAGGGTTCATGTTTAAAAATTTACCCATGTGTGACATGCATGTATTTTGATGTTTGATGGAAGATATTGTATGTTTAAGGTGTGATGAACAACTTTTACTAAGTGATTTTTCATGAAAATACCTAAAAATGACCTATTTGTAAAAAAATTATAAAATGGGTAGTAAAAATCTGATTTGATGAAAAATATGGGCTGATATGAGCATGTTTATGGTCCGGCTAGGCTTGGGTAACAAATAAATTGAGTGCATTTCATTCTACGAGTCTAAGGACAAAAATATAAATATGTCAAAATTTAGGGACAAAAATGTAATTTTACCATAAGTTGATTTTTGGACAGCATTAAGTAATGTGATAATTAAATAAGTTAAATTTGCTATTATAGATCAAGAAAAACGAAGTTCGGACCTTGATTGGGGGAAGAACAAGGTTATTGATGATTAGGTCTATTTCCTACCATTTTGTACCGAGGTAAGTTTGTGTGTAAATAATAAAATGTTTTATTATGCATTTAATGCTTAATATTGCATAAATTGTATGATTGTTTCTATGGAAATATTCAACAAAGTTTCAACGATGAGAAAATCCCTGTTGAACCTTAGGAATAGTTTAGGATACAAGTGACATGTCATTAGGAAACCATGTGTTATGTGATCTATGTGAATCCGGGTGCTGGTCATATACGTCCTACTGGTGGCTGGGTAGTCCGGCATGTGTTGCGGATACTTGACAGCTTGTGTGAGTAGCCCGCGTAGCTACGTCTTGACTAACAGCTTATGTGAGCAGGCTCGTGATTAGCTCGCATGTGAGCCCTATGTGTTATGAAATATGAGGTAGCATTGGCTACATATGTGGCACTTATGTGCAAGACCTTCTGTGTATTCGATAGTATTCTAAGTGTTCAATGGGTAAATCAAAGAGTATGTCAAAGATGACAAAGTACGTGACTATGTTACGAGTTGGTACAGGTATGTATGTAAAACCCATGAGTATGAACTTTGGTATGAGATGAACTCTTGGTAAGAATGCTAATGAGTAAGTTATGTATAAGATACATGATGATATTTATGTTAACTTAAATGGAGTATTTATATGATTAATGAATGATTTATGTTGCTTATTATTTGCATGCAAACTTACTATGCTTTAAAGCTTACTCCTTTTTCCTTCCATTCCTTATAGTGTCGCCAAGCTAGCTCGAGAATTGAGGGACGTCGGAGCTCAATTCACATTATCAAATGATTGTTTTGGGTATACTTGGTTTCAAAATGTTGAGTATAGCATGTATAGGGACTTGGTCATTTTGATACGTGTCATATTGGTTTAGCCAAATGTGTTGGCATTGTAATGGTTAATGATTCATTTTGCATATGGCCATTGGAAGTTGGCTAATATTATTCTCATTGGTCATTGGTATGTTTATGTGATGATGCTTATCATGAAGATGAAATTGACATGAATGGAAAAGAAAGAATGTGATGATTATGCATGATAGTTGTTAGTATGTGTAAATGATGTATTGATATCTTGTTTGTGGCTGATTTGTTTGTATGTATATGCTTGGATTGGTGTTGCTTGTAGTTGTGTAGGTTGGTGCAAGTAAGGGTGGCAAAATGGCTTGGTAAATAGCCTTCTTTTGTCCACATGGGTAGAGACACGACTGTGTGTCTCAGCCGTGTGAAAGACACGACCCAGGGACATGGGCATGTGCTAAGAGTGTGTGAATCCTGCACCTATTTTATGAAAAATTTTAAAAATTAAATTCACCACACGGCCTATCACACAGGTGTGTGATTTGGCTGTGTGACTTCAATTTGTTGATGACGTCATAAACAGGGAGTTACATGGGCGTATATGTCCACACGGCCTACCCACACGGGCGTGTCCCAAAGCCACACAGGTGTGTGACCCCTATTTTGGTGAAAAATTTTCTAAGTGTTGGGAAGTTTTCTAAAGTTCTCGGTTTAGTCTCGAACCACTCCTAATGCATGTTTTGGGCCTTGTAGGCTCGTTTAAGGGACGATATGAATGTTTTTGAAAAGTTTTAAATTTGAGTGGAAATTCATGTCTCGATTTTGAATGTTTGTTTGAGTTTAAGTCTGGTAATGCCTCATACCCTGTTTCGGTGTCGAATACGAGTAAAGGGTGTTACAAACTCAACTTTTGCACTTTACGCGATTTAGTCATTTTTATCAAATTAAGCATGTAAACGGTAAAATTTCTTAACGAAATTTTTATACGATAATACTATCATGCTGTAGACCATAAAATAATAATAAAATAATTTTCTGACTTCGAATTTGTGGGCCCAAAACCAAAATTCTGATTTCACTAAAAACGAGCTATTATAACTCTCCACCCTAAAGGGATTTTCGTCCCTGAAAATCTTACCAGAAAAGAGATTCAGATATTGCTTTCTCATAGCTTCCTTGAGTTCCTAGGTAGCTTCTTCTATTTTGTGTCATTGCGAGAGAACTTTTAGTAAAGCTATGTTCTTGCTTCTCAATTATTTCACCTCTCGTGACAGAATTATGATTGGTTCTTCACTATACGATATATCAGGCTGAATCTTGACATCCATCGGGGTAATAACATGTGAAGGGTCAAATCAGTACGGTCGTAACATAGACACGTGAAAGACATTATGAATTCTTTCAAGTTCTGATGGTAAAGCTAATCGGTATGCAACAGGTCCGATTCTTTCTGTAATCTCATACGGCCCGATAAATTGCGGACTCAACTTCCCTTTGCAACCAAACTGAAAAATTTTCCTCTAGGGCGATACTTTCAAGAATACTTTGTCGCTGACTTGGAATTCTATATCTTTATGTTTAAGATCCGCATACGATTTCTGGCAATCTGAAGCTGCTTTGAAGCTATCTCAAATTACTTTCACTTTTTTCTTCAATCTCACGAATCAAATCAACACTGTGTATCTTTTTTTCACTAAGCTCGGTCTAGTATAATGGAGTTCGGTACTTACAACCATACAGAGCCTGACCGGCTATTTAATGTCACAGCAACAATGTGCAAGCATACACTGTCGATGCAAGTATAGTAAACAGATCTGAGCCTGTTGGATATCGATCCTACAGGGATGGTTGTCTTTTATCTATTAATGTCGGTGCAATAACTAAATATAAACGAGATGAATTGTGAGGATAGTTGTCGATACAATAATTTGAAAAAAATAAAATAAAATGTTATAATGATAAACTGGGATCCCCAACATGAACATTTAGTAGAATACTAAGTGCTCACAAGGTATAAAATGATAGGTGATTGTCGAGGCAATAAAATTCAATGTATATCTTACCTAGCATTACTCCTCTATTTAGTCTGAGACTTAAACTGTAACACCCCTTACCTGTGTCCGACGCTGAAACAGGGTATGAGGCATTACCGGACTTAATCGTTCACAAACATGCAAAAACTGAGCTACAAAATTTCGTTCTATTTAAAAAATTTCATACACATGCATAATGTCCCATACACGGGCCTACGAAGCCCTAAACATGCATTGAAAGTAGTTAGGGACTAAACCGAGAACCTTAGCAAATTTTAGGAAAACTTAAAAAATTTATTTCCATGAAACAGGGTCACACGCCCGTGTAGACATAGGGACACGCCCGTGTCCTCAGGCCGTGTAACTCTCTGTCTATGACATCAATGAATAATTTGAACCACACAACCAAGCCACACGCCCGTGTGCTAAGGCCGTCCCCCCACACGGTTGAGACACACGACCGTGTCTCGACCCGTGTAGTCAACACTTAGGCTACTTTCTAAGCCTTCATGTTACTCACAAACCCTTACAACTTTATACATATTTAAACCACAAATCATGGCATCATTTTAGTGATTAAACACTCTTTATTAAGACATATTTGTAACATTAACATGTCCTCTTATAAGCAATGCATCTACTAATGCAATACAAAGTCTAGATTCCTTAATTCACATTCATAAGACTTGTCATTTTGATGATCACTTTTACCGTTATACTAGGGTTACCAACTTATCCATCAAGCACTCATGTTCAACCATTATCAAATTATTTTTATAACGTGCAATTACTACATGGCTATGACCACCTCAATTGGTCATAGAGCATATATCCAACACACGTCATATTACCAACCATGCATGGCAAACAAACATAATCACATCATAAACATTAGACATGACATGAATAGCTAGGTTTACAAACCATAATGAATATGAGCCACATCTCATGGCCATATACATATAACTCAATATAAACCAATACATTTGGCCAAAGCATAATAACACATGTCAATAACCTAGATCCCTATACATGCCACTCACTTGAAATTTCTAATATATGCTTCATTATTCCAAAGGTAGTGACTTGATAGTGTAATGATGCCTCTGACGATCTCCAACCCTGAGCTAACCTGTCAACACTAAAGAAAAGGAAAGGAAGGGACTAAGATTTATAGCTTAGTAAGATCGTATGAAAAATAATAAGCAATTATCAACTTGCCCCTCAAGGTAGTACAACCATATTTGCACTTTTACTTATGCTTAGGTCAAACTATTTTCTCGAGTCATAGTCACTAAATTATTTATATTTGGAGCTATGGAACTCCAAATTAAGATCTACTAATTTTTTCTGAAATTAGACTCACATATCCTCTTACCATAAAAATTTTAGAATTTTTTGTTAAGCCAATGAGTACAATTTATTCTTTAAAGTTACCCCTTTTTCGCTATCTGACAGTTCTGACCCTTCTTCACTAAAAAAATATTTTCTCATAATACGAAACTCGGATGATGTTCTAGTATATTTCTCTTGAAAATAGATTCATTAAAAATTCTAAGAATATAAATTTTCAATGATTTTCTCAAATCAAAACAGGGGATTTCGAAATCATTCTAAATCTATCTCACAACAATTTAAATATTTCATAATATGAAACTCTTTGGCTTACACTGTTTCTTCTATGTGAAACTAGACTCATTAAGATTTAATTTAATAATTTATTCAGCCTCTAACTCAATTTCCACAATTTTTGGTGGATTTTCAAATCCGGACTACAGTTGTTGTCCAAAACTGCTTTAGTGTAAATTAATCATACTAAGTTTATCACACCTTATTAATTTATTTTCACCACATTGGTAAAGATACATATTTATACATCATATGTATAGACCTATAATCACAAGGTCATCACAAAATCATTCTTATAGGCATGAATTACCTATTTACATCTTCATCAAATGTGAATCATGAACCGAAGTCATTTCTCATGAGCTTGGCATATATATCTGTGTTACTCAACATGCTCATGTTCATTCTTTACTAATCACACAACGTGATTTGAATTCACATTTCATCAATTTTATGTAAGTACCTGTATGACTCACAACATAGCCATAAGTTCTATCATTTCGACTTAAACCTTAAATTTTCCGTTGAACCATTTGGAATACCACAGGATAATCACTAAGCCTCAAACATAGGGTACGATGCCGATGCCATGTTCCAAACATGGTCTTACACTGGCTCACATATCTAAGTCGATGCCATGTCCCAGACAGGTCTTACACTGATACATGTCAAGCTGATGCCATGCCCCAGATAGGTCTTACACTGGCTCTCATCTTAATGCCGATGCCATGTCCCAGACATGGTCTTACACTAGCACACATCCATATCACCCAAATGTCATGGCAAGGATATCTGATCTATTCCTAAGGTTTAACTGGGAGTTTTTTACCGCATTAAATGTCACCATATATTACTCATAGATACATTCAAGCATTATATACATAATCAAATATTCAATGCATAAATACAACTAAGTTTCATTATTTATGTACAACTTACTCGTTTCTATAGGATATCATATTCCATCAAACTTCTAATGTATTTTATCATCACATGAATATTATTAACGTTTGGCATCACTTTCATCATACTCAGTATCATCAACATATAATTCAATATAACCAAAGCAAGATAGATTTCAATTATATTAACAATAACTTAGATTACATGCTTATTTAGTCACACAGACTTACTCGAATGCAATTTCAGCTAATTACTCCATTTTAGTCCATAACCTCATACTTTCCGATTTAAGCTCAAATCTCGATTTTCTTGATCTAACATGATGGAATTCACTCATTTAATCATTACATTAATTAAAAGATTCTATAATTCATAATTTGGAAAAATGACCGTTTTGCCCTTAGACTTTACAAAAATTACGATTTTACCCTTAGGCTCATAAATCGGTTTTTATCGAATTTCCTCCTTTACCAAGCCTACCCGAATTCTTTTTATAACTATAGCAACTCACAATTTCAATTATTTCACACATTTACAACTTTACAAAATAGCCCTTTTTAGGTGTTTTCATGCAAACTTCTTTCACAAAAGTTATTTATTTTTCTTCCATAAAATTTCAGCTAATAACATAAATTCTCTCATGGAAAAACCCTAGACATTCAACCATTTTGCAAAATAGTTCCTTCATTAGCTAGATTAAGCTATAAAGGTTCCACAAACACAAAAATTAACAAAAATGACCATCAAAGTCACTTACTTGCAAGGGTGAAGAGTGGCTGAAATTTTTAAGCTTCTAAAACCCCAAATTTGCTGATATTTTTGGTGGAGAAGAAGAAAGATGAAAGATTATACCTTTTCTTCTTTATTTTATTATATTATTAGTCAAATTAGTCACCAATATTTCACCTAAGTTTGACCCTACAATATTTTCGTCTCCTTGATTAGCCACTAACATATTTATGGTCTATTTACTCAATAAAGACTCCTAATTTAATGCTATATAGCTATTTGGCACCTTTAGCTAACAAAACAAAACTTTTGCCCTTTATGCAATTTAGTCCTTTTTCAAAATTAAGCAAGCAATCGCTAAAATTATTTCACCAAAATTTTCATGCACTCATATAATCATGCTATAACACATAAAATAACATTAAAAATAATTTCTCCAACCTCAGAATAGTGATTTTGAAACCAATGTTTCGACTAGGCCCAAAATTGGGCTGTTACATAAACATGCACATTAACCCCACCTTCCGATGATGGCAACATGACACTATTAAGAACAAGTGGACTAAATTCCTCTAATCCTCACTCAACTTCTGCTGTAATGCTTGTTGGCCCGAACTGTCATTGCACTTTCTAGTGCCAGTGACTGCAATATCACTTTCGTGTTAAAAAAATTCAAACCCCAAGATTAAATAATAAAAGTAAGATAGAATAAGATAACATTTAACCAAGAATTCATGTGTACTTGCATACAAAAAAAAAAATAGAGAGTAATCACCAACATTTAGAAAGAAATAGGAAATAATCGAGTGGAGAATAGTATTCCTAGACAACTCGATTGTATCTCTCTATTCTCTCTTGTCTCGTACTTAGATCTCCTCGTCAGAAGCTAGTCTGTATCTGGTTTTCACGTTGGCTCACCCGTGAGAGGCTTAAGCTACCATGGCTACAAGCTTCAAAGTAGGATGATGAAGATGATGATCGAGAGAAAAAAAAGCTCTCTTTTTTTCTCACATCAACCTTTTATGTCCTCCTCCAAAAGTACATGTGTCATTTCCTCAGAATTATTCTGTCCTTGTACGTATAGGTTGGTTATACCAGATTGGATAGCTGACGCAATTTTGGTTCTTATTCGGATAGTAGTCAGATGTCGCGAAAATTCTAGACGCAATCTGGAATTAACTCATGCAGTGACATTAATGCAAAAAGACAACAAAATTAAGGATAAAATAGAATAGGATTACTGAGTTATAAAATACAATTTACTAAACTAAAAATGCTAAAATATATGCTAAGGATAACTAAATGGGAACAATTTAACCAATAAGTAAGGAGGAAAACCTATGTTCTTTCTAATGCTATCACACCCCCAAACTTGAGTTTTTATTTGTCCTCAAGTAAAATAGAAACTAGCAAGGCTGAAAATTTTTTTACTAAGGCAAATGATCATTCTAGCAACTTGAACCCTCTAAATTCCCAATGAATGAATCACATTCAGATGAAAGAATATTGTATCTGTAACAGCCCGATTTTGGGCCTAGTCAAAATAGTGGTTTCGAAACCACCATTTTGGGATCGGAGAAATTATTTTTAATGTTATTTTATGTGTTATGGCATAATTATATAAGTGCGTGAAAAATTTGATGAATTAATTTTAGTGTTTGGGAGCTTAATTGAGAAAAAGGACTAAATCACATAAAGGGAAAAAGTTTTATTTTACTAGATAGATATACCAAATTCCTAGCGAACTATAATTCGGGGTGTTTAAAGTGCAAATAGACTTTCAATAGGTGCTTAGCCGGCCATAGGGGACAAGAATTGACAAAATTGACAAAGTTATGTGAGTTGGTGACTTAATTTGACTAAAAATAAAATAAGAAAAAGAAGACTAAGTGGTCATCTTCTTCACCACCAAAAAAATAAGCAAATTTGGGGTTTTAAAAGCTTGAAAATTTCAGCCACTCTTCACCCTTGGAAGTAAGTGACTTTGATGGTCATTTTTGTTAATTTTTGTGTTTGTGGAAACTTTATAGCTTAATCTAACTAATGAGGAAACTATTTTGCAAAATGGTTGAATGTTTAGGGTTTTTCCATGTGAATACTCATATAGTTTACAATTTTTATGAAAGAAAATGAGTCATGGTTGTGTAATAAACAACTTTTGTGAAAGAAGTTTGCATGAAAACACCTAAAAAGGACTATTTTGTAAAGTTGTAAAATAAGTTGTAAATGTGTGAAATAATTGAAATTGTGAGTTGATATAGTTATAAAAAGAATTCGGCTAGGCTTGGTAAAGGAGGAAATTCGATAAAAATCGATTTATGAGCCTAAAGGCAAAATCGTAATTTTTGTAAAGTCTAAGGGCAAAACGATCATTTTGCAAAATTGTGAATTATAGAATATTTTAATTAATGTAATGATTAAATGAGTGAATTTCATCATGTTAGATCAAGAAAATCGAGATTTGGGCTTAAATTAGAAAGTACGAGGTTATGGACTAAAATGGAATAATTAGTTGAAATTGCATTCGAGGTAAGTCCATGTGACTAAATAAGCATGTTAACCATGTTATTGTTAATATACTTGAAACCTATCTTGCTTTGGTTATTTTGAATTATATGTTGATGATATTGAGTATGACGAAAGTGATGCCAAACGTTAATAATATTCATGTGATGATATAACACATTAGAAGTTTGATGGAATATGATATCCCATAGAATCGAGTAAGTTGTGCGTAAACAATGCAACTTAATCGTATTTATGCATTGAATATTTGATTATGTATACAATGCTTGAATGTATTTATGAGTAATATATGGTGAGATTTAATGCAGTAAAAACTCCCAGTTGAACCTTAGGAATAGATCGGATATCCTTGCCATGACATTTGGGTGATATGGATGTGTGCTAGTGTAAGATATGTCTGGGACATGCATCGGCCTCGAGATATGCAAGCTAGTGTAAGACCTGTCTGGGACATGGCATCGACTTGACATGTGTCAGTGTAAGACCTGTCTAGGACATGGCATCAACACCGATAGATGAGAGCCAGTGTAAGACCTGTCTAGGACATGGCATCGACCTAGATATATGAAAGTCAGTGTAAGACCTGTCTGGGACATGGCATCCACTTAGATATGTGAGCCAGTGTAAGACCATGTTTGGAACATGGCATAGGCATCGTACCCTTATGTTTGAGGCTTAGTGATTATCCTGTGATATTCCAACGGGAAATTTAAGGTTTAATTCGAAATGATAGAGCTTATGGCTATGTTGTGAGTGTTACAGGTACTTACATGAAATTGATGTAATGTGAATTCAATTCATGTTGTATTATTAGTAAGGAATGAATATGAGCTGTTGAATAACACAGGTATGTATGCCAAGCTCATGAGAAATGATTTCGGTTTATGATGCACATTTGGTGAAGATGTAAATAGGAAATTCATGCCTATGAGAATGATTTTGTGATGACCTTGTGATTATAGGTCTATACTTATGATGTATAAATATGTATCTTTACCAATTTGGTGAAAATAGATTAATAAGGTGTGATAAACTTAGTATCATTAATTTACACTAAAGCAGTTTTGGACAGCAACCGTAGTCTAACTTTGAAAATCCACCAAAAATTGTAGAAATTGAATTAGAGGCTAAATAAATTATTAAATTAAATCTTAATGAGTCTTGTTTCACATAAAAGAAGCGGTGTAAGTAAAAAAGTTTCATATTATGAAATATTTAAATTGTTGTGAGACAGAGCAGAATGATTTCAAAATCCCCCGTTCTGATTTGATAAAATCATTGAAAATTGTAAAAAAATAGTTATGGGTTATAATTTATATGCTTATAGTTCATAATGAGTCTATATTCAATATAAATAGATAAAAACATCATCCAAGTTCTGTATTATGAGATAATTAATTTGTAGTGAAGAAGAGTCTGAACAGTCAAACAACATAAAAAGGGTAACTTTAAAGAATAAACCGTACTTATTGGCTAGACCAAAAATTTTAAAAATTTTATGGTAAGAATATATGTGAGGATAGTTTTAGGGAAAATTATCAGATCTTAATTTGGAGTTCTGTATCCCTAGATATAAATAATTTAGTAACTATGACTCGAGAAAACAACATGATCAGAATATAAGAAAAAGGGTAACTATGGTTGTATTACCTTGAGAAGCATGTTGGCATATTGCTTATTATTTTCATATGGACTTACTAAGCTTTAAGCTTACTCAGGTTAGCTCGAGGTTGGAGATCGTTGGAGGCAGCATCGCACTATCCAGTCACTACCTTTGGAATAATGAAGCATATATTAGAAATTTCAAGTGAGTGGCATGTATAGGGATCTAGTTTTATGATATGTGTTATTCTGCTTTGGCCAAATGTATTGACTTATATTGAGTTATTTGTATATGGCCATGAGATGTGGCTCATATTGATTATGGCTTGTAAACCGAGCTATTCATGTCATGTCTAATGTTTATGATGTGATTATGTTTGTTTGCCTTGCATGGTTGGTAATATGACATGTGTGTTAGATGTATGCTCTATGACCAATAGAGGTGGCCATAGCCATGTAGTAATTGCACGTTATAAAAACAATTTGATATTGGTTGAACATGAGTGCTTGATGGATAAGTTGGTAACCATAGTGTAATGGTAAAAGGGGCATCAAAATGACAAATCTTATGAATGTGAATTAGGAAATCTAGACTTGGTATTGCATGAGTAGATGTATTGCTCATAAGAGGACATGTTAATGTTATTAATAAATCTTAATAAAGAGTGTTTAATCACGAAAATGATGCTAGGATTTGTGGTTTAAACATGTATAAGGTTGTAAGGGTTTATGGGTAACATGAAGGCTTGAAAAATAGCCTAAGGGTTGACTACACGGGTCGAGACACGGTCATGTGTTTCAACCGTGTGGGGGACATGACCTTAGCACACAGGCGTGTGGCTTGGCCGTGTGGTTCAAATTATTCACTGACTTCATAGACAGAGAGTTACACGGCCTAAGGACATGGGTGTGTCAAGGGCACACAAGCATGTTTCTGTGTCCATATGGGCGTGTGACCTTGTGTCATGGAAAAATTTTCTAATTTTTCCAAAACTTTCTAAGCTTCTCAGTTTAGTCCCTAACTACTTTCAATGCATGTTTAGGGCTTCGTAGGCCCGTGTATGGGACATTATGCCTGTGTATGAAAAGTTTTGATACGAATGAAATTTTGTAGCCCGATTTTTGCATGTTTGTGAACGATTAAGTCTGGTAATGCCTTATACCCTGTATCAGCGTCGGACACAGGTAAGGGGTGTTACAGTATCGACAATTCATAAGTATGAATGAATAAGGTTGCAACTTCATCAATGCTAGCATCATGCCTTAAACCCTAAGTTTTATCTACCAATACAACATTTATTATACAATACTAAGTATTTATATATTATATATACATTTTTTTCTCTTCTTTTGTTTTTGGAATAAGGGATATCATTGCATTACTATACCCTTGTACCTGAGAACTAACGATGGAATGCAACAAACCTCCAGGGAGTACATAATTGCGCCAACACACACTCATCCAGTGACAGCCTTTGGCCAAATTGATTTTTCTAATGCTAGTATTGGAGTGTTCCCTCTTTAAGATTCCATACTACACCCACTTGAGAGTGTCTCTACTTTATAACTATATATATAAGCAGCTGTAAAAAGCAGATTCATTCAAGATTTAAGGAATGATAGCTGTCATCCATTACTAATGCAACCTAATCTATTCATCAAAAAATTGAAGCTACAACGTTCTATCAAATGTATCCAACTCATTCATTGATAATTCACATGATTCAAGAACTAAGCATCAAATGTAACAAAAATTTTCGAACAGTTTTCATTAACTATAATTAAACCTTGCATGCTTCATTACCCAAAAAATCTTGAAATGTGGGTGCATTTCCAAGCCCCATGTGCATTCCCTCCAAACTTAAAGTTTATATTGTCCCCAATGCACTAACGTGAAAATGTAATGACAATAAAAATGTAATGACAATGTATACTTATCAAAATAAAACTTACAGCTACATGCAATGCATGAATACTAAAATTAAAGCTTAAAATAAACTAACTCAGTTTTTCGCAGCCATCAATGTGGCTGTACGAAGTTTCTTCTTCCTCATTTTCTTCTCTTTCTTATTTCTTTTTTTTTTATCCTTGGAGCACTTCCTCTTCTTTTCTTTGGGCTTTGCATAGTCCTCGAATTTTTCTTCAATTCCCAGCTTTGCCCTAGCATCATCTGTTACTTCATGTATAGGAGAGGCCACCTGGAGTGGTCCAGTGTAGACCACTATTGCCAATGAATTGCATTACTCCTCACTGGTTACCTCAGCAACTTCCGCCGGTCTCGCTCCAGCTCACTCCAAATTATCAATATTTGCACCCACAGACTCATCCAATCCTAGACATGTTCATTACCATTACCGCATCACTTAGTTTTTTTCTTTCTAAAGGAAGCATTTATTCATGCTTATTATGTTTTATTTTATAGAAATTAAATCCTAGTTACTAAAGAAATAAATTCCCAAAAACCTAAAATAAATAAATAAAAAGACAAGAATCCCTCCTTTTATTCTTCTGACTTATTCCCCTTGTCTTCTTTACCTTCTTCTCTGCTTGTATAATCAGTATCTTCCATCCACATCTCAAAGATAGCATTTGGGAACTCAAGAACAATAGTGTTAGAGATATTCTTAAAAGTATTTCGAATCGAATCATCTCTAATTTTTGCATATTTCTAGTAAGTTTGCTGTTGATTGTGCATGAACTTGCACATATCCATCAATATTGACAACTCTGATTTCCTTGAAGTACTTGCAGAAGTCAGCAAGGGAGTTGTATATTCAGGTTCAACATTAGCTTGACTGGTTCTTCTTCTGGCTCAACCCTTGGTTCAGGGTTTTCAAATTTTTAACTGGTTTAGGATTATTTGGTTCCTTATCAAATTCTTCTTCTTCAGTGTTTGAAACTGATTCAGTTTCAGTTTCTCTTGTTGACTCCTCAGTACCTAGCTCAATTGGTTCTTCTTGCTCACCTTGATTCAACTCATGCACCTTCTCTACTAACCTTTCTATATCATGACTTGTAATGCACCCTTGGACATACTGCCCCTTCAAATTCGCTTGTGTTTTAACACTGGTTTTAGGTATTCCCTTCGGCAAGAATGGCTCCCATACTTTCTTATAATCCATTAGGATCTCAGATTTGTCACAACATCAAGCACTTGTTGAAGAAAATCCCAATTGATGTTGTTCATCATAGGGTAGTACTCATCTTCTTCAACATTAGGTAACTTAAACAAATCACTGATGGACTTAGAGGTAAGATGTACCTTTTTCTTTCGAACGATGACCTTAGTGGCATCTTGTGTGGTCAACTTGCATAGAACTCTCGAACTAGTTCATCATCGGGAAGTGAACGAGCATCAGAAAATTGTTCCCATTTGAGAGCATTGATTGTTTTTCTAATTGGCACAGGGACTGTAATATCCCGAATTAGGGCCTAATCAGAATAGTGGTTTTGTGACCACAAATCCGAGATAGAAATAATTATTTTATAATTATTTTGAGGTTTATGATATGATTACATGATTGTGTGAAAATTTCGTGAAGAAATTCTATGCCTAAAGTGTTTAAATTGAAAGTAGGGACTAAATCGAATAAGTTGCAAAATTTGCATTCTAGAAGTTTTTAGTATGAAATTGTATTGAAATATTAATTAGGAGGTCTTAAATAGCAATTTGACTAATTTAAGTTCATGGACAAAATTAGGACATGGAAGGAATTTTTGGAAAGTTTAGTAGTAAGGGCATTTTGGTCATTTAGTTATTAAAATTAATTAAAAACAAAATTAAAAGCCAATTTTTGTCCATCTTCTTCATTAGGCCGAAATTTCAAGGGTTCTCCATAGCTAGGGTTTGTTTCAAGCTTCCAAGCTCCATAGTAAGTGATTCCAAGCCCCGTTTTTAATGTTCTTTACGTTTTTGAGATCCCGATAACTCGACTAAGCTTATGTTAGCAATAATTTAACCTAGGGTTTATATTTGGAAAAATACCCATAGGTGAAATTTGTGTATTTTGATGTTTTATGATAGAATATGAAGTTTTAAATTATGTTAGACAACTTGTACTACTCTATTTTAAGCAAAAACAAGTAAAGGGCTTAATCGGTAAAAATACCTAATAGTCACAAGTACATGTTAGAGTGAGAATTTGATGTTGCCATAGAAGAAAAGTGATCAGCATGTTGTAAAACATAAGAATAAGGAATAAAGTTTAATCCAGGAGCCTAGGGGCAAAAATGTAAATATGTAAAAGTTTAGGGGTAAAATTGTAATTTTGCCAAAATTTGAGTTAAGGATTAATTTGATAATTTGAGTATTAAATAAGCTAAATGTGTTATTTTAGATCAAGAAAGACGTGGAATCGAACCTCAATCGAGGAAAAGAAAAGATTGTGGACTAAATTGCAAAATCTTTGTATTTTGGTACCAAGGTAAGTTCATGTGTAAATAATGTAGTATAATTGTTTTTTTAAATTATTGATGTTAATTATATGATATGCTGATTTTTATCATGAAATATATGCTTTGTGGTTATTTTGAATAAAATGCAAATTATTTGTATTATTTGTTAAATATAAAGTGTTACCGAGTATTGGTTTCGGTATTTTACGGAAGATGGCAAGGATATGTGTTCGAGGAAAATCCCGTTTGAACCTTAGGAATAGATTAGGATACAAGTGACATGTCACTAGGATGGTTGAGCATCCGAACTCGTTGAGTTGAGTCCGAGTTCACTTATGGATGCGAATGTCCGAACTCGTTGAGTTGAGTCCGAGTTCGTGAGATGTAACTAGGCATCCGAGCTCGTTGAGTTGAGTCCGAGTTCACTTATGGATGCGAACGCCCGAGCTCGTTAAGTTGAGTCCGAGTTCACTTATGGGCGGGTTACATGATTGCTTGATTGCATATATGGCACTTATGTGCAAGTTATCCATGTATCCGAATTATATTCCGATGTGTTCAACGGGTAAAGTTATACTCAAATGGAGGAATATTCGAGATGTAAAGAGACATATTGGTAAGTGATGTGAAATGGATATTTTGGACAGGTATGTATTTAACCCTCGGGTTGAGTATTGATACAATCACGATAAGGTAATAAGATGATGAAAAATGATTAGAAATGTGATATGTGTTTTAGTGATGCATGCTAATGTTGATTTGTATGACCGTTTGTTATGTTACTTATTATTTGCAAATGAACTTACTAAGCATTTATGTTTACTCCCTCCTTCTTACTCATTGTAGTTTTGGACAAGCCAGCTCAGGAGTCGGGATAGGTCGAAGGCTCAATCACACTATCCGGAAGACTTTTGGTAAATGGCTTGTAAATTTAAGTATGGCATGTATAGCAATATACCTATTTTGTGTAAATGATCTTATGATATGGTGATGGAATGGTTGAGAAAATGTTTGGTAATGATAAATTATGAAAATGGTTAGTTTAGATTATGTTTGATGTTAAGGAAAATTATTAAGATACTTAGTGCATAAAAACTCATAAAAGGGATGAAATTTGCCATAAGCAGAATCTGCAAAGAACAATCGACATGAGTTTGAAAATTTACTAAAAATCATAGAAATTGAATTTGGTGATGGAGTACATATAAAATTTAAGCTTATTATGTCTAGTTTCACATGAAATAAATGAAATAGGTAAAGGAATTATATGTTAAAAGATATTTGAATTTTAGTGAAACAGGGCCATAGCAATTTCTGAATCCCCTGTTCCAAAAATTCACCATAAATTGTAAAGATATAATTAGGTGGTTTATTTTATATCCTCAGAATCCTTATTGAGTCTAGTTTTAGTAGAAAGAAACGTCATAGTCATATGAATTTTGTACAGAGAGAAATGTGGTTCATAGTAAACAGAGGTCAAACGAGTCAAGTCCTGAAACAGGGGTAACTTTAACTAATAAACTGTACTAATTGGCTCAACTAAAAATTCTAGAAAAAAATTAGTAGATAGGTATATGAGTCTAGATTCAAGGAAAATTTATGGATCTTGATTTTGAGTTTCGTAACTCGAGATATGATTTTTCTTGTGACTATGACGCAAGTAGCTTAAAAGCTGTGAATGTAGATGGTATAAGATCCTTTCCATTGGGATTTCAACTTCCCAGGAAATAACTTCAGCCTTGAATTGAACAACGAAACCTTCTGACTTTCTTTAAACTCACGAGGTCGTATATGACTATCATGCCATCTTTTTTATCTTTCTTTACACATTTTGGCATTCTCATAGGAAAGTAACCTCAACTCTTCCGACTCATCCAGTTGTAACATCTTTCTCTCACTGGCTTGCTTAAGATCAAAATTAAACTTCTTCAAAGCCCACTGAGCTCTATTCTCCAACTTTAATGGCAAATGACATGCCTTTCCAAAAACCAACTGATAAGGAGTCATTCCTAACGGTGTCTTAAATACTATTCGATAGGCCCATAATGCATCATCGAGCCTTCGGGACCAATCTTTTCTGCTAGGGCGTACTACCTTTTCAAGAATACCTTTGATTTCACGGTTCACTCTTTCAACTTGCCCATTAGACTGAGGGTGATAAGTAGTAGTAATCTTGTGTTTCACATCATATTTTCCAAGCAACCACTTAAGCCATTTGTTCACAAAGTGAGAACCTTTATCACTAATAATAGCTCTTGGTGTCCTAAATCGTGTAAACACATGCTTATGTAGGAATCGCATGACTACCTTAGCATCATTTGTAGGGTATGCTTCAGCTTCAACCCACTTGGACACATAATCCACAACAACTAAGATGTATTTGTTCCCATATGAAGAAGGAAACGGTCCTAAGAAGTCAATTCCCCATACGTCGAATAATTCAATCTCCAAAATGCTTGTTAAGGGCATCTCATTCCTCCGTGATATATTGTCGGTCCTTTGGCATTTATCACAGGTCTTCACATAAGTATAAGCATATTTAAATAGTGTAGGCCAAAAGAAACCTGCTTGCAAAATCTTTGCTGCGGTACATGCACCACCAAAGTGTCCCCCACTTGGAGATGAATGGAAATGATATAAGATCTCAACAATCTCACTTTCAGTTACACACTTTCGAATTATTTTATCTGCACACTATTTAAACAAGAACGGGTCCTCCCAGAAATAATACCGACTATCATGAAGGAATTTCTTCCTTTGTTGGTATGTCAATTCTTGAGGAATTATTCCACATGCAAGATAATTGGCAAAATCAACAAACCAAGGTGTTTAATGAATTCAACTCACCTTAAATAAGTGCTCATATGGGAAATTCTCGTTGATAGGCACATGTGATCGAGTTACCTCATCTTGCTCCAACCTGGACAGATGATCAGCTACTTGATTTTCAACACCTTTTTTGTCTTGGATCTCAAGGTCAAATTCTTGGAGTAAAAGTATCCAACGAATTAGCCTCGGTTTCACATCTTTCTTCGTGAGCAAGTATTTAATGGTCGCATGGTCAGTAAATACTGTAACTTTGGTACCTATAAGATATGAGCGGGATTTGTCAAAAGCAAAAACTATAGCAAATAGTTCCTTTTCAGTTACTGTATAATTGAGTTGGGCTCCCGTCAAGGTTCTGCTTGCATAATAAATAGGGTGGAGCACTTTATTCCTTCTTTGATCCATCACAGCTCCAATAGCATAATCACTTGCATCGCACATCAGCTCAAAAGGTGTGCTCCAATCAGGTGTAATGATTATTGCGGCTGAGATTAACCATTTTTTTCAGCTCTTCAAAAGCTTCTAAACATGCTTTGTTGAAATCAAACACTTCATCTTTCTTTAACAACAAACACAACGGTTTAGAAATTTTGGAAAAGTCTTTGATAAACCTTCGGTAAAAACCAGCATGGCCTAAGAAACTTCTGACTCCTTTCACATTCATTGGGGTCGATAATCTTTCAATTATGTCCACCTTTGCTTTGTCGACTTCAATTCCTTTCTTTGAAATTCTATGCCCTAAGACAATCCCTTCCTTAACCATAAAATGGCATTTCTCCCAGTTAAGGACATGATTCGTCTATTCACATCTCTTCAGTACCTTAGCTAAATTACTCAAACAAATATCATAAGTGTTACCAAAAATAGAAAAATCATCCATGAAAACCTCAGCAAAATTTTCAACCATATTTGTGAATATTGCCATCATGCATCGTTGGAATGTTGCAGGTGCATTGCATAAACCAAAAGGCATTCGCCTAAAAGTAAATGTACCGTACGAACAAGTAAAGGTTGTTTTATGTTGGTCTTCCGGAGCTATAACTATTTGGTTATATCCCGAATAACCATCTAAAAAATAATAGAATTCATTACCTGCCATTCGATTTGATCCATAAAAGGCAACAAAAAATGGTCTTTTCGAGTGGCTTTATTCAGCTTTCTGTAGTCAACACAAATTCTCCGACCAGTAATAGTTCTTTTTGGGATCAATTCGTTACGCTCATTCTCAACAATCATAATTCCACCTTTCTTCGGCATACACTGTACCTGACTTACCTACGAACTATCTGAAATAGGATAGATGATTCCTGCATCTAGCCATTTGATCACTTCCTTTCTTACAACTTCATAATAGGATTGAGCCTCCTTTGCCCACCAATTAGAGCTTTTTCACTTTCCTCTAGAATAATTTTGTGCATGCAAAATGAAGGGCTTATACCTCGAATATCAGCTATGGTCCAACCAATTGCTTTCTTAAATTTCTTAAGAACAAAAATTAGTTGCTCCTCTTGATCTTTTGTCAGTTCTGCTGAAATGATCACAGGCAAAGTAGAACAGTTACCTAAATAAACGTATTTCAAATGGGAAGGAAGTACCTTTAGTTCGAGTGTAGGTGGTTCTTCGATTGACAATTTGGTTTGCACCAATTCTGTAACACCCCTAACCCGTATCCGTCGCCAGATTAAGGTTATGAGGTATTACTGAACAAAAACATAATCCCAAACATTCACATATTCATGCAAGTCATATTCATACATATTAAGCACATGGCTAATTAAATATAATACATGCATTATTAATCACATTGTAATTACGAACCATACCTCAAATTTAAACCAAATCCATGGCGTTCAAACAAACATATTTCCAACCCAATAATAATACGGATCTTCAATTGAATAATATTTATTACAAATCATTTATTCATTAGCAAATATATTCAAACGCATATACTTTCATTATGACTAAACCATTAGGGCAAGCATCAGTCAAATACATAAACATGTACATGTATATAACTATATATAATTTACATCTTATTAAAAATCCATATACTCCCATAGTACATTATTACTCAAATCACTATTCATTTAGTAAATATCTTTATCTCACTTACAATCTATATGAAACAATTAATCACTTTAAATACACATACACTTATATGCAAACCAAACTAAATTCTATTTATTAACACAAAACATATCATATATCATGTCATTCATAATATGCATTAAACAAGCTTAATATACGAATTTATATTTATAATTAACCAAACATGTACCAGAACCAAATTAGCTAACCACATTTATACATACCATGACCGATTTATCAAGTACAACCAAATCCAATAATCATTTTCAAGCTATTTTTAAATCAAAAAACACCAATCAAATATACTATTCATTCATTTCACATAACATTTACATCAAAATGAGATAAACTATTGCCAAACATAACCATATCCAAACTTTAAAGATAAGCCATATTCGTATGGCTCAATATATATACATATTCAAAGTTGAACAAAATACATATTAGCCTATACATGCCATAAGTTTGAAAATAAACTTTTATTAATATCGAAAGATGACGATAGTGTGGATGACTTCGATCGCGATCCCCGAGCTCGTATCTTACAACCAAAATCTATAAAATAGAGTAACAAAAACTCACAGAGTAAGCTAACTTAGCTTAGTAAGCCTTAAGCAAATTAAACAACTCATTAAATAATCAAAACATTCAAACTAACCGAATTATGTCCATAATGTTATACTTCATCTTAATAAAATACTTGGTCGAATGTTCACAATCAAGTATATAACATCACATAAATATTTCCTAAAAGCCGATTATACAAGATCAAATATTTCATCACATAGTCATTTACATGTATGGCCAAATACACAAGATTCATTATATATTCACATATGGCTAAATATAAGAGATAAACAAAACATCACATATGTCTTATAGTTCAAATTCAATATAACATCACTTATGGCCGAATATGCACATACATGATAACTTCACATATAACCTAATATACAAATTCAATATAAGCTCACATGTACTTACCTTTTTGGCTGAACATATACAATACAATTTAGCTTAATTTCACTTGATCAATATCCTTAATAACTTGAATTCTCATAATCATTGACTTGAAAACAAATCACCGGTATAAACCTGCTAGGCATAAACCTGAATTACACACCGGCACAAGGCCTGCTAGACCCAAGGTCCGATATTTATTCACCGGCACTAAGCCTGCTAGGCACAAAGCCCGATCAAAGTCACCAGCACAAGGCTTGCTAGGCTCAAAGCCCGAATATCGCAAACATAAAATCATTCCACAACATTTCATATATCGAATCGTATAATATTCCATGTAACACATACACATTTTTAAAGGTTTTGATATCATTCAAATATAACTCATTCACATTAATTCATTGATATTTCTCATTCTGCTAACATACTAATACATTATAAAATTTAAATCATCATAGTAAATCATTCTATGTTCAAAATAAACCATATTTAATTTCTTAAAGACTTACCTCAGATATTGACGGACGTTACAAAACGGCTATTCGACTATTTTTGCTTTTCCCCGATCCAAGTCCTGTTTCCTTTGTTCTTGATCTAAATAATTTCAAATTAACCTTATTTAAACACAATTTCATTCAATTTAATCCAACATATAAATGGGTAAATTACCATTTTACCCCTAACATTTCATACTTTTACAAATTAGTCCTAATTGCACAAAACACAAAATACTCAAAATCTCACAACAATATAGTTGGGCCGAATTTTCCATATAACCATACTAGTCCATATATTTCATCTATTTTACATTTTAATCCCTCAATTTATTATTTTTGCAATTTAGTCCTAATAGCCCAAAATCATCAAAAACTCCAATACAAAACATGTTAATCTAAAACATATTTTTGATATTTCATCATCAAACATCACAAAACACAAATATTCATCAATGGAATAACACAAAATATTCACCGAAATAAAAAATTCAAGCATGGGTCGAGTAGTATTCGAAGCAACGGTCTCAAAAACGTAAAAATTATCAAAAACAGAGCTAGTTACATACCTTAATCAAGCTTCAACAATGGCCAAACCTATGGAAACCTTATTTCTTTTTCTTTTTCTTTATATTCGGTCACCAACAATATAAACATGCATAGCTTTTATTTATTTTATGTTTTATATTATTATATGTTAGCTTTTTAACATGTTTTACTTATTTAACCTTATAAATATAATAACATAAACATATACTTTACGGGTACATTCGGCCATCACTAAAATAATAGATTATTTGCAACATAAATACTCCATATTAAAAAGCCACTATCAATTCAACATTTATGAATTAAACTATCAAGATTTCAACTTACGCGATTAAGTCCTTTTATCAAATTAAGCACACAAACAATCAAATTTTTGCACGAAATTTTCACACATGCAATTTCACATATAATAAACACAAAAAATAATATTTAAAAATTTTTATGACTCGAATTCGTGGTCTCGAAACCACCATTCTGATTAAGGTCTAAATCAAATTGTTACAAATTCTCTAACTTCCAAGTCTAATGGTTCAAACCATGTGGATTGAATAAAATTTCTCGGATTGGCTTCCATCACAGCCATGTTTTCTTCATCTTCTTCATCCTCTAAAGGGTCAAACCCTAAGGCTTTCTCCAATGGATCTTCTTCAAGATGGCTTTTCATAGAAATCAAGGTTTCTATTTCTTCCATAATGAGCACTCTTCTGTCGGATCGGGAAATTTCATCGCTTTAAGAATGTTAAAAGTTACCTGATCGTCTTGAACTCGCATGGTGAGTTCGCCTTTCTACACATCAATTAACGTTCTTCCCATGCTAGGAAAGGTCTCCCAAGGATAATTGGCACTTCCTTATCTGCTTCAAAATCTAGAATAATGAAATCACCAGGAAAAATAAATTTATCGACTCTTACCAAAACATCCTCGATCTTTCCTTCTGGGTATGCTAAAGATTGATCCCTAGCTGGAGCGTTACAATTGTAGGTTGTACTTCTCTTATCCCTAGCATATTGAAAATGGACTTAGGCATTGAGTTGATACTTGCTCCTAAGTCACACAAAGCTTTACCACAGTAAGATTCACCAATGTTACTGGGTATCGTAAAGCTTCCTGGATCCTTCAATTTTGGTGGCAGTTTGTTCTGCAAGAACGCACTGCACTCCTTTGTCAGAGCGACAGTCTCATACTCACTCGGTTGTTTCTTCTTGGATAGTACATCCTTTATGAACTTCACATAATTTGACATCTATTCTAAAGCCTCCACCAATGGAATATTGATGTGTAATTGCTTCAGAACATCCAAAAACTTCTTGAATTGCACCTCCTGTTTCTGCTTGTGTTGCTGCAATCTTTACAGATATGGAGGTGATGGAACTTTCGGTTGTACTAGACAACTTTTCTGAGTAGGTAAATCTACATCCAAAGAAGATGTTAAAGTATATGAATTCACTAAGTTAGGATTTACCTCGTCATTCTTTGCAGATTTTGACTCTTTTGGTGTAGGAACTTCAATAGCTGGTTGGCTTTCCCCCTTTTCAACAGGCTCGTCTTCAATATCAATCAATCGAGGTTCCATAATTTTACCACTTCGCAATGCCACTAATTTGATATGTTCTTTACCAAATTTCTTGGATTCTCATTATCACTTGGCAAGGTTCCTTGTGGTCTATTACGAAGCTCAGTAGCTAACTGACCCATTTGGTTTTCCAAATTTTTTAGTGTTGCTGTTTGGCTTTGGATCAAAGCGTCATTCTTCGCCATGTATGCTTTCAACAAGTTCTCTAAATTATTTGATGATTTAGCTTGAGGTGGTTTTGGATCTTGCTGATTAAACCCTTGAGATTGGTTGGGTCAATGCTGCATAAAGTTGTTGCTTGGTCTATTTCCTTGGTTGCTCCAAGAAAAGTTGGGGTGATTATGCCATGAAGGATTATAGAAGTTGGACTGGGGTCCTTGTCCACTCCTATTGTAATGTTGGTTCCCTACATAGTATACTGACTCAGGATTCAATGCGTAATTCTCGAGAGAATAACCTTCCCTACAGTACACATAGGAAACTACTTCAAACGGACTTCGTGGCTGAGCTACAAAATTATTAGCACCGTTAATGGTAAACTGCTTTAACATAGAGGAAATAGACGATACCTGAGCTGATAATGAAGTGAGAGCATCAACTTCATGAACTCTAGCTACACGTCTTCCTGAAGCTATTCGATTTGTTGGCCATTGATAGTTATTACTCGCGATCCTCTCGATGATCTCATAAGCCTCATTATAAGACTTAGACAAAATTGCACCATTCGCAGAAGCATCTACCATCAATCTTGTATGTGCATTAAGACCATTATAGAATGTCTCCAACTGGATGCAATGACGAATCCCATGATGAGGACACTTACTAAGTAACTTCTTCAATCGCTCCCAAGCCTCATACAAAGACTCGTCATCCAATTGTTGGAAAGTTGTGATCTCATTCCTCAACTTAGCATTTTTGCTAGGCAAGAAATACTTAACAAAAAATCTCTCCGCTAATTCTTGCCATGTAGATATAGAACTTGGTGGCAATGAATTGAGCCATGCTCGTGCTCGATCTCGCAATGAGTACAGAAACAACTTCAACCTCAGTGCGTCTTCAGTCACACTGGCTATCTTGAATGAATCACTCACCTCCATAACTAATCGAAGGTGGAGATGTGGATCTTCCGTAGGCATACCACTAAATTGGCCCACCATTTGTAGCATTTGAAACATTACTGGTTTCAATTCGAATTGGGTTGCCTCAATATCTGGCCTTCTAATTCCTAGATTTAGCTCATTGAAAAGTGGCACAGCATATTGTCTAATGCATCGATCCCTATCATCGGCGATGAGGATAGGATTTCGTACATGTTCGGCTTTATTACCTTGGTCTTGATTTTGATTTCCAAGGTCCATCTCGTTTTGTCTCTGAGCTATTCGTTCATGTCTTCTTTGTCTAAAAGTTCGTTCAATTTCAAGGTCTACTAGGAGTAAATCGGTAATCCGATCTATGCTCATAAACACCTGAAAAGAAAATTAAAAAATTAAAAAGAATAAGTTAGTACTGTAAGAAATAAAAAAAATTGAAAATAAATTATTTCACAAAAAATGACTATGGCAACAATTGACAATCCTCAGCAATGGTGCCAAAAACTTGTAACGCTCGGGTTTGTACAAGTGTACACATTCGTTATCAAGTAATAAGTAAGTATCGAGTTATCGTCTCCACAGGGATTGTATTTGTGCTAAGTCACTTAATTTGTAAAAGTATATTAACAATTCGATAAATAAAAACAATATAATTATGAAGTGATGAAAAGTTAAGTATATGAGATTAAAAGCAATGATCCCTAATGCAATTTATCCTAAGTATGCAAACTATATGAATAAGATAGATTTTAGCAAAATTAACACAATAAGCAACAATTATAACATAAATAAGCTAGGACAATTACTTTAATTAAACTCAAATTATTATCAACATGCTTATCAATATTCGGAAAAACATTCCATGGCAACTCGATCTTTCATGAGCTTGGAAACCATGTTAGGTCCTTTCGAAATCCTTTACTTAGTAAATACGCATTTTACTGATCCTTATTTACTAAAGGTTTCTTAGTATTAGTGCGAGGTAACAAGGACGTGTTAGGTTTGAAACAATTTAATCACACAAATCTAAAAACTATGTAGATAACAGAGCCTGGCTAGGGTTGTTATGCAACCTGTAATTTAATAGGGTTAGGATCTAAATTGAGCATGCACATTTCAATTATGTGTCCATTAGCCATTTTCTGGTTAGGATTGCTCAGCTAATTCAGGTGTAACACCCCTTACCCGTACCCGAGACCGGAATAGGGTAAGAGGCATTACCGGACAAACAAACAAACATCCAACTAAAATACGGGCTATAAAATTTCATTTTTTTTAAAGAACAGTATTACTTATTCTTACCTTACACCTTTACATTAGAATATGGTCACATCTAATGATCATAATTTATTCACCACATAAGCATGACATATCATATAGCAATGGATCAAGCATGCATAATCAATTAGGTTTACAACCCAATGAATGAATATAAACCATATCACATAGTTATATACGATTTAACCATCATAAGCCAATACATTTCGCCAAATAATACTAACAACTATCATAAAGACTAAGTCTCTATACATGCCATTCACTTGAAAACACTAGAAATTTATCAACGCTTCACATCAACGCTCTGATAGTGTGATGCTGCCTCCGACAATCTCCAACCTCGAGCTGACCTGGCAATACTAAAAGAAATGGAGAGGGGGGTAAGCTCTACGCTTAGTAAGTCCATATGAAATTAATAAGCAATTTACCAATATGTTTCCTTAGGTAAAACAACTATAATTAGACTTGTATTCATATTCTAGTCAACCTGTTTACTCGAGTCATAGTCAGTAATTTATTTATAACTCAAGCTACAGGATTATAAATTTATATCCGTTAATTTTCCCAGAAACTAGACTCACATATATTCTTACCATAAAATTTTCAGAATTTTTGGTTGGGCCAATTAATACATTTTATTCATTGAAGTCTCCTCTATTTCGCGGTTTAGCAGCATTGACCACTCTTCACTAAAATTTAATTATCATTTGCTGAAAAATTCAAATGAGGTTACAATTTATTTATTCTGAAAATAAATTCAATAAGGAATCCAACGATATAAATTATGATCCTTAACTATTTTTGTACAATTTTTAATTATTTTTACAATTTAGAATAGGAGATCATGAAATCAGTCTGAACCAGTCTTACAAAAATATAAATATCTCAAAATACAAAATTAATTTGTTTTCTCTATTTCTTTTATATGAAAATAGATTCCACTTATAGTTCAACTTCTCTCATTTTTGGTGATTTTTCAAAGTCACTCCCCTGCTGCTGTTTTAGACTGTTTATCCCAAATTTTATTCCTTCACTAAAATTTCTTATTATCAACTTTCAAGATAATACTTATCCATATTCATCTTATCAAAAATTCAATCACATATCTAAATCATAATTCAAAACTCATATATTCATATTCCGGTATTACCCCACATTTTTTTTCACGTTAAATTTCATTTAGCAAACTTGTTTCTCCTGGTGAACACTTCGGAAAGTAACAATATCCGGTAGTTTTAACGCATAGCTCCACCTTCTGTAATTAATGCCCAACTTAGTGGTATATGCACATAGCACCACACTATTGGGCTAACATCTAATTGTGGCATACGCACTTAGCACCACGTTAACGAATCAATATATGTAACCGTGGCATATCCACTTAGCACCACGTTACATGTTTAACCGTGGTATATCCACTTAGCACCACGTTAATGAATCAATATATGTAACCGTGGCATATCCACTTGGCACCACGTTACATGTATCAATATGTGTAATCGTGGTATATCCACTTAGCACCACGTTTTTCCCTTCCCAAGGTTCAACCAAGATTTCCTCATTTAATCTCAATTCATCAACCACAAATCATCGTTTGTGTCCATTAATTGAACAATACTAAAACTTATTTCACATGTCATAAAATAAAATATTATAACATAATAAAACAATACATTATTTACATATAAACTTACATCTCATATACTATTAAAGCAATAACATTAAAATACACATTGCATTATTAAAAATCATATGAACTTACCTCGTATACGAAAATGGCCATTTTTACCATTTAAGTCCACTACTTGGTATTTTCTCGATTTTAGCCCGAATCTCGATTTCCTTGATCTAACATTACAAATATAGCTCATTTATTACTCACATTATTCAAATGGGTCCATAAATCATATTTTTACAAATTTGGATTTTGACCCCTAAACTTTTGCATATTTAAACTTTTACCCTAAGGTTCAGAAATTAAAATTCTTCCCATTTTCTTATGTTTTATGACATGATGATCATTTTTCCCTTCTATGGAAACATCAAATTCTCACTTTAACATGTACTTATGAACATTAGGTATTTTTACCGATTATGTTGTTTTACTAGTTTTCACGTAAAATCACTTAGTAAAAGTTGTTTAACACAATTTCAAGCTTCATATTCTACCATTAAACATCAAAATACATGCATATCATTCATTGGTTAATTTTTAAACATAGATCCTAGCTCAAAATAATGGTAGAAATGAGCAGATAATGTTACCGGGATTTCAAAAATACATAGAAAATTAAAAATAGAGCTCGGAATCACTTACTACTAAGCTTGGAAGCTTGGCCAAATCCTAACCATGGCTGCTCTTGGTACATTTTTCTGTAGCAAGAAGAAAGGGACACATTTGGGGTTTAAAATTTGTCTTTTAATTCATTTTACCCCTAAATGACCAAAATGCCCTTTTTACTATTCTTTCAAATTTTACCCAACCAATGCCATTTTTGTCCAACAAGTTATACAATGTTTTAATTATCATTTAAATACCTCCAATTTAAAATTTCATGACAATTAGACACCCCTAACATGTAAAACTCAACTTTTTCACTTTTTACAATTTAGTCCTTTTTACTAAATTGAGTGCCCAAATGTCAAAATTTTTGAATGAAATTTTCACAAAATCATTCCGTGAAATTGTAGACCATAAAAATATAATAAAAATGAAATTTTTCTCATCAAATTTGTGGTCCCAAAACCACTGTTCTGACTAAGCCCAAAATCGAGATGTTACATCAGGTGCATTTCAATCACTTATGAACGAAATACAGACTTGATTTTAATTGAAAACATGATTGATTGAGGCACAAACATTATAAGCATGAATCAAATAATTATTATTAAATTAAAGCAATCATCCTAGCTTAAATAAAATTAAGCTATCATTGTTGTTATAATATCCTGATTTTGGGCCTAGTCAAAATAGTGGTTTCGTGACCACAAAATCCAAGATAGAAATGATTATTTTATGATTATTTTGAGGTCTATGATATGATTTCATGATTGTGTGAAAATTTTGTGAAGAAATTTTATGCATAAAGTGCTTAAATTGAAATTAGGGACCAAATCGAATAATTTGCAAAACTTGCATTCTAGAAGTTTCTAGTATGAAATTGTTTCGAAATATTAATTAGGAGGTCTAAAATAGAAATTTTACCAATTTCTAAGTCTATGGACAAAAATTGGACATGGATGGAATTTTTGGAAAGTTTAGTAGTAAGGGCATTTTAGTCATTTAGGGGTAAAATGAATTAAAATACAAAATTAAAAGCCAATTTTGCTCAACTTCAACCTCATGGCCGAATATAGCAAGGAGAAACCATGGCTAGGGTTTTTCAAGATTCCAAGCTCGATTGTAAGTCCGTTCTAGCCCCGTTTTTCAAGTTCTTTACTTTTTTAGAATCCCGGTAACTTGATTAAGCTTATTCTAGCAATAATTTAAGCTAGGGTTCATATTTGGAAAAATACCCATAGGTGAAATGTGTTTATTTTGATGTTTTATGATAGAATATGAAGGATGAAATTATGTTAAACAACTTTTGCTAAGCGATTTTAAGCAAAAATGAGTAAAATGGCTTAATCGGTAAAAATTGTTATTGTTCATAACTATGTGTTAGAGTGAGAATTTGATGTTGTCATAGAAGGAAAAAATGTTCAGCATGTCATAAAACATAAGAAAATATGCTGAAATTTAATTTACGAGCTTTGGGGAAAAAGTGTAAATATGCGAAAGTTTAGGGGAAAAACTATAATTTTGCCAAAATATGATTTTTGGTTAATCTGAATAATGTGAGCCCTAATTAGACTATATTTTAAATGATAGAGCAAGGAAAACTAAAATTCGGGCTAAAATGGGGAAAATACCAAGTTGTGGACGAAATGGTAAAAGTAGCCATTTTCACATACGAGGTAAGTTCATATGTAAATGTTGGTAACATAGTTATTATTTTAAATGTTTTTATGTTATTTAAATGATATGATAATTATTATGAAATGTTATACTCGTGATAATTGTTTGATAATATGTCAAATTATGTGATATACTTGGAAAATGTGAAATACTATCGAGTATCGGTATCGGCATTTCGTAGAAGATGGTTGAGATACATGATTGGGAAAAAGGTCCCGTTGAACCTTAGGAATGGATTAGGATACAAGTGACATGTCACTGGGATATTTGGGCATTCGAACTCATTGAGTTGAGTCCGAGTTCACTTATAGATGCGAATGTCCAAACTCGTTGAGTTGAGTCCGAGTTCGAGAGATGTAACTAGGCATCCGAACTCGTTGAGTTGAGTCCGAGTTCACTTATGGATGCGAACGCCTGAGCTCGTTGAGTTGAGTCCGAGTTCACTTATGGGCAGGTTACGTGGTAGCTTGGCTACATATGTGGCACTTATGTGCAAACTTTTCTTGTATCCGAATTATATTCTGATGTGTTGAACGGGTAAAATTCTACTCAAATGGAGGAATACTCGAGATGAAAGGGACGTATTGGTAAGTGTTGTGAAATGGATACTTTGAACAAGTATGTACTTAACCATCGGGTTGAAAATTCGATATAACAACAATATGGTAAGATGATAAATGAAAATGTGATATGAATGTCTCGGTGATGATCATGCAAATGATGTTTATGTTTGCTTATATAGTTGTGTTACTTGCTATTTGCATGTGAACTTACTAAGCATTTGTGCTTACTCCCTCCTTTTCATTCCTTGTAGTGTTGACAAGCTAGCTCGGAAATCGGAAACGGTTGGAGGCACGCTCACACTATCCGTATACCATCTTGGCATAATGGCTTGTATATTTTGAGTATGGCATGTATAGCATTATAATCATTTTGTATATATGGTCTTATGATATGGTTATTGAGTGGTATGGAAATGCTTGGTAATGATTAGCCATTGGAATGGCTAATCATGATCATATTTGGTGTTATGTATGCTAAATTGCTAGCTAATCCATGGAAACCATGAAATAGGTAAAATTTACCATAAAATAACCTCTCGCAATGACAAGTGATGATGTGAGTTTGAAAAATCATTAAAAATAGTAGAGATATAATTAGATGATGAATAAAATATGGAATTGAATAATTATGAGTCTATTTTCATATGGATGGAACAAAACAGGTATATGAGTTATATTTTACGAGATGTTTAAATTTTTGTGAAACAGGACTAGAGTAATTTCTGGATCTCCTGTTCTGACGTTTGAAATTCACCATAAATTTTTTAAAGATAATTAGAAGTCATGATTTATATTTACAGATTCCTTATTGAGTCTAGTTTTATTAGAAATAAACGGCATAGTCATTGAAACTCTGTACAGGGAGATATCTAATTCGTAATTCGCAGAGGTCAGAGCAGTCGAACCCTGAAATAGTGGAGAATTTAACTAATAAACTGTACTAATTTGCTTGACCAAAAATTCTATAAAAAAATTAGTAAATAGATATATAAGTCTAGTTTCAGGAAATATTTACGGAATTATATGTCGAGTTTCAAAACTCGAGATATGAATTTTTAAGCGACTGTGACGCAGATTGCTAGCTTGACCGAAAATTTTAAAAATAAATTGTTTGAGCTGTTTAAAGTAATGAATTAAGTCTGTTAACACCTCGTGTTCGACTCCAACGACGGTCTTGGGTATGAGGCGTTACATTTGGTGGTATCAGAGCAGGTTTAGTTGGTTCTCGGACTAACTTAGCATGTGTAAAAATTTAGCTATACATGCCACTAATCTGTGATAGTGTGTGTCTTCCGACGCATATAAGTACCGTCTTATTTAGACAGGGTACTCTCCAACCGAGCTGCACCGACCATGTTCAATGTTATGTGAAGGTATTTGAGTAAAATTATGATTATGATAAGTCTCGGTTCAGAAAAGTATGAATAAAAATTTATGATACATATGTGATAAATATCCATATTTGCTTAATGCTCATATGATGTAGTGTATATGGTTTACTTGATAAGATGAACGGAATAAATAGAAAGTAGTACAGGTATGAATAAAAGTCATTATATTATGATATGAATGAAAATGTCCTTGTCTTGATTTGGACGTCGAATGTTGATGAATGCTAATGATATATAATTTTTATGAGATAAAGGATTATAATGAAATGAACTTATCTATATAAATTGTTGGACTGAATTATATGATTGTAATGACATGTACATGATGCACGAAATGAAAGTTGTGATTGTGATGCAAATATCTATGTTTGTTTGGCCCTATATGATGTCATGAGCATGAATTAATTTAATTAAATGAATGGATAAGTAAAGCTATCTAGAAAACATAGAATGTATGCATAAGTATATTGTCTAAATGGGACAGTAGGAAAATTTGTGTAAGCCAACATGAATGTTGCATTGCTTGAATGAATGACATGATTTTGATGATGTTGCTATGATGATGGAAGTTGTGTCATATGTGTATGTATAAGAAAGTCGAGTCAGAGGTCCTACAACCCCTCCCCCTTACCGAAGTGGTACTTATAATGGAATTTCATGAGATTTGTATTGAATAAGTTTCTGGTTGAGAACCCAAAGAGTTCGGTGATATAATAATTATAAGTATGATCAGAGATTGAAAATGAGCTGATAAATAAAGTTAGAGCCAGTAAAGTATCGGATTGACGTAAAGATTATTGGAGTTATGCACTGTCCCAATTAGAAAAGGAATTCTCTTTGGTAAATTGAATTACTCAGGTGCAAGGTCGAGAAAAGTGTAAATTGAAATTTATTCAGAACTGGCCTTCTTTAGTGAATGGTTTAATATGAAATTTGTGTGTGAGAACTAGTTGGGGAAATGATATTTGAAATGTGAACTATCCGAGTGTGTGATTATGACTGGACAAATTTAGCAGTGATCTTTTTGAGATGTTCTATGTGTTTACCCGTTCTCGTAAATATTTCTATGGCTATTGATCTTCGAAGAAATTCTTGTTATATGGGAATGTCTTCTAATTGCAAAGTGTTGGATGAAAGCATTGGTAGTCTCGACTGGTTTATAATTTATATTGCTCTATTTCATCGGGTATTCTATTTCATTTTAAATCTCGATATATATTATAATTTTGTTTCTTCTACTTGATGCTTCATCTGATATATATGTATGGGAAGATATATTGATCTTGTTATATTTGATTCCAGTGGGATTAAATGATGTTTTCTTTTGGACTTTCTTTCTTTGAAGAATTATCGGGGTATTCTATATTTTCTCTATGAGTTTCGTTTTGATTCCCGGCATAGTATCGTATCTTGGGTTTCTTTATCCTGGATCTTTTTATTCGGATTTCTTTATTAGGGTTTTCTATCTTGGATTTCTTTATTCGGTTTTCTTGTTATCTTTGCTCCATAATTTGTCAATTACGACTCATGTTCAAGAAGTGCGTTCTTCACTCGTGATAATCATGTCAAATATGACTATACTTCTAATTTGATCTTGGTAATGTGATGATTTTAGTATTGGGATTTTTTTTCTAATTTCGTGTAAGGATTTGACATCAGTAAAGGCATAGGTGATAAAAGTGCGAGTTTCAGTCGGTATGGTGAATTATTTATTTGAAAGATTTTATGTGACAATTATGTCAGGATTATTTTTCTCAAGTCAATAGAATTTCATTTTTGTACTGATAAAAGAGTAAATAGTCTGAACGAGAAGTGTATATTTATTAGAAAGAGTTGGATATTAGTTAAAGTCACTACGAATGATAAGGTTTTCATCTTATGAAAGCTGAAAAGTTTATTACATGTTGACAGAGTTCGGATAGATGAGAATATTGGTAACCGAAGCGTCTGAACAAGACTAGTCTACATTGAGCAAAGACTTCCTGACTTTCAGTAATGTACTGTTGTATGAATTGTGATGTGTTTCAAGACAGTGAGGTAATGCGATAGTTTAGAGCATCCGATGTTACATAAAATCTGAGTTGTTAAAGAGGTTAAAGCTGAGCATTGGGATCTATCAAAATTATCCTTGTCAATGTTGATATTGGGATGGAAATGAGAAGGATTATTCTTGAGGCCATATAAGAATTATTTCTATGGCAGAAAGAGGAAAAAGTGATGTATCCTATTCTTAAATGTTTGGAGAAATCTATAAATCATATCGGTATTGAATGAATTCCTACTCATCAGATTCATGGAATTTCATGTCTCTTTGATTGTTGGATTTCTTGGAATTCCGGTCTCCATTAATCAAGTTAAGATCCTGGCTTTATGTCATGATATCATGGGAAGCTCTAGAAGGGTTGAAAATTTAAGAAACAGTTGAGAGTTGAGACCTGTAAGCTTTTAAACCATATGAGAAATTAAAGAGATGTATTGGAGGTCATGACCTAAGTGAAAGTTCTTCAAAGAAGAATATGAGATTAAAAGTGAAGACCACTTTTTCCAGTAAGATTTTCGGGGACGAAAATCCCTAAAAGGGGGGAGAGTTATAATATATTAATTTTGGGCCTAGTCGAAATAGTGATTTCGTGACCACAAAATCCAAGATAGAAATGATTATTTTATGATTATTTTGAGGTCTATGATATGATTGCATGATTGTGTGAAAATTTCGTGAAGAAATTTTATGCATAAAGTGCTTAAATTGAAATTAGGGACCAAATCGAATAATTCGCAAAACTTGCATTCTGGAAGTTTCTAGTATGAAATTGTTTTGAAATATTAATTAGGAGGTCTAAAATAGGAATTTTACCAATTTCTAAGTCTATGGACAAAAATTGGACATGGATGGAATTTTTGGAAAGTTTAGTAGTAAGGGCATTTTAGTCATTTAGGGGTAAAATGAATTAAAATACAAAATTAAAAGCCAATTTTGCTCATCTTCAACCCCATGGCCGAATATAGCAAGGAGAAACCATGGCTAGAGTTTTTCAAGCTTCCAAGCTCGATTGTAAGTCAGTTCTAGCCCCGTTTTTCAAGTTCTTTACGTTTTTGGAATCTCGGTAACTTGATTAAGCTTATTCTAGCAATAACTTAAGCTAGGGTTCATATTTGGAAAAATACCCATAGGTGAAATGTATTTATTTTGATGTTTTATGGTAGAATATGAAGGCTGAAATTATGTTAAACAACTTTTGCTAAGCGATTTTAAGCAAAAATGAGTAAAACGGCTTAATCGGTAAAAATTGTTATTGTTCATAACTATGTGTTAGAGTGAGAATTTGATGTTGTCATAGAAGGGAAAAATGTTCAGCATGTCATAAAACATAAGAAAATATGCTGAAGTTTAATTTACGAGCTTTGGGGCAAAAGTGTAAATATGCGAAAGTTTAGGGGCAAAACTGTAATTTTTACAAAATATGATTTTGGGTTAATTTGAATAATGTGAGCCCTAATTAGACTATATTTTAAATGATAGAGCAAGGAAACTAAAATTCGGGCTAAAATGGGGAAAATACCAAGTTGTGGACGAAATGGTAAAAGTAGCCATTTTCACATCCGAGGTAAGTTCATATGTAAATGTTGGTAACATAGTTTTTATTTTAAATGTTTTTATGTTATTTAAATGATATGATAATTATTATGAAATATTATACTCGTGATAATTGTTTGATAATATGTCAAATTATGTGATATACTTGGAAAATGTGAAATACTATTGAGTATCGAAGATCGGCATTCCGTAGAAGATGGTTGAGACACATGATTGGAAAAAGGTCCCGTTGAACCTTAGGAATGGATTAGGATACAAGTGACATGTCATCGGGATATTTAGCCTCGAACTCGTTGAGTTGAGTCCGAGTTCACTTATGGGTGCGAATGTCCGAACTCGTTGAGTTGAGTCCGAGTTCGAGAGATGTAACTAGGCATCCGAGCTCGTTGAGTTGAGTCTGAGTTCACTTATGGATGCGAACGCCCAAGCTCGTTTAGTTGAGTCCGAGTTCACTTATGGGTGGGTTAAATGGTAGCTTGGCTACATATGTGGCACTTATGTGCAAACTTTTCGTGTATCCGAATTATATTCCGATGTGTTCAACGGGTATAATTCTACTCAAATGGAGGAATACTCGAGATGAAAGGGACGTATTGGTAAGTGTTGTGAAATGGATACTTTGAACAGGTATGTACTTAACCCTCGGGTTGAAAATTCGATATAACAACAATATGGTAAGATGATAAATGAAAATGTGATATGAATGTCTCGGTGATGATCATGCAAATGATGTTTATGTTTGCATGTGAACTTACCAAGCATTTGTGCTTACTCCCTCTTTTTCATTCCTTGTAGTGTTGACAAGCTAGCTCGAAAATCGGAAACGGTTGGAGGCACGCTCACATTATCCGTATACCATCTTGGCATAATGGCTTGTATATTTTGAGTATGGCATGTATAGCAATATAATCATTTTGTATATATGGTCTTATGATATGGTTATTGAGTGGTATGGAAATGCTTGGTAATGATTAGCCATTGGAATGGCTAATCATGATCATATTTGGTGTTATGTATGCTAAATTGCTAGCTAATCCATGGAAACCATGAAATAGGTAAAATTTACCATAAAATAAATTCAGATAGCAGCAGTGATGTGAGTTTGAAAAATCATTAAAAATAGTAGAGATATAATTATATGATGAATAAAACATGGAATTGAATAATTATAAGTCTATTTTCATATGGATGGAACAAAACAGGTATATGAGTTATATTTTATGAGATGTTTAAATTTTTGTGAAACAGGGCCAGAGTAATTTCTGGATCCCCTATTCTGATTTTGGAAATTCACCATAAATTTTTCAAAGATAATTAGAAGTCATGATTTATATGTACAGATTCCTTATTGAGTCTAGTTTTATTATAAATAAACGGCATAGTCATTGAAATTCTATACAGGGAGATATCTGATTCGTAATACACAGAGGTCAGAGCAGTCAAACCCTAAAATAGGGGAGACTTTAACTAATAAACTGTACTAATTTGCTTGACCAAAAATTTTATAAAAAAATTAGTAAATAGATATATGAGTCTAGTTTCAGGGAAAATTTACAGAATTGGATTTTGAGTTTCAGAACTTGAGATATGAATTTTTAAGCGACTGTGATGCAGATTGCTAGCTTGACTGAAAATTTTAAAAACAAATTGTTTGAGCTGTTTAAAGTAATGAATTAAGTCTGTTAACACCTCGTGTTTGACTCCGGTGATGGTCTTGGGTACGGGGCGTTACAGTTGTAAACAAGAACAAAGAACACATAGCAAACATTCTTGAATTAAATTAAAGTAAGAAAGATTAAACCTAATTCAGAGTGGCTGTCACCCAAGACTCTGACTGATGAGGGCTCATTCGTTCCTTCGCTTTGCTCCTTTGTTGATGGCTCTTCGAGATGTCCGACCAAGGGTTCTTTAAGAGGATAATTTGCTCAAAATCATTATGCAAAGGTGATTATAGGCGTGAGGGGAAGAAAGCTAAGAGAATTGAGAGAGGAGAAAATGATGAATGAGTGAGGGATGAGGGGTGATTAGAAAACTGAGAAATGGGGTTTTATTTATAGGTGAGGCAAGGGAGCTAGTTTGCTAAAAATAGAAGTTTCCATCTTTTTAGAATTCCTCCAAGGGTGGTCGGCCATGATTTGTGGAAATGTGGCTGATTTTTGCTTGATTTAAGTACCACACATCATTAGGATCAGGACTCGGTCAATTGCAAATCTCTGGGTAAATCTCTAATTTCTTCAACTCTTCAAGGGCTTTGTGAAATTAAACCAAAATTTGATTTATGGACATCCTCATGCAGCCAGATTTTGGGTTGACTTGGTCCTCCATTTGGACGATTTTGTAATAAAAAATAAAGCTCTCAGACCTGTCCAAAAATAGTAGATAATTTAGAGGACCACAGAAAATAATTTAACCAATTTAATTAATCAATTTACTTCATTAATTAAAACCCAATTTATTAATAAAATATATTAAAATAAATTATTAAATATAAATATATATTTTATTATTTAATTTAATAATGCATGAAAACTATATAATAAAGCATAAAATCACATTTTAATAATTTATATGTCCCAATTTCATATTTTCATATATTTCATTAATTTATTAAAAAAATTACTTGATTTTAACAACAAATTTAAGTAAAAAGGTGACGAATTATATAGGAAAAATCCTATATATTTTTTAGTTTACAGCAAGTTACAATCATCAGCTTCAAAGAAGTCAAAGAAATATCATGATTGTTCTACCACATCTGTGAGATATTCTGGGAGAGACCGAGGCTGTCAACATTCTAATTCGAGATCTCCGGCCCCATCAGTAGCAAGTATAGGAAGTGTCGGTAACCCCAAACCTAAATGCAAACATTGTAACAAACTACATTTTAGGGAATGCCATATGAGAATTTAGGCATGTTTTAGATGTGGTTCTCTTGATCATTTTCTCAGAGACTGCTCGGAAAAGCCTGAAAAGGATATTGTTCAGACTTCTAGGCCAAGTAACCCCACCTCGAAAGGAAGACCACTTCGTCACCCCGGTAATATCAGTGGTAGCCGAGGTGTGACAAAAGATTCAACAGTCAAATCTGAAGCACGAGCACCGGCAAGGACATATGCTATTCATGCAAGAAAGGATGCCTCTGCACCAAACGTCATTACTGGTACTTTTTCTCTTCTTGATACTGATATTATTGCTTTGATTGATCTTGGTTCAATGCATTCATACATATGCACAAATTTAGTGTTTGTTAAAAATTCACCCATTGAGTCCATGGAATTTGTGGTTAAAGTTTCAAGCCAGTATATGATGGTAGATAAAGTTTGTAAGAATTGTCTGTTAATGATACGGAGTTATTGTTTTTTGGGTAATTTGATGTTACTGCCATTTGATGAATTTGATGTGATTTTGGGTATGGACTGGCTAACTCAGCATGATGTAGTGGTAAACTATAAACAGAAGTATATTGTATTAAAATGTCAGAATGGTGAATTGTTCCGAGTTGAATTTGATGTACTGAATAGGTTGCCTAATGTAATATCAGCTATATCAGCATAAAAATATATCACAAAAGGGTATGATGCTTACCTTGCTTATGTGTTGGACACTAAAGTATTTGAGTCAAATATTAAGTCAGTGCCGATTGTTTGTGAATTTCTTGATGTGTTCCTGAAAGAATTACTCAGATTACCGCCAGTCAAAGAGGTGAAATTTTCTATAAATCTTGCTCTAGGGACAACTCCAATATCTATAGCACCTTATAGAATGGCCCAAATGGAATTAAAAGAGTTGAAAACACAGTTGCAAGAATTGACTGACAGAGGATTTGCTCAACCCAAATTTTCACCTTGGGGTGCACTAGTTTGAAAAGAAGAAAAATGGATAATTGAGACTGTGTATTGATTACAGACAACTTAACAAAGTCACAATTAAAACAAGTATCCGCTAACCTGTATTGATGACTTGTTTGATCAACTGAAAGGTAGCACTGTGTTTTCAAAGATTAATCTTCATTTTGGATATTTTCAGTTACGAGTAAAAGACTGAGATGTACCGGAGATAGCTTTCAGAACTAGGTATGGACATTATGAGTTTCTTGTGATGCTGTTTGGCTTGACAAATGCAACTGTGGTATTTATGGATCTAATGAACATAATTTTTAGACCATACTTGGATAAATTTGTGGTAGTATTTATTGATGACATTCTGGTATATTCTCGGGATGAAAATGAACATGTTGATCATTTGAGAACGGTGCTGCAAACTCTACGTGAGAAATAACTATATGCCAAATTTAGTAAATGTGAGTTCTGGCTTCGAGAAGTTGGTTTCCTTGGACATATAGTATCTACAAAAGGTATCAGGGTGGATTCGAATAAAATCTCAGCTATTGTTAATTGGAAGCCACTGAAAAATGTGTCTGAAGGCAGAAGTTTTTTGGGATTAGCCGATTATTATCAGAGATTTGTAAAAGGGTTTTCTATGATAGCTTCTCCGATTACTCGTTTGTTGCAAAAAGATGTGAAATTTGAATGGATTAATAAATGCCAACAGAGTTTTGACAGATTAAAAGCCTTGTTGATTGAAGCACCCGTGTTAGTTCAGCCTGAATCGGGTAAGGAATTTGTATTTTACAGTGATGCATCATTGAATGGTTTAGGCTGTGTTTTGATGCAAAAAGGAAAAGAAATAACCTGTGCTTCTAGACAACTAAAACCATATGAAAAGAATTACCCGATACATGATTTAGAATTGGCAAATATTGTATTTGCTTTGAAAATTTGGTGACACTATTTGTTTGGTGAAAAATGCCATATATTTATTGATCATAAAAGTTTAAAGTATTTGATGTTGTAAAATGGTTTGAATATGAGGCAGTGCAGGTGGCTTGAACTGTTAAAAGATTATGATTTGGTTATTGATTATCATCTAGGAAAAGCCAATATGGTTGTAGATGCTTTGAGTAGAAAGTCTCTGTTTACTTTGTGAGTAATGAATACCTGATTGTCGTTATCTAATGATGGTTCAATCATAGCTGAGTTAAAAGCTAGACTGGTGTTTCTGCAGTAGATTTGTGAAGCTCAGAAAGGTAATGATGAATTACGAGCTAAACGAGTACAGTGTGAGTTGAATTCTGATTCAGAATTGTAGATTGGATCCGATGATTGTCTATTATTCTTAGGTAGAATATATGTTCTGAAGAATTCAGAACTAGTACAAAAGATTTTAAACGAAGCTCATAATGGTACTATATTTGTTCATCTAGGAAGTAACAAAATGTACCATGATTTGAAAAAGATGTACTGGTGGCCAGAAATGAAATGGGATATTTCTGAATTTGCATCTAAATGCTTGATATGTTAGTAGGTTAAAACTGAACATCAGGTACTTTCAGGATTATTACAGCCAGTGACGATACCGAAATGGAAAAGGGAAAGAGTTAATGTAATGCCCCAATTTTCGGGAATTTTAAAAATGTTGAAAAAATTTAAAATTCTATGTTCTGTTTGTTTGTCATAGGATAAAGTATGTTAGTGGGCCTCTACAAGGCCCAAGCTTAAGGTAAAACCCGGTAGTTTTAATTAATTTTAATTCCATAAGAAAAAGGGGTTCTGGTTAACTGGGCTTTTAGGTAATAATTGTGTAAAATAAATCACAAGGAAGCATGTGGTAAAGTGGCTGACTCACACCACTGGGAATGCTATAAGTTGCGTGTGGATGATTGGGAGGACCCAGGTTCAAGTCACAATGACAGCAAATTTTTATGCACAAAAAAGGGAACTAATGGAACTGAAGCAAAAGTCTGTCAGGAGGAGTTTGAGTTGCTCAGAAGATTGAGTAAGAAGGGGATAAGGGAGAGGATTTAGGAGCTGATCAAAGAGGATGGTATTGGCCGAATAGTGGACTCTTGAGGAGCAAGAGTTGGCCGGCCAAGGGTTTCTTTAGGGGGTAGATTTCGGTTAGGTCAAAAGCTAGGTATAAATTCGGCATTTGGGAGTATAGTGCCGTTTTTCTGACCATTCTTCCTTCGCTTCCTTTCTTTTCTTTTTCTCTCCATCTATTTTCTCTTCTTCTGTCCCCCATAGCCGAATCTTTCCATTATTCTACTCATCTCCACGTTCTTATCATTTGTTCTTAAGCCTTATACATAAAAGCCGAAATCTCAAAAGCTTATAGTTCTTCTGTGCCTATTTCTCCTAGCCAAACCTTGTGGTTTTTCTCCATCTTGTGATCGATTCTTCCTTTTTCTAAATCTAAAACCTCTGTCAACAAAGCCACTACAAAAACCCTACTATTCCATCTTTTCTTTCATTGTTACAAAAATCCGAAAAAAACCCCATAGTCTAGGGAGCATAGCTGAATACTGAAGTCACTGAAAGCTCAACTTTTGTTTTCAACTGAGTGCTTAGATCTACATCGGGATCGAGTGGAAACTCATTGGAATCATTGACTAAGGAATCGGTGGTAAGTCTTTCCAAAACTTAGTCTTTCTTTCGTATTTTAGGAAAAGCTGAAACCCCTAAATATTAGGGAGGCTGTCGATTTGGACTTGTAGCCCTAAGGGGTTGTGTAACTGTTCTGCTTTGGTAAATGGTGTGATTTAGAGGCTACTGGTCAAGGGCTTGGACAAGTGGAACGATCGAATCTTTGGATTTAAAACATAGTTCGGCAACAAGGTAAGAGCAATAAAGTTCTAAGCATTTTTGGCCAAATATGGTAAGCGGCTATATACTCAGTGTTAATTCGATATCTAGAGTAATGTGTTAGTAATTTAATTGTAGGCAGTTTGTGCACGAATCTCGACAATGAATCATCGTAAAATAGGTGTGTAACTGACACCCTCCTATAGACTAGATCGGCAAAAGTCGAAAAGCTGAAATACCAAAAAATCGGTATTTTGGGAACTTATGAGTGTGCGAATGCTCGTAAGATAAATGGGCTAATAATTACGTAATCCGTGGAGGTAAGGCGCAAAGTGCACTATTAAAGTGCGTTTCGGACGTTTTTGGGCTTAGTGGGCCTAAATTGGGGAAAAATGGGCTAATGGGCCCAATTCGGTGAAATACGCTGTGTGGTAAGTGTTTTTGATAGTACGTAATGGTAGAATATGCATAAAAATTCTAAGATAGTTAATTTACTAGAATACCCCTATGTATGAAAATTACCGTTATACCCTAGGTGTAAAATGACCATTATACCCCTAGTGTAAATTTTGTCTGAAAAGTATGATGATTTAAATCTGTATGATGTATGACATGAATGAATAAATCATTGCGGGGACATGGGTTATATTATGGAGGAAGCGTCCTGGTGGCTATGCCACAAATTATCTGTTCTGGTGGCTCTGCCACATATATATATATATCTGTTCTGGTGGCTCAGCCACAATTATCTGTTTCTGGTTACTTGGTCACATTATCTATTCTGGCAGCCATGCTGCATATTTCTATGGCGTGTAGCGGTTGGGTGGGTCGAGTAGTCTCCCCACATGGTGAAAGGATGGTAAGGGGGTGTACATGGTTGGATATGGGTTGGGTTTTTGCATCAGCATATAATAGTTGTTCTGATCTGTTATAGGCCTATGGGCTTTGTTCCGACATCTGTTCTGGGCTAAGGCCAACTTATTCTGCTTCTGTGGTTTGAACTGGTTTAGGCTATGGTTGGGTTAAATTACACACTGAGTTTCCCCAAACTCATCCCTTTATTTTCATCCTCGCAGGTAATCCCCAACCATAGTGGGCTTGGAGCTGTGAGGGATTCGGAGTGGCCACATGTTTCTGCAAACTTGGTTTCTTTCTAGTGAACTGGACGTCCTTTTATTTTCGTTTACGGTTTTGGGTTTTTAAGTGTAATAAGGCCGCTTAATTATTTTTATGGTTTTTATTATTTTATTCTAATTATGATAAAAATGAACTATGATAACTATTGAAATGGATTAGCTCTAGGACGCGTTTTCAAAAACATTAAGTGATTTCAAAATAACACGACTACAAGTAAGGCTTCCGCTAAGCAAACGTTTTCAAACTTAATCATTTTCTTAAGATGGACTTAATCAACTGGTTTTCTCACAATTATACGAGATGTTAGAGTATGGCAATGGCGGTGTGCATGTCTAGGATTAGATCTGGAGGGAGCTTGGTACTTAAGTAGTCTGACGGACTCACCTCCTCTTTTTCGATTTCCTACCTGGTGCACAGCTTCCATTCACTTTAACCTATTTTAAAGGTATCTTCTACAACACCAACTACGTTTTCCAAATTAAGCAATACGGGATGTTTTGAACACTTCGATGTGGCGCGTCAGATCCGGTCGTAACGTCTAGGCCAGGTTTGGGGTGTGACATTTAGTGGTATCAGAGCCCAATTGTAACAACTCGGCTGTGGAATGGGTTTGCAAAAATAAAGATTTTCAAAAACAAGATTTTATAAGGTTATAAAACTCAATTTTCGAAAGTTAGAGCTTTAGAAGGTGGCATTCCGAATCTCCGGCCCAAGTCTGTAAGTATTCTGAATTTTTCTGAATATATTCTGAATTATCTGTCTGTACTGAAACCTTACTCGAATACTCTAGATAGAATGCTACTGAAACTCTAGAAAAGCTTGCTAAAAGACTGAAACTATAGCTAGACATCGATTTTGTGAAAACCAACTCTGAATTACTGTCTAAATCATAAAACATCTGTAATAATCACTGGAATGCTAAAATTAATGCATAAAATTTGTAAACAGATAATACGATATGAGTACGCGAGCAGCTCGTGGAAGAGGCCGTGGACGAGGCCGAGGTTGCTCGGGTAGGAACTGCATCTTCTGGGCATATGCCGATAGTAGAGGCACCGGTACCACTGACAACTGAAGTAGAGTCTCATGATCGTGGTGCCGGGATGACGCCCTGTCGCAGGCTATGCTTCGAGTTCTGGAACGGGTTGCCGGGGCAAGTTCAGGTAACGAAATCCGAGGATCGATTTCTGAACGAATTCGGGCTAACAAAGCAGAGATCTTTAGGGGCGTATCTGGTGTAGCCCCGAGCATGGCAGAATATTGGTTGGAGGCCACAGAACGAATTATGGATGACGAAGCGCGCTCGGTGGAGCGAAGGTGAAGAAGTCGTATCGCTTTTTGCAAGATGAGGCTTATCAGTGGTGGCTCACCGTGAGGGATGGAACCCCAGCTGATAGGGTTACTTGGGAGCTGTTTAAGACAGCCTTTAAAGGAAAGTACGTTGGGGCAAGTTATGTGGATGCCCATAGGAAGGAATTCCTAAATCTGGTCCAAGGAGGTAAAACTATTGCTGAGTATGAGGCTGAGTTTCTGAGGCTGAGCCAGTATGCTGTGGGGATAGTCGCTACGGAGTATGAGCGTAGCGTTCGCTTTGAGGATGGACTCAGATATGACCTCAAGGTGCTGATTGCTCCACAGAAAGAGCGGTATTTCGCGGTTCTGGTGGAAAAAGCTAAGATAGCTGAGGAGGTAAAGCGTACTGAGAGGCAGAACTGTGAGAAAGATCAGAATCGTTTCCGGAGGGATTCTGGACCTTCGGGTGGAGCAAATAAGAATGTCAAACGGGCGAGAGTGGAGGAGCCAGTTCGAGTAGCTCCAGTGAATATGGTTAGATCACCAATTTGTGGAGACTGTGGTAAGGTACACTTGGGTGAGTGTAGGAAACGTTCTGGTGCTTGTTTCCTATGCGGATCTATAGAGCATAGAGTTAAGGATTGTCCTCAAAGAGCTGATCAGGTTCAAGTTACCGAACAGAGGGTTGCTCAACCCGTGAGAGGTGGACCACAACCACCGAGAGGACGTGGACAAGGTAGGGGCAGAAATGGAAATAGAAATGGTCGAGGTCAAGGGACGCCTGGCAGGGGTGCCAGAAATGCTGAGGCTCGACAGCCAGCGTTGGTGTATGTGGCTCGTCGTCGAGAGGAGGGCGATGCACTTGACGCCATAACTGGTACGTTTTTGGTTTCTAGCATGCCGTATACTACTTTGGTGGATATTGGATCTACTTATTCTTATGTTGCATGTGCCATATCTGGGTCATTGGGAGTGCATTCTGAGAAGATAGTGAGTGGAGTATCTATGTTAAGTCCTTTGGGCCACTCGGTTAGGGTAGACAAACTCTATAGGGATGTACCCTTAGAAACTTAAGGTAGGATCTTTCCTGAAGATCTAATGGAGTTGCCGTTCGGAGAGTTTGACCTCATTCTGGGAATGGACTGGCTTGTTAAGCATAAGGCGACTTTGGATTGTGCTGCTAAGCAGATGGTGCTAAGGACCACGGAAGGGGATGAGGTTATGATGATAGGTGAACGGAGGGACTATTTGTCTAATGTGGTATCAGCATTGAGGGCTAAAAAGTGGATTCGGAAAGGTTGTGAGGCCTATTTGGCATTTGTGGGTCAAAAGGAAGCTGAAGGATTGACAGTAGATAAGGTTAGGACCGTTAAAGAGTTCCAAGATATTTTTTCGGAGGAGCTTCTGGGATTGCCTCCAAATTGAGAAGTCGAATTTGGAATCGACCTGTTGCCTGGGACAGTACCAGTGTCTATTGCACCGTATAGGATGGCACCGAAAGAGTTAGTGGAGTTAAAGGTGCAAATTCAAGAGTTGTTGGATAGGGGCTTTATTAGGCCAAGTGTGTCTCCATGGGGAGCACCGGTGCTATTCGTGAAGAAGAAGGATGGGACGATGCGCATGTGCATTGATTATCGCCAGTTGAACAAACTGACGATTAAGAATAAGTATCCACTACTGAGGATTGATGATCTGTTTGACCAAATTAGAGGAGCTTCTATATTTTCCAAGATCGATCTTCGATCTGGATATCATCAGTTAAGGGTCAAAGAGGTAGATATTCATAAGACGGCATTCAGGACTCGGTATGGTCATTACGAGTTTCTGGTTATGCCTTTTGGACTAACGAATGCTCCTGCAGCATTTATGGATCTGATGAATCGTGTGTTCCAACCATTCTTGGATCGGTTCGTAGTCGTCTGAATTGACGATATCCTGGTATATTCTGAAATAGAAGCTAAACATGATGAGCATCTTCGCATTGTGCTACAAGTGTTAAGGGAGAAGGAACTCTATGCGAAGTTTAGCAAATGTGAATTCTGGCTGAGGGAGGTAACTTTCTTAGGACATGTGGTCTTTACTGAGGGAATTAAGGTGGACCCTCGTAAGATTGAAGCAATTCTGGATTGGAAGCCACCTAGGTCGGTGTCAGAAATTTGGAGTTTCCTAGGCTTGGCAGGATACTATAGGAGGTTTGTGGAAGGTTTTTCTGTGATGGCAGCACCTTTGACAAAACTTATAAGGAAAGGAGTACCATTTGTATGGACTGAGAAGCAGCAGGAAGCCTTTGAGAAGTTGAAGAAAGTTCTGACGGAAGCACCTATATTAATTCAACCGGAATCTGGGAAGGATTTTACTGTGTACAGTGATGCATCACATGTAGGTTTGGGTTGTGTGTTGATGCAAGAGGGTAAGGTGGTTGCTTATGCATCACGACAGCTTAAGCCTCACGAAGGAAACTATCCTACTCATGATTTGGAGTTAGCAGCAGTGATTTTCGCACTTAAGATTTGGAGACATTACTTGTACGGAGAAAGGTGTATTATATACACAGATCATAAGAGTCTTAAATATTTGCTGACTTAGAAGGAGCTGAACCTTAGGCAAAGGAGATGGATTGAGTTTCTTAAGGATTATGACTGTTCGATCGAGTATCACCCAGGCAAGGATAATGTAGTAGCTGATGCTCTAAGTCGTAGAGCTGTATCTGATCTGAGAGTAATGTTTGCTCGCCTAAGTCTGTATGATGATGGAAGTCTGTTGGTGGAATTGCTAGTAAGGCCAACCTGGGTGGATCAAATTAAGGAAAAACAGTTGAAAGATGAGTCTTTGGTTGCTCGTTTTCAACAAATTAAAGAAGGGGAAACTTCTGAGTTTGGGTTAAATAACGAAGGAATTTTGTGTTTTCGAGGAAGAATTTATGTTCCGAAAGACTCTGACTTGAGACAGTCAATATTGAAGGAAGCTCATGGGGGACTTTGTGCCATGCATCCTGGAGGGAATAAGTTGTATCACGACTTGCGGGAACTGTACTGGTGGCCTGGACTTAAACAAGAAGTAACGGAATTCGTGGGGAAATGTCTGACATGTCAGCAAGTGAAAGCTGAGTATCAATTACCTTCTGAATTGTTGCAGCCAGTAAAAATACCACTTTGGAAGTGGGATAGGGTAACCATGGACTTTGTGAGTGGGTTACCCTTGACACCTTCAAAAAAGGACTCGATATGGGTGATTGTGGATAGGTTGACCAAGTCAGCTCATTTTATACCAATTCGCACTGACTTTTCACTTCAGAAGTTAGCCAAGTTGTATGTGGCAGAGATTGTGCGACTTCATGTAGTTCCAGTTTCGATTATCTCTGATCGAGATCCTAGATTCACATCTCGATTTTGGCAAAAGCTACATGAGGCGTTGGGAACGCGATTAAACTTTAGTACGGCTTTTCATCCCCAAACTGATGGTCAGTCGTAAAGAGTTATCCAAATTTTGGAGGACATGTTGAGGGGATGTGTTATCGTCTTCCGAGGTGGTTGGGAGGATTACTTGCCATTGGCAGAATTTGCATATAATAATAGTTATCAGGTGAGTATTCGAATGGCACCATATGAAGCACTATATGGGCTAAGGTGTCGAAAACCTAGTTGTTGGACCGAACTAGGAGAGCGACAAGTTCTTGGACCAGAGTTGATAGCTAATACTGAGGAAAAGGTCAGAATAATTAGAGATCGATTAAAAGAAGCGTCTGATAGGCAAAAGTCATATGCAGATTTGAAGCGTAAAGAGATTGAATACTCAGTGGGTGATATGGTCTTCTTGAAGGTCGCTCCTTGGAAGAAGATATTAAGGTTTGGCAAGAAGGGCAAGTTGAGTCCGTGGTTCATTGGGCCTTATCGGGTTTTGAAGTGAGTAGGCCCAGTAGCTTATCAGTTGGAATTGCCTCCAGAATTAGATAGGATTCATGATTTTTTTCACGTTTCCATGTTAAGGCGTTATCGTTCTGACCCTACTCATGCCGTGCCGGTTGCAGAAATTGAGGTGCAAACTGATTTGACTTTTGAGGAGGAGCCTGTGCAAATACTGGATCGAGAGGTTAAAGTTCTAAGAAGAAAATCTGTCCCATTAGTAAAGGTGCTTTGGCGTAATCATGGCAGAGAGGAAGCTACTTGGGAGCCAGAGAAGGCGATGCAGCAACTATACCCTCATCTGTTCAGACCAGGTAAATTTCGAGGACGAAATTTCTTTAAGGAGGGTAGAGTTGTAACGCCCCAATTTTCTGGAATTTTAAAAATGTTGGAAAAATTTAAAATTCTGTGTTCTATTTGTTTGTCGTATGATTAAGTACGTTAGTGGGCCTCTAGAAGGCCCAAGCTTAAGGTAAAACCCGGTAGTTTTAATTAATTTTAATTCCATAAGAAAAAGGGGTTCTAGTTAACTGGGCTTTTAGGTATTTAATTGTGTAAAATAAATCACAAGGAAGCATGTGGTAAAGTGGCTGAGTGACGCCACTGGGAATGCTATAAGTGGCGTGTGGATGATTGGGAGGACCTGGTTCAAGTCACAATGAATGACAAATTAAGGGATTAATTTTTATGCACTGTAAAAGGAAGTAATGGGCCAAGTAAAAGTCTGTCAGGAGGAGTTTGAGTTGCTCAGGAGATTGAGTAAGGAGAGGATAAGGGAGAGGATTTAGGAGCTGATCAAGGAGGATGGTGTTGGCCGAATAGTGGACTCTTGAGGAGAAAGAGTTGGTCGGCCAAGGGTTTCTTTAGGGGGTAGATTTCGGCTAGGTCAAAAGCTAGGTATAAATTCGGCATTTGGGAGTATTGTGCCGTTTTTCTGACTATTCTTCCTTCTCTTCCTTTCTTTTCTTTTTCTCTCCATCTATTTTCTCTTCTTCTTTCCCCCATAGCCAAATCTTTCCATTATTCTACTCATCTCCACGTTCTTATCATTTGTTCTTAAGCCTTATACACAAAAGCCGAAATTTCGAAAGCTTATAGTTCTTCTGTGCCGATTTCTCCTAGCCAAACCCTGTGGTTTTTCTCCATCTTGTGATCGATTCTTCCTTCTTCTAAATCTAAAACCTCTGTCGACAAAGCCACTACAAAAACCCTACTATTCCATCTTTTCTTTCATTGTTACAAAAAGCCGAAAAAAACCCCATAGTCTAGGAAGCATAGCTGAATACTGAAGTCACTGAAAGCTCGACTTTTGTTATCAACTGAGGGCTTAGATCCACATCGGGATCGAGTGGAAACTCATTGGAATCATTGACTAAGGAATAGGTGGTAAGTCTTTCCAAAACTTAGTCTTTCTTTCGTATTTTAGGAAAAGCCGAAATCCCTAAATATTAGGGAGGCTGTCGATTTGGACTTGTAGCCCTAAGGGGTTGTGATAACTGTTCTGCTTTGGTAAATCTTTGTGATTTAGAAATTTCTGTGATCAAGGGCTTGGACAAGTGGAACGATCGGATCTTTGGATTTAAAACATAGTTCGGCAACAAGGTAAGAGCAATAAGGTTCTAAGCATCTTTGGCCGAATATGGTAAGGGGCTGTATACTCAGTGTTAATTCGATATCTAGAGTAATGTGTTAGTAATTTAATTGTAGGCAGTTCGTGCGCGGATCTCGGTAACGGATCATCGTAAAATAGGTGTGTAACTGATACCCTCCTATAGACTAGATCGGCAAAAGTTGAAAAGTCGAAATACCAAAAACTGGTATTTTGGGAACTTATGAGTGTGCAAATGCTCGTAAAATAAATGGGTTAATAATTTTCGGCAATCCGTGGAGGTAAGACTGCAAAGTGCACTATATGTTTTTGGGCTTAGTGGGCCTAAATTGGGGAAAAATGGGCTAATGGGCCCAATTCGGTAAGTACGCGCGGTAAGTGTTTTTGATAGTACGTAATGGTAGAATATGCATAAAAACTCTAAGACAGTTAATTTACTAGAATACCCCTATGTATGAAAATTACCATTATACCCTAGGTGTAAAATGACCATTATACCCCTAGTGTAAATTTTGTCTGAAAAGTATGATGATTTAAATCTGTATGATGTATGACATGAATGAATATCTGTTGCATGGGGACGTGGGTTATATTGTGGAGGAAGCGTCCTGGTGGCTATGCCATAAATTATCTGTTCAGTGGCTCGCCACATATATATATCTCATTACGGTGGCTCACCACAATTATCTCATTTACGTGACTTGGTCACATTATCTGTTCTGGCAGCCATGCTGCATATTTCTGTGGCGTGTAGCGGTTGAGTGGGTCGAGTAGTCTCCCCACATGGTGAAAGGATGGTAAGGGGGTGTACATGGTTGGATATGGGTTGGGTTTTTGCATCAGCATATAATAATTGTTCTGATCTGTTATGGGCCTATGGGCTTTGTTCCGATATCTGTTCTGGGCTAAGGCCAACTTATTCTACTTCTATTGTTTGAACTGGTTTAGGCTATGGTTGGGTTAAATTACACACTGAGTTTCCCCAAACTCATCCCTTTATTTTCATCCTCGCAGGTAATCTCCAACCATAGTGGTCTTGGAGCTGTGAGGGATTCGGAGTGGCCACATTTTTCTGCAAACTTGGTTTCTTTCTGGTGAACTGGACGTCCTTTTATTTTCGTTTACGGTTTTGGGTTTTTAACTGTAATAAGGCCGCTTAATTATTTTTATGGTTTTTATTATTTTATTCTAATTATGATAAAATGAACTATGATAACTATTGAAATGGATTAGCTCTGGGACGTTTTTCAAAAACATTAAGTGATTTCAAAATAACAGGACTACAAATAAGGCTTACGCTAAGCAAAGCGTTTTCAAACTTAATCATTTTCTTAAGATGGACTTAATCAACTAGTTTTCTCACAATTATACGAGATGTTAGAGTGTGGCAATGGCGGTGTGCATGTCTAGGATTGGATCAGGAGGAGCTTGGTACTTAGCGATCAAGACGGACTCACCTCCTCTTTTTCGGTTTCCTACCTGGTGCACAGCTTCCATTCACTTTAACCTATTTTAAAGGTATCTTCTACAACACCAACTACGTTTTCCAAATTAAGCAATACGGGATGTTTTGAAGACTTCGATGTGGCGCGTCGGATCCGGTCGTAACGTCTAGGCCGGGTTTAGGGTGTTACAGTTACTATGGACATTGTATCAGGATTACCCCTATCTTCAAAAAAAAAAAAGAGGTCATCGGGGTAATTGTTGATTATCTAACAAATTTTGCACACTTCATTCCAGTACGTATGGATTTCTCCTTGGATAGATTAGTAGAGTTATATGTTTCTGAGATTGTTAGACTACATAGAGTACCGGTCTCCATTATTTCAAACAAAGATCCTTAATTTACATCCCGATTCTGGAATAAGTTACAAGAAGCTCTGGGTACATAGTTACATTTCAGTACTGCATTTCATCCTCAGAATGATGGTCAATCCGAACGTGTGATATAGATTCTAGAAGATATGCTTCGGTGTCATGTGCTAGAATTCGAAGGTAATTGGGAAAAATATTTGCCTTTAGTTGAATTTGCATACAATAATAGCTATCAGTCAAGTATTAAAATGGCATCGTATGAGGCTCTGTATGGTCGTAAATGTAGAACTCTGTTGTACTGGATGGAACTCAGTGAGAAAAAGATACATGTAGTTGATTTAATAAGTGAGACTGAAGAAAAAGTGAAAGTGGTTCGAGATAGTTTAAAAGTAGCCTCTGATCGTCAAAAGTCTTATGTTGATCTTAAACGAAAGGAGATAGATTTTCAAGTCAGAGATAAGGTATTCTTGAAAGTATCGCCTTGGAAGAAAGTTCTTCTGTTTGGTAGTAAAGGAAAACTGAGTACACGGTTTATTAGACCATATGAGATTATTGAAAGAATTAGACCTGTTGCGTATAGATTGGCATTACCACAGGAGCTTGATAAAATTCAAAATGTTTTTCACGTGTCTATGCTGCGATGGTATCGATCAGATCCTTCACATGTTATTTCCCTAACAGAAGTTGAAATTTAGCTTGACATGACTTACACTAAGGAACCAATCAAAATTCTAGAACTTGAGATGAAGGAGTTAAGATATAAAAAAGGTAGCTTTAGTGAAAGTTCTATGGCAACAACACAAATTAAAAGAAGCTACCTAGGAACCGGAGGAAACAATAAGAAAGCAATACCCGAACCTCTTTATTAGTAAGATTATCGAGGACGAAAATCCTTTAAGGGGGAGAGTTGCAACAACTTGTTTTCAGTGAAATCGGAATGGTGGTTTCGGGACCACAAATCTAAGTCAGAAAGAAAATTTATTTTAATATTATTGAATGGTCTGCATTATGATAGAAATGTTATATGAAAATTTTGATAAGAAAATTTTACCGATTACATGTTTAATTATGGAAAGGACCAAATTACATAAAATGCAAAAGTTGAGTTCTAGTAGCTTCAAGTATCAAATAGCTATGGAATTCAAAAGTTGAGGTCCTTATATGGTAATTAGACCATTAAGAGAAGTTAGTAGATATTTATGATGATTTATCCATGGAAATTAGAAAAAAAAAGGACTAAATTGGAATTTGAAACAAATAAAGATGATAATAGACTAATATCATCTTATCTCATCATCTTCCCTAAATTAATTTTATGGAAACCCTAGCTAAGAGAAAGAACTTTAAGCAAGCTTAATTAGGTAAGTAATCATGTCCTGTTTATAGTAATTTTTACATTTTCGAGATCGTAACAACCTAATCTATCTATTTTGGAGATCAATTTACAAAGTTATCAAGGTATTAAAATTTTTCCATGGATGTATATGCTGAAATTTTGAAATTTATTATAGAAATTGAAATGTTGTTGATAGATAAACAACTTTTGTAAAGTGATTTTTCATGAAATTGTGATTTAGGGACTAAATTGAAAAGATGTAAAATTTCATGGAAAATTTTTTAGAAATGCATGGGCTGTAAATGTTATATGAAAAATCGGTTAGGATTGGAATAAGGATTAAATTGCATGAATTTCATTTTTCGATCCTAGGGACAAAATCATCTTTTATTAAAAGTATAGGGGTAAAACGGTAATTTTGCCTAGGATGTGAATTGAATTAAATTGAGTATGAAATAGATTAAATTGATCTTAAATTCATTTATATAGATCCGAAAAGACCTAGTACTGAATTGGATCGAGGAAAACAAAAAGTGTCAGATTAGTAGATTCTCGAAACGAACAAGTATCGAGGTAAGTTCATGTAACTAAATTGTGTATATTGACATGTTTGAGTGAAATATTGTATATGTGAATATTGAATTATGAATTTTGTATGTTTAGGAAATAAATTCATAATTCCAATAATGCTCGGTAATTATTAAATCTCGTTTGAATACATGAAATTTGATTAGATACTGGGCCCTTGTATTAGTTGTGGTCTTGCATATGTTGCAAACCACCATAGCTCAAAAGACTGTCCTATTAGTAGCTCTCATGGGCTTCCAGATATAAGGTTTTTGCTAGCTTTCCATTATAGCTCTTCAGAGCGTCCTAATAGGTTGTGATCCTACAGGTGTTGTGGACACACCTTAGCTCTTATGAGCTTCTCGATTATGGCTCTTCGTGAGCTTCTTGTTAATTGGCTCTATGTGAGTTTCCCGATATGGCTCGCTTGAACTTCCTGATATATGGCTATCCGGAGCTCCCTGATTATTGGCTCTTCAGAGCTACCCGTTATAGGCTTGTACGAGCTTCCTGAATATTGCTCTACTAAGCTTCCTATTTTAGCCCGGATAAGCTTCCCGTTTTTGTGCTTTATAAGGACTCCTGAATATGAGTTGACGAATGTATCGTATTGTACACTTTGAGTGTATTGCCCATGTATTCATTGAGGTTTCAAATGATTCAACGGGTAACGTCCTGGTAAAAGATAATATAAATCTAAAATAAAATACCATGAGAATATTTGACATGGAAAAGTGTGGTATACACATGTTCCTTGGAGATTTGAAATGATAAATACATGTACGTGGAAATGGACATTGATGAGATCATCCATATTTCTTAGTATTTATATGAACTTTATAACTAACATGCTTGATGAGGATTTATGTGTGATTAGGTTCTTGATTTCTTTGATTTGGATGTACTATGAGTGCTTGTTTTAAATGAACATAATTGGTAAGTTAATTTCCTGTTATACAAACCTAGTAAGCATTTTAAATGCTTACTCGATTTTCTTTCCTCTGTATTATAGTGCTCGGAAGCTCATAAAGGTTAGAAATTGGTTGGAGCTTCATCACACTATCCTTCAGCTCATTTTGGTATAAATAACAAACTTATTTTGGCATATTGCCATGTATAGGCTAACTTGGCCAATGTTGGCATGTAAATGATTGTTTGCAATCTAGCCATTGAAATGGCTAGTAATGGTATGTTTAGTGTATATATATATGAGGTTATATAATAATTAATATATGTGTGCTTGGTATAGTTAGATTGAATTATGGTAAACATATATGTTTAACAAAAGGTAAGTTTGAATACATAAATACATGTGATGATATATTATGCATAATGTTAGTGTTAGCTTGGTTTTAATGTCTTGAATCGATTGGTATATATATGCAAGTATTGATGTAGGTTGAAGAAAATTTGGGTGAGAAAAGTGGCCATGGAAATGGTCTATTTTCATCCACACGGGTAGACACATGAGAGTGTGTCTCAACCTTGTGTGACACACGGCCATGTGCACAGGCGTGTGGTTTGGCCATGTGTCCCCTACATTTTAAAAATTGAGAAACAGAATGCTCAGAATTGGTCACATGGGTAGAGGCACGGGCATGTGTCTCAGTTGTGTAAAACCTCACTTCATTTTCAAAAAGTAAATTGTTCACACGGCCTAACATAGAGGCGTATGGCTGGTTGTGTAACCCAAGTCAAAGAGTTACACGGGTAAGGACATGGCCATGTGCCTCACATTGATTGCCCACACGGCCAGGGACATGGGCATGTCATTGGCCGTGTGAGCCACACGTCTTAGCCATATGGGCATGTGTCCCCTGTACCTAAGAAAAATTTTGCAATTTCGCGAAAAATTCTCTTGGTTTCCAGTTTAGTCCCGACCTGATTCTAACATGTATATTGGGTCTCGAGGGCCTATTCAAGGGACAGTATGATTGATTTCAGATATGAATAGTAAATGATATGATTTAATTATAATTAATCTATAAATTTCATTAATGCTCTGTAACCCTATTTCAGTAATAGATACGGGTTAGAGGTGTTACATGAGGCATGAAATTTATACTAACGATTATTTAAATGAAGCTTTCATGGAGTGGCTTACTAGCAACTTAGTAATAACAAAATCCTATGTTATGAGAAATCATAAAATAAATTAATGACAGAAATTAAATAATTAGATTAAATAAACAAGACAATTAAACAAACAACTAATCAAATAAAACCAATTAGGAACATTAACTCATTTTAGGGTTTGGAATTAACTTCGAATTAGGGTTTTAGAGTGGATTAGTTACCAATTAACCAATTATTACCTCCCAGCCTCTAACTAATTAACTGATTGGTTGATACTCACTTATCTTTTGATCTCACTTTCTAAACTAGGATAACTACGATTTACTCAGTTTGACTTATCTCTCGATCTCATCTCACCTGTGATTACTTCATAGGTTTTTCGGGCCTAGAGTTTAAGAACGCATAATATATACCAACTAATTCTCTCGAGAAACCCTAAATCCTCTATTAATTATGTCACCATCCACTCGTTAACCTCCTCTAAGGAATTTAGCCACTCTATTCCTAATCTTAATCTCAATTGAAATAAACATGTAAGGAACACAAATAAATCAAAGAGAGATGACAACCAGATACTTCGGAAACCTAATGCCCAGTGCTGAGAAGAGGTCTCGATGTTGATTGTCTTCTTGGCTTCTCCCCAAGAAACAACGAAAAAGACATGCTTAGCATGTATAGTGTTGTTTTTGCACCAATTAGCGTTGTATCCATCGAGATTTCAAATGACCTTTTGAAGAGTCTCTTCTGGTTACGAGGCATCAATGGAAGTCCCTTGTAAGACTGGATTGTGGGGAAATTGAATAACCCATAATATAATCTAATTCTATCATTTGGCCAAATTTAATTAGATTTTATTAGGTAAGGTATCCTTAAGCTCTGAGAGATTCATATAGGATCAAAAGGTTAGAAGTGATATTTTCTTCTACAAAATGGTAGCCTTCTATTAAAGGAAAGATTGAACCATTCTATAAGAATTGTAGCATAAAGGAGAAAAGAATTTGAAACAGAGGATGAAAAAAGGGCAAAAGGATTTAACGAAAGAAAGATTTCTGGGCGTGTCTAATTTATAGGAAAAATCAACCTTGCACGAGAAGCTGGATTGATGGAAACCATTCAATTACTCAAAATAATGTAACGGCAATTGACGTAGGAAATAAATGCTGGAATGATATCAATAAATGTGGAAGAACGTGCATGGTAAGTTAGAATGACGACTTACATTCTCCAATATGAGCTTAACAGTTGTCCAAAAGAAATTGCGTAAGATTCACACTTAAGTGTTTGACTACCAAAAAAAATTAAAATTAATTTTCTTCCTTAAAAGCAAGTAAATGACAATTTCCAAGGAGATTTCTGAGGGATATGCCAGTAAAAGGAGGCCTTCGGATCTTAATAAGAAAGTTGAGTTGTTTTCGAAGAAGTGGTGGGTACAAACAACCATCTTTCTCTGGCAATAGAACTTTGAGAAGGATGAGAAATTTCGAGGACAAAATTTCCTAAGTGGGGGAGAGTTGTAATACCATGCCTGATGAAACATTAGTGTCTAGATGCTATTTAGGTAAATAAGGGATATAAGTTTTGAATAGGAATAGTGTTAGAACTTGACCAAATATAGGAACCTTTTTTAGCACACTTGTGATGCCTTAATGTTGGCGAACACTAGTTTGGTGAATAATGGTCAAGAAGTGTGCTTGGTGAGGAAAGATTTGCTTGAAAATTTTGCCTAAAAGCTTTGATAGCACATAGAGTGGGTAGACTCCATTATGAATAAGGGAAATTATCTTTATGATGTGAGTTTACATCAGTAATGTGGAGTATCCCATAAAGTTAGCTTTGAGCCAATCAAGATGGGAGGAACAATAGTCAGGAACCAACTAAAAGAGAATCGAGATAGCTAAATACCAAAATTAGGCACTTGATTAGATTTGGAAATTGTGGATTTTGATAAGACCACCCAATAACTGACGTTTAACAAGTTTCAATAAAGACTTGGGTTGAGTTAAGTGTTGAAGATAGGGTAAGGACAAAATATCTTCTCTCTTCCTTTTTTGAGATAATAGGACTAGAAGAAAGTTGAGGTGTTCCTCTAAGCTAAGTCTGAGACCACGTTGTTTGAACAAGGTTCCCTTAAAAGTAGGGAAACACCCGGTAATTGGTCGGCCTCTGAATTAATTAAGTAAACTAAGTATTACTTAAACGGGTGAAGTGTAGTCTACCTCACTGATTCTTTTGGCATGTTAAGTGGGCATGTAACCAATATTGGACTAAGGCAAGAAACTACCTTAGAAAGGAATAAATAAATAGGAAAAAAAAGTCTAGTAAATTATTAAGGAAACTTTGATAATAGGGTCATCACGCGCTAAGTGTGATTAGTTAAGATACCAACTACACTTTAACATAAAGACTAAAGAAAAATGATGGATTAAGGCTTAAGGGTATGTTATGTAAATATACATATTCCCGTACACGTCTCATTATAGCTGTCAGGTAATCATCAGGTGGATTGTAAAGACTGAGACGCATGTCAAATATCCATAAGGACAAAGGTAAAGTATTAAGGTAACCCGGGTAAGTCCCCCTTCTCCTTCTTCTTGAAGAAATAATCTCTGTTTATAAAAAAATAAGGGAGAAATGAAGAGAATTCCTTTCATCCTTCAAGTTGAGTTGAAGATATGAATCTAGGCTCTAAGATGCCCCTTGTTAAGGAAAGATCTGCAACCTTACATACTAAGCTATTAAAAAGCAGATCATTTTAGCTGGGTAAAGTAAGCAGGTCATTTTTTATGTTCAAAGTGAAAGAAAATGGGTTAAGCATACAGCTCTTGATGAGTTCTCATGTTTTGTCAATTAGGAGCTGTCGATCTACTAGATAGAAGGTTGGATCTGAGGCTTTAAGCTGTTAAAGACACAAGTTAAGTGAGTCTCTAATTCAACTCATGCAAATGCATTATGTATGTAAGAACATTTTGTGAAAATAAGTTAAGAAATGCATGATGTGATGATTCTGTGAGAAATGCATGTATGATGAACTTGCATGAATGATTCATATGAAATATGGATATGATCTCTGAGGATAATGTGTCTGAATGAGTAAAGTGTGTATATGTCTGTTTTAGTGACATGAACAAGTCGGTTCTGAAAGATTTTTTCATGAGTAAGTCAGATGTGAACGAGACTGTCAAGTATGAGTCTGCATGAATTGCTTGTGTCTATCTCTGAAGTCATCTAAAGGGGTCTGTTAGGACTAAAAATGCGAATCTCTGAAAGGAAAAGTCCATGGCACTCTGAAGATCATATAGCGTAAGACCATGGCTAGGCCATTTCATCATATAAAATATGTAAAGGACGGTTAGGTGAGTACCAACAATGAGGGGCAAACCTCACGACTGTGAGTTTAGGCAAATCCCTATTGTCGAAAACACCAATTTTCGTATAATTAAGCCTTTGTGGCTATCTCTGTAAAAAAAAAAGCCTTTGTGGTGAGCTCTATTAAAATGAATCCTTTGTGGCAATCTTTGTTAAAAGGAAGTCTTTATGGTGATCTCTGTTAAAAGGAAGCATTTATGGCTATCTCTATTAAAAGAATGTCTTTGTGGCTATCTTAGTTAAATGAATGCCTTATGGTAAACTCTGTTAAAAGGATGCCTTGTGGCAAGACTTTGAAAGGAAAGTCTCTATGGCTAACTTTGGAAAGGAACGCCTTTGCGGTGGAATCTGAAGAACGAATCTCATGATGACTATATGAAGACAAAGCCTTTGGTCGAACATTAAATGAATGGCGAACTCTGTATAATTACAAGTGATCAATAGAAAGGCTAGTGTGCGCCAGAGTACTTGGCGAGGCAAATATGTGAGCTAAAAGTAAGTACAGAGAATCCATTGAAGTAAGAAAGATAGGGGCAAATTTTTATATAACGAAGATAATGATAAAACTAGTGAGTATGGAATAAGTTATTAAGTTCGATAATAAGGTAACTGAATAGGTTAAGGATTATGTAAAGGTAAGATTTAAGAAATGATATAGAAAGTAATGAGATGTTAAGTATAGTACGTACAATAGAAGGAAAATGGTTTTGAAGAAAAAAGATGGTAGTCTTAATATTGTACCCGCCAAAGAAGGTAGAAAGGTCAAGAAATACTCCAAGGATGTGCAAAACAACATGTGCAATGTAGAATGAATAAAAAAGGTATCTTAAGGTTTAGCTTACTAAGTTCTTAAGAACTTACAAAATTTGTTTCTATTTTTAGGCCTGTAAAGGAATGTAAGGCGAGAGACGATGCGAAGGAAGCGGCACACTAGGCTTTTATGCATACAGAGTAAAATAAGTGGCGTGTCAAAGTCTGTGCTAAAGTTCATTAAGTAGTATTCCAAAGTATACCCAGTAGTCTAAAAGATAAAATAGGAAAGTCTGAAATCTTATTGTGCCGAAGTGATAACCATACATTGCATTTTTACAAGAATTTTTGTGGTAGCCATAGATAGTCATTTGTACATAGGCGAAATGTAAATGTAGCCATACAATGTACGCCATAAGAAACTTTGTTACACAAAGATAGACATTTATACCAATGAATAAAAAGGAAAATTTCAAGTTACATCTGTATGTATATTTTGCATGTCAATTCTGAAGAAAGTCCTTATCCATGGCACATTCTCAAAAGGGAAAATAAGCCACATTTATCTACTAGGGCTTCTACGTGTCCCAGGGCGATAATGGGGAAACCTCACGCAATTATGAGTTTAGGAAAATCCATATCGCAAATACGATAGTTCACTTTTGATACCTGGGTGGCATCCAAACAAAGCCTTTTGTGGTGTTTTCAGTAATGCCTTTATGGCATATTCTATTTGGGCCTTGTGATGTACTTTGCTAAGTCTATGTAGGGAATTATGTATCACCCTTATGGTAAGTTCTGGATACAGTCTGAGAAGTTCTCCAATTAAAAAGTCTCTGATAAGGATATGATATTTATGAAGTTATTTTGGTTTGAATAGTTCTGTGAAGTAATCGAATGGATTTGTATGTTCGGAGAGGTTATCCATTGTGGTCATTTGTCAGTTTAAAGTATGTACGTATACTTAGTTATAAGAGTTATAAAAATGTCCAGCGGTTTGATCTCGTCCATGTTATGTAGGGTTGAGAAATCTTAGTTGTGGGTATCCATCATATTTGAATTGTGATATCCCGAATTAGGGCCTAAACGGAATAGTGGTTTCGAAACCACAATTCTGAAGTAGAAAAAATTATTTCGATTAATTTTTATAATTTATTGAGTGATCAGATGCATGTGTTAGAATATCGATAGAAAATTTCATGAATTGCATGTCTAATTTGCCTATTAGGACTTAATTACAAAAGTTGATAAATATGAGTTTTAGATGTTAAAAGGATTTAATTAAAGAGCATAATTGAAGTAGAGGTCCTTAAATGGTAATTATACCATTAGGTTTTCATGGACAAAAATGGATATACATAGGTAGAAATAACCAAAGTTTTTAATGAAGGGTATTTTAGTCATTTGGTAATTAAAAGATTAAAAAAAGGAAAAAGATGGCAAAATATGTCCATCTTCTTCATTAGGACGAAATTTTAAGGGTTCTCCATAGCTAGGGTTTGTTTCAAGCTTCCAAGCTCCATAGTAAGTGATTCCAAGCCCCGTTTTTAATGTTCTTTACGTTTTTGGAGTCCTAGTAACTTGATTTAGCTTATTCTACCAATAATTTAACCTAGGGTTTATATTTGGAAAAATACCCATAGGTGAAATGCGTTTATTTTGATGTTTTATGGTAGAATATGAAGCTTGAAATTGTGTTAAACAACTTTTGTTAAGCGATTTTACATGAAAACGACATAATCAGTAAAAATACCTAATGTTCATAACTACATGTTAGAGTGAGAATTTGATGTTGCCATAGAAGGGAAAAATGATCAACATGTCATAAAATATAAGAATTTTGGAAAAAAAAATTTAATTTCTGAACTTTGGGGCAAAAGTGGAAATATGCAAAAGTTTAGGGGTAAAATTATAATTTTTCCAAAGTTAGAGTTAAGGACTATTTTCATAAATGTGAGTATTAAATTAGCTAAATGTGTTATTTTAGATCAAGAGAAACGAGATTCGAGTCGTGATCGAGGAAAAAATAAAGTTTCCGAGGAATAGGCTCGATTTCTAACATTTTGGTACCGAGGTAAGTTCATGTGTAAATATGGCAACATAATTGTTATTTTAAGTAATTTAATGATATTTATATGATATGATGATTAATATCATAAAATATTCTGCTTTGTGATTATTATTGAGCAATATGCAAATTATGTGTGCTACTTGTTAAATATGAATTGCTACCGAGTATCAGTTTCGATATTCCGTGGAAGACGGCAAAGATGTGTGATCGAGGAAAATGCCCGTTTGAACCTTGGGAATAGATTAGAATACAAGTGACATGTCACTAGGATATTTGAGTTCCGAACTCGTTGAGTTGAGTCTGAGTTCGTGAGATGTAACTAGGCATCCGAGCTCGTTGAGTTGAGCCCGAGTTCACTTATGAATGCGAACGCCCGAGCTTGTTGAGTTGAGTCCGAGTTCACTTATGGGCGGGTTACATGGTAGCTTGGCTACATAATTTCCGCAGGCTATTGAGTTTGTCTAGCTGCGGGTATGGCACTTACGTGGATGAAATCCGTGTATTCGAATTATATTCCGATGTGTTCAAGAGGTGAATCTTAAGTGAATAAGGAGAATGCTTAAAACGAAGGTGACATGTTGGTAAGTGTGGTGAATGAGAAAATTTGATAGGTATGTGCTTAGACCCTCGGGTTAAGAACTTGGTATAATGAAATCGTAGTAATATATTAAATGCAAATGTAACATGAATGTCTTGGTGTGGTTTATGCAAATGATGTTTTATGTTGGATTGTATGATTATGTTACTTGCTATTCGCATGTGAACTTATTAAGCATTTATGCTTACTCCCACCTTTCCATTCTTTGTAGTTTTGACAAGTCAGCTTGGAAGTCGGGAACGGTTGGAGGCTCGTTCACACTATACGAGGACCATTTTGGTATAGTGGCTTGTATACTTTGAAATATGGCATGTATAGCACTATAATCATTTTGTGTATATAATCTTATGATATGGCTATTGAATGATAAGGAAATGCTTGGTAAAGATTAGCCATTGGAATGGCTAATAAAAAAATCATATTTGGTGTTATGTATGCTTGTTGTGCTATTTAATCCATGGAAATTCATAATAAGGTGAAATTTGCTATAAAACAGAATCATACAGTAGCAATAACGTGAGTTTTAAAAATCACTAAAAATAGTAGAGATAGAATTAGATAATGAGTAAAATATGAAATTAAATCTTATTAAGTCTATTTTCATATGGAAGAAACAAAAAAGGTAAATGAGTTGTATTTCATGAGATATTTCGGTTTTGATGGAACAGGGTCAGAGCAATTTCTGAATCCCCTATTCTGAATTTAGAAATTCACTAAACATTGTAAAAAAATAATTAGGAGTCATAATTTATATGTATAGGTTCCTTATTGAGTCTATTTTTAATACAAACAAACGGTATAGTCATCTGAATTCTGTACAGAGAGAAAAGCGGTTTGTAGTGAATAGAGGTAAGAACAATCAAACACTGAAACAAGGGAAAATTTAACTAATAAACTGTACTAATTGGCCAGACCAAAAAGTCCAGAAAAAATTATTAAGTAGATATATGAGTCTAGTTTCAGAAAAATTTATGCAATTGGATTTCAAGTTTCATAACTTGAGATATGATTTTTTTAGCGACTATGACGCAGATGGACAGTTTACTACGAGAATTGTTTGAACTTGTTTAAATGCTAAAATAAGTTTAGTAATGTCTCATACTTGACTCCGGCGACGGTCTTGGGTAAGGGGGTGTTACATGAATAGTATCATGTTTTGACTCTGGAATTATCCGATATTTACGCCATTTGTCTATTTGGGTATTGTTGTGTTTTGTAACAAGAGTTGTGAGGAATACTTCTTATTGAGTTGATAGTTCAGTATCTGTATAAGTTGCGTTGTGTATTGAAATAGAAAATGATTCGGTTGGTATACTAATGATATTTAACTCCATGTGGGAATCCGCCAAAAGAATAAGTATTTTCTAGTGAACAGTATTTGTGAACATTTGTTCTTGGATAATCATTGTTAGTTTTCTGAATAGAGACGAAGAATAATAAGAAGAAGAAGTATTAAATGTTATGATTTGAATTCAGCCAATGGGTCAAGTTGGGGATGATCCGTTAAGAATGGTTACTAACGTCTAAGTATATAATTATTTAATTAACAATGTGATGGCATCTGCTAAAGGTCAAAAGGTTAAAAGGTACGTTGTGTCCAATCTCAATCTCACTAATTTCTTCAAACTTATGAATGTTTTGATTATGTTTTAGGTACTGCTATATAAGTAAGTTCACCTGGAGAGACAACACCAGAGAAGCGTCGGGCAGAAATACTATGCATATAGTGGACATATTTTGATAGTGGCATATTGTAGGATTATGCCCTAAAGAGTCTATCTTTAGCTAGCCTAAGTGTTGTAATAAGTTGTAACAAAATTTATGTAATGTATTGTTTTAATTATTTCCTTTGTTCTTTAAAATTGAGTCATTCAATAAAATGAAAAGAAAAATGTTTTAAGTAAAGTGGGGGTGTTTGTTAACTGTTTTGAAAATTTTGTTAAGCGATATGTGTAGTACCATTCAAGATCCAGACCCAGTGAATCCAATCTGGTTGAGGGCATTACACTCTCTTTGAATCTCCAATTAGTTTCCCAAGAATCCTTCTTCAAGGCTGCAAAAATACCTCCTTTATTTTTGAAAATCCTTAACTTTGATCTCTTGATCCTAGCGATAGATGGCCATTTCTTGTTTATATGTCACTCCTCGTTTTTGTTGCTACCCTCTCACCATTTGAATTAATGAACCGCCACCTGGAACTTACCAACTGGACTCAAACAACGAAGATAAACCCCTTCATCTTCTTTCTTTTTTGATGCTTTTTCTTTTTTCTTTTCTATTGTTTTTATTTTTTTGCTTCTTTTTGTTGTTGTTACATTGGTTTGGTTATGGTTGGTCTTTTTCTTGGGTTTTGTTAGTAAAAAAAAGTTATGTGCTAGGTGGGAGTGTAACACCCCTAACCCATATCTGTCACCGGAATAGGGTTACAGAGAATTACCAGAGTTTTCAAATCATACAAACGCATATTTATAAACATTTCATATCATATCATTAAACATATTAAAACCAAGCCAATACATAAATATTGTCCTTTACATGAGCCCTCGAAGCCCTAAATACGCGTTAGAAACAAGTCGGGACTAAATAAAAAACTCAGAGAATTTTTCAAAAAACATTGAAAATTATCACCAAGTAATCATATAATTCACTTATAACTAATGCACCGAATCACCACATTCACATGCTTCATAATGACACCTACCATATACATATTTGAACTATCATTCCATCATCCATCTTTCAAACATAAGAAGCCAAGCATCAACCACTTTAAGGCTAATATTTACATGCCAAATCTATATCTATTACACCACCAAAATACCAAAACTTAAGCCAAACCAAATGACCATTTCAACTTCAAAACACATGGCCAACATTAGTTAAAATACCTATACATGCCATTATAACCAAAATTAAATAACCGAAAGTACCAAAAGAGCCGATGGATAGTCTAATATAGCTCTGACAAGCTTCCAACCTGAACGAGCTTCCGATTCACTATAAAACATGAAAAATAACATAGTGTAAGCATTTAAGCTTAGTAAGTTCGTATAACTGAAAACATAACTTACCATTTAATTACAAAATAGGTAAGATAACCATAACATATCCTAACATAATTTGGCCAAATGCCTAAGGACATATACATCAACCATGTGAGCCATGTAAATACATATACAAACCAATAATCATAGATGAGCACAACAATTGATTAAGTTTCATATACATGTTTACCATATACCATGTAACAACATTTCCATAGAATTCATATGTATCCTTGTAATAGTCCGTAATGAACCCTTACCATTTTGTATCAGAATAATGCCCGTTGAACCATTAGAATATTTTTGGATACCCAGGATAGCTCACACATAGTGTGCTAACTCATATAACTAGAATCCATCAAATCCTGTACATGTATGCTCACACGAGCTGTGGGTCAGAACGTAGCTACATGATATTGCTCACATGAGCTATGGAGTATCCACAACACATGCTGAACCTTAGCCATCGGTAGGATGTTCAGGACCAGCACTCAAACCATGTAAACCTTAATGACATGCCATTCGTATCGTACGAATTCCTAAGGTTCAAACAGGGCTCGGTAATAGTTTTACATCTTTGGTTATGCGATCAGTATGTATGTATAGCAATTCACAGTATAATTATAATTCAATTAAAACATATATACACGATTTAATTACACGAACTTACTTCGACGAGTATACATAGATACAGAAGCGATTAATCTGAGGCTTTCTCTTTGCCTTAATCTAAAGCTGTACAAGGTCTGTCTTAATCTATACGGATAAATTTAGCTCAATTTAATATGTATTTTAATCAATTTAACCCAAAATCATATTTTGACAAAATTACCATTTTACCCTTATACTTTTAATTTCTTTGCAATTTAGTCCCTAGCTCATAAAAATGGAAAATTTATGAAATTTCACCACAACCCACTATAGACGAATATCAATTAGGTCCCTATAAAGCCCTATATTTTATTTATTTCACAATTTCACCATGTAAAATTTCTATTTTTTTAATTTAATCCCTATTTGACAATTTCATCAAAAATCTCTTTACAAAAGTTGCTTATCTATCAAAAACTATCCATTTTCTATCATCAAACATCAAAAAATGTATATTCATTAATGGTAAAACCCTAATAGTTTAACAGTTTCGCAAATTAGTCCTCGAGCTAGCTAGTTAAGCTACAATGATCAAGACAAATAGATATGATACTATTTTCTTTAATAGATACTATTAATGGATACTATTTTCTCATGTATATTCATTAATGGATATTATTTTATTTTCATATTCAGTTGAAGATGAAAGTAAAAGATAATGATTTGTCTTTATTTTATTTAATTTATCATTTATTTACCCATTTACTAATTTTACCTTTAAATACATTAAATTTTACACAAATGTCAAGCCATGAACATCCACTATCATTTTTATGGTCTAATTACCATATAAGGACTCTTAATTTAAATTTATATATCTATTTAATACTTTTAGCTAGTAGAACTCAACTTTTGCACTTTACGCGATTTAGTCCTTTTTATTAAATTGAGCATGTAAACGGTAAAATTTCTTAACGAGATTTTTATATGGTATTACTATCATGCTGCAAGGAATAAAATAATAATAAAATAAATTTTTGACTCCAAATTTGTGGTCTTGAAACCACTATTTTGATTTCACTAAAAACGGGCTGATACAGGTAGTGACAAAGTAACGAGTTTCGATTTAGTTGACAATGGAATGAGGGTGGTGGGAGCTTTTTGGTTGGAGCAATAGGGTTGTAGTAGTAACGAGGGAGATAGTGGGTACGATGAGGAAGTTTGGTGATTTGAGATTGATGGTAAGAAGAGATTAATGGTGGCTATGAAAGTGGTTTTAGGTTTTGATTATGGTGTCAAGAGGGGTAAATGTGGTGATGGTGTCAGAGGGTTGGTTTCAATTGAGGGAAGGATTTGAGAGTGTTTATTGGTGATGAAGGGTAAGTTGCTACACCTCAACCAAAATCAACCCCAACCACTCCAATCAACAACTCCATCATGTCAGGCAACAATTGCTTCAACTTCACCCTTTAGAAGAAAGAAAAACAGTTTCTTATCTGTTATTAATATGTATTACATGACGATATCCAATTTGAAATTTTTTTTAAATTTAGAATTACTATATTAAAAAAAATTTACAATGACCAAAATAGAACAAACTTTATTTTTAAGTGATCTTTTGAACACGACTATATTATATGACACTCAATAAAACTGCATTTATTGTGGCCCTATAATTTTTGTCCGGTTATAAAAGCAACAAAATAACTTTAAAAACATTATTGATTACGTAGATTAAAATAATGGGCTATACAGGGGAACAAAATTCCTCTACCCCTACTTGGTGCCCCATTTCCTACCTAATCGATAACTATTTGTTATGTGGCACAATTCATTCAGTTCCTAGATTATTTCCCTTTGTCCTCGTAGTTCATCTGTCCTATTTGGCTTCTCTTATTCTTTTTCTTTTTCTTTAAAAAAATTCTGATCATTATTTAGTTTTCAAATATGGGTATATGAGAGCTGTAATTATTTAATTTGATAAAATATTTACCTCAAAAAATTTGAAACACAATTACTAACCCCTAAAACAAAACCTTAATTCACATAATCCCTAAAACCAAAAACAAATTGAAAAGTATGACTTAAGACATCATCTAATTTCACAGCTCAAAGTGAAGGACTATAAATGGGACACGTAGAACCCCGACACTCATATTTTCTAGCACGGGATAAGGAAACAAAAAGTAATGAAGCAAGAATTTCCAAGCCTATTTCAAAAGGAAAAGGATTGAAAGAATGGAGAAGTACTTTCCATGCTTGTAAAGTTAAAAGAAAATTGTATGTTTTACAACTCTCCTATACTTATTTTTTAAAAGCAAATTAAGATATTGTAAACTTGAAGTTATATAGGATTTTACTAGTAATTTTACCACCTTTTTACTTAAAAATAATATCAATCTTGAGTATTTGTTAGTTAATTAAGTGAATTTTACTTAAATGTTAATAATGGACATGAATTTATAAAGTTTTCAAATTTGTACTTTTTTATATGATTTTGTGCATAAAATTAAAGTATTTCATGTTATTTATTAATATGTGAAATTTACTTATGCAGTGGGACCATAGAGTTGAGTTTATTATAATGTTGCATGGGCATGAGCTATTATTCTCATGTGTTGGATGACAAGACTAAGCTTAAAGGGTCATTAAGATGCCACCTTGACCCAATAAAAAAATGATACATGTTGGTCAAGTCTACAAGCTAGTTGGGTCATTAACTGTCCAGTTCAAGAGAAGAGAGGCCTAATTTGGCAACCAAAATTAGGCAGCCAAGAAATCAATCTTGGGACAATTATTTGAAGGTCCTCACACTTGGAAGAACATTGGAAATAGGAACACAAGATTTTCTTGAGAAACCGTCCACCCCTTCCATGATTCAAGAATGATTTCATGCTTAAGTTAAGCAACCAGACCACCTTCTCTTCCACATATCATGGTTGACCATAGGAGGGAGAAATCCAAGGGATTGTTGATGCAATTTTTAGTAAAATCTCCCATCTACTTCAACCATAAATACCACACCTATCTCACCTTTTCAATCATCCCTTACTTATCCCTTTATCCTTCATTTTCACAACATTATTCACTCCCTCTTGTAACACCCTGAATAATTTAAGTTTTTTTTTGTTGTGAAAATTGACATATATAAGTATTTGCTTCAGTGGTTAAGTCTTCTGATTGTTTGTATAAGGTTTTGGGTTCAAGTCTCCTTTTTGGAAAAATTTTGGTTATTTTTTATCCTAGCCTTGTACTTGGTGGGTTGGGTTATATTTTATCTTTAGTAAACTCATATTAGAATGAGTCTCTTGGTTCGAGTGGTAAGGAGTTAGCTTGCTGGAGGTCTTGTGTTAGATTCCATGTGAGAACGTGGATGATATTTTTATTTCAGTGGTGAGATAGAGGTTAGGTGGAAGTGAAATTCTGAAGGAGTTGAGAGTTAGCGGGTCAGTGGGATTTAGTGGTTAGTAGGAGTTTAGGATAGATATTATTTTATTTTATTTTTTTAGAATTTCGATTCTCTCTCTTCAAAATTTCTGACGTTCATTTTGCTTTCCTCCACTTTTCCCGTCTTCTGTCATTTTTTTATCAATCTGTACCCTCTTTTTGCTCATCATGTAGAATTCAGGATTTCAGTGTTTCGTATGGTCAGGTAAGTGAGAGGTTTTCATGTGTAGATTGGTTTCGTTTTAGTAAGCTATTAGGTTCTCCTTTTCGCTTGTATTCTTAGTGTGGGTTGTAAGGGAAAGTAATTCTCTGCAAACGTTTTGTATAGGAGAAGGTGATGAGACGGTGGTTTCGCTCAATCGGGCTAATCTGTGCGCGTGATTGGGTTTGATAGCTGTAAGTGTATGCATTGCTCAGTTTTGTATTGATGGTTTTGTAATTAGATTGCTAAAATCAGTGTTTGGTATACTGTTTTTAGGTTTGGGAGGTCTCGGGATTGCTTTCGCATCAAAATGAACCAGGTGTGTACTCTTAACAAGAAAATTTGAGTTTCAGCGAAAGCCAAAAATAGAGTCTATCGTCGCCACACGGGCGCGTGGCTGACACGGCTTTGTGACTGACAAAGGTGTGATCGTACGCAAGACACAGTCATGTGATGGTGTGAGCGTGAGCGTGGCCGTATGGGCCACACGAGCTAGGCCAAGTTGGGCATGTGGGCCACATGGGCGTGTGAGCCCACACGGGCATATCACATGAGCTTGTGGACTTTGGGCCAAGCCGTGTGGGCCACGCGGGCAAGGCCAATTTGGGCGTGTGGGCCCACATGAGCTTGTGAGCCCATAATTTTAAAATTTTCCCTAGGGTCGTACGGGTTATTCCGATCAACTATGGGCCTACCGTAGGGCCGGTAAGGCCTAACTAAACCCTAAATCATATGATCTAATATTCTGATAGTCTGCTCTGAGTAGGACACCGATAGGTATGTCTGACTGTTCTATTTGAGTATAAATGTTATCTGTATACGAGCATGTTAAGCATGATATTTTTGTATCTGTATTCTATATCTACGATTGGGGTGGGAATTGCATATATGGAGGAAGTGATTTGTTTGGCGACTTTTCGCCATATTATGGCAACTTATCTGCATACTATCTGTTATGTGTTGCATCGACACTATATGGTGTGTAGGGATGGGTGGGCATTCTTAACCCCACATTGTAACACCCTTAGCCCGAGTCCAATCACCGGTTTAGGCTGTGAGGTAATACTGAGCTAAACATTTAATTTCATTCACATAATCTATCAACTAAAAACAGAAATCGAGCTGAATACATACCGATTCTTGAGTTATATATATATGCCATTTTCACAATGCCAAAATATTTACAAATATAAAACATATCTATTACCGGCCTAACCTATACATGTCATATCAAGGTCAAAATATAATTGTACCAAAAAGGGTCTATAGTATGATGAACATTGATGATGTGATCCAGAGACGGTGGCCAAAATCAACAATCTATAAAACAGAGAAATAAGAAAAAGAGTAAGCTTTCGAGGCTTTGTAAGTTTTAAGCATTTCATACTATAAAAGCTTGTCATTTAAAACAAACATTGAATATAACAAAACTCGTATTCTAATTGTAATTCACTTAGTCGAATATACACAAGTACACTAGTTATAATTCCTATTGGCCGAATATGTATATATGTATACACAAGAAAATTTCTAGCACATATTTCACTATCTACATGGCTTATACAATTACTTTTAGTCACATACTTTCGTATAATGACTTACATTGACCGAATAGGTCATTGTCTTATCCTCAAATACCGAATTCATCCACACACACACATATATATATATATTGTTCTTTGATACTAATAAATCACTTTGAAATCAATTCACATATGAGCACATAACACGTACCTTAACATGTAAAATATATATTTTACTTACACAACGATAGTTACCGTGGACATTCGATGTCGTAATCTTACTTAACTTACTGGCCTCGATCCTGTCAAGTCTTAGAACTCAGAACACATTACTAGCATAAGCTTGCAGGTCTTTAACACGGATATTTTTCCAGCACGTAGCCTGCTGACCTCAAGTCCGGATATATTTCTAGCATATAGCCTGCGGATCTCATGTCCGGATATATTTCCAGCATATAGCCTGCGGATCTCATGTCCGGATATATTTCAAATCTCATACATACTTAGTCTTATTTTAACACATCTCAGTCATCTTATCACTTTAGTAATCATATATTACATTCGGATATAAACTCAATATGCGCATCATCATTCACATTTCGGCTCAAGAGTTATACCTCATATCACACATTCATTTCATCATTCAATCTTATACTCAAAGTGACCATCAAACTATAAGTCATATACATGCATTATTTATTATACAACTCTATTCAAGTGCAAGCCAAAGATCGCAATTCATCTAATATACTCTTATAAAGGCATCATCAATTATATACTAAAGGAGAATACTCAAAACTTACCTCGGATGTTGTCGAACGATTTCAACAGCTATTCAGTTACTTTCTCCTTTCCCCTATCCAAATTTGGTCCTCTAAGCTGTTGAGCTAAATCAAACAAATTTACTTCTCAATCAAACTCATACATGCGACAACCATATACATTTCAAAAACCAATTAATTCGTATCATTTGTCCACTTTAAGTCTATCACCATTTCATTTTCAAATTTATGTACTTTGTAAGTCACATTTGAACACATTCAGCACTATACATATTTTAAAATATTTCTTTTAACATTAAACTCAACTTATAACCTTCTTCTAATTAAAAACATTCAACACCAACTGGTCATGCTTATTATATTCACAATGTAACTATATATAATATATATATATATATGTAGACCAGGATGTCTCTATGTCACAAGGTACTTACATAAGGCATATATATATACCTATGTGTGACTGGCACAATTTAATCGATTACTCATTTTATGCACAACCACGTATACACACATATATATAATTATACCATGCCTTAATATCTTATATGCCACATTCGACCCTAACCACTCAAACTTAGCTTTCATATACAATTTCCATTTCATGATCAATTGTAACAAATTGCACATAGGTTTCAGTCTTGCCAAACAATGACCGAATATGCATATCAAATAAATAGCTTACTTAACACATAACTCACATAGCCAAAGTACATGTAACCCTAATGTCCAAATATGAATATCACCCAAAATTCTTATGACTTAACCTTTAACCCCTTTTTAGCCGAATATGCATTAAACATCTAGTTCACATACACAAACACAATCTCTTAGGGCTTATCATATTTTCATGTACACATCAAATCTATATAGCTGAATATATATATACATATATATATAGCTCCTCAACCCGATATTTATTCCTATTCCCCTAACACAAATGGATCAATTAAACCAAATTCATATACATCTTTTAAATATTCATACAACCTTTATATTTCACATAATTTGTGCACACACACACCATTAATCTACTAATTAACTAAACACTTTACAAATTTTCTTTAACTAAACATGTATTCGGCAATGACCACAACAATTTAACAAACCTTAAAAACAAACCACAACATTTTAAATTCATCTAATTACCCCCAATGACTGAATGCACATTTATATATAAAAACTCAAATACCACAAAATTTTCTTTCCAAAATGCATATATATATACATACGGAAACTTCAATTCATACCTCCCAAAAATGAATTCAACTTATTCATTTAAGCTACTTTCACATATAAATAACATCTTCCAAAAACTTATCAAATTAACACAAATTTATCAACTTGCCGAATGGCTATATGTTCAAGGATCCATGAATTTAAACCATGGGTTAACTATACTATGCACTTATCAATTTAATCTCATAATCAATCAAAATAAAAATCACAATACATACTTTTAAATTGGGATAGCCATGGCCGAATGCCTTGGTTTCTTTTTCAATATTTCCTTTCTCAATTTTGGCAATGAAGAAAGAAAGATGAGCATCCCTTATTTTATTATCTTTACCTTATTTTACTAATTATTTTTATTTCAAAATAATGCCATTTCTTATTATAATACTTAAATAAACATATATTATCCAAAAACCATCATTATGGCCAGCCACCATAAACAAAAAAATGGGTATTTGACATGTAAGTCCAACCTTTTTATGACATGCATTAATAGACCACTTTTAACTTTACCTATCACTTTTCACAGTTGCCTCCCATAAGTCCTATTTAATAATTTCTCATACAAATGACAAAATTAAAGCATGAAACTTTCACACATGCATGTACACATACAATGAGCATAGAATATAACGGTTAATTATTTTTATGATTCGGTTCTGTGGTCCCGAAATCACTTTCCAACTAGGGTCAAATTAGGGCTGTCACAACTCTCCCCCACATAAGGAATTTTCGTCCCCGAAAATCTTACCAGTGAATAAGTTAGGATGTCGATCTTTCATAGAATCTTCAAGTTCCCAAATAGCTTCTTCAACCCCATGCTTAAGCCACAATACCTTCACTAATGAGATTTTCTTATTTCGTAGTTCTTTTACTTCACGAGCCAAAATACAAACCGATTCTTCTTCGTAACTCAAATCAGATTGAATCTCAACATCTGATGGATTAATTACGTGCGATGGGTCAGATCTATAACGTCGAAGCATCGAAACCTGAAAAACGTTGTGAATCTTTTCAAGTTCAGGGGGTAAAATCAATCTATATGCGACCGGCCCAATTTGTTCAGATATTTCATATGGCCCGATGAACCTCAGACTCAATTTGCCCTTACGGCCAAATCTGAGCACCTTTTTCCAAGGTGAAACTTTAAGAAACACTTTGTCTCCAATCTGATATTCAATGTCCTTTCGTTTTAAATTCGCATATGACTTCTGACGATCTGAAGCTGCTTTCAGACTTTCTCGGATCACATTTACTTTCTGCTCAGCATCTTTAATCAAATCAACCCCGAAGATTTTACTTTCACTAAGGTCGGTCCAAAACAACGGTGTACGACATTTACAACCGTACAAAGCCTCGTAAGGTGCCATCTTAATGCTTGATTGGAAACTATTGTTGTAAGCGAATTCAATCAAAGGCAAATACCTTTCCCATGAACCACAAAACTCAAGGATGCAACATCTCAACGTATCCTCGAGTATCTGAATTATCCGCTCGGATTGACCATCAATCTGAGGATGAAAAGTGGTGCTAAAATGCAACTTGGTACCTAATGCTTCTTGCAATTTCTTCCAAAATCGCGATGTGAATCTCAGATCTCTATCCGACACATTAGAAATAGGTACCCCTTGTAACCTTACAATCTGAGAAACATACAATTCAGCTAGCTTGTCAAGTGAATAATCCGTACGTACAGGAATAAAATGAGTCGACTTTATCAGTTTATCAACAACAACCTGGATCGCATCTTTCTTGCTTGACGACAATGGCAACCCAGATACAAAATCCATCGTGACACGATCCCATTTCCATTCTGGTATCATGATCGGCTGAAGTAACCCTGAAGGCACTTGATGTTCCACTTTCACTTGTTGGCATATCAAACACTTCGAAACAAAGTCAGAAATGTCTCGTTTCATACCAGGCCACCAAAACTGATGCTTCAGATCGTTGTACATTTTCGTACTACCCGGGTGGATTGACATTCGGCTACTATGAGCCTCGCTCAAAATCATTGAAATAAGTTCTAAATTTCTTGGAACACACAGTCGACTTCTGAACCTCAAACAATCATTGTCGTCTAATTGAAACTCTGATTCCATATTAGAAGCACATTTAGCTCGTTTAGCAACCAATTCATCGTCAACTTTCTGAGATTCACGTATTTGATGAATCAATAATGGTTTGGCTTTCAATTCTACTACTAACATATTATCAGATGAAACGGACAGGTGAGCATTCATTACTTGTAAAGTAAACAATGACTTGCGACTTAAAGCATCGGTAACCACGTTAGCCTTTCCCGAGTGATAGTCAATAACGAGCTCATAATCTTTCAACAACTCAAGCGAACGTCTTTGGCGCAGATTCAAATCTCTTTGAGTCATCAAATATTTGAGGCTTTTTGATCTGAATATACATGACACCTCTCTCCAAACAAGTAGTGTCGCCATATTTTCAAAGCGAATACGATGGCAGCTAATTCAAAATCATGGGTCAGATAGGTTTTTTTCATGCGGTTTCAATTGCCTCGACGCGTAAGCTACAACTCTACCTTCTTGCATCAATACACAACCCAGCCCAAGTAAGGATGCATCACTGTAAATGACAAACTCTTTACCGGATTCGGGCTGCACTAGCACTGGAGCTTCAGTCAAATAAGATTTCAATTGATCGAAACTTTTCTGACATTTTCCTAACCATTTAAACTTAACATCTTTTTGAAGTAGTTTCGTCATTGGTAAGGCTATCATCGAGAAACCCTTTACAAATCATCTGTAATAACCAGCAAGTCCCAGAAAGCTCCGAACTTCAGTAACATTTCTCGGAGGCTTCCAATCGAGTATGGCTGAAATTTTGCTCGGATCAACTTTAATACCCAATGCGGATACCACATGTCCCAAAAAGCTAACTTCTCTCAACCAGAACTCACATTTACTGAACTTAGCATATAACTGCTTATCCCGTAATATCTGCAACACTAATCTTAGGTGCTCGGTATGTTTGGTTTTATCGCGTGAATAAATCAAGATGTCGTCTATAAACACAACTACAAACTGGTCCAAATACTGCCTGAAAATTTGATTCATCAAGTCCATAAATACTGCAGGGGCATTAGTAAACCCAAACGGCATCACTAGGAACTCATAGTGACTAATAAAAAATAGATAGATAGATGAGAGATAGAAGAGAAAGAAACTAATTATAAGCGTCTCTCAAAGGTTCACTAATTATTGACTATTGGCGGGTCTCTTTGTATGTGTTGTCCGGAAAGAGGAAGACTCAATGATTATTCGTTCGCCGAAACCAGAAGTAAAAATTTTGGTAGATAAGGATCCCGTAAAAACTTCTTCGTCTTGAAAGCAATTTTAGGTATATCTGAGTCTCGGACTCACAACTGATAAAAACCCGATCTCAAATCTATCTTTGAAAACACTGAGGCTCCCTTCAGCTGATCAAACAAATCATCAATACGCGGTAACGGATATTTGTTCTTTATTGTCACTTTATTCAATTGATGATAGTCGATGCACATCCTCATGGTTCCGTCTTTCTTTTTCGCGAATAATACTGGTGCACCCCAAGGTGAGAAACTCGGTCGAGTGAAACCACTATTCATCAACTCTTGCAACTAAGTTTTCAATTCTTTCAATTCCATTGGTGCCACACGGTATGGAGCTATCAAAATTGGTGTAGTCCCAGGTACAAGTTTGATACCGAATTCTACCTCTCGAACGGGTGGTAATCCTGGTAGTTCCTCAGGAAAAACATCTGAATACTCACAAACCACTGGCACTGATTCAAGTTTCTTTTCGGACTCTTTGCTATCCAGTACGTACGCAAGATATGCTTCACACCCCTTTCTCACATATTTCTGAGTCAACATCGAGGATATTATTGCTGGCAATCCGTTCAAGTCAGTAGACTCAACTCAGATTATCTCATTATTTGTACATCTCAAATCAATGGTCTTTCTTTTGCAATTTACAACTGCATCATGTACGGTCAATCAATCCATACCGAGAATAACATCAAATTCATCAAACGGTAAAAGCATCAAATCAGCCAGAAAATAGAAACTTCGGATTACTAGGAGGCATTTCTTACACACCTTGTTGACAAACACACAACGACCCAAGGGATTTGACACTCGAATTACGAACTCAGTAGACTCAATAGGTAGAGTCTTACTGGATGCTAGAGTCTCACATACATATGAATGAGTAGAACCAGGGTCAATGAATGCAATCACATTAGTATCAAAGAGAGTGAAAGTACTGGTAATAACATCTAGCGAAGAAGAATCCTTGCGTGCGCGTATAACATAAGCTCTAGCAGGAGCACGAGCCTCAGATCTAGCCGTAGGATCTCTAGACCCTCTCTGACCGCCACTAGCATTCCTCGCATTCCTAGATGGTCTACCTCGAGTTGTAGTAGTACCCGATTTCCCACTCTGATTCACATTCTGTTCAGACAATCTCGGGCAGTCTTTAATTAAAGTGGTCAGTTGATCCACACTTATAACAGGAGCGGTCATGAAATCTACAGCTCACTGAATGCCATTTCCCGTAATACTTGCACTCAGTTCTGTCCCGGCGATCGTTTCCAACACTGGCAACCGAAGTGGCTCGCGTACTCACAGGGGGTCGATCACGATCTTGCCTGGAAAAGCCCGAAGTGTTCTTAGATCGGTCCGAATCATCTTGAAATTTCTTTGGTGACTGCCGGAAGGGCTTTCCCAAAGATCTTTTACAGAACTCTTTAGTTCTATCTTCAGCTTTTCTTTTCTCTTTACTGATCTCTTCAGCTTTGCAGGCTCGCTCGACAAGTACTACAAACTCTCTGATTTCAAAAATTCCAACAAACAGTTTTATATCTTCATTCAATCCATCTTCAAAATGTTTACACATTATAGCTTCTGAAAAATTTTCGTTCATAATCAGTAACTGACATGGAACCCTATTTAAGTTCAAGAAATTCCTTCCATTTTTGATCGATAAATCTCTGGCTGATATACTTTTTTCAGAACTCGATTTGGAAGAACTCCCAAAGTCATTCGCTCTCTGGGCACAACTGAAACCAACGTATTCCACCAATAGTAGGCAGAATCACGTAGTAAGGATATAGCACATTTTAGACATTCATTGGGTGTGCAAGATAGTTCATCGAACACTCGGATAGTATTGTCCAACCAAAATTTAGCTTGCTCAGCATCATCACTATCGGTAGCCTTAAATTTAGTATCCCCGTGCTTCCGGGTTCTGTCAATTGGGGGCTTATTTAACCTCTTTTGATCAATTACCGAAGGTATTGTAGGTGCAGGGGGTGTATTATTCGAGAGTGGGGGTTGTGGAACAGCCGTTTTAGTTCGAATGTATTGTTTGAACCAATCATTCATCACACTATAAAAAGCCTGTCTCATCGTTCTGATTACTTGCGATAGGTTGAGCGTCTATCGGTGCTGTCCCATGCGCGGGAGCAGGCGCTACACTCTCAACATCATCAGCTACCGCTCGATTGGGATCGGGATCCATTACTATACGAAAACATATTTTTTAACTGTCAGAATTCATTATACTATCGTATTAATACTATATGGCATGTATAGCTAGACTCAAACACTCTACAATAGTCCTAGAATCGACAAAACCGTAGCTCTGATACCAATACACCCTTAGCCCGAGTCCGATCGCCGGTTTAGGCTATGAGGTAATATTGAGCTAAACATTTAATTTCATTTACATAATCTATCAACTAGAAACAGAAATCGAGCTGAATACATACCAATTCTTGAGTTATATATATATGCCATTTTCACATGGCCAAAATATTTACAATTATAAAACATATCTATTACCGGCCTAACCTATACATGCCATATCAAGGTCAAAATATAATTGTACCAAAAAGGGTCTATAGTATGATGAACCACTGACGATCCCCGAGACGGTGGCCAAAATCAACAATCTATAAAATAGAGAAATAAGAAACAGAGTAAGCTTTCGAGGCTTAGTAAGTTTTAAGCATTTCATACTATAAAAGCTTGTCATTTAAAACGAACATTAAATATAACAAAACTCGTATTCTAATTGTAATTCACTTAGTCGAATATACACAAGTACACTAGTTATAATTCCTATTGGCCGAATATGTATATATGTATACACAAGAAAATTTCTAGCACATATTTCACTATCTACATGGCTTATACGATTAGTTTTAGTCACATACTTTTATATAATGACTTACATTGACCGAATAGGTCATTGTCTTATCCTCAAATATCGAATTCATCCACACACACACACATATATATATATATCGTTCTTTGATACTAATAAATCACTTTGAAATCAATTCACATATGAGCACATAACACGTACCTTAACATGTAAAATATATATTTTACTTACACAACGATAGTTACCACGGACATTCGATGTCGTAATCTTACTTAACTTACTGGCATCGGTCCTGTCAAGTCTTAGAACTCAGAACACATTACTAGCATAAGCCTGTGGGTCTTTAACCCAGATATTTTTTCAGCACGTAGCCTGCGAACCTCAAGTCCAGATATATTTCCAGTATATAGCCTGCGGATCTTATGTCTGGATATATTTCCAGCATATAGCCTGCGGATCTCATGTCCGGATATATTTCAAATCTCATACATACTTAGTCTTATTTTAACACATCTCAGTCATCTTATCACTTTAGTAATCATATATTACATTCAGATATAAACTCAATATGCGCATCATCATTCACATTTCGGCTCAAGAGTTATACCTCATATCACACATTCATTTCATCATTCAATCTTAAACTCAAAGTGACCATCAGACTATAAGTCATATACATGCATTATTTATTATACAACTCTATTCAAGTGCAAGCCAAAGATCGCAATTCATCTAATATACTCTTATAAAGGCATCATCAATTATATACTAAAGAAGACTACTCAAAACTTACCTCGGATGTTGTCGAACGATTTCAACAGCTATTCGGTTACTTTCTCCTTTCCCCTATCCAACTTTGGTCCTCTAAGCTCTTGAGCTAAATCAAACAAATTTACTTCTCAATCAAACACATACATACGACAACCATATACATTTCAAAAACCAATTAATTCGTATCATTTGTCCACTTTAAGTCTATCACCATTTCATTTTCAAATTTATGTACTTTGTAAGTCACATTCGAACACATTCGGCACAATGCATCTTTTTAAATATTTCTTTTAACATTAAACTCAACTTATAACCTTCTTCTAATTAAAAACATTCAATACCAACTGGTCATGCTTATTATATTCACAATTTAACTATATATAATATATATATATATGTATAACAGAATGTCTCTATGTCAAGGTACTTACATAAGGCATATATATATATATATACCTATGTGTGACTGGCACAATTTAATCGATTACTCATTTTATGCACAACCACGTATACACACATATATAACTATAGCATGCCTTAATATCTTATATGCCACATTCGACCCTAACCACTCAAACTTAGCTTTCATATACAATTTCCATTTCATGATCAATTGTAACAAATTGCACATAGGTTTCAGTATTGCCGAACAATGACCAAATATGCATATCAAATAAATAGCTTACTTAACACATAACTCACATAGCCAAAGTACGTGTAACCCTAATGTCCAAATATGAATATCACCCAAAATTCTTATGACTTAACCTTTAACCCCTTTTTAGCTTAATATGCATTAAACATCTAGTTCACATACACAAACACAATCTCATAAGGCTTATTATATTTTCATGTACACATCAAATCTATATAGCCGAATATATATACATATATATATAGCTCCTCAACCCGATATTTATTCCTATTCCCCTAACACAAATGGATCAATTAAACCAAATCCATATACATCTTTTAAATATTCATACAACCTTTATATTTCACATAATTTGTGCACACACACGCCATTAATCTACTAATTAACTAAACACTTTAGAAATTTTCTTTAACTAAACATGTATTCGGAAATGACCACAACAATTTAACAATCCTTAAAAACAAACCACAACATTTTAAATTCATCTAATTACCCCCAATGACCGAATGCACATTTATATATAAAAACTCAAATACCACAAAATTTTCTTTCCAAAATGCATATAAATATACATACGGCAACTTCAATTCATACCTCCCAACAATGAATTCAACTTATTCATTTAAGCTACTTTAACATATAAATAACATCTTCCAAAAACTTATCAAATTAACACAAATTTATCAACTTGCTGAATGGCTATATGTTCAAGGATTCATGAATTTAAACCATGGGTTAACTATACTATGCACTTATCAATTTAATCTCATAATCAATCAAAATAAAAATCACAATATATACCTTTAAATTGGGATAGCCATGGATGAATGCCTTGGTTTCTTCTTCAATATTTTCTTTCTCAATTTCGACAATGAAGAAATAAAGATGAGCATCCCTTATTTTATTATCTTTGCCTTATTTTACTAATTATTTTTATTTCCCATTTCTTATTATAATACTTAAATAAACATATATTATCCAACAACGATCATTATGGCCGGCCACCATAAACAAAAAAAAGGGTATTTGACTTGCAAGTCCAACTTTTTTATGACATGCATGAATAGACCACTTTTAATTTTCCCTATCACTTTTCACAATTGTCTCACATAAGTCCTATTTAATAATTTCTCATACAAATGACAAAATTAAAGCATGAAACTTTCACACATGCATGAACACATATAATAAGCATAGAATATAACGGTTAATTATTTTTATGATTCGGTTCTGTGGTCCCGAAACCACTTTTCGACTAGGGTCAAATTAGGGCTGTCACACACATGGTGTGATGGGATAGACGGAGATGGTGTGTAGAGGATTGGAGTAAGATTCTGTTTATCTGTTCTGTACATCTAAATCTGATATTTGTTTCTGTTATGGACTTGGGTACGAATCTGTATCTAACTGTATATGAGATTCTGTGCTTATTGCATGTCTATCTCTGATGGGTTACACACTGAGTTTCCGTAAACTCACATCAATTTGTTTGTTCTGTTCAGGTAATCCACAAACATAAGCGAGTCGGTGTGACGAAGGCTCAGTGGTGGCCACTCGACGGGAAACTATTTTCATTATTATTATTTAATGGTTTTTACTGAAATTTCCAGCTTTCATAAGAGTTTTGTAGTTTTTGGACTCTCTAAACTTTTTGGACTGTTTGGTTTAAATTTTTGGTTTGGTTGCGTTATGATTTTTAAAACTGCAGCAACTCAACAAAACACCGATTTCATGTGAACAAATGTTAAATTTTGAAAATACAAGCACGGTTTTATTTTAAACGTTCTTTCAAACTTCCACTGCTAAATGATTTGGTTAACCTTAAAGGATAACAAGTAACGGTTTCAATAATAATTATATAAATGAATGAGTTTTAAACTTGGACGTTTTATCAAAATATCATCGATTTCAAAATCCTTCTTTGTAACACTCCTGGATTCAGCCATAACGTTTAGGTCGGGTTTGAGGTGTTACACCTCTCTTGCTCTCTTTATCCACCACGCTTATCATTCCATTTTTACCTTGAAAAGATCATCTCTTGGCAAGCCACCTTGAGGAGCCATCAGCAAAGGTGGAACAGGAGGAGCGGAGGAAAATGCCTTCAATTAGAGTCCGTGAGACTGTCAAATTGAAATAGAGTTTATTCTTCTCTTACTTTTTGTTTCAAATTAATTATGTTTGCAATGTGTTTTGTGATCTTAACATCAGCAATGGTAGCTTAAATCTGTTTAGCTAGGTTAATTGCATTTAGTCAATGAGATTTGTTTGATTTATTTTATAGTGTTGGCGCCTCAATCGATCATGTTTTCAATTATATTCAAGTATGTATTTCATTCATACGTGATTGGATGCATTAGAATTACTTGAGCGATCCTAACCAGAAGATAGCTAGTGGACACAATAATTGAAAAGTGCATGCTTAATTTAGATCCTAATTTGACTAAATTGAAGGTTCATAACAACTTTAACGAGCTCTATTATCTTGCATAGTTTTTAGGTTTATATAATTAAACTGTTTCAAACCTAACCTGTCTCGATTACTTTTCATAAATGCTAAGAAACCCTTAGTTTAATGTGATAAGTTAAATGATGTTTCACTAAGTAAAAGATTCCGAAAGGACTTAATTTGGTTTCCAAACTCATGAAAGATCGAGTTGGCATGAAATGTTTTCCTAACACTGTTAAGCAAGATGAAAATGAGTCAAGTTGATTAATGTAGTTACCCTAGCCTATTCAAGTTATGATTGTTGAAGTTGTGTTTTTGCTGCTAAATTCATTCATACATTTAGATAATTTGCATACTTAGATTAAAATTGTATTAGGGATTAATTTTACATCTAATTAAATTAATCTAGTTTAATGATCATCACTCAAATTATTGTGTTTTTATCACCAAATTGTTAACTTATAAATTTACAATTAATCGATTAACATATATAATTCTTGTGGAGACAATAACTTATTTACTTACTTAATACTTGAATGATTGTGCATATTTGCACGAACTGAACTTTAGAGATATGAAAAAAAAAAGTAGGATAACAATAGAATAAACTATAAGGTAAAATGAGAAAAAAAAAAAAAAAAAGACCATTTCTTTTAGTTTATTGTGCCACATGGCAAATAACTATTAGTCGGGCAGGAAAAAGTACACCAAGTACGGGCAAAGGATTTGATGAGTGGTTAAAGAAAAGACAATTCTTTTGATGTAAGCTTGTGCAGATGACAATACATAAAACGCGCCCAATTACCAAATTCTTGGTAAAGAAACTGAAAGAAAAGAAGATCATTTTTAGTCTCAATTAATGTAAAAATTGGCATTCAGTCCCTTCTTTTTCCTTCTTCCAAAAGGGCTTGTAAAAGAATTAAACAATCGAGTATATTAACTCAAAAAGGAAACAGGCCTAGGCAAACCTAGTATAAATTGAAATTATAATGATAAACAAATACCTACATTGGTTTCATTATAACCAACATCAGCCATCGTGCCTCTCCCGTCGACCCTCGTACCTATATATACAACTCAATCCTACCAAAACCTCCACAATTGCCGCCTCTGTTTTCTCCAAATCCGAGAAATGCAATGTTTGCATCAACAATGCTGTCGGCTCCGAATCCAGTTTTTGTTGCTGCGAGTCCCTCTCTTGCTGCCATCTCAACGTATCATGCGCCACTGGTGCCAACCACCCCATTATCTCCCCCAAGGCTTCTTTCCACCCTTGTGCCAAACCTTGTCCCCCATCACTTTCCTCCACATCCTTGCTCAAATAGCCTTTCAGCTTCCTTCTCAAAGCGTGTTTCAAGCTTATTGGCAACATCTCGTACATGTTCTCCCGTGATTCGTTGCTGATGCTTGTTGTTGAGTGGAAACAACTTTCTGCCTTAATGATTATGTTTGCATAATGAAGGGCAAGCCCTGCTGCTCCTACAGTGTTGCCTGGAGCCGATTGTATCAAACTCTTGTTTTTGGGTTCGGTCCTCGAAGCTTTCATGATTGGACCTGATAGACATAGTTGGCCACTGTGGGAACGTCTTGGTCTTTGTTTGGTCCTCGAAGCTTTCATGATTGGACCTGATTTTGAGGCATGTTCCGTGTACTTCTCTTTATCTACGAGGAGGCAATAACTGGTCTCTGGATAAACCTTCATGTGTAAAGCTTTTCTTTTTGGAATATAGATGCATGTAAGACTTGGAACAAAGGGTCCAAAAATGGTGCATATTCTAGCGTAAATCACGAAGACGATTCGAGCCATTAACCCAACACTTGTATCAAATGTTTGGCTCCAGAGAGAAATTTGTCTGAAATGTAGAACCTGTTTTCTTTGGAAATTGATTTCCTCGTTGAAGTAATCAATGTTGATCTTCGGTTTCTGCATTTTCTTCTCTGATACTTCCAATTCGTTGAGGGCAACCAATGATGCGTGTAGAGCAGATGTCGCATTCGCGTATTTCTCCATCTTTTCGATGGCTTTTCCAACTTTTCTGGAGTTAAAATCAACGTTGCCGACATCAATAATTCCCTGTTTCTTGTTGTGGTAAGCGATTTCAAACCTGTTGAGTTCATCATCGATGCATTGTTTACTCAGAGGAGAAACTACGACAACGGCATGAGCCAGATCCTCGAGTTTCTCTTTACACGCAAGGCCAAGAAGATAGCTTTCATCCATGGAGTTCAAAAACGCAACGCCGAGGGGTTTCATGGGACCTTTCCGGAGTTTAAACAACTCATCATCAGACAAAGACTTATAAAGTGCGACAAGGCGAGACATTGTTTTCGCTGCATCGAAGGCTAAGATTTGAAGTGTGGACTTGTTGGGAGAGAAAGGGCCACCAGCTTTATCAACAGCTGCACTGAGCCACGCCATGGACTCCCACTATCCTGGCAGCGTGTGAGCCTACTCGCCACCGGTTCGTATGCTGGTTTTGGTGCATCCAACGTTGTCAGGATTGATTCTTTTAATATCTTACGTTGTTCTGAGTTGGCTGGTATGGTAGGATGTTTGAGTACATTGATTGTAGGGATACTTCCAAGCTTCTTCATTGGAACGCGCTTATTATAAATATAATAATAATTTTGTGTGTGAATGTAGAACAGAGGCAAAGAAATGGACATTTTCTTCATGTTTTACGATTAAGCTTTTCCTGCCGCATGGTACAATATTTTATTTCGGTTTAATTCTGGGTTTAGTTCCTTTATATTGCTAAAATTTGAGATTTAATTTTTTAATTTGATTCATTTATTTTTATAATGTTATTAATAAGTTAACATCCTTCCTTTAGATAAATGTCTTAAATTATTTTGAAAATATCCTTGATTGAATATAGTTTAACTGAATTTTCATGTGGTTCTTATAGTGTGATAAAATAACCGTAAAAAATTCTACATCATCACTTTAATGATGTGTGAGTAAAAGTTTATTTATTTGATCTACTAGTAAAATATTCAGTCTGATTAATTATATCACTAATTTTTGGATTAATTAGTCCATAAGATTTCATTAGCTAAATTATTAAAAGAATTATAAAAAAATTTGTTCAATATACGTATCAATTTGCTAGTTAATTGGCTCAGCCTCTTTCTCGGAATTAATTTACTTGTCATTTCCTAATTCAACCTAGTTCGAACAACCTTGGAATTATTATAAAAATAAATAAGCTATACTACACTAAGGCAAAGAGATTATTTTAACATAGTAAAGGGACTAAAATCAGAATTAAACTTTTTCTTATTGTTTTGTTGGTTTTGGGAATTTAGGGTGGGAAAGGGTTTTCTTAGTTCAGACTTCACATCAACTGTCCTGCACATTTACATGGATCGGGTTGTTAATTTCTAAATATTTTATTACTTTAAAAAATAATAATATGAACTTCGAATCCGATTTTATCCGATTGTTAATTATACATGTCAATACTTAAGAGTATAAAAATGCTACTAATAGTCAATTATTGAGAAGAATCATTAATATTTCTTACATATAAGACAGTTCAGTTTTTCTGATCATAAAAAATAAAAATAAAAATATTTATCTCAAAACGTTGAATGGAATTTGTAATTGAGAATAAAAAAAGAATTATTTTATTTTTAACTGAAAGGTAAGGTCGGATCTAAAAAGTTCAATGGTTTGATAATTCTATAATATTTAACATACTATAAGACTGCATTTGCCTTTTAATGTAAGATTGATATATCTACGGACTCTATTATTCTTTTGCTTAATAATTATGATGAGGAAGTGAATCGAGTCTTAACTTGATTGATATGTGAATTATTCTTAAGAGTATGTGGGTTTTAGCGTGTTGAAGTGCATTATCTTTTGATTTATAGATTAAAGAGGAGTTATGAATAGTTCTAAGCATTGTGTAAAAAAAAAGGATTAAAACTTATAATGAGATTATTCAAAAAATATTATGTTTAGGAAATGATTGACCATCTTAATGATAAATTAGTAATCAATTCGGAATGTTTTGCACTTACTTTTAAGATCAAACTCAAAATTAATACAATTACTTTTGCATTTTAAAGAAACGAATGGAATAATTAAATTATATCAAAACAAAACATTTTTTCCTATGTGTTGCAATGGATTATAATGGAAGAGATTGTGAATTTTCATTCAAATTCAGAAATTTTATTTGAATAACTTGAATCTAAATTCAACTCAATTCAATTTAACCATAAGAGTCAGACAACTTGAGTTTTTTTTTTTTTATAACAATACTTTCATTAACAAAAAGATAACAAACTTTACAACTCATAGTAGCACCAAAACTTGACAACACAACCATTGATTGAATACATAAAGAGCATATAGATAAGAGCAGAAAGATAACTAAACACTATCATGTGAACTGCCAATGTCAATAAAAGTTATTTAGTAGGAGCAGGGAGCCCATCCTTGTCCAATATGTAACTAAAGAAGATGGAGGTCAATCCATCCTGTCAACACATCTCGTTTTGAAGTGTCCAGCCACCTAATCTGCTACATTATTGGCAGCTTTTTTCACCAATTTGGGCTTTACATCAGGTATAATGTCAACTAGCTCTTCAAATCTTCTTAAAATTGGATACAATTTCTAGGTTTTGTTGAAATCCTTTAAAAGTATGCGATTTAGGTGCAAGTATCAATCTAATGCCTATGCCTGTTTTTAGGAAACTTGGGATAAGAAAGGCAATACCTAGTACAGTCACACTACAAGTAGCTGATAGATCATATGTCCATCCAGAAGGTAAAATTGTAGATATACTGGTAAGAGTTGACAAGTTCATCTTTCTAGCATATTTTATTATTCTGGAATGTGAAGTAGATAAAGAGGTACCCATAATACTTGGACGACCTTTCTTTGCAACTGGTAGAACATTTATCAATGTATAGAAAGCTGAATTAACCATAAAAACTACTGATCAGTAGTTAACATTTAACGTGTTTGATGATTTAAAGTGTGCAAACCCAGGTGAACAATGTCATGCTATTGAATTGGTTGATAGTGTAATTCGGGAAGAATTTGCATGATATATGCACAACAAATTATGATGCAGACTGTGTTAAGTTAAATCAAACAGAATTGATTGAAGAATCTAGAGAATTGATAGGCATTCAGCAATCTAGAAAAGTATAACGTCCCAAAATTTAAGTATTTATTTTTGTATGTTGTGTTGCGTAAATGCATGCTTGCTTTAGTGGTTAAGTGTCCTGAGAAGTGCTGGAGAAGTCCTGAGTTCAAGACTTGGCTTGTACTAAATTTTGTTTTTACTTGAATAAACCCTGTCTCTAGTCAGTAGGCTTCTTAAATAAATATGTGTATTTTATGTCATAAAAAGCCTACTGATCTAGGGGATGGAGGCGTGTGGAGTGTTCCAAGGGATCTGAGGTTCGAGGATTGGCGATGCAAAGGAGTATTTTATTTTACTACTGATGCTGGGGAAGTGTTGTAGTTGGACGGAAATTGGGTGTTTAAGGAGTGTGGGGAGTGGTGGCCGAATTCTAGGAACTTGTTGGAGGGAATTTCGGCTAGTTAGGATGTGGATAGGTGGGATATAGTTTAGTGATCTTAGGAGTGATATGGGGAGAGAAATTAGGAGATTTGAAGGGAGTGGAAGAGGGTGTGCCGAATTGGGACTCTCACTCTTTGTATTTTCGGTTTTGTGCAAATCACTGTGGGTTTTGTCATTCTTTTTCGGTTCTTTTCTCCCTTGATGCTAAATTTTGCCTCTAGTGTTACCTTATTTTTCTTTCATCGGGTTCTTTCATTTTACTCTTCTTGGGGCCGATTGTAGCATAGAATCTTTTAAGGTTTGACAAGTTTTTTCTCTCAGTTCCTTTTCTTGATCGAACTACTCTATCTTCTCCCTCCCTCACTCGGTTTGTTGTTTGACCGAATACCTTCTTTTCCTTTCTCTGCTCTTTTTCCTTCTTTCAACCGTTGCTCTCTTGGACCGAATACTCTTTTCTTTCCTCCATAAACCTTTGTCGAATCCTTGCTATCTCTCTCAATCAGTTTTGAGCTGTCACCACCTCCTTTTGTGCATTGGCCGAATATCCCTTGCCTATTCTCTTGCTCTATTCTTTCGGCTTAGTTTCCCTCCTACATTGCTAGCTGATTATCCTTTTCTCTTGTGCCTGAATCTCTCTCTGCACTTGATTAAGGGGGTGTACCATCTCATGCCTCGATTTTAGGGTGTGCCTTTGTAGGCCGAATACTTTTATCTACCTTTCTTAGTTCCACATTTTGGTAAGTTGTTTCACTTGGTTCAAGTTAATTACGTTTATGGTAATGGTTAACAAGATTCAACGGTAATGGAGATTTTTGCCAAGGATCTTGAAGTCAATCTTGGTTAGTGGTTTAAGGTGGATAAACCACATTTGTTCAATCAAGGCAGGTAACAATTACCATTTTGGGATTAAGTGTTAATAAGAGGGTGTTTAACCCTAGTGATTAAGAGACTGACAGAGTGTTGTAATTGAATATAGGTTTGGTGCTCGTGGGCTTCTGCGCGTTTTCGTAAACAGGTGTGTAATCACACTGCTACAATATTAAATCGGCAAAAGCCGAAATAGGTGATTGTCGACATTTCACGGGCGTGCGCTCACTCGTGTGGTAACCCGAACGCCTAAACGTAGGTGTAAGATCGTTAAGGCCGGCCATGAGCGATTTCATGGTCTGAAGTCAATTTGGGCCATGGTAGGCTAAAATGGGCCGTGTGGGCCCCACAGGCTCGTGGGCCCCACACGGGTAAATCACAAGGACGTATGGAGATTAATGGGCTAGGCTGTGTAAATCACACGGCCAAGGCCATTTTTGGGCTTAGTGGGCCACAAGGGCGTGTGGGCCCACATGAGCCCGTATTATGGGCCTTGGGCCCATTCTCACTATCTGACTGCTAGGGTTGCATGAGTCGCCCGAGACGGCTGTGGGCTTACTGTTGGGTCGGTAAGTATACCCAAACCCCAATTTGATAAAATGACTGCTATACCCCTATAAGGTAAATGACTGTTATACCCCTATAAGGTGAAATGACTAATATCCCCATATGATATGTATGACTGTAATCAAGCATGACATTGTTGCATACACGTATGATATTATGACATGACATATTGCATGGGGATAGGTTTACTATATTTGGAAGAAGTGTAATGTACTGGCAGCTCTGTTGCAAATACTGTTTAGTGCCGCAACCAGCGCTATATTTTGGAGTGTAGGGATGGGTGAGTCGATTTTATCCCACATGGAGTGTAGGGCTGGACGGAGCGGAGTGTAGAGGATGGATGGGTAGGATTTTTGATTGCATTTCTGTTACTGTCATTGAAATGGGCTAAGGCCCACACTGATACTGATACTGTAATAGGTTAAGGCCTTAACTGAAACTGAACTGTTACTGGATCAAGCTTAGGCCTAGACTGTATATGCGTACTGTATGATGATTGTTTCTCATTAAGGGATTACACACTGAGTTTTCATAAACTCACCCTTCTGCTTTTCTGCATAAGTAATCCTTAAGCGGATTGGTGCTGCGAGGGACTCGATGGTGGCCACACAACTGCAATTGCTTCCATTTGTAACTTTTAATTTATAAGTAATTTAATTTGGGTATTTGTTTTGTAATAAAGCCTCTTCAAGTTTTTATTTTAATTTGGGATTTATTTACTTGATTCATATCTATTAGTAGTAGACCGCGGATTTTCAAAAAGATAAATGCTTTTTAAAAATGCCACGTTCATGCAACATATTTTAAAAGCTTCCGCAACAAACATTGTTATTAAGTGTAACGACAATCTAACATGATTAACATTTTGCTAAATTGACTTGAGTTTTAACAAAGAACAAGATATTCTAAATTTGCGTTAAGATCACAAAGAGGTTTTTTAATATAAAATAGATTTTTCAACGGAGTTATGTTTTTTTGAAAAACACTTCAATGTGACATCGCAGATTTGACCATAACGTCTAGGCCAGGTTTGGGGTGTTACAAAAAGGATTCAGGCCGATCTTTCAACCCTCCTCGATCATTAATAGAAGATCCACCTGTGCTGGATTTGAAGCCATTACCAGTGCATTTGAAGTATGCTTACTTGGAAGATAATGATACATTGCCTATGGTTATCTTTACCGAGCCTATAAATAGTCCAGGAGATGCAATTACTGAAAGTCTTAAAAAAATCAGAGAAAGCTTTAAGACGGTCAATTGCGGATATTAAAGGGATTAACTCAGCAATCTACATCCATAAAATAATACTTGAAGATTAACATGGCAAATCTATTGAACAACAAAGGAGACTGAATCTTGTCATGAAGTAGTTAAAAAAAAAAGATTATCAAATGGTTGGATGCTGGAATTATATACTCGATTTTTTATAGCTCTTGGGTGAGCCCTGTTCAATGTGTACCCAAGAAAGAAGGGGTCACAGTAGTTAGCAACGATAACAACGAACTCATTCCCATACGTACTATCACAAGTTGGAGAGTTTGTATGGATTATCGAAAGCTCAACAAAGCAACGAAGAAGGACCATTTCCCTCTGCCTTTTATAGATCAGATGTTGGACAGACTAGTAGGGAAAGCCTTCTACTACTTTTTAGATGGTTACTCAGGGTACAACCAGATTTCCATATCTCCTACTGATCAAAAAAAGACTACATTCACTTGTCCTTATGAAATATTCACTTTTAGAAGAATTCCATTTGGGTTATGTAATGCCTCAAAAACATTTCATTGTTGCTTGATGGCAATATTTTTTGACATGGTAGAGAAATTCCTTGAAGTATTCATGGATTATTTCTTGGTGTTTGGCGATACGTTTGAAGACTGCTTGAAAAATTTGGAGTTAGTACTTTGTCGATGTTAAGAAACAAATCTTGTGTTGAATTGGGAAAAATGCCACTTCATGGTTTATGAAGGCATTGTTTGGGCCACAAGATTTCATAGTAAGGAATTGTCATCGACAAAGAAAAAATAGAAGTCATCGAAAAGTTTCCACCACCCACTTCAGTAAAAGGAATAATAAGCTGCCTTCATCATGCTGGATTTTACAGTCACTTCATCAATTATTTTTCTAAGATATCCAAGCCTCTATGTCAATTTTTGGAGCAACATAGACCATTTCATTTTGACGAGATATGCTCAAAAGCATTTGAAGAGTTGAATCAGCGATTAATTACAACACCTATAGTCACTACAGCAAATAGGACTTTACCATTTGAACTGATGTGTAATGCAAGTGACTTTGTTGTAGGAGTAGTTTCAGGGCAAAGAAAAGCCAAGATGTTTCATGCTATATATTATGCCAGTCATACGTTGACAGATGCATAGCTCAATCATACCACCACGGAGAATGAGTTATTGGCGGTAGTATTTGCCTTTGAAAAATTCAGAGCTTCTTTAGTGGGCACCAAAGTCACAATTTATACAGACCATTCTGCCATTAAATACTTGGTGACGAAAAAAGAGGTCAAGCCCAAACTCCTTAGATGGATATTGTTGCTTTAGGAATTTGATTTGGAGATCAAAGAATGGAAAGGCACTGAAAATCAAGTGGCTGATCACTTGTCACAACTGGAGCAGGGAATAATTATGGTGATAGTTAAATAATTAAAGATGAATTCCCAGATGAGAAGTTGTTGTTCACTATGTCTTTGTCATGGTATGCTGATATTATTAACTTTCTAGTTAGTGGGTTATTGCCACCTGAGCTCAATCATCAAGGACAAAGGAAATTCCTTCACGATGCCAAGCAATATTACTGTGACGAGCCATTTCTATTTAAGCAGTGTGCAGATCAAGTAATTCAGAAATGTATTCTGGATGATGAAATTCAAAGTGTCTTGCATCACTATCATTATGCACCTTATGGTGGACATTTTGGAAGTATGCGAACTACTGCAAAGGTTCTCCAATCTGATTTCTATTGGCCCACCATGTTTAAGATGCTCATGAGTTCTTTCAAAGCTGTGATTGTAGTTAAAATACTGGTAACTCATCAAGGAGGCACGAAATGTCGTTGAATAATATTCTAGAGGTGGAATTATTTGATGTGTGGGGAATTGATTTCATGGGTCCATTTCTACCATCTTGGGGCAAAATCTACATTCTTGTCATTGTGAATTATGTCTCTAAATGGGTTGAAGCTGTGGCTTTACCTGAAAATGTTGCCAAATTAGTTCTAAGAATCCTGCATACAAATATTTTTACCAGGTTTGGTACCCCTTGTGCCTTAATTAATAATGAAGGTTCACATTTTGACTGTAGATTAGTTGCCAACACTCTAAACAAATATGGGGTTAAACATAAAATTTCCACGACATGCCACCCACAGAAAAATAGACAAGATAAAATTTCCAATAGAGAAATCAAGCAAATTTTAGAAAATGTTGTCAATCCCAACCACAAGGATTGGTCAGCAAGGTTGGATGAAGCCTTGTGGGCTTATCACACAGCTTTCAAGACATTGTTGGGAATGTCACCTTTCAAGCTTGTCTATGGTAAACCATGTCATTTGCCAGTTGAGCTAGAACATAAAGCATTTTGGGAAATCAAGAAAGTAAACATGGACTAGGGTGCTACTACCAATCTTTGCTTACTGGAGCTTAATGAGATGATTGAATTTCGAGCTCAAGCATATGAGAATGCGAGACTGTACAAAGAAAAGACAAAGCGATGGCATGACAATAAAATTTTACCCTGACAATTTGTACCTGGACAACAAGTCTTGTTTTTCACTTCCAGACTTAAACTATTTCCTGGTAAATTAAAGTCGAGATGGTCTAGACCACTCGTGTAACACCCCTAACCCGTATTTATCCAAGACAGGGTTACGAAGCATTACCGTAAAAAGGTAACTTAAAACATTCATCTTTATATATTTCATTAACCATAGTATAATTCATTCATACACATGCATATTGGCCTTATTCAATCCCTCGAGGCCTTAGAAACACTTTAGAATTGATTCGGACTAAATCAAAAACATTTGAAACATTGGGAAAAAAGATAGAAAATTTCATACTACAGGGGTCACACGGCCGTGTGACTCACACGGCTGAGACACATGCCTGTGTCTCAGGCCATGTGGACATTCGAAATAGGGACACTCGGCCGTGTCCTAACCCGTGTCCGTACCCGTGTAACTCTCTAACCTGGTTCCCACGGCCAAGCCACACGCCCGTGTGCCAGGCCGTGTAACACTAGGAATGGCTTCACACACCTATGTGTTACGTCGTATAACTTTTGAAAAGCAAACTTTAAAGCTTATAGGGGACACACGGCCATGTCGCATGGTCGTGTGTCACACACAGCTGAGACACACTCTCGCGTTTTAAGCCGTGTGGATAGGAAATTGGCCAAAATCAAGCCATTTGCTTCACCCACATCAAACATGCACCTAAATATCATTTGAACACTTGACCAATGCATCAAAACATGTTTAAACATACATAAAATGACCAATTTCAAATGGTCACATTCCATTCAACCAATATGTAACACGCCTCACCCGTATTCAACACCGAAATAGGGTTTCGAAGCATTACCGAACTTATAAAACATACATTTCACATACAATTAATACATTTCATTCACAACCAATCATTGTGTCCCTAATACGAGCCTATGAGGCCCTAAACATACATTGGGAATGGTTTGGGACAAAACCGATAACTTTGAAAACTTTTTGAACACTTAAGAAATTTTTTAATAAGCAGAGGACACACGCACGTGTGGCCCTCCCGTGTGTCACACATGGCCAACACACACGCCTGTGTCATAGGCTGTGTGGACATTTGAATTTGGAATACATGCCCAACAGACATGCCCGTGCCACAGGCCGTGTGGACATTTGAATTTAGAGCACATGGCTGTGTCCCAGCCTGTTTCTGACCCTGTGTAACTCTCTGACTTGGGTCACACGGCCAACACACACGCCCGTGTGCCCTAAAAATAGCCATACATGTCCGTGTGCCAGGCCATGTGCTAGGCCATGCCAAACCTGTAGGGTATACTGACTTATGCCACACAGCCAAGTCACACGCTCGTGTGTGAGGTCGTGTGGAGCATACTAACTTGATTTTAATTTCAACATCAGGGGACACACGGCCATGTACATGGCCGTGTATCACACACGGCTGAGACACACACCCGTGTGGACAAAAACAGGTTATTACCAAGCCATTTTGCCACCCAAACTTGTGCACACCTATATTAACCCAAATGGCACCAAAACATAATATTAAAAGGAATTTTAATAACCAATTCATCCATATCTCATGCATATTCTATTCTCTCATTCTTCATGCACACAAATCACAAATACATGCTATACCATTTATACGAATTTACATTTATAAATCAACTAATTATACACTTCTAAACTTGCATCATTTTGCATCAAAGCCACAAGCATGTAACTACTCTAAAATCAACCACTTAATATCCTAATCTTTATAATTCCCAAGCATTATATATTCATCCATAAACTCACAACACAAAATATATATGCACATATTTATACATAACAAAAACAACCAAATTAAGCCAACTCTCATGGCTATATTTACAAGTCAAAACATTTACATTTACAAACCATTTCACATGGCCAAAAATCATTAACAAACCATAATCAAAATGACTCAAAATACCTATACATGCCATATACTCAAAACATAAGCTCAAAAGTACCAAATTGATAGCTGGATAGTGTGATGATGTCTCTGACGAACCCCGAGTCCGAGCTAGCTTTAAAGTCACTATAAAACATGGAAAATTAAACAAAGTAAGCTATATAGCTTAGTAAGCTCGTATGAAAATAATAATCAAGCTTCATCACTCAATTACCAATCAAATTAAATGACATAACATAAAACAATGCATTAATCCCAAGCTTACATGAACTAAACCACATACTTGATCATAAACTCATAACTTCTATTGATTCAATGCTCATATAGTTTTTAGTACATACCTATACCGTTACTTATCTATTTCTCACCAATTCACATATTCAATATACGCGTTGAACCATTTGGAATAGAAGTTGGATATTCAGGAGTCTCGCACACTAAGTGCCAATATCATGGCCCGAAGCCAACTCAATATAACTCGCACCCGAAGAGCTAATATCATGGCCCAAAGACAAATCTCTAAAGCTCGCACCCGAAGTGCCGATATCATGGCCCGAAGCCAAAACAATGTATCCCCTAATGACATGTCAGTAGTATCCTAATTTATTCCTAAGGTTCAACTAGGATTTTCAATGCTGAATCATCTTCAAACGTATCCGTAGAGTCGAATTCACAATTCATACAATATCAAATCATTTTAAAACATAATTATATGAATGCTTATTACATACGAACTTACCTCGGATGTAAAAACGACGACAAGGGTCAACTAATTTGAAACTTTATTTTTTCCCCGATCTAAGTTCGTATTTTGCTTTTTTTGATCTAAATAATATCAAATTCAACTTATTAAATTATCTCTCTATTCAATTTAATCCAAAACACTCATTAAAGCATATTTACACTTTTGCCCCTAATATTTCAATAATTTTACAATTTAGTCCCTAGGCTCGTAAAACTAAATTCATTCAATTTCATCACAACCTAAGCTGAACCGAATATTTATCATGCTTATAGCAGCCCAAAAATTTCATTTATTTCACATTTTAACCCCTAATTTACACATTTCACAATTTAACCCCTAATTTGCATTTTCATTAAAAATCACTTAACAAAACTTGTATATCTATCAACAAGCATTCATAATCTATCAAGAAACTTCAAAAGACATGCTTATTCATCAATGGCAACATTCAAAATATTTAACAATTTTGCAAATTAGTCCCTGGGCTAGCTAGACCTAGTTGTAACGATCTCAAAAACATAAAAATCATTAAAAATAGGACAAAATTGGACTTACATGCACAAGGATAAATGGCCGAATGCTTCAAGCCACTTCTATGGTGATTTTGTTTCAATATTTTTGGCTAGAAGAGATGAAGCATTATAATTTTAATTTGTTTTATGTAATTAACAATTATTTACCAATTACCAAATTAACCTTAATATTAAAATATAAAAATCACTTAATGGTTGTCCATAATTGTCCACTTATTTTAATAATGGTATAATTACCATTTAAGGACTTTAACTATTTAATTCCATAGCCATTAGATACTTTTATCTAACAGAACTCCAATTTTACACTTTACGCGATTTAGTCCTTTTTATCAAATTGACCAATCAAACGATAAAATTTCTTAACGAAATTTTCACACAATTATTCTATCATACTGTTAACACTAAAATAATAATAAAATAAATATTTTGACCTCAGATTTGTGGTCCCTAAACCACTATTCTAATTTGACTAAAACGGGCTGTTACACAATATGCCATATAGGCACCCCTCAAATGCAAACTTACATATTACCTAAACATATACATGCACTTAACACATTTCTTTCATCAACCCTTAATCCATTTTCCATCTCAAAAATCATCATAAATTGACCTATATCATTTCAACATTAACTTACCATATTTTACCACATTTAGGCCATTACAAATAGTTCATATCTACCTCAAAGCATAACTCCACATGGTCTCATTATAAACACACCAAATATGGTCATTTTAAACATGCATCAAAGTCATCTAAATGACACCAATCTAGCCATTACAAAATGGTTCCAACAACCAACATATAAACATGCCTTACTTCAATCATGTACATCTATTCAAAACATTTTCAAAGCATATCATAACTTGACCATTCAAACATACATTATCATATTGTTATAACAACACGCATTAACAAGGCATCAAAAGTCCACCTATACATGCCATTATAACCTTGTTGACATTATAACAAGGTTACATAAACCAAAATAACATATACATGCAAAACTCATCAACTAACATAAACCACAAGTCCACCTATACATGCCCTTATAACCTTGATCAAAACATCAAAATCTACCAATACAATCGCGGGTCAATGTGATAGTTCTCCAACAAGCTTCCAACTGATCGGGCATCTGATAATCTATAAAGTAAGAGAATTATAACTACGTAAGTAATGAATGCTTTGTAAGATCATATAAACCATAAGCATAATATTCCATTTCAATAATAAACTTTATAGAATAAACATAAACCTATACCAATGCCATAAGATTCATAAATCTATATAATCATCAACTCACAAATGAGTAAGTTCATTAATGTCGCATATACTTTTCATATAAAACATATTGGGATTTATAGGTCATAATACATAATCACCAGTCTTTCAATAGATTATGAATGATTCTATTTACTTACTTTCCCTTCCAATCCAAATAATTAGCATAAGCCAAATCAACACTATCATTTCGCAAATTAGTGTGTTTATCCATGATATAGGTAAATTCCTCCATAGCATAAATAGACTTCTCACATATAAGTATATCATTTATCACATGAAACCTTTTATAACATCATAATGCATCCCAATTATGAACTTACTGTTTCATTCTCTTTTCTTACCCGCTTCATATGCATAGTGCAAGTATAAGCATAAATATCAATCATAACCATAAGCTTGGCACAAGCCTAAGCACATCAACAACACAGGTTAGTTCATTTAAACATAACTCATGTAACAACCCATTTTTCAGTGGTGTCAAAAATAGTGGTTTCGAGGCCACCAAATTCGACGAATAAATTTGTAAATATTATCATTTAATATTTATGAGTCAAACATGGTTTTAAAAATGTTTTTGATATAGTGATTTTTGTTACATAAGCGATTTATTAAGTTCAAGTGGTAAGACTTTAAGGTCAAGTGGTTTTAGAAAATGAGGTATCCAGACATCGTTTCTATAAACTGAGCTGTAAATATTTTCATGAATATTTACAAAGTGTCATTAAGGTATTATTAAAGTTTCATTAAAAAATTTTAACGTTTCGATGGTTAATTGATTAAAAAGGACTAAATTGTAAAAGATGCAACATTTGATCACTATTTGATTTGAGTGATTAAATGGGTAATTGAATAAAGGAAAAGGAAATTAAATAGTAATTAGAAAATGGTCAAAGTTTCCAAGCGGTGGTGTTTTGATTGAATCCACTAGCTTTTGGATTAATTGTTCCTTTAGTCCTAATTAGTTTAGGATTAAATTGTAAATAACTTTATTTAGTTAGAATTTAATTTAATTGAAGGACCAATTGTGAAATTAAACCTTCCTTTTATGGTAATTATGCCAGATATTTATGTGATGGACAATTATGGTCATGAAATTGGTGTTTTATTTGTTTATTAACCAAGGTTAAAATGGTAATTTGATAAATTAAATTAAAATAAAATAAAAACAAAAGGTTAGTTTGATATCATCTTTTTGGTTTTGTTCTTCAATAACCAAAAACATCATGGATGTTGAGATGAATCTTTTGGCCATGTTTCATTTGATGCATGTAAGTATTTTTTAGCCCTCTTTTTAATAATTCTTATGTTTTTGAGATCGTTGCAACTAAGTCCAGCTAGCCTGTACCTTTGATTTTGAAACTGTTAAAATTTTTTCCATTGATGAAACTTGTGATTTTAGATGTTAAATGATGAATTTGAAATATTAGTTGTTATTTAAAAGTATTTTATTAAGTTATTTTTGATGAATTTTTCGATTAAGGACTAAATTGTTAAAATAGTAAAAATGCAAGGATTAAATGTGAAACTGTTGCATAAATGGGCTATATTGGATGCCACAAGTATTCGGCTAGGCTAAATTTTGGGTAAAAATGGTTAATTTGCATGTTTTGGGCTTATGGACTAAATTGAATAAAAGTAAAACTTTAGGGGTAATTTTATTAAAATGTCAAAAATAACCAAATTGCATGAAATGAATTGTTTTATTGTCCAAATTAATACATTGAATGAAATTTTTAATTTAGATCAAGATCGGGTGGAAAATCGAGGAAAATAAAAAATTACCAATATGCCCTTAAACTTTGGTATTGCTGCAATTTAGCCTGGTAAGTTCGTATAAATTGTATTATGTATAATTTTGATTAAATTGAATGTTAATATATGATTTTATTGAAAATGAATCAATATATATATATGTTATTATACAAGTTATCGTGTTGTGAGACGACATAAATTCAATGACGTACGATGATTATTGAGCCCTGTTTGAACCTTAGAAATATATAGGATACAAATGACATGTAATTAGGGTTATAATGTTTCGGGTGCTGGTCCTAAACTTCCTACCAGTGGTTGAGTTTCTGACATGTGTTGTAGTTACTTGACAGCTTGTGTGAGTAGCATCGTGTAGTTACGTTCCGACCGATAGCTTGTGTGAGCAGACCTAGGTTACCATGTTTCGAGTGCTGGTCTTGAATGTCCTACTGATGGCTGAGGTTCGATATTAGTTGCGAATACTCAATAGCTTATGTGAGCAGTATCGTGTAGCTTACATTCCGATCGACAGCTTGTGTGAGCAAAACCATTTTACAGCTCGTGTGAGCTACGACTATATGTTTAGCACACTTTGTGGGAGCTTTCCCGCATATCTGGTATTATTCTAAGTGGTTCAACGGGCATGAAAAGGGATGAACCAGTAAGGGTTCCGATTGATTTCATTATGATAATTATGGAAAGGTATGATGTATCAATGATTCAAGTAAGAACATTTATGATTATGAAAAGTGTGATTTAAGTGATGCTATGTTTATGTCTCATGTGTTATGCAAATGAAATGGTAAAGAAAATGATATGAATTAAGACATGAAACTATATGAATATCCTTGGTATTGTGATATATGGAAATTATGTAAGTTAAGATGAGTAATAGATTCAAGTGATACATGTTGAGATTAAATGGCTATTCATGTTAATGTGCTTATGATTTGTATCATGTATGCTAACATGTTTGGTGTGAATGCTTAGACTTTGGCCAAGCCTTTGGTTGGATTATGCAATGCTAATTTATAGGTTATACATTGTAATGGTAAGTGCCTAAATGGAAATATACTTGTGTTCATGAAAAAGTGATGAAGTTTAAATTATGTAATTTCTTATGAAATGGTTTATCATGTGGTTAATTCTGAAAGTGCTATGTTTAAATGCACTAGCTTGTGGCTATGGTTGATGATATGCTTATGTCTTGTGTGTTATGCATATGAAATGGGTGTGGAAACGTAATGAAATAGCAGGTTCATACTTGAAGTGTAAAATGATGAAAAAGGGAATGATGAGTTGAATTGATGTTGTTATTTAAGTTAAAGAAAGTAAATGCAATGGAAAGTAATGAAATGCAAATGAAAATAAGAAAATTTGAAAAGGTTTAAAGTTTTATGAAATCCTACTACTGTAGGGATAATACATATATGTGATGCTATGGATTTATTCACTTTGTAAGTTGCTGAATACGGTTTCATGAATCTTGTGGTATCGGTATAGGATTATTCTTTATATGTATAAATTTCATATTTGAAGTGGATTGATATGACTAAAGTTTATACGAGCTTACCAAACATTCATTGCTTAAGTAGCTATCTGTCTTTTACTTTTCAGATTATCAGAAGTTCGTTGGAGATCTATCACACTATCCAGCAGTTATATCGGTAGTTTTCGATGTTTTGGTTAAGATTATAATGGCATGTATAGGTGGACTATGTGTAATGTTTAATTGATGAGTTTGGTATATATATGTCATTTTGGTTGATGATTATGGCATGAAATGTTGCCTTGGATTTGAGGTACTTAAGGTATTATTGATAGCTTGTTGGTTGTGGTTAATATGGTCAAATTGGTGTATGTTTTGAAATGACCAAAATTGTATGGTTGTTATGTATCAATTATGTCATGTTTTGGCATGAAAACAAGTTAAGTGATAAATGGTTAAATATACACATGTATAGGTGTTTTGGTTAATGTTTAAGCCATTATGTTTTGCCTTGTAGATTTGGTACTTTGAATGGTTGATATGTTGATATATGTATGTGGTCTTATGATGGAAGTTATATTGGTATGAAAAATGTAGATGTCATATATGAATATTGATGCTAATTGTTAAATGGTAAATTTGGTACATTTGGATGTGTAAACCAAATGGTAAGTTTTGGCTAAACGATGCATATGGTTATACATGTTTATTATAGTGATTGAAGTGCCTTTTGGGCATATTGGTTGTATGAACATATAATTTATTTGGATAGTTTGTTGTTGCATGGTTTGGTGCACTTTGGGATGCTTGATTATATGTGGAAAATTGTTTGTATGTGTATGCATGATTGGGTGAGAAAATTGGCTTGGAAATGACCTATATGCATGATTGGGTGAGAAAATTGGCTTGGAAATGACCTATTTTTGGTCCACATGGCTAGAGACACGAGCGTGCATCGCAGCCGTGTGTCACACATGGCTATGTGACGTGGCCATGTGTCCTCTGTAGGTTTTTAAATTTTGCATTTCAAGAGTTACACGGCTTGGTACACGGGCGTGTGGCTTGGCCGTGTGACCCAAGTCAGAGAGTTATACGGCACGAACACGGGCTGGAGCACGGCTGTGTGTCCTTAGTTTGAATGCCCACACAGCTTGAGACATGGGCGTGTGTCTCAGCCGTGTGACTCTTGCAGTTTGAAAATTTTCATCTTTTCCTAAAAAATTCTAAATGTTTCTGATTTAGTCCCGATTCGTTTCTAAATGTGTTTTTAGGGCCTCAAGGGCTCGTATAAGGGACAATATATATGTTATTAAAAGAATCTGGTATGATTGATGTTGTGAAGTAAATGGATTATATTTTTTATAGTTTTAAAATGTAAACTTTGGTAATGCTCCATAACCCTATTCTGGTGATGGATACGAGTTAGGGGTGTTACAACTCATATGAATTTAACATGGATAACCATTATACTTGAGCATGATTCAATTGGATTTATCACCCATCATAACATAACATGCTTTTCATGTATCTCACCATTTTAATGTACTTTATAAATACGTGTCTTGGTTCATATTGAACACATACCTATTCTTTCCTTTTTCATGCCCGTTGAACCATTTAGAATATCACCGAATATGCGGGATAGATCACACAAAATGTGCTAAACATATAATCATAGCCTTTCCTTTCTTTTACATTGTTGCTTACACGAGCTGTGAAATGGGCCTGCTCATACGAGCTGTGGATCGGAATGTAAGCTACATGATGCTGCTCACATAGGTTTGGAGTACCCGTAACACATGTCGAACCTCAGCCATCAGTAGCACATTCAAGACCAGCACCCGAGAAATGGAAACCCTAATGACATGTCATTTGTATCCTACGAATTCCTAAGGTTCAAACAACGTTTAATAGTCGTCGAAACATCGTTGGATTTCCATTGTTTCATTACATGATAAATTGTATAATAACATATATATAATGATTCAATTACAATAGAACCACATATTAAACATTGAATTTAATCAACATTTAAGTTATTATAGTTCATACGAACTTACCTGGCTAAATTTGTAGAAATGTCAAAGTACAAGGCTATTTGGTAATTTTATCTTTACCTTGATTTTCCACGCGTTCATAATGTAAATTAATAATTTCATTCAATCTATTAATTGAGACAGAAAAATCACTCCATTTTATACAATTTAATATTTTTTACATTTTTACAAAATTACCCTCACCTTTTCATTTTTATTCAATTTAGTCCTTGAGCCTAAAACATGCAAATTAACAATTTTTAATGCAAAATCATGCCAACCAAATATTCATAGCATCCAATACAGCTCACATTTATAATAATTTCACAAAAAATCCTTGTATTTTTACTATTTCAATAATTTAGTCCCTAATTGGTAAATTAATCAAAATTACTTAACAAATTACTTATAAATAACAACTAATACTTCAAATTCATCATTTAATATCTAAAATAACATAGATTCATCAATGAAAACATTCAATATGTTAAACATTTTCAAAATCGAAGGTACGAGCTAGCTGGACCTAATTGCAACAATTTTGAAAACATAAGAATTAATAAAAGCGAGGCCAAAATCACATACCATGCCTGAAATTTCACCATGGCTGAAACATTCATCCTTAAATCCATGGATATTTAGTTGTTGAAGAAGAAACCAAAAGATGATAATAAATTAGCCTTTTGTTTTTATTTTATTTTAATTTAATATACCAAATTATCATTTTAACCTTGGTTAATAATTAAATAAAATACAAAATCCATGTCCATATTTGTCCACTAACTCCTTAAATGGTTTAATTACCATTTAATACCAATTTCCTTCATTCAACAAGCCATTTAATCACTCAAATGAAATAGTGATAAAATTTTACATCTTTTACGATTTAGTCTTTTTTAATTAATTAACTATCAACACATTAAAATTTCTTAACAAAACTTTAGTACAACTTTAATAACAATTCATAAATATTTATAAAAATATTTGTGGCTCGATTTAAAGAAACGAGGTCCTTATACCTCATTTTCTAAAACCACTTGACTTTAGGGTCTTACCACTTTAACTTAATTAATCATTCGAATAACATAAATGACTATATCAAAAGCCTTTTTTTTTTTAAATCATATTTGATTCGTAAATATTAAATAATAATATTTATGAATTTACTTGTCAGATTTGTGGTCTCGACATCACCGTTTCCAATACCACTGAAAAACTTGATGTTACAATTCAAAGTCGAGCGTATATACCCTCATGGAGCTGTTGACGTTAAAGAGGAAAAACAAGATCCACTTTCAAAGTTAATGGTCAATGGCTGAAACATTATTTTGGAGCTCATATAATGCACGAAAAAAAATTATTTCTCTTCGAAATACTTAATAATTGTTCTTTTGTAGAAATTTTCTTTGTTTATTTTATTTTTACTTTTTCTTATTTGTTACCCAATAAATTTATTTAACTATTTATTTCTTCTTGTTACATGTTTCCCTTTGGGCAATAATACGTACACATTGAAGCCATTAGCCCAAATTCTTTTAATTCTCACAAATTTGCACTAATTCTATTTTCTTTTCTCGCTAAATGTCAATTATTTTGCCTTGTCAGTCCTTGATTAAGGCCAGCCTTATCACACACGTCACAATTTCTTCTCTCCCACGTTTTAACCTACCTAATTCAGTTTCTTTTCACATTTTCTTCCCACTTCGTTTTCTGCTTTTACCCCATATTTCCTTCATAATCGTAATAAAGTTTAGCTTTTTTCATTTTCAAGCTTTCTATATTTTCTTTAATGGCTTCCCAAACAGCTTTAGCTTCGTCCTCTTCCTCTCCATGCACCTTCTTCAGTAAACTTGTTGAAGAGAAATACCATAGAAATATTTCCAAATGACCATTCTGCATGGAAAAACGATTACTTTTTCAGGATGCTCCCTTCATGGGGTATACAGAGGCCATCTCCTCAGTTGTCGAAAACCATGGATGAGGAATCTTCTGTCTCCATCCTGATGATGTCTTCCCAAAGGTAGTAAAAAAGTCTTATGCCCATATTACTTCTCCTGACAATGCATTTATATACGTGCATGGTGCATCAATTCTATTTGATGATGACTCTATAAATACCCAATGTCGACTGTCTGAAGGTCCTAACGAGCATGCTAACTTTGTGAAGACAATGTCCCCAGAGCATTTAACCCAGGTTCTCACTAATTTTTGTGTGGAAGGTACACAGTGGTCAATCTCAAGAAATGACTGTGACACCATCGACAAAGTATCCTTGAAGCCTCAATTCCAGATTTGGTACCATTTTTTGAAAACTCGTCTCATTCCATCTACACATAATGTTACAATCTCTAAGGACCAATTATTGCTTCTCCACTCCATAATGGTAGGCTGAAAGATTAATGTTGGACACATTATCTTTTGTGAGATTCATTGTTGTGCCTAAAAGAATGTTGGCACCTTAAATTTCCCTTCACTGATAACTAAACTATGCCAAAGAGTCAAGGTTCCCCTATCACCAAACGAATACCACTTGAGAAACAAAGGGGCTATTACTATGCACATTACGCAGAAAATGGCTGGCGAGGAAATGCCAAGGCAAATTGGCACACCTCTATCTTCTCCTTCTAAGACTACTTCTAATATCCCCTCAACTTCTTACACTGATTTTGAGCAGCGAATGCTTAAAGCTGTAAAAAGGGTTGAAACAACAGTTTTGTATGTTGGAAAAACATCAGAAAATGCTTGTCACTGACTTTGGCAAAGCTCAAGAGGAAATGGCCATCTTTTGGAGATATGTCTACCAACATGATATTGCCATTCCTAAATCCCTACAAAAGATCTAATCATGCCTAATGCCATCATTTCCTATTTTTCTTAAGGAACTACTATTGAATCTTAAAGCAGAAGATGAAGAACCTACTATTGCCCCCACGCACAACTAAGACCTAGAGAAAGATGAAGCCCACATAGAATCTATCCACAATGAATTTGATGATGATGGAATCAATACCATTCAGACTACAGCACCTACACCACAATCCAAGGCATCTATGTCTGCCCAGGAACATGCAGTTCATCAACTAATTGATGAAATCACAAAGTTAGATTAACGACGATGATGAAGAAGGGGTGCCCATCAACCAGCTTAAGAAAAAAAGATTCAAGAAGGCTGTTAGCAAAACCGTTCAAGCTGATAGTGATGACTAGGACAGGCCGTAGCGTTACAAGAGAGCTGTAAGGAAATCCACACAACCTAAGTAAAGTAGCATTCTTCCCATCTGAGAATTTATTTTTATATTTTTATGATCATTCATTTTGGTTTTTATCTGTTTCATGCATTCATATAGCTCATATTCATTTAATTCTTTCATGTTTATGCACTTAGAACAACGCATCCCTTAGGTTTGGGGGTGTGCTATGCATATATACTACATCGTTAATTGTTCATACAATCCTTTTCCATAACATTCAATTTCCATTCAATTTCCATTCAATTGCATGCTTATGTGAGTATATGGTTATCAATGATGTTAAATAAGGATAATAACCTTTCTTGGTAAACTGAGAAAATATTGTGATAGTTGTTTAGGCATGTTTAGCATAGGACAATTGTTGAAAATGACTTTTTAAAATTAGAATAATTGAAATATAAATGCAATTAGGCTATAGTAGCATTCTTTGAATAAATTTAGGACTTCTTGACTTAAATTCAGTATAGTAATAGTGTACAATTTTAGTCATGGTAAAATAATATGAATACTTCAATGTTTGAATCTGTTGAGTAGGTTAGCAATATTTTGTTTGCTCCATTACATTGTTGACAAAAAAAATGAGTTCAGATATGAATATTTTTCTGTACATATTTTAGAGACATTCTAATGAATTTGGAGGCTAAATTTCTGATAAGGTAGTTGTTTGCTCCATACATCTCTTTAGTTAAAATCTTTTATTTCATAAGTGATTTATATTCAAATTGTGACATGATATAGTACATGGTAGTCTAATGTATGCTCCATTGAGGTTGTCAAGTATAAAATCATGTGACAATATGAATTCCCTAGAAAAATTTGTGTTGGAAATTGATTAAGTGTCTAAAAAACTGAGTTTAGGAGAGAGATAACCTAGGTATATTCAAAAGAAATCTACTATAGTTTTAACTGCTGAAATATTTAGAAACATTTAATTTTAGGAACCATTTTCTGCAATCATTTGCTAAACAGGTTTACAATAACTATAAGCAATTTTTCTTTATTTCAGTAGAAGATTGTTGAGAATAGAGGTACATAGTATGCTCATTATGGTTTGACAATATAATTGGTGACTGATTGTTTTGGCAATTCTATGCATTCATGCATATTCATACATCATTTGCTTGAGGATAAGCAATAATTCAGGTTTGAGGGTGTGATAACTCTTGAAAAGAGTTATATTTAAGGCCTCTAAATAGAATTAATTGTTTGTAATTAAATGAATACATTTTCATTTCTAGGATTTTTTAGAACATTGCATAACAAAGCTTGGATTGCGCTACACTGGTCATTATTTGTTACTTTTATCACTTGGGAAGGAAAGGTGTGGTTTTGTGTGAACACATGTGTAGGAAGAAGAAGATGATAAAGAAGGAAAATAAGGGAAGTAAAACATTATCGTGGCAAATGGTGAGATTGATTGTCAACACAATTGCCATGGCAATTCCAGGAAGATGACTCTGCACTCTATCCATGTCACTCTCATCCAGCTGGACGTGTACTAGAAAAACCAACCTGAAAAGAGGAATGAAAAATGTGTGCTGAGGTGGGACAGATATACCCAATAAAAAAAGGGGGAGAGAAGAACTCTATTGGAGAATTCAAGAGAAAGAAAGGGTAGCAGCTTAGAAGAGAGTAGAATATAGATGTGAGGAAGGGATGAGAAATCTATCTTAGATTCATGAGCAATCCAAAGAACCAAGAGGAGCTGGTGTGTAGAATTAACTTCCTGCAGTTCTACCTTTATTTTCTAGATTGAATTTTCTGTGATTCAAAATGAATTGAGAAATTTTGATGAATGATTCTATTTTGGTGTTTACTTTTCCACCTATGAACTAAATCTATTCTGGGTTGGAGTTTTTTAGGTGAATATGTTATCATCTTTAATGCCTAGGATTTGATATTGTCTATATCATTGTTGCATTTGATTCATGCTTATTTTAAATACATTCATGCAAGCTCTAGACGTAGTTGAATGTATGTTGTGTTTTTAGGTGTTTTTAATTTTGAAAAGGTTAGGAATACTAAATCTTGAATTGTTTGATGCAAGTGAATACTCGGCAAAATATTCGTAGCACTCTAAACATAGATGTTGCAAGTTGTACAGAGAGGAAGTTCATTGCAGTTACCAATCCCAAGTTCTGTAGACGTAAATGAACTTAGATTTTTAGCTTAAGATCTAGCTATCGGGAGAGGCAGGTCACAATAGCGAATATCTAGGTAGTAGATTAGATAATATTTTTCCATGGCATTATCTTGATATGAGCATTCCTTCTGAATAATTCCAGCCTTCTTCATTCAACAACAGAAATACTCTTGATATTCTATGTGAATTGGCACATCATTTTATTTACCATATCAATTATTTGTTCTTTATCATTTAATTTCAGTAATTCATTATTCTAGTTTCTTGTTCACTTTGAGATTATTTCCTAATATTTTAGTATAATTAATAGTATTATAATAACATACTTAATTTCTTACCAATTTCTGATCCTTGTGAAAATGATACTTACTTATCACTTTATTACCTGAATAACGTGTACACTTGCACAATTGCATTAGTTATTTTACACGCAATAACTACCTTGAGGAGCAGTTTGTGGATAAGCAGATGTGAGAATTGGAGGAAGCCTCCATGATTTGTCACCAAACTGACCAAAGAGTTTCTTCTTCCTTTTGCTTCTTCTTAATTATTCAAATATGTTTCAAATTATTTTGATGTTTTTCCATTAACAATGATAGCTTAATTTTGTCTAGCTAGAATGATTACATTAATTTGATGAAGTTTATATTATTCATGTTTATGATGTTCTGTGCCTCAATCGTTCATGTTTTCAATTAAACTCATGCATGTATTTCATTCATTAAAATCTGATTGAATGCATTAGAACTAGTTGATCAATCCTAGCTAGATGATGATTAATGGACGTAATAATTGAAATGTGCATGCTTAATTTAGATCCTAGCTCGATTAAATTAAAGTTTTGTAATAACTCGAGAGAGCTTAATTACCTTGCATAACTTTTAGATTTGTGTGATTAAATTGTTTCAAAACTAATTCATTCTTGTTACTTCACATAAACTATAAGAAAGCCTTAGTTAAATATGATCATGGTAGTATGATGTTTTTCTAAGTATAAGATTTTAAAAGAACTTCTAATTGGTTTCAAGTTAATGAAAGATCAAGTTGCCATGAAATATTTTCTGGAACATTTTCAAACATGATGAAAGATAAATAGAATCAAATGTTGTAATTGTTCTAGCTCATTCATGTTATTAGTGTTGAAGCTTGTAAATTTGCTACTAAATTATCACCTTGCATTGCATTTCATCTCATTTGCATTTAGGTTAATTTAATTTAATTTAATTTTAACATCTATCACCCAAATTATTGTGTTTCCTCTAACAACTTGTAAATTCTTAATTTTGCAATATTTGATTAACATATACAGTCCCTATGGAGACTATAACTCTTTCACTTATTTATTACTTGATAATGACTGTGTACACTTACACAAACTCGAGCGTTACAATACTTTCCAGTCAAAATTCTTTTCAAATAGAACTTTATACATATCATCATTACACACATATCATCTTTTACTATTCTTACCATTTATATATATACTTTTAATTGAATAGTTTTCTTGCAAGACTTAGGATATAGACTCATTTGATATTTACCTCTGTAGTTGGAAGCTCCAGACTCAGACATCCATCACAACCCAACAACAACTACTACTTAAAGAACATAAATTCAACATTAAAATATGCTAACATCCCAGCCATAAATAACCATCATACAAGGCCTAGTATTCATAAATTATTGTTCATATAACTCTTAAAAATCTTACTCTTTCAAAAACTTAATATGCAGAGCTATAATACTTACCAAGAGATATAACATCCAATGGTTATTCTCAAATTCTTTAGTTTCCAGTTTAACAAAGAATGAAAGAACATTTAAGTGATAAAAGAGTCAATGAGTGTTGTTGAAGGAAGGAAGAACCCTCACAATAATCTCCTCTCACCATATATACTCATCCTTTATTAGTGGACGATAACAAGTGCCATTGAAATTAGTAGTTGTCCTTTATTTGGCCTACAAAAAACCAGGAGTATTATAAATGATAGTCTTGTCCATATGTCCTTTTCCAATCAACTCAGTTGGCTCCCAACTAGATAATATCACGAAACCCATCTAGCACAGTGCTCAAATAAACTAGGCGCACTATAAATTTGATGATAACTTTCACTCGGCTTATACTTTGCTTGAGATATCATTCTCTTATATAATATAATAAGAATAACCTAAAACCTTTGTTCGCCCCTATGGGGGTTACTATACACCACATTCCAATTCACTAGAAGACTATAAAGTGGTGTATTATACTATGGCAAACAGATAACTTCTACGCCTTAAACTTAGATCCGCCAAACTCAGGATGAGATAAAGTTTGTTGATTGCCTCTTGTCCCTCCAAAACTTCTTTCAATCTTAGCCCTTAAGGTTATAAGCATTAAAGTTCAAGGACTCAGTGATGACTTTCTGGAGGCAATGGAAGTTCACTCGACTCAGACTAAGAGGACCCACAACAACTTGGGTGTGAAGGACCAGGTTGGATCGTAGTATGGGCAAGGCCTCTACCAGATTCTTTTTAGTGTCCTCCTGCTAATTTTTTCCGGAGCTTCCTCATTAGATTGGCATAGATGCTCCAACCCTAATAAATGTCGTTGGCCTTGAGATTTGAATTTCTCATCCTAAGAGGACTCTTTGACCCTTAGTCGATTGATTTCTTCTTCCATCTGCTTGGCCCGAATTTCTAAACTTTCATATTTTTCCATCCAAGAAGAGATGGAGGAGTCAAACTCTTTAATTTGGCTTATAGCTTCCTCATGTGTATAGTGTAGTTGAGCTAAGGACTGTTCGACATAATGCATAGTTTCTTCTAAGCCCGCCAGATTGATTGTAACACCCCTAACCTATATCCTTTGCCGGAATAGGTTTACGAAGCATTACCAAAAGTTTACAATTCAAAACTATCAAAAATTTAAAACATTTAAATTACAACATCATTCATAGCAAAATCAATAAATGACATACATATTGTCCCTTATATGAGCCCTCGAGGCCTTAAAAACACATTAGAAACGAATCGAAACTAAATCGGAAACATATCGAATTTTTAGGAAAAAAGTTGAAAATTTTCATACTCCAGGGGTCACACGGCCGTGTGGCCAGGTCGTGTGACTCACACAGTTGAGACACATGCTAGTGTCTCAGGCCGTGTGGGCATCCGAAGGAGAGACACACAACCGTATCCCAGCACATGTCCGTTCCCGTGGAACTCTCTAACTTGGGTCACACGGCCAAGCCACATGCCGGTGTTCTAGGCCATGTACCCTTCGAAATGGCCTCACACGTCCATGTGCCAGGTCGTGTGCTAGGCCGTGTAACTACCTGACTTGCAACCCATTATAAGCTATATGGGACACACGGCCATGTCTCATGGCCGTGTGTCTCACACAGCTGAGACACATGTCTGTGTCTTTGGCCGTGTAGATGAAAAATTGGTCATTTCGAAGCCAATTTTCTCACCCAAATCATACATACACCTACAACCATTTTTCCACATATAATCAAGCATTCAAAGTGTACGAAACCATGCATCAACAAGCTAAACTAATAAGGTATTTGATCATACAACCAATATGCCCAAAAGGCACCTCAATCACAACAATCAACATGTATTTTACAATTGCATTATTTAGGCATAAGTCAACCAACTTGTAACTAAGTCTTTTCCAAAACTTACCACTATGTTCACATATCAAAGTCACACTCAATATACCAAAATGACCATATTCAAAAATATCAAGGAACAACTCATAGTATGCATTTAATTACCACTCCAAACTCTCATCATTTAAGCACCGTAAACACCATAATGTCAACCATTATAAGGCCACATATACATGCCAACATAATAATTATTCCATCACCCAAAAGACCATAATTATAAGCCAACACAAATGGTTATATCATCAAACAAAAACACGTATACATGCAATTATAACCATGACTTAGAAACATCAAAATCTACCGATTTAGCCGATGGATAGTGTGATAGATCTCCGAGAAGCTTCTAACCCAAACTAGCTTTCAGTTTAATATAAAATACGGAATGTATCACAAAGTAATGCTTAGTGAGTTCGTAAAATGTAAAACTTAAATTACCATTTTATTACATAACATTTAGACCTAAGCATCCATACTAAACATGTTAGCATGCATAATATAAATCATAGGCACAATAACATGGATAGCCATTAATCTTAACATGTATCATTCGAGTTTGTCACCCATTTTAACTTACATATTTCCATGTATCACCATATCTAAGAAATTCATATATGTATATGTCTTAATTCATAACATTCTCTTACCATTTCCTTCCTGAATAATGGCTGTTAAACCATTTAAAATACCATTGGATACTAAGGATAGCTCACACGAAGTGTGGTAACACATATAGCTGTAATCTATCAATTCCTGTATATATATGCTTACACAACTGTGAAAATGTGCCTACTCATGCGAGCTGTGGGTCAGAACGTAGCTACACGATGCTGCTCACATGAGTTGTGGAGTATCCACAACACATGCCAGACCTTAGCCATCAGTAGGACATTCAAGACCAGCACCTGAAACATGTAAAACCTAATGACATGTCATTTGTATCCTAAAAATTCCTAAGGTTCAAACGGGGCTCTGCAGTCAATGTAACATTGTTGGATATGTGACCATTAATTACATGGCAGTCCTCAACACATATATTTTTCAAATAAAAGCATATAAAAACTATTTAATTACACGAACTTACCTCAATGATAAAACGTAGATACGGAGTCGATTAAGCCAAAACTTTATCTTTGCCCTGATCTAAAGCCGTATGAGGTCTACCTTGAACTAAATGAATAAATTCAGTTCAATTCAATAATTATTATATTCAATTCAATCCAAATTCATATTTTAGCAAAATTACATTTTTTCCCGTATAATTTTGATTTCATTATAGTTTTGTCCCTAGCTCATAAAATGAAAATTCATGCAATTTCCCACTAACCCACTATAGCTGAATTCCATATAGGTCCCTAGCAAGCCATACATTTCATTTTTTTCACAATTTCACCATGAATAATTTCTATTTTTCAATTTAATCACTAATTGACAAATTCATCAAAAATCACTTAATAGAATTTGTTTATCTAACAACAAGTATCTATTCAAACATGAAAAACCACATATATTCATTCATGGTAAAACCCTAACCTTTTAACAGTTTTGCAAATTGTCCCCGGGTTAGCTAGATTAAGCTACAACGACTCTAAAAACATAGAAATAATTAAAAACAGGACAAACACTACTCACATGCAAGCAAAAGAAATATGGCCAAATGTTCAAGCTTCCATGGAGGTTTCATTCTTCAAATTTAGGTGGCGTTTAACAAATTCAGGAAGATGACATTTTTTTTTCTTTTGTTTTAATTTAATTATTAACTAATTTACTAATTTAACCTTACATAAAACCTTTAAAATTTCATAACTAATGTCCATATTTGTCCACTCACATTATGGATGGTTTAGTTACAACATAAACCCTCCAACCTTTTATTATCAAAGCTATTTAATCCCTTTAGCTTATAGAACTCAAGTTTTACACTTTTTGCAATTTAATCCTTTATATCGAATTAAGGATACAAACGGTAAAATTTCTTGACGAAATTTTTATACGATACTACTAACATGCTGTAGAAATTAAAATAATAATAAAATAAATATTTTCACTTTGGGTTTATGGTCCCGAACCCACTGCTCCGATTTCATTGAAAACAAGCTGTTACAACTCTCCCCCTAAAGGAATTTTCATCCCCGAAAATCTTACCAGAAAAAAGGTTTGGATATTGTTTTCTCATAACTTCCTCTGGCTCCCAGGTGGCCTCCTCTATGCCGTTACATTGACAAAGAATCTTTACTAAATCTATGTTCTTATTTCTGAATTCTTTAACCTTTCGAGCTAAAATTCTGATCGTTCTTCGCTATATGACATATCAAACTGAATCTCGACATCCGCTGGTGAGATAACATGTGAAGGGTCTGGTCAGTACCATCAGAACATTGAAACATTAAACACATTATGAGTCCTTTCCAACTCCAATGGCAAAACTAATCAATAAGCTACTGGCCCAATTCTTTCAATAATCTTATACAACCCGATAAATAGCGGTCTTAGTTTTCCTCTACAACCAAAATGAAGGGCTTTCTTCTAGGTTGATACTTTTAAGAACAATTTATCGCCGACTTGAAATTCAATGTCTTTACGTTTTAAATCCTCATATGATTTCTGTTGATCAGAAGCTGCTTTCAAACTATCACAAATTACTTTCACTTTTTCTTCAGTCTCTCAAATCAAATCAACCCCGTGAATCTCTTTTTTACTGAGTTCAGTCTAATATAATGGAGTTCAACATTTACGACCATACAAAGCTTCATACGATGACATCTTTATGCTCGACTGATAACTATTATTGTACATAAATTCAACCAACGATAAATATTTCTCACAGTTGCCTTCAAATTCTAACAAACAACAACGAAGCATATCCTCGAGTCTGAAGTACTCGCTCGGACTAACTGTCGTTCTGTGGATGAAATGTAGTGTTAAAATGTAATCGCGTACCTAGAGCCTCTTGTAACTTGCTCCAAAATCTTGATGTGGTCCGAGGATCTTTATTTGAAATAATAGAAACTGACACCCCATGCAACCTGACAATCTCAAAAACATATATCTTGGCTAATCTCTCAAGAGAATAATTTGTACATACTGGAATAAAATGTGCAGACTTCATCAAACAATAAACGAAAACCCAGATTGCATCCTGTTTTCCTGGAGACAAGGGTAATCCTGATACAAATCTATCGTGACCCGCTCCCATTTCCATTCTGGTATCATCACTGATTGTAACAAACCAGCTGGTACCTGATGTTCAGCTTAAACTTGCTGACAAACTAAATATCTCAATACATAGTTGGAAATCTCTCGTTTCATACCCGGCCACCAGTACATTTGTTTTAAATCACTGTACATCTTATTGCTTCCAAGATGAACAGAAAAGCTACTACTATGAGCTTCATGCAAAATCTTTTGAATGAGCTTTGAATTTTTTAGTACGCAAATTCTGCCTCTAAAAAGTAAACAATCATCGGATCCAACCTGAAATTCTGAATCAGAAGTTGACTTACTCTGTTTCTGCTTAGCTAATAATACATCATCACATTTTTGAGGCTCGCAAATCTGTTGTAAAAACATCGGTCTAACTTTCAACTCAACTACAATTGAACATCATCAGATAACGTCAGTCATGTATTCATCACTCACAGAGCAAATAAAAGCTTTCTACTGAGAGAATATGCAACTACATTTGCTTTACCCGGATGATAATCAATAATCAAATCATAATCTTTCAGAAGCTCGAGGCACCTACACTGCCTCATATTTAAATCTTTCAGTGACATTAAATACTTTAAACATTTATAATCTGTAAAGATGTGATATTTTTCACCGTACAAGTGGTGTCACCAAATCTTCAATGCAAATACAATAGCTGACAGTTCTAAATCATGTGTTAGATAATTCTTTTCATGCGAATTTAACTGTCTAGAAGCATAAGCTATGACTTTGCCTTCCTGCATCAAAACACAGCCTAAACCATTTAAAAATGCATCGCTAGAAATCACAAATTCTTTACCCGATTCAGGCTAAACTAATATCAGTGCCTAAGTCAATAGTGTTTTCAACTGATTGAAACTTTGTTGACATTTCTCATACCATTCAAATTTCACATCTTTTTGTAGTAATCTCGTCATCGGCATAACAATCATCAAGAATCTCTTGACGAATCTTCTGTAGTATCCGGCTAAACCCAGAAAACTTCTAATTTTGGACATATTTCTCGGAGGTTTCTAGTCAACAATAGCTAAAAATTTGTTCGGATCAACTCTAATGCCTTTGACTGATACAATATGTCCTAGAAAACTGACTTTTTTGAGTCAAAATTCACATTTCCTAAATTTGGTAAACAATTACTTTTCACACAGGGTTTACAATAAAATTCTCAAATGATTGGTATGCTCAAACTCAAATGCTCACATTTTCAAAATGTCATCGATGAATACCACAACAAATCAGTATAAATACGGTCTGAAAATTCTATTAATCAAATCTATAAATACTACTAGTGCATTAGTTAAACCAAACTACATCAAAAGAAATTCATAATGTCTGTACCTGGTCCTGAAAGCAGTTTTTGGCAAATCAGAGTCTTTAACTCGTAGTTGATAATAGCCAGAACAAAGATCAACCTTTGAAAATACTGTTGCACCTTTCAACTAATCAAACAGATCATCAATTTGCAGTAATAAATACTTATTCTTGATCGTAACTTTGTTGAGTTGACGATAGTCAATACATAATCTCATTGATCCGTCTTTTTTCTTTACGAATAAAACAGGTGCACCCCAAGGTGAAAAAGTGAGTCGAGCAAAACCCTTATCTGTCAACTCTTGCAACTACACGTTTAACTCTTTCAACTTAGTCAGAGCCATTCTATAAGGAGCTATAGATATTGGTGATGTTTTTGGTACTAACTCAATAGCAAACTCAACCTTTCTAGTCGGCAGTAATCCAGGTAACTCTTTTGGAAACACATAAGGATACTCAAAAACCACTGGTACTGATTCTTCTTCAATTCAAAAACTTTAGAATAAAAAATGTACACAAGATACACAACATAGCCTTTTCTCACATATCTCTGCGCCGACATAGCTGAAATAACAATAGGCAATCCATTTAAACTATCTGATTCAATCTGAAGCTTTTCACCGTTCAGACATTTTAATACAATAAGCTTTTATCTATAGTTCATAATAGCATCATGCAGAGGTAACCAATCATCAAACTCATCAAATGGCAATAACATAAAATTAGCTAAAAATTTGTAACCCTAAATCATCAAAGAATAGTTTTTGCAGACCTTATAACTAGTACATACTAACCTAGGGAGTTAAACACTTTAACCAAAAATTCAGTGGACTCAACAGGAAAAATTTACTTGATACTAAATTCGTGCATACATACGAATGGGTTGATCCCAGATCAATCAAAGTAGTAACATCAGTATCAAAGATAGAGAAAGAACCAATAATAACATCTGGAAGCAGAAGTGTCCTTTCGTGCACGGATAGCGTAAGGTCTAGCTTGTACTCATGCCTCAGATCTTACAGTAGAGTCTTTTGTTCCAACACGGCTATTACTCACATTTCCAGGATTACGAGATGGTCTACCTCTCGCAGTACTATTGCTCGGTCGTAGAGTCTAAACTTTTTCTTTCTCTGACTTCTTTAGGCAATCTTTAAGATAATGTTTAAAAGAACCACACCTGAAACATTCTCCGTTCTTCAATCTATATTCACCGAATTGTTGTCTTTTATAGTGTTTGCATTCAGGCCTACACTCGCTACAGACATAGCCTGAGGCTTTGGACTCAAACGTTGATTACCTCTATCTCTACGGAATACCCCTTGAAGCTGTGGAATGGTTGTGATGTTCCTTTGATCTCTTTGATGATGACTGATATGACTTTCTACTTAATCTTTTTCTCAAATCTTTAGCTTCAAAATTAACTTTTCTTTTTTCTTTGCTAAGTTCCTCGGATTTATGTGCTCGATCAACTAAAACGAAAAATTCTTTCAGCTCAAGTGTAACACCCCTAACCCATATGCGTCACTAGAATAGGGTTATAGAGCATTACCAAAAACTTTTAACTTAAAACATTCTATTACAATCATTTATAAAACACATCATATTCCATTCAAACATATGCATAACGTCCCTTTCTTGAGTCCTCGAGGCCTTAAAAACACTTTAGTAATTATTCAGGACTAAATCAGAAACATTTAGAACTTTAAAGATAGAAAAAATCATACTACAGAGGTCACACGGCCGTGTGACTCACACGGTTGATACACACACCCGTGTCTCAGGTCATGTGGACATTCTAAATAGGGACACACTGTAACAACCCTAACCTGTATCCGTCGCCAAAATAGGATTACAGAGTATTACTGGAGTTTACAGGACAATTTTAAATAATTCAGGTTATTTATTATTCAATTTCGATAAATGATCTTATTGTCCCTTACATGGGCCTTTGAGGCCCAATATGAACGCTGGAAATGAATCGGGACTAAATCAGGATCTTAGAGAATTTTTTGCGAAATTTCTAAAATTTTCCTAAGTGCAGGGCTCACACGCCCGTGTGGTCTAGGGACACACCCGTGTGACCCTAAGACATGCCCGTGTTGCAGGCTGTGTTCGACCCTGTGTAACTCTCTGACTTGTAGCACATGACCAGCCACACACTTGTGTGAGTAGGCCGTGTGATCAATTTAATTTTCAAAACTTAGGTGTAGGTTTCACACGGCCAAGACACATGCTAGAGTTCCAAGCTATGTAGCACACACGGCTAAGACACACGCTCGTGTCTCTGCCTATGTGCTTAATTCTGAGCATTCTATTTCTCAAATTTAAGATGCAGGGGACAGACGGCCTAACCACACGCCCATGTACCAGGCCGTGTGTCACACATGGTCTAGACACACACTCGTGTGTCAACCCGTGTGGACAAAATAAGCCATTTCTAGCTTCATTTCTCACCCAAAATTCTACCAATATCCTGCACCAAAACTTACGTCCAAATACCAACCATTTCAAGCATTGATTTCAAGCAAACTCTAACATCTAATATGATATGTCATTGCATATATATAATTATGTTTATAATCTGACCTTAGTTTAACCTAAACATTAAATATCACTTGATCATCCATACTTCACATATATGTATTTATCATGACATAATGCTTTATAAGTACCAAAACAAACCATTACTAGCCATTCCAATGGCTAAATTACAAATAACATATTCAAGCTATCTATGGACAAGTTAACCTATACATGCCATTATACCAAAATAAGTTTACTATTTATAACAAAATAAGCTTTTGGATAGTGTGATGATGCTCCAACCGTTCACTAACCTTCGCGAACTTCGCGCACTATAAAACAGAGAAACGTAAACCTTGTAAGGATACTATGCTTAGTAAGTTCGTATAACTGGAATTAAACTTGCCAATCCCATTTATTACAATTAAGCATATAATAACATGTTTCCATCAACTTGGCAAAATTGCCTAAACACAACATTCAATCAAACATGTTAGTCACAAAATTCTCATACACATCAAATAAACATAGATGAGCTCATCATGCTATATTCGAGCTCATCATGCTATATTCTTTCAAGACATTATTCATTTCATCTCATAATTCTCATATCATGTCAAGTATTTTGTCTGTTGAATCATTGAAATTCCAATGGATACTCAAATTATACACTCAAGGTGTACAATTCAATAACCCGTCAATTCATATTCAGGAGTACCCATTAAGGCACTTAATCAAAAAGCACACTCTTGAGCCACATATCATATAACATGATTACTTGTCCAAGCTAAATCTTGTTTCCAATATATGCTCATAAGAGCTTAATCAGGATTACCCGTCTGCGCTAAATCGTATCTATAACATATGCTCAAGAGGGCTTATATCAGGATTACCAGTCCAGGCCAAATCCTTTCTATAATGAGTTCAATAAGATTACTCGTCTGAGCTAAATCCCATCAGAAACAAATGTAGGACCTCATTCAATAGGGAAAATCACATTTGTCCATCAAAATCTAATATTCAAACAGAACTTAACCCTTTTCAAACAATATCAAGCATGTATTCAATTCTTATATTAAACACCCAATTAATTCACATAAATATAAATCACATTCTATAAAAATACAACATTCAATTCAACATATTTACATGCTCAATTACGTTACACAAACTTACCTCGACATTTATTCGCGTATATAAATCTACTAATCCGAAACTTTCTCCTTTCCTCGATTTAACTTTTAATTTAAGTTATCCGGATCTACATAAATGAATTTAATTATCAATTTATCACATTTCATATTCAATTGGACTCAATTTACATCCTAGGCAAAATTACCATTTTGCCCCTAAACTTTCCATAAATTTCAATTTCGTCCCTAGGCTCAGAAAATGAAATTCATGCAATTTACTCCCTATTCCAAACCTAACCGAAATTTCAATATAAAATTTGCAGCACATGTATTCCATAAATTTTAGAATTTTTCTTAAAATTTCACAACTTTACAAATTAGTCCATAAATCATGTTTTCATGAAAAATCACTTTGTAAAAGATGTTTATCTATCAACAACCTTTCATTTTCCACCATAAATTTTAAACTTTTAGCATATTCATCCATGGCATAATTTCTATACTTTGATAAATTTTCAAATTAATTCCCCAAATAGATGGAGTAAACTATCCTGGTTTCAAAAATATAAAAATTACTAAAAAGGGACAAGAAAACTTACCCAATTAAGCTTGACTAGTTTCTTCTCTCTCTCCTAGGGTTTCCATGCAAAATTTGGGGAAGATGATATAAAATAAGATGATATTTCTATTTAATTTAATTATCATCTTTAATTTTATCACTTTCCAATTTAGTCTTTAGCATTTTCTAATTTTTCCATGAATGAATCATCAAAAATATCTACTAACTTTTGATTAATGGTCTAATTACCATATGACTTCAAGTTTTGAATTCCATAGCTATTTGATCCTTCTAACTACTAGAATCCAACTTTTGCGTTTTATGCAATTTGGTCCTTTCCATAATTAAGTACCTAATCGATAAAATTTTCTTATCAAAATTTTCATATGACATTCCTAACATAATGAAAACCATGCAAAAATATAAAAATAAAATTTGTTTCCGGCTCAAATTTGTGGTCCCGAAACCACTGTTCTGATTTCACTGAAAATGGGTTGTTATACACACGGTTGTGTCCGTACCTGTGTAACTCTTTGACTTGGGTCACATGGCCAAGCTACACGCCTGTGTGCCAGGCTGTGTAACCCCCGAAATGCAACTTAAAAAAACCTACAGGGGACACACGGCCATGTCACGTGGCCGTGTGTCACACACAGCTGAGACACACGCCCGTGTCTTAGGCTGTATGGATGAAAAATAGGTTATTTTCAAGCCATTTTCCTCACCCAAAACTTGGTCACATATACAAGCCAAATGCACCTATTTTCATGCATCCAAATTGTCCCTAATACATGCATATTCAAGCTAAATCATCATAGTATTTAATCATACAACCAATATGCCTAAAAGGCACCTCAATGACAACAATTAATCTTGATTATACATTTGCTAAGTTTAGCCATAAATCAACCAATCACTGGAACTAATTCTATACCAACATTTACCACAATGTTCACATACCAATAATACTCAACTATACTAGTTTGACCATTCAACAACTATCATCATTAAACCTTAGTAAACTTGGCCATATGCCAACCGCATCCAAACTTACCAAATTAGTTATTTATCTACTCAATATCACTACTATTTCCTTATCAAATCATACCTCAATGACAACCTTCAAGCATATCAAAACAAAGCTTCCTAGCATGCATTTAATTTACCATTCCATCATTCACCATTTAAGCACCAAAATGCCAAAACGTAACCAGTTATAACATCACATTTACATGCAAAAATAACAACCTATTCATTAATCAAAGTCCCAAATTTACAAGTCATATATATAATGACTATTTCATCAAACACAAAACACCTATACATGCCATTATAACCATAACTCAAAATCATCAAAATCTACTAATATAGCCGATGGATGTGTAATGGATCTTCGACTAGCTTCCAACCCAATCGAGCTTCCGATAATCTGTAAGATAAAAGAGGAACTACATAAACAATGAGTGCTTAGTAAGCTCGTATAAACTTTAAGCATAATATTCCATTTCAATAATAAACTTTATAGAATAAACATAAATCTATGCCAATACTATAAGATTCATAAATCGATATGATCATCAACTCACAAATAAGTAATTTTGTTAATGCTGCTTTATTAACCATTCATAACATGATAGGATTTCATGAGACCTAATATATATAATTATCAAACTTTTATAAGATTATATATCTTTCTATTTACTTACTTTCCATTCTGTCCCTTTATCATAAGCCTAAACAACATTATTAACTCTCAATTCAGTGTATTTATCCATGACATAGGTGTATTCATTCAAAGCATAAGCAATTTGCTCACATATAATACATCCCAATTACATACTTACCGTTCCATTCCCTTTTCTTACCTGTTTCGTATGCACAGTACAAGAATAATTATAAACATCAATCATATTTGTAACACCCCTTACCCGTATTTGATGCCGGGACAGGGTACGAGGCATTACTGAACTTATACACATGCAATCATACAAAACAGATACCTAAATTTCCATCCAAATTTAAAACTTTTCATATACATTCATATCATCCCTAAAATGAGTCTAAGAGGCACAAAATATGCATTGCAAGCGGTTCGAGACTAAACCGGAAACCTTGGAAAATTTCGCGACACTTAGAAAATTTTTTATGTTTTAAAAGCGACACCCCTGTGTGGCTTGGGACATGCCCGTGTAGGCAAGCCGTGTGGTGACACACGCCCGTGTCCCTAATCCATGGCACACGACCAAGTGTCACACCCATGTCTTAGCTCATGTGGTCGATTTAATTTTCATAATTTTTCATAAAATAGGTGCAGACTTCACACGCCGACGGCACAGGCCCGTTCCTAAGGCCGTTCATCCATACGGCTGATACACATGCCCGTATCTCTGCCCGTGCGCTCAATATTGAGCATTCTGTTTTGAAACAATTAAGGTGCAGGGGACACATGGCCAGAACACACACCCATGGGGCAAGCCGTGTGTCACACACGGCCTAGACACATGCCAGTGTGTCTACCCATGTGGACAAAAACAAGGCTACTTACCAAGCCATTTTGTCACCCTTCCATGCACAACCTACACAACAACACATAACACCATTCCAAGTATATACATTCAACCAAACCAGCCACAACCAAGGCATTAATACCTCATTGACATACTATCATTTATCATATACAAACATCACATATATTTCAACTCAAATCATGCAATTTTCCACATCCATGAAAGACATCATCATATGCATGTATACTTAAATCAATATTAGTCAATTTCAATGGCCATTTACAAAAAGAATTATCAACCATCATAAGCCAACACATTTAGCCAACCAATTATGACAAATAACAAAATGACCAAGTCTCTATACATGCCATAACTCAAAATGTTAAAATCATTGGTACCCAAAATAATAAGTTGATAGTGTGACTGGGTCCCCAACAAAATTCGATCCCGAGCTGGCTTGGTGACACTAGAAGACAAGGGAAAAGAAAAGGGAGTAAACTTTAAAGCTTAGTAAGTTCCCATGCAAATAATAAGCATCATAACCAAACATTTAACATACAATTGATAAGATGATAATTAGCATACATATCATTAAGATCTTAAAATCATAACTTACTCAATTACAACCTTACTGAGGTTCATCATATAACGAGCTCATTTCGTATGAGTTTTAAATACATACCTAAATCATCTCGAATTGGATTTACACACAATTCATCTTTGATATACTCGTTAAATTACCCGTTGATCCACTTGGAATACTAAAGGATACTCGGAGTCTCGTAAACTCGGTACCATATCAATGCCATATCCCATATGTGGTCTTACATGTAATCTCATATTTATGCCAATAGCCCAGCTATGGTCTTACATGAAATCTCATATAGATGCCATATCCCAGATATGGTCTTACACATAAACTTAATAACCCTAATGTCATGACATTTGTATCCTATCTATTCCTAAGGTTCAACCAGGATTTTCACGCTTGTCGTAACTTTGTCGAACACGCTCAATGGTCAACCATAATTCATAGAATAATAGAGCATTTAAAACATACTTAAAACAACGCATTATTTACATAAGAACTTACCTCAGTACAAAAAATAGTAGGAAATGGACCTAATCGTCAAATACTTTGTTTTCCCTCCGATGTAGGTCCGAACCTCGTTTCTCTTGATCTATAATAGCAAATTTAACTCATTTATTAATCACATTACTGAATTCAATCCAAAACTTACATTATGGTAAATTACATTTTTTCCCCTAAACTTTGACATATTTACATTTTAGTCTCTAAGCTCATAAAATGAAATCTATTCAATTTCATCAAGACCCAAGCCTAGCCAAACCTCTTTCACGCTTATAACAACTCACATTTTCCATTTAATCACACTTTTATACACATTTTGAAATCTTTTTACAAATAGGTCCTTTTGACATTTTCATCAAAAATTACCTAGTAAAAGTTGTTTATCTTACATCTAACATACATTTTTTTACCATTAGACATCAAAATGCACAAATATTATTCATGGGTAAAATTTTAGACTTTGATTTTCTTTCAAATTAATCTTTGAAATAGCTAGATTAGGTTACAAGGATATCAAAATCATAGAAATCATTAAAAACGAGGCTAGAACAGACTTACAATCAAGCTTGGAAGATGAACAAACCCTAGCTATGGTTCCCCTTTGAGATTTTCGACCAAGGGTAGAAGATGAGCAAAAATTGGCTTTTAATTTGATATTTAATTCATTTGTTAGCCAAATGACCAAAAAGCCCCTAACTTAAAGCATGAAATTTCTCTTACCTCATGTCTATTTTTGTCCACTAACTTAAAAATGGTCTAATCCATCTAAAGACCTTCAATTTAAAATTTCGTAACAATTTGAAACCTCTAGCATGTAGAACTCAACTTTTGTACTTTTTACAATTTAGTCCTTTTGACCAAATTGAGTGCCCAAACGTCAAAATTTTCGAACAAAATTTTTACGGAATCATTCCATAAAATTGTAGACCATGAAAATATAATAAAAATAAGTTTTCTGCATTAGGTTTGTGTCCCAAAACTACTGTTCCGACTAGTCCAAAATTGGGCTGTTACAACTCTCCCCCTTTAGGGATTTTCGTCCCCGAAACTCTTACCAAAAAATAGGTTTGGGTACTATTTTCTCATGCCCTCCTCAGGTTCCAATGTAGCCTCTTCAACCTCATGTTGCCATAACACTTTTACTAGGGATATACTCTTAATTCTCAACTATTTAACTTCCCGAGCTAAGATCTTGATCGGTTCTTCACTATATGTCATATCCGGTCGAATATCAATCTCTGATGGATAAATCACATGTGAAGGATCAGAATGATATCATCACAATATTGACACATGAAACACATTATGAATCCTTTCCAACTCTTTTGGTAAAGCTAACCATATGCCACTGGCCTTGTTCTTCCGATAACCTCATACAGCCCAATGAAACATGGACTCAACTTGCATTTACGGCGAAATCTCCAAATCTTCTTCCATGGAGATACTTTCAGAAATACTTTATCATCGATCTAAAATTCAATCTCTTTTCTTTTCAAATCCACGTATGACTTCTATCGATCTGAAGCTGCTTTCAAACAGTCACGAATTACTTTCACTTTTTCTTCAGTTTCTCTAACCAAATCAACCCTGTGAATCTGTTTCTCACTAAGCTCTGTCCAATACAAAGGTGTTCGGCACTTATGGCCATACAATGCCTCATAAGGTGCTATTTTTATACTCAACTAAAAACTATTGTTATAGGCAAATTCGACCAATGGCAAATATTTTTCCCAACTGCCCTCAAATTCTAGAACACAACATCAGAGCATATCTTCAAGTACCTGAATCATCCTTTTAGACTGACCATCGGTTTGCGGATGAAATGCGATACTAAAGTTCAGCTTTGTTCCCAAAGCCTCTTGTAACTTCTTCTAAAATCTCGAAGTGAACCTTAGAATTCTATCCGAAATAATAGACATAGGCACTCCGTGCAATCTCACAATCTCTGAAATGTACAATTCGGCTAGCTTATCAAGTGAATACTCAGTATGTACCAGTATAAAATAAGCCGATTTCGCCAGTCTATCAATAATAACCCAAATGACATCTTTTTTTTTTCGGAGTCAAAGGCAAACCCATTATGAAGTCTATCGTAATTCTATCCCATCTCGAGTACCATCACTGGCTGAAGTAAACCCGAAGGCGCTTGGTGTTTAGCTTTCACTTATTGACAAATCAAACTCTTTGAAACAGACTCTGAAATATCTCGTTTCATACCTGACCGCCAATATAATTTCTTCAAATCATTATACATTTTTGTACTACCCAAATGCACAGATAAACAACCATTATGTGTTTCATGAAGAATTTTCTGAATAAGTTCATCATTATTCGATACACAAATTCTGCCTTGGAATATCAAACAATCATCGGATTTGATATGAAAATCTGAATCACTACCCAATTCACAAAGAACTCTTTTGGCTTGCAAATCACAGTCACATTTCTAAGCTTCACAAAATTGTTGAAGAAATAACAGTCTAGCTCTCAACTCAGCTAGGATCGAACCATTATCGGACAAAGTCAACCGTGTGTTCATTGCTCTCAAAGCAAACAAAGTCTTTCTACTCAACGCATCTACGACTACATTTACCTTTCCCGGGTGGTAATCAATTGCTAGCTCATAATCTTTCAGTAATTTGAGCCATCTCCATTGCCGAAAGTTCAAATATTTTTAAATCATCAAGTATTTTAAACTCTTATGATCAGTAAAGATATGACATCTCTCACCGTATAAATGATGTCTCAAAAATTTTAAAGCAAACACAATAGCGGCTAATTCCAAATCATGCGTCAGATAATTCCTCTCGTGCGGTTTCAACTATCTCGAGACATAAGCTATCACTTTTCCCTCTTACATCAACACACATCGTAATCCATTCAGTGACGCGTCACTATAAATTATGAATTCTTTTCCCAGTTTAGGTTGTACTAAAACACGCTTCAATTAATAATGCTTTCAACTTCTCAAAACTTTGCTGACATTTTTCGGACTATTCAAACTTCACATCTTTTTGCAAAAGCTTGGTCATAGGAATAGTGATCATCAAAAATCCATTGACGAAATTCAATAATATTCGACTAAAACCAAAAAGCTTCTAACTTCAGATACATTTCTTTGCGGTTTCCAATCAACAATTGCCAAAATCTTACTTGGATCAACTCGAATACCATCATCTAAAACTATATGTCCCAAAAATCTGACTTCTCGGAGCCAAAACTCACTTTTATTGAATTTAGCAAACAACTGCTTATCTCTAAAAGTCTGTAATATAGTCCTCAAGTGCTCCGCATGCTCGGACTCGTCTCGAGAATAAATCAGAATGTCGTCGATAAAAGACAGCCAGAAATTTGTCCAAATACAGTCTAAAGATCTAATTCATCAAGTCCATAAAAATAGCAGGTGCATTTGTTAATCCAAAAGGCATAACAAGAAATTCATAATGCCCATAAATTGTCCTGAAAGCGGTCTTAGGCACATCCTTTAACTCTCAACAGATAGTAGGCAGATCTTAAATCAATCTTTGAGAATACCGTTGCCCCTCTCAATTGATCAAACAAGTCATCTATCCTCGACAAAGGATACTTGTTCTTTATAGTCACCTTGTTGAGCTGACGATAGTCAATACAAAGCCTAATGGATCCATGTTTTTTCTTTACAAATAATACAGGAGCACCCCAGGGAGAAAAACTCGGTCTCGCAAAACCCTTATTTGTTAACTCTTGCAACTGAGCTTTCAATTCTTTCAATTCAGTCGGGGCCATTCTATACAGAGCAATAGATATTGGCAGGGTCCCTAGTATTAAATCCATACCAAACTCAACTTCTCTAACTGGTGGTAACCCAGGCAACTCTTCCGGGAACACATCTGAATATTCACAACCTATCAGCACTGATTCAATTTTCAATTCAGACCTCTTTGTATTCAACACATACGCGAGATAAGCTTCACAACCTTTTCTTACATATTTCTAGGTAGACATCGAAGAAATCACAACAGGTAACTCACCCGACTCATCTAAATAAATTCGAAGAGTTTTACCATTTTCACATTTCAGTTCAATAATCTTTCTTTTACAGTTCACTACGGCATCATATAATGTCAACCAATCCATACCCAAAATAACATCGAATTCATCAAATGGCAACAATATTAAATCAGCCAAAAAACAATGACCTCGAATCATCAAGGGACAATTCTTGCAAACTCTATCAACTAATACATGTTTGCCTAAGGGGTTTGACACTCTAATCACAAATTCAGTAAACTCAACAGGCAAGCTCTTACTAGTAACCAATTTCACACAAACATAAGAATAGGTCGATCCAGGATCAATCAATGCAACTACATTAGTATTATAGAGAGAAAAAGTACCAATGATAACATCGAGAGATGTTGCTTCCTCCCGAGCACGGATGGTATAGGCTCTAGCAGGTGTTCAAGCTTCAGATCTCATAACTGTATCATTTGTCACACCTTTACTACTAGTTCCATTTTTGGTATTCCTCGATGGCCTACCCCTATTGGCAGTATTACTCGGCCTCGCGCTCTGAAACTTTTCTTTCACAGCCATTTCAAGGCAATCTCGAATAAAATGCTCTTGAGAGCTACACTTGAAACAAGCCCAGTCATTCATTCTACACTCACTAGGATGACGTCTGCGACAATGCTGACATTCAAGTCTGTTAGGCCTCACATTACCCACACTTGCCATTAAAGTGGCTTGAGATTTAAAACTCGAGTATTGCTTCCCGTGGTCTCTGTGAGAATATCCAGCTGATACATTCGAACGGGAGTACATTTCTTTAAATTTCTTTGAATGGGATGGAAATGACTTACTCATCGGTCTTTTCCTCGAATATTTAGCTTCACATTCAGCTTTCCTCTTTTCTTTATTCAACTCTTCGGCCTTACAGGCTAGCTCGACCAATACCACAAATTTTTTCAGTTCTAAGATCCCAACTAACACACGAATATCCCCATTCAATCCATCCTCAAATCTCTTGTACATGATAGCCTCAGTGGAAACACACTCTCGAGTATATTTGCTAAGTCTGAAAAATTCTCGCTCATAATCGGTCACTATCATATGACCTTGTTTCAGCTCAAGAAATTCTTTATGTTTCTAATTGATGAATCGTTGACTAATATATTTCTTTCAGAACTCCTTTTGAAAGAATTCCCATGTAAACCTCTCTCTCGGTACCATTGATACCAGTGTATTCCACTAGTGATATGCAAAATCTCTCAAAAGTGAGATGGCACACTTTAAACACTCATCCGGTGTGCAAGACAGCTCATCAAATACTCTGATGGAGTTTTCGAGCCAAAACTCGGCTCTTTTGGGATCATCATCCATATTAGCTCTAAAATCTTTAGCCCCATGCTTTCGGATTGTAACACCCCAAACCCAGCCTAGACATTAAGGCCGAATCCGGTGTGCTACACCGAGTGTTACTAAAACCCAGAGTTTGAAAGTGATAACCCAGAGTTTGAAAGTGATAAGCCAGTTTTTGATGCGTGAGCAACATGATAGATTAAGTTGTCAAAACGTTTCAGCTTAACAAAACATTCGTTGTTTAAAATCCCTCTTCTTTAATTTTAAAACACGGAAGCTTTTCTAGTTAAACACCTTAAGGATTTATTTGAAGGTTTTTCTTAGAAAATGTTATTACTTTGTAAACCCGTTGTTCTTGCTTTAGCAGATTAAGTTACGTAACCAAAAGCCCAAATAAAAGTTAAAAATTTCCCAAATGGCCTTATTACAAGAATGGAAACCCAAATACCGATTGTTGAATAAATCACGATATAATCAGACTATCTGCGATCGAGTGGCCACCTCTGAGTCTCTCACAGCTCCAAATCACCTAAGGCTGGAGATTACCTGCGCAATTAATAAGGAGGGTGAGTTTATGGAAACTTAGTGTGTAATCCCCTACTAGTCATACGGTAATCAATGCATACAAGATGATCGGGCTGAGCCCTATTCGAAGAATAAGATAACTGGGCCTTAGCCCTATATAGTGACAGTGTGGGTCTAAGCCTAAAAATAGTAATAATACAATACAGGTATGTAACCCATCCCAATCCAACCAACACACCACCCGTACCAACCAACTCACCATGTGGGGATTAGATTGACCCACCCAGCCAGCATACCAATATTGCAGCAAGGCTGCTGAAAATAACGCAGTAGAACTGTTAAATTTAGTAGACGTGGCGTAGCCACTTATGATAGAATACGTGGCAAGGCCACTAGTACGGTAAAACGTGGCACAACCACTAGTACTTCCTCCGAATCAAAATCCCAACCCCAATGTAGAATGTCATGTCATAGTATTACGTGTATGTAAGGTTTCACACTCAGATACAATCATGCATGTAACATATAACCATCTATCAATCAACCTCTAGGGCATATCAGTCATTTCCTTCCATTAGGGGTAAAATAGTATTTTTACCCCTTAGGATTATTTTAGTCATTAGTAAATTTTGGGTCCTCGGTATAGATTACAACCCTTTATTTGGTCTACAGTCGTCTCGAACGACTCTGACAACTTAAATGGCTCAAACGGTATAATGGGCCCTAGGCCCACTATTTGGCCCAAGTGCGCCCACGCTCTCGTGTGGCCTCAACAGTCTAATTCCAGTCGCGATTATGTGATCTACATAGTCCATTTCGTCATTTATCACTTTACCATAAACTTTGCCTGTGTGGGCCCACGAGTCTATTGGGCCTGCACGGCCCATAGTGGCCCCATTGCACTTAAATGCTCGTGGCAGCCTTTCACTCTTTCACCCATGATCTGTGGGCTCGGTTTTCCTCACAAGCGATCGCATGCTTGCGAGGCTACAAATGCCGAAGTTTCGACTTTTCGGCTTTTGCCAATTCACAACAGTCTTGGTATGTAAACACACCTAAGTCCATCTTTTTGCAATAGCTTAAAGTTGGGTGTACGATTACACATCTGATTGGAGAAGAAACAATGCACTCCACACACCCAACCTAAAACAACCCAATGTCCTACATACAGTCTTAGTCATTTGGATTAACCATTCAAGAACATCCTTTTACACACAACATAACATGTTGCTTACCTTGATAGCTTAAATAGGGTTTAAACCACCTCCTCTTCCACAACCTAGTTGTCAACAATCTGCATTAACATCCACATCCATTATATTACTCAACTTAATTGTAAACTACTTAACTTGAGAACCACTTACCGAATCAGAGACTAAAGGAAAGAAGTAGCAGTATTTGGCCTATCCCAGCAAACACCACTGTCGAACACCCGACGCTAAGAACACCCTCCTAGAGCATGCCAATAAAGTAAGAGATTTAAAAGAAAGACTAACATAGAAAATATGAGAAGGAAATGGCATAACCACAACTTACGTACGGATGAAACAATAGCCAAGTTCAGCTATTGCCAGAGATTTGACAAACCAAGAGTAACTTACCTTAATCCGGCAAGGGAGAGTTTCGGCTAGATATGGGAGTGTTCGGAGAAAGCTTTAAGAAAGAAAACACAAACCTAGAACAAGTAGGGGATGAGTAAAAGGTCAAGAAGATGCTACGACTTAGACCAAAAAGATGGGGGAGAAAAGAAATGGAGTTAGTCGGCCAAAACAAAGTGTAGCAAGATGAAGTGGGACGGAGAGATATTTGGGAAAACCAAAATCGGATAAAGCTGAGAAATGAGGGAAATTTCGGCACAAAGAAAGGTAATACCCCAAAAATGAACCAAAAGTACAACCCAAAAATAGAAAAAGTAAAATTTGACTTTTACCCTAAAACCCAAAATGCCGAAATGCCAGAAGAGCTCCCCTAACCAATTTTGCTTCTACAAGGTGCCCAATTCAGCTACAAAACTCCCCCACCAACTCCTTTAAAATCTCCACAAATCACTCCCCTTATCCCTCCACAATCTTCTTCCCAACAACCCAGACTAGTTTAAACTCCCAGATAGCAGAGTTTGAATTCACCATAAACTCTTGCTGCCCTCATGCAGCAAAATGACATCCTCTGCAGCACATGGGATTCGAACCCTAGTCCTTACTGAAGCCAAAGCACGCCACAAGCCACCAAGCCACATGGCTTCTTTGTGCTAGCAAGCCACCAGATTTATTTAAAAGGCCTAGGTGCCAGCCTCTAGGGTTTCTTAAAGAGAGAAAAAAAATAGTATTTCACAAAAGCTAAAACCTGACCTCGTTGCTTTACTAACACCCCTAAACACACTCAAATCATTCATCCACCTTACCAACCATGAAAATCGAGTAAACCAAACAAACTTACAGACCTTAAATTTTGGGGCGTTATAACTCCTCCCCTCTTAAAGAAATTTCGGCCTTAAAATTTACCTGGTCAGAATAAATGAGGGTACTGATGTCCCATTGCTTTCTCCGGCTCCCATGTGGCCTCTTCTGCATCGTGATTGTGCCACAGCACCTTGACTAGTGGTTCTCCTCCATGAATTCCTCCGTGTATAGGCCCAGTGCGGTATCGAATTCTGGGATGCTCAACTGGCGGACTAAACCACCGAGGCAAAATTAAACCGTGTCAGGATCATCAAAGTTGGTCATGACATCTTAAGGATGAAAGGTCGAGCAAAGTTCGAGTGTGAGCTCAAGGTACATTATCTCGATGATCACAAAGAAGAGTTCCCATGGATCGGTTGACAGAAGAGCTCTGACAGTGTCAGCCAGTTATATTTGTTCAAGTGTGGCCCAGTCAATGCAGCGGCCCGCAACTAAAGGTCGGGCTCGAAGTATCTGAAAGAGTTCTTCCTGGGGTCCCACAGGAAACTGAAGGAAGGGGTGACGAATCTCTGCGGTAGGAACCGAGAATGACGTTGCTCTTTTCCTTTTCTTCGAAGCAGGGACGACGGCTTTTTTACCACGTAAAGTCGACATTGTATCCCTGTAAGAGGAATCACTATTTCATTTCAATGAATGGAAAAACTAATAGGTAAATTGATTTCAAAAAGGAATAATTAAACTGACAAATTCAACCAAAACTATTAACTCTTAACAAAACTCAACCAAACATAATCAATTTGGAAGCATAGATTTTGTGGCAATTAGTATGGTAATAGCATGAGTATGGGTATGATAATGGCATTGGTATGAGCATGATAATAACATGATAATAGCATGAAATAGATGATAAATATCGTAAGAATGAAATTTAAATGATAGAATATTTAGTAAAATGGAAATAATATGAAAAAAATTGGAGATTATAAGTAAAATAGAAGAGAAAAGAGTAAACAAACGCAAAAGGGAAGAGCTTTGGGTGTCGAAAATGAGTTTGAGGGCGGCGCAGGACGTGGCAGAGAGGGCGTGTGGAATTGTAGAAGCTAGGGTTAGGGATTTTGGGGGAGGAAGATGATGAATAGTGAGGGGTTTTTATAGAGTTGGGGCACACAGTAGTGGGACACGCCTGTGTGCCCTAATTTTAGCCTGTGTGTTTCACGTTTTTAAAATTTTGGCACCTCTGACGTTCAATCCATGTCCATGATCCTTGGGCGTATTAGTGCACACGGCCGTGTCCTACTTCGTTCGCTTCTCTCACGCCCGTGTGTGTAGGTCCACGCCCGTGTTAGTTTGACAGGTTCGACCACGGGTGCTAGGTACGGGCGTGTCACACGCCCGTGTTACCTTCTCAGGTTCAACCATGGTTTTAAGACATGGGCGTGTCACACGCTCATGTTGTTTTGGTAGGATCGTCCACGGCCATGTCGCACGATCGTGGCAATTTGTCGCATCCCATGTTGGGGAAAAATTTTACCCTGTTTTCACACGGTCTAAAGCACGCCCGTGTGCCTGGACGTGTGGGTGTGGAAAACCTATATTCAAGAGCTCAGTTCGTAAGTTAGGTGTTAAACACTAGAATTTAAAGAAGTTAATATCGTTAGTGCACGAGTTACCTCCCGACAAGAGCTTATTTATAGTCTAAGCTCGACTTACCTGGGTTTCACACATCATGGTGGTTCGAAGAGTTTACACTTCTAATTTCTGCTATCAGTTTTGTCAAAATAAGGTTTTAAACGAGTAATATTTACCTTAAACGTATCGAATTTGGAATGAGTTACCTCGACTATACCGTATGGGAAGATGTTGAGTACCGTAAGAGGGATTGTTCCATTTAGTTTAGAAGTGGTAATACGAGGATCTGTTACATCTAATAGTACTTTGTCTCCATCCTTAATTTGATTTAGGAAAAAATTTTGCTCATCATAGCGTGTTTTCAGTTTATCTGTTCGCCATTCATCTAGCTCCTCGATTTGTAGCCTTCGTTCTTCATGGATAGGTCCTTTGTTGTTGCTTGAACATGACTCATGTATTTCCTTCGAACTTATTTCCTACAAAGTAGGGTGCAATATATGGTCAGTTTTAGTAGAATGGTTTAAGCAACCACCTTCAATTTTTGATGTGCTGCTCGAATTGCGAGCTTGAAGGATGATTGTTTCGTCTCCCACACGAAGTGTAAGCTTGCCTGTGCCAACATCAATAATTGTTCTAACAGTTGCTAAAAATGGCCTTTCTAAAATTAAAGGAACGTTACTATCCTCCTCTATGTCTAGAACAACAAAATCCACTGGGAATATAAATTTGTCAATTTTAACGAGTACATATTCAACAATACCCCTAGAAAATCTGATATTTTAATCTGCTAATTGAATGCTCATCCTAGTTTGTTTGGGTTTCCCAAGACCTAGTTGCTTAAACATTTTGTAAGGCATGACATTGATACTAGCCCCTAAATCGGCCAACGTATTGTTCACATCTAAACTAACAATTTAATAAGGAATTGTAAAACTCCCTAAATCTTTTAATTTATTGGGTAGCTTATTTTGTAGAATAGCTAAGAAAATTGCGTTTAACACCACATGTGACGCCTCATCCAACTTCCGCTTATTTGCTAAAAGCTCCTTTAAAACCTTCATTGCGTTTGGCATCTACGAGAGAGCTTCAATAAACGGTAAGTTGATATGTAATTTCTTTAAAAGTTTAAGGAATTTACCAAATTGTTCATCTAAGCGGTCTTTCATCGTCGCATTGGGGTATGGCACATGAGGTTTATATTCTACACTTACCGGTTTGTGCTCATTGTGGCCTACCTCACTTTTACCTTTGCTTTCCATAGCTTCTTGCTTTGGTTCTGATTCAAATGTAACTAACCCTTCTTCATTTTTAACATTAAGCGCATTAAGCTATTCCCTTGGGTTAGGTTCAATATTACTTGGTAAGCTACCTTGTGGTCATTCAGAAATTAATTTGGATAACTGGCCTATCTGAGTTTTGAGTCCTTGGATCGATGCTTGTTGATTTTTAAGTGTTGCCTCGGTATTCTAGACACTAGTTTTTGACACCGAGATGAATTTTGTTAGCATCTCCTCAAGGTTCAGTTTCTTTTCCTGTTGATAAAGTGGTTATTGAAAACCCAGAGGATTTTGTGGCCTTTGATTTCCTTGACCACCCCATGAGAAATTTGGGTGGTTCCTCCAACCTACATGATAAGTATTACTGTATGGGTTATTTTGAGATCTAAAGTTATTATTACCCATATAGTGGACTTGTTCCTCCTCGGTTGTAGGATTAAAGGGTTGATATTCTGTATGTATGCCTCCTCCACTTGAATCACACCTCATTACTGGATATACTTGCGTAGAACCAAGTAAACCATCAATTTTTTTATTTAGAAGTTCCACCTGATTTGATAACATATTAACCGCATCGCCGTTATAAACGCCTGCTGTTTTGGTTGGCTTAGTCCTCATAACTTGCCACTGATAGTTATTTAGTGACATCTCCTCAATAAATTCGTAAGCTACTTCAGGTGTTTTGTTGTTGATGGTTCCACCAGCTGCTGCATCAATCATCTGTCTTATCAAGGGGTTTACACCAATGTAAAACGTTTGAACTTGCAGCCATAGAGGTAACCGATGGTGAGGGCACCTTCGCAGTAGGTCCTTGCATCTCTTCCATGCATCGTAAAGTGTTTTTAAATCCATCTACACAAAAGACAAGATATCATTACGTAATTTTGCCGTTTTAGTAGGTGGAAAGTATTTAAGTAAGAACTTTTTGGTCATTTGTTCCCAAGTAGTGATTGATCCTTGTGGTAACGAGTTCAACCACTATTTAGCTTTATTCCTCAGTGAAAAGGGGAATAACCGAAGGCGAATGGCATCGTCAGAAACACCGTTGATCTTGAATATGTTGCAAAGCTCTAAAAAATTTACTAAATAAGTATTTGGGTTTTCGTCCTGCAAACCATCAAACTGAACAAACTACTGTATCATTTGAATTGTGTTAGGTTTCAATTCAAAATTATTTACAGCAATAGCAGGCCTAACTATACTCGATTCAGTGCCTGCTAAAGTAGGTTTAGCATAATCATACATAGTATGAGGAGCAGGATTCTGATTTACTGGGTCAGCAGCAATCACAGGAGGTAGCAGATTTTCCTGACTTTCGGCCATCTCCTTGTTTGTAGTTGGAGTATCTTCCTCTTGCCCTTCCTATGCGTATCTTAAGCTTCGCCTTATTTCTCTTCGATTTCTGCGAGCTGTGCGAATGATCTCACCGTGAAAAAGTAATGATCCTGACGGGTTTCTTCTAGTCATAAACTATAATAACCTGCTAGGAAAAAGAAAAAGAGAATTTAGTAATGAAAATCAAAACAAAATTTAATTTCCAATAAAAGTAAATGACTAAAGTAATAAAAATTGAGTGTTCCTAATATCTTAGTTCCCCCACAACGGTGCCAAAAACTTGATTGTCACTCGTGATAAGTTTTAAAATTTATAATTGATCGTACTTGAACTAACTATTATCACGATGAAGGCAAGCGCACCTATCAAATAGTAGTATAGTTTTAGCAAGACCAAATATCGATCCCAAAGGAACTAAAAGTACTAGTATTAACTTTTTTTCTATGATCTAGCCTAAGAATAATGAAGGTTGTTTTAACTAACTAATTAACTAATCTAAGATTGCACGAAAAGCAAATTGGGGAAATACTGTTGGGAAAACTAATTGATCTTAGACAACACCCAAAGAAGAATCCACCTAAACTTCTCTTGTTAATTGACTCTGAACCAGACGATTTATTCACTTGACTTGATCTGTAGAAATCCCTAAGTTATGCTATTATCTTTATTCACGACTAATAATGTCTAACCCTAGGTTGATTAATTGAAATCTCTTTCTAATTAAAACCCCTAGTTTTGCATTAACTCGATCTATGGATTCCCTTATTAGATTTGACTCTAATCTGACAGATTTATGTCGTCCTATCTCTAGGATTCCACTTAATTATAAGTGATCTACTCTTAGACAGGGACTATTCATCCTCTGAATAAGCATATCAATACTTGAGTCAATATCCTGGAATATTCAAACAAGAGTTAAAGTCATAATTAAGAACAAATCAAGTATTTATCATACAGTTTAGAAAATATTAACAAGATTCATCTTAGGTTTCATCCCCCTTAAGTATTTAGGGAGTTTAGTTCATGGCTATAAAAGAAAACATCTCAGAAGAATGATAACAAAACATAAAGAAAACCCAAAAACCACTGAAGGAAATTGAAGGGAGATCTTCAGTCTTGGAGGTGAATCCGGCTTTCGAGATGGATCAATCAGCTTTTTTCGAGTAATTCCTTGCTTCCTACTCTGTGTGTCCCTTTTAATCCTCCTCTAAGGTGTTTAAATAGGCTTTTTAATGCCTAAAAGCCCTCCAAATTACCCTTTTCTGAATAGAACTTAACTTGGGCTTGACAGGGACACTCCCATGTGACACGCCCGTGTACGATTACTTCAGGCCGTGGTCAAGGCTGAGAGATAGACACGCCCGTGTTCAGGTTGTTTTAGGCAGTGTTCAATCCTGCTAGAATGGCCCAGGCGTGTGTTCTACCCATGTGGGGAAGTCCAGGCCGTGTTGATTTCCCACGTTAGCCCATTTTCTCTGTTTTCGGCTCGTTCTTATTCTTTTTGCTCTCTTGTGCTCACCTAAGTATAAACATGAAATTAAAGGATTAGGAGCATCGAATTCACCAAATCTAAGGAGAAATCATTCATAAATGTGTTAAGCATAGGACAATAATATGTATAAATTACGGTTTATCAATATGAAATGAAATGATGTGTACTTGTTTGCACATGGTATGCGCATAATATTTGCATGATTATAAAATATTTTACATTAGCATTATTCGAAGGTCATAAAAGTTAAGATATACATATTTGATAAGTTTGTGAAAAGAAATGCACTTGGTTATGAGTTTAACGTTTAAAATTCATGTTTCCTTATTAGCATTGTTTGATTATAAAACTCTGGGATTATATGTAATATTAAATCGAAGTATGATAATTTTATCTTAAAATTTTTACTAGATGATTAATAATGGAAATTTGATCTGAGTTATATTTTGATCGGTAATACCTCGTAACCCTATTTTGGCGACAGATGCTTAATGGTTGATGGATGAAAATGAAAGTTTAGTGATAGTTAAAGAAGTTTTGTAAATTGATTTTGGTTGAAAATGTCAAATAGGGATTTATTTGTGAAATGTGAAAATTATGTGGTAAATGTGTGAAATAATGAAATGTATGGGGTGCTATGGGTCTATATAGAATTCAACTAGCATGGGTGTGGATTAAATTATATGAATTTTCATTTTTATGAGCTAGGGACTAGCAACAGTATTTTCGAAGACTGATTTGCGATCTGGCTATTATCAGTTACGGGTGAAAGATTCAGATGTGCCAAAAACTGCATTCAGGACCAGATATGGGCATTATGAATTTCTTGTTATGCCATTTGGGTTAAATAACACTCTTGTAGTATTCATGGGCTTGATGAATAGAATTTTCAGACCGTATTTAGATAGATTCATAGTTGTATTCATTGATGATATTCTGATCTATTCCCGAGATGAGTCTGAACATGCCGAACATTTGAGGATTATGTTACAAACTTTGAGAGATAAACAACTATTTGCTAAATTTGGAAAATGCGAGTTTTGGCTTCGAGAAGTTAGATTCTTGGGACACCTTCTTTCAGCAGAAGGAATCAGAATTGATCCGAGCAAAATTTTGGTGGTTGTTAACTAGAAACCACCAAGGAACATATCCGAAGCCAGAAGTTGTCTGGGATTAGCTGGTTATTATCGAAGATTTGTTAAAGTTTTCTTAATGATAACTACATCAATGACACGACTATTGCAAAAAGATGTAAACCATAAGTGGTCTGAGAAATGTTAACAGAGTTTTAATCAATTGAAAGCATTATTAACCGAAGCACCAGTTTTGGTTTAGCCTGAGTCGGGTAAAGAGTTTATAATTTTGAGTGATGCATCATTGAACGGTTTGGGATGTGTTTTAATGTAATAAGGCAAAGTAACAGCGTATGCTTCTAGATAGTTAAAGACGCATGACAAGGATTATCCGACACACGATTTGGAGTTGGCCGTAATTATATTTGCATTGAAAATTTGGCGACACCACTTGTTTGGTGAAAAGTGCCACATATTTACTGATCACAAGAGTTTGAAGTATTTGAAGTCTCAGAAAGATTTGAATTTGCGACAATGAAGACGACTTTAATTGTTGAAAGATTATGAGTGAATAATTGATTATCACCCGAGAAAAGCAAATGTTGTGACGGATGCTTTGAGTAGAAAATCCTTGTTTTCTCTGACAACTATTAATACACGATTGAGTTTGTCTGATGATGGTTCAATTTTAGCTAAGTTAAAAGCTAAACTGATGTTTCTTCAGCAAATCTATGAAGCTCATAAATGTGAAAATGAATTGAAAGCTAAACGAATAGAGTGTGAGTTAAATTCTGATTCAGAGTTTCAGATCAAATTTGATGATTGTTTATTGCTTTGAAGTAGAAATTGCATGTCGAAAAATCCAGAGCTTATATAAAAAATCTTGTAAGAAACACACAATGGTAGCTTGTCTATTCATCTGGGAAGTAACAAGATGTATAGCGATTTGAGACAGTTGTATTGGTGGTCAGGTATGAAATGAGATATTACTGACTTTGTGTCCAAATGTTTGATTTGTCAGCAAGTTAAAGCTGAACATCAAGTGCCTTCGGGATTATTATAGCCAGTGATGATTCCTGAGTGGAAGTGGGATAGTGGGATAGAGTTACGATGGATTTCGTATCAGGATTACCCCTATATCCGAAGAAGAGAGATGCTATATGGGTTATTGTTGATCGTTTGATGAAGTCTGCACACTTTATTCCAGTATGTAAACATTTTTCTTTCGATAGACTAGCTGATTGTACATTTCAGAAATTGTCAGATTGCACGGAGTGCCAGTCTCTATTATTTCAGATAGAGATATGGGGTTTACATCACGATTCTGCAAGAAATTGCAAGAAGCTTTGGGTACATGATTATATTTTAGCACAGCATTTCATTCTCAGACCGATGACTAGTCTGAGAGAGTGATTCAGATTCTCGAAGATATGCTTCGTTGCTGTGTTTTAGAGTTTGAGAGCAACTGGGAAAAATATTTACCATTGGTTGAGTTTGCGTATAATAATAGTTTTTAGTCGAGCATAAAGATGGCACTGTATAAAGCTTTATATGGTTGTAAATACCGAACTCCATTATACTGGACCGAGCTTAGTGAGAAAAAGATTCACGAGGTTTGTAATATCCCGAATAAGGGCCTAATCGGTGGTTTCGTGACCACAAATCTAAGATAGAAATAATTATTTTATGATTATTTTGAGGTCTATGACATGATTGCATGATTGTGTGAAAATTTCGTGAAGAAATTTTATGCATAAAGTGCTTAAATTGAAATTAGGGACTAAATCGAATAATTTGTAAAACTTGCATTCTAGAAGTTTTTAGTATGAAATTGCTTTGGAATATTAATGAGGTCTTAAATAGAAATTTGACCAATTTCTAAGTCTATGGACAAAAATTGGACATGGATGGAATTTTTGGAAAGTTTAGTAGTAAGGGCATTTTAGTCATTTGTTAATTAAAAGAAATAAAAAGGGAAAATAAAGCCAAAATTGACTCATCTTTCTCATGGAGGCCGAAATTAGCAGGGGGAAGCCATGGATAGGGTTTTCAAGCTTTCCAAGCTCAATAGTAAGTCTGTTCTAACCTCGTTTTTCAAGTTCTTTATGTTTTTGGAATTCCGGTAACTTGATTAAGCTTATGCTAGCAATAATTCAACCTAGGGGTCATATTTTGAAAAATACCCATAGGTGAAATTTGTGTATTTTGGTATTTTATGATAGAATATGAGGTTTTAAATTATGTTAAACAACTTGTGCTACTTGGTTTTAAGTGAAAACGAGTAAAAGGGCTTAATTGGTAAAAATACCTAATGGTCATAAGTACATGTTAGAGTGAGAATTTGATGTTGCCATAGAAGGAAAAAATGATCAGCATGTCATAAAACATAAGAAAATAGGATGAAGTTTAATTTCTGAACCTTGGGGCAAAAGGGCAAATATGCAAAAGTTTAGGGGTCAAAATGAAAATTTGTAAAAATATGATTTTTGGAGCCGTATGAATAATGTGGCTAATTATTAGGCTAAATGTGATATTATAGATGAAGGAAATCGAGATTCGGGCTTAAATCAGGAAAATACAAGGTTATGGACTAAAATAGTAAATTGCCGTTTCTGGATCGAGGTAAGTTGGTATGATAATAATACTGCAATAATGTTGTAATTTATATTTGAAAGTTAAATTTAGTGAATTAATTGAATTATGTTAAATTAAATGTTATGGTGCTAAGTTTATGAATTGATTTAAAAATATGTCTATGGTACATGAAGTGCATTGACTTATCATACATAAATGTGATTTCTATGATTATGGATATTATGAGCAATTGTAAGTTCATATGAATTCTAATAATGCAATGTGTAATTTAATGTTATTGCCTTGATATTAAATGAGATGTAAGTAATATATCAATTTTACTTGTATTATGCATATTTTACAATAATATTGGAAATTTGTTTGTTGATAATTACTTGATTGGTGAAATTGTTGGAAAAGGGAGAAATCCCGGTTGAACCTTCGGAAAGATTGGATGATACAGATGGTAGGTAGCTAGGTCACATGTATGGTGCTGAGTGCACATCATGTGTACAAGAGAGCTATGAGACATTATGATGTAGCTAGGTCGCATGGGTGATACTATGTGTACACCATGTAGACAAGAGAGCTACGGGATATATGTGGCTAGGTCGCATGCGTGGTTCCAGGTGAAGGACACCATGTAGACAAGAGAGCTACGAGATAAACTGGCTAGGTCACATGGGTGATACTAAGTGTTCACCATGTGTACAAGAGAGCCAAACTTTATGATGGGTGGAGCTATGTTCTGAAACCACCAAGTATCGAGGATTGATCCGAAGTGTTCAACGGGAGACTTACTATGTACTGCTTTGTGAGTTTTGTGATGAATAAGTGCAGGATTTTGCTTATGTGAATGATGTGTTCATTAAGTGACCGGGATGTGGTAAGGTTATAAACAAGTAAGTTATACATGAGGATGATTTTATGGTGACCTTGTAATCATGGGCCTATACTTGTGATGTTTGAAATGTGGTGAAAATGATTTGTGATATGTATGTTAAAATGAGGTTAATACGAAGAAAGTGTGAAAGAGTGAATTAGCAATAAAATTATTTTGGACAGTAGCAGTGACTTGACTTTGAAAATTCACTAAACATTGTGGAAGTTGAATAAAAATGCAAATGATATATGAAAATAAAGCTTAATGAGTCTATTTTCATATGAAAGAAACATGGGAAGAAAAGAATTCTATATTGTGTGATATTTGAATTCTTGTGAAACAGGGTCTGAATGAATTCGAGATCCCCTGTTCTGACTTTAGAAATTCACCATAAATTGTAAAAAAATTATGAAGAGTCATATTTTAGATTAATGGATTCCCTATTGAGTCTAGTTTTAAGGGAAACAAACGGCATGGTCGTTGGAATTCTGTACAGGGAGAAATTTGGTTCGTAGTGCATAGAGGTCAGAGTAGTCATACTCTGAAACAGGGGAGACTTTAGCTAATAAACTGTACTAATTGGATAAACCAAAAATTCTGGAAATTTTATGGGAGAAAGATATATGAATCTATTTTCAAGGAAAATTAACGAAACTAAATTTGGAGTTTTGTAGCTTAAGATATGAATGATTTAGTAACTGTAACTCGATAACACAGCTTAACCTGAATATGTGTAATTGTAAAATTATAGTGTTTTATCTTGAAAAGCATGGTGGTAATTGCTTATTATTTTCATATGAACTTACTAAGCGTAAAGCTTACCCATCCTCTCCATTTCTTTAGTATTGGCAGGTCGACTCGGGGTTAGAGATCGTCGGAGGCAAAATCACACTATCAAATTATCATTTTTGGGAGAATTAATTCAAATATTAGAAATATCAAGTGAGTGGCATGTATAGGAAGTTGGTTTGTGATATGTATTTTTATTATGATTTTGACCATACGTATCAGTCTGCATTGAGTTATCGTATATGATTATGAGATGTTGTCCTTATCCATTATGGTTTATAAGTTTAATTAATCGTGCTATGTCCTATCTTTTGATGTAATGATATAGTTAACTTTGTTTGTTATGCATATGTTTGAAAAGTTTTGAATTAAATGAAATTTTATGGACCGATTTTTGTTTATGTGTATTGTTAAGTCTGGTAATGCCTCGTACTCTGTTCCGGTCTTAGCCTTGTGTTTGGGTTTTAAATAAATGAAGGAGGAATTGGACACAAGGAGCCTTGTGTTGGAGTGGCAAGTAGCATCACATGTGGGGTTTAAAGGTGGCGTCACATGCATGGCAATGAGGTTTGGGGTTCGAATCCCTCCTTGCTCAAAAGAAGGATTTATTTTTTCTCAATAAATGGCCAGTAGTGGTGTTGGATGTGAACTCTGAAGGGAGTGACCAAAGGAGAAATTTAAGGAAGGGATTAAGGAGTTATCAGGGAGAAAAGTTAGGAGATGAGAGGTGTAGAGAAGTAGAGCTGAATAGGGAATTTGGGGATAGGTAAATTCGGCTATAGTATATATAGGTGCCGATCTTGGGGATTCTAGGGTATTGCCGAAATTGCTTCTCTTCCTTTAGACGAATTCCTCATTTTTGTGTTGCCGAAACACTTTTCTCTCTAAGTGCTCAGAAGCAGAATTCCTTGTTCCTTGCTTGCCGATTTTTCATTTTTTCTCTTTTCAAATTCTCTTTTGATTCACCTTTGGTTTTAGCCGATTCCTTCTTCTCTTCTTCTTATTTGTGCCGAATAACCCTTTCACCATACAAATCTCAAAAGCCGAATACTTCTTTCGCTGAAGACCCTCTGTACTGCTGCTACTCCCTCTATTTTGGTTGATTCTTATGGGATTAGTATCGAATCTCAGATTTCAGATCTGTGCCGAATTGCTCCTTAGGCATTTTGGGGTTTTGGATTTAAGAAATACTTGTGATTAGTGATCAAGGAAGGGCTGTTAAGGCTTGTCGTTCAAGGTAAGGCAAAGGGGATATTTTTGGCTTTTGGTGATCGTATTTGATAAGTGTGTGATTAATCATTGAGTGACATCGTTTGTAGGTTTGTAGCTAAGGAGATTGCAACACGTTTTGGTACCAGGTGTGTAGATACACTGCACACACACAGTAGATCGCAAATCCCAGAATGTTGAAAAGCAAGAAGTTTGGCTACAATAGACTTGCGAGTATGCGAACACTCGTAAGGGGAAATTAATAGGTTACTAGAGGCACCATGTGCGATTCTGTGGACTTGGGCCGTGTATTGGCTAACCGGTCCAGAATGGGCTAAATGGGCCCAATGGGCTGGAGGGCCCATAATAGGCAAAATTGGCAATTTGTTACTAAGTGATGAAAAATCATATGATTGCATGACTATGAATGTGATTGGGCCTGACGGGCCATACGAATGTGATTTGGGCCTAATGGGCCATATGAATGAGATTGGGCCAAGTGGGCCATATGCATGTATGTAGACTCGTTTGGGCTTTGTAAGGGGTTTTGGGCCTAGTATCTGATAACTGCTTAAACAAACATAAAACCTAAATAATTAATTAATTGTGACCGTGGACAAGCCATAAGGTTAAGGTGTGGCAATGGGTATATGCATGTCTAGGATTGGATCTAGGGAGAGCATGGTACTTAAGCGGTCTTATTGGCCCACCTCCTCTTCTTTGGATTCCTACCTGGTGCATAGTATCTGTACACTTTAGCCAACGAGGACTTGTTAACGGGATAAGGTAAGTAATAACCCATAATAAAAAAATTACCAAAAAGCCCCTAAGGGCAAAAATAACTAAAATACCCCTATATGTTGAATGTAAGATTTATGGATGTTACATGTATACCTGCTGCATTCATATGATATTCTGTTTAGGTTGCATATGGGTTGGGAATTATGGAACGGAGGAAGTATATGAGGATCGCATGGTTAGTTGACGATCGTGGTTGTAACACCCCTATCCTGTAACCGTCGCCGGAATAGGATGAGACGTTACCAGAAATTAGGAATCGGATCAGAACAGTAAAATTTTGAACCTTTTCTTAAATAAAAGATCATTTATTTATATAACTAATAGACACAAACAAAGATCGAATTTAAAACTTATAAAAGTAAACTTCTATAAGATGCCATATTCGCATGGCTTATATACAATAGTCAAAATATCATTCTACTTATAGTCTAACCTATACATGCCATAAGCTAAGTCCAAATCACATGATTACCATAATAGTAGGTAGTGTGACGAAGTGCTGACGATCCCCGAGATAATAGTAAGAGTCAACGATCTACAAAAATAAATAGAGAAACATAACATTCAAAGTAAGCTTTCATAAGCTTAGTAAGTCTTAAGCAATATAAACAGTTGAACTTAAAAACAAACCAAATGTTCGAAATCACATAACACTTTCTAAGTACAATACTATTTGGCCGATTATGCACAAACACATATCATTTTACTCCGTTTATACTCAAACTCATATAAACATAGTATTTACAAGCTTCCAGATTAACTTTAATTTCTTTCAAATTTCACTAGTGTATCATTTCTTACCCACACTTACTTTCAACATTCATAGTTAAATGGCATATCGAAAACTATCTTGTAACTTTGCATAATGACTGAATGCACAGATATACAAATATACATATGAATTTACAACATCTTTTCATATGCTTCTCATTACACATTCTTAATTCCCGTCAGATCAATCTCACATATATAATATATATATCACATACCTGAATCACTTAATGTGTAATACGAGTCCAATTTATCACCTTAGCATAGGATCTCGTAGTCATATACTTTATCGAATTCACTAGCATTTGGCCTACGAGGTATAAAACCCGAACATAACACCAGCACAAAGCCTACGGGACTTTAAACCCGGATAAAACCTCAGCACAATTTAGTTTATATACTTTTTACTAACTTTGGCCTCATCAAATATCTAATAATACCCACTTTTCACAATTGGTCATTCGGCCACATTATATACACATAAGCACATATATAAGATAATGCTTTTATCATTACTTGCTAATACATCATATACTTTGCTTTCATTTAAATAACCACTCAGCCATATTACATTTCTAAGTAACCATTCGGCCTCACTATACAACTAAGATAGCACACATTTTCATAAAGGCCATTCAGATAACTTGCACACATTTAATATTAGCCATTTCGGCCTCACCACATATACATATCTTGCACATCAATTTCATCATATCAAAACCACTTATATATCATTTCCTAACGTCACAATTCAAAATTCACATATGGTTTTAATCAATATCTTATAAGCAACTCAAACAGTTTTATCAATGTTTACAACATAATCACAAATTCACTACAAGCTATCTTCCTGAGCAATAGTCATTAAATTATTTGTAACTGGAGCTACGAAACTCCAAATCAAGTGTCGTTAATTTTCCCTGAAAATAGACTCATATATCTTTCGTCCATAAAATTTTTAGAATTTTTGGTTTGGCTAATCAATACCAAATTTTTCTTAAAGTCTCCCCTGTTTCACTGTATGACTAATCTGACCACTCTTCACTTCGAATCAAATTTCTCATTGTACAAAATTCAAAATATGTTCTCGTTGATTTCATTTGAAACTAGGCTCATTAAGATTTAACTACATAATTTTTTTAGCCTCTAAATCAACTCCAACAATTTATGGTGATTTTCTAAAATCACTATTATTGTCGCTTGTCCCAAGCGGATCTATTACAATTTACTCTTAAATTTCCAAAAGTTCAAACACTTAAGAACTTACTAAGATCTCAACTTCCCTTCTTCAATTTCCTAATCACATTAGTAGTTTCACTTACTTTGTAACATTAATCCACAATTCATCTCATAATTCATTCGGTAATTTCATCACATAATTTATTAAAATATCATTTCCTTATATTGATTTCAAATACATTCAAGAATTTGAAGCATAATTTCATAGCCAAATTTAATCACTATTCGGCATTTACAAGAAATTCATAGTATTTTATTCGCGTCTTAACTTATGATGCTTCCGGTTATTCCATCTTATTTCATGTATTCAAAATACCATTCACACATATTAGTCCATAAGACATTTGGCTATCACACAAAGTCCTCACTAAATTCATGCTCATTCTATTTACCATTACTTAACCAAAATACAGAGATCATATATCATTCTCTAAAACTCTTTTAGCATATACCTCATTTCCATGCACAATTCAATGAAAAAGTTAGCCATTTTCGGCTCATATTATGAACATTATTAATCATTCGAAAATATATATATTTATTTATCACATATACTAAAACTTTATTCTATATTCATTTAATCTTTACACACATAAATTCAACTTAATCGTTTAAGAGCTTACCTCAAACGTTATCGTACGGCTATATCGACTACACGACTACCTTCGTTTTTTCCTCGATCCGAGTTTGTCCCCATAAGCTCTTGATGCTCAATCAACAATTTTTAACTTCAATTTGCAAACGGCAATGTCATCACTTTACATAACAGAAATTAAATTTCATTACTTAAACTATCCACGGCAATCACCTTCCGAGCACCTGAATTTTTCTTTAAGCCAAAACCACCTCATAGCATACATATTCACATTTGGCCAATTATAAAACAAAATCAGCACTCATAACCGAATCATTAACTAAAATCACATTTGGTAATATGCTTAAATAATCTTCAATATTTAATAACATCTAAAACTAATTTGCTTGAGGTGCCATGAATTATTCAAATTGGCCGAATTTCATTGAATTTCTAAAATCATGCTTATAATCACTTGGCCGAATTTCACATATCGAAGCCACTTATATATATTATTCAAAGTATTTAACAACACTTAAAAATCCAAAACCATAAAACTCAATATAACACCGTCAAAGACACTCAAACAACCCATATATTTCAAAATTTCACATTTTAACCACTAAATTTCCACATTTCACAATTTAATCCAAAATTGACATTTTTACCAAAATTCAGTTAACAAAACTTATTAATCTAACATCAAAGATTTATTTTCTATCATTAAACATCAAGATACTCAAACATTCAATAATGTCATCATCCAAATACTTTAACAATTTTAAAATTATAGGTACGAGCTAGCTAGAATACGAAGCAACGATCTCAAAAACATAAAAATTATCAAAAACCGAACACAAAACATACCTAAATCACTTCATGCAAGTGCCGAAACTAAGAAAGCTTCAATGGCTTTCTTTTTCTCCTCCATATTCGGCCAAGAAATAAAATTTGCATGGCCATTTTATGTTTTATTTTTATTTAATACATTTTAATATTCCATTTACCTTTTTGTCCTTTATAATAATACATAATTTCATATATGCCAAACCACCAATCTCCACTATCATAAAGTAATGGTTTAATTGATAAATAGGGACTTCTACTTTAGTAAAACATGGAAAATAAACACTTAAACAATTAGAATGCAACTTTTGCATTTTACGCGATTTAGTCCTTTTTGCTTAATTAACTATCGAAACGATAAAATTATTCAACGAAACTTTAATACCATCTTTTTCCACTCCGTAAATATTTATAAAAATATTTACGACTCGGTTTATAGAAATGAGGTCCCGATACCTCATTTCCTAAACCCACTTGACCTTAAGGTCATACCACTTGAACTTAAGAAATCACTTATAAAACGAAATCACTTATAAAACAAATATCACAATATCAAAAGCATTTTGAAAATCACAATTAACTCGTAAATATTAAATATAATATTTACAAACCTACTCATCGGATTTAGTGACCCTGAAACCACTGTACCAATTAATCCTTAAAACGGGCTGTTACAACTCTCCCCCCTTAGGGATTTTTGTCCTCGAAAATCTTAGTAGCGACTAAGTTAGGATAACGTCCTCTTATTGAATTATGTCCATATAAACATTAGCTTATCAATAACAATTGTAATTCATTACTACTTTCACATCGATCTATAAAATTACTTTCTTATCTTAAAACAAATACATAAACATTTCTACAAGTATACACCTACATCTCATTTTCTTGATTTCATAAGCAATAATCACTTAATTGAATTTATACTTGTATTTAAAACACATATAAATCACATATTAACATGTATAATACATAACATCAACTCACATATTCATAACCCATATTTTCATTCATGCATAAGCTGTAACCTGGCCGAAAGTATACATATTCTCAAACATCCCAATGAATATCCTTTATAACTTTATCACATCTCAATATTCAACTTAACTTATTTCCAAAAGAAAAGTCAACTTCCACGTACCTGAACATTTAGTTCATTTGGTACATTCAATCATAGTTAACATTACCCGTATACAGTTGAATAGGCATAAAGCCTAATATTATATACTGGCATGAGATTTATTCTAGCACATAACTCGTATATCCAAAATTATCAGCATTCATAAAAAATTCTTACAGACTTTCGAATGTCGAAACTCAATCAAAATAATTTCTTGAACAAGATTAACAAAATAGTGTCCATTCAGTAATAGCACATATAACTTCATATACCGAGAATCTCATAGACTAAATCCATAACACATTTTCAACTAAGCACTTAAGTGTACATATAACATAAATCCATTCCTTAACAACATATCCACCATTTTTTTTTCACGTATCCCCAATTCAAACTCAAATACCGAATATCAGTATCTAATTAAAATTCAACATCTAACTTCAATTCTACTTCCAAACATTTGTCAATTTAAAAAGCGTCGTACTTGTCTGAGTATGTCATTTACTTAAAGCCATAGTCCAACCATGGTCTTACATGTTATCACATATCGGGTCGATGCCATGTCCTAGACATGGTCTTACACAACATCTCAAATCAATGCCTTCATCCCAGACGAGGTCTTACATGAATCTCATTTCACACACTTAGTGCCCACTGACCGATCTCGCACACATAGTGCTCGGTTGAAGAACTCATACACACAGTGCCTCAATTACCAATCTCGCACACATAGTGCTCGATTAAAGGAATTTGCACACACAGTGCCTCAATTACCGATCTCGCACATATAGTGCTCGGTTAAAGGAATTTGCACACACAGTGCCTCTAATCATACGCACACATAATGCCCATATTCATTCATTATTACACATTGAAATGACTTAACCAAGTCTATAAAACGTCATATATGTACACTTTAAATGTATTCTTTCATTTAACTTTGAATTCATATAGTAATGAACACTTAAACCTTGCTCGAATCACCAGCATTAAGCCTGCTAAGCACGAAAACCCGAATACACATCACCGGCACGAAGCCTGCTAGGCACGAAGACCCGAATACACATCATTGGCACGAAGCTTGCTAGGCACGAAGGCCCGAATACACATCACCGGCACGAAGCCTGCTAGGCACAAAGGCCCAAATACACATCACGGAGTTTCATGCATATTTATTCACATATTAATACATTTCATATAGCATATCATATTTGTAATTCACTTACTTCGTTTCAATATATACATATCATATACAGCTTGACGTATATCATAGATATCATTTATATGTAGGCTCATTCCAAATACATTATTTTCTCTTCAAAGTTCTCATTCACATATTTAAAACATAACATCATATATAACATTAACAAAGCATAAACTACACATCAATTCCATCTCTAATAGATGACATATATATGTATATATTTTGCCCATTTACATAAAATCCTGAACCAAAATATAACTTCTCATGCATACAATATACATCACTATTATCCTAATATACTTTTCCATATTTATTTCATAACACATTCAGTAAAAATTACTTTACATTTCAATACTTCAAATGTATATCATACTTCTATTCATACCTTTCTCAATTTTGACACATCATAAGCATGTTTCAATCCTCTCAATACCATCTGCTACAGCTTGATCGGGATCAGAATTCATTATATTACGAAAAACACATTTTAACTGTCAGAAATCATCATACTATCATTTTATCACTTTATGGCATGTATAGCTAGACTCACGCGTGCTACGTTAGTCCTATAATCGACTAAACTATAGTTCTGATACCAATAAAAATGTAACACCCCTATCCCGTAACCGTCGCCGGAATAGGACGAGACGTTACCAGAAAATAGGAATCGGATCAGAACAGTAAAATTTTGAACCTTTTCTTAAATAAAAGATCATTTATTTATATAACTAATAGACACAAACAAAGATCGAATTTAAAACTTATAAAAGTAAACTTCTATAAGATGCCATATTCGCATGGCTTATATACAATAGTCAAAATATCACTCTACTTATAGTCTAACCTATACATGCCATAAGCTAAGTCCAAATCACATGATTACCACAATAGTAGATAGTGTGACGAAGTGCTGACGATCCCCGAGATAATAGTAAGAGTCAACGATCTACAAAACTAAATAGAGAAACATAACATTCAAAGTAAGCTTTCATAAGCTTAGTAAGTCTTACGCAATTTAAACAGTTGAACTTAAAAACAAACCAAATGTTCGAAATCACATAACACTTTTTGATTACAATACTATTTGGCCGATTATGCACAAACACATATCATTTTACTCCGTTTATACTCAAACTCATATAAACATAGTATTTACAAGCTTCCAGATTAACTTTAATTTCTTTCAAATTTCACTAGTGTATCATTTCTTACCCACACTTACTTTCAACATTCATAGTTAAATGGCATATCGAAAACTATCTTGTAACTTTGCATAATGACTGAATGCACAGATATACAAATATACATATGGATTTACAACATCTTTTCATATGCTTCTCATTATACATTCTTAATTCCCGTCAGATCAATCTCACATATATAATATATATATCACATACTTGAATCACTTAATGTGTAATACGAGTCTAATTTATCATCTTAGCATAGGATCTCGTAGTCATATACTTTATCGAATTCACTAGCATTTGGCTTGTGAGGTATAAAACCCGAACATAACACCAGCACGAAGCCTACGGGACTTTAAACCCGGATAAAATCTCAGCACAATTTATTTTATATACTTTTTACTAACTTTGGCCTCATCAAATATCTAGTAATACCCACTTTTCACAATTGGTCATTCGGCCACATTATAGACACATAAGCACATATATAAGATAATGCTTTTATCATTACTTGCTAATACATCTTATACTTTGCTTTCATTTAAATAACCACTCAGCCATATTACATTTCTAAGTAACCATTCGGCCTCACTATACAACTAAGATAGCACACATTTTCATAAAGGCCATTCAGATAACTTGCACACATTTAACATTAGCCATTTCGGCCTCACCACATATACATATCTTGTACATCAATTTCATCATATCAAAACCACTTATATATCATTTCCTAACGTCACAATTCAAAATTCACATATGGTTTTAATCAATATCTTATAAGCAACTCAAACAGTTTTATCAATGTTTACAACATAATCACAAATTCACTACAAGTTGTCTTCCTAAGCAATAGTCATTAAATTATTTGTAACTGGAGCTACGAAACTCCAAATCAAGTGCCGTTAATTTTCCCTGAAAATAGACTCATATATCATTCATCCATAAAATTTTCAGAATTTTTGGTTTGGCTAATCAATACCAAATTTTTCTTAAAGTTTCCCCTGTTTCACTGTATGACTAATCTGACCACTCTTCACTTCGAATCAAATTTCTCGTTGTACAAAATTCAAAATATGTTCTCGTTGATTTCATTTGGAACTAGGCTCATTAAGCTTTAACTACATAATTTTTTTAGCCTCTAACTCAACTCCAACAATTTATGGTGATTTTCTACAATCACGCTATTGCTGCTGTCCTAAGCAGATCTATTACAATTTACTCTTAAATTTCCAAAAGTTCAAACACTTAAGAACTTACTAAGATCTCAACTTCTCTTCTTCAATTTCCTAATCACATTAGTAGTTTCACTTACTTTGTAACATTAATCCACAATTCATCTCATAATTCATTCGGTAATTTCATCATATAATTTATTAAAATACCATTTCCTTATATTGATTTCAAATACATTCAAGAATTTGAAGCATAATTTCATAGCCAAGTGTAATCACTATTCGGCATTTACAAGAAATTCATAGTATTTTATTCAAGGTCTTAACTCATGATGCTTTAGGTTATTCCATCTTATTTCATGTATTCAAAATACCATTCACACATATTAGTCCATAAGACATTTGGCTATCACACAAAGTCCTCACTAAATTCATACTCATTCTATTTACCATTACTTAACCGAAATACAGAGATCATATATCATTCTCTAAAACTCTTTTAGCATATACCTTATTTCCATACACAATTCAATCGAGAAAGTTAGCCATTTTCGGCTCATATTATGAATATTATTAATCATTCGAAAAAATATATATTTATATATCACATATACTAAAACTTTATTCTATATTCATTTAATCTTTACACACATAAATTCAACTTAATCGTTTAAGATCTTACCTCAAAAGTTATCGTATGGCTATATCGACTACACGACTACCTTCATTTTTTCCTCGATCCGAGTTTGTCCCCATAAGCTCTTGATGCTCAATCAACAATTTTTAACTTCAATTTGCAAACGGCAATGTCATCACTTTACATAACAGGAAATTAAATTTCATTACTTAAACTATCCACGGCAATCACCTTCCGAGCACCAGAATTTTTCTTTAAGCTAAACCACCTCATAGCATACATATACACATTCGGCCAATTATAAAACAAAATCAGCACTCATAATCGAATCATTAACTAAAATCACATTTGGTAATATGCTTAAATAATCTTCAATATTTAATAACATCTAAAACTAATTTGCTTGAGGTGCCATGAATTATTCAAATTGGCCGAATTTCATTGAATTTCTAAAATCATGCTTATAATCACTTGGCCGAATTTCACATATCGAAGCCACTTATATATATTATTCAAAGTATTTAACAACACTTAAAAATCCAAAACCATAAAACTCAATTCATATAACACCTTCAAAGACACTCAAACAACCCATATATTTCAAAATTTCACATTTTAACCACTAAATTTCCACATTTCACAATTTAATCCAAAATTGACATTTTTACCAAAATTCAGTTAACAAAACTTATTAATCTAACATCAAAGGTTTATTTTCTATCATTAAACATCAAGATACTCAAACATTCAATAATGGCATCATCCAAATACTTTAACAATTTTAAAATTAGAGGTACGGGCTAGCTAGAATACGAAGCAACGATCTCAAAAACATAAAAATTATCAAAAATCGAACAAAAAACATACCTAAATCACTTCATGCAAGTGCTGAAACTAAGGAAGCTTCAATGGCATTTTTTTTCGCCTCCATATTCGGCCAAGAAATAAAATTTGCATGGCCATTTTATGTTTTATTTTTATTTAATACATTTTAATATTCCATTTACCTTTTTGTCCTTTATAATAATACATAATTTCATATATGCCAAACCATCAATCTCCACTATCATAAAGTAATGGTTTAATTGATAAATAGGGACTTCTACTTTAGTAAAGCGTGGAAAATAAACACTTAAACAATTAGAATGCAACTTTTGGATTTTACACGATTTAGTCCTTTTTGCTTAATTAACTATCGAAACGATAAAATTTTTCAATGAAACTTTAATACCATCTTTTTGCCACTCCGTAAATATTTATAAAAATATTCATGACTCGGTTTATAGAAATGAGGTCCCGATACCTCATTTCCTAAACCTACTTGACCTTAGGGTCATACCACTTGAACTTAATAAATCACTTATAAAACAAATATCACAATATCAAAAACATTTTTAAAATCACAATTAACTCGTAAATATTAAATATAATATTTACAAACCTACTCGTCGGATTTAGTGACCTCGAAACCACTGTTCTGATTAATCCTAAAAACGGGCTGTTACAGTGGATCCGCCGATGGCTTTTTAAGCCCAATATATGATTAACAGCTTTGCTGCAACGTTAGGTAGTACCGCAATCGGGCTAGCATTGGAGTGTATCAGATAGGTGGGTCGATATTTATATCCCCACATGGTGTGTATTGGGGGGTGGAGATGGTGAGTAGTGGTTGGATGGATGGGATCCATGCATATTTGATTGCCTTACATCTGTTCTGATATTAAATTGGGCTCAGGCTCAAAAAGACTTGCTATTGCATGCTTTTCTATTTGTCGAGGGTTGTACACACTGAGTTTTGCAAAACTCACCCCTTCTTTTATTTATCTTTGGTGATCCTCAGTAAGTGGTTCGACGGTTGGAGGGACTTCGAGGTGGCCAGCTAGCAGGACTGCTTGGACTGGTTTTCTTAAGCCTATAATTTCTGGTATTTTAAGTTATTTCAGTTTGGATTGTAATAAAGCCTTTCCTCTGGTTATTATTTCAAATTAGGATTATTATTATTTTCATGCTTTATATTTATTAGAAGTAGAACATGGTTTTCCTAATCCATAACTATTTTTAAATACTATGTTTCTGCAACTCAATTTTTAAATGACAAGTTTTCATAGACCATCTGTTGTAAATAAAGCTTCCGCAACTGAAAAGAGATTTTACAAAGTAATTATTACCATACAAGATGGAATAGTTTTCTTTAAATACACCTCGCTTTGAAAGCAACAAATACAAACTGAATGTTAATTAATTTTCTCCTTCGAAGGGTTTCCAATGAAAACAAGGTTTTCGAAAAACACTTCAATGTGACACGCCAGATTCGGCCATAACATTTGGGTCGAGTTTGGGTTGTTACATTTAGTGGTATCAGAGTCAAGTTGCAAGACTTGGGCTATGAAGTGGGCCTTATTATATCATAATATTTTAGCAAAAAAAATCTTGCTGTGCGGCACGCCGAGTCTCCAACGTCAAACCAAGTAAGTTCTTTTATTATTAAGCTTGTTTAATTTGATATACTATAGATAGTTAGTGGGCTACTTTAGGTGATTATACTAAGGCTTTTAGTTGGAGTGAAACTGAAGCCCGTAGGACCTCGAACTTGTAGAGGATTTACGAAAACAACTTTCTTTTTAATACTCTTATAAAACATCGGCTTAATTAGTGAAACTAAAACTTCATAAAATTTCTAATCCAGATAATAATTGAACCAACGATGAGTGATAGAAGAGGTGCAAGAGGCCGTGGCCGTGGCCGCGAAAGTGTTAGGGCTAGATCGTCGGCATCGGGCCATATGCCCAATATTGGAGTAGAAGAGGCTCCGGCCTCACCCGTGGCTGAGACTGGACCATATGATCGGGCTGCAGGGGATGATGCATTGTCACAGGAAATGCTGAAGATTTTGGAAAGGGTCACAGTGCCCAATATTGGCTCAGGAAATCGGGGTTCAATTCCGGAGTGACTTCGATCAAATGGGGCTGAGATCTTTAAGGGCGTGGCTGGTGTGGCTCCTAATGTGGCTGAATACTGGTTGGAGGCCACTGAAAGGATAATGGAGGACTTAGACTATTCACCTGATCAAAATTTGAAAGGGGCAGTGTCACTGCTTAGGGAAGAAGCTTACCAGTGGTGGCTTACGGTGAAAGAGGGCACCCAACCTGAGCAGGTCCCTTGGGAGTCCTTCAAAACTGTGTTTCAAGGGAAGTATGTGGGTGCAAGTTATGTGGATGCTAGAAGGAAGGAGTTCCTGAACTTGACCCAGGGAAACAAATCTGTGGCGGAGTATGAGGGAGAATTTCTACGCCTTAGTAGGTATGCAAGAGTAATGGTGGCAACAAATTATGAATGTTGTGTTCGGTTTGAAGAAGGCCTTAGAGACAGTCTTTGAGTATTGATTGCTCCTTAGAGGGAGTGGGATTTTGCAGCATTGGTGGAGAAATCAAAAATCGCTGAAGAGGCAAAGCAAACTGAGTGCCTAAATCGGGAAAGAGAAAGGGGCAGAAATAAAAAGGATTCTGAGCCCTCCAATTGGGATCAGTGGGTTAAAAGAAGGGCCAGAGTGGATGGGCCAGTCAGCGTAGGGCCCCCTGTTGCTACTACTGGAACACACCTTGTGCTACTTGTGGAAAATGTCATATAGGAGAGTGCTAGAAGAGAACAGGAGCTTGTCTAGCTTGTGGATCTATGGAGCATAGGATCAAGAGTTGCCCTAGAATGTCAGGTCAGGTGCTAGTCATGGACCGAAGTGGTGTGCAGCCACCGAGGGGTGGTCAACAACCGCTAAGAGGCCATGATCAGGCCAGAGGTGAAAACAGTTTGGGTCGTGGAGCACCAGGCAGAGGTGCTGGTCATGCTGAGGCGAGGCAACTAGCTTTGGTCAATGCAGCACATCGTCAAGAGGATGGAGACACTCTAGAGGCGAATACTGGTACGTACTTACCCATAGTGTGCTATTTACCTAAGTTGGAACTAGAGTGCGCAGCGAGAGTGTGGTGTGGTAGTCTGTGTTATTAGTTGAAATTTCATGGACAAAATTTCTTTAAGGCGGTAGAGTTGTAACGCCCCCAAAAATCCCAAACTTTCTTTCTTTTTTAGTTTTGATAAAAGGTGTGCTTAATATTCCTAGTCAAGTGTTATTTATGTGATAATAGGCCTAGTTAAGTTCTGAGATCGAACTTTAGGGTGAAGGAAATTATAGTTTAATAATTAAAAGAACCTTGATGGCAAGTAGTTTAGGTTTTAAATAAATGAAGGAGGAATTGGGCACAAGGAGCCTTGTGTTGGAGTGGCAAGTAGCATCACATGTGGGGATTAGGGGTGGCGTCACATGCATGGAAAGGAGGTTTGGGGTTCGAATCCCTTCTTGCTCAAAAGAAGGATTTATTTTTGCTCAATAAATGGCCAGTAGTGGCGTTGGATGTGAACTTTGAAGGGAGTAATCAGAGGAGAAATTTAAGGAAGAGATTAAGGAGTTATTAGGGAGAAAAGTTAGGAGATGAGGGGTGTAGAGAAGTGGAGCTGAATAGGGAATTTGGGGATAGGTAAATTCGAATATAGTATATATAGGTGTAAATTTTGGGGATTCTAGGGTATTGCTAAAATTACTTCTTTTCCTTTAGCCGAATTCCTCATTTTTGTGTTGCCGAAACACTTTTCTCTCCAAGTGCTCAGAAGTCAAATTCCTTGTTCCTTGCTTGCTGATTTTCAATTGTTTCTCTTCTCAAATTCTCTTTTGATTCACCTTTGGTTTTAGCTGATTCCTTCTTCTCTTCTTCTTATTTGTGTCGAATAACCCTTTCACCATACAAATCTCAAAAGCTGAATACCTCTTTACCTAAAGACCCTCTGTGCCACCCCTACTCCCTCTACTTCGGTCGATTCTTGTGGGATTAGTATCAAATCTCAGATTTTAGATCTGTGTCGAATTGCTCCTTAGGTGTTTTGGGGTTTTGGACTTAAGAAATACACGTGATTAGTTATCAATGAAGGGCTGTTAAGGCTTGTCATTCAAGGTAAGGCAAAGGTGAGATTTTCGGCTTTTGGTGATCATATTTGATAAGTGAGTGAATAATCATTGAGTGACATCGTTTGTAGGTTCGTGGCTAAGGAGATCGCAGTACGGTTTGGTACCAGGTGTGTACACACACTACACACACATAGTAGATCGGTAAATCCCGAAATGCTGAACAGCCGAACTGCCTAAAAGCCGAAAGTTTGGCTACAATAGACTTGCGAGTGTGCGAACACTCATAAAGGGAAACTGATAGGTTATCAGAGGCCTCATGTCCAATTCCGTGGACTTGGGCCGTGTATTGGCCAACCGGGCCAGAATGGGCTAAATGGGCTTGATGGGCTGTAGGGCCTATAATAGGCAAAATTGGCAATTTGTTACTAAGTGATGAAAAATTATATGATTGCATGACTATTAATGTGATTGGGCTTGACGGGCCATATGAATGTGATTTGGGCCTAATGGGTCATACGAATGTGATTTGGGCCTAGTGGACCATATGCATGTATGTAGACTCATTTGGGCTTTGTAAGGGGTTTTGGGCTAGTATCTGATAACTGCTTAAACAGACGTAAAACTTAAATTATTAATTAATTGTGAGCGTAGACAAGCCATAAGGTTAAGCTGTGGCAATGGGTATATGCATGTCTAGGATTGGATCCAGGGAGAGCTTGGTACTTAAGCAGTCTTATTGACCCATCTCCTCTTCTCTGGATTCCTACCTAGTGTATAGTATCTGTTCGCTTTAGCCAACAAGGACTTGTTAACGGGCCAAGGTAAGTAATAACCCATAATAAAGAAAAATTATCAAAAAGCCCCTAAGGGCGAAAATAACTAAAATACCCCTATGTGTTGAATGTAAGATTTACGGATGTTACATGTATACCTGCTGCATTCATATGATATTTTGTTTAGGTTGCATATGGGTTGGGAATTATGGAACGGAGGAAGTATATGAGGATTGCATGGTTGCTTGACGATCGTGGATCCACCGATGGCTTTTTAAGCCCAATATATGATTAGCAGCTTTACTACAATGTTAGGTAGTACCGCAACCAGGCTACCATTGGAGTGTATCAGATGGGTGGGTCGATATTTATATCCCCACATGGTGTGTATCGGGGGATGAAGATGGTGTGCAGCAGTTGGATGGGTGGGATCCATGCATATTTGATTGCTTTACATCTGTTCTGATATTGAATTGGGCTCAGGCCCGAAAAGACTTGCTATTGCATGCTTTTCTATTTGTCGAGGGTTGTACACACTGAGTTTTCGAAAACTCACCCCCTCTTTTATTTTTCTCGGGTGATCCTCAGTAGGTGGTTCGACGGTTGGAGGGACTCCGACGTGGCCAGGTAGCAAGACGGCTTGGACTGGTTTTCTTAAGCCTATAATTTCTAGTATTTTAAGTTATTTCAGTCTGGGTTGTAATAAGGCCTTTTCTCTGGTTATTATTTCAAATTAGGATTATTATTATTTTCATGCTTTATATTTATTAGAAGTAGAACATGGTTTTCCTAATCCATAACTGTTTTTAAATACTATGTTTCCGCAACTCAATTTTTAAATGACAAGTTTTCATAGATCATTTGTTTTAAATAAAGCTTCCGCAATTGAAAAGATATTTTACAAAGTAATTATTACCATACAAGAAGGAATAGTTTTCTTTAAATACACCTCGCTTTGAAAGCAACAAATACAAACTAAATGTTACTTAATTTTCTCCGTTGAAGGGTTTCCAATGAAAATAAGGTTTTCGAAAAACACATCAATATGACACGCCAGATTTGGCCATAACGTCTGAGCCGAGTTTAAGGTGTTACAAATTGGGTCCGCAGTTTATTGGGCCGTATGAGATTATAGAGAGAATATGACCAGTGGCATATCGACTTAAATTACCATTAGAGTTGGAAAAGATTCATCATGTGTTTCAGGTATCCATGTTACGACGGTACTGATCAGATCCTTCACATATAATTTCTCTGACAGAAGTTGAAATTTAGCCTGACATGTCGTATAACGAAGAATCGATCAGAATTTTTGCTCGAGAGATTAAAGAGTTAAGAAATAAAAGCATAGCTTTAGTAAAAGTTCTTTGGAAATGTCATGGTATTGAAGAGGCTACGTGGGAACCCGAGGAAGCTATGAGAAAATAGTACCCTAACTTATTTTCTGGTAAGATATTTGGGGATGAAAATTTCTAAGGGGGGAGAGTTGTAACAGCCCGTTTTCAGTGAAATTAGAAAAGTGCTTTAGGGACCATAAATCCGAAGTGAAAATATTTATTTTATTATTTTTTTAATGTCTATGGCATGATTTTAGAGTCACATGAAAATTTCTTTAAGAAAATTTATCGTTTGCATGTTTAATTTGATAAAAGGGACTAAATCGCCTAAAGTTTAAAAGTTGGGTTCTAATAGCTAAAGGTGTCTAATAGCTATAGAACTTTAAAGTAGAGGTCCTTATATTGTAATTAGCCCATTAATGTTGATAGTGGAATGTGATGGCTTGGTATAAGTGAAATTATGAATGTTTTTAAAGGTTATAATAGTAAAATGGTAAATAAATGATAAATTAAATAAAACAAAACCAAGTTATCATCTTTAATTCTTTCTTCAAGCAAAAATACAAAGTAAAAGAAGCCATGGAAGCTTGCTAGGTTCGGCCACTGAGTTTTGAGTGCATGGTATGTACTTTAGTCCCATTTTTAATGATTTCTATGTTTTTAAAGTCGTTGTAGCTTAACCTGGCTAGCCCAAAGACTAATTTGTGAAACTATTAAGAGTCTAGAGTTTTTCCATGAATGTGTGTCGGTTGTTTTTTACGTTTGATGGATGACAATGAAAGTTTAGTGATAGTTAAACAAGTTTTGTAAAGTGATTTTGGTTGAAAATGTCAAATAGGGATTTATTTGTGAAATGTGAAAATTGTGTGGTAAATGTGTGAAATAATGAAATGTATGGGCTGTTATGGGTCTATGTAGAATTCGACTAGCATGGCTGTGGATTAAATTGTATGAATTTGCATTTTTATGAGCTAGGGACGAAATTGTAAAGTAGTCAAATGTTTAAGGGCAAAATGGTAAATTTGCCATAATATGAAATCCGATTGAATTGAATTGAATAAATATTAAAGTGGTTAAATTTGATTATATAGATCAAGAAAAGCCACGTAAGGAATTAGATCAGGGGAAAAACAAAGTAGTGGATTGATTGGTCAATTTTCTTCGTATTAACTCTAGGTAAGTTCGTATGTTAATAAGCCTTAAATAATTCTGTGTTAAATGCTTTAATATTATGATTACGATTTCACAAATATACTTGACAAAGATTTGGCAATGTATGAGATCCTGTTTGAACCTTAGGAATAGATAGGATACTTCATACCATATTAGTGGTCACTATAATCTCTGAAAGGAACTTAGACTGGAGCTTGAGCTACTATTATGGTTTATAGGTGAGTCTTTAGACTAACTCTTACATTTATGTTGCTGTCTAGATATTTCTGTGCTAATTGACTGAAGTATGAAATCGAAACTAGTAAAACATGACTCTATGACTCTGAAAAGGAAAGGAATGATATGTGTGCATATATGTCTGAAAGCATGAATATGCCTGTCATGAGTTTGCCACTATTTGAACAAGTTTGTTGTGAAAGTTTTTATCATGAGCAAGTCACTACATGAAGGTTTTATGCATGAAGTTTAATGGGAATATGTTACATGTCTAGAAGCATGAATGCATTTTTTAGAACTAAGTCTAAAAGGAAGAAGCCTGTCAAGTATGAGTCTACATGATGAGCATGTGCCTATCTCAAGAGTTGTCTAATGGGATCTGTCAGGACTAAAAATATGAATCTTTAATAAGGACAAGTCCATTATCATGGCACTATGAAGACCATATAGCGTAGGACCCTGGCTGGGCCATGACATCATATCGAATATGTAAAGGACGGTCGAGTGAGTACCAGTGATGAGGGGTAAACCTTATGGTAGTGAGTTTAGGTGAATCCCTATTGTCAAAAACACTAATTTCTGTAGATGTGAGCTTTTGTGGCTATCTCTAAAAGGAATCGTTTGTGGAAAATCTCTAATAAGGAATACATCTATGGTATTCTGTAAGGAGACGCCTTTGTGGCGTAACTTAAAGGAAGTGCCTTTGTGTTAATTTCTGTTAAGGATGCCCTAGTGGCGATCTCTGTCAAATAGAAGCCTTTGTGGTGATCATTATTATATGGAAGCCTTTATGGATATCTCAACTAAATGAATGCTTTGTGGTAAATTTTATTAAAAGGACGCATTCATGGTGAGACTTTGAAAGGAAAGTCTCTATGACTATTTTTGGAAAGGAACACCTTTGTGGTGTAATTTGAAGAATGGTTCTCTTAATGAACATCTGAAGACAATGCTTATGGGCGGACTCTAAATGAATGGTGAAATCCCTAAATAATGGCTTAGGTAAAAGAGGGTTTTCTTGCTAAGTTTCATATCTTAAGTAAAGAAAGTCCCAAGAGGGACGACGCCAAGGCTACACTAAATGAGTGGCGAAGTGGGCGCTCATGCATATAGAGTGGGGGTTGCACAAACATGTTGAGTTTAATAGAAATGTTATTGTACAAGTCTCGAAAAGTTGTTTGTAAGCTTTATAGAGTGAACGGACGTGTTGGTCAATAAATAAAGTTAACAATAATATTCAGAGGTTGAATAAGGGGGAACATTACAAGCCAATGTAATGTGTAATTATATTTGTAAGTGTTGTACATAGAGTATGCCAAAATGTAACTTCAACAGACAATATTACTAAATTAGATGTATGTCTTTAAAAATTTGTATATCTTAAGCATGTATAAGTTTGTAATAGTAACGTAACACCCGAGATCCTAATTTGATGAATCGAGTTGATTTAATGGCGTTACAATATGCGATCAAGTTGTTGGCATCGTTGTTGGGGAGGTTTTGTGTAACAGCCCGATTTAGACTGTAGTCAAAATAGTGGTTTGGGACCACAAATCTGAGTTTGAAAAATATTTTAAATATTATTTTCTGTGCTTGTGATATGTGAATTGACCTGTGTGAAAATTTCGTATGAAAAATAATCGTTTGTGTGCTCATTTTGACAAAAGGACCTAATCGCGTAAAATGTAAAAGTCATCTGTTATATGTTAAAGGTGCCTATTTGATTTGGCTTATTATTTGAGAGGTCCTTATGTGGTTATTATGCCATTTACATGGTTAATGGACATTAATGGCCTTAATTAACATGAATTATATGTTATTTTATAAAGGGCAAAATTGTAATTGAAGAATTATAATGTATTAAATAAAACAAACATGAAATATGGCCATTAATTCATCTTTTTGGCTGAAAATCACAAAGAAAATTAGGGTTGGAAGAGCTTTCATGTTCGGCACTATTAAGCTTTGATTTAGGTATGTTTTTATTTTAGTGTTTAATAATTTCTACGTTTTTGTAATCGTTGCTTTGAATACTATTAAGCCAATGTCTCAATTTCTAATTTTGATGATGGTTTTGAAATGTTCCATTGATGAAATTGTGAACTTTGTGAAGTTTAATGATAGTAAATTAAAGATATGTTTTGGGTTAACATATTTTGTGTTTGAATTTTTGATGAATTTGAGTAAAATGGGCTAAATTGTGAAAATGATATCTTGAAGGACTAAAATGTAAAATAAATAAAATGGATGGATTTGTATGAGTACTAGGAGAATTCAGCTAAGCTTATGTAAAAGCAAATTATGTGTATTTTGTGATTTTATGAAATAGGGACTAAAGTGTTAAAATGTAAAAATATGGGGACTAATTTGAAAAATGCCCTAAATATGGATTTATGGATTGAATTGAATGAATTGTTGAATAAAAGGGTTAATTTTGAATACATATAGATCAAGAAAAGAGGAATTCAGACATAGACCGAAAAAAGTCGAAGGTTGTAGAGTACAAAATTCGAATCGACAATTCTGAGTACCAGGTATGTTCGTACAGGATAAATGATGTTACAGTTTATGTTTTAATGCTTTGATAATGCTTAAATTGTATACATTTGACTATGGTTTGAGTACGATGATAAATCAACTATGCTCGGTACTAAGCGTGCGAATTGGAATAGCTTCGGCTATATGTGGCACTAAGTGTGTGATATTTTATAGCTTCGGCTAGATTGTTGGCACTAAGTGTGCAATGTTCTTATTCGTGGAAAGATTATCTAACGAATTAGTGCATCGGGCATTGAAGTGATAATGTAATACATAAGTACGAGTTTGTGTAGGTATGTAATGAATATTTATGGTTAACGATATGGTGTATGAGATAGATGAACCTATGTGGTTGATAATATTGTGTCTGAGTTATATGCAAGGATATGTGAACTAAGGAAGTGGTATGAAATGAGAAATGGTAATGAATGAGCTTGAGTAGTGATATGAATTAAACTATGTGTTAGCTAATATGTCTCATAGATTTAAAAGTTGAGTTAAATGTATTATACTACGAGCTTACTACGCTCTAAGCTTACTGTGTGAAATGTTCTCTGTCTTACAGTGTTATAAAGCTAGCTCGGATCCGAAAATCATCAGTGACTCACTCACACTATCGGACATCTATTTTGGTACCATTTTGAGAGTTGTATATATGATATATGGCATGTATAGGCTAGAAGTATTCAGATATGTTTTGTAATGTATATATTATGCCACGTGATATGGATAGTTTGTGTTAAAACTTATGGTTGATATTGGTATATGCTATGTGATGCAAATGTGCCATTAGTGCTTTTGGTTGGCCAAAGAAAATGGTCAATTTGATAAGGTTTTGGCATGAGATGTGTTTGTATGTTTGGAGTTTATGGAACATATGTTTTGGTATTATTTTGGTTTAGATTTGGTATGATTTGGTTGATGTGTTGAGAATGGAATTTGTTGATAATGTAATGGCATGATTAATTTATGTTTTGGTATTGAAATTGGCTGAAATTATGTTGAAAATATGCTTGGTTTGATGCTTGTAGGTTTGACCCAAGAGGGGTAGCAAATTGGTTATTCAAATGGCCTATTTTTGTCTACATGGGCACAAACACGGGCGCGTGTCTCAGCCGTGTGTGACACATGGTTATGTTGCATGGCCGTGTGTCCCCTAAGGTACCCTACGATATTAAGTCAGTCTTGACCACAGCCAAAGCACACGGGTGTGTGGCTAGCCATGTGACCCAAGTTAGGCTCGACCACAGCCAAGGCACAGGGGCGTGTCCTGTGGCCATGTGTGCAAGTCAGTATGTATGCCCTGTATTGACACAGCCCAGACACACGGGCGTGTCTAATGCCGTGTGAGGCACACGACCTGTTCACATGGGCGTGTGACCTGTACATCTTTAATAAATGTCAAAGTTTTTAAAAAATTTTGTATAAGCTTGGTTTAGTCCCGGCAGTTTCTAAAGCATGTCAATGTCTCGATGACCTATATAAGGGACTCCATGATATTGTATAACCTTTGATACTATGATGTTTGTGGATTGAATGTTAATTGTTCAGAATGTTAGGTAATGCCTTTAACCTTATTTCGGCGACGGATACGGTTTAAGGTTGTTACATTTTATTGGTATCAGAGCTATGGTTTAGTCGATTCTAGAACTACCATAGCGTATGTGAGTCTAGCTATACATGCCATATATATGAATTTCGATAATGTGATGATTCCTGACAGTAAAAATGTGTTTTTCATTTAGCAGATAGTAGCAATAGTTGATGATGTAGAGAGTAATGTGCGTACTCCTGCTCAAGGGACAGCGCCGGTCGAGTCTAGGCCGACGTCTAGTAGTCAAGGAGGAGAGGCTAAGCAAGCCTTCTTCCAAATGATGACTGAGTGGCTCGCGAACTTCATACGAATGAATCCAGTCATTCAACAACCTCCACCCCACCTGTTCCTCAACAACTTCCGATCGTGCCACAAGTAATAGATTCAATTCAGTCAAATAAGCCACTTGTCAATAAGATTCGTAAATATGAGACTGAAGAATTTTGGGCTACGATTGATGATGATACCGAGAGGGCTGAGTTTTGGCTTAAAAATACTATTCAAGTATTCGATGAGTTGTCTTGTACTCTAGATGAATGTATCAAATGTGTGGTATCCTTGCTTAGTGACAGTGCATATCACTGGTGGAAGTCATTGATATCGGTGGTTCTTAGGGAACAGGTTACCTGAGAATTCTTTCAAACTGAGTTTTAGAAAAAGTACATAAGCCAGAGATTCCTCGATAAAAAACATAAAGAGTTTCTAGAATTGAAGCAGGGACGAATGACTGTAACAGAATATGAAAGAGAATCTATACGTTTGAGTAAGTATGCCCGAGAATACGTGTCTACTGAAGAGATCATGTGTAAAAGATTTTTTGATGGATTGAATGAAGAGATAAAACTGTTAGTTGGGATACTTGAACTGAAAGAATTCGTAGTACTAGTTGAGAGGGCCTGTAAAGCCAAAGATCTTAGTAAAGAAAAGAGAAAAACTATTTTAGAGGCAAGAGATTCGATGAAGAGATCAATGAATAAAACTTATCATTCCTCGTCAACGAAATCTAAAGATTTTAATAATCGATCAAAAGCTTCAACGGGACATCATAATAGAGATTGTGGAAAGCAATATACCAATTCTAAAGCTCAAACTACCTCAATATCGAGTGTTCGTAATGCAAAGGATGGAAAGCCTAAGTGTAATCAATGTGGAAGACATCATTTTAGAGAATGCTGGGGAAAAAGTAATAACGAGCTTGTTACAGTTGTGGTTCATGAGATCACTTTATAAAAGATTGCCTAGAGTTAGCTGAAAAAGATAATGTTCAGAATACGAGGCTGAGTAACACTGCAGGTAGAGGTAGACCACTGAGAAACACGGTAAATGCGAGTGGTGGTAGAGGTGTGACGCGAGACACTGCAGCGAGATCTGATGCTAGAGTACTTGCTAGAGCCTATGCTAGCCGAGCTCGTAAGGAAGCTTCGTCTCTAGATGTGATTACGGGTGTTTTCACACTTTATGATACTTCTGTGATTGCTTTGATAGATCCTGGACCAACATATTCGTATATATACATGAACTTAGTGAACAGTAAGACTTTGTCTGTAGAGTCTACTCAATTTGTAATTAGAGTTTCAAACCCCTTAGGCAGATGTGTTTTAGTTGATAAAGTCTGCAAGAATTGTTCGTTAATGTTTCGAGACATTTGTTTTTCAGCTGATCTGATGCTGTTACCTTTTGATGAATTGGATATAATTATGGGTATGGATTAATTAATTTTGCATGGTGTTGTTGTGAACTGCAAACTGAAAACTATTGATTTGAGATGCAAGAATGATGAGATAATCCGAATTGAATCTAGTGATTTGAATGGATTGCCTACTGTGATATCTTCGATGAAAGCTCTGAGTATTGTGAGAAAAGGGTATGAAACTTATTTTGCCTATGTGATTGATTCGAAAGTGTTAGAAAAGAAAGTTGAATTAGTGCCTATTGTATGTGAGTTCTCTGAAGTGTTTCCTGAAGAACTTCCAGGATTACCTCTGATACGAGAAGTTGAATTTGGCATTGAATTAGTGCCTGGAACTACTTTGATTTTGATAGCTCCGTATAGAATGGCTCGACCGAATTAAAAGAATTAAAGTCTCAGTTGCAAGAGTTGACCGATAGAGGGTTTGCTAGACCGAGTTTCTCACCTTGGGGTGCTCCGGTTCTGTTTGTGAAAAAGAAAGACGGTACGATGAGAATGTGTATAGATTATCGTCAGTTGAACAAAGTGACTATCAAGAATAAGTATCCTCTACCCCGAATTGATTATTTGTTTGATCAGTTGAAAGGAGCTGCTGTGTTTTCGAAGATAGATTTAATACCAGGCTATTATCAGTTGTGAGTGAAAGACACAGACATTCTGAAAAATGCTTTCCGAACGAGGTACAGACACTATGAATTCTTAGTTATGCCTTTCGGATTGACTAATGCACCTGCTATCTTTATGGATTTGATGAATAGAATTTTCAGATCGTATTTAGATCAATTTGTTGTTGTATTCATTGATGACATATTGATTTATTCACGTAATGAGTTCGAACATGCCGAGCATCTGAGAATTGTGCTACAGACTTTGAGAGGTAAGCAATTAAATGCGAAATTTAGCAAATGTCTGGTTGCGCGAAGTTGGTGTTTTGGGCCATATTGTGTCAGCATCAGGTATCCGAGTTGATCCAAGCAAGATTTCAGCTATTTTGGATTGGAAGCCTTCGAGAAATGTTTCTAAAGTCTACAATTTACTGGGACTTGCCAGTTATTATAGAAGGTTCGTAAAAGTATTTTCTATGATTGCAACTCCGTTGATGAAATTGCTTCAAATAGATGTTAAATTTGGATGGTCAAAAAAAGTGTCAGTAGAGCTTTGAGCAGTTGAAAGCATTATTGACAGAGGCACCAGTTTTGGTACAACCCGAATCGGGTAAAGAATTTGTAATATATAGTGATGCTTCGTTGATCAGTCTAGGATGTGTTTTGATGCAAGAAGGCAAAGTCATTGCTTATACTTCGAGACAGTTAAAGCCACACGAAAAGAACTATCCGACGCATGACATTGAGTTAGCTGCGATTGTGTTTGCTTTAAAGATTTGGCGCCACTATCTTTTTGGTGAGAAATGTCACGTATATTCTAGTAATAAGAGTTTGAAATATCTGATGACGCATAAAGATTTGAATTTGCGATAGAGAAGGTGGCTTGAACTGCTAAAAGATTATGAACTTGTGATAGATTATCATCTAACTAAAGCAAATGTTGTTACTGATGCTTTGAGTCGAAAATTACTATTTGCTCTACTTGTAATGAATGCTTATTTAGCTTTGTCTAATGATGGTTTGGTTTTAGAAGAATTAAAAGCGAGACCTTTGTTTTTATAGCAGATTATCAAAGCTCAGAAGATTGATAGTGAGATTTTAACAAAGCGAGCTCAGTGTGATTTAAATTCTGATTCAGAATTTAGAGTTGATAAAGAGGATTGTTTGAAATTCTGAGATAGAATTTGTGTTTTGAGAAATCCAAAGTTAATTCAAATAATTTTGAATGAAGCTCACAATACTCGGTTATCTATTCATTCGAGTAGTACGCAAATGTATAATGATTTGAAACAATATTACTGGTGGTCTGGAATGAAAAGAGATATCTCCGACTTTGTTTCAAAATGTTTAGTCTGTCAGCAAGTAAAAACCGAGCATCAGGTACCTTCTGGATTGCTTCAACTGATCATGATACCTGAGTGGAAATGGGACAGAGTCACGATGGATTTTGTATTTGATTTACCATTGTCACAGAGCAAGAAAGATGCAATCTAGGTTTTGTGGGTAGATTGACTAAATCAGCTCCTTTTGTTCCTGTTAGTATCGATTACTCGCTTGATAAGCTAGCTGAATTGTATGTTTCTCAGATTGTAAGTGTAACATCTCAAAATAAGGCTTAAATGGAATAGTGGTTGCGAAACCACAAATCTAAGATAGAAAATTTTATCTAGATTAATTTTTATTATTTACCGAGTGATTAGATGCATGTGTTAGAGTATTGATAAGAAATTTTATAGATTGCATGTTTGATTTGCCTATTAGGGCTTATTTGCAAAAGTTGCTCTAATAGCACGATTTAGGGCCTAAACGGAATGATAGTTTTAGAACCACAAATCTGAAGTCAAAAAATTTATTTTGATTAAGTTTTAAGGTTTATTTATTGATTAAAATATTGTGTAAAAATATCGTTAAGAAATTTTACTGATAAAGTGCTTAATTGCACTTTTAGGACTAAATTGCAAAAGTTGCAAAATATATGTTCTAATTCATAAGTACTTGATTGAAATGGGAGTTTAAAGAGGAGGTCCTTAAATGGTAATTAGACCATTATATTTCTTTTGGACAAAAATGGGCATGAATAGGACAAAATTTTAAAGAAAGGCCTTAAGGGCATTTTAGTCATTTGGTAATCAAAAGCCAAAATTGACTCATCTTTTTCATGGAGGCCGAAATTAGCATGGGGGAAGCCATGGCTAGGGTTTTCAAGCTTTCCAAGCTCAATAATCCTGGAAAATGAGATTTGAACCTAGAATGAGAGAAAAATAAAAAATCAAGAAAGTTGGTAAAATGGTTGTTTTAGTATCGAGGTAAGTTCATACGTGTAATAAGCATTAATTTATGCATGTTTCAATGTAATATTGATATATTTACTATGATTGCGAGGTGTTGAAAGTAAGTATAATTATGATGATTTAAATATTCAATATTAATTCGACATGGAAATGAGAAAGTATGTAAGTTTGTATGTAAATATTACATTATCTTTATTTACGTTTTTATATTTCAGCATATTTTATTTATTGTAGCTGATTTTTAAATTATAATTGACTATTGGAAGAATTGAATAAAGTATTAGATAGTGAGATACTTCCCGTTTGAACCTTCAAAATCGAAAGATATGGATGGGATGTAGCTAGGTCACATGTGTAATACGGGATGTATACCATGTGTACAAGAGAGCTACGGGATATATGTAGCTAGGTCGCATGCGTGGTTCCAGGTGAAGGACACCATGTAGACAAGAGAGCTACGAGATAAACTGGCTAGGTCACACGGGTGGTACTAGGTGTTCACTATCTGTACAAGAGAGCCAAAATTATGTGTACAATCGAACTAGGTCACATGAGTGGTGCTAAGTGAAGGCAACTATGTGTACAAGAGAGCTTTGATTTTAAAGGTGGGCTGTGTGCGATATCATCGCGTATCTGTTATTATTCCGAAGCGTTCAACTGGGAAATTGATTAAATAAAATTATGTATGACTTTGTGATGATATGTGTAAGTATATACGTGTGTAACTTATGAGAAATATGCTCGATATGTGATTGGAAATTAGAAAGATTGTTATGGGTAAGTGATGAATACAATTGAAGTGTAAAAGATCAAAATTGACAATAAAACTGTTCGGGATAGTTGCAGTGACGGGAATCTAAAAATTTACCAAAAATAGTAGAAATTGAATCAGAGACTAAATGAGTTATCAAAATTAGATCTTAATGAATCTATTTTCATATAACAGAAACAAAGCAAGGAAAGCAATTCTATATTATGAGATATTTAAGTTTTTGAGAGACTGGTTCAGAATGACTACGTGATCTCCTGTTATGACTTGGAAAAATCATTAAAAATTGTACAAAAATAATTAGAGAATATAATTTATATTCTTGAAATCCTTAATGAGTCTAGTTTCAAATTAAATAAACGAAAACATTCTTTGAATTCTGTATGAGGAGAAAATTGATTCGTAGTAAAGAATGGTCAGGGCAGTTAAGCAGTGAAACAGGGGTAACTTCAATGAATTAACTGTAATAATTGGCTAGACCAAAAATTGTGAAAAATTATGGTAAGAATATACATGAATCTAGTTTCAAGTAAAATTAACGGTTTGTAATTTGGAGTTCTGTAGCTCTAGAAATAAATAATTTAGCTGCTGGTACTCTGCTAGACAGCTTATTTTGAACCTGTTTATGATTGTAATAGTGAAAGTATGTGTGTTTGTGATGGTAATATTCCGGAACATATTGTGACTTTGTTTAAAGTATGATAATGTATTGTTATTTAATATTTACATATTTACTTACTAAGCTATAATGCTTACTCCTTTCCTTTTCTTTTTCCTATAGTGTCACAGATGTTAGCTCGAGTTGGAGGTCGCCGGAGGTTAAATCACACTATCAAGCTATTGATCGATATATAAAGGTTTTAAAGTATTTTTAAGTCTTTGGCATGTATGGGGACTCATTTAATTCTTATTAAGTTGCTAGGAGTTGGCGTAAAATACTGACTTATGTTAATTGAAGGTCTCTATTGTATAAAGTCATTTAATGAAGATAGTCTTGATTATGTTATTAATTAAATGATGCAATTTATGAATGTGCATGCTTGCCTATGTGTGCGGTTGAATTAAAGCATGATATGGGCCTTGTAAGCTCTTTTTAAGGGATAGCTTGAATGTGTTTGAAAAAGTTTTAAATTAGAGTGAAATTATGAATCAGTTTTTATACGATGATTAGTGATTAAGTCCGGCAATGCCTCGTACCCTGTTCCGGCGTCGAACATGGGTAAGGGGTGTTACAGTAAGATTACATGGAGTACCTATTTCTATTCTTTCGAATAGAGATTTGAGGTTTACATCACGGTTTTGGAAGAAACTATAAGATGCTCTAGGTACGAAATTACATTTCAGCACTGCTTTCCATCCGCAAACAAATGGTCAGTCTGAACGAATCATTCAGATACTTGAGGATATGTTGTGATGTTGTATTCTCGAGTTTGAAAGTACGTGGGAATGACACTTACCTCTAATTGAATTTGCGTACAATAATAGCTTTCAATCGAGTATCAAAATGGCTCCTTATGAATCTTTATACAGTCGAAAATGTAGAACACCGTTATACTGGACAGAACTTAGTGAGAATAAAATCCACGGGGTTGATTTGATTAGAGAAACAAAAGAAAAAGTAAAAATGATCCGTGAAAGTCTGAAAACAGCATCAAATCATCAGAAATCATATGCGGACTTGAAACGAAAAGATATAGAGTTTCAGATAGGGGATAAAGTCTTCTTGAAAGTCTCGTCATGGAAGAAAATACTCAGATCCAGTTGTAAAAGCAAATTGAGTCTGATATTTATTGGATCGTATAAGATAATTGAGCGTGTCCGGCCAGTTACGTACAGACTGTTGTTACTGCCTGAGTTAGAAAAGATTTATAATGTATTTCATGTATCGATGTTACGAAGGTACAGATCCGATCCTTTGCATGTCATTTCCCCGACCGAGGTTGAAATTCAGCTTGATATGTCTTATAAAGAAGAACCGCTCCGTATCTTAAATCACAAGGTTGAAGAATTGAGAAATAAGAAAATTTTGTTAATAAAAGTGTTGTGGCAACGGCACGGGGTTGAAGAACCCACGTGGGAGCCCGAAGAAACTATGAGAAAACAATATCCAAACCTATTCACTGGTAAGATTTTCGGGGACGAAAATCCCTAAAGGGGAAGAGATGTAACAGCCCGCTTTAGACTTTAGTCAGAATAGTGGTTTCGGGACCACAAATCTGAGTTTGAAAAATATTTTAAATATTATTTTATGTGCTTGTGATATGTGAATTGACCTGTGTGAAAATTTCGTATGAAAAATAATCGTTTGTGTGCTCAATTTGATAAAAGGACCTAATCGCTTAAAATGTAAAAGTCATCTGTTATATGCTAAAGGTGCCTGTTTGATTTGGCTTATTATTTGAGAGGTCCTTATGTGGTTATTATGCCATTTACATGGTTAATGGACATTAATGGCCTTAATTAACATGAATTATATGTTATTCTATAAAGGGCAAAATTATAATTGAAGAATTATAATGTATTAAATAAAAAAAACATGAAATATGGCCATTAATTCATCTTTTTGGCCGAAAATCACAAAGAAAATTAGGGTTGGAAGAGCTTTCATGTTCGACACTATTAAGCTTTGATTTAGGTATGTTTTTGTTTCAGTTTTTGATAATTTCTACGTTCTTGTAATCGTTGCCTTGAATACTATCAAGCCCATGTCTCAATTTCTAATTTTGATAATGGTTTTGAAATGTGCCATTGATGAAGTTGTGAATTTTGTGAAGTTTAATGATGGTAAATTAAAGATATGTTTTAGGTTAACATATTTTGTATTTGAATTTTTGATGAATTTGAGTAAAATGGGCTAAATTGTGAAAATGATATTTTAAAGGACTAAAATGTAAAATAAATGAAATGTGTGGATTTGCATGAGTACTAGAAGAATTTGGCTAAGCTTGTGTAAAAGCAAATTATGTGTATTTTATGATTTTTTGAAATAGGGACTAAAGTGTTAAAATGTGAAAATATGGGGACTAATTTGAAAAATACCCTAAATATGTATTTATGGATTGAATTGAATGAATTTTTGAATAAAAGGGTTAATTTTGAATACGTATAGATCAAGAAAAGAGGAATTCGGACTTAGATCGAGGAAAGTCGAAGGTTATAGAGTAGACAATCTGAATTGACAATTTCGAGTACGAGGTAAGTTCGTACGGGATAAATGATGTTATAGTTTATGTTTTAATGCTTTGATACTGCTTAAATTGTATACATTTGACTATGGTTTGAGTATGATGATAAATTGACTATGTTCGGCACTAAGTGTGCGAATTGGAATAGCTTCAGCTATATGTGGCACTAAGTGTGAGATATTGAGATAATTTTGGTTTAATATGATGGCACTAAGTGTGCGGTATTTTATAGCTTCGGCTAGATTGCTGGCACTAAGTGTGTGATGTTCTTGTATGTGGAAAGATGATCTAACGAATTAGTTCATCGAGCATTGAAGTGATAATGTAATAGATAAGTACGAGTTTGTGCAGGTATGTAATGAATATTTATGGTTAACGATATGGTGTATGAGATAGATGAACCTATGTGGTTGATAATATTGTGTCTGAGTTATATGCAAGGATATATGAACTAAGGAAATGGTATGAATGAGAAATAGTAATGAATGAGGTTGAGTAGTGATATAAATTGAACTATGTGTTAGCTAATATGTCTCATAGCTTTTAAATGTTGAGTTAAATGTATTATACTACGAACTTACTACGCTCTAAGCTTACTGTGTGAAATGTTCTCTGTCTTACAGTGTTATAAAGCTAGCTCGGATCCAAAAATCATCAGTGACTCACTCACACTATCGGACATCTATTTTGGTACCATTTGAAAGTTGTATATATGGTATATGGCATGTATAGGCTAGGAGTATTCAAATATGTTTTGTAATGTATATATTATGCCATGTGATATGGTTAGTTTGTGTTAAAACTTATGGTTGATATTGATATTGTAACATCCCGAAATAAGGCCTAAACGGAACAGTGGTTGCGAAACCACGAATTTGAGATAGAAAAGTTTATTGTGATTAATTTTTTGATTTACCGAGTGATTAGATGCATGTGTTAGAATACCGATAAGAAATTTCAGTGATTGCATGTCCGATTTGCATTTTAGGGCTTAATTGCAAAAGTTGACAAATATGAGTTCTAAATGCTAAAGGATTAAATTGAAGAGTATAATTGAAGTAGAGGTCCTTAAATGGTAATTAGACCATTAGGTTTTCATGGACAAAAATGGACATACATAGATAAAAATAACTAAAGTTTTAATGAAGGGTATTTTAGTCATTTAGTTATTAAAAGATTAAAAAGTGGAAAAACATGGCAAAAATGTGCTCATCTTCTTCCTTAGTACGAATTTCAAGGGTTCTCCATAGCTAGGGTTTGTTTGCAAGCTTCCAAGCTCCATAGTAAGTGATTCCAAGCCCCATTTTTAATGTTCTTTACGTTTTTTGAGTCCCGGTAATTTGATTAAGCTTATTCTAGCAATAATTTAAGCTAGGGTTTATATTTGGAAAAATACCCATAGGTGAAATGTGTTTATTTTGATGTTTTATGGTAGAATATGAAGCTTTAAATTGTGTTAAACAACTTTTGCTAAGCGATTTTACATGAAAATGAGTAAAACGACATAATTGGTAAAAATACCTAATGTTCATAAGTACATGTTAGAGTGAGAATTTGATGTTACCATAGAAGGGAAAAATGATCAGCATATCACAAAACATAAGAAAATAGGATGAAGTTTAATTTCCGAGCCTTGGGGAAAAAGTGTAAATATGTAAAAGTTTAGGGGAAAAAGTGTAATTTTGCCAAAGTTTGAGTCAAGGACTATTTTAGTAAATGTGAGTATTAAATAAGCTAAATTTGTTATTATAGATCAAGAAGAACGAAATTCGGAGTTAGACCAAGGAAAGAAAAAGATAGTGGACTAAACCGATATAGTTGATCGTATTTTGTTTCGAGGTAAGTTTGCGTTAAATAAATGCAATATTCTATTATTTTATGTTAATGTTGTTAATTTCCAGCATGTGTATATTTATTTTAATTAATTATTCAAAGAAGACTCAAGCATGAATTGACGGAGAAGAAATTTTTAGAAAGTCCCGGTTGAACCTTAGGAACGTGTAGGATACAAATGTCATGACATTAGGGTTTAAGGATACCATGTAAGACCATGCCAATGCATGGCAATTGGTAAGGTTTCTAAGGCAAGGAAATCATGTAAGACCATGTCAAGACATGGCATTGATAAGTTACTATAAGGCAAAGGTCCCATGTAAGACCATGCCAAGGCATGGCATTGGTGAGTTCATAAGGCAAGGATACCATATAAGACCATATCGAGACATGGCAATGGTAAGTTTCAAAAGGATATCACGTAAGACCATGACAAGTCATGGCAATGGTAAGGTACCCATGTATCCTTAGTATTCCAAGTGGTTCAATAGGAAAATTTAAAGAGAATATCAAGGTAAAGTAAGGTAAGACAAGTTATACTAAAAAGGTAAGACAAGTTCATGCTAGAAGAGCAAAGGTAAGTATATAATGTTCATGTATGCTTGATAAGGAAAAAGGTAAGAAAAATGTATTAATAAATTTGATTAAGTGAGTAAGTATTTAAGTAAGTGAGTAAGTGAAGAAGTTTAAAATATGTCTATGACAATTAATGAAGTTGCATTAAGTAGTATCATGCCAAGTAGTAAGATAATTCTTATGAATGTTGTTATTTATTTGCATGCAAACTTACTAAGCTTAATGCTTACCCCCTTTATTTTCCTTCTTTTTATAGTATTGTCAAGCTAACTTGGGGATTGTAAAGTACGTTGGAGGTCCAGGCACACTATCACAAGGATTATTTTGTTATAGCTAGACGTTTCATTTTGAGTATGGCATGTATAGCATCGTAGCCATTTTGTGTGTATGATCTTATGTTATGGATAATGAATGGTATGTAAATGCTTGATAATTATTAGCTATTGGAATGGCAAATCAAGGACATGTTTGGTGTTATATATGCCTAAATGCCGTTGTTTCATGGAAATCATGAAAAAGGTGAAATTAGCTTTCAAACAGTATCAGACAGCAGTAATAATGTGAATTTGAAAAATCACTAAAAATAGTAGAAATGGATTTAGATAGTGAATGAGATATATAATTAAATCTTATTAAGTCTATTTTCATATGAAAGAAACAGAGTAAATAAATGAGTTGTATTTTATGAGATATTTAAATTTTAGTGAGACAGGGTCAGAATGATTTCTGAATCCCCTATTCTAACTTTAGAAATTCACTAAACATTGTAAAACAATATTTAGGAGTTATAATTTATATGTATACATTCCTTATTGAGTATAATTTTAAGAGAAATAAACTTCATGGTTATTTGAATTCTGTACAGGGAGAAAATTAAATTGTAGTGAATAGAGGTCAGAGCAGCCGAACACTAAAATAGGGAAATATTTAACTAATAAACTATACTAATTGGCTAGACCAAAAATTCTGAAATAAATCTAGTAAGAAGATATATATGAGTCTAGTTTCAGAGAAAATTTACGAATTTGAATTTCTAGTTTCGTAACTCGAGTTATGATTTATTTAGTGACTATGACGCAGATGGACAATTTATTTATGAAAGATGAAATAAATTATTTTGATTTGTTTAAGTGATCAGAAAATTTTTATTGATTCCGGTTTGTTCCCAAACTATTTCAATTTTATGTTTTAGGGTCTCGAGGACCCTTTTGAGGGACATACTGAATGAATGAAACTAAATTAATTTTAAAAGCAAATTTTTATGCCCCGAATTAGTAAGCTAAGTCCGGTAATGCCTTATGCTCGACTCCCGCGAAGGTCTCGGGTAAGGGCTGTTATAGATATATGTTATGTGATGTAAATGTGCCATTATGATGTGCTTTTGGTTGGCCAAAGAAAGTGGTTAATTTGATAAGGTTTTGGTATGAAATGTGTTTGTATGTTTGGAGTTTATGCAACATATGTTTTGGTATGATTTTGGTTTAGATTTGGTATGATTTGGTTGATGAGTTGAGAATGGAATTTGTTGATAATGTAATGGCATGATTAATGTATGTTTTGGTATTGAAATTGGCTAAAATTATGATAAAAATATGCTTGGTTAAGGTTTGACCCAAGAGGGGTGGCAAATTGGTTATTCAAATGGCCTATTTTTGTCCACACGGGCAGAGACACGGGCGTGTGTCTCAGCCGTGTGCGACACACGGTTATGTTGCACGGTCATGTGTCCCCTGGGGTACCCTACGATTTTAAGTCAGCCTTGAGTATGGCCAAAGCACACAGGTGTGTGGCTATCCGTGTGACCCAAGTCAGGCTCGACCACGGCCAAGGCACACGGGTGTGTCTTGTGGTCGTGTGTGCAAGTCAGTATGTATGCCCTGTATTGACACGACTATGACACTCGGGCGTGTCTAATGCCGTGTGAGGCACACGGCTTGTTCTCATAGGTGTGTCAGGCACACGGTCTTTGATAAATGTTTAAGTTTTTGAAAAATTTTGTATAAGCTTGGTTTAACCCCGACACTTTCTAAAGCATGTCTAAGGTCTCGATGACCTATATAAGGGACTCCATGATATTGTATAACCTTTGATGCTATGATTTTTGTGGATTGAACGTTAATTTTTCTGAATGTTAAGTAATACCTTTAACCCTATTCTGGCGATAGATACGGTTTAAGGGTGTTATGTTTCGGTAATAAATTTTGAAAATAATTTTTTTACAATTAATAAGATAAGTAGGAACATTAGGACCTATAAATACAATTTTATTTTTTTATCTATTTTTATTTTTATGTTCTTTTTAGGTAGTTTATGACTTGAAGCTCTAGCACTCCAATCGAACCACACCTAGATCTGGAGTAGCTACTCAAAGAGCCACAAGAATGACAAAGAAATATACGGGAGGAAGCCCCAATGGATCAATAGATGTTCTGCGAGTACACCCTACCTATATTAGACTTGGTGCGAGGAAGTATTGGGCAGATGGTGATTAATGCTAATAAATTTGAAATAATGAAAACCATGATTTAGATGATCCAAAATACACTACAGTTAAAAGGGAATATGGTTGAAGATTCGTATCAGCACTTAAAGCAGTTTCTTCAAATACAATAAGGTATCTGGTGATGCTATGCATCTTCCGTAATTCCCATTCTCCTTATATGATAATGCAATTGATTGGTTGGACTCATTAGAACCAAGTTCCATTACCACATGGAACGATCTCACGAAAAATTTCTTTATAAATAAATTTTTCCCATTAGTCAAACCATTTAGCTCTGAGGGAAATCACAAATTTCAAACAATTTGATGGTGGATCCCTATACGAGGAGTGGGAGCATTTTAAGATGATGCTAAAGAAGTTCCCACATCATGGACTACAAGCATGGCTCTAGATCCAAATATTTTACAACGATGTTGACGGACACATCAAATTTAACTTAAATGGAGCATCTGGTGGATCTCTCATGTTCCATACGTACAAACGAGCCTACAAAATTATTGAGGATATGACTATGAACTTGTACATGTGGCCTAATGAGAGATTCAAGTACCAATCCAAACCACTAATAGCGAAAGCTATGAAGGAAGAGAATGCTGATGATAGATTCAAACAAATTTTAGAAAATCTCAACCATTTGGAGACACATGTCAAGCCAACTAAAATGGAGCCTTATCCTGAAAACCAACCGAAGGAGGCATGTAACGCCCGGAATTTGGGCCTAGAAGTATTTGGCCTTGAGTATGGGTCTTTAAGGAGGTTGTATATAAGTATTTAATTGTGCAAGGAAATGACACAATTAAATGTCTACTTTGGTGGTTAATGGCCCTGAGAAGTGTTGGAGAAATCTTGGGTTCAAACTTGGGCTTTAGCAAAAATTTTGATATTAAGTGAATAAAACCCTGGGTGCTTGGATGATGGCCTTTTAAATTATTATGTTAAATAAATGACACAAGGAAGCATGTGGTCTAGTGGTTGTGGCATCCTTAAGGCTGCAAGGGAGCTTGGGGTTCAAGTCTTGGCTCTTACAATTCATTTTGGTTTTTCTCTTAAGTGAATCTGGACGTTGGCACATATGTCTTAAAATTAATTATGGACGTTTTTATCACAAAAAAAGCCTTACGGTGGAGTGGCAAGGTGGCGTGTTGTGTACCTATGAGGTCTGAGGTTTAAGTCTTGGGATGCGCAGTGGAGTATTTATTTTGCTATTTGAGCTGCGAAGGAGGTGGAGTTGGACTGAAATTCTGTGGTTGAAGTGGTCATAAGAATGAGGAATTTTCCTAATGGTTGAAAGTAATCTCACATCAGGAAGCTAACATGAGAATTGGTGAGAAGCTGGCTTTAAATAGAGCGAACCAGATGAGTTGGGAGGAAGACCCAATGCAGGATGTGCCAAGGTTGGTGATCATGGACTTTGGCGCATTCTCGTAAACAGGTGTGTATTTCGCACTACTCTAGTTGTAGAACGGCAAATGTCGGAATGCCAAAATACCGGTCACACGGCGATGGCAGCCACACGAGCGTGCGAGCGCACGTGTGGGAGCTTTGACATGATGGTTGAGGCCATCATGAGTGCTTTCGTGGGCTTAGGTTGCTTTGGGCCATGATGGGCTGGGATGGGTCATGTGGGCCCAATGGGCCTACGGGCCCAAGTGGGTAAATTGTATGATTGTGTAGTAAATATTGGATTGGACAATGTGATCTCATATCTGTAGGTTAGTATTATTGAAATACCCTCGACCGGTGAAATTACCGAAATACCCTCTATTTGTAAAATTACCAAAATACCCCTGATTTGTGAAATTACTAAAATACCCTCGACCTGTAAAATAATCGAAACACCCTCAACTTGTAAAATTACCGAAATACCCTTGATTTATAAAATTGCCAACATACCCTTAATTTGGAAAATTACTAAAATACCATTGATTTGGAAAATTACAAAAATACCTATTATTTACAAAATTACAGAAATACCCTTGATTTGCAAAATTACCGAAATACCCTTGGTTTGAGATTTACCAAAACACCCTTGTAGGGTGAAATGACTAAAATACCCCTAATAAGTAAAAAGACCGTTCTGCCCTCTAGGGTATATGACTCACTGATAATACAATCTGATTGATTTGACTATGTTCTAACTGAGAATGTATGACTGTTATTGAACTATTGTGACTGTGATTGGTATGATTTAGTATGCCGTGTGTATATTTGCTGCATTCATATAATATTTTGTTGCACATGGGTGGGAATTATGGAACGGAGGAAGTATATGAGGATTGCATGGTTGCTTGACGACCGTGGATCCACCAATTGAGGATCGCATGGTTGCTTGACGATTGTGGATCCACCGATTGAGGATTACATGGTTGTTTGACGACTGTGGATCCACCGATTAAGGATCGCATGGTTGCTTGATGACCGTAGATCCACCAGTGGCTTTTAAGCCCAATATATGATTACTGACAACTTTGTGTCGACCATATTTACATGAGGCTGTATGCCGAGTATATTACCGTCGCTGATGGCTATGTGCCTAACATGATACAGCTACCGATGGCTTAAAGCCAATTATTCTGATTATGGCTTTGCGCAAACCTGCATATAGCTTTGTGCCAACCTGATTATGGTTGTGTGCCAAACTTTTGGCTAAGGCTATGTGCCAATATATGATTATTGGCGACTCGATGTCAATCACACTTACGTAGGGTTGTGTGCAAGTTATGTTACTCTAGTTGATGGCTATGTGCCAACTTATTACAGTTACCGATGGCTTTGTGCCAATTATAATACCGCTACTGAAGGCTTAAAGCCGTATATATGCTATCAGCTTGCCGCAATGAAGGTAGTACCGCAACCGGGCTACCATTGATGTATATCGGATGGGTGGGTCGGTAGTTATATCCTCACATGATGTGTACTGGGGGACGGAGTTGGTGTATAGCAATTGGATGCGATGGGTTAGCATACATTTTTGCATTATGCATATGGTTTGATTCTGACGGGGGCTGAGACCCAAGTGATTTGTAATAGGCTGTGGCCCACATATGCTCTGAAGTGGACTGTACTGTTAGTGTTAAAGGGGTTCGCCTGCATGTTTATTTTTTTTGTTTCAGATATCCGACTATTACTCTAGTAAGGGTAGTAAGGGGATTACACACTGAGTTTTCGTAAACTCACCCCATTTATTAACTGTGCAGGTAATCCCCAACGTTAGGTGGATCGGTGGTGTACAGGGACTCGGAGACGACCACACATCTGCACATGTTTTTATATTTCGTTTATTTAGTTAAGCCCTTTGTTTTTTGATTTGGGTTGTAATAGGGCCTCTTTATTTTCTTTCTTAACTTTTCATTTGAGAAAAATTTATTTACTATGTTTGATATTTGTTAAAAGTAAATCGCGATTTTCAAAACACTATGTTTTCACAACTTAACTTTTAAACATCATGTTTTCGTAAATCGGTTACTTTTATAATTAGCTTCCGCAAAGTAAAAAGGAAATTTGGAAATAAAATTAAGAAGTTTTCAATGCACTACGTTTTAAATAAGAAGGGTTTCTAATAACATGGTTTTCGAAAAATACTTTAATGTGACACGCCAGATTCAAGTCTAACTTTTGGGCCAGGTTTAGAGTGTTACATTTAGCGGTATCAGAGCCAGGTTACAAAACTAGGCTGTGGAATGGGTTTTAGAATTAGATTTCTGAAAGAATTGTTTCAAAAAGTTTTTAAAAGATTTGAAGTATTTGAAATGTTTTTATGAATATTTTCCTGAATGTGTGATTACCAAGTCTCCGGTGTCAAATCCGTAAGTTTTCTATTAGACTGTACTTAAAGTTACGTTTTGTATTTATTCAGTGTATGTTCTGGAAATCAGATTTTTTTTAGCAACAGTACTGTGATGAATTCCGAAAGCAAGCAGGGTTGCAAGGAGTTGCTCGTCTCCCGAAACATGAGATGGTTCAGGAACCTGTAGTCAAGGTAAGTCCGCCAACTTCGGGTAACAATAACCCGGAGCTTGGTACGGAGGCACTAACCCAGTTGGTAAGGGAAGTTCTGGAAGAAATGTTCAAGGCAAGAGTTAAGGCGTATGGTGAAACACTTCAAGCTAGGCTCTTGGAGTGCAGCAGGAAGAGGGATCACAGTTCTCTGAAACAGGAGCCCCGTTCTGTGAAACGCATTAAGACGCGTCCAAACTTTTCAACTTGCGAGCGTTACAAAAGGCGCCATTCGGGCGAATGCTGGAGAAAGTCAGGAGCGTGTCTCAGATGCGGGTCTAAGAAGCATCAGGTTCGGGATTGTACAGTTCCTTTTAAGTCAGGTGTGTTTTGTTTGAATGTGATGTTTGAATATAAAAATTGTATGCATGTGTGGTAAATTTCTGTTTGCTTCTATGGTTAGATGTTTGGTTGGGTGTGAGAGGTTTTGAGATTAAGTTAAAAGTGTATTAGTGTAGTTTGGAACTAGAATACGCAACGGGAGCGTAGTGGTGTAGGTTGAGCTCAGCTCTTGTTCAGATAGTTTGAAATTTCAAGGACAAAATTTCTTTATAGGGGGTAGAATTGTAACGCCTCAAATTTGGGCCTAGAAGTATTGGGCCTTGAGTATAGGTCCGTAAGGAGGTTGTATATAAGTATTTAATTATGCAAGGAAATGACACAATTAAATGTCTACTTTGGTGGTTAATGGCCCTAAGAAGTGTTGGAGAAATCTTGGGTTCAAACCTGAGCTTTAGCAAAAATTTTGATATTAAGTGAATAAAAGCCTAGATGCTTGGATGATGGCCTTTTAAATTATTAAGTTAAATAAATGACACAAGGAAGCATGTGGTCTAGTGGTTGTGGCGTCCTTAAGGTTGCAAAGGAGCATGGGTTCAAGTCTTGGCTCTTACAATTCATTTTGGTTTTTCTCTTAAGTGAATTTGGACGCTGGCACATATGTCTTAAAGTTAATTATGGTCGTTTTTATCACACAAAAAGCCTTGTGGTGGAGTGGCAAGGTGGCGTGTTGTGTAACTGTGAGGTTTAAGGTTCAAGTCTTGGGATGCACAGTGGAGTATTTATTTTGCTATTTGAGCTGCGAAGGAGGTGGAGTTGGACTGAAACTCTGTGGTTGAAGTGGTCATAAGAATGAGGAATTTTCCTAATGGTTGAAAGTAATCCCACATCGGGAAGCTAACATGAGAATTGGTGAGAAGCTGGCTTTAAATAGAGCGAACCAGATGAGTTGGGAGGAAGACTCAATGCAGGATGTGCCAAGGTTGGTGATCGTGGACTTCGGCATGTTCTCATAAACAGGTGTGTATTTCGCACTACTCTAGTTGTAGAATGACAAATGCCGAAATGCCGAGATACCAGTCACAGAGTGATGGCAGCCACACGAGCATGCGAGCGCACGTGTGGGAGCTTTGACGTGATGGTTGAGGCCATCATGAGTGCTCTCATGGGCTTAGGTTGCTTTAGGCCACGATGGGCCATGTGGGGCCAATGGGCCTATGGGCCCAAGTGGGTAAATTACTGAAATACCCTCTATTTGTAAAATTACCAAAATACCCCTGATTGTGAAATTATTGAAATACCCTCGACTTGTAAAATTACCGAAACACCCTCAACTTATAAAATTACCGAAATACCCTTGATTTGTAAAATTACCAAAATACCCTTGATTTGGAAAATTACTAAAATACCAATGATTTGGAAAATTACAGAAATATCCATTATTTATAAAATTACAGAAATACCCTTGATTTGTAAAACTACCGAAATACCCTTGGTTTGAGATTTACCAAAACATCCTTGTAGGGTGAAATGACTAAAATACCCCTAATAGGTAAAAAGATCGTTCTGCCCTCTAGGGTATATGACTCACTGATAATACAATCTGATTGATTTGGCTATGTTCTGACTGAGAATGTATGACTGTGATTGGTATGATTTAGTATGCCGTGTGTATATTTGCTGCGTGCATATAATATTGTGTTGCACATGGGTGGAAATTATGGAACGGAGGTAGTATATGAGGATCGCATGGTTGCTTGACGACCGTGGATCCACCGGTTGAGGATCGCATGGTTGCTTGATGACCGTGGATCCACAGATTGAGGATCGCATGGTTGTTTGACGATCGTGGATCCACCGATTTAGGATTGCATGGTTGCTTGATGACCGTGGATCCACCGATTAAGGATCGCATGCTTGCTTGACGATCGTGTATCCACCCCTTACCCGTGTTCGACGCCGGAACTGGGTACGAGGCATTACCGGACTTAATTGCTAATCATCGTATAAAAACCGATTCATAATTTCACTCTAATTTAAAACTTTTTCAAACACATTCAAGCTGTCCCTTAAAAAGAACTTACAAGGCCCATATCATGCTTAAATTCAGCCGCACACATAGGCAAACATGCACATTCATAAATTGCATCATTTAATTAATAACATAATCAAAACTATCTCCATTAAATGACTTTATACAATAGAGACCTTCAATTAACATAGGTCAATATTTTAGGCGAACTCCTAGCAACTTAATAACAATTAAACGAGTCCCCATACATGCCAAAGACTTAAAAATACTTTAAAACCTTTATATATATTGATCAATAGTTTGATAATGTGATTTAACCTTCAGCGACCTCTAACTCGAGCTAACATCTGTGACACTATAGGAAAAAGAAAAGGAAGGGAGTAAGCATTATAGCTTAGTAAGTAAATATGTAAATATTAATAAACAATACTTTATCATACTTTTAAAAAAGTAACAATATGTTCCCGGAATATTACCATCACAAGCACACATACTTTCACTATTACAATCATAAACATGTTCAAAATAAGTTGTCTAGTAGAGTACTAGCAACTAAATTATTTATTTCTGGAAGTACAGAACTCCAAATTACAAACCGTTAATTTTCCTTGAAACTAGATTCATGTATATTCGCACCATAAAATTTTCAGAATTTTTGGTCTAGCCAATTAGTATAGTTAATTCATTGAAGTTACCCCTATTTCACTGCTCAACTGCCCTGACTATTCTTCACTACGAATCAATTTTTTCCACGTACAGAATTTAAAGGATGTTCTTATTTATTTCATTTGAAACTAGACTCATTAAGGATTTCAAGCATATAAATTATATCCCACAATTATTTTTGTACAATTTTTAGTGAGTTTTCCAAATCAGAACAGGGGATCACATAGTCATTCTGAACCAGTCTCTCAAAAACTTAAATATCTCATAATATAGAATTCCTTTGCTTGCTCTGTTTCCGTTATATGAAAATAGATTCATTAAGCTATAATTTGATATCTCATTCAGTCTCTGATTCAATTTCTACTATTTTTGGTAAATTTTTAGATTCCTATCACTGCAATTATCGCGAAAAGTTTTATTGTCAATTTTGATCTTTCACACTTCAATTGTATTCATCACTTACCCATAACAATCTTTCTAATTTCCAATCACATATCGAGCATATTGCTCATAAGTTACACACGTATATACTTACACTTATCATCACAAAGTCATACACAATTTCATTTAATCAATTTCCTAGTTGAACGCTTCGGAATAATAACAGATACGCGATAATATCGCACACAGCCCACCTTCACCTGGAACCACGCATGCGACCTAGCTACATATATCCCGTAGCTCCCTTGTACACATGGTATACATCTCGTATTACACATGTGATCTAGCTACATACCATCCGTATCTTTCGATTCCGAAAGTTCAAACGGGAAGTATCTCACTATCTAATAGTTTATTCCATTCTTCCAATAGTCAATTATAATTCAAAAATTAGCTACAATACATAAAATATGCTGAAATATAAAAATGTAAATAAAGATAATGTAATATTTACATACAAACTTACATACTTTCTCATTTCCATGTCGAATTAATATTGAACATTTAAATCATCATAATTATACTTACTTTCAACACTCGGCAATCATAGTAAATATATCAATATTACATTGAAACATGCATAAATTAATGCTTATTATACATATAAACTTACCTCAATACTAAAATGACCATTTTACCAACTTTCTCAATTTTTGATTTTTTTCCCATTCTAGGTTCAAATCTCATTTTCCGGGATCTAAAACATCATATTTTACTTATTTAATTAATGTACTATTCAAAACAGTCCTTAACTCAAACTTTAGCAAAATTACAATTTTTCCCTTAAACTTTTGTATATTTACACTTTTTCCCCTAGGCTCGGGAGTTAAACGTCATCCCTTATTCTTATGTTTTATGACATACTGATCATTTTTCCCTTCTATGGCAACATCAAATTCTCACTCTAACACATAGTTATGAACAATAATATTTTTTACCGATTAAGCCGTTTTACTCATTTTTGCTTAAAACCGCTTAGCAAAAGTTGTTTAACATAATTTCAGCCTTCATATTCTACCATAAAACATCAAAATAAACACATTTCACCTATGGGTATTTTTCCAAATATGAATCCTATCTTAAATTATTGCTAGAATAAGCTTAATCAAGTTACCGAGATTCCAAAAACGTAGAGAACTTGAAAAACAAGGCTAGAACAGACTTACTATTGAGCATGGGAAGCTTGAAAACCGTAGCCTTGGCTTCCCCCATGCTAATTTCGGCCTCCATGAAAAAGATGAGTCAATTTTGGCTTTATTTTCCCTTTTTATTTCTTTTAATTACCAAATGACTAAAATGCCCTTAAGGCCTTTCTTTAAAATTTTGTCCTATTCATGCCCATTTATGTCCAAACAAAATATAATGGTCTAATTACCATTTAAGGAATTTCTCTTTAAACTCTCATTTCAATCAAGTACTTATGAATTAGAACATATATTTTGCAACTTTTGCAATTTAGTCCTAAAAGTCCAATTAAGCACTTTATCAGTAAAATTTCTTAACGATATTTTTACACAATATTTTAATCAATAAATAAACCTTAAAAATTAATCGGAATAAATTTTTTGACTTCAAATTCGTGGTTCTAAAACCATCGTTCCGTTTAGGCCCTAAATCGGGCTATTGCAGCAACTTCTACAAATAAGCCCTAATTGGCAAATTAAACATGCAATCTATAAAATTTCTTATCAATACTTTAACACATGCATCTAATCACTCGATAAATCATAAAAATTAATCAAAATAAACTTTTCTATCTCAGATTTGTGGTTTTACAACCACTATTCCATTTAGGCCTTATTTCGAGATGTTACATTTCTCCCCCCTTTAGGGATTTTCGTCCCCGAAAATCTTACCAGTAAAAAGATTCAATATCTTTTCTCAAAATTTCTTAAACATCTCCAAACAAATTTTCTTCAAAGTAGTACTTTCAAAATCACCCCGCTATCAAATTGAAATCTAATATAACTAAGTTTCAACTCTGTATGACCTCTATATTAATCGAAAACTATTTCCAATTCTCACATTTGCTTTCACTTTTTTTTAACCAAAAACTCTGTATTCAGCTATTAATACAGCTCAATCATTATTCTCCTGTCTAATTCTATCATTACTAAATCCACATTATCTTATTCACAATCATTATACTTTAAACATCATAACTGGATGAGGTAATTATCTAAGTCTAATCTTTCTTTAACTGTAACAGTCCAGAATTTAGAAAATCTTCATATTAACCTGACATCTTTTCTGCAACTGAGTTCATTTATTAAACCGTTCTCAAATGCTATCACATTGTCAATTAATCTTATTGGAAGGGGGTGAGGCTATTACACTTCTAACTTGCCTCTTATATATTCATGCATATAACTTAACACTCATCAATATATATATAATTTGCTTCAAATAACTCAACATGCATATTCATTTTACACAACCCTCCTATCATCTTATACAAACAAATACACTTATACATGCATTCATAATTCTTAAATAGAATTACTCATAACATTCATTTAGTTTCACAAGTTACACTCATAGCATCACACAATTGCCAATCAACATGAACACTTATGTAACGCCTAAGTTTTCAGGTGGCTCTGCTACAAATATCTGATCTGGTGGCTCTGCCACAAATATCTGAATCTGGTGATCTGTCAATTATTTATTCTGGCAGCCATGCTGTATATTTCTATGGCGTGTAGCAGTTGGGTGGGTCGAGTAGTCTCCCCACATGGCGTAAGGCTGGTATGGGGGTGCATATGGTTGGATATGGGTTGGGTTTCTGCATAATCATGTGTGATATGCATTCAGCATCGTTATGGGCCTATGGGCTATATTCGAATCTCGCTTGGGCTAAGGCCAACTTATTCATTTACGTGGTTTGAGCCGATATAGGCTATGGTTGGGTTAATTTACACACTGAGTTTCCCCAAACTCACCCTTTTATTTTCATCCACGCAGGTAATCCCCAACCATAGTGGGCTTGGAGCTGTGAGGGATTCGCAGTGGCCACACGTTCTGCAAATTCGGTTTTTCTTCTCGTGAACTGGACATCCTTTTATTTATGTTTAAGGTTTTGGGCTTTTAAATGTAATAAGGCCGCTTAATTATTTTTGATGGTTTTAATATGTTTTATTAAGATAGGTATTACTTATATTTAACTGTCGAAATTGGATAGCTTGAGGGCGCGTTTTCAAAAACAGTAAGTGATTTCAAAATAAAACGACAACAAGCAAAGCTTCCGCAATGAAAATGTTTTCCAAAATTAATCACTTTTCCTAAAAAGGACTCAATCAGATTGGTTTCCTGAAAATATACATGATGTTAAGGTGTTGCAATGGCGGTGTGCATGTCTAGGATTGGATCCGAAGGGAGCTTGGTACTTAAGCAGTCCGATGGACTCACCTCCTCTTTTTCGGTTTCCTACTTGGTGTACAGCTTCCATTCACTTTAACCTATAATGAAATTATCTTTTAAAACACTAAGTAAGTTTTTCTAGATCAACAATATAAAATGTTTTGAACACTTCGATGTGGCACGTCGGATCCGGCCATGACGTCTAGGCTGGGTTTGGGGTGTTACAACTTATCATAATATAAACTTTCCCTTTATCTTATCTTTTATATTCCAAGAGAAATTCTTATTCACGACTCATTCATTATCACATAAATATCATGAACTAGTACTCTTACCTTTTACGAGTCTCATTTCATCTTAATATTATCACAGTTATATAATTCATTTTAGACTGACTTACACACATATTCATATTTTAAAACAAATGCACTCAAACATACATTCCACAAATTTGAGTAAATCTATTTACCACATTCACTTTGTCAAATAAGTTAGACACATAATATCATGTCAATGTCAAACGAACATGGATGAGTTTATAACGAGATAAACTTTTGTTTCTTTTCACTTTTCTATATTTCTCCACTTATGTCTATTTCATTTTACACTTGATCTCACACATATAATCACAAGTCACCAAGATCAATTTAAGTACACCAATATATCCACCAAATTATATGAACTTACTTAACATTCTTTTACACTATCGATGGTAGCTCGGTTGGAAAATACTTCTGTCTCAACAGAACTATTTCATCGAGATTGGGAGGCATCACACTATCACAAGTAGTAATATGGCATGTATAGCTTAACTCTTACACATACTAGGTAAGTCCGAGAACTAACTAAATCATAGCTCTGATACCACTAAATGTAACACCCCTTACCAGTGTTCGACGCTGGACAGGGTACGAGGCATTACCAGACTTAATCACTAATCATCATATAAAAACTGATTCATAATTTCACTCTAATTTAAAACTTTTTCGAACACATTCAAGCTGTCCCTTAAAAGAAATTACAAGGCCCATAACATGTTTAAATTCAACCGCACACATAGGCAAACATGCAATTCATAAATTGCATCATTTAATTAATAACATAATCAAGACTATCTTCATTAAATGACTTTATACAATAGAGACCTTCAATTAACATAGGTCAGTATTTTAGGCCAACTCCTAGCAACTTAATAACAATTAAACGAGTCTCCATACATGCCAAAGACTTAAAAATACTTTAAAACCTTTATATATATCAATCAATAGTTTGATAGTGTGATTTAACCTCCGGTGACCTCCAACTCGAGCTAACATCTGTGACACTATAGGAAAAAGAAAAGGAAGGGAGTAAGCATTATAGCTTAGTAAGTAAATATGTAAATATTAATAAACAATACATTATCATACTTTAAACAAAGTCACAATATGGTCCCAGAATATTACCATCACAAACACATATACTTTCACTATTACAATCATAAACAAGTTCAAAATAAGCTATCTAGTAGAGTACCAGCAGCTAAATTATTTATTTCTGGAGCTACAGAACTCCAAATTACAAACCTTTAATTTTTCTTGAAACTAGATTCACGTATATTCTTACGATATAATTTTCAGAATTTTTTCTCTAGCCAATTAGTATAGTTAATTCAATCAAGTTAACCCTGTTTCACTGCTCAACTTCCCTGACCATTCTTCACTACGAATCAATTTTCTCCTCGTACAGAATTCATAGGATGTTCTCGTTTATTTCATTTGAAACTAGGCTCATTAAGGATTTCAAGATTATAAATTATATCCCATAATTATTTTTGTAAAATTGTTAATGATTTTTCCAAGTCAGAATAAGGGATTACGTAGTCATTCTGAACCAGTCTCTCAAAAACTTAAATATCACATAATATAGAAGTCCTTTCTTGCTCTGTTTCCGTTATATGAAAATAAATTCATTAAGATCTAATTTGATATCTCATTCAATCTCTGATTCAATTTCTACTATTTTTGGTAAATTTTTATTGTCAATTTTGATCTTTCACACTTCAATTGTATTCATCACTTACCCATAACAATCCTTCTAATTTCCAATCACATATCGAGCATATTGCTCATAACTTACACACGTATATACTTACACTTATCATCACAAAATCATACACAATTTCATTTAATCAATTTCCCAGTTGAACGCTTCGGAATAATAACAGATACGCGATAATATCGCACACAGCCCACCTTTAAAATCGAAGCTCTCTTGTACACATAGTGGCCTTCACTTAGCACCACTCATGTGACCTAGCTCGATTGTACACATAATTTTGGCTCTCTTGTACACATAGTGAACACTTAGTACCACCCATGTGACCTAGCCAGTTTATCTCGTCGCTCTCTTGTCTACATGGTGTCCTTCACCTGGAACCACGCATGCGACCTAGCTACATATATCCCATAGCTCTCTTGTACACATGGTATACATCCCGTATTACACATGTGACCTAGCTACATACCATCCAAATCTTTCGATTCCAAAGGTTCAAACGGGAAGTATCTCACTATCTAATACTTTATTCCATTCTTCCAATAGTCAATTATAATTCATGAATCAGCTACAATACATAAAATATGCTGAAATATAAAAACGTAAATGAAGATAATGTAATATTTACATACAAACTTACATACTTTCTCATTTCCATGTCGAATTAATATTGAACATTTAAATCATCATAGTTATACTTACTTTCAACACCTCGGAAATCATAGTAAATATATCAATATTACATTGAAACATGCATAAATTAATGCTTATTATACATATGAACTTACCTCGATACTAAAACAGCCATTTTACCAACTTTCCTGATTTTCGATTTTTCTCCCATTCTAGGTTCAAATCTCATTTTTCAGAATCTAAAACATCATATCTTACTTATTTAATTAATGTACTATTCAAAACAGTCCTTAACTCAAACTTTGGCAAAATTTCAATTTTGCCCTTAAACTTTTTCATATTTACACTTTTGCCCCTAGGCTCGGGAGTTAAACTTCATCCCTTATTCTTATGTTTTATGACATTCTGATCATTTTTCCCTCCTATGGAAACATCAAATTCTCACTCTAACACATAGTTATGAACAATAACAACTTTTACCGATTAAGCCGTTTTACTCATTTTTGCTTAAAACCGCTTAGCAAAAGCTGTTTAACATAATTTCAGCCTTCATATTCTACCATAAAGCATCAAAATAAACACACTTCACCTATGGGTATATTTCCAAATATGAACCCTAGCTTAAATTATTGCTAGAATAAGCTTAATCAAGTTATCGAGATTCCAAAAACGTAAAGAAATTGAAAAACGGGGCTAGAACGGACTTACTATTGAGCTTGGAAAGCTTGAAAACCCTAGCCATGGCTTCCCCCATGCTAATTTCGGCCTCCATGAAAAGGATGAGTCAATTTTGGCTTTATTTTCCCTTTTTACTTCTTTTAATTACCAAATGACTAAAATGCCCTTAAGGCCTTTCTTTAAAATTTTGTCCTATTCATGCCCATTTTTGTCCAAACAAAATATAATGGTCTAATTATCATTTAATGACCTCCTCTTTAAAATCCCATTTCAATCAAGTACTTATGAATTAGAACATATATTTTGCAACTTTTGCAATTTAGTCCTAAAAGTCCAATTAAGCACTTTATTAGTAAAATTTCTTAACTATATTTTTACACAATATTTTAATCAATAAATAAACCTTAAAACTTAGTCGGAATAAATTTTTTGACTTTGAATTCGTGGTTCTAAAACCATCGTTCTGTTTAGGCCCTAAATCGGGCTGTTACAGCAACTTCTGCAAATAAGCCCTAATAGGCAAATTAAACATGCAATCTATAAAATTTCTTATCAATACTTTAACACATGCATCTAATCACTCGATAAATCATAAAAATTAATCAAAATAAACTTTTCTATCTCAGATTTGTGGTTTCGCAACCACTATTCCATTTAGGCCTTATTTTGAGATGTTACATATTTACACGAGGCTATGTACCGACTATATTACTGTCGCTGATGGCTATGTTCCTAGCATGATACAGCTACTGATGGCTTAAATCAGATTATTCTGATTATGGCTTTGCGCCAACCTACATATGGCTCTGTGCCAACCTGATTATGGCTGTGTGCCAAACGTATTTACCTAAGGCTATGTGCCAATATATGATTATTGACGACTCGGTGCCGATCACACTTGCCTAGGGCTGTGTGCCGATTATGTTACTCTATTTGATGGCTATGTACCTAACTTATTACAGTTACCGACGGCTTTATGCCAATTATAATACCACTACTGAAGGCTTAAAGCCGTATATATGCTAGCAGCTTGCTACAATGAAGATAGTACCGCAACCGGGCTACCATTGATGTGTATCGGATGGGTGGGTCGATAGTTATATCTTCACATGATGTGTACCAGGGGACAGAGTTGGTGTATAGCGGTTGGATGGGATAGGTTAGCATACATTTTTGCATTATGCATATGGTTTGATTCTGACAAGAAAGTGAGACCCAAGTGATTTGTAATGAAATGTGTGGCCCACGTATGCTCTCGAATCTAAAGGCAGTACTATTAGAGTTAAAGGGCTCGCCTGCATCAATTTCTATTTTTGTTTTTCGTATCTCGATTGTTACTCTAGTAAGGGTAGTAAGGGGATTACACATTGAGTTTTTGTAAACTCACCCCGTTTATTAACTGTGCAGGTAATCCCCAACGTTAGGTGGATCGGTGTTGCAAAGGGACTCGGAGACGACCACACATCTGTACATGTTTTTTTATTTCATTTATTTAGTTAAGCCCGTTGGTTTTTGATTTGGGATGTAATAGGGCCTCTTTATTTTCTTTCTTAACTTTTCATTTGGGAAAAAATTATTTACTATGTTTGAAATTTGTTAGAAGTAAATTGCGATTTTCAAAGTACTACATTTTCGCAACTTAACTTTTAAACATCACGTTTTCGTAAATCAGTTACTTTTAGAATTAGCTTCCGCAAAGTAAAAAAGGAATTTCGGAAATAAAATTAGGAAGTTTTCAATGCACTACATTTTAAATAAGAAGAGTTTCTAATGAAAACATGGTTTTCGAAAAACACTTCAATGTGACATGCCAGATTTGGGTCTAACTTCTGGGCTAGGTTTGGGGTGTTACAAGGCAAGCCATGTAAATAATAGGGGTCAAGATCCTTATTCAAATACCTACAATCCTAGTTGGAGAGATAATTTTAGCCTCAAGTGGGGAGGTAATCAAGGAGGCACGAACCAAGCCCAAACTCGAGCTAATCCTCCTTATCAACCTCCTTAACTTTTGACCGCCTCCGGACGTACCAACGTCCAGAGTAGAAATCCTATACAAAAGATGTGAAAAAGAAGTATTCGTATGCATACGGGTCAAGTTGTAATATAGTTACAACAGAGTAGGTAAGTACTCCGAAGATTGTACCCAAGGGAGGTGAGCATTAAATTAATTCTAATGTAAACATAAATAGATATAATTAATATTTTAATAAGATTATAGTACGAAGAACTAAAAGAGGGATTTTTGGATAAATTGTAATAAAAATAATAAGAAAGTAAATGAAAGTAAATAAATGAAAAACAAGAAATTAAATAAGCAAATCTGAGTATTGGTGATTAGCTTGCTTCAGTAGTCATACTCAATTGTCATCCCAGGCTTTCTTGTTCAACCAAATCATTAATACCCTAATAGGATCTTCCAATACATCCACTAAAATATTGAGTCGTCAAGAACTACTTATCTTCCACCCTCATAGTCTAGACCGGTTCAAGGTTAAGGTGTTCATGGATAGGCAATTAAATTTAGGTTAATTCTTACCATTATGACTTCTTAGGGTTGTCACGCTTAGGGTTTAGATTCTTCCTTTCCTGAACAGTTGTTTCGTTAAGAATCCCTAAAAAATAGTTAAATATTCATACCTCTACTCAATAATCCCCTACAAGAGGATTAGTTCCCCATGGATCTAGTAAACAATTTAAACTTGAATGAAAGAATGAACATAAATAACAAATAATAAAATTTAGAAGAAGTCTGATTGTATTGAATTTAAGCACAAAATCGTCATAAAGTTTGATAGTAATTCAAGAATCTGATCTCTTCGTAAAAGTAAATAACAAGAATAAGAATAAAAGCATTAAGGGTCTTAAATGTAGGAATCCATCAATAAATTATTCAAGTAATTTTATTATCCCAGCAAAATACAAATAGTCATAAATACAATTATTCAGTATGATTTCAAATTGTGAATAAGTCTACCTAGATCACATAGGGCTTTTCGACTTGCACGTTCTGAGGTTGGGGATAGATATGGATTTTAAGAATAGTAAGCATCAAATAATTTCAAGAATGAACATAGTTTGGTACATCATATTATTCCCTATTCTCCCTCTTAGTAACCCTTTCCTACTTATCACCTTATGTCTCCTTTTGTCACCTTCCTTATTTCTCCATATAGGAAGTCACAGCCTAATATAACAATCATGGTTAGCTCACGAGTTTTTGCGCACTAATGAACAAGATTTTCTACTTTTCTGACTTTGTAACATTTTTTTCTCTTTCAATACATCTCACTTAAATGTTTTTACTTTTCAAATACTTTTTCTACTTGTTTTGATTTTCTTTTTTCTTTTGTTACACATATTGGCTAACCTATAATTACTATATCACACTGATCCCTCCTATTTTACTTTATTTTTACAAAATCTGCCCGAATGTATCTACTTAACCCTCAATACTTATGGCTAGACGTCTATAGTTGTGCAGTTCAACACCAAAGAAAAAGGGTAAGTACAACACCAAATAAAAAGGGTAAGTACAAATTGATGTTTTGGATTGAGCTTTGTATGAAGGTTCATCAAAAAGTGTTTTCTGGCTCAAAAATAGGTACTAAAGATAAATAATATGGTTAGCTTTTGTGACATCCTGAATTAGGGCCTAGTTGGAATAGTGGTTTCGAGACCATAAATCCGAGATAGAAATAATTATTTTATGACTATTATGAAGTTCATGATGTGTATGCATGCTAGTGTGAAAGTTTCATGAAGAAATTCTATGCATAAACTGTATAATTGTACTTTAAGGACCAAATTGAATAAGATGCAAAACTTGCATTCTAGAAGCTTTTAGCATGAAATTGCTTTAGATTATAAATTAGAAGGTCCTAATTAGCAATTTAACCAATTTCTAAAAGTTTAGACAAAAATGGACATGTGTAGGAAAAAATTTAATGAAAGACCCTAAGGGCATTTTGGTCATTTGGTAATTAAAAGAATAAAAAGGGAAAATCAAAGCAAAAATGTGCTTATCTTCTCCAAGTGACAACTGAATTTTTCAATAGCCATAGCTAGGGTTTTGTTCAACATTTCAAGCCTGATTAGAAGTGCTCCCTATCCCCATTTTTAATGTTCTTTGTATTTTTGAAGTCTTTGAAGCATGATTTACCCATTTCTAGCTATATTTTGAGCTAGGGTCCATGTATGAAATTTGACCCATGTGTAACATGTATGTATTTTGATGATTAATGGAGGAATACAAATGTTTGATGCATGAGAAATATCTTTTACTAGGTGATTTTTCATGAAAACCACTAAAAGGGACTAAATTGAAAAAGGTGTAAAATAAGTGATAAAAATCAATTTTTGATGAAAACAAGGGCTGTTATAAGTGTAAGAAAAATTTGGCTAGGTTTGGGTAACAAAGACAATGCATGCATTTCATTTTACTAGCTAAGGGACTAAATTGTAAATAAGTGAAAATATAAGGGTAAAAAGGTAAATTTACCAAAATATGTATTATGGATTGATTTGGACAATGTGATTATTAAACGAGTTAAATTTGACATTATAGATCAAGAAAAATGTGGTACGGGTCTTGAGGAAAGAATAAGGTTTTTGAATAATAGGTTCGATTATCATCATTTTGTACCGAGGTAAGTTCATATGCAAATAATGTGGTATTGTAGCATGTTTTTAATGTTTTGATATTATGTGATAAATATTTTCTTATTGTTATGAGTTATGTGCTTATTGGTTGTTATGGAAGCATAAATGATATTATGCCCGTTACATACGACATCACGAGCAAGTATGACAAAGTATGCCATGTGTAAGGGAGGAAAATACCGTTTGAACCTTAGGAATAGTATAGGATACAAGTGACATGTCACTAGGAATTATGCAATCCGAACTCATTGAGTTGGTCTAGGTTTGTGATATATATGCGGTATCCGAGCTTGTTGAGTTGGTCTGAGTTCATAATGGATATGATACATGTAATTGGGTTCTGGGAAATGGTCTTGTGTGTCCTATCGGTGGCTAGGTAATCCTTGAGTTGGTAGGATACCTGACACCTTGTGTGAGCAGCCTGTGTAGCTACACCTTGACCAATAGCTTTTACGAGCAAGCCCGTGAGTAGCTCCATTGTGAGCGTTACATGTTATGAGGTAGCCTTGGCTACGTATGTATATGTGGCACTTATGTGCAAGTTTTCTGTGTATCCAATAGTATTTCAAGTGTTCAATGGGTAATGCAATGGGTGTGATAAAAGTTCTGAGGAGGGCATGTTAAAGAGGTATGGTTATATGATATACGACGATGAGTACAGGTATGTACGCTAAACCTATGAATAATAACTTGATAAAGAATGATTTGTGATGAGAAAGTATATCTATATATATGATAAGTAAGTTAAAAGGTTTAAATGATGAATAACCCTTATGTATATGTTACTATGTCTTTGCATGTTAATTGCTTACTATCATTGCATATTATTTGTATGTGGACTTACTAAGCTTTAATGCTTACCCCCTCTCCTTTCCATCCTTTGTAGTTCTGCCAAGCTAGTTCGGGGATCAAAAGTTGTCGGAGCATTCGGTCACACTATCAAAAGATTATTGGATATAGTGAATTTGCTATTTTGAGTATGGCATGTATAGGGGACTTGGTTATTTTGTGATATGTGTCATGCAAATTTGGCCAAGTTGTAATGGCCTCTAACATTGAGGATTCATTTTGTAATGGCCATGTGATATGACTTATATTTGATTATTGGGTTGTAATCTAAACACCCATGCATGCATGTGTTAATGCTTTAATGATGTGATATGTTATTGTTTGGTGAATGTATGATGAAGTGTGGATTAGATGCTAAAAGATAGGAAATGACTTAATGGCTTAAGATGACAATAGTCATGAACGTATAATTTGAAGTTATGGTAACAAATTTGGTTGTGCATGAAGTTGGTGTGGAATGTTTCCAAATGGTGTGACTAATTGAATGTACAATAGGATGACATTATGAAGATGTGAGAGTGCCATGGTGTTAAACATTTAAGTGTCTAAATATGTTATGTTGCATGCTATGAAATATGTTTGAGTGTACGAATGATTGAGGGTGACAATTGGCTTGGAAAATAGCCTTTTAATGGTCCACACGGCTAGACACACGGTCTATCGCACGGGTGTGTTGAATGGCCGTGTGTCCCCTGCACCTAAATTTTGCAAGTTAGTATGCCCAGTAGTAACCACACGGTCTAAGAGAAGGGCGTGTCTTGGCCGTGTGAGAGACACGACCTATCCATATGGAAGTGTGCTCTAGCCGTGTGAAGTCTGCACCATTTTATGAAAAATTCATTTATTTTTAATTGATCACACGGGCGTGTGATACGGCCGTGTGACCTTAAATTGGTGCTGACTTCATAGTCAGAGAGTTACATGGCCAGAAGACACAGGCGTGTCGAGAGCACACGGGCGTGTCCCCCATCTCACATGGGCGTGTGGCTCTGTATTAGGGAAAATTTCCTAAACTTTTCTAGAATTTTTGAATTAGTCCCAAACCAACACTGATGTATGCTTTGGGCCTCGTAAGCCCATATAAGGGACGACATGCATATGTTTGAATGTTGTTCAATTGAATGAAATTTTATGGCTCGATTTTACATGTATGTGTATGTTTAAGTCTGGTAATGCCTCGTATCCTATCCCAGCTTTGGGTACGGGAAAGGGGTGTTACAGCTTATTGGCTCTGGGTTTATACCAAACAATGCCCTAGGTCATCCCTAAGTATCTCAATATTCACAACTCTAATCAACCAAACGACCACAAATTCAACCATTTATCATTTATACTAGCATGCTCATTTTCTTGTATTCTCTATATCATTTGGTATATTCAATTACTTTAATGCCTATTTACAGTGTAATATATAGAACTTACTAGTCTAAAAATAAAAAAGTTTAAAATCACATATCCTCATGCCAAATTTATTATAATTACAAGCAGCCTATGTTCATGCTCCTAACCAATCACTTGTATTCTACAAGTTCAAGAACACAGTTGACAATAAAATCAAAGAAAAGCATAAAAATTTAAAACAAATTTTCTATGTTACCCCCACAGTTTAGATAACGCATTGTCCTTAATGTGTAGCCCTTAAAAAGATAAGGAAAGAAGTTACCCGGTTGATCGCGATTGCCAGCTATTGGTGGATTCTTCCTCCATTTATGGTGGAAAGCTCAAAATCGTTGGGCCTCTTCTATGTGGGGTTCCTATATAAAAAAATTAACCAAAACATATAATAAATAATAATCTATTATTACTCTTACTCCTAACGATGTAAGTAAAAAAGTCTTAAATATTAATACAAATTCAAAATTGAAAAGTTTAGTTTTAATCCAAATCATCAAACTGAGGCAAATGTCCCCTTTCAATTGTTGCTTTTCCTTTTCCTATTTTGTATCCTTAGAGGGAGTTGCCACCTGTTGAAGGTGCGAGGTGCGTTGGGCTTCATACGATGGGCCCTTTTGGTGTATAGTATTATAGTTGGAATGCCGCCTCATAGTCATCCTTATCTCTCGGAAGATCATGTTCATCCCCCTCACCTTTGTCTTTTGAAGCAGCCTCCTCTTCCTTGATTCTAAGATGTGCTGGACCGAACATATTTGGCAGATAATTTAGAGCTCTCAACCCATTCAATCGGGTGAGTTCTTGGAGAATCGGGCCTATCTCTTGCATCCATTTGGTCGTTCCATTAAGTTTTTCTTCAATGCTGTTACTTGCTCTTCTTTGAGCTTTCAATTATTCTTTCCTTTTGAGCAAAACTAGAATGTCTATATTTTATTTCATCATTTGGTTCCAATCGATAATTTATTTTCTCTAAAGCTCAACATATAAGTATACAATGAATATCCAATTATGCTTTTTTTAGCTTCATGAACTGCTTGTTTTCATCCATTGGAACCTCTGCGCTTTTACAAAGTGCTGTCATGAGTTGGGGAATAAAAATCCCAACCTTCTAGCCACTGAAAAAACCCTTCATATTTTGATGGATCCATTGTCTAATGCAAAAATGCATTTTTCTGTAAAATGCCATATAACAAAAGAGCTCGGAATGTATTAATATTAAAAATGTTAAGGGCATGTGTAATTCTTTTGCTAATTAGTTGGTAATTCTAGTCTAGATTTTAGCTACTGGAAACATTATAGCTTGATTGAAATTAGTCGATAATCTGATATCTTTTCAGGCATTTCATTCCCATTGATTTTCAGTTAAGTATTTTATGATGCTATCTATATCTATGTCTTTAAAGTCCATTAAATCAATATTTTGTAAATAATCAAATTTATAGTATAGAGCATCATAATATTTTCAATTTTTTTCGGAGAAAATGGTATATCTTTTCCTTTTATCATTATTGTTTTCCACATTTGTTCATAAGGATGCCAGTTTTCCTCATATCTAAGAGTGGCATAAAATTCTTGTATAAGTGGAATAACATCAGTTCTTTGGGAGTGACACAGAATCACTCCCATTTATGATACCATACAAAAAACCATTTATGGTTCGAATCCCTTTCTTGAATAAAAGTTTTGCCTCGGAGTTCAATATAGTACTTCTCGGCATTTTGGTTGCGAAATTTTAAGGGAATTGAAACTGTTGGTGGTTCTTGCATAATCATTTTCTTAGATTTCCTATGCTAATGCAAAATGAGATATCAGCAATATTTCTAATTTATAGTAAAAAGAAAGTTTAGAACCCTTAACCCCGATGTTGTAGCCTTTTGTTGCTTTAATCTCAACTAGTCATATTGATCCTACATCCACAAATATTGCAAATAGTAGAGGACGCTTTGTAGATTTAGAGATTTAATGGAAAGGGGTTTTGGGGTTTGAAAGAATTTAAAAAAGGGTTAAGATGTTAAGAAAGGTTAAAATGTGAATTTAAAGTGTTTTTAAGTTTAAAATTAATGGTTCTAGGGTTAACAAATGGGTAAAATATAATTTTGATTACCGGGTTGCACAAATCGGTTCAGGTCAACCCTATAGTAAATTACAATGATGTTGCGACACACAGGATTTGTGTCGCAAAACCCCAAGCAGTTTAAAGTTTTCTTGACATGGGGGTTAGATGTCGCAACACATTCTGGATTTTTGGATTTCTAGATATATTGGCTTCAATGTCTCGACACACAAAGTCTGTTTCACAATATCAAAGTGATTTCTTCAATTTCGTCAAATTTGCCTTTAATGTTGCGACACAGGGTTACTATGTTGACACTGGCTTTGTTTTCTATAAACAAAATCCAATTTCTAGAGTGTTATTGTTTCTATAAAGCAAAAAGTTAAAAAGATTAAAATTTAAACTTAAATAATTAGCTAAATATACAATAATTTACAAAAAAAAAATTAATTATTAATAGTTTAAGTTTTACTGCCAAATCTGTCTGACAGCAACATTATTTCACAGAAGGAAGATTCTTCGATTCTATCAGTATTAGTTCATTGCCCGTCATGCCGTTCCATCTTCTTTCGCTTATCTATTTCCTTATTAAAGGAAGTACGTGGAAACACGAAAATATACACACTTTTTGATGCCCTTTTTAACTCAAATTCATGCAGTTTCGGTAAAATTCTTGTCAAAAAATATATAATTATTGTAAAATAATTAAATTGTACTTAAGCTATTAACATGTTGAATTTTACTTAATTTTATAATAAATTTTGATTAATTTTATCATTTTCGACAGATTTGCACAAAGGGCTAGAAACGGCTCAGCAGACATTACTAGAAGTGTAAAACCGAAAAGCAATTTTGAATCATCAAGGTGAATTAATTTTTCAGCCTAAGACTGTCCAAATTATGTGTATTAATTCATAATATAATTAATTTTAACTTTAATCTAATTTAATTTGGGTTAAATAAATTATTGTTAATTAATTATGAAAAGGGGCCCAGTTGAGCTGAACCGAGAAAGCCGATCCAACCGAGCACTGGGTAGGCCAAAACCGTACCACATGCTGACCCAATCAGCTTGTTTGGCTGATTATTTAGCTTGCAAAATGGCCTTTGAAGACTCCTTCAATTTGCATTCAAACCCCTTCACTATTCATGCCTTTCAAGATTTGCCCCTACCTAAAAATAGTATGTTTGAAATCTTCAAACATGCCACATGTGTGGGCGGCCATGGAGGGAGTCTTTGGCTGCTGATTTTGGCTATTTTTAGTAGTTTTCTCAAACTATAAATACCGCCTTGGTTGCTCACTTCAAAGACATCTCAAACCTATTCATTTCTTCACTTCTCTGTCACTTTTCTCTTTTCATTCCCTTACATTATTCTTCATTTTCTTCCCCTATTCCCTTGCCGATTTCAACTCTTGAAAATGATTCATTCAACCACAATTTGGAGCAGCATTCAAGTGTTTTTGGAAGCCTCAGTTCAACAAGAACAAGTGGAGAAGAAGGAGTGGAGCAAACTAGTCAAGCCTCGGAGAAACACCAGATTTGATTCTTGTTCCTTATCCTTTTAATTTTGTTGTTGTTATGATGAACATGTCTATGAATATTTGTGATGTTGATTGTTTAATTTAATTAATATGGCTTAAATTTAATTAATATGAATATTTGTGTTAGGTTGAATGCATTTTGTTTACTTGAGTTATTAAAATTGTGTTTGTGTTGTTATAGGTCTCGGTAAGATGTTTGATCAAGTAAAACCATGACTAAGTTATTCTTGCATTACAATTTTAAGGTAACTAATGAATTAATTATTTAAACTGATTGAAATTGTAATTAATTGACACGATACTTAATCAGTGCATGTTTAATCATCTAAGGCAGTTGAGGGTTAAATTAGCAACGATATCTAACTATACATTAGCCTTGCATAACTTGCAAGATTATTGTGATTAAATTGTTTCAAGGTATAAATACATTGTTAACTTACGTAATCTTTTATGTGCTTATGAGATTGATATAATTTCTTGAATTGGCATAGAGATATGTACAAGAGATTATTTTAATTTCACAAGTATATATGTGCACTAACACATTTGCTTATTAAAATTTGTTTAATCGGTTGAATTGACATAGAGATATAGTCAAGAGATAAATGTATTTTGGTAGGTAAGTATGTTCATAAGTTAGCAAATTACCGAGTTACCGTTAATTTATTCGTAACAACATAAACATGAGGTTAATAATTCTAAGTTAAGAAATGTAATTAATCTAGCACAATTATGTTATCTTGATTAAAATCATCTTTTGAAATCGTGCACTGGAAATTTTATTTTATTTTTATTTATTTTATTTAGTTAAGATCTTAGTTTTTAATCACTTTCTCAAATCAAAATATTTTTCTTCACCAAGGTGTTTTTAATTGATTCATAAATAATTCTTTTCACAATCCCTGTGGGTACGATAACTCGACATTTACTTGTCACTTTATTACTTGTTGTGCTTGTGTACACTTGCACAATTCCATTGTTCCTGTACGTCCCTTGACTCGGGAGTGCTAGAAATAAGTAATTCATTGCACTACTCCTCTAACTTCCTCCTACCTTCCTCACTTAGTTGGTGACCACATTTAAATGTTTTGGTCTCACCATTAATTTTCATGGTTAATTCATTTTTTTCTAAATCAATAGTGGACCTTGATGTGGCTAGGAATGGTCTACTTAGCAAGATTGGTATTTCTTGATCTTTCTCAAATTCTAGAACCAAAAAATCTGCTGGGATGATAAAGTTGTGCACTTTGACTAACACATATTCCAGTATTCCTTTCAGATGTATTGAAGATCTGTCAGCTAACTGTAGTGTTATTTGGGTATTTTTGAGATCCCCTAACCCAAGTTTTTCAAAAATGGATAGAGACATTAAATTAATAATAGCTCTTAGGTCATATAGAGCTCTATTAAAATGAGTGCTTCCTATCTTTATGGGAATAGTACAACTTCCCGGGTCTTTTAATTTTTGAGGAACCTATCTCGAAATAATAGTACTACAGGAAGCACTTATATGAATTTATTCACCTGCCTTAATTTTTCTACGCCAAGACATAATTTCCTTTCAAAACTTACAAACTCATCTTCATCCCATTTTTGCTTCTCTTCTAGCCTTGAAGGGAATGATATTTTTGTAAAGATAGAATCTTTAGTTGTTTCTATCTTTTGCTCAAGTGCCGGTGCAACTAATTCCTCCAGTTCAGGTTCATTTGCAACTTCTAAGGGTCTTTCTTGAAGATCATCAATATTCTCCATATTAACCTCCTAAATTGGGTTTTTTGGGCTGCTCAATACTTTGCCTGATCGGAGCGCTATTGCTTTCATGTGCTCCTTCCCATCTCTACAAGGATTTGGTATTACTAGGAATATCTATTCCAATTTGTGTTTTTATATCCCCCATCATGCTAATCTATTGGCTCATATAATCTTCATGTTTAGTCAATGTTCTTGTTGAATTAGTACCCTTATACTGCACCAGCTTCACATTCGTTCTCATTGACTGCATTTTACCCTTGATTCTATCTAGACGTTGACCACATATAGTATGGTCATTCATGTTGGCCCAGTAACACCCCTAACCTGTATCCGTCGCTAGAATAGGGCTACTAAGCATTATCGAAGAATTTAGTTTAAAACAATAAAAAAATTTAAAAAATTTAATTCACATCCTCAATCATAGAAAAAGCAGTCAAAGACATACATATTGTCCCTTATTTGAGCCCTTGAGGCCCTAAAAACACATTAGAAACAAATCAGGACTAAATTGGAAACATATAGAATTTTTTCGAAAAAGTTGAAAACTTTCAAACTGCAGGGGTCACACGGCCGTGTGGCCAGCTCGTGTGACTCACACGGCATAGACAAACGCTCGTGTCTCAGGCTGTGTGGACATTTGACGTAGGGCCACATGGTCATGTCCCAGCCCGTGTCTGCACTCGTGTAACTCACTAACTTGGGTCACATGGCCAAGCCACACGCCCATGTGCTAGGTCGTGTATCCTTCGAAATGGCCTCACACGCCCGTGTGCCAGGTCGTGTAACAGCCTGACTCGTAACCTTTTGAAAGTTACAGGGGAAACACAGCCATGTTGCATGGCCATGTGTCACACACGGTTGAGACACACGCCCGTGTAGACAAATTATAGGGCATTTCGAGCCATTTTTCTCACTCATTCAAATACATACCTACAGCTAAATTTCCACATATATACAAGCCTTCAAATTGCACTAAACACATGCATAATCAAGCTATACCAATAAGGTACATAAGCATTCAACCAATATGCCTAAAAGCACCTCAATCACAACATTTACACGTATATAACCATATGCATCATTTAACCAAAATTTACCACTTCGTTCACATATCAAATTCACATCCACAAGTACCAAATTTACCATTTAACATCTAGCACCAATAACCATATATGTCATTTTTAACAAATAAACCAAATCACCACATTTAAACATACCACAAGACCATTTATAACATACATTTTTAACTACCATTTTGTCTTCAATCATTCAAGCATCCTACGTCAGGATATCGACTACTTTAAGGCCAAATATATACATGCCAAAATTAATACCATTTCATTACCCAAAATGCCATAACATAAGCCAAAACGAATGGCTTTAACATCAACCAAACACCTATATATGCCATTATAACCAAAACTTAGAAACACCGAAATCTACCAATTTAGCTGATGGATAGTGTGATATAAATCCGACAAGCTTCCAACCTGAACGAGCTTTCGATTCATTATAAAACACAAAAAGTAACACAAAGTAAGCATAATTGCTTAGTAAGCTCGTATAATGTAAATATCAACTTACCATTTCATCACATATTAAGTAAGTTAAACATGGCATAATCCAACAACATTTTGTCAAAGCCTAAGCATTTACGCCAAACATGTTAGCCATATAAGCATATAACATAAACAATTTAATCATGGATGATCATAAGATTTAATCATGTATCATATGCATATATCATCTATCTCAACTTTCATTATACCATGTATTACCAATTCAATGAAATTCACATGTGTTCATGTCTTAGCTCATATCGAACTCTTACCATTCTCTTTTTAATCATGCTCGTTGAACTATTTAGAATACCGTTGGATACTCGAGATAGCTCGCACAAAGTGTGCTAACTTATATAACTGTAATTCGTCAATTCCTGTACATTAAGGTTCTATAGCTAACTAATACCAAGCCATCACATTCCACTATCAACATGAATGTTCTAATTACCACATAAGGACTCATACATTAAGGTTCTATAGCTATTTAATGCCTCTAGCCTATAGAAATCTAGTTTTGCACTTTATGCGATTTAGTATTTTTTATCAAATTAAGCATGCAAATGGTAAAACTTTTTAATGAAATTTTTATACGGTAATACTATCATGTTGTAGACACTAAAATAATAATAAAGTAAATATTTTCACGTTAGATTTGTGGTCCCAAAACCACTATTTCGATTTCATTGAAAGCGAGCTATTACAGGCCCTTTTCTAAGGTTTTTATAAATAAGAAGGTTGATAGTTAGAATTCTTAACTTGGTTCGAGCTATTATCTCCTCCTTGTTTTCCTGCCCATTTTAGATTCGGGTGATCTCTCCATCCGATATTGTATGTATTCGAATAGTGATTTGCACCCCTATTTCTGATATAGTTTACATACTATATAGGATTATTAATATAAAGGAAGAGCGGTTTGTCTCCTCCATAAATAGATGGTGCACTCTTCTTAGCCTCTATCCGGTTGATTTTGTCTATCAATTGTTGATATCTATCATCCTCTTGGACAGCCTTTATCGTGGATGGCCTCTGGCCATATATGTATCATTCGATTGGCTATGGGCAGGAATTCATTGCCATACTTTCTATAAATTCGTATGCATCCTCATATGTTCTGTTCATTAAGGCTCCTCCTACTGCTCCATTTAATCTTGACCTTGAATGCACATCCAACCCATTATAGAAAATTTGCAGTCGTAACCACTCAGGCAATCCATGGTGTGGGCACTTTTGAATTAGCATCTTAAAATGCTCCCATGCTTCATAGAAGCTTTCCCCTTCTATGTAGCAACCCAAACCTGGCCTAGATGTTATGGCCGAATCTGCGGTGTCACAGTGGATTATGTTTTGAAAAGTGTAGTTTCATTGTAAAGTCCGTTTTGGATTAAAACCCCGTTGTGGTCCTCAAGAGTAGTTAACATATCTTGTTTTTTGTTAGAACATAAGTTGGTTTAGCAAAACATATGTCATATTAAATTTTTATTACATTTGAAAAACATTGTTCGTTGCGGAAGCTTTTAAAACGAGTTGCGTAACGTGGTAGTTGAAAATCATTTATCTTTTGAAAACCTGAGTCCTACTGCTAACAGATATAAACCAATTTAAATAAATCCCCAAATAAAAATAAAACTTAAAGCAGCCTTATTACATAAAATATACCCAAATAAAACTACTTTTACTAAAAAGTCAAATACGAAAACATAAGCAGTGGTGTGACCACCTCCGAGTCCCTCACAGCACCGACCCCCTAAGCCCTTATCAATGGCAATATTAGTGTGGGCCTTAGCCTAATTCAGTACAGTATCAGAGATACATATAAAGATCCTACCCATCCATCCTCTACACTCCACTCTGTCTAGCCCTACACTCCATGTGGGGATAAAATCGACCCGCCCATCCCTACACTCCAGAATATAACACTGGTTGCAGCACTAATAGTATTTGTAGCGGAGCTACAGTAATAGGCTTATAGCCTTTCAGTACACTTCCTTCAATATCATATATCCCACCCCATGAAATGCAACATAATATAAATGTACATGCAATAAACATGTCATGCTCAAACAGTCATACATCACATAGGGGGAGATCCGTCATTTACCTCATACGGGTATAACAGTCATATCATAGATTAGGGTCAAGGTATACTTACCGACCCAACAGTAGGTCCACAGTCTTCTTGGGCAACCCGTGCAACCTTAACAGTTAAACAGCAAAAATGGGCCTAAGCCCATAATACGGCCCATGTGGGCCCACACGCTCGTATGGGTTAATAAGCCCAAATAATGGCCTTGGCCGTGCAACCTACACAATTGGCCCAATAACCTCTACACATCCGTGCGGTTTGCCCGTGCGAGGCCCACAAGCCCATGGGCCCACACGGCCCATTCGGCCCAACGTGGCTCGAAATGGCCTAAACCCATGAGATCGTTCATGGTGGCCTCCACTATCAAATGCACGCGTTAATGCGTTTGATTCACCATACAAGTGAGCACATGCTCATGTAGTGTTTATGAACATGCCTTCCGGCTTTTGCCGATTAACAAACTTTGCAGTGTGATTACACACCTGTTATGAATCTGTAGTTGAAACGCTTCCGAGACCCAACACCTAAGATGTCAACAATCCTATCATCAGTTCATATTCATGATTAATCTAAAACCATAGTAGTGGAGATACTTAACCCTATTCATCAGTACTTACCAACTGAAGAGTCGCAGAACCCTCTCTTGAACCAGAACCAACACAATTTCCCCAAAGCTTTATCCTTCACACAAACAGTTAACCGATTCATGAGAATCTAAACCCAACATAGGCATAACTAGAACTTTAAGTGCTTACCACGAATGAAAGGATCACTTGTCGGGAAAGAACAATCGGCCTTATCCCTTGACTAAAAAGATCAAATCCCTTAGCAACATTTGACAAAAACACAGTGTTAAAAGAGAACTATAGGTACGAAAAAAAGAAAAATGAATGAACCAAACAAAGTCAAATGAGTAGCACTTACCACCAAGACCAACAGAGAAGAAGCAAAAGCCGAAAGAAGTGTCAGCACCCAGAGAAAAAGAAGGAGTAGTATTCGGCCAGGAAAGAATAAATCACACCTGAGAGAAGCAAAGAAGAAATGGGAAACTTGATCACCCCAGGCTAAAATAGAAATGGTCAGAGAGATAGGGAAGAGATAGGTCTTCGGCCTAAAGGGAAACTGTTTGAGAAGAGTTGTGAGGGAGAAGACAAACCGTGGGAAAAAGGTCTAGAGAAAGCAGTAAAAACGTAGGCAACAAAGACCAAAAAGGTACTTCCCAAAAGCACGGCTCGACTTTAGAAACAAAAGAAAAGACCCCAATTGCAAAATCCTGAGAGAAAAGACCCCAAAAGAATAGCCAAAACCAAAAATCCTAAGGAAAAACTACTCAGTCGAAAGTCCCTATGCATAACTCCCAAATTTGGCACAACTTCACTCAACCTCAAACTCCACTTTTTCCTCCCCCTTATCCCTCTCCTAAAATCTCTCCACCTTGTTCTACTCAACCAGCTATTCAAACTCCCACCAACTTCTCAATTTCGGTCAACCTAGGATACCTCCCTTACACTTGCGGTAAAAACAAAATACTCCTTCCACCTTACCAACGCTCGAACCTCAGACGTCTAAGAAACACCCACAAACCATTTACCACTAGACTAGCAACCTCCTTGTGACAAATTTTACCTACAACAATTTAAAAGACTACTAACTACAGGCAAGGGTTATACTTAAAAACACCAAAGTTTTAGCAATTTCCCAGGCTTGAACTCAGGACCTCGCCAACACTCTTCAGGACACTCGACCACTAGACAACATACAAAATAAACACCTTAATTTTTGGGGCATTACAACTCTGCCACCTAAAAGAAAATTTCAGCCTCAAAATTTACCTGGTCAAAATAGATGGGGGTATTGTTGTCGCATCGCCTCCTCGGGTTCCCACGTGGCTTCCTCAGAATTGTGATTATGCCATAGCACCTTAACCAGTGGAATCGACTTCCTCCTCAGAACTTTCACATCGCGTTCTAAAATCTGAACCGACTCCTCCTCAGAAGTCAGATTAGGCCTAACCTCAATCTCCTCCGTCAAGATAATGTGCGCAGGATCAGAGCGATATCGCTTCAACATAAAGACATGAAGCACATCATGAATCCTATCCAATTCTAGAGGTAACCCAAGTTGATAGGCAACCGATCCCATGCACTTCAATATACGGTAAGGCCCAATGAACCTAGGGCCTAGCTTGCCCTTCTAACCAAACCTCAGTACCTTCTTCTATGGTGAGACCTTAAAAAACACCAAGCCCCTACCGAATACTCAATCTCCTTGCGCTTTAGATCCGCATATGACTTTTGCCTGTCGGATGCCGCCTTCAATCGATCCCAAATCATTCTAACTTTATGTTCAGTATCAAAAATCAATTCAGAACCCAGAACATGCCGCTCGCCCAACTCAGTCCAACACGTAGGAGTACGAAACCTACGACCATATAATGCCTCGTAAGGTGCCATCTGTATGCTAGACTGGTAGCTATTGTTGTTTCCAAAATCTGCCAACAGTAAGTAATCTTCCTAACTACCACGGAAGCCAATTACACAACTCTGTAACATGTCCTCTAGTATCTGAATCACCCTCTTTGACTATCCGTCTATCTGAGGATGGAACGCAGTACTGAAGTCCAACCTTGTACCTAATGCTTCATGTAACTTCTTCCAGAACCAAGACATGAACCTAGGATCTCTATTAGATATTATAGAAACCGGTACCCCATGCAGTTACACTATCTCCGATACATATAGCTTAGCCAACTTCTGTAGCAAGTAATCAGTACCAACATGAATAAAATGGGAAAATTTAGTCAGTCGATCAATGATGACCCATACTGAATCCTTCTTAGTAGGCGTTAAGGGCAGCCCACTAACAAAGTCCATAGTCACTCTCTCCCACTTTCAAAGCGGAATCTTAACCAACTGAAGCAACCCTGAAGGCAACTGATGTTCCGCTTTAACCTGCTGGCAAGTCAGGCATTTACCCACAAAATCGGTAACTTCATGCTTAAGACCTGGCCACCAATATAACTCCCAAAGATCTCGGTACATCTTATTCCCACTAGGATGCATAGCGTAAGGGTTACTATGCACCTCTTGCATTATAGACTGCCTCAAATTAGTATCTTTTGGTACATAGACTCTCCCAAGGAAACAAAATACCCCTTCACTATTCAATCCAAAATTTGAAGTTTCCCCACTCTCTATCTGTCGAAATCGAGTACCCAATGACTCATCTTCCAACTGTTTACCCTTAATCTACTCAATCCAACTCGGTTTAACTTGGAGTTTTGCCAACAAGCTACCATCATCCAACAAACTGAGACGAGCAAACATCACCCTCAGATCAATCATAGCCCTACGACTTAGTGCATCAGTTACCACATTAGCCTTACTAGGATGGTATTCAATCAAACAGTCATAATCCTTAAGCAGCTCAATCCATCTATGCTGCCTAAAGTATAGCTCCTTCTAAGTGAGGAGATATTTGAGGCTCTTGTCATCCGTGTAAATGATACACTTCTTGCCATATAGGTAATGCCTCCAAATTTTTAGTGTGAACACCACTGCGACCAACTCCAAGTCATGCGTCGGATAGTTCACCTCATACGTCTTAAGCTGACAATACACATAAGCCACTACCTTACCCCATTGCATCAATACACATCCTAAACCAACATGTGATGCATCGCTGTAGACAGTGAATTCCTTTCCAAACTCTGACTGTATTAAGGCAGGGGCTTTTTCTTGAGTTTTTCAAAACTTTCCTGCTGCTTATCAGTCTAGTTAAACGGTACTCCTTTACGCAACAACTTAGTCAGAGGTGCAGTAATCAATGAAAACCCCTCAACAAACCGTCTATAATACCCTACCAAACCTAGAAAACTTTGAATCTCAGATACCGACTTAGGCTGCTTCCAATCCAGAACAACTTTAATTTTTTGAGGATCAACCCTAATCCCCTTAGCAGATACCGCATGACCCAGAAAAGTTAACTCACGTAGCCAGAATTCACATTTGCTGAATTTAGCATATAATTGTTTCTCCCTCAAAATCTGTAAAACAACTCAGAGATATGCATCATGTTCATCCTCAGTCCTCCAATACACCAGAATGTCATCTATAAACGCAACTACGAACTGATCCAGTTAGGGCTGAAACACTCAGTTCATCAAATCCATAAAAGCCACTGGTGCATTCATCAGTCTAAACGGCATTACTAGGAACTCGTAATGACCGTAACGAGTCCTAAACAATGTCTTATAAACATCATTCTCCTTGACCTTTAGTTGATGATACCCCGATCAGAGATCAATCTTAGAGAAGACTGAAGCTCCTCGAAACTGGTCAAATAGATCGTCAATCCTCGGTAGGGGGTACTTATTCCTGATAGTCAATTTGTTCAGTTGCCAATAGTCAATGCACATACGCATAGTTCTATCCTTCTTCTTCATAAACAAAACTGGTGCTCCCCACAGAAACACACTAGGGTGGATGAACCCTCTATCCAGTAACTCTTGAATCTGAGCCTTAAGCTCTATAAGCTCCTTCGGTGCCATTCTATAAGGGGCGATAGACACCAGAGCTGTACCAAAAAAGAGTTCTATCCTGAACTCAACTTCATGGTTAGGAGGTAACCCCAATAGCTCATCGAGAAAGACATCCAGAAAATTCTTAACTATTCTGATATCTCTAAAAATCAAAACCTCAAAACCAAAAGCACTGACGTAGGCTAGATACGCCTCGCAACCCTTACGAACCAACTTCTCAGCTCTAAGTACAGAAATCACATTTGAGAGATAGTTCTAACACTCCCCAATCATAACTACCTCATCACCCTTTGCAGTTTTCAGTACCACCCGCTTAGCAGCACAATCCTAATTCGCCTGATGCTTAACTAGCCAATCCATACCCAGTATCAGGTCAAATTCTCTGAAAGGGAGTTCTATTAAATCTGCCAAAAAGATCTTTCCTTGAACCTCCAAAGGTACCTCCTTAAACAGTTTATTCACTCTCATAGACTGCCCTAATGGACTTAACACAGTAACCTCACTCGTAGTGTTTTTAAACATCACACCTAAAGTCTTAGACACAGTGCATACTATATAAGAGTGCATAGACCCAACATCAATCAATCTAGTGTAAGGTACATGATAAATAAAGAACGTACCCGTAATAACATTTGGGGCGTCTCCGTCCTCTCGGCAACATACAGCATAAACCAGTGCTGGCTACCTTGCCTTAGCATGCCCAGCACCTCTGCCTGGTGCTCTACGACCACGACCCATACCATTTCCACCTTTGACCTGACCACGACCTCTCAGTGGCTGCTGAAAACCCCTCTGCAACTGAACAGTACCCATTCTAGTAGCTTGCATTTGATTGGGCCTCTGTGGACAATCTCTGATACTGTGCTCTATAGATTCGCACCTCAAACATGCCCCTAACCTCTTCTAACACTCGCTTTGATGGCCTTCTCCACAATCAGCACAAGGTTGTAGTCCAGTAGCAGCAACAGGGACCCCAACTCTGGCTGGCCCATCAAATCTAGCCTTCTTCTTAGGCCCCATAGCTGAACCTGAGGGCTCTCAAAACCCTTTTATTCCTTCCCTTATGCTTCTCACGATTCTGGCGCTCAGCGCACTTCACATCCTTGGTGATCAGTGCTTCACATTCTGGATCTATCAGGATTGGCATATTATCTCTGAGGCTGTCCTCAAAACGAACACAACACTCATATTCAGTTGTAACCATCCCACGTGCTTAGCGGCTAAGTCATAAAAACTCAGACTCATATTCCGCTACTGACTTATCCCCTTGAGTCAGATTCAAAAATTCCCTTCTCCAAGCATCCACATAACTAGCACCTACATATTTCCCTTGGAAAGCATTCTTGAAAAACTCCCAAGTCAACCGGTCATGTAACATCCCGAATTAGGGCCTAGTCGAAATAGTGGTTTCGGGACCACAAATCTGACACATTAAAATTTGTTTTTATTATATTTTTATGGTCTAAAATTTCACAGGATGATTTTGTGAAAATTTCGTTGAAAAATTTTAATGTTTGGGCACTCAATTTGGTCAAAAGGACTAAATTGTAAAAAGTGCAAAAGTTGAGTTGTACATGTTAGAGGTGTCTAATTGTTATAAAATTTTAAATTGGAGGCCCTTAAATGGTAATTAGACCACTGGATAATTTTTTGGACAAAAATGGACATGAAATGGGTGAAATAGAATATTTTTAAGTTAAGGGCATTTTGGTAATCTAGTAATTAAAATGAATTAAAAACAAAATTAAAAGCCAATTTTTGTCCATCTTCTACCCCATGGCCGAAAATTGCATGGAAAATACATAGCTAGAGTTTTTCAAGCTTCCAAACTCGATTGCAAGTCCGTTCTAGTCCCGTTTTTAATGATTTTTATGTTTTTGAAATCCTCGTAACAAGATCTACTCATTTCTACCCATATTTTGAGGTAGGGTTTGTGTTTAAAAATTTACCCATGGATGAAATGCATGTTTTTTGAAGTCTAATGGTAGAAAATTAATGCTTGGTGTGTAATAAACGACTTTTACTAAGTGATTTTCGATGAAAATGCTTAAAAGGACCGTTTTGTAAAAGTTATAAAATTTGTCATAAAAGTGTGATTTAGTGGAAATTAGGGGCTGCTATAGTTATGAAAATGATTTAGATATTCTTATAATGCAATTAAATTAAATAAAAATCATTTTACGAGCCTAGGGGCCAAAGTGCAAAAATGTAAAAGTTTAGGGGTCAAAATGCAAATTTGTAAAAATATGATTTTTGGACCCATATGGATAATGTGACTAATTATTAAGCTAAATGTGATATTATATCAAGGAAAATGAGATTCGGGCATAGATTGGAAATGAATGAGATTATGGACTAAATCGAAATATATAGCCGTGCTCGCATTCGAGGTAAGTTTGTATGTAAATAATATATTGATTCTTTTTATGTTATTATATTTTGGTACGGGATGTGGCTGCCTATAGAATGATCATTTTATGTAAATTACGAATCGAAATAGACTATGAATGAATTTGTTAAATGTTGAAAACTGAGGAATTTCTCGATTGAACCTTCGGAATAGAAATGATACAAATGATCCATTGTGAGAACACATGTGTAGTACTATGTGCAAGGTACTATGTGTTTAAGATGGTTTTCGGTTACGTGTGTAGTACTAATTGTAAGCTACTACGTGTACCAGATAGTTAGTTCGCATGTGTAGTACTAAGTGCAGGCTACTATGCGTACCCGACAACTTCGATCACTTGTGTAGTTCTAAGTGTAGGCTACTATGTGTATCAGATGGTTAGGTAACATGTGTAGTACTAAGTTCAGGCTACTACATGTACCAGATTGTTGGTCGCATGTGTAGTACAAAGTGCAGAGTACTATACGTACCAGATAGCTTCGGTTACAAGGGTGGTAATATGTGCAGGCAACCGTGTATCTATTATTATTTCGATGAGTTCAACGAGAAATTGACTGAGTGAAAATACATGTGAACATGACCATGTGATGAATAAGTGCAGGTATATGTTTGTGGAAATTTATGAGCAATGTGCTCGGTAGTTGAGCAAACTTTCGGTAAGATGGAATGGAGTAAGTGAAATTATGTGAGAGTGAAATTTGTAAAAAAAAAACATTTTTGGATAGCAACAGTTGTGTAACTTTGAAGAATTACCAAAACTTGTGGAAATTGAATTTGAGATTTAATAAGATATGAGATTAAATCTTATTGGATCTAGTTTCACATAGAAGAAACGGTGTAAGCAAAAGAGTTTCTTATTATGAGATATTTGAACTTTTGTGAAACAGAGTCAGAGTGATTTCGGGCTCCCATGTCTCAAATTTGGAAAATCACTAAAACTTGTACAAAAATGATTATGGGCTAGGATTTATATGAATAAATTCTTAATGAGTCTATTTTCAAGAGAAATAGACAGGAGCATTAATCGAAACCCGTACTATGAGATAATCAATTTTTAGTAAAGAAAGGTCGAAGCTGTCAAATAGTAGAATAGGGGGTAATTTTAAAGGATAAAATGTACTTATTGGGTAGACCAAAAATTTTGGATATTATATGGTAATAAGATATATGAGTCTCGTTTCAAGTAAAATTTACGGATCTTAATTTGGAGTTTCGTAACTCTAGATATAAATAATTTAGTAACTATGATGCGAGAAAATAGTATGACCCGAAAATAAGTAAAAGTGTATTATGATTATATCCATGGAATCATGCTGATAATTTTCTTATTATTTTCATATGGATTTACTAAGCTTTAAGCTTACTCCCTCCTTTCCATTTCTTTAGTGTTGACAAGTTAGCTCAGGGTTGGAGATCGTTGGAGGCAACCTCACACTATCAAGCTACCTCCTTTGGAGTATTGATGAATCTTAATGTCTTCAAGTGAGTGACATGTATAGGGACTTAGTTGTATGATAGATGCTGTTATGATTAGCCATATGTATTGACTTATATTTATTCATTGTATATATCCATGAGATGAGGCTTATTATGATTGTGGCTTGTAAGCCTAATTATCCATGATAAGTTCTAATGCTTGTGATGCGATGATGTGTTTATGCTTGTGGGATATGTATGGTTGGTATTATGAGAGATATGCATGATGGGTGCTTCTTGACTGATCAAAATGGTCATAGCCATGTGGTAAATGTATAATATGGAAATAAGTTGATAATGTTTGAACATGAATACTTGATATTGATTGAAGCTACTTGATAAATTGATGGTTATGAAAGTTTGGTAAAACTGGTCATCAAATGACAAGGTCAATGAATATAGAATTGTTGTGTCTAGGTTTGATATTAAATGAGTACGTGTAATAAGCGAATGATAGCATGTTAAAGTTAAAAATATACCTTAGTGAAGTATGTTAAATCATTAAAATGATGCAATGATGCATATCTTTGATGTGTGTAAAGATGTGAGGGATTAATGGTAACAAAAGGCTTGAAAAATAGCCTAAGTACTAGTCACACGGGCAGAGACACGGCCACGTCTCTCAACCGTGTAGAGGACACGGCCTAGCACACGGGCGTGTGGCTTGGCCGTGCAGTTCAATTTGTTTTGCTGATGTCATAAATAGAGAGTTACAGGGCCTGAGGACAAGGGCATGTCCCTGTGTCCACACGAGCGTGTGACCCTGTTTCAAGAAAATTTTTCTATGTTTCCCCAAAACTTTCTAAAGTTCTCTATTTAGTCCCAAACCTCCTTTAATGCATGTTTAGAGCCTCGGTAGCTCGTGTAAGGGACATTATGCATGTGATTGAATGTTTTTAATTTAAATGAAATTTTATGGTCCGGTTTTGCATGTTTGTAAATGTTTAAGTCTGGTAACGCTTCGAACCCTGTCTCGGCATCAGATATGGGTAAGGGGTGTTACATTTAGTGGTATCAGAGTTATGGTTCAGTCAATTCTCGAACTAACCTAGCATGTATGAGAGTCTAGCTATACATGCCACAAATATATGATAGTGTGATGTCTCCCGACGCGAAAGAGAACCATCCTTTTTGGACAAAGGTGCTCTCGAACCGAGCTATACCGACCATTTTTGATGTGAAGCTAAGGCATCCGGGTGATTTCGGGACTACAAATCTAATGCATTAAAATTTGTTTTTATTTTATTTTTATGGTCTAAAATTTCACGGGATGATTTCGTGAAAATTTCGTTCGAAAATTTTGACGTTTGGGCACTCAATTTGGTCAAAAGGACTAAATTGTAAAAAGTGCAAAAGTTGAGTTCTACATGTTAGAGGTGTTTAATTGTTATGAAATTTTAAATTGGAGGCCCTTAAATGGTAATTACACCATTGGACAATTTTTCGGACAAAAATGGACATGAAATGGGTGAAATAGAATATTTTTAAGTAAGGGGCATTTTGGTAATCTAGTAATTAAAATGAATTAAAAACAAAATTAAAAGCCAATTCTTGTCCATCTTCTACCCCTGGCCGAAACTTCCATGGAGAAGACATAGCCAGGGTTTTTCAAGCTTCCAAGCTCGATTGTAAGTCCGTTCTAGCCCAGTTTTTAATGATTTTTACGTTTTTGAAATCCTCGTAACAAGATCTACTAATTTCTACTCATATTTTGAGCTAAGGTTTGTGTTTAAAAATTTACCCATGGATGACATGCATATTTTTGGATGTCTAATGGTAGAAAATGAATGCTCGGTGTGTAATAAATGACTTTTACTAAGTAATTTTCGGTGAAAATGCTTAAAAGGATCGTTTTGTAAAAGTTATAAAATTTGTCATAAAAGTGTGATTTAGTGGAAATTGGGGGCTGCTATAGTTATGGAAATGATTCAGCCAGGCTTAAAATGTAAGGAAATTGAATAAAAATCATTTTACGAGCCTAAAGGCCAAAGTGTAAATATGTGAAAGTTTAGGGGTCAAAATGTAAATTTGTAAAAATATGATTTTTGGAACCATATGAATAATGTGACTAATTAGTAAGCTAAATGTGACATTATAGATCAAGGAAAATGAGATTCTGGCATAGATTGGAAATGAATGAGATTATGGACTAAATCAGAATATATAGTCGTGCTCGCATTCGAGGTAAGTTTGTATGTAAATAATATATAAATTCTTTTTATGTTATTATATTTTTTTATTATATGAGGTGTGGGTACCTATAGAATGATCATTTGAGGTAAATTACGAATCAAAATAGACTATGAATGAATTTGTTAAATGTTGAAAAGTGAAGAATTTCCCGATTGAACCTTCGGAATAGAAATGATAAAAATGATCCATTGTGAGAACACATGTGTAGTACTATGTGCAGGGTACTATGTGTTTAAGATGGTTTTAGGTCACGTGTGTTGTACTAAGTGCAGGCTACTACGTGTACCAGATAGTTAGGTCACATGTGTAGTACTCAGGGCAGGCTACTATGCGTACCCGACAACTTTGATCACGTGTGTAGTACTAAGTGCAGGCTACCACGTTTATCAGATGGTTAGGTCACATGTGTAGTACTAAGTGTAGGCTACTACTTGTACCAGATTGTTGGTCGCATGTATAGTACTAAGTGCAGGCTACTATGTGCATCAGATAGCTTTGATTACAAGGGTGGTAATTTGTGCAGGCAACCGTGTATCTGTTATTATTCTGATGAGTTCAACGAGAAATCGACTAAGTGAAAATACATGTGAACCTGACCATGTGATGAATAAGTGTAGGTATATGTTTGTGGAAATTTATGAGCAATGTTCTCGATAGTTGAGCGAAATTTCGGTAAGATGGAATGGAGTAAGTGAAATTATGTAAGAGTGAAATTTGTAAAAAAAATAGTTTTGGACAACAAGAATTGTGTAACTTTGAAAATTCACCAAAACATGTGGAAATTGAATTAGAGATTGAATAAGATATGAGATTAAAGCTTATTGGATCTAGTTTCATGTAGGAGAAACTGTGTAAGCAAAACAATTTCATATTTTCAGATATTTGAACTTTTGTGAGATAGAGTCAGAGTGATTTCGGGCTCCCCCATCTCAAATTTGGAAAATCACTAAACTTGTACAAAAATGATTATAGACTAGGATTTAGATGACTAAAATGAGTCTATTTTTAAGAGAAACAGATGGGAACATTAATTGAAACTCGTACTCTGAGATAATTGATTTTTAGTAAAGAAAGGTCGAAGCTATCAAATAGTAGAATAGAGGGTAATTTTAATGAATAAACTGTATTTATTGGCTAGAGCAAAAAATTTGGAAATTTTATGGCAAGAAGATATATGAGTCTAATTTCAGGGAAAATTTACGGATCTTAATTTGGAGCTCTGTAGCTCCAGATATAAATAATTTAGTAACTATGACGCGAGAAAATAGCATGACCCAAAAATAAGTAAAAGTGTAATTATGATTATATTTCCATGGAATCATGTTGATAATTTTCTTATTATTTTCATATGGACTTACTAAGCTTTAAGCTTAATCCCTTCTTTCCATTTCTTTGTTGACAGGTTAGCTCGGGGTTGGAGATCATCGGAGGCAGCCTCACACTATCAAGCTACCTCCTTTGGAGTATTGATGAATCTTAATGTCTTCAAGTGAGTGACATGGATAGGGACTTAGTTTTATGATAGATGCTGTTATGATTAGCCATATGTAATGGCTTATATTGATTCATTGTATATAGCCATGAGATGTGGCTTATTATGATTGTGGCTTGTATACCTAATTATCCATGATAAGTTCTAATGCTTGTAATGCGATGATGTGTTTATGCTTGTGGGATATGTATGGTTGATATTATGACAGGTATGCATGATGGGTGCTTCTTGACTGATCAAAATGGTCATAGCCACGTGGTAAATGTATAATATGGAAATAAGTTTATAATGTTTGAACATGAATACTTGATGTTGAGTGAAGCTACTTGATAAATTGATGGTTATGAAAGTTTGGTAAAACTGGTCATCAAATGACAAGGTCAATGAATATAGAATTGTTGTGTCTAGGTTTGATATTATATGAGTACGTGTAATAAGTGAATGATAGCATGTTAAAGTTAAGAATATACCTTAGTGAAGTATGTTAAATCTTTAAAATGATGCCATGATGTATATCCTTGATATGTGTAAAGATGTGAAGGATTAATGGTAACAAGAGGCTTGGAAAATAGCCTAAGTACTAGTCACACGGGCAGAGACACGGCCATGTGTCTCAACCATGTGGAGGACACGGCCTAGCACACTGGCGTGTGGCTTGGCCGCGTAGTTCAATTTGTTTTGCTGACGTCATAAATAGAGAGTTACACGACCTGAGGACACGGGCGTGTCCCTGTGTCCAGACGGGCGTGTGACTCTGTTTTAGGAAAATTTTCTAAAGTTCTCGATTTAGTCCCAAACTGCCTTTAATGCATGTTTCGAGCCTCGGTATCCCGTGTAAGGGACATTATGCATGTGATTGAATGTTTTTAATTTAAATGAAATTTTATGGCCCGGTTTTGCATGTTTGTGAATGTTTAAGTTCGATAACGCTTCGAACCCTGTCCCAGCGTCAGAAACGGGTAAGTGGTGTTACAAGTCAGGCTGAGTACCCTCTTTCACTGTACGCCACCACTGATAGGCTTCATCTCGCAACAACGACATTGAACCCTTTAGTTTCAGCTCTGAGGTGCAGTTGAGGTCATCCATAATCCTCTTCGTAGACTCTATCCAATATTCAGCCACATTAGGGGCAACTCCAGTGATACCCCTAAAGATCTCAGCCCCATTAGACCTGAGTCGTTTTGTTTCCAACCCACGGCCCAGAGTACTAGTATTGGGCCCAGCGACCCTTTCAAGAATTCGCAGCATAGCTTGGGATAGTGCTTCATCCCCAGCTACCTGATCGTGTGACCTAGTCTCAGTCACAGGTAAAGCCGGTGCCATTCTTCCCTCAACGTTAGGCGCTCGATGCCAAAGACCTAGCCCGAGCATCTCCACGGCCTCTGTCGCAGCCTCTTTTACCCTTTGCACGAGTACCTGTGGTGCTCATTATCGATTTGCGTATTATTTGTATTAATATTTTATGCATCAGTTTTACAGTTCCAGTGCTTATTAACGGATGTTTTATGAAAAATAGTATCAAGAATTCAGAGTTTTTGTTTTCGCAGTTCGTAGTCTTACTACAGTTTTAGGTTACCCTAACAAAAAGTCTCAGTACAGTCTATTATCTACAGTAATCTCAGTATTTCAATTAAACAATAGTTTTAGAAAACTTATAGGATCGGTGCCGGAGACTCGGTAGACCACACATTCAGAAGTGTCACTTCAAAAATTCTTTTCTACTATTTGAAACAGTTCTTTTAAAAATTTACGTCTTTAAAAAAACCTAAATCCACAGCCGAGTTTTACAACTTGGCTCTGATACCACTGAATGTAACACCCCAAACCCGGCCTAGACGTTATGGTCGAATCTGCGGTGTCATACTGGATTATGTTTTGAAAGGCATAGTTTCATTGTAAAGTCTGTTTTGTATTAAAACCCCGTTGCGGTCCTTAAGAGTAGTTAACATATCTTGTTTGTTGTTAGAACATAAGTTGGTTTAGCAAAACATATGCCATATTAAATTGTTATTACATTTAAAAAATATTGTTCGTTGCGAAAGTTTTTAAAATGAGTTGCGTAACGTGGTAGTTGAAAATCATTTACCTTTTGAAAACCCGAGTCCTACTACTAACAGATATAAACCAATTTAAATAAATCCCCAAATAAAAATTGTAATAGCCCGATTTAGACCCTAATCGGAACGGTAGTTTTGGGACCACGAATCTGAGTTAGAAAAATATTTAAAAATTATTTTTTGTTTATTTTGTGTGAATTTATATCTGTGAAATTTTCATGATTTAATTTTGTCATTTAGGTATCCGATTAAACAAAAGGACTTAATCACGTAAATTGAAAACTTGATAGTTTAAAGTGTAAGGGTCAAATTATTAGTGGCTTTCTAAGTTGGGGCATTTATGTTGTAAATATCCCATTAATACATTGGTGGGACGGTTTAAGACTTATATTATATGGTTTTTATATTAAATCATTAAGGGTATATAAGTAAATTAAACTTAAGTTATAATATGCTATAATATATATAATAAAATATAAAATAAAGTTAATATGTGTGTTTTGTTCTTATTCTTACTGAAACTTAAACAAAGAAAAGAAAGAAATACCAAATCTAGGTTCAGCACTTACCAAGCTCACTCAAGGTTCGTTTTTGTTCGATTTTTGATAATTTCTACATTTTTGAGATCGTTGCTTAGTAATCTTCAAGACCCAAGCTTTAATTTTTTATTTTGATGAATAGAGTTATGCCATTGTTGATAGTTTGTGATTTTTTGTTGTTTGATGATGAAATATGGAAGATATGTTTTAGATTAATATATTTTGTATTGGAGTTTTTGATGATTTTGAGTAATTAGGACTAGATTGTAAAAATAATAATCTGAGGGACTAAAATGTAAAATAAATGAAATATATGGGCTTGTATGAACACTAGGGATATTTGGCCAAACATGGGTTTCTTGAAATTTTGAATATTTTCTGTTTTGTGTAATATGGACTAAATTGTAAAAAGTGTAAATGTTAGGGGTAAAATGGTAATTTTCCCATTTAGGTGCTTTTGGACTAAATTGAATGAAAATATGTTTGAATGAGCTTAATTTGACTATGTTTAGATCAAGAACCAAATCGGATTTGGATCGGGGGAAAAACGAAAGTTATCGACCAACTATCCTGTTTCAGTTTACATCGTCTGAGGTAAGTTTAAAAGCAAATAAATGTACTTAATTTTAATTAAATGCAAATTATACATGCGGAAAAGAAATTTGTAAGTTTATATTTATACTAGTCGAATGTATATAAGCTTGGCTACTATGTTTCTGAATTTGTTTCGAATGATTTATGACGCCCGAAAGTCCCATATGAACCTTAGGAATAGCTAGGATACATATGTCATGACATATGATTTCATTATGTGATGTGTGAGTAAGACCATGGCATCGATATCTGATTTTGATATATATGTGGGAGTAAGACCCTGTTTGGGTTAGTGGCATCGATATGTGATTACATGTAAGACAACGTCTGGGACGTTGGCATTGTATGATGTGTGTGATTATCCGAGTGTCCTATCTAATTTCAAATGGTTCATTGGGCAATGACAAGTTGTGAATGAATATGTAAAATGAGCTGATTGTTTAGGTACAAATTAGCTTATTATCTACTTGAAATAATGTAAGTAAGTTATTTGATATTTGTTACAAATTGTGGGTGATGTAAATGAAAAATGTATGTGAACAAAGGAAGTGTATTCGGTCTTATAAACAAGAAATATGATTATTGTTAAAATGATTTTTGAATGTGGGTATATATGATCTTGTATATTGGGCCATATAATAAGAGTATGTATATGAGGTTGTATCTTGGTTTATGAGCTCGTATATATGAGTGGAGGCATACTTGACTATATAATGACATTTTTGCTTGAAAATTGAAAGATAATTTGTTCATTTAATTATTTGAACATTCGGCCAAGGTAACCTTTACCTATGAAAAAGATATTTTGCTCATATATAAGTATGTGTTTTCGGCATATAATATAAATATGTATGTGATCATTATCCTTTGACTTATTAATTTATGTAAATAGATGTATATGCATACAAGTTGCGATAAAGAGATTTTGGCTTGAAAATTCAATGATAGTTTGTTAAGATGTATAAATGCTCATTCGGCCAAAATTAATCTATATGTGAAATTACATATAAAGTACATAAAATTGTAAGCTTAATATTTAAAGTAACTATGATAGTATAATTTGGTTTAGCATATGTGGTTTGATTATGTCAATTAGTTACTTATTTGTTTATGACTTACTAAGCTGTGAAGCTTACTCTCTGTGTTCTTGTTTACCTCTGTTTTATAGATTTTGGATTCAAGTTATGAGCTCGGGAATCGTCAGAGAAACTTATCACACTATCGTCTGTCTTCGATAGTTTATAAGCTAAATTTTCAAACCTATGGCATGTATAGGCTAGATTATAGTTTGAAATGTTGGATTTTGGTTCTGTATAATTTAAGCTATGCGAAAATGGCCTAATTTCTATGTTTGAATTTGGTTTTTTTTGTTCATGGCTTATGTTCGTTTTGGTTATTATGCTATGAGTCATGGATTAATGATATATGTAGTGATATCTATTTTGTGTATAGATGTTGAATGGTGATTTTGGATGTGTATATTTGGGTGATTTGGTTATGATATTTGGATAGATAAATATGTACGTGAATTCGGTTGTCATGCATAATTAAGGTATTATATGTGATTTAGCATTAATGTAACACCCCAAACCCAGCCTAGACGTTATGGTCGAATCTGGCGTGTTAGATCAAAGCGTCGTTCAAAAAATTGAGTTGTCGTTAAAAGTTCATTTCTATGATTAAAACCTTTTTCTCGAGTTTAGCAAATCATCTCGTCAAAAACGTTTACTAATGTCTGGCATTGATACTTTAAGTTATTTCAAATCGCAGAAGCTATTAAAGTTTAAAATATAAAAACGTCTATTTTTAAGTGTTTTTTTGAAAATAGTTATTAATTTTTGAAAATTCGTGTTTAGCAGTTTTTAAATAAGGAAATCAAAAGCCCAATTAAAAACTTAATCCCTCACAGGCCTTATTACAGAATTAAAACCCTAAAATATAAAATTCAAATAAAAAGACTACAACAGAGCATTAGCGGTCGTGTGGCCACCTCCGAGTCTCTCGCGGCTCCAAATTGTCTAAGGCTGGGGATTACCTGCACAGTTAATAAACGGGGTGAGTTTACGAAAACTCAGTCTGTAATCCCCTTACCAGAGTAACAGTCAGTATACAGAAATAGAAAACAGAACAATACTGTCTAGTTTAGAGCAAATGTGGGCCAAAGCCCGTTACAATATCATTTGGGTCATAGCCCAAAATAGAACCAATTGGGCCTAGCCCATATTAGTAAACAATGTCAGGTGGACCTTAGGCCATTACAGAATCAGAAACAGAATCAGATGTATAGTATATATAATGTATGAATGATGCATGCGATCCCATCCAACATTGCACTTGCCTCCGTCCAACCCTGCACTTACTGTGGGGATAAAATCGACCCACCCATCCAACACACCAAGCTTAGCACCGGTTGTGGCACTAAGTCAACAGAATGGCTCAAAACCATAGACAGAACGGCACAGGGCCATAATTAGAATGGTTATAAACCATAACAGGATGGCACAGAGCCATAATCAGAATAGCACAGAGCCATAAATACAGTACAAAGCCTTCAATTCGGCACAAAGCCTTTAGCAACGGGCACGAGCTTTCGGTAATAAGAATGTCACTAAGCCTTTTATAATACGCATGGCACAAAGCCGTCAGTAAGAAGGACAGCACTAAGCCATCGATAAGGAGTCTATAATCGGCACAAAGCCATCGATAAGGGTAATCCAGTAATTTTACAAATTGGGGGTATTTTTTTTAAAAATTGGGGGTCTTAACGACCTAACAGAAGGTCCATTGTTGCCTCGAGTGACTTAAGTAACCTAAACAGACCTAACGATGTAAATGGGCCAAAGACCCATACTCGGCCCAAGTGGGCCCACATGCTCATGTGGCCAATTTAGCCCAACTTCAATTACGGCTATGTAACCTACATAGCCCAGTCCAATATTTATCAACTACCGTGGATTTAATCTGTGTGGGGCCCACGAGCCCATTGGGCCCACACAGCCCATTTTGGCCCAATGAAGCCCCTAACGGCCTATGCCATGCACACGACGTGATAAGCCTAACTACTTCCCACCTAGCCGTTAGATTTACACAAGTGGGCCCACGGGCCCATCGGGCCTATTCGGCCCATCGAGGCCCAGAACAGCCCTAGTACACGAGAACGCTTGTGGCAACCTCTACAGTCTATCGCCTATAGTTTGTGGGCTCGGTTTACCCCACGAGCGATCGCACACTCGTGAGGCCTCAAATGCTACAGTTTTAGGTTTTCAGCTTTTGCCGACTTCCAACAAAGAAGGGCTTGAATACACACCTGTTTATGAGAACGCGCCGAAGTCCACGATCACCAACCTTGGTTAAACAGGTATGAAATACTCCCTTCTAAAACTCTGTGATCACCAACTCATCTTGTTTGCTGTATTTAAAGCCAGCTTCTTGCCAATTCTCATGTTAGCTTCCCGATGTGGGATTACTTTCAACCATTAGGAAAATTCCTTATTTTTTAATGACCAATTCAACCACAAAGTTCCAATCCAACTCCACCTCCTACACAGCTGATCGTGCTTTGCTCGTGATAAGTTTTATAAATTTATAATGGGTCGTTCTTGAAACTAACTACTATCACGACGTAGGCAAGTGTACCTATCGAACAGTAGTATAGCTTTAGCAAGACCGAATTGTCAAACCCAAAGGACTAAGAGTACTAGTAATGACTGTCTTCTTATTATCTAGCCGAAGAAAAGAGGTTTGTTTTAACTAACTAATGAAACTAAGAACTTACAACAAATAGAATTGGAAAATTACTTTTGGGGAAAGCGATTAATTGAGACAATACCTAAGGAAAAATTCACCTAGACTTATCCATGTTATTCTAGCTCTGAACCAGACGATTTATTCATTTAACTTGTTCCATAGAAATCCCTAATGTATATTATTATCCCTCTCAGGACTAACAACGTCTAATCCCTAGGTTGAATAACTGAGACTTTTCTCTAATTAACACCCTAAGGCTGCATTAACTCGATCTATAGATTCCCTTATTAGGTTTGACCCTAATCCAGCAAAATCTTGTCACCCTATCTCTAGGCACGCAATCAACTCCGCTTAATTATGACAAAATTACTCTTAGTCAGGGTCTATTCCTCCTCTAACTAAGAGTAGTAACTTGAAGTGATATCTTGAAATACCAAAACAAGAATTAAGAACACATAATTAAGAACAAGTCAAATATTTATCATACGATTTAGAAAAAATAACAAGGTTTTGTCATAGGTTTCATCCCCCTTAGGTATTTTGGGTTTAGTTCATAACTAAACAAGAAAACATCTCAGAATAAAAATAATAAATACAAAACATAAAGAAAACCTAAAACTCTTGAAGGGGAAATTGAGGAGAGATCTTCAGTCTTGATAGTGGATCCGGCTTTTAAGATGGATTAATCGGCTTCCTTGGATTAATTCCTTACTCCCTATTCTCCGTCTCCCTTTCTTCATCTTTTAGGGTGTATTTATAAGAATTGGAATGCCTAAGAACCCTCAAAAGTGGCCTTTTCCGAATTTGACTCAACTTGGACTCGGCAGGGACACACTCGTATGACACGCCCGTGTCCGATAACTTCAGGCCGTGTTCGAGGTACACGGGCGTGTGTTATACCCGTGTGAGTCATGCTTCAATTCTGCCAAATTGACACGGCTATGTGATCTGCCTGTGTGAGGAGCTCCAGGCCATGTTGATTTCGTGCTTTGGCCCATTTTCTCCATTTTTGGCCCGTTTCTCGTTCCTTTCACTCTCCTATGCTTACCTGAGAATAAAACATAAAATTAAGGCATTAGGAGCATCAAATTCACCAAATATAAGGAGAAATCATTCATAAAATGCGTTAAGCATGGGTTATAAATATGTATAAATTACGGATTATCAAATACCCCACACTTCAGCGTTTGCTTTTCCTCAAGCAAAATCCTCGAATCACAATTAAAATTTCCTTTTCCTCAACGTATAATTCCTATCAATATTATCTTAAACCATCTCATAAGTAATAATACATTGAGAATTCAACTAAAAGAACATTAGAGCTTCAAACATTCTGAATTGAGTATTTTAATCATGAAAAACTTAGGTATCTCCCCTCCTCTAAGTAGTTATCATTGATTTGGAACCTCACAGAGTTTAACATCCTCACTAAAGATTCACTCAAATCACTCGAAGTGTTTAAGGACAATGAAATTAGCACTCATTAGTCAACATGAAAAGTTATTACCATAGGCTTGCATAAAAATCAAATCTCCACCACTATAAATCGAGATGATACATCAATCCAAAGGTCTTTAAAGGGTTGTAACGAGGCTTAGCTAGGGGGTATGGTCACAAGATGAAAGAAAGGGTTAGAATTGAGATTGACTTGAAAATTACTTAACTAGAAAAATATTTAATCATCACTTGTGTACAACAAAGTTTTCTTCTTTGACTATGGAGTGAAACTTACAAGTAAAAGATAACTATTGATATGTATACATGGTTTTTTTTTTTTTAAGAACAAGTGAAATAATCATAAATTAACTATTAATAACAAGACATAGTTAAGTAATTTATTCAAATCAACTCTCGACAAAAATAAGGATCAAATTATTTTAGGGGATTAATAATGGGTTAAGGGTTAATATTGAGGGTAGTACAAGGAATGGCTTGTTAGGCTCAAAGGGGTTTACTAAGTGTTAATCGTGGAGGTAGGCTTTTCATGGCATGAGTGGGTTAATCCTAAGTGCCTCTATCATCTTGATATATAAAATCAAATGGTGTGGTCTTGACATGCATAATCAGGCAAGTTCTAAAATAACAATTCAATATTGGCACACTCAAAGCAATAATAAAGCAATATTCGGGGATTTTGGATAATGAAATGATTATCCCCCACACTTAATATGTACATTGCCCTCAATGTACAAGGTTAGATATATAAGAAAATACAAGATCATGAGATAGGTAGAGAATTGAAACTTCACGAGTGGTAAATGAAAGTCCTAGTTCAGAGTTATGGAGGTGGAGGAGGATACTCTCAGGTGGTAGTAGAGGTTGGGTGCCATAAGTCTTTGTGCCAAAAGAATATTATATCTCCTTATTGAGTAGGGCATGGTAACAGTGGGGAACCTTTTCCGTTGGAGTTTGAAGTTTCTAAATGATTGTGAGCTTTGGAGCTCTTTATAACTATGATAAAAACAAGAACTGTTTAGGGGATATTGATCGTGATTTTCCCGTGATAAGTTTTATAAATTTATAATGAATCGTTCTTGAAACTAACTATTATCATGACGTGGGCAAGTGTACCTATCAAACTGTAGTATAGCTTTAGCAAGACCGGATTGTCGAACCCAAAGGACTAGGAGTACTAGTAATGACTGTCTTCTTATTATCTAGCCGAAGAAAAGATATTTGTTTTAACTAACTAATTAATTAAACTAAAAACTTGCAGAAAATAGAAGTTGGGAAATTGCTTTTGGGGAAAGCGATTGATTGAGACAATACCTAAGGAAAAATCCACCTAGACTTTTACTTGTTATTCTAGCTTCAAACCGGACGATTTATTCATTTAACTTGTTCCGTAGAAATCCCTACTGTATATTATTATCCCTCTCAAGACTAACAACGTCTAATCCCTAGGTTGAATAACCAAGAGTTATCTCTAGTTAACACCCTAAGGTTGCATTAACTCGATCTATGGATTCCCTTATTAGGTTTCACCCTAATCCGGCAAAATCTTGTCACCCTATCTCTAGGCGTGCAATCAACTCTGCTTAATTATGACAAAGTTACTCCTAGTTAGGGTCTACTCCTCCTCCAACTAAGAGTAGTAACTTGAAGTGATATCCTGAAATACCAAAACAAGAATGAAGAACGCATAATTAAAAACAAGTCAAATATTTATCATACAATTCAGAAATAATAACAAGGTTTCGTCATAGGCTTCATCCCCATAACTAAACAAGAAAACATCTCAGAATAATAATAAATACAAAACAATAAGAAAACCCAAAACTTCTGAAGGGGAATTTGAGGAGAGATCTTCAATCTTGATAATGGCTCCAGCTTCTGAAATGGATCAATCGGCTTCGTTGGAGTAATTCCTTACTCTCTATTCTTCGTCTCCCTCTCTTCCTCTTTTAGGGTGTATTTATAGGCTTTGGAATGTCTAAGAATCCTCAAAAGTGGCTTTTTCTGAATTGGACTAAACTTGGGCTCGGCAGGGACACGCCCGTGTGACATGCCCGTGTGCGATAACTTCAGGCCGTGTTCGAGGTACACGGGCGTGTGTTATACCCGTGTGAGTCATGCTTCAATTCTGCCAAATTGACACGGCTATGTGATCTGCCTGTGTGAGGAGCTCCAGGCCATGTTGATTTCGTGCTTTGGCCCATTTTCTCCATTTTTGGCCCGTTTCTCGTTCCTTTCACTCTCCTATGCTTACCTGAGAATAAAACATAAAATTAAGGCATTAGGAGCATCAAATTCACCAAATATAAGGAGAAATCATTCATAAAATGCGTTAAGCATGGGTTATAAATATGTATAAATTACGGATTATCAAATACCCCACACTTCAGCGTTTGCTTTTCCTCAAGCAAAATCCTCGAATCACAATTAAAATTTCCTTTTCCTCAACGTATAATTCCTATCAATATTATCTTAAACCATCTCATAAGTAATAATACATTGAGAATTCAACTAAAAGAACATTAGAGCTTCAAACATTCTGAATTGAGTATTTTAATCATGAAAAACTTAGGTATCTCCTCCTCTAAGTAGTTATCATTGATTTGGAACCTCACAGAGTTTAACATCCTCACTAAAGATTCACTCAAATCACTCGAAGTGTTTAAGGACAATGAAATTAGCACTCATTAGTCAACATGAAAAGTTATTACCATAGGCTTGCATAAAAATCAAATCTCCACCACTATAAATCGAGATGATACATCAATCCAAAGGTCTTTAAAGGGTTGTAACGAGGCTTAGCTAGGGGTATGGTCACAAGATGAAAGAAAGGGTTAGAATTGAGATTGACTTGAAAATTACTTAACTAGAAAAATATTTAATCATCACTTGTGTACAACAAAGTTTTCTTCTTTGACTATGGAGTGAAACTTACAAGTAAAAGATAACTATTGATATGTATACATGGTTTTTTTTTTTTTAAGAACAAGTGAAATAATCATAAATTAACTATTAATAACAAGACATAGTTAAGTAATTTATTCAAATCAACTCTCGACAAAAATAAGGATCAAATTATTTTAGGGGATTAATAATGGGTTAAGGGTTAATATTGAGGGTAGTACAAGGAATGGCTTGTTAGGCTCAAAGGGGTTTACTAAGTGTTAATCGTGGAGGTAGGCTTTTCATGGCATGAGTGGGTTAATCCTAAGTGCCTCTATCATCTTGATATATAAAATCAAATGGTGTGGTCTTGACATGCATAATCAGGCAAGTTCTAAAATAACAATTCAATATTGGCACACTCAAAGCAATAATAAAGCAATATTCAGGGATTTTCAGATAATGAAATGATTATCCCCCCACACTTAATATGTACATTGCCCTCAATGTACAAGGTTAGATATATAAGAAAATACAAGATCATGAGATAGGTAGAGAATTGAAACTTCCTGAGTGGTAAATGAAAGTCCTAGTTCAGAGTTATGGAGGTGGAGGAGGATACTCCGGTGGTAGTAGAGGTTGGGTGCCATAAGTGCTGTGCCAAAAGAATATTATATCTCCTTATTGAGTAGGGCATGGTAACCGTGGGGAACCTTTTCCGTTGGAGTTTGAAGTTTCTAAATGATTGTGAGCTTTGGAGCTCTTTATAACTATGATAAAAACAAGAACTGTTTAGGGGATATTGATCGTGATTTTCCCGTGATAAGTTTTATAAATTTATAATGAATCGTTCTTGAAACTAACTATTATCATGACGTGGGCAAGTGTACCTATCAAACTGTAGTATAGCTTTAGCAAGACCGGATTGTCGAACCCAAAGGACTAGGAGTACTAGTAATGACTGTCTTCTTATTATCTAGCCGAAGAAAAGATATTTGTTTTAACTAACTAATTAATTAAACTAAAAACTTGCAGAAAATAGAAGTTGGGAAATTGCTTTTGGGGAAAGCGATTGATTGAGACAATACCTAAGGAAAAATCCACCTAGACTTTTACTTGTTATTCTAGCTTCAAACCGGACGATTTATTCATTTAACTTGTTCCGTAGAAATCCCTACTGTATATTATTATCCCTCTCAAGACTAACAACGTCTAATCCCTAGGTTGAATAACCAAGAGTTATCTCTAGTTAACACCCTAAGGTTGCATTAACTCGATCTATGGATTCCCTTATTAGGTTTCACCTAATCCGGCAAAATCTTGTCACCCTATCTCTAGGCGTGCAATCAACTCTGCTTAATTATGACAAAGTTACTCCTAGTTAGGGTCTACTCCTCCTCCAACTAAGAGTAGTAACTTGAAGTGATATCTTGAAATACCAAAACAAGAATGAAGAACGCATAATTAAAAACAAGTCAAATATTTATCATACAATTCAGAAATAATAACAAGGTTTCGTCATAGGCTTCATCCCCATAACTAAACAAGAAAACATCTCAGAATAATAATAAATACAAAACAATAAGAAAACCCAAAACTTAAGAAGGGAATTTGAGGAGAGATCTTCAATCTTGATAATGGCTCCAGCTTCTGAAATGGATCAATCGGCTTCGTTGGAGTAATTCCTTACTCTCTATTCTTCGTCTCCCTCTCTTCCTCTTTTAGGGTGTATTTATAGGCTTTGGAATGTCTAAGAATCCTCAAAAGTGGCTTTTTCTGAATTGGACTAAACTTGGGCTCGGCAGGGACACGCCCGTGTGACATGCCCGTGTGCGATAACTTTAGGCCGTGTTCGAGGTACACGGGCGTGTGTTATACCCGTCTGAATCATGCTTCAATTCTGCCAAATTGACACGGCCATGTGATCTACCCGTGTGAGGAGCTCCAGGTCGTGTGGATTTCGTGCTTTGGCCCATTTTCTCCATTTTTGGCCTGTTTCTCATTCCTTTCATTCTCCTATGCCTACCTGAGAAGAAAACAAGAAATTAAGACATTAGGAGCATCGAATTCACCAAATCTAAGGAGAAATCATTCATAAAAGGCGTTAAGTATGGGTTATAAATATGCATAAATTGCGGTTTATCAAATACCCCCACACTTAAGCGTCTACTTGTCCTCAAGCAAAATCCTTGAATCACAATTAAAATTTCCTTTTTCTCAACTTATAATTCCTATCAATATTATCTCAAACCATCTCATAAGTAATCATACATTATGAATTCAACTAAAAGAACATTAGTGCTTCAAACATTCTAAATTGAGTAATTTAATCATGAAAAACTAAGGTATCTCCCCTCCCCTAAGTAGTTATCATTGATTTTGAACCTCACAGAGTTTAACGTCCTCACTAAAGATTCACTCAAATCACTCGAAGTGTTTAAGGATAATGAAATTAGCACTCATTAGTCAATATGAAAAGTTATTACCATAGGCTTTCATAAAAATCAAATCTCCACCACTATAAATCGAGATGACACATCAATCCAAAGGTCCTTAAAGGGTTGTAACGAGGCTTAGTTAGAGGGTGTGGTCACAAGCTGAAAAAAAGGGTTAGAATCGAGGTTGACTTGAAAAATTACTTAACTAGAAAAATATTTAACCATCACTTGTGTACAACAAAGCTTTCTTCTTTGACTATGGAGTGAAACTTACAAGCAAAAGATAACAACTGATATGTACGTATATACATATATTTTTAGGAACAAGTCAAATAATCATAAATTAACTATTAATAACAAGACATAGTTAAGCAATTTATTCAAATTAACTCTCAACAAAAATAGGGATGAAATTAATTTAGGGGATTTGAACAATAATGGGTTACGGGTTAATATTGAGGGTAGTACAAGGAATGGCTTGTTACGCTCAAAGGGGTTTACTAAGTGTTAGTCGTGGAGGTAGGCTTTTCATGGCATGTGTGGGTTAATCCCAAGTGCCTATCATCTTGATATATCAAATCAAATGGTGTGGTCTTGACATGCATAATTAGGCAAGTTCTAGAATAACAATTCAATATTGGCACAATCAAAGCAATAATAAAAGTGAGCATGAAAGAATTAATAGATGCTTAAAAGGCTTAAAAATCTCACAAAAATTATGGCTTTTTTATGTTTAAATCTGTGGGATCCAATTCAAGATAATACCTAAATTTAGGGAAACAACCTAAAATTTTAAATTCTTAAAAATCAATTTACCATGCTTGATTTTCTAACTTCTTAAAGTTTAATAATCAATGCATGAATGCCTATGTTTTAATTGAAGATATATCAATCAAAATTATCAGTCAATCAAAATTCATCTTAAACATCATATGAGAGATTTACAAGAGGACAAAGCAATATTCAAGGATTTTCAGATAATGAGATGATTACCCTCCCACACTTAAGATGTACATTGCCCTCAATGTACAAGGTTAGATATATGGAAAAATATAAAATCATAAGAGAGGGAGAGAATTGAAACTTCCTGAGGGTTGGAATGAATGAATTCCCTAGTTTAGTGAAAGCGAGAATTAACAATAGAATTAAAGGTATGGCTTGATTCGAAAGAAGAAATAACCTGATAATAATCATAAAGGTAAGCCATGTGAATCAATTAAAAAAGAACTAAGAATAACAATAAAAATAAGGGAAATAGTCTAATTTTGTAGGTGGCACGGTCACCTCACACTCCAGTGTGGGTCGTGTCCAGCCCGTGTTTGTCGCGAGTTAAAAGTTCATCGCACGGCCTTGAGACACGCCTGTGTGTCTTGGCCGTGTGGCTTTATGATTGTAACTCACGACCGTGTGCGATGTGGCTCGCTTCGGCCACACCCGTGTACTTATGCTTACGCCCGTGTTGTTTTGGCAGTGTCAACCACGGGTGATAGGCACGGGCGTGTCGCACACCCGTGTTGATTGGACAGGTTGGCCCACGGTCTGCTCACACGGTCGTGGGAATTTATTGTATCCTGTGTTTTGTTAAAATTTGTACTTAGTTTTCACACAGCCGTATCGCACGGCCGTGCCTATTCTCGTGTCAGGAGCATGTCCTAAAGCACGCCCGTGTGGATGGCCGTGTGAGTTTTGTGGACCTATGTTCAAAGATTCAGTTAGTGGTCTAAATATTAAGAGTTTTGAAATATAAAAAATTTAAATAAATAAAAACTGTTAGTACTCGGGTGGCCTCCCGAGAAGCGCTTGTTTATAGTCTCAGCTCGACTTTCCCTTGCTGATGTATTCAGGGAAGTTCGTGGAGTCGTAGCTCCTCTCCATCGTCCTTAAAATTCTCTCCGTTATAAAGTTTGAAACTATGACCATTTACCTTGAAAGTTCCTTGTGATGGGTGACTTACCTCTACTGTCCCATATGGAAAAACAGATTGAACTACGAAAAGTCTTGACCATTGTGATTTAAGTTTTCCATGAAACAATTTGAGTCTTGAATTATAGAGCAAGACAAAATCTCTGACTTTAAATTTCTTCTGCTGCTTCAAGCAAGCGTCATGGAGTTGGTTTGTTGCTTCCTTGTATAGTCGTGAATTTTCGCATGCATTGGCTCGCCACTCATCTAACTCGTTCAGCTGCATCAATCTGTTTTGGCCTGCAAGTTTAGGATCAAGGTTCAGAAATTTAATTGCCCAAAAAGCTTTGTGCTCTAGTTCGAATGGTAGATGACAGCTTTTCCCATAAATGAGTCTGTACAGTGATGTTCCTATGGGAGTCTTAAAAGCAGTTCTATAAGCCCATAAAGCATCATCTACTTTCACCGCCAAGTCTTTCCTGTTTGATTCTACTGTCTTTTTGAGAATTCGTTTGATTTCTCAGTTTGCCACTTCGACTTGTCCACTGGTTTAAGGATGGTATGGGGTGGCTGTTCTGTGATAAACTCTGTATTTCTTAAGAGTTTTCTCAAATTGGGTGTTATAGAAATGAGTGCCCCTGCCACTAATAATTGCTCTAGGTGTTCCGAATCTTGAGAAGAGTTTCTTAAGGAAACGTACTACTACTCTAGTATCATTAGTAGGTAAAGCTTGGGCATCTACCCATTTGGACGCATAATCAACCGCTACTAAAATGTAGGTTAGTCCGAGAACTGACTAAACCATAGCTCTGATACCACTAAATGTAACACCCCTTACCCGTATCCAAGGCCGGAACAGAGTACGAGGCATTACCAGACTTAACAACACACATAGACAAAAATTGGGCCATAAAATTTCATTTAATTTAAAACTTTTCGAACACATGCATAACAAACAAAGCTAACTATATCATTACATCAAAACATATGACGTAGCATGATTAATTAAACTTATAAACCATAATGGATAAGGACCACATCTCATAATCATATACAATAACTCAAAGCGGTGATCACGCACGATCAAAATCATAATAAAAATACATATTACAAACCAACTTCCTATACATGCCACTCACTTGATATTTCTAATATTTGAATTAATTCTCCCAAAAATGATAGTTTGATAGTGTGATTCTGCCTCCGATGATCTCCAACCCCGAGCCGACCTATCAATACTAAAGAAATGGAGAAGATGGGTAAGCTTTACGCTTAGTAAATTCATATGAAAATAATAAGCAATTACTACCCTGCTTTTCAAGATAAAACACTATAATTGTACAATTACATATATTCAGGTTAAGCTGTGTTATTGAGTTACGGTTACTAAATCATTCATATCTGAAGCTACAAAACTCCAACTTTAGTTTCGTTAATTTTATTTGAAACTAGATTCATATATCTTTCTCCCATAAAATTTCCAAAATTTTTGGTTTGGCCAATTAGTACAGTTTATTAGTTAAATTCTCCCCTGTTTCAGAGTATGACTACTCTGACCTCTGTGTACTACGAACCAAATTTCTCTCTGTACAGAATTCCAACGACCATTCCTTTTGTTTCCCTTAAAAATAGACTCAATAAGGAATCCATGCATGTAAGGTATGACTCTTAATAAGTTTTGTACAATTTATGATGAATTTCTAAAGTCAGAACAGGGGATCTCGAATTCATTCAGACCCTATTTCACAATAATTCAAATATCACACAATATAGAATTATTTTGCTTCCCCTGTTTCTTTCATGTGAAAATAGACTCATTAAGGTTTATTTTCATATATCATTTGCATTTTTATTCAACTTCCACAATTTTTAGTGAATTTTCAAAGTCACGCAACTGCTGCTGTCCAAGACAATTTTATTGCTAATTCACTCTTTCACACTTTCTTTGTATTAACCTCATTTTAACATACATATCACAAATCATTTTCACCACATTTCATACATCACAAGTATAGGCCCATGATTACAAGGTCACCATAAAATCATCCTCATGTATAACTTACTTGTTTATAACCTTACCACAACCCGATCACTTAATGAACACATTATTCACATAACCAAGTTCCTGCACTTATTCCTCACAAAACTCACAAAACAGTACATAATAAGTCTCCCGTTGAACACTTCTGATCAATCTTCGATACTTGGTGGTTTCCGCAAATAGCTCCACCCATCATAAAGTTCAGCTCTCTTGTACACATGGTGAACACTTAGTATCACCCATGTGACCTAGCTGATTTATCTCGTAGCTCTCTTGTCTACATGGTGTCCTTCACCTGGAACCACGCATGCGACCTAGCTACATATATCCCGTAGCTCTCTTGTCTACATGGTGTACACATAGTATCACCCATGCGACCTATCTACATCATAATATCTCATAGCTCTCTTGTACACATGATGTGCACTCAGCACCATACATGTGACCTAGCTACATACCATCTGTATCATCCAATCTTTCCGAAGGTTCAACCGGGGTTTCTCTCTCTTTTCCAACAATTTCTCCAATCAAGTAATTATCAACAAACATATTTCCAATATTATTATAAAATGTCATAATACAAGTAAAATTGATGGATCACTTACATATAAACTTACATCTCATTTAATATCAAGGTAATAACATTAAATTACACATTGCATTATTAAAAATCATATGAACTTACAATTGCTCATAATATCCATAATCATAGAAATCATATTTATGTATGATAATTCAATGCACTTCATGTACCATAGACATATTTTTAAAGCAATTCATAAACTTGGCACCATAACGTTTAATTCATGTAACAATAATTTTCCATTCAATTTCACATGACACAACTAGCATTACATTTTTGTTTTATATATATACATACTGTCCATCAACTTCTCTTAAACATATTAAATCATACAATTTATGCCATATCAATAGAGAATTACAATTCATGCATGGTATTGCATTATTATTAACGTACGAACTTACCTCGATTCAGAAACGGCAATTAACTATTTTAATCCATAACCTTGTATTTTCCCGATTTAAGCCCAAATCTCGATTTCCTTCATCTATAATATCACATTTAGCCTAATAATTAGTCACATTATTCATACGGGTCCGAAAATCATATTTTTACAAATTTACATTTTGACCCTTAAACTTTTGCATATTTACACTTTTGCCCCAAGACTCGAAAATTTAATTTCAGCCCTTATTCCTATGTTTTATGACATGCTGAACATTTTTCTCTTCTACAACAACATCAAATTCTCACTCTAACATATAGTTATGAACAATAAGTATTTTTACCGATTATGCCATTTTACTCGTTTTCACTTAAAACCGAGTAGCACAAGTTGTTTAACATAATTTAAAACCTCATATTCTATCATAAAACATCAAAATACACAAATTTCACCTATGGGTATTTTTCCAAATATGAACCTAGCTTAAATTATTGCTAGAATAAGCTTAATCGAGCTCTAAGGGATTCCAAAAACGTAAAGAACATTAAAAGCGGGGCTTGGAATCACTTACTATTGAGCTTGGAAAGCTTGAAAACCCTAGCCATGGCCTCCCCCATGCTAATTTCGGCCTCCATAAAGAAGATGAGCAAAATTGGCTTTTAATTTTGTATTTTAATTCATTTTACCCCTAAATGACAAAAATGCCCTTACTACTAAACTTTCAAAAATTCCTTCCATGTCCTAATTTTTTCCATGAACTTAAAATTAGTCAAATTGCTATTTAAGACCTCCTAATTAATATTTCAATGCAATTTCATACTAAAAACTTCTAGAATGCAAGTTTTGCAACTTATTCAATTTAGTCCCTAACTTTAAATTAAGCACTTTATGCATTGAATTTCTTCACGAAATTTTCACACAATCATGCAATCATATCATAGACATCAAAATAATCATAAAATAATTATTTCTATCTCAAATTTGTGGTCCCGACATCACTATTCCGACTAGGCCCAAAATCAGGGTGTTACAACTCTCCCTCCCTTTAGGGATTTTCGTCCCTAGAAAATCTTAGAAAAAGTGGTCTTCACTTAGATTCCTCAATCTAATACTCAATAATAAAGTACCTTAACTCAGCAAATGCTTCCAATACATCTCTTTAATTTCTCATTTCCATCCTAATATCAATCCCGGCAAAGATAATTCGGTAGATTCGATGCTCGGCTTTAACCCCATTAACAATTTAGATTCTCTGTGGCATCGAATGCTCTATACTATCACATTACCTTATTGTCTTGAAACACATCACAATTCATACAACGAAGACATTACTAAAAAAATCAGGAAGTCTTTACTCAATACAGACTAGTCCAAATTTCGGATATTCCAGTTAACAATATTCTCATCTGTTCAAACTTTACCAACATGTAATAAACTTTTCAATTTTCACGAAATGAAAACATCATCATTCATAGTGGGTTTTACTCATATAATTTTTTTAAATTTTTTTTTTAAGAGATATACACTTCTCGGTCAGAATATTTGCCTTTTATCCGCATGCAAATGAAATTCTATTATCGGACTTGAGAAAATAATCGACATAATTGTCACATGAAATATTTCAAATAAATAATTCACATCGATTGAACACTCGAGTCGATCTTAATCATCGATGAATGACATTTCCAGTAATCTTTTTATTGTTCATTCATTACGCTAACTAAAACCATCTCAATTGCATTAGTTCAAGTAACCAAAATATCTCAATTGAAGTCATTAATTATAATTGACTTATTTGAGAGAAGTAATCCACCATATCGATTGAGACTCGATCTTTTATCACTTATGTCTTTACTTATCAATTCATTCTTAATCTCTAATTATACTTATAATTATTTTATCACTGAACTCTCTTTAAATTTTCAAGCGGAAACTTATTCAGTATGGATCTCATGAAATTCAATCATAAGCACCACTTCTATAAGAGGGAGGGGTTATAGGGCCTCTAACTCGTCTTTCTTATACATACACATATGACACAATTTCCATCATCATAGCAACATCATCAAAATCATGTCATTCATTCAGGCAATGCAACATTCATGTTGGCTTACACAAATTTTTCCTATTGTCCCATTTAGACAATATACTTATGCATACATTCTATGTTTTCTAGATAGCTTTACTTATCGATTCATTTAATTAAATTAAGTCATGCTCATGACATCATATAAGGCCAAACAACCATAGATACTTGTACCACAATTACAACTTTCATTTCATGCATCATCATGTACATATCATTACAATCATATAATTCAGTCCAAACAATTTAACATAGATAAGTTCATTTCATTATAATCCTTTATCTCATAAAAAAAATATCATTGTCATTCATCAACATTCAACGTCCAACCAGGACAATGACATATTTATTCGTATTAAAATATTATAAACCTTTATTCATACCTTTCAGAATCTAAACTTATTATAATCGTAATTTACTCAATTACCTTTGCATCACGTTAAACATGGTCGGTGCAGCTCGGTTGGAGAGTACCTCTGTCTAAACAAGACGGTCCTCATACGCATCGGAAGACATCACACTATCATAGATCCGTGGCATATATATAGCTAGACTTTTTCACATGCTAGGTTAGTCCGAGAACCGACTAAACCATAGCTCTGATACCCCTAAATGTAACACCCCTTACCCGTATCCAAGGTAGGAGCAGAGTACGAGGCATTACTGGACTTAACAACACACATAGACAAAAAACTGGGCCATAAAATTTCATTTAATTTAAAACTTTTTGAACACATGCATAACAAACAAAGCTAACTATATCATTACATCAAAACATATGACGTAGCATGATTAATTAAACTTATAAACCATAATGGATAAGGACCACATCTCATAATCATATACAATAACTCAATGCGATCGATACGCATGCGATCAAAATCATAATAAAAATACATATTACAAACCAACTTCCTATACATGCCACTCACTTGATATTTCTAATATTTGAATTAATTCTCCCAAAAATGATAGTTTGATAGTGTGATTACGCCTCCGATGATCTCCAACCCCGAGCCGACCTATCAATACTAAAGAAATGGAGAGGATGGGTAAGCTTTACGCTTAGTAAGTTCATATGAAAATAATAAGCAATTACTACCATGCTTTTCAAGATAAAACACTATAATTGTACAATTACATATATTCAGGTTAAGCTGTGTTATTGAGTTACAGTTACAAAATCATTCATATCTGAAGCTACAAAACTCCAACTTTAGTTTCGTTAATTTTATTTGAAACTAGATTCATATATCTTTCTCCCATAAAATTTCCAAAATTTTTGGTTTGGCCAATTAGTACAGTTTATTAGTTAAATTCTCCCCTGTTTCAGAGTATGACTTCTCTGACCTCTGTGTACTACGAACCAAATTTCTCTCTGTACAGAATTCCAACGACCATTCTGTTTATTTCCCTTAAAAATAGACTCAATAAGGAATCCATGCATGTAAGGTATGACTCTTAATAAGTTTTGTACAATTTATGATGAATTTCTAAAGTCAGAACAGGGGATCTCGAATTCATTCAGACCCTATTTCACAATAATTCAAATATCACACAATATAGAATTATTTTGCTTCCCCTGTTTCTTTCATGTGAAAATAGACTCATTAAGGTTTATTTTCATATATCATTTTCATTTTTATTCAACTTCCACAATTTTTAGTGAATTTTCAAAGTCACGCAACTGCTGCTGTCCAAGACAATTTTATTGCTAATTCACTCTTTCACACTTTCTTTGTATTAACCTCATTTTAACATACATATCACAAATCATTTTCACCACATTTCATACATCACAAGTATAGGCCCATGATTACAAGGTCACCATAAAATCATCCTCATGTATAACTTACTTGTTTATAACCTTACCACAACCCGATCACTTAATGAACACATTATTCACATAACCAAGTTCTGCACTTATTCCTCACAAAACTCACAAAGCAAGTACATAATAAGTCTCCGTTGAACACTTCGGATCAATCTTCGATACTTGGTGGTTTCGCAAATAGCTCCACCCATCATAAAGTTCGGCTCTCTTGTACACATGGTGAACACTTAGTATCACCCATGTGACCTAGCTTGATTTATCTCGTAGCTCTCTTTTCTACATGGTGTCCTTCACTGGAACCACGCATGCGACCTAGCTACATATATCCCGTAGCTCTCTTGTCTACATGGTGTACACATAGTATCACCCATGCGACCTATCTACATCATAATATCTCGTAGCTCTCTTGTACACATGATGTGCACTCAGCACCATACATGTGACCTAGCTACATACCATCTCAGTATAATCCAATCTTTCAGAAGGTTCAACGGGATTTTCTCTCTTTTCCAACAATTTCTCCAATCAAGTAATTATCAACAAACATATTTCCAATATTATTATAAAATGTCATAATACAAGTAAAATTGATGGATCACTTACATATAAACTTACATCTCATTTAATATCAAGGCAATAACATTAAATTACACATTGCATTATTAAAAATCATATGAACTTACAATTGCTCATAATATCCATAATCATAGAAATCATATCTATGTATGATAATTCAATGCACTTCATGTACCATAGACATATTTTTAAAGCAATTCATAAACTTGGCACCATAACCTTTAATTCATGTAACAATAATTTTCCATTCAATTTCACATGACACAACTAGCATTACATTTTTGTTTTATATATATACATACCATCCATCAACTTCTCTTAAACATATTAAATCATACAATTTATGCCATATCAATAGAGAATTACTATTCATGCATGGTATTGCATTATTATTAACGTACGAACTTACCTCGATTCAGAAACGGCAATTTACTATTTTAATCCATAACCTTGTATTTTCCCGATTTAAGCCCAAATCTCAATTTCCTTCATCTATAATATCACATTTAGCCTAATAATTAGTCACATTATTGATACGGGTCCAAAAATCATATTTTTACAAATTTGCATTTTGACCCCTAAACTTTTGCATATTTGCACTTTTGCCCCAAGACTCGAAAATTTAATTTCAGCCCTTATTCCTATGTTTTATGACATGCTGAACATTTTTCTCTTCTACAACAACATCAAATTCTCACTCTAACATATAGTTATGAACAATAAGTATTTTTACCGATTATCTTAGTTTTACTCGTTTTCACTTAAAACCGAGTAGCACAAGTTGTTTAACATAATTTAAAACCTCATATTCCATCATAAAACATCAAAATACACAAATTTCACCTATGGTTATTTTTCCAAATATGAACCCTAGCCTAAATTATTGCTAGAATAAGCTTAATCGAGCTCACAGGGATTCCAAGAACGTAAAGAACATTAAAAACGGGGCTTGGAATCACTTACTATTGAGCTTGGAAAGCTTGAAAACCCTAGCCATGGCCTCCCCCATGCTAATTTCGGCCTCCATGAAGAAGATGAGCAAAATTGTCTTTTAATTTTGTATTTTAATTCATTTTACCCCTAAATGACCAAAATGCCCTTACTACTAAACTTTCAAAAATTCCTTCCATGTCCTAATTTTGTCCATGAACTTAAAATTGGTCAAATTGCTATTTAAGACCTCCTAATTAATATTTCAATGCAATTTCATACTAAAAACTTCTAGAATGCAAGTTTTGCAACTTATTCAATTTAGCCCCTAACTTTAAAATAAGCACTTTATGCATTGAATTTCTTCACGAAATTTTCACACAATCATGCAATCATATCATAGACCTCAAAATAATCATAAAATAATTATTTCTATCTCGAATTTGTGGTCCCGACATCACTATTCCAACTAGGCCCAAAAGCAGGGTGTTACAACTCTCCCCCCTTTAGGGATTTTCGTCCCCGAAAATCTTACCGAAAAAGTGGTCTTCACTTAGATTCCTCAATCTCATACTCAATAATAAAGTACCTTAACTCAGCAAAGTGCTTCCAATACATCTCTTTAATTTCTCATTTCCATCCTAATATCAATCTGGCAAAGATAATTACAGTAGATTCGATGCTCGGCTTTAACCCCATTAACAATTTAGATTCTCTGTGGCATCGAATGCTCTATACTATCACATTACCTTATTGTCTTGAAACATATCACAATTCATACAACAGTACATTACTAAAAAAAAATCAGGAAGTCTTTACTCAATACAGACTAGTCCAGCTCAGATATTCCAGTTAACAATATTCTCATCTATTCAAACTTTACCAACATGTAATAAACTTTTCAGCTTTCACGAAATGAAAACCTCATCATTCGTAGTGGTTTTTACTCATATAATTTTTTTTTAATTTTTTCTTTAAGAGATATACACTTCTCGTTCAGAATATTTGCCTTTTATCCGTACAGAAATGAAATTCTATTATCAGACTTGAGAAAAATAATCCTGACATAATTGTCACATGAAATATTTCAAATAAATAATTCACACTGATTGAACACTCGAGTTGATCTTAGTCATCAGTGAATGACATTTCCAGTAATCTTTTACTGTTCATTCATTACGCTAACTAAAACCATCTGAATTGCATTAGTTCAAGTAACCAAAATATCTCAATTGAAGTCATTAATTATAATTGACTTATTTGAGAGAAGTAATCCACCATATCGATTGAGACTCGATCTTTTATCACTTATGTCTTTACTTATCAATTCATTCTTAATCTCTAATTATACTTATAATTATTTTATCACTTTGAACTCTCTTTAAATTTTCAAGCGGAAACTTATTCAAGTATGGATCTCATGAAATTCAATCATAAGCACCACTTCTATAAGAGAGGAGGGGTTATAGGGCCTCTAACTCGTCTTTCTTATACATACACATATGACACAATTTCCATCATCATAGCAACATCATCAAAATCATGTCATTCATTCAAGCAATGCAACATTCATGTTGGCTTACACAAATTTTTCCTATTGTCCCATTTAGACAATATACTTATGCATACATTCTATGTTTTCTAGATAGCTTTACTTATCGATTCATTTAATTAAATTAAGTCATGCTCATGACATCATATAAGGCCAAACAACCATAGATACTTGTACCACAATTACAACTTTCATTTCATGCATCATCATGTACATATCATTACAATCATATAATTCAGTCCAAACAATTTAACATAGATAAGTTCATTTCATTATAATCCTTTATCTCATAAAAAAAAAATAGCATTGTCATTCATCAACATTCAACGTCCAACCCGGACAATGACATTTTTATTCGTATTAAAATATTATAAACCTTTATTCATACCTTTCTGAATCTAAACTTATTATAATCGTAATTTACTCAATTACCTTTGCATCACGTTAAACATGGTCGGTGCAGCTCGGTTGGAGAGTACCTCTGTCTAAACAAGACGGTCCTCATACGCATCGGAAGACATCACACTATCATAGATCCGTGGCATATATATAGCTAGACTTTTTCACATGCTAAGTTAGTCCGAGAACCGACTAAACCATAGCTCTGATACCACTAAATGTAACACCCCTTACCCGTATTCAAGGCCGGAATAGAGTACGAGGCATTACCAGACTTAACAACACACATAGACAAAAACTGGGCCATAAAATTTCATTTAATTTAAAACTTTTCGAACACATGCATAACAAACAAAGCTAACTATATCATTACATCAAAACATATGACGTAGCATGATTAATTAAACTTATAAACCGTAATGGATAAGGACCACATCTCATAATCATATACAATAACTCAATGCAGATGATACGCATGCGATCAAAATCATAATAAAAATACATATTACAAACCAACTTCCTATACATGCCACTCACTTGATATTTCTAATATTTGAATTAATTCTCCCAAAATGATAGTTTGATAGTGTGATTCGCCTCCGATGATCTCCAACCCTTGAGCCGACCTATCAATACTAAAGAAATGGAGAGGATGGGTAAGCTTTACGCTTAGTAAGTTCATATGAAAATAATAAGCAATTACTACCATGCTTTTCAAGATAAAACACTATAATTGTACAATTACATATATTCAAAGTTAAGCTGTGTTATTGAGTTACAGTTACTAAATCATTCATATCTGAAGCTACAAAACTCCAACTTTAGTTTCCTTAATTTTATTTGAAACTAGATTCATATATCTTTCTCCCATAAAATTTCCAAAATTTTTGGTTTGGCCAATTAGTACAGTTTATTAGTTAAATTCTCCCCTGTTTCAGAGTATGACTACTCTGCCTCTGTGTACTACGAACCAAATTTCTATCTGTACAGAATTCCAACGACCATTCCGTTTGTTTTCCTTAAAAATAGACTCAATAAGGAATCCATGCATGTAAGGTATGACTCTTAATAAGTTTTGTACAATTTATGATGAATTTCTAAAGTCAGAACAGGGGATCTCAAATTCATTCAGACCCTATTTCACAATAATTCAAATATCACACAATATAGAATTATTTTGCTTCCCCTATTTATTTCATGTGAAAATAGACTCATTAAGGTTTATTTTCATATATCATTTGCATTTTTATTCAACTTCCACAATTTTTAGTGAATTTTCAAAGTCACGCAACTGCTGCTGTCCAAGACAATTTTATTGCTAATTCACTCTTTCACACTTTCTTTGTATTAACCTCATTTTAACATACATATCACAAATCATTTTCACCACATTTCATACATCACAAGTATAGGCCCATGATTACAAGGTCACCATAAAATCATCCTCATGTATAACTTACTTGTTTATAACCTCACCACAACCCGATCACTTAATGAACACATTATTCACATAACCAAGTTCCTGCACTTATTCCTCACAAAACTCACAAAACAGTACATAATAAGTCTCCCGTTGAACACTTGGATCAATCTTCGATACTTGGTGGTTTCGCAAATAGCTCCACCCATCATAAAGTTCGGCTCTCTTGTACACATGGTGAACACTTAGTATCACCCATGTGACCTAGCTTGATTTATCTCGTAGCTCTCTTGTCTACATGGTGTCCTTCACCTGGAACCACGCATGCAACCTAGCTACATATATCCCGTAGCTCTCTTGTCTACATGGTGTACACATAGTATCACCCATGCGACCTATCTACATCATAATATCTCGTAGCTCTCTTGTACACATGATGTGCACTCAGCACCATACATGTGACCTAGCTACATACCATCTGTATCATCCAATCTTTCCGAAGGTTCAACCGGGATTTCTCTCTCTTTTCCAACAATTTCTCCAATCAAGTAATTATCAACAAACATATTTCCAATATTATTATAAAATGTCATAATACAAGTAAAATTGATGGATCACTTACATATAAACTTACATCTCATTTAATATCAAGGCAATAACATTAAATTACACATTGCATTATTAAAAATCATATGAACTTACAATTGCTCATAATATCCATAATCATAGAAATCATATCTATGTATGATAATTCAATGCACTTCATGTACCATAGACATATTTTTAAAGCAATTCATAAACTTGGCACCATAACCTTTAATTCATGTAACAATAATTTTCCATTCAATTTCACATGACACAACTAGCATTACATTTTTGTTTTATATATATACATACCATCCATCAACTTCTCTTAAACATATTAAATCATACAATTTATGCCATATCAATAGAGAAATTACGATTCATGCATGGTATTGCATTATTATTATTAACATCTGAACTTACCTCGATTGAAAACGGCAATTTACTATTTTAATCCATAACCTTGTATTTTCCCGATTTAAGCCCAAATCTCGATTTCCTTCATCTATAATATCACATTTAGCCTAATAATTAGTCACATTATTCATACGGGTCCAAAAATCATATTTTTACAAATTTGCATTTTGACCCCTAAACTTTTGCATATTTGCACTTTTGCCCCAAGACTCGAAAATTTAATTTCAGCCCTTATTCCTATGTTTTATGACATGCTGAACATTTTCTCTTCTACAACAACATCAAATTCTCACTCTAACATATAGTTATGAACAATAAGTATTTTTACCGATTATGTCGTTTTACTCGTTTTCACTTAAAACCGAGTAGCACAAGTTGTTTAACATAATTTAAAACCTCATATTCCATCATAAAACATCAAAATACACAAATTTCACCTATGGGTATTTTTCCAAATATGAACCCTAGCTTAAATTATTGCTAGAATAAGCTTAATCGAGCTCACTGGGATTCCAAGAACGTAAAGAACATTAAAAGCGGGGCTTGGAATCACTTACTATTGAGCTTGGAAAGCTTGAAAACCCTAGCCATGGCCTCCCCCATGCTAATTTCGGCCTCCATGAAGAAGATGAGCAAAATTGGCTTTTAATTTTGTATTTTAATTCATTTTACCCCTAAATGACCAAAATGCCCTTACTACTAAACTTTCAAAAATTCCTTCCATGTCCTAATTTTGTCCATGAACTTAAAATTGGTCAAATTGCTATTTAAGACCTCCTAATTAATATTTCAATGCAATTTCATACTAAAAACTTCTAGAATGCAAGTTTTGCAACTTATTCAATTTAGTCCCTAACTTTAAATTAAGCACTTTATGCATTGAATTTCTTCACGAAATTTTCACACAATCATGCAATCATATCATAGACATCAAAATAATCATAAAATAATTATTTCTATCTCGAATTTGTGGTCCCGACATCACTATTCCAACTAGGCCCAAAATCAGGGTGTTACAACTCTCCCCCTCTTTAGGGATTTTCGTCCCCGAAAATTTTACCGAAAAAGTGGTCTTCACTTAGATTCCTCAATCTCATACTCAATAATAAAGTACCTTAACTCAGGCAGTGCTTCCAATACATCTCTTTAATTTCTCATTTCCATCCTAATATCAATCCTGGCAAAGATAATTCTGGTACATTCTGATGCTCGGCTTTAACCCCATTAACAATTTTGATTCTCTGTGGCATCGAATGCTCTATACTATCACATTACCTTATTGTCTTGAAACACATCACAATTCATACAACAGTACATTACTAAAAAAAATCAGGAAGTCTTTACTCAATACAGACTAGTCCAGCTCAGATATTCCAGTTAACAATATTCTCATCTGTTCAAACTTTACCAACATGTAATAAACTTTTCAGCTTTCACGAAATGAAAACCTCATCATTCATAGTGGGTTTTACTCATATAATTTTTTTTAATTTTTTTTTAAGAGATATACACTTCTCGTTCAGAATATTTGCCTTTTATCCGTACAGAAATGAAATTCTATTATCAGACTTGAGAAAAATAATCCTGACATAATTGTCACATGAAATATTTCAAATAAATAATTCACACTGATTGAACACTCGAGTCGATCTTAATCATCAGTGAATGACATTTCCAGTAATCTTTTACTGTTCATTCATTACGCTAACTAAAACCATCTCAATTGCATTAGTTCAAGTAACCAAACTATCTCAATTGAAGTCATTAATTATAATTGACTTATTTGAGAGAAGTAATCCACCATATCGATTGAGACTCGATCTTTTATCACTTATGTCTTTACTTATCAATTCATTCTTAATCTCTAATTATACTTATAATTATTTTATCACTTGAACTCTCTTTAAATTTTCAAGCGGAAACTTATTCAAGTATGGATCTCATGAAATTCAATCATAAGCACCACTTCTATAAGAGGGAGGGGTTATAGGGCCTCTAACTTCGTCTTTCTTATACATACACATATGACACAATTTCCATCATCATAGCAACATCATCAAAATCATGTCATTCCTTGAGCAATGCAACATTCATGTTGGCTTACACAAATTTTTCCTATTGTCCCATTTAGACAATATACTTATGCATACATTCTATGTTTTCTAGATAGCTTTATTTATCGATTCATTTAATTAAATTAAGTCATGCTCATGACATCATATAAGGCCAAACAACCATAGATACTTGTACCACAATTACAACTTTCATTTCATGCATCATCATGTACATATCATTACAATCATATAATTCGGTCCAAACAATTTAACATAGATAAGTTCATTTCATTATAATCCTTTATCTCATAAAAAAATATCATTGTCATTCATCAACATTCAACGCCCAACGGGACAATGACATTTTTATTCGTATTAAAATATTATAAACCTTTATTCATACCTTTCTGAATCTAAACTTATTATAATCGTAATTTACTCAATTACCTTTGCATCACGTTAAACATGGTCAGTGCAGCTCGGTTGGAGAGTACCTCTGTCTAAACAAGACGGTCCTCATACGCATCGGAAGACATCACACTATCATAGATCCGTGGCATATATATAGCTAGACTTTTTCACATGCTAAGTTAGTCCGAGAACCGACTAAACCATAGCTCTGATACCATTAAATGTAACACCCCTTACCCGTATCCAAGGCCGGAACAGAGTACGAGGCATTACCAGACTTAACAACACATATAGACAAAAACTGGGCCATAAAATTTCATTTAATTTAAAACTTTTCAAACACATGCATAACAAACAAAGCTAACTATGTCATTACATCAAAACATATGACGTAGCATGATTAATTAAACTTATAAACCATAATGGATAAGGACCACATCTCATAATCATATACAATAACTCAATGCGATCGATACGTCACGATCAAAATCATAATAAAAATACATATTACAAACCAACTTCCTATACATGCCACTCACTTGATATTTCTAATATTTGAATTAATTCTCCCAAAAATGATAGTTTGATAGTGTGATTACGCCTCCGATGATCTCAACCCCGAGCTGACCTATCAATACTAAAGAAATGGAGAGGATGGGTAAGCTTTACGCTTAGTAAGTTCATATGAAAATAATAAGCAATTACTACCATGCTTTTCAAGATAAAACACTATAATTGTACAATTACATATATTTAGGTTAAGCTGTGTTATTGAGTTACAGTTACTAAATCATTCATATCTGAAGCTAAAAAACTCCAACTTTAGTTTCGTTAATTTTATTTGAAACTAGATTCATATATCTTTCTCCCATAAAATTTCCAAAATTTTTGGTTTGGCCAGTTAGTACAGTTTATTAGTTAAATTCTCCCCTGTTTCAGAGTATGACTACTCTGACCGCTGTGTACTACGAACCAAATTTCTCTCTGTACAGAATTCCAACGACCATTCTGTTTGTTTCCCTTAAAAATAGACTCAATAAGGAATCCATGCATGTAAGGTATGACTCTTAATAAGTTTTGTACAATTTATGATGAATTTCTAAAGTCAGAACAGGGGATCTCAAATTCATTCAGATCCTATTTCACAATAATTCAAATATCACACAATATAGAACTATTTTGCTTCCCCCGTTTCTTTCATGTAAAAATAGACTCATTAAGGTTTATTTTCATATATCATTTGCATTTTTATTCAACTTCCACAATTTTTAGTGAATTTTCAAAGTCACGCAACTGCTGCTGTCCAAGACAATTTTATTGCTAATTCACTCTTTCACACTTTCTTTGTATTAACCTCATTTTAACATACATATCACAAATCATTTTCACCACATTTCATACATCACAAGTATAGGCCCATGATTACAAGGTCACCATAAAATCATCCTCATGTATAACTTACTTGTTTATAACCTCACCACAACCCGATCACTTAATGAACACATTATTCACATAACCAAGTTCCTGCACTTATTCCTCACAAAACTCACAAAGCGAGACATAATAAGTCTCCGTTGAACACTTCGGATCAATCTTCGATACTTGGTGGTTTCCGCAAATAGCTCCACCCATCATAAAGTTCAGCTCTCTTGTACACATGGTGAACACTTAGTATCACCCATGTGACCTAGCCAGTTTATCTCGTAGCTCTCTTGTCTACATGGTGTCCTTCACCTGGAACCACGCATGCGACCTAGCTACATATATCCCGTAGCTCTCTTGTCTACATGGTGTACACATAGTATCACCCATGCGACCTATCTACATCATAATATCTCGTAGCTCTCTTGTACACATGATGTGCACTCAGCACCATACATGTGACCTAGCTACATACCATCTGTATCATCCAATCTTTCCGAAGGTTCAACCGGGATTTCTCTCTCTTTTCCAACAATTTCTCCAATCAAGTAATTATCAACAAACATATTTCCAATATTATTATAAAATGTCATAATACAAGTAAAATTGATGGATCACTTACATATAAACTTACATCTCATTTAATATCAAGGCAATAACATTAAATTACACATTGCATTATTAAAAATCATATGAACTTACAATTGCTCATAATATCCATAATCATAGAAATCATATCTATGTATGATAATTCAATGCACTTCATGTACCATAGACATATTTCTAAAGCAATTCATAAACTTGGCACCATAACGTTTAATTCATGTAACAATAATTTTCCATTCAATTTCACATGACACAACTAGCATTACATTTTTGTTTTATATATATACATACCATCCATCAACTTCTCTTAAACATATTAAATCATACAATTTATGCCATATCAATAGAGAATTACGATTCATGCATGGTATTGCATTATTATTAACGTACGAACTTACCTCGATTCAGAAACGGCAATTTACTATTTTAATCCATAACCTTGTATTTTCCCGATTTAAGCCCAAATCTCGATTTCCTTCATCTATAATATCACATTTAGCCTAATAATTAATCACATTATTCATACGGGTCCAAAAATCATATTTTTACAAATTTGCATTTTGACCCCTAAACTTTTGCATATTTGCACTTTTGCCCCAAGACTCGAAAATTTAATTTCAGCCCTTATTCCTATGTTTTATGACATGCTGAACATTTTTCTCTTCTACAACAACATCAAATTCTCACTCTAACATATAGTTATGAACAATAAGTATTTTTGACAGATTATCTTAGTTTTTTACTCGTTTTCACTTAAAACCGAGTAGCACAAGTTGTTTAACATAATTTAAAACGTCATATTCCATCATAAAACATCAAAATACACAAATTTCACCTATGGGTATTTTTCCAAATATGAACCCTAGCTTAAATTATTGCTAGAATAAGCTTAATCGAGCTCACTGGGATTCCAAGAACGTAAAGAACATTAAAAGCAGGGCTTGGAATCACTTACTATTGAGCTTGGAAAGCTTGAAAACCCTAGCCATGGCCTCCCCCATGCTAATTTCGGCCTCCATGAAGAAGATGAGCAAAATTGGCTTTTAATTTTGTATTTTAATTCATTTTACCCTTAAATGACCAAAATGCCCTTACTACTAAACTTTCAAAAATTCCTTCCATGTCCTAATTTTGTCCATGAACTTAAAATTGGTCAAATTGCTATTTAAGACCTCCTAATTAATATTTCAATGCAATTTCATACTAAAAAATTCTAGAATGCAAGTTTTGCAACTTATTCAATTTAGTCCCTAACTTTAAATTAAGCACTTTATGCATTGAATTTCTTCACGAAATTTTCACACAATCATGCAATCATATCATAGACCTCAAAATAATCATAAAATAATTATTTCTATCTCGAATTTGTGGTCCCGACATCACTATTCCAACTAGGCCCAAAATCAGGGTGTTACAACTCTCCCCCCCTTTAGGGATTTTCGTCCCCGAAAATCTTACCGAAAAAGTGGTCTTCACTTAGATTCCTCAATCTCATACTCAATAATAAAGTACCTTAACTCAAAGTGGTGCTTCCAATACATCTCTTTAATTTCTCATTTCCATCCTAATATCAATCACGGCAAAGATAATTGCGGTACATTACGATGCTCGGCTTTAACCCCATTAACAATTTAGATTCTCTGTGGCATCGAATGCTCTATACTATCACATTACCTTATTGTCTTGAAACACATCACAATTCATACTGTGAGTACATTACTAAAAAAAAATCAGAAGTCTTTACTCAATACAGACTAGTCCAGCTCAGATATTCCAGTTAACAATATTCTCATCTGTTCAAACTTTACCAACATGTAATAAACTTTTCAGCTTTCACGAAATGAAAACCTCATCATTCATAGTGGGTTTTACTCATGTAATAAACTTTTACTCATATAATTCATTTTACCCCTAAATGACCAAAATGCCCTTACTACTAAACTTTCAAAAATTCCTTCCATGTCCTAATTTTGTCCATGAACTTAAAATTGGTCAAATTTCTATTTAAGACCTCCTAATTAATATTTCAATGCAATTTCATACTAAAAACTTCTAGAATGCAAGTTTTGCAACTTATTCAATTTAGTCCCTAACTTTAAATTAAGCACTTTATGCATTGAATTTCTTCACGAAATTTTCACACAATCATGCAATCATATCATAGACCTCAAAATAATCATAAAATAATTATCTCTATCTCGAATTTGTGGTCTCGACATCACTATTCCGACTAGGCCCAAAATCAGGGTGTTACAAGTTATTCCCAAACGAACTAGGGAATGGACCCATGAAGTCGATACCCCAAACGTCAAATATTTCACATGGAAGCATATAGTTTTGAGGCATTTCATCACGTTTGGAGAGGTTACCTGTCCGTTGGCATTTGTCGCAAGAAGTAACATGAATCATCCTGTTCCCTAGAAAATCTCATAGCGTCATAAATTTTAAAGATAATCTCCTCGTCACCTACTCTATGTACCAATTTACCATCACCCACATCGATTACAGCCCTAGCAGTGGCTAAAAATGGATGCCCTAAAATTAAAGGTACTTCCACGTCTTCGTCCATATCAAGCACAACGAAGTCAACAGGGAATATAAATTTGTCTACTTTCACAAGTACATCTATTATAATACCCCTAGGATATTTAAAAGATCTATCAGCTAGTTGAATACTCATCCTAGTAGGTTTGGTTCCTCAAGACCAAGTTGTTTGAACATTTTATATGGCATCAAATTAATGCTAGCGCCTAAATCGGCTAGTGCTTTCTCAACATTCAAACTACCAATTAAGCAAGGGATAATAAAACTTCCTGGATCTTTTAGTTTGGTTGGCAGTTTATTTTGGAGTATAGCTGAGCACTCCTCGTTGAGTTCTACTGTAGATAAGTCTTCAAACTTTCTTTTATTTGTTAGAAGCTCCTTCAAAAATTTTGCGTATGTAGGCATCTACGATATAGCTTCAAAAAAAGGTAATTTGATATGTAATTGTTTAAAAAGTTCAAGAAACTTACCAAATTGTGCATCTATGCGGTCTTTTTTTAATTTTGCTGGGTATGAAACTAGTGGTTTATACTCCTTCGGCACTGGTTCATCACTATTTTTGGGTTTTTCCTCCTTTCTTTCGCTTGTCACGGCTTCTTGTGTTAGCTTCTTTTCAGATTCAGCTAATACTTTCCCATTCCTTAGTATAACTGCTTTCATATGCTCCTTTGGTTTGCTGTTACTATGTAAACCACGTTGTGGTTGTTCGGAGATCAGTTTGGACAGCTGACCTATCTGGGTCTCGAGCCCCTAGATCACTGCTTGTTGATTTTTAAGTGTTGTCTCGATATTCTAGAAATGAGTTTCTGACACCGAGATGAATTTGGAAAGCATCTCTTCAAGGTTCAATTTCTTTTCCTGTTGATAAGGTGGCTGTTGAAAACCTTGAGGATTTTGTGGCTTTTGATTTCCTTGACCACCCCAAGAGAAATTTGGGTGGTTCTTCCAAAATACATTATAAGTATTACTATATGGGTTATTTCGAGATCTAAAATTTTGTTACCCATATAGTTGACTTGTTCCTCTTTGCTTGTAGGATTGAATGGTGGGTATTCTGTAAGCACACCTCCCCCACTTGAATCACACCTCATCGCTAGATGTACCTGCGTAGAACCAAGTAAACCATCAATTTTCTTATTCAGAAGTTCTACCTGATTTGACAACATAGTGACCGAATCGACGTTATAAACGCCTGCTATTTTCATTGGCTTAGTCCTAATGACTTGCCACTGATAGTTATACAGTGACATCTCTTCAATAAATTCAGAAGCCTCTTCATGTGTTTTGTTATTGATGGTCCCACCAGCAGCTGCATCAATCATTTGTCTTGTCAAAGGGTTCACACCGTTGTAGAATGTTTGAACTTGCAGCCATAGAGGTAATCCATGGTGTGGGCACCTTCGCAAGAGGTCCTTGTATCTCTCCCATGCATCGTAAAGTGTTTCTAAGTCCATCTACACAAAAGAAGATATATCATTACGGAACTTAGCTGTTTTTGCCGGTGGAAAATATTTTAATAAAAATTTTTCAGTTATTTGTTCCCAAGTGGTGCTAGACCCTCGTGGTAGTGAGTTCAACCATTGTTTAGCTTTATTCCTCAGTGAAAAAGGGAATAACCTAAGGTGAATGGCATCATCAAAAAAACCATTAATTTTGAAAGTGCCGCACAGTTCTAGGAAATTCGCCAAGTGAGTGTTGGGGTTCTCATCCTGCAAACCAACAAACTGCACAAATTGTTGTATCATTTGAATCGTGTTAGGTTTCAGTTCAAAATTATTTGCAGCAATAGCAGGCCTAACTATACTTGACTCAGTTCCTATAAAATTAGGTTTAGCATAATCATACATAGTACGAGGAGCAGGATTCTGATATGCTAATTCAGCAGGTATGGCTGGAGGTAGTGGATTGTCCTGATTTTCAGCCATCTCCCCGGTTGTAGTTGAGATATTGTCCTCTTGCTCTTCTTCTGTGTATCTTAAGTTGCGCCTGATTTCTTATTGGTTTTTACGAGCTGTATGATCAATTTCCTCATCAAAAAGCAATGGTCCTGATGGGTTTCTTCTAGTCATAAACTACAAGAACCTGCCAGGAGAAAAGAAAGAAAATTAGTAAAATAAAAATGAAAGTTAAATTGCAAGAAAATAAATGGCTAAAGTAATAAAAATTGAGCGTTCCTAATATCTTAGTCCCCGGGAATGGCGCCAAAACTTGATTGTACTTTTCCCGTGATAAGTTTTATAAATTTATAATGAATCGTTCTCGAAACTAACTATTATCACGACGTAGGCAAGTGTACCTATCGAACAATAGTATAGCTTTAGCAAAACCGGATTGTCGAACCCAAAGGACTAGGAGTACTAGCAATAACTGTCTTCTTATTATCTAGCTGAAGAAAATAGATTTGTTTTAACTAAATAATTAATTAAACTAAAAACTTGTAGAAAATAGAAGTTGGGAAATTACTTTTGGGGAAAGCGATTGATTGAGACAATACCTAAGGAAAAATCCACCTAGACTGTTACTTGTTATTCTGGCTCCGACCCGGATGATTTATTCATTTAACTTGTTCCGTAGAAATCCCTACTGTATATTATTATCCCTCTCGAGACTAATAACATCTAATCCCTAGGTTGAATAACCGAGAGTTATCTCTAATTAACACCCTAAGGTTGCATTAACTCGATCTATGTATTCCCTTATGAGGTTTCACCCTAATCCGGTAAAATCTTGTCACCCAGTCTCTGGGCGTGCAATCAACTCCGCTTAATTATGACAAAGTTACTCCTAGTCAGGGTCTATTCCTCCTCCAACTAAGAGTAGTCACTTGAAGTGATATCTTGAAATACCAAAACAAGAATTAAGAACACATAATTAAGAACAAGTCAAATATTTATCATACGATTCAGGAAATAATAACAAAGTTTCATCATAGGTTTCATCCCCTTAGGTATTTAGGGGTTTAGTTCATAACTAAACAAGAAAACATCTCAGAATAATAATAAATACAAAACAATAAGAAAACCCAAAACTCCTGAAGGGGAAGTTGAGGAGAGATCTTCAGTCTTGATAATGGCTCCGGCTTCTTAGATGGATCAATCGGCTTCCTTGGAGTAATTCCTTACTCCCTATTCTCCGCCTCCCCTCTTTTCCTCTTTTAGGGTGTATTTATAGGCTTTGGAATGTCTAAGAACCCTCAAAAGTGGCCTTTTCCGAATTGGACTAAACTTGGGCTCGGCAGGGACACACCCGTGTGACACGCCCGTGTGCGATAACTTAAGGCCGTGTTTGAGGTACACGGGCGTGTGTTATACCCATGTGAATCATGCTTCAATTCTTCCAAATTGACACGGCCGTGTGATCTTTCTGTGTAAGGAGCTCTAGACCGTGTTGATTTCGTTCTTTGGCCCATTTTCTCCGTTTTCGGCCTGTTTCTCGTTCCTTTCGTTCTCCTATGCCTACCTGAGAATAAAACCTTAAATTAAGACATTAGGAGCATCGAATTCACCAAATCTAAGGAGAAATCATTCATAAAAGGCGTTAAGCATGGGTTATAAATATGTATAAATTACGGTTTATCAGATATTAGGAAGAGTAATTACTCGTAAAGGAAAACCCGAGAATAAAAATTATTAGATAAAAATTTTAAATCCTAAAAATAATATGAAATAAAAATAAAAAGTGGTCTTAATTTTAAATAAAAACAGAAACATAAAATAAGAAATAAAAATTTCTAAACATCTTCATCGCTGGATGGTTCGTGAGGTGGGAGTGGCGATGAGATGTGGAGGTGTTGACAAATCTACTGTAGAGTAGCATCAATGTTGTCAAATCTTTGAAAACACTACTGCTCGAATCTATTAAGGCACTCAGAGATGTCAGCGTATGAAGCCGCCGCATGAACTAGCCGAGAAGGTGGTGGTGGTGGGTGGGAAGGTGGGTCCTCGTGTTGGGTAAGGACATCATTAGTAATGTCCTCAGGAACCTCCTCCTCAATAGATTGAGTGAGATGATATTGGGGTGGGTAGGTTCCTCGGCGCCTCTCGATCATCCTCATGCTCAGCATACTAGAAATGTCTTGTAGGGACATCTGGCCAATAAGGGTCAAGGATGATTCTTGGGCCGCGGTGTTGAGGAGTTCGAAGTGTCGTGCCAGTTGAGTCACGTAGGGGCCAATAGAGATAACCCCCCTCTGATGTCACTCCGTCTGATGGCGTATGGCAAGGGTGATGAAGTAGGCAAGGTCGATAACGTGCCCGTTGGACATACACCATAAATAATAGACGTCGTGGGTAGTGACAACGCCAGTGCTCTCTCTCCGTCTTGTCAGAGTGTGAGATAAAATAGAATAAAGGTACCTTAGGGTTGGAGGGAGAGATGAAGCCTTAGTGCGACTGGGGTCATAGGTGGCCGAACGTGGGATGAGGGCATCCCAAGAACGTGAGGGAGAACGATGAATGTGGCGGTTAAGAGCGTGTAAGTCATTCTCCTTTCTGAACTCCTCAGTATAAAGACCAAACTCGGGAACGCTTAGTTGACAAACTAATCCGCCTAAACAAAACTGGACTGTGCCGGGATTATCGTAGTTTGTCATCATCATTTGAAGATGAAATGTGGAACATGGTTCTATCGTCAGCTCTAAGTACATCGGCTCAATGATCCCAAAGAATAACTCCTAAGGGTTGGTGGTAAGGAGGGCCCAGATCGCGTCAGCCAACTGGACTTATTCGAAAGCAGTCCAGTCGATGTAGCAGCCTACTATTAAAGGTCAGGCCCGTAGTATCTGAAAGAGTTCCTCTTGAGGCCCGTTGGGAAACTGTAAGAACGGGCGGCAAATTTCTACGGTAGAACCCGAGAAGGATGATGCTCCTTTCCTTTTCTTGGAAGCAGGAACGGCGGATTTCTTTCCTCGTGAAGACGACATTGTGAACCTGTAATTAGAAACATTGAATCATCTTGAAGAGTAAACATGGAAAAATGGAACTAAATTATAAGAGAAAAAAGGCATAGATATTTTCAGCTACAAAAATTAAAATGTGTTCATTAACATACTCTTGTGGGATTGTGGTATGAACAAATGACAAAGAAAAAATGTGAAGCAATATATTAAATAGATGAGAAAATGGCACACAAAATGCATGGAAAATTTTAACTACCATTGTCATGAAAATTTTCACTTCTAATTTGAACAAATGGAGTAAGGAATACATGCAATGACTAAAAAGAAATGATGGGTATCCTATGTTATGATATTAAATGATGAAAATATAGAAATAAAATAAAAAACTTGCGCATAATTATAATAAATAGGCCTAAAAATCAATAAAATAGAAAAGAAAGAAGTAAACAAACGCTAGGAAGAGGAGAAAATACGTCAAAAATGAAGTTAGAGGTGGCGCACGGGCGTGGCGTGGAGGCCGTGTGGACTTACAACAGCTAGGGTTGGGGTTTTTGAATGGGGATGACAATTAATAGTGCAGCCTATTTATAAATTTTGGGGCACACGGCCAGGGGACATGCCCGTGTGTCCCAATTTTAGGCCATGTGTTTCGTGTTTTTCCTATTTTGGAGCGTCTGAAATTCGACACATGCCCGTGTCCCTCGAGTGTGTTGGTGAACACGGCCATGTCATACGACCATGTTTTACTTTATTTCTCCCATGCCCGTGTCTGCAATCCCTAAGCCCGTGCTAGCTTCTCGTTTCGACCACGATCCTAAGGCACGGGTGTGTCGCACGTCTGTGTTGTTTTGGGAGGTTTGCCCACGGCCATGTCGCACGGCCGTGGTGTTTTATCATTACCCATGTTTTGGGAAAATCTTGCCCTATTTCCACACGGTCTTACACACGCCCGTATGCTTGGCCGTGTCCTTGTGGTAAACCTGATTTCAAGAGCTTCGTTAGTATGGCAGGTGTAAACACTAAAATTTAAAGAAGTTAGAATAATTAGTGCTCAGGTTGCCTCTCGAGAAGCGCTTGTTTGTAGTCTAAGCTTGACTTACCTCTTCACTGAATGGTCATGGTGGTTTAAGGAGTTCGTACTCCTCATTCCTGCTATTAATCTTATCAGAATAAAGCTTTAGCAGGGTATTGTTTACCTTAAAAGTGTCGAACTTGGGATGGCTGGCCTCTACTGTTTCGAATGGAAAAATACAAAGTTTTGTAAGAGGGGTTTCTTCATTCGGGTTGGTAGTGATAATGTGAGGGTCTGCGACATCTGGTAAGACTTTATCTCCAACCCTAAGTAAATTTGAGGAGGTATCGAGCTCATTTCGTCGTAGTTTTGGTTTATCGTGTGTTCTATGGGTTTGCCATTCGTCTAGCTCCTCTATCTGTAGCCTTCGTTCTTCATGAATGATTCCTATGTTGTTACTGAAACATGGCTCGTGAACTTCTTTCAAACTTAATTTCTTCAAAGTAGGTTGTGTCATATCGTCAGTTTTAGCAGACTGGTATGGAAAATTACCTTCAATTTTTGATGTGTTGCCAGAATTACGAGCTTGAAGGGTGATCGTCTCGTCTCCTACATGAAGGGTGAGCTCACCTGTGCCAACATCAATAATTGTTTTAGCAGTTGCTAAAAAGGGCGTCCCTAAAATCAAAGGGGTGTTGTTATCCTCTTTTATGTCTAAAACAACGAAGTTTACGGGAAATATGAACTTATCTATTTTCACTAATACATCTTCAATAATACCCCTAGGAAATCTTATAGTTATATCTGCCAGTTGAATGCTCTTCCTAGTTTGTTTGGGTTACCCAAGACCTAGTTGTTTAAACATTTTGTAAGGCATACTTGCCCCTAAATCAGCTAATGCATGATTCACATCCAAACTGCCAATTAAGTAAGTAATTGTAAAACTCCCTAGATCTTTCAATTTGTTTGGTAGCTTACTCTGTAGAATAGTTGAGCAAACTACATTTAGCTCCACATGCGACACTTCATCCAACTTCCGCTTGTTTGCTAGAAGCTCTCTTAAAAATTTCATTGCATTTGGCATCTATGACAGAGCTTCAATAAACGGTAAGTTAATATGTAATTTTTTTAAAAGTTTAAGGAATTTTTCAAATTGTTCATCTGAGCGGTCTTTCCTTGTCGCATTAGGATATGGCACACGAGGTTTGTATTCTGTATTCACCATTTTATTATGATTTAACTCACCATCACCTTTGCTTGCCATATTTTCTTGCCTTGATTCAGGCTCAGTCTCAAGGCATCCTGCTTGAACATTAATCATGTTGAGCTGTTCCCTTGGGTTTGGTTCAGTATTGCTTGGTAGCCTACCTTGTGGTCGTTCAGATAGTAGCTTGGACAACTGACCTATCTGGGTCTCGAGCCTCTGGATCGATGCTTGTTGTTTTTTAAGTGCTGTCTCGATATTCAGGAAGTTTCTGACACCGAGATGAATTTGTATAGCATCTTTTCAAGGTTCAGTTTCTTTTTCTGTTGATAAGGTGGCTGTTGAAAACCCTGAGGATTCTGTGGCCTTTGATTTCCTTGACCACCCCAAGAGAAATTTAGGTGGTTCTTCCAACCTGCATTATAAGTATTACTATATGGGTTATTTTGAGATCTAAAATTATTGTTACCCATATAGTTGACTTGCTCCTCTTCGGTTGTAGGATTGAATGGTGGGTATTCTATATGCACACCTTCTCCACTTGGATCACACCTCATCACTGAGTGTACCTGTATAGAACCAAGTAAACCATCAATTTTCTTTTTCAGAAGTTCTACCTGATTTGACAGCATAGTAACCGAATCGATTTTATAAACGCCAGCTGTTTTCATTGGCTTAGTCCTCATAACTTGCCACTGATAGTTATTCAGTGACATCTCTTCAATAAATTCAGAAGCCTCTTCAGGGGTTTTGTTATTGATGGTTCCACCAGCAACTGCATCAATCATTTGTCTTGTTGAAGGGTTCACATTGTTGTAGAACGTTTGAACTTGCAGCCATAGAGGTAACCCATGGTGTGGGCACCTTCGAAAATGGTCCTTCTATCTCTCCCATGCATCGTAGAGTGTTTCTAAGTCCAGCTGCACAAAAGAAGATATATCATTACGCAACTTAGCTATTTTTGCTGGTGGAAAATATTTTAATAAAAATTTTTCTGTCATTTGTTCCCAAGTGGTAATGGACCCTCGTGGTAGTGAGTTCAACCACTGTTTAGCTTTGTTCCTCAGTGAAAAAGGGAATAACCGAAGGCAAATGGCATCATCAGAAACACCATTAATTTTGAAAGTGTCATACAATTCTAGGAAATTCGCCAAGTGAGTGTTGGGGTTCTCATCTTGCAAACCATCAAACTGAACAAATTACTGTATCATCTGAATCGTGTTAGGTTTCAGTTCAAAATTATTTGCAGCAATAGCAGGCCTAACTATACTTGACTCAGTTCCTATAAAATTAGGTTTAGCATAATCATACATAGTACGATGAGTAGGATTTTGATTTGCTATTTTAGTAGGTATGGCTGGAGGTAGCGGATTGTCTTGATTTTTAGCCATCTCCTTAGTTATAGTTGAGATATCGTCCTCTGTGTATCTTAAGCTGTGCCTAATTTCTTGTCGGTTTCTATGAGTTGTACGATAAATTTCCTCGTCAAAAAGCAGTGGTCCCAACGGGTTTCTTCTAGTCATAAACTACAAGACCTACCAGGGGAAGGAGAAAGAAAATTAGTAAAATAAAAATTAAAGTTAAATTGCAAGAAAATAAATGGCTAAAGTAATAAAAATGGAGTGTTCCTAATATCTTAGTCTCCAGTAACGGTGCCAAAAACTTGATCGTGATTTTCCCGTTATAATTTTTATAAATTTATAATGAGTCGTTCTTGAAACTAACTATTATCACGATGTAGGCAAGTGTACCTATCGAACAGTAGTATAGATTTAGCAAGACCAGATTGTCGAACCCAAAGGACTAGGAGTACTAGTAATGATTGTCTTCTTATTATCTGGCCGAAGAAAAGATGTTTATTTTAACTAACTAATTAACCTAAGAACTTGCAGAAAAGAGAATTGGGAAATTACATTTGGGGAAAGCAATTGATTGAGAGAATACCTAAGGAAAAATCCACCTAGACTTATACTTCTTATTCTGGCTTCGAACCGGATGATTTATTCTTTTAACTTGTTCCGTAGAAATCCCTAATGTATATTATTATCCCTCTCAAGACTAACAACGTCTAATTCTTAGGTTGAATAACTTAGACTTTTCTCTAATTAACACCATAAGGTTGCATTAACTCGATTTATGGATTCCCTTATTAGGTTTCACCCTAATCCGGCAAAATTTTGTCACCGTATCTCTAGGCGTGCAATCAACTCCACTTAATTATGACAAAGTTACTCTTAGTCAGGGTCTATTCCTCCTCCAACTAAGAGTAGTAACTTGAAGTGATATCCTGAAATAACAAAAAAAGAATTAAGAACACATAACTAAGAACAAGTCAAATATTTATCATATGACTCCGAAATAATAACAAGGTTTTGTCATAGGTTTCATCCCCCTTAAGTATTTAGGCCAAAGCCCGGGTTCCTTTAAAAGAAAAACCAAAATAAATTGCAAGAGCCAAGACTTGATCCCAAGCTCCCTTACAACCTTAATGACACCACAACCACTAGACCACATGCTTCCTTGTGTCATTTACTTATCATAATAATTTAAAGGCCTACTTCCAAGCATCCAGGGTTTTATTTACTTAAAACCAAAATTTTTGCTAAAGCCCAAGTTTGAACCCAAGATTTCTCCAACACTTTTCAGGGCCATTAACCACTAAAGAAGACATTTAATTGTGTCACTTCCTTGCACAATTAAATACTTATATACAACCTCCTTACGGACCCATACTCAAGGCCCAATACTTCTAGGCCCAAATTCAGGGCGTTATAATTAATGAGTATTTGATTATGTCCGAATATGGTAAAAGATTTTTATGATATACTTATTACTTGGTATATATGTTTTGTGTGTTTGGGTAAATACATTTGAAATTAGTTAAGTGATAAAATATAAGTGATGGGTATTAACTATATGTGACTCAGCTTTTATGCTCATGAAATATGATGAATGGTTTTGTATATGGATTGTCAAACGTGAGTAAGTTTCTAAAGCTTGATTAGTGTCTTGGTGATGTGTTTGCATTCTAAATATGGTAATTTTTATTTTGTGAATTAGTTATGAAATGAATTGTTATTTGTGTCTGAAAAGGGTTAATGATGATATGGTGAAATACGTATGAACTTGGTAAAATATGCAATAAGGTCTGACCAAAATAAAATAAATGTTTGTGATCCTTATCAGTTTGATTATATATTATGCCATAAAGGTGACTTAACATGATGGCATAGGCGGATATACTTAGGTATACATATGTGATATAACTAGTAACTTACTTATGAAATGGACGCTTACAAATATATATATTTATGACACATGTTTGATTAAAAATTAGACATTTGAAAGTTTTTGATTATTAGTTATATGGTTCAGATTTTGGTGTAAAAAGGAATGCATAAGTATTATGACATGATGCATAATTAGTTTGATTGGAGTGGTGAAATTGGTTAGATCCTTGGAAGATAAATTTGATAACCAAATATATGGTTTAAGGATCAATTGTGCATTTGCAAGTTAGAAATGGTAAAAGGTGTGTAATTGCATTCGGCTAATAATAGGAAAAACCAATATATATATATACCTATGATATTATTTCTTATGAATTGGTCATTTATGTTATGGTTTGTAATGGCGAGGAAGGTATACATATGTCTTGGATAATTGTATGAAAATTCGCATCAGTATGATGTGTATAATTAGTAAAGTTATATGATTATGAAACGACATATTTTAGCCTAAGACTGAAAGATAAAATTTTGTACTACTTTTGTGATTAATTTCATTAGTCAAATAAGTGAGAAATGCATGTGATATGTATATGTAATATTGGCATGATATTTAGATAACAATGTTGGTTTGATGGATTCGACATTTAAGTTGAATAATAGCTATGGTTATCAAGGTGACTTTTGCATATATTGGTAATATTAAAAGTACATTGATTTATGTTAAAATATTAGCTAATGATTGATAAGATAATGTTTTTAAAGTCGTGTGATACAGGTAGATATGGGTTAACATGCAAATGTGTATAAATAAGCAATTTGTTTATTTATTTTATGCGTGATTTTGATATGGTTAAAATTTTAAAGCAAGGCTTGCATATGTAATATGATTATGATTGAAATTGATATTAAAAAAAAACAGCTTCATGCTCTATACATATGTATGAATTTAATTTATACGAATATGCGAATGTTTGGAATTGTGTTTTATTCATAATGCTTCGTAACTCCTATTCGACAATGGATGGTGGTTAGGGGTGTTACAAAAATAAAACTTAAAGTGGCCTTATTACACAAAATATACCCAAATAAAACTACTTTTACTAAAAAGTCAAATATGAAAACATAAGCAGTGGTGTGGCCATCTCCGAGTCCCTCGCAGCACCGGCTTGCCTAAGGATTACATGTGCAGATAAGCAGATGAGTGAGTTTATGAAAACTCAGTGTGTAATCTCTATTTATCAAACAGTAAATCATGTAGTGTAGAACAGTCTGGGCCTAAGCCCTTATCAGTGGCAATATCAATGTGGGTCTTAGCCCATTACGGTAATAGTATCAGTGTGAGCCTTAGCCTAATTTAGTACAGTATCAGAGATGCATACAGAGATCCTACCCATCCATCCTCTACACTCTACTCCGTCCAGCCCTACACTCCATGTGGGGATAAAATCGACCCACCCATCCCCTACACTCCAGGATATAGCACTGGTTGTGGCACTATTAGTATTTGTAGTGGAGCGGCCAGTAATAGGCTTATAGACTTTTAGTACACTTCCTCTAATATCATATATCCCACCCCACCCCATGCAATGCAACATAATATAGATGTACATGCAATAAACATGGCACGCTCAAACAGTCATACATCACATAGGGGTAGATCCGTCATTTACCTCATAGAGGTATAACAGTCATATCATAGATTAGGGTTTAGGTATACTTACCGACCCAATAATAGGTCCACAGTCATCTCGGGCAACCCGTGCAATCTTAGCAGTTAAACAGTGAAAATGGGCCCAAGCCCATAGTACGACCCATGTAGGCCCACATGCTCGTGTGGCCCAATAAACCCAAATAATGGCCTCATCCGTGCAACCTACATAGCCGACCCAATAACCTTCACACATCCGTGTAGTTTGCCCGTGCGAGGCCCATGAGCCCATAGGCCCACATGGCCTATTACGGCCTAACATGGCCCAAAACGGCCTAAACCCATGAGATCATTCATGGTGGCCTCCACTGTCAAACGCACGCGTTTATGCATTCGATTTACCATACAAGCAAGTGCACGCTTGTGTAGCGTCTATGAACATGCCTTTTGGCTTTTGCTGATTAACAAACTTAGTAATGTGATTACACACTTGTTATGAATCTATAGTTGAAATGCTTCCGAGACCCAAAACCTATGATGTCGACAATCCCATCATCAGTTCATATTCATGATTAATCCAAAACCATAGTAATGTAGATACTTAACCCTATTCATCAGTACTTACCAATTGAACAATCACAGAACCCCCTCTTGAACTAGAACCCACGTAATTTCCCCAAAGCTCTATCCTTCACACAAATAGTTAACCGATTCATAAGAATCTAAACCCAACATAGACATAACTAGAACTTTAAGCACTTACCACAAATGAAAGGATCACTTGTCAGGAAAGAACAATAGGCTTTATCCCTTGACTAAAGAGATCAAACCCTAGCAACATTTGACAAAAATGCAGTGTTAAAAGAGAGCCATAGGTACAGCAAAAAGAAAAAGGAATGAACCAAACAAAGTCAAATAAGTAGCACTTACCACCAAGACCAATAGATAAAAAGCAAAAGCTGAAAGAAGTGTCAGCACACAGAGGAAAAAGAAGGAGCAGTATTCGGCTAGCAAAGAATAAATCGCACCTGAGAGAAGAAAAGAAGAAATAGGAAACTCGATCACCCCAGGCTAAAACAGAAATGGTTAGAGAGATAGGGAAGAGATAGGTATTCGGCCTACAGGGAAACCATTTGAGAAAAGTTGTGAGGGAGAACACAAACTGTGGGAAAAAGGTTTGGAGAAAGTAGTAAAATCATAGGCAACAAAGACCAAAAAGGTACTTCCCAAAAGCACGGCTCGACTTTAGAAGCAAAAGAAAAGACCCTAATTGCAAAATCACGAGAGAAAGAAGAGAGAACAGACCCCAAAAGAGTAGCCAAAATAAAAGTCCTAAGGAAAAACTACTCAGCCGAAAGTCCCTATGCACAACACGCAAATTCGGCACAACTTCACTCAACCTCAAACTCTACTTTTTCCTCCCCGTTTTCCCTCTGCTAAAATCTCTCCACCTTATTCTACTCAACCACCTATTTAAACTCCCACCAACTCCTCGATTTCGGTCAACCTAGGATACCTCCCTCACACTTGCGGCAAAAATAAAATACTCCTTCCATCCTGCCAGCGCTCGAACCTCAAACCTCTAAGAAACACTCACACGCCATTTACCACTAGACTAGCAACCTTCTTGTGACAAATTTAACCCACAACAATTTAAAAGACTACTAACTACAGGCAAGGGTTATACTTAAAAATACCAAAGTTTTAGCAATTGCCCAGGCTTGAACTCAGGACCTCTCCAACACTCCTTAGGACACTCGACAACTGAAACAAGCATACATTTATGCAACATAACATACAAAACAAATACCTCAATTTTTGAGGCGTTACATTCTAACTGTTTAAACATCAAAATTTGTCTTCTTAGCTGGACTATTTTGCTAATAGAGAAGAACTTTTGTAGGAACTTCCTTGCGAGTTTATCTCATGTCATAATTGATTCTGATGCCTGTAAATCTAGCTAAGAAAAAGCGTTATCGGTTAATGAAAATGGGAACAATCAAAGACAAATAGTGTCATCAGTGACCCCATTGTATTTGAAGGTATCACAAAGCTAGAGGAACCATTTTAAATGTTACCTTAGATCCTCTGTCATTGTTCTACGATACTACAAATTGTTCTAGATCATAGTTGGTTTAATCTCGAAATTATTGGCCATGACAGTTAACCTATTTATACTCGCTTTAACCATATCTAGATTTTATAGTGCATACTCCCTCAAAGTCCTCTCTTTACATTCCATGTTTATGTTTGCTAGTAGTTGTGGCAGTGGTGATGGATCTTCTAGATTGTTATTGTTAGCTATGTCAAACAACGGATTCTAACGTGGCAATAAATTCCCTCCAATAGATAACTGATTTTGTATTGGCTACTGCTACTATTGCTATCGACGATTTCTTCATATTATTCTCTCTAGGCTGGTTCAAGGTTAAGGTGTTCACAGACAGACAATACCAAATTTAGGTTAATTGACACCGTTATGATTTCCTAGGGTTGTCAGGCTTAGGGTTTAGATTCTTCCTGTTTTGAACAGTCGATTTGTTAATAATTCTTACAAAATAGTTAATTATTCATACCTCCACTCGCTAATCCCCCATAGGAGGATTAGTTCTTCATAGATCTAGTAAAAAATTTAGACTTGAATGAAAGAATGAACATAAAGATCAAATTCAATAATAAAGTTTAGAAAAGGCCTAGTTGTATTTAATTTAAGCGCAAAATTGTCACAAATTTTGGTAGTACTTCAAGAATCTGATCTCTTAGAAAAAGTAAATAACAAGAATGAGAATAAAAATCTAAAACTTAATAGAAGGGAAAAACTAAAAACTAAAACATAAAATTAGAGATAAATTTATACAATAGTAAAAAGTGTCCCTAACATGTGTTACTTGAGCCTATTTATAGACTTATAATGGTCGTTGTCCTTAACCTTAGGCCATGTTCCCAAGCTTAAACTTGGATTGTATAGATCAAAACGCCCCTAGCTCATATTAATTTCCCGTACAGAGGCGATGTTGCGACACATCAGGTTTTTTGTCATGACATCGAGGGCAGTATACTCTTCTTCAGGGTATCTTCAGGGGTACGTCACAACATCCTCATGCTGTGTTGGGACATCAAAGGCAATTTTGGACTTCTTCAGTTCTGCTCCCTATGTTGTGACATCCAATGCTCCGTGTTGCAACATAGCGACCATTTTTGAGTTAATAAGCCTTCTAATGGTCTCCTGCACACTCATAAAGCATATTAGCTCACCTTTAGATTTCATTCAGCCCTTAAAGTCAATAAAGACTCAAATTACACATTTTATTACACTTAAATAAACTTGTTAAAATGTAATTAAAACACAACTAAAATGCTTATGTTCAAGCTCCTAAAGTGTGAAAACTAGTTTAATTTGCTACACTGAATTACAACCGATCAACTTCTAAGACTATGTTTTGCATGGGGACTTGTCAACAAAATAATTAATGAGATAATTTTTCATGGGAGGGGCTTAATTTATAGGCACTATATGTTTTAGTACTCTTAAGATACCTTACTTGACTTAGGAAAAAGGTTACATGCATGGAATAGTGTCATAAGAGGAAAACAAGTCAACTTCCTAATTCAAGTACGAATTTATTTAAACTGGCAGACACCAGCTTGCCCAACCAACTGGCGAACACTGACTCGTCGAGCCTTCTGGCGAACTTCACTTACCACGTCTTTTTAGCACATACAACTTACCGGTCCTATTGGCTAACTTTACTGAATAAGTCTTCTGGCAGATACCAAAGCATTTCTTCCTCGAAATGACCTCTTGTTAAAATAGTAGAGGGTACTGTTGTCTCCTTTCTTATTGATTTTCCATGAATTACACTACTATTTACATTATTTTCACACATAACTTTAGCTTGTTTAATAAATAAATCAAAGCATTTTAGCATATATTTAACTTTTCATACTTAAAGTAATAATTTATGCTTTCTAGTAGTTTTTATTATATTTTATATATCTAAATAAAGTTACATGAGCTTGAAGGTTAAGTCGGGAGCTAAAGATGTTTATTTAGGCCAAAATTGTTGCATATGCCACGATACTAAAATACTGATGTCTCAATGTTGAAGACAGAAGCTAAAAATAAGTTCTGAAGCAAAACTTCCCTCAATGTCACAACATGGCTCTTCTATGTCGCAACATACCCCCTGCGGTTGGCTGCAACATCACAGGCCTACGTTCAAACCAAGCCCCTACACAGCCCAAAAATTCTTCCACATTTTAATTACGTTTTTGAAGGAAATTAGGAGTATCTGTTCTAGTCGAACTCTAAGGACTTCAAGAATACTTTAGGCACTTTAATATTCCAAGTTTAACCTATATAAAGGCCATTGTAATTAGTTTTAACACACAATTTGAGGGAGGTAGAAAATATACTTAGGGTTTTTATTTCATTCTTAGTTTTTACTTAGGGTATTTTGTGTTATTCTAATCGGAAGATCCTATTCTGAAGTTTGACTCTCGCAAGTGGAGATTGTTCTGGAGCCATGCTTTCATTGATAAATCCATGAGCATCTCTTTTTCTTTATTCTATTCTTTATATCTCTTTCTTTAAAATTGTTTAATTGAATGTTTGTGTAAAGATTAGAATCAATTTATGCTTCACAAATACCTCGCATGGTTTCAACTATTCTAATCTTATTAATTGATTGAAGGATAGTATTTTTTAGTGAATCATGTAACACCCTATTTTTCAGTGGTGTCGAAAATAGTGATTTCAGGACCACCAAATTGGATGAGTAAGTTCACAAATATTATATTTAATATTTACTAGTTAATTTTGACTTTGAAAAGGCTTTTGATATAGTGATTTTTATTTTATAAGCAACTTATTAAGTTCAAGTAGTAAGACCCTAAAGTCAAGTGGTTTTAAAAAATGAGGTATCGGGACCTTGTTACGATAAACTGAGCTGTAAATATTTTTATAAATATTTACAGAGTGTCATTAAGGCGGTATTAAAGTTTCGTTGAAAATTGTTAAAGTTTCGATGGTTAAATAATTAAAAAGGAAAATTTGATCACTATTTGATTTCAGTGATTAAATGGTTAATTGAATAAAGGAAAAGGGACTTAAATTGTAATTAAACCATGGTCAAAGTTCCAAGCAATGGTGTTATGATTGAACCCACTAGCTTTTGGATTAATTGTTCTTTTAGTCCTAATTAGTTTAGGATTAAATTGTAAATAAGTGTATTTAGTTAGAATTTAATTGAATTGAAGGACCAATTGTGAAATTAAACCTTCCTTTGATGGTAATTATGGCATATATTTATGTGATGGACAAATATGGACATGATTTTGGTGTTTTATTTATTTATTAGCCAAAGGTAAAATGGTAATTTGATAAATAATTAAAATAAAATAAAAACAGAAGGCTAAATTCTTATCATCTTTTTTGTTTTCATCTTCAACAACCCAAATTTCCATGGAAGCATGAATCTAAGTTTTGTTCATGGTGAAATTTCATGCATGTAAGTCCGAATTAGCCCCGTTTCTTGTAATTTTTATGTTTTTGAGATCATCGCAACTAGGTCCAGCTAACCGTTACCTTCGATTTTGAAATTGTTAAAGATTTTAAATGTTTCCATTGATGAACCTTGTGATTTTAGATGTTAAATGATGAATTTTAGTTATTGTTATTATGTGAAGGAATTTTGTTAAGTGATTTTTGATGAATTTACCGATTAGCGACTAAATTGTTAAAATAATAAAACTACAAGGATTTGATGTGAAATTATTACATATATGGGCTGAAAAACATGCAATGAATATTTTATTGTTATAATTTTGTATTTAAAATGGTTAATTTGTATGTTTTAGGCTCAAGGACTAAATTGAATAAAACTAAAATTTTAGGGGCAATTTTGTAAAAATGTCAAAAATGACCAAACTGCATGAAGTACATTGTTTTCCTGCCTAAATTGATAAAATGATGAAATTATTAGTTTAGATCAAGACCGGGTGGAAAATTGAGGAAAATAAAAAATTACCAAAATGCCCCTAAACTTTAGTATTTTTGCAATTTAGCCAGGTAAGTTCATATGAGCTGAATTCTGTATAAGGTTGATTAAATTGAATGATATTGTGTGATTTTATTGTGATTGAATCAGTATACATGTTATTATGCAATATATCATGTCATGAGATGATGGAAATTCAATGACGTATGACGATTTGAACCTTAGGAATTCATAAGATACAAATGACATGTCATTAAGGTTTACATGATTCAGGTACTGGTCCTGAATGCCTTACCGATGGCTGAGGTCCTACATGTGTTGCGGATAATCCACAGCTCGTGTGAGCAGCATTGTGTAGCTACGGTTTGACCTACAGCTCATGAGAGCATACCGATCTACAACTCATGTGAGCATACCGATTTACAGCTCATGAGAGCATACCGATTCATGGCTCGTATGAGCATACTTGTATAGGATTTGACGGATTACAGTTATATGATTTAGCACACTATGTATGAGCTATCCCGAGTATCCAACAGTTTATTAAATGGTTCAACGAGCATTATTCAGATATGAAGTGGTTAGATTTCGATATGAACTAAGATATAGATACATGTGAATTTCATTGAATTGGTATTACATGGTATATTGAAAGTGGAAATGGATGATATATGTATATCATACATAAATAAATGTTATGCTCATCCATGTTTATAATGCTTATGTTATATGTTTATTTTGCTAACATGTTTGGTGTACATGATTAGGCTTTGGCTAAGTTGTGGTTGGATTATGCCATGTTAAACTAATAAGTTATGCATTGAAATGGTAAATGCCTAAATGGAAATATGCTTGTGATCATGAAAGGGTCGTAAGGTTTAAATTATGTAATTTCTATTGAAATTGTTTATCATGTGGTTAGTTCCAAAAAGAATTGTGTTTAAATGCACTAGCTTGTGGCTATAGTTGAATGATATGCTTATGTCTCGTGTGATATGCATATGAAACGGGTGTGGAAAGGTAATGAAATAGTAAATTCATACTTGAAGTGTAAAATGATGAAAAAGGGAATGATGAGCTGAATTGATGTTGCTATTTAAGCTAAAAATAGTAAATGCAATGGAAACTAACGAAATGCAAATGAAAATAAGAAAATTTGAAAGGGTTTAAAGTTATATAAGATCTAACTATGCTAGGGATGATATGTATAAGTGATGCTGTGGATTTATTCACTTTGTGAGTTGTTGAATATGACTTCATGAATCTTGCGGTATCGGTATAGGATTATTCTTGATGTGTATAAATTTCATATTTGAAATGGATTGATATTATAAAGTTTATAAGATCTTTCTAAGCATTCATTACTTACGTGGTTATATTTCATTACTTTTTAGATTATCGGAAGCTCGATTAGGTTGGAAGCTAGTCAGAGATCCATCACACTATCCATCGGCTCTATCGGTACTTTCAAATGTTTTGATTTTGGTTATAATGGCATCTATAGGCATTTTTGGCTAATGTTTGGCCTATGTGTTTTGGTTGTTGGAATAGCCATATGGTTTGGCTTGTGTTATGGTATCCTAGTTGTGATTATGGTATTTTGAATGTTGACAAAGGTTTGGTTTTTGGCATGTATATAAATGGCCTTAAATTGGTTGATATCATACTTATTATGCTAAAAATGTTTAAGTTAGAATGATTGATTAAGTATGCATATTATAAATGTCTTATGGTTGGTATGAATGTGGTAATTTGGTATATTTGTTATATATGACGTATGTGATCTTTGGTGCAAATTGTTGAATGGTATATTTGGTATGTTTTGTTAGGTAAAGTAAATGGTTTGTTGTTGATGCAAGCTTAATCAGAAGTTAGTGGAACATTTTGGCTAATTTGAATATGTAATGGTACATGTTTCGATGATGAGTTTGAGGTGCCATTGGGCATATTGGTTGTATGTTGTTATACCTTATTTGAATGGTTTGATTATGCATGGTTTTGGTGCAATTTGAAGGCTTGTAATATGTGCAAAAGTGCTAGTAGGTACATGCTAGGTTGGGTGAGAAAAATGGCTTGAAAATGACCTATTTTTCGTCCACACAGGAAGAGACACGGGCGTGTGTCTCAGTTGCATGTGACACATGGCCAGGCGACATGGCTGTTTGTCCCCTATAGCTTTCAATGGGTTACAAGTTAGGCTATTACATGGCCTAGCACACGGCCGTATGGCCCTAACAGTTTGTAAATTTTCATCTTTCTGAAAAACGCTATATGTTTTCGACTTAGTCCTGACTTGTTTCTAATGTGGTTTTAGAGACTCGAGGGCTCATATAAAGAACAATGCATTTGTTATTGATTAGTTTTGCTGCGATTGATGATATGAATTAAATGTTTTAAAATTTTTAATAGTTTTGAAATGTAAACTATGGTAATGCTTCATAACCCTATATCAACGACAGATACAGGTTAGGGGTGTTACATTTAGTGGTACCAGAGTGGAACGACGAATATGTGCAAGTGTACACAATCGCAACAAGTAATAAAGTGACAAGTAAATGTCAAGTTATTGTACCCATAGGGACTGTGAAAAAAATTATTTATGAACGCAATTTTAAAAACACGTTGGTGAAGAAAGACATTTTGATTTGAAAAAGTGATTAAAAACTAGGATTTTAACAAAGTAAAATAAATAAAAATAAAATAAAAGTTCCAATGCACGATTTCAAAAGATGATTTAAATCAAGATGACATAATTGTGTAGATTAATTACATTTCTTAACTTAGAATTATTAAACTCATGTTCATGTTGTTACGAATAAATTCACGGTAACTCGATAATTTGCTAACTTATGAACATACTTACCTACCAAAATCCATTTATCTCTTGACCATACCTCTACGTCAATTCAACCGATTAAACAAATTTTAATAAGCAAATGTATTAATGCACATACATACTTATGAAATTAAAATAATTTCTTGTACATATCTCTATGCCAATTGAAACAATTAATTCAATCTCATAAGCACAGAGAAGATTACGTGAGGTAACAATGTATTTCTACCTTGAAACAGTTTAATCACAATAATCTTGCAAGTTATGCAAGGCTAATGTATCGTTAGATACCGTTGCTAATTTAACCCTCAGCTACCTTAGATGATTAAACATGCACTGATTAAGTATCATGTCAATTAATTACAATTTCAATCCATTTAAATAATTAATTCATTAGTTACCTTACAATTGTAATGGAAAAATAACTTAGTCATGTTTTTACTTAATCAAACATCTTACCGAGGCCTATAACAACACAAACACAATTTTAATAAATTAAGTAGACGAAATGTAATCAACCTAACATGAATTAAATTTAAGCCATATTGATTAAATTAAATATATCAACGTCACAAATATTCATAGACATGTTCATCATAACAACAACAAAATTAAAAGGATAGGGAACAAGAATCAAATCCGGTGTTTTCTCCGTGGCTTGACTAGTTTGCTCACTCCTCCTTCTCCACTTGTTATTACTGAACTAAGGCTGCTATGAACGCTAGAATGCTGCTCCAAATGGTGGTTGATTGATTCTTTTTCAAGAGGTGAAATCTGCAAGGGAATAGGGGAGAAAATGGAGAACAATGGAAGGGAATGAAGAGAGAAAAATGAGAGAGAAGTGAAGAGATGAGAAGGGTTGAGATGTGTTTGAAGTGAGCAGCCAAGGTGGGTGTTTATAGGTTGAGAAGGCTGCTAAAAATATCCAAAATCAGTAGCCAAAGACTCCCCCCATAGCCGGCCACACGTGGCATGTTTGAAGATTTCAAACATGTTATTTTTAGGTAGGGGAAAATCTTGAAAGGCATGAAAAGTGGAGGGGTTTGAATGCAAATTGAAGGAGTCTTCAAGGGTCATTTTGTAATCCAAATAATCAGCCAAACAAGCTGATTGGGTCAGCATGTGGGATGGTTTTGGGCTGCCTAGTGCCCGGTTGGATCAGTTTTCTCGGTTTAGCTCAACTGGGCCCCTTTTCGTAATTAATTAACAATAATTTATTTAACCCAAATTAAATTGAATTAAAATTAAAATTAATTATATTATGAACTAATACACATAACTTGGACCATCTTAGGCTAAAAAATTAATTTGCCTTGATACTTCAAAATTACTTCTCGGTTTTGCGTTCTAGTAGTGTCTGCCGAGCCGTTTTTTGTCCTTTGTGCGAATCTGTTGAAAATATCAAAATTAATAAAAAATTATTATAAAATTAAGTAAAATTAAACATGTTAATAATATAAGTACAGTTTAATTATTTTATGATAATTATATATTTTTCGACTAGAATTTTACTGAAACTGCATGAATTTGAGTTAAATGGGGCATGAAAAAGTGTGTATCTTTTCGTGTTTCCACACCCAAAACTTAATTCATTGTTCATCCCGAGTAATGCACAAATTGAAAAGAATTTTTTTTGGAAACACCTTTGAAAATTTCCTTCAAAAGGACATTCTTCCCAGAATTATGAAATTGGTATACTTATGCTCAAGAGCAAGAATTTTTGAGATTTACGCTACTTAAGTATACATATCATTCAAATTAATCTCAGTTATTCTTATGATAGCAAAAATAGACTAAATGCTTCCTAATAAAGACATGTTAAATCCCTACCAATTTGATTTTATTCCCTTATTCAAGATTAAGTTGCAATCATTAAGTTTAACTTATGCCTTCATATGTTGAATATAGCAATTTCTCTCCATTAATATAGGTAGCATAGAAACTTGAATCAATAGGTCTTTAAAAAGTTTGTGACGTGTCTAGGCTAGGCGTAGGTAAACGATAGATAAACTTAGGCTAAAAATCCTAAACTCAGCTTCAACCGGACCTTCAGAATAATTACCTTTAATACACCAACTTAATTTGCTTTCACATGCTCTTTTGTGCATCTATTTTCTTTCAAGTACATATGCTCTTTTTTTGTTATTTTTCTTTTCTTTTCTTTTCTTTTTCACGAGCATTTTACTGTATGTACTACAAATTTTTTTGAGCATTTGATACTTTTTTTAAACTCCCCCAAAATTATTTTCAAAGAATGTTCTGAATAGTACTAAGTCTAGTGTTTGGGGCAATTTCAAGATAACTAAGAGAAAAGTGATAGCTAAATATTGCAAGGGTTCAAATAAAATTAGGCCATATAGTCTCAAATTTAGGTTTCAAGGGATAAAATTTCATCAAGCTTGGCTTGAAAGGCTCAAACGGTCTAAAAAAAAGTTGCATGAATCATTTTCAGCATTCCATGCTTCCTTGGATTTCGCCTCAAGAAACTACTAAGTCAATTCTAGAGACTTAAACTTTCAAGCATGCCTAACTTTCTTAAGGAGCCAAAAATTTTATAGTATGATTTGCATGCTTTATGAAGAGTACATTTATGCCATAATTTAGCCAACATAGCAATTATTGAAATAATAGAATTTTATTAATACTGAAGTTTAACATACTTAACAAAATTTCAAAATTTTGAACAAAATATATCCTAATCATAATTAAAAGAAAAATTTATTCTGAGAGAAAATAATTTCAATTTTTTGGTCCCTCTACTTAAGATGAGCAATGTCCTCATTGTTAGAAGTGAATAGATAATATAGACTAGGTAGGATTCTAGAAAAGAGAAGGTGAGTCAATTTGACTGCTTACATACTAAGCTCTCTCTAGATCCAATCCTAGACATGTATATATCTATCGCCATACTTTGTACTTTGCAACTTGTTCATTTTTATTTATGATTTCCACCTTTTGTTTTATTATGCGAAAAATAAAAATCCTAATAGAACCTAATCCTAAAACATTAAATAACCTAGGAAATAAAATGAAGTAAAGTAAACATTCCCCCTTTTTATCAGATCCCTCAGAATCTGACACATCAATTTTTTTTTGTCCTCAACATTGGAGTCCATGGTTGGAGTATAAAGTCTGGAAATTCAGGCACAAAAACAGACATGTTATGAAATATATATTTTAAATGCATATCTGATTGAGTCTTCCCGTATTATTGAGTATCTCTAGTAATCTTGTTACTGCAACTACATGTGTTGCAGCATAGCCATTATACCAAACTATTCACTTCGTGGAATGGTGCTAGATAAAGGGACTCTGAGCATTGAACTTAGGAAATCTATTAAGAGTGGTTTCAGTTTTGAACAGGTGGGTGAGTAGTTGAAGGTAAGATTTTGAAGAGAGTGGTGGTTTTAAAGTTAGTTTAGGTGTGGCAATTGGTGACTTCGAATGAAGGTGTTTGGGGTCGTGATTCAAGGAGTTAAGGGCTACAACATTACGAGGTTAAGTGAGATGCACTATTGGGCTACTTGGGAGTGGCGGTAGAGCAAGGTAAGGGCGATAGGGTTATGCAAAAAATGGTTGAATATTTCCCTTCCTAGTAATATCTTAAGCCCAATAGTAGCTCATTTTGGATCCTAAGCTCCTATATTGAAAGTAAACTAAAAAAAACTCAAAGAAATTAGTGCTTGGGTTAAAAGTTGACCTATTATTAAAAAAAAAAAAAAACCTAAATTCTTCAGCCTACTTTGGAAAATGTTTGTCAAAAAACTACATTAAATTAAATTCCCAAGAAAGATTGGAGGGGTCACAGATGGTTCCGCTTAAGATTCAATCTCCTATACAGGGTTTTAATTAATGTAATGAACCAAAGAAAATTTTATCTAAGTATAACATTTTATTCAAATGAGAAAAAAAAACTAAAAATATAAAATAACGACAGAGAAAGTGAAGAAAACTCCCTCCATTTTATTCAGGATCGTCATTGGCCATGGTGGTGTCAAATGGCCATTTGTTGTACCAACCATAACCATCTAGGAAGTAATCATATTATTTCCCATCAAATCTGTCTAACATCTTAATAAGGAAAGAAAACCTGTAATGATCTTTCCTAGTGGCGTTGTTTAACTTACTGTAATTCCTGCAAATCCTCTAACCCATGACTCGAATATGTGAAATAATCCATCCAGTACCCTTCTTGTGCCTTTCCAAAATCACAAGTGCCTCTTCTTCTTGATCTTTGGTGAACTCAACTAAAATAATGATAGGTAAAGTCGAAGAGAGACCCAAATAGTCATATTTCGAATGAGAAGACAAAATCTTTAGTTCCAATTTAGCTGGATCTTCAATCAAAGACTTTGGTTGCGTATACTATTGAGATGATAACACTAATGATTCGAGTGGAACTTCTTCAGTGAATTCCTTCGAATTAGCTTCTAACCAAGCCAAACATTCCTTGTCTTCATCATCACTTGGTGAATCCTCTAGTAGAATATGTTCTAACGGATCGTCTAAAGAATTAAGCTCCAATTTTGTAAAAGCCAGTGATTCCATCTTGGAAATAGCAAAGTAGTCTTCAACTATATCTAGGGATTTAGCAGCATCGAAGTCATTAAAAGTCACTCGTCATCAAAGATTTCTTTCAATTGAGTATCATTTTGCTGCTTCTGGAATTGTTGGGGATATGACGGTGGTGGAATCTTAGATTTAACCAGACAACTCTTCTGTGGAAATTTTTCTATATCCAAAAAGGGTGTTAGAACTAGTTTAGAGTTTACCTCATCAAGGATCACCGTATCTGACTTATGTGGAATAGGAGTTTCAACACTCAATTGAACTTCCTCTTTACCTTGAGCTACAATAGGCTTATCTTCAACCTCGACAGTTTTGGCTTCCCATGTCTTCCAACTCTTTAAAGTGACAGATTTGCAATGCTCTTTGCCCATGCTTCTCAGATTTTCTATATCACTAGGCCAAATACCTTGGGGGTCTACTTTTGAGCTCATTGGCTAGCTGCCCCACTTAGTTTCCTAAATTCTTCAATGTTGTTGTTTGGCTTTGGATTAGTTCATCATTCTTCGCTATAAATGCCTTCAGTAAATTCTCAAGATTACTTGAAGATTCAGTTGGTGTGGGTTGTTGTACTTGTTGAGAATATCTTGGCAGATAATTTGGTTGAAATGACATAAAAGAGTCGCTATGGTCCACCCCTTGACTACTCCATGGAGAAATTGGATGATTTTTCCATGAAGATTTGTAATAATTTAACTGTGGAGCATTTCGATTTTGATTTCCCATGTAATATTTCGACTCTTGATTCGATGGGAAATGTTCAAAGAAATGACCATCTCTACAGTATTCACAAGAAATATCCTCGACCTGGTTCAATTGCTGACCTGTAAGATTACCATTGAAACCGATAACAGTTATGTTCTTAAGCATAGAAGACATAGAGGATACTTGGGTTTCCAAAGAAGCAAGTATGTTTGCTTCATGTACTCCTGCTGCTCGGTTGGTTGGCCACTGATAGTTATTGCTGGCAATTCTTTCAATAATCTCGTAAGCATCGTTATAGAACTTAAAAAGAAGGGCTCTATTTTCCGAAACATCCACCATCATTCTAGTATGAATATTGAGACCAGTATAGAAAGTCTTCATTTGAATGTAGCAAGGAATGCCGTGATAGGGAACTTTTTTAATAACTCCTTGAACCGCTCCTATGCCTCATATCAAGATTCTTCATAAAGTTGCTAAAATGAAGTGATTTCATTTCGGATCTTGGCAGTTAAAGATGGAGGGAAATATTTCATTAAGAAACGTTCAACCAACTCTTGCCATGTAGTTATGGAACCAGACGGTAGGGAGTTCAACCATGCTCGTGCTCTATCTCTTAAGGAGTATGGAAATAATCTCAGTCTCAAGGCATCCTCAGTCACCCCGACTAGTTTAAATGTGTCACTCACTTCCATGAATAGCCAAAGATCAAGATTTGGATCTTCAGTAGGAATCCCACTAAAGTGACCCACTAAAGCTCAAATTGTTGTGCCTCGATTTTGAGTCTCTTAATACTCAGATTGAGCTCGTTGAATAGTGGAATGGCATATTATTGAATGGCACAGTTTCTGTCATCAACAAGAATGACCAGATTGTGAGTATTATAAGCGAATGTTCCTCCTGGATTTTTGGTTTGGATTTTCGAAATTCATATATTCGGTCCTTCTTTGGTTCTCTTGTCTTATTCGCTGTCGAAAAGTTCTTTCAATCTCAGGGTCTACAGGGAGTAAATCAATAATTCAGTCAATACTCATAAACACCTAAAATAAACACAGAAAAATTAATTAAGTTAAAATTGAACATAAAAATAAACCAAAATGCAAAATTAAAAAAATCACAATTAATGACTTTTTAAAACAGTCCCCATCAATGGCACCAAAAACTTTGAACGACAGAAATGTGCAAGTGTACACAATCGCAACAAGTAATAAAGTGACAAGTAAATGTCAAGCTATCATACCCACAGGGACTGTGAAAAGAATTATATATGAACGCAATTTTAAAAACACTTTGGTGAAGAAAGATATTTTGACTTGAAGATGTGATTAAAAACTAGGATTTTAACAAAGTAAAATAAATAAAAATAAAATAAAATTTCCAATGCACGATTTCAAAAAATGATTTTAATCAAGATGACATAATTGTGTTAGATTAATTACATTTCTTAACTTAGAATTATTAAACTTATGTTTATGTTGTTACGAATAAATTTACGGCAACTCGGTAATTTGCTAACTTATGAACATACTTACCTACGAAAATATAATTTATCTCTTGACCATATCTCAATGTCAATTCAACTAATTAAACAAATTCTAATAAGCAAATGTGTTAATGCACATATATATGAAATTAAAATAATCTTTTGTACATAAATCTATGCCAATTCAAACAATTAATTCAATCTCATAAGCACATAAAAGATTATGTGAGGTAACAATGTATTTCCACCTTGAAACAGTTTAATCAAAATAATCTTGCAAGTTACGCAGGGCTAATGTATCGTTAGATACCATTGCTAATTTAACCCTCAGCTACCTTAGATGATTAAACATGCACTGATTAAGTATCATTTCAATTAATTACAATTTCAGTCCATTTAAATAATTAATTCATTAGTTCCCTTACAATTGTAATGCAAGAATAACTTAGTCATGTTTTTACTTAATCAAACATCTTATCGAGGCCTATAACGACACAAGCACAATTTTAATAAGTTAAGTAGACGAAATGCAGTCAACCTAACATGAATTAAATTTAAGCCATAGTAATTAAATTAAACATATAAACATAAAAAATATTCACAGACATGTTCATCATAACAACAAAAAATTTAATAGGATAAGGAACAAGAATCAAATCCGATGTTTTCTCTATGGCTTGACTAGTTTGCTCCACTCCTCTTTCTCCACTTGTTCTTGCTGAACCGAGGCTTCTACAAACACTAGAATGCTACTTCAAATGGTGGTTGATTGAATCTTTTTCAATAGGTAAAATCGGCAACAGAATAGGGGAAGAAAATGAAGAGCAATGGAAGGGAACGAAGAGAGAAAAATAAGAGAGAAGTGAAAAGATGAAAAGGGTTGAGATGTGTTTGAAGTGAGTAGCGAAGGGGGTATTTATAGGTTGAAGCTACTAAAAATAGCCAAAATCAGTAGCCAAAGACTCCCCCCATGTCTGGCCGCACATGTGGCATGTTTGAAGATTTCAAACATGCTATTTTTAGGTAGGGGCAAATCTTGAAAGGCATGAATAGTGGAGGGGTTTGAATGCAAATTGAAGGAGTCTTCAAGGGCCATTTTGCAATCCAAATAATCAGCCAAACAAGCTGATTGGGTCAGCATGTGGGATGGTTTTGGGCTGCCCAGTGCCCAGTTGGATTGGTTTTCTCGGTTCAACTTAAATAGGCCCTTTTTTATAATTAATTAATAATAATTTATTTAACCCAAATTAAATTGGTTTAAAATTAAAATTAATTATATTATGGATTGATACACATAATTTGGACTGTCTTAGGCTGAAAAATTAATTCACCTTGATGCATCAAAATTGCTTCTCGATTTTGCATTTCTAATAGTGCCTGCTGAGTCGTTTTTCGCCCTTTGTGCGAATCTGTCGAAAATGATCAAAAGTAATAAAAATTTATTACAAAATTAATTAAAATTCAACATGTTAATAATTTAAGTACAATTTAATTATTTTATAATAATTATATATTTTTTGACAAGAATTTTATCGAAACTACATGAATTTGAGTTAAAAAGGGTATGAAAAAGTGTGTATATTTTCGTGTTTCCACAGAGCTACAGTTTTGTCAGTTCTCGAGCTGAACATAGCAGGTGTGAAGTCTAGAAATACATGCCATTATATAACCTGTGATAGTGTGATATCTCTCGACTCTGATGAGATTTGTGTTACTTATAGACAAAGATGCTTTCCAACTAAGCTAATTCTGATAATGCTGAAAGTGATACTCATTAGATAATCTGATTAAAAAGTTGCTTATGATTGGTAGAGACTCATAGAGGTATGAATAAATGATTTATAATGTATGTTGATGATAAATTTTATGTTATATGTGTGTATATATGAGATTTAAATTTAGAGGCTAAATTTAGAGGCTTCACGACCTTCACCCTCTCACTTGTACAGTCTTATACAATGAATTCACGAGATTTATATTGATTAAGCTTACAAGTGTGAAACCGAAGAGTTTCGAGGATGAATGACTAATAATGCGATCTAGGGCAAGAATGAGTTAGCAAATAAAAAGAGTTCTAGAAGAGATATTAGATTTTTCTAAAGAGCAGTCGAGATACACAATATCGTCGTTAAAGAAGAAGTTATTCGCGAATAATCAACTTATTCAGGTATGGTATCTAAAGAACGGATTAATCAAAATTTCTTCTAAATTGATTTCTTTAGTGAAACGGGATAATGTGGAATAAGGTTTGAATTGTAAAGATATTTGGATGCAGCGGTTATAGTCGAGTATCTTATGATAATCTCTTCAGGGTATTTTGTATGTTCTTTTATCTTCAAAAATATATGCAATTATTCATTTTCAGATGTGATTCTTATCATAAGAGAATGCTAGCTAACCATAACGTTAGGTAGAAGTATTGTTAGTCTGGTTGATTTATGATCGGCATTGCTCTATCTTTCTTTGGCATTCTATTCCAATATGTTTGGTAGAAAAATTGACAATAAAACTCTTATGATGCTATTATTCTATTTCTACTGGTTGTTGCTTTGCTTTATATATATACAAAAATTATGTTCTATTTGTCACAACTGATTCCAGTGCGTATGAGAGGTATTCTTCTTTTGGATTTTCTCTGAGGAATCATTGATCTCTTTATCATATAATATGGGTTGTAACCTCGAAATTTCAGCATAGTTTTAAATCCTGGATTTCATTATCTTGGTTTTCTTATCATTCATATGGTCTAATCTTATTTATCAAATATGGTTCATCTATAAAGGATTTTCGTTGGCCAGAGGTAATTACATTTATTACAGTTATAAATCCTAGTTCGATCATGGGAGCATGGTGATACAGATCTCAAGTTTTTAAAGGTTGTGTTTCTGCACTGGTTGTTACTGGAACTACATTTGGTTTTTCTCTTTTGTTTTGAAATGCACTATTGATGTTGAGCTATTGCTCTATCTATACGGTTGAAGCGTCGATCTTATTATAGCACTATGGTTTTTAATCTATCTAATCGTTGTGGCTCCAGTATAGCTCAAAGTTTCGATGTTAATAATTGAAATAGCTTTAGTATATATCTTCTTTCTAGCATTCGTGAGGGAGTAGACATCGGCAAAAGTGTAGACAGTGAGAGATCGAGTTTAATCTTGGTTTATGTCAACAAGTTAAGATGAGATGTTATGTTTCATTTAATTTAATACAGTTTGTAGATATCTTTGATTGGTATTCTGAAGGCATTATGATAGACGGTATATCTGGATTATCTCGACAACAAGAAGAAAGAGTTATTCTGAAATGTTATTATTCGATTGATAAAATAGACTCATTTGTTTTAATCAGAATGGGTTATTCATTTGAAAAGTTAATTGAGTTATATGCATTTGAGTTTATCCTTAGGTCCGAGAATAAAGTTTACGGATTCACGGGTAAATAACCGGACAGTCTGAATGAAGAATTCATATTCTAGAAGACATGATAAAGAAATATATTTATCAGATAGTTTTAATCGGGAAATGTTATTATGGGTTAAATTTGTCCCGATTGTTGAAGCTATCGCACTTGTGTAAAATGATATTGCTTGATGCTTTCCAGGAAAAGGGGAACAAATATCAGTTGAAAGTTACAAATGCAAACATGTCAGAAGCATTAGTAAGTGTTCGATAATCTAGGTTTCTCGATTATGATTCGACAAATGATTACTGGGAATTTCTCGGTAGTTATACTACTAATGATAAGTGATGATGGGAGAACACCATAGCTGCTTAGTTAAGTTAAGATATAGTATCAAGTTTTATTATGAGTTCTAATGCGAGTTCTGAATTGAGGTTAGTTATAAATAGTAAATATGTGTATTACCATTAAGAAGATGACAAAAAGATTTGACTTGATGGCTTGTATCAGGTGAGAAATTTCGAGGACCAAATTTTCGAAAGGGAGGAAGAGTTGTAACAGTCCGTTTTTCAGTGGTGCTGAAAACAGTTGTTTGGGGGCCAAAATGTAACACCCCTAACCCATATCCGTTGCTGGAACAGGTTTACAGAGCATTACTAGAGTTTAGAGAGTAATTTTATATAATTCATGTCATTTACTTTTCATATCCGAAATTAATCATATTGTCCCTTGAATGGACCGTCGAGGCCCAATTTAAATATTAGAATCAAGTCAGGACTAAGTCGGGAACTCAATAAATTTTGCAAAATTCTAAAATTTTCTCATATACAGGGGTCACACGCCCGTGTTGATAGGCCGTGTGACATGCCCATGTCTCAGGCTATGTGGGCATTCGATGTGGGGTACACGGCCGTGTCCTAACTTGTGTAACTCCCTGACTTGTGCCACACTCTCTACCATACGCCCGTGTGTTAGGCCATGTGGTCAATTTAATTTTCACAACTTAAGTGTAGGTTTCACATGGCCAAGACACACGCCCGTGTTCTGGGTCGTGTAGCACACACGACTGAGACACACCCCAGTGTCTCTGCCTGTGTGCCAAATTCTAAGCATCCTGTTTCTCAATTTTTGGATGCAGGGGACACAAGGCCAAACCACATGCCCATGTACGAGGCCATGTGTCAAAAACGGTCAAGACACATGCCCGTGTGTCTATCTTTATGGATAAAATAAGGCTATTTTCTAGCCCTATTTTTCACCCAAATTTAACCTTCAACCTATAAAAACATTTGCATATATTTTATATATATTACTGATATTTGCTTGATTTATATGACTTGAATTGGGTTTATATTTTACTCTAATTCAATTTAACCAAACCTTATATATGTATGTATTACATGACATAACTTTATATTATCATACCAAAATATACCAGTACTAGCCATTCCAATAGCTAGATTTCAAACATCCATTTACATATCATTATTGGTAAAATTAGCTTATACATGCCATTATGTCAAAATAAGTTTTCTATTTACACCAAAAAAAGCTGGACGGTAGAGTGATGATACTCCGACCGATCTCCAACCTTTACAAGTTTTTGAGCACTATAAAATAGAGAAAAGAAAACCTAGTAAGCATTTCATGCTTAGTAAGTTCATATAACAGAAATTTAACTTACCATATATTTACATTTAAGATAAACATACAATAATGCATCCAAGCAATTTGGCTTATAGCCTAAAACACAACTTCACCGAATCATGTTAGTCAAGGATTCACATAATATCAAGAACATAGATAAGCTCATCATTAACGTCTTTCATATTCATATGCTTTCTATAATATTATTCCATATTACATATACATTTTGATGACAAACCATTTCAAAATCAGTTTAGCCATATCAGAAATTTACCCGTTGAATTTATTAGAAATATCGATCGATACACTCATATAGTACACTTTAGTGTACACTACTACAATTTGTCAATTCATTTTCAGGGGTACCCAATTAGGGCACATAATCGGAAAGCACACTCTCGAGCCTTGTAACAGGAAGCTCACATAGAGCCATTTCAAGAAACTCATAAAGAGCCTATCGGGAAGCTTATCCGGGCTATATAGCGGGAAGCTCATAGGAGCCATAATCGGGAAGTTCACAAAAACCTTGTCAGGAAGTTCACAAAGAACCATATCAGGAAGCTCCAGATAGCCAATATCAAGAAGTTTAAGCGAGCACTATCGGAAAGCTCACAAAGAGCCAATTTAACGAGAAGTTTACAAAGAACCTTTAATCTGGATGCTCATAAGAGCTATGGTGTGCCCATGACAAATGTAAGATCACAACCTATCGGGCTCAGAGAGCTATAACGGGAAGATTACTGAACCATATAACAGGAAGCTTGAGAGAGCTAATACCGAGATGCTCTTTCGAGCCATGGTGTGTCTGCAACATATGGAAAACCACAACCAAGTTGGGAAAACTTGTAACCATCGAATTTCACCTATTCAAACAAGACTTAACAATTCTCAGATATATCGGATATATAATTATTTTCATTTATATAACAAATTCAATTCAAACATAAGAATGTACACAATTTAGTTACATGAACTTACTTCGGTACTTGTTCGTATTTGACATTTACTAATTCGAAACTTTTTGTTTTCCTTGATCCAACTCGGTATTAGGTCTTTCAAGATCTATATAAGTAAATTTAACGTCGATTTAATCCATTTCAACTCAATTTAGTTCAATTTACATCCTAGGCAACATTACTATTTTACCCCTATACTTTTCGCAAATGACAATTTTGTCCCTAAGCTCTAAAATTGAAATTCATGCAATTTAATCCTTACTCCTAGCCTAACCAAAATTTTCATATAACTTTTACAACACATGTATTTCACAAAATTTAGAAAATTTCCATAACTTTTACATCTTTACAATTTAGTTCCTAAATCATATTTTCATCAAAATTCACTTTGTAAAAGTTGTTTATCTATCAACAACCTTTCATTTTCTACCATAAATTTCAAATTTACAGCATATTCATCCATGGAAAAACTTTTATACTTTGATAAGTTTTTAAATTAATCCCCAAAATAGATAGATTAAACTATCCCGATCTCAAAAATATAAAAATTACTAAAAACGGGACAAAAAAACATACCTAATTAAGCTTGATTAGTTTCCTTTCTCTCTCCTAGGGTTTCCATGGAATTGTTGGGGATGAAGATGATATAAATATTATTTCTATTTAATTTTTTATCATCCATTAATTTTTCCACTTTCTAATTTAGTCCTTACCTTTTTCTAATTTTCCATGGATGATTAATAAAAGATATCTACTAACTTTTCTTTAATGGTCTACTTACCATATAAGGACATAAATTTTTGACTTCCATAGCTATTTGATACTTATAGCCACTAGAATTAAACTTTTACATCTTATGCAATTTGGTCCTTTCCTTAATTAAACAGATAATCGGTAAAATTTTCTTATTAGAATTTTCATATGACATTCCTATCACAAAGCAGACCATGCAAAAATATTAAAATAAATTTTCTTTCCGGCTCAGATTTGTGGTCCCAAAACCATTGTTCCAATTTTACTAAAAATGAGTTGTTACAACTCTCCCCTCTTAAGAATTTTCGTCCTCGAAAATCTTACAAGTAAAAAGATTCGGGTATTGCTTTCTCATGGTATCCTCCGATTCCCAGGTAGTTTCTTCAATAATTCAAGCCACCTACATTGTCTCAAGTTTAAGTCTTTCTACGACATCAGATACTTCAAACTTTTATGATTAGTAAAAATGTGACACTTTTCACCAAACAGATAATGTCCATATTTTCAGTGCAAACATAATGGCTGCCAATTCAAGATCATGTATGGGGTAATTTTTCTCATGTTGTTTTAGTTGTCTTGAAGCATAGGCTATTACTTTACCTTATTGCATTAATACACAACCTAAACCATTTAATGATGCATCACTGTAAATTATAAATTCCTTACCCGATTCAGGCTGAAGTAACACGGGTACTTCAGTCAACAAAGCTTTCAATTTGTCAAAACTCTGCTGACATTTATCAGGCCACTCAAATTTTACATCTTTTTGCAATAGACAGGTCATCGGAGAAGCTATCATTAAGAATCCTTTAACAAACCTTCGATAATACCCTGCTAGTCCCAAAAAACTTCTTATTTTAGACATTTTTTTGGTGGCTTCCAATTAACAATGGCTAAAATTTTGTTCAGATCCACTTGGATACCTTCTGCAGATGCTATATGTCTGAGGAAACCAACTTCCCATAGCCTAAATTCACATTTACTAAATTTGGCATACAATTGTTTCTCACGCAGAGTTTGCAACACTATTCTCAAATGTTCGACATGCTTATTTTCATCTTGGGAATATACCAAAATATCATCAATAAATACCACCACAAACCTATCTAAATATGGTCTAAAGATTCTGTTCATCAGATCCATAAATACCGCAGGTGCATTTGTCAAACCAAAAGGCATTACAAGAAATTCATAGTGCCTGTACCAGGTTCTGAAAGTTGTCTCTAGAACATCTAATTCTTTCACCCGTAGCTGATAATAACCAGAATAGAGATCAATCTTTGAAAATACAGTGGCACCTCTCAACTGTTCAAACAGATCATCTATACGAGGCAATGGATACTTGTTCTTTATTGTGAATTTGTTCAATTTTCTGTAATCTATACATAATCTCAATGATCCATTTTTTTTCTTTACAAACAGAACCAGTGCACCCCAAGGTAAAAAATTGGGTTGACCAAAGCCTCTATCAATCAATTTTTACAACTATGCTTTCAACTATTTCAATTCGGTAGGACCCATTCTGTAGGGTTCTATAGATATTGGTGTTGTCCCCAAAACAAGGTCTATAGAGAATTCCACTTCTCTAACTGGTGGTAAACTAGGTAATTCTTTCGAAAATTCATCAGGAAATTCACAAACAATCGGCACTAACGGAATCTTCGACTCAGATACTTTAGTATCCAACACATATGCAAAATAAGCATCATATCCCTTTCTGATATATTTCTGTGCCGATATAGCTAAAATCATATTAGATAACCTAGCTAGTTTATCAGATTCAACATGGAGTAACTCACCATTTTGACATTTCAACACACTATATTTCTATTTACAATTTACCACTGCATCATGCTGAGTTAACCAATCTATTCCCAAAAACACATCAAATTCATCAAAAGGCAATAACATTAGATCAACCGAAAAATAATAACCCTTTACCATTAATGGGTAGTTTTTACAAATTTTATCCACCAAAACATACTAGCCCAGGGGGTTTGAAACTTTAACCACAAATTCAGTGAATTCAACAGGTAAATTTGTAACAGATACTAAATTCGTGCATATGTATGAATATGTGGAACCAGGATCAATCAAGGCAGTAATATCAGTGTCAAGAAGAGAAAATGTACCAGTAATAACATCAGGTGCAGAAGCATTCTCTCTTGCACGTATAGCATATGTTCTTGCTGGTGCTCTGGCTTTAGATTCTCTATTGAATCTTTTGTCACACCTTGGCTACCATTAACATTGCCGGGGTGTCGAGGTGGTCTGTCTCTTGAGATAGGATTGGCCAGCCTAGAGGTCTAAACAGTATCTTTTACAGGTTTTTCTAGGCAATATCTAAAATAGTGGCCAAAAGAACCACATCTAAAACAAGCTGCACTTCTTACGCGGCATTCACCGAAATGCAATTTATTGCAATATTTGCATCTTGGTTTAGGACTTCTAGCACTCACTACACTTGTAACGGATGGAGACAGAGATCTCAGATTAGAGCGTTGTGAGCCTCGTTCTTTTCCAGAATACCCCACAGATGCAGTAAAATGATCATGCTACTTATTTGATTTCTTTGAAGTAGATGATTGTGACTTGCCCGTAAATCTCTTACCAAAAATCTGAGCTTCTTTCTCTGCTTGCATCTTTTCCTTACTTAATTCCTTGGCTTTGTGTGCTCGATCAGCCAATATAACAAATCCCCTTAATTCTAGAATTCTAATCAACAACTTGATATCTTCATTTAAAGCCTCTTCAAAACGTTTACACATATTAGCCTCAGTCGGAACCCATTCTCTGACATATTTGCTCAATCGAACAAATTCACGCTCATACTCAGATACAGTCATGTGTCCCTATTTGAGCTCTAAAAATTCATTCTTTTTTTGATCTAGAAATCTTTGACTAATGTACTTTTTTCTGAATTCAGTCTGAAAGAATTCCCATGTAACATTTTCTCTCGGTACAACAGAAGTTATGGTATTCCACCAATGGTAGGCTGTGTCTTTTAGTAAAGATACTGCATATTTTAAACATTTAGCTGGTGTGCATGATAATTCATCTAGAACCCTGATGGTATTTTTTAACCAAAACTCAGCCCTCTCTGGATCATCTTTAACAGTAGCTCTAAATTCTTCTGCCCCATATGTACAGATTTTATCTACTGAAGGCTTACCAATTCTAACATGTTTAGCACCCTGTGGCATCTCTAGAACCGGTTGAGGAATAGAAGGGGGAGGTTTTTGTACAACAGGATTTGTTATTATGAATTCTGTAAACCACTCATTCATCATTTGGAAGAAGACTTCTTTTGCCTTCTCACCTCGGCCCTCAAATTCGAGCCTTCTACTACTAGATGAAGCTCTTTGAACTAAAGTTGTAGCATTGCTCTCAGCTTACTCAGATTTAGCTCTAGCTTGGTTGGATGACATTACTATATGAAAAACACATTTAAAATGGTCAGGAGATATCACACTATCACAAATTATAAAATGGCATGTATAACTAAACTCATACTTGCTTCGTTAGTCTAAGAATCGACTAAACCGTAGCTCTAATACTAATAAATGTAACACCCTAACCCGTATCCATCACTAGAATAGGGTTACAGAGCATTAACGGAGTTTATAGAGTAATTTTATATAATTCATATCATTTACTTTTCATATTTGAAATTAATCATATTGTCCCTTGAATGGACCCTCGGGGCCCAATTTAAATATTAGAATCAAGCTGGGACTAAGTCGGGAACTCAGGAAAGTTTTCTCAAAATTCTAAAATTTTCTTAAATACAAGGGTCACATGCCCGTGTGCTTAGGCCGTATGGCTCACACGGCCATGTGACATGCCCATATCTTAGGCCATGTAGGCATTCGATGCGAGGCACACGGTCGTGTCCTAACCCATGTAACTCCCTGACTTGTGCCACACTGTCTGCCACACGCCTGTGTGCCAGGTCGTGTGGTCAATTTAATTTTCACAAATTAGGTCAGGTTTCACACGGCAAAGACACACGCCCGTGTTCTGGGCCTTGTAGCACACACGGCTGAGACAAACGTCTGCGTGCCAAATTCTGAGCATTCTATTTCTCAATTTTTCGATGCAAGGGACACACGGCCAAACCACATGCCCATGTACCAAGCCGTGTGTCACACACGGTCAAGACACACACCCGTGTGGACAAAATAAGGCCATTTTCTAGCCCTATTTCTCGCCCAAATTTAACCTTCAACCTACAAAAACATTTGCATATATTTTCCAACCAATTCAAGTCATATAAATCAATCAAACATCATTAATATATATAAAATAGTATCACATATTCATATGATCAAGCTTACCTTCTTGTGATGATTTATATTTTACTTTAATTCAATTTAACCAGACGTTATATATATATGTATTAAACATGACATAACTTTATATTATCATACCAAAATATACCATTACTACCCATTCCAATGGCTAGATTTCAAACATCCATTTACATATCATCATTGGTAAAATTAGCTTATACACGCCATTATTTCAAAAATAAGTTTTCTATTTATACCAAAACAAGCTGGAGGGTAGTGTGATGATACTCTGACTGATCTCCAACCTTTACATGCTTCTGAGCACTATAAAACAGAGAAAAGAAAACCTACTAAGCATTTAATGCTTAGTAGGTTCGTATAATAGAAATTTAACTTATAGCCATATATATACATTTAAGATAAACATACAATAATGCATCCAAGCAATTTAGCTTATAGCCTAAAACACAACTTCACCAAATCATGTTAGTCAAGAATTCACATAATATCAGGAACATAGATGAGCTCATCATTTAATGTCTTTCATATTCATATGCTTTCCATAATATTATTCCATATTGCATCTACACTTTCATGACAAATCATTTTAAATTTAGTTTAGCTATATCAAAACTTTACCCGTTGAATTTATTAGAAATATTAATGGATACGCTCATATAGTATACTTTAGTGTAGACTACTATAATTCGTCAATTCATTTTCAAGGCTATCCAATTAGGGCACATAATCGAAAAGTACACTCTCGAGCCTTGTAACAAGAAGCTCACACAGAGCCATTTTGGGAAACTCAACCTATCGAGAAGCTTATCCGAGCTATATAATGGATAGCTCATAGGAGCCATAATCGGGAAGTTCACAAAGAACCTTGACGGGAAGTTCATAAATAACCATACTGGGAAGCTCTGGATAGCTAATATCGGGATGTTCAAGCAAGCACTATCAAGAAGCTCACAAAGAGCCAATTTAACTGGAAGTTCACAAAGAACCATTAATCGGGATGCTCATAAGAGCTAAAGTGTGTCCACGACAAATGTAGGATCTCAACCTATCAGGAAGCTTCGAAGAGCTATAACGGGAAGCTCAACGAACCATATAACAGGAAGCTCGAGAGGGCTATAACACCCCTAACCCGTATTCGTTGCTAGAATAGAGTTACGAGGCATTACCGAATAACACACCTCATTCACATACATTAATACAATCATACTCAAAATCCATTCAAAACATTTACAATGTCCCTTGTAAGGCCTTGTGATACCTTAAAACATGCTTAGAAGTGGTTCGGGACTAAATCGATAACATTTGTAAACTTTGGAAACTTAGAAAATTTTCAAACATTTAAGGGTCACACGCTTGTGTGAATAGGTTGTGTGCCTCACACGGCTACCAGACATGCCAGTGTCACAGGCCGTCTGAAAACAGGGCATACATACTGACTTGCACCACATGAACGAGGACACGCCCGTGTGCCATGGCCGTGGTAAAACTGTGGGGGTTACTGACTTGGGTCACACGGTCAACCACACGCCCATGTACCAACCCATGTGCTACACACGACCAATAGACACACTCGTGTGTCTAGGCCGTGCTAAACCTATAGGGTATACTGACTTTAACTCGAAGGGTACCCCAGAGGACATACGGTCGTGTAACATAATCGTGTTTCGTACAAGGTTGAGGCACACGCCTGTGTGGACAAAAATAGGCCATTTGCAAAGTCAATTTGCCACCCTTCTCTCATGCACATAAAGTAGCCAAAGTAGTACCAATTAAATACATATATAGGCAGTCAAAAACATGCCAATTCATACACATATCATGTCATCTATCCACAACCATTTAAACTACTCAATTCCATATTCAAAAACATACTAAATCAATATGTCAAAATCATCAAGACTTACATAAATTTTAAATACATTTCCTCATCAACTTATCATTTATTTCACATCACCAAAACACACCATATCAACACCTCAAAATCAAACCACAATATACCAATTTCCAAGCAATAATACTCCAAGTTACAACTATCCGAAAAAGCAATCATATATCATTCCAAACAAGCTAACACATAAGGTATTACGTACATCACATATATCACTTATCAAACATATAATTCAAGCCAACTTAAATGACCATACACACCAATATTTACAAGCCAAATCTCATAGCTAAATCATAACTCAAAACATACCAAGATGACACGAGCCTATACATGCCATATACCATATATACAAAGATCCCAAAAGTACCAACGAGATGATCGATAGTGTGACGACGTTTTCCCGACGATCCCCAACTCCGAGTTAGCTTCGATAATATATAAAATAGTGGAAAATAAACACAGTAAGATTTAAAAGCTTAGTAAGCCATATACAAATAAAGTCAACACATATATTCAATTATGCTAAACATAGCTAATCACATTCAAATTCACAAACCTTTGTCAATGAACATATATTCAATGTCTTATTCGAGTTCATCAAATAATTCCCCTTTTCAATACTTATATGAATTTTGTACGTACTTGGGTCACTTAGCTCATTCACGTATTCTTTCTCGACTTAACTTTGCTCGTTGAACCGTTCAGAATCGTTAAGGATACTCGACAATCACTTATAACTCGTACAATGCCATATCCCAGATATGGTTTTACGTGTTATCACATATCGATGCCTCTATCCCAGACAGGGTCTTACACGTAATCACAATACAATGCCAATGTCCCAGACATGGTCTTACATGTAATCACATCTCGGTAACCTAATGTCATGACATTCGTATCCTATACTATTTCTAAGGTTCGTACGGGACTTTCGGATGTCGTAACTCAGTCGATTCTTGCTCATAATTGTTCTTTCCACATTCATAATAATTCAATGACAAGTAAACACATATAATTCAATTTAAAGACATTTATTTGCATACCAACTTACCTCGTTCGTAGAAACAACGAAACTAGCTGATTAACTGAGTACTTTGTTCTTGCCTCGATCTAAGTCCAATTTCTTTCATTCTTGATCTATATATATTCAAAATAAATCCATTTAATCACCAACTCAATCAATTTCATCCAAAAACACATATTTATGCCAATTTACACTTTGGCCCTAAACTTTCACATTTTTTACAATTTAGTCCTTATTTCATAAATTCATCATATTCACAAAATTCAATAAGACCCATGCTTAGATGAATTCTCTATAAGTCCCTAGTAGCCCATATTTTAATTTATTTCACACTTTTAACCACAACATTTCACATTTTTTTCAATTTAATCCTTAATATGCTTTTTTATCAAAAATCACTTAACATAACATGAAAATCTATCATCTAACTTCCATAATTCATCATCAACCATCACAAAGCTCATAAATTCATCAATGGAAACTCTAAAAATCTTTAACAATTTCAAAAATTAAGACATAGGCTAGCTAGTACTCAAAGCAACGATCACGAAAGCATAGAAATCATCAAAAATCGAGCTCAAAACATACCTCAATCAAGCTATGCAAGTGCTGAATATCAACGCCCTAATTTAGCTTCCTTCTTTGCTTTATTTGGCCATAAAATATGAAATGAAGCTTAATTTTAAACTTTGTTTTATTTAATTTAACTTATTTATAAAATGACATATTTATCCTTAATGGATAAACATTAAAATTCCACTAACTATAGGCATAATTGTCCATCCATTATTCCAATGGTTTAATAGCATCATAAGGGCTTCACACTTAATAAATCATAGCAATTAGGCACTTTTAACTACAGCATGCTACTTTTGCATATTATGCAATCAAGTCCTTTTCTCAAATTAACCACTTAAACGATAAAATTAGCACACGAAACTTTCACACATATTTAACTTCATACCATAAACATCAAAAATAATATTAAAATAATTTTATAGCCTTAGATTTGTGGTTCTAAAATCACTGTTCTGATTTAACTAAAATCGGGTTGTTACAACTCTCCCCCCTTAGGGATTTTCGTCCCCGAAAATCTTACAAGTGAATAAGTTTGGATATTGATTTCTCATAGCATCTTCGGGTTCCCACGTAGCGTCTTCTACCCCGTGTCGATGCTATAATACTTTTACTAATGCCATTCTTTTATTTATCAACTTTTTGATCTCACGAGCTAAGATTTGAATCGACTCTTCACTGTACGAATAAATTTGACTAAATCTCAAATTTGGTCGAGGAAATAACATGTGAAGGATCAGATCGGTATCATCGAAGCATCGATACATGAAATACATTATGGATCTTTTCTAACTCAGATGGCAATGCTAGCCGATAAGCAACTGGTCCAATTTGCTCGATAATCTCATACGGTCCGATGAACCTCGGGCTTAATTTCCCTTTCTGACCAAATCGAAGTATTTTCTTCCATAGAGATACTTTCAAAAACACTTTATCCCTGATCTAAAACTCAATATCTTTTCGCTTCAAGTTTGCATATGATTTCTGATGATCTGACGCTGCTTTCAAACTTTCGTGGATCACTTTCACTTTCTCTTCTGTTTCTCTAATTAGATCAACCCCGTGAATCTTATTTTAACTAAGCTCAGTCCAGTACAACAGTGTTCGACACTTCTGACCGTATAAATCTTCGTAAGGTGCCATTTTAATACTAAATTGAAAATTATTGTTATATGCAAATTCAAACAACAACAAATACCTTTGCCACGTACCTTCGAACTCAAGAATGCAATATCTCAACATATCCTCGAGTATCTGAATAGCTCGCTCGGATTGACCATCATTTTATGGGTGAAATGCGGTACTAAAATGTAGTTTTGTACCCAGTGCATCTTGCAGTTTCTTCTAAAACCTCGATGTGAACCTCGGATCTCTATGTGAAACAATAGAAATAGGTACTCCGTGTAATCTCACAACCTCGGAGATATACAACTCAGCTAACTTTTCAAGCAAATAATTTGTTCGTACCAGAACGAAATGAGCCGATTTTGTCAATCTATCAACTATAACCCAAATTGCATCATTTTTTCTCAGAGATAGGGGCAATCCCGACACAAAATCCATAGTCACTCTATCCTATTTCCACTCGGGAATCATAATCGGTTGTAATAAACTAGACGGTACCTGATCCTTAGCTTTAACTTACTGACAAATCAAACATTTAGAAACGAATTCTGAAATATCTCATTTCATACCATGCCACCAATAAATTTGTTTCAAGTCATTATACATTTTCGTGCTTCCCAGATGAACAGATAAATGACTACTATGTGCTTCGTTCAAAATCATCTTAATCAACTCTGAATTTTTCGAAACACATATTTGCCTCTAAATCTTAAACAATCATTAGAATCAACTTGAAACTCTGAATTAGGGTTTGAATCACATTGAGCTCTTTTAACTAAAATTTCATTATCAATCTTCTGAGCTTCATAAATCTATTGTATAAACAATGGTCTTGCTTTCAATTCAGCTACAACTAAGCCGTCATCAGATAGAGCTAACTGACTATTCCTTGCATGTAGAGAAAACAAAGATTTTTGGCTTATTGCATCAGCAACAACATTTGCTTTTCCCGGATGGTAGTCAATTACTATCTCATAATCTTTCAGCAATTCTAGCCATCTCCGCTATCTCAAAATTAAATCTTTCTGTCTCATCAGATATTTCAAACTCTTGTGATCTGAATAAACATGGCATTTCTCACCAAACAGATAATGGCGCCAAATTTTCAATGCAAACATAATGGCTGCTAACTCTAAATCGTGATTCGAGTAATTATTTTCATACGGCTTCATCTGTCTCGAGGCATAAGCTATTACCTTGCCTTCTTGCATCAAAACACAGCCCAAACCATTCAATAATGCATCACTAAAGATCATAAATTCTTTACCCGATTCTAGTTGTACTAACACTAGAGCTTCAGTCAAAAGAGCTTTCAACTGATCAAAACTTTTCTGACATTTCTCTGACCATTCAAACTTTACATCTTTCTGAAGCAATCTAGTCAACGGAGTTGCAATCATCAAGAAGCCTTTCACAAATCGTCTATAATATCCTGCTAGTCCAAGAAAACTATGGGCCTCAGAAACATTTCTCGGAGGCTTCCAATCTATAATCATAGATATCTTGCTTGGATTGACTTGAATACCTACTGCTGACACAATATGTCCCAAAAAACCAACTTCACGCAACCTGAATTCACATTTACTGAACTTTGCAAATAACTGCTTATCACGTAGAGTCTGCAATACAATTCTCAAATGCTCAATATGCTTGGATTCATTTCATGAATATATCAATATATCATCAATGAACACAAGAACAAATCGATCTAGGTATGGTCTGAAAATTTGATTCATTAAATCCATAAAGACAGCATGTAACACCCCGATTTTGGGTTTAGTCAAAATAGTGGTTTCAAGACCACAAATCTGAGACCAAGAAAGTGTCATAGTATGATTATGTGAGTGCATGAAAAATTTGGTGAATTAATTTTAGCGATTGCTAGCTTAATTTCAAAAAAGGACTAAATCGCATAAAGTGCAAAAGTCCTATTTTATTAGCTAAAGGTGTAAATTGGCTATGAATTATATTGTGGAGGTCTTTAAAGGTCAAATAGACCCTTTAGAAGCTAATGGCTGGCCATAGGGGACAAGAAAATCAAATGGTCAAATGGGTAGGTGACTTAATATATAGTAAAATATTACCCTAGTGTCTAACCATCATTTTTTTCATTTTCCCTTTCTCCTCCACTAAAATTTTCAGCAAAAATGGGGTTTTTGAAAGCTTGAAAATTTAACAACTTATCATATTTAAAAGTAACTGATTTTCATCCTCTCTGTTGATGATTTTTACATTTTTAAGACCCTTGTAGCATGAGCTTTCAAATGAGGGGACTATTTTGTAAAATGATTGATAGTCTAGGGTTTTACCATGAGAGTGTTCATGTTGTTTTCTGAGATTTTATAGAAGAAAATGAATCATGGTTGTGAAATAAACAACTTTTGTGAAGTAGTTTTCATGGAAACCTGCATAAGTTGTAAAATAGGTGATAAATGTGTGAAATAATGAGAATTTTGGGTTGTTCCTAGTATAAAAAGTATTTGGCTAGGCTTGGTTAATGAGAAAATGTGATAAAAATTGATTTTTGGGTCTAGGGGTAAAATGGTCATTTTTCCCAATTATAAATTGTTGAGTACCTAGATCAATAAAATGATTAAATTTGTGAATTTTTATCATTATAGATCAAGAATTACAAAATCCGGGCCTAGACCGGGGGAAAGCAAAGCTAGTGGACTAAGCCGAAATAGTCGCTATATTTTGAATATCGAGGTAAGTTGTGTGTAAATAATGCAAATACATTGTTATCATGTATGAATGAATTGTTATAGCATGAATTATTTGATTGCGGAAATGATTAAGCATGATGAGAATTGAGGTAGTAGAATTCCCGGTTGAACCTTAGGAATCATCGGATATTCATGCCATGACATTTGGGTCATTTATGTGCTAATGTAAGACATGTCTGGGACATGCATCGGCCTTGAGATATTTAAGCCAATGTAAGACATGTCTAAGACATGCATTAGCATTGAGACGAGAGCTAATGTAAGATATGTCTGGGACATGCATCGACCTCGCAATATATAAGCTAGTGTAAGACCTATCTGGGACATGGCGTCAGCTTGTTGTCTGTCAGTGTAAGACCTGTCTGGGACATGGCATCGGCACCGATAGATGAGAGCTAGTGTAAGACCTGTTTGGGACATGGCATCGACCTCGATATATGAAAGTCAGTGTAAGACCCATCTGGGACATGGCATCGACTTTGATGTGCTAGCCAGTGTAAGACCATGTCTAGGACATGGTGTCGACATCTTAACCCATGTTAGGGCTATGGATTATCCGATAGTATTCCGAATGGTTCAACAAAAGAATTATGATTTATATCGAGATGAGAAAAGTTATGATCATGTAATGAGTGGTACAGGTACCTATTTGAAATGTATGAGTTGTGGGCTCAACATATACAATACGAATTGTATTGGATGGTGATGAGTAAGTTGTACTTACGTCTATTTATGGTATTCATGAATAAGTCATGAAAGGTTATGAGCATATTATTTTGTGATAATTAGTTGACATTTATTTTCATGCAACTTACTAAGCTTTATACTTACCCTATTTCTTTTCCATTTTCTAATAGTACCGCCTGATTAGCTCGTGGATCATCAGACGTCGAAGATATCGATCACACGATCAGTCAAAGCACTCGGTATAGTTTGTCATTTTCTATTTTGAGTCTGGTACGTATAAGAACTTAGACTTTTGAGTTTTGTGTCATTGTTAATTTGGCCAAATGTGTTGGCTTGAGATGAAACCCTATATTTTGTATAAGGCCTTCAATAATAGATAATGATTATTTTGATATATATATATACAAATGATGATATTTTCATGAATGAGTTAATAACTTACGTGGTTGATTAGACCTTGTATTGTTCTAGGGTTTTGTCATGTTAGATGTTTTTGTAGGTTGGTGCAAGCAAGGATGGTATAGAGGCTTGGTAGATAGCCTTATTTTTGTCAACACGAGTAAACACACGGTCTGCCCCATGGGCGTGCTGTCCAGCCATGTGTCCCCTGCACGTTAAATTTGCAAGTCAGTATGCATGGTAGTAAACACAAGGGCAGAGACACGGCCGAGTGCCTCAGTCGTGTGAAGGGTACGGCGTAGCGCAAGGGCGTGCGTCTCGGTCGTGTGACCCTTAAGGGTTGCTGTCATCAGAAACAAAATGTCCAGGTTTTTGAACACGGGATAAGACATGGGCGTGTCAAGGCCGTGTGAGGGGGACGGGCGTGTGCCAGGCCGTGTGAAAACCCCTGTAGGTTCAAATTGTAAAATAAATCCACATGGGCAAGGGGCACGGGCGTGTCCCTAGATGTTTAGGCCGTGTGAACCATACGGGCCATCAGCACGACCAGGTTCAAGTTCCATACGGGCATGTTGCTCTAGCACATGGGCGTGTACCCTATTTCAAAAGTATTTTTTTTATATAGTTTGTTAATGGACATGAGTTGGTCTCGATTGGTTCCCAATGGATATTTGGGATCCTGTAAGCCCATGTTAAAGAAGTTTAGACATAGTTCGAGAAAAGTTTTAATTTTGTACAAGTCTTGGTGACTCGAAAATGTGGTATGCACGTGTTTAGGTTTAGTAATGCCTCGTATTCCGTCTCGGCGTAGGGAACAGGTGTGGGGTGTTACACAATTGGTGCATTTGTTAGTCCAAAAGGCATAACTAAGAGTTCATAATGTCCGTACCTCATTTGGAAAGCTGTCTTTGGCACATCAGAGTCTCTAACTCGTAACTGGTAATAAACCGATCTCAAATCTATCTTTCAAAACATTGCAGCTCATTTTAACTGATCAAACAAATCATCTATTTTGGGTAGAGGATATTTATTCTTGATCGTCACTCTGTTAAGTTGTCCGTAGTCTATACACATTCTCATCGTGCCATCTTTCTTTTTAACAAACAAAACAGGAGCACCCCCAGGTGAGAAACTCAGTCTTGCAAGCCCTCTGTCTGTTAATTCTTACAACTGAGCTTTCAATTTTTTTAACTCTGTTGGAGCCATTTTGTACGGAGCTATTGATATCAGAGTCATTCCTGACACTAATTCTATACCAAATTCAACTTCTCAAATAGGTGGTAAACCCTGTGATAAACCTTAATTTATACATATTTTTACCCCATGCTTAATGCATTTTATGGATGCTTTTTCCATAGAATTAGTGAATTCGATGCTCCTATTGCCTTAATTTCATGTTTTATACTTAGGTAAGCATAGGAGAGCAAAAGGAACGAGAAATGGGCCAAAACCAGAGAAAATGGGCCAAAATACGAAATCAACACGGCCTAGAACTCCTCACATGGGCAGTTCACACGGCCGTGTCAATTTGGCAGTATCGAAGCACGACTCACACGGGTAGAACACACACCCGTGCCAATCTAACAGGTTCGAACACGTCCTGAAGTAATCGTACACGGGCGTGTCACACGGGTGTGTCCCTGCCAAGCCTAAGTTGAGTCCAATTCGAAAAAGGCCACTTTTGATGGTTCTTAGGCATTCTAAAGCCTATAAATACACCCCAAAGGAGAAAGAAAAGGGGGACGGAGAATAGGGAGTAAGGAATTACTCCAAGGAAGCTGATTGATCCATCTCAGAAGCCAGATTCACCATCAAGACTGAAGATCTCTCCTCATTTTCCCTTCAGGAGTTTTGGGTTTTCTTTATGTTTTGTATCCTTTATTATTCTGAGATGTTTTCTTATTTAGTTATGAACTAAAACCCCTAAATACCTAAAGGGGATGAAACCTAAGACGAATCTTGTTATTAATTTCTGAATCGTATGATAAATATTTGGCTTGTTCTTAATTATGTGTTCTTAATTCTTGTTTTGGTATTCCAGGATATCACTTCAAGTTAATGCTCTTAGTTGGACTTTGTCGTAATTAAGCGGAGTTGATAGCGCGCCTAGAGATAGGGTGATAAGATTTTGCCGAATTAGGGTGAAACCTAATAAGGGAGTCCATAGATCGAGTTAATACAACCCTAGGGTGTTAATTAGAGAAAAGTCTCGATTATTCAACCTAGGGATTAGACGTTATTAGTCTTGAATAGGGATAATAACATAACTTAGGAATTTCTATGGAACAAGTTAAATGAATAAATCGTCCGGTTCGGAGCCAGAATAACAAGTAAAAGTCTAGGTGGATTTTTTCCTTAGGTATTGTCATAAATCAATCGTTTTTCCCAAAAGTAATTTCCCAATTCTATTTTCTACAACTTCTTAGTTTAACTAATTAGTTAGTTAAAACAAACTCCTTTATTTCTTAGGCTAGATAATAAAAAAATAGTCATTACTAGTACTTTTAGTCCTTTGGGTTCGACAATTCGGTCTTGCTAAAGCTATACTACTGTTCGATAGGTACACTTACCTACGTCGTGATAATAGTTAGTTTCAAGAGCGATTAATTATAAATTTATAAAATTTATCACGGAAAATCACAATCAAGTTTTTGGTGCCATTGCTGGAGACTAAAAAATTAGGAACACTCAATTTTTATTACTTTAGCCATTTATTTTTCTTGCAATTTAATTTATTTTTTATTTTTATTTACTAACTTTCTTTTTCTTTCTTCTGGCAGGTATTTATAGTTTATGACTAGAAGAAACCCGTCAGGACCACTACTTTTTGATGAAGAAATTGATCGTACAGCCCGTAGAAATCAAAGAGAAATCAACTGAAGCCTAAGATACACAGAAGAAGAATAGGAGGATGATATCTCAACTACAATTGAGGAGATGGCTGAAAATCAAGACAATCAGATACCTTCAGCAATACCCGCTGAATTAGCAAATCAGAATCCTGCTCCTTGTACTATGTATGATTATGCTAAACCTAATTTAACAGAAACTGAGGCAAGTATAGTTAGGCCTGCTATTGCTGGAAATAATTTTGAATTGAAACCTAACACGATTCAAATAATATTGCAATTTGTTCAGTTTGATGGTTTGTAGGATGAGAATCCCAACACTCACTTGGCAAACTTTCTGGAATTTTATGACACTTTCAAAATTAATGGCGTTTCTGATGATGCCATTCATCTTTAGTTATTCCCTTTTTCACTGAGGAACAAGGGTAAACAGTGGTTGAACTTGTTACCACGACGGTCCATCACTACTTGGGAACAAATGACAGAAATTTTTTTATTAAAGTATTTTTCGTTAGCTAAAATGGCTAAGTTACGTAATGATATCTCTTCTTTTGTGCAGATGGACTTAGAAACTCTTTACGATGCATGGGAGAGATACAAGGACCTATTGCGAAAGTGCCCTCACCATGGGTTACCTCTATGGCTACAAGTTCAAACATTCTACAATGGTGTGAATCCCTCGACAAGACAGATGATTGACATAGCCGCGGGTGAAACCATCAACAACAAAACACCTAACGAGGCTTACGAATTTATTGAAGAAATGTCACTGAATAACTATTAGTGGCAAGTCATGAGGACCAACCCAACAAAAATAGCAGGCATTTATAACGTCGACTCAGTTACTATGCTGTCAAATCAGGTAGAACTTCTTAATAAAAAGATTGATGGTTTACTTGGTTCTACGCAAGTTCACCAGTAATGCAAAGTGAAGCAAGTGGAGGTGGATCGAGTAATCCAGAATATCAACCCTATGGCCACAACATGGAGAACGAGCAATTAAATTATATGGGTAATAATCCTCGATCTCAAAATAATCCTTACAATAATACCTATAACGCAGGTTGGAGGAATAACCCAAACTTCTCATGGGGAGGTCAAGGAAATTAGAGACCACCATCACCCTTAGGCTTCCAACAGCCACCTTATCAACAGGAAAAGAAACTGGACCTTGAGGAGATGCTATCCAAATTTATCTCGGTGTTAGAAACTCGTTTCCAGAATACCGAGACAGCACTTAAAAATCAACAAGCATCAATCCAAGGACTCGAAACTCAGATAGGCCAGCTATCCAAACTAATTTCTGAACGGCCACAAAGTAGCTTGCCAAGTAATACTAAACCTAGCCCAAGAGAATAGCTCAACGTAATTAATGTTCAAGATAAAGAAGGATTCATTGAGCCTGAGCCAGAATTGATGCAAGAAACTGTGGTGAGCAAAGGTCAAAGTGAGGTAAGTCATAATGAAAACAAAACGGTGAGGGTAGAATATAAACCTCGTGTGCCATACCCTAACGTGACGAGGAAAGACCGCTCAGGCGAACAATTCGGTAAATTCCTTAAACTTTTGAAAAAATTACATATTAACTTACCGTTTATTGAAGCTCTGTCGTAGATGCCAAATGCAATGAATTCTTAAAAGAGCTTTTAGCAAACAAGCGGAAGTTGGACAAGGTGTCGCATGTGGAACTAAACGCAGTTTGCTCAGCTATTCTACAGAATAAGCTACCCCACAAATTGAAAGATCCAGGGAGTTTCACAATTCCTTGCTTAATTGGTAGTTTAGATGTTAATAATGCATTAGCTGATTTATGGGCTAGTACCAACGTCATGACTTACAAAATGTTTAAGCAACTAGGTCTCGAGAAACCTAAACAAACTAGGATGAGCATTCAATTAGCAGATAAAACTATAAGATTTCCTAGGGGTATTATTGAAGATGTACTAGTTAAAATAGATAAATTTATATTTCTCGTTGATTTCATTGTTATAGACATAGTGGAGGATAACAACACCCCTTTGATTTTAGGGAGGCCCTTTTTAGAAACTTCTAAAATGATTATTGATGTTGGCACAGGCGAGCTCACACTTCGTGTGGGAGACGAAACAATCACCCTTCAAGCCCAAAACTCTGGCATCACATCGAATATTGAAGGTAATTGTTCACACCATTCTACTAAAACTGACAATATGACACAACCTACTTTGCAGAAATTGAGTCTGAAAGAAGTATATAAGCCATGTTCAAACAATAATAGAGGACCCATTCATGAAGAACGAAGGCTACGAATCGAGGAGCTAGATGAATGGCGAGCACATAACCCGAGACAACACGATAAACTAAAACTACGTCAGAATGGGCTCGATACCTCCCCAAATCTACTTAAGGTTGGAGATAAAGTCGTACTAGATGCCGCAGATTCTCACAATGTCACTGCCAAACCGAATGAAGAAATCCCTCTTACGGTATTTAGTATTTTCCCATTCGGAACAGTCGAGGTAAATCATCCCAAGTTTGTCACTTTTAAGGTAAAAAACACCCGTCTAAAACCTTATTTTAATGAGATTGATAACAGGAATGAGGAGTGTGAACTCCTTAAACCACCATGACCATTCAACAGAGAGGTAAGTCGAGCTTAGACTATAAATAAGTGCTTCTCGGGAGGCAACCTGAGAACTAATTGTATTAACTTCTTTAAATTTTAGTGTTTAAACACCTAACCTACTAACGAAGCTCTTGAAAACTGGCTCACCACAGAGACATGGACAAGCACACGGGCGTGTTTATGACAGTGTGGAAATAAGGTAAAGATTTCCCCAAAATACAGGCTACAATAAATCGCCATGGCCGTGCGACATAGCCATGTGCGAACCTGTCAAAACAACACGGGCGTGCGACACGCCCGTGCCTTAGGATCGTGGTTGAAACTAAGAAACTAGCATGGGTGTGCGACACGCCCATGTCTAACAGTCGTGGTTGAACCTGTCAATTTAACACGGGCATGAGGCTTGCATACATAGGCATGGGAGAAGCGAACGACGCTAGGCACAGTCATTCGACGCAGCCGTGTGTATCGACACGCCCGAGGTGTACGGGCGTGTGTCAAATTTCAGACATGCCAAAATAAGAAAAATGTGAAACACACGGGCTGAATTTAGGGCACACGGGCATGTCCCTTGGCCATGTAACTCCACACGGCCTCCTTGCCATGCTCGTGTGCCACCTCCAACTCCATTTTCGACGCCTATTCTCCCTTTTTTTTAGCGTTTGTTCACTCTTTTCTCACCTAGTTCATTAATTTATAATGCTATTTATCATAGTAATCTATATTTTTCATCTTCCTATTATAAAAACAAGTTTTCATCTTTTCCATGTTCACATTTTTTACTCATTGCATGAATTCTCTACTCCATTTGATTAGATATGCATGATTAGGGTAGTTAAAATTTTCATACCTTTTGTGTTGCCATTCTTTTATCCATATAATATGTTGCATTATGTTCTTTGTCATTTTTACTTATACCACAATGCCCATGCTACAAAAATATGCTATTGAACTTAGTGTTTTAGTAATTGTGGCTGAACATATTCATGGCTTTTCCTCTTTGACTTTAGTTGCATTTTACCTTTTCCACTCATCAAGACGAATTAATGATTCCAATTGCAGGTTCACTATGTCATCTTCGCGAGGGAAGAAAACCACCGTCCCCGCCTCAAAGAAAGCCAATAGGCCCCAAGAGGAACTTTTTCAAATACTACGGGCTTGACCTTTAGCTGCGGGCCGCTACATCGACTGGGCTGCAGTAGAACAAGCTCAATTGGCTGATGCGATTTGGGCCCTCCTTACCACCGACCAATGGAACCTCTTCTTCGAGATCATCGAATCGACGTATCTCGAACTCAAAATGGAATTATGTTCAACATTCCATCTCCAGACTATCATGACAAACCATGATGATCCCGGCACAGTCCAGTTTCGACTTGGTGGTCTAGTCCGCTAGTTGAGCGTTCCAGAGTTTGGTTCGGCACTAGGTCTTTACACAGAGGAGTTCCAAGAGGAGAACGATCTCGACACCTTAAACTGTCACATCCATTATTCTCCCTAGAAATGCTGGAACGCCCTCATCCCACGTTCAGCCAGATACGACCCCAGTCATTTTAAGGTATCATCTCTCCTTCCATCCTTGGGGTACATACATTCTATTTTATCTCACACTCTGATAGGACAGATAGAGAGCACCGGTGTCGTCACTACTCACGATGTCTACTACTTATGGTGCATGTCGCACGGGCACGTCATCGACCTCGCATATTTTATTGCCTTTGCCATTCGCCACCAGACAGAGCAACATCGGAGGGGGTCCTCTCCATTGGCCACTATGTGACTCGACTGGCCCGACACTTTGGACTTCTTGACACTGCGGCCCAAGAATCATCCTTGACCCTCATTGGCCAGATGTCTCTACAAGGCATCTCGAGCATGCTTAGCATGAGGATGATCGAGAGGCACCAAGGAACCTACCCTCCCCAATATCGTCTTACCCAATCCACCGAGGAGGAGGCTCTAGAGGACATTACTGATGATGTCCCTACCCAGCACAGGACCCACCTTCCCGGCCACTACCACCCTCTCGTCTAGTTCATGTGGCGGCTTCATATGCTGACATCTCTGAGCGCCTCACTCGATTCTAGTAGTAGTGTTTTCAATTATTTGACAACATTGATGTTACTCTACAGCAGATTTGCCAGCACCTCCACATCTCATCTCCAGTCCCACCTCGCGAACCATCCAGCGATGAAGATGTTTAAAAACTTTTATTTATTATTTTATGTTTCTACTTTTATTTTCATTTAAGACTACTTTTTATTTTTCTTTCATCTTATTTTTCTTAGGATTTATAATTTTTATTTAACAATTTTGAATCTCGGCTATTTCTTTATGAGTAATTATTCTTCCTAATATCCCCTAAACAGTTCCTGCTTTTATCACAGTTATAAAGAGCTCCAAAGCTCACAATCACTTAGGAACTTCAAACTACATTGGAAAAGGTTCTCCACGTCTGCCATGCCCTGCTCAATAATGAGATATAATATTCTTTTGGCACAGCACTTGTGGTGCCCAACCTCTACCACCACCGGAGTATCCCCCTCCACCTCCATAACTCCAAACTAGGGAAGTCATTCATTCAACACTCAGGAAGTTTCAATTCTCTCCCTATCTTATAATTTTATATTTTCCTATATATCTATCTTTGTACATTGAGGGCAATGTACATTTTAAGTGTGGGGGGGGGTAATCAATTCATTATCCGAAAAACCCCTAAATATTGCTTTGTTCTCTTGCAAATCTCTCATATCATGTTTAGGATGAATTTTGATTAACTGATGATTTTTATTGATATATATTGAATTAAAACATAGGCATTCATGATTGATTATTTAAACTTTAAGACATTAAAAAATTAAGCATGATAAGTTGATTTTTCAGAATTTAAAATTTTATGTTGTTTCCCCAAGTTTTGGTATTATCTTGAGTTGAATTCCACAGGTTTAAACATCAAAAAGCCATAATTTTTGTGAGATTTTTGTGCCTTTTGAGCATATATTAATTCTTTCATGCTCACTTTTATTATTGCTTTGAGTGCGTCAGTATTGAACTGTTATTCTAGAACTTGCCTGATTATGCATGTCAAGACCACACTATTTGATTTGATATGTCAAGATGATAAAGGCACTTAGGATTAACCTACTCATGCCATGAAAAGCCTACTGATCGCGTGATTCGTAACAAGTACAAAATATTTATAATAAAGATCAAACCTAGACAAACTATAATCAAGATGAAAAGGCAACGGTCCTAACGGGTTTCTTCTAGTCATACACTACAAGAACCTGCCAGGGGAAAGAAGAAGAAGTTAGTAAAATAAAATAAAAATAAAGTTAAATTGCAGGGAAAATAAATGGCTAAAGTAATAAAAATTAAGTGTTCCTAATATTTAAGTTCCCCGGCAACGGCGCCAAAAACTTGATCGCATGATTTGTAACAAGTAATAAATATTTATAATAATGATCAAACCTAGACTAACTATTATCACGATGAAAAGGCAAGCGAACCTATCGAACAATAGTATAGTAATGGCAAGACCGGGATATCATACCCAAGGGAACCAAAAATACTAGTAATAACTATCTTTTTATTATTTAACCTAGGAATAAAAGGGTTTGTTTATTAAACTAATTAACTAAACTAATTAACTAATTTAATTAAAGCGAAGAGAATATTTGGAAAAGACTTGAAGAAAAGCAATTGATAAAGATGACACCTAAGGAGGAATCCACCTAGATTTCACTTGTTATCTAACTCTAAACTAGATGATTTATTCACTTGACTTGATCCGTGAGACTTTCTAACCTACATTATTATCTCTTTCGAGACTAATAACGCCTAACCCTGAGTTGAATTAATTGAAATCTCTTTCTAATTAAAACTTCTAGGGAAGCAGTAAATCGATCTATGGACTCCCTTATTAGGTTTCACCCTAATTCGGCAAAATCTCGTAACCCTATCTCTAGGCATTCGATCAACTCCGCTTAATCATACCAAGCCTACACTTGGGCAGGGTCTATTCCTCCTCTGCACAAGCACATTAGATCATGAGTCAATACCCGAAATATTAACTCAAGCATTAGAAACACATAATTAAGAACAAATCAAGTATTTATCATATAGTTCAGATAATAACAACAAGATCCATCATAGGTTTCATCCCCCTTAGGTATCTAAGGGGTTTAGTTCATAATAAAATAAGAATACATCTCAAAAGTATGAAAATAACAAAACATAAAGAAAACTCTAAAACTCCTGAAAGGATTCTGAGAGAGATCTTCAGTCTTAGAGTAGCTTCGGCTTTTGGGATGGATCGTCTGGCTTTCTTCAAGTAATTTCTGGCGTGTGTTTTTGTGTTTCAGAGAGGTTCTGGTCGTCCCCTCAGTAGGTCATACTTAGGGTGTTTATATAGGCTTTGGATTGGCTTTCTTCTTCCCTAAGTATCCTTTTTCCGTGTAAAATACCACTCTTTGAAAAAGGGACACGCCCGTGTGCCACGGTCGTATTACATGGTTACTAGGCCATGTGAATCGTGAAATCCTTGGACGACACCCTCGACAGACACGGGCGTGTGAACCGCCCGTGTGGCAAGGCTTAGGCTGTGTGATCTTCTTAATTTGATCTTTTTTGTCTCTTTTAAGCTCGTTTTTGGCTCTTTTTGACTCTTGGTGCTCTCCTGAGTACAAAAAATGAAATAAACGGATTAAGAGCACCAAAATCCACAAATCTAATAGTAAACATCCATAAATACGCTAAGTATTTGGGGTAACAATATGTATAATTTGGCGTTTATCAAATACCCCCACACTTAAGCATTTGCTTTTCCTCAAGCAAAACTCTCATTTACTGCTAGAATTCATTCCTTTCAATCACATAATCATTACTAATAATGTTACAAATTATTCCACGGAGAATCATTAATGAGAATTCAACCATAGGGGCATTAAAAACCTCAAACAATCTAAATTGAATATTTTGTTAATAAAATTATAGATAATCTCCTTCTTCTAAGTAATTTACTTTAGTCCTAAATATACAAAAGATGACATCCTCACTAAGGATTCACTCAAATCACTCAAAGTGCTTAAGGTTCAAAATTAAGAACTCGATTGTCTAACATGAGATGTTATCAATATAGGCTTGCCTGAAAATCAAATCTCCACCACTTGTAAATGATATGATACACAAATAAAAAGGTCTTTGCATGGTTGTAACGGGGTTTAGGTTACTGGTATGGATATAAGCTGAAGAAACAAAGGTTAGATTCGAGATGATTTCAATATATCACCCAACTATCAAAAACTTAATTACTGAATGACAACAAATATTTAGAACTATATTACATGAGCTCTCTTTTTCATGACAACTTTAGCTTGCTAAGAATTACAATAATAATGCTGAGGTTAGTTTTTTTTTTAAGAACAAATCAAGTTAATACAATATAGAAGTTATACTCCATGATTCAGTAACAAAAATTGGTGATCATAGTGAGGTAACAATATTAAATTCAATCTCGAATAAAAAGGGTCAAATTAAGTAAGAGGATTTCAATAAAAATGGGTTAATGGGTTAATGATGAGGGTTAATCAATAAAGAAAAAGGGTTAGTAGGCTCAAAAAGGGGTTCACTAAGGGTTTAATTATGTGGGAAGGCTTTTTATGGAGTAAGTGGGTTAAATCCTAAGTGCCTTTATCATCTCAATATATCAAATCATACGTGTGATCTTGACATGCATAATCGATGCAAGTTCTAGAGTAACAGTTTAATGTTGACACGCTCAAACCACAAAAGAAGTGAGCAAGAAAGAAAGCTATATGCTCAAGAAGGCTCAAAAGTATCACCAAAAATTTGGGTTTTTGATGTTAAGACTTCAAGATAATACCTCAATTCAGGAAAATAATCTAAAAATTTTAGTTATCAAAATATCAACTTATCATGCTTGATTCTTTAATGTCCTAAAATCAAATAGTCATGCATAATTCCCTTGGTCTAATTCATGACATATCAACAATAATTATAGATTAATCAGAATTCATTCTATCAATATTATGAGAAAATCATTTAAGCACAAGACTACATTTAGGGATTTGAGAATAATGCAAAAAGTTAGGCTTCATGTTTATGTTCACCCCCCACACTTAAGATGTACATTTCCCTCAATGTACAAAGATAGACTATTCAAAATAAAGAAAATCATAAGAGGGAAGGAGGTGAAACTCCCTGTTATATGGATGCGGAGCTTGATTCTAAGGCTGTAGTGTTTGGGGAAAGTAGTAGCTACCATTGTTCTTAGCTAGATGAAGAAATTAGGTCGTTGAACATGGCAGTCGTTTTGTATTGTTCCCTATTTGTTTCCTCATTCCGTAAAATATTCCTAGCAGCTTGCTTGGAAATCTGTAGAATCATGAAGAGCTTATTAAGAGTTGGTGTGGAAGAGAGTGTAGTGGGATTACTTGTTAGGAATGCCAAAAAAAAAAATGAAGCAAGTAAAATTTACTAATATAGGTATGTCTTTTATAAGAAAATAATAAAATTAAAATGAAATTAAAAATTAAGAATAAAAATAAAAAGAAAGATAAAAATAAAAAGATAGGAGGATTCAATGATCCTCGTCAGTGGGGGCCTCAGGTGGTGGTGCTGGAGTGACAATGTGAATTTGAGGGTGGTTTTGGGGTTGGGGAAGTGAGAATCTGGGGAATGGTGGACGGAATAGGGATTAGGGGTTGGGGAGGGGTAAATTTTGGCTAGGGTTTTGAAAGAGGGGAGAAGATGAACAGTGGTCTGTTTATATAGAGGAGGGACACACGACCTATCGCCACGCCCGTGTACTTTGAGGCTGAGCCTGTGTTTTTTGAATTTCACAAGTTAAGTCGTGCCCGGCTACTATCATACGCCCGTATGTATTGGGTGTGTGTCAAACACAGCTGTATCACACGACCGTGCTTAGCTTCGTTCGCTTCTCCCACGCCCGTGTTTGAGGGTAGCACGACCGTGGATTGTTGTCCATGGTTTAATGACACGGGCGTGTTGCACGCCCGTGTTAAAGAAACATAATCAAGCCTTGCCCCTGGCACGCCCGTGTTTTTCCATTTCTACCCCCGTGTTCATCTATCAACCTCACCCACGGCCATGTCGCACGGCCCTGGAGATTTATCGCATCCGGTGTTTTGGGGAAATCTTTACCCTGTTTCAACACGGCCGTATTACATGACCATGTCGCTTCCCCTGTCTTGCTACGGCTTTAGGCATGCCTGTGTGGGTGGCCGTGTATTCTGAAAGATTGTGCAATTCCAAAAATTTAATTATTTAAAGTGTTAGAAATAAGAAATCAAAATATGTTAGTACTCAGGTTGCCTCTCGAGAAGCGCTTATTTATAGTTTAAGCTTGACTTACCTCTCTGTTGATTTATCATGGTGCTTTGAGGAGTTCGTACTCCTCGTTCCTGCTATCATTCTTATCAAAATAAAGCTTAAGCCAGGAATTGTTTACCTTAAAAGTGCCAAACTTGGGGTGACTTACCTCCACTGTACTGAATGGGAAGATACTAAGTACAGTAAGAGGGATCTCCTCATTTGGTGTAGTAGTGACAATGTAGGGATCTGTGGCATCTAATAAGACTTTATCGCCCACCTTAAGTTGATTAGGAGAGGTATCGGGCTTGTTTTGGCGAAGTTTTGGTTTACCATGTGTTCTTGGTTTGTGCTCTCGCCATTCGTCTAGCTCCTCTATCCGTAGCCTTCGTTCTTTATGGATGTCATTGTTTTCTTCATGATAGTAGCGTACTGTCTCTGTTGCCTTGGTTCGAGGAGATTCCTGCAAGGACGATTGAATATTAGTTTTATCATCGACAGATTTTATAACATCATTCTGAGTTCTAGAGGTTTTGACTGAGTCGCGTGCTTGGAGTGTTACTGTGTTGTCACCTGCACGAAGTGTTAGCTCTCCTGAGCTGACATTAATAATTGTTCTGGCAGTTGCTAAAAAGGGTCGTCCTAAAATTAAAGGTATCTCATTATCCTCATCCATATCTAAGACGACAAAGTCTACTGGGTAAATGAATTTATCAACTTTAACGAGAACATCTTCAATAATACCCTTAGGAAATCTAATTTTTTTGTCAGCCAATTTTATGCTCATCCTAGTCGATTTGGATTTACCGAGACCTAGTCTTTTAAACATTATAAGGCATAACATTTATACTTGCCCCTAAATCAGCTAAAGCATTATTCACTGATAAACTACCAATTAAGCAAGGAATTGTAAAACTTCCTGGATCTTTCAATTTGTTAGGTAGCTTATTCTTTAGAATAGCTGAGTAGACTGCATTGAGTTCCACGTGCGATGACTCATCCAACTTCCGCTTGTTTGCTAAAAGCTCTCTTAGAAATTTCGTTGCATTTGGCATCTGTGATAGAACTTCAATAAACGGTAAGTTAATATGTAATTTTTTTAAAAGTTTAAGAAATTTACTGAATTGTTCATCTGAGCGGTCTTTCCTTGTTGCATTAGGGTATGGCACACGAAGTTTGTATTCTACATTTACCGTTTTATTATTACCTACCTCACCATTGCTTTTGCTTTCCACATTCTCTTGCCTCGGTTCTGGCTTTGTCTCAACACGTCTTTCTTGAGCATCAATTGCATTGAGCTGTTCCCTTGGATTTGATTCAGTGTTGCTTAGCAAACTCCCTTGTGGTCATTTAGAAATTAGCTTGGACAGCTGACCTATTTGAGTTTTGAGTCCTTGAATTGATGCTTGTCGATTTTTGAGTGCTGTCTCAGTGTTCTGGAAATGAGTTTCTGACACCGAGATAAACTTGGATAACATCTCGTCAAGGTTCGGCTTCTTTTCCTATTGATACAGAGGCTGTTGAAAATTCTAAAGATTCTGTGGCCTTTGATTCTGTTGACCACCCCAAGAGAAATTTGAGTGGTTCTTCCAACCTACATTATAAGTATTACTATATGGGTTATTTTGAGATCTAAAATTATTGTTATCCATATAGTTGACTTGTTCCTCTTCGGTTGTGGGATTGAATGGTGGGTATTCTGTATGCACGCCTCCGCCACTTGAGTCACACCTCATTACTGGATGTACCTGCGTAGAACCAAGTAAACCATCAATTTTCTTATTTAGAAGTTCTATCTGAATAGAGAGCATGGTGACCGAATCGATGTTATAGACGCCAGATGTTTTCGTTGGCTTTGTCCTCATAACTTTCCACTGATAGTTATTCAGTGACATCTCCTCTATAAATTCATAGGCATCTTCTGGTGTTTTATTGTTGATGGTTCTGCCAGCAGCAGCATCAATCATTTGTCTTGTCGAGGGATTCAAACCATTGTAGAACGTTTGAACTTGCAGCCATAGCGGTAATATATGATGTGGGCACCTTCGCAAAAGGTCCTTGAATCTCTCCGATGCATTGTAAAGTGTCTCTAAGTCCATCTGCACAAAAGAAGAAATATTATTACGCAACTTAGTTGTTTTTGTCGGTGGAAAATATTTAATAGAAATTTTTCAGTCATTTGCTCCCAAGTGGTAATGGATCCTCGTGGTAGTGAGTTTAACTACTGTTTATCTTTATTCCTTAGTGAAAAAGGGAATAACCGACGGTGAACGGCATTATCAGAAATTCCATTAATTTTGAAATTGTCGCACAGTTCTAGGAAATTTGCCAAGTACGTATTGGGGTTCTCATCCTGCAAACCATCAAACTGAACAAATTCGTGTATCATCTGAATCGTGTTAGGTTTTAGTTCAAAATTGTTAGCAGCAATAGCAAGTCTAACTATACTTGACTCAGTTCCTGCAAAATTAGGTTTAGCATAATCATACATAGTACGAGGAGCAAGATTCTGATTTACTAATTCAATGGGTATATGGTGGCGGCGTAGTGATTGTCCTGATTTTCAACCATCTCTTCAGTAGTAGTTAAGATATCATCCTCTTGCTCTTCTTCTGTGTATCTTAAGCTGTGCCTAATTTCTCGTCAATTTCTACGAGCTTTTTGATCAATTTCCTCGTCAAAAAGCAATGTCCTAACGGGTTTCTTCTAGTCATACACTACAAGAACCTGCCAGGGGAAAGAAGAAGAAGTTAGTAAAATAAAATAAAAATAAAGTTAAATTGCAGGGAAAATAAATGGCTAAAGTAATAAAAATTAAGTGTTCCTAATATTTCAGTTCTCCGGCAACGGCGCCAAAAACTTGATCGCGTGATTTGTAACAAGTAATAAATATTTATAATAATGATCAAACCTAGACTAACTATTATCACGATGAAAAGGCAAGCGCACCTATCGAACAATAGTATAGTAATGGCAAGACCGGGATATCGTACCCAAGGGAACCAAAAATACTAGTAATAACTATCTTTTTATTATTTAACCTAGGAATAAAAGGGTTTGTTTATTAAACTAATTAACTAAACTAATTAACTAATCTAATTAAAGCGAAGAGAAGATTTGGAAAAGACTTGAAGAAAAGCAATTAATAAAGACGACACCCAAGGAGGAATCCACCTAGATTTCACTTGTTATCTGACTCTGAACCAGACGATTTATTCTCTTGACTTAATCCGTGAGACTCCCTAACCTACATTATTATCTTTTTCGAGACTAATAACGCCTAACCCTGAGTTAAATTAATTGAAATCTCTTTCTAATTAAAACTCCTAGGGAAGCAGTAAATCGATCTATGGACTCCCTTATTAGGTTTCACTCTAATCTGGCAAAATCTCGTAACCCTATCTCTAGGCATTCGATCAACTCCGCTTAATTATGCCAAGCGTACTCTTAGGCAGGGTCTATTCCTTCTCTGCACAAGCACATTAGATCATGATTCAGTACCCGGAATATTAACTCAAGCATTAGAAACACATAATTAAGAACAAATCAAGTATTTATCATATAGTTCAGATAATAACAACAAGATCCATCATAGGTTTCATCCCCCTTAGTTATCTAAGGGGTTTAGTTCATAATAAAATAAGAATACATCTCAAAAGTATGAAAATAACAAAACATGAAGAAAACTCTAAAACTCCTAAAAGGATTCTAAAAGAGATCTTCAGTCTTGGAGTAGCTTCGGCTTTTGGGATGGATCGTCTGGCTTCATTCAAGTAATTCCTGGCATGTGGTTTTGTGTTCCAAAGAGGTTCTGGCTGTCCCCTTAGTAGGTCATACTTTAGGTGTTTATATAGGCTTTGGATTGGCTTTCTTCTTCCCTATGTATCCCTTTTCCATCTAAAATACCACTCTTTGAAAAAGGGACATGCTCGTGTGCCACGGCCGTGTTACGTGGTTGCCAGGCCGTGTGAATCATGAAATCCTTGGGCGACACCCTCGACAGACACAGGCGTGTGAGCAGCCCATGTGGCAAGGCTTAGGCCATGTGATCTTCTTAATTTGATCCTTTTTGTCTCTTTTAACCTCGTTTTTGGCTCCTTTTGGCTCTTGGTGCTCTCCTGAGTACAAAACATGAAATAAAAGGATTAAGAGCACCAAAATCCACAAATCTAATAGTAAACATCCATAAATATGCTAAGTATTTGGGGTAACAATATGTATAATTTGGCGCTGATCCCCAACCTCCACGATTAACCCTTAGTAAACCCCTTTGAGCCTAACAAGTGATTCCTTATATTACCCTCAATATTAACCCTTAACCCATTATTGTTGAAATCCCCTAAATTAATTTGATCCCTATTTTTGTCGAGATTTGAGTTGAATGAATTGCTTAGCTATGTCTTGATCTTAATAATTAGTCTATGTTATTTGGCTTGTTCTTAAAAAAAAAATGCATACATATCAGTAGTTATCTTTTGTTAGTAAGCTTCATTATTCAAATTCCATAGTCAGATAAGAAGCTATGTTGTACACAAGTGATGATTAAATTATTTTCTAATTAAATAGTTTTTCAAGTCAATCTCGATTTTAACCTTTTCTTTCAGCTTGTGACCACACCCCCTAACCAAGCCTCGTTACAACCCTCTAAAGACCTGTTGATTGATGTATCGTCTCAATTTATAGCGGTGGAGATTTGATTTTCATGCAAGCTTATGGTAATAACTTTTCATATTGACTTATGAGTGCTAATTTCATTATCCTTAAACACTTCGAGTGACTTGAGTGAATCCTTAGTGAGGATGCTAAACTCTGTGCAATTTTGAATCAACGGTAACTACTTAGATGAAGGGAGATGCCTAAGTTTTTCATGATTAAATATTCAACTTAGAATGTTTAGAGCTGTAATGTTGTTTTAATTGAATTCTCAATGTATGATTACTTATGAGTTAGTTCGAGATATTATTGATAGAAATTATAAGTTGAGAAAAAGGAATTTTTAATTATGATTTGAGGATTTTGCTTGAGGACAAGCAAACGCTTAAGTGTGGGGGTATTTGATAAACTGTAATTTATACATATTTTTACCCCATGCTTAACACATTTTATGGATGATTTTTCCTTAGAATTAGTGAATTCGATGCTCCTAATGCCTTAATTTCATGTTTTATACTTAGGTAAGCACAAGAGAGCAAAAGGAACGAGAAACGGGCCAAAATTAGAGAAAATGGGCCACAGTACAAAATCAACACAGCCTGGACCTCCTCACACAGTTAGCTCACACGGTCGTGTCAATTTGGCAGTATCGAAGTACGACTCACACGGGTAGAACACATGCCCATGCCAATCTAACAGGCTCGAACACGGCATAAAGTAATCGCACTCGGATGTCTCACATGGGCGTGTCCCTACCGAGCCTAAGTTGAGTCCAATTTGGAAAAGGCCACTTTTTAGGGTTCTTAGGCATTCCAAAGCCTATAAATACACCCCAGAGGAGAAAGAAAAGGGGGACGGAGAATAGGGAGTAAGGAATTACTCCAAGGAAGTCGATTGATCCATCTCAGAAGTCGGATTCACCATCAAGACTGAAGACCTCTCCTCAATTTCCCTTCAGGAGTTTTGGGTTTTCTTTATGTTTTGTATTATTTATCATTCTGAGATGTTTTCTTATTTAGTTATGAACTAAACCCCTAAATACATAAGGGGGATGAAACCTAAGACGAATCTTGTTATTAATTTCTGAATCGTATGATAAATATTTGGCTTGTTATTAGTTATGTGTTCTTAATTCTTGTTTTGCTATTCCAGAATATCACTTCAAGTTAATGCTCTTAGTTGGAGGAGGAATAGACCCTGGCTAAGAGTGACTTTGTCGTAATTAAGTGGAGTTGATTGCGCGCCTAGAGATAGGGTGACAAGATTTTGCTGGATTAGGGTGAAACCTAATAAGGGAGTCCATAGATCGAGTTAATGCAACCCTAGGGTGTTAATTAGAGAAAAGATTCGGTTATTCAACCAAGGGATAAGACTTCATTAGTCTTGAATAGGGATAATAACATAACTTAGGGATTTCTACGGAACAAGTTAAATGAATAAATTGTCCGGTTCGGAGTGAGAATTTGTAATATCCTGATTTTGGGCCTAGTCGAAATAGTGGTTTCGTGACCACAAAATCCAAGATAGAAATAATTATTTTATGATTATTTTGAGGTCTATGATATGTGAAAATTTCGTGAAGAAATTTTATGCATAAAGTGCTTAAATTGAAATTAGAGACTAAATCGAATAATTTGCAAAACCTGCATTCTAGAAGTTTCTAGTATGAAATTGTTTTGAAATATTAATTAGGAGGTCTAAAATAGCAATTTTACCAATTTCTAAGTCTATGGACAAAAATTGGACATGGATGGAATTTTTGGAAAGTTTAGTAGTAAGGGCATTTTGGTTATTTAGGGGTAAAATGAATTAAAATACAAAATTAAAAGCAAATTTTGCTCATCTTCAACCCCATGGCCGAATATAGCAAGGAGAAACCATGGCTAGGGTTTTTCAAGCTTCCAAGCTCGATTGTAAGTCCGTTTCTAGCCCGTTTTTCAAGTTCTTTACGCTTTTGGAATCCTTGAACTTGATTAAGCTTATTCTAGCAATAATTTAAGCTAGGGTTCATATTTGGAAAAATACCCATAGGTGAAATGTGTTTATTTTGATGTTTTATGGTAGAATATGAAGGCTGAAATTATGTTAAACAACTTTTGCTAAGCGATTTTAAGCAAAAATGAGTAAAACGGCTTAATCGGTAAAAATTGTTATTGTTCATAACTATGTGTTAGAGTGAGAATTTGATGTTGTCATGGAAGGGTAAAATGTTCAGCATGTCATAAAACATAAGAAAATATGCTGAAGTTTAATTTACGAGCTTTGGGGCAAAAGTGTAAATATGCGAAAGTTTAGGGGTAAAACTGTAATTTTGCCAAATTATGATTTTGGGTTAATTTGAATAATGTGAGCCCTAATTAGACTATATTTTAAATGATAGAGAAAGGAAAAATAAAATTCGGGCTAAAATGGGGAAAATACCAAGTTGTGGACGAAATGGTAAAAGTAGCCATTTTCACATACGAGGTAAGTTCATATGTAAAAGTTGGTAACATAGTTATTATTTTAAATGTTTTTATGTTATTTAAATGATATGATAATTATTATGAAATATTATACTCGTGATAATTGTTTGATAATATGTCAAATTATGTGATATACTTGGAAAATGTGAAATACTATCGAGTATCGGTATCGGCATTCCGTAGAAGATGGTTGAGACACATGATTGGGAAAAAGGTCCCGTTGAACCTTAGGAATGGATTAGGATACAAGTGATATGTCACTGGGATATTTGGGCATCTGAACTCGTTGAGTTGAGTCCGAGTTCAAGAGATGTAACTAGGCATCCGAGCTCGTTGAGTTGAGTCCGAGTTCACTTATGGATGCGAACGCCCAAGCTCGTTGAGTTGAGTCCGAGTTCACTTATGGGCGGGTTACATGGTAGCTTGGCTACATATGTGGCACTTATGTGCAAACTTTCCATGTATCCGAATTATATTCCGATGTGTTCAACGGGTAAAATTCTACTCAAATGGAGGAATACTCGAGATGAAAGGGACGTATTGGTAAGTGTTGTGAAATGGATACTTTGAATAGGTATGTACTTAACCCTCGGGTTGAAAACTCGATATAACAACAATATGGTAAGATGATAAATGAAAATGTGATATGAATGTCTTGGTGATGATCATGCAAATGATGTTTATGTTTGCTTATATAGTTGTGTTACTTGCTATTTGCATGTGAACTTACTAATCATTTGTGCTTACTCCCTCCTTTTCATTCCTTGTAGTGTTTACAAGCCAGCTCAGAAATCGGAAACGGTCGGAGGCACGCTCACACTATTCGTATACCATCTTGGCATAATGGCTTGTATATTTTGAGTATGGCATGTATAGCATTATAATCATTTTGTATATATGGTCTTATGATATGGTTATTGAGTGGTATGGAAATGCTTGGTAATGATTAGCCATTGGAATGGCTAATCATGATCATATTTGGTGTTATGTATGCTAAATTGCTAGCTAATCCATGGGAACCATGAAATGGGTAAAATTTACCATAAAATAGATTCAGACAAGACAGAGTGACGTGAATTTGAAAAATCACTAAAAATAGTAGAAATGGAATTAAATAATGAATAAGTTATGGAATTGAAGCTTGATGAGTCTATTTTCATATAGATGGAACAAAAAAGGTATGAGTTATATTTTATGAGATGTTTAAATTTTTGTGAAACAGGGCCAGAGCAATTTCTGGATCCCCTGTTCTGACTTTGGAAATTCACCATAAATTTTTCAAAGATAATTAGAAGTCATGATTTATATGTACAAATTCCTTATTGAGTCTAGTTTTATTAGAAATAAACGGCAAAGTTATTGAAACTCTGTACAGGGAGATATCTGATTCGTAATACACAGAGGTCAGATCAGTCGAACCCTAAAACAGGGGAGATTTTAACTAATAAAATGTACTAATTTGCTTGACCAAAAATTCTATAAAAAAATTAGTAAATATATATATGAGTCTATTTTTAGGGAAAAGTTACGGAATTAGATTTCAAGTTTCGAAACTCGAGATATGAATTTTTAAGCGACTGTGATGTAGATTGCTAGCTTGACTAAAAATTTTAAAAATAAATTGTTTGAGCTGTTTAAAGTAATGAATTAAGTCTATTAACACCTCGTGTTCGACTCTGGCGACGGTCTCGGGTACAGGGCATTACATTTGGTGGTATCAGAGCATGTTTAGTCGATTTTCGGACTAACTTAGCATGCGTAAAAATTTAGCTATACATGCCACTGATCTGTGATAGTGTGATGTCTTCCGACGCATATGAGTACCGTCTTATTTAGACAAGGTACTCTCCAACCGAGCTGCGCCGACCATGTTCAATGTTATGTGAAGGTATTTAAGTAAAATTATGATTATGATAAGTCTCGGTTCAAAAAAGTATGAATAAAAGTTTATGATACATATGTGATAAATATCCATATTTGCTTAATGCTCATATGATGTAGTGTATATGGCTTACTTGATAAGATGAACGGAATAAATAGAAAGTAGTAGAGGTATGAATAAAAGTCATAATATTATGATATGAATGAAAATGTCCTTGTCTTGATTTGGACGTCGAATGTTGATGAATGCTAATGATATATAATTTTTATGAGATAAAGAATTATAATGAAATGAACTTATCTATGTTAAATTGTTGGACAGAATTATATGATTGTAATGACATGTACATGATACACGAAATGAATGTTGTGATTGTGATGCAAATATCTATGTTTGTTTGGCCCTATATGATGTCATGAGTATGAATTAATTTAATTAAATGAATGGATAAGTAAAGCTATCTAGAAAACATAGAATGTATGCATAAGTATCTTGTCTAAATGGGACAGTAGGAAAATTTGTGTAAGCCAATATGAATGTTGCATTGCCTGAATGAATGACATGATTTTGATGATGTTGCTATGATGATGGAAGTTGTGTCATATGTGTATGTATAAGAAAGTCGAGTCAGAGGTCCTACAACCCCTCCCCTTACCGAAGTGGTACTTATAATGGAATTTCATGTGATTTGTATTGAATAAGTTTTCGGTTGAGAACCCAAAGAGTTCAGTGATAGAATAATTATAAGTATGATCAGAGATTGAAAATGAGCTGATAAGTAAAGTTAGAGCCAGTAAAGTATCGGATTGACGTAAAGATTATTGGAGTTATGCACTGTCCCAATTAGAGAAGGAATTCTCATTGGTAAATCGAATTACTCAGGTGCAAGGTCGAGAAAAGTGTAAATCAAAATTTATTCAGAATTGGCCTTCTTTAGTGAATGGTTTAATATGAAATTTGTGACGGTAGAACTAGTTGGGGAAATGATATTTGAAATGTGAACTATCTGAGTGTGACAGTTATGACTGGACAAATTTAGCAATCTCTTTTGAGATGTTCTATGTGTTTACCGTTCTCGTAAATATTTCTATGGCTATTGATCTTCAAGAAATTCTTGTTATATGGGAATGTCTTCTAATTCGGTGTTGGATGAAAGCATTGGTAGTCTGACTGGTTTATAATTTATATTGCTCTATTTCATCGGGTATTCTATTTCATTTCGTCTGATAAGAATTGATGAGAGAATACATATGATTTTGTAATTCTGTTTCTTCTACTTATGCTTCATCTCGATATATATATATATATATATATATATATATATGGGAAGATATATTGATCTTGTTATATTTGATTTAAAGTGGGATTAAATGATGTTTTCTTTTGGACTTTCTTTCTTCAAGAATTATCGGGGTATTCTATATTTTCTCTATGAGTTTGGTTTTCGATTCTCCGGCATAGTATCATATCTTGGGTTTCTTTATCCCGGATCTTTTATTCGGATTTCTTTATTCCGGTTTCTCTATCTTGGATTTTTTATTCAGTTTTCTTGTTATCTTTGTTCCATAATTTGTCAATTACGACTCATGTTCGAAGTGCGTTCTTCAGCTCGTGATAATCATGTCAAATATGACTATACTTCTAATTTGATCTTGGTAATGTGGTGATTTTAGTATTGGGATTTTTTTTCTAAGTTCTGTGTAAGGATTTGACATTAGTAAAGGCATAGGTGATAAAAGCGCGAGTTTCAGTCGGTATGGTGAATTATTTATTTGAAAGATTTCATGTGACAATTATGTCAGGATTATTTTCTCAAGTCTGATAATAGAATTTCATTTTTGTACTGATAAAAGAGTAAATAGTCTGAACGAGAAGTGTATATTTATTAGAAAGAGTTGGATATTAGTTAAAGTCACTACAAATGATAAGGTTTTCATCTTATGAAAGCTAAAAAGTTTATTACATGTTGACAGAGTTCGGATAGATGAGAATATTGGTAACCGAAGCGTCTGAACTAGACTAGCCTACATTGAGCAAAGACTTCCTGACTTTCAGTAATGTACTGTTGTATGAATTGTGATGTGTTTCAAGACAGTGAGGTAATGTGATAGTTTATAGCATTCGATGCTATATAAGATCTGAGGTTGTTAAAGAGGTTAAAGCTGAGCATTGGGATCTATCAAAATTATCCTTGTCAATGTTGATATTGGGATGGAAATGAGAAGGATTATTCTTGAGGCCATATCAGAATTATTTCTATGGCAGAAAGAGGAAAATGTGATGTATCCTATTCTTAAATGTTTGGAGAAATCTATAAATCATATCGGTATTGAATGAATTCCTACTCATCGATTCATGGAATTTTTGTGTCTCTTTGATTGTTGGATTTCTTGGAATTCCAGTCTCCATTAATCAAGTTAAGATCCTGGTTTTATGTCATGATATCATGGGAAACTGAGAAAGGTTGAAAATTTAAGAATAGTTGAGAGTTGAGACTGTAAGCTTTTAGACCATATGAGAAATTAAAGAGATGTATTGGAGGTACAGCCTAAGTTAAAGTTCTTCAACACCGAATATGAGATTAAAGTGAAGACCACTTTTCTGGTAAGATTTTCGGGGACGAAAATCCCTAAAAGGGGGGAGAGTTGTAATATCCTGATTTTGGGCCTAGTCGAAATAGTGGTTTCGTGACCACAAAATCCAAGATAGAAATAATTATTTTATGATTATTTTGAGGTCTGTGATATGTGAAAATTTCGTGAAGAAATTTTATGCATAAAGTGCTTAAATTGAAATTAGAGACTAAATCGAATAATTTGCAAAACCTGCATTCTAGAAGTTTCTATTATGAAATTGTTTTGAAATATTAATTAGGAGGTCTAAAATAGCAATTTTACCAATTTCTAAGTCTATGGACAAAAATTGGACATGGATGGAATTTTTGGAAAGTTTAGTAGTAAGGGCATTTTGGTCATTTAGGGGTAAAATGAATTAAAATACAAAATTAAAAGCAAATTTTGCTCATCTTCAACCCCATGGCCGAATATAGCAAGGAGAAACCATGGCTAGGGTTTTTCAAGCTTCCAAGCTCGATTGTAAGTCCGTTTCTAGCCCCGTTTTCAAGTTCTTTACGTTTTGGAATCCATTGAACTTGATTAAGCTTATTCTAGCAATAATTTAAGCTAGGGTTCATATTTGGAAAAATACCCATAGGTGAAATGTGTTTATTTTGATGTTTTATGGTAGAATATGAAGGCTGAAATTATGTTAAACAACTTTTGCTAAGCGATTTTAAGCAAAAATGAGTAAAACGGCTTTAATCCAGTAAAAATTGTTATTGTTCATAACTATGTGTTAGAGTGAGAATTTGATGTTGTCATAGAAGGGAAAATGTTCAGCATGTCATAAAACATAAGAAAATATGCTGAAGTTTAATTTACGAGCTTTGGGGCAAAAGTGTAAAATGCGAAAGTTTAGGGGCAAAACTGTAATTTTACCAAAATATGATTTTGGGTTAATTTGAATAATGTGAGACCTAATTAGACTATATTTTAAATGATAGAGCAAGGAAATATAAAATTCGGGCTAAAATGGGGAAAATACCAAGTTGTGGACGAAATGGTAAAAGTAGCCATTTTCACATACGAGGTAAGTTCATATGTAAATGTTGGTAACATAGTTATTATTTTAAATTTTTTTATGTTATTTAAATGATATGATAATTATTATGAAATATTATACTCGTGATAATTGTTTGATAATATGTCAAATTATGTGATATACTTGGAAAATGTGAAATACTATCGAGTATCGGTATCGGCATTCCGTAGAAGATGGTTGAGACACATGATTGGGAAAAAGGTCCCGTTGAACCTTAGGAATGGATTAGGATACAAGTGATATGTCACTGGGATATTTGGGCATCCGAACTCGTTGAGTTGAGTCCGAGTTCAAGAGATGTAACTAGGCATCCGAGCTCGTTGAGTTGAGTCCCAGTTCACTTATGGATGCGAACGCCCAAGCTCGTTGAGTTGAGTCCGAGTTCACTTATGGGCGGGTTACATGGTAGCTTGGCTACATATGTGGCACTTATGTGCAAACTTTCCATGTATCCGAATTATATTCCGATGTGTTCAACGGGTAAAATTCTACTCAAATGGAGGAATACTCGAGATGAAAGGGACGTATTGGTAAGTGTTGTGAAATGGATACTTTGAATAGGTATGTACTTAACCCTCGGGTTGAAAACTCGATATAACAACAATATGGTAAGATGATAAATGAAAATGTGATATGAATGTCTCGGTGATGATCATGCAAATGATGTTTATGTTTGCTTATATAGTTGTGTTACTTGCTATTTGCATGTGAACTTACTAATCATTTGTGCTTACTCCCTCCTTTTCATTCCTTGTAGTGTTTACAAGCCAGCTCAGAAATCGGAAACGGTCGGAGGCACGCTCACACTATCCGTATACCATCTTGGCATAATGGCTTGTATATTTTGAGTATGGCATGTATAGCATTATAATCATTTTGTATATATGGTCTTATGATATGGTTATTGAGTGGTATGGAAATGCTTGGTAATGATTAGCCATTGGAATGGCTAATCATGATCATATTTGGTGTTATGTATGCTAAATTGCTAGCTAATCCATGGGAACCATGAAATGGGTAAAATTTACCATAAAATAGATTCAGACAGCAGTAGTGACGTGAATTTGAAAAATCACTAAAAATAGTATAAATGGAATTAAATAATGAATAAGTTATGGAATTGAAGCTTGATGAGTATATTTTCATATGGATGGAACAAAACAGGTATATGAGTTATATTTTATGAGATGTTTAAATTTTTGTGAAACAGGGCCAGAGCAATTTCTGGATCCCCTATTCTGACTTTGGAAATTCACCATAAATTTTTCAAAGATAATTAGAAGTCATGATTTATATGTACAGATTCCTTATTGAGTCTAGTTTTATTAGAAATAAGTAGAATAGTCATTGAAACTCTGTACAGGGAGATATCTGATTCGTAATACACAGAGGTCAGAGCAGTTGAACCCTGAAACAGGGGAGACTTTAACTAATAAACTGTACTAATTTGCTTGACCAAAAATTCTATAAAAAAATTAGTAAATATATATATTAGTCTAGTTTTAGGGAAAATTTACAGAATTGGATTTTGAGTTTTGGAACTTGAGATATGAATTTTTAAGCGACTGTGATGCAGATTGCTAGCTTGACTGAAAATTTTAAAAATAAATTGTTTGAGCTGTTTAAAGTAATGAATTAAGTCTGTTAACACCTCGTGTTCGACTCCGGCGACGGTCTCGGGTACGGGGCGTTACAGAATTACAAGTAAAAGTCTAGGTGGATTTTTTCCTTAGGTATTGTCCTAAATCAATCGTTTTTCCCAAAAGTAATTTCCCAATTCTATATTCTGTAACTTTTTAGTTTAATTAATTAGTTAGTTAAAACAAACCCCTTTATTTCTTAGGCTAGATAATAAAAAAAACAATTATTACCAGTACTTTTAGTCCTTTGGGTTCGACAATCCGGTCTTGCTAAAGCTATACTACTGTTCGATAGGTACACTTGCCTACATCGTGATAATAGTTAGTTTCAATAGCTATTAATTATAAATTTATAAAACTTATCACGGAAATTCATGATCACCTAGTAACTCTTCAGGAAACACATCCGGATATTCACACACAACTGGTACTGATTCTATCTTCTTTTCAGTCACTTTTGTATCAAGCACAGATGAAAAATAAGCTTCACAACCCTTTCTCACATATTTTTGAGCTAACATCAATGAAATCACTACTAGTAAACCATTCAGATCATCTAATTCAATCCGGATAATCTCATTATTTTGACATCTCAAATCAATCGTCTTTCATTTGTTATTCACAATAGCATCATGAAATGTTAGTGGAAACACGAAAATTTACACACTTTTTCATGCCATTTTTAACTTAAAAATCATACAGTTTCGATAAAATTATTGCCGAAAAATAATTAATTTCCATGAAATAATTAAAGTGCACTTACAATATAAACATGTTGGATTTTAATTAATTTCATAATTATTTTTGATGAATTTTGGTTATTCTCGACAGTTTTGCACAAAGGGCAAAAAATGGCTCGGTAGACACTGCTAGAGGCACAAAACCGAGAAGCAATTTGAAGTATCAGGGTGAACTAAATTTCAGCCTAAGACGGTCCAAAATTAAATGTATTAATTCATAATATAATTAATTTTAATTTATATCCAATTTAATTTGGGTTAATAAATTATGATTAATTAATTATGAAAAAGTGGTTCGATTGAACCGAACTGAGTAAACCGAACCGGCCATGAAAGGGACAACCCAAAACTGTCCAAGTGCTGTCCCAATTCAGCTCATTAGTTGATTATTTAGGCTGCAAAGAAGCCCTTGAAGACTTGTTCAAATTGCAATTAAACCCCTCCACAATTGGTGGCTTTGTACGTTTGCCCCAAGCCATATTTAGCAAAGTTGAAGCCATCAACTTTGCCACATAGTTGGCCGGCCAAGGGGTGGCTCTTTGGCTGCTAATTTTAGAAAATTTCAGTGGCCACATTCAGCTATAAAAACCCCCCTTGGATGATCATTCAACACATCCCTCATTCACATCTCTTCTTTCACAAATCTCCTCTTCTCTCGCACTTTTTCTCTTATTTTTCCATTCAAAGTTCCTTGCTCTTTTGTTGATTTCTTCCCTTGGAAAAGGGGTGTTCTTCAGCCATTTTGGAGCAAAAATTGAGTGTTCATAGCAGCTTTGATCAGCGAGGACAACAAAGAAGGAAGAACGGAGCAAACTAGTCAAGCCACGAAAAAACACCGGATTTGATTCTTGTTCCCTATATCTTTTGTTGTTTTTGTGATGAACATATCTATGAATATTTATTTTTTTTGGAATGGTTAATTTAATCATCTTAGCTTGAATTTAATTCGTGTTGGGTTGATTGCATTTTGTCCTCTTAAATTATTAAAATTGTGTTTATGCTGTTATAGGCTCGGTAAAATGCTTGATTAAGTAAAATCATGACTAAGTTATTCTTGCATTACAATTGTTAGGTAACTAATGAATTAATTATTTAAATGGATTGAAATTGTAATTAATGGACACAGTACTTAATCAGTGCATGTTTATTCTTCTAAGGTAGCTGAAGGTTAAATTAGCATTGTATCTGGCGATATATTTGCCTTGCATAACTTGCAAGATTATTGTGATTAAACTATTTCAAGGTAAGGATACCTTGTTACCTCACATAGTCTTTTATGTTCTCATTAGATTTAATTAATCATTTGAATTGACATAGGAATATGCAAGAGATTAGTTCAATTTAATAAGTATGTATGTGCAATAACATGCTTGCTTATTAGAATCTGTTTATCTGTTGAATTGACATAGGGATATGTTAAAAATTGAATGGATTTGTGTAGGTGAGTATGTTCATAAGTTAGCAAATTACCGAGTTGCCGTGAATTTATTCGTAACAATATAAACATGAGTTTGATAATTCTAAGTCAAAGAAATGTAATTAATCCAACACAATTATGTCATCTTGATTAAATCATATTTTGAAATCGTGCATTAAAACTTTTATTTTTATTTTACTTAGTTTAAAATCTTAGTTTTTAATCACCCTCTTCAAACAAAACATTTTTTCCACCAAAGTGTTTTAAATAGCATTCATAAATAATTTTTTTCACAGTCCCTATGGGTATGATAACTCGACATTTACTTGTCACTTTATTACTTGTTGCGATTGTGTACACTTGCACATTTCCATCGTTCTAGTTAGCCAATCCATACCCAGAATTATAACAAATTCATCAAATGGTAACAACACCAGATTAGCTGGAAAACAAAAATCTCGAATCATCAACGAACAATTCTTGCACACTTTATCAACCAACACGTACTTGCCTAAGGGGTTCGATACTCTAATTAAAAATTTAGTAGACTCTATAAGCAAAGTCTTACACTCCAAGTAGTACCGATTGCGGCACTAAATAGTAATTGCAGCAGAGCTGCCAGTACAGTACACTTCCTCTAATCATAATAAAACCCACCCCATGGAACACATCATGAATCATGTTATGTCATGTCATAATATCATACATGTACTTAATGCGTCTAAAATGGCATGCTTAAATAAAATCATACATCACATAGGGGAAAAACGGTCATTTTCCCACATAAGGGCATGTCAATCATTTTATCATTTAGGGGTCTAGGTAAACTTACCGACCCAACAGTGGGTCCACAGTCGTCTCAGGCGACCTGTGCACCCTTAACAGCCAAACACTGAAAATGGGCCCACGGCCCATATTGCAAGCCCATGTGAGCCTACAAGCCCGTCTGGCCCACATAGCCTAGAAATGGCCTTGGCCGTGATTACACAGCCTGGCCTAATATTCACCACATATCTGCATGGTTTACCCGTGTGGGGCCCACATGGCCCAGTTCGGCCCAACCCATGAATTCCCACATGGTTGGCCTCGATGATCATACGCCTATGTTTATTCACACGGACTACCACACGAGCGAGCACACACCCATGTAGTATCATCGTTCACTATCTCCTGCTTTTACCGATTTCCTAAGTTGGGATTGAGGTTACACACTTTGTTTACAAAAGTGCGCGCATTACTCTTGAGCACTCCAACCTATAATCAAACATAACACACCATTAGTCCCTTCACAATAGGGTTAAAATGACCCCTCTTATATTACTAATCCAAAAGGTAGATTGCCACTTGCCTTAATAGAACGAATGTGACTCAGCCCACTTAAACCACTGAAAATGGTTGATTACACACTCTCTGGCGATTAACTGCATTACAACTGAATTTTATTAACAAATAATGCTCAAAAAACTAGCTTGAATCAAACGTATACCAACTTACCGAAACCAAAAAATCAAAGATGGATGAAGAAAGCAATTGGCCTACACCTAGGAACGCAAGCGAAGTCCCCAAGAAACTGAGAGGAACACAACAAAAAAGAGATTCGACAATGAAAGAGAAGAAGAGATGGATGGAGAACAGGCAAGGTTCAGCTACAAGGAGAGAAGGTATTCGGCCACAACAAAAATGAGATAAGAAGAGGGGAATTTGCTAAAAACTGAACAAACTAAGAAAGGGAGAGGGAGTATTCAGTCAAAGCAAAAACCAATAGAGAGAGGAGAAGGGTATTCAGCCAAGAGCAAAAGGGAGCGCACACTTGATAGAAGAGTATAGGAAGAATAGAGAATCGGTAAACGAAAAGAATTGTAGGGAAAAACAAGGTTGAAACAAAAACAAAAACAAGAGATACAAGCAAGAACCCCTTAGCACAACTCAGCCACCAAAAGTGAAAACAAAATTGCCAGAAACCAAAAACTGGAGAGAACAACCCACCTCAGCCGAAATTCTTGAGTGCCCACAATTCAAATTCGGCACCAACACTCCCTCTCACTTCAACTTCCCATAATTTCCTTCCCAAATCTCTCAACCATCCAATTTGAACTCCCACCAAACTCTTTACAATTTTGGCCAAGCTAGAACACTCCCACGTACTCACTGCAAAAAAAAAAAACAGCACAATGCGCCTACCAACACTCGAACCTCATAGCACAGGTAATCACAACACACCACCTATCCCCTAGACCAGCAGGCCCTTTTTTGACATAAAATACCTACATTAATTTAAAAGCCTACTGACCACTGAAGCACAAGCCAAAAGTTGAACCCAAGACTTTTTAGACTCTTCCCAAAACACTTAACCACTGAAGTAAACATGGATTTGTGCAACACGAACATACAAAAATAAATACTTAGGACTTTAGGGTGTTACAACTCTACCCCCTGAAAGAAAATTTCAGCCTCGAAATTTTACCTGATTAGAACAGATGAGGGTATTGTTGTCGCATCGCCTCGTCAGGTTCCCACGTGGCCTTCTTCGACTGTGATTACGCCAAAGAACCTTAACTAGTGGAATACACTTTCTCCTTAAAACCTTTACATCACGATCTAATATTTGAACCGGCTCCTCCTCAAAAGTCAGATCTGGCCTAACCTCAACCTCCTCAACCAAAATAACATGCGTGGGATTAGAGTGTAATGCCTCAGCATAGAGACGTGGAACACATTGTGAATTCGGTCTAACTCTAGATGTAACTCTAATTGATAGGCAACCCGTCCCACAAGCTTAAGTATGTGGTAAGGCCCAATAAACCTAGGGCTCAACTTGCCCTTACGTCCAAACCTCAATACCTTCTTCCATGGCGAGACCTTGAGAAAAACGAAGTCCCCCACAGAATACTCAATCTCTTTACACTTCAGATCCGCATACGACTTCTATCTGTTTGATACCGCTTTCAGCCGATCTCGAATTAATCTAACTTTATCCTCGGTATCAGAAACTAGCTTAGGGCCCAGAACATGTCGCTCGCCCAACTCAGTCCAACATGAAGGTGTGCGACACCTACGACCGTATAATGCCTCGTAAGGTGCCATCTGTATGCTAGACTGGTAGCTATTGTTATAAACAAATTCTACTAGCGGCATGTATTCCTCCCAACTGCCTCAGAAATCAATCACACAACTCCTTAACATATCCTCCAGTATCTGAATCACCCTCTCTGATTGGCCATCTATATGAGGGTGGAACTCAGTACTGAAGTCTAACCTTGTACCCAGAGCTTCATGTAGCTTCTTCCAGAACCGAGACGTGAAGCGAGGATCCCTATCAGATATTATGAAAATCGGTACCCCATGCAATCTCACTATCTCTAACACATACAGTTTAGCCAACTTCTGCAAAGAGTAATAAGTACGAACTGGTATGAAATTGGCAGATTTGGTCCACCGATCCACAATAACCCATACTGAATCCTTCTTAGTAGGCGTTAAGGGCAGCCCACTAACGAAGTCCATAGTCACTCTCTCCCACTTCTAAAGAAAAATTTTAACTGGCTAAAGCAACCCTGAAGGTAATTGATGTTCAGCCTTAACCTATTGACAAGTTAGACATTTACTCACAAAGTCAATAACTTCACGCTTAAGACCCGGCCAGCAATATAACTCACGAAGGTCTCGGTAGATCTTATTCCCACCAGGATGCATAGCATAAGGGATACTATACGCCTCTTGTAGTATAAACTACCTCAAATCAGTATCTTTCGGTACACAGATTCTCCTACAGAAATAGAGCACCTTTTTGCTATTCAGTCTAAAATCTACAATATCACCACTCTCAACCTGACGGAAACGACGACCCAGGGACTCATCCTCTAACTGTTTACCCTTAATCTACTCAATCCATATCAGTTTAACTTAGAGCTCAGCCAATAAGCTACCATCATCAAATAAACTGAGGCGAGCAAATATCGCCATTAGATCAATCATTGCTCTCCGACTCAGTGCGTCCACCACCATATTGGCCTTCCCAGGATGGTATTCGATTGTACAACTGTAGTCTTTAAGCATATCAATCCATCTACGCTGCCTAAGATTTAGCTCCTTCTGAGTGAGGAGATATTTAAGGCTCTTGTGATCAGTGTAAATGATACACTTCTCACTGTACAGGTAATGCCTCCAAATCTTCAGTGCGAATACCACTACGGCTAACTCCAAGTTGTGCGTCAAATAATTCACCTCATGAGTCTTAAGCTGGTGGGACGCATACGCAACCACCTTACCCTCTTGCATTAACACACATCCCAGCCCAACATGTGATGCATCACTATAAACAGTGAACTCATTTCCAGACTCTGGCTGTATCAAGACAAGGGCCTCAGTCAGTACTTTCTTGAGCTTCTCGAAGCTCTCTCAGTGCGCATCAGTCCAGGTGAATGGCACCCCTTTATAAACAACTTAGTCAAAGGAGCTGCAATAAGATAAAATCCCTCTACAAATCGTCGATAATACCTTGCCAGTCCCAGAAAACTACGAAGCTTCGATATAGTCTTAGGCGGCTTCCAATCCACAACAGCCTCAACCTTTCAAGGATCAACCCTAATCCCTTCAGCAGATACCACATGGCTTAGAAATGTTACTTATCGTAACCAGAACTCACACTTACTGAACTTGGCGTACAGTTGTTTCTCCCTCAAAATCTGCAGAACAACTCAGAGATATGCATCATGTTCATCTTCAGTTTTCGAATACACCAGAATGTCATCAATAAAAACTACTATGAACCGATCCAGATAGGGCTGGAACACTCGGTTCATCAGATCCATAAAAGTCACTGATGCATTCGTTAGTCCAAATGGCATCACTAGGAACTCGTAATGACCATAACGAGTCCTAAACGCTGTCTTTAACCCTTAGTTGATGATACCCCGATTGGAGATCAATCTTAGAAAAAAACTAAAGCTCCACGAAACTGATTAAACAGATCACCTATCCTCGGTAGGGGTACTTATTCTTAATGGTCAATTTATTCAATTGCTGTTAATCGATGCACATACGCATAGATCCATATTTCTTTTTCACAAATAAAATTGATGCTCCCCACGGAGACATACTAGGGCAGATGAACCCACGGTCTAACAACTCTTGAATCTGAGATTTAAGCTCCACAAGCTCCTTTGTTGCCATTCTATAAGGGGCGATGGACACCGGAGCTGTACCAGGCAAAAGCTCAATCCCAAACTCAACCTCATGATTTAGAGGTAACCTTGGTAGCTCATAAAAAAAACATCCGAAAAGTCTTTAACTGTTCTGCTATCTTTAACAGAAGAAGCCCCAGAATCTGAATCACTAATATAGGCTAGATACGCCTCACAACCCTTACGAACTAACTTCTCCACCCTCAGTGCAGAGATCACATTTGACAAGTAATTCCGTCGCTCCCTAATTACAACTACCTCGTCATCCTATACAGTTCTTAGTACCATTCGTTTAGTAGCACAATCCAAGCTTACTCGATGTTTAACCAACCAGTCAATTCCCAGAATTAAGTTAAATTCTCCAAAAGGAAGTTCCATCAAGTCCGCCAAAAAGATAACTCCTTAAACCTCCAAAGGTACATCTATGAACAGTTTATTTACCCTCACAGACTGCCCTAATGGACTCAACAAAGTAACCTCACTCGTATTGATCTCCACTAAGATACCCAGAGTCTCAGACACAGTACAGACTATATAGGAATGAGTAGATCCTACATCTATCAGTGCAATGTAAGGCACATTATAGATAAAGAACGTACCCGTAATAACATCCGGAGCATCACCATCCTCTCATCGTCGTGCAACATAAACTAGAGCCGTCTTCCTTGCCTCAGTATGCCCAGCACCTCTGCCCGGTGCCCTCTGACCACGGCCCATACCATTACCACCCCTGGCCTGACCACGGCCTCTCGGTGGTTGCTGACCACCCCTCGGTGGCTGTACGGTACCCAAACCTATAGCTTGCACCTGATTGGGCCTCCGTGGACACTCTCTGGTACGGTGCTCCATAGATCTACACCTCAAATAAGCTCTAGTCCTTTTCCAGCACTCGCCCTGATGGCGTCTCCCACAATTAGCACAAGGCTGCGGTCCAGTAACTGTGACAGCCCTAATTTGACCCTAGTCGGAAAGTGGTTTCGGGACCACAAAATCGAGTCACAAAAATAATTAACCATTACAATCTATGCTTATAATATGTGTAAATGCATGTGTGAAAGTTTCATGCCTTGATTTTTGTCATTTGCATGTGAAATTTATTAAATTGGACTTATATGAGACATTTTTGTAATGTGATAGGTTAATGTGTAAGGGTCTATTAATGCATGTTATAAAAGTATGGACTTGCATGTCAAATTGTCCATTTTAGTTAGTGGCCGGCCATGTTGTTAATTATTATATAACATATATATGTTATATTAGCATTATATCTATTATATGGTTTTATAATATGGAATAAGGTTATTAAAGATAGAAAATGGGTAAAGAAAACAAAGAATTCATCTTTACTTCCTTCTAGCCGAAAATAAGAGAACAAGAGAGGAAATAGCTCAAGTCTTTCAGTCACCTTTGAGCTGGAAATTAAGGTAAGAAATTCAAGTTAGTTTTTTTGAAATTTTAGCATAGTTTAAGCTAGATCCTAAGTCCCTTAAGTCCCTTACTTAGCCCATGCCAAAATTTTGAAGTTGATGGTGATATGAGCATTCGGCTATGGAAGATGTTAAAGAGAATGGCTGTTGTTTCATGTTCTTTTAATGAATAATGGTAGATAGGTGAAGTTGGGCCAAACAAATGAGCATTCATATGCATTAGATGTTAAGTGAGAAAATTTGCTAATATGCTGTGTGTATTATGGCCGAAAGTGAACTTGGTTAATATTGAGAAATGTTTGTGCTTTAAAATGATGAAATGAATATAATGCTTAAGTGAAATTATAGATATGTGATGATTGATTGGTGATATGCATGTTTAATATGTTTAAACAACATGTATGCAAAGAATGTGAGAAAGAGTGAATTGGTAATAATCTGCTTGGGACAGCAGCAGTAACGTGACTTTGGAAAATCACCATAAATTGTGAGAGTTGAGTTAGAAGCTGAATAAATTATGTAATTAAATCTTGATGAGTCTAGTTTCTTATAAAAGAAACTAAAAAAGCAAAATAATTTTTGATAATGAGATATTTGAAGTAATGTGGGACAGAGGCAAAATGACTTCTAGATCCCCTGTTCTGTTTTTATAAAATCATTATAAAATGTATAAAAATGGTCATAAGATAAAACTTATATTCTTAGACTCCTTAATGAGTCTAGTTTCAAATTAAAAAACGAGAACATATTTTGAATTCTGTACAATGAGAAATTTATTTCGTAGTGAAGAGTAGTCAGAATAGTCAAACAGTAAAACAAGAGAAATTTTAGGAAAAATCTGGTACTGATTGGCCGAACTAAAAATTTTGAAAATTTTATGGATAAAAGATAAATGAGTCTACTTTTAGGGAAAATTTACGGCAATTGATTTGGAGTTTCGTAGCTCCAGTTATAAATAATTTAGTGACTGTTGCTTAGGAAGTTAGCTTATAGTGAAATTGTGATTATATTGTAAACATTGATAAAAATTTGCTAATGAATTGCTTATTGATTTCTTATAAGCTTACTATAATCTGTATGTGTGAAAGTCGAATATATATGTAATATATTTTGAAAGTAATACTTGAATAGTCGAATGATGACTAGTTTAAAATTTGTTGAATTAAAGCTCAAAAGCATAGGGAGGCAATTTCGAATAAGGGAAAAGAAAAAGTAATCGAGTAGCCATTTCACAACTGTTCAAGTATATCCGAGGTAAGTTTTAAGTAGTCACCTTTAGTATATAATTGATGATGCCTTGATGTGTATACATTAGATGAATTGTGACCTTTTGGTTCTACTTGAATTAAGTTGTGAGATAAATAATTTAGGTATATGACATATAGTTGAATGGTCACTATGGGTTAAGCTTGAATGGTGAAATGGATATGTGATATTTATGTATGACTTTTGAACCGAATGTAAATGACTACTAATGTGATAAGTTGAATGAGATGTGTTAGTATATGATTAAATATGCTTGATATTTGGTATTATATCCAGGTTAAAGTCCCGCAGGCTTAGTGTTGGTATTATATCCGGGTTAAAGTCCCGCAAGCTTAGTGCTGGTATTATATCCGGGTTAAATCACGCCGCTTAGTGCTGGTATTATATTCGAGCTTAAAGCCCCGCAGGTTTTGTACTGGTGACTGGATCCAGGTTTTAAACCTAGCAGGCTTAATGCCGGTGATTCAAGTAAGATTATGAATTTGAAGGTTCGAATTAAACTACTAGTGATTATGTATGATATATTATCATAGTCAGGTACGTATTATGTACTCGCATGTGAATTGATTTTTAAGGTGAATTATTAGTATCAAAGAACGATATATGGGTGTGAATGATTACTATATCTACGACTAAAAGCATGACTTATTCGGTCGATGTCTGACATTATATGAAAGTCTGTGACTTAAATCAATTGTATGAGCTATGAAGTAAAGTAAAGTACGTGCTGAGATTTCTTTGTGTATTCACGTATTTATACACATATATATTCGGCCAAGTGATAACTAATTAGAATATTAGTTTTGTGATACTAAATGCTCGATTTAAATGACAAGTTTTAATTATTTGTATTGCTTAAAACTTACTAAGCCTTGAAAGCTTACTCTGTTCTTTATTTCCCTGTTTTATAGATTGTTGATTCTAGCCACTGACTCGGGGATCATCAGCAGTTAATCACACTATCGATATTTTTGGGTACAGTTGTATTTTGGACTCGATATGCCATGTATAGGTTTGGCTGTTAATAGTGATATTTTGAATTTGTAATTACTCCGTCCATACGAAAATGGCGTATAACTTAAATATTAGTATATATTCCATCTCGATCTCTATTTATGTTATTTACAAGGTGAATGAGGTTATTAAATGTTTAGTTCGGTAATACCTCTTAGCCTTAACCTGGCGGTCGGATTCGAGTTAGGAGTGTAACATTTTATTGGTATCAGAGCTACGATTTAGTTGATTCTAGGACTAACGTAGCATATATGAGTCTAGCTATACATGCCATAGAGTGTTAATACGATAGTGTGATGATTTCTGACAGTTAAAAATATGTTTTCGTATAGTAATGGATCCCGATCCCAATCGAGCGGTAGCTGATGATGTATAGAGTGTAGCGCCTGCTCCCGCGAATGAGACAGCGTTGTTGGACTCTCAACCTATTGTGAGCAATCAAAATGACGAGGCTAGACAAGCCTTTTATAATGTGATGAATGATTGGTTTAACCAATACATTCGACCTAATATGGTTGCTCTACAACCCCCACATCCGACAAATACACCCCTTACACCCACGATACCTATGGTAATTATCAGATGAGGTTGAATAAGCCCCCGGTTGACAGAATTTGAAAGCACGAGGCTACTAAATTTAAAGCTACAGACAGTGATGATGCCAAGCAAGCTGAATTTTGGTTGGAAACACTATTCGAGTACTTGATGAACTATCTTGCACAGTCGATGAATGCCTAAAGTCTGTTATATCTTTACTACGTGATTCTGCCTATTATTGGTGGAATACATTGGTTTCTGTTGTACCCAGAGAGCGGGTGACGTGGGAGTTCTTCCAAACTTAATTCCAAAAAAAGTATATCAGTCATAGGTTCATTGATCAGAAACGGAAAGAATTTCTTGAACTTAAACTGGGTTCCATGTCAGTTACTGATTATGAACGGAAGTTCATCAGACTTAGTAGATACGCGCGAAAATGTGTATCATCTGAGGCTATTATGTGTAAACTCTTTGAGGACGGGCTAAATGAAGATATTAAAATGTTTGTTGGCAGTCTTGAAATCAGAGAGTTCGTAGTACTTGTTGAGCGAGCTTGCAAAGCCGAGGAGCTTAGTAAAGAGAAAAAGAAAGCTAATGTTGGAGCTGGAGAGTTTCGTAAAAGATCTTCGGGAAAGACTTTTTAGCATTCATCGAAGAAATTTTGAGATGATTTGGGTCGATCTAAGAACACTTCAGGTTTTTCCAGACGAGACCGTGATCGACCTCCTATGAGTACGCGAGTCACTTCAGTTGCTAGTGTTGGAAATGATCGTCGGGATAGGACCGAGTGTAAGTTTTGTGAAAAATGGCATTCGGGGAGTTGTAGATTTCATGATCACTCCTGTTATAGATGCGGATCACTCGATCACTTCATCAAAGACTGCCCGAAGTTGTCAGAACAAAATGTGAATCAGAGTAGGAAATCGGGTACTGCTACAGCTCGAGGTAAACCATCTAGAAATACGGGGAATGCTATAGCAGTCAGAGAGGGTCTAGAAATGCTACAACCAGATCCGAGGCTCGTGCTTCTGCTAGAGCTTATGCTATACGGGCACGCGAGGATGCTTCTTCGCCTAATGTTATTACCGGTACTTTCACTCTCTTTGATACTATTGTGATTGCATTGATTGACCCTAGTTCTACTCATTCATATGTATGTAAGACTTTAGCATCCAGTAAGACTCTACCTGCTGAGTCTACTGAGTTCGTGATTCGAGTGTCGAATCCCTTGGGTCGATATGTGCTAGTTGACAAAGTGTGCAGGAAATGTCCCCTAATAATCTGAGGTTCCTGTTTTCTAAATGATCTGATGCTTTTACCGTTTGATGAATTTGATGTTATTCTCGGTATGGATTGGTTGACCGTGCATGATACAGTTGTGAATTGCAAAAGAAAGACTATTGAGTTGAGATGTGCAAATGATGAGATAATACGAGTTGAGTCTACTGGCTTGAATGGGTTACTCGTAGTAATACCCCCGATGTTGGCTCAGAAATATGTAAAAAAAAAGGAGTGTGAAACATATCTTGCATATGTACTTGATAGTATGGAGTCAGAAAAGAAACTTGAATCAGTGCTAGTGGTTTGCGAGTATTCAGATGTTTTTCCTGAAGAGTTACCGGGATTACTGCCTGTTCGAGAGGTAGAGTTTGGCATTGAACTTGTACCTAGGACTACACCAATTTTGATAGCTCCGTATCGTATGGCACCATCGGAATTGAAAGAATTGAAAACTTAGTTGCAAGAGTTGACGGATAGAGGTTTTGCCCGACCAAGTTTCTCACCTTGGGGTGCACCAGTATTGTTTGTGAAAAAGAAAGACAGAACCATGAGAATGTGCATTGACTATCGTCAATTAAATAAAGTGACAATAAAGAACAAATATCCGTTACCACGTATTGATGATTTGTTTGATCAGCTGAAGGGAGCCTCAGTGTTTTCAAAGATAGATTTGAGATCGGGTTATTATCAGTTGCGAGTTCGAGACTCAGATGTGCCTAAAACTGCTTTCAGAACGAGATACGGTCACTACGAGTTCTTAGTGATGCCGTTTGGGCTTACTAATGCCCCTGCGGTATTTATGGATTTGATGAATCGGATCTTCAGACAGTTTTTGGACCGGTTTGTAGTTGTGTTTATAGATGACATTTTGATCTATTCGCGAGATGAAACCAAACATGCCAAGCACCTGAGATTAGTATTACAGATTTTACGGGACAAATAGTTATATGCTAAGTTCAGTAAATGTGAGTTCTGGTTGAGAGAAGTTAGCTTTTTGGGGCATGTGGTATCTGCATCCGGTATTCGTGTTGATCCGAATAAAATATCAGCCATACTTGATTGGAAGCCTCCTAGAAATGTTACTGAAGTTCGGAGCTTTTTGGGACTTACCGGTTACTACAGACGTTTTGTAAAGGGTTTCTCCATGGTAGCCACACCAATGACGAAGCTACTTCAGAAGGATGTTAAGTTTGAATGGTCAGAAAAGTGCCAGAAAAGACCAATTAAAAACCTATTTGACTGAAGCTCCAGTGTTAGTACAGCCCGAATCCGGTAAAGAGTTTGTCATTTACAATGATGCATCCTTACTTGGGCTGGGTTGTGTGTTGATGTAAGAAGGTCGAGTTGTAGCTTACACGTCGAGGCAATTGATGCCGCATGAGAAAAACTATCCGACCCATGATCTTGAATTAGCTGCCATCGTATTCGCTTTGAAAATATGGCGACACTACTTGTTTGGAGAGAGGTGTCATGTATATTCGGATCACAAAAGCCTCAAATATTTGATGACTCAAAGAGATTTGAATCTGCGACAAAGACGTTGGCTTGATTTGTTGAAAGATTATGAACTTGTCATTGACTATCACCCAGGAAAGGCTAACGTGGTTGCCGATGCTTTAAGTCGTAAATCACTGTTTACTTTACGAGCGATGAATGTACTCCTGTCCGTTTCATCCGATAATGTGTTAGTAGCAGAATTAAAGGCCAAACCATTATTGATTCATCAAATACGTGAATCCCAAAAAGTCGACGATGAATTGGTTGCTAAACGAGTTGAATGTGTTTCAAATGTGGAATCAGAGTTTCAAATTGACGACAACGATTGTTTGAAGTTCAAAAGTCGATTGTGTGTTCTAAGAAATTCAAAACTTATTTTGATGATTTTGAGCGAGGCTCATAGTAGCCGAATGTCAGTCCACCTGGGTAGTACGAAAATGTACAACGATCTGAAACGTCAGTTTTGGTGGCCTGGTATGAAACGAGACATTTCTGACTTTGTTTCGAAGTGTTTGATATGTCAACAAGTGAAAGCGGAACAACAAGTGCCTTCGGGATTACTTCAGCCGATCATGATACTAGAATGGAAATGGGATAGAGTCACGATGGATTTTGTATCTGGGTTGCCATCTGTACGTACGGATTATTCACTTGACAAGATAGCTGAATTGTATGTTTCTCAGATTGTAAGGTTACACGGGGTACCTATTTCTATTGTGTCGGATAGAGATCCGAGATTCACATCGTGATTTTGGAAGAAATTGCAAGAAGCTTTGGGTACCAAGTTGCATTTTAGCATCTTTGCTTTTCATCCCTGCATCGATGGTCAATCGAAAGCGGATAATTTAGATACTCGAGGATATGTTGAGATGTTGCATCCTTGAGTTTAGTGGTTCATGGGAATGGTATTTGCCTTTGATTGAATTCGCTTACAATAATAGTTTTCAATCAAGCACTAAGATGGCACCTTACGAGGCTTTGTATGGTCGTAAATGTCGTACACCGTTGTTTTGGACCGAGCTTAGTGAAAATAAAATCTTCGGGTTGATTTGATTAAAGATGCTAAGCAGAAAGTAAAAGTGATCCGTGAAAGTCTGAAAGCAGCTTTAGATCGTCAGAAGTTGTATGCGGATTTAAAACGAAAAGACATTGAATATCAGGTCAGAGACAAAGTGTTTCTTAAAGTTTCACCTTGGAAAAAGGTGCTCAGATTTGGTCGTAAAGGTAAATTGAGTCCGAGGTTCATCGGGCCATATGAAATATCTGAACGAGTTGGGCCAGTCGCATACAGATTGATTTTACCCCCTGAACTTGAAAAGATTCACAATGTTTTTCATGTCTCGATGCTTCGACGTTATAGATCCGATCCATTGCACATAATTAATCCATCTGAGGTTGAGATTCAACCTGATTTGAGTTACGAAGAAGAACCGGTTCGTATTTTGGCTCGTGAAGTAAAAGAACTACAGAATAAGAAAATCTCATTAGTGAAGGTACTGTGGCTTAAGCATGGGGTTGAAGAAGCTACATGGGAACCTGCAGCCTCTATGAAAGATCGATAACCCAACTTATTCACTGGTAAGATTTTCGGGGAGGAAAATTTCTTATGTGGGGGAGAGTTGTGACAGCCCTAATTTGACCCTAGTCGAAAAGTGGTTTCAGGACCACAAAACCGAGTCACAAAAATAATTAACCATTATAATCTATGCTTATAATATGTGTAAATGCATGTGTGAAAGTTTCATGCCTTGATTTTTGTCATTTGCATGTGAAATTTATTAAATAGGACTTATATGAGACATTTTTGAAATGTGATAGGTTAATGTGTAAGGGTCTATTAATGCATGTTATAAAAGTATGGACTTGCATGTCAAATTGTCCATTTTAGTTAGTGGCCGGCCATATTGTTAATTATTATATAACATATATATATTATATTAGCATTATTTCTGTTATATGGTATTATAATATGGAATAAGGTTATTAAAGATAGTTTAAGCTAGATCCTAAGTCCCTTACTTAGCCCATGCCAAAATTTTGAAGTTGATGGTGATATGAGCATTCGGCTATGGAAGATGTTAAAGAGAATGGTTGTTGTTTCATGTTCTTTTAATGAATAATGGTAGATAGGTGAAGTTGGGCCAAACAAATGAGCATTCATATGCATTAGATGTTAAGTGAGAAAATTTGCTAATATGTTGTGTGTATTATAGCCGAATGTGAACTTGGTTAATATTGAGAAATGTTTGTGCTTTAAAATGATGAAATGAAGATTATGCTTAAGTGAAATTATAGATATGTGATGATTGATTGGTGATCTGCATGTTTAAACAACATGCATGCAAAGAATGTGTGAAAGAGTGAATTGGTAATAATCTGCTTGGGACAGCAGCAGTAACATGATTTTGGAAAATCACCATAAATTGTGGAAGTTGAGTTAGAAGCTGAATAAATTATGTAATTAAAGCTTGATGAGTCTAGTTTCTTATAAAAGAAACTGAAAAAGCAAAATAATTGCTGATAATGAGATATTTGAAGTAATGTGGGACAGATTCAAAATGACTTCTAGATCCCTTGTTCTGTATTTATAAAATCATTATAAAATGTATAAAAATGGTAATAAGATAAAATTTATATGCTTAGACTCCTTAATTAGTCTAGTTTCAAATGAAATAAACAAAAACATATTTTTAATTCTGTACAATGAGAAATTTATTTCGTAGTGAAGAGTAGTCAGAATAGTCAAACAGTAAAACAAGGGAAATTTTAGAAAAAATCTGGTATTGATTGGCCAAACTAAAAATCATGAAAATTTTACGGATAAAATATAAATGAGTCTACTTTTAGGGAAAATTTACAGCAATTGATTTGGAGTTTCATAGCTCCAGTTATAAATAATTTAGTGACTATTGCTCAGGAAGTCAGCTTATAGTGAAATTGTGATTATATTGTAAACATTGATAAAAATTTGCTAATGAATTGCTTATTGATTTCTTATAAGCTTACTATAATCTGTATGTGTGAAAGTCGAATATATATGTAATATATTCTGAAAGCAATACTTGAATAGTCGAATGATGACTAGTTTAAAATTTGTTGAATTAAAGCTCAAGAGCATAGAGGGGGCAATTTCGAATAAGGGAAAAGAGAAAGTAACCGAGTAGCCATTTCGCAACTGTTCAAGTATATCCGAGGTAAGTTTTAAGTAGTCACCTTTAGTATATAATTGATGATGCCTTGATGTGTATACATTAGATGAATTGTGACCTTTTGGTTCTACTTGAATTAAGTTGTGAGATAAATAATTTAGGTATATGACATATAGTTGAATGGTCACTATGGGTTAAGCTTGAATGGTGAAATGGATATGTGATATTTATGTATGACTTTTGAACCGAATGTAAATGACTACTAATGTGATAAGTTGAATGAGATGTGTTAGTATATGATTAAATATGCTTGATATTTGGTATTATATCCAGGTTAAAGTCCCGCAGGCTTAGTGCTGGTATTATATCCGGGTTAAAGTCCTGCAAGCTTAGTGCTGGTATTATATCTGGGTTAAATCACGCCGGCTTAGTGCTGGTATTATATTCGAGCTTAAAGCCCCGCAGGTTTTGTACTGGTGACTGGATCCAGGTTTTAAACCTAGCAGGCTTAATGCCGGTGATTCAAGTAAGATTATGAATTTGAAGGTTCGAATTAAACTACTAGTGATTATGTATGATATATTATCATAGTCAGGTACGTATTATGTACTCGCATGTGAATTGATTTTTAAGGTGAATTATTAGTATCAAAGAACGATATATGGGTGTGAATGATTACTATATCTACGACTAAAAGCATGACTTATTCGGTCGATGTCTGACATTATATGAAAGTCTGTGACTTAAATCAATTGTATGAGCTATGAAGTAAAGTAAAGTACGTGCTGAGATTTCTTTGTGTAGTCACGTATTTATACACATATATATTCGGCCAAGTGATAACTAATTAGAATATTAGTTTTGTGATACTAAATGCTCGATTTAAATGACAAGTTTTAATTGTTTGTATTTCTTAAAACTTACTAAGCCTTGAAAGCTTACTCTGTTATTTATTTCCCTGTTTTATAGATTGTTGATTCTAGCCACCGACTCGGGGATCGTCAGCAATTAATCACACTATCGATATTTTTGGGTACAGTTGTGTTTTGGACTCGATATGGCATGTATAGGTTAAGCTATTAATAGCGATATTTTGAATTTGTAATTACTCTGACCATACGAAAATGGCGTATAACTTAAATATTAGTATGTATTCCATCTCAATCTCTGTTTATGTTATTTATGTGGTGAATGAGGTTATTAAATGTTTAGTTCGGTAATACCTCTTAGCCTTAACCTAGCGGTCAGATTCGGGTTAGGAGTGTTACAGTAACAGCAACAGGGGCCCCAACTCTGATCAGCCCATCAACTCTGGCCTTTTTCTTAGGCCTCAGAAAAGAACTTGAGGACTCCGAATCCCTCTTGTTCCTACTTCTCTCTTTCCCACGATTTTGGCGCTCCGCGCGCTTCACCTCTCCGGCGATCTTTGCCTTATCTACCAGAGCAGTAAAATCTTGCACCCTCTGTAGAGCTATCAAAACCCATAAACTATCCCTGATGCCGTCTTCAAAACAAAAACACCGTTCATACTCGGTTGCCACCATCCCTCCCGTATAGCGGCTTATTCGCAAAAATTCAGCCTCATATTAAGCCATTAATTTATCCCCCTGAGTCAGATTCAAAAACTCTCTCCTTTAAGCATCTACATAACTAGCACCCACATACTTCCTCTGAAAAGTCGTTTTGAAGAATTCTCAGGACAGTCGATCGGGCTGAGTGCCCTCTTTAACCGTAAGCCACCACTAGTAAGCCTCATCTCGTAGCAGTGACACTGCACCGTTTAATTTCTGCTTGAGGGTGTAGCCAAGATCATCCATGATCCTTTCTGTTGCCTCGATCCAATATTCAGCTAAATTCGAGGTAACTCTAACAATACCCCTAAAATCTTAGGTCCATTAGACCGGAGTTGTTCCGTAATCGACCCACGGCCCATAGCACCAGCATTGGGCCCAGAGACCTTCTCCAGAATCCGTAACATAGATTGGGACAGTGCATCATCCCCAGTTACCCTCTCTTGTGCTCATTATCGAATTGCATTTTATATTTTTTAATAATTTTATGTATCAGTTTACAGTTCCAGTGCTTATTAACATATATTTTCTGGAAATAGTATCAGTATTTTAGAGTTTGTTTTCGTAGATCGCAGTCTTACTACAGTCTTTAGTTTACCCTAGATAGAGTGTTTCAGTACAGTCGACTACCTATAGTAGTTTCAGCATTACAGTTTAAACAAACAACAGTTTCAAAAGACTTACAGAATTGGTGTCGGAGACTCGATGTACCACATTCAGTAAAACATTTCAAAATACCTCAAAATCCTTTGAAACAATTTTTTTAAGAAATTCTAAGTTTAAAAGAAACCCAAATCCACAGCTGAGTTTTGTAACTTGACTCTGATACCACTAAATGTAACACCCCAAACCTGGCTTGGACGTTATGGTCGAATCTGGCAATGTCACATTGAAGTGTTTTTTGCAAAGTGAGATATCGTTGAAAAGCCTGTTCTATATTTAACCTCCTTGTGATCTTAACGATGATTTTAGGATGTCTCGTTCATTTTCAAAATGTAAGCCGTTTGGAAAAAAGTTAATCATACTAAGACGTCATTAAGTTTTTAGAATGTTATTTCTTGCGAAAGCTCTTAAAACAGGTTACGTATTCGTGGTGTTTTTGAAAAGCATTTATCTTTTTGAAAACCCGTGTCTTACCCTACTACTATCAGTTATGAATCAAATCAAATAAAACCCAAATTAAAGTAAAAATCTATAAAAGCCTTGTTACAGTAAAAATACCCAAAATAAAATTACATATCCCGATCTCAAAAATATAAAAATTACTAAAAACTGCACAAGAAAACATATCTGATTAAGCTTGATTAGTTTCCTTTCTCTCTCCTAGGGTTTTCATGGAATTTTTGGGGATGAAGATGATATAAAATGATATTATTTTTATTTAATTATTTAGCATCCATTAATTTTTCCACTTTTCAATTTAGTCCTTGCCTTTTTCTAATTTTTCATGGATGATTCACCAAAAATATCTATTAGCTTTTCATTAACGGTCTAATTACCATATAAGGACCTCAAGTTTTGAATTCCATATCTACTTGATACTTATAGCCACTAGAATTTAACTTTTTCATCTTATGCAATTTGGTCCTTTCCCTAATTAAACACATAATCAATAAAATTTTCTTATCAAAATTTTCATATGACATTCCTATCTCAAAGCAGACCATGCAATAATATTAAAATAAATTTTCTTTTCGGCTCGAATTTGTGGTCCCGAAACCACTGTTCCGATTTCACTGAAAATGGGCTATTACACACCAAATCTGATGAGTAAGTTCGCAAATATTATATGTAATATTTACGAGGTAATTGTGGCTTTGAAAATGTTTTTGATATTGTTTTATCAGCAATTTTTTAAGTTCAAGTGGTAAAACCTTAAGGTCAAGTGGTTTTAGGAAATGAGGTATCGAGACCTCATTTCTATAAACCGAGCCGTAAATATTTTTATAAATATTTTTGGAGTTTCATTAAGGTGGTAATAATGTTTCATTTAAAAATGTTAACATTTCGATGGTTAATTAATTAAAAAGGACTAAATTTTAAAAGATGTAAAATTTGATCACTATTTGATTTTAGTGATTAAATGGTTAATTGAATAAAGGAAAAGAGACTTAAATGGTAATCAAACCATGGTCAAAGTTTCAAGCGGTGGTGTTATGATTGAATCCACTAGCTTCTGGATTAATTGTTCTTTTAGTCCTAATTAGTTTAGGATTAAATTGTAAATAAGTTTATTTAGTTAGGATTTAATTTAATTGAAGGACTAATTGTGAAATTAAACCTTCCTTTGATGGTAATTATGCCAAATACTTATGTGATGGACAAATATGGACCTGACTTTGGTGTTTTATTTATTTATTAACCAAGGGTAAAATGGTAATTTGAAAATTAATTAAAATAAAATAAAAACAAAAGGCTAAATTCTTATCATCTTTTTTGTTTTTATCTTCAACAACCCAGATGTCCATGGAAGTGTGAAGCTAAGTTTTGGTCATGGTGAAATTTCATGCATGTAAGTCCGATTTAGCCCCGTTTCTTGTAATTTTTATGTTTTTTAGATCGTTGCAACTAGGTCCAACTAACATGTACCTTCGCTTTTGAAACTGTTATAGATTTTGAATGTTGCCATTGATGAACCTTGTCATTTTAGATGTTAGATGATGAATTTGAGTTATTAGTTGTTATGCAAAAGAATTTTGTTAAGTGATTTTTGATGAATTTACCGTTTAGGGGCTAAATTGTTAAAATAATAAAAGTACAAGGATTTTGTACCACTAATTTTGACCCTAGTCAGAATAGTGGTTTTGGGACCACAAATTTGAGTCTAAGAAAATATTTTAATATTATTTTCATGTCTGTAATATGTGAATTTGCATCTGTGAAATTTTCGTGATTTAATTTTTCTGTTTCTATGCTTAATTATGAAAAAGGATTTAATCACGTAAAATGCAAAAGTTGCATGCTAATTGTTAAAGTGCCTATTTGGCTTGGCTTTATAAAAGAGAAGTCCTTATGTTTTTATTTGACCATTGAATTTATGAGTGGACATTAATGGCCTTGTTATTAATGTTTAAAAGGTTTATAATGCAAGGGTAAAATAGTAAATGAGTTATTAAGTAAAATAAATAAAACAAAAGCTTATTATATGGCCATTTTGTTCATTCATGACCGATTTTGACAAAGAAAATAAAAGAGAAAACTTTGTTAGGGTTCGGCACTAATCTTGGAAGATTAAGGTATGTACTTTGGTCCGTTTTTGATAATTTCTACATTTCTGTGATCGTTGCTTCGTGTTCTTCAAAGCCCATGTCTGAATTTCTGTTTTTGTTAAAGATTTCGTGAAATGCCATTGTTGATATCATGAGTTTTGTAATGTTTTTGGATGAATTATGAAGGCTTGGTAGATAATTTATAAGTTTTGTCTTTGAATTTTTATGAAATAGAGCTATTTGGGCTAATTTGTGAAAATGAGGTTTTGAAGGACTAAATTATGATATAAATGTGTTATTTGGGCTTGTATGAAAGCTATGTATATTCGGCCAAGCTATAGTCCTGGTGAATTTTGTATATTTGTGATTTTGTGAAAAATGGACTAAATTGTCAAAGTGTGAAAATTAAAGGGCTAAAATGCAAAGTGACCTAAATATGTGTTCATGGATTATTTTGAATGAAGTGAATGGTTAAATGGTTGAATTTGAATTGTATTAGATCAAGAACAAAGAAAATCAGATTTAGATCGAGGGAAGTCTAAAGTAGTTGAATAATTGACTCGGTTCTTCCGAAATTCGTACAAGGTAAGTCAAACTACACCTATGTATTAAGTTGCTTAAATCCTATTTATAATGACTGTGATCCACATTAGACGGCCATGAGAGCCTGATGAATAAACTCTGATAATATACTGGTGTACAAGAAGCTCTGTATGTTCTTGAAAGAATGTTGACATTGCTCTGAGATATTGTGTAAGACCGTGTCTGGGAAATAGGCCTCGATCTGAAGTTTTGTGTAAGACCACGTTTGGGACATCGGCATTGTACCTGTCTGTGAATGTCTATTCTGTTTCTGGATTGTTCGATGATAAAGTATGAGATATGGAATGTATAGTTCATACAGGTACGTTTGTATCGTACTGGATTTCTCAATAGAAAAGACTATGTTTCTGTGAAGTAAGGAAATATTCTATAAGATGGTTGTGAATTCTGGTCATTAAATGTTACTTATATGCTATATTAGTTATGTAATTTTATTTGACTTACTAAGCTCTTTATAGCTTACTCTGTGTAATTTCTGTCTGTTTTTCAATTATCTTAGCTACAAAAGGCTCGGGATAGTCGAGGATTGTCACTGCACTATCAAGCTCATTTTGGTACTTTTGGAAATGTACATATTTATAAGTATGGCATGTATAGGCTAGAATGTTTAAGTATGTAAGTTTTAATTTGTATATATATATGTTAAGCCATGAGAGTTGGCTAACAAATGGTATGATTGTGCATAGTTTTGGTGTGATGTCAACTTGTGCATGTTATAATAGTTAGATGGCCTTGTATGAAGTGGTCATTTTGATATGTGCCAAGTTAAGGAAATGGTAAGTTTAAGCATGAATGAAAAAGTGTCATAAGTGAGTTATGAATGAGCATTTTGGTATGATGTTGCAACATGATCTTTAGTATGATTTAGTATGGTTATGAAATGGATAATGATTTAGTTATAATGAAGTATGTTTTGAGCTTGGAATTCGTTAAAAATTTTGGTTTGAATGTGGTATATTATTGCTTATAGGATTGGACCCAAGAGGGATAGCAAATTGGCTTAAACCAAGCCTGCATTGTGCCACACGGTCAGGGAACACAGGCGTGCCTTGTGGTCGTGTGAAAAAGTTAGTGGCTAGCTAAATTTTTACACAGTCATGGCACACAATCGTGCCTATTGCCCGTGTTAAAAAGTTAGTATCGGACCTCATTTTGGCACGATTGGATCACATGGGTGTGGCTTATGCCCGTGTAGGTCACACGGCCTAGTCACACAGGCATGTGACTTTGTCAGTTTTGGAAAGTTTGATTAAGTTTTGAAAATTTTGAATGGGCTCAGTTTAGTCCCGACCTTCCCTAAATGTATGTTTTAGGTCTCGTAGACCATCTTAATGGATGAATTGTTGATGAATGCATATGTATTAATGTTATATGATATCTGTGAATATATGTTGTTCTGAAATACTCTGTCCGTCCGGTGATGCCCCTTACCTATTCCGACGACGGTTATGGGATAGGGGTGTTACAGATTTGATGTGAAATTATTACAAATATGGGCTGATATGGGTGCCATGAATATTCAATTGTTATAATTTTGTATTAAAAATGGTTAATATGTATGTTTTGGGCTTAGGGACTAAATTAAATAAAAGTAAAACTTTAGGGGTAATTTTGTAAAAATGTAAAAAAGACCAAATTGCATGAAATACATTGTTTTACTGCCTAAATTGATAAATTGAATGAAATTATTAATTTAGATCAAGACCGGGTGGAAAATTGAGGAAAATAAAAAATTACCAAAATGCCTCTAAACTTTGCTATTTCTGCAATTTCACCAAGTAAGTTTGTATGAACTGAATTCTATATAAGGTTGATAAGATTGAATAATATTGTGTGATTTTATTGTGATTGAATCAATATATATGTTATTATGCAATCTATCATGTTATGAGACGATGGAAATTCAACGACGTATGATGACTATCAAGCCCCGTTTGAACCTTAGGAATTCGTAGGATACAAATGACATGTCATTAGGGTTTACATGATTCGGGTACTGTCCTGAACGTCCTACCGATGGCTGAGGTCCTACATGTGTTGCGGATACTCCACAGCTCATGTGTGCAGCATCGTGTAGCTACGTTTCGATCTACAACTCGTGAGAGCATACCAATCTACAGCTCATGTAAGCATACTGATTTATAGCTCGTGAGAGCATACAGCTCAAGTGAGCATACTGATTCACAGCTTGTATGAGCATATATGTACAGGATTTGACGAAATATAGTTATATGAGTTAGCACACTATGTGTGAGCTATCCTGAGTATCCAACAATATTCTAAATGGTTCAACGGGCATTATTCAGATATGAAGTGGTAAGAGTTTGATATGAACTAAGATATAGATACATGTGAATTTTATTGAAATGGTATTACATGATATATTGAAAGTAGAAATGGATGATATATGTATATGATACATAAATAAATGTTGTGCTCATCCATGTTTATAATGCTTATGTTATATGTTTATTTGACTAATATGTTTGGTGTATGTAATGCGTAGGCTTATGCAAGTGTACACAGTCGTTATCAAGTAATAAGTAAGTATTAAGTTATCGTCTCCACAGGGATTATATTTGTGTTAAATCACTTTATTGTAAAATTATACTAACAACTTGGTAAATAAAAACACAATTTGGTTGAGAAGTGATGATTCAAATTGAATATATTAAACTAAATGCAACGATCCCTAATGCAAATTATCCTAATTATGCAAACTGTATGAATGAAATAGATTTTAGCAAAATTAAACATAATTTGCGACAATTATAACATAAATAAACTAGGACAATTACTTTAATTAAACTCAATTTATTATCAACATGCTTACTAACATTAGGAAAAACATTCCATAGCATCTCGATCTTTCATGAGTTTGGAAACCACATTAGGTCCTTCTGGAATCCTTTACTTAGTAATTACGCATTTTACTGATCCTTATTTACAAAGGGTTTCTTAGCATTGGTGTGAGGTAACAAGGACATGTTAGGTTTGAAACAATTTACTCACACAAATCGAAAACTATGCAGATAACAGAGTTTGGTTAGAGTTGTTATGTAACCTACAATTTAATCAGGTTAGGATCTAAATTGAGCATGCACATTTTAATTATGTGTCCACTAGCCATCATCTGGTTAGGATCGCTCAGCTAATTTAGGTGCATTTCAATCATGTATGAAAGAAATACAGACTTGATTTTAATTGAAAACATGATCGATTGAGGCTCAAACATTATAAGCATGAATCAAATAAATATTATTTAATCAAAGCAATCATCCTAGCTTAAATAAAATTAAGCTAACATTGTTGTAAACTAGAACAAAGAACACATAGCAAACATTTTTAGATTAAATCAAAGAAAACAAAGATTAAACCCATATCAAAGTGGCTGTCACCCAAGATTCTGACTGACGAGGCTCATTCGCTCATTCGCTTTGCTCCTTTGCTGATGGTTTTCCAAGGCTGCCAACCAAGGGATCTTTAAGAGGCTTAATTGCTAAAATCTCTATGAAGAGATAATCCTAGGTGTGGGAAATGGAAAATGCTAAAGAGAATTGAGAGAGAAGAGATAATGATGATGGATGAGGGGTGATTGATGAGGGATCAAAAGAGGTCTTATTTATAGGTGAAGAGAGAAGGGTAGTTTTCTAAAAATAGAGAGGTTTAGTCTCTTCAAGCTTTTCCAATGAGTGGCTGGCCATGCTTAGTGGATTTTGAGTTGAATTTTGCTTGATTTTTAAGCAATTTAAATGCCATAAGAACTCAAGACTGAGACTCGGTCAAATGTAAATCTTCGGGCGAATCTCTAATTTCTTCAACATTGTAAGGACATTGTGTAATTAAACCAAAAAGTGGTTTATGTGGACAACCATGTGTAGCTGAATTTGGATTGACTTAGTCTACAATTTGGACCCTTTTTTTTGTAATCCAGCAAAGCTATCCGACCTGTCCAAAATAAATAAATAAATTAAAAGACCAAAGAACAAAATTTATCCAATATAAATAATTAATTAAAACCCAAATTATTAATGAAATATTTTAAAATGAATTATTAAATATAATTTTATATTTTATTATTTAATTTAATCATGCATGGCCCATTTTATGTCTTAAAAATATAATATGTTCAAATAATCTAAAATAAGCCATTTTATGCATGAAAACTATATAATAAAGCAAAAAATCAAATTTTAATAATTTCCATGTCCCAATTTGATATTTTCACATATTTTATTAATTTATTAAACAATTACATAGTTTTAACAATAAAATTAAGTAAAAAGGTGATAAATTACATAGGAAAAATCCTATATATTTTTTAGTTCACAGTGTACATGCTTAGGCTTTGGCTAAGTTGTGGTTGGATTATGCCACGTTATACTTATAAGTTATGCATTGAAATGGTAAATGCCTAGATGGAAATATGCTTGTGACCATGAAAGGGTGGTAAGGTTTAAATTATGTAATTTCTATTGAAATGGCTTATCATGTGGTTAGTTCCAAAAAGAATTATGTTTAAATGCACTAGCTTGTGGCTGTGGTTGAATGATATGCTTATGTATCCTGTGATATGCATATGAAATGGGTGTGGAAAGGTAACGAAATAGTAAATTCATACTTGAAGTGTAAAATGATGAAATAGGGAATAATGAGTTGAATTGATGTTGTTATTTAAGCTAAAAATAGTAAATGCAATGGAAGTAATGAAATGCAAATGAAAATAAGAAAATTTGAAAGCTTTTAAAGTTATTTAAAATCCTACTATGCTAGGGATGATATGTATAAGGGATGCTATGGATTTATTCACTTTGTAAGTTGTTGAATATGGCTTCATGAATCTTGCGGTATCGGTAGAGGATTATTCTTGATATATATAAATTTCATTTTTTTAATAGATTGATATAACTAAAGTTTATATGAGCTTACTAAGCATTCATTAACTTGCACATTTCTGGGAACTCAGGAACAAAATTATTAGAGATATTCTTAAAAGTATTTCGAATTGAGTCATCTTTAATTTTTGTATATTTCTAGTAAGTTTGTTGTTGATTGTGTATGAACTTGCACTTATCCATCATAATTGACAACTCCAATTTATTTGAAGCACTTGTAGAAGTCGGCATTGGAGTTGTAGATTCAGGTTCAACACTTAACTTGACTGTTTCTTTTTCTGGCTCAACCTCTGGTTTAGGGGTTGCAGATCCTTCAACTAGTTTAGGACTGTTCGGTTCCTTGTCAAATTCTTCTTCTTCAGTGTCTGTAACAGAATTAGCTTTAGTTTCAGTTTCATTTGTTGACTCATTGGTATTTGGCTCAGTTGGCTCTTCTTGCTTGCCTTGATTCAGCTCATGCACCTTCTCTACTAACCTTTCAAGATCATGATTTGTAATGCACCCTTGAACATATTGCCCCTTCAGATTTTCTTATGTTTTAACATGGGCCCTTAAGCAAAGTGAAGTGATTAATGATGGAAAACAAGCACTTCCTGTCTTCTTTTTAGCACAATCATGAATCTCCTTGAGAATAATTTTCCCAATATTAATGGACTTTTCTATCAAGATTGCATATAACAAGAGCATTCGTTCCATCGAGATGGTGCAACTATGTAAGATAGGCATAAAAATGTAGCGAACGAAATAAAACCATACCTTTGCTACTGGCTTTAGGTATTCCCTTCAGTAAGAATGGCTCCCATACTTTTTTATAATCCATTGGGATCCCAGATTTGTCACAACATGAAGCACTTGAAGAAAGTCCCAATTGATATTGTTCATCATAGGGTAGTACTCATCTTCTTCAACATCAGGCAAGTTAAACAAATCATTGATGGACTTAGAAGTAAGAGGTGCCTTTTTTTTTTCGAACTATGACCTTAGTAGCATCTTGCATAGTCAAACTAGCATAGAGTTCTAAAACTAGTTCATCATTCGAAAGTGAACGAGCATCACAAAATCGTTCCCATTTGAGAGCGTTGATTTTCTTTCTAAATGGTATAGGAACAACCATCAAATCATTACTCTTCAAGTTAAAACCTTTTCCGGCATCATAGGTTGATGCTTGAAGATTGAATCAAATCTCTCTTTCACTTCTTCATCAATCAAAATTGAGTTTTTAGGAGTTGTCTTTGAATATCTGGTTCTTTTGTGAGACATGGTATCTTTTCTTGAGAATTTGGCAAAGTTTCTACACAAAGGGGAAAAGAGAAATCAGCAAGGTGGGTAAGGCCTGCTACGACAAAAATCTTGCCAAGACAAGGATGATGCGGCGACATCAACAGCGTACGACAACAACAGCAATGTGCGGCGGCGACGTTGGTGCTTCGACAATCTTTTTGTGGTGGCAATAGGTGAATTCAGCAAAAAGGGAAGAGAGACTGGGGTTTCTTTCTGGATTCGAGGCTAGCGGCACAAGAGGGAGATTTAGGGATTTTTAAGGTTAAGCTAATTACTTTGAGCGATATGAAAAATAGTAGAATGAAGAGGAGTTTATATAGGGAAGGATTAGGGCAACATGTCGCGAAAATTTAGCTACATTAGGGTTACTTGGCTGCAAGTAATGGGAGTGCTGGCAGAGTATGGATTTTTCCCTCCTTTTTGCTGTCTTGGGCCTCAAACTCAAACTGTATTTACAAACTTACTCAAGAAAAAAAAATTGATTAGTACTTGGGCCAAATTTGACCCCTTTTTTAACATAAAAATTTAAAATTTAAACAAAACAAATGAAACTTAAAAATTTTAAATCTTAATTAGAAAATTTCTTTTTAACAAATTACATTAAATTAATTCTTAGGAGAGGTTGGAGGGGTCACAGCAATCCCGCTTAAGTTTCAATTTCCTTAGACAAAATTAGTTAAATGTAATAAGTTAAGAAAATAAGTACTAATTATTTATTTATTTAGAAAACGAGTTCATGAAAAATCAAGGGTCTATTAATTTGATCAAGGATTCAACTCGCTCAACTTCACCAACACAGTAGTGTTTGAGACGTTGATCATTAACTTTAAATGTACCTCTATAATTGTCGTATAATTCAATATCTCCATAAGGATAAACTCAGTAGATGGTATAGGGCCCCTTCCATCGGGATTTAATTAAACAACAAAACCTTATGACCTTTTTTAAACTCGCGAGGTTGTATATGACTATCAGGCCATCTCTTTGATCTTTCTTTACACATTTTAGCATTCTCATAGGAAAACAACCTCAGCTCTTCCAACTCATCAAGTTGTAACATCCTTCTCTCACTGGCTTGCTTAAAATAAAAATTTAACTGCTTCAAAGCCCAATGAACTCTATTCTCCAACTCTAATGGCAAATGACATGCCTTCCCAAAGACTAATCGATAAGGATTCATTCTAATCGGTGTCTTAAATGCTATTCGATAGGCCCATAATGCATCATCAAACCTTCGAGACCAATCCTTTTTGCTATGGTGTACTGTAAACGAAAAAATATATAGGATTTTTCCTATGTAATTTATCACCTTTTTACATAAATTTGTTGTTAAAACTAAGTAATTGTTTAATAAATTGATGAAATATGTGAAATTTTGAAATTAGGACATAGAAATTATTAAAATCTGTTTTTATGCTTTATTATATAGTTTTCATGCAATAAATGGCTTATTTTATATTAATTTGAATATATTATATTTTTTAAGACATAAGCTGGGGCATGCATAAGTAAATTAAATAATAAAATATAAAATTATATTTAATAATTCATTTTAAAATATTTCATTAATAATTTGGGTTTTAAATTAATTAATTAAATTGGATAAATTTTATTCTTTGGTTCTTTAACTTGTTGATTTATTCTGGACAGGTCTAATAACTTTGCTGGATTACAAAACCGTCCAAATTGGGGACCAAGTCAGCCCAAATTTTGGCTGCACATGGTTGTCCATAAACCACTTTTTGGTTTAATTGCACAAGATCCTTGAAGAGTTGAAGAAATTAGAGATTTACCAGAAGATTTGCACTTGACCGAGTCTCAGTCCTAAGTTGTTGTGGCACTCAAATTGACCAAAAATCAAGCAAAAATCAGCTCAACTTCCTCAATTTATGGCCGACCACCCATTGAAGATGCTCCAAAAGATGAAAACTCCTATTTTTAGTAAACTATCTCCCTCTCCTCACCTATAAATAAGACCTCAGTCTCACATTTCTACTCATCCCTCATCCCTCATCCCTCATTCATTCTCTTAGCATTCTTCTTTTCTCCCCACACCTATCATCATCTTTTCATAAATATTTTAGCATTTGAGCCTCTTAAAGAACCCTTGGTCGGGGACCTTGGAGAGCCATCAGCAAAGGATCAAAGCAAAGGAATGAAGGAGCCTCGTCAGTTAAAGTCTTGGGTGAAAACCAATCTAAATTGGGTTTAATATTTCTTTTCTTTAATTTAATTTAAGAATATTTGCTATGTGTTCAATTTTCTTGTCTACAACAATGTTAGTTTAATTTTATTTATGCTAGGATGATTGCTTTGATAAAATAATATTTATTAGATTCATGCGTATAGTGTTTGTGCCTTAATCGATCATGTTTTCAATTAAAATCAAGTCTGTATTTAGTTCATATGTGATTGAAATGCACCTAAATTAGCTGATCGATGAAATGCACCTAAATTAGCTGATCGATCCTAACCAGATAATGGCTAGTGGACATATAATTGAAATGTGCATGCTCAATTTAGATCCTAACCCGATTAAATTGCAGGTTGCATAACAACCCTAACCAAGCTCTGTTATCTGCATAGTTTTTAAATTTGTATGATTAAACTGTTTCAAACCTAACACGTCCCTGTTACCTCTCACGAATACTAAGAAACCCTTAGTAAATAAGGATCAGTAAAATGCATATTTACTAAGTAAAGGATTTCAAAAGGACCTAATGTGGTTTCTAAACTCATGAAAGATCGGGTTGCCATGGTATGTTTTTCGAATGTTATTAAGCATGTAGATAATAAATTGAGTTTAATTAAAGTAATTGTCCTAGTTTATTTATGTTATAATTGTTGTAGATTGTGTTTAATTTTGCTAAAATCTATTTTATTCATATAGTTTGCATATTTAGGATAAATTGCATTAGGGATCATTGCATTTAGTTTAATATACTTAATTTTAATCATCACTTCTCAACTATATTGTGTTTTTATTTACCAAATTGTTAGTATAATTTTGCAATTAAGTGATTTAACACAAATACAATCCTGGTGGAGACGATAACTCAATACTTACTTATTACTTGATAACAACTGTGTACACTTGCACAAACCTACGCGTTACAAGTTTTTGGCATTGTTGCCGAGGATTGTTAACTATTGTCAAAGTTATTTCTTTTTGTTGAAGTATTTATTTTCAATTTGATTTATTTCTAACATTACTAACTTATTCTTTTTAATTTTGTGATTTTCTTTTAAAGGGTTTATGAGCATAGATCGAATTATCGATTTACTCCCTGTAGACCCTGAAATTGAGCGAACTTTTAGACAAAGAAGATGTGAACGAATAGCTCAAAGACAAGTTGAGATAGACCTTGGAAATTAGAATCAAGACCAAGGTACTGAAGCCAATCATGTACGAAATCCTATCCTCATTGTCGATGATAGGGATCGATGTATCAGACAATATGCTGTGGCACTTTTTAGTGAGTTAAATCAAGGAATTAGAAGGCCAAATATTGAGGCAACCCAATTTGAATTGAAACCAGTGATGTTTCAAATGCTCCAAACGGTGGGCCAATTTAGTGGTATGCCCACAGAAGATCCACATCTCCTTCGATTGTTCATGGAGGTGAGTGATTCATTCAAGAAAGCTGGTGCGACTGAAGACATACCGAGGTTGAAGTTGTTTCTGTACTCGTTGCAAGATCGAGTACGAGCATGGCTCAATTCATTGCCACCAAGTTCCACATTTACATGGCAAGAATTGGCAGAGAGATTTTTGGTTAACTATTTCCCGCCTAGTAAAAACACTAAGTTGAGGAACGAGATCACAACTTTCCAACAATTGGATGACAAGTCTTTCTATGAGGCTTGGGAGCGATTCAAGGAGTTACTTCGTAAGTGCCATCATCGACATTTTATAATGGTCTCAATGCACATGCAAGATTGATGGTAGATGTTTCTACAAATGGTGCAATTTTGTCTAAGTCTAATAACGAGGCTTATGGGATCATCGAGAGGATTGTGAGTAATAACTATCAATGGCCAACAAATTAAACAGCTTCAAGAAGATGTATAACTGGAGTTCATGAAGTTGACGCCCTCACTTAGTTATCAGCTCAGGTATCGTCTATTTTTTCTATGTTAAAACAGTTTACCTATAATAGTGCTAATAATTTTGTAGCTCAACCACCAATTCTGTACGAAGTAGTTTCCTGTGTGTTGTAACACCCCAAACCCTGCCCAGACGTTATGGCCGAATCTAGCGTGTCACATTGAAGTGTTTTTTTCAAAAACCTTATTTTCATTGAAAACCCTTCTTTAAAATAAAAACCTTGAGTAAAATCCCAGCTTGTATTTGTTGCTTTCAAAGTGAGGTGTATTTAAAAAAACTATTCCTTCTTGTATGATAATAATCACTTTGTAAAATCTCTTTTCAGTTGTGAAAGCTTTATTTAAAACATATGATCTATGAAAACTTGTCATTTAAAGATTGAGTTGTGGAAACTTAGTATTTGAAAACAGTTATGGTTTAGGAAAACCATGTTCTACTTCTAATAAATGTAAAGCATAAAAATAATAATAAACCTAATTTGAAATAATAAACCTAATTTGAAATAATAAACCTAATTTGAAATAATAACTAGAGGAAAGGCCTTATTACAACCCAAATAAAAAAAGTAAAACATTAAAAATTAAATAAAAGACTAAGTCTAAACCATTTGTTAGTTGGCCACCTTCGAGTCCCTCCATCCGTCGAACCGTCTACTGAGGATCACTTGAAAAATTTAAAAAGAGGGGGGGTAAGTTTCGAAAACTCAGTGTGTACAACCCTCAATGAGTATAAAGCAATCATCAGTCATTTTGGGGCTTGAGCCTAATTCAATAACGGTAGCCTTTGAGCCTTAGCCCATATTAGCCTTAGTTGGGCCGAAGCCCATAATATCACATTAATATCATACATGCAATGCTGTACAACCCACCCCAATAATCTAACCGCTATACACCAACTCCGTCCCCTGGTACACATCATGTGGGGATATAAATATCGACAAACCCATCCGATACACATCAATGGTAGCCCGGTTGCGGTACTACCTTCATTGCAGCAAGCTGGTAAACAAATATTAGGCTTAATAGCCATCGATGGATCCATAGTCGTCAAGCAACCATGCGATCCTCATATACTTTCTCCGTTCCATAATTCCTAACCCATATGCAACCTAAACAAAATATTATATGAATGCAACAGGTATACATACAACATCCATAAATCATACATTTAACACGTAGGGGTATTTTAGTTATTTTTGCCCTTAGGGGCTTTTCGGTAATTTCTCTTTATTATGGGTTATTTCTTACCTTGGCCCGTTAGAAATTCCTCGTTGGCTAAAGCGAACAGATACTATGCACCAGGTAGGAATCCAGAGAAGAGGAGGTGGGTCAATAAGACCGCTAAAGTACCAAGCTCTCCCTTGATCCAATCCTAGACATGCATATACCCATTGCCACACCTTAACCTTATGGCTTGTCCACGGTCACAATTAATTAATTACCTAAGTTTTATGTCTGTTTAAGCAGTTATCAGATACTAGGCCCAAAACCCCTAACAAAGCCTAAACGAGTCTACATACATGCATATAGCCCACTGGGCCCAATCTCATTCATATAGCCCATTAGGCCCAAATCACATTCATATGGCCCATCAGGCCCAATCACATTCATAGTCATGAAATCATATGATTTTCCATCACTTAGTAACAAACTGCTAATTTTGCCTATTATAGGCCCTACAGCCCATCGGGCCCATTTAGCCCATTCTGGCCCGGTTGGCCAATACACGGCCCAAGTCCATGAAATCGCACATGGGGCCTTTGATAACCTATCGGTTTCCCCTTACGAGTGTTCGCGCACTCGCAAGTCTATTGTAGCCAAACTTTCAGCTTTCTGGCATTTCGGGATTTGCTGATCTACTGTGTGTGCAGTGCATGTACACACCTGATACTAAAACATGTTGCGATCTCCTTAGCCACGAACCTAAAAATGATGTCACTCAACGATTATTCACACACTTATCAAATACGATCACCAAAAGCCAAAAATCTCACCTTTGCCTTACCTTGAATGACAAGCCTTAATAGCCCTTCCTTGATCACTAATCACGAGTATTTCTTAAATCTGCATCAATCTTAATCTTGAAAACTAAACAATAAGTGACTCACAATCATCTGAAGTCACTCTCAAATCCTCCATGGCCATTCGGCCAACCTTAACCAATAAAAGAGGAATACTTACCCAAAACCTCAAAACGCCTAGGAGCAATTCGGTAGAGATCTAGAATCCAAGACTAAATACTAATCCCACAAGAATGCACTGCACTCCCTTGTCAAGGCAACAGTCTCATACTCACTTAGTCGTTTCTTCTTAGACAATATATCCTTCATAAACGGTACATAATTTGACATTTGTTCTAAATCCTTCACCAACGGAATATTGATGTGTCATTTCTTTAGAACATCCAAAACCTTCTTGAATTGCACCTCTTGTTTCTACTTGTGTTGCTGCAATCTTTATGGTTATAGAGGTGATGGAACTTCCAGTTGAACCGGACAACCCTTCTAAGTAGTGAAACCTGCATCCAACGAAGATGATAAATCTGAATTCACTAAGTTAGGATTGACCTTGTTAGTCTTTGAAGATTCTAACTCTTTTGGTGTAGGAATTGCAACAGTTGGTTGATTTTTTTCAACAGGCTTATCTTGACATCAATCAATCGGGGTTCCAAAATTTTGAAACTTCACAATGCCACTGACTTGATATGTTCTTTACCCAAATTTCTTGGATTTTTAGTATTGCTCGGCAAGGTTCCTTGCTGTCTATTATGAAGCTTTGTAGCAAACTGACCCATTTGGTTTTCTAAAATTTTCAGTGTTGCTGCTTAGCTTTGGATCAAAGTGTCATTCTTTACAATGTAAGCTTTCAACAAGTTCTCTAAACTGTTTGATGCCTCAGTTTGAGGTGGTTTTGGAGCTTGCTGATTAAACCCTTGAGACTGGTTGACTCTATACAGCAAGAAGTTGTTGTTTGGTCCATTTCCTTGGTTACCCCAAGAAAAGTTAGGATGATTACACCATGAAGGATTGTAGAAGTTGGACTGGGGTCCTTGTCTACCCTTATTTTGACATTGGTTCCCCACATAGTACACTGACTTAGGATTTGATGGACAATTCTCAAATGAATGACCTTTCCCATAGTACACATATAATGCCCCAAAAATCTCAAACTTTCTTTATTTTTTTAGTTTTGATAAAAGGTGTGCTTAATATTCCTACTAGAGTGTTATTTATGTGATAATAGGCCTGGTTAAGTTTTGAGTTCAAACTTTGGGGTAAAGAAAATTATAGTTTAATAATTAAAAGAACCTTGACGGCAAGTAGTTTAGTTTTTAAATAAATGAAGGAGGAATTGGACACAAAGAGCCTTGTGTTGGAGCGGCAAGTAGCGTCACATGTCGGGCTTAGAGGTGGCATCACATGCATAGCAAGGAGGTTTGGGGCTCGAATCCCTCCTTACTCAAAAGAAGGATTTATTTTTGCTCAATAAATGGCCAGTAGTGGCGTTAGATGTGAACTCTAAAGGAGTGATCAGGGGAGAAATTTAAGGAAGGGATTAAGGAGTTATAAGGGAGAAAAGTTAGGAGATGAGGGGTGTAGAGAAGTAGAGCCGAATAAGGAATTTGGGGATAGGTAAATTCGGCTATAGTATATATAGGTGCCGATTTTGTGGATTCTAAGTAATACTCGTGATTAGTGATCAAGGAAGGGCTATTAAGGCTTGTCGTTCGAGGTAAGGCAAAAGTGAGATTTTTTGGCTTTTGGTGATCATATTTGATAAGTGTGTGATTAATAGTTGAGTGAATTCATTTGTAGGTTCATGGCTAAGGAGATCGCAGCACGTTTTAGTACCAGGTGTGTACATACACTGCACACACAGAGCAGATCGGCAAATCTCGAAATGCCGAAAAGCTGAAAGTTTGGCTACAATAGACTTGCAAGTGCGCGAACACTTGTAAGGGGAAACTGATAGGTTATCAGAGGCCCCATGTGCGATTTCATGGACTTGGGCCGTGTATTGGCCAACCGGGCCAGAATGGGCTAAATGGGCCCAATGGGCTGTAGGGCCTATAATAGGCAAAATTGGCAATTTGTTACTAAGTGATGAAAACTCATATGATTGCATGACTATGAATGTGATTGGGCCTGACGGGCCATATGAATGTGATTTGGGCCTAATGGGCCATAGGAATGAGATTGGGCCTAGTGGGCCATATGCATGTATATAGACTTGTTTGGGCTTTGTAAGGGGTTTTAGGCCTAGTATCTGATAGCTGCTTAAACAAACATAAAACTTAAATAATTAATTAATTGTGACCATGGACAAGCCATAAGGTTAAGGTGTGGCAATGGGTATATGCATGTCTAGGATTAGATCAAGGGAGAGCTTGATACTTAAGCGGTTTTATTGACCCACCTCCTCTTCTCTGGATTCCTACCTAGTGCCTAGTATATGTTCACTTTAGCCAACGAGAACTTGTTAATGGGCCAAGGTAAGTAATAACCCATAATAAAGAGAAATTATCGAAAAGCCCCTAAGAGCGAAAATGACTAAAATACCCCTATGTGTTGAATGTAAGGTTTATGGATGTTACATGTATACCTGCTGCATTCATATGATATTCCGTTTAGGTAGCATATGGGTTGGGAATTATGGAACAGAGGAACTATATGAGGATCGCATGGTTGCTTGACGACCGTGGATCCACCGATGGCTTTTTAAGCCCAATATATGATTAGCAGCTTTGCTGCAATGTTAGGTAGTACCGCAACTGAGCTACCATTGGAGTGTATCGAATGGATGGGTCAATATTTATATCCCCACATGGTGTGTATCAGGGGATGGAGATGGTGTGTAGCGGGTGGATGGGTGGGATCCGTTCATATTTGATTGCCTTACATTTGTTCTGATATTGAATTGGGCTCAGGCCCGAAAAGACTTGCTATTGCATGCTTTTCTATTTACCGAGGGTTGTACACACTGAGTTTTCAAAAACTCATCCCCCTCTTTTATTTTTATAAGGTGATCATCAGTAGGTGGTTCAACAGTTGGAGGGACTCCGAGGTGGCCAGCTAGCAAGACAGCTTGGACTGGTTTTCTTAAGCCTATAATTTCTAGTATTATAAGTTATTTCAGTCTGGATTGTAATAAGGCCTTTCCTCTGGTTATTATTTCAAAATAGGATTATTATTATTTTCATGCTTTATATTTATTAGAAGTATAACATGGTTTTCCTAATCCATAACTATTTTTAAATCCTACATTTTCGCAACTCAATTTTAAATGTCAAGTTTTCATAGATCATCTGTTTTAAATAAAGCTTTCACAACTGAAAAGAGATTTTACAAAGTAATTATTATCATACAAGAAAGAATAGTTTTCTTTAAATACACCTCGCTTTGAAAGCAACAAATACAAACTGAATGTTACTTAATTTTCTCCTTTGAAGGGTTTCCAATGAAAGCACTTCAATGTGGCACGCTAGATTCAGCCATAACATCTGGGCCAGGTTTGGGGTGTTACACCGTGTGTCCCCTAGGGTACCCTACAATTGTAAGTCAGGCTCGAGCACGACTGAAGCACACAGGCGTGTGGCTAGCTGTGTGGCCTAAGTCAGGCTCGACCACAGCCAAGGCATACAGGCGTGTCTTGTAGCTGTGTGGGCAAGTCAGTAGCTATGGCCTGTTTTGCCACGACTTAGACACATGGGCATATCTAAGGTCGTGTGAGTCATACGGCCTATTCACACGGGTGTGTGACCTTTTAAAAGTTAAAAAATTTTATAAGTTCTGAATCTCTTATATGTTATCAATTTTATTCTAAATGCATAAGTTAGACCTTGAATGTTAACAATGAATGAATGGTATTTTATTGAATTGAGATATTAATCGATATTTGATGCTTTGTTCTGAGTTACGAGTTCAGTAATGCCTCTTAACCTATCTCGGCGATGGTTACGGGTTAGAGGTGTTACATTTTATTGGTATCAGAGCTATGATTTAGTCAATTTTAGGACTACCATAGCGTTTGTTAGCCTAGCTATACATGCCATATTTATGAACTACGATAGTGTGATGAATCCTAACATTGAAATGTGCTTTTATATAGCAAATGGATCCCGAAAGAGCCGTAGCAGACCGTGCAAGGGACGGTGCAAGCTGATTCTCGACCGGCTACGAGTAGTCGTGATGGTAAGGCTAAACAAGCCTTCTATCAGAAGATGAATGATTGGTTCACCTAATATATTAGAACCAATCCAGCTGTACAACAACGTCTAGCCCGGGTTAATCCTTCTCAAGCTCCTGTTATGCCACCAGTGAATCACGTACAGTTAAGTAGACCACCAGTCGATAAGATTAGAAAATATGAGGCTGAAGAGTTTTGAGCTACAACGAACGGTGATACTGAGAGAGCCGAGTTCTGGTTAGAGAATACAATACGAGTATTCGAGGAATTGTCTTCGAATCCCAAGAAATGTATAAAATATATCATTTCGTTTCTAAGAGATACAACATACCATTGGTGGAAAATTTTGACGTCTATGGTTTTTAGTGAACGAGTTACTTGGGATTTCTTCCAAGCTGAATTCCGGAAGAAATACATTAGTTAGAGATTCATCAATAAAAAACGTAAAGAGTGTCTCAACCTTAAACAAGGCCGTATGTTTGCCACAGAATACGAACGGAAATTTATAAGGCTGAGTCAATATGCTCGTGAATGTGTATCTATGTAAGCAATAATGTGCAAAATATTTGAAGATGGTTTGAACGAGGATATTCGTTTGTTAGTCGAGATTTTAGAAATAAAAGAATTTGTTGTGCTTGTTGAACGAGCATGTAAAGCTGAAGATCATGGGAAAGAGAAAAGAAAAGTTAATTTTGAAGCTAGAGAGATATGAAAGAGATCATCAGGCAAATCATTTCAATTTGGATCAAAGAAGTTTAGAGATGATAGTAGTCGTTCAAAGACTAGTACGGGACATTCAAACAGAGATCGTGATAGATCATAATCGAACTTCAAAGCTCCAGCTACGTCTGTTGCTAGTGTTGATAATGCAAAGAATGAAAAGCCTGAGTGTGATCAATATGGAAGACGACATTACGGTGAATGCTAGCAAAAAAGTAATAACCAAGCTTGTTATAGTTGTGGTTCAAGAAATTATTTTATAAAAGATTGCCCAGATTTAGCTGAAAAAGATAATGTTCAGAATTCGAGACAGAGTGGTAATGCTTCTCATTGTAGACTTCCCAGAAATACGAGAAATGTAAGCGGTAGTCAAAGAGGAACGAAATGCACAGCTGTTAGATCTGAGGCTCGTGCACCTACCAAAGCCTATGTTATCCAAGCTCGCGAGAAAGCTTCATCGCCAGATGTGATTAAGGGTACATTTACTCTCTATGATACTTTTGTGATTTCTTTGATAGATCCTAGATTGACACATTCGCATATATGCATGAATTTAGTGAACAGTAAGACTTTGCCTGTAGAGTCTACTGAAGAGTTTCGAACGCCTTAGGTAGATGTGTGCTGGTTGATAAAGGATGCAAAAATTGTCCGTTAATGTTCAAGACAATCATTTTTCGGCTGATCTGATGTTATTACCTTTTGGTGAGTTTGATTTAATTTTGGGTATGGATTGGTTAACTTTACATGATGCTGTGGTGAACTACAAATGGAAAACTATTGATTTGAGATGCAAGAATGATGAAATAGTTAGAATTGAATCTAGTGATTTGAATGGATTGCCTACTGTGATATCTTTGATGAAAGCTAGAAGTATTGTGAGAAAGGGTTGTGAAGCCTATTTTACTTATGTGATTGATTCGAGAGTGTCAGAAAAGAAAGTTGAATCAGTGCCTGTGGTGTGTGAATTTCCTGATATATTTTCTGAAGAACTTCCAGGATTACCTCCGGTAAGTGAAATTGAATTTGGCATTGAATTGGTACCTGGTACTACTTCGATTTCAATAGCTCCATATAGAATGGCTCTGACCGAGTTAAAAGAATTAAAGTCTCAGTTGCAAGAGTTAACCGATAAAGGGTTTGCTAGACTGAGTTCTCAACTTGGGGTGCTCCGGTTCTATTCGTGAAAAAGAAAGATGGTACGATGACAATGTGTATAGATTATCGTCAGTTTAATAAAGTGACTATCAAGAATAAGTATCCTCTGCCCCGAATTGATGATTTGTTTGATCAGTTGGAAGGAGCTGCTATGTTTTCAAAAATAGATTTGAGATCAGGCTATTATCAGTTGTGAGTGAAAGACTCAGATATCCCGAAAACTGCTTTCAGAACAAGGTACGACCACTATGAATTCTTAGTTATGCCTTTTAGATTGACTAACACACCTACTATCTTTATGGATTTGATGAATAGAATTTTCAGACCGTATTTAGATCAATTTTTTGTTGTATTCATTGATGACATATTAATTTATTCACGTGATGAACCCGAACATGCCGAGCATCTGAAAATAGTGTTACAGACTCTACGAGATAAACAGTTGTATGCAAAATTCAGTAAATATGAATTCTGGTTACGGGAAGTTGGTTTTCAGGGTCATATTGTATCAGTATCTGGTATCCGAGTTGATCTGAGCAAAATTTTAGCTATTTTGGATTGGAAACCTTCGAGGAATGTCTCTCAAGTCCACAATTTTCTGGGACTTGTTGGTTATTATAGAAGATTCGTGAAAGGTTTTTCAATGATTGTGACTCCGTTGACAAAACTACTTCAGAAAGACGTGAAGTTTGAATGGTCAGAAAAGTGTCAGAACAACTTTAATCAGTTGAAAACTTTATTGACTGAAACTCCGGTATTGGTACAACCTGAATCGGGTAAAGAATTTGTCATCTATAATGATGCTTCGTTGATCGGTTTGGGATGTGTTTTAATGCAAGAGGGAAAAGTCATTGCTTATGCTTCGAAACAATTGAAACCGCACGAGAAGAACTATCTGACACATGATATTGAGTTGGTTGCGGTTGTGTTTGCTCTAAAGATTTGTCACCATTACCTATTCGGTGAGAAATGTCACGTGTATTCTGATTAAAAGAGTTAGAAATATTTGAATCTGTGATAGAGAAGATGGCTTGAATTGCTAAAGGATTATGAACTTGTGATTGATTATCATCCAGGAAAAGCTAATGTTGTTGCTGATGCCTTAAGTCGAAAATCATTGTATGCTTTGCGTGCAATGAATACTCGTTTGGTTCTGTCCGATGATGGTTTAGTTTTAGCTGAATTAAAAACATGACCTTTATTCTTACAGTAGATTATCGAAGCTTAGAGATTGATAATGAGATTTTAGCTAAATGAACTCAATGTGATATAGAGTCTGATTCAGATTTCAGAGTTGATAAAGATGATTGTTTGAGATTCCGAGATCGAATTTGTGTTCTGAGAAATCCAGAGTTAATTCAGATGATTTTGTGTGAAGCTCACAGTCGTCGATTATATGTGCATCTGGGTAGCACAAAAATATATAATGATTTGAAACAACATTATTCGTGGTCTGGGATGAAAAGAGACATCTCTAAATATTTTTTTTCTAAATGTTTGATCTGTCAGCAAGTTAAAGCTGAATATTAGGTGCCATCTGGTTTGTTACAACCGATTATGGTTCCAGAGTGGAAATGGATCTAGTGACCGTGGACTTTGTTTCGGGTTTGTCCCTATCTCCGAGAAAGAAAGATACAATCTGAGTTGTAGTAAGAAAGATGTAATTTGAGTTGTAGTTGATCATTTGACAAAATTAGCTCATTTTATTCCAGTTCGATCTGATTACCCGCTTGGTAAATTAGCTAAGTTATACATTTCTGATATCGTGAGATTGCATGGTGTGCCATTATCTATTGTATCAGACAGAGAGCCGAGATTCACATTACAATTCTGGAAGAAGTTGCAAGATTCTGTCAGTACTAAATTGCACTTCAGTACTACTTTCCATCTGCAAACAGATGGCCAATCTGGATGGATTATTCAGATACTCGAGGATATGTCAAGATGTTGTATTCTTGAGTTTGAAGGAACATGGGAACAGTATTTACCTTTAATTGAATTCGCTTATAATAATAGTTTTCAATCAAGCATTAAAATGGCACCGTACAAAGCTTTATATGGTCGCAAATGTTGTACACCTTTGTATTGGACTGAGCTCTGCGAAAATAAGATTCACGAGGTTGATTTGATAAAAGAGACTGAATAGAAAGTAAAAGTGATCCGAGATAGTATGAAAACAGCTTCGGATCTTTAGAAATCATATGCATATTTGAAAAGAAAAGACATTGAATTTGAGATCAGCGATAAAGTTTTTTTAAAGGTATCTCCATGGAATAAAATGCTTTGGTTTGGAAGAAAAGGCAAATTGAGTCCGAGGTTCATCGGGCCGTATGAAATTATCGAACGTATTGGGCCGGTAGCATATAAATTGTTGTTACCACCAGAGCTAGAAAAGATCCACAATGCATTCCACGTATCGATGCTTCGACGATAAAGATTCGATCCTTCGCATGTGATTCATCCGTCTGAGATTGAAATCCAGTCTGATATGACTTACGAAGAAAAGCCGATTTGTATCTTAGCTCCTGAGGTTAAAGAATTGCGAAATAAGGAAATTTCATTTGGTAACGTAATGTGGAATCGACACGATATTGAAGATGCCACGTAGGATCCTAAAGATACTATGAGACAGCAATATCCGAATTTGTTTAACGGTAAAATTTTCGGGGACGAAAATCCCTAAAGGGAGGAGAATTGTAATAGTTCGATTTTGACCATAGTCAGAATAGTGGTTTTTGGACCACATATTCGAGTTAGAAAAATATTTTAATATTATTTTTCATGCCTTTTATAAGTGAATTGACATGTGTGAAAGTCTCGTGTGAAAATTTAATCGTTTGTATTCTTAATTTGCAAAAAGGACCTAATCGCGTAAAATGTAAAAGCTGTGTGCTAGATGTTAAAAGTGCCTATTTGACTTGGCTTTATATTGAGAGGTCCTTATGTTGTTCTTATGCCATTTACATGTGTAATGGAAATTTATAACCTTAATATATGTAAATTTATAAAGGTTTAATAAAAGGGCAAAATTGTCATTTAAATTATATGTTAATATTAATAAAACAAAAGCACAAAAACATGTTAATTTGTGTTCATCCACAAAAATTGGACAGAAAATAAAAGAGAAAAGTTAAGCTAGGGTTCGGCTACTATTTTTGGTGATTTAGGTATGGTTTTTTATCCGTTTTTGATAATTTCTACGTTTTTGTAATCATTGCTTCGTATACTATCAAACCCATGTCTCAATTCCTAATTTTGATAATGATTTTGAGATGTGCCATTGATGAAACTATGAGCTTCGTGATGTTAGTTGATGAATTATGAGAGCTTGATGTTGGGTTTACATGTTTTGTCTTTGGATTTTTGATGAAATTGAGTAATTTGGGCTAATTTGTAAAAATGTTATTTGAAGGGACTAAAATGTGAAATAAATGAAATTCATGGACTTGTATGAGAGCTAGGAGAATTTGGCCAAGCATGAGTATATTCAAATTTTGTGTATTTTGTGATTTTATGAATTAGGGACTAAAGTGTCGAAATGTGAAAATGTGAGGGCTATTTTGCAAAATGCCCTAATTGTGTGTATATGGATTGGTTTGAATGATTTGGTAAATAAAAAGGTTAATTTTGAATACATATAGATCAAGAAAAGAGGAATTCGAATTTAGACCGAGGGAAGTCGAAGATTGTAGAGTAAACAGTCTGAGTCGACAATTTCGAGTACGAGGTAAATTTGTACGTAAAACATGATGTTAAGTATATTTTGATGTTTTGATTATACATAGATTGTAAATATGTTTGGTTTGGATGAATACGATGATAAATCAATAGTATTTACACTAAGTGTGTGATTTAAACTAGCTTCGGCTATATGAGGCACTAAGTGTGCAATATCGACTTAGCTTCAGTCAATTGAGATGGTATAAAGTGTGCAAAATCGTTCTAGCTTCGGCTAACCTTTACAGCATTAAGTGTGCGGATGTTCAGGTATGTACAATACCTATGTGGTAGATGATATTATGTATGTGAAGTTCATTGAATTGGTATGAACATATGGATTATGTTGGCATAGATTTGATAGATGATTTGAGAACTTATAAATACTTATGTGTTGATGTTTTATGTTTTATATATTGTTGATGATTTTTGTACAAGCTTACTGAGCTTTTGAAAGCTTACTTCGTATGTGTTTTCCTTGTTTTATAGATATCAAAGCTATTGCAAGCTCGAGGATCGTCAAGGATTGTCACCGCACTGTCGAATTTCATTTTGGTACTTTGAATTTGTATATATAAAAGTATGGCATGTATAGGCTAGTAATTGTGGAATTATGTTTTATGATGTATATACTTAGCCATGTGATTTGGCTAGTTGGTGTTTAAATTCATAGTTGATAATGGCTTATGGTATGTGATGTTAATGTGCAATTGTGGTATGTTTTAGTTGGACAAAAGAAATGGTAAATGTTGGTAAGTTTTGGTAGTTTTAGTATCAGATTGAATGATGTATGGAAGGAAATGTTTTGTTATGATCTTACCTTATGTTTGGCATAAATTGGTAAGGTTTATGAGTATGTAAATGGTTGATAATGTTATGGTATGAATGATGTGTGTTTTGGCATAAAAATTGGCTGAATGGATTGTGCATATATGCTTATTTCTTTGCTTGTAGGTTGACCTAAATTGGGGTGGCAAATTGGCTATTCAAATGGCTTTTTTTTTCCACACGAGTAGAGATAGGGGCATGTGTCTCAGTTGTGTGCGACACATGGCTATGTTGCACGGCCGTGTGTCCCCTGGGGTACCCTACAATTGTAAGTTAGGCCCAAGCACAGCCAAAGCACACGGACGTGTGGCTAGCCGTGTGGCCCAAGTCAGGCTCGACCACGGCCAAGGCACACGGGCGTGTCTTGTAGTCGTGTGGTCAAGTCAGTAGCTATGCCCTGTTTTGCCACGGCTTAGACACACGGGCATGTCTAAGGTCGTGTGAGGCACATGGCCTATTCACACGGGCGTGTGACCTTTTAAAAGTTGAAAATTTTTATAAGTTCTGAATCTCTTTTATGTTATCAATTTTATTCTAAATTCATATGTTAGACCATGAATGTTCGGTTTAAGTTCGTTTTAAGCAACGAATGAATGGTATTTTATTGAATTGAGATGTTAATAGATATTTGATGTTTTGTTCTGAGTTACGAGTTCAATAATGCCTCTTAACCTATTCCGACGATGGTTATGGGTTAGGGGTGTTACACTCACTTTGTGAACAAATGGCTTAAGTGGTTGCTAGAAAAATATGATGTGAAGCACAGGATTGCTACTGCCTATCACCCTTGTGAAATCAAAGGTATCCTTGAAAAGGTAGTACGCCCTAGCAGAAAAGATTGGTCTCAAAGGCTCGATGATGCATTATGGGCCTATCGAACAACATTTAAGACACCGTTAGGAATGACTCCTTATCAGTTAGTTTTTGGGAAGGCATGTCATTTGCCATTAGAGTTAGAGAATAGAGCTTACTAGGCCTTGAAGCAATTGAACTTTGATCTTAAGCAAGCCTGTAACAGCCTATTTTTTAGTCAAATCAGAACAATGGTTTCGTGTAACGCCCTAAAATTCCTGAAACCCCAAATTTTTTTTTTTTTAGTTTTCGATAAAAAATTATGCTTAACATTCCAGGTCAAGTGTTAATTATGTGATAGTAGGTCTTGGTTAAGGGTTGAGTTTGAACTTAGGGGTGAAGGAAATTATAAGTTAATAAATAAAAGAACCTTGATGGTAAGTAGGCGGGTTTTGGAATAAATGAAGGAAGAATTGGACACAAGAAAGCCTGGTGGTGAAGTGGCAAGTAGCATCACATATGGGGCTTAGAGGTGGCGTCAAATGCATGCCAAGGAGGTTTGGGGTTTGAATCCCTCCTTGCTCAAAAAAAGGATTTATTTTTGCTCACTAAATGGCCAGTAGTGGCGTTGGATGTAAACTCTGAAGGGAGTGATCAGAGGAGAAATTTAAGGAAGGGATTAAGGAGTTATTAGGGAGAAAAGTTAGGAGATGACGGGTGTAGAGAAGTGGAGCCTAACAGGGAATTTTGGGATAGGTAAATTCGGCTATAGTATATATAGGTGCTGATTTTGGAGATTCTAGGGTATTGCCGAAATTGCTTCTCTTCCTTTAGCCGAATTCCTTATTTTTGTGTTGCCGAAACACTTTTCTCTCTAAGTGCTCAAAAGCCGAATTCCTTATTCCTTGCTTGCCAATTTTCTATTCTTTCTCTTTTCAAATTTTCTTTTGATGCACCTTTGGTTTTAGCCAATTCCTTCTTCTCTTTTTCTTATTTGTGCCGAATAACCCATTTCACCATACAAATCTCAAAAGCCGAATACCTCTTTGGTTGAAGACCCTCTGTACCACCGCTACTCCCTCTACTTCGGCCGATTCTTGTGGGATTAGTATCAAATCTCAGATTTCAGATCTATGCCGAATTGCTCCTTAGGCAATCTGAGGTTTTGGATTTAAGGAATACTCGTGATTGGTGATCAAGGAAGGGCTGTTAAGGCTTGTCGTTCAAGGTAAGGCAAAGGTGAGATTTTCGACTTTTGGTGACCGTATTTGATAAGTGTGTGATTAATCATTGAGTGACATCATTTGTAGGTTCGTGGTTGAGGAGATTGCAGCACGTTTTAGTATCAGGTGTGTGCATACACTGCATACACACAGTAGATCGGCAAATCCCAGAATACCGAAAAGTTAAAATGCCGAAAAGCTGGATGTTTGGCTACAATAGACTTGCGAGTGCGTGAACACTCGTAAGGGGAAACCGATAGGTTACTAGAGGCCCCATGAGCAATTCTATGGACTTGGGTCGTGTATTGGCCAATCGAGCCAGAATGGGCTAAATGGGCCCGATGGGCTGTAGGGCCCAAAATAGGCAAAATTGGCAATTTGTTACTAAGTGATGAAAAATCATATGATTGCATGACCATGAATGTGATTGAGCCTGACGGGCCATATGAATGTGATTTGGGCCTAATGGGCCATACGAATGTGATTTGGGCCTAATGGGCCATGTGAATGAGATTGGGCCTAGTGGGCCATATGCATGTATGTAGAATTGTTAGGGTTTTGTAAGGGGTTTTGGGCCTAGTATCCGATAACTGCTTAAACAGACATAAAACATAATTAATTTATTGAGACTGTGGACAAGTCATAGAGTTAAGGTGTGGCAACAGGATATGCATGTCTAGGATTGGATCTAGGGAAAGCTTGGTACTTCAGTGGTATTAATGACTCACCTCCTCTTCTCTGGAATCCTACCTGGTGCATAGTATTCGTTCATATTAGCTCACGGGATTTGTTAACAGGCCAAGGTAAGTCAAAACTCGTAATAAAAGAGAATTACCGAAATGCCCCTAAGGGCGAAAATGACCAAAATACCCCTATGTGTTTAATGTAAGATTTATGGATGTTACATGTATATCTGTTGCATACATATGATATTCTGTTTAGGTTGCATCTGGGTTGGGAATTATGGAACGGAGGAAGTATATGAGGATCACATGGTTGCTTGACAACCGTGGATCCACCGATGGCTTTTAAGCCCAAGATGTCATTGGTAGCTTCCTGCAATGAAGGTAGTTCCGCGACCGGGCTACCATTGATGTGTATCGGTTGGGTGGGTCGATATTTATATCCCCACATGATGTGTACCGGGGGATGGAGTTGGTGTATAGCGGATGGATTATTGGGGTGGGTTGCACTGCATTGCATTGCATGTATGATTTTATGGTGACTGATGAATGCTAGTTACTCGTCGAGGGTTGTACACACTTAGTTTTCGAAAACTCACCCCCTTTTTTTTAAAATTTTTCAGGTGATCCTCAGTAGGCGGTTCGACGGATGAAGGGACTCGAAGGTGGCCAACTAGCAAAAAGTTTAGACTTAGTCTGTTATTTAATTTTTAATATTTTAATATTTTGATTTGGGTTTTAATAAGGCCTTTCCTCTGGTTATTATTTCAATTTAGGTTAATTATTATTTTTATGTGTTGTAGTTATGAGAAGTTGAACATGGGATTCCTAAATCATAGCTTGTTTTTCTAAGTTTCCGCAACTAAATTTTATTAGAATGACAGGTTTTCATAAATCATATGTTTTAAACAAGCTTTTGCGATTGAAAGGAGTTTCTATAAGTTAATGAAGGTTTCTCATTTTAAGGAAGGGTTTTCAATGAAAACAAGGTTTTCGATAAAACACTTCGGTGTGAGGCGCCAGATTCAGTCATAATGTCCGGGCCGGGTTTGGGGTGTTACATTTTGAGACCACAAATCTAAAGTCAAAATATTTATTTTTTTATTTTAATAGGGTTTACAGCATGATATAATTATTATGTGAAAATTTTGTTAAGAAATTTTACTGTTTAAATGCTTAATTCGGTATAAAGGACTAAATTGTGTAACGTGTAAAAGTTAAGTTCTGTTGTTTAAATGTATTAAATAGATATGAACCATTAAAGTATAAGTCCTTATGTTGAAATTTGACCATGATTAAGGTTAGTGGACATTTATGTCCATGGATTATATGATATCTGATGGTTTATAATAAGGTTATTAAGGTAATTTGGTATTAAATGATTAATTAAAGTAAAGAAAAACCAAATATCACTTTGTTTCTTCTTCATCTAGCCAAACTTAGGAAATAAAAACACCATTGAAGGAGTTCCAACAGGTTCGGCCATTAATCTTTAAGCATGTAAGTCTATTTTGCTCGATTATTTATGACTTTTACGTTTTTGAGATTGTTGCTTCGTATTCTAGCTAGCCCGTACCCTAGATTTTATTATGGTTGAAGATTTAACATGTTGCCATTGTTGAATAATTGAGTCATTTGATGTTTGATGATGAATTTTGAATATTTGTTAACAGTTAAACTAGTTTTGTAAAGTGATTTTTGACAAAAATCACTTTACATAGGGATTAAATTGTGAAATTGTAAAATGTGGTGGCTAAAAGTGTGAAATAATGAAAGATATGGGCTGCTAGGAGTCCCTATGAAATTCAGCTACTATGGGTTATGGCATGATTGTGTAATTTTGCATTTTTATGTGTTAAGGAATAAATTGCAAAGTAGTCAAAAGTCTAGGGGAAAAGTGTAATTTAGCTAAAATGAATATTTTAGGCTAAATTGACTTGAATGAAAGTTTGAATAAGTTAATTTGATATTATATAGATCAAGATAATTAAATAACGGAATTAGATCGGGGAAAACAGAAAGTAAACGAATAGTCGATAGTTTTATCCAAAGATACGAGGTAAGTTCGTATAATTAGAATTGAACTTCTATATTATATTTGAAAATGTTTGAAATGAATGTTTGTGATTGAGTAATTAATATAGCTTAATTGTTACCGAGCCCCATTTGAACTGTACGGATTCATAGGATACAAGTGACATGTCATTAGGGTTACCGATTTGGTCGAGCTCCTACATTTGTTGCAGACTCACCACAGCTCGTATGAGCTTACTGATATATCAGCTCATAAGATCTTATTGTTTCAGCTCATTAGAGCTTACCGTTTCAGCTCGTGTAAGCTTACTGTTTAGCTCGATAGAGCTTACCGTTTTAGCTCAATAGAGCTTATTATTCATCAGCTCAATAGGAGCTTACTGACCATGGCTCAAAAGAGCATAAATGATAATGAGTTGATGGATTACTGATGTTTATCACCTGAGTATCCTTTGAAGTTCTAATAGGTTCAACGGGCATAAATATTGTTTATATCGATGAGTACCGTTTTTGAATGAATCATTGAATATGTGATTGAGAATGAAATGTTGAATATGATGTATTTGATATAGGTGAATTTGATATGATACAATGTATTGAGTATTAAGATTGAGATAATGGATGATTACAAGTATATATATGTGACTAACTTGTTGATGAATGCTTGTGTTAGGCATTGGGAAAATTGAATTGAGTTTACCTTATTTAATTGCTTTGATTTGGTATAATGGTAAGCTTAATTCTAAATTATAATGGCTTACTAAGCTAAAAAGCTTACTTTGCTTCTTTTTCTATGTTTTATAAAGGTTCGTTAGCTCGCTCGTTTCGTACAAGTCGGAGTTGCACATCACACTATCAAATTTCTGATTGGTACTTTTGAATTTGTGGATATGTAAATATGGCATGTATAGGTTAGTTCAAATGTTGTTAGTTATGGTCACTTGAAAGTTATGCTTTTGGTATATTTTGTGTATGAGTTAAGCCATGTGATTTGGCTTATTTTGGTACTATGTTTTGGTTGAATTTTAGTGTTCAATTATGGTATGTTTTGTCAAGAAATGATGGAATGAAAATCTGCAAGTGAGGCACACGGTTTGTTCACACGGGCGTGTGACACTTGAAATGTTGAAATTTTTTATAAGTTTCAAAAATTTTAATATGTTATCGATTTAGTCTCGAATGCATGATTTAAGCTTTATATGCTTGAGCTAAGTACATATTGAATGCGAATGAATGATATTGACTGAAATAAGATGATTTTAGATAAATGATTGTTCTAAATTGAGATATGAGTCTGGTAATGCCTTTTAACCTATTCTGGCGACGGTTACGGGTTAGGAGTGTTACAAAGCTAGTGAGAGAAGGATGTTCCAACTAGATGAGTTGGAAGAGTTGAGGTTGTTTTCCTATGAGAATGCTAAAATGTGTAAAGAAAGATCAAAGAGATGGCATGATAGTCATATACAGCCTCGCAAGTTTGAATAACGTCAGAAGGTTTTGTTGTTTAATTCAAGGTTGACGTTATTTCCTGGGAAGCTTAAATCTCGATGGAAAGGACCCTATACCCTATACCAGTTTATCCTTATGGAGCTATTGAATTATACGACAACCACAGAGGTACATTTAAAGTTAATGGTCAATGTCTCAAACATTATTAGGATGGTGAAGTTGAGCAAGTTGAATCCTTGTTCAAATTAATAGACCCTTGATTTTTCATGAACTTGTTTTGTAAATAAGTAAATAGTTAGAATTTACTTTCTTAATTTAGTACATTTAATTAATTCTGTCTAAGGAGATTGGAACTTAAGCGGGACCGCTGTGACCCCTCCAACCTTTCCTGGAAATTAATTTAATGTAATTTATTGAGAAGAAATTTTCTAATTGAGATTTAAAATTTTTAAGTTTATTTGTTTTGTTTAAATTTTAAATTTTTAAAGGGGTCAAATTTGGCCCAAGTACTAATCAAAATTTTTTTTTCTCTTAAGTAAGCCTGAAAATACAGTATGAATTTGAGGCCCAATATAGCAAAAAGGAGAGAAATTGTAACGCCCCCAAGCCCGGGACCGTTACCGGGGTTGAAAACGAGGTATTTACAGACTTACTTCATTGACTTATACGGTTCATTTTTAAAATTTCAGACATGCTGGCTAACTGCATCACGACTACTTTAAAAATCATATCTCGAGTTCCGAAGCTCGAAAACTAAATCCGTAAATTTTTCCCGAAACTAGACTCATGTATCTATCTACACATTTTTTTCTAGAATTTTTGATCAGGCCAAACGGTACAGTTTATTATATTAAGTTTCCCCTGTTACAGGGTTCGACTACACAGACCTTCATGCATTGCAACTTAGGTATCTTACTATACAGGGCTTAAAATCTTATGTCGTTTATTTCTAAAGAAACTAGACTCAACAAGGAATCTGTACATATGGGGCATGACTTCTAATTATCTCAGGTTAATTTATAGAAAAATTTTAAAATCAGAACAGGGGATCCAGAAATCGCTCTGGCCCTGTTTTATGAAAACCTAAATATCTCTTAACATCTGACTCATTTGGCCATTTTGTTTCTTCCATATGAAAGTAGATTCATCAAGGTTCGATTACATAATTTATTCGCTAGTTAACTCCATTCCTACTATTTTTTAGTGATTTTTCAAATTGACACTACTGATGCTGTCTACATCTGCCTTTAGGGTAGACTTTACCTATTACTTAGTTTCCATGATTTAACTAACCCTTTAATATATATAGCACAAAATAAGATTGTGATTAACCATCCCAATGGTCAATCATGGCCAAGCATATCCACACATCTCAATAACCATATACATACACGAAGGTTATGACAATATACTCAAAACATATATATAAAAGTCATTTTCGCATGACTATCAAATTTATACAAAACCAAAAGGTGTAAGACAAACATCGACAAGGGTAGTCCTATACATGCCATTTCAAAGTTCAACCAAAAGTGTACTGAAAGGGGCTTTGATAGTGTGGACGACTTCAACCGACAATCCCGAGTCCGATGGCGGGCAGAACCAAAATCTATAAGGCAGAGATTCAAGGAGAACGGAGTAAGCATTTAATGCTTAGTAAGTTTTGAGCTATGAAATTAAACACAACTATAATGTAACATTGTATAGCTAAGCGGATAATTTCATATGCACAATTTCTCAATATCATATTTATCCCATCTTACCAACCTTTATATTCATACACAAAAGATTAACTTAACCAAAGACCGGTAGCTCAATTATCATTGAGTGAGTACTATTTGCAAGGGATCAACTAAATCAATGCATATCTGAAACATACCTCATTGCTTTGGGATTTCACGAGCATATTAATTTAAACTATGACAGCAAGATCACTCATTCTCAAGCCAAGTATCTTGGGATTTAACCGGATATAGTTTCTCGCTTGAATGCCTTCGGGACATGGCGGATATAGTAATTTGCACAAATGCCTTTGGGACGTAACCGGATATAGCAACTCACACTAAAGCCTTGGGACATAGCCGGATATAGTAACTTCGCATCAAAGCCTTGGGACATAGCCCGGATACGATAACTTCGCATCAAAGCCCTTGGATTGCTTGGAACTAACAACTCAGCGCGCAAAAGCCCGGGACTTAGCCGGTTAACATCCAAATATTCATGTACATATAAATAAATCATGACACATCTATTTTTTTATTTTCATAATAAGTTTCAAACACAATTCACGTATTAAACAATCCCATTTTTGGCTCACTAGCCACATGCAAAACAACATGGTTTAGTTTGCTTTACGACATGATTTCTATACACATACGGCTACCCTTCATACACATAGACTAAGTAACTCATCATATAATTCAAGTAGAATCATCATATCGCCCCTATATTTGTTATGCTCATACATCATGACTTAATCAAATCGTAAATTAAGTCTCATTACTCGAAAACTTACCTCGGATGTTGTCAGGGACGATTTCAACTGGCTATTCGATCACTTTTTCTTTTCCTCTATTCAAGTTTGATCCTCTAAGCTCTTGAGCTAAATCAAACAAATTTACTTCCCAATCAAGCACAATTATATGGCATTCATATACACTTTTAGAACCATTTCACATGAATTAATTGTTCACCTAAGTCTATCATCATTTCGTTTTCATAATTGTATAATTGGTAAGTTACATTAAACAATTATACTTATAGTTTTAATACACTTTATACTAGCCGAATGTGCCATCAAGACATGCTCTAATCCATTAGCTTACCTTGGCCGAATAATCAAGATAAATTTTAGTACTACAATAGCTCAATATTCCAACTCAATAGATCAACACCTATGACCGAAACTATGAATTCCTTATATCCTTACATGTATTTAAATGCACATGTTCAATATGATTTCTTCTTTAATTACACATAATCGACTAGAACAATGGAAGTCTTTAGCAATACTTAATTTAATATCAAATCAATTATAATACATTTGGGCATTCATTCTATTTTTATAAACTCAACCACCCAAATCACTCAAATACAACATTTCATATTCGGCCTTAGCATCAAATATACTAGCCGATTCTTCACACTTTAAAGCTATACATCTATTTAAATCCTAGTTAGTTCAAGCACTCATCCACCTTTGTTTATCTAAATTTAACATGAACAAACACCATCACTCATCCTAATTATCATAGCCGAAAGCCTTAATCATTCCCATAATCAAAAATTTAACATGGGTTACTAAAATAACTTAGTATCTCACTCAAGATTAAGCAAAATTTCAAGAATTAATATAATTTCTTACCTTAATGATAGCTTAAGATAGCCGAAAATCTTTCCCCCTTCTTCTTCTTTACATTCGGCCAAGGAGAAAGAAAATTTTAAGCTTTGTTTTTATCACCCTTCAATTTCTTATTTCCATTATCTTTTCCTTCTTTTATTTATTTACTTTATAAAATATAAAGCTTCCAACTAATAAATAAATACATATTATATGCACATAGTCTATCATGGCCGGCCACTACACTCAATAGTGGAAATTTGACATGCAAATCCTTGGTTTATTTATAACTTGAATTAATAGGTCCTTTTAGAATAACCTATCATATTTCAAAAGTGTCACTCATAAGTCCTATTAACTAAATTCACATTCAATTGACTAAATAGAATCTTAAAAATTTTCACACATTCAAAATTCACATATTTTAGATAGTAAATGTTATATTCAAATAATTCAATGACTCGGTTTAGCGGTCCCGAAACCGCTTTCCGACTAGGGTCACTTTAGGGCTATCACAACTCTTCCCCACTTAAGAAATTTTCGTCCCTGAAAATCTTACCGGTAAATAGGTTTGGGTATCGCTCTTTCATAGAGTTCTCTGGTTCCCAAGTAGCTTCTTCCATCCCGTGTTTGAGCCATAACACTTTTACTAACGGAACCCTTTTGTTTCGTAACTCTTTCACTTCACGAGCTAAGATACGAATCGGTTCTTCTTCATAACTCATATCGGATTGAATTTCAACCTCTGATGGATTAATTACGTGTGATGGATCAGATCTATAACGTCGAAGCATCAAAACATGAAAGACGTTGTGAATCTTTTCAAGCTCAGGGGGCAAAATCAATCTATACGCAACTGGACCAATTCGTTCGGATACTTCATATGGCCCTATGAACCTCGGACTCAGTTTGCCTTTACGGCCAAATCTAAGTATCTTTTTCCAAGGTGAAACTTTAAGAAACACTTTATCTCCCACCTGATACTCAATGTGTTTTCGTTTCAAATCGCGTCACGACTTTTGGCGATCTGTGGTATGCCTTGGACTTTCACGGATTACTTTTTACTGCTCAAAGCATCTTTAATCAAGTCAACTCCGAAAATTTTTCTTTCACCAAGTTCAGTCCAAAACAATGGCGTACGACATTTACGCCCGTATAAAGCCTCGTAAGGTGCCATTTTAATACTCGATTGAAAACTATTGTTATAAGCGAATTCAATCAAAAGTAAATACCGCTCCCATGAACCACTGAACTCGAGGATGCAACATCTCAACATATCCTCAAGAATCTGAATTATCCGTTCAGATTGACCATCGGTTTGTGGATGAAAAGCGGTGCTGAAATGCAACTTGGTACCCAAAGCTTCTTGCAATTTCTTCCAAAATCGCGAGGAGAATCTCGGATCTCTATCCGACACAATAGAAATCGGTACCCCATGTAATCTCACAATCTGAGAAACATACAATTCAGCTAATTTATCCATTGAAAAATCTGTAGTACGGGGATAAAATGAGCCGATTTAGTTAGTCTATCAACAACAACCCAAATTGCATCTTTCTTACTTGTAGACAATGGCAACCCAGACACAAAATCCATTGTGACTCGATCCCACTTCCATTCTGGTATCATGATCGGCTGAAGTAAACCCGTAGGCACTTGATGTTCCGCCTTCACCTGCTGACATACTAAACACTTCGAAACAAAATCAGAAATGTCTCGTTTCATACCATGCCACCAAAACTGACGTCTCAGATCGTTGTACATTTTCGTACTCCCCGGGTGAATTGACATTCGGCTACAATGAGCTTCGTTCAGAATCATCGAAATGAGTTCTGAATTTCTTGGAATACATAACTGACTTTTGAACCTCAAACAATCGTCATCATCAATTTGAAACTCTGATTCCATATTCGGAACACATTCAGCCCGTTTTGCAACTAATTCGTCATCGACTTTTTGAGCTTCACGAATTTGATGCATCAACACTGGTTTGGCCTTTAATTCCGCCACTAACACATTGTCGGATAGAACAGACAAGTGTACATTCATCGTTCGTAAAGCAAATAGTGATTTACGACTTAAAGCATCCGCAACCACATTAGCCTTTCCCGGGTGATAGTCAATGACAAGTTCATAATCTTTTAACAACTCGAGCCAACGTCTTTGTCGTAGATTTAAGTCTCTTTGGGTCATCAAATATTTGAGACTTTTATGATCCGAAAACACATGGCACTTCTTACCAAATAAGTAATGTCGCCATATTTTCAAAGCAAATACGATGGCGACCAATTCGAGATCGTGGGGGTGGATAATTTTTCTCATGTGGTTTTAATTGTCTCGATGCATACGCCACAACTCGACCTTCTTGCATCAATACACAACCCAACCCAAGTAGGGAGGCATCACTATAAATGACAAATTCTTTGCCTGATTCTGGCTGCACTAAAATTGGAGCTTCATCAAATAAGTTTTGATTGATCAAAACTTTTTCGACACTTTTCCGTCCATTCGAACTTAACATCCTTTTGAAGTAAGCCGTCGTCATTGGCGTGGCTATCATCGAGAAACCTTTTACAAATCTTCTGTAGTATGTAAGCAAGTCCCAAAAAGCTCGAACCTCGGTAATATTTCTCGAGAGGTTTCAGTTAAGTATGGCTGAAATTTTGTTCGGATCAACTCGAATACCCGATGCGGATACCACATGACCCAAAAAACTAACCTCTCTTAACCAGAACTCACACTTACTGAACTTAGCATATAACTACTTATCCCGTAAAATTCGCAACACTAATCTCAGGTGCTCAGCATGTTCGGTCTCATCTCTTGAATAGACCAAGATGTCATCAATAAACACGGCTACAAACCGGTCCAAATATTGTCTGAAGATTCGATTCATCAAATCCATAAATACCGCAGGGGCATTAGTGAGCCCAAACGGCATCACTAAGAACTCATAGTGGCCGTATTTCGTTCTAAAAGCAGTTTTAGGTATATTCGAATCTCGAACTCGCAGCTGATAATAACCCGATCTCAAATCTATCTTTGAAAACACCGAAGCTCCCTTCAGTTGATCAAACAAATCATCAATACGTGGTAAAGAATATTTATTCTTTATCGTCATTTTATTCAGCTGACGATAGTCAATGCACAACCTCATGGTTCCGTCCTTCTTTTTCACAAACAAAACTGGCGCACCCCAAGGTGAGAAACTTGGTCGAGCGAAACCCTTATCCGTCAACTCTTGTAACTGAGCTTTCAATTCCTTTAATTCCGTTCGTTCCATACGATACGGAGCTATCGAAATCGGTGTAGTCCCAGGTACAAGCTCGATGCCAAACTCTACCTCCCGAACAGGTGGTAAACCCGGTAATTCTTCGGGAAAAACATCAGGGTATTCACAAACCACTAGTACAGATTCAGGCTTCTTTTCTAACTCTTTGTCCTCCAGTACATACGCAAGGTATGTTTCACACCCCTTTCTTACACATTTCTGAGCCAGCATCGACGATATTACCGCTGGCAACCTATTCGAGTCGGTAGACTCGACTCGGATTATCTTGTTATTTACACATCTCAAATCGATGGTTTTACTTTTGCAATTTACAATTGCATCATGTACGGTCAACCAATCCATACCGAGGATAACATCAAATTCGTCAAACGGTAAAAGCATCAAATCGGCCGGAAAACAGAAACCTCGGATTACTAGAGGACATTTCTTGCACACTTTGTCGACAAGCACGTAACGACCCAAGGGATTTGACACCCGAATTACAAACTCAGTAGACTCAACAGGTAGAGTCTTACTGGATGCTAAGGTTTCACATACATATGAATGAGTAGAACCGGGGTCTATCAAAGCAATCACATCAGTATCAAAGAGAGTAAAAGTACCCGTAATAACATCTGGCGAAGAGGCATCCTCGCGTGCGCGTATAGCATAAGCTCTAGCTGGAGCACGAGCCTCAGATCTGGTTGTAATATCTCTAGATCCTCTCTGACCTCTGCTAGCATTCCCCGCATTTCTAGATGGTCTACCTCGAGCAGTAGTAGCACCCGGTTTCCCACTCTGATTTACATTCTGTTCAGACAGTCTCGGACAATCCTTGATAAAGTGGTCAGCTGATCCACACTTATAGCAGGAGCGGTCATGGAATCTACAACTCCCCGAATGCCATTTACCACAATGCTAACACTCTGACCTGTCCCGTCGATCATTTCCCACACTGGCAACCGAAGTGACTCGTGTACTCACAGGAGGTCGATCGCGATCTCGTCTTGAAAAACCGGAAGTGTCTTTGGATCGGCCAGAATCATCTCTAAATTTCTTCGATGACTGTTGAAAGGGCTTTCCCGATGATCTCTTACGGAACTCTCTGGCTCCCATTTCAGCTTTTCTTTTCTCCTTACCGAGCTCTTTGGCTTTGCAAGCTCGCTCGACAAGTACTACAAACTCTCTGATCTCTAAAATGCCAACATACAATTTTATATCTTCATTCAAACCATCTTCAAAACGTTTACACATTATAGCTTCAAGAAACGCATTCTCGAGCGTCTGGCTAAGCCTCACAAACTTTCGTTCATAATCGATGTGAGTCATGGAACCTTGTTTAAGTTCGAGAAATTCCTTTCGTTTTTGATCAATAAATCACGGGTGATATACTTTTTCCAAAACTCGGTTTGAAAAAACTCCCAAGTTACCGCTCTTTAGGCACAACAGAAATCAACGTATTCCACCAACAGTGGCGGAATCACGTAACAAAGAGATAGCACACCGGGCATTCCTCGGGTGTGCAAGATAGCTCATCAAGTACCGGATAGTGTTGTCAACCAAAATTCAACTTGCTCGACATCATCGCTGTCCGTAGCTTTAAATTCGATAGCCCCGTGCTTTCGGATTACATCAAGCTGGGGCTTGTTTAACCTCATCCGGTCGACACCAGAAGGTCTGCGCAGTGCGGAGAGGTATTAGTCGGGAGTGGGGTTGTGGAGCAGCCAGTATTAGTTCGAATGTATTGGTTAAACCAATCATTCATCACATTATAAAAGGCTTGTCTAGCCTCATCGTTTTGATTGCTCGCAGCAGGTTGAGAGTCCATCGTATTTGCCCGTCGCGAGGGAGCAGCGCTACACTCTCCACATCGTCGCCTACCGCTCGATTGGGATCGGGATCCATTACTAACATAAACACACATTTAAAGCGCCGAAATCACCACACTATCAAATAATCACAAAATGGCATGTATAGTTAGACCCAAGCGTATCACGATAGTCCTAGAATCGGCTAAACCATGGCTCGATACCAATATAATTGTAACCCCAAGCACCGGACCGTTACAGGGGTTGAAAACGAGGTATTCTGAGACTTACTTCATTGACTTATACGGTTCATTTTTAAAATTTCAGACATGCTGGCTAACTGCATCACGACTACTTTAAAAATCATATCTCGAGTTCCGAAGCTCAAAAAATTAATCCGTAAATTTTCCCCGAAACTAAACTCATGTATCTATCTACACATTTTTTTCTAGAATTTTTGATCAGGCCAAACGGTACAGTTTATTATATTAAGTTTCCCCTGTTACAGGGTTCGACTACACAGACCTTTATGCATTGCAACTTAGGTATCTTACTATACAGGGCTTAAATCTTATGTCGTTTGTTTCTAAAGAAACTAGACTCAACAAGGAATCTGTACATATGGGGCATGACTTCTAATTATCTCAGGTTAATTTATAGCAAATTTTTAAAGTCAGAATAGGGGATCCAGAAATCGCTCTGGCCCTGTTTCATGAAAACCTAAATATCTCTTAACATCTGACTCATTTGGCCGTTTCGTTTCTTCCATATGAAAGTAGATTCATCAAGGTTCGATTACATAATTTATTCGCTAGTTAACTCCATTCCTACTATTTTTAGTGATTTTTCAAATTGACACTACTGATGCTGTCTACATCTGCCTTTAGGGTAGACTTTACCTATTACTTAGTTTCCATGGTTTAACTAACCCTTTAATATATATAGCACAAAATAAGATTGTGATTAACCATCCCAATGGTCAATCATGGCCAAGCATATCCACACATCTCAATAACCATATACATACACGAAGGTTATGATAATATACTCAAAACATATATATAAAAGTCATTTTCGCATGACTATCAAATTTATACAAAACCAAAAGGTGTAAGACAAACATCGACAAGGGTAGTCCTATACATGCCATTTCAAAGTTCAACCAAAAGTGTACCGAAAGGGGCTTTGATAGTGTGGACGACTTCAACTTCGACAATCCCGAGTCCGATGGTGTAACCAAAATCTATAAGACAGAGATTCAAGGAGAAGCGGAGTAAGCATTTAATGCTTAGTAAGTTTTGAGCTATGAAATTAAACACAACTATAATGTAACATTGTATAGCTAAAGCGGATAATTTCATATGCACAATTTCTCAATATCATATTTATCCCATCTTACCAACCTTTATATTCATACACAAAAGATTAACTTAACCAAAGACCAGGTAGCTCAATTATCATCGAGTGAGTACTATTTGCAAGGGATCAACTAAATCAATGCATATCTGAAACATACCTCATTCTTTGGGATTTCACGAGCATATTAATTTAAACTATGATAGCAAGATCACTCATTCTCAAGCCAAGTATCTTGTGGATTTAACCGGATATAGTTTCTCGCTCGAATGCCTTCGGGACATAGCCGGATATAGTAATTTGCACAAATGCCTTTGGGACGTAACCGGATATAGCAACTCACACTAAAGCCTTGGGACATAGCCGGATATAGTAACTCGCATCAAAGCCTTGGGACATAGCCCGGATCTGATAACTTCGCATCAAAGCCTTTGGATTTAGCCCAAAACTAACAACTTCTCACAAAGCCTTCGGGACTTAGCCCGGTTAACATCCAAATATTCATGTACATATAAATAAATCATGACACATCTATTTTTTTATTTTCATAATAAGTTTCAAACACAATTCACGTATTAAACAATCCCATTTTTGGCTCACTAGCCACATACAAACAAAAGCATGGTTTAGTTTGCTTTACGACATGATTTCTATACACATACGGCTACCCTTCATACACATAGACTAAGTAACTCATCATATAATTCAAGTAGAATCATCATATCGCCTCTATATTTGTTATGCTCATACATCATGACTTAATCAAATCGTAAATTAAGTCTCGTTACTCGAAAACTTACCTCGGATGTTGTCGGACGATTTCAACGGCTATTCGATCACTTTTTCTTTTCCTCTATCCAAGTTTGATCCTCTAAGCTCTTGAGCTAAATCAAACAAATTTACTTCCCAATCAAGCACAATTATATGGCATTCATATACACTTTTAGAACCATTTCACATGAATTAATTGTTCACCTAAGTCTATCATCATTTCGTTTTCATAATTGTATAATTGGTAAGTTACATTAAACAATTATACTTATAGTTTTAATACACTTTATACTAGCCGAATGTGCCATCAAGACATGTTCTAATCCATTAGCTTTCCTTGGCCGAATAATCAAGATAAATTTTAGTACTACAATAGCTCAATATTCCAACTCAATAGATCAACACCTATGACCGAAACTATGAATTCCTTATATCCTTACATGTATTTAAATGCACATGTTCAATATGATTTCTTCTTTAATCACACATAATTGACTAGAACAATGGAAGTCTTTAGCAATACTTAATTTAATATCAAATCAATTATAATACATTTGGGCATTCATTCTATTTTTATAAACTCAACCACCCAAATCACTCAAATACAACATTTCATATTCGGCCTTAGCATCAAATATACTAGCCGATTCTTCACACTTTAAAGCTATACATCTATTTAAATCCTAGTTAGTTCAAGCACTCATCCACCTTTGTTTATCTAAATTTAACATGAACAAACACCATCACTCATCCTAATTATCATAGCCGAAAACCTTAATCATTCCCATAATCAAAAATTTAACATGGGTTACTAAAATAACTTAGTATCTCACTCAAGATTAAGCAAAATTTCAAGAATTAATATAATTTCTTACCTTAATGATAGCTTAAGATAGCTAGAAAATCTTTCCCCTTCTTCTTCTTTACATTCGGCCAAGGAGAAAGAAAATTTTAAGCTTTGTTTTATCACCCTTCAATTTCTTATTTCCATTATCTTTTCCTTCTTTTATTTATTTACTTTATAAAATATAAAGCTTCCAACTAATAAATAAATACATATTATATGCACATAGTCTATCATGGTAAGCCACTACACTCAATAGTGGAAATTTGACATGCAAATCCTTGGTTTATTTATAACTTGAATTAATAGGTCCTTTTAGAATAACCTATCATATTTCAAAAGTGTCACTCATAAGTCCTATTAACTAAATTCACATTCGATTGACTAAATAGAATCTTAAAAATTTTCACACATTCAAAATTCACATATTTTAGATAGTAAATGTTATATTCAAATAATTCAATGACTCGGTTTAGCGGTCCCGAAACCGCTTTTCGACTAGGGTCACTTTAGGGCTGTCACAGAAATATCCATACCTATTGCGTCGTACCATTCTTGTCGTCGCAAAATTTTTTCCATAGCAAGTTCTACCCACTTGCCGATTTCTCTTCTTCCCCAGTAAGCAGAAACTTTGTCAAATTTTCGGGAAAAGATACCATGTCTCGCAAAAGAACTAGCTCGTCAAAGACTACTCCTGAAAACCAAATTTTGATCGATAAAGAAGTGAAAGAGAGATTTGATTCAATTTTCAAGCATCAACCTATGATGATGGAAAAAGGCTTTAACTTGAAGAGTAATGATTTGATGGTTGTTCCTGTGCTGATTAGAAAGATAATAAATACTCTCAAGTGGGAACGATTTTTTAATGCTCGTCACTTCTCGATGATGAACTAGTTCGAGAATTCTATGCAAGTTTGACAACACAAGATGCTACTGAGGTTATCATTCGAAAGAAAAAGGTACCTCTTACTTCTGAGTCCATCAATGATTTGTTTAACTTAGCTGATGTTTAAGAAGATGAGTACTACCTTATGATGAACAATATCAATTAGGATTTTCTTCAACAAGTGCTTGATGTTGTGAAAAATCTAGGATCCCAATGGATTATAAGAAAGTATGGAAGCCATTCTTGCCGAAGGGAATACCTATAACCAATAGCAAAGGTATGGTTTTATTTTGTTCCCTATTGTTTTATGCCTATCTCTCATAGTTCCACCATCTCGATGGAACAGATGCTCGTGTTATATGCTATCTTAACAAAAAATTCAATTAATGTTGGGAAAATTACCCTCAAGAAGATTCACGATTGTGTTAAAAAGAAGGCAGGAAGCGCTTATTTCCTATCATTAATCACTTCACTTTGCTTAAGGGCCTGTGTTAAAACATAAGCAAATCTGAAGGTGCAATATGTTCAAGGGTGCATTTTAACTTATGATCTTGAAAGGTTAGTAGAGAGGGTGCATGAGCTGAATCAAGGCGAGCAAGAAGAGCCAACTGAGCTAGATATAGAGGAGTCAACAAATGAAATTGAGATTAAAACTAATTTAGTTACAAACACTAAAGAGGAAGAATCTGATAAGGAACTAAACAGCCCTAAACCAGTTGAAGGATATGAGAACCCTGAACCAAGGGTTGAGTCAGAAGAAGAACCAGTCAAGCTAAGTGTTGAACCTGAATATACAACTCCTATGCCGAGATCTGCAAGTACTTCAAAGAAATCAGTGTAACATCCCGAACCCGTATCCATCATCAAAACAGGGTTACAGAGTGTTACCAGTACATACAGAACATTTACAGATTAATCAAAACATTACTATTCACTTTTTGTGAACATATATATATAACGACCTTTATTTGGGCCCTCGAAGCCCAACATGAACATTAAAATCAAGTCGGAACTCAACCAATTTCTCATAAAATTTTTCGCTTAAATTATAAAAGTTTTACTTGTGAACTACCCACATGCCCGTATGGCTTGCGACATGCCCGTGTCTCTTGTCCGTGGAGCTCTCTATTTATGACATCATCATCAATCTAGGGGCACTGACCACATCGTGACGCCTAGTGCCTAAAGTCATTTTCCATACACGGCTGAGACACACGGCCGTGTCTCTGCCTGTATGGTCAATACCTAAGCTATTTTCCAAGCCTTGGTCAACTTTAATCTCTTACAAACTTATACAAAATCAAAAGCATATAACATGGTATGCATTTAATAATTAAACAATCTCAATTGAATTACAAACATAGCATTTGTATGTCATTATACATTTGTCTCTCATACTCATTTTACCTTGTCTATTATGGTACCACTTATACTTTTATACCATGATTATCGTCTTACCAAATATTTTCAGCTTAATCATCAAGCATTCATATTTAAAGCTAGATCATATCTTTATAAAATACCACATTTCAGATACTCAGAATAAAATACTTGCCTGAGACATTTCAATCCAACTTCATACCCAACAAGCATCATATTGAAACTAGTCATATATATATACATGTCATGATATGTATCATTCTTATACTGTTGTCCTATAAACATATATCATTTATTTTCCTCCTCCTCCTCTCCATTCCACATCCTTAATGTATATAACATTCTTGTAAGTACAATTTCAAAATTTACTTATTAATGCTCACATCAAGCTGTCCACATGGGTCATAGTCACTCAATTATTTATAATTTGAGCTACAGAGCTCCAAATTAAAATCCGTAAATTTTTCCTGAAAATAGACTCACATATCCTTCCACCATAAACTTTTCAGAATTTTTGGTTTATTCAATTAGTAAATTTTATTCATTTAAGGTTCCCCTATTTCACTATTCGACAGTTCTGACCTCTCTTCACTAAAAATTAATTATATCACAGTACAAAACATGGGTAATGTTACCGTTGATTTCTATTGTAAATAGACTCATTAAGGATTATAATATTATGAACTTTAGCCTCTAATTATTTTTATCAAATTTTTGGTGATTTTCCAAAGTCAGAACAGGGAAACCTGAATTCATTCTGACCTTGTCTCACAAAATTCATCATATCTCATAATTTACAACTTAATTTTTTATACTGATTCTTCTATGAGAAACTAGACTCAATAAGCTTTAATTCAATATTTTTTCATCCTTTAATTCGATTTCTACAATTTATGGTGATTTTTCAAAGTTAACCTACTGCTGCTGTCCAAAACTGTTTTACTTCAAGATGTTTATTACCATTTTTCCTCTAAATTTCACAAGTCATACAATTCAGTCCTTGCTCAATTAGCCCATCTATGAAGCTAATTTTTCTCAATTAACATTTTATTCCATCATTCTAAACTATTACACAACCTTTGAAAATCAAAATTTTAACACTATACCTTAATTCACAACTTTTTCACAATTAGGTCCTAAAATCAATTTCTATTGAAATTACTTGATAATATCATTAAACAACAAAATCAAAGCTTCAAATTCATTTTATTTCATCATAAACAGCCAACACTTATCAATGGTAACTTTCAATTTTGTCCTTAAAATAAAAAACTAATGAATTAAACACTTGGACCTAATTGTAAAGGTCACAAAAACATAAAAATCTCAAAGAAAAGGGCAAGAATTGAACTCATATATGTCAAAGTATGAAAAACCAGCAACTTTCAGACCTCCCATGGCGTTTTTGCTGAAGAAAAATGATGATATCTCTAGATATTTCAATTTTGTCTTGTTTTATATGTTTAATTTGCAAAATTTCCCATTTTGCCCTTGTTTCTCCTTGTCTTTTTGCTGATTTTCTTGCCCAACCGTCCAGCCCATACAATTTGGGTCCAATTGCCTTTTAAATCCCTCCTTTTTAATCACTTAAGCTATTTAATCACAATTTAACAAATTTCGCATTATTTTCAATTTAGTCCCTTTTAATTAATTGACTAACCAAACGTTAAAATTTTCTAACGAAACTTTAATACTAACTTAATAACACTCCATAAATATTTATAAAAGTATTTATGGCTCGGTTTATATGATCTCGAGGTCTCGATACCTCGTTTTTAACCCAATTTACTCCGATTAATTCTTTTAAAATCGCAAAATTCACTAATTCAAAAATTCTTTTAAATTCGCGCTTGGCCCATAATTATTATTTATTAAAATTTCTAAACTTACTCGTTGGATTTAGTGATCTCCAATCACTATTTCCGACACCACTGAAAAATTTGGCTGTTACAACTCTCCCCCCTTTAGGGATTTTCGTCCCCGAAAATCTTACCATAAGAAGTTGCTTTCAACTCTCAGGAAAAACTTCCACAGAGTTTCTCAGAATCACAACCGAATTAATCTCAAACATCTCTTCCCAATAACCTTTAGACTGTAGCACACAGTGTCGGAGCATATCGTCAAGATCTCACTTATTGTCTCATAATTACTTATACTCAATTGATTTGTTCAATAAAAATTTTGTACATATCGAAATGATCATACGAATCTTTCTTTGTCAAATGATCAACCACAATCAAATAACATCTTATTTTTCAGAGAGAATGACAATCCCGATATGAAATTTATGGCAATTCTGTCTCACAACTTACTCGTCTTTTATCTGTTAACAAATCAATGTCTGAATACGAATCCAAAATATCATTGAACACATACAATCACTAGCACAACTAACTCACATAAATGCACATCTTATCTATCTTGGATGAGCAGACTAACTACTACTGAGCCTCGTGCAAAAACTTCTATATAAACGTCAGATTCATCTATACATACATTCTATCTCAAAATAACAATAATAACAAAAATCATGTTCGACCTGAAATTCAACATCAGAAATAAATTCGCTCTAAACTCATTTAGATTACCACCCATTATCACATTTCTGAGCTTATCAGTTTCACAAAGAAAACCCCACTTTAGCATTTAATTGGGTTGGAATCAAATCATCATCAAATAAAGCCAATTATGTAATCAACATTCACAAAATAATCAAGATTTTCCAATACGTATATAATACAAAGTAACAACCTGTAAAAACAGAATAATAGCTTCACATGAATCTCGGCATTTACTTTTATCTCAGACATAACAAAATAGTATAACAAAGAAAAATGAAGAAGTCCCAATCATAATTTAATCAGACCAACATTGCTCTCATCAAACATTTTAGTTAACTAACGTTCTTATACAATAAAAATTTCATCAGAAAATGAACAGCCACATATTCATCTGACTAATTCTGTCATCCCTAATCTCATAATATTTCATTCATTAACAAAAATCAATTCAAAAGAATTTTCCAGTAAGTATACTCTTTAGACATCATATCTGAATAAGTCAATTTACCGAAATTAGCTTCTTCTCTAACCATGACATTGCATATCTCGAATGATCTTTAAAACATTCTAATACCTTTTTCCAGAACTATATTTACTTTTCAAACTATTCTCGTCTCTGTATGCCTTACTAATCACTTCACCACTATACTCTCCAATTCTACACATGTGACTTTATTAGCATAATTCTCATGAAATTTTGTCATAATTACAACTCTAGTAAGGGGGTGAGGTCGTAAAGCCTCTAACTTAACTCTCATAATTACACACATATGACTTGATATTCATCATTAACATAACATCATCATTTTCACATAATTCACTTCAAGCAAAATTAATAAACTTATATAGTCTATCAATATTTTCTGCCATCTATAATTTCAAACGATGAATTCACTTAGTTTAGCACAATATCAATAATTAATCAATTTCTCAATTGAACACTTTAGAATAATTCGCATACAGTCCACCTTTAAATTTGAAGCTCTCTTGTTCACATAGTGGCCTTCACTTAGCACCACTCATGTGACCTAGCTCGATTGTACACATAATTTTGGCTCTCTTGTACACATGGTGTACACAAAGTATCACCCATGTGACTTGGCCACTTTATCTCGTAGCTCTCTTGTTTACATGGTGTCCTTCATCTGGAACCACACATGCAACCTAGCTACATTTATCTCGTAGCTCTCTTGTCTACATGGTGTACACATAGCATCACCCATGCAACCTAGCTATCTCATAATGTCTCGTAGCTCTCTTGTACACATGGTATACATCCCGTATTACACATGTGACCTAGCTACATACCATCTGTATCTTTCGATTCTGAAGGTTCAAACGGGAAGTATCTCACTTCCTAATGCTTTATTCCATTCTTCCAATAGTCAATCATGATTCAAAAATCAGCTACAATACATAAAATATGCTGAAATATAAAAACATAGTAAAGATAATGTATTATTTACGTAAAAACTTACATACTTTCTCATTTCCATGTCGAATTAATATTGAACATTTAAATCATCATAATTTTACTTACTTTCAACACCTCGACAATCATAGTAAATATATCAATTTTACATTGAAACATGCATAAATTAATGCTTATTATACATATGAACTTACTAATCATAATTATTCAACCAAGTGTACATAAACACACACTTATTCAATTTTGAATAAGTTTACTTAATCAAACATGTTGGGCACATAACACCATAGACATGCCAAACTGACACGGATAGCCTTATCATAATATAAAATTTCATTTCATTTCATCTATATTTCAACTTATAGTTATCTCACTTCGTACATTATCACATACATATCATGAACTTCTATTCATACCTTGTCAAGTTTCAACTTAACACAAACACATTTTCAATGCCTCAACACTAAATTTTCGCACTATCAAGATTAGCTCAATTGGAAAGCACCTCTGTCTTAACAAAACAATTTCATTAGAGCCGGAAGATATCGCACTATCACGAGTAGTAATATGGCATGTATACTAGACTCACATACGCTAGGTTAGTCCGAGAACCGACTAAACCATAGTTCTGATACCACTAAATGTAACACCCCGAACCCGTATCCGTCGTCGAAACAGGGTTATAGAGTGTTACCAATACATACAGAACATTTACAGATTAATCGAAACATTACTGTTCACTTTCTGTGAACATATATATATAACGACCTTTATTTGGGCCCTCGAAGACTAACATGAACATTAAAATCAAGTCGAAACTCAACCAATTTCTCATAAAACTTTTCGCTTAAATTTTAAAAGTTTTACTTGTGAACTACCCACACGCCCGTATGGCTTGCGACATGCCCGTGTCTCTTGTCCATGGAGCTCTCTATTTATGACATCATCATCAATCTAGGGGCACACGGCCACATCGTATGCCCGTGCCCTAAAGTCGTGTTCCATACACGGCTGAGACACACGGCCGTGTCTCTGCCTGTGTGGTCAATACCTAAGCTATTTTCCAAGCCTTGGTCAACTTTAATCTCTTACAAACTTATACAAAATCAAAAGCATATAATATGGTATGCATTTAATAATTAAACAATCTCAATTAAATTACAAACATAGCATTTGTATGTCATTATACATTTGTCTCTCATACTCATTTTACCTTGTCTATTATTGTACCCCTTATACTTTTATACCATGATCATCATCTTACCAAATATTTTTAGCTTAATCATCAAGCATTCATATTTAAAGCTAGATCATATCTTTATAAAATACCACATTTTAGATACGCAGAATAAAATACTTGCCTGAGACATTTCAATCCAACTTCATACCCAACAAGCATCATATTGTAACTAGTCATATATATATACATGTCATGATATGTATCATTCTTATACTGTTTTCCTATAAACATATATCATTTATTTTCCTCCTCCTCCTCTCCATTCCACATCCTTAATGTATATAACATTCTTGTAAGTACAATTTCAAAATTTACTTATTAATGCTCACATCAAGTTGTCCACATGAGTCACAATCACTCAATTATTTATAATTTGAGCTACAGAGCTCCAAATTAAGATCCGTAAATTTTTCCTGAAAATAGACTCACATATCCTTCCACCATAAAATGCTCAGAATTTTTGGTTTAGCCAATTAGTAAAGTTTATTCATTTAAGTTTCCCCTGTTTCACTATCCGACAGTTCTAACCTCTCTTCAATAAAAATTAATTATAGGAAAGTACAAAACTCGGATAATGTTCCTGTTGATTTCTATTGCAAATATACTCATTAAGGATTCTAAGAATATAAATTTTAGTCTCTAATTATTTTTATCAAATTTTTGGTGATTTTCCAAAGTCAGAACAGGGAAACCCGAATTCATTCTGACCTTGTCTCACTACATTCACCATATCTCATACTTTACAATTTAATTTCTTACACTGATTCTTCTATGAGGAGCTAGGCTCAATAAGCTTTAATTCAATATTTTTTCATCCTTTAATTCGATTTCTACAATTTATGGTAATTTTTCAAAGTTAACCTATTGCTGCTGTCCAAAACTGTTTTACTTCAAGATGTTTATTACCATTTTTCCTCTAAATTTCACAAGTCATACAATTCAGTCCTTGCTCAATTAGCCCATCTATTAAGCTAATTTTTCTCAATTAACATTTTATTCCATCATTCTAAACTACTACACAACCTTTGAAAATCAGAATTTCAACACTATACCTTAATTCACAACTTTTTCACAATTAGGTCCTAAAATCAATTTCTATTGAAATTACTTGATAAAATCATCAAACAACAAAATCAAAGCTTCAAATTCATTTTATTTCATCATAAATAGCCAACACTTATCAATAGTAACTTTCAATTTTGTCCATAAATCAAAAACTAATGAATTAAACACTTGGACCTAATTGTAAAGGTCATAAAAACATAAAAATCTCAAAGAAAAGGGCAAGAATTGAACTCACATATGTCAAAGTATGAAAAACCAGCAACTTTCAGACCTCGCATGGTGTTTTTCCTGAAGAAAAATGATGATATCTCTAGATTTTTCAATTTTATCTTGTTTTATATGTTTAATTTGCAAAATTTCTCATTTTGCCCTTGTTTCTCCTTGTCTTTTTGCTGATTTTCTTGCCCAACCGTCCAGCCCATACAATTTGGGTCCAATTACCTTTTAAATCCCTCCTTTTTAATCACTTAAGCTATTTAATCACAATTTAACAAATTTTGCACTATTTTCAATTTAGTCCTTTTTAATTAATTGACTAACCAAACGTTAAAATTTTCTAACGAAACTTTAATACTAACTTAATAACACTCTATAAATATTTAAAAAATATTTATGGCTCGGTTTATGAATCTGAGGTCTCGATACCTCGTTTTTAACCCAATTTATCTGATTAATTCTTTTAAAATCGCAAAATTTACTAATTCAAAAATTCTTTTAAATTCGCGCTTGGCCCATAATTATTATTTATTAAAATTTCTAAACTTACTCGCTGGATTTAGTGATCTCGAATCACTATTTTCGACACCTTTGAAAAATTTGGCTGTTACAATCAGAGTTGTCAATTTTGGTGAATATGTGCAAGTTCATGCACAATCAACAACAAACTTACTGGAAATATGCAAAAATTAGAGATGACTCAATTTGAAATTCTTTTAAGAATATCTCTAATACTTTTGTTCCTGAGTTCCCAGATGCTATCTTTGAGACATGGACGGAAGATACTAACGATGCAAGTGGAGATAGAGCTGAAAAAGACAAGGGGAATGAGTCAAGAAAATAACAGGGGGGATTCTTGTCTTATTATTTATTTATTTTTAGGTCCTTAGGAATCTATTTCTTTCGTAATTTGGATTTAATTTCTGCAGAATAAAACATAGCAAGCATGAATAAATTTAACACTTATTTAGAAAGAAAAAGACTAAGTGATGTGGTAATGGGAATGAACATATCTAGGATTGGGTTATTAGGGAAGACTTGTTATTTAAGCAGTCTTAATGACTTACCTCTCTTTCTTTACAACCCTACCTGGTACTCAGTTTTAATTCATTACTTTGTTCTTGCAATAAAGACATTGCTTATTTTTAAAGGGGGTAAGGCAAATAAATTGCTCAACTTTTAACTTTTTTTTCAAGTATGTTTCAATCATTTCTTTCATAAGTATGTTTTAATAAATGAATGTTTAGAGATATTTTTTGTTAATAAGCTAGTTTGTATGCAAGTATGAATGAAGATTTTATCTGAGTGAACGTATGATATCATGAAGAATGGAATGCTTGTATGATCTTAGCCTTAGTAATATTTGCCATGAAAACTTAGTTTCTTTTGAGATTAGACATGCATGAAGGTTTATATCTTTAGAATTGACTTAGTAACTTTCTTGAGGCGAAATCCTAGAGGACATAAAAATCTAAAATGATATAGGCACTATTTCTTTGGATCGTTTGAGCCTTTTCAAGCCAACCCTATGATATAAGACCCTTGAAACTGAAATTTTGAGCTTAAAGGCTTGTTTATTGTAATGAACCTACATTATAAGCCACATTACCATCTTTTAAAGTTATCCTAATTTTGTACACCTATCTTAACTAAAGTTGTCTTGGTTATCAACATTTGAGGAAGTTTTCATAAAGAGCATGTGATCATGCTTATAAAAAAAGGCGAAGAAAAGTTTTCTCAGTCTCTAACAAAAGAAAAATGTATGAGCTTGAGTTCAAAATAAGTTTAGGGGTGTTTCGAAGGTTCACTTAAAGAAAAAGGTTCTGTTATGAGAGAACCAAGACAAAGTTAAAGGTTAAGATTTTCCCATCTTTTAAAATCCCTACCTTTAAGCCCTATTACAACCTTATAAAAGAGCTATTGATTTGATGATTATGTCACCTACGTTAGTGGAGAGGAAGTCCTAAGTTCAACATATGAAGGCCATAAATAAGCCTTGTGATTGTTTGCTTGATTGATAGGAAATAATGTCGAATGAAGAATGTTGTCTATGGCTGTGATGTACACGCAAACTATGATTCATGTTGACATATTTTGAAGCTTACTATAATCTTAAGGAATGTTTGCATATGAATTACTTGTTAATAAAGAAGATTGATGAGCATGAAGTTATTAATGCATGATTATGAGACAAAGGTTGATGCTACTTGCACAATTTGCAATTTTTGCCTTAGCAAGACCTTTTTCTGTGCACGAACATTACTCGAGACGAGCAATGATTTAAGTTTGGGTGTGTAAATGAAAAAATATATAGGATTTTTCCTATGTAATTTATCACCTTTTTACTTAAATTTGTTGTTAAAACTAAGTAATTGTTTAATAAATTAATGAAATATGTGAAAATATGAAATTAGGACATAGAAATTATTAAAATGTGATTTTATGCTTTATTATATAGTTTTCATGCAATAAATGGCTTATTTTATATTAATTTGAATATATTATATTTTTTAAGACATAAACTAGGCCATGCATAAGTAAATTAAATAATAAAATATAAAATTATATTTAATAATTCATTTTAAAATATTTCATTAATAATTTGGGTTTTAAATTAATTAATTAAATTGGATAAATTTTATTCTTTGGTCCTTTAACTTGTTGATTTATTCTGGACAAGTCTGATAGCTTTGCTGGATTACAAAACCTTCCAAATTGGGGACCAAGTCAACCTAAAATTTGGCTGCACATGGCTGTCCATAAACCACTTTTTGGTTTAATTGCACAAGATCCTTGAAGAGTTGAAGAAATTAGAGATTTACCTGAAGATTTGCACTTGACCGAGTCTTAGTCCTAAGTTGTTGTGGCACTCAAATTGACCAAAAATCAAGCAAAAATCAGCTCAACTTCCTCAATTTATGGCCGGCCACCTATTGAAGATGCTCCAAAAGATGAAAACTCCTATTTTCAGTAAACAATCTCCCTCTCCTCACCTATAAATAAGACCTCATTCTCACATTTCTACTCATCCCTCATACCTCATTCATTCTCTTAACATTCTTCTTTTCTCTCCACACCTACCATCATATTTTCATAAAGATTTTAGCATTTGAGCCTCTTAAAGAACCCTTGGTCGGCCACCTTGGAGAGCCATTAGCAAAGGAACGAAGGAGCCTCATCAGTCATAGTCTTGGGTGACAGCCACTCTGAATTGGGTTTAATCTTTCTTTTCTTTAATTTAATTTAAGAATGTTTGATATGTGTTCAATGTTCTTGTTTACAACAATTTTAGCTTAATTTTATTTAAACTAGGATGATTGCTTTGATTAAATAATATTTATTAGATTTATGCGTATAATGTTTGTGAATCAATCAATCATGTTTTTAATTAAAATCAAGTCTATATTTCGTTCATACGTGATTGAAATGCACCTGAATTAGCTAAGCGATCCTAACCAGAAGACGGCTAGTGGACGCATAATTGAAATGTGCATGCTCAATTTAAATCCTAACTCGATTAAATTACAGGTTGCATAGCAACTCTAACCAGGCTCTGTTATCTGCATAGTTTTTAGATTTGTGTGATTAAGTTATTTCAAACCTAACACGTCCCTATTACTTCGCAAAAATACTAAGAAACCCTTAGTAAATAAGGATCAATAAAATGTGTATTTACTAAGTAAAGGATTTCGAAAGGACCTAATGTGGTTTCCAAACTCATGAAAGATTGAGTTGCCATGGAATGATTGTTGAATGTTATTAAGCATGTTGATAATAAATTGAGTTTAATTTAAGTAATTGTCCTAGTTTATTTATGCTATAATTGTTGCAGATTGTGTTTAATTTTGCTAAAATCTATTTCATTCATTTAGTTTGCATATTTAGGATAAACTGCATTTAGTTTAATATACTTAATTTTAATCATTACTTCTCAACTATATTGTGTTTTTATTTACCAAGTTGTTAGTATAATTTTGCAATTAAGTGATTTAACACAAATACAATACCTGTGGAGACGATTACTTAATACTTACTTATTACTTGATAGCAACTGTCTACAATTGCACTAACCTACACATTACACGTACTACCCTTTCAAGGATACCTTTGATTTCACGGTTCACTCTTTAAACTTTCCCATTAGACTGGGGGTGATAGGCAGTAGCAATCTTGTGCTTCACATCATATTTATCAAGCAACCACTTAAGCCATTTGTTCACAAAGTGAGAACCTTTATAACAGCCCATTTTCGGGTCAAACCAGAACAGTGGTTTTGGAACCACAAATTTGAAGTTAAAATATTTATTTTATTATTTTATTAAAGTTTACATCATGGTAAAATTATTGTGTGAAATTTTCGTAAAGAAATTTTACTGTGTAAATGCTTAATTCGGTAAAAAAGACTAAATCGCGTAAAGCGTAAAACTTATGTTCTACTAGCTAAAAGTGTTAAATAGCTATAGAACATTAAAGTAAAGGTCCTTAAGTGGTAAATAGGCCATTTATGAGTTAATGGATGATAATGGAGTGTCATTTGGTGTAATTACTAATGTTTTTAAAGGATATTTTTGTAATTAGTTAATAAAGTTAATGTTTAATAAAAACAAATAAAAATCATCATCTTTTCACCATTTCTCCACTGAAAATTAGAAAGAATAAAAGCCATGGGAGAAGCTTTTGGTTCGGCCAAACTTTAAATGCTCGATTAGGAACGGTTTTAGCTCCGTTTTTAATGATTTTTACGTTTTTGAGATCGTTGCAACAAGTACTAGCTAGCCCGTGTCTTCGACTTCAGAACTGTTAATGATTTTGATAGTTTCCATTGATGAGCTTATGTGTTCTTTGATGTTTTATGGTGAAATATGAATATTTGATGTTAGATTTTCATATTTTATAAAGTAATTTTTTATGAAAATGCAAATTAGGGATTAAATTATGAAATATTAAAATTATGTGGTTAAAAGAGTGATTATTTGGAAAATGTGGGCTGCTAAGGCAATAAGAAGAATTCGGCTAAGCATGGGTAGGATGAAATTACATGAAATTGTGATTTTATGTGATAAGGACTAAATTGCAACAATGTGAAATAATAGAGGCAAAAGTGTAATTTTACCAAAATGTGTAAATTGTGTTAAATTGAATGAACTAATGATTAAAGAAGTAAGTTTTGTTATTATATAGATTGAGAAAAATGAGATTCGGATCTAGAATAGGGGAAAACAAAGTATCAAATTAGTCGATATAATTCGTCGTTGCAGCAAACGAGGTAAGTTCATATGTTAATAAGTGCTGCTAAATTGTGTTATAAATTTATCATTATTGTTGAATTGAACTATAATGCTGATTGGAAATGAGTACAAGCACAATCGACAGAGTTATGACGTTCGAAAGTCCCGTATGAACCTTAGGAATAGCTTAGGATCTAAATGTCATGACATTAGGATTACCGGGATATGAGATTCCTGTAAAAGCAAGTCTGGGGCATTGGCATCTATATGAGATTCGTGTAAGAGCATGTTTGGGACATTGGAATCGATATGAGATTCATGTAAGACCATAGCTAGGCTATTGGCATCGATATACTATAACATGTAAGACCATATCTGGGATATGGCATTATATGAGTTATACGAGATTTCCAAGTATCCTTAGCGATTTCGAATGGTTCAATGAGCATAGTCAAGATGAGAATGAAAGTACAATCAAATTAAGTGTAACAGGTACATACAAAACCTATATGAGAATCGAATGAAGGTAATTTGGTGGGTTCTTAGTGTATCATGTGTATGAAATGAGAAAGATTTATGTATAAGTATGTTTTATGCCAAAAATGTGTTTATTTGGCTATAATAATGTATGAATTGAATGATGTGTGAGATATGAGTGATAGATGTTTTAAATAAATATACATATGGCAAATAGCGTGCAAAATACCATTATTTGATGATATTTCACATGATTCATCTTTACTACATAAAATGTGATTGATATTGGATTAAATAAAGTTATATATATATTCACTTATGTACATGTAAATGTGAATGATTGGATAAGAATGTAAGTGATCTACACGAGCAAAGAAATAAATAAACTTGTGAAGCTTTGTTAATTATGTGATTGGAATTATGGTACAAAGATGAAATCAAATGAATTTATATTATAGTATATGTAAATGCTTAATATGTGCTTATTCAATAAGATAAGTTTAATACCATATGAGCTTACTAAGCTATATAGCTTAGTTTGTGTTATTTTTCTATGTTTTATAGTGATTCAGATGTTCGCTTGGGTTGGAAGTCGGTGGAGATCGTATCACACTATCTAGTTTTTGATTTCGGTATTTATACACTTGTAACTTGGTTCTATGGCATGTATAGCCTTGAGTTATGCGGAAATATGTTTGGTAATGTTGAATGTGAGTTTGGCTTGTATATGATGTAAATGTTGGTGAGTATTTAGCCATTTAAGTTGGCTTAATTCATAAGACTTATAAGTGATATATGACGTATATATATATATAGCCTTGTTTTTGGAATGTTTGGTATGGTATAGGGATGATGAATTAGTACATTTTGATGATGATGAATTGGTATATTTTGGGACATGAATTAGATGATAATATGGTGAGAACTTATATATGGAAGATAAGTGAAAAATGTAGGTTATGACATATTGCAGTGGAATGTTTATGGTCATGATTTGAGTAGTGAAATGGTTGAAGATGAAATGGCATGATTTGTATAATAATTTGGCATGTTTTGGTTGCCTATAAGTGCATTGAAATGGTATGAAATGATATAGTTTAGGTTTGCTTGAGGAGGGTGAGAAATGTGGCTGAAACCAAGCCTAATATCACCCCACACGGTTGAGCACATGGGCGTGTGACTCGACCGTGTCTCTGCTGTAACTTAATTAAACAAGTCAGTGAGTTACACGGCTTAGACATATGGGTGTGTCTACTGGCCGTATGTGGCACACGGGCTTGCACATGAGCGTATGGCCAAGTCTGTATACCCTCTAGATTTTACACGACCATGGTAGACGGACGTGTCTCCGGCCGTGTGATGCAAGTCGGTATGTATACCCTGTTTTCACACAGCCTGTGACAGGTGTGTCTGGTAACCGTGTGAGGCACACGATCTATTCACACTTGAAAATTTTCTAAGTTTTCTAATGTTTTCAAATGTTATCGGTTTAGTCCCAAACCACTTTCAAGCATGTTTTAAGGTCTCGTAGAGCTTATAAGGGACAGTGTGATTATGTTTGATTGATGGTTATGTGATAATGGCTTTATGTTCAAGAAATGTATGTTGTATGTTGTAACTTTATCAATAATGCCTCGTAACCCTATTTTGGTAATGGATACGGGTTAGAGGTGTTACATTTATTGGTATCAGAGCTACGATTTAGTTAATCTAGGACTAACGTAGCATATGTGAGTCTAGCTATACATACCATATTTAACCTGTGATAGTATGATATCTCCCGATTCTGATGAGAATTATTTTAATTAGACAGATGTGTTTTCCAACCGATCTAATTCCGGTAGTGCAGAAAGTGGTACTCAAATGTTTGAGTGAAAATGTGATTATGATGAGTTGAAACTCATAAAGGTATGAATAAAAGTTCTTAATATCGTGTTATTAATAAATGTTATAGTATGTGCATGTATATGTGAGAGTTAAAGTTGAGGCTTTACGACCCTTACCCCCTCATTAGTATGCTATTATAATGAAATCTGTAACATTTAGATTAAATAAGCTCACAAGTGGGGAATTACAGAGTTTTGTGGTTGAAGGATTAATATGGTAGTCAGATAAGAGAATGAGTCAGCAAGTAAGGACAACATTAGAAAAGATATAAGATTGTTTTGAAAGTCATTCGGATTGTGCAAAGTTATTGTCAAAGAAGAAGTTGACTTCGATGAAACAAAATATTCAGGTATGATATCTAAAGAATGTGTTATCTGAAAGTCCTTCTGAATTAATTTTTGTTAGTGATGGGATACTGAAAAATTAGTGATGTCAGAAATAGATAGTGGAATAATGTTTGAATTGTAAAGATAGCTGAGTACAGCAGTTATAGTCGAATAGTTTATGACGATTCCTTCTACGTACTCTATGTGTTCATCTACTTTCAGAAGTATATGTAGCTGTATATTTTCAGATGAAATTCTTATTGTATGTGAACACTAGCTAAATATATTGATAGACGAAAGCATTGTTGGTCTGTTTGAGTTACGATCGGCATTGTCCTATCTTTCTCTGGTATTCTATTCTCTTATGTTGATAGGAAAGTCAACGATAACATTCATATGATGCTAGTATTTTGTTTCTAATGGTTATTGCTCTGTTGAATATACATGAAGGTTTTATTGCTTCTGTTATCAGTGATTTCAATATTTGTAAGTGATGTTTTTCCTTCTGCAAATTTCCTGGGATATCATTGAGATCTTTATCATCCTATATGGGTTGTAATTTTTAGAAATTCTATATAACTCTACATTCTGAGATTTCGATACCTCGATTTTTTACTATGATTCTATGTAATTAATTGTAAGAGATATTCTTCTAATGGAGATAACTATATCTATTATGATTATAATTTTTGGTTTGATCACGGGAGTATAGTGGTACCGTTATCAAATTATAGAGGTTGTGTTTCTATATTGGTTGCTGAGGAAACCATATTTGATTTTCATTTGTGTTCAAAATGTATTATTAACAGCTCGAATTTTACCTATTTACATGGTTCAGATGTTGGTCTTATTATGGCATTATGATTTTTATATGATGGAAGTGGCTTCATTATAGTACAATGTTTCGATGATTAATAGTTGAGATAGCTTTATTATAATATTTCCTAGTTTTCTTGGAAAAGGGTTGACATCGACAAAAGTGTAAACGGTGAAAGATCAAGCTCAAATTTGTATACCAGTTATCATTCCCAGGTAATCTTGATAAATGTCAATGAGTTGAAAGCGGGATGTTATGTTACGTTTGAATTATGCAGTTTTTAAAGATCTTTGATTAGTATTCTGAAGAAAATTGCAATAATTGTATGTCTGAGTTATCTTGACAACAAGAAGAAAGGTTTTCTTTGAAAAGTTATTATTTGACAGCTAAGACCGATTTTGAAGAATAAGAAAGGTTTTCTTTGAAAAGTTATTATTTGACAACTAAGACCGATTTTGAAGAATAAGTCGAGTTATTTGTATTTGAATCTATCCACAGGGATGGAAATAAAATTTTAACGTCCAAGGGTAAATAGATGAATGGTTTGAATGACGAATTCATATTCTAGAAGACATAATATAGAATTATATCTATCAGAACGGTTTTATTTGAGAAATGTTATGGTAAATTAAAGTTGTTTCGATTGTGGAAGTTCTTATTTGTGCAAAGATTGATTTGGTTTAATATACATTAATAAAGTTATAAACAGTTAAAAAAACTGTTAATTGAAACATTAGTTTTGGTTTAGCCTGAATCGGGTAAAGAGTTTATAATTTTCAGCCATGCGTCATTGAATGGTTTGGAGTGTGTTTTAGTACAAGAATGTACAGTGACGGCTTATGCTTCCATACAGTTAAAGTTACATGAAAGGAGTTATTCGACGCGTGAATTAGAGATGGTTGACATTCTAATTGCATAGAATAGTTAGCGACGTTAATTTTTTGGTGAGTAATGTAACCTAATGGATGACTGCAAGAATTTAAAATATTTGATGTTATAGAGAGATCTGAATTTGGGATAGCAAAGATGGCTTGAATTGTTGAAAGATTTTGAGTTAGTAATTGGTTATCATCCTGGACAAATGATTTTAGTCACGAATATTTTGAACAAGAAATCTTTGTGTGCATTACAAGCTATGAATACGCGATTGATTTTATTGGATGATGGACAAATATTAGCTGTGTTAAAAGCATTCAACGAATTTGTGAAATTCATAAATGTATCAGTGAATTGCAAGTTAAAAAGGGGTTCAACATAAATTGACTAATGATTCAGAAATTTCAGATTGGAACCGATGATTGTTTGTTGTTTCAAGATAGAGTTTGTGTATCGAGAAATCCAGAAATTATGTAACAATTGTTATATATGGCCCATAGTGGTTAACATTGATCATCAGGTGTCTTCGGGATTGTTACAGCATGTGTTGATATCTGAGTAGTAATGAAATAGAATTTTGATGGATTTTGTAAAAAATGGATGTTATCTGAATTATGGTTGATCGTTTGAAGAAGTCTGCACATTCTATCTCAGTACGTATAGATTTCTCTCTTGACAGATTAGCTGAGTTATACATGTCAGAGATTTTCAGATCAGACAGTGTGCCAGACTCCATTATTTCAGGTAGAGATTTTATATTGTGATTTGGTAGAAAACTACAGTAAGCGTTAGATAAACAGTTTCAATTTAGTATCACATTTCATTCTTAAAAAGATGGCTAATCTTAAGGAGAAATTCAGATTCTCAAGGTAATGTTTCATTGTTGTGTTTTAGAATTTGAAAACCATTGTTTGATTTACGTATAATAATAATTTATTAGTTGAGCATAAAAATGGCACCGTACGAAGTTTTATATGAGATCAGTGATAAAAAGAATTATGGGGTCAATGTGATTAGAGAGATTAAAGAGAAGGTGAAAGTAATTCGTGACAGTCTGAAAGCAGTTTCAGATTGACAGAAAACATATGCGGACTTGATATGTAAAAGCATTGAATTTCAGTTAGTGAACCGAGTGTCTGTGAGGGTATTGCTGTGAGAATAGAATTTCTTGAATTAGCTATAAAGAGAAGTTGAATTCGTGATTCGTCGGGCTGTATGAGATTATTAAAAAAAATAAAGCGAGTGGCTTATTCAACTTATGTTATTATCAAAACTTGAGAAGATCCATAATGTGTTCTTATATCTATGATGCGACGATTCAGATATGACCCTCTGTATATAATATCTCTTTCAGAAGTAGAAATTCATCTTGATATGACGTATAATAAAGGACAGATCAGAATCTTAGCTCATGAGATTAAAGAGTTGTGAAATCTAAGGCTATGTGAAAAATTGATAAGGTTATAACAAAGCAAATCTCTAATTTATTCTCTGATAATATTTTCGGGGATGAAAATTCCAAAGGGGGGAAAGTTGTAACATCCTATTTTCGGGTCAAATCATAACAATGGTTTTAGAACCATAAATCTGAAGTCAAAATATTTATTTTATTATTTTATTAAAGTTTATAGCATGATAAAATTATTGTGTGAAATTTTCGTAAAGAAATTTTACTGTTTCAATGCTTAATTCGGTAAAACGGACTAAATCGCTTAAAGCATAAAACTTATGTTCTATTAGCTAAAAGTGTCAAATAGTTATAGAACATTAAAGTAAAGGTCCTTAAGTGGTAAATAGGCCATTTATGAGTTAATGGATGATAGTGGAGTGGCATTTGGTGTAATTACTAATGTTTTTAAAGGATATTTTGGTAATTAGTTAATAGAGTTAATGTTTAATAAAAACAAATTAAAATCATCATCTTTTCACCATTTCTCCACTAAAAATTAGAACCATGGGAGAAGCTTTTGGTTTGGCCAAACTTCAAATGCTCGATTAGGTACAGTTTTAGCTCCGTTTTTAATGATTTTTACATTTTTGAGATCGTTGCAACTAGTACTAGCTAGCCTGTGTCTTCGATTTCAAAATTGTTAAAGATTTTGATAGTTTCCATTGATGAGCTTATGTGTTCTTTGATATTTTATGGTGAAATATGAATATTTGATGTTAGATTTTCATATTTTATAAAGTGATTTTTGATGAAAATGTAAATTAGGGATTGAATTGTGAAATATTGAAATTATGTGGTTAAAAGTGTGATTATTTGGAAAACGTGGGCTGCTAAGGCAATAAGAAGAATTCGGCTAAGCATGGGTAGGATGAAATTGCATGAAATTATGGTTTTATGTGATAAGGACTAAATTGCAAAAATGTTAAATAATAGGGGCAAAAGTTTAGTTTTGCCAAAATGTGTAAATTGTGTTAAATTGAATGAATTAACGATTAAATAAGTAAATTTTGTTATTATATAGATTGAGAAAAATGAGATCTGGATCTAGAACGGGGGAAAACAAAGTATTGGATTAGTCGACCTAATTCGTTGTTACAGCGAACAAGGTAAGTTCATATGTTAATAAATGCTATCAAATTGTGTTACAGATTTATCATTATTGTTGAATTGAATTATAATGTTGATTAGAAATGAGTACAAGCACAATCGACAAAGTTATGACATTCAGAAGTCCCGTATGAACCTTAAGAATAGATTAGGATCTAAATGTCATGACATTAAGATTACCGAGATATGAGATTCCTGTAAGACCATATCTTGGACATTGGCATCGATATGAGATTCGTGTAAGACCATGTCTAGGACATTGGAATCGATATGAGATTTGTGTAAGACCATAGCTGGGCTATTGGAATCGATATACTATAACATGTAAGACCATATCTGGGATATGGCATTGTATGAGTTATATGAGATTTCCAAGTATCTTTAATGATTCCGAATGGTTCAACGGGCATAGTCAAGATAAGAATGAAAGTACAATTAAATTAAGTGTAACAGGTACATACAAAACCTATAAGAGAATCGAGTGAAGGTAATCTAGTGAATTCTTAGTGTATCATGTGTATGAAATGAGAAAGATTTATGTATAAGTATGTTTTATGCCAAAAATGTGTTTATTTGGCTATAATGAGGTATGAATTGAATGATGTGTGAGATATGAGTTATAGATGTTTTAACTAAATATACATATGGCACATAGTGTGCAAAATATAGTTATTTGATGATATTTCACATGATTCATCTTTACTAAATAAAATGTGGTTGATATTGGATTAAATAAAGTTATATATATATTTGCTTATGTACATGTAAATGTGAATGATTGGATAAGAATGTAATTGGTCCACACGAGCAAAGAAATAAATAAACTTGTGAAGCTTTGTTAATTATGTGATTGGAATTATGGTATAAAGATGAAATCAAATGAAGTTATATTATAGTATATGTAAATGCTCAATATGTGCTTATTCAATAAGATAAGTTTAATATCATACGAGCTTACTAAGCTTTATAGCTTACTTTGTGTTATTTTTCTATGTTTTATAGTGATTCGGATGTTCGGTCGGGTTGGAAGTCGCAGAGATTTCATCACACTATCCAGTTTTTGATTTCGGTATTTATACACTTGTGACATGGTTATATGGCATGTATAGGCTTGAGGTATTTATACACTTGTGACTTGGTTATTTCCAGTCCTTTGGCATTTATACAGTTCTTCATATAAGCATAAGCATCTTTAAATAGTGTAGGCCAAAAGAAACCTGCTTGCAAAATCTTTGCTGGAGTATGTGAACCACCAAAGTGTCCCCCATTTAGAGATGAATGGCAATGATACAAGATCTCAACAATCTCACTTTCAGCTACACACTTTTGGATTATATTATCTGCACATTATTTAAACAAAAATGGATCCTTCCAAAAATAATAATAACTATCATAAAAGAATTTTTTCTTTTGTTGGTATGTCATTTCTCGAGGAATTACTCCACATGCAAGATAATTGGCAAAATTAGCAAACCAAGGTGTTTCATGAATTCGACTTACCTCAAATAAGTGTTCATCTGGGAAATTCTCATTAATAGGCACACATGATCGAGCTACCTCATCTTGCTCCAACCTCGACAAATGATCAGCTATTTGATTTTGACACATTTTCTGTCTTGGATCTCAAGGTCAAATTCTTAGAGTAAAGGTATCTAACAAATCAACTATGCATCGGCTCTATCGGTACTTTCGAATGTTTTGATTTTGGTTATAATGGCATGTATAGGCATTTTTGGCTAATGTTTGGCTTATGTGTTTTTGGTTGTTGAAATAGCCATATGGTTTGGCTTGTATTATGGTATCTTGGTTGTGATTATGGTATTTTGAATGTTGATGAATGTTTGATTTTTGACATGTATATGAATGGCCTTAAATTGGTTGATATCATAGCTTATTATGCTAAAATTGTTTAAGTTAGAATGATTGATTAAATATGCTTATTATAATTGTCTTGTGGTTGGTACGAATGTGGTAATTTGGTACATTTGCTATAAATGAAATATGTGATCTTTGGTGCAAATTGTTGAATGGTATATTTGATATGTTTTGTTAGGTAAAGTAAACGGTTTGTTGTTGATGCAAGCTTAATCAAAAGTTAGTGGAACATTTTGGCTAATTTGAATATGTAATGGTACATGTTTAGATGATGAGTTTGAGATGCCATTAGGCATATTGGTTGTTGTTGTTATACCTTATTTGAATGGTTTGATTATGCATGGTTTTGGTGCATTTTGAGGGCTTGTAATATGTGCAAAACTGCTAGTAGGTACATGCTAGGTTGGGTGAGAAAAATGGCTTGAAAATGGCCTATATTTCGTCCACACGGGAAGAGAAACATGTGTGTGTCTCAGTCGTGTGTGACATATGGCCAAGCGACACGGCTGTGTCTCCCCTGTAGCTTTCAAAGGTTGCAAGTCAGGCCATTACACGCCCTAGCACATAGCCGTGTGACCCTTGTAGTTTGTAAATTTTCATCTTTTTCTGAAAAATGCTATATGTTTCCCGACTTAGTCCTGACTTATTTCTAATATGTTTTTAAAGCCTCGAGGGCTCATACAAGGAACAATGCGTATGTTATTGATTGGTTTTGCTGGGATTTATGGTATGAATTAAATGATTTAAAATTTTTGATACTTTTGAAATGTAAACTTTGATAATCTCTATAACCCTATTCTGGCAACAGATACGGGTTATGGGTTTACAAATCAACTGTTCAGGAGAAGAACTTAAACGTTAGGCTTGATGACCCTAGGAAGTCATTTAGGTGGGAATTGCCCCAAAATTGGTATGGCCTATTCTTGAACACTTTAACCCCAAACCGGTCTGGACTGTTGTCGTGTGTGAATATGTAATGCAAATGTGCAAGTATACATTTCGAATCAAGTAATAAAGTGATAAGTGAGATCGTCTCCACAGGAGTCAGAATAGGTAAAAATATAGCTGAGTTATTACTATAAACTATACTAATTAGGCTCTAATGGTTCTGTCTCTATCACCTATCACACAAGGAATATCAGCGTCTTTACCCTTCAGATGTAATGGATCTTCTCTACCTAGATCATTTCCAATCCTTGCCATTTCTCGCAATTCTTTTTTCCTTCTCCTCAAAGTTCTTTCAATTTCTTGGTGAAAAGAATACTATTCGTTCTTGGGAATACCTCTACTCATAAACTAGCAACAAACCTGAAAAAGAATAAAAAAGAACTATGTAAGCTAAAACTAACAAAATTAAATAGATAATTTCATTGTCGATCCTCAGAAACGACGCCAAAAACTTGTTGCGTGTGAACATGTAATGCAACTATGCAAATATACAAGTCAAATCAAGTAATAAAGTTGTAACTCCCCTAACCCGTATCCATTGCTAGAATAGGGTTATGAAGCATTACCATACAAACAGAACATTAAAACATTCATTTCACATATCATTGCAAACATAATCTAAATACATTCAATCAAACCCACAAGATCTCTTAATCGAGCCTTCAAGGCCGTAGAAATACCTTAGAAACAATTCAGGACCAAATTGGAAACAACTGGAAAATATAAGAAATAGTTCAAAAAATTAGACTGCAGGGGTCATACGGCAATGTCCCAGCTCGTGTCCTCACTCGTGTAATTCTCTAAGTTGGGTCACATGGTCAAACCACATGCCCGTGTGCCAGGCTATATGCTAGGTCATGTAATAGCCTGACTTGCATGGATTAAAACCTATAGGGGACACATGGACGTGTGTCACACACGACTGAGTCACATACCCATGTCTCAGGCCGTGTGGAGATGAAATTGGCCAAAATAAAGCCATTCCCAACACCAACTCAAGCCACCAACTAAAAGCATTTTGTGCACCTAACCGAGGCATTAAAACATGACCAAAACCCCAAAATTATTAAACCGATATGCCATACAAGGCACCTCAAATGCAAACATTCAAACTTACCAAATTATGCATATATTATATCACATTTCTACTATCAAACATAAATCACATTTACAAAGTCATACCACAAATATTATCATTAACACTTCACATAACATACCATTTGAGACTTACCATTCATGCATCACAAGTACCAAAATGACACAATACAGTCCACATCAGATTGTACCAAAACAACTTATACATGCCAAAATCATTAACTAGATATCAATACAAGTTCACATATATATGCCATTATAACCTTCACCAAAACATAAAAACTACTGATATTTATGCTGGATAGTGTGATAGATCTCCGACAAGCTTCCAATTCGATCGAGGTTTCGATTATCAATAAAACATATGAAAGAAAATTTTGTAAGCACATAATGTTTAGTATGTTCGTAAAACATGAACATAGCATACCATTTATTTACATAACATTAAAAAAGCATAATATAATCCAACCAAAAACTTGACACAAGCCTAAGCATCATTAACAACACATGTTAGTGCATTCAAACATAATATAAACCATCAATTTTCTTATTCAGAAGTTCTACCTGATTTGACAGCATAGTAACCGAATCGATGTTATAAACGCCTACTGTTTTCATTGGCTTAGTCCTCATGACTTGCCACTGATAGTTATTCAGTGACATCTCTTCAATAAATTCAGAAGCCTCTTCAAGTGTTTTGTTGTTGACTGCATCAATCATTTGTCTTGTCGAAGGGTTTACACCATTGTAGAATGTTTGAAGTTGCAACCATAGAGGTAACCCATGGTGTGGACACCTTCACAAAAGGTCTTTGTATCTTTCCCATGCATCATAGAGTGTTTCTAAGTCCATCTACACAAAAGAAGATATATCATTATGCAAATTAGCTATTTTTGCAGGTGGAAAATATTTTAATAAAAAATTTTTGGTCATTTGTTCCCAAGTGGTAATGGACCCTCGTGGTAGTGAGTTCAACCACTGTTTAGCTTTGTTCCTCAATGAAAAAGGAAATAACCGAAGGTGAATGGCATCATCAGAAACACCATTAATTTTGAAAGTGTCACACAGTTCTAGGAAATTCGCCAAGTGAGTGTTGGGGTTCTCATCCTGCAAACCATGAAACTGAACAAATTGTTGTATCATCTGAATCGTGTTAAGTTTTAGTTCAAAATTATTTGCAGCAATAGCAGGCCTAACTATACTTGACTCAGTTCCTGTAAAATTAGGTTTAGCATAATTATACATAGTACGAGGAGCAGGATTTTGATTTGCTAATTCAGCGGGTATGGCTGGAGGTAGCGGATTGTCTTGATTTCCAGCCATCTTCTCAGTTATAGTTGAGATATCGTCCTCTTGCTCTTCCTCTGTGTATCTTAAGTTGCACCTGATTTCTCGTCGGTTTTTACGGGCTGTACGATCAATTTCCTCATGAAAAAGCAGTGGTCCCGACGGGTTTCTTCTAGTCATAAACTACAAGAACCTGACAGGAGAAAGAGAAAGAAAATTAGTAAAATAAAAATTAAAGTTAAATTGCAAGAAATAAATGGCTAAAGTAATAAAAATTGATCGTTCCTAATATCTTAGTCCCCGGTAACAGCGCCAAAAACTTGAACGTGATTTTCCCGTGATAAGTTTTATAAATTTATAATGAATCATTCTTAAAACTAACTATTGTCACGACGTAGGCAAGTGTACCTATCGAACAGTAGTATAGCTTTAGTAAGACCGGATTGTAGAACCCAAAGGACTAGGAGTACTAGGAGTACTAGTAATAAATGTCTTCTTATTATCTAGCCGAAGAAAAGAGGTTTGTTTTAACTAACTAATTAAACTAAGAACTTGTAGAAAATAGAATTGGGAAATTACTTTTGGGGAAAGCAATTGATTGAGACGATACCTAAGGAAAAATCCACCTAGACTTATACTTGTTATTTTATCTCTGAACCAGACGATTTATTCATTTAACTTGTTTCGTAGAAATCCCTAATGTATATTATTATCCCTCTCGAGACTAACAACGTCTAATCCCTAGGTTGAATAACTAAGACTTTTCTCTAATTAACACCCTAAGGTTGCATTAACTCGATCTATAGATTTCCTTATTAGGTTTCACCCTAATCCGGCAAAATCTTATCACCCTATCTCTAGGCGCACAATCAATTCCGCTTAATTATGACACAGTTACTCTTAGTCAGGATCTATTCCTCCTCCAACTAAGAGTAGTAACTTGAAGTGATATCCTGAAATACCAAAACAAGAATTAAAAACACATAATTAAGAATAAGTCAAATATTTATCATACGATTCAGAAATAATAACAAGGTTTCGTCATAGGTTTCATCCCCCTTAGGTATCTAGGGGTTTAGTTCATAACTAAACAATAAATACAAAACATAAAGAAAACCTAAAACTCCTGAAGGGGAAATTGAGGAGAGATCTTCAGTCTTGATAGTGGATCCGGCTTCTGAGATAGATCAATTGACTTCCTCGGAGTAATTTCTTACTCCCTATTCTTTGTTTCCCTCTTCTTCCTCTTTTAGGGTGTATTTATAGGCTTTGGAATGCCTAAGAACCCTCAAAAGTGGCCTTTTCCGAATTGGACTCAACTTGTGTGACAGCCCAAATTTGACCCTAGTCGGGAAAGTGGTTTCGGGACCACAAAATTGAGTCATAAAAATAATTAACTGTTAAATTCTGTACTTATTGTATGTGTAAATGCATGTGTGAAAGTTTCATGCTTTAATTTTTGCATTTGTATGTGAAATTGTTTTTATAGGACTTATATGAGATAATTGTGAAAGATGATAGGTTAATCTCAAAGTGGTTTAACAATGCATGTTAGAAAAATGATGGGTTTGCATGTCAAATATCCATTTATGACAAGTAGTGGCCGGCCATGATGAAATTATATATAAAAAATATGTATTAATTATTAGTTAATGGTTTTATATTTTATAACATAGATAAATAAAAGGAAAATAATAAAAATAATAGAAAGAATGGTGAAGAAAACAAAGTATCATCTTTGTTCTTCTTAGCCGTACCTAAAGGAAGAAAAAAAGAGAAGCAAACATTCGGCCATTTGAACCTAAGGAAGGTTAGTAAATCAAGTTAGATTTTTGAAATTTTAGTTTGTTTTAGGTTAATCATCATGCTTTTTACTTAGCCCATATTAAAACTTTGAAATTGGATGGTTGAATGGAACTTTCGGTTGTGGTAGATAAGGAATGAATTTGATTTTTACCTTTAAGTTTTGATAGAAAAATTGTTGATGAAAGAAGTTGATCTTGTTAAAACTTTAAATTTACAATACCCATATATGTAATAGCCGAGCATAGACTTTGCTTAAAGTCTTGAACAAATGCCGATTAGGTGTATTGAAATGGATAAGTTAGGTGTTTGATTTTTCTAAGGGTTCGGCATAGTACATGGTATCTTGTTAGTATGATTTTGAATAATTTGAGTAATGTTATGTATAAGTAAAATTATTATGTTCGGTTTTGGACGGTATATGTATGTACAATTAACCTATTTAGCTAATGATATCTAGGGTGATAATTAATAAAATTCTTGATGACTTGTGCTAAATGATATTCGGCCAAGGACTATATGTGCTTGCTAATTCGGTTTAAGTGAAGAAAATATGATCGAGGGATGTGATTAGGTTGTGACTTATTTTTGAGCTTGCTTTGTGGTCGTAAGGTTATTTTATAAGGTGTCATGACATTTATATAGTTAGTGGAATTGATGAGAAAAGAATTTGGATTTTTTTTTTATGGTGTCTTAAGCATATCGTCCATTTGGTAAAGTTGGTTAATGGTTCATGTACGAATGCTTGTTTAGCCATATGTTATGTTTTGTTTGACTTAGTACTAAATATATATATTTGATAATGCTATAATAGTAGACTTAGTTGGACTTTGGCATTTTAAATGGTGCATTTGACTTGTGTGTCGACCTAGGATGATATGTGTTACTATATGAAGTTAGGTGGTGTTTGTGAAATTTGAAAATGCAAGGTGATCAACTAGTAACATGATTAGCTGAATGAGTGGAACAAATGCATGATGTTAAAATAGTAGTGCATAAGGTCATTTGTACTTTAATTGTACGATATACATGTATTAAATTGAATTGCTCAATTGAGAAATAATTAAATAAATTTATTTGTTTAAATTTAAGCTCAAGAGCTAAGGGGATCAAAATCAGATAAAGGAAAGGAGAAAGCAATCGAGTAGTCTGTCTGTAACTATCCAAATATACTCGAGGTAAGTTTTTGAGTAATGGAATTTAGCTTATGATTTGATAAAGCAATGACATATATATATATATGAGCATAATAAATAATTTGTGATCTAATGGTTCTACTTGAATTAAATATTGAAATAAATAAGTAGTGTATTTACTTGTAGCCGAATGGTCATAGAAATCATGTGGAATAACGAAACAAAATCGCGTTATTTGTACAGGGCTATAGAACCAAAAGTGTAATGATTGATAAGCATGTTGTGCTTGTGTTTGAATAATGTAAATGAAATGATAATAATTATAATGTATATATATATGTATTATGCATGATAATCGAGGAATATACTGGGTTAAGTCCAAGAAGGCATTAAATCTTTGGATGATATAACCAAGGTTAAATCCCGAAGGCAATCGTGCTGGATGATATAACCAAGTTAAATCCCGAAGGCATTCGTGCTGAGTGATATAACCGAGCTAAGTCCCGAAGGCATTCGTGCTAGTTGATATAATCGGGCCAAGTTCCGAAAGCATTCGTGATGAGTGATATAACCGGGCTAAGTCCCGAAGGCATTCGTGCTGGTTGATATAATCGGGCCAAGTTCCGAAGGCATTTATGTTTAGAAAAGTGCGATCTTGCTATAATAATTCCGATTAATGTGCCCACAATCCTTAAGATGATCAGGTATGTATCGTATATACATTGGAAAATTTGATCCGGTATGAGTTGTTATTATGTAATCGAATAGTGCTCTCCCGGCCATTCCTTAGAGTTGCATGAAGTCTTTAGCTTACTTGAGTTACATGGAATTTGATTCAAGTAAAATTTAGTTATATTTGACGTTGAGCGTGTAACTAAATTGATAGAAGTATGGAGTAAATTGAATATGTGATCTTGTGTATATGTATTTATTTAGCCTCACGAATGTTATGTTTTAATTTCAAATGATTTCCTTACTTATAATCTTACTAAGCATCGAATTGCTTACTCTGTTGCTTTAATTCTTTGTTTTATAGATTTAGTTCGTTGGCTATCGGACTCGAGATTTCAAAGTCGGAGTCGTCCACACTATCTAAGCCCTTTCAGTACTCTTGTAATTAAACTTTGATAATGGCATGTATAGGGTTGACTTTTGATATTAATTAAGTATCTTTTTGGTAATGTATATATATATATATATAGCCATGCGAAAATGGCTTGTTAAGTTATTGTATGTATTCCATATAGTCAATGTGTATGTGTGGTTGATATTCGATTAATGCTTTAAATGTTTTGATGTGAATTGAACTTAGGAATTGTTGGAATATTGTTATATGAAATTTTGTGCTTGTTTTGTAATACTCCTCAATCCCTCCGGAGACGGGTACGGGTTAGGGGTGTTACATTTTATTGGTATCAGAGCTACGGTTTAGTCGATTCTACGACTACCGTAATAAGTATGGGTCTAGCTATACATGCCATTATGTGTTAATATGATAGTGTGGTGATTTCTGACAGATAAAAATGTGTTTTCGTATAGTAATGGATCCTGATCCCAACCAAGCGGTAGCTGATGATGTTGAGAGTGTAGCGCCTGCTCCCGTGCATGGGACAGCGCCAGTGGACTCTTAACCTATTGCTAGTAATCAGAACGATGAGGCTAGATAGGCTTTTTATAGTGTGATGAATGATTGGTTCAATCAATATATTCGAACTAATACGGCTGTTCCACAACCCCCACTCTTGAATAATACACTCCCTGCACCTACGATACCTCCGGTAGCTGATCAGACGAGTTTAATTAAGCCCCCGGTTGACAGAATTCGAAAGCACGGGGCTACTAAATTTAAGGCTACAGATAGTGATGATGCTGAGCAAGCTAAATTTTGGTTGGACAACACTATCGAAAGTGTTTGATGAACCGCATCTGCGCTCCGAGGAATGCTTAAAATGTGCTATATCTTTGCTACGTGATTCTGCCTATTGTTGGTGGAATACGTTGATTTCTGTTGTGCCCAGAAAGCGTGTGACTTGGGAGTTCTTCCAAACTGAGTTTCGAAAAAAGTATATCAGCCAAAGATTCATTGATTAGAAACGGAAAGAATTTCTTGAACTTAAACAAGGTTCCATGTCGGTTACTGATTATGAACAAAAATTTGTGAGGCTTAGCCGGTATGCCCGAGAATGTGTTTCTTCAGAAGCTATAATGTGTAAACGTTTCGAAGATGGATTGAATGAAGATATAAAATTGTATGTTGGCATTCTCGAAATTAGAGAATTTGTAATACTTGTAGAGCGAGCTTGCAAGGCTGAAGAGCTTAGTAAAAAAAAAAAAGAAAAGCTGAGGTGGGAGCAAGAGAGTTCCGTAAGAGATCTTCGGGAAAGCCCTTTCAGCAATCATGAAGAAATTTAGAAGATTCAGTCAATCTAAAGACACTTGGGTTTTTCAGACAAGACCATAATCGACTCGATGAAGTACGCGAGCCACTTCGGTTGCCAGTGTTGGAAATGATCGCCGAGGCGAACAGAGTGCAAGTATTGTGGTAAATGGCATTCGGGGAGTTGTAGATTTCATGACCGCTCTTGTTATATAAATGCGGGTCGGTGATCATTTTATCAAAGATTGCCTGAGGTTATCCGAACAAAATATGAATTAGAGTGGGAAACCAAGTACATCTGCAAAGCACGAGGTAGACCACCTAGGAATTCGGGGAATGCTAGCGGCAGTCATAGAGGGTCTAAAGATGCTACCACCAGATCAGAGGCTCGTGCTCCTACGAGAGCTTATGCTATACGTGCACGCGAGGATGCTTCTTCGCCTGATGTTATTACCGGTACCTTCACTCTCTTTGATACTGATGTGATTGCTTTGATTGACTCTGGTTCTACTCATTCTTATGTGTGTGAGACTTTAGCATCCAGTAAGACTTTACCTGTTGAGTCTACTGAGTTCATTATTAGAGTGTCGAATCCCTTGGGTCGAAATGTGCTTGTCGATAAGGTATGTAGGAAATGCCCCTTAATAATTCGAGGTTCCTATTTTCTGGCTGACTTGATGCTTTTACTGTTTGATGAATTTGATGTTATACTCGGTATGGATTGGTTGACTGTACATGATGCAGTTGTGAATTGCAAAAGTAAGACCATTGGTTTGGGATGTGCAAATAATGAGATTATCCGAGTTGAGTCTACTGATTTAATCAGATTGCCAGCAATAATAATATCTTCGATGTTGGCTCAAAAATATGTGAGAAAGGGGCGTGAAGCGTATCTTGCATATGTACTTGATAGTAAAGAATTAGGAAGGAAGCTTGAATCAGTGCTAGTGGTTTGTGAGTATCCGGATGTTTTTCCCAAAGAATTACTGGGGTTACCACCTGTTTGGGATGTGGAGTTTGGCATTGAACTTGTACCTGGGACTACACCGATTTCGATAGCTCCGTATCGTATGGCACCAATCGAATTAAAGGAATTAAAAGCTCAGTTACAAGAGTTGACGGATAGAGGTTTCACTCGACCAAGTTTCTCACCTTGGGCTGCACCAGTATTGTTTGTGAAAAAGAAGGACGGAACCATGAGACTGTGCATTGATTATCGTCAGTTGAATAAAATGACAATAAAGAATAAATATCCGTTACCGCGTATTGATGATTTGTTTGATCAATTAAAGGGAACCTTAGTATTTTCAAAGATAGATTTGAGATTGGGTTATTATCAGTTGCGAGTTCGAGACTCAGATATACCTAAAACTGCTTTTAGAACGAGATACGGTCACTACGAGTTCTTGGTGATGCCGTTTGGGCTCACTAATGCCCCTGCAGTATTTACAGACTTGATGAATCGAATCTTCAGACCGTATTTGGATCGGTTTGTAGTTGTGTTTATCGATGACATTTTGGTCTATTCGCAAAATGAAACCGAACATGCTGAGCACCTGAGATTAGTGTTGCAGATTTTACGGGATAAGCAGTTATATGCTAAGTTCAGTAATGTGAGTTCTGGTTGAGAGAAGTTAGCTTTTTGGGTCATGTGGTATCCGCGTCGGGTATTCGAGTAGATCCGAGCAAAATTTTAGCCATACTTAGCTGGGAAGCTCTCAAGAAATGTTAACGAGGTTCAAGCTTTTAGGACTTGCGGGTATTACTGAGACGATTTGTAAAGGGTTTCTCGATGATAGCCACACCAATGACGAAACTACTTCAGAAGGATGTTAAGTTTGAATGGTTAGAGAAATGTCAGAAAAGTTTCGATCAATTGAAAACTTATTAGACTGAAGCTCCAGTGCTAGTACAGCCTGAATCCGGTAAAGAGTTTGTCATTTCTGAGTGATGCATCCTTACTTGAAATTTGGGTTGTGTGTTGATGCAAGAAGGTCGAGTTGTAGCTACGCTGCGTCGAGGCAATTGAAGTCGAATGAGAAAAACTGTCCGATCCATTATCTTGAATTAGCTGCCATCGTATTCGCTTTGAAAATATGGCGACACTACCTGTTTGGAGAGAGATGTCATGTATATTCGGATCAAAAAAGTCTCAAATATTTGATGACTCAAAGAGATTTGAATCTGCGACAAAGACGTTGGCTTGAGTTGTTGAAAGATTATGAGCTTGTCATTGACTATCACCCGGGAAAGGCTAATGTGGTTGCAGATGCTTTAAGTCGCAAATCGCTGTTTACTTTGCGAGCGATGAATGTATACCTGCCTGTTTCATCCAATAATGTATTAGTAGCAGAATTAAAGGCCAAACCATTAATGATTCATCAAATACGTGAGTCCCAGAAAGTCGACGATGAATTGGTTGCTAAACGAGGTGAATGTGTCTCGAATACGGAAACAGAGTTTCAAATTGATGACGACGATTGTTTGAGGTTCAGAAATCGATTGTGTGTTCCAAGAAATTCAGAACTTATTTCGAAGATTTTATTAGAAGCTCATAGTAGTCGAATGACGATCCGCCCGGGTAGTACAAAAATGTACAATGACCTGAAATGTTAGTTTTGGTGGCATGGGATGAAACGAGACATTTCTGACTTTGTTTCGAAGTGTTTAATATGTCAACAAGTGAAAGCGGAACATCAAGTGCCTTCAGGGTTACTTCAACCGATCATGATACTCGAATGGAAGTGGGATCGAGTCACGATGGATTTTATATCTGGGTTGCCTTTATCGTCAAGCAAGAAAGATACGATCTGGGTTGTTATAGACAGACTGACAAAGTTGGCTCATTTTATTCCTGTGCGAATGGATAATTCCCTTGACAAGCTAGCTCAATTTTATGTTTCTCAGATAGTAAGGTTACACAGAGTACCTAATTCTATCGTGTCGGATAGAGATCCGAGATTCACATCACAGTTTTGGAAGAAATTGCAAGAAGCATTGGGTACCAAGTTGCATTTTAGCACCACTTTTCATCCCTAGACTGATGGTCAATCTGAGCGGATAATTTAGATACTCGAAGATATGTTGAGATGTTGCATCCTTGAGTTTAATGGTTCTTAGGAATGATATTTACCTTCGATTGAATTCGCTTATAACAATAGTTTTCAATCAAGCATTAAGATGGCACCTTACGAGGCTTTGAATGGTTGTAAATGCCGTACACCGTTATTTTGGATCGGGCTTAGTGAAAATAAAATCTACGGGGTTGATTTGATTAAAGACACAGAACAGAAAGTAAAGGTGATCCGTGAAAGTCTGAGAGCAGCTACGGAACGTCAGAAATCGTATGCAGATCTAAAACGAAAAGACATTGAATATCAAGTTGGAGACAAAGTGTTTCTTAAAGTTTCACCTTGGAAAAAGGTGCTCAGATTTGGCCGTCAGGGCAAATTGAGTCCGAGGTTCATCGGGCCGTATGAAATATCCGAACAAATCGGGCCGGTCGCTTATAGATTGATTTTACCCCCTGAGCTTGAAAAGATTCACAACGTTTTTCATGTTTCGATGCTTCGACGCTATAGATCCGATCCATCGTATAAAATTAATCCATCTAAAGTTGAAATTCAATCTGATCTGAGCTACGAAGAAGAACCGGTTCGTATTTTGGCTCGTGAAGTAAAAGAGCTACGAAATAAGAAAATCTCATTAGTGAAGGTACTGTGGCTTAAGCATGGGGTTGAAGAAGCTACTTGGGAACTTGAAGACTTTATGATAGATCGATATCCTAACCTATTCACTGGTAAGATTTTCGAGGACGAAAATTTCTTATGAGGGGGAGAGTTGTGACAGCCCAAATTTGACCCTAGTCAGGAAAGGACCACAAAACCGAGTCATAAAAATAATTAACTGTTAAATTCTGTACTTATTGTATGTGTAAATGCATGTGTGAAAGTTTCATGCTTTAATTTTTCCGTTTGTATGTGAAATTGTTTTTATAGGACTTATATGAGATAATTGTGAAAGATGATAGGTTAATCTCAAAGTGGTTTAATAATGCATGTTAGAAAAAGGATGGGTTTGCATGTCAAATATCCATTTATGACAAGTAGTGGTCGGCTATGATGAAATCATATATATAAAATATGTATTAATTATTAGTTAATGGTTTTATATTTTATAACATAGATAAATAAAAGGAAAATAATAAAAATAATAGAAAGAATGGTGAAGAAAACAAAGTATCATCTTTGTTCTTCTTAGCCGTACCTACAGGAAGAAAAAAAGAGGAGCAAACATTTGGCCATTTGAACCTAAGGAAGGTTAGTAAATCAAGTTAGATTTTTGAAATTTTAGTTTGTTTTAGGTTAATCATCATGCTTTTTACTTAGCCCATATTAAAACTTTGAATTTGGATGGTTGAATGGAACTTTCGGTTGTGGTAGATAAAGAAGGAATTTGATTTTTACCTTTAAGTTTTGATAGAAAAATTGTTGTTGAAAGAAGTTGATCTTGTTAAAACTTTACATTTATAATACCCATATGTGTAATAGCCGAGCATAGACTTTGCTTAAAGTCTTGAACAAAGGCCGATTAGGTCTATTGAAATGGATAAGTTAGGTGTTTGATTTTTCTAAGGGTTCGGCATAGTACATGGTATCTTGTTAGTATGATTTTGAATAATTTGAGTAATGTTATGTATAAGTAAAATTATTATGTTCGGTTTTGGACGGTATATGTATGTACAATTAACCTATTTAGCTAATGATATCTAGGGTGATAATTAATAAAATTCTTGATGACTTGTGCTAAATGATATTCGACCAAGGACTATATGTGCTTGCTAATTCGGTTTAAGTGAAGAAAATATGATCGAGGGATGTGATTAGGTTGTGACTTATTTTTGAGCTTGCTTTGTGGTCGTAAGGTTATTTTATAAGGTGTCATGACATTTATATAGTTAGTCGAATTGATGAGAAAAGAATTTGGATTTTTTTTATGGTGTCTTAAGCATATCGTCCATTTGGTAAAGTTGGTTAATGGTTCATGTACGAATGCTTGTTTAGCCATATGTTATGTTTTGTTTGACTTAGTACTAAATATATATATTTGATAATGCTATAATAGTAGACTTAGTTGGACTTTGGCATTTTAAATGGTGCATTTGACTTGTGTGTCGACCTAGGATGATATGTGTTACTATATGAAGTTAGGTGGTGTTTATGAAATTCGAAAATGCAAGGTGATCAACTAGTAACATGATTAGTTGAATGAGTGGAACAAATGCATGATGTTAAAATAGTAGTGAATAAGGTCATTTGTACTTTAATTGTACGATATACATGTATTAAATTGAATTGCTCAATTGAAAAATAATTAAATAAATTTATTTGTTTAAATTTAAGCTCAAGAGCTAAGGGATCAAAATCGAGATAAAGGAAAGGAGAAAGCAATCGAGTAGTCCGTAAAGTAACTATCCAAATATACTCGAGGTAAGTTTTTGAGTAATGGAATTTAGCTTATGATTTGATAAAGCAATGACATATATATATATATGAGCATAATAAATAATTTGTGATCTAATGGTTCTACTTGAATTAAATATTGAAATAAATAAGTAGTGTATTTACTTGTAGCCGAATGGTCATAGAAATCATGTGGAATAACGAAACAAAATCGCGTTATTTGTATAGGGCTATAGAACCAAAAGTGTAATGATTGATAAGCATGTTGTGCTTGTGTTTGAATAATGTAAATGAAATGATAATAATTATAATGTATATATATATGTATTATGCATGATAATCGAGGAATATACCGGGTTAAGTCCCGAAGGCATTCGTGCTGGATGATATAACCGGGTTAAATCCCGAAGGCATTCGTGCTGGATGATATAACCAAGTTAAATCCCGAAGGCATTCGTGCTGAGTGATATAACCGAGCTAAGTCCCGAAGGCATTCGTGCTGGTTGATATAATCGGGCCAAGTTCCGAAAGCATTCGTGATGAGTGATATAACCGGGCTAAGTCCCGAAGGCATTCGTGCTGGTTGATATAATCGGGCCAAGTTCCGAAGGCATTTATGTTTAGAAAAGTGCGATCTTGCTATAATAATTCCGATTAATGTGCCCACAATCCTTAAGATGATCAGGTATGTATCGTATATACATTGGAAAATTTGATCCGGTATGAGTTGTTATTATGTAATCGAATAGTGCTCTCCCGGCCATTCCTTAGAGTTGCATGAAGTCTTTAGCTTACTTGAGTTACATGGAATTTGATTCAAGTAAAATTTAGTTATGTTTGACGTTGAGCGTGTAACTAAATTGATAGAAGTATGGAGTAAATTGAATATGTGATCTTGTGTATATGTATTTATTTAGCCTCATGAATGTTATGTTTTAATTTCAAATGATTTCCTTACTTATAATCTTACTAAGCATCGAATTGCTTACTCTGTTGCTTTAATTCTTTGTTTTATAGATTTTGTTCGTTGGCTATCGGACTCGGGATTTCAAAGTCGGAGTCGTCCACACTATCTAAGCCCTTTCGGTACTCTTGTAATTAAACTTTGATAATGGCATGTATAGGGTTGACTTTTGATATTAATTAAGTATCTTTTTGGTAATGTATATATATATAGCCATGCGAAAATGGCTTGTTAAGTTATTGTATGTATTCCATATAGTCAATGTATATGTGTGGTTGATATTCGATTAATGCTTTAAATGTTTTGATGTGAATTGAACTTAGGAATTATTGGAATATTGTTATATGAAATTTTGTGCTTGTTTTGTAATACTCCTCAATCCCTCCGGCGACGGGTACGGGTTAGGGGTGTTACAACTTGGGCTCTACAAGGACACACCCGTGTGAAACGCCTTTGTGCGATAACTTCAGGCCGTGTTCAAGGTACACAGGCGTATGTTATACCCGTGTGAGTCGTGCTTCAATTCTGCCAATTGACACGGCCGTGTGACCTGCCCGTGTGAGGAGGTCCAGACCGTGTTGATTTTGTGCTTTAGCCCATTTTCTCCGTTTTTGGCCAGTTTTTCGTTCCTTTCGCTCTCCTATGCTTACCTGAGAATAAAACATGAAATTAAGGCATTAGGGCCATCGAATTCACCAAATCTAAGGAGAAATAATTCATAAAATGCGTTAAGCATGGGTTATAAATATGTATAAATTACGGTTTATCACGAATCTTTCAACAATGAAACAACACATTTCAAGCATTCCGTTGGTGTATGTTACAATTCATCGAAAACTATCACCGTATTTTTTAACAAAAACTTAGCTCTCTTTGGATCATCTTCAGTTGTATCTTGGAATTCTTCAGCCCCATACTTTTAGAATTTATCAACTGGAGGCTTACTCGCTCATACTGGTTCCAAACCTTGAGGAACTACAAGGGCTGATTGGGGTACAGGTAGGGGTGGAGGTCATTGAGCCATTGGGTTCGTTCGATCGAACTCGGAGAACCATTCATTCATCATCTAGAAGAAGGTTTTCTTAGTCTCTCCTCCTCGTCCCTCAGATATGGGCCTACTTCCACTAGACGCCACTCCATGAATGGAGGCTTGCACATTACTTTCTGTTTCATCAGATTCAACTCGACTGGATGACATTTTCTATACGAAAACATAGTTCAAATCGAGTCAGGAGTTATCACACTATCACAAGTTATGTAATGGCTAGTATTTCTAGACTTGTACATGCTACATTAAGTCCAAGAACTGACTAAACTGTAGCTCTGATACAACTAAATGTAACATCCCTAAACTGTATTCGTTGCTAGAATAGGGCTACGGAGCATTACTATACAAACAGGACATTAAAACATTCATTTCATACATCATTGCAAACATAATCTAAATACATTCAGTCACACCCATAACATCCCTTAATCTAGCCTTCGAGGACCTAGAAATACCTTAGAAATAATTCAGGACCAAATTTGAAACAATCAGAAAGTATAAGAAAATGTTAAAAAATAGAATGTAAGGGTTACATGCCCATGTAACAATCGAAATAGGGACACATGGTCACGTCAGCCTATGTCCTCACCCATGTAACTCTTTGAGTTGGGTCACACGGTCAAGCCACACGCGTGTATGCTAGGCCGTGTAACTCTTGAAATAGCCACACATGCTCGTGTGCAAGGCTGTGTGCTAAGCCGTGTAACAGCCTGACTTGCATGCATTAAAATCTACAGGGGACACATAGTCGTGTTGTCAGGCCATGTGTCACACATGGCTAAGTCACACATCCTTGTCTAAGGCCGTGTGGACATGAAATTGGCCAAAATCAAGCCATTCCCAACACCAACTCAAACAACCACCTAAAAGCATTTTGTGCACCTAATCAGTGTATTAAAACATGACCAAAACCTACATGAAATGACCTATTCAATAGCCAAAAATCATTCAACCAATAGGCCATACAAGGCACCTCAAACGTAAACATTCAAACTTACCAAATCATGCATATATTAGATCACATTTCTACTATCAAACATAACTCACTTTTACTAAGTCATACCCCAAAAATGATCATTAACACTTCACCTAACATACCATTTGAGCATACCATTTATGCATCACAAGTACCAAAATGACACAATACAATCCACATTAAATAGTACCAAAACAAGTTATACATGCCAAAATCATCAACTAGATATCAATACAAGTTCACCTATACATGCCATTATAACCTTGACCAAAACATAAAAAACTACCGATATTTATACTGGATAGTGTGATAGATCTCTAACAAGCTTCCAATCCAATCGAGCTTTCAATTATCTATAAAACATATGAAAGAAAATTTGTAAGCACATAATGCTTAGTATGTTCGTACAACGTGAACATAACATACCATTTGTTTACATAACATCAAAAAAAGCATAATATAATCCAACCACAAACTTGGTACAAGCCTAAGCACCATCAACAACACATGGTGGTACATTCAAACATAATTCACTTGAATTTAACATAAGGTAAGCCATTATGCATGAACATACTTCATTTGAATTCATCCTTTTCATTAACTTCGGTATACTTCCATTGAAGCTTACCGTTTCAACCCTTTTAATAATTACATGATATAGTTCATTTGAACACTTAACATTCCTTTCCTTTTCATGCCCATTGAACCACTTAGAATATCATCGAATACTCAGGAAAGCTCACATAAAGTGTGCTTAAACATATAATAGTAACCTTTCCTTTATATCATTGCTTACACGAGCTGTGAAATGGGCCTTCTCACACAAGCTGTAGGTTTGAATGTAAGCTACACGATGTTGTTCACACAAGCTGTGGAGTATTTGTAACATATGCAGGACCTCAATCATTGGTAGGACATTCAAGACCAGCACTTGAAACATGAAATCACTAATGACATGTCATTTGTATCCCACGAATTCCTAAGGTTCAACTAAGACTCAATAACCGTCAAGACATCGTTGGATATTTATCATTCAATTACATAAAAATTAATATATTAACATATAATTTAAATTAGCATTAAAAATGAACTTATTCATATGAACTTACCTCGACAACAAGAGAATAGAAACGAGATCAAGTAATCCGAGGCTTTTAGTTTTCCTCAATGGTGTTTTCTAACCCTATTTTTGGTGGAGGAATGAAATAATGAATATGACACAATTGTTTTTGTTATTTTAGTTTCTTTAACTTATTTATTAATTTACTATATTAATCTTGCCAATTAACTACATGAAACACTTAATTCTTGCCCATCTTTGTCAACTAACATTATAAATGGTCTAATTACCATCTAAGTCCAATGACATTTATGTTTCACTCACTAACACCCCATATACATTAAAATAATAATAAAATATTAATTTACTCATCAGATTTGTTGTCTCGAACCACTATTCTGATTTAACTCAAAATGGATGTTAGAAAAGTGATAAGTAAGATCGTCTCCATAGGGATCGAAATAGGTAAAAATATGGTTGAGTTGTCACTATAAACTATACTAATTAGGCTTATGTCAAAGAAAACGAATAATGATTTGAAGTGAAGTATTAATCTATGAAATATAAAAATCAAATAATGAGTAACATGATGTGACAATTCTACGAGACATTGGAATTAGTTGGATTATATCTTAATAACATAATAATGTCCTGGAAAAAGCTTAACCAAATTACTATTCAGAGTATAACTAGTGCATTTTATTTCCTTCAGGAGCTAGAATTAAAGCTACCATTCTAAGTCCTTGTATGTCTACAAGTCTCAAGAACAGTACCTAAAAATATTCTTCCTTACTCTGTATAGATCACAACTCTATGTCTAGAGCGCTATGAGTATTCGCTCATATCATTCGATTACAATACAACTTATTTAACCTTTTCAGAATTAAATCAAGTCTAAGGATATACCATACATTCATCTATGTTTAGAGCTTGCATGCATATATTTAAAATAATACAAACCGGATAAAACATTAGATCTACTCAAAATATCACCATGATCATTAAATATATCAAAATAGATCAAATAATTCCAACCCAAATGCAATTAGCTCATGGTTTGGGATTTAAAATCCAAAATTAGAATAACATTCAACCTCATCATTAATAGTTTAGAAATCACAAAAATTAATTAATAGAATGAAGGTAGAACTACAGGAAGTTTTCCCCACTCCAACTTTTACTTGGACGCTACTGAATCGTGTAGGATCCGAGGCTGTTTGCTCGTACCTTTCCTTACGTCTCCACTCTCCTCTTAAGCTACTACCCTCTCTATTTCCTCTATAATTTTCATGAGTTTCTCTGGAGAGAAAACTGCTCTTCAAATCCTCCTCCAAAATCCTCTTCCAAAATCTTTATCCCAAAATTTTTATCCCCTCTTTCTTTTCTCTTTTCTCTATTATAGGGTAGGTTCCCCTCTCGTAGCACACACTTCTCTCCCTCTTTTTTAGGTCGATTTATTTGGTACATGTCCAGCTGATTGAGAGTAATGAGGACTAAGTGCTACGTCAGCATTTTTCTGGAATTTCCTTGGCATTTGTGTTGGTAATCCATCCAACCTTTTGCCTTGTCAATATTTCACTTCCTTCATTATCTTCCTCCCTTTTCTCCTTTTCTTCATCCTTTCCTACACATACTGCATACAACAACCAATTCCGTACTTCCCAACGATAAAAGTAACATGAAATAACATTTAAAGCACAACCCAAGCATTTTTATGCAATGTTCTAAAAATAACTTAAAAATGCAAATATATCTACTTAAGTACAGACATGTAATCAAGCCTAGAGGTTCAAAATATAACTCTTTTCAAGAGTTACCACACCCAAAAACCAGAGTTCTTGCTTATCCTCAAGTAGAATATGTATGAATGCATGAATTTTCCATAACTACACAATTGCCTCTTGTATTGCAAAACCAAACAAAACATATTTTATACCTCCATTCTCAGCAGTCTTCTATATAAAAAATTGGTTCAAATTTTATAGGTTTGTTTAGCATACGAAGTGCACAAAATGTTACCTAAAAATAAAAGTTCCTAAATATTCATGTAATTCTGACTATAGTAAACACCTCCTAATGTACTTAGTTTATCTTTCCACTAAACTCGATTTTTCTTCTCATACTTATTCTATGATTGCATAATATGAAATTTTCTGTAGGGAATTCATCTTGTCACATGATTTCTTTACTTGAAAATCTCAATAGAGCAGACACTAGATTGCCAGATATTACATCATGCCACAATTTGAATGTAATTCACTCATGAAGCTAAGGATTTTGACTAAAAAGATGGATAGAGCAAACACCTACCCCCTTAGCCACTCAACCTACTACTATAATGGAGTGCCCCTAAATTGTAGTTTTTTTTTTTACTCACTCTTATTTGATCTTGCTTTTCTAATAAATAATATAATGGAACAAACAAAGTATTATTGGCCTACTCAACAATTTCAAACATTGTAGTGCTTTATAGTGTCTTTTTAAATCTTATTTTATTTATTCATTTACCCTCAGCTTTGCTATGGTATTTATTATTACACAATGCTAACTTACTGATTTTAGTTTCAAGACTTTTAAGTGTATTAAAAGAAACCTAGTATAGACTAATTGCAATTATACTTAGGTCACTCTACTTTTAGGCATCAATTTTCACATGACTATCCTAAGCTAAACATACTGAATCAACTATCACAATTTTCACAGTTTGAAGAGTTATTATCCTCATCGAACATCATAGATAACAATATACTTCTCATGGTCTAACAATCATTTAGCATTTGTATGTCATGGAAAAATGAGTGACAAAATATCTCATATATGCAATATGTGCAACAGACCCCCAAACCTAAGGGTTGCATTGTCCTCAATGCATGATCATATGCAAAATTTAACGTATGAAAAAACAAATAGGTATGTAGAAAATGCAATGAAAATAATTATGAATGCATGAAAAAAAATGTAAAAATGAAAAAAATATGCAAATGAAAAGCCAAAAAAAAAAAAAGCATGGAAAGGATTTGTGTTACTTTAGTTGGGTCGGATAGATTTCCTGGCAGCGTACTTGTAGTGCTGCTTACATTTGAGCAGATTGATTGGCTCCACTTCTTCATCATTATTTGATTTCATGAGATCGTCAGCTAATTGGTTACTCTCACAATCTTACTTTGATATGGGTGTAGTGGTTTGAGGTGTAGTAGCAGGTTTTTTGTAACCTCTAAAACCAGCCTAGATGCTATGGCCCAATCTGAGTGATTACATGGGCCTTGAAGATGGCCAAAATGATTTTAAATAGAAAATTCACTTACCTTTTAAAAATATTTGATTTTGTAAAACATTTTGTACTTTTTTTTTAGGGTTATGTGTTCCTTTATATTTAAAAATTATTTAAAATGTAAATTAGATTTTAAAACTCATATTTCCAATGGCTAATAATCACTGAAACATTTTTTGGATTGATTAGAAATCACATTAAAACAATTCATGCATAATACCTTATTAAATCAAAATAGTGTCTGTAACACCCCAAAATCTAAATAATTATTTTTGCATGCTTGTGACACAATTGCATGTCTGCTTCAGTGGTTAAGTGTTCTGGGAAGTGTCTGAGAAGTCTTGGGTTCAAGCTTTGGCTTGTGCAAAATTTTGTTTTTCCTTTAATAAACCTTGTCTCTAGCCAATAGGCTTCTTAAATAAATATGGGTATTTTATGACAGAAATGGCCTGTTGGCCTAGGGGATAAGTGGCGTGTTGTTGATGCTTGAGGTTTGGGGTTCGAGTCTTGCTTGGCATAAATGAGTGTTTTATTTTGCTACTATGCCATGTAAGAGGTTGTATGTTAGTGGGACTCTGATACTAGTGGGTGGTTGGAGTGTTTGAGGGGTGTGGGAATTGTGTAGCTGAACTGTAAGAGGAAATATGGGATTGGATAGAGGAGTGATCGGTTGAGAGATTTGAGGAGGAAATTAAGGAATTTTGGGATGAAGGGGAGTGTTGTGCCAAAAGTGGGAGTCCCATTTTGCCAAAATCGGCCATTAGCTCACTTACACTCCTTGGTGCCAAACTCCTGTTTTTGGTCTTTACTACTTCTCCATCTTTCGTATTCCTCTTTTTGGGATGGATTCTAATAGAGATCAGTGGGGGTTTTTTTAATTGGGTCCTTTTTGGGTTTGTTCTTTCCTAAAGTCTTTTGCTACCAATTGTTTCCTTCTCTCCCTCTCTCAAACCTTGACCGAATACCCTCCTTCCTCTCCTAAAATCGGTTAGCTTTAGCCAAACTTCTTCTCTTCTCTTGTCTCCCCCTCCTTCGATTCTTGCTGTGTTAACAGATTCCTCTCCCTTTCATGTTGTTACTTTAACCGAATACCTCATCTTATCTCTCCCCCAATTGGTTTCCTCTTGACCGAATATTACTCATTCTTTCACCCTCTCTGTGCCGATTCTCCTGTGCTCTCTGTCGATTTGGTGGTAATACAACTATTTGGTTATGCTCTTTATCTTTTTTTTTCTCTCTGTCAAAATAACTTTCCTTCTAACATCTTTTTTTCTCTACCGATTACTGTCAGGGGTGTGATTGTACCATCTCGTACTTTGGGTTAAGGGCGTGCTTTGGGTTAAGGGCGTGCTTTTGGGTGTTGGCCAAATACTTCTGTCTCTCATTCTCAATTCTACACTTTTGGTAGGTTGATATACATTTGGTTCAACTATTTTTTAGTATGGTAATAGATAACAAGTCTCTATTAGAGGTTACAACCAATCTCTTGTGCAAGCCCAATCAATCGATCAAGGCGAGGGATAGGTAATCATTTGAATAAGTGTTTTGGTAAGGGTTCGCTTCAACTCGATTGTTAGGAAATTAACCAAAACTTTTGTTTGTGATAGGTTGGAGTACTCATGGGCTAGTTGCGCACTTCCGCAATCAGGTGTGTAAAAGCACTGTCATAATCGTAAATCGGCGAAAGCTAAAATAAGTGACTGTCGACGCTACACGGGCGTGCACTCGCTCTTGTGGTAGTCCGTATGCCTAAACATGAGCATATGATCGTTAAGGCCAGCTATGAGTGATTTCATGGGCTGAGGTCGTATCGGGCCATATTGGGCCGAATTGGCCGTGTGGGCCCCACGGACATATGATGAATGTTGGGCCAGGCTGTGTAGTTCACACGACCAAGGCCATTTCTGGGCTATGTGGGCCACACAGGAGTGTGGGCCCACATGGGCTCGCATTGTGGGCCTTGGGCCTATTTTCACTGTTTGTATGTTAAGGTTGCATAGGTCGCCTAAGAGGACTGTAGACCTACTGTTGGGTCAGTAAGTATACCTAGACCCCCAAATTGATAAAATAACTGTTATGCCCTTATGTGATAGAATGACCATTATGCCCTTGTGAGATGTGTGACTGTAATCGAGCATGCCATTTTATTTATATTGCATACATGTATGATACTATGACATGACGCATGATATGTCGCATGGGGATGGGTTATTATGATTGGAGGAAGTGTACTATACTGGCAGCTCTATTGCAAATACTGTTTAGTGCCACAACCGGTGCTATTTTAGAGTGTAGGGATGGGTGGGTTGATTTTATCCCCACATGGAGTGTAGGGCTGGATTGTAACACCCCAAACCCGGCCCAGACGTTACAGCCGAATTCAGCGTGCCACATGGAAATGTTGCTAAAGAAGTTATGTTTTATCAAAAAAATTTCTTAAGGTTTAAAGAATGTTGTTGTTTTAAGTTTAAGTGAATGGAAGCTGTGCACCAGGTAGGAAGCCAGAAAAGAGGAGGTGAGTCTATTGGACTGCTTAAGTACCAAGCTCTTCCTGGATCCAATCCTAGACATGCACACATCCATTACCACACTTAAAGCATGTTGCCTGTTCACGAACATTAGATTTAGTTAAATCTAATTAAAACAATTGTTTGTTTGTTTTTTTTTAACATTTACATTGCGGAAGCTTTGCTCGGTCATCGTGATATTTTGAAAACAAGTAACTTTTATAAAACGCACCCTAGTGCTAACCAGTTGTTTGTTTTTTTAACATTTACGTTGCGGAAGCTTTGCTCGGTCATCATTATATTTTGAAAACAAGTAACTTTTATAAAACGCACCCTAGTGCTAACCAGTTTAATATTCCAAAATAAAAATAATTAAGAGAGCGGCCTTATTACAAGTTTAAGCAAAATAAAAATAATCAAAAGTAAAAAAAATGCGAACATATTTAAAAAAACCAGAAATTAATCTGCGTGGCCACTTTGAATCCCACCTAGCTCCAAGTCCACGAACTAGGGCTCACCTGCAAGGATGGAAGAGAAAGGGGTGAGTTTGGAAAACTTAGTGTGTACAGAAACCCATCCAAAGCCCAAGTCAGCTCAAGCCCATTGGGCCTAAGCCCCATTCAGATAACAGTGGGTACCGGACCGAAGCCCTTTTTAGAATACAGTAAATTGGGCCTCAGCCCCTTTTCAGAAAACAGTATGGCCCATAGGCCCAATTCCAGAACAGAACAAATATATATACATGTATGCAAGCCCAACCCAGCCTATAACCAACCGCTACACTCCACCCATACCAGCCCTACACTCCATGTGGGGAATATCTCAACCCACCCAGCCCTACACTCCACAGTTGCAGCATTGCAGCTCAAGTATCGGTAAATTGTGGCAAAGCCTCCAATACGTGGACAAGCCACTTTCAGTACTTCCTCCATCAATATCCCAGTCCCATGCAACAGATAAAAATAATAACATGATATGCAGTAAACAGTAACAGTCAATCATACATTTTGGTCAACCCTAACCTTAGGGGTATATCAGTAATTTTGCTCCTAGGGGTAAATCTATAAACTTTCCCACCTATAAAGGTATTTCAGTAATTTTATCGGTTTTCAGTAGTTTTGATTCCACAGTCTAACAGAACATATTTATCTGTCCATTTTTTGTCATCTTACCCATATGGACCCGTAAGCCCATTGGGCCCAGTTTTAGCCTATTGAGGCCCAATTACCGAGGTGCACAAAATTTCACACACGACTAACTTACCATTTTGCGCTTCCAGATCTAATGAGTTCTAAACATCTTGTGAGCACTCGCACACTCACAAGCCCATGAAATGCCAGAATTTTGGCATTTCAGCTTTTGCCGAATTGTACTAAGAAAGGGTGTTTGATACACACCTGTTTCGCGATGACTGCTACTGAGATCCCTTACGATGCCCTACAATGGATTACCACAATTCTTAGATTGCAAAACACAACACTAATCTCAATATTCACTTACCCATATTCAAACCATGCCCCTAAAAGCCTTCAAAAGCTTACCTTTTTGCCAAAAACCGATGGCTAGATCCAAATCTGATTGCTCCAAAGATCCAAGCCTTCGATCCAACACTCAAGATGACACTAATCACCAAAAGAAATCATCGGTTAAAGACCCTTAAAGCGCTATTCCCAAATCGATAGCCTCCCTAGATTTTAGGGACTTCGACTTTTTCTAACTTGTAAAATAAGACTAGATCTGAAGTGATGAGCACTTACCACTTATTCCTTTTTTATTTCTACGTAGATCTGATGTAGATTTATCCTCTAAATGATGGTAGAACTTGAATCCAAGAGATTTGAAGTTTCGGCTATAAGCCCCTAAATCTTATGGTATTTTCAGATTTTTAGGTGATGAAGAAGATGATGATTTGAGGCTATAACCTTGAAGTAATGTTGTCGACAGATATTAAGGGTTTAGAGAAGATGAATGTTGATAAAAAAGAACAAAAATATTAAAGGATTTGGCTTTCGAGAAATCGGCACAAGTAGTGAGTTTTCAGGATTTCGACTTTTTTTAACGACGATCGGCGATGAAGGTTTATTGGAGGATGAGATCGATAGAAGAGGTGAATAAGATGGTCAGAAGATTTCGGCTAGAAGGAAAAGCATAAAGGAAAAGAAATCATGAAGGAAAATAGAGGAAGAAAATTCGGCACTAGTGAGAAAAAGGCTTGTGTTTTCGGCTTTTGTGAAAATTCAGAAAAGATGAAAGAAAGCTTCCAGGTGGCTAACCCTAATTCTCCAAGACAGAAAAAGAAAAGAACCTAACCCTAATGTCAACTAAAGCAATCGGCCCAACCTCCCTAAGGCCCTTGCCGAAATTCTCCTGAGTGATCACATACCCAGTACATGCCTAAAAATTAAAAAGTAACAATATGCCTACCTCACAACTTGAACCTTAGACCTCCAATTCCTTCCAGGCGCCATTTTTTAAGAACCTAATGGCGCCACCTTGCCACTTTTCCAAGATCTTATTTGTGTCATAACTTACGCAGTTCTTCTTAAAAACCCACTTAACCAAATCTCCTGTTCACCTAAAAATCCAACCTTGATATTTTACCGTGTTTAACTTAAGCTTAGGCCTTCTAAAGGCCCACTACCCCATTTAAACATAATACCAATATTCAAAACGCGAATATTTCAAAATTTACCAAAAATCACGAAAACCTAAAAAATCTCGAAAATCAGGGCGTTACAACTCTACCCCCCTTAAAGAAATTTCGGCCTCGAAATTTACCTGATCCAAACAACTGAGGGTATTGCTGACGCATACACTGCCGCAAAAAACGCCTCTATAGATGGCGCCACTAAAGTTTGCGGCATTTATTTGAAAAAATGCCGCTAAAGATCATGATCTTTAGTGGCGCTTTTTCCACAAACGCCGCTAAAGATCATGACCTTTAGCGGCGCTTTCCCACAAACGCCGCTAAAGATCAAGACCTATAGCGGCGCTTTCCCTACAAACGCCGCTAAAGATCATGACCTTTAGCGGCGCTTTCCCTACAAACGCCGCTAAAGATCACGACCTTTAGCGGCGCTTTTCTCAAAAACGCCGCTAAAAGTCATGAAATTCAAAAAAAAATTACAAAATATTATAAAAATCATGAAAAATTTAAAAAAATTTAAAATTCGTTATCAAATTAAATTTTCTATTAAAATTTTAACTTTAAAACTAACAAAAATTAATGAATTTAAATTTAAAATTTAAAATAATAAATTAATAACACAATTAAAATCCAAAAGTTAGAACTCAAGTTATCTTAAATATTAAAATAAAAATAAAAATTTAGAATCAAAACTAAAATAAATAATAAAAATTAGATTAAATATAAAGATATCAATAAAATAAGATATTATAATGAAGTTCCTTAAATGAAATAAGGACTTAATTCCCACGTGAAATATCAACATTGATTATTTAAATTGATTAACTAAGTCAAAATTGCAATTTGTGTTTTTCTTCTTTCAACTCAAATAAAAATAAAATGTTGAAACAAAACAATTAAATAAAAAATTAGAATAATTAGTTGACAGGAGATTATTATTAAGTATATGCAAATATGCAAGTAGACGATTACAAAATAGGGTGTAGAAGGACAACAACAAAATTAACATAGTTACTCACGGCATCTTACACTCGCTGTTGAACCTAAGGTGTACCTTCAAATAAGTGATAACATGTTGCAACAAGGAAGTACTTTAGGTTTAGTTTTTAGGGACATGAGAAAGAAGATCAATTGGTTTGCGTAATGAGAAAACAAAATATTTAGACCTGCTTGAATACATTAGCAACAGGCTCCAAGCCTCGAGGTATTTTACAATAAAGCCTGTACATCCTAGAAAGATCCTCCACCTACAGAGTGTAAAGAAGGCCAAGTTAATATCTAACACATACATTGCTGGAGCTAATAGCAAGAAGAGTAAGCATTGCTAGAAAAGAAAAAGATTGAACAATACCTTGTCATCTCTAAGCAAGGCCCTGCATCTTGAATGCTCCTTTTCAAGTAGCCGATTTGCATATGTGACTAACAACTCATGTTGCACTTTCTAGATAAAGAACAAATAGTAATCAATAGAATGCTCTAGGAATTATAGAACTATCTTTATAAGAACTTATTGTTAATTCTTATCACATAATTCCATGTCAATTCATACGTCAAAAATATGCAATCTCAATGCCTAGGTAGCTAGAAGGAAACATATAAAACAACAACTAGATCTTTCCACTCAAAGAGAATTCACGCAGCTTCTATTGTTACATCTAAGTGACTACTTTCATTTATCAAACACTATTCATCTGAGTGACTGTCTTTGAGCAAAGAATTAACGAAGTTCACTAAGAAAAAGAAAATCACCATCAAGCCAAAATTAAGCTCACAGAAAAAAGGTTCTTCATTAACATATTCCAGCCATTTCACTCACCTCTAACAATTTTGTCTCACTGCTTGAATGCAGGTAATTAGACACTCTCTCCCTTTCCTTTCTCAAGCATTCTTTAGACTGCAATTAACATTAAAGTAAATAAAACAATTAGAACCATCTCAATTAATCAAAGTAAAAAACTTAAAACCTATAAAATTAAATTAAATTTTCTATTAAAACTTTAGCTTTAAAACTAAATATAAAAATTGATGAATTTAAATTTAGAATTTAAATATTATGTTTAAATAAATGGGCAATCTACCAGCAACAGAGAGATAATACAATTTAATAGGGTTTGCTGCCTCAAAACTTGGTTTTCAGATTCAATGTCTGAAATCTTTTCTTTAAGACTACCAACAAAGAAACGATTTTAACTAGGAAAAAGACAAAAAGAGTGGAAGAAATGAATAAACACAGCTTCAGTAATATGCATGCAAAAAAACGCTATCCCAGATTCGGTAGTTTATCAAAGAATTTATATTAATCGTTTTTCAAGAAGGGCACAAACAAAACTGTATGCATATGGTCTTCAATCGAACTATTTTTTATTCTGCATCCAAAGCCTGTTTCAACCTTTCTTCACTTATTTTGTATACTAGTAAACAAATAATAATTAAAATAAAATAAGGTTATCAGCACCATCCAATTCGATGGGAACAACTCCAGTTTTCCCTCTTCACCAGATTTTGTGCAGATTTGGCCAATTCATCGAGGATGTAATTGGTATCCTCAATTTATTAGTGATGAATATGATCTGAGAACCGTTTGGTCGGTTTGATAATATTACAAAAAGAAATCATTATATAAATTTTTTTAAAAATCATAATATTTGTAATCTATACTATTAATATTTTTTATTTTTAAATATATTTTTATATAAAATCTCATAAATAATAGAAAAATATCACATTAACTCTTTTATATTTTAGAAAATTATAAATTAATACATGCTCAAAATAAATTTTGCTCCCAAAATAATAAAATTTTAATATAATCTTTTAAAAATTATAAAAATATAAGCTATCATAAATATAAAATTACATTTTATCTCTCACAAAAATATTTAACTCAAAAGTTCACTCCAAAATTAATTTTGACCTTGATAAATGATGTCGAGTGTCTCATTATTTGTATCTTTTGTATAATTAATAATTTTTTAATTAAAATAACAAGAAAAAATCATACAAAAATCGGGCCCACTCTCCATAACATGACACATCAAATAAAAAACACTATGTTTTGATAGAAGCCAAGAACAAACACGGAATAATAATAATACATGCTTACCCTCATCCGTTTCTCCAGTTGTAATCTCCATGTCGGTTCCTCAACTTGCTTTTCCAGTTTGTTCTTTGCAAACTTGCAGAGCTCCGTCTCTCTAGCAAACTGTAAACAAAATAATAATATGAAAATCTAAGGGATGCATTCATAAAACAAAATATTATCATACTTAAAGGTCTTAGAAGTACTACATTGTTTCAGAAAACAAGGTCTGCATATAGAGAAAAATAAGTAACCCCCCAACCCACACACACAAAAAAATATTTATGTAAAAGATTTTGTAAATTTTAGATAAGATTTCGCCAGAGCATGGATATCTTGAATAGGCTTTAACTTGTACCCAAAATAAAACTCAAAACTCAAATTTGAAGAACCTCCCTAAAAATATCTTAGCAAAGCTGCAACTTCTTAGTGCTCTGATTTCAAATTTAAGCAAAGAAGAGGGCCACAGAAGACAAGTATGCCAGCTGCCAACCATTTTCAAGGTTCTAAAATATAGAAGACAACAAATTTCTATAAAAAGTTCAGCAGGACGAACAAGACATACCATCTTAAGCTTCCGCAGTTCTTTACGAGCTACTCTTCCTCTCCATGCACATTGTGTTGCAATTGCTGCTTTCTTCAACTTCAGATAATGCAAAATTATACTTTGCCCCCCCCCCTTTTTTCACTTTTGGCCCCTAAAACAATTTCCTGGCTTCACCCAGGAAACAATGTTGAAAGATAACAGCAACAAGTCAACAAAAACATCACAACAACTTAGATTAAATTCATTAACTTTAAAACTGAGTAAAAATTGGTAAGCAACACAAACTTGTAGGAGATTGTAGATTCCATGGAGGAGATCGTCTTTTAATCCCATCTGATCGAAACTGAATATCGGCATGGTTATTTCAGCTCCTTTCACTTGTTTTTCTTCCACTAGCTCCAAAGCTGCCCATGCTTTGTAAGATTCAATCTCGAAAAGCTTCATTAGGTCTTCCATGGCGGATGGATCGAAATTCTTGTTGCCTTGTAAAGCTTGATCTGAGAGGAAAGTGAATTGAGAGAGGAGAGCTTCCATGGCTGTTTGATAAATTCAAATGCAGATCTACCTGGGAAAATTGGAAAGTAGCAAAAGCGGTAGAGAGAAACACCTAAAGGATTTTAAGGATACCAATTTTAGTGGGGAAATTAGACGTTTTGGGGAATTTGTGGAAAAGGGCGCCACTTTTTTTATTGCATTTTTGTGGCGTTTTTATAAAAACGCCGCTTATGTGTGTATATTTTGCAGCGTTTTTTCATGAAAATGCCACTAATCTCTATTTTATATTTTATTTTTATTTTTGTATTTTATTTTTTTTATTTGTTATCAATGTTGTTATTTATTTATCAATGTTTTTAAATCTAATATTTAAATATATCAAATAGTTTAGATTAAATATTTTTAAAATAAAAGTATTAATTGGTTGTATAAAATTTTATCATTTAACAAATATCAAGTAAACCTTAAATCCTAAATCATTTAATATATATATATAAAGTTTATCTATTATCTCTTAAATAATTTAAACTATAATCATAATTTTAAGATATTAAAATTAAAATTATCTCTTTTACAATCATATAAGAAATTATTTAATATATAAATTAAAAACACTAATTAATTTAAACCATTAATCCCTAAACTCTAAAATCCTAAAATATAAACCATTAACCCTGAACCCATAACCCCTAACCCTTAAATTTTAAACCCCAACCCTTAAACCATAATACATAAACCTTAAAATAATAACTCATAAACCTTAAACCTCAATCATATACCCTAAATCGTAAACACTAAACTATAATGATTAATTGATTCAATATTTTTAAATTAATATTATCTTTTTTACAATTATATAAGAAAATATTTATCATATAAATTAAAAACATTAATTAACTAAACCCTAAACTCTTAATCCTTAATCCCTAGACCCTAAATCCTAAATCCTAAAATATAAACTTTTAATCCTAGACCCTAACCTTACACCATAATCCCTAAACTCATAATCCATAAAACTTAAAATAGTAACTCGTAAACCTTAAACCCTTAACCATATGCCCTAAATCATAAACCTTAAACTATAATGATAATTAATTCAATATTTTAAAATTAATACTATCTCTTTTATAATTATATAAGAAAATATTTAACATATGATGTACATCAACATCCATGTGATGTTTTTTGGGGTTTAGTATTTTAGGGGTTATAGTTTAGGGGTTAAGTTTTTTTAAGGTTTAAGAGTTTAGTGTTTTAAGGATTATAGATTAGTGTTTATGATTTTTTTGGAGGTTTAGGTTTTTAGGGGTTATATGACTTTTAGGGGCGTTTTACCAAAAGCGCCGTTAATGCTCTAGTTTTTAGCGGCGTTTTACCAAAAGCGCCGCTAATGCTCCGGTTTTTAGCGGCGTTTTACCAAAAGCACCGCTATTACTCTGTTTTTAGCGGCGTTTTAATAAAAAACGCCGCTATTGCTCTATTTTTAGCGGCATTTTTGGTAAAACGCCACTATTGCTCTATGTTTTACAATTTTTGTGGCGTTTTTTGGTAAAACGCCGCTAAAAACGCCGCTAAAGCCCTGTTTTCCTGTAGTGATAGTCTCTTCTGACTCCCAAGTAGCCTCTTCCCTTCCATGATTGTGCCACAGTACCTTTACCAACGGAACCGGTTTCCTCCTAAAAACTTTAACCTCTCGATCTAAAATTTGCACGGCTTCCTCCTTAAAGGTCAAATCAGTCCTTACTTCAATCTCCTCCACTGGCACAACATGTGAAGGATCCGATCGATATCGTCTCAACATGGACACATGAAAGACGTCATGGATTCTGTCTAACTCCAGTGGTAACTCTAACTGATATGCTACTGGCCCTACCCGCTTAAGAATCTGATAAGGCCCTATAAACCGCGGACTCAGTTTGCCTTTCTTGCCGAACCTCAAGATCTTCTTCCAAGGTAAAATCTTCAAGAAAACCATATCCCCAATAACGAGCTCAATCTCTTTGCGCTTTAGATCCGCATATGACTTTTGTCTATCAGATGCCTCCTTTAATCGATCCCTTATCATCTTTACCTTACTTTCCGTATCTGCCACTAATTCCGGTCCAAGCACTTGTCGTTCACCCAACTCTGTCCAACATGTAGGCGTACGACACCTTCGCCCATAAAGTGCCTCATATGGGGCCATCTGAATACTAGTTTGATAGCTGTTGTTGTATACAAACTCCGCCAATGGTAAGTAGTCCTCCCAATTACCACGAAAATCAATGATACAACCTCTCAATATATCCTCCAAAACTTGAATAACCTTTTCTGGCTGTCCATCTGTCTGTGGGTGAAAAGCGGTACTGAAATCCAATCGTGTACCCAACTCTTCCTGCAACTTCCATCAGAACCAAGATGTAAACCTAGGGTCTCGATCAGAAATTATCGACACTGGTACCCCATGCAGTCGCACTATCTCTGCCACATATAACTTGGCCAACTTTTGCAGTGAGTAATCAGTACGAACAGTTATGAAATGGGCAGATTTCGTTAACCTATCCACAACTACCCACACTGAATCTTTCTTAGTAGGTGTCAAAGGTAGCCCACTCACAAAGTCCATAGTTATTCTCTCCCACTTCCATAGCGGAATTTTCACCGATTGCAGTAATCCAGAAGGCAATTGGTGCTCGGCTTTAACTTGCTGGCATGTCAGACATTTCCTAACAAATTCAGTCACCTCTCGTTTTAATCCAGGCCACCAGTACACCTCTCGCAGGTCTCAATATAACTTATTCCCTCCAGGATGCATGGCACAGGGTCCACCATGAGCCTCTTTTAGAATTAGCCACCTCAATTCAGGGTCTTTCGGTATACAAACTCTTCCACGAAAGCACAGAACCCCATCGGTATTCAGTCTAAAATCCTCATTCTCACCATCCTTAACTTGCCGAAACCAAAGAACTAATGAATCATCCTTCAACTATTTTTCTTTAATCTGTTCAGTCCAAGTGGGCCTCACTTGCAATTCTGCCAACAGACTTTCATCGTCGAACAAACTCAAACGTGTAAACAAGGCTCTCAAATTAGTAACAACCCTTCGACTCAAAGTATCAGCCACCACATTAGCCTTACTTGGGTGGTACTAAATCGAATAGTCATAATCCTTAAGCAACTCTACCCACCTTCGTTGCCTAAGGTTTAACTCCATCTGAGTCAACAGATACTTTAGGCTCTTATAGTCTGTATATATGATACACTTTTCTCCATATAGATAATGTCTCCAGATTTTTAATGCAAAAATCACTGCTGCTAGCTATAAATCGTGCGTAGGGTAGTTCGCTTCATAAGGCTTAAGCTGTCGCGATGCATACGCGACCACCTTACCCTCTTGCATCAGTATGCATCCTAACCCCACATGCGACGCATCGCTGTACATAGTGAAATCCTTCTCAGACTCCAGTTGAATTAACACTGGCGCTTCAGTCAATACCTTTTTGAACAGATCAAAAGTTTTTTTCTGTTTCTCGGTCCATACAAACGGTACTCCTTTCCATATGAGTTTTTGTCAAGGGAGCTGCCATCACTGAGAAACCTTCCACAAACCTTCTGTAGTATCCTGCCAACCCTAGGAAACTCTGAATTTCTGATACTGACCTAGGTGGCTTCCATTCCATAATTGCTTCAATTTTACGAGGGTCTACCTTAATCCCCTCGGCAGAGACCACATGCCCAAAGAAGGTTACCTCCCTCAACCAGAATTCACACTTGCTGAATTTCGCATAGAGTTCCTTCTCCCTTAACACTTGCAGCACAATTCGGAGATGCTCATCATGTTTTGTTTTCGTTTCAGAATATACCAGGATATCGTCAATAAAGACAGCTACTAACCGATCCAAGTAAGGTTGGAATACTCGATTCATCAAATCCATGAAAGCTGCAGGTGCGTTCATCAGCCCAAATGGCATAACCAGAAACTCGTAATGACCATATCGAGTTCTAAATGCTGTCTTATGAAATCCACTTCCTTTACCCTTAGCTGATGGTATCCAGAACGAAGATCAATTTTGGAAAATACCGAAGCTCCCCTAAGTTGGTCGAACAAATCATCAATCCTTGGCAGTGGATACTTATTCTTATTCGTTAGTTTGTTCAACTGCAGTAATCGATACACATGCGCATCGTCCCGTCCTTTTTCTTCACAAACAGAACCAGTGCTCCCCATGGAGACACACTAGGTCTAATGAAGCCTCTATCCAACAATTCTTGAATTTGAGCTTTCAGTTCCACCAACTCCTTCGGTGCCATCCTATAGGGTGGGATGGATACTGGAGCTGTTCCAGGCAGCAAATCGATTCCAAACTCGACTTCCCGATTCAGAGGTAATCCAGGAAGCTCTTCTAGGAAAACATCCTAGAATTCCCTAACAGTTCTGATGGTCTCCACGGTTAGATCCTCAGTTTCAACTTGGCTTACAAAAGCCAAGTATGCCTCGCATCCCTTACGCATCAGTTTCTCAGCCCTCAAAGCTGATACTACATTGGACAAGTAATCTCTTCATTCCCCAATAATCATTACCTCTTCACCCTCAACAGTCGTTAACACCATCCTTTTAGCTGCACAATCCAGAGTTGCCCTATGGTTGGTCAACCAATCCATCCCTAGGATCAAATCGAATTCTTCCAACTGTAACTCCATCAAGTCTCCACAGAAAACCCTGCCTTGTATCTCTAAAGGCATCTCCCTGAAGAGTTTTTCTACCTTAACCGAATGACCTAAAGGAGTTATCACAGTTACCCCACATACAGTCTCCTCAAAGTGAACACCCAGTGCCCCAGAAATGTTATATGCAATATACAAATGAGTTGACCCCACATTAATCAGAGCAGTATAAGGTACACCAGAGATAAAAAATGTACCAGTTATGACATCAGGTGCGTCACCCTCTTCGTGACGACGAGCAGGATAAACCAAAGCTGGCTGACGAGCCTCAGCATTACCAGTACCCCTGCCAGGTGCCCCACTTCCACGGCCATTGCCATCGTGACCTTGTCCACGACCTCTCGGCAGCAGGGTCCACCTCACGCTGGTTGAACCAGTTGCACAGCCGCTTTCTCAGCTACTTGAGCCTGAGCTTCCCTCCTAGGACAATCCCTAATCCTATGCTCCTTTGACCCACAACGAAGACAAGCCCCAGAATGCTTCCAGCACTCCCCTAGATGCATTCTACCACAATTTCCACAAGCTTGTGGTCTGACTGTGTTCATCGAAACTGTTCGAACTGGTTCCTCCATCCTAGCTCTCTTAATGTTTCGGTTTGCAGCATCAGCGGTCCAGCATCCCTCCTGAACCAGTTTCGATCCCTATCGCGGTTTTTTCATTTAGCTTACTTCACCTCCTCGGCTATCTTAGCTTTTTCTACCAGTGCAGTAAAATCACGCTCTCTCTGCGGAGCTATGAGCACCCTTAGCTCATCCCTGAGGCCATCCTCAAAATGAACACTGTGCTCATACTCAGTGGAGACGATGCCACTAGCGTACCGACTTAATCGTAGAAACTCTGCCTTATATTCAGCAACGGTCTTACTACCCTAAGTCAGGTTCAGGAATTCCTTTCTTCGTGCATCCACATACCTAGCTCTAACATATTTCGCCTTGAAGGATTGCTTGAACAACTCCCATGTTACCCTCTCAGCTAGGGTACCCTCTCTCACAGTGATCCACCATTGATACGCCTCGTCCCGCAGCAACGACACCGCCCCTTTTAACTTCTACTCCACTGAGCAGTTCAGGTCTTCCATAATCCGTTCCAGGGCTTCTATCTAGTACTCTTCCACATTTGGGGCTACTCTAGATACACCCCTAAAAACCTCCGCTCCGTTGGCCCGAAATCACTCTGAAATAGATCCCCTATCCATGGGCCCGACACTAGCTCCGGCCACCCTTTCCAAAACTCTCAACATGGCCTGGCACAAAGCGTCGTCCCCTACGGCCCAATCATACGACCCATTTTCATCTATCGGTGGTGGTCGTGCCTCGCCAGCTGGTATGTGTTCAGAAGACGCAGATCCAGCTTGAGTACTACCTCAGCCTCGACCACGGCCTCTTCCCCGAGCAGCTCTTGTACTCATATCAATTTATCTGATTACGAATTTTATGTTGTTAGTTTACTGTTTCCACTGTTTATTACAGAATGTCTAATGAACAGATAAAGTTTCAGAGTTGTTCTCACGCAACTGTGGTTTAACTACTGTCTCAGCTTTCTAGAACCTAGTTTACCCTACAGTCTCAGTTTTGTAGCCTTAATACTACCCTATCTATAGTACTGTACCCAAGGCTTAGTACTAGCTACAGTATTATTTTTAGTACAGTTTAGTATATATATAGAGCAGGAAAAATACTTACAGACTTGGTGCCGGGGATTTAGTGTGCCACCTTATAAATTTTTAGACAAACTTAAAAGATTTAGGCCTTTTTAGAATCCATTTCTCAACCATTTTTTTTAAAAAAAAAGCCAAGTTCGGAGATTATTTCTTTTAAACTAAAAATTTGTTTTCAAAAGTTAAATTTTTCTAAGGATACTCTCTTTGGGCTTAAAATTTTGAAAACCCTCTTTGGACCCGATCCATAGTCGAGATGTTGCAACGGGCTCTTATACCACTAAATATAACACCCCAAACCCGGCCCAGACGTTACAGCCGAATTCAACGTGACATATGGAAATGTTGCTAAAGAAGTTACATTTTATCAAAAAATTTTCTTAGGGTTTAAAGAATGTTATTATTTTAAGTTTAACTGAATGGAAGCTGTGCACCAAGTAGGAAGCCAGAAAAGAGGAGGTGAGTCTATTGGACTGCTTAAGTACCAAGCTCTTCCCGGATCCAATCCTAGACATGCACACATCCATTACCACACTTAAAGCATGTTACCTGTTCACGAACATTAGATTTAGTTAAATCTAATTAAAACAATTGTTTTTTTTAACATTTACGTTGCGGAAGCTTTGCTCGGTCATCGTGATATTTTGAAAACAAGTAACCTTTATAAAACGTACCCTAGTGCTAACCAGTTTAATGTTCCAAAATAAAAATAATTAAGAGAGCGGCCTTATTACAACTTTAAGCAAAATAAAAATAATCAAAAGTAAAAAAAATGCGAACTTATTTAAAAAAAACCAGAAATTAATCTGCGTGGCCACTCTGAATCCCACCCAGCTCCAAGTCCACGAACTAGGGCTCACCTGCAAGGATGGAAGAGAAAGGGGTGAGTTTGGAAAACTCAGTGTGTACAGAAACCCATCCAAAGCCCAAGTCAGCTCAAGCCCATTTGGCCTAAGCCCCATTCAGATAACAGTGGGTACCGGACCGAAGCCCTTTTCAGAATACAGTAAACTGGGCCTTAGCCTCTTTTCAAAAAATAGTGTGGCCCATAGGCCCAATTCCAGAATAGAACAAATATATATACGTGTATGCAAGCCCAACCCAGCCTATAACCAACCGCTACAGTCCACCCGTACCAGCTCTACACTCCATGTGGGGAATATCTCAACCCACCCAGCCTTACACTCCACAGTTGCAGCATTGCAGCTCAAGTATCGGTAAATTGAGGCAAAGCCTCCAATACGTGGACAAGCCACTTTCAGTACTTCCTCCATCAATATCCCAGTCCCATGCAACAGATAACAATAATAACATGATATGCAGTAAATAGTAATAGTCAATCATGCATTTTGGTCAACCCTAACCCTAGAGGTATATCAGTAATTTTGTTCCTAGGGGTAAATCTGTAAACTTTCCCACCTATAAAGGTATTTCAGTAATTTTATCGGTTTTAAGCAGTTTTGATTCCACAGTCTAACAGAACATATTTATCTGCCCATTTTTTGTCATCTTACCAATATGGACCCGTAAGCCCATTGGGCCCAGTTTTAGCCTGTCGAGGCCCAATTATCGAGGTGCACAAAATTTCAGACACGACTAACTTACCATTTTGTGCTTCTAGATGTAATGATTTCTAAACGTCTTGTGAGCACTCGCACACTCACAAGCCCATGAAATGCCAGAATTTTGGCATTTCGGCTTTTGCCGAATTGTACTAAGAAAGGGTGTTTGATACATACCTGTTTCGCGACGACTGCTATTGAGATCCCTTACGATGCTCTACAATGGATTACCACAATTCTTAGATTGCAAACCACAACACTAATCTCAATATTCACTTACCCATATTCAAACCATGCCCCTAAAAGCCTTCAAAAGCTTACCTTTTTGCCAAAAACCGATGGCTAGATCCAAATCTGATTGCTCCAACGATCCAAGCCTTCGATCCAACACTCAAGATGACACTAATCACCAAAAGAAATCATCGATTAAAGACCCTTAAAGCCCTATGCCCAAATCAAAGCCTCCCTAGATTTTAGGGACTTCAGCTTTTTCTAACTTGTAAAATAAGACTAGATCTGAAGTGATGAGCACTTACCACTTATTCCTTTTTGATTTCTATGCAGATCTGATGTAGATTTATCCTCTAAATGACGGTAGAACTTAAATCCAAGAGATTTGAAGTTTCGGCTATAAGCCCCTAAATCTTATGGTATTTTCGGCTTTTTAAGTGATGAAGAAGATGATGATTTGAGGCTATAACCTTGAAGTAATGTTGCCGATAGATATTAAGGGTTTAGAAAAGATGAATTTTGATCAAAGGAACAAAAATATTGAAGGGTTTGGCTTTGGAGAAATTGACACAAGTAGTGAGTTTTTAAGGTTTCGGCTTTTTTAACGGTGATCGGCGATGAAGGTTTAATGGAGGATGAGATCGGCAGAAGAGGTGAATAATATGGTCAGAAGATTTCAGCTAGAAGGAAAAGCATAAAGGAAAAGAAATCATGAAGGAAAAGGGAGGAAGGAAATTCGGCACTAGTGAGAAAAAGATTTGTGTTTTCGGCTTTTGTGAAAATTCAGAAAAGATGAAAGAAAGCTTCCAGGTGGCTAACCCTAATTCTCCAAGACAGAAAAAGAAAAGAACCTAATCCTAATGTCAACTAAAGCAATCGGCCCAACCTCCCTAAGGCCCTTCCCGAAATTCTCCTGAGTGATCACATGCCCAGTACATGCCTAAAAATTAAAAAGTAACAATATGCCTACCTCACAACTTGAACCTTGGACCTTCAATTCCTTCCTAAGTGCCATTCTTTAGGAACCTAGTGGCGCCACCTTGCCACTTTTCCAAGATCTTATTTGTGTCATAACTTATGCAGTTCTTCTTAAAAACCTACTTAACCAAATCTTTTGTTCACCTAAAAATCCAACCTTGATATTTTGTCGTGTTTAACTTAAGCTTGGGCCTTCTAAAGGCCCACTACCCCATTTAAACATAATACCAATATTCAAAATGTGAATATTTTAAAATTTACCAAAAATCACGAAAACCCAAAAAATCTCGAAAATCAAGGCGTTATATGGATAGAGTGGAGTGTAGAGGATGGTTGGGTAGGATTTCTGGTTGCATATATGTACTAATACTATCACTAAAATGGGCTAAGGCCCACACCAATTCTATTACTATAATGGGCTAAAGCCTTAACTGAAACTATACTGTTAGTGTTACGGGCTTAAGCCCAGACTATTTTTGCTCACTGTTTGATTGACTGTTGGTTTTCGTAAACTCACCCTTCTGCCTATCTACGCAGGTAATCCTTAGGTGGATCGGTGCTGCGAGGGACTCGAAGTTGGCCACACAACAGCTTACGCTTCCATATTTGACTCTTAATTTATAAATAGTTTAATTTGGGTATTTTATTTTGTAATAAGACCTCTTTAAATTTTTAAATCTTTAATTTGGGGTTTTATTTATATTGATTTATATCTGCTAGCTGTAGGATACGGGTTTTCGAAAGATAAATGCTTTTCAAAACATCACGTTTAAGCAACATGTTTTAGAAGCTTCCGCAAAGGGATATTGTTTTAAAGTTAATAACAATATAATAAGATGAACATTTCGACAAGTGACCCATTTTTTGAAACTAAATAAAGTGTTTTAAAATTATCATTAAGAACTCACTACAAAGGTAGATAAGGAAAAGGTTTTTCGACGATATCACCCTTTTCGAAAAACACTTCAATGTGACATTGCCAGATTCAGCCATACGTCTAGGCCGGGTTTGGGGTATTACATTTAGTAGTATCAGAGCCAGGTTGCAAAACTCGACTATGGATTTGGGTTTCTTTTAAAAACTTGAAATTCCAAAAAGAACTATTTCAAAAGATGTGGAAGTATTTTTAAATATTTTTATCGAATGTGTGGTACACCGAGTCACCGGTGCCTATTCTGTAAGTTCTCTAAAACTACTGTTTGTTTAAATTTAAATACTGAGACTACTGTAGGTAGTAGACTGTACTAAAACACCCTGTTTAGGGTAAATCAAAAACTACAGCAAGACTGCAATCTACGAAACCGAACTCTGAAATAACTGATACTACTTTTCATAAAATATTCTTTAATGAACACTAGAACTGTAATCTGATGCATAAAATTTCTAATTCAGATAAACCATAATTCGATAATGAGCACCAGAGGTACTCGTGGAAGGGGTACAAGAGGCCACGGTGGAGGCCATAGAGGTGCTCGGGCTGGGTTTTTGTTATCTGGCCATATGCCTAACGTTGAAGCTAGACAGGCACCGGCTGCACCTGTGACTGAGACTGGGTCTCATGATCGCGTGGCTGAGAATGACGTACTGTCCCAAGCTATCTTGCTAATTCTAGAGAGGGTTTCTGGGCCTAATATTGGTACTATGGGCCGAGGGTCGGTTACGGAACGACTCTGGTCTAATGGGGCTGAAATTTTTAGGGTATCAATGGAGTTGCCCCTAATGTGGCAGAATACTAGATTAAGGCCACAGAGAGGATCATGGATGACCTTGACTGTACCCTTGAGCAGAAACTAAGGGTGCAGTGTCACTGTTGCGAGATGAGGCCTATTAGTGGTAGCTTACAGTTAAAGAGGGTACTCAGCCCAATCGATTGACTTGGGATTTTTCAAGACTGCATTCCAGGGAAAGTATGTGGGCGCTAGTTATGTGGATGCCCGAAGGATAGATTTTCTAAATCTGACACAAGGGGATAAATTAGTGGCTGAATATGTGTCTAAATTTCTACGATTAAGTCGCTATGCGCGCAAGATGGTGGAAACTGAATATGAGCACTGTGTTCGTTTCGAGGACAGCCTTACAGATAGTCTACGGGTTTTGATAGCTCCACAGAGGGAGCGAGATTTTGCTGCTTTAGTGGATAAGGCGAAGATCACCGAGGATGTGAAGCGCGCTGAGTTCCAGAACCGTGAGAAGGAGAGAGGTAGGAATAAGAGGTATTTGGAGCCCTCAAGTTTATTTTTGAAACGTAAGAAAAGGCCAGAGTTGATAGGCCAGTCAAAGTGGGGCCCCCTGTTGCTGCTATTGGGCTGCAGCCCTATACTGATTGTGGAAGATGCCATCAGGGCGAGTGCTGGAAAAAGATTGGGGCATGTTTGAGGTGCGGATCATTGGAGCATCATATTAGAGATTGTCCATGGAGGCCTGATCAGATGCAAGCTACTAGTATGGGTACTGTACAGCTACTGAGAGGTGTTCAGCAACCATCGAGAGGCTGTGGTCAAGCCAGGGTTAGTAACGGTATGGGCCGTGGTTAGAAGGCACCGGGCAGAGGTGCTAGTTGCACTGAGGTAAGGCAGCCAACTCTGGTTTACGCTGCACGTCGCTGAGAGGATAGAGATGCCTCAGACGTTATCACCGGTACGTTCTTTATCTATAATGTACCTTATGTTGCACTAATAGATATAGGATCTACCCATTCCTATATAGCTTGTAGTGTGTCTGAGACTTTGGGTATCCTGGTTGAGAGTACTGCAAGTGAGGTTACTGTGTTGAGTCCGTTGGGGCAGTCTGTAAGGGTAGTTAAACTATTCAGAGATGTGCCTTTGGAGGTTCAAGTAGTGATCTTTTTGGCAGATTTGATGGAACTCCCTTTTGGAGAATTTGAATTAATTTTCGGAATGGACTGGCTGGTGAAACATCGGGCAAACTTGGATTGTACTGCTAAACGGGTGGTACTGAAAACTGAAGAGGATGAGGAGGTAGTTGTAATTGGGGAGCGTTAAAATTATTTATCAAATGTGATTTCTGTATAAGGGTCGAGAAATTGGTTCGTAAAGGTTGTGAGGCGTACCTGGCCTACGTTAGTCGGTATACCTTACAGGTTTGGCACGACCTAGCACACAAGCGTGTGAGGCCATTTTCGAAGGGCATACGTGCTGGTCACACGGGCATGTGGTTGGCCATGTGACCCAAGTCAGGGAGTTACACGGGGTCAGACACGGTCATGTGATCCTATTTCGTATGTCCACATGGGTGTTTCTTTGGCCGTGTGCGACACATAGCCGGGCCACAAGGGCGTATGTCCCCTGTATTTTGAAAAATTTTCTGAGATATCGATTTAGTCCTAAACCAATTCTAAAGCATGTTTTGGGCCTCTTAGGCTCGTATTAGGGACTTGATGAATGATTGTGAATGTCTTGTATTTGAATTTGATAATTGTATGAGAAATGTATGTTCGATTGTACAATAAGTTCGATAATGCTCCATAACTCTATTCCGGTGACGGATACAGGTGAGGGGTGTTACACTAATCCTCCTATGAGGGTTTAGAGAGTAGAGGTATACTCTATTAACTATTTTGTAGGGGTTACTCAATGGATTAATTGTTTGGGAAAAGTAGAATGTGAAACAAACTCTAAGCCTGACAAACTCAAGAAGTCATCAGTCAAAATTGCTATTGCCCATCCGTTAACACCTTCACCCAAAACCAGTCTAGACTGTAAGTTCAGAAGATAAGTAGTCATTGCTGACTCATTATGTTAGTGGAAGATCGAAAGATCATGCTAGTGTAGCTAGTAGTTGATTGATGAGGAACTCAAAACGGCAATTGATTAAGATTATCGTAGCGAGCTAAGCATCCATAATATAGATTTGATTCACTTTATTCTTCTATCTCTTGAATTTTATTTATTTTATGTTATTTTATTTTATCATTATAAAATTATTTAAAAAAAACCCTTTTTATTATGTTCTCGTACTATAACTAATTTAAACTACTAATTAGATCTTTTAGTGTTCAAGTTAGAATTGATCTAGCACTTGCCTCCCTTGGGTATGATCTTTGGAGTATTCATCTACTCCATTGTAAAATTATATTACAGCTCGACCCGTATACTTGCGGATACCGCCACGTATTTTTATATTTTGTTGTAGTATTTACACTCTAGACATTGGTATATCCAGAGGTAGTCACCTCTTCCATGGAGAGACCACAGGAAACACTTGTTCGCCCACTTGATACTCAATATTCACTATTTTAAATCAATGTAACACCCCTCACCCGTACTCAATGCCGAAATAGGGTTACGAAGCATTTATTAGACTTATAAAACAATTAAACATTTACTTTGCATACATTTTCACATTTCATACAATTATCATTTAATCTTAATCAATATGTCCCTAATACGAGCCTATGAGGCCGAAAACATGCCTTAGAAGTGGTTCGTGACTAAACCGACAACTTTAAAAACTCATAGAACATTTAGAATTTTTTTCTCAAAACAGGGGACACATACCCGTGTGGCCTGGTTGTGTCTCTCACACGGCCAACAGACACCCCCGTGTCACAGGCCATGTGGACATTCAAAATGGGATCACATGGCCATGTCCCATCCCGTGTTTGACCCCATGTAACTCTCTGACTTGGGTTACACGATCAACACACATGCCCGTGTGGCTAGCACATGTGCCTTAAAAATGGTCATACACATCGGTGTACTAGGCCGTATGCTAGGCCGTGCCAAACCTGTTGGGTATACTAACTTATGCCACACGGCCAGGTCACACGTCCGTGTGTGATGCCGTGTGCGGCATACTAACTTAATTTTAATTTCAGCACCAGGGGATACACAGCTGTGTACATGACCGTGTATTGCACACGGCTGAGGCACATGCCTGTGTCTCTGCCCATATGGACAAAAATAGGCTATTTACCAAGCCATTTTGCCACCCAAACTTGTGCTCACCTACATCAAACTTAAAAACACCTATACATAGAATCAATAGGCATTTTAAATCAACCAATTCAAACATAAATCGTGCACATTCAATACTCTCATTTTCTATACACACTAATCACAAAACATGTCATATCACTTATTCCAAATTCATATTTACAATTCAATTAAATATACACATTCAAATATGCATAATTTAGCCTAGTTTTCCAAGCAAACCAATATCCACAAATCAACCATTTGATACACATAATGTCTATTACAATTCAGCATCACACAACTATCATATACCTATCCATGTACTCACAATCAAAGCTATATATATACATGATTCAAACATACCAAAACAAGCCAACTTATATGGCAATATACAAAACCAAACTTAGAACATTTACAAGCCAACTCAAATGGCTACATTCATCATTAATTCATTAACCAAAATGACCAAAGTCCCTATACATGCCATATACTTAAAAAAAAGCTCAAAAGTACCAAATTGATAGTTGGATAGTGTGATGTAATCTCCGATGATCCTTGAATCCAAGCTAGCTGTGAAATCACTATAAAACAGGGAAAAATAAACAAAGTAAGCTTTATAGCTTAGTAAGCTCATATGAAATAAACTCAATCTTAACATGAATATACAAATCATCAATTTGAACATAACAACATGTAATTCATTTAGCTAACAAACCTTTCACATTTTCAATCATAATATTATATATGAACTTTACAACTTCTTTGATTTAAGCTTATACGGTTCATGTACATACCTGTACCATCTCTTATCAATCTCATACACAACCACGTCTTTCATTTACCCATTGATCCATTTGGAATATTATCGGATACATAAGAAACTCGTACCCGAAGTGCCACATATATATAGCCAAAGCTATCTAAATATCATATCATATGTACTACTCACACTAGAGGTATCATCGGGCCTACTCACACAAGCTGTGAAGTAACCGTAACACATGCCGATATACTCAGCCATTGGTAGGACGTACAGGACCAGCACCCTGATCACATAATCACAATAATCCCCTAATGACATATCACTAGTATCCAAATCAATTCCTAAGGTTCAATCGGGATTTCAAATGCCAAATCATCATCGAATCATTGACGAACATATCCATAGTCTCGTAATCACAGTTTATGCAATATCAAAACATTTAAAATACATTTATAGTGAAATTTATCACATACGAACTTACCTCGGATGCAAAAACAGCTAAATTGGTTGATTAGTCGAGAACTTTATTTTTCCCTCGATCTAGATCCGAGTTTCACTTTTCTTGATCTATATGTAATCAAAATTAACTTATTTAATCATCTTTCCATTCAATTTAGTCTAAAATTCACTTTAAGGCATTTTTACACAATTGCCCTAATGTTTCACATCTTTTACAGTTTAGCCCTTATTTCATAAAAATTTAAGACTAACCCATGCTAGCTGAATTACTATTCTGCCCCTAGCAGTCCATATTTTTCATTTATTTCACATTTTAACCACCAAGTTTCCACATTTCATAATTTAATCCCTATTTTGCATTTTCACTAAAAATCACTTAATAAAACTTGTATAATTCACAAAAAACATTCATAATCTATCATCAAACATCACATGCTCATTCATCAATGGCATTGTCAGTTTTACAAAATAGTCCCTAAGCTAGCTAGACCTAGTTGCAACGATCTCAAAAACATAGAAATCATCAAAAACGAATAAAAAATACATACCTAATTGATGAAATGAAAATGCAAAACCCTAGCCTTCTTTTTCTCAAAAGAACTGGTTTGGTTTTCTATTTTGATTAAGATGATCATAAAATACACATTTTGTTTAATTTAATTAACCTTTTAATGATAATTTACCAAATTAACCTTAATGAAAAACCATTAATATCATCCATTTAATGTCCAAAAATGTCCACCCACAATTGAAATGGTCTAATTACCACTTATGGACTCTTACTTTAATGCTCCATGGCTATTTAATACCTTTTAGCTAATATAACATAAGTTTTACACTTTACGCGATTTAGTTCTTCTTATCAAATTAAGCACTCAAATGATAAAATTTCTTAACGAAAATTTCACACAGTCCTAATTTCATGCTATAGACATCAAAATAATAATAAAATAAGTATTTAGACTTCAGATTTGTGGTCCCAAAACCACTATTCCAATTTGACTAAAAACGGGTTGTTACATAATATAAGACTTTTGTCTGCCTGAAGCAGCCATCAACCTCTCACATATCATCTTCACATTGTCCTTTATTTTGTGAACCAATGTCCAACCATTCATTTTTCATCTAAATCCACCCAACACGAAGGAGTCTGGCATCTTCTTCCATATAATGTTTCGATGGGTGCCATCTAAATGTTTGCTTAGTAATTGTTGTTATACGCGAATCTTGTCAAAGCCAAGTAACGTTCCCATTTTCTTGTGAACTCGAACACATAGCTTCACAACATGTCTTTCAGTACCTGTATCACCCTCTTGAATTGGCCATCTATTTGTGGATGATATGCAATACTAAAATTAAGCTTTGATACAAGAACTTCTTACAAACTTTTCCAAAATCTCGAAGTAAATTTGAGGATCTTGATCAGAAATAATGGAAACTAGCACACCATGAAGTGTTACTATCTCAACAATGTACAATTCTACTAGCTTCTGTAGACTATATCTCATGCGTATTGCTAGGAAATGTGAACTCTTTGTGAGGTGATTCAGAATCACCCATATGATATCCTTCTTTTTTGGAGTTTGTGGCAAGCTTGACACAAAGTCGATGGTGATCTTTACAACTTACACTCTAGAGTTTAGAGTAGTAGGAGTAAGCCTGAAAAACACTGATGTTCTACTTCCATCTTTTGACAAATAAGACACTTCGCCACAAATTCTATGATAGCTCTCTTTAAACCAAGCCATTAGTACAACTCACGAAGGTCATGCTACATCTTGCTACTTCCAAGGTGTATTATAGGGAGACTGTTGTGAGCTTCACCAAGAATCACATCTTGAAGCTCCTTGTCATTGGGTACACAAAGTCTTCCATGAAAATAGTGTACTCCTTCTTTATACAGTGCGAAGTCCTATTGCACTCCTCGTTCCACTTAGCGTACCCTTTTCACCAACTTTTCATCTAGATTTTCCTTCTCTTTGATTTGTTGTGATAGGGTTGGTCTCACTTGTTGTTCTATGATCAGTCCCCCATCACTTTCTATACTCAACTGCACAAATAGTGCTCACAACTTACTCACTGACTTCCTACTTAGAGCATCCACAACCACGTTTTCCATGCCTAGATGATACTCTTTTACACAATTGTAGTCCTTTAGCAATTTTATCATCATCTTTGTTGTAATGTAACCCCCTCAACCTGACTAAATTTCATCGAATCAAATCTCGGGTGTCACTTCACATAACTTAGTAAAATTTCAAAACAATCAAATTGAGCACTTGAAATTAAACATATTTCTTATCATTTTATAAAAAAATGTCACTATTAAAGAAACAAAGAGAAGTATGAAACATAAAATAAAATATTACATCAAATTGGTCATGTAACATCTTGAGATAGGGCCTAGAAATTTGGACTTCCCAAGCAGAAGGTTCACCAGTGGTTCGACGAACTGGTCTTTGTCAGAAGACTTTTAAGAGAGTTTTCTAGTTGGTTTAGTAAGCTAGGGTTCACCAATATAAGTCGAGTTACACTTCAATTAGGAAGTTGACGTCTTTTCGAATTAGGACATTATCCATGCATGTAGCTTTTTCCCTAGTCAAGTAGGGTATACTAAGAGTACTAAAACACTTAGTGGATATAAATTAAGTCATTTTCTTGAAAAGTTCTCTAATCAATTTTTTTTTTAAGTCTTTATTTTGAACAAAAGTTCTTAGAAACCAAGGTAAGCCTCTGTTCTGCTAGGGTTAATTGTCCAGGAAACTAGGTTTGCTTATATGTTTGAATTTTGTGTGCTTGTTAAGTAATTTATACATGTTTATGTATGTTGCGAACCAACCAGACCATCTACCATCAAGTACAAAGTAAAAGAAAAACTTGTTTAAATTCTTAGTTAATCGGTGAGTGTGTAGGGACTACCATTTTTGTGGGAGCTAGTGTGTTTTCAAGAGCTTAGGGTTCTATTTGAAAACACTAAGTTACCAAAGTAAGATTTTCTATAAAATTTGTTTTCAAGATATGTGATTATGTTTTTAAAGAATGTTTTTATGCTTACTTTTACATGAACTCATGTTTTAAAGATATGTTTCAAAGCATGATTTTAGAAACTGTGTTTTTGCGAGCTTCTATGCGAGCTCTTTGTGCACAAGTATTTTATCTGAGCTCCTTATGTGAGACCTATGTTGGATATATTGGCATGCCATAGGATTGTGAGTACTCACCTATAAGTTTGTGATTTGACCATTGAGGCCCTGGGCATGTGGAGAGATAAGGGAATGTTGGGTTATGCTCTATTCAAAGGGATGTATTGGTGTACATGATAGTTTAGCTTTATTATAAAATTATAGGACGCATGTTAAGAACTCTCTAAGTCACAAGTGAGGTGGTATAGAGAGATCCTCTTATCCAACTATACCAATATGACAAGTATAAGAACATGTTTTATGTTTATCTGCAAGAGCAGTATAAGAACAAGAATAAGCTCAAGGACATGATAAGCTCATGAATATATCTTATGTTTTCTTACGAAAACAAACCAAGATTTTAATTTTTATTCCTAATAAGTACATTTGAAACTATTTTTCAAATTTATATGTTTTTTAGACAAGTAGGTAACTACGATATGGGTTTCGCACTTTTACAGCGAGCCCAACTCACAAAATGGTTTTCAGATTAAGATGATGTTTTAACTCTATTCTTTTTTAGTATGCTTTGATGTTTCTTGTATATTCTCTAAGTTCTCAATGAACTCACCCACTACCCTCTTACTTCATAGATAAGTAGATCGTGGAAGGTAGTGAAAAGGTGATTAATCCAAGCGAGGATAATCAGGATGGGTGCGAGCGAACCTTGGGAAAAGACGATGTGGTTATTTGCTTAGGATTAGTGATAATGTGTTCAATGACTTTTCTATTTTACTAGACTCAATTTTCCTTCACGAACTATGGAGTTAAATACTTTTTTGTTTGATTACATTGAATTCCTTTATTTTGAATAAATACCTAAGTCTCATTACCCTTCCTTATGTACATGACATGTTTTGTTCTTTTAATTTTAACTAAATCTATCTAACCCCCTGATGCGAACTAGATTTATTATGAGGTACTCTTTGCATGTGACCCCTAGGTGTCTGCAACCTCGATATTTAATACAAACCCGTAATAGTGAAAGTCTTACTTGGTAGCAAACCTAGTTGAAGTATGTGAACCCTTGAATTTATGACCTTTCGTGTTGTGAAGCCTGTATCGCAAACAATCATATATTATTATGTGAACCTATGTTGTATGAAGTATGGGAACCTATGTTGTTGTGCGAGCCTTAATATTAAGTTTTAAATACTTGTGTGTTTTTGTTCAAATATGCGAACCCTGAAAACCTCTATTTGTTGACATACGAACACTTCCACTTTACGTAGATTTTATGTGCTCGCATGCCTTACATTTCATGCATGTTATTATGGCATTCCATTGCATTATGATAACTTAGCACATTTTATGCTACAAATCTATGGTGTGTTAGAGGTTAGGTTAGGAGTTAATGGAGAGTTACTCTGCTGGCTAATGTGGTACGCTAGATTCGAGTTGAATATACTTGGCTGGGATTGGGGTGTTACGGGTCAAAACTTATTACAACACAAGGTTTACAAAAAAAAAACTAGACTCTTTAAGGCAAAAATTTACTAAACGCTAGTTTTCCAAAATTGTCCATTATATGCATAGTATCCCTGTTCGCCGCTTCTCTGGCGCATTTCTAGCATTATCTCTCCTTGCAAACTCACATATACAGCAACACCTGAAACATATACATAACATTCCTAAGTTCAGAGGAACATTGTGAGCTTAGACACAAAATACCTTTTAGCCTTTCTTGTTGAATCCTTTATCTTGAATATTTGGATTTTCCCATATCTATCTTTGACGGATACCTTCACATCGTCAATTATATAATTACATACTTAGATGCCACTTACCTTTCTTAATGAATCATCCCTAACATGACTCATTGGCTGGCTTTAGATCATATTAGATGATACTACCTCTTCTTCTCTATTCAGACAACTTATAACGATTATCCCATAACAAATGTTCACAGACACTATTCATTAGAGAACATTCACACTTTTGGCGGATTCCCGCACATAGTTGAATACCATCAGTATACCAACCAAACCATTCTCTATTTCAATATCCAGTAAAACTAATAAATATAATGTACCAACAACTCATTTAGAAGTATTCCTCACAACTCTTGTTATAAAGCACAAAAATACTCAAATAGATGGATGGTGCAAATATTAGATAATTCTAGAATTGAAACATGGTGCTATTCAGATATGGAAAATACTAACAACTTAGATTTCCCAACCCTACATATCGACGATGAGATCAAACCGTTGAACATTTGTATATCTTTTATCACTGAGAATACATCCATATTATACATTGACAGACAATCACAGTGGATAACCTCTTTAAACACACAGATTCATTTAATTGTATTAGAGACCTATTCAAACCAAAACAACTTCAAGCAAATCATATCTTTATCAGTGTAAGCCACAAGGGTCAAACGGAATACATGACAAAGGTAACATACTGGATACAACACAATGTCTAACATAATACTCCACAGAGGCTAATAGAATGCCACCTAGGCACCCCATGAATTGTCGTGTTCGCGATATGGATTTTCCTAAACTCACATCCCAAGAGGTTTGCCCATCTTAGCCTTAGGATACACAGAAAATCCCAGTTGATAAATGTAACTCATCCACCCCTATTTAGAATGTGCCATGGCAATGGACTTTCTTTAGATCAGTTGTATCAAAATTCATGCTTATTCTCCCGATGAACTTCATAGAATACCATCGCGGTGTCAAAACTCACATCACATAACTTTTTGAATCACACATCGTATATCTAATATAAGTACACATTCAAGTAGGTTAAACTTATTTTCTTAACCAAATCATACTTCAATACATGTTTCACACATACCAACATGATCACGTATCTCAATATACAACCCTGGCACACACATATTGTACATCATAGAGTCACATGCACCCATACATAAAATTCATTTCATACTAGACTCACTAGGATACTATACTGAGGTTACATACATATTTTCAATAGTTATTTAGGCATTCATACACCATTTTTGGAACATCGATCACACGAGAACTATCTAGAAGTATTTATAGAAGTCAATGCTAGGGACTTACCTAAGACTCACCTTGCTGTAGGTCAAAATCCTCAAATTTGAATATCTTTCAAGAACCAACAGCACCAATGGCATAAAAGAACATGGATTCACCTTTAAAATCCAGTTACAGGTGGATTACTAACTTTTCAACTACACATAGTACCCATACAAGGCCTCTTCTTCATATCTTATCGCCCATATACTTTATAGCATCCTTACTCTTAACATGCAAACTTATCAGACTTACCAAGAGATGGAATTTCATCTATTTATTTCTAAGAATCCTTAGCTTCCAGTTTAATGAGGTAAAAATAAAATTGAAAATTTAAGAAAAGAATTAGAAAGTAAAGTTGAAGAAAAGAACCTTTCTCAGAACCCATCTCACATACATATATAACCCCATCCTTCTTAGTAGAACTTGACAGGTGTCATGAAATTTTAGAATTTGTCCTTCCTAATGGTCTACAGGTTTTGGAAGAAACATAAATAAGAGTCCTATTGGTAAGCTATTTTACCAGTCAGTTCAGCTGGTTTCTAACCAAATCTAGTTACCAAAACCTATTATTCACAGTGCTTGAAAAAAACTAAGCGCACTATACCTTTGACAATAACCTATACAAGGCTTAATTTTCTTTTCTTTTTCTTTTCTTTCTTTTATTAAAGAATACGTCAATAACTAAATCTTGTTATACTTTTATGGGCTGATATTCAATTCGCCAAAATTTTAGAGTGAGCAAAAACAACCAACTTCACGTCTACGAGCCTTCTATTTGGATTAGATAGATTTGGGGTGTGTCAGCTCTCCCTACCTAACAAAATTTTTTTCCTTGAATTTTTTTAACTTGGAAGAACTCTACTACACAACTGAAAATTAACTGTTTGGGCCAAGAACAGACCACTAATTTGGTGAACTATCCTTCTCAGTAACAAAAAATTTTTTTCAAAGGCATAAACCTTAGGAATCCCTGACTGGCGGGAATATTAATAGTGTGATTCAAATGGGTGAATTCAGGACATTGTGGTCACTTGCATAATTTTAAACATTTAGTAACTTACATTGTGACATATATCGAATTTATACTATAGAACCTAAAAAATTACCACGAATTCAACTTCTTCAACACATTTGTTTCGCTGTAAAATAAATGCTCAAACATCCTTTCAAATACTTTCTTGAAGTAACTGAAATCCTAATTTCTTTTTTGCTCAATCCTTATATTCTCTTTGTCTTCAACCTTGATCTTTCTTAGAGGTAACATTTGTTTTCCTTCTTTTTCTTTCCTTTCATTTTCTTTCACCCAAATAGTTAAAACAACCACATGAGGTAGGGGTCGAAGCCAAGTTAATCAAAATGCTATACCCAAAAATTCAATCCCATTCGGACCCTAAGGTCCTAATGATACTCCACTTGGTGTAGTTGCTACGATGTATGACTGTAGCATTATGCAGTATGAAATGCATTAAAACATAAGAGTCCTAGGTATCCACCACCCAAACTTTTCTTATGACTTTTAGAACCTCAAGGATGTCATCTAAGTGATAACTATGTAGGTTTTATCGTACCCTTGATATTGTTGGAGGTTGTTTCCATCTGCCAATCAACCCTTTCTTTTGTACGGTACTAAATGAATATGACATTGTACCAAGCCAGTTATCAGCCCTATCCTGGTGGATGGTGATGGCATTCTATATCAATTTTTGCATGCATAATGAGCCTCCACTGTTGGATGTTTCTTAGAAATGTTACCATCTAAAGGTAAAAAGGTAAAGAACTTTGGCTGACAGCGCCCATTTCACTGTACGCCGGGGATGCTAGCAATAATCCAAAACTATGTTTCAAATATTCATAAAAGAAAAGACAAGTATATAAGGGTCATTTGGAAACTCAAATATGGATTAGGTTTTCTAACACGACGACTCTTTCTTCTAGAGAGTATGTATGCATAGTATCAATCGGTAGATTCTCAAATTTCTTTAAAGCAATATAACCAACAAAGAAGGGAACATATACTTGATTTGGTAGAAGTCGTTTCAGTTAGATACGTATTCCACTACTATCTACAAGATTTAAGGGAAAATGGTTGCAAGCTAAATGATTCTATAATTTGGTTGGATGATTTCAACGTGCCTTTTACTTCTCAGACTTGGCCTTACAATGCAGATGATGAATTGGCACATGTATTAGTGGGGTGTATAAGAGAACCTCCTCTCTACTTTTACAATATTTGTGGTCTTCGAGCACACAACTGGAACATATTAAGTAATCCTATTACAACTTCTACTTTCCCTTCAAACTATGTAACGCCCTAAATTTGGGCCTAGAAGTATTAGGTTTTAAGCAGGGGTGCAGTTAGGAGACTGCACATAAAAATTTAATTGTGCAAGGAAGTGACACAATTGAGTTGTTGGCTTAGTGGTTGTGTGCTCTGAAAGTGTCTGGGAAGTCATGGGTTCAAGTCTTAGCTTCCACGAAATTTTGGTTTTATTAAGGATAAAAACCCTATCTTTGGTCAGTAGGGTTATAAATAAAATTTGGCAAGGTATGACACAAAGAGCCTAGTGATCTAGTGGATGTGGCGTGTGGATGGTTCCCTTGAGGTCTAAGGTTCAAGTAATGGCAATGTAAAAAGAGTATAAATTCTGCTCTCTTGCCATGTGAGAAGCAGAAGCCGACTAGAACTTTACAGGTAGGATGTTTGAATCGGTCAATTGAGAAATTCTAGGAGTAGAATTGGGGATGTGGATAAGAAGTTGATCGGTTGGAGTGAATTTAGGAGAATTTTAAGGGATTTCGAATGGAAGGAGGAGTTGTGGCCGAATAGGGCATTGGTCACTCAGGATTTCGGCTATAGGTAAGTTGTGGTCACTTCATTTTGATTTTTTTTTTTTGCAAATTGTGATGCTTTTCACTATTCACTTTAGAAGTTGAGCTTTAATTTTGTTTTCATACATCTTTTGGTAGGGTGATTCAATTCTTCTTTCCTCCCTTTCCAGTCTGTCGAATAGGCTTATTACCGTACCCACTGTTTCAGTTTTGAATAGGTACTTCTTGACTCCATTGTGCTGTTTCTTTTTTCCTCACTCTATTTCTCCTTGGCCAAATATACTCCTTCCTCTCTCTGACTCTAACATTACACTCTTAACCGAATAGCTCTGGCATTTGTGGCCGTACTTCTCTTCCTCCCCTCTCAATCGTGCTATTTTCTTCTGCTTAAACTGAATATCTCTTGTGTTACCTGGGCAACGTCTAGATTGGAGTTAAGGCCGATTATTGGTTAGTCTTTTTTTCTCTCAGGTTTGCAATTTCTTCTTTTTCTATGAGCTGAATATATCCTACTCATTCACCCTTATTCTACCTTATGGATGTCACTTAACTCTATGGTTGCCGAATGTTACTAGGGGCACAATCTCCATAGCTGAGGGGGTTAGGTCGATTGTCTTTTCTTAGTGAGTAATTCTGTTAATTCGTGGTAAGTACTTTAGGTAGTATTTATCTACAAGGGATTATAACTTCTGATGAATCTGTTGAAGTGTTCTCAATACTTTGGTTTGGATTTTCCACGAATATGACTGATGGTGGATCGTTGTGAATCATAGGTGCTTTGATCTCGGAAGGGTGCATCAGTAGTTTCATAACAGGTGTGTACACACACCGAACCGACTGTAAAATGGAAAAAGCTAAAAAAGCTAAAAAACCGAAAAGCCGAAAGTATGGCCTTTTAGCCACATGGGTGTGCGATTATGGAAAAATGACCGTAATACCCCTATAGGAAAAATGACGATTATGCCCTTATGTTTCGTATGATTGATGTGCTTTTGATTTACATATATATATTTGTACTAAGTATGACTTTGCATACACGTAATATTCATGCCATGACATACTACATGAGGTTGGGATGCTGATATAGAGGAAGTTCTGTACTGGTGACTATGTCACATTCACTATTACTGGTGGCTATGCCACAATTACTGATACTGGTGGCTTTGCCACATTTATTTACTATGCAAGAAATCCCCAGACTTAGACGGATCGAGGTGACAGAGGACTAAGAGGTGGCCACTCGACGAAGTTTCATATAATTTTATAACTAAAGTTTATTTTGGGTTAATTTTATGTAATAAGGCCACTTTAAGTTATTTTTAATTCGGGGATTTATTTACTTTTATTCACAACTGCTAGTAGTAGAACAAAATGCAAATTTTCAAATAATCGATACATAAATGGTTTTCAAAGCTTCCGCGAATAACAAACCGTTTTCAAAATAAATAACGTTTTACTAAAAGCAACCTTTTACCACCCACAATATGAGTGAGCAATAAAATTGTAGAACGAACTTTTTCAACGGAACTACGCTTTTCAAAACACACTCCAATGTGACATCGCAAGTTCAGCCATAACGTCTAGGCCGGGTTTGGGGTGTTACAGGCTAGGCTAATTCTCATATTGCTGGTGAAAGGTCTTCCTCACATTCACACATTATGTCTACCATAGCTTAGAACATGGACATTACAACCCTTCTAAATGAAGCTTGAACAAAGGAAAAGACTATTGCTACTTCATCAAGAAAAACAATAAGGAAGAGAACTATGAAAAGATTCAGATTGTAGGAAAGTATCCAAGAAACCAGGAGTAGTGAATGCCCTCCCTTGACACGACGTAGACCCAGAAGAGAGACCACCCCTATAGTCACTCACACTTCTCTAGTTCCTACCTTACCAGAAATTTCAATGCCACCAATGAAAGCTGACCACGAATGTAACACCCCAAACCCAGCCTGGATGTTATGGCCGAATCTAGCGCATCACATTGAAGTGTTTTAGCAAAAACTGTGTTTTCATTGAAAACCCTTCTTAAAATAAAAGAAACCTTAACTATCCTTTAAAAAAAAACTCCTTTCAATCACTTGTTTAAAATATATGATTTTATGAAAACATGTCATTTTAAAATGTAGTTGCGGAAACGTAAAAAGTCATACTATAGTTTAAAAAACCATGGTTAACTTCTTATAATTGCATCACATAAAAATAATAATAAAGTGGAAGCCCTATTACAATCTGATTTGAAAAGTACTTAATAACATAGAAACTGATAAGCTTTAGAAAGAAAAACAAGTCCAAATTATCTTGCTAGCCACCCAGAGTCCCTCCAAACATCAAACCTTCTACTGAGCATCACCTGAAAATAAAATAAAAGAGAGGGTGAGTTTTCACAAACTCAGTGTGTACAACCTTCGACGAAAATAAGCATTCAAAAGTCATCATACATCAAACATGCAATGTAATGCAGTGAAACCCACCCCAATAATCCAACCGGTACACTTCTGCTCTGTCCCCCTTTTTACAACCTGTGGGGATATAAATATCTACCCACCCAACTGATACACATCAATGGTAGCCCAGTTGTGGAACTACACAAGTTGCAGCAAGCTGCCAATCACATATTGGGCTTAAAAGCCGTCGGTGGATCCACGGTTGTCAAGCAATCATGCGACCCTCATATACTCCCTCTGTTCCATAATTTCCAACCCATATGCAACCTAAGTAGGATATCACATGAATACATATGAATGCATGTAGTAATCATAAATCTTACATACAACACTTAGGGGTATTTTAGTCATTTTTGCCTTTAGGGGCATTTTGGTAATTTTCTTTTATTGCAGGTTTTACTTACCTTGGCCCGTTAACAAATTCCGTGAGCTAAGATGAACGAACACTATGCACTAGGTAGGATTCCAGAGAAGAGGAGGTGAGTCATTAAGACTGCTTAAGTACCAAGCTCTCCCTAGATCCAATCCTAGACATGCATATACCCGTTGCCACACCTTAACTCTATGACTTGTCCATGGTCGCAATATATTAATTAAGTTTTATGTGGTTATCATATACAAGGCCCAAAACCCCTATATACATGCATATGGCCCACTTGGCCCAATCTTATACATATGGCCCATCAGGCCCAATTCATGTTCATATGGCCCATTCGACCCAATCTCATTTACATGGCCCATCCGGCCCAAATCACATTATATTCATGCTCACACACAAATTTCCTATCACATAGCAACGCTTATCAAATTTTGCCTTTTATGGGCCCAACAGCCCATCGGGCCCATTTAGCCCATTCCGGCCCACTTGGCCAATTCACAACCCAAGTCCATGAAATCGCCCATGGGCCTCAGGGAACCTATCGGTCTCCCCCTTACGAGTATTCGCACACTAGCAAGACTACCATCGCCATACTTTTGACTTTTCAGCATTTCGGCTTTTGCCGATTCATAGTATGTGTGCCGTGTATGTACACACCTGGTAAGCAAGCGTGATGCAATCTCCTTAGCCCCAAATCTTGCGCGATAAGTATAACAACCTCTTCTTAAATCCCTAACCACGATCAACTCCTAGATCTACACCAATCTTAACTATTAAAACAAAATAATTGGTGACTCATATCCAACACAAGTCCTCTTACCTTAACTATGAACAATTGGCCACTTTAGCCAATAGGAGAGGAATACTTACCAAGATCGCAAACACCTAAAGAGAAATTTTGACAGAGAGTTAAGATCCGAGATCCGATACTAATTCCCTACAATAGTCGATTAGAAAGAGTCAGGAACACTATTCGATACTTAGCAAAGAAAACCGATTGGAAGAGTAACACTTACACTAGATTCGGTCAAAGAGTATTCGGCTCTAGAGAGCTGAACGGCACAATTGTTATTCGACACTAAGGGAGAGAGGAAGAAGAATTAGCTAAACCCAAAAGTGAAACAAAAAAATCGGCACAAGAAAAATAAAAGGAGAACAATAGTTTTCAGCTTTTGGAGAAATCGACAGAAAGAAAAAGAAGAAAACAAAAGGGTTTTTGACTTTTAGGGAAAAGGGTTTCCGGTAACAGGGTGAAGGAAATTCGACACTAGCCCGGCAACCCTGCATTCGGCACTTATTTATAGCCCTTATAGTCAAATAACCTAGCCCTCAGTTCCCCATTTGGCTCCATCACTTCCCCCTTCTCATCTCCTCATTTTTCTCCCTCATAACCCCTTGATCCTTTCCTTAATTTTCTCTCCTGAACACTCCCCTTAGAGTCTATCTTCACGCCACTTCCAACCTTCTAGAAGGCCAAAATTAAACTCCTAAAAATACTAAGCTAGGATTCGAACCTAGGATCTCCTTGCTAACCACTAACGCCATCTCCCTACACTTTAAGTGGCGTAACTTAGCCACTCCACCACAAGGATTTTTTTATGCCATTTTCCCCTATCTTTATTTAAAAGCCCAACTACTTGCCAACAAGGCCCTTTTAATTACTAAACTTTAATTTTCTCTACCCCTAGATTTGAATTCAAACCTTGACCAAGACCTACCAACGCGTAATTAACACTTAACAGGGATTGCTAAGCACAAAAAAAAAAAATCACGATTTCAGGATTTTTAGGTTTCGAGATTTTTGGGGCGTTACAATGAAGCAGACTCCCAAATTCATATCCTTAATCCTTCATTGACAAAGAATCTGATAGAATCAATACCCTTAATTCGAACAATAGTTCCTCCTAATAGTCTACCTGTAACATCCCGAAATAGGGCCTAAACGGAATAGTGGTTGCGAAACCACAAATCTGAGGTAGAAAAAATTATTTTATTATTATTTTGAGGTTCATGATATAATTGCATGATTGTGTGAAAATTTCGTGATGAAATTCTATGCATAAAGTGCTTAAGTTGAGATTAGGGACTAAATCGAATAATTTGCAAAACTTGCATTCTAGAAGTTTTTAGTATGAAATTGCTTTGGAATATTAATTAGGAGGGTTTAAATAACAATTTGACCAATTTTAAGTTCATGGAAAAAATTAGGACATGGAAGGAATTTTTGAAAGTTTAGTAAGGAGGGCATTTTGGTCATTTGGTTATTAACATTAATAAAAGGTAAAAAGATGACAAAATTGTATCATCTTCTTCTTCAAGTACCAGCCGAATCTTACCTCTCTCCATAGCTAGGGTTTCTTCAACTTTCAAGCTTCATAGTAAGTGATTCTAAGCCCGTTTTTAATGTTCTTTACATTTTTGGAGTCCCTGTAGCTTCGATTAAGCTTATGCTAGTAATAAGTCAACCTAGGGTTCATATTTGGAAAAATACCCATAGGTGAAATTTGTGTATTTTGGTGTTTTATGATAGAATATGAGGTTTTAAATTATGTTAGACAATTTGTACTACTCGGTTTTAAGCAAAATCGAGTAAAAGGACTTAATAGTAGAAAAATACCTAATAGTCATAAGTGCATGTTAGAGTATGAATTTGATGCTGCCATAGAAGGAAAAATGACCAGCATGTCATAAAACATAAGAAAATAGGCTGAAGTTTAATTTACGAGCTTTGGGGCAAAAGTGTAAATATGCAAAAATTTAGGGGCAAAATGTAATTTTTGTAAAGTTTGAGTAAAGGACTGTTTTGATAAATTTTGATATTAAATAAGTTAAATTTGCTATTATAGATCAAGAAGAGCGAAATTCGGGAGTAGATCGGGAAAAGAAAAGTAAAGGACTAAATTGTAAAGTTTAGTCACATTTTGTATCGAGGTAAGTTCTGAAGAAATAAATGCAATATTCTTTTATTTTACATTATTATTGTCAATTTCAGCATTTATATACTTATTTTTTGAGAATATTTAAAGTCGAATTAAAAGTAAGTGACAGAGAAAAAGCATTAGGAAGCCCCGTTTGAACCTTATGAATGTTAGGATATTGGGGTTGATGGGACAGATGAGTAATGTAAATGAGCCATGTAAGTCCACATCAGATATATATGGCTTTGGAGACAGGAATGAGCCATGTAAGCCCATATTATATATATATGGCATTGGAGACAGGAATAATTCATGTAAGTCCATGTCGAAGACATGGCATTGGCAGGATATTGATAGACAGAAACGACCGATGATATTATGCATGTAAGTCAACGGGTCAGGATACGAGTTAGATTACAGTGAATTAACAGCAAAGGAAAAGTAGATTATATTTATGAAAAGGAAAGGTCAGATAAGAAAGAAGGTAAAGGAATAAAGAAGAAGATAGAAATTGAGAAGTAAAGAAATTTATGATGTTAGATGATATTATGCATAATTATCCATTATGTTGAATGTTGTGATTTAATTATTTGTAAGCTTACTAAGCCTAGTGCTTAATCCCTTTATTTTCTTCTTCTTATAGTACTTATCTAGCCACTCGGGGATCGAAGGAAACGTCGGAGGCCGATCACACTATCAAAGAAATAACTCGGTATAATTAGACGTTTTGTTTTGGGTATGGCATGTATAGAAACTTAGCTACTTTTAGTATAATGTGAACAATGAATGATGTGTAAATACTTGCTAGAGATTAGCTAATAAAAATGACCGATGATATGCAAGTTTATTAATATGTATGATTAAATGGTGGTTATCACATGAAAATTATGAAAAATGTGAAAGTAACCTAAAAACAGATTCAAATAACAGAAATGACATGACTTTGAAAAATCACTAAAAATTGTATAAACATATTTTTAAGATGAATAATATATTAAATTAAAGCTTATTATGTCTATTTTCTTATGGAATAAGCAAAAAAGGTAAAGGTATTATATTTTATGAGATATCTGAGTTTTAGTGAAACAGGGTCAGAGAAAATTCTAGATCCCCTGTTTCAACTTTGGAAATTCACCATAAATTGTACAAAAATAATTTGGTGGTGTAATTTATATGGTTAGAATCCTTATTGAATCTAGTTTTAATAGAAACAAACGTTATAGTTATATTAATTTTGTATAGGGATAAAAGTGGTTCGTAGTAAGTAGAGGTCTGTGCAGTCAAATTCTAAAGCAGGGGTAACTTTAACTAATAAACTGTACTAATTGGCTAAGTCAAAAATTCTAGAAAAAAATTAGTGGATAGATATATGAGTATAGTTTCAGGAAAAATTTACGGATCTAAATTTTGAGTTTCGGAACTCAAGATATGAATTTTTAGGCGACTACAACGCAGAATGACAGCACATTCCGAAAAGTTTAAATAAACAATTTTAAAACTATTTAAGTGATAGATTAAGTTTAGTAATGCCTCGTGCTCAATTTTGGCAATAGTCTCGGGTAAGGGGTGTTACATTTATTGGTATCAGAGCAGGTTTAGTCGGTTCTCGGAACAGTTAGTGTGAGTAAAAGTCTAGCTATACATGCCATACACTGTATTTTGATAGTGTGATGACTCACGACGATTTTTAAATATTTTGTTTTATAGTAATGGATCCGAAAGCGAGCTGGTGATGATGATGTAGAAAGTAATGCGCCCGCGCTCTCGCGGAAGGGGCAGCGCCATCTGAGAATAGGCCAGTAACCATTGATCAAGGAGGAGTGACTCGAGAAGCTCTCTTCCAAGCTTTGAATGATTGGTTTGCCGAGTTCATTGCATTTAATGAATCCAGCGATTAGACCTCCACCCCTCATGATTCTCGGGCTACCCATGTAGCTCAAGCTTCCCGATCCACAGTGCGTGATAAGAGAAAAGCCACCAGATTGATAGAATCAGAAACAAAGGGCGTAAGAGTTTCGAGCAACAAAAGATGATGATGCAGAAAGAGCAGAATTTTGGTTAGAAAATATTATCAGAGTCTTTGACGAATTATCTTGTACACCCGAGGAATGTATGAAATGTGTAGTATCACTTCTTAGAGACTCAATTTACCTACTGGTGGAAGACACTTATATCGCTTGTACCAAAGGAGAGGGTCACTTGGGATTTCTTTCGGGAGGAATTTCGTAAAAGTACATCATCAGAGGTTTATTGACCGTAAGAGAAAAGAATTCTGGAATTGAAACAAGGCAATATAACGGTGACCGATTATGAGCGTGAATTTGTCAGGCTCAGTAAATATGCTCAAGAATGTGTGTCCACAGAGGCTATCATGTGTAAAAGTTTGAGGATGGGTTAAATGATGATATCCAACTGTCAGTGGGTGTTCTAGAAATAAAAGAGCTCGTTATTTTAGTTGAGAGAGCCTGTAAGGCAGAGGAGTTGTTAAAAAGGAAAGGTAAAGTTGAGACAGAGACACAAGATACAAAGAAGAGACAGATGAGTAGGTCATTTCAGGATACATCCAAGAGGCCCAAAGAGTTTTCTACCAGATCTAGCTTTTCGGGCAGGCAAGCTAGTCGAATAGAGGTAGCGATTTAAAGATCCAAGGCTCGGACCACCTCGATCGCGAGTGTAGGTAATGTCGACACGGTATATCAGTGGTGTCCACAGCAGTGTGGTAGACTTCATTATGGTCCTTGTCGGGTAGGCGAAAATGTTTGCTATAAATGTGGTGCTCCAGATCATTTTGTACGAGAATGTCCGTAGTGGCTAGCCAAGAAGTAATACAGAGTGCTAGATCCGGAAATGCTCCTACTAGAGAGCGGATCACCGAGGCAACCGAGAGAGAGTAGGAGCAGTAAGTGAGGTACCTTTAGAGATTCAATTGTGAGACCGGATGCTAGAGCCCCTGCAAGGACTTATGCTATTCGTGCACGCGAAGAGGCATCCTCCCCAATGTGATTATGGGTACATTTCTCTACATAATATTAATGTCATTGCTCTGATTGATCCGGTTCGACTCATTCTTATGTTTGTATGAAATTGATGTCTAGTATAAGTATGCCTATAGAATCTCACTGAAATTTGTGATTAAAGTATCGAACCCATTAGGCAAGCATGTATTAGTAGATAAAGTATGTAGAAATTGTCCTTTGATGATTAGAGGTTCTTGTTTTCCCTACCGATCTCATGCTATTGCCATTTGATGAGTTTGATGTGATTCTTGGTATGGATTGGTTGACTACACATGATGTGATAGTGAATTGTAGAAAGAAATTCATTGAGTTGAAGTGTGAAAATGGTGAAATTCTTGGGTTAATTCGTAAGAGTCGATAGTTCATTTCCCATAATTTCGTTATGTCCGCCGTAAATGTTTGAGAAAAGGGTATGAAGCTTATCTTGCTTTTGTGTTGAACACTAAAAACCTGAATTGAAAATTGAGTCGATTGCTGTGGTATGTGAGTTTCCGATGTGTTTCCGGAAGGACTACTGTGCTTACCTCTGTTAGAGAAGTTGAGTTTGGTATTGAGTTGATTCTGTACCACGCCCATTTCTATTGCTCCTTATAGAATGGCTCCGTTGGAATTGAAAGAATTGAAAGCTCGATTTGCAGGAATTGACAGATAAAGGATTTGTAAGACCCAATAGTACACCATGGGGTGCACCGGTGCTATTTGTGAAAAAAAGACAGATCGATGCGGTTGTGCATAGATTATCGGCAAGTTAACAAGGTAACAGCAAAGAACAAGTATCCATTGCCTAGAATTGATGATTTGTTTTATCAATTGAAGGGAGCTACTGTGTTCTCCAAGATAGATTTGAGATCCGGATACTATCGGGCTATGAGTTAAAGAGTCGGATGTCCCAAGATCGCTTTCCGGACTAGGTATGGTCATTATGAGTTCCTTGTGATGCCATTTGGCTTGACTAATGCTCCTGCCATTTTATGGACTTAATGAACCGAATTTTTTCAGACCGTACTTGGATAAGTTTGTAGTTGTGTTCATTGATGATATCTTGATTTATTCTCATGATGAGAATGAGCATGCAGAGCATTTGAGAACGATTTTTACATATTCGAGAGATAATTAGTTGTATGCCAAGTTCAAGAAAAGTGAATTCAGTTACGAGAAGTTGGTTTTCTTGGACATATTGTCTCGGTGAAGGTATTAAGGTTGATTCGAGCAAGATTTCACCATTGTTGATTGGAAGCCTCCTAGAAATGTATCGAAGTTAGAAGTTTTCTTGGTCTTGCCGGATATTATAGACGATTTGTAGAGGATTTTCCATGATAGCTACCCCGTGACAAGATTCTTTGCGAAAGGATATCAAGTTTGAATGGATCGAGAAGTGTCAACGAGTTTTGACAAGTTAAAAATATTATTGACTAAAGCTCTGTTTTAGTGCAAACAGAACTGTAAGGAGTTTGTGATTTACTGGTGATGCGTCCATGAATGGACTTGGTTGCGTACTTATGCGGGAAGGGAAGGTAATTGCTTATGCCTCTAGACAACTAAAGCCACATGAGAAGAACTATTCGACACATGATTTAGAGCTAGATGCCATTATTTTTGCGTTGAGAATTTGGAGACATCATTTGTATGGTGAAAGGTGTCTAATATTTACCGATCATAAAAGCTTGAAATACTTGATGACTCAAAAGATTTGAATTTGAGGCAAAGAAGATGGTTGGAATTGCTTAAAGATTACGAGTTAGTGATTGATTATCTCCTGTAAGGCAAATGTAGTTCTTGACGCTCTAAGAGAAACTTTTATTTACATTATGAGCTTTGAATACCAATTTAGCCATGTCAAATGATGGTTCTATTTTAGCTGAATTTAGATCTAAACCAGTATTTTTGAAGAGATTTGTGAAGCTCGTAAAGATGATAATGAGTTACAAGCTAAAAGAGTTCAATGCGAGTCGGGCATAGAATCGATTTCTAGATTGGTTCGATGGTTGTTTGATGTTTAGAGACAGAATTTGTGTACCAAAGAATGATGAGCTTATTCGAAAGATTTTACAGAAGCACATAGCAGCTTCTTTATCTATTCATCCAGCAAGTATAAAAATGTATAATGATTTGAAGAAATTGTATTGGTGGGTAGGAATGAAAAGAGACATTTCAGAGTTTGTTTCTAGATGCTTGATTTGTCAATGTGTAAAGGCCGAACATCGGTACCCTCGGGATTATTGCAACTGTGCTAGTTAGGAATGGAAATGGGACAGAGTTACTATGGATTTTGTGACGGGTTGCCGTTAACACCTGAAAAAGAAAGATGCAATATGGGTTGTGATTGATAAGCTAACTAAGTCGGTTCATTTCATCCCAATCCGTATGGATTACTCACTTGACAAGTTATTTGAGTTATACATTTTTGAGAGATAGTTAGACTACATGGAATGCCATTATCGATCATTTGAGCATAAAGATCCAAGATTTACTTCACAGTTCGGAAGAAGTTACAAGAGGCTTTAGGTAATGAAGTTGAGTTTTAGTACTGACTTTCCATCCTCAAACCGACGGTCGATCAGAGAGAGTTATTCAGTACTTGAAGATATGCTTAGATGTTTGTGTATTGGAATTTCAAGGCGCTTGGGAAAAATATTTACCATTAGTAGAGTTTTTGTGCACAATAATAGTTATCATCGAATTTGAAGATGGCACCTTATGAAGCTTTGTATGGATGTAAATGTCGCACACCTTTGTATTGGACAGAGCTTAAGGAAAATCAGATTCTGGAGTTGATCTAGTTAAGGAAACAGTAAGAGAAAGTAAAATCATCGAGATTGCTTAAAAGCAACCTCGCATGGACAAAAGTCGTATGCAGATTTGAAGAGAAAAGAGATTGAGTATCAAGTTGGTGACAAAGTTTTTTTGAAAGTATCCCCGTGGAAGAAAGTTCTTAGATTTGGCAAGAAAGGCAAACTAAGTCCACGTTTTATTGGACCGTTTGAAGTGATTGAGAGAGTCGGACCATTAGCATATCGGTTAGCTTTGCCGATTGAGTTAGAGGTTGAGATTCAGTCAGACATGACTTACGGTGAAGAACCGGTAAAGATTCTAGCTCGAGAGGTAAAGCAATTAAGGAACAAAAGCATTGTACTTGTGAAAGTACTATGGAATAGGCATGGGGTAGACGAGGCTACATAGGAACCCGAAGAGGCTATGCGAAAACAGTACCCAAATCTTTTCACAGGTAAGATTTTCGGGGACGAAAATCTCTAAAGGGGGGAGAAATGTAACATCCCGAAATAGGGCCTAAATAGAATAGTGGTTGCGAAACCACAAATCTGAGGTAGAAAAATTTATTTTATTATTATTTTGAGGTTCATGATATAATTGCATGATTGTGTGAAAATTTCGTGATGAAATTCTATGCATAAAGTGCTTAAGTTGAGATTAGGGACTAAATCGAATAATTTGCAAAACTTGCATTCTAGAAGTTTTTAGTATGAAATTGCTTTGGAATATTAATTAGGAGGGTTTAAATAACAATTTGACCAATTTTAAGTTCATGGAAAAAAAATTAGGACATGGAAGGAATTTTTGAAAGTTTAGTAAGGAGGGGCATTTTGGTCATTTGGTTATTAACATTAATAAAAAGGTAAAAAGATGACAAAATTGTATCATCTTCTTCAAGTACCAGCCAAATCTTACCTCTCTCCATAGCTAGGGTTTCTTCAACTTTCAAGCTTCATAGTAAGTGATTCTAAGCCCCGTTTTTAATGTTCTTTACGTTTTTGGAGTCCCGGTAGCTCGATTAAGCTTATGCTAGTAATAAGTCAACCTAGGGTTCATATTTGGAAAAATACCCATAGGTGAAATTTGTGTATTTTGGTGTTTTATGATAGAATATGAGGTTTTAAATTATGTTAGACAATTTTTACTACTCGGTTTTAAGCAAAATCGAGTAAAAGGACTTAACCGGTAAAAATACCTAATGGTCATAAGTGCATGTTAGAGTATGAATTTGATGCTTCCATAGAAGGGAAAAATGACCAGCATGTCATAAAACATAAGAAAATAGGCTGAAGTTTAATTTATGAGCTTTGGGGCAAAAGTGTAAATATGCAAAAGTTTAGGGGCAAAAATGTAATTTTTGCAAAGTTTGAGTAAAGGACTGTTTTGATAAATTTTGATATTAAATAAGTTAAATTTGCTATTATAGATCAAGAAGAGCGAAATTCGGGAGTAGATCGGGAAAAAAGAAAAGTAAAGGACTAAATTGTAAAGTTTAGTCACATTTTTTTGTATCGAGGTAAGTTTACTGATGAAATAAATGCAATATTCTTTTATTTTACATTATTATTGTCAATTTCAGCATTTATATACTTATTTTTTTGAGAATATTTAAAGTCGAATTAAAAGTAAGTGACAGAGAAAAAGCATTAGGAAGCCCCCGTTTGAACCTTAGGAATCTTAGGATATTGGGGGGGTTGACAGATGACAGAATGTAAGTAAATGAGCCATGTAAGTCCACATCAGATATATATGGCTTTGGATACAGGAATGAGCCATGTAAGCCCATATTATATATATATGGCATTGGAGACAGGAATAATTCATGTAAGTCCATGTCGAAGACATGGCATTAAGCGTGATATTGATAGATGTGAAACGAACCTAATATCCTTAGTATTCCGAGTGGTTCAACGGGTCGGGGATACGAGTTAGATTATAGTGAATTAACAGCAAAGGAAAAGTAGATTATATTTATGAAAAGGAAAGGTCAGATAAGAAAGAAGGTAAAGGAATAAAGAAGAAGATAGAAATTGAGAAGTAAAGAAATTTATGATGTTAGATGATATTATGCATAATTATCCATTATGTTGAATGTTGTGATTTAATTGCTTGTAAGATTACTAAGCCTAGTGCTTAATCCCTTTATTTTCTTCTTCTTATAGTACTTATCTAGCCACTCGGGGATCGAAGGAAACGTCGGAGGCCGATCACACTATCAAAGAAATAACTCGGTATAATTAGACGTTTTGTTTTGGGTATGGCATGTATAGAAACTTAGCTACTTTTACTATAATGTGAACAATGAATGATGTGTAAATACTTGCGAGATATTAGCTAATAAAAATGACCGATGATATGCATGTTTATTAATATGTATGATTGAATGGTGGTTATCACATGAAAATTATGAAAAATGTGAAAGTAACCTAAAAACAGATTCAAATAACAGAAATGACGTGACTTTGAAAAATCACTAAAATCTGTATAAACATATTTTTAAGATGAATAATATATTAAATTAAATCTTATTATGTCTATTTTGTTATGGAATAAGTAAAACAGGTAAAGGTATTATATTTTATGAGATATCTGAGTTTTAGTGAAACAGGGTCAGAGAAAATTCTAAATCCCCTGTTTCAACTTTGTAAATTCACCATAAATTGTACAAAAATAATTAGGTGGTGTAATTTATATGGTTAGAATCCTTATTGAATCTAGTTTTAATAGAAACAAATGGTATAGTTATATTAATTTTTTATAGGGATAAAAGTGGTTCGTAGTAAGTAGAGGTCTGTGTAGTCGAATTCTGAAACAGGGGTAACTTTAACTAATAAACTGTACTAATTGGCTAAGTCAAAAATTCTAGAAAAAAATTAGTGGATAGATATATGAGTATAGTTTCAGGAAATATTTACCGATCTAAATTTTGAGTTTCGGAACTCAAGATATGAATTTTTAGGCGACTACAACGCAGAATGACAGCACATTCCGAAAAGTTTAAATAAACAATTTTAAAACTATTTAAGTGATAGATTAAGTTTAGTAATGCCTCGTGCTCGATTTTGGCAATAGTCTCGAGTAAGGGGTGTTACACTACCACATGATGCTCCTTCCAGTAAAGCGGAAAGATTTTTTCCGTGGTGTTACCTATGGAAGTCAGGACCACCTTTTATCTGATTGAGTGTCATTTTTTAGCAGCAAAAAAACTCAGTACCCTAGTAGTTAACAAAGACTTTTACCTCTTACCTTTCTTTCAATCCTGATAAGTCTCTTATTTCCTTCTTTACAAAGGCTTCACAAGCCTTATTTATAGAGCACATACTTTGGAGTTAGGCCCTCCAAAATGCTAATGACTGATACAATGATAAGATTGAAGATTTGGAGAAAGTTGTGAAAATTGACAAGGACTGTATGGCTAAACTACATCGTGATCATGAAGAATCTAACAATTTGATTGGGAGACTTGATTCCCGTGCCAAGGCTTTGAAGGGTAAATATAAAGAGGCATAAATTGAGTGTGAGAAATTGAAGGAGGAAGTCAATCTATTGATCAAAAAAGAATCCACTTGGGAGGAAAAAATCAAATCCCAGGAAGAACACCATAAAGCATAGTTGGAAAGTCTATGCCAATCCAATAAGGAAAATTTCAAAAAATATCAAGAGGGCATAAAAAAGAACCTTAATGAGGCTCTGCCAAAATGGAGGTTCAACCTAATTCTACACATTAAATTGGTTGTAGGTACTCTTGATATCATTCGAGTAGACTTCAATTACTTTAGGGACATCTCTACTGAGTCACTGAACTTTAATATTTACCATCCTGAGGGCGAAGACGGGGAAACCTTTTAGAGAGAATGGAAATATTCAATTGACTTTTTCATTCCTACCATGCTCGAAGTTGAAAACAATGAAGATGGCTTAACAAATATGGAACAAGATCCTGAATATGATCCTCCCATAGAATGTAACTTCCAAAACTTGGCCTAGATGTTACGGCCAAATCGTGAAGGTCACATTGGACACCTAGACGATGAATCTACCCCATCGCTGGTTGAAAACCTCAATCACACTCTCTTTTAAATAAATTTGTAATTACCTTTGTTATTTTGGGAAAACGTTCATTAATAAGTTCAACCTTTATTAAGTCAAGTTAGAATTATTGACGTGGTTTTAAGAAAAACACATTTCTTGTCATTGCTTTAAAAGAAAGCTATGAAATTTAGTTGTAGCAAAAAAACCAATTAAAGATCCGATTATTAATTAGTCCAAGTAACATGCTCTGTCCAATTTCAGAACTAATTTAGAGTATGTAAATTATCCATGCATGAAAAACCCCAAAACAAAAATAAACCCAAACAACAATTCAAATAGCTTTATAGTCCAAAAACAAAATAAATATGAGGAACTTTAAATAAAATAAAAGCTAAGTCCGAAGTCTGCCGTATGTCCGTATGCCATGTCTGATCCTAGTCTTGTTCATTACCTAAGAGGTTTGAGGTAATGGGTTTTAGAGTTTAGGGTTTAGGGCTTGAGGCACAACAATTCGAGCTGAAGCCAGTCATGTTCTAGATGCTTCAGACAGTTGGGCAATTCAGTGGAATGCCTACTGAAGATCCTCACCCACACTTAAGACTATTTATAGAGGTGAGCGATTCTTTCAAGTTAGCCAGAGTATCCAAAGATGCATTACAATTGAAGCTGTTCCCATATTCACTAAGGTACAGAGCTCGAGCCTGGTTGAACTCATTACCACCAAATTCAATTACCACATGGCAAGAGTTAGCAGAAAGATTTCTCATAAAGTATTTCTCGCCTAGCAAGAATGCTAAGTTGAGAAACAAGATCACTGCTTTCCAAAAAAATGGATGATTTGTCCTTGTATGAGGCATGGGAAAGGTACAAAGAATTATTACAGAAGTTCCCTCATCACGAAATTTCACATTGCATCCAACTTGAGACATTTTATAATTGTTTCAATGCCCACACGAGGATGGTAGTGGACACTTCTGCTAATGGTGCTCTCCATTCTAAGTCTTATAATAAGGCTTATGAAATCATTGAGAGGATTGCCAACAACAATTACCAATGGCCAACCAATCGAGCAACGTCAGGAAGACGAGCCACTGGAATACATGAAGTAGACACTCTCACTTCACTCGTATCTCAGGTATCCTCAATGTCCTCAATGCTTAAAAATTTTACCACTAATGGGTTTAATAGTTTTATAGCAGAGCCACCGAATCAATTTGAAAATATAGCCTATGTATATTGTGGGGAAGGACATTTGTTCGAAGAATGTCCATCGAACCCAGAATCCATGTATTACATGTGTAACAAGAACTAAAATAGAGGAAGGAAAGGACTACAATCCAATACCTAGAACCCATCATGGCGAAACCACCCTAATTTCTCTTGGAGTAACCAAGTGGCTGGACCCAGTAACATATATGCCCAACCTAGACCGATCCAACCACCTATTTTTACCCAACAAGTTTAGAAACAACCTCAAGCTGAACCATCCAATGGTTTAGAAAACTGGTTTAGAAAACCAGCCATGAATGATGCCTTAATCCAAAGCCAAACACTATATTGAAAAACCTGGAAAACCAAATGGACCAGCTTGCAACTGAACTCAGAAACCGACCACAAGGTGCTTTACCTAGTGATATGGAGAATCTAAGACATCCAGGGAAGAAGCATTGTAAAGCGTTGACTTTGAGGAGTGGAAAGACATTAGATCCCAACACCGTCAAAGTTCAAAAGGAGCCAGCCGATGCTCAAGACTCATAGAAAGTTCAGCCGAGTGTTGAAATTCTAGTTTCACCAAAACCAAAGTCTGCAAAATCTGACAAGGTAACTTCAGAACCAACTAATTTTGATCAACTAATTGTTAGATGAAAAATTACCATAGAAGATGAATCAACCAGTTCTAGTAAAGAAGCCGCTACCACCCTACCCTCAAAGGCTTCAGAAGCAGAAGCAGGAAATTCAATTCAAAAAGTTCCTAGACGTACTCAAGCAACTTCATATCAACATCCCGTTAGTTGAAGCACTTGAAAAAATGCCAAACTACGTCTAATTCATGAAGGATATCTTGTCAAAAAACCAAAGGCTTGGAGAATTTGAGACGGTAGCCCTGACAAAGGAATGTAGTGCATATCTTCAAGACAAATTACCCCAAAAATTGAAGGATCCTGGATGTTCTACCATACCTTGCAATTTTGGAGCAATATATTGTGGTAAGGCACTATGTGACTTGGGTGCGAGTATCAACTTGATTCCCATGTCCATATTTAGGAAGTTCGGGATAGGTGAAGTTAGACCTACTACGGTTACACTTCAACTAGTAGATCAATCCTTAGCACATCCAGAAGGAAAATCAAGGACGTATTTGTACGTATAGAAAAATTTAATTTTCCTACTGACTTTTTAGTTCTAGACTTTAAAGCAGACAAGGAAGTGCCAATCATCTTAGGAAGGACTTTCTGTAACACCCCTTACCCGAGACCGTCGCTGGAGTCGAGCACGAGGCGTTACCGGACTTAGCTTACTAATTCGGGGCATAAAAATTTACTTTTAAAATTAATTTAGTTTCATTCATTCAATATATTCCTAAAAAGGGTCCTCGAGACCCTAAAACATGAAATTGAAATGGTTCGGGAACAAATCGGAATCAATAAAAATTTTTCCGATCACTTAAATAAAGCAAAACAATTTATTTCATCTTTTATAAATAAACTGTCCTTCTGCGTTATAGTCACTAAATAAATCATAACTCGAGTTATGAAACTCAAAATTCAAATCTGTAAATTTTCTTTAAAACTAGACTCATTTATCTTCTTACTAAATTTATTTCAGAATTTTTTGGTCTATCCAATTAGTACAGTTTATCAGTTAAAATTTCCCCTATTTCAGTGTTCGATTGCTCTGACCTCTGTTCACTACAAATTATTTTTTCCCTGTACAGAATTCAAATAACCATGACGTTTATTTCTCTTAAAAGTAGACTGAACAAGGAATCTATAAATATAAATTATAACTCCTAATTATATTATTACAATTTTTAGTGAATTTCTAAATTCAGAATAGGGGATTCAGAAATCACCCTGACCCTATCTCACCAAAATTTAAATATCTCATAAAATACAACTCCTTTATTTACTATGTTTCTTTCATATGAAAATAGACTCAATAAGCTTTAATTCTATATCTCATTAACTATCTAAATCTATTTCTACTATTTTTAGTGAGTTTTCAAATTCACATCATTATTTCTATCTGATACTATTTTAAAGCTAATTTCACCTTTTTCATGATTTCCATGGAATAACTAGCATTTAGGTATACATAACACCAAACAATCCTTTATTAGCCATTCCAATAGCTAATCATTATCAAGCATTTACATACCATTCATTAGCCATATAATAAGATCATACACACAAAATGGCTACGATGTTATACATGCCATACTCAAAATGAAACGTCTAGCTATACCAAAATAATCCTTGTGATGGTGTGCCCGGACCTCCGACGTACTTTACGATCCTTGAGTTAGCTTGACAAAACTATAAAAAGAAGGAAAATAAAGGGGGTAAGCATTAAGCTTAGTAAGTTTGCATTTAAATAAATAACAACATTCATAAGAATTATCTTACTACTTGGCATGATACTACTTAATGCAACTTCATTAATTATCATAGACATATTTTAAACTTCTTCACTTACTCACTTACTTAAATACTTACTTAATCAAATTTATTAATACATTTTACTTACCTTTTTCCTTATCAAGCATACATGAACATTATATACTTACCTTTTCTCTTCTAGCATGAACTTGTCTTACCTTTCTAGTATAACTCGTCTTCCCTTACCTTACCTTGATATTCTCTTTAAATTTTCCCATTGAACCACTTTGAACACTAAGGATACACGGGTACCTTACCATTGCCATGACTTGTCATGGTCTTACGTGGTATCCTTTTGAAACTTACCATTTCCATGTCTCGACATGGTCTTACATGGTATCCTTACCTTATGAACTCACCAATGCCATGCCTTGGCATGTCTTACATGGGACCTTTGCCTTATAGTAATGTATCAATGCCATGTATTGTCATGGTCTTACATGATTTCTTTGCCTTAGAAACCTTACCAATTTCCAAGCCTTGGCATGGTCTTACATGGTATCCTTAAACCCTTATGTCATGACATTTGTATCCTACACATTCCTAAGGTTCAAACGAGACTTTCTGAAATTACTTCTCCGTCAATTCATGCTTGAGTCTTCTTTGAATAGTTTCATAAAATAAATATACACATGCTGGAAATTAACAAAATTAACATAAAATAATACAATATTGCATTTATTTACCGCAAACTTACCTCGAAACAAAATACGATCAACTATATCGATTTAGTCCACTATCTTTTTCTTTCCCCGGTCTAACTCTGAATTTCATTCTTCTTGATCTATAGTAACAAATTTAGCTTATTTAATACTCACATTTATTAAAACAGTCCTTGACTCAAACTTTAGAAAAATTACACTTTTGCCCCTAAACTTTTACATATTTATAATTTTGCCCCAAGGCTCGGAAATTAAAATTCATCCTATTTCCTAATGTTTTATGACATGCTGATCATTTTTCCCTTTTATGGAAACATCAAATTCTCACTCTAACATGTACTTATGAACATTAGGTATTTTTACCGATTTTTTCGTTTTACTCATTTTCATGTAAAATCGCTTAGCAAAAGTTGTTTAACACAATTTCAAGCTTCATATTCTACCATAAAAAATCAAGGGTATCTTTCCAAATATAAACCCTAGGTTAAATTATTGCTAGAATAAGCTTAATCAAGTTACCGGGACTCTAAAAACGTAAAGAACATTAAAAATGGGTATTGGAATCACTTACTATGGAGCTTGGAAGCTTGAAACAAACCCTAGCTATGGAAAACCCTTGAAATTTTGGCCTGATGAAGAAGATGGACAACATATTGCCATCTTTTTCCCTTTTTTAATCTTTTAATTTCCAAATGACTAAAATACCTTTAATTAAAACTGTAGTTATTTTTATCTATGTTTGTCCATTTTTGTCCATGAAAACCTAATGGTCTAATTACCATTTAAAGACCCCTACTTCAATTATACTCTTCAATTTAATCCCTTAGCATTTAGAACTCATATTTATCAACTTTTGCAATTAAGCCCTAATATGCAAATTGAACATGCAATCACTGAAATTTCTTATCGGTATTCTAACACATGCATCTAATTATTCGGTAAATCATAAAATTAGTCGCAATAAAATTTTCTATCTCAGATTAGTGGTTTCCCAACCACTATTCTGTTTAGGCCCTATTTTGGGAAGTTACATTTCTCCCCCCTTTAGGGTTTTTCGTCCCTGAAAATCTTACCTATGAAGAGATTTGGGTACTGTTTTCGCACAGCCTCTTTGGGCTCGCATGTAGCCTCGTCTACCCCATGTCTATTCCATAATACTTTCACAAGTGCAATACTTTTGTTCCTTAATTGCTTTACCTCTCGAGCTAGAATCTTTACCGGTTCTTCACCATAAGTCATGTCTGGATGAATCTCAACCTCTGTCTGAGAAATCACATGTGACGGATCTGAACGATAACAACATAGCATAGACACATGAAATACATCATGAATCTTCTCTAACTCAATCGACAAAGCTAATCGATATGCTAATGGTCTGACTCTCTCAATCACTTCAAACGGTCCAATAAAACGTGGACTTAGTTTTCCTTTCATGCCAAATCTAAGAACTTTCTTCCATGGGGATACTTTCAAAAACACTTTGTCACCAACTTGATAATTAATCTCTTTTCCCTTCAAATCTACATACGACTTCTGTCTGTCTGAAGCTGCTTTCAAGCAATCTCTGATGACTTTTACTTTCTCTTCTGTTTCTTTAACTAGATCAACCCTGTAAATCTGATTTTCCTTAAGCTCTGTCCAATACAAAGGTGTACGACATTTACATCCATACAAAGCTTCACAAAGTGCCATCTTCAAACTCGATTGATAACTATTATTATAGGCAAACTCTACTAATGGTAAGTACTTTTCCCAACTGCGTTGAAATTCCAGTACACAGCATCTAAGCATATTTTCAAGTACCTGAAAAACTCTCTCTGACTGACCGCCATTCTGAGGATGGAAAGTTGTACATAAAACTCAACTTTGTGCCCAAAGCTTCCTGTAACTTCTTCTAAAATTGTAAAGTAAATCTCGGATCTCTATTTGAAATGATCGGTAATGGTACCCCGTGTAGTTTGACTATCTCTGAAATATACAACTTGGCCAACTTGTCAAGTGAATAATCCATACGAACTGGGATAAAATGAGCCGACTTCGTTAACTTATCAAGTACAACCTATACTGTATCTTTCTTTCTCAGTGTCAACGGCAATCCTGTCACAAAATCCATAGTAACTCGGTCCCATTTACACTCAGGGACTAGCACAAGCTGCAATAAACCTGAAGATACCTGATGTTCGACCTTTACCAACTGACAGATCAAGCATCTAGAAACAAACTCTGAAATGTCCCTTTTCATTCCTACCCACTAGTACATTTTCTTCAAATCATTATACATCTTTGTACTACCTGGATGAATAGACAAAGAACTACTATGTGCTTCCTGTAATATCTTTTGAATAAGCTCACCATTCATCGGTACACATACCCTGTCTCTGAACATCAAACAACTGTCAGAACTGATCTAAAAATCTGACTCTATATCCGACTCACACTGAGCTCTTTTGGCTAACAACTCATTGTCATTTTTTTGAGCTTCATAAATTTCTTGAAGAAATATCGATTTAGCTCTCAACTCAGCTAAGATAAAACCATCATTTGATAAGGCTAGACTAGTGTTCAAAGCTCTTAATGCAAACAAAGATTTCCTATTCAAAGCATCAGCAACAATGTTTACCTTACCTGGGTGATAATCAATCACTAGCTCATAATATTTAATCAACTCTAGCCATCTTCTTTGCCTCAACTTCAAATCTTTTTGAGTCATCAAATATTTCAAACTTTTGTGATCAGTGAATATTCGACACTTCTCACCGTACAAATGATGTCTTCAGATCTTCAGCGCAAAAATAATGGTAGCTAGCTTTAAATCATGTGTCGGATAGTTCTTCTCATGTGGCTTTAGCTATCTAGAGGCATAAGCAATTACCTTTCCTTCCTGTATAAATACACAACCAAGTCCATTCAAGGATGCATCACTGTAAATCACAAACTCCTTACCTAGTTCTGGTTGTACTAAAACAGGAGCTTCAGTCAACAATGCTTTTAACTTGTCAAAACTCTATTGACACTTCTCAGTCTATTCAAACTTGACATCCTTTCGTAGCAATCTTGTTAGCAGGGTAGCTATCATGGAAAATCCCTCTACAAATCATCTATAATATCCGGTAAGACCAAGAAAACTTCTGACTTCTAATACATTTCTAGGAGGCTTCCAATCAATAATGACTGAAATCTTGCTCGGATCAACCCTGATACTTTCACCTAAGACAATATGTCTAAGAAAACCAACTTCTCGTAACCAGAACTCACTTTTACTGAACTTGGCATACAACTGATTATCTCTCAGAATCTGTAAAACTGTTCTCAAATGCTCTGCATGCTCAGTATCGCCATAAGAATAAATCAAGATATCATCAATGAACACAACTACAAACTTATCCAAGTACAGTCTGAAAATTTGGTTCATTAAGTCCATGAAAATGGAAGGAGCATTAGTTGAGTCAAATGGCATCACAAGGAACTCATAATGACCATACCTACTCTGGAAAGCAGTCTTCAGGACATTTGACTCTTTAACTCGCAATTGATAGTATCCAGATCTCAAATTTATCTTGGAGAACACAGTGGCTCCCTTGAATTGATTAAACAAATCATCAATTCTACGCAGTGGATACTTGTTCTTTACTATTACCTTGTTAAGCTACCAATAATTTGTGCACAATTGCATCGATCCATCTTTCTTTTTCACAAATAGCACTGGTGCACCCCATGGTGAACTACTGGGTCTTGCAAAGCCTTTATCTGTTAATTCTTGCAACTGAGCTTTCAATTCTTTCAATTCTAATGGGGCCATTCTATAAAGAGCAATAGAAATGGGTGTCGCACCTAGAATCAACTCAATACCAAACTCAACTTCTCTAACAGGAGGCAAATCTGGTAGTTCTTCCAAAAACACATCGGGAAACTCACATACCACAAGCACTAATTCAATTTTCAATTCTAGATCTTTAGTGGTCAACACAAAAGCAATATAAGCTTTATACCCTTTTATCAAACATTTTTGAGTAGATATAACATAAATCGTGGCAAATGAACTATCTGACTCTTTTGAATTAACCCGAAGAATTTCACCATTTTCACATTTCAACTCAATGAATTTCTTTCCACAATTCACTATCACATCATGTGTAGTCAACCAATCCATACCAAGAATCACATCAAATTCATCAAACGGCAATAGCATGAGATCAGCCAGGAAATAGTGACTTCTAATCATCAAAGGGCAATTTCTACATACTTTATCTACTAATACATGCTTGCCTAATGGATTCAATACTTTAATCACAAATTCTGTAGATTCTATAGGCATACTTATACTATGCATCAATTTCATGCAAATATATGAATGAGTCGAACCTGAATCAATCAAAGCAATAACTCTAGTATCATGGAGAGAAAAGGTACCCATAATCACATCGGGAGAGGATGCCTCTTCGCGAGCACGGATAGCATAGGTTTTCGCAAGTGCTCTAACATCTAGCCTCACTACCGAATCTATAGATGCACCTATATTACTTGCCCTAGCTCCCGGATTTCACAGTGGTCTACCTCTTACTCACTTACTCACTCACTTAAATACTTACTTACTTAATCAAATTTCTTAATACATTTTACTTACCTTTTTCCTTATCAAGCATACATGAACATTATATACTTACCTTTGCTCTTCTAGCATGAACTTGTCTTACCTTTCTAGTATAACTCGTCTTACCTTACCTTACCTTGATATTCTCTTTAAATTTTCCAGTTGAACCACTTGGAATACTAAGGATACACGGATACCTTACCATTGCCATGACTTGTCATGGTCTTATGTGGTATCCTTTTGAAACTTACCATTGCCATGTCTCGACATGGTCTTACATGGTATCCTTACCTTATGAACTCACCAATGCCATGCCTTGGCATGGTCTTACATGGGACCTTTGCCTTATAGTAACTTATCAATGCCATGTCTTGACATAAACTTACATGATTTCCTTGCCTTAGAACCCTTACCAATTTCCATGCCTTCGCATGGCTTTACATGGTATCCTTAAACCCTAATGTCATGACATTTGTATCCTACACATTCCTAAGGTTCAACCAGGACTTTTTGAAATTACTTCTCCGTCAATTCATGCTTGAGTCCTCTTTGAATAATTTCATAAAATAAATATACACATGCTGGAAATTAACAACATTAACATAAAATAATACAATATTGCATTTATTTACCGCAAACTTACCTCGAAATAAAATACGATCAACTATATCGATTTAGTCCATTATCTTTTTCTTTCCTCAGTCTAACTCCGGATTTCATTCTTCTTGATCTATAATAACAAATTTAGCTTATTTAATACTCACATTTATTAAAACAGTCCTTGATTCAAACTTTGGAAAAAGTACACTTTTGTCCCTAAACTTTTACATATTTATAGTTTTACCCCAAGGCTCAGAAATTAAACTTCATCCTATTTCATAATGTTTTATGACATGCTGATCATTTTTCCATTCTATGGAAACATCAAATTCTCACTTTAACATATGCTTATGAACATTAAGTATTTTTACCGATTTTTTCATTTTACTCGTTTTCACGTAAAATCGCTTAGCAAAAGTTATTTCGCACAATTTCAAGCTTCATATTCTACCATAAAACATCAAGGGTATTTTTCAAAATATAAACCCTAGGTTAAATTATTGCTAGAATAAGCTTAATCAAGTTACTGGGACTCTAAAAACGTAAAGAACATTAAAAACGGGGCTTGGAATCACTTACTATGGAGCTTGGAAGCTTGAAACAAACGCTAGCTATGGAAAACCGTTGAAATTTTGGCCTAATGAAGAAGATGGACAACATGTTGCCATCTTTTTCCCTTTTTTAATCTTTTAATTTCCAAATGACTAAAATACCCTTCATTAAAACTTTAGTTATTTTTATCTATGTCCATTTTTGTCCATGAAAACCTAATGGTCTAATTACCATTTAAAGACCCCTACTTTAATTATACTCTTCAATTTAATCCCTTAGCATTTAGAACTCATATTTATCAACTTTTGCAATTAAGCCCTAATATGCAAATTGAACATGCAATCACTGAAATTTCTTATCGATATTCTAACACATGCATCTAATCATTCGGTAAATCATAAAATTAGTCGTAATAAAATTTTCTATCTCAGATTTTTGGTTTCACAACCACTATTCCATTTAGGCCCTATTTCGGGATGTTACACTTTCTTAGCAACCGGAAGGACCCTTATTGATGTGCAGAAGGGCGAGCATACTAACTTATACCATATGGCCAAGTCACACACTTGTGTGTGACGCCGTGTGGAGTATACTGACTTTATTTCAAAATCAACACTAGGGGACACACGACTGTGTAGAAGGATCGTGTGTCATACACGACTGAGACACACGCCCATGTCTCTGCCCGTATGGACAAAAATAGGCTATTTACCAAGCCATTTTGCCTCCCTAAACTTGCATGTACCTACACAACCCAAATGGCACAATTTCATAGCATATATAGGCATCCAAAACAACCACAACCAAGACTAAAATGTCCCATTTCAATATCAATAACTAACATACTTAATATACCATAATTTGCCTACTCAAATCATGCTAATTTATATTTCCAATGCATTAATGTGTACCACTTCAACTAAGCATTTCTTAGTCTAAAACCATAAGCACAACCATTCTCAATTCATCAACCATTAGCTACTTTAAATGTTACATTGAATAAGCCATTCTCAAGCAAACATGAACCACATCACAAGAAGGCATTAATACATATATATACATCACATAATTGCCAAAATAAGCCAACTTACATGGCTAACACAAAACCAAATACTTATTATTTGCAAACCAACACAAATGGTCAAAATCATCTACATATACCTAAATGACTCAAAGTTTGTATACATGCCATATACTTAAAATAGTGAAGTTCATAGGTACCGAGTGATAGGTGGATAATGAGAAGCGATCTCCGACGATCCCCGAATTTGAGCTAGCTTGATAACACTATAAAACACGAGAAAAATAAACAAAGTAAGCTATAAAGCTTAGTAATCTTGTATGACAAAGTAAGCTATAAAACTTAGTAATCTTGTATGACATAAATTCGATATAATCATAAACACATAATTCAACAATTGATCATAAGTATAAGAATTCACATCAACTAACAAACCTCTCAATTACTCATTCACAAGACTATATACTTTCTTTACCATTTCTTCGATTCAAAGCTAATATGGTTTATGCACATACCTATACCATCTCGTACTAATCTCATACATATTCTCGTCTTTTATTTACCAGTTAAACCATTCAAAATAGAAGTCGGATACTCAAAGGTCTCAGACGATAAGTACCTATGCCATGGCCCGTAGCTAAATCAAGGTAACTTATCTCCGAAGTATTGATATCATAGCCCGAAGCCAAATAAGCCGATATGCATGGCCCAAAGCCAAATCGGTATAACTCACACCCGAAGTGCTATATCATGGCCCAAAGCGAACTCAATGTATTTCCTAATGACATGTCACTAGCATCATAAACTATTCCTAAGGTTCAATCGGGATTTCATATGTCGAATTATCGTCGAATCACTAACGTCCATATCCACAGTCTCATATTCAAAATTTATGCAATATCAAAGCATATGAAATACATTTGTATTGAATTTTATCACATACAAACTTACCTCGAATGTGGAAACGATGAAATAAGTCGTTTAGTTGATAACTTTCGTTTTTCCTCGATCCAGATCCGAATTTTGCTTTTCTTAATCTAAATATATTCAAAATTAACTTATTTAATCATCTCTCTATTCAATTTAATCCAAAACACACATTAGGACTATTTTACACATTTACCCCTAAACTTTTACATTTTTACAATTTAGTCTTATTACACAAAATCACAAATTCATGTAAATTTCAAGACACCCATGCTTAGCTGAATTACTAATATACCCTTAACAGCCCATATTTTTAATTCATTTCACATTTCAACCACAAAGTTTCAACGTTTCTCAATTTAGTCCCTATTTTGCATTTTCACTAAAAATCACTTAACAAAACTTGCGTAATTCATAACAATCTTTATAATCTATCATTAAACATAAAATAATCTTGTATTCATTAATAGAAATATCTAAAATCTTTAACAGTTTTGCAAAATAGTCCCTGGGCTAGCTAGACCTAGCTGCAATGATCTCAAAAACATAGAAATCATTAAAAACGGGACAAAAATAGACTTACAATTAGATCATGAAGTGGCCGAACCCTAGAAACCTCCCATGGATGTTTTTCTTTCTTATTTTCGTTGGTAGAAGATGAAAATGGAGGAAAATTTTGACTTATTTTTACTTAATTCATGTTTATTTTATGAATTACAAATTTAACCTTTATAATTAAACATATAAATCATTTAATATATGTCCAAAAATGTCCACTCATCATTATAATGGTCCAATTACAACATAAGGACTTCCAATTTAATATTTCCATAGGTATTAGATACCTTTACCTATTAGAACATCACTTTTGCACTTTACGCGATTTAGTCCATTTTTATCAAATTGACTAGTCAAACGATAAAATTTCTTAACGAAATTTTCACACCAACATAATATCATACTGTAGAAATTAAAATAATAATAAAATAATTATTTTGACTTCGAACTTGTGGTCCCAGAACCACTGTTCTGATTTGACTAAAAATGGGCTATTATATTCCATCCCTCACATCTAAATCATCTCTCATTCCTCATTTTCTCTACATTTCTCTTTCACTTTAGGTCTCTCTAATCCTTCTCCCTTTTTCCCTAGAATAGCCATCCATCCGCTCTCCATCTTTAGCCTCAAAAGCTTTGTCAAAAGCACTCCTTAGTTGTCTACCTTCTAAACCCTTAGCAAAAGAAACTTTCACCAGAACGGAGGAGTGCATTAGTTAGAACAAATCCGAAAGGCTGCTGAACTAAGCAGAGTAGAGGACACCAGTCAGAATAGATCTAAAAGGCTACTGAATTGAATTCACTCTTTTCTCTTGTTATTCGTTTTAATATGTTTGCTTTATGTTAATGTTTTTGACATCAACTATGCTCTTTTATATCCTAATTGTTAGGATAATTATATTTAATTGATGAAATTTATTTAATTCATATTAGCATGTTTTGTGCATTAATTGATTATGTTTTCAATTAATATCATGCTGCATTTCATTCATACGTGATTGGGTGCACTTAGATTAGCTGAATAATCCTAACCAGAAGACGGCTAGCAGACGTATAATTGAAAAATGCAATGCTTAATTTAGGTTATTAAACCCGACTAAGTTAAGGTTCATAATATCTTAGGTACCTCTATTATCTTGCATGGCTTTTAGATTTATGCAATTAAACTATTACAAACGTAAATGTCCCTATGCCCTTGCATAAATGTTAAGAAACCCTTAGTCTAATATGATCAATAAAATGCATATTTAACTAAGTAAAATATCCGAGAGGACTTATTTGGTTTCCAAACCCATAAGAGATCGAGTTGCCATGGAAATAATTCTGAACATGTTAGCATGATGAAAGTAAATTGAATTAATTAATATAATTATCCTAGCTCATTAAAGGTGATTGTTTTTTTTATTGCTAATGCCCTCATTCATACATTTAAGTAAAATTGAATTTAGATTAGAAATTGCATAGGCATCACTCATTGTATTTAATTTAATTAAATCATCACTATCCAAATTTATTGAGTTTTTTATATCAAAATTTTAATTATAATTTTCAATTGAATTGATTAAGCTTATACAGTCGCTATGGAGTCTATAACTCATATTACTTACTTATTAATTGAACGATTACATACACTTGCGTAAAGCATGTTACAATTCATTACAGGAAGCACCCACCCTTAGTAGTTGGAGTGACCATGATCATTCGGGTATTTTCTTTCCTTATCTATTAATGGGCTACACATTGAGCACAATGTGTTAACTAAAGTTTGGGGGTAACATAGCAAACTTTTTTATTTTAAATTTTTACAATTTTTCTTTGATTTTTTCTTGTCTTTGGTGTGCTTGAGCTTGTATAGTTACAAGTGATTCGTTAGGAGCATGTAAATAGGTTGCTTGTGTTTACAAATAAATTTGGCATAATGGTAGGTTATTTTAAATTTTTTATTATTAGACTACTAAGTTCTATATGTTACACTATAAGTAGGTATTAAGCAATCAATTGTACCAAATGATATAGAAAGTACCAAATGATATAGAAAATATAAGGAAACGAGCATGCTAGTATGAATGATAAATGGTTGAATTTGCATTTGTTTGGTTGATTAAATTTATGCATAATGAGATGTTAAGGGATGACCTAAGGCATTGTTTGAAACACATCCAGAGCCAAAAGGGGAGCCTATTAATGTTAATCTTTAGTATTTATTTTTTGAGCCTATTGACACTTCTTGATCAACCTCGTTAGAAATCTCTAGCCCAAAAACATTAGTTTGTGTTTGCCCTTTTACTTTGGCCCTACACTACACGACTATAGATATTTGGCCTAACATATTGAGGGTTATGTACATACATCACAACGAAGTTTGTAAAAATATAGTGAAATAGGTAATATTGGTGTGATATAAGAACCATAAGTGAGCCTAAGGTGCAAAACAAAGAGGAAAATCCAAAAATAAAATTAGTACGATTAGAAAAAGTCTTCAACCACCAAGAAAGCATTCACGAATAAGTTGTATTGAAAAATAGAAAAGTCACAAAGTCGTAAAAGAAAGAAAAACTCATTCATTAGTGCACAAAAACTCATAAGGCTAGCTGTATTTACTATGGCATGCTATGACTTCCTATATATGGATAGACAAGGAAGATGAGAGAAGGAGAAATAAGGCAGTGAGCAGGTAAGGGTCACTAAGGGGGGAAGAATAGGGATCCATATGATGTGCCAAACTATTCTCTTGTTTGTATCCCTCTTGATGCTTAATATCTTTGAATTTCGTACCTGTCCTAAGCCAAAAAATCCTGTATGACCTAAATATCCTTATACATGAATGGACATCATACTAAACATACGCATAAATGACTATTTGTATTCTACTCGAATAATTAAAGTACTTGTATAATTTATTGATGGATCCTTATAAGTGAGACCCTTAGTACTTGTATATTTTGTAACATATTGAACTTAGATGTTTGGGATCAAAAGTGGTAAGTCAATTACTCATCATGTTAAAGTTGTTAGTAAGCATGAAATGCCTCAGTCATATTCTCCGAAGTCAATACTTGTATGATATTTGCTTGAGGGTCATCGCTTTTATTTCTGTTGCTTGAGGACAAGCAATGACATAAGTGTAGTGGAGTTTGATCTGTCGTAATTCGATGTAGCAGATTAAACTAATTTTTGCATTTAAGGAGCTTGAATACAAGTATTTTTGTTATGTTTTAGTTAAGGTTTCTTAGTTTTATTTACAATCAATAAAATGTGCAAATTCAGTCTTTTATTGACCTTAGTGGCCAAATGAGGCCTAAGGTAGAGCTAACGCACTTTGTGATGTGCAGGAGACCTTTAGAAGGCGTACTAAATCGATATTGGTTGCTATGTCGCAACACGGGATGTTTGATGTCGCAACATAGAGAGAAAAATGGAGAAAGCTCAAGATGGCCCAAAAGAAGTATATTGATTGCCATGTCATGACACAGGTCCTGATGTGTCGCGACATCAACTCTGCGATAGAAATTAAACATGAAGAAAGGGCATTTTGGTTTTCACAATCAAACATAAAGCTTGAGAGCGTTAGCTAATCTAGGATTAAGGACGACGGCCACCTGAAGGCTATAAATAGACTCGTTTATCACTTGCTATGGAAATCATTCCTTTAGCCTAGATTTTCTATGTAGAATTTAATTTAGTATTCCATTCTTAGGTTTTAGATTTATTTTAGTTGTTGTTCTTGATTTCAGGAGATTTAAATTGTTCACGATTAATCTTGCATCGAATCCAAGTCTTAATTTAAGGGTAAGTAATTGGTGAGAATTATTTCAATAATTAAAATTCAAGTATTACGACACATATGATAGATCTAAAACTAAAATGCGTGTTTGATGCGATATATTCATCTATCGAGTTTAGATCCAAGCCAAACCTCTTATAATAGGATTGTGGCAATCAAATCTATGGTTTAAGGTGTGAGATCAAAATCTTTGATTTGAGTATAATCTGTCATTATTTTATTCTTAAATAAAAAGCTATTATATAATTATTTGATCGTACACTAAGTACTCAAAGCGGAATTGAAAAACTTATCAAAAGGGAAATTCCAAGTAAGTATTCCTAAAATTATTAGTCCATGAAATCTATGATTCGTGATGTGCTATTGTATGTGATGATGACATGTGCGCAAATCTCATTTCTATGTTATGTGATATCTGGCTTAATTGATATGTGATGATTTAAATATGTGTTATATATACATGTGTGTGATGAGATCCATGATTTAATATGAAAATATATTAAATCATGCTAAAGTAAATAATATTTGACATGTGATATGTGAGCATGTTTACATGCAAGTGTGTAAAATTAAGAAATATGCGTTAAGTGAGAATATGAGCATGACTACATGAGAAAAGTGATTAAATGTGTTAAATTTGAAAATGGCTATATCACATGCTTGGGGTCGGTCTTGTTAAATTTGAAATGCATGTTATAAATATTATGTAATGATCTCACACTAAGCCTTTTAAAGCTCACCCATATTACTTGTGTGTTTTAGAGAATTCTCATGGTTAGAACTTGGATTCGGTCATCGAAGAGGCTCTCAGAATAATGGTATCTTAGTTGTGGATTATTAAGACAATTTGTGACTTTAATGGACTTTATGATTATATTTTAGATTTTATCGTGTAGTAAATTATTGAATTGTGGCATTGGGTTTTCATTTTAAAAAGTGTGGACATTGGACTTTTTGCATGAATTTTGATATGGATTAAACATTTTGGTGATTTCTTAATTAAATATGTTTCTTGTAAATTCAATTAATCGGACATGAAATTTTTTATGACCAAACTAATGGTTTACAAATAATAAGTTTTCTTTCGACATAATATTTTACAACATTGTATAAAAAGGGAATATTAGAATGTATTTTCGAAGACTATATCCATTAATTTCAACTCAAGTTTTCGCCATTTATATGGCCCATGTAATCGCTTGGATTAGGCCGTAATGTCTAGGTCTGGTGTGTGGGGTTACAACTAAGGTTATAAACTCAGAACAAACCAAGTTATCCAATCAACTTTCAAGCCCTCTCACATGCCAAAATACAGATATCATTTAATATAAATCTCTAACCAATTTACCCTCACTGGTACCATAAGTTAACATCCAAGTTAACATCGAAATCAACTCAAAATAAATTCCATATATTTATACTTTAAACTTAGATATATACATTTACAAGCCAACATCAAGGCATATAGGCAAAAACTTAAACCACACCACATTGTCAGGTACCATAAATAAACTCCTATTACATGCCATTTATAACCATTAACCAAAACAACCAAAACTACAATATAACGAATGGATAGTGTGATGGTGCTCTGATGAGATTCTAACTAATTGAGCTTCTGATGATCTACAAGCAGAGAAAAACAAATATGTAAGCAACTAATGCTTAAGAAGTTTGTATAAAGGAAACCTAACTTACCAAACATTTTAACTTAAACAACCAAGCATAATTTCCTTATGTCATAAGTCAACTTTCATTTCCTATACACACTGCCTCATAAGGCTATTTGGTGTAACATTTCATATATAATTTCAATCAAAACATAGTATAAAACATATCTACCATTTCACTTTAAAAAATTCACAACTCATACATATTTACTAAATCATCTTTTCCTTTCAATTACACATTTCATCATAATCCATTTTTTTACCCAAAAATCATAATTCATTTCATATAATCACATACCCTTTAAAGCTTTATTTACCCTTGAACCAAATGAAACAACCTCGAATATTCAAAAATACTCATGTAACCATTTAATTCTTTAAACACATCAAAAGCATAACTAGATAACATATTTTTCGACTTATGAATCATATAATTATACCAGGGCATTAATATTCATTATCAAACTATACTACTCAATACATTCATCTCATATATTTCAATGTAAACAATGGCTCAAACCAAAGTAATCCATGCTTCCATTCATACACATGTATACACAAACCTATTATTGTAAATAAATCCAACTCAACAAAAATTTAACATTTAAATGTAAAATTTCATGGCCTGTTGAACTATAACAAATTGACTCGGATACTCAGGTTTGCCCAAAACACACAAGAGAGCATCAAAATGTTCATTTTCAATTGTATCCTAACCGTTTACTATGTTCAACCGGGCATTATACTTAAATTCATAATACCAGTAAACCAACCATTCAGAGGCACTTCTTATTTCCGTACACATACTATAAATCTGTTACATTCATTTCAACATTATGAAACCACAAGATTTACCACTACCAAATATTCATTTTCCATTTGTACTTAGTTGCAACATTTAATAATTTACAAGCAAACAATGAATATTTGAAATTTCTTACAATTTAAATAGAAATCAATATACATAATCATAAGAAAACACACATATATATTATACACTATGAAATTACCTCGACAAATACAGTTGTAAAAACGAAGTCGATGACTAATCCGACACATTAGCTGTAACACCCCAAACCCGGCTTAGAAGTTAGGCCCGAATCTAACGTGTCACATTGAAGTGTTTTTCGAAAACCATGCTTTCATTGAAAACCCTTCTTACTATTTGAAAACTTGAGTAAAATCCCAGTTACATTAGTCTATTTTATGAAGTGGTACATTGAAATGTTATTAATTCTATTCCCAAAATTTCTTTTAAGTTGTGGAAGCTAAATTTAAAAAGTAACTTATTTACGAAAACGTGATGTTAAAAAACTAAGTTGCGAAAACGTGATGTTTTGAAAACAGATATCATTTTGGAAAACTGCGTTCTACTTTTAACAGAAATAAATCATAGTAAATAAAACCCAAAGATAAAATCCAGAAACTTTAAGAGGCCTTATTACAAAAATTGAAAACCCAAATCAGAACCTAAAACATAAATAAAGTTCAGAGGTAGTCGTGTGGCCATCTCCGAGTTCCTCGCAACACCGATCCTCCTAACGCCGGGGATTACCTGCACGGTTAATAAACGGGGTGAGTTTATGAAAATTCAGTGTGTAATCCCCTTACTAAAGTAACAGTCAGTATACCAAAACAGAAACAGAAACAGTCAGGGCCGAGCCCTTTAACCGTAACAGTGAAGTCCAGTTCAGAGCATACGTGGGCCAAAGTCCATTACAATCCATTACAATATCATTTGGGTCACAGCCCATAACAGAATCAATTGGGCCTACCCCATCTCAGTAACAAACAGAATGTGTGAATGCATGGATACATGCTATCCCATCCAACCCTACACTTGCCTCCATCCAACCCTACACTACCTGTGAGGAATAACTCACCCACGCCATCCCTTCACTTACAATGTTAGAACCGGTTACAGCACTAACCAAAATCGCAGCAAAGCTTTTAGAATATATACAGCTTTAAGCCTTATGATTGGCACAAAGCCATCGGTAACTGTAATAAGTTTGGCACATAGCCATCAGTGATGGTAATATAATCGGCATACAGCTATGGGTAAATATGATCGACACAGAGTCATCAATAAATATGATAGGCACATAGCCACTGGTAAATACGATTTGCACAAAGCCATATTTAATATAGCACAGAGCCATATTTAGGTTGTCACAGAGCTAAAATCAGATTAAGTGGCACTAAACCGTCTTTCAGTCCATAGTCATCTAGTGTGACCCGTGCGACCTTAACAGATCAATAATGGATCCACAGTCATCTCATGCGACCCATGCGATCCTATCAGAATAGTACTTCCTCCATATCAATGTCCCAACCCCATGTAATATGTCGCGTATGTCATGCTCAATCATCGCACGTGTATGTAGAATGGCCATGCTTAGTAACAGTCATTTAAACATATATTAAACGTATATCAAATTTACAACCATGGTCAAGTTAATTAAAACACAGTCATACAATCACAGTCAAATCAGTCAAATTTATAGTCTAAGCCAGTTATTTACCCACAAGAGCAAAATAGTCATTTTACCCTATAGGGGTATTTCGAAAATTTTACACTACAAAGGTATTTTGGTAATTTTACAAATTGGGGAGTATTTCGATAATTTTACAAACCGAGGGTATTTCAATAATTTTACAAATTAGGGGTATTTCGATAATTTTACAAATTAGGGTGTTTCAGTAATTTTACAAATTGGGGTCTTATCGACCCAACAGAAAGTCCACCATCGCCTCGAGTGACTTAAGTAAACTTAATAGACATAACGGTGTAAATGGGCCTAATGCCCATTACTCGGCCCAAATGGGCCCACACACATTCGTGTGGCCCATTTAGTCCAAAACAGCCACAGCTAAACAAACTTCACAGTCCATACAACACTTACCACATTACATACATTTTATCTGTGTGGGCCCACACGACCCATTTCGGCCCCACAGGCCCAGAACAGCCCAAGACCACCAGAACGCTCGTGGCTGCCTCAACAGTCTATCGCCACTGATCTGTGAGCTTGGTTTACCACACGAGTGATCGTACGCTCGTGAGGCCCCAAATGCCGAATTTTGGGTTTTTGGCCTTTCGGCTTTTTCCGATCTATAGTTTGTTCAGTGTGAATACACACATCTTCGGCTTTTCTGCCAATTATCAAAACAAGGCATACTATTACACACCTGATCACGTAGAGTACTACGAATTCCTGAGCGCCGGAACCTATTCAAATGCAACAACGGTTAATCACTTATCAACAAAGTTAAAAGAACAATAACCAAACCCCTTGTCGAAGGATCGACTACCACTTGCCTTGACTCGAACGATCAACTGTGATTTGCCTACTTAATACAAAGTTTGGTCCAGTCACCCTTCGTAACCTGGCGAAAAATCCTAAACCACCGACACCCTACATCGCTTAAACTAGGGGGCAGAGGCTATGCGTCCACTCCCAGTCAGCCCCACTATCATCACTTTATTGCTAGAACCCCCTTTGCTCATCGAGAGTTGTAGAAACCAAAAGAGACATCACAAGAAGAGGGATAAATTGAGAATCAGTAGTAAGAAAAGAAGAGCTATTCGATTTCAACAGTGTGATAGAGGGGAGGCTTGATGATAGTTGAAAGAGTAGAGAGAAAATAAAGGCCCGAAAGCACTTACCGACTTGTCAGAGAACAATTCAAATCGGAGTAGAAAGAAGTGAGTGTGAGATGAAGTAATAGACTTGGGTTCCAAATAGAAAGATGGTGTGAGAGAAACGATTGAGAGAACAAGAGAAAAGAAGAGAAACTTAGAAGATGTTTGGCCAAAAAGTAAAAGAAGAGGAGAAAGCACGAGCAACAAGAGACCCCCAAATGCCAAAAGAAAGAAAGACACCTAAATTTCTTAGCACTAAACGGCCTAAACAGTCAAAAATGCCGCACACTAAAACTAACCAAAATCGGCAATCAATACAAAAGGAGAAGCTAAAGCCGAATTTTGCCAAAGGAACTCACAATTCGGCAACTTCTCTACCCTTATCTACCTCAACTGAAACACTCTTGAACAAGAGTCCAAATTTGGCACAACCACTCCCCTTTTAAAATCCCACAATCCCCTCCTAAAATCCCTCTATAAACCTCTTCTTGATTTACTCCACAAATTACTCTATCTTTCCGTTCAAACTCTATTCAAATTCCCATGACCAATTCAAACTTAGAGTCCCTATCTAACTCAAATACTAGCCATCCCATGTAGCAAAATAAATACTTCTTTTTCAGACCTTAAGTTACTCTACACGGCACCTTGGCACCATACCACAGGCTCCTTTTGTGACAAAAATCATCCATAATTAATTATAAGACCTATGCGCTAGTGTCCAGATTCACTTAAGAGGAAAAGCTAAAATTTTGCTAGAGCCTAGATTTGAACCCAGGACTTCTCCAACACTTCTCAGGACACTTAACCACTGAAGAAAGCATGCATTTGTGCCATTTCTTGCACAACTAACTACTTATGTCAAGCATTCCCATTGTTCCCCTACTCAAGGCCCATTCCTTCTAGGCCCAAATTCGGGGCGTTATATTAGCTTTTCCTCAGTTTAGATCTGTTTGGTTTGTTTCTTGATCTAAATGATAATTTTCATTCAATTAAACAATTCAAATAACTTAATATAATTAATTCAACTTATAACCATCATAAATGGGAAATTTATAAAATTACCCTTAATGTTTTACCTTGTATGCAATTTAGTCCTTAAACTCGAAACTTGCAATTTAACCATAATTAATAAAATATCATGGTAGTCGATTCTCCTAGGGTTCCACATCAACCCACATTTTTCCTCATTTCACATAATTTACCTTAAATTTTATTATTTCAACAATTTAATCCCTAAACATTAAAATCATAAAAATATCACTTAACAAAATACTTATATTTAACTACCAACTTGAAATAAATTCAAAAAACTTCAAAATTATTCATGGAAAGTCCCTATAATTTTAACAGTTTTACAAATTGGCCTTCGAGTTAGATAGATTAAACTACAACGATCACAAAAACATTAAATTCATTAAAAACAGGACTCAAAAACATACCATGCATGAAAAAACTCCATGATTGAAAGCTTTTTCCTCTCAATTATTTTGCAAAATAGGAAATTGGAGTAGATGATAGCATTTTTATCTTTTAGTTTATTTTAATTTCAATTTAAATACAAATTTACAATTTTTCCCTTAAAAAAACAATTGAATTTCATGCATTTAATCACCCGAAACCGTCCACTCTAAATTCATTTTGTTCATTTACCATTTAAGTCCATTTGTTTGATAATCTAAAACAAATTGACCCTTTACCTAATAAAAAAATTACTTTTTCACTTTTTTCAATTTAGTCCTTCTATTTAATTAACTATTTAAACGTTAAAATTTCTTAACTAAAATTTGATATGACCATAATAACACTCCGTAAATATTTAATAAAATATTTATGGCTCAGTTTATAAGAACGAGGTTCCAATACCTTTTTTTCTAAAATAATTTTGACTTTTGGAACATACCAGTTTAACTTAACTATTTATTCAAATAACAAGAATTATCAAATCAAAATTTATTAAAATATTAAATAATAATATTTATAGACTCAGTCGTCAGATTTGTGGCCGCAAAACCACTATTTTCGACACCGCTAAAAAATGGGTTTTTCACATAGGAAATATTTTCTCGGAAGATTATGTTAAAATCAATTCCTAGGAAAGATTGGAGGGGTCACAAGAGGTCCCACTTAAGTTCCAATCTCCTAGACATAATTTATTAGAACATACTAATCCAGAAAATACAGCCTAAGTCATTTATTTAAAAATAAAAATGAAAAAACTTAGGAATTTAATAAAATAAGTGACGTTTTATCCTCGTCAATTTTATCCCCCCATTAATGTTTCAAGCGTTGATTGTTAACTATGAAATTATATCTCTTACTGTGAAGTTCAACAACCCCATAGGGTAGAACATGATGAATAGTGAATGGATGAGACCAATGTGAGTTTAACTTACTTCAAAGGAACCTTAATCTAGAATTGAACAACAAGACTTCCTGACTTGCTTCAAATTCTCGAACTCGAATGTGCTTGTCATGCCATTTTTTCAATCTTTACTTGAATAATTTGGCATTTTCGTATAAGAACATTTGAAATTCTTAAAACTTATTAAGTTAAAGCATTTGCTTCTCTTTAGCAAGCTTAAAATCCAAGCTGAGCTACTAGAGAGCCCAGTAAGTGTAACAGCCCGATTTTGGGTCTAGTCAGAATAGTGGTTTTGGGACCACAAATCTAACACAGAAAATTTATTTTTCTTATATTTTTATGGTCTATAATTTTATGGAATGATTCTGTGAAAATTTCATTCGAAAATTTTGACGTTTGAGCACTCAATTTAGTAAAAAGGACAAAATTGCAAAAAGTGCAAAACTTGTTATATTTATGTTTTAAATGGTTTAATATTGTATAAATTGTGATTAACTCTTTGGACGTATTTGAAAAAGTTCGGACAAGCGAGAATTCCCATTTGAGCCTTAGGAATTGAATAGGATATGAGAGACATGTCACTAGGAACCCATGTGTTTATGTGATCCGAGTGCTGGTCTCATACGTACTACTAGTGGCTGGGTAGTCTAGTATGAGTTGCGGATACCTGATAGCTTGTGTAAATAGCACTGTATAGCTACGTCCTGACTGATAGCTTGTGTGAGTAGGCCCGTGAGTGGCTCGAAAACAAGCCTATATGTATTATGAGATGTGAGGCAGCTTTGGCTACAGGTATGGAACTTATATGCAAGACTTCTGAGTATCCGTTAATATTCTGAGTGTTCAACAGGAATGTCAAATTTGTGAAAGACTATGGTATGTTACGAGTGAGCTCGATAAGTGTTGAACCTTTGGTAAGGTTATGGTTAAGTAAGTTAAGATTAAAGGTTTTGATATCATTCATGATAATTTTTATCATGCTGATAGTATGTTAAATGTGTGGCTATGATGCTTATTATTTGCATAGGAACTTAGTAAGCTATAAAGCTTACTCCCCTTTTCTTTCCCTTGTCTTATAGTTTTACCAAGCTAGCTCGGGGATCGGAGACTGTCAGAGATTCACTCACACTATCAACAATTTTTTTGGTACCAATGATTTCAACATTTTGAGTTATGTCATGTATAGGGGACTTGGTTATTTTGTTATATGTCATAATTGATTTGGCCAAAAGTGTTGGCTGTTAATGGTTGAAAGTTCATTTTGTATAAAGCCATTTGAAATTGGCTACTATTGGTATAAGTAATCTATATGATGGCATCTTTCATGGATGTGGTATTTTACTTGAGTTGAGTTGGTAAGTATGTAATGTTTGTGTATGATAAATGGTAGCATGTGAATGATATGTTAATGTCTTGGTTGTGGCTGATTTTGCTGTATGTAAAAGCTAGAATTGGTACTATGTTGGGTGGTGTAGATGTGTGCATCAAAGGGATAAAAAAATGGCTTGGTAAATAGCCTTATTTTTGTCCATACGGGCATGTGTCTAGGCCATGTGTGACACAAATTCTGCCCCATGGGCATGTGTTTAGGCCTAGTGTCCTAATTTTTGCAAAATAGAAAGATCAGAATTGAGCACACGAGCATGTGCCTCAGTCGTGTGGATGACACGGCCTTAGTCATGGACGTGTGAAATCTGCACCTATTTTATGAAAAATCATAATATTTAAATCGACCACACAGCCTACCATACGGGCGTGTGACTTGGCCGTGTGTCTTCATTTTGTTCTTGGGTGCCTGCACTTATTTAATTGCCGCATGGTCAGCATAGGTAGTCATTTTGGTACCTACAAGATAAGATCAAAACTTGTCAAAAGAAAATACAATAGCAAGTAACTCATTCTCTATTATCATATAATTCAGTTGAGCTCCCGTCAGAGTCTGGCATGCATAGTAAATGAGGTGAAAAACTTTGTTCCTATGCTTGCCCATCACAGCTCCTACTGTGAAGTCACTTACCTCACAAATTAATTCAAATAGAAATTCCCAATTTAGTGTAACGATAATAGGTGTCAAAACTAATTGTTTCTTCAAATCATTAAAATCTCTTAAACATTATTCAACAAAGTTGAATGTTGTATCCTTCCCGAATGATTTGCATAATGGTTTAGCAATTTTGGAGAACTCTTTGATAAATCTTCAATACAATATGCCATGTCCAAAAAAGCTCCTAACACCCTTACAGATGCTAGAGGTGGTAGTTACATCTACCTTTGGTTTATCTACCTCGATCCTTGTTACGTTATTTGGTGCCCTAAAACAATACCTTTTCGTACCATGAAATGACACTTTTCCCAATTGAGTACAAGGTTTGTTTCTGCGGACTGCCTTAGTACATTGGCTAAATTGGCTAAGAAATCATTGTAAGTGTCTTTAAACATTGAAAAATCATCCATAAAAACATCCAAAATCTTCTTCACCTTTTCAATAAAAATTGCCATCATACATCTCTGAAATGTAGTAGGTGCATTACATAAACCAAATGTCATGTGTCTAAATGCGAACGTACCATATGGGCATGTGAATCCTATTTTGTGTTGATCCTCTAGTGCTACTGTGATTTTGTTGTACCTTGAGATCTACTAAACAGTAATAGTCTCAGACCATGAGTCCATCCAACATTTGATTTAAGAACAACAAAGGAAAGTGATCTTTCCTAGTTATCTTGTTCAACGTTCGATAATCTATACAAATTCTCCATCCCGTAAGTGTTTTGGTCGGTATTAACTCGTTGTTTTTTATTATCTCCACGACCGTAATGCCTCCTTTCTTTGGCACACATGGGACCAAATTTACCCATAAACTATCTTAGATGGGGTAAATTATACCCAAAACTAACAACTTGTTGATTTTCTTCTTTACCACGTCCTTCATAATGGGGTTTAGTCTCCATTATCCATCAATCATCCCTTTCTCACCATCTTCTATGATGATTTTGTGCATGTACATAGACGAACTAATACCACAAATACCAACTATGCTCCATCTAATAGACTTCTTGAATAGTTTCAGTACTCAGATAAGTTTCTCTTCCTACTCTTTAGTTAACTTTGCTGAAATAATCACAGGCAAGGTTGAAGCGTTACTGGAATAAACATATTTTAAGTACGAGGGAAGTACCTTAAGTTCTAGATTAGGTGGATCTTTGATTGACGCTTTTGGTTGGACATAATCTTTACTCTCTAATTCCAAATATTCAAAGAAGGATTGCGGATTAAATCCCTTTTGGTCAGCTTTTAGCAAAGCTAAATATTCCTCCCCCTCCTCATCACTTGGAGGGTCTGACTTTAAGATTTGGTCCAATCAATGTGTTCATCTATGCATTATATATGTATACTTGTTTCATCAATACAAAACATATCATAAGCAAAACACACATCTATTTCATGAACTACATCTATCAACATTTCAAAACCACATATTTATCTATATATACATGCCACTACCCAAAAGATACAAAAACTACCAACTTAGATGGATGGTGTGAGCCTGTTGGTTGATCCTTCCAAAGTCAGTAATAGTTATCTACAAAAAAATCCACAAAAACTCGTCAGCTTACATAGCTTAGTAAGGATATAACATAACATTTAATCTAAATACAGTTAGACACGATTCACATATTATTTGATTAATAAAATTTCAAGAATACAAATGATGAGATGATATAACGATATAATGTTCTCGAAAATACCAAAATAAAACCAGGAGCATGTAAATGCCTTCAGGAGTACCGAAGTACTAACAGGGGCACGTATGTGCATTCAAGGGTACTGAAGTACAAACAGGGCCATGTATGTGCATTCAGGGGTACGAAAGTACCAACAGGGGCACGTATGTGGATTCAAGTGTATCGAAGTACAAACAAGGGCATGTATGTGCATTCAAGGGTACCAACGTACAAACTGGGGCACGTATGTGCATTCAGGGGTATCAAAATATAAACAGGGGCACGTATGTGCATTCAAACAATTATTATCTATAAACATAATAACTAAGAACAAGAATACAAGAATACAAGTAGAATTTCATTTACATATTGAAATACTATGAACTTACCTACGATCTGGTTCCGGTCCACACGTAGGGACTATTCTGTTATTTTCCCCTTTCCTCTATTATTATCTTTTTTATTCAAATCTTGATCTATATAATAATTAAATACAATATATTAATCTCATACACTTTTCACATTCTATTAAATGCACATGATTCTTAACTTTTCATTAATTACATATTTTACCTAAATGTTTACAACTTTTGCAATTTAGTCCCTAAACCCAAAAATCATCAAATTAACCATTTTCTCAAATTAAAATTACAGTTGAATAATCTAGGCCCTTAAATTCTAAATCACGATCAAACCTTAAAATTTTGACATTTTAATAATTTAATCCTTAAATAAAAAACTAATAAAAATTACTTCTCACAACAACCAAATACCACAATCAAATCTTCAAACATATAATTATCATTAAAATAACCAATATTCATGAATGGCAACTTCCAAAATTTTTAACAAATTAAAAAACAAAGGTACGGGCTAGCTGGACCTAGTTGCAACAGTCTTAAAAACATAAAAATTACAAGAAATGGGTGGAGAAATCACTCACATGCAAAGTATTGAACTTGGACAATTCTCCTAGCTTAAACAAACATGGGTATTCGGTTGTTGCATGAAAATTAAGGAAGATGATGAAAATTTCATGTTTTGCTATTGTTTAATAATTGCTTATTTACCATTTTACATTTTAAAATAAAGAAAAATTTCATTAAAACCATACTAGATCGTCCATTTAATTTATATATGGTCTAATTGCCTTATTGGCCCTCCCATATTTATTAATTAGGCTATTCAATCATGCAAATGCAATAATTAACAAGTTTTGTACTTTTTACAATTTAGTCCTTTTTTCTTAAATTAATTGTCTAAACTTTTACATCTTTTAACCAAATTTTAATACGACTCTAATGACTCTGTAAGAATTCTATAAATAATATTTATGAGCTGACACGATGGAAATTTGTGGTCCCGAAACCACTATTTCATCACCACTACAAAACAGGCTATTACATGGACCATAAGGTACATCATAATGAAAATTTCTTAACCATTTTGCTTCTTTAAATGCAGTGGCTAATGCAATAAATTTGATTTTCATGGTGGAATCAGTAATACATGTTTGTTTCTTGGAACCCCAAGAAATGGCTCCTCCATCAAGAATGAAGATTCTTCCACTAGTAGAAGTATGATCTTCTAAACTTGTAATCCAACTAGCATCCAAATACCCTTCTAAAACTAAAAGATATTCATTATTGCACAACCCATAGTTAATAGTTTTTTTTAAGTACCTAAATACTCTATCAAAGCTTGCCAATCCAAACTACTTGGATTACTTGTGTACCTACTCAATTTTCCAACAATATATGCAATATCTAGTTTTGTACAAGTCATTATGTACATTAGACAACCAATTTGACTTGCATATTTCAATTGATAAATTTTCTTACAAGCATTAAATACTAATTTATTTGAGGATCCATGGGTGTAGATTCTGGTATACAATTGAAAAGATCAAACTTTTTAAGCACCTTTTCATTGCAATATGATTGTGATAAAGCTATAGTGCTTTCCTCTTAGGTTATTTTAATCCTAAGAATAACATTTGCTACACCCATATACTTCATAGCAAAGTTGTTTGACAAGAATTTATTGTGTTCTTTATTTGTTCCAAATTTGTGCCAAATATGAGCATGTCATCTACATATAAGCAAATTATGACACCTTTTCCATTTTCAAATTTGTTATATATGCACTTATTGGAATATTTTATTTTATAACCATTAGCAATAACAACCTTAAACTTTTGGTGCCATTGCTTTGGTGCTTGTTTAAATCCATATACAGATTTAACAAGCTTACATAACTTATGCTACTATCCTAGAACAACAAATCCTTCTGGTTGTTCCATGTACATTTCCTCTTCCAATTGACGAATTTGTTTTCAAGAAATTTCTATATTTTTGCTGTGTTTTTATTTAGTTTTCATTATTCGCCTTAATAAATGAAATAGTGTGTCTTACGCTCATTTTAAGACCAAAAATAGCCAAATGCACCATTTGAACCCTAATAGTCATTTGAGTGTTGTAAGGATTCATCAGAAGCTCGAATATGAGTGAAAACATCACTTAAAAGGGGGTATCACGACATTGAAGCATGGATGTCGTGAAACCCCTAAAAGTGCTCAATTGAAAAGGATCGAGGCATTTCATAGTTATATCATAGAACCCATGCTTGGGTATTGAGATATCCAACTCTCGAAGGACCTCCAATTTTAAGATTGTCGTGGGTATCATGATACCCAAGCCTCAGTTTCACGATATCGCTGCCTGATGTGGAGAAACAATAACTACAGAGGTAGTTTTTGTCCAACACCAATCAAAATACAACATCTAGGGGCATTTTGGTCATTAAAAAGTGGGTTGTAATAAGCTATTTAAAGCCATTTTTGGCTAAGAACAAGGGGAGGCTTCAGTTTAGGTTAGAAAGCTCCTTAGTTTTAGGGTTTTCTTCATCTTTAGCTTAGGAACAGGGTAGTTTTCTTCTTTATAGTTTTAGGGGTTTAGCTTATGTTTCTTTCAAGTTTTACTTAGTTTCACAATTATTAGTTAAGTTAGTTTTTGTTGTATCTTAGTTTTATTTGAATGTTAAAGACTTCAAACTTAGGTGTAACCACTCTTTCATCCTTAAGATAATGTTATTTAAGTATTATTTCTTCTCATCTCTTAAAGCTCTCATCTTCATGTTATTATTTCTTTATCTTTGTGTTAGTTGCTTTTCGTTTAATTCTATTAAGTTAAAAATCAAGGCTTTCATCTTTTTGTTCAAGTTTATGTTAACGGCTTCAATAAGTGTCTCTTTCATGTTTGTTAGCTTTAGAAAGGTAATAGGTAACTAAACCCTAAGTGGTTGGTTGATGGAAATGTTGTTTGGTTAGTTTTTGGGTTTGACGACAAAATTGCAAAACTGGACTAAATCTAATAGACTTCAAAATATAGAATTAATGACCCTGAGAGAATATCAAGATAAGTGACATCGAGAAGAGATCTTATGGGGCACCAATTCTTTAGCCCTCAAATAGTTGGTGCGGTTGAGAAATAAATTGGACTAATTTGTCTAAGTTGGTAAAGTTGAGACCGAAAGGTAAAAAGGAGTCAATTTAGGAATGTAAGCGATTTAAATCCCTAATTCAAGAGTTAATCGACAGCATGGAAATTAACCAACCACTTCCTGTTATCATATTTAGTAGTTTTAGATTTTTTATTATTTACAATTTAGTCCTTTTCTATTTTAGGTTATTGATTAGTTTAATTTCTATCAAATTAATGGTTTGTCATACTATAACAATGACCGCCTCCAGACATACCGACGTCCAGATTGTGAATACTACTACAAGATATATGGAATTGAGGCGGTGTCCACAAGTATACGGGTCAAGTTGTAATATAGTTATAATGAAATAGGTAAGTACTGCAAGGATCGTACCTAAGGGATTCAAGTTTGGGGAAAACTACTATCAAGTCAAATACTTGAAATAGTTACTAATCTACTTGAGTCACCAATTAGTAGTGTTAATATAGAAGCAAGATTATGATAATACTAATAAATTGAATAAATTGAATTAAATATAAATCCAATCCTAAGTTCATGTATCGGCTTCTCCTATCCCTTGTTTCGACTACGAGAGTTCCTTTAGCCAATATTCAATTATTTTTCCTAATTAATTATTGATGTAAGGTTCTAATCAGTAACCTAGTCAATACCTTAGTAGGATATTTTGATATGTCCAATGGAAAAGAGAGTCAAGAACTACTTATCTTTTGACCTCATAGTTCAGACCAGTTCAGGGTTAAGGTGTTCACGAATAGGCCATATCAATTTTGGGTTAATTCCCATCTAAATGACTTCTTAGGGTAGTCAAGCATAGGTTTTAAGTTCTTCCTCTCCCAAACAGCTGATCCGCTAAGAAACTCTATCCTTCAATCAATTAATAAGATTAAAACAGTTGAAATCATGCGAGATATGGATAATGCATAAATTGATTACAATCTTTACACAAACATTCAATTAAATAATTTTAAAGAAAGAGATATAAAGAATAGAATAAATGAAAAGAGATCTTTATGGATTCATCAACGAAAGTGTGGCTCCGGAATGATTTGTACTTTCAAGAATCTCACATTAGAATAGGATCTTCCAATTATAAGAACATAAAATACCCTAAGTAAAAACTAAAAATGAAATAAAAATCCTAAGTATATTTTCTGCCTCCCTTAAGTTGTGTATTCTAACTAATTACAATGACCTTTATATAGGCTAATCTCGTAATATTAAAGTGCCTAAAATTTTCTTTAGGTACTTAGAGTTTGAGTAGGAAAAATATTCCTAATTTCCCTCCAAAACACATCTTTCACGTATAGGGACTTCTTGGGTTGTGCAAGGGCAGTGTTGCAACACAAGCCTGCAGCGTCGCAACATTGGCTTCTGATGTCACGACATCAAAGGGCTGTGTCACGACATCAAGGGTAGTTTGTCTCCAGACCTTGTTTTTAGCTTTTGTCTTCGATGTTGAGACACTAGAGTCTTGGTGTCGCAACATAGGCATCAATTTCAGCCTGAATATGCATCTTTAGCTCTCGCCTTGACCTAGAAGCCCATTTAACCTTATTTAGATTTAAAATATAATAAAAAAATACTAGAAAACATAAATTTCTACTGTAACGTGAAAACCTAAATATATACTAAGATTCTTTGATTTAACTATTAAACAAGTCAAAGTAATGTGCAAAAAAGATGTAAATAATAGTGTAATTCATGGCAGATTAGTCACTCACACTTAACTTGTTGCTTGTCCTCAAGCAACCAAAACACATATATTGGAAAAATAGAAAATAAAAAAATTAAAATTACCTTGATTTCTTTCTTTAAACAAGCTAGAGTTGAAGAATATGGATTTAAGTAAGAACCTCACACCTAAACTCCCCCACACTTAACTTTTTCCTTGTCCTCAAGCAGTAAGTAGACGTCCCTTGGATTTTATTACTGCTAAGAACATGATTGTCAAAAATTAAAGGTGTAATAATTCTTATTGCACATGTAACTTAATCTTGATAGTTCGATTCCTTGAAATTTTTTAAAGTAAAATAGGAATAGTTTACAAAGTTAGATTACTAACAAATTAAAAGTAATTCCAATGACCAAATATTTAATAATATCACAATTAACATAAATCAAACAGATATGCATTAGACACAATCATGTGAATAAAAAAAATTTCATTGAGTATAATTGTTAGCAATTCTGAAATATTATGCACATAGAACACTTAAGTCACATTAATCTTCTAGGCTTGTAACATTCTGAGGCTTAGGATGGTATGACTGCAAACAAAGATATGGCAAAAAATGGTTCAAGCACTAGAAATAGTTAGGCACATGACATTGTTCCCTCTCTTCCTCCTAAATATCCTATCCAATCTTACCGCCTTTTGTCTCCCTCTCTTTCCTACCTCATCTCACCATGTAGGAAGATATAATATAATACTAACAACTAAGGTCAGCTAAACAAATTTTACTGAGTTTTTTTTTTCACTTTTGTGACTTTTTGTTTCGTCACTTGACTTTCTACTCTTTTCTCAATCATAGCGCATTTGTTTCTATTCTAAACATTTTCCATTCATCTTTACTTTTGACTTTTTCTAGATTTTTCTTCTTCATACATTTTTTATCGGCCTATAATCACTAGATCACATTGTTTCTTCATTTTTTGCACTTCTTTAAACCACTGTGATGTATCTACCTAAACCCTCAATATCTATGGCTTGATGACTATTTCGTAGTGTATTAAAGGACCAACGATAGGGAAGAGTTCAAGTTTTATGTGTGGTCTTTGGGTTTCAATTTCTTTGGTTCATTGAAAAGGAATTATCAAGCTCAAATAAGGAGATTATGGATTCATAACATTAAGGTATGGTCATTTGAGAACTGGCTATTCAAAGAATGCCTTAGGCCATCCCTAAGCATCCCACCTTACACAATCTCTTTCATGCTTCAAATTAAATTGAATGAATAATAATCAATTCAAGCATTCATATCTCTATGACTATCTATAAGACTTATACCTCATATGGCATCATCAAACATTCTTACTTAGGTACTTCTAATCTATTATGCAATTTAACTAGGTAACCTAATAAATTTCCCTTAAAATAATCAAATTATCTTATATCAATAAAAAAATTTATGCTTGGCAATAACCATTACATTTTCATTATCTTCAACCGCTATTCATATAATCCAAGCACCATGCAACGATAATAATAATTTTTTTCTCTTTTTTTTATTTTTTTTAAAGTAAATAAATAATTAACTAAAACAAAGTAAAAACATACAAACTAACCCAATGTTCTTCCCCCCACACTTTAGACATCATTGCCCTTAATGTAAAATAATTAAAGTGCAAACAAGAAAACTTCCCTAAGTATGTCAAGTCCCTGTTGTTATGGTAACCTTTGGTTTTTGTGTGATCCAAGCAGATGGAAAGGTACCTAAAAAAATTCTATGGAAAGAAATGTAAGGAAAATAAAATTAAAAATAAGAATAAAAAGAAGAAGTGACGATTATGGTTGACAGAATGTCTAAAAATATTCGAAAGAACTTGGGCCTTCAATGTTGCAAAGTTGCATTCTATCTAGGATGTTTGACATTATGATGCGATGTCGCCATATCGAGCCCAGTTTCTAGCTTCTTCGATTTTTATTTTCAATTCCGTCACTCTATGGTATCTTCACTTGCAGTGGGAAAAATAAACGCAACTAAGATTAATAAAAAATACAATAAACGAATAAAAAATAAAAATGAAACAATATTTAAAACAGGAAATTGAAGTTCTTTAAAAATTGGGACGATCTATGTCGCCACCATAGAAGAACTTCCAGGTGGTTCTCAACACTTTGATTTGACGTTTGTTCCACTATCGATATATATGAACCAACACCTTCGGTCGCTTCCAATGATGTTACCTTATTTTTGACCAACACGCCATCCACATTACAAGCCATTTGGTACCAAATCTGAGCCATCCCCAAATTGTTTTTCGAGGTATTATTACCTCAAGCTTCCTCCCCTCCATTTTGCGTATAGTTTTGGCAACTCAAGCTTTGTTGCCTTATCAAATGAGAATGAGTCAAACTCCTCGACGTCTTCGGCTGGCACCTTTTTTGCTATGGCCAAAAAATGTTTTGGCTCTTCTACACTTTTATCAGAATCATTTTATGCTCCATGTTAGTTGTTAGTTCTTATTTTACGTCAGCGGCTACATCTACTATTACATTTGTTTCTATGTCAATTGGGTCAGAGACTGCTTCAACCAAATTCAATTCATCCCCATGATCTTCAGTTCCAAACTCTTCTTAACTACTATTATTCAATTCAGGGTGGGCAATGATAAAACAAGGGTCCTTTGGATCAAGTTTTGGAACATCATGCATGACTTCTTCCTTTGAAGGTAGCGCATCAAATATCTCTTTGAGCATTTTTCTCATCTGCTCCATCATGTCTGACATGTATGATAATCTTTTGGAGTTGGGTGGCTCAATAGTTTTACATGAATGAATCGTATGCAACTTACAAATAGATTCATCTGAGTGTTTGGGTATATCATTTTCTGTGGCGTATGAATCATAAAGAGGTTTGTGTAAGTACTTATTGTCCCCGCACCCGTTATCACCGCTCTGTTGGTTTGTCATGGCTCCATTCAACCAACCTGTTATGTAGTTCCATTCGTCATCCTAAGACATCCTTTCATCATTAAACAACTTGTAATCAACATTTTCTATAATTAAATGTTCTAATCAACAAGGTAAATAAATTTTTTTAAGAAAAGAACAAAACTATTGAACGTAAAAATTAATACACTATCTACCTCATTCATCTTTCAAATAATATTTTGAAAAGTAATTGATTCAATAACAATCATCAATGCCGCAATCCCTGACAACGGTGCCAACAAATTGAGTACCTTCAGACGTACAAACTCCAGAGTGTGAATACTAGTACAAAATATGTGGAATTGAGGTGGTGTTCGCAAGTATACGGGTCATGTTGTAATATAGTTACAATGAAATAGGTAAGTACTACGAGGATCGTACCCCAGGGATTACAGTTTGGGGAAAACTACTATCAAGCCATTTATTGGAAATAATTAGAAATCTACTTGAGTCACGAATTAGTAGTGTTAATGTAACACCTTTAACCTATATACGTTATCAGAATAGGGTTACGGAGCGTTACAGTAAAACTGTGACAAAAAAGCACACATTTCTAATCATTACATTAAACATGTTAAAGTCCATTCGTACACTTGCAAATCGTCCCTTAATCAAGCCTTCGAGGCCCTAGAAACACTTTAGAAATAGTTCAGGACTAAATCAAAAACATTTGAAACATTAAGGAAAAATTAGAAAATTTTAAACTGCAGAGGTCACATGGCCGTGTGGCTCATATGGTTGTGACACACGCCCGTGTTTCAGGCCGTATGGGCATTTGAAGGAGGGACACATGGCCATGTCCCAGCCCATTTCCATGCCCGTGTAACTCACTAACTTTGGTCACACAGCCAAGTCACACGCTTGTGTGCTAGGTCGTGTAACAATCAAAATGCAACCTTTAAAACCTATAGGGAACACATGTCCGTGTCACATGGCTATGTGTCACACACGGCTAAGACACACGCCCGTGTCCTAGGCCGTGTAGACAAGAAATAGGCAAATTCAAGCCATTTATTTCACCCAGTTCAAGCACACACCTACAAGCCATTTGCACACTTGACCAATGGATCAAAACATGTTTAAACATGCATAAAATGACCAATTTCAAATGGTCAAATTCCATTCAACCAATATTGCATATAGGCACCACAAATGCAAACATACAATTTACCTAAACATATAAATGTACTTAAACATATTTCATTTATCAACCCTTAATTCATTTTCCATCTCAAAACTCATCATAAATTGACCACATTTATACTATTACAAATAGTTCATATCTACCTCAAAGCATAATTCCACTTAGTCTCATATAAACATACAAATATGGTCATTCCAAACATACCTAAACATGTGCATATTTAAGCATACAATATTAGAATCATGCCATGTCAAAATAACCTTACTATTCGGATCATTTCTCACATGCATCAAAACCATCTAAATAACACAAATCTAGCCATTTCCAAATGGTACCAACAACCAACATATATATAAACCACATTTCAATCATGCACATCTATTCAAAACCTTTCCAAAGCATACCATAACTTGACCATATTGAGGTCAATTCATTAACTACCATTTTGGCCACTTAAACATGCATTAACACATTATTAAAATGACACACATCAATAAGGCATCAAATGTACCAAGGTTACATCAACCAAAATGACATATACAAGCCAAACCCATCAACTATTATAAACCACAAGTCCACCTATACATGCCATTATAATCTTGATCAAAAAATTAGAATCTACAAATTTAACCTATGGATAGTGTGATAAGTCTTCGACTAGCTTCTAAACTGATCCGATAATCTTTGAAGTAAGAGAAAGATAACATATAAGCAATGAATGCTTAGTAAGCTCGTATAAACTATAATAGCCCGATTTTGGGCCTAGTTAGAACAATGGTTTCGAGACCACAAACCCGATGAGGAAAAATTTATTTTTATTATATTTTTATGGTCAAAAATTTCACAAAATGATTTTGTGAAAATTTTGCTCGAAAATTTTGACGTTTGGGCACTCAATTTAGTCAAAAAGACTAAATTGTAAAAATTGCAAAAGTTGAGTTCTACATGTTAAAGGTGTCCAATTGCTATGGAATTTTAAATTGGAGGTCTTTAAATGGTAATTAGACCATTGGTTAAGTTGGTGGATAAAAATGTACATGGTTTGGTATATTTCTAAAGTTTTCAATAAGGGTAATTTGGTCATTTAGTAATTAAAATGAATTAAAAACAAAATAAAAGCCAATTCTTATCCATCTTCAACCCTTGGCTAAATTTCACATGAGGAAGACATAGCTAGGGTTTTTCAAGCTTCCAAGCTCGATTGTAAGTGCATCGTAGCCCCATTTTTAATGTTATTTACATTTTTGAAATCCTCATAGCTCGATTTAGCTATTTCAATCATTATTTTGAGCTAGGGTTTGTGTTTAAAAATTTAACCATGGATTAAATGCATGTGTTTTTATGTTTTATATAAGAATACGAAAGTTTGGGGTGTGATAAACAACTTTTACTAAGTGATTATTGATGAAATTGCATAAAAGGACCTATTTGTAAAAGTTGTAAAATTATGTGTAGAAAATGTGATTTAATAAAAACTATGAGCTGCTATAAGAGGGAATATGAACCGATTAGGCTTACGATTTGAGAAAAATAAGTGCTTTTCATCTTACGAGCCTAGGGGAAAAATTACAAATATGTGAAACTTTAGGGGCAAAAATGTAATTTTTCTATAGTGTATTTTTGGACTAAATTGAATAATGTGAGTATTGAATGATTTAAATGTGTTATTATAGATAAAGAAAGATGAAAAATTGACCTTGATCGGGGAAAAGAAAATGTTGTCAACTAAATTGCAAATTCATCAAATTTTGCATCGAGGTAAGTTTGTATGTAAATAATGCATCATTTTGTACTTACGTTATCACATTTTATTATGTTTTATGTAATGTGGCTGAATATTGAATGAATTTGACAAGTATCAAAAAGTGAGAAATTTCCTGGTTGAACATTAGGAACAGAATAGGATACAAGTGACATGTCACTAGTGACTCAAGTGTGGTACTATGTGAAGGCCACTTTGAGAAGAGTTAGCCTAGTCACAAGTGTGGTACCATGTGAAGGCCACTTTGTGAAGAAAGATAGCTTTGGTCACAAGTGTGGTACTATGTGAAGGCCACTTTGTGAAGAAAGTAGCTTTGACTACAAGGGTGGTACTATGTGTAGGCCACCGGGTATCCGTTATTATTCCGATGTGTTCAACGGGAAATGACTAGGTGTAATTGAATATGACCATGTGATGAATAAGTGTAGGTACGAGTGTGTAAACTTATGAGCAACATGCTCGATATGTGATCGAACTTTGGTAAGATTGATATGGCGTAAGTGTTACAATGAAAGTTACTACAAAGAAAACATGAAAGAGTGAAATTTAGTAATAAAATAGTTTTGGACAGCAACAATTGTGTGATTTTGAAAAATCACAAAAAATGGTGGAAATAAACCTAGAGGTTGAATAAGATATGAAATTAAATATTATTGAGTCTATTTTTATATAAAGGAAACGGTGCAAGGAAATTAAATTTCATATTATGAGATATTTGAATTTTTGTGAGACAGAGTCAGAATGATTTCGGAATCCCCTGTTCTGATTTGAGAAAATCATTAAAAATCGTAAAAAAATAATTATGGGTTATAATTTATATAGATAAAATCCTTAATGAGTTATTTTCAAAAGAAACAAACGAGAACATCATACAAATCCCGTATGAGGAGATAATTAATTTTTAGTGAAGAGGGGTCAGAATTGTCAGATAGCAAAACAGGGGTGACTTTAAAGAATAAACTGTACTTATTAGCTAAACCAAAAATTATGAAAAGTTTATGGTAAAAATATGTGCAAGTCTAGTTTTTGGAAAAATTAGCGGATCTTAATTTGAAGTTCCATAGATCCAGATATATATAATTTAATGACTATGACTCGCGTAGATAGCTTGATATGAACATGAGTGAATAGTGAAACTATGTGCAATATGATTGTATTATCTTGAGAACATATTATGAGGATTGGTAAAAGCATGTTAATAATTTTTTTATTATTTACATACCAACTTACTAAGCTATAGGCTTACTCCCTTTTCTTTCCCTTGTCTTATAGTGTCACCAAGCTAGCTCGGGGTACGGAGATCGTCGGAGATCCATCCGCACAATCAACACTCTTTTTTGAAAGCAATATTTTGAATTATGGCATGTATAGGGGACTTGGTTATTTTTTTATGTGTCATAATTGATTTGGCCTAAAATGTTGGCCTAGGTTATTTGATAGTTCGTTTTGTAAAAGGCCATTGATGTTGGCTATTATTGGTTAAGTTGTATGTATATGATAATGCCATGTTATGTGTTGATAAAATTGGTATAAGTGTGTAAATATTTTGGAAAGAAAAAGGCTTGGCAAATAGCCTAACTTTCATCCACACGGCTGGCCACACGGCCATGTGCTCAAGGCGTGTGCCCCTATTTTTTTTAAAAATTTTTCAAAGTTTTCAAAAGTTCTCGGTTTGGTCTTGAACCACTTTCAAAGTATGTATTGGGCCTCGTAAGCCCATATTAGGGCCTTTATGATGAAACATGACAATTTTTAATTTGGATGAAATTTTATGACTCAGTTCTATATGATTGGTTATGTTTAAGTTCGGTAGTTCCTCGTACCCTGTCCCAACGACGGACACGGGTAAACGGTGTTACATAAACCATAAGTATAATATTACATTTTGATAATAAAATTTATAGGTTAAACACAAACCTATACCAATGCCTCCAAATTTTTCGAACCATAATCATCAACTCACAATAGAATAAGTCTATCAGCATCACATATACTTTTCATTCCTAGCATAGTAGGATTTCATAAGATTTTGAATCCTCCCATTTACTTACTTTCCATTGCATTTGTAACACCCCAAACTCCGCCTGGACGTTATGGTAGAATTTGGAGATGTCACATTGAAGTGTTTTTCGTAAAATGAGATATCGTTGAAAAGCCCGTTCTATATTTAACCTCTTTGTGATCTTAACAATGATTTTAGATGTCTCGTTTATTTTCAAAATGTAGTTCGTTGGCAAAAAGTTAACCATACTAAGACGTCATCAAATTTTTAAAACGTTATTTCTTGCAGAAGCTCTTAAAACAGCTTGTATATTTGGGGTATTTTTTAAAAAGATTTATTTATTGGAAATCCACGTCTTACTCTACTGCTAGCAATTATAAATCAAACCAAATAAAAACCCAAATTAAAGTAAAAATCCATAAAGGCCTTATTACAGAAAAAAAAACCTAGAATAAAATTACTTATAATTAAAAAACCAAAAATGAAAGTACGCACGGTTATATGGCCACCTTTGAGCCCCTCGCAGCACCGATCCACCTAAGACTCGGGATTACCTGTACAAATAAACAAATGGGTGAGTTATGAAAACTTTGTGTGATCCCACACCAATTAAGCAAACAGTGCATATACAGTCTAGGCCTAAGCCCAATTCAGTAACGATTCAGTCTTAGTTAGGGCCTTAGCCCATTACAGTATCAGTATTAGTTTGGCCTTGAGCCCATCTCAGTGATAGTAGCAGTACATATATGCAATCAAGAGATCCTACCCAACCAGCCTCTGCACTCCGTCTCTGTCCAACCCTACACTCCATGTGGGGATAAAATTAACCCACCCATCGCTACACTCTAAGTAGTACCAGTTGCGGCACTAAACAGTATTTGCGGCACTAAACAGTACAGTACACTTTCTCTAATCATAATAAATCTCATCCCCATGGAACATATCATGCATCATGTCCTAATATCATACACGTATTCAATATGTTCAGAAAGGCATGCTCAAATATAATCATACATCTCACAAGGGGCATAATAGTCATTTTATCATATAGGGGCATTTCAGTCATTTTATCAATTAGAGGGTCTAGGTACACTTATCGACCAAATAGTAGGTCCACAATCATCTCGGACGACCTGTGCAACATTAACAGTCAAACAGTGTAAATGGGCTCACGGCCCATATTGCGGGCCCATGTGGGCTCACACGCCCGTGTGGCCCACATAACCCAGAAATGGCCTTGGCGTGTGGATTACATAGCCTAGCCCAATATTCTCCGCACATTTGTGCGGTTTACTTGTATGGGGCCCAATCACCTGTGGGGCCCCCACGGCCCATTTTGACCCAACATGGCCTAGTACGGCCTCAGCCCATGAAATCACTCGTGGGCGGCCTCAACGATCATACACCCAAGTTTGGCCATACGGACTACCACACAAGCAAGCGCAGCCCGTGTAGAGTCGACGTTCACTTATTCTAGCTTTTGTCGATTACCGTAGCCAAAGCTATGTTTGTACACACCTAATAAGATTCTAGGTACGCAACCCATCTTGAGATGAACTGTAATAAAACAAATGAGGATTCCATATCCAACATTAGTCATGCTTCGAAGCAAACCGATAAACAACAACAATTGTCCTACATTCATGTTGCTTACCCCTACTGCTCCAAAAAGCATAGCTTACGAAACCACTGGTAAACCGAGTTCGTTATGACTTGTTGCTGCCAACCACAATGCGACATGACCACATGTTAGGAAATTAACAGATTAATTAATAACAACATCACTCATAACGTTTGAGACATAACTTCCGCCCTTACCAAAAGACTTACCAACCGAAAGCAGTCCACTATGAACAGAAGCAACCAACGCCAACTTTTCCCCTTTTGAGAGAACAATCGAAAGTAGGAGAGGGGAAGGGAAAAGCACTCGGTAACAGCACAAAGGGAGAGGAACTACTAAGATTCGATTGAGAGAGGGAAAAGAACAAAAAGTAATCGGCCAAGGGAAACCGATTGAGAAAAAGGGACGAACACGAATTCAGAAAAGGAGAAAAAGGGTAACCGAATGTTGAGAGAACAAGAGCCAAAACCCGAAAGTGTTGAGAGGGAGAGAAGGTGAAGTACTTAGCCGAAGAGGAAAAACCGATTGGAAAAGGGGAATAATAGATATTCGGCCAAGCAAAGAAAGAAAAGAAAGTAAAGAGGATGACTGATGGAAGAGCACATTCGGAAAACAACAAAGAAAAGAATGAGAAAATACCAGAAAATGTCTATAGCATATTCGGTCTCCAAAGCAAGGAGTAGAAAGAACCAAAATGGTAACAGCCCCCGAAATAGAGAGCAATTGACAACCCAAAGCTGAATTCTGAATGCTAGGAGTCTAAAGTCGGTACCAACACTCCCACTCCTTCAAAATCCCTTAATTTCCTCCCTAAATCTCTCCTCAGATCACTCAAACTGATCACTCCTCCCTCAACTACTCAATTCAAATTCCACTCAAACACTTCAGTGTTCCAGTCAAACCACAATATCCCCACGGCACCAGCAGCAAAATAAAACACCTCCATGTGTCTACCAGCACTCAAACCTCAGACCTCATGGAATAACAACACCCCACCTATCCCCTAGACAAGCAGGCCTATTCTGTCATGCTTTACCCAAATTTATTTTAAAAGCCTACTGACTAGTGGCAGGGTTTATTTTTTTAAAAACAAAAATTTTGCACAAGCCAAGGCTTGAACCCAAGACTTCCCAGACACTTCCCAGAGCACTTAACCACAGAAGCAAACATGCGGTTGTACAACATAAACATACAAAAATAAATATTTATAATTTTGGGGCATTGCAACGTTTACTTACTTTATCTTAAATAACAATATCAATTCATTAATTAGCATATTTGTTCATGAACTAGGTATATTCATCCATAACATACATAAATTTCTCATATACAAGTACATCATTCAACTCATTATTCCTTTTTATTTCATTATACTTTGTGTCAACTCTGAACTTACCATTTAATTACCTTTCCTCACTCGTTTTGTATGCATAACACAAAAGATATAAGCATAACATCAACCTTGACAACAAGCTAGTGCATTTAAACATAGCTATTTTAGAATAAACTACATGATAAACCATTTCATAAGAAATTACATACTTAAATTTATACCACATTTTCATGTACATAAGCATATTACTAATTGAAGACTTACTGTTTCAATGTATTTTATTAAGACTAAGCATAATATAATGTAACAGCCCATTTTTAGTAAAATCAAAACAGTGGTTTTGGGATCACAAAATAGACGTAAAATATTAATTTTATTATTATTTTAATGTCCACAACATGTTAGTATTACCGTATAAAAATTTCGTTAAGAAATTTTTTCATTTGCATGCTTAATTCGATAAAAAGGACTAAATTGCAAAAGGTGCAAATTTTGAGTTCTATAAGATAAAAGGATTTACTACCTATTAAATTCAATGGTTAGAGGGTTTATGTTGTAAATAAACCATTTTTTATTAAGTAGATTCTTTTGGACATCTTTTTAATGATTTTTAAAGTAAATGGTAAATGGTACTTTAGTAATTTCATAAATAAATTAAAAAAGAAAAGAAAAGATGGTATCATCTTCTCTAATGCATCATCCACTGAAATTTTAAGAGGAAAAAGCCATTAGAGAAGCTTTCATATTCAGCCAACCTTCCAAAGCTTGCATGGTATGATTTTTCGTCCCATTTTTAATGTTTTCTATGTTTTTAGAGTCGTTGTAGCTTAATCTAGCGAACCCAGGGACTAATCTACAAAGTTGTTAAAATATTAATGTTTTTCCATGAGTGAATTCATGTTTTTTGTGAATTTTGATGGTAGAAAATAAATCCTTATTGTTAGACAAACAACTTTTGTTAATTATTTTTGATGAATTTGTTAATTAGGATTAAATTGAAAAATGTGAAATATTGATGGTGTAATTTGTGAAATAATGAAATGTGTGAGCTGCTATGAGCTTGTATGAAATTCGTCTAGGATTGGGTATGGGTGAAATTGCATGAATTACATTTTACGAGCCTAATGACTAATTTGTAAAGAAATCAAAATATTAGGGGCAAAAGTGTAATTTTACAAAAATATGAATTTGGATTGAATTGAATAGAATAGTTATTAAGTTGATTAAATTTATTCATTTATATCAAGATAGACCACGTACAGCTCTAGATCGAGGTGAAGAAAAAGCTTCAGATTAATTGACTACATTTCTACGTTTATCGTCAAGTAAGTTCGTACGTTTAAATAGTGTTTTAAATTATGTTTTAAATGCTCTTATTTTATATAATGTCAAATTGTGTTTTGGTGGAAAAATCCAATGGCGTATCGATGATCATCGGCTAATCAAAAGGGATAGCTTCGGCTATCAAAATAATGAAAAGGGATAGCGTTGGCTATCAAATTATGAAAAGGGATGGTGACGACCATCAACAATGAAAAGGGATGGTGATGGCCATTGAACAATGAAAAGGGATAGCTTTGGCTATCAAATTTTGTAAAGGGATAGCTTCGGCTACCAAATTATGAAAAGGGATGGTGACAACCATCAAATAATAAAAAGGATAGCTTCGACTATCGAGCTACGTAAAGGGATAGCCTCAGCTATCGAGCTATGAAAAGGTTTGGGACAACCTTCGAGAGCTCCAGTAAGAATTATCGATGCAATTTACCTTATTACTATGGAAGGTAGTGAGTATGTGATATCCATGGCGATGAGAAGTATAAATTCACTTGAATTAAGTTTATGAATCATTTATTCTTATGTTGAATTAATACATATGTAATTTAAGATTATGCAACGTATTGATAAGCATAGATTATATACTACAAACACACTGAGCATAACATGCTTACCTTGTGTATATTTCTCCATGTTTTGTAGTTAACCGGAAGCTCGTTTGGGTTGAAAAGTTGTCGAAGACCTATCACACTATCCATCGGCTATATTGGTAGATTTTGACCTTTTTAAGTCTTAGTTATAATTGCATGTATAGGTGTCCTGGTAACTATATGATGGAAGTTAAAATGGTAGTTAAACTTGTTTGTTATAAATTGTCTTTTGATACGTTTGCATGTGGTAATTTGGTATATTGGTTATAAATGACATGTATGGCTAATGGTGCTAGGTGTTAAATATCATATTAGGTACTTTTGGTGTGAATATTATTTGTAAACAAAGTGGTAAGTTTTGGCATAAACTTAGTTATATGTTAGTTGAACTTCTGGCCAAACTATGCATATGGGTATATATGTTTAATTATGGTGATTGAGGTGCCTTATAGGCATATTGGTTATGTAACAACCCATTTTTGAGTCAAATCGAAATAGTGGTTTCGAGACCACAAATCCAAAGTTAAAATATTTATTTTATTATTTTATTAAAGTTTACAGCATGATAGAATTCTTGTGTGAAAGTTTCAAAATGAAAATTTACTCTTTGAATGCATAATTCGATAAAAAGGACTAAATCGCGTAAAGTGCAAAACTTGTGTTCTATTAGGTAAAAGTGTCAAATAGCTATATAACATTAAAGTAAAGGTCCTTAAGTGGTAAATATACTATTTCTATGTTATTGGATGTTAATGATTTGGCATAAATGAAATTTTGAATTAATTTTAAGGTTAAAATGGTAAATGGTTAATAAATGATGAAATAATTAAAACAAAAACCTATTTTTTTCATTGTCATCTTCACTAAGCCCAACCTAAAGAAGAAAAAGAAGAAAATTTTGCTCATCTAGGGTTCGGTCACTCGAAGTTAAATTGGTAAGTGATTTTGACTTGATTTTTGATGATTTTTACGTTTTTTAGATCGTTGCTTCATATTCTAGCTAGCACGTACCTTAGATTTTGAAATTGCTAAAGATCTATCATGTTGCCATTATTGAATGCTTGATTAATTTGATAGTTATTGATGGATTTTGAATAATTGTTGATAGTTACACTAGTTTTATAAAGTGATTTTTGACAAAAATGTCAAAAAGGGATTAAATTGTGAAAATGTGAAATGTGGTGGTTAAATATGTGAATAAATAAAGGATATGGGTTGCTAGTGACTCCATTAAAATTTGGCTAAGCTTGGGTTATACTAAATTGCATGAATTTGCAATTTTATGTGATAAGGACTAAATTGTAAATATGTGAAAGTTTTGGGGCAAATGTGTAAAATTTCAAAAATATGAATTATGGGCTAAATTGAATAGATTGAATACTAAATTTACTAAATTTGATGATAGATCAAGATACGCCAAGATTAGAATTAGATCGGGGAAAAAGAAAATTGGACGAATAGCCGATAGTTGTTATCCGAGCGATACGAGGTAAGTTCATATAATTAGAATCGAGCTTTTAAATACTTGTAATTATTTGAAATGAATTTATATAATTGATATACTTAAAATACGAATGCCTTATCAATATAGACTGATGGTTACCGAGCCCCGTTTAAACTGTATGAATTTATAGGATACGAGTGACATGTCACTAGGGTTATCGTTTTGGTTGAGATCTGGCATGTGTTGTAGACTCATCACAGCTCATATTAGCTTACCAATATATCAGCTCGTAAGAGCTTACTGTTCTCAGCTCGTAGGAGCTTACTAATTCAGCTCGTCAGAGTTTACCGTTTCAGCTCAATAGAGCTTACTGTCAATTAGCTCAAGAGGAGCTTACTGTTCATAGCTCGAAAGAGCAGAAATGATAATGAATTGACGTATTACTAATTTATATGTAATGTATATCACCTGAGTATCCCTCAAGATTCTAATAGGTTCAACGGGCATAAATTCTGTGATATGGTAAAGTATTGTTTATATAAATGAATTATTGTTTTAGGATTGAAAGTAAAATGTTACAAATGATGTACATGATGTATGTGAAGTTGATACGATACAATGTATTGAGTATCTATATGGAGTTAATGGATGATCTCATGTATTTAGGTAACTAACTTGTGATGAATGTTTGTGTTTAGGCATTTGGTAATTAAATTGAGTACACCTTAATTATTGCCTTGATTATGTACAAATGGTAAGTTTAATTCTGAAATATATGGGCTTACTAAGCTCTAAAGCTTACTCTGTTTATTTTCCATGTTTTATAGTGGTTCGATAGCTAGCTCGTATCGGACAAGTCGGAGTTATGCATCACACTATCTAGTTGCTGATTGGTACTTTTGAACTTATGAATATATAAATATGGCATGTATAGGCTAGTTATAAAGATGTTAGTTATGGCTATTTGAGATTGTGATTTTGGTACATTTGGTGCTATAAGTCTAAGCCATGTGATTTGGCTAAACTTGATATTATGTGTTGGTATGTTTTGGCAAGTAGTAAATGAAATGGAAACATGCGAATGTTGTCTTGATAGGTAGTAGGCTTATGAATGGAAAATGTATGATGTTAATTAGGTATTTGAATTCTATGCTGAATTGGTATAATATGTGTATAAAATGTTATGGAAAGGTTGTCTATTTAGTTATCAAATGTTGCAATTTTATGCTAGTGTATGCATTCTAAAATAGAGTGGAAAAATGGCTTTGTAAATAGCCTATTTTTGTCCACACGGGCTGAGACACGAGCATGTTTCTCGACTGTGTGTGACACTTGGTCATGTTACACGACCGTGTGTCCCCTGGTGTTGATTAAAATGAAGTCAATATGCTCCACATGGTCTCACACACGGGCGTGTGACCGGCTGTGTGGTACAAGTCAATACACCTCCCTAATTGGCACATGCTCTAGCACACGGGCATGTGAGTTAGCCGTGTTGCATAAGTTAGTATACCCTATAGGTTTGGCACGGCCTAGCATACGGCCTGGAACATGGGCATGTGTGGCCTCTTCGAAGGGCACACGGGCTAGACACACTGGCGTGTGGTCGGCCATGTGACCCAAGTAAGTATGTATGCCCTGTTTCTACATAGCCTGAGACATGGGCGTGTCTAGATCTGTGTGAGGCATACGGCCTGTTCACACGGGCGTGTGGCCCCTATTTACATGAAAAATTTCTAAGTTTTCCAAAATTTTCATATGTTATCGGTTTAGTCCTGAACCACATCTAAAGCATGTTTAAGGCCTCGTAGGCTATTATAAGGGACAACGTGATTGGAATTGTATGATTATTGTATGATCTAAAATAGACTATATGAAAATAGTATAGTTATATGTGTTATAAGTCTAGTAATGCTTCGTAACCCTATTCCAACATTGAATATGGGTGAGGGGTGTTACTTTTATTGGTATCAGAGCTACAGTTTAGTCGATTCTAGGACTAACGTAGCGTATGTGAGTCTAGCTATACATGCCATATCTAAAACTGTGATAGTGTGATATGTGAGTCTAGCTATACATGCCATATCTAAAACTGTGATAGTGTGATGACTCTTGACATTTTTAAATGTGATTTTGTATAGTAATGGATCCCGAACAAGCTGTAGCAGATGACGTTGAGAGTAACGCGCCAGCTTTCGCTCAAGGGACAGCGCCTTCTGAATCTAGACCTATGACGAATAGTCACGGGGTGAGACTAAAGAAGCCTTCTTTCAAATATTGAATGAGTGGTTCAAACAGTACATTCATACGAACCCGGCTATTTAGCAACCTCCAGCCCCACCTATTCCCCAACCGATCCATGTAGTTTCTCAAGGTATGGATCCTATACGATTGAATAAACCACCTGTTGATAAGATACGAAAACATGGAGCTGATAAATTTAGAGCCACTGTTAACGATGACCCTGAGAGAGTGGCTTGAGAACATGATTCGGGTATTTGATGAATTATCTTGCGCACCTGAACAATGTTTAAAATGTGTTGTGTCACTGTTGAGAGACTGTAACACCCCTTACCTGTATCCAAGGCCGGAACAAAGTACGAGGGATTACCAAACTTAACAATACACATAGACGAAAACTGGACCATAAAATTTCATCTAATTCAAAACTTTTCAAACACATGCATAACAAACAAACTAACTATATCATTACATCAAAACATAGGACATAACATCATTAATTAAACTTATAAACCTTAATGGATAAGGACTACATCTCATAATCATATACGATAACTCAATGCAGACTGATACGTATGGTCAAAATCATAATAAAAATACATATCACAAACCAACTTCCTATACATGCCACTCACTTGATATTTCTAATATTTGAATTAATTCTCCCAAAAATGATAGTTTGATAGTGTGATTTTGCCTCCGACAATCTCCAACCCCGAGCCAACCTGCCAATACTAAAGAAATGGAGAGGATGGGTAAGCTTTACGCTTAGTAAGTTCATATGAAAATAATAAGCAATTACTACCATGCTTTTCAAGATAAAACACTATAATTGTACAATCACACATATTCAGGTTAAGCTATGTTATCGAGTTATAGTTACTAAATCATTCATATCTGAAGCTAAAAAACTAAAAATTTAGTTTTGTTAATTTTCCGTGAAACTATATTCATATATATTTCTCCCATAAAATTTCCAGAATTTTTTGTTTAGCCAATTAGTACAGTTTATTAGTTAAATTCTCCCCTGTTTCAGAGTACGACTACTCTGACCTCTGTGCACTACGGACCAAATTTCTCCCAGTACAAAATTCCAACGACCATTTTGTTTGTTCCCTTAAAAATAGACTCAATAATAAATCCATGCATGTAAGGTATGTCTCTTAATAATTTTTGTACAATTTATGGTTAATTTCTAAATTCAGAACAGGGGATCACGTAATCATTCTGAACCAGTCTCACAAAAATATAAATATCTCAAAATATAGAATTTCTTTGCTTGCTCTGTTCCTTTTATATGAAAAGAGACTCGTTAAGTTTTAATTTCATATCTCATTCAGCCTCTAATTAAATTTCTACTATTTTTAGTGATTTTTCAAAGTCATGTCACTGCTACTGTCCAAAACAATTTTATTGCTAATTCACTCTTTCACACTTTCTTTGTATTAACCTCATTTTAACATACATATCACAAATCATTTTCACCACATTTCATACATCACAAGTATAGGCCCATGATTACAAGGTCACCATAAAATCATCCTCATGTATAACTTACTTGTTTATAACCTTACCACATCCCAGTCACTTAATGAACATATCATTCACATAACCAAGTTCCTGCACTTATTCATCACAAAACTCACAAAGCAGTACATAGCAAGTCTCCCGTTGAACACTTCGGATCAATCCTCGATACTTGGTGGTTTCAGCACATAGCTCCACCCATCATAAAGTTCGGCTCTCTTGTACACATGGTGAACACTTAGTACCATCCATGTGACCTAGCCAGTTTATCTCGTAGCTTTCTTGTCTACATGGTGTCCTTCACCTGGAACCACGCATGCAACCTAGCTACATATATCCCATTACTCTCTTGTCTACATGGTGTACACATAGTATCATCCATGCTACCTAGCTACATCATAATGTCTCGTAGCTCTCTTGTACACATGATGTGCACTCAGCACCATACATGTGACCTAGCTACATACCATCTGTATCATCCAATCTTTCCGAAGGTTCAACCGGGATTTCTCTCTCTTTTCCAACAATTTCACCAATCAAGTGATTATCAACAAACATATTTCCAATATTATTATAAAATATCATAATACAAGTAAAATTGATGTATTACTTACATATAAACTTACATCTCATTAAATATCAAGGCAAAAACATTAAATTACACATTGCATTATTATTAAAAATCATATGAACTTACAATTACTCATAATATCCATAATCATAGAAATCACATTTATGTATGATAATTCAATGCACTTCATATACCATAGACATAATTTTAAATCAATTCATAAACTTGGCACCATAACATTTAATTTAACATAATCAATTAATTCACTAAATTTAACTTTCAAATATAAATTACAACATTATTGCATTATTATTATCATACCAACTTACCTCGATCCAAAATGGCAATTTACTATTTTAGTCCATAACCTTGTATTTTCCCGATTTAAGCCCGAATCTCGATTTCCTTCATCTATAATATCACATTTAGCCTAACAATTAGTCAGATTATTCATACGGCTCCAAAAATCATATTTTTACAAATTTTCATTTTGACCCCTAAACTTTTGCATATTTGCACTTTCGCCCCAAGGTTCGGAAATTAAACTTCATCCTATTTTCTTATGTTTTATGACATGCTGATCATTTTTCCCTTCTATGGCAACATCAAATTCTCACTCTAACATGTACTTATGACATTAGGTATTTTTACCGATTAAGCCCTTTTACTCATTTTCACTTAAAACCGAGTAGCACAAGTTGTTTAACATAATTAGAATAAGCTTAATCAAGTTACCGGGATTCCAAAAACGTAAAAATCATTAAAAACGAGGCTAGAACGGACTTAAATCGAGTTTGGAAGCTGGGAAACCCTATCCATGGAGTCTCCCTTGGTATACACGTCCATGGTGAAGAAGATGAGCAAAATTGGCTTTTAATTTTGTATTTTAATTCATTTTACCCCTAAATGACCAAAATGCCCTTACTACTAAACTTTCCAAAAATTCCATCCATGTCCAATTTTTGTCCATAGACTTAGAAATTGGTCAAATTGCTATTTAAGACCTCCTCATTAATATTCCAAAGCAATTTCATACTAAAAACTTCTAGAATGCAAGTTTTACAAATTATTCAATTTAGTCCCTAATTTCAATTTAAGCACTTTATGCATAAAATTTCTTCACAAAATTTTCACACAATCATGAAATCATATCATAGACCTCAAAATAATCATAAAATAATTATATCTATCTCAGATTTGTAGTGACAAAACCACTATTCCGATTAGGCCCTAATTCGGGATATTATAGAGAATTGTATATCAGTGGTGGAATACCTTAATATTCGTAGTTACGTGAGAAAGAGTTACTTGGGAGGCCTTTCAAGTTGAATTTAGAAAGAAATACATTAACCAAAGGTTCATTGATCAGAAAAGAAAAGAATTTCTTGAATTAAAATAGGGTCGTATGTCGGTAACAGAATATGAAAAGAGAGTTTGTATGACTCAGCAAATATGCTCGTGAATATGTTTATTCTGAAGCTATAATGTGTAAAAGGTTCAAGGATGGATGGATTGAATGAAAAAATTAGACTATTAGCTGGAATTTTTGAGCTCAAAGAGTTTGTCGTTCTGTTTAGCAAAGCTTGTAAAGTCGAAAAACTTTGCAAAGAGAAAAGAAAAGTCGATTATAAGGCTAGAGACTTTAGAAAGAGATTTGCAGGCAAATCACATTAGTCAGCATCAGAGAAATTTCAAGAATATCATCCTTGTTCTACTGCTTCTGCGGGGATTTCGATTAGAGACAGAGATACAAGACATTTTAGCTCTAAACCTCAAACGACATCAGTTGCCAATGTGGGTAGTGTGGGTAGTGTTAGAAATGCTGGGCCCAAATTTAAACACTACAGTAAGCAACATTATGATGAATGTAGATTAGTGAGCAGAGCTTGTTTTAAATGTGGATCTCTTGACCATTATCTCTGGGATTGTCTAGAAAAGTTTACAGCTGAAAGAGATCCACTGGCGAAAGTAAGTAATATGGCTACTAGAGGGAGATCACCCTGAAAAACTGGAAATACCAGTGGTAACTGAGGTGTTACAACAGATTCTACTGTAAGAGCTGAGGCACGAGCACCTACTCGAGCTTATACTATCCGTGCACAGGGGGAGGCATCATCACCAGACGTTATTATCGACATTTTTTCTCTTTTTGATACTGATATAGTTGCATTGATAGATCCTGTAACACCCCTCACTCATATTCAAGGCTGGAATAGGGTTACGGAGCATTACTGGACTTATAACACATATAACTGTACTATTTTCATACATTCGATTTGAGATCATACAATCATCATACAATTCCAATCAAGTTGTCCCTTATAATAGCCTACGAGGCCTTCAACATGCTTTAGATGTGGTTCGGGACTAAACTGATAACTTATGAAAATTTTAGAAAACTTATAAATTTTTCATGTAAACAGGGGTCACATGCCCGTGTGAACAGGTCGTGTGCCTTACATGGCTCCAGACACGCCCGTGCCTCAGGCCGTGTAGAAATAGGGCATACATACTAACTTGGGTCACACGGCCCACCACATGCCCATGTGTCTAGCCCTGTGTCCTTGGAAGGGGCCACGCACGCCCGTGTGCCAGGTTGTGTGCTAGGTCGTGCCCAACATGTAAGGTATACTAACTTATGCAACACGGCTAAGTCACACACCGTGTGCTAGGCCGTGTGCCAATTAGGGGGTATACTAACTTGTACCACACGACCGGTCACACGCCTGTGTGTGAGACCATGTGGAGCATATTGACTTTATTTTAATCAACACTAGGGGACACACGGTCGTGTAACAAGACCATGTGTCAGACACGGCTGAGACACATGCCCGTGTCTTTGCCCGTGTGGACAAAAATAGGTTATTTGCAAAGCCATTTTGCCACCCTATTTTAAAATGCATACACTAGCATAAATTTGCAACATTTTATAACCAAATAGAAATCCTTTCCACAACATTTTATACATATCTTATACCAATTCAACATAGAATTTAAATACCTAATTAACATCATAGATTTTCCAGTCATAAGCCTACTACCTATCAAGACAACATTTGCATGTTTCCATTTCATTTACTACTTACCAAAACATACCAACACATAATATTAAGTTTAGCCAAATCACATGGCTTAGACTTATAGCACCAAATGTACCAAAATCACAATCTCAAATAGCCATAACTAACATCTTTATAACTAGCCTATACATGCCATATTTATATATCCACAAGTTCAAAAGTACCAATCGGCAACTGGATAGTGTAATGCGTAATTCTGACTTGTCCGATACGAGCTAGCTATCGAACCTTTATAAAACATGGAAAATAAACAGAGTAAGCTTTATAGCTTAGTAAGCCCGTATAATTCAGAATTAAACTTACCATTTGTACATAATCAAGGCAATAATTAAGGTGTACTCAATTCAATTACCAAATGACTAAATACAAACATTCATCACAAGTTATTTACCCAAATACATGAGATCATCCATTAACTCAATATAGATACTCAATACATTGTATCATATCAACTTCACATACATCATGTACATCATTTGTAACATTTTACTTCCAATCGTATAGCAATAATTCATTTATATAAACAGTACTTTACCATATCACTGAATTTATGCCTGTTGAACCTATTAAAATCTCGAGGGATACTCGGGTGATGTACATTACATATAAATTAGTAATACGTCAATTCATTCTCATTTCTACTCTTTCAAGCTGAAACGGTAAGCTCTGATGAGCTGAATCAGTAAGCTCATATGAGCTGTGGTGAGTTCGCAACACATGCAGGATCTTAACCAAAACGATAACCCTAGAGACATGTCACTCGTATCCTACGAATTTATACGGTTCAAACGGGGCTCGGTAACCATCAGTCTATATCAATAAGGCATTTGTATTTCAAGTATATCAATTATATACATTCATTTCAAATAATTACAAGTATTTAAAAGTTTGATTCTAATTATACGGACTTACCTCGTACCGCTCGAATAACAACTATCGGTTATTCATCCACTTTTTTTTCCCCGATCTAATTTCGATCTCGGCTTATCTTGATCTATATATTATCAAATTCAGTACATTCAGTATTCAATCTATTCAATTTAGCCCTTTGGCAAATTTACACATTTGCCCCTAAACTTTCACATATTTACAATTTAGTCCTTATCACATAAAATTGCAAATTCGTGCAATTTAGTACAACCCAAGCTTAGCCGAATTTTAATGGAGTCCCTAGCAGCCCATATCTTTTATTTATCCATATATTTAACCACCACATTTCACATTTTCACAATTTAATCCCTTTTCGACATTTTTGTCAAAAATCACTTTACAAAACTAGTTTAAATATAAAAAATTATTCAAAATCCATCATTAACTATGAAATTACTCAAGCATTCAACAATGGCAACATGATAGATATTTAGAAATTTCAAAATCTAACATACGGGCTAGCTAGAATATGAAGCAACGACATAAAAAATGTAAAAATCATAAAAAAATCGAGTCAAAATCACTTACCAATTTAACTTCTAGTGACCGAACCCTAGATGAACAAAATTTTCTTCTTTTTTTTCTTTAAATTTAGGTAACTGAAGATGACAATGAAAAAAATAGGTTTTTGTTTTAATTATTTTATCATTTATTAACCATTTGCCATTTTAACCTTAAAATTAATTCAAAATTTCATTTATGCCAAACCATTAACATCCACTAACATAGAAATGGTATATTTACCACTTAAGGACCTTTACTTTAATATTCTATAGCTATTTGACACTTTTAGCTAATAGAACACAACTTAATGACCTTTAATTTAATGTTCTATAGCTATTTGACACTTTTAGCTAATAGAACACAAGTTTTACACTTGACGAGGTTTAGTCTTTTTTATCGAATTAAGCATTCAAACTGTAAAATTTCTTTATGAAACTTTCAAACAAGAATTCTATCATCTGTAAATTTTAATAAAATAATAAAATAAAATTTTGACTTCGGATTTGTGGTCCCAAAACCACTGTTCTGATTTGACTCAAAAATGGCCTGTTATAACTCTCTCCCCTTAGGGATTTTCATCCCTGAAAATCTTACCAGTAAATAGGTTAGGGTACTGTTTTCACATAGCTTCCTTGGTTCCCATGTAGCTTCTTCGATTCCTTGTTTATGCCAAAGAATCTTTACCAGGGTTATGCATTTATTTCTCAATTCTTTGATTTCATAAGCTAAAATCCTAATCGGTTCTTCGTTATATGTCAAATCAGTCTGTATCTCAACTTCTACTGAGAAATCACATGTGACGGATCGGATCTATATCGACGTAGCATAGAAACATGAAATACATTATGAATCTCTTCAAGTTCTGACAGTAAAGCTAGTCGATATGCCAGTGGCCCTATTCGTTCAATAATCTCGTACGACCCAATGAAACGCAGACTCAACTTCCTTTTACCGTCGAATTGAAGAACCTTTTTCCACGGTGACACCTTTAGAAACACTCGGTCCTCGACTTGAAACTCAATTTCTTTACGTTTCAAATTTGTGTATGATTTCTGTCGATCTGAAGCTGCTTTTAAACTGTCGCGAATCGTTTTCACTTTTTCTTCAGTTTCTCTAATCAATTCAACCTCATGAATCTTTTTCTCACTTAGTTCAATCTAGTATAGCGGAGTTCGACATTTGCAACCATATAAAGCTTCGTACAGTACCATCTTTATACTTGTATGAAAACTGTTATTATACGCAAACTCAATCAATGGTAAGTATTTTTCGCAACTGCCCTTAAACTCTAAAATACAACATCTCAACATGTCTTTGGGAATCTAAATAACTCTCTCAGTCTGACCGTCAATCTGAGGACGAAAAGCAGTACTGAAATTCAACTTCGTAGCTAGGGCTTCTTGCAATTTCTTTTAGAATCACGACGTAAATCTCGGATCTCTATCAAAAATAATAGATAGTGGCACTCCATGTAATCGAACAATCTCAAAAATGTCCAATTCAGCTAATCTATCAAGTGAGTAATCTATATGTACCGGTATGAAATGAGCAGATTTCATTAGTTGATAATGACAACCCAGATAGCATCCTTCTTTTTCAGAGTTAGGGGCAATCCCAACACAAAATCCATTGTAATTCTATCCCATTTTCACTCAGGAATCATCACAGGCTGTAATAAACCTGATGGTACTTGATGATCAGCTTTGACTTGTTGGCAAGTCAAACATTTAGAAACAAACTCTGAGATATCTCGTTTCATACCTTGCCATCAGTAAAAGTGTTTCAAATCGTTGTACATTTTGGTACTTCCCCGATGAACAGAGAAGCAACTATGGTGTGCTTCGTGCAAAATCTTCTGAATGAGTTTTAAATTTCTCGGTATGCAAATTCTATTCTGGAACCTTAAACAATCATCGGTTCCAATCTGAAACTCTAAATCAGGGATGTTCTCACATTGAATTCGTTTAACTTGCAATTCACGGTCATTTTTCTAAGATTCATAGATTTGTTGAAGAAATACTGGTTTAGCTGTTAATTCAGCTAAAATAGACCCATCATCATAGATCATCAACTGGGTATTCATTGCTCATAATGCAAAAAAGATTTTCGGCTCAAAGCATCGGCAACAACATTAGCTTTTCCCGGGTGATAATCAATCACAAAGTCATAATCTTTCAATAACTTAAGCCATCTTCGTTGTCGTAGATTCAAATCTTTCTGTGACATCAAATATTTTAAGCTTTTATGATCCATATAAACGTGGCATTTCTATAACACCCCAAACCCGACCCTGACGTTATGGCAGAATCCAGCGTGTCACATTGAAGTGTTTTAGCGAAAACCTTGTTTTCATTGAAAACCCTTCCTTAAAATGATACATCTCAGTTACTTTGAAAAATCTCTTTTCATTTGTGAAAGCTTTGTTTAAAACATTCGATGTAAGAAAACTTATCATTTAAAAATTTAGTTGCGGAAACGTAGTATACAAAAAAAAAAAAACAATGGTTTAGAAAATCCATGTTCAACTTCTCATTATTGCAACGCATAAAATTAATAATCCAAATAATAACGAAAGGGGAGACCTTATTACAATCCAGTCTAAATTACTTAATAAACTAAGAACTTATATGCTTTTAAATCAAATCCAAGTTGTCCTGCTAGCTGGCCACCCAGAGTCCCTCCAGACATCAAACCTCCTACTAAGCATCACCCGAGGAAAATAAAAGAGGGGGTGAGTTTATGAAAACTCAGTGTGTACAACCCTCGACGAGAAACAAGCATTCATCAATCACCATACAACATACATGCAATGCAATGCAGTGCAACCCATCCCAATAATCCAACTGGTACACTTATGCTCCATCCCCCGATACACATCCTGTGGGGTTATAAATATCGACCCACCTAACCGATACACATCAATTGTAGCCCGGTTGCAGAAATATCTTCATTGCAGTAAGCTGCCAATCACATATTAGGCTTAAAAGCCATTGGCAAATCCACGGTTGTCAAGCAACCATGCGACCCTCATATACTTCCTCTGTTCCATAATACCTAACCTATATGCAACCTAAATAAAATATCATATAAATGTATATGAATGCAGCAGGTATACATGTAACATCCATAAATCTTACATTCCACACATAGGGGTATTCTAGTCATTATCGCCCTTAGGGGCATTTCGATAATTTTCTTTTATTACGGGTTTTTACTTACCCTGGCCCGTTAACAAATTCCGTGAGCTAAGATGAACGAATACAATGCACCAGGAAGGATTCTAAAGAAGAGAAGGTGAGTCATTAAGACCGCTTAAGTACCAAGCTCTCCTTAGATCCATTCCTAGACATGCACATACCCATTGCCACACCTTAACCCTATGACTTGTCCACGGTCTCAATAGATTAATTAAGTTTTATGCAGTCATCATATACTAGGCCTAAAACCTCTTACGAAGCCCAGAGAAATCTACATACCTGTATATGGCCCACTAGGCCCAATCTCTTTCATATGGCCCATTAGGCCCAATCACATTTATGTGGCCCATTAGGCCTAAATCACATTCCTATGGGCATTAGGCCCAAATCACATTTACAGTCATGCTCACATACAATTTTCCATCACATAGCATCAATTATCAATTTTTGCCTATTATGGGCCCAATGACCTATCGGGCCTATTTAGCCCATTCTGGCGCGGTTGGCTAATTCACAGCCCAAGTCCATGGAATCGCCCATGGGGCCTCAAACAACCTATCGGTTTCCCTCTTATGAGTGTTCACGCACTCGCAAGACTACCGTAGCCAAACTTTTGGCTTTTTGACATTTTGGCTTTTGTCGATCTACTTGTGTGTACAGTGTATGTACACACCTGGTAATAAAGCGTCCTGCGGTTTCCTTAGCCCCGAACCTACAATCGATATCACCCTTCAATTAATTGTAAGCTTAATACATATCCTTACCAAAACTAAAATCTCACATTTCACCTTACCTTGCGTGACAAGTTATAACAGCCTCTTCTTTAATCACTAACCATGATCAACTCCTAGATCTGCACCAATCTTAATTATTAAAACCTGAATAACAGGTGACTTGTATCCAACACAAGTTCCCTTTTCCTTAACTATGATCATTCGGCCAACTAAGATCAAGAACACTTACCAAAGTCTCTCACCTTATTTAGCCAAAGAGGTGTTCGACCCTTGAGTTTTGTATGGCATCAAAAGATTATTCGGCACCAAGGGAAGAGGGAAGAAGAAGTAGGCTAAACCAAAATTGAATCAAAGAAAAATTGAGTAGAGGAAGGATGGGAAATCGACACAAGGAAAAGAAAGAAAACTAGGGTTTTCGGCTTTTAGGAAAAAGGGTTTCTGGCAACAAGGTGAAGGAGAATTCGGCATTAGCTTGGCAACCTCCCATTCGGCGCCTATATATAGCCTCTATAGCTGAATTTCCCAAGCCCAAATTCCCAATTCAACACCACCTCTTCCGCACTCCTCATCTCCTCGTTTTTCTCCCTGATAAGCCCTTGATCCTTTCTTCAAATTTCTCCTCTTATCACTTCCTACAGAGTTTAAATCCAACGCCACTTCTGTTCATCTTTTAAGCAAAAATAAATCCCCCTTTTGAACAAGGAGGGATTCGAACCTCTTACCTTCTTGCCTTGCATGTGACGCCACTTGCCACTCTACCACAAGGCTTCCTTGTGTCCAAATATTCCTTCATTTATTCAAAAGCCCACCTACTTGCCATCAGGGTTCTTTTAATAATTAACCTATAATTTTCTTTACCCCCTGGGTTTGAACTCAAACATTAACTAAGGCCTACTATAATTAACACTTGGCTAGGAATGTTAAGCACAAATTTTTATCAAAACCAAAAATAACAAAAGTTCAGGATTTCAGGATTTTTAGGGTGTTACAACTCTACCCCCTAAAAGAAATTTCGTCCTCGAAATTTTACCTAATTCAAATAGTTGAGGATATTGACGTCGCATCGCTTCCTCGGGTTCCCAAGTAGCCTTCTCATCTTTGCGATTACGCCAAAGCACTTTGACTAATGGAACAGACTTCCTTCTTAGAACCTTAACATCACGACCAATTATTTGTATGGGCTCTTCCTCGAAAGTTAGGGCGAGCATAGCCCTCAAGTTCATCTTAACCCTACGACTCAATGCATCGGCTACCACATTCGCTTTGCCAGGGTGGTATTCAATCGTACAATCATAATCTTTCAACAATTCCACCCACCTACATTGTCTAAGGTTTAGCTCCTTTTGGGTAAGGAGGTACTTCAAACTCTTATGATCCAAATAAATTATATACTTCTCCCCATATAAGTAATGCTTCCATATTTTTAGCGTGAAAACCACCACAGCTAGCTCCAAGTCATGGGTTGGGTAATTCACCTCATGTGTCTTAAGTTGCCGAGACGCATACGCAACCACCTTTCCTTTTTGCATCAATACATAACCCAGGCCCACATGTGATGCGTCACTATAAACCGTAAACTCCTTCTCAGGCTCTACCTGAATCAACACAGGGGCCTCAGTTAAAACCTTCTTATGTTTTCCAAAACTCTCCTACTGCTTGTCTGTCTAAACAAACGGTACCCCCTTTCTCAACAACTTTGTTAAGGTGCAGCAATTATTGAAAAGCCCTCAACAAACCGTCTATAATACCCTGCCAAACCCAAAAAACTTTATATTTTTGATACTGACTTGGGTGTCTTCTAGTCTAACACCGCTTCAATTTTTCGGGGATCCACCTTAATCCCCTCTGCTGACACCACATGTCCTAGAAAAGTAACCTTCCTTAGCCAAAATTTGCACTTACTGAATTTGGCATACAGTTACTTCTCCCTCAAAATCTGTAACACAATCCTTACGTGCACATCATGCTCATCCTCATCTCTTGAGTATACCAAAATGTCATCTATAAAAACTACCACAAACCTATCTAGGTAGGGTTGGAAGACCCGATTCATAAGATCCATAAAAACGATAGGTGCGTTTGTCAGCCTGAATGCCATTACCAAGAACTCGTAGTGCCCATAACGAGTCTTGAAAGCTGTCTTATGAACATCTGCCTCCTTAACCCTCAATTGGTGATACCCCGAAAGCAGGTCGATCTTCGAGAAAATGGACGCTCTTCTAAACTGATAAAAAAGATCATTGATTCTCGGCAGAGAGTACTTGTTTTTAATAGTTAACTTGTTTAACTACCGGTAGTCGATGCACATTCGCAACATCCCATCCTTCTTCTTCACGAACAACACCGGTGCTACCCACGGAGACACACTTGGTCGGATGAATCCTAGATCCAACAATTCCCGAATCTGTGCCTTAAGTTCTACCAACTCCTTTGGTGCCATCTGATAAGGGGCGATGGACACCGGAGCCGTACCAGGTAACAACTCAATTCCGAATTCTACTTCTCTGTTGGGCAGCAACCCTGGTAGCTCCTTGGGAAAGACATTCAAAAATTCCCTAACTGTTCTCAACTCCTCAATAGTACGGCTCTTATCTTCCATATCTCTAATATAAGCCAAATAGGCTTCGCATCCCTTTCGTACCAACTTCTTAGCCCTTAATGTCGAAATCACGTTCGACAGAAAATTTTGGTGTTCACCAATCACCACCTCCTCCTTATCCTCCGTCGTTCTTAACACTATTCGCTTTGCAGTGCAATCTAAGGTGGCACGGTGCTTCACCATCCAATCTATTCCCAAGATTAAATCAAACTCACCAAATGACAACTCCATCAAATCTGCTAAAAAAGTAACCCCTTGGACTACCAAGGGTACCTCCCTAAACAACTTATTCACTGCCACTGACTGACCTAACGGACCTGTCATAGTCATCTCACTCGCAGTAATTTCAAACATATCACCCAAAGGTTCTGTCATATTGCATGCAACATATGGATGCGTCGATCCAATATCAATCAATGCGGTGTAAGGTAATTCATAAGTAAAGAACATACCCGTTATCACATTTGGGGCATCCCTATCTTCTCAGCGACGAGCAACATAAACCAAAGCTGGCTGTCTGGCCTAAACATGGCCAGCACCTCTACTCGGTGCTCTATGACCCAAAATATTTTCACCCCTGGCCTGATCACGGCCTCTCGGCAGTTGCTGACCACCCCACGGTGGCTATACACCACCTCGGTCCATGACTGGCACCTGACCTAACATTCTAGGGCAACTTCTGACCCTATGCTCTATGGATCCACAAGCTAAACATGCTCCCATCCTCTTCCAACACTCACCTATATGACCTTTCCCACAATCAGCACAAGTGGCACCCCTGAATTAACAGTAGGGGGCCCTGCTCTAACTGGCCCAATAACTCTGGCCCTAGCCCTAGGCCTCTAATTGACACTGGGAGCCTCAGCCTCCTTTTTGTCCTTACCCCTTTCTTTTTCCCGATTTAGAAGCTCAGTGCGCTTTACCTCCTCCCCTATCTTTGCTTTCTCTACCAACTCCGAGAAAACTCGCTCCCTTTGTGGGGCTATCAGTACTCTAAGGCTATCTTTAAGTCCATCCTCAAACCTAACGCAACGCTCATAGTCCGTTGCCACCATAACTCTTGCATACCTACTAAGGCGTAGGAATTTTGCCTCATACTCCGCCACAGATTTGTTTCCCTGGGTCAAGTTCAGGAACTCTTTCCTTCTAGCATCTACATAACTCGCACCTACATACTTCCCTTGAAACGCTATTTTGAAGAACTCCCAAGTGACCTACTCAAGTTGGGTGCCCTCTTTCACTGTCAGCCACCACTGGTAAACTTCTTCCCTAAGCAGCGACACTGCCCCTTCCAGATTTTGTTCAGGTGAATAGTCCAAATCCTCCATTATTCTTTCAGTGGCCTCCAACCAGTATTCTGCCATGTTATGGGCCACATCAGACATGCCCTTAAAGATCTTAGCCCTATTTGAATGAAGTCATTCCGAAATGGACCTCCGACTTCCCGTGCCATTATTGGGCCCTACGACCCTTTCCAAAATCCTCAGCATTGCCTGCGACAATGCATCTTCCCCTGCGGCCCAATCATATGGTCCATTCCCAACCATGGGTGAGGCTAGAGCCTCTTCTACTCCAACATTGGGCATATGGCCCAATGTCAACGATTCAGCCCTAACACTTCCGCAGCCTCGGCCACGGCCTCTTGCACCTCTTCTAGCACTCATCGTCGATTCACGTATTATCTAGATTAAAAATTTTATGAAGTTTTAATTAGTTTCAATAATTAAACTGATGTTTTATGAAAGTATTAAAAAGAATGTTATTTTCGTAATTCCTCTACAGTTTCAAGATCCTACGGGCTTTAGTTCCACTCTAACTAAAAACCTCAACATAATTATCTAAAGTAGCCCACTAACTATCTACTGTATATCAAATTAAAAAGGCTTAAGAATAAAAGAACTTACTTGGTTCGACGTTGGAGACTCGGTGTGCTGCTCAGCAAGACTTTTTTTATAGAATATTGTAATTCAAATTTTTTTTTAAACACAAAAGAAACCAAGTAATCAGGCCCACTTCGCAGCCCGAGTTTTGCAATCGGGCTTTGATACCACTAAATGTAACACCCCAAACCCGACCCTAACGCTATGGCTGAATCCAGTGTGTCACATTGAAGTGTTTTAGCAAAAACCTTGTTTTCATTGAAAACCCTTCCTTAAAATGATACATCTCAGTTACTTTGTAAGATCTCTTTTCAGTTGTGAAAGCTTTGTTTAAAATATTCGATTTAAGAAAACTTATCATTTAAAAATTTAGTTGAGAAGATGTAGTATATAAAAAAAACTATGGTTTAGAAAATCCATGTTCGACTTCTCATTATTACAATGCATAAAATTAATAATCAAAATAATAACGAAAGAGTAGGCCTTATTACAATCCAGTCTAAATTACTTAATAAACTAAGAACTTATATGCTTTTAAATCAAATCCAAGTTGTCCTGCTAGCTGGCCACCCAGAGTCCCTCCAGACATCGAACCTCCAAGTGAGCATCACCTGAGGAAAATAAAAGAGGGGGTGAGTTTATGAAAACTCAGTGTGTACAACTCTCGACGGAAAACAAGCATTCATCAATCACCATATAATATAATGCAATGTATGCAGTGCAACCCACCCCAATAATCCAACTGATACACTTCTGCTCCGTCCCCTATACACATCTTGTGGGGATATAAATATCGACCCACATCAATGGTAGCCTGGTTGCGGAACTACCTTCGTTGCAGCAAGCTGCCAATCACATATTAGGCTTAAAAGCCGTCGGTGGATCCACGATTGTCAAGCAACCATGCGACCCTCATATACTTCCTCCGTTCCATAATACGCAGCCCATATGCAACCTAAACAGAATATCATATGAATGCATATGAATGCAGCAGGTATACATGTAACATCCATAAATCTTACATTCCACACATAGGGGTATTCTAGTCATTTTTTCCCTAAGGGGCATTTCGATAATTTTCCTTTATTACGGGTTTTTACTTGCCCTGGCCCGTTAACAAATCTCGTGAGCTAAGATGAATGAATACAATACACCAGGTAGGATTCTAGAAAAGAGGAGGTGAGTCATTAAGACCGCTTAAGTACCAAGCTCTCCCTGGATCCAATCCTAGACATGCACAAACCCATTGCCACACCTTAACCCTATGACTTGTCCACGGTCTCAATAGATTAATTAAGTTTTATGCAGTCATCATATACTAGGCCTAAAACCTCTTGCGAAGCCCAAAGAAATCCACATACCTGTATATGGCCCACTAAGTCCAATATCTTTCATATGGCCCATTAGGCCCAATCACATTTATGTGGCCCATTAGGCCTAAATAACATTCCTATGGCCATTAGGCCCAAATCACATTTACAGTCATGCTCACATACAATTTTCCATCACATAGCATCAATTATCAATTTTTGCCTATTATGGGCCTAACGGCCTATGGGCTCATTTAGCCCATTCTGGCCCGGTTGGCCAATTCACAGCCTAAGTCTATGGAATCGCGCATTGGGCCTCGGAAAACCTATAAGTTTCTCCCTTACGAGTGTTCGCGCACTCGTAAGACTACCGTAGCCAAACTTTCAGCTTTTCGTCATTTCAGCTTTTGCTGATCTACTTGTATGTGCAGTGTATGTACACACCTGATAATAAAGTGTGCTACGATTTCGTTAGCCCCGAACATACAATCGATATCACCCTTTAATTAATCGTATGCTTAATACATATCCTTACCAAAACTGAAATCTCACCTTTCACCTTACCTTATGCGATAAGTTATAACAGCCTCTTTTTAATCACCAACCACGATCAACTCCTAGATCTGCATCAATCTTAATTATTAAAACTAGAATAATAGGTGAATTTTATCTAACACAAGTCCCTCTTTCCTTAAGTATGATCATTCGGCCAACTAAGATCAAGAACACTTACCAAAGTCTCTCACCTTATTCGGCCAAAGAGGTGTTCGGCCCTTGAGTTTTGTATGGCATCAAAAGATTATTAGGCACCAAGGGAAGAGGGAGAAAGAAGACGGCTAAACAAAAATTGAATCAAAGAAAAATTGAGTAGAGGAAGGATGGGAAATCAGCACAAGGAAAAGAAAGAAAACTAGAGTTTTCGGCTTTTAGGAAAAAGGGTTTCTGGCAACAAGGTGAAGGAGAATTTGACATTAGCCTGGCAACCTCCCATTCAGCACCTATATATAGCCTTTATAGCCGAATTTCCCAAGCCCAAATTCCCAATTCGGCACCACCTCTTCCTTACTCTTAATCCATTTATTTTTTTACCTGATAACCCATTGATCATTTCCTTAAATTTCTCCTATCACTCCCTACAGAGTTTAAATCCAACGCCACCTCTATCCATTTTTCAAGCAAAAATAAATTCTCCTTTTGAGAAAGGAGGGTTTTGAACCCCTTACCTCCTTGCCTTGCATGTGACGCCACTTGCCACTCTACCACAAGGCTTTCTTATGTCCAATTCTTCCTTCATTTGTTCAAAAGCCCACCTACTTACCATCAGGATTCTTTTAATAATTAACCCATAATTTCCTTTGCCCCTAGGTTCAAACTCAAACCTTAACTAAGGCCTACTATAATTAACACTTGGCTAGGAATGTTAAGCATAAATTTTTATCAACACCGAAAATAACGAAAGTTCAGGATTTCAGGATTTTTGGGGCGTTACAACTTCTCACCGTATAAGTACTTTCGCCAAATTTTCAATGCGTACACAATTGTAGCCAACTCTAAATCATGCGTCAATTGATTCTTTTTATGAGGTTTTAATTGTCGGGAAACATAAGCTATAACTTTTCCTTCCTGCATTAGAACACATCCCAGACCGTTTAATGATGGGTTGTTATAAATCACAAAATCTTTCCTCGATTTCGGTTGAACCAAAGCTTGTGCTTCAATTAACAGTACTTCTAGTTGTTCGAAACTCTGCTAAAATTTTTTTGACCGTTCAAACTTCACATCTTTTTGAAGGAGTCATGTCATCGTTGTCGCAATTATCGAGAATCCTTTTAGGAATCTTCAGTAATAGCCCACTAAACCTAGAAAACTACGGACTTTAGACACATTTCTCAGAGGTTTCCAATCAATAATAGAAGAAATCTTACTCAAGTCAACTCTAATACCTTTAGCTGAAACAATATGCCCCAGAAATCCAATCTCTCAGAGCCAAAACTTACATTTGCTGAACTTTGGAAATAATTGATTACCATGTAGAGTTTGTAACACAACTCTCAAGTGCTCGATATGTTCAGATTCATCTTGCGAATAAATTAGAATATCGTCAATGAATACAAAAACAAATATGTCCAAATATAGTCTGAATATCTGGTTCATCAAATCCATGAAAACTATAGGAGCGTTAGTTAATCTGAAAGGCATAATAAGAAATTCATAATGTCCATACCTTGTTCTGAATGTAATTTTTTTGCACATTTGACTCTTTAAATTGTAACTGATAATATCCTAATCTCAAATCAATCTTTGAAAATACTGTAGCCCCTTTCAAATGATCAAATAAATCATCAATCCATGGTAGAGGGTATTTGTTATTTATAGTCACTTTATTCAGCTGTCTGTAATTGATGTACATTCTCATCGTGCCATTTTTCTTTTTCACGAACAATACCAATGCACCTCCGGGAGAATAACTCGGTTGCACAAAACCTCTGTCTGTCAATTCTTGCAACTGAGCTTTCAATTCTTTTGATTCTGTTGGAGCCATTCTGTATGAAGCTATTGATATTGATGTTGTTCCCGGTACTAATTCAATACCAAATTCAACCTTTTTGATCTGTGGCAAACCCGGTAATTCTTCTGGAAATACATTTGAAAATTCACAAACAATAGATATGGATTCAACCTTTAATTCAGACACCTTAGTATCCGGTATGTATGCAAGATATGCATCACAACCCTTTTCCATACATTTTTAAGCTAACATAGGCGATATCACAGTAGGTAATTCACTCGAATCATCAGATTAACCCAAAGAATTTCACCATTTTGACATTTCAACTCAATAACCTTTCGCTTACAATTTACAACTACATCATGCATAGTCAGCCAATCCATTCCCAGAATCACATCAAACTCATCAAACGGTAGAAGCATCAAGTCAACCCGAAAACACATCAATCACATAACCAAGTTCCTGCATTTATTCATCACAAAACTCACAAAGTAGTACATAGTAAGTCTCCCGTCGAGCACTTCAGATCAATCCTCGATACTTGGTGGTTTCAGCACATAGCTCCACCCATCATATAGTTCGGCTCTCTTGTGCACATGGTGAACACTTAATACCACCCATGTGACCTAGCTAGTTTATTGCGTAGCTATCTTGTCTACATGGTGTCCTTCACCTGAAACTACGCATGCGACCTAGCTACGTAACGACCCTATTTTAACCCTAGTCAAAAAGTGGTTTCGAGACCATGAAATTGACTCGCAAAAATATTGCATGTTATATTCTATGTTTATTATTTGTGAAATATCATATGTGAAAATATCGTGTTTTGATTTATGTATTTGGATGTGGAATTATTTAAAAAGGATGTGTTTAAGAAACCTTGGAAATGGGATAGGCAAACGTGTAGTGACTAAACATTTTATGTTTTAGTATTATAGGGGACTTGCATGTCAAATAGACCAACTTTAAATGTAAGTGGCCGGTCAACATGCATGTAATCATGTGTTCTATTGTTTTATTTTAAGTAGTGGGAATTATATATATATAATCAATATAGAAATAAACATTTTATTATAAAATGATTTTTATATTGGGAAATAATAAACTTATAATAGTAAATGGGGATAAAAACAAAGTTCCATCATTCTTTCTCTCATTTTTTGCTGAAAACATAAAGAAAAGAAAAGAAAAATGGGGCTAAGACATTCGGCTATGGTGAATGTATAGATTAAGGTATGATATCATGAAATTATTTTAGAATTTTTGTGAATTTGATTTGATGCTTATAATGTGACCCATGAGTTAATTTTTTTTTAGTTTGTGATATATGAAACATTCGGTCATATTCTTATATGTTAAATTGATGGTGTTTTGTCGTATGTGATTTGAAATGGTTATAGATGAGTATGAACTAGGTACAAAAATTCTATAAACGGTTAAAATGGACAAAAATCCTATTCGACTATTGTAGAGTAAGGTGAAGTTATGTTTAGCTTTTATTTTAAATGAAGTTAGGTTGTTAATTATTTATTAAATTGCTTATGTTTTACTGAGTATTATCTCATTTGAGATTGTTGTTCATCTTTATTTAGATTTTGGATCTGTTGTGCGCTCGGAACTACTACTGAAGTCATCACACTTATCGTCATCTTTTTGGTATCTTTAAAGAAGCTTTAAATTTTAAATTTGGCATGTATAGGATAGACGAAGCTAAATAAGTGAGTTTTGTATTTTTGGGTAATGTAATTATCTTTTGATAAGCCATACGAAAATGGCACACATGCTAGTTTTGTGACCTTAAAATGTTAAACATTTTGATAACTAGCATGCGTAATATGACTGAATGATATCTACTTTTTGTATATAAACTTTGTGTTTAAATTATTGGGTATTTAGATTTGGTTTCATATGACTTATTGACGTGATAAAAAGAAATTTTAGGTATAATTATAATAGTCATGAAATGTTTACGTATTGATGCTTGGAGATGGTTTAAGTTGGTGCGGTTATATATGTATAACTTGATATGAGAGAAGATGTAAAATTTTTGGCCTTGTTTAATGCATGATTAGGTGTATATAAATATATATATCTCTATTATGCCGTGTGGTTGTGTTAGTAGAGTAATATGCATAATATGTAAATGTATCTAATTATGAAATGGTAGGTTTTATCACATGCATAAGTTTTTTTTTAATACCTATGTGATTATGTTTAAGTTTTAAAAGATAAGTTTTGTCATGAGATTGAGTTACGAAGTTTAAATCTAAGGAATATTATTTTGAGTTGTGATATGTTAGGAAATGCCTCGTAACCCCATTCCGACAATGGATACGGGTTAGGGGTGTTACATTTGATTGGTATTAGAGCTAGGTTTAGTCGGTTCTAGGACTACCGTAGCACGTATGAGTCTAGCTATACATGCCAAAATGTTAATATATGATAGTGTGATGACTTCTTACTGTTGAAATTATTATTTTGATTAGTAAATGGAACCCAATCCAGAGAGAACCATAGCGGATGATGTTGAGAGTGTAGCGCCTGCTCATGCACAAGCGACGGCGCCTGTAGAACCTCAACCGTCTGCTAGTAGCCAGGATGATGGGGCTAAACAAGCCTTCTTTACCATGATGAATGAGTGGGTTGCACAATATGCCCGAACAAATCCTACTACTCAACAATTTTCAAATTTAAATAATCCTTCTCCGGTGCCTATAACACCATCAACTACTGATCTTTTGAGACCGAGTAAACCTCCTGCTGATCTAATTAGGAAGCGCGGGGCCGAGGAATTTCAAGCCACAGCTACTGATGACGCTGAAAGGGCTGAGTTTTGGCTTGATAATACTATCTGTGTTTTCGATAAGCTGTCTTGCACACTTGATGAGTGTCTAAAGTAAGCAATATCCTTATTACGAGATTCAGCGTACTATTGGTGGAGAACCCTGATTTCTATTGTTCCGAAAGAACAAGTTACTTGGGATTTTTTTCAGACGGAGTTTCGTAAGAAGTATATTAGTCAACGATTCATTGATAAAAAACGTAAAGAATTTTTAGAGCTTAAACAGGTCGTTTGACAGTATCCGAATACGAACGTGAGTTTGTAAGACTCAATCGATATGCTCGGGAGTGTGTAGCTGATGAAGTTGCCTTGTGTAAAAGATTTGAAGAAGGATTGAATGAAGATTTAAAGCTACTGGGTATTTTAGAGATAAAAGAATTCGTAACACTAGTTGAACGAGCTTGCAAGGCTGAAGGACTTGGAAAAGAGAAAAAGAAAGCTTAATCTGAAGCTAGAGACTTTCGTAAAAGATCGACAGGTAAAACTTCTTTCTTGGCTGCAAAGAAGTTCAGAGACGATACAAATAAATCGAAGATGACTACTGGAATTTCTATTAGAGAGCGACCATCAACGGACTCTCGAGTTACTTTGGTTGCTAGTGTGGGTAACAATCGACAAGAAAAACCTGAATGTCCACAATGTGGAAGACGACACGTAGGTGAATGCTGGGGTAAGTCTACTAACAAAGCCTGTTATAGATGCGGTTCGAGGGATCATTTCATTCGAGATTGCACGAAACCTGACGAGAAAAATAAGACGCAAGGTGCGAGACAGAGTGGTACAACGACTAGAGGTAGACCACCGAGAAATATGAGAGGTAGGGGTGGTAGTCAGAGAGGGACTTCTGATACGGCTGTTCGATCTGAGACTCGTGCTCCTGCCAGAGCTTATGCCACCCGCGCACGAGAGGAGGCATCCTCCCCTGATGTCATCATTGGTACTTTCACTCTTTTTGATACTGGTGTGATTGCATTGATTGACCCTGGCTCTACTCATTCATATGTATGTGAGACTTTAGCATCCAGTAAGACTCTACCTGTTGAGTCTACTGAGTTTGTAATTCGAGTGTCAAATCCCCTGGGTCGACATGTACTTGTCGACAAAGTGTGTAAGAAATGCCCCCTGATAATCCAAGATTCCTATTTTCCAGCCAATTTGATGCTTTTACCGTTTGATGAATTTGATGTTATTCTCGGTATGGATTGGTTGACTGTACACGAAGCAGTTGTGAATTGCAAAAGAAAAAATATTGATTTGAGAAATGCAAATAATGAGATAGTACGAGTTGAGTCTACTGACCTGAACGGATCGCCAGCAATAATATCCTTGATGTTGGCTCAGAAATGTGTGAGAAAGGGGTGTGAAACATATCTTGCGTACGTACTTGATAGCAAAGAGTCAGAAAAGAAACTAGAATCAGTGCCAGTAGTTTGCGAGTATTCAGATGTTTTTCCTGAGGAACTACCGGGATTACCACCCGTTCGACAGGTAGAATTCGACATCGAACTTGTACCTGGAACTACACCAATTTTGATAGCCCCGTACCGTATGGCACCTACAGAATTGAAAGAATTAAAAACTCAGTTGCAAGAGTTGATGGATAGAGGTTTCGCTCGACCCAGTTCCTCGCCTTGGGGTGCACCAGTGTTGTTTGTGAAAAAAAAGATGGAACCATGAGAATGTGTATCGACTATCGTCAATTGAACAAAGCAACAATAAATAATAAATATCTGTTACCACGTATTGATGATTTGTTTGATCAGCTAAAGGGAGCCTCAGTATTTTCAAAGATAGATTGAAGATCGGGTTATTATCAGTTGCGAGTTTGAGACTCAGACATACATAAAACTGCTTTTAGAACGAGATACGGTCACTATGAATTCTTGGTGATGCCGTTTGGGTTCACTAATGCCCCTGCGGTATTTATGGACTTAATGAATCGAATTTTTAGACAATATTTGGACCGGTTTGTAGTTGTGTTTATAGATGACATCTTGATTTATTCATGAGATGAAACTGAACATGTCGAGCATTTGAGATTGGTATTATAGATTTTATGAGACAAGCAGTTATATGCGAAATTCAGTAAATGCAAGTTTTGGTTGAGAGAAGTTAGCTTTTGGGGGCACGTAGTATCTGCATCGGGTATTAGAGTTGATCCGAGCAAAATTTCAGCCATACTCGATTAGAAGCCTCCGAGGAATGTTACTGAAGTTTGGAGCTTTTTCGGACTTGCCGGTTACTACAGACGGTTTGTAAAGGGTTTTTCAATGATAGCCACACCAATGACGAAACTACTTGAAAAAGATGTTAAGTTTGAATGGTCAGAAAAATTTCAGAAAAGTTTTGATCAATTAAAAACATATTTAACTGAAGCCCCAGTGCTGGTACAGCATGAATCCGGTAAAGAGTTTGTCATTTATAGTGATGCATCCTTACTTGGGCTGGGTTGTGTGTTGATGCAAGAGGGTCGAGTGGTAGCTTACGCGTCAAGGCAATTGAAGCCGCATGAGAAAAATTATCCGACTCACGATCTCGAATTAGCTGCTATTGTTTTCGCTCTGAAAATATGGCGACACTACTTGTTTGGAGAGAGGTGTCTTGTGTATTCGGACCACAAAAGCCTCAAATATTTGATGACTCAAAGAGATTTGAATTTGAGACAAAGACGTTGGATTGAATTGTTGAAAGATTATGAGCTCGTCATTGATTATCACCCGGGAAAGGCTAACGTGGTTGCCGATGCTTTAAATCATAAATCGCTGTCTACTTTGAGAGCGATGAATGTTCACCTGTCTGTTTCATCCGATAATGTGTTAGTAGCAGAATTAAAGGTCGAACCATTATTGATTCATCAAATACGTGAATCCCAGAAAGTCGACGATAAATTGATTGCTAAACGAGCTGAATGTGTTTCAAATGTGGAATCAGAGTTTTAGATTGATGACAACGATTGTTTGAAGTTCAGAAGTCGATTATGTGTTCCAAGAAATCGAAACTTATTTTGATGTTTTTGAGCGAGGCTCATAGTAGTCGAACTTCAGTCCATCCGAGTAGTACGAAAATGTACAACGATCTGAAACGTCAGTTTTGGTGGCCTGGTATGAAAAAAGACATTTCCAACTTTGTTTCTAAATGTTTGATATGTCAACAAGTGAAAGCAGAGCATCAGGTGCCTTCGGGATTATTACAACCGATCATGATACCTGAGTGGAAATGGGATCGAGTAACGATGGGCTTTGTATCTGGCTTACCATTGACACAGAGCAAGAAAGACTCAATCTGGGTTATTGTTGATAGATTGACGAAGTTCGCTCATTTTATCCCTGTTCGTACAGATTTTTCAGTCGATAGGTTGGCAGAATTATATGTTTCTCAAATTGTTCGGCTACATGGAGTACCTACTTCTATTGTTTCTGATAGAGACCCCAAATTTACATCTTGATTCTGGAGAAAATTGCAAGAAGCTTTGGGTACTAAACTACATTTTAACACTGCTTTCCATCCCCAGATAGATGGTCAATTTGAACGAGTTATTCAGATACTCGAAGATATGTTGAGATGTTGCATTCTCGAGTTCAGTGGTTCGTAGGAACGATATTTACCTTTGATTGAATTCGCATACAACAATAGCTTCCAATCAAGTATTAAGATGGCACCATACGAGGCTTTGCACGGTCGTAAATGTCGTAGGCCACTGTATTGGACCGAACTCAGTGAAAATAAGGTATACAGGGTTGATTTGATCAGAAAAGCTGAAGAAAAGGTGAAAGTGATTAGTGATAGTTTGAAGGCAGCATCAGATCATCAGAAATCTTATACAGATTTGAAACAAAAGGACATAGAATTTGAGATTGGGGACAAAGTGTTTCTTAAAGTTTTAGCATGGAAAAAGGTACTCAGATTTGGCTGTAAAGGCAAATTGAGCCCGAGATTTATTGGACCGTATGAAATTTCAGAACGGATTAGGCCGGTTGCTTATAGATTGATTTTGCCACCTGAACTTAAAAAGATTCACAATGTTTTTCATGTTTCGATGCTCCGTCGTTATAGATCTGATCCCTCACATGTGATTAATCCGACAGAATTGAAATTCGACCTGATTTGAGTTATGAGGAAGAACCAGTTCGTATTTTGGCTCACGAGGAGAAAGAACTACGGAATAAAAAATTTTCATTAGTTAAAGTGTTGTGGCTCAAACACGGAGTTGAGGAAGCGACTTGGGAGCTTGAAATTTTAATGAAAGAACGCTACCCTAATCTTTTCGCTGGTAAGATTTTCGGGGACGAAAATCCCTAAAGGGGGGAGAACTGTAACGACCCTATTTTAACACTAGTCAGAAAGTGGTTTCGGGACCACGAAATCGAGTCACGAAAATAATTTCATGTTATATTCTATGTTTATTATTTGTAAAATATCATATGTGAAAATATCGTGTTTTGATTTATGTATTTGGATGTTGAATTATTTAAAAAGGATGTGTTTAAGAAACCTTGGAAATGGGATAGGCAAATGTGTAGTGACTAAACATTTTATGTTTTAGTATTATAGGGGACTTGCATGTCTAATAGACCAACTTTAAATGTAAGTGGCCGGTCAACATGCAGGTAATCATGTGTTCTATTGTTTTATTTTAAGTAGTGGGAATTATATATAAATAATCAATATAGAAATAAGCATTTTATTATAAAATGATTTTTATATTGGGAAATAATAAACTTATACTAGTAAATGGTGATAAAAACAAAGTTCCATCATTCTTTCAATCATTTTTTGCCGAAAACATAAAGAAAAGAAAAGAAAAAGGGGGTTAAGACATTCGGCTATGGTGAATGTATAGATTAAGGTATGATATCATGAAATTCTTTTGGAATTTTTGTGAATTTGAGTTTGTTTTGATGCTTATAACGTGACCCATGAGTTAATTTTTTTTTTAGTTTGTGATATATGAAACATTCGGTCATGTTCTTATATGTTAAATTGATGGTGTTTTGTAGTATGTGATTTGAAATGGTTATAGATGAGTATGAACTAGGTACAAAAATTCTATAAACTGTTAAAATGGACAAAAATCCTATTCGACTATTGTAGAGTAAGGTGAAGTTATTTAGCTTTTATTTTAAATGAAGTTAGGTTGTTAATTATTTATTAAATTGCTTATGTTTTACTGAGTATTATCTCATTTTAAATTATTGTTCATCTTTATTTAGATTTTGGATCTGTTGTGCGCTCGGAACTACTACTGAAGTCATCACACTTATCGTCATCATTTTTGTATCTTTAAAGAAGCTTTAAATTTTAAATTTGGCATGTATAGGATAGACGAAGCTAAATAAGTGAGTTTTGTATTTTTGGGTAATGTAATTATCTTTTGATAAGCCATACGAAAATGGCACACATGCTAGTTTTGTGACCTTAAAATGTTAAACATTTTGATAACTAACATGTGTAATATGACTGAATGATATCTGCTTTTTGTATATCAACTTTGTGTTTAAATTATTGGGTATTTAGATTTGGTTTCATATGACTTATTGACGTGATAAAAAGAAATTTTAGGTATAATTATAATAGTCATGAAATGTTTACGTATTGATGCTTAGAGATGGTTTAAGTTGATGCGGTTATATATGTATAACTTGATATGAGAGAAGATGTAAAATTTTTGGCCTTGTTTAATGCATGATTAGGTGTATATAAATATATATATCTCTATTATGTCGTGTGGTTGTGTTAGTAGAGTAATATGCATAATATGTAAATGTATCTAATTATGAAATGCTAGGTTTTATCACATGCATAAGTTTTTTTTTTAATACGTATGTGATTATGTCTAAGTTTTAAAAGATAAGTTTTGTCATGAGATTGAGTTACGAAGTTTAAATGTAAGGAATATTATTTTGAGTTGTGATATGTTAAGAAATGCCTCGTAACCCCATTTCGGCAACGGATACGGGTTAGAGGTGTTACAAGCTACATATATCCCGTAGCTCTCTTGTCTACATGGTGTACACATAGTATCACCCATGTGACCTAGCTACATCATAATGTCTCGTAGCTCTCTTGTACACATGATGTGCACTCAACACCATACATGTGACCTAGCTACATACCATCTGTATCATCCAATCTTTCCGAAGCTTCAACCGGGATTTCTCTCTATTCCCCAACAATTTCACCAATCAAGTAATTATCAACAAACATATTTCCAATATTATTATAAAATATCATAATACAAGTAAAATTGATGTATTACTTACATATAAACTTACATCTCAAGGCAATAACATTAAATTACACATTGCATTATTAAAAATCATAAGAACTTACAATTGCTCATAATATCCATAATCATAGAAATCACATTTATGTATGATAATTCAATGCTCTTCACAGCAAGATATATTTCATGTATAACAATAATAACATGAATAATAGGCTTATTAAATCACATGAGTTTACCTCAATCTAAAAAAAAAACGGCAATTTATCATTTTAGTCTATAACCTTATATTTTCTCGATTTAAGCCTGAATCTCGATTTCCTTGATCTATAATATCACATTTAGCCTAATAATTAATCACACTATTCATATGGGTCTAAAAATCATATTTTTACAAATTTGCATTTTAACCCTTAAACTTTTGCATATTTGCACTTTTGCCCCAAGACTCGGAAATTAAACTTCCAAGACTCAGAAATTAAACTTCATCCTATTTTCTTGTGTTTTATGACATACTCATCATTTTTCCCTTCTATGGAAACATCAAAATCTCACTATAACATGTACTTATGAACATTAGGCATTTTTACCGATTATACCGTTTTACTTGTTTTTACAAAAAATCACTTAGCAAAAGTTGTTTAACACAATCTCAAACTTCATATTCTACCATAAAACATCAAAATTCATACATATCATCCATGGGTAAATTTTTAAATATAAACTCTGGCTCAAAATATTGGTAGAAATAGGTAAACCGAGCTACGAGGATTTCAAAAATGTAAAGAATATTAAAAACGGGCATAGAAATCACTTACAATCAAGGCTTAAATGTGTTAAAACCCTAGCTATGGTCGAGAGCAAAATTTGGCAGCAACTTATGGAGAAGATTATCATTTTCGTGTTATTTTTCACATTTTATTTCATTTAACATCCAAATGACCAAAATGCCCTTACTTACTAAACTTTCAAAAATTCCATCCATGTCCAATTTTTGTCCATAAACTTAAAAATTGGTCAAATTTCTATTTAGGACCTCCTCATTAATATTTCAAAGTAATTTCATACTAGAAACTTGTAAAATCCTGATTTTCGGATTTATTCGCGGTTCACAATATTTTGGTAAAGTTTTTTAAAATTTTGTAGTTGGATGTGAAATTAATATTTTGAGCAGGTAAATGGGCTTATGGAAGGCCCATGTGTTGGTCAAAACCCGATTGAATTTTTGAATTTTGGATTTAAGAGTTAGGGGTTCTGGCTAGGTGGCCCTTATATAGAGTTATGGGTAAAATGCATCACAAATGAGCCTCTAGTAAAGTGGCTAAGTGACGCCACTAGGGAGCTATAAGGGTGGTGTGTAAGTGGTTTGGGAAGGCATGGGATCGATTCCCTGTGTTGGCAAATAGATGCATTTATTTTTAAGTGCAGGAAGGGTAAGTGTTGGAGTCCAAGTGGATTCTGCTAAAGGAGAGTTTGGATTCGGTCAAATGCATGATTTAAGGAGTGATAAGGGGAGAGTTTTTAGGGATTTGATAAGAGGATAGGAGTTGGCTAAATATAGGGAGCTGGAGAGGGGATTTCGGCAAGGGTTATTAGGTTAGTATTTCGGCACCTAGGGATTAGTTGTGTCGTTTTTCCCTTTTGGCTAGTTGTTCTCTCTTTTTCTCTGACAGCCGAATCTACCATTTCTTCTTCCATCTTTTCTTTCTTCTTCCTCTTCCAAACTAGCCTACTTTTTCCCTCCCTTTATCCATTAAATCGTTCCTTCATCTCTACTTCTGCCGTAATACCGCGAAAAGCTGAAAATTGTGAAGTCAAGGTGGTGCCGATTTTTGTTGACCAACAACCATTTTCCTTCTTTTTCTTACTTGTCGGTGATCAATTCCCTTATCTTCTAGGCATAGACGGATTCGAGAAGAGGAGACTGTGGTAAGTGTTCAAACTTTAAGCGATCTCTTTTATGACTGTTAACAAGGGCCGAAACCCCTATGGTTTAGGGAGGTGGCCGAATATGGGTTTAGGCTTATGGGTTTCTTCTTTTAATAATTTTATGATTTCTATAGTGAAGGAGCAGCAAGGCGTAGTGACGACTTGAGTCGGTTTGAATCTCTGGAGTGGCTAGATCTAGTCAATCAGTATCGGCAAGGTAAGATTTTTAAAGCTATTTTGCATGGTGGCCGAATGTGTAAGTATTAATATAAGTTGGTTGGTGTTTTGGGTCATTAATGGAAGTTGATTTATTAATGGTGGATTATAGGAGAAATCGTGTAGGAGATCTCGTGGAGGAATATCACCAAACAAGTGTGTAACGAACCCTTTTCATAGCTTAAAGCGATAAATGCCGAAAAGCCAAAATGCCGAAATTCTGGCAATTCGAGGACTTGTGAGTAAGCGAATGCTCACTAGTTAGTTTGAGTCGATGAGTTGAGGAACAAAAACGATGGAAACGGTAAGAATGTGATTTTTGGCATATTCGGTAAGTTGGGCCTCGAGAGGCCGAGGTAGGGCCCATTGGGTTTTCGGGCCAATCGGAAAAAGTGGGCTAGATTCACCGTTTGATCCTATGAGCTATAGTAATTGATAATGAGCATGGAAACCCTACTATTTGGTAAAATTACGAAAATACCCTTGTAATATGAAAATGACTATTTTGCCCCTAGGTAAAAATGTCCATTATACCCCTAGGGTTAATTATGAAGTATATACATGGGATTTGATAAAAGTGGTATGTATGATATGCACATGATATGTACGATATGCACATGAAATGTATGATATGCACATGACATGTATGGTATGCACATGATATGTATGAGATATACATGATAAATTCATTATATGCATTTGGGTTGGGTTTTATATATGGATGGAGGAAGTGCAAAGGGCTTATGCCCCGCCATCGAAAATGGGCTTATGCCCCGATTATTAAAAGGGCTTATGCCCCGATTATTAAAAAGGCTAGGCCTCGATTATATGATAAGCGACTTTCTTTGCCGGTGGAGAGTTTTGGTTGGGTGGGTTGAGTTATTCCCCACATGGAGAGCTTGGTTGGTACAGGTGGAGAGTAGCGGATGGTGGGTCGAGTAGTCTCCCCAAATGGGCTTGCATTCATGCATTAATATTACATGTGATATTGAAATGGGCCTATGGGCCATACCGATTTCTGTAAAGGCTACGGCCCAGTATTATGAAATATGAATAATGAAAAGGCTTCGGCCCAGTGACACGAATATGGAAAAAAGGCTTGGCCCGATGTTATGAATAATGAAAAGGCTTGGTCCAAGTATATGTGATAGTTAAATTTGGGCTTAGGCCCGAGAAGTGATATTGTTTTGGGCTCGAAAGGGGCTTGTTGCACACCGAGTTTCCAAACTCACCCCTTTCTTTCTTATCTTTCTGATGAGCCTTGACTTGGGGACTTGGAGGTAGGAGGGGATTCAGAGTGGCCACGGTGATCGCTTTTGGGCTTTTGAATAAGTAATGGGTTTTCACTAAGGTTACTTTATTTATCATCTATTTTCGGGTTGTAATAAGGCCATTTTAACTTTAACTTTATTTCTTTCCTTTTCTGGATTATGTTGTTTAAATTGGCTGATAATAAATAAAATGGGCTAGACTTAGGACGTGTTTTCAAAATGATACCTATTTATAAAATAATACATCGTCACACATAAATGGTATAACAAAGATAACCACTTGAGGAAGATTACAACTCGTTTACCAAAGTGTGGCAATGGTTGTGGGCATGTCTAGGATTGGATCTATTTGGGAGCTTGGTATTTAAGCAGCCTTCATGGCTCACCTCCTCTGCTTCGGATACCTACCTGGTGCCCAACCTCCATTCACTTTGGTTAGCCAGCATTAGGCGGTTTTTAGATAATAAAACGAAACATGGATTTTTAAAATACGTGTGACACGTCAGATTCGGCCATAACGACCAGGCCGGGTTTGGGGCGTTACATTTAGTGGTATCAGAGCCAAGTTGCAACAACTCGGCTGTGGATCGGGTCCGAAAATTTTTCGAAAACTTAGGCCTAAGAAGGGTATTTTTGGAAATGGTAAGTTTTTCAAAGATGTTCAAGTTTTTCTATTTTTTTTTAAACAGGGTTAAAATTAAGAGTTTCAAAATAAAGGTGTTTTCAAATCAAAATTTTTAAAATTTCTATTCTCGGTGATCAAAAACATGGTTTTTGAGTTTTAAATGAACTGATAAAGAAGTGGCGCACTGAATCCCCGGCACCAAGTCTATAAGTACCCTTACTTTTATATTGGTAAATTTGATAAAATGTTATGGATAAAACTGAACCCCTACTATGATACTGTAGTTAGGGTAGAACTGTAAAACAGTAGGATTGAGACTATAGCTAGGCTACTTCGCTGCGAAAACAAATCCCTAAATTACCATATTTCCATAAGACATCTCTTAAAAAGAAACTGAAATAATTGACTAATATCATAAAATTCGTAATCAGAAAATTCAATATGAGTACAAGGGGAACGCGTGGACGCGAGGCGCGGGACGTGGACGCGGTCGTGGAAGAGCGCAAGCTGAATCTTCATCCTCAAGGCATAGGCCGGTGAGAGACATTTGTGCCACAGACAACCGAGGCTGGGTCATATGATCGGGGCTGCGGGGGACGATGCTTTGTCCCAAGCAATGTTAAGGGTCCTGGAAAGGGTTGCTGGAGCTAGTACTGGGATAGTAAACAGAGGATCCATCTCCAAGCGACTCCGGGCTAACGGAGCAGAGGTTTTTAGGGGCGTGTCTGGGGTAGCACCGAACGTGGCTGAGTATTGGTTAGAGGCGACAGAACGGATTATGGACGACCTCGATTGCTCAGGGGAGCAAAAGCTGAAGAGAGCTATGTCTCTACTAAGAGATGAGGCATACCAGTGGTGGATCACTGTAAGGGAGAGTACCCCGATCGAACATGTGACTTGGGAGCTGTTCAAATCTGCTTTTAAGGGGAGGTATGTTGGAGCGAGTTATGTGGATGCTCGCCCAGAAAGGAATTTTTGAACTGGCTCAAGGTAATAGGGATCATTGCGGAGTATGAGGCGGAATTCTTTAAGGTGAGTTGATATTTGGCGGGATAGTTACTCACGAGTATGAGCACTGACATTAGATTCGAGGATGGTCTCGCGATGAGCTTAGAGTATTGATAGCTCCACAGAGGGAGCGTGATTTCATTTGCACTAGTGGAGAAGGCTAAGATAGCCGAGGAAGTAAACAGATGAGCGGTGGAATCGTGAGAGGATCGACCCAGTCGTAAAAGATTCTAGACCGCATGAGGACTCGCAAATAGAGATGTTAAAAGAGCTAGAGTGGAGGAGCCAGCCGGAAATACTTATAAACCGCAGTTTGCAAGGACTGCGTGGAGAGCACATATGGGGAATGTTGGAAGCGTCTTTGGAGCGTGTTTTCGATGTGGGTCCAAAGAACATAAGTTTAGAGAGTGTCCTCTGAGAGCGGCTCCAGATCAAGCCTGCAGAGCAAAGAGGAGTTCAACCGCAGTGAGGGGGACCACCGCCACAGAGGGGCCGTGGGCAAGGTAGAGGTGGCAATCGTAATGGACGAGGACGTGGGGCACCTGGCAGGGGTGCTGGACAAGCTGAGGCTCGACAGCTGATGTTGGTTTATGCTGCACGACGTCGTGAGGAAGGTGACGCTCCTAATGTTATAACTGGTACGTTCCTCATTCATAGCAAGCCTTATACTGCTTTGATTGATGTGGGTTCTACCCACTTGTATGTTGCTTGTGATGTATCTGGGGCTTTGGGTGTGTTTCCTGAAGAGTCTATGAGTGGGGTGTCGGTAATAAGCCCTTTGGGACACTCGGTTAGGGTGGATAAACTCTTTAAGAAAGTGCCTTTAGAGACGCAAGGTGAGATATTTGTAGGGGATTTGATGGAGCTACCATTTCGGGAGTTTGATCTTATTTTGGGGATGGACTGGCTGACTAAGCATAGGGCGACGCTGGATTGTGCAGATAAGAGGATGGTGCTAAGAACTGTTAAAGATGAGGAGATAATGGTCATTGGGGAGCGAAGGAATTACTTGTCTAATGTTGTTTCGGCTTTAAGGGCAGAGAAGTGGATGCAGAAAGGTTGTGAGGCTTTTTTGGCATTTGTGGGTTAAGCTGAACCGGCAGCGATGACCGTGGAGTCAGTTAGGACCATTAAGGAGTTTCAAGATGTATTTCTGGAGGAACTTCCTGGACTACCTCCGAACAGAGAAGTCGAGTTTGGAATCGACTTGTTGCCTGGAACGGCTCCGGTGTCCATTGCACCTTATAGGATGGCACCAAAAGAGTTGGTAGAACTGAAAGCTCAGATTCAAGAACTGTTGGACAGAGGGTTTATAAGACCCTGTATTTCTCCATAGGGTGCCCCAGTATTGTTCGTAAAAAAGAAAGATGGGACCATGCGAATGTGTATTGATTATCGCCAATTGAACAAACTGACAATCAAGAACAAGTATCCGTTACCAAGGATCGACGATCCATTTGATCAAGCGAAAGGAGCTTCAGTGTTCTCCAAGATTGACCTTGATCCAGGATATCATCAGTTGAGGGTCAAAGAGGAGGATATCCATAAGACGGCATTCAGAACTCGATATGGTCATTACGAGTTTTTGGTTATGCCCTTTGGCTTGACTAACGCACCGCAAGCAGCATTCATGGATTTGATGAATCGAGTGTTTCAGCCATACTTGGATCGGCTTTGTTGTTGTTTTTATTGATGATATCTTGGTGTACTCGCATAAGCGTAAGAGAAGCATGATTAGCATTTGCAGATTGTGCTACAAGTGTTAAGGGAAAAGCAACTTTATGCAAAGTTTAGTAAGTGCGAGTTTTGGCTGAATGAAGTAACCTTCTTAAGGCATGTTGTGTCTGCAGAAGGGATTAAGGTTGACCCTAGGAAGATTGAGGCGATCTTGGAGTGGAAGCCACCGAGGTCGGTAACAGAAATTCGAAGCTTTCTGGGGTTGGCAGGATATTATAGAAGGTTTGTGGAAGGATTTTCTGTGTTGGCAGCTCCATTAACGAAACTTATAAGGAAGGGAGCACCGTTCGTTTGGACGAATAAGCAGCAAGAGGCTTTTGAAAAGTTAAATAAAGTTCTGACTGAGGCACCGGTGTTGATTCAGCCAGAATCTGGCAAAGATTTCACTGTGTACAGTGATGCATCACGTGTAGGTTTGGGCTGCGTGTTGATCCAAGAAGGCAAAGTGGTCGCTTATGCTTCACGACAACTTAAGCCTCATGAGCTGAATTATCCTACTCATGACTTGGAGTTGGCAGCGGTGATTTTCGCACTTAAGATATGGAGGCACTACTTGTATAGAGAGAGATGCATTATTTACACGGATCATAAGAGTCTTAAGTACTTGCGACTCAAAAGAGTGAATCTTAGACAACGAAGGTGGATCGACATGTTAAAAGACTATGGTATTCGATTGAATATCATCCGTGCAAGGCAAATGTTGTGGCGATGCGTTGAGTCGTAGAAGCGTGGCGAGTTGAAGGCGATGTTTGCTCGCTTAATCTTGTATGATGATGGAAGCTTATTGGCAGAGTTGCAAGTGAGACCGACTTGGGTAGAAGCGATTAAGAGGCAACAGTTGATGGATGAGTCGTTGCTTTTCGGTTTCAGCAAGTTGAGAAAGGCGAGAACTCAGACTTTGGACTAAATAGCGATGGGGTTCTCTGTTTTTGAGGAAGAATGTGTATACCGAAGGACTCTGATTTGAGGATGATGATTTTAAAAGAGGCGCATGGTGGACCTTGTGCGATGCATCCAGGAGGAAGCAAGTTGTATCGCGACTTGCGAGAGCTATATTGGTGCTTTGGCTTAAGCGAGAAGTGACTCGAATTTGTGAGAAAATGTTTAACGTGTCAACAAGTAAAGGCGGAGCATCAAGCGCCTTCGAGATTATTCTGACCAAGAAAGATACCACTTTGGAAGTGGGAAAGGGTAACCATGGACTTTGTAAGTGGGTTGCCATTGACACCATCTAAGAAGGACTCGGTTTGGGTAATTGTGGATAAGCTGACGAAGTCTGCTTATTTCATACCTGTTCGAATCGACTACTCACTCCAAAAGTTGGCCAAGTTATATGTGGCAGAGATTGTACGGTTGCATGGGGTGCCAGCGTCAATAATTTTTTACCGAGACCCAAGGTTTACATCTCAGTTTTGGCAGAAGTTGCATGAAACGTTGGGAACGCGATTAGATTTCAGTACGGCTTTCCACCCTCAAACAGATGGGCAGTCAGAAAGGATTATTCAGATTTTGGAAGACATGTTGAGAGGTGGTGTTATTGAGTTTAGGGGCAGCTGGGAGGATTATTTACCGTTGGCAGAATTCACGTATAACAACAGTTACCAAGCAAGTATTCAGATGGCTCCTTATGAGCCACCATATGGGCGAAGATGTCGTTCGCCTACTTGTTGGACAGAATTGGGGGATAGGCAAGTACTTGGGCCAGAGTTGGTGGCAGATACTGAGGACAAGATTAAGGTGATTAGGAATCGGTTAAAGGAGGCAACGGATCGACAAAAGTCTTACGCCGATCTAAAACGTAAGGACGTAGAATATGCTGTGGGGGACATGGTCTTTTTGAAAGTTTCACCTTGGAAGAAGATTTTGAGATTTGGTAAGAAGGGTAAGTTGAGCCCACGGTTTATTGGGCCTTACCGAAATGTTAAGCGGATTGGACCAGTGGCTTATCAGCTGGAATTACCACCAGAACTGCATCGTATCCATGATATTTTTCATGTATCCATGCTGAGGCAGTATCGATCTGAGCCAACTCATATCCTGCCAGTTACAGAAATCGAGGTACAGTCGGATTTGTCTTTCGAAGAGGAACCTGTGCAAATACTTGATCGTGACGTCAAGGTGTTGAAAAGGAAGTCAGTTCCATTAGTGAAAGTACTTTGGAGAAACCATGGCAAAGAGGAAGCTACTTGGGAGACTGAGGAGGCGATGCGTCAACGGTAGACCTCAACTTTTCGAATAAGGTAAAATTTCGAGGCCGAAATTTCTTTAAGGAGGGTAGAGTTGTAACATCCTGATTTTCGGATTTATTCGCGGTTCACAATATTTTGGTAAAGTTTTTTAAAATTTTGTAGTTGGATGTGAAATTAATATTTTGAGTAGGTAAATGGGCTTATGGAAGGCCCATGTGTTGGTCAAACCCAGTAGAGAATTTTTGAATTTTGGATTTAAGAGTTAGGGGTTACGGCTAGGTGGCCCTTATATAGAGTTATGGGTAAAATGCATCACAAATGAGCCTCTAGTAAAGTGGCTAAGTGACGCCACTAGGGAGCTATAAGGGTGGCGTGTAAGTGGTTTGGGAAGGCATGGGATCGATTCCCTGTGTTGGCAAATAGATGCATTTATTTTTAAGTGCAGGAAGGGTAAGTGTTGGAGTCCAAGTGGATTCTGCTAAAGGAGAGTTTGGATTCGGCCAAATGCATGATTTAAGGAGTGATAAGGGGAGAGTTTTTAGGGATTTGATAAGAGGATAGGAGTTGGTCGAATATAGGGAGCTGGAGAGGGGATTTCGGCAAGGGTTATTAGGTTAGTATTTCGGCACCTAGGGATTAGTTGTGTCGTTTTTCCCTTTTGGCTAGTTGTTCTCTCTTTTTCTCTGACAGCCGAATCTACCATCTCTTCTTCCATCTTTTCTTTCTTCTTCTTCTTCCGAACCAGCCCACTTTTTCCCTCCCTTCATCCATTAAATCGTTCCTTCATCTCTACTTCTGCCGTAATACCGCGAAAAGCTGAAAATTGTGAAGTCAAGGTGGTGCCAATTTTTGTTGACCAACAACCATTTTCCTTCTTTTTCTTACTTGTCGGTGATCAATTCCCTTATCTTCTAGGCATAGACGGATTCAAGAAGAGGAGACTGTGGTAAGTGTTCAAACTTTAAGCGATCTCTTTTATGGCTATTATTAACAAGGTAGAAACCCTATGGTTTAGGGAGGTGGCCGAATATGGGTTTAGGCTTATGGGTTTCTTCTTTTAATAATTTTATGATTTCTATAGTGAAGGAGCAGCAAGGCATAGTGACGACTTGAGTCGGTTTGAATCTCTGGAGTGGCTAGATCTAGTCAATCAGTATCGGCAAGGTAAGATTTTTAAGGCTATTTTGCATGGTGGCCGAATGTGTAAGTATTAATATAAGTTGGTTGGTGCTTTGGGTCATTAATGGAAGTTGATTTATTAATGGTGGATTATAGGAGAAATCGTGTAGGAGATCTCGTGGAGGAATATCGCCAAACAGGTGTGTAACGAACCCTTTTCATAGCTTAAAGCGATAAATGCCGAAAAGCCGAAATGCCGAAATTCTGGCAATTCGAGGACTTGTGAGTAAGCGAACGCTCACTAGTTAGTTTGAGTCGATGAGTTGAGGAACAAAAACGATGGAAACGGTAAGAATGTGATTTTTGGCATATTCGGTAAGTTGGGCCTCGAGAGGCCGAGGTAGGGCCCATTGGGTTTTCGGGCCAATCGAAAAAAGTGGGCCATATTCACCGTTTGATCCTATGAGCTATAGTAATTGATAATGAGCATGGAAACCCTACTATTTGGTAAAATTACGAAAATACCCTTGTAATATGAAAATGACTATTTTGCCCCTAGGTAAAAATGACCATTATACCCCTAGGGTTAATTATGAAGCATATACATGGGATTTGATAAAAGTGGTATGTATGATATGCACATGATATGTATGATATGCACATGAAATGTATGATATGCACATGACATGTATGGTATGCACATGATAAATTCATTATATGCATTTGGGTTGGGTTTTATATATGGATGGAGGAAGTGCAAAAGGGCTTATGCCCCATTTATTAAAAGAGGCTAGGCCTCCAGTTATATGATAAAGCAGCTATGCTGCCAGTGGAGAGTTTTGGTTGGGTGGGTTGAGTTATTCCCCACATGGAGAGCTTGGTTGGTACAGGTGGAGAGTAGCGGATGGTGGGTCGAGTAGTCTCCCCAAATGGGCTTGCATTCATGCATTAATACTACATGTGATATTGAAATGGGCCTATGGGCCATACTGATTTCTATAAAGGCTACGGCCCAGTATTATGAAATATGAATAATGAAAAGGCTTCGGCCCAGTGACATGAATATGGAAAAAAGGCTTCGGCCCAGTGTTATGAATAATGAAAAGGCTTCGGTCCAGTATATGTGATAGTTAAATTTGGGCTTAGGCCCAGTAAGCTGATATTGTTTTGGGCTCTGAAAGGGGCTTGTTGCACACTGAGTTTCCAAACTCACCCCTTTCTTTCTTATCTTTACAGGTGAGCCTTGACTTGGGGACTTGGAGCCGGAGGGGGATTCAGAGTGGCCACGGTGATCGCTTTTGGGCTTTTGAATAAGTAATGGGTTTTCACTAAGGTTACTTTATTTATCATCTATTTTCGGGTTGTAATAAGGCCATTTTAACTTTAACTTTATTTCTTTCCTTTTCTGGATTATGTTGTTTAAATTGGCTGATAATAAATAAAATGGGCTAGACTTAGGACGTGTTTTCAAAATGATACCTATTTATAAAATAACACAGCGTCACACATAAATGGTATAACAAAGATAACCACTTGAGGAAGATTACAACTCGTTTACCAAAGTGTGGCAATGGTTGTGGGCATGTCTAGGATTGGATCTATTCGGGAGCTTGGTATTTAAGCAGCCTTCATGGCTCACCTCCTCTGCTTCGGATACCTACCTGGTGCCCAGCCTCCATTCACTTTGGTTAGCCAGCATTAGGCGGTTTTTAGATAATAAAACGAAACATGGATTTTTAAAATACGTGTGACACGTTAGATTCGGGCATAACGACCAGGCCGGGTTTGGGGTGTTACAAAACTTCTAGAAAGCAAGCTTTACAACTTATTCAATTTAGTCCCTAACTTCAAATTAAGCACTTTATGCATAGAATTTCTTCACGAAAGTTTCACACAATCATATCATAAACCTCAAAATAATTATAAAATAATTATTTCTATCTCGAATTTGTGGTCCCGAAACCACTATTCTGACTAGGCCCAAAGTCAAGGTGTTACACCTCAAGCTGGCTTGGTGACGCTATAAGAAAAGGGAAAAGAAAGGGAGTAAGCTTTAAATCTTAGTAAGTTCCTATGCAAATAATAGGCATCATAAACACACTTTAACATAGATTTAACATAAAGTAAATTAACATAAATGTCATTGTGAATTCATAATCAAGCTTAGCATTGATGTGTTTAAAATCTTAACATCATAACTTACTCGATCAACCAATCCGAGGTTTCATCACATATCTAACTCATTAAGCATGAGTTTTGTGTACATACCTGTACCAACTTGCAACTCACCATAATCTTTCACAACATATCGTAGTCTTTCCCAACTTTTACATTGCCATTAAGTTTCCCGTTGAACCACTTGGAATACTAAAGGATACTCGGGAAATCTCACACACATAGTATCATACCAATGCCATATCCCAGATATGGTCTTACATGGGATCTCATATCGATGCCAATAGCCCAGCTATAGTCTTACAAGAAATCTCATATCGATGCCATATCCTAGCTATGGCCTTACACTTAATCTCAACTAACCCTAATGTCATGACATTTGTATCCTAGTTATTCCTAAGGTTCAACCGGGATATTTCTTACTTGTCGAAACTTTGTCAATTACGCTCAAAGAGTAAATTACAATTCATACAGTATCAAAGCAATTCAAGTATAAATACCAATGCATTATTTACATATGAACTTACCTCGGTACCAAAAATAGTATATAAGGATTTAATCGTCAAACACTTTATTCTTTCCCCGATCAAGGTTTGAACTTCATTTTTTTTTTATCTATAATAACAAATTTAGCCTATTTAATATTCACATTACTGAAATTATTCCAAACATCACATTATGGCAAAATTACCTTTTTGCCCCTAAAGTTTCATATTTTTACAAATTAGTCCTTAGGCTCGTAAAATGAAATGTATTCAATTTCTTTGTTACCCAAGCCTAACCGAACCATAAACATGCTCATATCAGCCCACATTTTTCACCAACTTAGATTTTTACTACCCATTTTACAACTTTTTAGAAATAGGTCCTTTTTAGGTATTTTCATGAAAAATCACTTAGTAAAAGTTGTTTATTAGACATCAAGCTTTATTTTTCTACCATTAAACATTAAAACACATGCATGTCACACGTGGGTAAATTTTTAAACATGAACCCTACTTCAAAACAATGGTAGAAATGGAAAGATCGGGCGAATACGACTTCAAAAACATAAAAAACATTAAAAACGGGGCGAGAATGTACTTACAATCAAGCTTGAAAGATGACAAAACCCTAGCTATGGAGAGCTTGAAAATTTCGGCCAAGGTTGAAGAAGATGGACAAAATTTTGGCTTTATTTTCCCTTTTTATTCTTTTATTTACCAAATGTGCAAATTGCCCTTTTTGCCAAACTTTAAAATTTTATCTCACCATGTCCATTTTTATCCACTAGCTTAACAAGTGGTCTAATTATCATATAAGGACCTCTAATTTAAATCATAGCAATTACACATCTTTAACATGTAGAACTCAACTTTTGTACTTTTTTACGATTTAATGCTTTTGACTAAATTGAGTGCCTAAACGTCAAAATTTTTGAACGAAATTTTCACAAAATCATTCCGTGAAACTGTAGAGCATAAAAATAAATAAAAACAAAATTTTCTATGTCAGATCTGTGGTCTCGAAACCACTGTTCCAACTAGCCCCAAAATTGGGTTGTTACAACTCTCCCCCCTTTAAGGATTTTCGTCCTCGAAAATCTTACTAAAAAAGAGGTTTGGGTACTGTTTTCTCATAGCCTCCTTAGGTTCCCACGTAGCTTCTTCAATACCATGTCTTTGTCACAAAATTTCACTAGGGCTATACTTTTATTTCTCAATTTTCTAACCTCTCGACCTAAAATCTTAATCGGTTCTTCATCATACGTCATATCCGGTCGAATTTCAATCTCTATCGGAGAAATCACATGTGAAGGATCGGAACAATATCGTCTCAACATCGACACATGAAACACGTTATGAATCATCTCCAACTCTGTCATTAAAGCTAATCGATATGCCACTACCCCTATTCTTTCAGTAATTTCATACGGTCCATAAAACGTGGACTCAACTTGCCTTTACGGTAAAATCTGAGAATCTTCTTCCACGGAGATACTTTTAAAAATACTTTATCACTAACTTGAAACTCAATCTCTTTCCTTTTCAAATCCCCGTATGATTTCTGTCTATCGGGAGTAGCTTTTAAATAATCTCGAATTACTTTTACTTTCTCTGTAGTTTCCTTAACCAAGTCAACCCTGTGAATCTGTTTCTCATTAAGCTCGGTCCAATGCAAAGGCGTTCGGCACTTGCAGCCATACAATGCCTATAAGGTGCCATTTTTATACTAAACTAATGGCTGCTCTTATAGGCAAATTCGACCATTGGTAGATATTTTTCTCAACTACCCTCGAATTCTAGAACACAGCATCGAAGCATATCTTCAAGTATCTAAATTACCCTTTCGGATTGACCGTCGGTCTGTGGATGAAATGTAGTTCTAAAACTTAATTTCGTACCCAAGGCTTCTTGCAACTTTTTCCAAAACCTCGAAGTAAACCTCAGATCTCTATCTGAAATAATAGAAATACGTACCCCGTGCAATCTCATAATTTCAGTAGTGTACAGCTCAACTAGCTTATCAAGTGAATAATTAGTACACACCGGTATAAAATGAGTCGATTTCGTCAATCCATCAACCACAACCCATACGGCATCTATCTTTCTCGGAGTCAAAGGCAAACTCGTTACAAAATCCATCGTAATTCTATCCCATTTCCACTCGAGTACTGTCAGTGGTTGAAGTAAACCCGAAGGCACTTAGTGTTTAGCTTTCACTTGTTAACAAATCAGACATCTCGAAACAAACTCGAAGATATCTCTTTTCATGCCTGACCACCAATACATTTTCTTCAAGTCATTATACATTTTCATATTACCTGGATGTACAGATAAACAACCATTATGTGCTTCATGAAGAATTTTCTGAATAAGTTCATCATTTTTTGGTACACAAACCCTATCTTAGAAAATCAAACAATCATCAGATCCGACATGAAAATCTGAATCACTAACTAATTCACAATGAGCTCTCTTGGCTTGTAAATCACTATCACATTTCTGGGCTTCAGAAATCTACTGAGTAAACATCGACCCAACTCTTAACTTGGCTAGAATAGAACCGTCATCAAATAAAGTCAATCTCGTGTCCAAGGCTCTTAAAGCAAACAAAGTCTTCCTACTCAAGGCGTCTACGACTACATTCGCTTTATCCGGGTGATAGTCAATCACCGACTCAAAATCTTTCAGCAACTCGAGTCATCTTCGTTGTCATAAGTTCAAGTAATTCTGGGTCATCAAACACTTCAAACTCTTATGGTCGGTAAAAACATGACATTTCTCACTGTACAAATGGTGCCGCCATATCTTCAAAGCAAACAAAATAGCGGCTAATTCCAAATCATGTGTTGGGTAATTCTTCTCATGTGGCTTCAATTGTCTCGAGGCATAAGCTATCACCTTGCCTTCTTGCATCAACACACATCCTAGTCCATTCAATGACGTATCGCTATAAATCACAAACTCCTTTCCTGGTTCAAGTTGTACTAAAACTGGTTCCTCGGTCAATAAAGCTTTCAATTTCTCAAAACTTTGCTTACATTTTCACACCATTCAAACTTGACATCTTTTTGCAACAATCTCGTCATAGGAGTAGCAATCATCAAAAACCCTTTGACAAACTGGCTAAGCCCAAAAAGCTTCTGACTTCGGACACATTTCTCAGTGGCTTCCAATCAACAATTTCCAAAATTTTACTGGGATCAACCCAAATACCATCACCTAAAATGATATGTCCCAAAAATCTAACTTTTCTGTGCCAACTCACTTTTACTGAACTTAGCATACAACTATTTGTCTCTCAAAATTTGTAAAACAGTTATCAAATGCTCGATATGCTCGGTCTCATCACGAAAATAAATAAGTATGTCATCAATAAAAACAACTACAAACTTATCCAAATATGGTCGAAAAATTTGGTTCATCAAGTCCATGAAAACAACAGGGGCATTAGTAAATCCAAATGGCATAACCAGACTTAAACTCAAACAAACATTCAGAACTAAGACATGAATTTCCATTCAAACTTAAAAATTTTTAAAAACATTCATATCGTCCCTTAAACGAGCCTATGAGGCCTAAAACATGCATTAGGAGTGGTTTTGGACTAAACCAAGAACTTTAGGAATTTTTACAACACTTAGAAAATTTTTCATTAAAACAGGGTCACACGCCCGTGTGGCTTGGGACATGCCCGTGTAGGTAGGCCGTGTGGTCACACGCGCCCATGTCCCTATCCCGTGTAACTCTCTATTTATGACATCATCAACAAATTGAAGTCACACAGCCAAGTCACACGCCCGTGTGCTTAGGCCGTGAGGGCAATTTAATTTCCATAATTTTTCATAAAATAGGTGTAGACTTCACAGGCCTTGGGTACACGCCTGATCGTGATTTTTCGTGATAAGTTTTATAAAATTATAATTAGTCATTCTTGAAACTAACTATTATCATGATGTAGGCAAGTGTACCTATCGAACAGTAGTATAGCTTTAGTAAGACCGGATTGTCGAACCCAAAGGACTAAAAGTACTAGTAATGACTGTCTTTTTATTATCTAGCCTAAGAAATAAATGGGTTTGTTTTAACTAACTAATTAATTAAACTAAGAAGTTGCAGAAAATAGAATTGGGAAATGACTTCTGGGAAAACGATTGATTAAGGACAATACCTAAGGAAAAATCCACCTAGACTTTTACTTGTTATTCTGGCTCCGAACCGGACGATTTATTCATTTAACTTGTTCCGTAGAAATCCCTAAGTTATGTTATTATCCTTATTCAAGACTAATAACGTCTAATCCCTAGGTTGAATAACTGAGACTTTTCTCCAATTAACACCCTAAGGTTGCATTAACTCGATCTATGGACTCCCTTATTAGGTTTCACCCTAATCCGGCAAAATCTTGTCACCTTATCTCTAGGCACGCAATCAACTCTGCTTAATTATGATAAAGCCACTCTTAGCCAACGACTATTCATCCTCCAACTAAGAGCATTAAATTGAAGTGATATCCTAAAATACCAAAATAAGAATTAAAAACACATAATTAAGAACAAGTCAAATATTTATCATACGATTCAGAAATTAATAACAAGATTTGTCTTAGGTTTCATTCCCCTTAGGTATTTAGGGGTTTTAGTTCATAACTAAATAAGAAAACATCTCAGAATAATAAAGAATACAAAACATGAAGAAAACCCAAAACTCCTGAAAAGGGAAATTGAGGAGAGATCTTTAGTCTTGATGGTGAATCTAGCTTCCGAGATGGATCAATCGGCTTCCTTGGAGTAATTCCTTACTCCTTATTCTCTGTCCCCCCTTTCTTCTTCTTCTGGGTGTATTTATAGGCTTTGGAATCCCTAAGAACCCTCAAAAGTGGCCTTTTCCAAATTGGACTCAACTTAGGCTCGGCAAGGACACGCCCGTGTGTGATTACTTCAGGCCGTGTTTGAGCCTGTTAGATTGGCACGGGCGTGTGTTTTACCCGTGTGAGTCATGCTTTGATTCTGCCAAATTGACACAGCCGTGTGAGCTGCCTGTGTGAGGAGGTCCAGGCCGTGTTGATTTCATTTTTTGGCCTATTTTCTCCATTTTTGGCTTGTTTCTCGTTCCTTTCGCTCTCCTATGCTTACCTAAGTATAAAACATGAAATTAAGGCATTAGGAGCATCGAATTCACTAATTCTAAGGAAAAATCATTCATAAAAATACGTTAAGCACAGGGTAAAAATATATATAAATTACGGTTTATTAAATACCCCCACACTTAAGCGTTTGCTTGTCCTCAAGAAAAATCCCCAAATCATAATTAAAAATTCCTTTTTCTCAACTTATAACTCTTATCAATAATATCTCAAACTATCTCATAAGTAATTATACATTGAGAATTTAAATAAAGAATATTAAAGCTTCAAACATTCCAAGTCGAATATTTAATCATGAAAAACTTAGGCACCTCCCTTCATCTAAGTAGTTATCATTGATTCAAAATTGCAGAGAGTTTAACATCCTCAATGAAGGATTCACTCAAATCACTCGAAGTGTTTAAGGACAATGAAATTAGCACTCATCAATCAATATGAAAAGTTATTACCAACATGAAAATCAAATCTCCACCATTATAAATTGAGATAATACATCAATCAAAAGGTCTTTAGAGGGTTGTAGCGAGGCTTGGTTAGGGGGTGTGGTCACAAGCTGAAAGAAAAGGTTAGAGTCGAGATTTACTTGAAAAATTACTTAACTATAAAAATATTTAATCATCACTTGCATACAACATAGCTTCTTCTCTGACTAATGGATTTGAATAATGAAGCTTACAAACAAAAGATAACTACTAATATGTGTACATGTTTTTTTTTTATTTTAATTAAGAACAAGTCAAATAACATAGACTAACTATTAAAAACAGGACATAGCTAAGCAATTTGTTCAACTCAAATCTCGACAAAAATAGGGATCAAATTAATTTAAGGGGATTTCAACAATAATGGGTTAAGGGTTAATATTGAGGGTCATACAAGGAATGGCTTGTTAGGCTCAAAGGGGTTTACTAAGGGTTAATTGTAGAGGTAGGCTTTTCATGGCATGAGTGAGTTAATCCTAAGTGCCTCTATCATCTTGACATATCAAATCAAATAGTGTGGTCTTGACATGCATAATCAAGCAAGTTCTAGAATAACAATTCAATATTGACACACTCAAAGCAATAATAAAAGTGAGAATGAAAGAATTAATTGATGCTCAAAAGGCTCAAAAATCTCACAAAAATTATGGTTTTTTGATGTTTAAACCAGTGGGATTCAATTCAAGATAATAACTAAACTTGGGGAAACAACCTAAAATTTTAAATTCTTAAAAATCAACTTATCATGCTTGATTTTCTAATGTTTTAAAGTTTAAATAATCAATGCATGAATGCTTATGTTTTAATTATGTTTTAGTTCAAGATACATCAATAGAAATTATTAGTCAATCAAAATTCATCCTAAACATGATATGAGAGATTTACAAAAGAACAAAGCAATATTCAAGGATTTTTCGGATAATGAAATGATTACCCCCCACACTTAAGATGTACATTGCCCTCAATGTACAAAGATAGATATATAAGAAAATATAAGATCATAAGATAGGGAGAGAATTGAAACTTATTGAGTGTTGAATGAATGAAATTCTTAGTTTGGAGTTATGGAGGTGGAGGAGGATACTCCAGTGGTGGTAGAGGTTAGGTACCACAAGTGCTGTGCCAGAAGGATATTATATATCATCATTGAGCAAGGCATGACAGTCGTGAAGAACCTTTTCCAATGGAGTTTGAAGTTCCTAAGTGATTGCGAGCTTTGAAACTCTTTATAACTATTTAGGGGGTATTAGGAAGAATAATTACTCGTAAGGAAACAGTCGAGATTAAAACTTGTTAAATAAAAATTATAAATCCTACTAAGATGAAAGAAAAATAACAAGTAGTCTTAAATGAAAATAAAAGTAGAAACATAAAATAATAAATAAAAGTTTTTTTTAAATGTCTTCATCGCTGGATGGTTTGCGAGGTGGGACTGGTGATGAGACATGGAGATGCTGACAAATCTACTGTAGAGTAGCATCAATATTGTCAAATCTTTGAAAACACTGCTGCTCAAATCGATTAAGGCGCTTAGAGATGTCAGCATATGAAGTCGCCGCATGAACTGGACGAGAAAGTGGTGGTGGCTGGGAAGGTGGGTCCTCGTGCTGGGTAGGGACATCATCAGTAATGTCCTCTAGAGCCTCCTCCTCGGTAGATTGGGTAAGACGATATTAGAGAGGGTAGGGTCCTCGGTGCCTCTCGGTCATCTTCATGCTAAGCATGCTCGAAATGTCTTGTGGAGACATCTGGCCAATGAGGGTCAGGGATGATTCTTGGGCCGCGGTGTTGAGGAGTCTGAAGTGTCGGGCCAGTCGAGTCACGTAGGGGCCAATAGAGATGACCCCCTTTGATGTCCCTCTGTTTAGTGGCGAATGGCAAGGCCTATAAAGTATGCGAGATCGAAGACATGCCTGTTTGACATACACCATAATTAGTAGACGTCGTGGGTAGTGATGATGCTAGTGCTTTCTCTCCGTCCTGTCAAAGTGTGAGATAGAATAGAATATAGATACCTTAAGGAAAGAGGCAGAGATGATGCCTTGGTGCGATTAGGGTCGTAACTGGCCGAATGTGGGACAAAGGCATCCCAGCAACGTAAGGGACAATGATGGATGTGGCTGTCGAGAACATGTAAGTCATTCTCCTCTCTGAACTCCTCGGTATATAAACCCAATGCAGTGCTGAATTCTGGGATGCTCACTTGGCGAACTAATCCACCTAAGCGAAATTGGACTATGCCGGGATCATCGTAGTTTGTCATTACCGTTTGAAGATGGAACGTGGAGCGTAGTTCCATTGTTAGCTCTAAGTATGTCGACTTGATGATCCCCAAGAATAGCTCCCACGGATCGGTGGTAAGGAGGGCCCGAATCGCATCAGCAAACTGCACTTGTTCGAGAGTAGCCCAGTCGACGCAGCGGCCTGCTGTTAAAGGTCGGGCCCATAGTATTTGGAAAATTTCTTCTTGGGGCCCGTTGGGGAATTGTAAGAAAGGGTGGCAAATTTCTACGATAGGGCCCGAAGAAGATGATGCTCCCTTTCGTTTCTTCAAGGTGGGGACGGTGGTTTTCTTCCCTCGCGAAGATGACATAGTGAACCTACAATTTGAATCATTAAGTCATCTTAAAGAGTGGACAAGGTGAAATGGAGCTAAAATCAAAGGGGAAAAACCATGAATATGTTCAGCCAATATTACTAAAAATACTAAGTTCAACAGCATATATTTGTAGCATGAGCATTGTGGTATGAGTAAAAATGACAAAGACTAGCATGCAACCTATTATATGTATGGGAGAATGGCAACACAAAAGGGATGAAAAGTTCAACTACCCTAATCGTGCATATTGACTTCTAACTAATCAAATGGAGTAAAGGAATCATGCAATAGGTGAGAATTTTAATATGAAAAAGATGATAGGTATTCTAGATTATGACATTTAAATGACAAAAAATATGAAAGGAACATGAAAACCTCCATATTATTATGATAAAAAGCCCTAGAAATCAGTAAAATAGACAAGGAAGAAGTAAACAAACGCTAGGAAGAGAAGATTGAGCGTCAAAAATGGAGTTCAAGGCGGCGCACGGGCGTAGTAGAGAGGCCGTGTGGACTTGCAGCAGCTAGGGTTAGGGTTTTTTGAGTGGGGAAGACAATGAATAGTGCAGGGTATTTATAGATTTTAGGCCACACGGCCGGGGGACACACCCGTGTGCCCTAATTTCAGCCCGTGTGTTTCGCATTTTTCCTATTTTGGTGCGTCAAAAATTCATCCCACGTCTGTGTACCTCAGGCATGTTGGTGAACACGGCCGTGTCGTACGACTGTGTCTAACTTCGTTCACTTATCCTACGCCTATGTATACAAGCCCTACGCCCGGGTTAATTGGAGAGGTTTAACCACGGGTGTTAGACACGGGCGTGTTGCATGCCCGTGCTAGTTTCTCAGTTTCACCATGGTCCTAAGGCACGGGCATGTCGCATGCCCGTGTTGTTTTGACAAGTTCGCCCTATTACTCGACGCTTTCTAGTAAAAGGGAGCAAATATCAGTTGAAAGTTAAAGATGGAAACATGTCAGAAGCATCAGTTAGAGTTTGATAATCCTGGTTTTTTGCTCATGTTTCGACATACGATTACTGGGAAGTTTTCGATAGTTATATTACTAATGATAAAGTTTTGATAGGGAACATGATAGCTGTTCAGTTAAGTTCCGATATAATGTCAAGTTTTAATATGAGTTTTGATGCGTGTTCTGAATCGAGATGAGTTATAAATGATATATATGTGGATTAACTTTAAGAAGATGACAGAAAGACTTGACTTGATGGCTTGTATCAGGTGAGAAATTTTGAAGATGAAATTTTCGTATGGGGGGAGAGTTGTAACAACCCGTTTTTTAGTTGTGTCGAAAATAGTGGTTTCGGGGCCACCAACTCTGATGAGTAAGTTCGTAAATATTATTATTTAATATTTATGAGTCAAATGTTATTTTAAAAAGGTTTTTGATTTGATAATTTTTGTTATATAAGTGATTTATTATGTTCAAGTGGTAAGATCCTAAGGTCAAGTGATTTTAGAAAATAAGGTATTGGGACCTCGTTTCTATAAACTGAGCCGTAAATATTTTTATAAATATTTATGAAGTGTCATTAAGGTGGTATTAAAGTTTCGTTGAGAAATTTTAACATTTCAATAGTTAATTAATTAAGAAGCACTAAATTGTAAAAGTTAAAAAAGTCAATTACTATTAATTTAAAGGTGTTAAATTGATTAAAGAATTATAATTGGATGGCCTTAATGGTTAAATTAACCATTTTCAATATGGTGGACGGTTAAAGCTTTAAATTATTTTAAATTCATATGTTTATATGATATTTTTATTATTAAAATAAAGGAAACAAAAGATTAAAATAAAGAAAACATAATGTTTTCTTCCCCGTTTTGCTTTTCATTACCGAATTTGCCATGGAAATAGAAAGAGAGAAGCTTGAAGCTTCAGCTTTCACTCTGAAGATGTATGTAAGTCCGTTTTAGCCCTGTTTTTAATAATTTTTATGTTTTGAGATCGTTGCAACTAGGTCTAGTTAAGCCATACATTCGATTTTGAAACTAGTAAAGATTTTGAATGTTTCCATTTATTAATCTAGTGATTTTTTATGTTAAATGATGAATATGAAATATTAGTTGTTATTTAAATGTATTTTTAAGTGATTTTTGATTAATTGATCGATTAGGGGCTAAATTGTTGAATTAGTAAAAATACAATGATTGGATGTGAAATTATTACAAATGTGGGCTGTTTTGTGTGCCATGAATATTAGGCTAATGTGAATTGGCATTAGAAATGGTTAATTTGCATGTTTTAGGCCAATGGACTAAAATGAATAAAAATAAAATTTTAAGGGATGATTTTTTTCAAAATGTCAAAAGTGACTAAATTGCATAAAATGAATTTTTTTACTACTGAGTTAATAAATTGAATGAAAATATTAATTTAGATCAAGATCGAGTGGAAAATCGTGGAGAATAAAAATTACCAAAATGCCCCTAACTTTGTCATTTCTGCAATTTAGCCAGGTAAGCTCGTATGAATTAAATTCTATATAATGTTGATTAAATTGAATGTTAGTATGTGATTCTATTTTGATTGAAACATTATATATATGTTATTATGCAATTTAACTTGTCAAGAAACGATGGAAATTCAACGACGTACGACGACTATCAAACCTTGTTTGAACCTTAGGAATATATAGGATACAGATAACATGTTATTAGGGTTACCATGTTTCGGGTGCTGTTCTTGAATGTCCTACTAGTGGCTAAGTTCTTGCATTAGTTGCAGATACTCGATAGCTTGTGTGAGCAACATCGTGTAGCTTACATTCCAATCGACAACCTGTGTAAGCAAACCCAAGGTACCATGTTTCGGGTGCTGGTCTTGAATGTCCTATCATGGCTGAGGTCTGACATTAGTTGCGGATAGTCGACATCTTGTGTAAGCAACATCGTGTAGCTTACATTCCAACTGACAGCTTGTGTGAGTAGACCTAGGTTACCATGTTTCGGGTGCTGGTCTTGAATATCCTACTGATGGCTGAGGTTCGGCATTAGTTATAGATACTTGATAGCTTGTATGAGCAGCATCGTGTAGCTTACATTCTGACCGACAAATTGTAAGAAAAGGGTAATTTTACAGCTCGTGTGAGCTACGATTATATGTTTAACACACTTTGTTTGAGCTGTCCCGCATATCCAGTATTATTCTAAGTGGCTTAACGGGCATGAAAAGGGATGAATCAATAAGGGTTTCAATGAAATTCACTATGAAATTATGGAAAGGTATGATGTATCGATGATCAAAGAATGAACATTCATAAGTATGAAAGGTATGATTTAAGTGATGCAATGTTTATGTATCATATCTTACCATATGATGATATTGCTAAGTTATGTGTTTAATCACTAGCTTGTGGCTATGGTTAATGTTATGTTTATGTCTTATATGTTATGCAAATGAAATTGTAAGTGTTCAATATGAACCAAGGCATGTATGTATGAAGCTCATTGAAATGGTGATACATGGAAAACATGATATGTGATGAAGGATGATATATCCAATTGGATCATGCTGAGGTATAGTGGTTATCTATGTTAAGTTCACATGAATTATGTTGGAGTATGCTAACATGTGTTTTTGATGTACTTAGGCTTGTGCCAAGCTTACGATTTGGTTATATCATGCTTAGTCTCAATGAAATACATTGAAATAGTAAGTGTTCATTTGGTAATATGCTTATGTACATGAAAAGGTGGTATAAATTAAAGTATGTAATTTCTTATGAAATAGTTTATCATGTAGTTGATTTCAAAAGAGCTATGTTAAATGCACTAGCTCGTAGTCATTTTTAATGTTATGCTTATGTATTGTATTATACAAAGGAAACGAGTATGAAAAGGTAATCAAAATGGTAACTTCATAGTTGAAATGAAATATGATGAAACAAAAAGGAATGATGAGTTAAAAGATGTACTTGTATGTGTAAAGTTTACGTATGTTATGGATGAATATACCTAGTTCATTAATAAAAATGATAATTAATGAATTGATGCTATTATTTAAGCTAAAGTAAGTAAATGGAAGGGTTCAAAGTCTTATGAAATCCTACTATGCTAGGAATGATAAATACATATATGATATTGATAAACTTATTCCTTTATGAGTTGATGATTATGGTTCAATAAATATTGAGGCATTGCTATAGGCTTATATATAACCTATAATGTTCATTATTGAAATGGAATGTTATGTTTAAGTTTATACAAACTTACTAAGCATACATTGCTTACATAGTTATTTTCCTCTACCTTACATATTATCGAAAGTTCAATATGGTTGGAAGCTAGTCAGATATCCATAACACTATCCATCGATTTTGTCGATAGATTTTTATGTTTTGGTCACGGTTATAATGGCTTGTATAGGTGTTTTGTGCTTCATGATATTGGCATGTAATGTTGCTTTGAATTTGTGAAACTTATGTTATTTTGATACCTTGATGTTTGGTGTTATATGATCAAATTGATGCATGGTTTTATGGCCAAAGTGGTATGTGTTGGCATGTTTGCAAAGTGATCATTTAGGGCATGCTTTGATATAGGATTTAATTAAATATATTTGGTTGAATTATGACCATTTGGACCTCAATTTGGTATGTATATATATTGGATGTTGGAACTATTTGGTAATGGCTAGTTTTGTGTCATTTATATGGTTTTGATACATAAGAGAAGTGGTTCAAATGGTAAAGTTATTTTATTATGGTATTAATCTAAATTGGTAAGGTTGGTATATCTCAAAAGTGGTATGTTTTGGTATGGAAACAAGTTAGTTGCTAAATGGTTAAATATGCACATGTTTAGGTATGTTTAATGTATGTTTGAGGTGCCATTATGGTATATTGGTTGAATGGAAATTGGTCATTTTATGCATGGTTGAACATGTTTTGATACTTTGGTCATATGTGCAAATAGCTTGTTTAGGTGTGCCTGAACTGGGTGAAAGAAATTGCTTGAATTTAGCCTATTTCTTGTCCACACGGCCTAAGACACGGGCGTGTGTACACACGACATGGCAGTGTGTCCCCTGTAGGTTTTTTAAAAGGTTACATTTCGAGAGTTAGACGGCCTGTGTGGCTTGACCGTGTAAGTTAGAGAGTTACACAGGCACATACATCGGCTGGGACATGGCCATGTGTCTCTACTTCGAATGCCAACACGGCCTAAGACAAGGGCGTGTGTTTCAGCTATGTGAGTCACACGGCCTGGCCACACAATTATGTGACCCCTGTAGTGTGAATTTTTCCATCTCTTTCTATAAAGTTTTAAATGTTTCCGATTTAGTCTCGAATCGTTTCTAAAGTATTTTTAAGGCCTCAAAGGCCTGAATAAGAGACTATATGCATGTGTTGGAATGGAATATGATGTGATTCATGAAATGATTTGGAATGAATATTTTGATGTTACAGTTTTATGGTAATGCTCCATAACCCTATTTCGGCTATGGATACGGGTTATAGGTGTTACACATAGTACATGCCAGGTCACCAATTGTCAAATAAATTCATTATTTATGGGTCGTCTTTTGTTGCATGTTTAGTGTTTGCTTGAGGACAAGCAAATAGTTTAGTGTGAGGAGTTTGATCTATCGTAATTTGATATGGAAAATTAGGCTCCTCATTACACTTTAAGAGTTTGTTTTTGTACAATTTCTATGTTTTTGTTGTGTTTTTATTTAGTTTTCATTCTTCATGTAGCGTGTTATCATTTTGAGACCCAAGTTAGTCAAATGTACAATTTAGATCCTAACAATCCATTGAGTATTGTAGGAAGTCATCAAAGGCTCGAATGTGAGTGAAAACATCACCTAAAAGGGGGTATCGCAACATGGAAACATGAAAGTCGTGATACCCTTAGAAGTGCTGAATTGAAGAGTATCAAGGCATTTCACAATAATATCACGATATCCAAGCAAGCATAGGTATCACAATATCCAACTCCCAAAGGACCACTCATTTCAAGATTGTCGTGGGTATTACAATATAGTTGCCGGACGTGGAGAAAAAAAAGACTGAAAGGGTAGTTTTTGTCCAACACCAATCAAAATACAATGTTTAGGGGCATTTTTGTCACAAAAAAAGGGGTTGTAATCAACTATTTAAAGCCATATTTGGTTGAGAACAAGAGAGGCTTTAGTTTAGGTTAGAAAGATCCATAGTTTTAGGGCTTTCTTCATCTTTTAGCCTAGCAGTAGGTTAGTTTTCTTCTTTATAGTTAGAGGGTTGTAGGTTATGTTTCTTTCAAATTTTACTTAGTTTTATAGTTGCTAGTTAAGTTAGTTTTTGTTGTAGATTATTTTTATTTACATTTTAAAGATTTTAAACTTAGTTATAATCTCTCTTTCATCTTTGAGTCAATTTTATTTAAGCATTGTTTCTTTTCATCTCTAAAAGCTTTCATCTTTAGTTTTCATGTATCTTTATCTTTGTGTTAGTTACTTTTAATTTAAATTTATTAAGTTAAAAATCAAAGCTTTTACTTTTTTTCTTGTTCAATTTTATGTTAATGGCTTCCATAGTTGTTTCTTTCATATATGTTAGGTTTAATATGGTAATAGGTAACTAAACCCTTGGTAGTTGGTTGATGGAAATGTTGTTTGGTTAGTTTTTGGGTTCAAGGACTAAATCAAAAAATTGAACTATGTCGAATAGACTTCAAAACTTAGGATTGACGACCCGAAGGGGATATCAAGATAAGTGAGATCGAGAGGAGATCTTATTGGGCACCAAATCTTTAGTCCTAGGTTAGTCGATGAGATCGAGAGATAAATCAAACTAATTTGTCTAAGTTGGTAAAGATGAGACTAATAGGTAAAATTGAACCAATTTGGGTGTGTATGTAACATCCCAAAAATCGGGGGTTAGTAGAATCGAGTTTGTAAATTTTGAGAGAGTGATCATGCCTTAATTTTTTAAATTATCTATGCATTTTAGGAAATAAATGAGGTATTGATTTGTTGGTTAAGTATTAGTGTAATGTTTCTTGAAACCCAAGTTCAAATCCTTTCTCTCGCATCAGTTTTATATTTTGCAAATTTTGCCTTAAACCCTAGTATGTGGCATGCCTCGTTTATTTCAAATTATATCAAGAATGGGTTATTGGTTTGATGGTTAAGCATTAGTGAATTTATCCTTGAGGTCCTAAATTCAATTCCCTTCTCATGCAAATAATTTAATTTTTTGACAAAAACCCATTGTTTTAATATGTGAGCCATCCAAGCCTAGTTAACCTAGGTATAAATGTAACAGCCAGATTTTGGGCCTAGTCAAAATAGTATTTTTGGGACCATGAAACTGACATAGAAAAATTTGTTTTTATTACATTTTCATGGTCTACAGTTTTACGGAATGATTTCGTAAAAATTTCGTTCGAAAATTTTGACGTTTGAGCACTAAATTTAGCAAAAAGGACTAAATTGTAAAGAGTACAAAAGTTGAGTTCTACATGCTCGATGTGTCAAATTGTTATGAAATTTTAAATTGAAGGTCCTTAGATGGTAATTAGACCATTTTACAAGTTGGACAAAAATAGACATGAGGTAAAAGAATTTTAGTGTTTTGAGAAAAGGGCATTTTGGTCATTTGGTAATTAAATGAATTAAAAACCAAAAATCAAGCCAAAATTTAGTCCATCTTCTTCATGCTTGGCCTAAATTTACAAGGGAGACATAGCTAGGGTTTTGCCACTTTTGAAGCTCGATTACCTGTACAGTTAATAGACGGTGTGAGTTTATGAAAACTCAGTGTGTAATCCCCTTACTAGAGTAACGGTCAGTATACAGAAACAAAAATAGTCTGGGCTAGAGCCCTTTAATAGTAACAGTACAGTCCAGTTCAGAGCATAAGTGGGCCGAAGCCCAATACATTAACATCCGGGTCCCAGCCCAAACAGAATGTATGAATGCATCTATGCATGCTAACCCATCCAACCCTGCACTACTTGTGGGGAATAACTCACCCACGCCATCCCTACAGTTACAATGTTAGCCCCGGTTGCAACACTAACCGAAATTGCAGCAAAGCTGCTGTACATATATACGGCCTTAAGCCTTCAAAAGTGGTATGATAATTGGCATAAAGCCATCGGTAGGTGTAATAAGTTCGGCACGTAGCCATCAGCGACGGTAATATAATCGGCACACAGCCATGGGTAAATATGGACGACACAGAGTCATCAATAAATATGATAGGCACATAGCCACCGGTAAATACGATTAGCACAAAGCCATAATCAAGATGGCACAAAGGCATATTTATGTTGGCACAGAGCCATAATCAAATTAAGAGGCACTAAGCCGTCTATCGGTCCACAGTCGTCTAGTGTGACCCGTGCGACCTTAACAGATCAATACTGGATCCACGATCATCTCGTGCGACCCGTGCGATCCTATCAGAATAGTACTTCCTCCATATCAATATCCCAACCCCATGTAATATGTCGTGTATGTCATGCTCAATCATCACACGTGTATGCAGAATGGCCATGCTCAGTAACAGTCATTTAAACATATATTAAAAGCATATCAGTTTTACAACCACAGTCAAGTTAGTTAAAACACAGTCATACAATCACAGTCAAATCAGTCAAATTGATAGTCTAGGCCGACCATTTACCCACAAGGGCAAAACAGTATTTTTACCCTACAGTGGTATTTCAGACATTTTACACTACAAGGGTATTTTAGTAATTTTACAAATCGAGGGTATTTTGGTAATTTTACAAATTGGCGGTATTTCAATAATTTCACAAATCGAAGGTATTTCGGTAATTTTAAACAGACATAACGGTGCAAGTGGGCCTAAGGCCCATTACTCAGCCCAAGTGGGCCCACACACTCGTGTGGCCCATTTAGCCCAAATTTAGATAAGACTATGTGTACACCATAGCCCGATTCATTAATTGTCACATACTGTAGATTTTATCCGTGTAGGCCTACGAGCCCATTGGGCCCACACGACCATTTCGACCAATCGAGGCCCAAAACAACCTAAGTCATGTGCGCGACATGACAAGTCTATCAACTTCCCGCTTAACAATGAAATTTACCCACGTGGGCCCACGGGCCCATTGGGCCCATACGGCCCAGTTTGGCCTATCGAGGCCCATAACAGCCTCTATAGTATTATGCCTAAGATTTGTAGGCTCGAATCACCACACGTGCGATCGCACACTCGTGAGGCATCAAATGCCATATTTTAGCTTTTCGGCTTTTTAGCTTTTGCCGATCCACAGTCTAATCAGTGTGGAATACACACTTGTTTACGAAATTGCTTCCAAGCTTCTTAGACATCCAACCTTGACCGAAGGATATGCGATCTATTTCACTTAGATCACTAGTTGAAAACGATCGCACACCTCTTGCTGATTTACTGCATTAATAACAGATCCCATTAGCAATAAACGTATAATCCAAGGCTTGAATTAATACCCATAGTCCAAATAAGTCCCAAAACTAGAGTTAGAAAAGATTTGGTATTCGACCATTACTGACAAAAACAAGTCTACTTACCCCCAGATATTTGATCGAATATCGAAGAAGGATTTTGAATGCCTCTGACACTGGAGGATCCCTTTTTTTCTTCGAGAGCTTTAGAAACCAGGGATCCCATGCATACATGAAGGGATAGAGAACTAGAAACCATAAACCGAACATCCGTCTTAAGAAGAAAACAAAAGAATAAGAAACCAAACCAAGAAAACAAAGAACACTTACCCAAAATCAAATGATAGACAAGAAAGGATGCTGGAGCAACGGACGATCGTCAGAAACTAGATGTCTAAAAGAATCGAAAATGTAGAGACAAGAAGCACAATAATCGGCCTAGGAGTAGAAAAGTGAGAAGATAGAAAGAAAAGACAGAGAAGAGAACAAGAGAGGTTCGACTAAGGAAAACCGAAAGGGGGAATAGTAAGAGAAAAGAGATCAAATCGAAAAAATGTGAGGAAGGATGAGAAGAGAGTAGAGGGAAAAGAGAGAAACGGTCACAGTAGAAAAGAATAAGACCAAATGAAAAGAATACTTGTTGGGTCAAAAACAAGAAAAGAAAGGCAAACAACCAAAAGAGAAATAATAACGCGAGCGAATGCAACCTCGAAAAACTGAGTACCGAAATTGAATTAGGAGAATACAGCCACCTGCACACCACACAAAATGTCCAAACCTTTTTCCCAAACTGAAACCAAGGGAACCTTAGTGTTCCATTCAGCCATAACCTCCTACCATCATCACATCCCTTGATTTTCTCCAAAAATCTCTCCTCTTATCCCTCCACTATTCACTCTACAAAACAATCCAACCTCCCATTCAAATTCCTCAAGACCCATTCAAACTTAGAGTCCCCATCTAACTCAAATAGCAGCCGTCCCATGTAGCAAAATAAATACTTCTTTTATGCTGCGCCAGCACTCGAACCTTAAACCTCGAGGTTACTATACACGCCACCTTGCTACCACACCACAGGCTCCTTTTGTGATAAAAATCATCCATAATTATTTATAATACATATGTGCTTGCGTCCAGATCTACTTAAGAGGAAAAACTAAAATTTTGCTAGAGCCTAGATTTGAACCCAGGACTTCTCCAACACTCCTCAGGACACTTAGCCACTGAAGCTGGCATTTATTTGTGTCATTTCTTGCACAACTAACTACTTATGTCAAGCCTTCTCACTATTCCCCTGCTCAAGGCCAATTTCTTCTAGGCCCAAATTCAGGGCGTTACATTTAATGTTAGATAAACAACTTTTACTAAGTGATTATTGATGAAAATGTCAAAAGGACCAATTTGTAAAAGGATTTCAAAATGTGTATAAAAGTGTGATTAAATGGAAAAGGTGAGTTGTTATAAGCATAAAAGAGGGCCAGCTAGACTTGGATCTTGATGAAATTGAATAGATTTCATTTTATGAGCCTAAGGTGTAACAACTCGATTTTGGGCCTAATCAGAACAGTGGTTTTGGGACCACAAATTTGACGAGGAAAAACTTATTGTTATTATATTTTTATAGTCTACAATTTCACGAAATGATTTCGTGAAAATTTTGTTTGAAAATTTCGACGTTTGGGCACTCAACTTAGTCAAAAGGACTAAATTGTAAAAACTGCAAAACTTGAGTTCTAGAAGCTAAAGTTGTCTAATTGCTATGTAATTTTAAATTGGAGGTCCTTAAATGGTAATTATACCATTGGTTAATTTTTTGGTCAAAAATGGACATGAAATAGTTGAAATAGAATATTTTTAAGTTAGGGGCATTTTGGTCATTTAGTAATTAAAATGAATTAAAAACAAAATAAAAGCCAAAATTTTTGTCCATCTTCTTCCTTGGCATAATTTTACATGAAGAAACCATGGCTAGGGTTTTCCAAGCTTCCAAGCTCGATTGTAAGTTCGTTCTTGCCCCGTTTTTAATTATTTTTATGTTTTTGAAATCCTCGTAACATGATCTACCTATTTCTACCATTTATTTGAGTTATGATGAAGGTCTAGGGTTTGACCCATGTTATAAATTAGTGCATTTTGATGTTTAATGGTAGATTATGAATGTTTATGGTTGGAGAAACAACTTTTCCTAAGTGATTTTCGGTGAAAATGCTTAAAGGGACTAAATTGTAAAAGTTATAAAATATGTAGTAAAAGTGTATTCTACTGGAAATTGTGGGATGTTATAGTTATGAAAATGGTTTGGCTAGGCTTAAAGTAAAAAGAAATTGAATAAATTTCATTTTATGAGCCTAGGAGCAAAAATGTAAATATGACAAAGTTTAGGGGCAAAAATGTAATTTTTCCATAATATGATTTTTGGGTCACAATGAATAATGTGACTAATAAATAAGCTAAATGTGATATTTTAGATCAAGGAAAATGAGGTTTGGACCTAGAACGAGGGAAAAACGCGTATTTGACGGTTAGGTCCTTTTCACCATTTTTGGTATCGAAGTAAGTTTGTATGTTTAATAATCATTTGATTGTACATGTATTAATGTTTAATTGATATAATTACGATAAATGCCTTATTATTAAAATGAAATGCGAATGCTATGGAGTACGGTATTAAGGAAATGACCATGAGATTTTATGATACATTATGCAATGATATCATCTAAAATATGTCTATGATACTTGATGACAATGTGATGAGCTATAATTTCATGTTTAAATGTGATTATCTTTATTATTATCATTATGAAGAATTATGTGATTAATCATTATCATGAGTTATATGATTGGTCCTTTGGACAAGTTCAACGAAGACGTGTAATTAAGGAAATCCCGTTTGAACCTTAGGAATAGTTTAGGATAGAAGTGACATGTCACTAGAAAACTATGTGATTTGAGCTCATAGGTTGTGGTTTGAGTTCATGATATATGTGACACATGTTATGGCAGTCTGGGTGCTGGTCTTGTATGTTCTACCGGTGGCTGGGTAGTCTGGTATGTGTTGCGGATACCTGAAAACTTGTGTGAGCAGCCCGTGTAGCTACATCCTAACCAACAACTTGCGTGAGCAAACTCGTGAGTAGCTCGAAAATGAGAAACATGTGATATGTGATATGAGGTAGTGTTGGTTACATATGGGGCACTTAGGTGCGAGATTCTGATGTATCCGATGGTATTCCAAGTGTTCAACGGGTAAATTATCGAGTAACTTGACGAAAAACCCAAGGGGTAAGTCAATGAGAAGAATAAGTATATGGTTATGTTATGAGATAGTACAAGTACATACTCAAAACTCATGAACATTAAGCTTGGTATGTGGTAAGAATGTAAATGAATGAGTTATGTCTATGAGAATGATCTTCTATGATGACCTTGTGATTATAGGTTTATATTTATGACATAAAAATATGTGGTGAATTCGATTGAGAATCATGTGTAAGGCTTTTAGGCCAAATTGAATTGAGACACGATGTGCTTATTCTTTTAATGTTTTGATTCAATGAATAATGAAAAGAGAGAAAGACCGGCATAAAAGCCTAATAAAAATGGATATGAAAGTATGGATAGCTAAGAGTTTTGGACCATTGAAGGATGTTAAGCTATATGAAATGGGAAATATGAATATACATAATTAATACACACTTTTATTATGAATGCTGTAATGATTTGTCAAATGTTGAAGTGTTTTATTATGAGAGTTTATGTTTTCTTGACTAACGTCAAGATAGGATAAGTTTATGTTTATAGATTAAAAGATGAGTATTACAATTGATTAATGTGTAACCAGGAGAACATATTGATGAAATTGGTAAATGCATGTAAATGATTCGCTTATTATTTTCATACGAACTTAGTAAGTTATATAGCTTACCCCCTTTTCTTTCCCACCTCTCATAGGTTTATTTAGCTAGCTCGGGTTAGAGATCGTCGGAGATTCTATCACACTATCACGCTATCATGTTGGGTAAATGAACACAAACCTTTGAGTCTATGGCATGTATAGGGACTTAGTCATTTTGTGTATGTGTCATTATGATATGGCCAAATATATTGGCTTGTAATGAATAAGGATTTGATTTGGTATGTACCCATACAAATTAGCTTATATTGGCTAATGGGTTGCAAGCATATTAATTACTCATATGCCTATTGGAAACACAAAAATTTATATACTTTTTCATACCCAATTTTACTTAAATTCATGCAAATCCGGTTAAATTCTTGTCAAAAATTAATTAAATATTATGAAATAATTAAATCATGTTAAAAATATAAACATGGTGAATTTATTTAATTTTATACTTAATTTTGATTAATTTTAACTATTTTTGACAGATTCGCGCAAAAGGCAAAAAATTAGCTCTGCTGACACTGTTGAAAGCACAAAACCAAGAAGCAATTTGAAGTATCGAGGCACTTTAATTTCCAGCCTAAAACGGTCCAAAAATATGTATTAATTCATAATTAAATTAATTTTAATTTATTTCCTATTTAATTTAGGTTAAATGAATTAATTTTAATTAATTATGAAGAAAGGGCCTAGTGAACCGCATTGGTTGAATCGAATGAAGTGAGCCGGACCAGCCACTAATTGGGCTGACCAGAACCGTCCATTGGCTGACCCAAATCAGAAAATTAGCTGATAAAATATGCTTGCAAAAAGGCCCTTGAAAAACCTCCAAATTACGTTCAAACCCCACCTTTATTTTAGGCTTTGTGGATTTGTGCTAGCCTATTTTTAGCAAGGTTGAAAGCTTCAAACTTGCCATGTGTGTGGCCGGCCATGGGAAGGCTCTCTTGGCTGCTGAATTTGCTATTTTTAGCAGCCCTCTTCAGCTATAAAATCCAACCTATGCTGCCCATTTCAAGGCATCCCTCAACATCCCTCATTCCACAACATTCTCTCATCTTCTCTTCACTTCTCTTAAAGTTTCCTCTCCATTTTTCCATCCCATTTTCCCTTCCTCTTGTGCTGATTTCCTCTCTTGAGAAAGAGGTGTTCTTCAGCCATCTTGGGCAGCAATCAAGGATTCATAGAAGCCTTGCTCGACGAAGACAACGGAGACAAAAGAATGGAGCAACAGTCAAGCCGCAGAGAAACACTGGATTTGCTTTTTGTTCCCTTTCTTTTTAATTTCTATTGTTTTTATGATGAACATATCTATGAATAATATTGTTGTTGAAATGGTTATTTTAATCAATTTATCTTGAATTAATTTGTGTTGGGTTGATTATATTTTGCCTACTTGAATTGTTAAAATAGTGTTTATGCTGTTATAGGCCTCAGTGAAATGCTTGATTAAGTAAAATGCTTAGGTTATCTGGCATTATAATTGTTTAGATAATTAAAGAATTAATTGTTTAAATGGATTGAAATTGCAATTAATGGACTCAGTACTTAATTAGTGCATGTTTAATTCTTCTAAGGTAACTGAAAATTAAATTAGCATTGTATTTGGCGATACATATGCCTTGCATAACTTGCAAGATTGTTGTGATTAAATTGTTTCAAGGTATGGCTACTTTGTTACTTCACATAATCTTTTACATGTTTATTAAGTTGAATTAATCGGTTGAATCGATATAGGAATATGCGAGAGATAATTTAATTCAATAAGTATGTATGTCCGATAGCATGTTTACTTTATTAAATCTGTTTAGTCGGTTGAATTGGCATAGGGATATCTCCAAGAGATAAATGGAATTTTTTAATTAGTAAATATGTTCATATGTTAGCAAATTACTGGGTTGCCACGAATTTATTCATAACAGCATAAGCACGAATTTAATATTTCTAAGCTAAAAAGGTATAATTAATCCAACACAATTATATCATCTTGATTAAATCTTAATTGAAATCGTGCACTAGAACTCTTTTATTTTTTTTTTAAAATTGTTTGCTTAGTTTTAAAATCTTAGTTTATAAATCACTCTTTTCAAACCAGAATTATTTTTAACTCACCAAAGTGTTTTAGTTAATTTCATAAATATTGCTTTTTACAGTCTCTGTGGGTATGATAACTCGACATTTACTTGTCACTTTATTACTTGTTACGATTGTGTACACTTGCACATGTCCACCATTCCAAGTTTTTGGCGCCGTTGCCAGGGACTATTTGTTTTTTTTTTTAAATTATTTGTGAATTTATTTTTACATTTTGGTTCTTTTATTTTCCTGTTCAATTTTACTTACTTAATTAATTCCCCTCTGATTATTTCATATGTTTATGAGTATTGACTGCATTATCGACTTGCTCCCAGTGGACCCTAAAATAGAACGAAACTTTCGCCAACGAAGAAGACAAGCGAACCAGAGAAGGACCGAAGATATGAATTTCGAGATTATCAATCAAGGAAACGGAGCAAACCTTGCTCAAAATCCTATCCTTATTACTGATGATAGGGATAGAGCTTTACAACAATATGTCATGCCAGTTTTTAATGACCTTAATCCAGGTATTAGAAGACCCGAGATCGAGGCACAATAATTCGAACTGAAGCCAGTCATGTTCCAGATGCTTTAGACAGTGGGCCAGTTCAGTGGAATGCCTACCGAAGATCCTCATCTTCATTTAAGATTGTTTATGGAGGTGAGCCACTCTTTCAAGCTAGCCAGAGTACCTGAAGATGCATTACAATTAAAACTGTTCCCATACTCGCTAAGGGACAGAGCTCGAGCTTGGTTAAACTCACTGCCACCGAACTCGATTTCTACATGGCAAGAGTTAGCAGAGAGATTTCTTGTGAAGTATTTCCCGCCTAGCAAGATTGCTAAGCTGAGAAATGAGATTATTGCTTTCTAGCAAATGGATGATGAGTCCTTGTATAAGGCATGGGAAAGATTCAAAGAGTTATTACGAAAATGTCCTCATCACGGAATTCCACATTGCGTCCAACTTGAGACATTTTACAATGGTATCAACGCTCACACAAGGATAGTAGCAGATGCTTCTGCTAACGGTGCTATCTTATCTAAGTCTTATAATGAGGCTTATGAAATCATCGAGAGGATCGCCAGTAACAATTATCAGTGGCCAACCAATTGAGCAATGTCAGTAAGACAAGTTGCTGGAATCCATGAAGTGGATGCTCTCACTTCACTTGCATCCCAAGTATCTTCGATATCTTCAATGTTAAAGAATCTTACCACTAATGGGTCTAACAGTTTTGCAGCTCAACCACCTAACCAATATGAGAATATAGCCTGTGTCTATTGTGGGGAAGGACATGTGTTTCAAGAATGTTTGTCAAACCCAGAATCCATGTAATGCATAGGTAGTCAGAACCAAAACCGAGGAAGGCAAGGGCTGTAATCCAACTTTTACAACCCATCGTGGCAAAACCACCCCAATCTTTCCTGGAGTAACCAAGGGGCTGGAGGCAGTAACAACTACGCCCAACCTAGACCAACCCAGCCGCCAATTTTTTCACAGCAAGTTTAGAAACCAGTTCAAGCTGAATCATCCAATAGTTTAGAGAATTTATTGAAGGCATACATGGCAAAGAATGACGCCACTCTAAGGAATTTGGAGAATCAAGTGGGCCAGCTTGCTACTGAACTTAGGAACCGTCCACAAGGTGCTCTACCTAGTGATACGAAAAATTCAAGAAATCTAGGGAAGGAGCATTGTAAAGCATTAACATTGAGGAGCGGAAAAATGGTAGAGCCTAACATCATTGAAGCTGAAAAAGAGCATGCTAAAGCTCAAGATTCGGAAGAAGTTCAACCGAGTGTTGAAGTTCCAGTTCCACTAGAACTAGAACCTGCAAGACCTGAAAAGGTAACCTCAGAACCAGCCAATTCTGATCAGCCAACCACTCCGTTAGTAGCAGAATTGCCGCCAAAGACAAATCAACCAGTACCAACTTCAGTATACAAACCTCCACCACCTTACCCTCAAAGACTCCAAAAGTAAAAATAGGAGGTCCAATTCAAGAAGTTCCTTGACGTACTCAAGCAACTTCATATCAACATCCCGTTGGTTGAGGCACTTGAACAAATGCCAAATTACGTAAAATTCATGAAAGATATCCTGTCCAAGAAACGAAGACTTGGAGAATTTGAGACGGTAGCTTTGACGAAGGAATGCAGTGCATATCTTCAAGATAAATTACCCCCTAAGCTGAAGGATCCTGGGTGTTTTATCATACCATACAACATTGGAGCAGCTTATTGTGGTAAGGCACTATGTGACTTGGGCGCAAGTATCAACTTGATGCCTATGTCAATATTTAAGAAGTTGGGGATAGGTGAAGTTAGACCCACTACGGTTACACTTCAGCTAGCAGATCGATCCTTAGCACATCTAGAAGGAAAAATTGAGGATGTATTGGTACATGTAGATAAGTTTATATTTCCTATTGATTTTGTAATTTTAGATTTCGAAGTAGACAAAGAAGTACTAATTATCCTGGGGAGACCGTTCTTAGCAACCGGAAGGACACTTATTGATGTGCAGAAGGGCGAACTTACTATGTGCATTTAGGACGATTAGGTAACATTTAACGTTTTCAAGTTAATGCGATTTCCTGACGCAATAGATGATTGTTCTGCAGTATCTGACTTAGAGGATTTAATAGTGGAGAAGGAACTCAACTTTGTTGAGGATCCTCGGGAAAGAATTTTAACATCAGATCCTCCAAGTGATGAAGAGGAGGATGAAAACTTAGCCTTGTTAGAAGCTAATCAAAAGGGATTTAATCCACAATCCCATTTTGAATCTTTGGATTTAGAGGAGAGAGATTACACAGAGCCAAAAGCGTCAATCGATGAGCCACCCAAACTAGAACTCAAGGTATTACCTTCTCATCTAAAATATGTTTATTTATGTGACACTTCTACTCTGTCTGTGATTGTTTCAGCAGAGTTAACTACTGAGCAAGAAGAGAAACTTACCTTAATTTTGAAACAATTTAAGAAGGCTATCGGATAGACCATAGCCGATATTCGTGGTATTAGTCCATCTGTATGCATGCACAAGATCATCCTGGAAGATGGTGAAAAAGAGATGATCGATGGACAACGAAGGCTGAACCCCATCATGAAGGACGTAGTGAAAAAAGAGATTATCAAGTGGTTAGATACGGGTATCATTTACGCCATTTCAGACAGTTCATGGGTAAGTCCGGTCCAGTGCATACCAAAGAAATGAGGTATCACGGTCATAGAGAATGAGAATAATGAGTTGATACTGACTAGAACAGTTATGGGATGGAGAATCTGCATCGATTACCGGAAGTTGAACAAGGCAACTAGGAAGGATCACTTCCCTTTGCCGTTCTTAGACCAGATACTGGATAGACTCGCGGGGCGAGATTACTACTATTTTCACGATGGATACTTGGGGTACAACCAGATTACGGTAGCACCTAAAGATCAACACAAGACCACATTCACCTACCCATACGGTATATTTGCATTTAGACGCATGCCATTTGGTCTATGTAATGCACCTGCTACATTTCAAAGATGTATGATGTCTATTTTCACTGACATGGTAGAGAAATTTTCAGAAGTTTTCATGGACAACTTTTCAGTGTTTGGAGATACGTACGATGACTACCTAGACAATCTAGCTAAGGTACTAAAGCGATGCGAAGAGACAAACCTAGTCCTTAACTGGGAAAAGTGCCATTTTATGGTACGGGAAGGTGTTGTTCTAGGGCATCGGATAACAAGACATGGGATCGAGGTAGAAAGAGCAAAAGTAGATGTTATTAAGAAACTCCCACCTCTAACATCTGTAAAGGATGTTAGGAGCTTTTTGGGCCACGCCAAGTTCTATTAAAGATTTATCAAGGACTTCTCCAAAGTTGCTAAACCTTTATGCAAATTATTGGAAAAGGACACGATATTCAAATTTAATGAGGAATGCTTAAAAGCTTTCAATGACTTGAAGAATCGATTAGCCACAGCACCCATAATTGTCACACCAGACTGGGGCTTGCCATTTGAATTGATGTGTGACGCAAGTGACTTCGCAATAGGAGCTTTCATGGGCCAGCGAAGGAATAAATTTTTTCATCCCATCTACTACGCAAGCCGAACTCTGACAGGAGTTCAGTTAAACTATACGGTAACAGAAAAAGAGTTACTTGCTATCGTATTTTCTTTTGACAAGTTTTGATCTTATCTTGTAGGTACCAAGGTAACTGTCTATACAGACCACTTGGCAATTAAATATTTACTTGCCAAGAAAGACGCTAAGCCGAGTTTGATCCGATAGGTACTTCTACGTCAAGAGTTTGATTTGGAAATTCAAGATCGAAAGGGAGTAGAAAACCAAGTAGCAGATCACTTGTCTAGATTGGAGCCGCAAGAAGGGAATTCTCCACTTGTACCGATTCAAGAAACATTTCCAGATGAACATATACTGAAGGTAAGTCATGTCCCCTTCGTTTGCTGATATTGCTAACTTTTTAGCTTGTGGTTTAATGCCGTATGATAAGACATATCAACAAAGGAGAAAGTTTCTTCACGATGTGAAGTACTATTTCTATTTAAAAAGTGTGCAGATCAGATGATTAGGAGATGCATGACAGAAGAAGAAATACCGCAGATTCTATACCACTATCACTCAGCCCCAAGTGGGGGTCAATTCGGAGGAACTTGTACTACAGCCAAAGTATTGAAAACCGGATTCTTTTGGCCAACACTATTCAAGGATGCATATGCATACGTAAAGAGTTGTGACCGATGTCAAAAAGTTGGAAATGTCACCAACAGAAATGAGATGTCTCGAACAAACATCATTGAGGTCGAATTATTTGATGTTTGGGGTATTGATTTCCTTGGTCCCTTCCCTTCGTCTTTTGGTCACAAGTATATACTGGTAGCAGTAGATTATGTGTCCAAGTGCGTCGAGGCAAAGGCATATCCGACAAACGATGCTAGGGTTGTGATGAAGTTTTTGCAGAAACATGTGTTCACGAGGTTTGGAGCCCTAAGGGCCATCATTAGTGATGAAGGGTCCCACTTTGTGAACAAGTGGTTAAAATGGTTATTAGACAAGCACGGGGTGAAACACAAGGTTGCAACGGCTTACCATCAGCAGACGAATGGACAAGCTGAACTGGAAAATAAAGAAATCAAGGGCATATTGAAGAAGGTAGTTTGCCTGAACTGATGAGACTGGTCCAAAAGACTAGATGACGCTTTATGGGCCTACAGGACAGCGTACAAGACAACTTTAGGGATGTCACCCTATAGGCTGGTTTTCGGTAAAGCATGTCATCTACCTTTGGAGTTAGAGCACAAAGCTTACTGGGTTCTTCGACGACTCAACTTAGATCCTAAGCTTGCAAAAGAAAGACGGATGTTCCAACTCAACGAGTTAGAAGAATTCCGAATGTTCTCATATGAAAATGCCAAATTACTCAAAGAGAGACTCAAGAAATGGCATGACAAACACATCCGAGTTCGAGAATTTGAAGCAGGTCAACAAGTATTGTTGTTCAACTCGAGATTGAAGTTCTTTCCAGGTAAGCTAAAATCACATTGGTCCGGTCCATTTACAATTTATAGAGTCTATCCATACGGAGTTGTTGAACTCCAAGGTAAGAGGGGTAATTTTCAAGTTAATGCTCAGCGTTTGAAACACTATTGGGGGAATAAAACCGAACGGGATAATGTCTCGTTCATTTTATCAGATATTTAATAATTTTCGTGTTTTGTTTAATAAATAATTTAGGGTCTATTTTTCTGGTTTAGTATGTTTAAATAAATTCTGTCTAGGAGGTTGGAACTTAAGCGGGACCGTTTGTGACCCCTCCAATCTTTCCTGGGAATTTATTTTAACATAATTTACCAAGAAATTTTTCCATAATCAACAAAATAATTTTTTTTCAAATAAAAGGGTCAAATTGATCCAATTTTTAATTTGCAACACAATTTTTAATTTTCATTGAGTCTAGGGACTTAAATTGAATTATTTTTAAAATTTGATTGCTCTTTTTGTAAATAATGAAAATTAGGTGCCTTTCTTTGTAAATATTTTTTTAAGGCATCTAGAAGAAATTTTTTTTTCATTTTTTTAATATTATTAATAATTTGATAATCTTTAATATATAATTATATTCATTATAATTTATATATTAATTTTTATCAACTTAGATTAGAATTAGGTTTAATTTAATTTTAATTTTAATTTTATGTTTATTTTAATAATTAATAGCAATTGATAATTCTATATGTTTATATTTAATTATTAATTGCTGTTAAATTTGAGTAGGATTAGAATTAAACTCTTATCTTTAATTATTAAATTAGACTAAGAGTTCTATTTTAAGTCCTATTACTTATGCTATAAATACCACCTTATACCTCCCATCCATGCATCAACCAAAAACCAAAACACCTTGTGCCGCAGAACACCTTAGCTTCAAGGCTTAGTCGGCAAACACGGCGACATCACACCGCGCGACTCGACCAACACCCGGCTCCCCACTCGTGCGCTCTTTGTTTTGATCTAGCAGTTGCCTGCCAGTCGCGATTCTCGCCGCGCCCGGTGCCCCACCCACGCACCTTCGCGGTGCCTGTGCCACGCCCCGCACGCGACGTCCTAACTCCAAAGACAAGCTCCAGTTCGCTCGGACGAAGTGCTGCGCGCTTCTTGCTGCACACCCTTGCGTGCTGTAACTTGTTCTCTAGCCTTGTACGGCACCCTCTTTGCACACCAAGCCTTAAGCCAAAATTCTTCAACCCTCCTCCTTTTAATTTGCCATCTTTTTCTTGCATTAATTTTCTTTGAGTTCTTATATTTTTGAAAAAAGGTCAACTATGCCTCGCAAGAGAACTCGCGCCTCTGCTCAAATTGACGAAACACAAAGCAAGTTCCATTGTGTTGAAGCTAAAGTGAGATACGAAAGTACCTACAAAAATCAATAGATGCATCCTGAGAAAGGCTTCACACTGAAGGAGAGCAACTACAGAGACTTCATGGCATGTATTCGTCAAATTACGGAAGCTCTCAATTGGGAACTGTTTTGTGAAAAGAGACCTAGTGTGGATGAGGAGCTAGTTTGTGAGTTTTACACGAATTTAACTTCAAGCGAGATGACAGAATTCCCTATTCACGGAATCAAGGTACCTATAAATTCGAATGCTATTAATGAGTTCTTTGAATTGCCTAATTTCGAGAACAACGAGTATTCATCTTTGATAAGCAATATCAAGCCGGAACTTCTGCAAGAAATTTTCGAGAAGCTTACAGTTGAAGGTTCCAGTTGGACTGTGTGGAAACAAGGAACCCACACGTGTCGAAGAGAATATTTAACACCTATTGCAAAGGTATGGTTTTATTTCATCTGTTTCAGCCTTCTACCTAGCTCACATGGGACTACAATTTCATTGGAGCGAATGGTCTTACTATACTTGATCTTAACGGGTAAGACTATTGATGTGGGAAAGATCATTCTGAAAGAAATTTGAAACTATGCCGCTAGATGTTCTGACCCTGCTTACTTCCCCTTTACAATAACTATTTTGTGCTTGAAAGTAGAAATTCTTACTAATGTCAAGAAGACAGGGTACACCCAAGGCACAATTACAGATTGGAACCTCTACCGAGTAGCCGGAGACTCAGTTCTACAACAACGAGTTGAAGAAAGTGAAGAACCTGAGGAACCTGATGAAGAAGAAGATCCCACAATGCAATCATTTGAAGTCTCTAATAAGGTGGACCCAGTAGAGCCAAAAGATGAACCGGATGCTGGAACTCCAATGCTTAGAGCTCAGTCGCCTAGCCCAGACTTTCGAGATGAGTTGTCAAATTTGATGGACTTAATGCAACACATGCAATGGCAGCAACAAGCATACTAGAGATACTCAAAAATAAGGGATGACTCGATTCGAAGTGCTTTCCAGAGAATATACAATTACCCATTTATTTTTGTGCCTAAATTTCCAAATTTCATATTCGAGCCATGGACTCCACTCTCGAAAAAGGAGCGAAGTGATTCTTGCAAAGGCAATAATGATGGAGCAAAAGATGAGTCCAAGTTGGAAGGATTTGCAAATAAATAAAATGGAGGGATCTTGACTCTATTTTATTTATGTTTTTTTTAGGTTATTTTAGGATTAAGTTTAAATTAGGAACTTTTATTTCTGCATAATAAAACAAGAGAAGGAAATCCTGAATAAACATGGACAAGTCATAAAGTATAAAGTGTGGCAATAGATATATACATGTCTAGGATTGGATTCCGAAAGAGTTTGGTACTTAAGCAGTCACATTGACTCACCACCTCTTTTCTGAATTCCTACCTGGTGTATAGTATCTATTCACTTTAAACAATGAGGACATTGTTCATTTTAAGTTGGGGGGACCGAAATTTGAAATTATTTTCATCCAGAATAAAATTTTCCTTTTAATTATGATTAGGGTATATTTCTGTTTAATAAATTTGAATTTTATTAAGTATGCTAAACTTGAGTATGAATAAAGTTATATTATTTCAATAAATTATTATGTTAGCTAATAATGACATGAATGTGTTTTTAATAAAGCATGCAAATTCATACCATAAAATTTTTAGTTCTTTAGGAAAGTTAGGTATGCATGAAAGTTTAAGTCTTTAGAATTGACTTAGTAAGTTTCTTGAGGCAAAATCCTAAGGAGCATGGAACGTTGGAAATGATTTAGGCAACTATTGTTTGGACTGTTTGAGCCTTTCAAGCCCACCATGGTATAATTTATCTGTTGAAACCCAACTTTGAGACTATATGGCCTGACTTTATTTCGACCCTTACAATAATTAGCCATTACTTTTCGCTTAATAATCTTAAAATTGTCCCAAACACTAAACTCAGTAATATTCTAGATGTTTTTCGAAAATAAGTTTGGGGGAGTTGAAAAGAAGTATCAATTGCTCGAGAATTGTAGTACAAAAAGTAAGTGCTTGTGTTAATTAAAAAAAAAAAGAAAAGAAAAAAGAGCACATGTATTTGAAAGATGTACAAAAGAGCATATGAAAGTCAAGTTGGTGTATCGAAGGTAAAAACTTTGAAGGTTCAATTGACGCTGAGTCTAGGGTTACTTAAACCAAAATTTATCCATCTTTCACTTACCCCTAGCCTAGCCACGTTACAACCTTGATAAAGACCTATTGATTCAAAGTCCTCATGCCACCTACATTAGTGGAGAGAAATTACTATGATAAACATATGACGACATAAGTTAAGCTTAATGATTGCAACTTAGTCTTGAATAAAGGAATAAAAATCAAATTGGTAAGGGTTAACATGTCTTTATTACAAAAGCATTTAGTCTAAATTTTGCTATTATAATAAGTTGTTGAATTTAATTTGAACAATATGCACACTTAAGTAGCATAACTAACAGATTTCTTGTCTTTGAGCATAAGTATTTTAAGTTCATAATTTTGGGAAAAAGGTAGTTCTGAAGGAATTTTTCAAAGGTGTTTCTGAGAGATTATTTTCAAAATTTGCGCATTACTCGGGACGAGCAATGAATTACGTTTGGGGGTGTGGAAACACAAAAATTTATAAACTTTTTCATACCCAATTTTACTTAAATTCATGCAAATTCGGTTAAATTCTTGTCAAAAATTAATTAAATATTATAAAATAATTAAATCATGTTAAAAATATAAACATGATGAATTTATTTAATTTTATACTTAATTTTGATCAATTTTAACTATTTCTGACAGATTCGCGCAAAAGGTGAAAAATTGGCTCGACTGACACTGTTGAAAGCACAAAACCGAGAAGCAATTTGAAGTATTGAGGCAATTTGATTTCCAGCCTAAAACGGTCCAGCAATGTGTATTAATTCATAATTAAATTAATTTTAATTTGTTTCCTATTTAATTTAGGTTAAATGAATTAATTTTAATTAATTATGAAGAAAGGGCCTAGTGAACCGCATTGGTTGAACCGAATGAAGTGAGTCGAACCAGCCACTAATTGGGCTGACCAATACCGTCCATTGGCTGACCCAAATCAGCAAATTAGCTGATAAAATATGCTTGCAAAAAGGCCCTTGAAAAACCTCCAAATTACGTTCAAACCCACCTTTATTTTAGGCTTTGTGGATTTGCCCCAGCCTATTTTTATCAAGGTTGAAAGCTTCAACCTTGCCATGTGTGTGGCCGGCCATGGGAGGGCTCTCTTGGCTGCTGAATTTGCTATTTTTAGCAGACCTCTTCAGCTATAAAAGCCACCCTATGCTGCCCATTTCAAGGCATCCGTCAACAACCTTCATTCCACAACATTCTCTCATCCTCTCATCACTTCTCTTAAAGTTTCCTCTCCATTTTTTTCATCCCATTTTCCCTTCCTTTTGTTTCGATTTCCTCTCTTGATAAAGAAGTGTTCTTCAGCCATCTTGGGCAGCAATCAAGGATTCATAGAAGTCTTGATCGGTGAAGACAACGGAGACAAAAGAACAAAGAAACAGTCAAGCCACAGAGAAACACTGGATTTGCTTTATGTTCCCTTTCTTTTTAATTTCTGTTGTTTTTATGATGAACATATCTATGAATAATATTGTTGTTGAAATGGTTATTTTAATCAATTTTGCTTGAATTTAATTCGTGTTGGGTTGATTATATTTTGCCTACTTGAATTGTTAAAATAGTGTTTATGCTGTTATAGGCCTCAGTGAAATGCTTGATTAAGTAAAATCATGCTTAGGTTATCTAGCATTATAATTGTTTAGATAATTAAAGAATTAATTGTTTAAATGGGTTTAAATTGCAATTAATGGACTCAGTACTTAATCAGTGCATGTTTAATTCTTCTAAGGTAACTGAAAATTAAATTAGCATTGTATTTGGCGATACAGATGCCTTGCATAACTTGCAAGATTGTTGTGATTAAATGTTTCAAGGTATGGCTACTTTGTTACTTCACATAATCTTTTACATGTTTATTAAGTTGAATTAATCAGTTGAATCGACATAGGAATATGCGAGAGATAATTTAATTCAATAAGTATGTATGTGCGATAGCATGTTTACTTTATTAAATCTGTTTAGTCGGTTGAATTGGCATAGGATATGTCCAAGAGATAAATGGAATTTTTAATTAGTAAATATGTTCATCGCTTAGCAAATTACTTGGGTTGTCTTGCATGAATTTATTCATAACAACATAAGCACGAATTTAATATTTCTAAGTTAAAAACGTATAATTAATCCAACACAATTATATCATCATGATTAAATCTTAATTGAAATCGTGCACTAGAACTCTTTTATTTTTTTAAAAATTGTTTGCTTAGTTTTAAAATCTTAGTTTATAAATCATTCTTTTCAAACCAAAATTATTTTTACCTCACCAAAGTGTTTTAATTAATTTCATAAATATTGCTTTTTATAGTCCCTGTGGGTACGATAACTCGACATTTACTTGTCACTTTATTACTTGTTATGATTGTGTACACTTTCACATTTCCACCATTCCACCCATGCCAATGTCATTGTGTGATGTGGTTTATAATGGTATGTTAATGAAATTTAGTACAAGGGAATCATGAAAGAGTAAAATTAGCATTAAAACAGTTTTGGACAGCAACAATAGTACAATTTTGAAAAATCACCAAAAATTGTGGAAATCAAATTAGACGTTGAATAAAATACAAAATTAAATCTTATTGAGTCTAGTTTTGCATAGAAGAAACGGTGTAAGCAAAAGAATATCATTGTATGAGATATTTGAATTTTTATGAGACAAGATCAGAATGACTTCGAGTTCCCTTGTTCTAACTTTGGAAAATCATTAAATATTGTATAAAAATACTTGGGGGTTTAAATTTATATTTTTAATTTCTTAATGAGTCTAATTTCAAGAGAAATAAATGATAACATCATTCGAATCCCGTACTAAGAGATAATTAATCTTTAGTGAAGAAAGGTCAAAATTGTCAAAAAGTAGAACAGGGGCGAATTTGAAGAATTAACTTTACTTATTGGCTAAACCATAAATTCTGAAATTTTATGGTAGAAAGATATTTGAGTCTAGTTTTGGAAAAATCAAACGGATCTTAATTTAGATTTTTGTAGCTCAATATATAAATAATTTAGTAACTGTGACTCAAGTGGACAGTTTTGTTGTGAACAGTAAATAATTATTTTGATATGTTTAAGCTTTGATTATGGTTGTGTTGGTAGCTTAATTGTGCCATGTTAAGTTCCATTGAAAGTGTGTATGTGAGTGCGCAAATGAGGGTCGCAAATGGCTTGGTAAATAGCCATTTTCTTGGCCACATGGTAGAGACACGACCGTGTGTCTTAGCCATGTGAAGGACACGACCCCGAGAAACGGGCGTGTGACACGGGGGTGTGACCCCAAATTGTGCATGACATCATAAACAGAGAGTTACACGGGTTGAGGACATAGGCGTGTCCCAAGCCACACGGGCGTGTGACTCTCCAAAGTATGAAAATTTTCTAACTGTAGTAAAAGTTCCAAAAGTTTTCAGTTTAGTCCCAAACTTCTCCCAACGTATGTTTTGGGCCCCATGGGCCCATATAATGGACGATATGCCTATGATTGGATGAATTTGATTTGGTCCAAATTTTATGGTCCAGTTTTATCTGAATGTTTATGTTTAAGTCCGGTAACGCCTCGAACCCAGTCCCGGCGTCAGATACGAATAAGGGGTGTTACATAGGGACTAAAATGTAAATATGTCAAAGTTTAAGGGCAAAAATGTAATTTTTCCATAATGTAAGTTTTGAAATGAATTGAGTAATATGATTAATAAATGAGTTAAATTTTCTATTATAGATCAAGAGAAACGAGGTTCGGACTTAGATCAGGGGAAAAATAAAGTATTTGACGATTAGGTCAATTTCCTACTATTTTTGTACCGAGGTAAGTTCTTATGTAAATAATGTATTATTTTAATTATATTTTAAATGCTTTACCGTTGTATGAATTATGATTGACCATTGAGCGTGTTCGACAAAGTTACGACAACCGTGAAATCCCGATTAAACCTCAGGAATAGATAGGATACAAATGTCAGGACATTAGGGTTACCGAGACTATGTGTAAGACCATATCCGGGATATGGTATCATTATGAGATTTTGTGTAAGACCATATTTGGGATATGGCATCGATATGATATTTCGCGTAAGACCATAGTTGGTCTATTGGCATCGATACGAGATCCCATGTAAGACCATATCTGGGATATGGCATTGGTGTGGTACTATGTGTACGAGATACCCTAGTATCCTTAAGTATTCCAAGCGGTTCAACAGGAAATTAAACGAGAATGTCAAAGTTGTGAAAGACTATGGTATGTTGTAAATTGGTACATGTATGTATATAAAACTCATGCTTGATGAGCTTGATATGTGATGAATCCCTCAGTAAGGTTGTGATTAAGTAAGTTGGATTGTGAGATTTATAATGACATTTATGTTAATTTACTTCAAGTAAATTGTATGTTAAATGTGAGTTTGTAATGCTTATTATTTGCATGGGAACTTACTAAGCTTTAAAGCTTACTCCTCTTTCTTTACTGTCACCAAGCCAGCTCGGGGGTCGGAGATTGTCAGAGATCTAGTCACACTATCAACTTAATATTATGGGTACCAATGATTTCAATATTTTGAGTTATGGCATGTATAAGGACTTGGTTATTTTGTTATGTGTCATAATTGATTTGGCCAAATGTGTTAGCTTATGTTGATTGCTAATTCATTTTGTAAATGGCCATTGAATTTGGCTAATATTGGTTTAATTATATATGCATATGATGATGTTCTTGTAACACCTCAAAAATCTTGAAATCCTGAACTTTCTTTTTTTCTGTTTCGATAAAAATTGTGCTTAACATTCCTGGTCAAGCGTTAATTATGTGATAGTAGGTCTTGGTTAAGGGTTGAGTTCGAACTTGGGGGTGAAAAAAATATAAGTTAATAAATAAAATAACCTTTATGGCAAGTAGGTGGGTTTTTGAATAAATGAAGGAAGAATTGGATACAAGAAAGCCTGGTGGTGGAGTGGCAAGTGGCATCACATGCAAGGCAAGGAGGTTTGGGGTTCGAATCCCTCCTTGCCCAAAAGAAGGATTTATTTTTACTTAAGAGATGGACAGTGGTGGCATTGGATATGAACTCTATAGGGAGTGATAAGAGGAGAAATTTGAGGAGGGGATTAAGGAGTTATCAGGGAGAAAAATTAAGAGATGAGGAGTGTAAAGAATAGAGCTGAATTGGGAATTAGGGGATAGGAAATTCGGCTAGAGGCTATATATAGGTGCCAAATGTAAGGTTGCCAGGCTAATGCTGAATTCTCCCTTACCTTGTTGCCAGAAAACACTTTGTTCTCCAAAGATCTAAAAGCCAAAACTCCCTGTTCTTCCTTCTTTTTCTTTGTGCCGATTTTCTATTCTTCCTTACTCAAGTTCTCTTTTTGATTCACCTCTGGTTTTTAACGATTTCTACTTCTCTTTGTGCCAAATAACCTCTTTTACCATACAAGTCTCAAGGGCTGAATATCCTCTGTGCCGCCACTACCCTTTCCACCCGGCCAAATCTAGTGTAAGTGTTTTATTCTCTCAATCGATTTTGCTAGTATCGATTACTCTGTCCCTCACTTCTTCTAATCGGTTTTGGTAGGAGTAGTATCGAATCCCAGTCTTTTGGATCCCTGCCGATTTTCTCCTTAGGTGTGAGATTTTGGTAAGTGTTCTTCACTTCGATAAAGGTGGGCCGAATAGGCTTTAGTAGAAAATTTGGATACAAGTCACCCATTATGTTTTTAACAATAAAGGTTAATACAGATCTGGGAAGTACTCGTGACTAGGATCAAGGAAAAGCTATTAAGGCTTGGCGTTTCAGGAAAGGCTAAGGTAAAACTTCGGCTTTTGGATAAAGTATTCGATAAGTATGTGAGATTAATCCTTAAGTGATATCGATTGTAGGTTCATGGCTAAGGGTATCGCAGCACGCTTTATTACCATGTGTGTACATACACTGCACACACACAAGTAGATTGGCAAATCCCGAAATGTCGAAAAGCCGAAATGTCTAAAACCTGAAAGTTTTCAACGATAGTCTTGCGAGTGCACGAACAATCATAAAGGGGAAACTGATAGGTTATCTGAGGCTCCATGGGTGATTCCATGGACTTGGGCTGTGAGTTGGCCAACCAGGCCAGCTTGGGCTAAATAGGCCCGATGGGCTTAAGGCCCATAATAGGCAAAATTGGTAATTGATGCTATGTGATGGAAAATCGTATGAGAGCATGACTGTGAAAGTGATTGGGCCTAGTGGACCATATGAATGTGATTTGGGCCTAATGGGCCTTACGAATGTGATTTGGGCTTAATGGGCTATACGAATGAGATTGGGCCTAGTGGGCCATATGCATGTATATAGACTGGTTAGGGCTTTGTAAGGGGTTTTGGGCCTAGTATTCGATAACTGCTTAAACAGACATAAAACTTAATTAATTTATTGAGACCGTGGACAAGTCATAGGGCTAAAGTGTGGCAACGGGTATATGCATATCTAGGATTGGATCTAGGGAAAGCTTGGTACTTAAGCGATCTTAATGACTCACCTCCTGTTCTCTGGAATCCTACCTGGTGTATAGTATTTGTTCATCTTAGCTCACGGGATTTGTTAACGGGCCAATGTAAGTAAAAACTCATAATAAAGAAAAATTACCGAAATGCCCCTAAAGGCAAAAATGACCAAAATACTCCTATGTGTTGAATGTAAGATTTTTGGATGTTACATGTATATCTGCTGCTTACATATCATATTCTGTTTAGGTTGCATCTAGGTTGGGAATTATGGAACGGAGGAAGTATATGAGGATCGCATGGTTGCTTGACAACCGTGGATCCACCAACGGCTTTTAAGCCCAATATGTGATTAGCAGCTTGCTGCAATGAAGGTAGTTCCGCAACCGGGCTACCATTGATGTGTATCAGTTGGGTGGGTTGATATTTATATCCCTACATGATGTGTACCGGGGGATGGAGTTGGTGTATGGCGGATGGATTATTGGGGTGGGTTACACTACATTGCATTGCATGTATGATTTTATGGTGACTGATGAATGCTAGTTACTCTTTGAGGGTTGTACACACTGAGTTTTCAAAAACTCACCCCCTCTTTTATTTTTCTCAGGTGATGCTCAGTAAAAGGTTCGATGTTTGGAGGGACTCGGAGGTGGCCAGCTAGCAAGATGACTTGGACTTGTTTTTAAAAAAAACATATAGTTTCTAGTTTATTATGTAATTTCAGACTGGAATGTAATAAGGCCTTCTTTTTTGTTATTATTTGGATTATTATTTTTATACATTATAGTTATGATAAGTTGAACATGGGATTCCTAAATCATAGTTTGTTTTTCTACGTTTCCGCAACTAAATTTTATTAAAATAATAGGTTTTCAGATATGTTTTAAACAAGCTTTCGCGACTGAAAGGAGTTTCTATAAGTTAATGAAGGTTTCTCACTTTAAGGAAGGGTTTTCAATGAAAACAAGGTTTTCGATAAAACACTTCAATGTGATGTGCCAGATTCGGCCATAATGTCTGGTCTAGATTTGAGGTGTTACATGTAGAGGAATTAGAGTCCGGTTGCAAAACTCGGGCTGTGAAGTGGGCTTATTATTTAGATTTCTTTTTTTTTTTTTGGATCACAATGTTTTGGAAAAAGGGAAATATTGCTGTACGACACACCGAGTCTCCGACGTCGAACCAAGTAAGTTCTTTTATTCTTAAGCCTGTTTAATTTCATATATAGTAGATAGTTAGTGGGCTACTTTAAATAATTATGTTGAGGTTTTTAGTTAGAGTGGAACTGAAGCTCGTAGGATCTTGAAACTGTAGAGCAATTACGAAAACAACCTTCTTTTTAATACTTCCATAATACATCAGTTTAATTATTGAAAGTAACTAAAACTTCATAAAATTTTAAATCCAGAAGATACGTAAATCGATGATGAGTGCTAAAAGAGGTGCAAGAGGCCGTGGCTGAGGCCGAAAAAGTGTTAGGGCTGAATCGTCGGCATCGGGCCATATGCCCAATGTTGGAGTAAAAGAGGCTCCGGCCTCACCTGTAGCTGGGAATGGACCGTATGATTAGGCCGTAGGGGAAGATGCATTGTCACAGGCAATGCTGAGGATTTTGGAAAGGGTCGTATGGCCCAATAATGGCACGGGAAATCGGGGGTCCATTCCAGAGTGACTTCATTCAAATGGGGCTGAAATCTTTAAGGGCATGGCTGGTGTGGCTCCTAACATGGCTGAATACTGGTTGGAGGCCACTGAAAGGATAATAGAGGACTTAGACTGTTCACCTGAACAAAAGCTAAAAAGGACGGTGTCACTACTTAGGGAAGAAGCTTACTAGTGGTGGCTAACAGTGAAAGAGGGCACCCAACCTGAGTAGGTCACTTGGGATTTCTTCAGAACAGCATTCCAAGGGAAGTATTGTAATGCCCCCACGCCCGAGACCGTCACCGGAGTCGAGCTTGAGGTGTTACCGAACATAATTTATCAAATTAAGAACTTCAAATCATTTGTTTCTACATTCACAGCTTTCTAACTACCTGCATCACAGTTACAAGAAAAATCATATCTCAAGTTACGAAACTCAAAATCAAGATCCGTAAATTTTCCCTAAATCTAGACTCATATATATATTTACTAATTTTTTTCTAGAATTTTTGGTTGGGAAAATTAGTACAGTTTATTAGTTAAAGTTACCCTTGTTTCAGAACTTGACTGTCCGACCTCATTTACTCTGAACCATATTTATCTCTCAAAAAATTTATATGACTATGCCGTTTGTTCATCCTAAAATTATACTCAATAAGGATTCCAATAATATAAAATACACCACCTAATTATTTTTTGTATGATTTATGGTGAATTTCTAAAGTTGAAACAGGGGATCCAGAAATTGCTCTGGCCCTGATTCACTAAAACTCAAATATCTTCTAACATATAATTCCTTTTCCCATTTCATTTCCTTCATGTGAAACTAGACATATTACGCTTCAATTTCATATTTAATCCATTACCAAATTCAATTTTTATGATTTTTAGTAAATTTTCAAACTCACGTCAATGTTGCTGCAATGTTCTGTTTATGGCAAATTTCATCTTTTCATGAGTTTTTATGGACTAGATAACCTATTAACCTTCCGTGACATCAAACATGATCTAAATTAGCCATTTACATTACTTATCATTATGAAGCATTTTCTCAACCAAATCACCACCATATAACAAAATTATTTACAAAAAATAGGTATATTGCTATACATGCCATACTTAAGTTTTATAGGCCATTTACCAAGAAAAAGTCCTTCGGATAGTGTGATCGAACCTTCGACCTATCCCGATTCCTGAGCTGGCTTGTTCAAAACTACAGTGAATGTAAAGGAGGGAGTAAGCACAAATGCTTAGTAAGTTCACATGCAAATAGCAAGTAACATAATCACACAATCCCACAAAAATATTATTTGCATAAACAACACCAAGACATTCATGTTTCATTTGTATTTAATATTTTTCTACGATTTCATCATACCAAGTTCTCAACCCGAGCGTTTAAGCACATACCTGTCAAATTTTCTCATTTACCACACTTACCAACATGTCACCTTCATTTTAGGCCTTCTTCTTATTCACTTAAGATTCACCCCGTTGAACACATCGGAATATAATTTGAATACGCGGATCTCATGAACATAAGAGCCATACCCGTAGCTAGACAAACTCAATAGCCTGCGGAACTTATGTAGCCAAGCTACCATGTAACCCGCCCATAAGTGAATTCGGACTTGACTCAACAAGCTCGGGCATTCGCATCCATAAGTGAACTCGGACTCAACTCAACGAGTTCGGAACTTAACCATCCTAGTGACATGTCACTTGTATTCTAATCTATTCCCAAGGTTCAAACGGGTTTTTTCCTCGATCACATATCCTTGCCGTCTTCCATGGAATATCGAAACCGACACTCGGTAGCAATTCATAGTTAACAAGTAATAAACATAATTTGCATATTACTCAACAATAACCACAAAGCATAATATTTCATAATAATAATCATCATATCATATAAATATCATTAAGTTAATTAAAATGACAATTATGTCACTACATTTACACATGAACTTACCTCGGTACAAAATTATTAGCAATCGAGCCTATTCTTCGTAAACTTTGTTTTTCCCTCGATCGTGACTTGAATCTTGTTTCTCTTGATCTATAATGCCAAATTAATCTTATTTAATACATACATTCATCAAAACAGCATTTAATACAAACTTTGGCAAAATTACATTTTTGCCCCTAAACTTTTGCATAATTACACTTTTGCCCCTAGGCTCGGGAATTAAACTTCATCCCTTATTCTTATGTTTTATGACATGCTGATCATTTTTCCCTTCTATGGTAACATCAAATTCACACTCTAACATGTACTTATGACTATTAGGTATTTTTACCGATTAAGCCCTTTTACTCGTTTTTGCTTAAAACCGAGTAGTACAAGTTGTCTAACGTAATTTAAAACCTCATTTTCTATCATAAAACACCAAAATACACAAATTTCACCTATGGGTATTTTTCCAAATATGAACCCTAGGTTGAATTATTGCTAGCATAAGCTTAATCGAGCTACCGGGATTCCAAAAGCGTAAAGAATATTAAAAACGGGGCTTGGAATCACTTACTATGGAGATTGGAAGCTTGAAACAAACCCTAGCTATGGAGAACCCTTGAAATTTCGGCCTAATGAAGAAGATGGACAAAAATTGGCTTTTAATTTTGTTTTTAATTCATTTTAATAACTAAATGACCAAAATGTCCTTACTACTAAACTTTCCAAAAATTCCATCCATGTCTAATTTTTGTGTAATATCCTGATTTTGGGCCTAGTCAAAATAGTGGTTTCATGACCACAAAATCCAAGATAGAAATAATTATTTTATGATTATTTTGAGGTCTATGATATGATTGCATGATTGTGTGAAAATTTCGTGAAGAAATTTTATGCATAAAGTGCTTAAATTGAAATTAGAGACTAAATCGAATAATTTGCAAAACTTGCATCTAGAAGTTTCTAGTATGAAATTGTTTTGAAATATTAATTAGAAGGTCTAAAATAGCAATTTTACCAATTTTTAAGTCTATGGACATAAATTGGACATGGATGAAATTTTTGGAAAGTTTAGTAGTAAGGGCATTTTGGTCATTTAGGGGTAAAATGAATTAAAATACAAAATTAAAAGCCAATTTTGCTCATCTTCAACCCCATGGCCGAATATAGCAAGGAGAAACCATGTCTAGGGTTTTTCAAGCTTCCAAGCTCGATTGTAAGTCCGTTTTTACCCCGGTTTTCAAGTTCTTTATGTTTTTGGAATCCGGTGAACTTGATTAAGCTTATTCTAGCAATAATTTAAGCTAGGGTTCATATTTGGAAAAATACCCATAGGTGAAATGTGTTTATTTTGATGTTTTATGGTAGAATATGAAGGCTGAAATTATGTTAAACAACTTTTGCTAAGCGATTTTAAGCAAAAATGAGTAAAACTACTTAATTCCAGAAAATTGTTATTGTTCATAACTATGTGTTAGAGTGAGAATTTGATGTTATCATAGAAGGGAAAAATGTTCAGCATGTCATAAAACATAAGAAAATATGCTGAAGTTTAATTTACGAGCTTTGGGGCAAAAGTGTAAATATGCAAAAGTTTAGGGGCAAAATTGTAATTTTGCCAAAATATGATTTTGGGTTAATTTGAATAATGTGAGCCCTAATTAGACTATATTTTAAATGATAGAGCAAGGAAAACTAAAATTCAGGCTAAAATGGGGAAAATACCAAGTTGTGTCGAAATGGTAAAAGTAGCCATTTTCACATACGAGGTAAGTTCATATGTAAATGTTGGTAACATAGTTATTATTTTAAATGCTTTTATGTTATTTAAATGATATGATAATTATTATGAAATATTATACTCGTGATAATTGTTTGATAATATGTAAAATTATGTGATATACTTGGAAAATGTGAAATACTATCGAGTATCGGTATCGGCAATCCGTAGAAGATGGTTGAGACACATGATTGGGAAAAAGGTCCCGTTGAACCTTAGGAATGGATTAGGATACAAGTGACATGTCACTGGGATATTTGGGCATCCGAACTCGTTGAGTTGAGTCCGAGTTCACTTATGGATGCGAATGTCGAAACTCGTTGAGTTGAGTCTGAGTTCGAGAGATGTAACTAGGCATCCGAGTTCGTTGAATTGAGTCCGAGTTCACTTATGGATGCGATCGCCCGAGCTCGTTGAGTTGAGTCCAAGTTCACTTATGGGCGGGTTACATGGTAGCTTGGCTACATATGTGGCACTTATGTGCAAACTTTCCATGTATCCGAATTATATTCCGATGTGGTCAACGGGTAAAATTCTACTCAAATGGAGGAATACTCGAAATGAAAGGGACGTATTGGTAAGTGTTGTGAAATGGATACTTTGAACAGGTATGTACTTAACCTTCGGGTTGAAAACTCGATATAACAACAATATGGTAAGATGATAAATGAAAATGTGATATGAATGTCTCGGTGATGATCATACAAATGATGTTTATGTTTGCTTATATAGTTGTGTTACTTGCTATTTGCATGTGAACTTACTAAGAATTTGTGCTTACTCCCTCCTTTTCATTCCTTGTAGTGTTGACAAGCCAGCTCGGAAATCGAAAACGGTCGGAGGCACGCTCACACTATCCATATACCATCTTGGCATAATGGCTTGTATATTTTGAGTATGGCATGTATAGCATTATAATCATTTTGTATATATGGTCTTATGATATGGTTATTGAGTGGTATGGAAATGCTTGGTAATGATTAGCCATTGGAATGACTAATCATGATCATATTTGGTGTTATGTATGCTAAATTGCTAGCTAATCCATGGGAACCATGAAATGGGTAAAATTTACCATAAAATAGATTGAGACAATGATAGTGACATGAATTTGAAAAATCACTAAAAATAGTAAAAATGGAATTAAATAATGAATAAGTTATGGAATTGAAGCTTGATGAGTCTATATTCATATGGATGGAACAAAACAGGTATATGAGTTATATTTTATGAGATGTTTAATTTTTTGTGAAATAGGGCCAGAGCAATTTCTGGATCCCCTGTTCTGATTTTGGAAATTCACCATAAATTTTTCAAAGATAATTAGAAGTCATTATTTATATGTACAGATTCCTTATTGAGTCTAGTTTTATTATAAATAAATGGCATAGTCATTGAAACTCTGTACAAGGAGATATCTGATTCGTAATACACAGAGGTCAGAGCAATCGAACCCTGAAACAGGGGAGACTTTAACTAATAAACTGTACAAATTTGCTTCACAAAAAATTCTATAAAAAAATTAGTAAATATATATATGAGTCTAGTTTCAGATAAAATTTACAGAATTAGATTTTTATTTTTGAAACTCGAGATATGAATTTTTAAGCGACTATGACGCAGATTGCTAGCTTGACTGAAAATTTTAAAAATAAATTGTTTGAGCTGTTTAAAGTAATGAATTAAGTCTGTTAACACCTCGTGTTCGACTCTGGCGACGGTCTCGGGTATGGGGCGTTACATTTGGTCCATAGACTTAGAAATTGGTAAAATTGCTATTTAAGACCTCCTCATTAATATTCCAAAACAATTTCATACTAAAAACTCCTAGAATGCAAGTTTTACAAATTATTCGATTTAGTCCCTAATTTCAATCTAAGCACTTTAGGCATAGGATTTCATCACGAAATTTTCACACAATCATGAAATCATGTCATAAACATCAAAATAATTATAAAATAATTATCTCTATCTCGGATTTGTGGTCGCGAAACCACTATTCCGATTAGGCCCTAATTCGGGATATTACAACTCTCCCCCCCTTTTTAAGGATTTTCGTCCTCAAAAATCTTACCGGTAAACAGGTGTGGGTATTGGTTTCTCATTGTTTCTTTAGGTTCCCATGTAGTTTCTTCTACCCTGTGCTTTTGCCACAATACTTTCACGAGAGCGACACTTTTATTTCTTAGTTTTTTGACCTCTCGAGCTAAGATCTTAATCGGTTCTTCTTCATAAGTCATATCCGGCCGTAGCTCAATTTCTGTCGATGAAATTATATGTGAAGGATCCGAACGATACCGACGTAGCATAGATTCATGGAATACATCATGCATCTTCTGTAATTCAGATGGCAATGATAACTGATAAGCCACTGGTCCAACTCTCTCAATCACTTCAAACGGTCCAATAAAACGTGGACTTAATTTGCCTTTCTTGCCAAATCTGAGAACTTTCTTCCACGGGGATACTTTCAAAAACACTTTGTCACCAACTTGATATTCAATCTCTTTTCTCTTCAAATCTGCATACGATTTTTGTCTGTCTGAAAGTCGCTTTCAAGCAATCTCTCGATGACTTTTACTTTCCTTCTGTTTCCTTAACTAGATCGACCTTCAAATCGATTTTCCTTATGCTCATCTCAATACAAAGGTGTGCGACATTTACGTCCATACAAAGCTTCATAAGGTGCCATCTTCAAACTCGTCTGATAACTATTATTATAAACAAATTCTACCAACGGTAAATACCTTTCCAACTACCTTGAAATTCCAATACGCAACATCTGAGCATGTCTTCAAGAATCTGAATTACTCTCTTTGATTGTCCATCAGTCTGTGGATGAAAGGCAGTGCTAAAATTTAACTTTGTACCTAATGCCTCTTGCAACTTTTGCCAAAACCGTGAAGTAAATCTTGGATCTCTATCCAAAATGATTGACAAAGGTGTTCCATGAAGTCTAACAATCTCACGGATATACAATTCAGCCAACTTATTAAGAGAATAATCCGTACGTACTGAAATAAAATGAGCCGATTTAGTCAGTCTGTCAACTATTGCCCAGATGGCATTTTTCTTCCCCGGAGTTAACGATAACCCTGATATAAAATCCATAGTAATCCGATCCCATTTCCATTCAGGAACCATGATAGGCTGGAGTAATCCCGAAGGTACTTGGTGTTCAGCTTTCACTTGTTGACAAATTAAGCACTTTGATACAAACTCGGAGATATCTCTTTTCATTCCATTCCACCAATACATTTTCTTCAAGTCATTATACATTTTCGTACTGCCCGGGTAAACTACCAAGCAACCATTATGTGCTTCATGCAAAATCTTTTGAATCAACTCATCATTTTTCAGTACACAAATCCGGTTTTTAAACATCAAGCAATCATCGAATCGATTCGAAATATGATCTGTGATCGACTTCACACTGCTTTTTCTTGGCTTGCAAATCTTGGTCATTTTTCTGAGCTTCACAAATTTCTTGTAAAAACATCGGTCTTGCTCTTAACTCTGCTAGAATCGAACCATCATCTGATACCTTTAACCGAGTGTTCATAGCTCTCAAAGCAAACAGTAACTTTCTGCTCAAAGCATCAGCAACCACATTCACTTTTCCTGGATGGTAGTCAATAACAAGCTCGTAATCTTTCAATAACTCCAACCATCTTCGCTGTCTCAAATTCAAATCTTTTTGTGACATTAAGTATTTAAGACTTTTGTGGTCGGTATATACATAGCACTTTTCACCATACAAATAATGTCGCCAAATCTTCAAAGCAAACACTATAGCAGCCAATTCCAAATCATGAGTCGGATAATTTCTTTCGTGAGATTTTAACTGCCTTGAAGCATAAGCCACCACTTTTCCTTCTTGCATAAGTACACATCCTCAGCCATTTCGAGAAGCATCACTATACACCATAAATTCTTTACCTTATTCGGGTTGTACCAACACTGGTGCTTCAGTTAATAACTTTTTCAATTCTTCAAAACTTTGTTGACATTCTTTCGTCCATTCAAATTTAACATTCTTTCGGAGTAGTCTAGTCATAGGAGAAGCAATTATAGAAAATCCATTTACAAACCGCCGACAATACCCGGCTAGCCCCAAGAAACTTCTAACCTCGGTTACATTTTTCGGTGGTTTCCAATCAACAATGGCTGAAATCTTACTAGGATCAACCCGTATACCATCACCTGAAACAATATGACCCAAAAATCCAACTTCCCAAAGCCAAATTTCACTTTTACTAAACTTGGCATATAACTGCTTATTTCTCAAAGTTTGCAAAACTATCCTCAAATGCTCAACATGCTCTGTCTCATCTTTTGAATAAATTAAAATATCATCTATAAACACCACAACAAATTTGTCCAAGTATGACCGAAATATGCGATTCATTAAATCCATAAACACAGCAGGAGCGTTTGTCAACCCAAATGGCATAACTAAAAATTCATAATGACTGTACCTTATTCTAAAAGCAGTTTTAGGCACATCCGACTCTTTTACTCGCAGCTGGTAATACCCAGATCTCAAGTCAATCTTTGAAAACCATGTCACTCCTTTTAGCTGATCAAACGAATCATCAATTCTTGGCAACGGATACTTGTTTTTGATTGTCACCTTGTTTAACTACCGATAATCAACACACGACCTCATAGAACCATCCTTCTTTTTCACAAATAACACGGGAGCACCCCAAGGTGAGAAACTCGGTCTCACAAAGCCTTTATCAGTCAACTCTTGTAACTGCGACTTTAATTCTTTTAACTCTGTTGGTGCCATTCTATATGGAGCAATTGAGATCGGAGTTGTTCCCGGTATCAAATCAATACCAAATTCTACTTCCCTGACTGGAGGCAAACCAGGCAATTCTTCTGGAAATACATCCGTTAATTCACACACAACCGGTACTAATTCAGCTTTCTTTTCAACTTCTTTTGTATTAATTACATACGCCAAATAAGCTTCATAACCCTTTCTCAAATATCTTTGAGCCGACATTGAAGAAATCACACTAGATAATACTTCTGATTTATCTGATTCAACTAGCAGAGTTTCACCATTTTCACACTTTAATTCTATAACCTTTTCTTTGCAATTTATTATAGCATTATGCAATGTCATCCAATCCATACCCAAAATAACATCAAACTCATCAAACGGCAACAACATCAAGTCGGCCGGAAAGTAATGACCCTGAATCATTAAAGGACATTTCTTGCATACTTTATCAACTATCACACATTTGCCTAACGGATTCGACACTCTAACCATAAATTACGTGTTCTCAACGGTATATTCATACTAGACACCGACTTCATGCATACATATGAATGAGTAGAACCGGGATCAATCAATGCAATAGCATTAACATCATAAAGAGAAAATATACCAGTAATCACATCGGGTGATGAAGCATCTTCACGTGCCTTTATAGCATAAGTTCTAGCTGGAGCCCTTGCTTGATTTAGTCTTTGCTTGAATCTCTAGCTACATTTTTTCGCTTGCTTCATTTCGACTTTTCTCGAATATCTTCCTCGAGTCCGCACCACTGACTTTTACACTGAAATTTTTCTTTCTTAACTCTCTCTGGGCAATCTCTAATAAAATGATCCAGAGAACCACACCGAAAACATTCATTCGCTCTACATGAGCCAAAATGATTTCGCCACATCATTGGCACTTTTCGGGCTTAACAAATCTCATATTTCCCACACTAGCTGCAGTAAGTAGTCCGAGATTTAGGACCCACATTTTGCTTCTTAAAATTTCCATATGATTGTCCAGTGAAACTCGTGAACGAGGATTCATATTTCTAGATTTTACGGATTCTTTGTGAGAATGAACCGCTTTCGTCGGTCTTTTCTTCCAATTTCTAGTCTCAACCTCTACCTTTTTCTTCTCTTTAAGTAGTTCTTCAACCATGCAAGCTCGATCAACCAGTACTACCATTTCTTTTAATTCAAGAATCCCAACAAATACTTTGATGTCTTCATTGAGTCCGTCTTCAAATAAATCTCGCACATTTTAGCTTCAGAGGAATATATTCTCTAGCATACTTACTCAACCCGACAAACTCCCTTTCGTATTCGATGAATCGTCATGTTCCCCTGCTTTAATTCAAGAAACTCTTTACGCTTCTGATCAATAAATCTTTCACTAATATATTTCTTCCGAAACTCTTCTTGAAAGAATTCCCAGGTTACCCTCTCTTTCAGTACCACCGAAATCAAAGTCTTCCACCAATTATAGGCTGAATCCCTCAACAAAGATATAGTACATTTCAAACATTCTTCAGGTGTACAAGATAATTCATCAAATACCCAGATAGAATTTTCAAGCCAGAACTCTGCTTTCTCAGCATCGTCATCAATATTTGCCCTAAATTCTTCGGCCCCTTGTTTACGAATTCTATCAACCGAAGTTCTGTGAAATTTTATCATATCCACACCCTGAGGCATCAGGGGTATGGGTTAAGGAATTGGGGGAGGTGAGAGAGGTCATACATTTGGGTTCGTACGAACGAACTCAATGTACCATGCACTCATCATTTGGAGAAAGGCTTCCCGATCCCTTTCTCCTCCTCCTTGACCAACAGTAGGAGGTGGATTTTCAGTCGGCGCTGCCCCTTCAGCCGGAGCTGACGCATTACTTTCTACTTCATCTGCCACAGCTGGATCGGGATCCATTTACTATATAAAAATCATTTAAAAAGGTCAAAAGTCGTCACACTATCACAATTTATACATATGGCATGTATAGCAAAATCCTTACATACAACACGTAGTTTGAGAACTGACTAAACCTGCTCTGATACCACTAAATGTAACACCCCCACACCTGAGACCGTCACCGGAGTCGAGCTTGAGGTGTTACCGAACATAATTTATCAAATTAAGAACTTCGAATCATTTGTTTCTACATTCACAGCTTTCTAACTACCTGTGTCACAGTTACAAGAAAAATCTTATCTCAAGTTAGGAAACTCGAAATCAAGATCCGTAAATTTTCCCTAAATCTATACTCATATATCTATTTACTAATTGTTTTCTAGAATTTTTGGTTGGGCAAATTAGTACAGTTTATTAGTTAAAGTTACCCCTGTTTCAGAACTTGACTGGTCTGACCTCTGTTTACTACGAACCATATTTATCTCTGTAAAAAATTTATATGACTATGCCGTTTGTTCATAATGAAAGTATACTCAATAAGGATTCCAATAATATAAAATACACCACCTAATTATTTTTGTATGATTTATGGTGAATTTCTAAAGTTGAAACAGGGGATCCAGAAATTGCTCTGGCCCTGTTTCACTAAAACTCAAATATCTTCTAAAATATAATTCCTTTTCCCGTTTCGTTTGTTTCATGTGAAACTAGACATATTAGTCTTAAATTTCATATTAAATTCATCACCAAATTCAATTTATATGATTTTTAGTAAATTTTCAAACTCACGTCAGTGTTGCTGCAATGTTCTGTTTATGGCAAATTTCATCTTTTCATGAGTTTTTATGGACTAGATAACCTATTAACCTTCCGTGACATCCAACATGATCTAAATTAGCCATTTTCCATTACTTATCATTATCAAGCATTTTCTTAACCAAATCACCACCATATAACAAAATTATTTACAAAAAATAGGTATATTGCTATACATGCCATACTTAAGTTTTATAGGCCATTTACCAAGAAAAAGTCCTTCGGATAGTGTGATCGAACCTTCGACCTGTCCCGATTCCTGAGCCGACTTGTTCAAAACTAAAGTGAATGTAAAGGAGGGAGTAAGCACAAATGCTTAGTAAGTTCACATGCAAATAGCAAGTAACATAATCACACAATCCCACAAAAACATTATTTGCATAAACAATACCAAGACATTCATGTTTCATTTGTATTTAATATCTTTCTACGATTTCATCATACCAAGTTCTCAACCCGAGGGTTTAAGTACATACCTGTCAAATTTTCTCATTTACCACACTTACCAACATGTCACCTTCATTTTAGGCCTTCTTCTTATTCACTTAAGATTCACCTGTTGAACACATCGGAATATAATTTGAATACGCGGATCTCATGAACATAAGAGCCATACCCGTAGCTAGACAAACTCAATAGCCTACGGAACTTATGTACCCAAGCTACCATGTAACCCGCCCATAAGTGAACTCGGACTCAACTCAACGAGCTCGGGCGTTCGCATCCATAAGTGAACTCGGACTCAACTCAACGAGTTCGGAACTTAACCATCCTAGTGACATGTCACTTGTATTCTAATCTATTCCCAAGGTTCAAACGAGTTTTTTCCTCGATCACATATCCTTTACGTCTTCCATGGAATATCGAAACTGACACTCGGTAGCAATTCATATTTAACAAGTAATAAACATAATTTGCATATTACTCAACAATAACCACAATGCATAATATTTCATAATAATAATCATCATATCATATAAATATCATTAAGTTAATTAAAATGACAATTATGTTACTTCATTTACACATGAACTTACCTCGGTACAAAATTATTAGCAATCGAGCCTATTCTTCGTAAACTTTGTTTTTCCCTCGATCGTGACTTGAATCTCGTTTCTCTTGATCTATAATGCCAAATTAATCTTATTTAATACATACATTCATCAAAACAGCATTTAATACAAACTTTGGCAAAATTACATTTTTGCCCCTAAACTTTTGCATAATTACACTTTTGCCCCTAGGCTCGGGAATTAAACTTCATCCCTTATTATTATGTTTTATGACATGCTGATCATTTTTCCCTTCTATGGTAACATCAAATTCACACTCTAACATGTACTTATGACTATTAGGTATTTTTACCGATTAAGCCCTTTTGCTCGTTTTTGCTTAAAACCGAGTAGTACAAGTTGTCTAACATAATTTAAAACCTCATTTTCTATCATAAAACACCAAAATACACAAATTTCACCTATGGGTATTTTTCCAAATATGAACCCTAGGTTGAATTATTGCTAGCATAAGCTTAATCGAGCTACCGGGATTCCAAAAGCGTAAAGAACATTAAAAAGGGGCTTGGAATCACTTACTATGGAGATTGGAAGCTTGAAACAAACCCTAGCTATGGAGAATCCTTGAAATTTCGGCCTAATGAAGAAGATGGACAAAAATTGGCTTTTAATTTTGTTTTTAATTCATTTTAATAACTAAATGACCAAAATGCCCTTACTACTAAACTTTCCAAAAATTCCATCCATGTCCAATTTTTGTCCATAGACTTAGAAATTGGTCAAATTGCTATTTAAGACCTCCTCATTAATATTCCAAAATAATTTCATACTAAAAACTCCTAGAATGCAAGTTTTACAAATTATTTGATTTAGTCCCTAATTTCAATCTAAGCACTTTAGGCATAGGATTTCATCACGAAATTTTCACACAATCATGAAATCATATCATAAAAATCAAAATAATTATAAAATAATTATCTCTATCTCAGATTTGTGGTCACGAAACCACTATTCCGATTAGGCCCTAATTCGGGATATTACAAGTATGTAGGTGCGATTTATGTGGATGCTAGAAGGAAGGAGTTCCTGAACTTAACGCAGGGAAACAAATCTATGGCAGAATATGAGGTGGAATTTCTACGCCTTAGTAGGTATGAAAGAGTTATGGTGGCAACGGACAATGAGCGTTGCGTTGGGTTTGAGGATGGACTTAGAGATAGCCTCAGAGTATTGATAGCTCCACCAAGGGACCTAATTTTCTCGGAGTTGGTAGAGAAAGGAAAGATAGGGAGGAGGTAAAGCACACTGAGCGCCTAAATCGGGAAAAAGAAAGGGGTAAGAATAAAAGAGAGGCTGAGACTCCTGGTGTTGGATGGGGGCCTAGGACTAAGGCCAGAGTTAATGGGCCAGTTAGAGCAGGGCCCCCTGCTATTAATCTAGGGGTGCCACCTTGTGCTGATTGTGGGAAAGGTCATGTAGGCGAGTGTTAGAAGAGGACGGGAGATTGTCTAGCTTGTGGATCCATGGAGCATAGGATCAAGAATTGCCCTAGAATGCCAGGTCAGGTGGCAGTTGTGGGCCGAGGTGGTGTCCAGCCACCAAGGTGTGGTCAGCTGCTGCCAAGGGGTCATGGGCAGGCTAGGGGCGGTAACAGCAATGGACGTGGACGTGGAGCATCAAATGAAAATGCAGGCCATAATGAGGTGAGGCAGCCAGCTTTGGTTTATGCTGCTCGTCCCCGAGAAGACGAGGATGCCCCAGATGTGATAACGGGTATGTTCTTTATATATGAGTTACCTTACACAACATTGATTGATATTGGATCGACGCATTCATATGTTGCATGTAATATGACTGAACCTTTGGGTGATATGTTTGAAATTACTGTGAAGGAGATGACTATGATAAGTCTGTTAGGTCAGTCAGTGGGAGTGAATAAGTTGTTTAGGGAAGTACCCTTAGTAGTCCAAGGGGTTACCTTTTTAGCAAATTTGATGGAGCTACCGTTTAGTGAGTTCGATTTAATCTTAGGTATGGATTGGCTGGTGAAACACTGAGCCACCTTGGATTGCGCTGCAAAGCGAATGGTGTTAAGAACTGCGGAGGATAAGGAGGTGGTGGTGATTGGTGAACGCCAAAATTATCGGTCGAATGTGATTTCGGCATTAAGGGCTGAGAAGTTGGTATGAAAGGGGTGCGAAGCCCATTTGGCTTATATTAGCGATACGGAAGCTAAGAGCCCTACTGTTAAGGAGTTGAGAACAGTTAAGGAATTTTTGAATGTCTTTTCCAATGAGCTTCCAGGGTTGCCACCCAGTAGAGAAGTAGAATTTGGAATCGATTTGCTACTTGGTATGGATTCAGTGTCCATTACCCCTTATCAGATGGCACCAAAGGAGTTGGTAGAACTTAAGGCACAGATTCAGGAATTGCTGGATCGAGGATTCATTCGACCAAGTGTGTCTTCATAGGGAGCACCAGTGTTATTTGTAAAGAAGAAAGATGGGACACTGCGAATGTGCATCAATTATCGATAGTTAAACAAGTTAACTATTAAAAACAAGTACCCTCTGCCGAGAATCGGTGATCTTTTTGATCAGTTTAGGGGAGCTTCCATTTTCTCAAAGATTGACTTGAGTTCAGGGTATCACCAATTGAGGGTTAAGGAGGCAGATGTTCATAAGACAGCTTTTAGAACTCGTTATAGGCACCACGAGTTCTTGGTGATGTCATTCTGGCTAACGAACACACCTATCGCTTTCTTGGATCTTATGAATTGGGTCTTCCAACCCTACTTAGATCGGTTCGTGGTAGTTTTTATAGATGACATTTTAGTGTACTCAAGAGATGAGGATGAGCATGATGCACACTTAAGGATTGTGTTGCAGATTTTGAGGGAGAAGTAGCTGTATGCCAAATTCAATAAGTGTGAATTTTGGCTAAGGGAGGTTACTTTTCTAGGACTTGTGGTGTCAGCTGAGGGGATTAAGGTGGATCCCCAGAAAATTGAAGCAGTGTTAGACTGGAAAACACCCAAGTCGATATCAGAAATTTGAAGTTTTCTGGGCTTGACAGGGTATTATTGTAACACCCCGTACCCGAGACCGTCGTTGGAGTCGAATACGAGGTGTTAACAGACTTAATTCATTACTTAAACAGCTCAAACAATTTAATTTTAAAATTTTCAGACAAGCTGAAAATCTGCGTCACAGTCGCTTAAAAATTCATATCTTGAGTTACGAAACTCAAAATTAAGATCCGTAAATTTTATATGAAACTAGACTCATATTTATATCTACTAATTTTTTTCTAGAATTTTTGGTTGAGCCAAATAGTACAGTTTATTAGTTAAAATCTCCCCTATTTCAGGGTTTGACTACTCTGACCTCTGTGTATTACGAATCAGATATCTTTCTATAAAAAATTTCAATGACTATGAGGTTTGTTTCTATTAAAACTAGACTCAATAAGGAATCTGTAAATATAAAGAAAAACTTCTAATTATTTTTGTAAAGTTTATTATAAATTTTTAAAGTTAGAACAGGGGATCCAAAAATAACTCTGGCTCTGTTTCACAAAAGCGTAAATATCTCATAAAATATAATTTATATGCATATTTTGTTCATTCCATATGAAAATAGACTCATCAAGCTCTGATTCCATACCTTATTCATTATTTAATTCCATTTCTAATATTTTTAGTGATTTTCAAATTCACGTCACTACTGCTGTCTGAATCTATTTTATGGTAAATTTTACCTATTCCATAGTTTCCATGGATTAGCTAGAAATTTGACATACATAACACCAAATATGATCATGATTAGCCATTCCAATGGCTAATCATTACCAAGAATTTTCATACCACTCAATAACCATATCATAAGACCATATATACAAAATGATTATAGTGCTATACATGCCATACTCAAAATATACAAGCCATTATGCCAAGATGGTATACGGATAGTGTGAGCGAGCCTCCGACCGTTCCCGATTTTCGAGCTGACTTGTCAAAACTACAAGGAGTGAAAAGGAGGGAGTAAGCATAAATTCTTAGTAAGTTCACATGCAAATAGCAATTAACATAACCATATAAGCAAACATAAAATATCATTTGCATAATCATCATCAAGACATTCATGTCATATTTTCATTTATCATCTTACCACATTGTTGATATATCGAGTTTTCAACCCGAGGGTTAAGTACATGCCTGTTCAAAGTATCCATCTCACAACACTTACCAATATGTCCCTTTCATCTCTAGTATTCCTCCATTTGAGTAGAACTTTACCCGTTGAACACATCGGAATGTAATTCGGATACACGGATAATTTGCACATAAGTGCCACATATGTAATCAAGCAATCATGTAACCCGCCCATAAGTGAACTCGGACTCAACTCAAGGAGCTCGGGCATTCGCATCCATAAGTGAACTCGGACTCAACTCAACGAGCTCGGATGCCTAGTTACATCTCTCGAACTCGGACTCAACTCAACGAGTTCGAAAATTTGCATCCATAAGTGAACTCGGACTCAACTCAACGAGTTCGGATGCTCAACCATCCTAGTGACATGTCACTTGTATCCTAATCTATTCCGAAGGTTCAAACGGGCTTTTTCCCTCGATCTGACATTTTCCGTCTTCCACGGAATATCGAAACCGATACTCGGTAGCAATTCATATTTATCAAGTAGTCAACATAATTTGCATATTACTCAACATTAAACACAAAGCATAATATTTCAAATAAAAATCAGCATATCATATAATTAACATCAATAACTTAAAAATAACAATTATGCTACATTATTTACACATGAACTTACTTCGTATGCAAAAATGTCTACTTTTACCATTTCGTCCATAACTTGGTATTTTCCCCATTTTAGCCCGAATTTCAGTATCCTTGCTCTATTATTTAAAATATAGTCTAATTAGGGCTCACATTATTCAAATTAACCCAAAATCATACTTTGGCAAAATTACAATTTTGCCCCTAAACTTTTGCATATTTGCACTTTTGCCCCAAAGCTCGTAAATTAAACTTCAGCCTATTTTCTTATGTTTTATGACATTCTAATCATTTTTCCCTTCTATAGAAACATCAAATTCTCACTCTAGCATGTACTTATGAACATTAGGTATTTTTACCGATTATGTCGTTTTACTCGTTTTTACATAAAATCACTTAGCAAAAGTTGTTTAACACAATTTCAAGCTTCATATTCTACCATAAAACATCAAAATAAACACATTTCACCTATGGGTATTTTTCCAAATATGAACCCTAGCTTAAATTATTGCTAGAATAAGCTTAATCGAGCTACCGGGATTCCAAAAACGTAAATAACATTAAAAACGGGGCTTGGAATCACTTACTATTGAGCTTGGAAAGCTTGAAAACCCTAGCCATGGCTTCGCCCATGCTAATTTCGGCCTCCATGAAGAAGATGAGCAAAATTGGCTTTTAATTTTGTATTTTAATTCATTTTACCCCTAAATGACCAAAATGCCCTTACTACTAAACTTTCAAAAATTCCTTCCATGTCCTAATTTTGTCCATGAACTTAAGACCTCCTAATTAATATTTCAATGCAATTTCATACTAAAAACTTCTAGAATGCAAATTTTGCAACTTATTCGATTTAGTCCCTACTTTCAATTTAAACATTTTAGGCATAGAATTTCATCACGAAATTTTCACTGATCATGCAATCATATCATAATCATCAAAATAATCATAAAATAATTATTTCTATCTCAAATTTTGTGGTCACTTAAACTACTATTCCGACTAAGCCCAAAATCAGGATATTACAACTCTCCCCCTTTTAAGGATTTTCGTCCTCGAAAATCTTACACAGAAAAAGTGGTCTTCACTTTTAATCTCATATTCGGTGTCAAGAACTTTCACTTAGGTGTACCTCCAATACATCTCTTTAATTTCTCATATGATCTCGAAGCTTACAGCCTCAACTCTCAACTGTTCTTAAATTTTCAACCCTTCTCGATTTCCCATGATATCATGACATAAAACCCGGATCTCAACTTGATTAATGGAGACCGAATTCCAAGAAATCCAACAATCAAAGAGACCTAAAATTCCATGAATCGATGAGTAGTAATTCATTCAATATAGATATGATTTATAGATCTCGCCAAACATTTAACAATAGGATACATCACATTTTCCTCTTTACGCCATAGAAATAATTCTGACATAATTGTCACATAAAATATTTCAAATAAATAATTCACCATACCGACTGAAACTCGCACTTTTATCACTTATGCCTTTATCGATGTCAAATCCTTACGTGAAATTAGAAAAAACCCCAATACTAAAATCACCACATTACCAAGATCAAATTAGAAGTATAGTCATATTTGACATGATTATCACGAGCTGAAGAACGCACTTCGAACATGAGCCATAATTGACAATTTATGGAACAAAGATAACAAGAAAACCGAATAAAGAAATCCAAGATAGAGAAACCCAGAATAAAGAAATCCAGAATAAAGAGACCCAAGATACGATACTATGCCGGAGAATCGAAAACCAAACTCATAAAGAAAATACGGAATACCCCGATAATTCTTCAAAGAAAGAAAGTCCAAAAGAAAACATCATTTAATCCCACTGAAATCAAATAATACAAGATCAATATATCTTCTCATACATATGTATCAGATGAAGCATCAAGTAGAAGAAACAGAATCATAATATCATATGTATTCTCTCATCAATTCTTATCAGACGAAATGAAATAGAATACCCGATGAAATAGAGCAATATAAATTATAAACCAGTCAGATTACCAATGCTTTCATCCAACACCCGAATTAGAAGACATTCCCATATAACCAAAAATTCTTTAGAAGATCAATAGCCATAGAAATATTTCTGAGAACGGGTAAACACATAGAACATCTCAAAAGAGACTGCTAAATCTGTCCAGTCATAACTGTCACACTCAGATAGTTCACATTTCAAATATCATTTCCCCAACTAGTTCAGCCGTCACAAATTTCATATTAAACCATTCACTAAAGAAGGCCAATTCTGAATAAATTTTGATTTACACTTTTCTCAACCTTGCACCTGAGTAGTTTGATTTACCAAAGAGAATTCCTTCTCTAATTGGGACAGTACATAACTCCAATAATCTTTACGTCAATCCGATACTTACTGTCTCTAACTTTACTTATCAGCTCATTTTCAATCTCTATCATACTTATAATTATTCTATCAGTGAACTCTTTGGGTTCTCAACTAGAGACCTATTCAATATAGATCTCATGAAATTCCATTATAAGTACCACTTCGGTAAGGGGGAGGGGTTGTAGGACCTCTCACTCGACTTTCTTATACATACACATATGACACAATTTCCATCATCATAGCAACATCATCAAAATCATGTCATTCATTCAGGCAATGCAACATTCATGTTGGCTTACACAAATTTTCCTATTGTCCCATTTAGACAATATACTTATGCATACATTCTATGTTTTCTAGATAGCTTTACTTATCGATTCATTTAATTAAATTAAGTCATGCTCATGACATCATATAAGGCCAAACAAACATAGATATTTGCACCACAATTACAACTTTCATTTCATGCATCATCATGTACATATCATTACAATCATATAATTCAGTCCAACAATTTAACATGGATAAGTTCATTTCATTATAATCCTTTATCTCATAAAAATTATATATCATTAACATTTATCAACACATTCGACGTCCAAATCAAGACAAGGACATTTTCATTCGTATCATGATATTATGACCTTTATTCATACCTCTACTACTTTCTATTTATTCCGTTCATCTTATCAAGTAAGCCACATACACTACATCATATGAACATTAAGCAAATATGGATATTTATCACAACATGAATTTTCATCTCACATATTATCACATATGTATCATAAACTTTTATTCACACTTTTCTGAACCGAGACTTATCATAATTATAACTTTACTCAAATACCTTCACATAACATGGAACATGGTCAGCGCAGCTCGATTGGAGAGTACCTTGTCTAAATAAGACGGTACTCATACGCGTCGGAAGACATCACACTATCACAGATCAGTGGCATGTATAGCTAAACTTTTACACATGCTAGGTTAGCCCGAGAACCGACTAAACCTGCTCTGATACCACCAAATGTAACACCCCGTACCAGAGACCGTCGCTGGAGTCGAATACGAGGTGTTAACAGACTTAATTCATTACTTAAATAGCTCAAACAATTTAATTTTAAAATTTTTAGACAAGCAGAAAATCTACGTCACAGTCGGTTAAAAATTCATATCTCGAGTTACGAAACTCGAAATTAAGATCCGTAAATTTTATATGAAAATAGACTCATATTTCTATATACTAATTTTTTTCTAGAATTTTTGGTTGAGCCAAATAGTACAGTTTATTAGTTAAAATCTCCCCTGTTTCAGGGTTCGACTACTCTGACCTCTGTGTATTATGAATCAGATATCTTTCTATACAAAATTTCAATGACTATGAGGTTTGTTTCTATTAAAACTAGACTCAATAAGGAATCTGTAAATATAAAGAAAAACTTCTAATTATTTTTGTAAAGTTTATTATGATTTTTTAAAGTCAGAACAGGGGATCCAGAAATCACTCTGGCCCTGTTTCACAAAAGCTTAAATATCTCATAAAATATAATTTATATGCCTATTTTGTTCAGTCCATATGAAAATAGACTCATCAAGCTCTGATTCCATAACTTATTCATTATTTAATTCCATTTCTACTATTTTTAGTGATTTTTCAAATTCACGTCACTACTGCTGTCTGAATCTATTTTATGGTAAATTTTACCTATTTCATAGTTTCCATGGATTAGCTAGCAATTTGACATACATAACACCAAATATGATCATGATTAGCCATTCCAATGGCTAATCATTACCAAGAATTTTCATACCACTCAATAACCATATCATAAGACCATATATACAAAATGATTATAGTGCTATACATGCCATACTCAAAATATACAAGCCATTATGCCAAGATGGTATACGGATAGTGTGAGCGAGCCTCCGACCGTTCCCGATTTCTGAGCTGACTTGTCAAAACTACAAGGAGTGAAAAGGAGGGAGTAAGCATAAATGCTTAGTAAGTTCACATGCAAATAGCAATTAACATAACCATATAAGCAAACATAAAATATCATTTGCATAATCATCATCAAGACATTCATGTCATATTTTCATTTACCATCTTACCACATTGTTGATATATCGAGTTTTCAACCCGAGGGTTAAGTACATGCCTGTTCAAAGTATCCATCTCACAACACTTACCAATATGTCCCTTTCATCTCTAGTATTCCTCCATTTGAGTAGAACTTTACCCGTTGAACACATCGGAATATAATTCGGATACACGGATAATTTGCACATAAGTGCCACATATGTAATCAAACAATCATGTAACCCGCCCATAAGTGAACTCGGACTCAACTCAACGAGCTCGGGCGTTCGCATCCATAAGTGAACTCGGACTCAACTCAACGAGCTCGGATGCCTAGTTACATCTCTCGAACTCGGACTCAACTCAACGAGTTCGAAAATTCGCATCCATAAGTGAACTCGGACTCAACTCGTTGGATGCTCAACCATCCTAGTGACATGTCACTTGTATCCTAATCTATTCCTAAGGTTCAAACGGGCTTTTTCCTCGATCGACATTTCTTTGTCTTCCACGGAATATCGAAACCGATACTCGGTAGCAATTCATATTTATCAAGTAGTAAACATAATTTGCATATTACTCAACATTAACCACAAAGCATAATATTTCACGATTAAAAATCATCATATCATATAATTAACATCAATAACTTAAAAATAACAATTATGCTACATTATTTACACATGAACTTACTTCGTATGCGAAAATGTCTACTTTTACCATTTCGTCCACAACTTGGTATTTTCCCCATTTTAGCCCCAATTTTAGTTTTCCTTGCTCTATCATTTAAAATATAGTCTAATTAGGGCTCACATTATTCAAATTAACCCAAAATCATACTTTGGAAAAATTACAATTTTGCCCTTAAACTTTTGCATATTTACACTTTCGCCCCAAAGCTCGTAAATTAAACTTCAGCCTATTTTATTATGTTTTATGACATTCTAATCATTTTTCCATTCTATAGCAACATCAAATTCTCACTCTAACATGTACTTATGAACATTAGGTATTTTTACCGATTATGTCGTTTTACTCGTTTTTACATAAAATCACTTAGCAAAAGTTGTTTAACACAATTTCAAGCTTCATATTCTACCATAAAACATCAAAATAAACACATTTCACCTATGGGTATTTTTCCAAATATGAACCCTAGCTTAAATTATTGCTAGAATAAGCTTAATCGAGCTACCGGGATTCCAAAAACGTAAATAACATTAAAAACGGGGCTTGGAATCACTTACTATTGAGCTTGGAAAGCTTGAAAACCCTAGCCATGGCTTCGTCCATGCTAATTTCGGCCTCCATGAAGAAGATGAGTAAAATTGGCTTTTAATTTTGTATTTTAATTCATTTTACCCCTAAATGACCAAAATGCCCTTACTACTAAACTTTCAAAAATTCCTTCCATGTCCTAATTTTGTCCATGAACTTAAAATTGGTCAAATTGCTATTTAAGACCTCCTAATTAATATTTCAATGCAATTTCATACTAAAAACTTCTAGAATGCAAATTTTGCAACTTATTCGATTTAGTCCCTACTTTCAATTTAAACACTTTAGGCATAGAATTTCATCACGAAATTTTCAAACAGTCATGCAATCATATCATAATCATCAAAATAATCATAAAATAATTATTTCTATCTCAAATTTTGTGGTCACGAAACTACTATTCCGACTAAGCCCAAAATCAGGATATTACAATTATAGGCGGTTTGTTGAGGGCTTTTCAGTAATCCCTGCACCTTTAACTAAGTTGTTGAGGAAGGGGGTACCATTTGTTTGGACAGACAAGCAACAAGAAAGTTTTGGAAAACTTAAAAAGGTTTTAACTGAGTCCCCTGTGTTGATTCAGCCAATGCCTGGGAAGGAGTTTACGGTTTATAGTGACGCATCGCATGTGGGCTTGGGAAGTGTATTTATGCAAGAAGGAAAGGTGGTTGCCTATGCGTCTTGGCAACTTAAGACTCACGAGGTAAATTACCCAACCCATGACTTGGAACTAGCTGTGGTGGTATTCGCGCTAAAAATATGAAGGCATTATCGAGAACTTCATCAGGGTATTTGATGAGTTGTCTTGCACACCGAATGAGTGTTTAAAGTGTTCCATCTCACTTCTGAGAGATCCTGTATATCATTGGTGGAATACACTGGTATTGGTGGTGTAACACCCCTTACCCGTGTCCGATGATGGGACAGGGTTCGAGGCATTGCCGAACTTAAACATAAACATTCATACAAAATCGAGCCATAAAATTTGATTCAATTTAAAACCATTTATACACATGCACATCATCCCTTATACGAGCCTACAAGGCCCAAAACATACATCGAAGATGATTCAGGACTAAACCGAGAATTTTTAGAAATTTTACAACACTTAAGAAAATTTCCATTTTTAAAGAGTCACACGCCCATGTGGAGTAGGCCGTGTGGTTACACATGCCCCTGTGGCTTGGGACACGCCCATGTCTTCTACCCGTGTAACTCTCTGTTTATGATGTCATCATTCATTTAGGGGCACACGGCCATGACACATGCTCGTGGGGGCTTACCGTATGTCACACACATCCTTGACACACGCCCGTGGGTCTACCCGTGTGGAAGATTGCAAGGCTATTTTCTAAGCCATATTGTCACCCTTACTTGCACAATTTCATATCACATCACATGGCACATTATCAAGCATATAAATGCAATTTAAACTAACCACATTCATGCAATAACATGTCATTTACATATGATTAAGCATATGATTATCATAAGCCATCATTTATGGCTATGCATATTCAAATTGAATCACAACTCATTATAGGCCAACACACTTGGCCCTTATAGCAATGACTAATATAAAAAAAGACATAATTCCTATACATGCTATAAACTTGAGTACTTGAATACTTATACCCTAGATGGTAGCTTGATAATGTGATAGCATCTCCAGTGATTCCAACTCGAACTAGCTAAATAAACCTATAAGAGATGGAAAGGAAAGGGAGTAAGCTAAAAGCTTAGTAAGTTCATATGAAAACAATAAGAAATTTATTTACATGCTTTTTCCAAATTCTTATAACATGTTCTCAAGGTATCATCATATTTGCACATTATTCCACTATTTGCTCAAATTCCAGTTAAGCTGTCTACTCGAGTTATAGTCACTAAATTATTTATATCTTGAGCTACAAAACTTTAAATTAAGTTCTGTAAATTTTTCTTGAAACTAGACTCAATTCTCTCACTACCATAAAATTTAAATAAATTTTTCATTAGCCAATAAGTACAGTTAGTTCTTTAAGCTCGCCTCTGTTCTGCTACTTGATAGTTCCAACCCTTCTTTACTAAAATTTAATTAACTCCCCATACAGAATTTGGATGATGTTCTCATTTGTTTCTTTTGAAACTAGACTCAATAAGGATTATATGAATATAAATTATAACCCATAATTAGTTTTGTAAAATTTTTGATGAGTTTCCCAAATTAGAATAGGGAATGCCAAAATCATTTTGACTCTGTCTCACAAAAATTCAAATATCTCATAATCTGATATTCTTTTTCTTAAACCATTTCTTCTATGTGCAACTAGGATCAATAAGATTTAATTTCATATTTTATTCAGCCTCAAATTCAATTTCCACAATTTTTGGTGAATTTTAAAAGTTGGACTACAATTACTATGCAAAAGAGTTGTAGTACAAAAATGATGATAACTAAGTTTATCGCACCTTCATTTCTTTTAAATTAGAAATCTATGCATTTATAAACATATATCATAGTGCACCAAATTAACACAACATCATTTCATAATACTTATGGACTTACCATTCATGGATTTCATATTCAATTGAGTTTCTGTACATACCTGTACTCATTCATAACATAACTGAAGTTCGTTCTCACCAATGACCTACCTCATTGGGACCATTATCAAATCCTTCCTTGAATTACCCGTTGAACACTCAGAATACTAATGGATACACGGAAACTTGCACATAATGCCATATATGCAGCTAGAACCAACTCATAGCGCATAACATATGTAGCTAAAGCTACCACATATTATGTAATGCCCGCATTTGAGCTACTCACGGGTCTGTACACAAAGTCAGTACCCGGGCCCCAAAGCATTATCATGTAATGCCTACTCAGCGAGTTACTCATGGGCCTGATCACATTGTCAGCACTCTGACCCACATTACATATATCACTTATCTCATGAACTCAGGCACAACTCATGAGTTCAGACCATATTATTTCTCATGACATATCTCGTGTATCCTATACTATTCCTGAGGTTCAAACAGGATTTCTTATCTAACTCAATGTTGTCGCAGTTGCTCATAATGTCATTTATCCTTACATCACACTATTTTTACTTACATGGTAACATATAAGAATATCATTCATGATAATAATAAGACCAATTAAACACATATATTATCAAGGCATTAAAACAAGCTACAACATCACATTAGTTGCATATGTACTTACTTGTCGAACCCTCATCGAGTACATCCGTATAGTCAATCACACACTTTAGATAATAATAACAATAAAGCATTAAAATTTAACTATAACATTGCATTATTATTATCCCACGAACTTACCTTGACACAAAATCTGCAATTGGACATAACCGTCATATTCTTTAATTTCCCTCGTTCTAAGTCTGAATCTTATTTTTCTTGATCTAAAATATCAAATTTAGTCTAATTATTAGTCACATTATTCAATATGATCCAAAAATCATATTTTGGAAAATTTACATTTTTGCCCCTAAACTTTGTCATAATTAGACATTTGCCCCTAGGCTCGTAAAATGAAATACACTCGATTTATTTCTACTTTAAGCCTAGTTGAACCATTTTCATAACTATAGCAAACTACAATTCTCATCAAAACACACTTTTATACCATTTTTACAATTTCTACAAAAGACGTTTTCACCAAAAATCACTTGGTAAAAGCCGTTTATTTAACAACAAGGATGCATTTTCCATCATCAAGCATCAAAATACACATATATTCATCAATGGAAAAATTTACAAACTTTAACAGTTTTGAAAATGAAGGTACGAGATAGCTAAATTGAGTTACCACGACTCCAAAAATGTAGAAATAATTAAAAACGGGAGAAAAATGAATGTTTGCTCATCCATGGCTGCCCATCTTCTTCATAAACAATTGAAGAAAAAAGAAGAAAAGATGATAGCTTTTAAATTTTTGACTTATTATGCCTTTATTAACTTAATTATCGATTTGCCATTTTCTTTTCAAACAAATTTCAAAAATACCAAACAAATATCTTCCACTAACTTATTCATGGGATAATTATCACATAAGGACTTCTACTAAAAATTCTATAGCTATTTAATACCTCTAGCTTCTAGAACTCAAGTTTTGCACTTTTTACGATTTAGTCCTTTTTACTTAATTGGGTACTCGAACGTTGAAATTTTCGAATGAGATTTTCACGAAATCATTCTGTGAAACTGTAGACCATAAAAATATAATAAAAATATTTTTTTCCTAGTTAGATTTTTGGTCCTGAAACCAATGTTCCAACTAGGCCCAAAATCAGGCTGTTACAGGTGGTTCCGAGAGAGAGGGTTACATGGGAATTCTTTCAATAGGTGTTCCGGAAGAAATATATTAGTCAGCGGTTCATCGATTAGAATCGTAAGGAATTTATTGAGCTGAAACAGGGTCGTATGATAGTGACTGAGTATAAGCGAGAATTTGTCAGAGTTAGCAAATATCCTCGCAAGTGTGTTTCCACCGGGGCTATCATGTGCAAGAGGTTTGAGGATGGATTGAATGAGGATATTCATGTGTTGGTTGGGATCTTAGAACTGAAATAATTTGTGGTATTGGTCGAGCGATCCTGTAAGGCTAAGGAGTTGAATAAAGAAAAGAGGAAAGCTGGTCTTGAAACTAGAGATTTGAGGAAAAGACCTATGAGTAAGTCATTCCACCTCAGTCAAAGAAGTCGAAAGAAATTTATTCCCGTTCGAATGTTTCAGCGGGATATTCACGCAGAGATCGTGGGAAGCAATACTCGAGTTCTAAATCATAAGCCACATCAATGGCAAGTGTGTGTAATGTAAGGTCTAACAGACCTAATTGTCAGCATTGTAGCAAATGTCATCCCGATGAGTGTAGAATGAATGACTGGCCTTGCTTCAAGTGTGGCTCTCAGGAGCATTTTATCCAAGAATGCCCCGAAATGGTTGAGAAAGAAAAATTTCAGAGTGCGAGGCTAGAACGACGAAAATGTGCAAGTGTACACAATCGCAACAAGTAATAAAGTAACAAGTAAATGTCGAGTTATCATGTAACGCCCCGTACCCGAGACCGTCGCTGGAGTCGAATACGAGGTGTTAACAGACTTAATTCATTACTTAAACAGCTCAAACAATTTAATTTTAAAATTTTCAGACAAGCTGAAAATCTGCGTCACAGTCGCTAAAAAATTCATATCTCGAGTTACGAAACTCGAAATTAATATCCGTAAATTTTATATGAAACTAGACTCATATTTCTATCTACTAATTTTTTTCTATAATTTTTTATTGATCCAAATAGTACAGTTTATTAGTTAAAGTCTCCCCTTTTTCAGGGTTCGACTACACTAACCTCTGTGTATTACGAATCAGATATCTCTCTATACAAAACTTCAATGACTATGAGATTTGTTTCTATTAAAACTAGACTCAATAAGGAATCTGTACATATAAAGAAAAACTTCTAATTATTTTTGTAAAATTTATTATGAATTTTTAAATTCAGAATAGGGGATCCAGAAATCACTCTGGTCCTGTTTCACAAAAGTTTAAATATCTCATAAAATATAATTTATATGCCTGTTTTGTTCATTCCATATGAAAATAGACTCATCAAGATTCAATTCCATAACTTATTCATTATTTAATTCCATTTCTACTATTTTTAGTGATTTTTTTTTTCAAATTCACGTTACTACTGCTGTCTGAATCTATTTTATGGTAAATTTTACCTATTTCATGGTTTCCATGGATTAGCTAGCAATTTGACATACATAACACCAAATATGATCATGATTAGCCATTCCAATGGCTAATCATTACCAAGAATTTTCATACCACTCAATAACCATATCATAAGACCATATATACAAAATGATTATAGTGCTATACATGCCATACTCAAAATATACAAGCCATTATGCCAAGATGGTATACGGATAGTGTGAGCGAGTCTCCGACCGTTCCTGATTTCCGAGCTGACTTGTCAAAACTACAAGGAATGAAAAGGAGGGAGTAAGCGTAAATGCTTAGTAAGTTCACATGCAAATAGCAAGTAACATAACCATATAAGCAAACATAAAATATCATTTGCATAATCATCATCAAGACATTCATGTCATATTTTCATTTATCATCTTACCACATTGTTGATATATCGAGTTTTCAACCCGAGGGTTAAGTACATATCTGTTCAAAGTATCCATCTCATAACACTTACCAATATGTCCCTTTCATCTCTAGTATTCCTCCATTTGAGTAGAACTTTACCCGTTGAACACATCGGAATATAATTCGGATACATGGAAAGTTTGCACATAACTGCCACATATGTAGCCAAGCTACCATGTAACCCGCCCATAAGTGAACTCGGACTCAACTCAACGAGCTCGGGCGTTCGCATCCATTAGTGAACTCGGACTCAACTCAACAAGTTCGGATGCCTAGATACATCTCACGAACTCGGACTCAACCCAACGAGTTCGAACATTCGCATCTATAAGTGAACTCAGACTCAACTCAACGAGTTCGGATGCCTAGTTACATCTCATGAACTCGAACTCAACTCAACGAGTTCAGACATTCGCATCCATAAGTGAACTCGGACTCAACTCAACGAGTTCGGATGCTCAACCATCCTTATCCTAGTGACATGTCACTTGTATCCTAATCTATTCCGAAGGTTCAAACGGGCTTTTTCCCTCGATCTGACATTTTCCGTCTTCCACGGAATATCGAAACCGATACTCGGTAGCAATTCATATTTATCAAGTAGTCAACATAATTTGCATATTACTCAACATTAAACACAAAGCATAATATTTCAAATAAAAATCAGCATATTATATAATTAACATCAATAACTTAAAAATAACAATTATGCTACATTATTTACACATGAACTTACCTCGTATGCGAAAATGGCTACTTTTACCATTTCGTCCACAACTTGGTATTTTCCCCATTTTAGCCTGAATTTCAGTTTTCCTTGCTCTATCATTTAAAATATAGTCTAATTAGGACTCACATTATTCAAATTGACCCAAAATCATATTTTGGCAAAATTATAATTTTGCCCCTAAACTTTTGCATATTTACACTCTTGCCCCAAAGCTCGTAAATTAAACTTCAGCCTATTTTCTTATGTTTTATGACATGCTAATCATTTTTCCCTTCTATAGCAACATCAAATTCTCACTCTAACATGTACTTATGAACGTTAGGTATTTTTACCGATTATGTCATTTTACTCGTTTTTACATAAAATCACTTAGCAAAAGTTGTTTAACAAAATCTCAATCTTCATATTATACCATAAAACATCAAAATAAACACATTTCACCTATGGGTATTTTTCCAAATATGAACCCTAGCTTAAATTATTGCTAGAATAAGCTTAATCGAGCTCAATGGATTCCAAAATGTAAAGAACATAAAAACGGGCTTGGAATCACTTGCTATTGAGCTTGGAAAGCTTGAAAACTCTAGCCATGGCTTCCCCCATGCTAATTTCGGCCTCCATGAAGAAGATGAGCAAAATTGGCTTTTAATTTTGTATTTTAATTCATTTTACCCTTAAATGACCAAAATGCCCTTACTACTAAACTTTCAAAAATTCCTTCCATGTCCTAATTTTGTCCATGAACTTAAAATTGGTCAAATTACTATTTAAGACCTCCTAATTAATATTTCAATGGAATTTCATACTAAAAACTTCTAGAATGCAAATTTTGCAACTTATTCGATTTAGTCCCTACTTTCAATTTAAACACTTTAGGCATAGAATTTCATCACGGAATTTTCACACAGTCATGAAATCATATCATAATCATCAAAATAATCATAAAATAATTATTTCTATCTCAAATTTTGTGGTCACGAAACTACTATTCCGACTAAGCCCAAAATCAGGATATTACATATCATACCCACAGGGACTGTGAAAAGAGTTATTTATGAATGCTATTTAAAACACTTTGGTAAAAAAAATATTTTGTTTGAAGAGGGTGATTAAAAACTAAGATTTTAAACTAAGTAAACTAAATAAATAAATCTCAAATGCATGATTTCAAATACGATTTCAATCAAGATGACATAATTGTGCTAGATTAAATTCACAGCAACTCAGTAATTTGCTAACTTCTGAACATACTCACTTACCAAAATCCATTCATCTCTTGGACATATCCCTATGTCAATTCAATCAATTAAACAAATATTAATAGGCAAATGTGTTATAGCACATACATACTTATTAAATTGAAATAATCTCTTAAACATATCTGTATGTTAATTCAAACAATTAACTTGATTTAATAAGCATGTAAAAGACTATGTAAGGTAACAAAGTATCCTTACCTTGAAACTGTTTAATCACAATAAGCTTGCAAGTTATGCAAGGCAATTGTATCCTCAAATACCGTTGCTCATTTAACCCTCAGCTACCTTAGATGATTAAACATGCACTGATTAAGTACTGTTTCCATTAATTATAATTTCAATCTATTTAAATAATTAATTCATTAGCTACCTCACAATTGTAATGCAAGAGTAACCTCTGCTAATCGAACTTTAGATGGGAAAAGCGGGTGCTAGTGATAAAGTGATGGCAATGGTACCAGCTGAGATTGAGCGCGTAGCCTCTACTCTTAGGTTTAAGCAGCGTAGGGTATCGGCAGTTTGGGACTTTCTGCTAGGATGCGGAAGGGTGACGGCACCAAACTTTGGATTAGGTAGACAAATCACAGTCGACCGATCTACTCAAGGCAAGTGGTAGTCGATCTTTCGGTTAAGTGGTTGTTAAGAGTTTTTCTAGCACTATTTGATTAGTGATTAACTGAATGATATGATTGAATATAGGTTCTGGCGATCATGAATTCTTAGTACTCTACGTGATCAGATGTGTAACTATATGCTATGTTTGATGATCAGCTGAAAAGCCGAGAATGTGTGTATTTACACCCCTCTTTATTAAAAATCGACAAAAGCCGAAAAGCCAAAACTTTGGCATTTGAGGCCTCACGAGCGTACAATCACTCCTATGGTAACCAAGCCCACAGATCAGGGGTGATAGACTACAGAGGCTGCCACGAGCGTTCTCGTGTACTGGGGCTATTTTGGGTCGAAATGGGTTGAAATGGGCTGTATGGGCCTAATGGGCTCGTGGGCTCGTGGGCCCCACACGGATAAAATCTGCGGTAAGTGAAAAATAATGAACTGGGCTGTGGTGTTCGCATAACCGTAACTGAAATTGGGCTAATGGGCCACACGAGCGTATGGGCCCAGTTGGGTTGAGTAATGGGCCATGGGCCTATTTACACCGTTTTGATCATCTAGGTTATCTGAGTCGCTCGAGGCCAAGAAAAACCATCTATGAGGTCATAATCTGTACTGGGACCCCAAAATTAGTAAAATGACCAAAATACCCCCTAAAGGGTAAATGATTGTTTTGCCCCTCGAGGGTAAATGACTGATTTGTCTGTGATTTGTATGACTGATTTTGTGCATGACATTCTGCATACATGACATACTGCTTGGGATTGGGATATTGTTATGGAGGAAGAAACCGTATTGGTGGTTGTGCTGCATATTTTGATATTAGTAGCTTTGCTGCGATTCTTGTTAGTGTCGTAACTGGTGCTAACACTGTAAGTGTAGGGATGGCGTGGGTGATTTATTCCCCACAGGTAGTGTAGGGTTGGACGGAGGCAAGTGCAGGGTTGGATGGGTTATCATGCATTATTCATATGGGTTCGATATTGAAATGGGCTAGGCCCAACTGATACTGATTCTGAGATGGGCTAGGCCCAATTGATACTATTATGGGCTGTGACCAAAATGATATTGTAGTGGGCTTCAGCCCACGTATGCTCTGGACTGGACTGTAATGTTACTAGTAAAAGGGCTTTGGCCAAGACTGTTCCTTTTTCTATTTTTGTATACTGACTGTTACTCTAGTAAGGGGATTACAGATTGAGTTTTCATAAACTCACCCCGTTTATTAACTGTGCAGGTAATCCTCAGTGTTATGTGGATCAGTGTCGCAGAGGGACTCGAAGACAACCATACAACTGCACATGTTTTTCTATTTCGTTCATTTTGTTAAGCACTTTGGTTTTTGATTTGGGTTGTAATAAGGCCTATTTATTTTCTCAAATTTTTATTTGGGAAATTTATTTAGTATGTTTCATATTTGTTGGAAGTAGGACACGATTTCCCAAAACAATAATTATTTTCAAACACTACGTTTTCGCAACATTTTCAAAATGGTTTAGTGACTTAACTTTTAAACATCACTTTTTTGTAAATCGGTTACTTTTAATTAGCTTCCGCAACCAAAAAAAAGAATTTTGGGAATAAAATTAATAATTTTTCAATGTACCACATTTTAAAAATAAACTAACGTAACTGGAATTTTTAAGAAAGATTTTTTTTAATAAGAAGGGTTTTTAATGAAAACATGGTTTTCGAAAAACACTTCAATGTGACACGCCAGATTCGGCCATAACGTCTAGGCCGGGTTTAGGGTGTTACAGTTAATTTAATCAGCTTAGCTTGAATTTAATTCGTGTTGGTTTGATTTCATTTCATCTACTTAAATTATTAAAATTGTGTTTATGCTGTTATAGGCCTCGGTAAAATGCTTGATTAAGTAAAATCATTACTAAGTTATTCTTGCATTACAATTTTTAGGTAACTAATGAATTAATTATTTAAACGGATTGAAATTGTAATTAATAGACAAAATACTTAATCAGTGCATGTTTATTCTTCTAAGGTAGCTGAAGGTTAAATCAACAATGTATCTGGCGATACACTTGCCTTGCATAACTTGCAAGATTATTGTGATTAAACTATTTAAAGGTAGGGATACCATGTTACCTCAGATAGTCTTTTATGTGCTTATTAGATTAAATTAATCGTTTGAATTGACATAGGGATATGCAAGAGATTAGTTCAATTTAAAAAGTATTTATGTGCCATAACATGTTTGCTTACTAAAATCTATTTAGTCGTTTGAATTAACATAGGGATATGTTAAGAGATGAATGGATTTATGTAGGTGAATATGTTCATAAGTTAGCAAATTACCGAGTTGCTGTGAATTTATTCGTAACAACATAAACATGAGTTTAATAGTTCTAGGTTAAGAAATGTAATTAATCTAACACAATTATATCATCTTGATTAAATCTTTTTTTGAAATCATGCCTTGAGAACTTTTTATTTATTTTAATTATTTAATTTCTTAGTTTTTAAATCACCCTCTTCAAACAAAATATTTTTCTTCACCAAAGTGTTTTAAATTGCATTAATAAATAATTCTTTTAATAGTCCTTGTGGGTATGATAACTCGACATTTACTTGTCACTTTATTACTTGTTGCGATTGTGTACACTTGCACATTTCCGTCATTCCAAGTTTTTGTCGCCGTTGCCGGGGACTGTTTTAAAAAGTCATTATTTGTGAATTTGTTAGTTTTACATTTTGGTTTATTTTTCTGTTTAATTTTTAACTTAATTAATTTTTCTGTGATAATTTCAGGTGTTTATGAGTATTGACCGAATTATTTACCTACTCCTGATAGACCCTGAAATAGAATGAACTTTTCGATAGCAAAGAAGACAAGCAAGTTAGAGAAAGACCGAAGAGATGAACTTCAAAAATCTAAATCAAGGAAACGGAGCAATTCCTGCTCAAAATCCTATCCTTATTGCTGATGATAGGGATAGAGCTTTAAGATAGTATGCCATGCCAGTGTTTAATGATCTTAATCCGGGTATTAGGAGACCCGAAATTGAGGCACAACAGTTCAAGCTAAAGCTAGTCATATTCCAAATGCTTCAGATAGTAGGTCAATTTAGTGGAATGCCTACCGAAGATCCTCACCTACACTTAAGACTATTTATGGAGGTGAGCAATTCTTTCAAGTTAGTTGGAGTACTCGAAGATGCATTACGATTGGAGCTGTTCCCATATTCGCTAAGGGACAGAGCTCGAGCCTGGTTGAACTCATTACCACCAAACTCAATTTCTACATGGCAAGAGTTAGCAGAAAGATTCCTTATGAAGTATTTCCCACCTAGCAAGAATGCTAAGTTGAGGAATGAGATCACTGCCTTCCAACATATGGATGATAAGTCCTTGTATGAGGCATGGGAAAGGTACAAAGAGTTATTATGAAAGTGCCCTCATCACGGAATCCCATATTACATCCAACTTGAGACATTTTATAATGGTCTCAATGCTTATACGAGGATGGTAGTGGACGCTTCTGCTAATGGTGCTCTCCTTTCTAAGTCTTATAACGAGGCTTATGAAATTATTGAGAGGATCGCCAGCAACAATTACCAATGGCCAACCAACCGAGCAACGTTAGGAAGATGAGTTGCTGAAATACATGAAGTAGACACTCTTATTTCACTTGCATCTCAGTTATCATCAATATTCTCAATGCTTAAAAATCTTACTACTAATGGGTCTAATAGTTTTGCAGCACAACCATCAAATCAATTTGAAAATATATCCTGTGTTTATTGTGGGGAAGGACATTTGTTTGAAGAATGTCCATCGAACCCAGAATCCATGTACTACATAGGTAACCAGAACCAAAATCGAGGAAGGCAAGGGCTGCAATCCAATTTTTATAACCCATCGTGGCGAAACTACCCTAATTTTTCCTAGAGTAACCAAGGGGCTGGAACCAGTAACACTTACGCCCAACCTAGACCAACCCAGCTGCCTAGTTTTCCCCAATAAGTTTAGAAACTAGCTCAGGATGAATTATCCAATAGCTTAGAGAATTTATTGAAGGCTTACCTGGCAAAAAACGATGCCACTCTAAAGAGTTTGGAGAATCAAGTGGGCCAACTTGCTACTGAACTTAGGAATCGACCACAAAGTGCTTTACCTAGTGATACGGAGAATCCAAGAAATTTGGGGAAGGAGTATTCAAAGCATTGATATTGAGGATTGGAAAGACAGTAGAGCCCAACACCATCAATTCTAAAAAGGAACAAGCTGATGCTCAAGATGTAGAGGAAGTTCAACCTAGTGTTGAAATTCTAGTTTCACCAGAACCAGGGTCTGCAAAACCTGACAAGGTAATCTCAGAACCAGCTAATTCTGATAAACTAACAACTCCGTTAGATGCAGAATTACCACAGAAGATGAATCAACCAGTTCTAGTAAAGAAACCACCACCACCCCACCCTCAAAGACTTCAAAAGCAGAAGCGGGAGATTCAATTCAAGAAGTTCCTAGACGTACTCAAACAACTTCATATCAACATCTCGTTGGTTGAGGCACTTGAGCAAATGCCGAACTACATCAAATTCATAAAGGATATCCTATCCAAAAAATGAAGACTTGGAGAATTTGAGACGATAGCTCTGATGAAGGAATGCAGTGCATATCTTCAAGACAAACTACCCCCAAAGTTGAAGGATCCTGGATTTTTTACCATCCCTTACAGCATTGGAGCAACATATTGTGGTAAGGCATTATGTGACTTAGGTGTGAGTACTAACTTGATGCCTATGTCAATATTTAGGAAGTTGGGGATAGGTGAAGTTAGACCTAATACGGTTACACTTCAATTAGCAAATTGATCCTTAGCACATCCAGAAGGGAAGATCGATGATGTATTGGTACATGTAGATAAATTTATTTTGCCTGCTGATTTTATCATTCTAGACTTTGAGGCAGACAAAGAAGTGCCAATTATCTTAGGAAGACCGTTCTTAGCAACCGGAAGGACCCTTATTGATGTTCAGAAGGGCGAGCTTACTATGCGTGTTCAGGATGATCATGTAACATTTAACGTTTTTAAGTCTATGCGATTTCCAGTCACAATTGATGATTGTTCTGTAGTATCTGATTTAGAGGATTTAATAGTGAAGAAGGAGCTCAACTATGTTCAGGATCCGTTGGAACAAATTTTGACATCAGATCCTTCGAATGATGAATAGGAGAATGAATACTTACCTTTGTTAGAAGCTAATCAAAGGGGATTTAATCCACAATCCCGCTTTGATTCTTTGGAATTAGAAAAAAGGGATTATGCCCAACCAAAAGCGTCAATCGAAAAGCCACCTAAATTAGAACTGACAGTACTTCCCTCATATTTGAAATATGTTTATTTAGGTAATGCTTCTACTCTGCCTGTGATTGTTTCAGTAGAATTAACTACTAATCAAGAAGAGAAACTGATCTTGGTGTTGAAACAATTTAAGAAGGCTATCGGATGGACCATAGCCGATATTCGTAGTATTAGTCCATCTGTATGCATGCACATGATCATACTAGAAAATGGCGAAAAAGGGACGATTGATGGACAACGAAAACTGAACCCCATCATGAAGGACGTAGTAAAGAAAAAAATCATCAAGTGGTTAGATGGAGGATTAATTTACCCCATCTCAGATAGTTCATCGGTAAGTTCGGTCCAATGTGTGCTAAAGAAAAGAGGTATCACGGTTATTAAAAATGAGAATAACAAGTTGATACTGACTAGAACGGTTACGGGATGGAGAATTTGCATCGATTACCAGAAGCTGAACAAGGCGACTAGGAGAGATCACTTTCCTTTACCGTTTTTGGACTAGATGCTGGATAGACTCACAGGGCGAGACTATTACTGTTTTCTCGATGTATACTCGGGGTATAATCAGATTATAGTAGCACCAGAAGATCAGCACAAAACAATATTCACCTGCCCATACGGTACATTTGCATTTAGACGCGTGCCATGTGGTTTTATGTAATACACCTGCTACATTTCAAAGATGTATGATGGCTATTTTTACTAACATGGTTGAAAAGTATTTGGAAGTTTTTATGGATGATTTTTTAGTATTCGGAGATACCTATGATGATTGTTTAGCCAATCTAGCGAAGGTACTAAGGCGATGCGAAGAAACAAACCTAGTACTCAACTGGGAAAAGTGTCATTTCATGGTACGAGAAGGTATTGTTCTAGGGCATCGAATAACAAGACATGGAATAGAGGTTGATAAAGCAAAGGTAGATGTTATTGAGAAACTCCCACCTCCAACATCTGTAAAGGGTGTTAGGAGCTTTCTAGGCCATGCCGGTTCTATCAAAGATTCATTAAGGACTTCTCCAAAATTGCTAAACCCTTATGCAAATTATTGGAGAAGGATGTGACGTTCAAATTTGATGAGGAGTGCTTAAAGGCTTTCAAAGATTTAAAGATTCGGTTAGTTACGGCACCCATAATCATCACACCAGACTGGGATTTGCCATTTGAATTGATGTGTGATGCAAGTGACTTTGTGATGAGCTGTTATGGGTCAGCGAAGGAACATCCCATCTACTACGCAAGTCGAACTCTGACAGGAGCTCAACTGAATTATACGGTAACAGAGAAAGAGTTACTTGCTATTGTATTTGCTTTTGACAAGTTTCGATCTTACCTTGTAGGTACCAAGGTGACTGTCTATACGGACCACTTAACAATTAAGTATTTACTTGCCAAGAAAGATGTTAACCCGAGACTGATCTGGTGGGTATTTCTACTTGAAGAGTTTGATCTAGAAATTGAAGATTGAAAGGGAGTAGAAAACCAAGTAGCAGACTACTTGTCTAGATTGGAGCCGCAAGAAGAGAAATCTCCTCTTATACCAATTTGAGAGACTTTTCCAAATGAACACATACTGAAGGTAAATCATGTCCATAATACCCCTTGGTTTGCTGATATTGCTAACTTTTTAGCTTTTGGTTTGATGCCAATTGATAAGACATATCATCAAAGGAAAAAGCTTATTAACAATGTGAAGTACTATTTCTAGGAAGAACCATACTTGTTCAAGAAGTGTGCAGATCAAATGATCAGGAGATGTGTGGCAGAAGATGAAGTACATGAGATTTTATACCATTGTCACTCAACTCCAAGAGGGTGACACTTCGGAGGTACACGTACTGCAGCTAAGGTATTGCAAGCCGGATTCTTTTGGCCAAGACTATTCAAAGATGCATACACTTACGTAAAGAGATTGTGATCAATGTGAAAGGGTCGGAAATGTCACCAGCAAAAATGAGATGCCTTGAACAAATATCATTGAGGTAGAATTATTTGATGTTTGGGGTATTGATTTTCTCAGTCTTTTCCCTTCATCTTTTGGTCACAAGTACATTTTGGTAACTGTAGACTACGTGTCTAAGTGGGTCAAGGTTGAAGCTTATTCGACAAATGATACTAGAGTTGTGATGAAGTTTTTGCAAAAATACGTGTTCATAAGGTTTGGAACCCCAAGAGCCATTATCATCGATGAAGGGTCCCATTTTATGAACAAGTGGTTGAAATGGTTATTAGATAAACATGGAGTGAAACACAAGGTCACTACAGCTTACCATTCATAGACGAATGGGCAAGCTGAACTGGCAAACAAGGAGATCAAAGGCATACTTGAAAAGTTAGTTTGCCCGAACCGACGAGATTGGTCCAAAAGACTGGATGATGCTTTATGGGCTTACAGGATAGCATACAAGACACCTTTAGGGATGTCACCCTATAGGTTGGTCTTTGGGAAAGCCTATCATCTGCCCTTGGAGCTAGGGCACAAAGCTTACTGGGCCCTTCGACAACTCAACTTGGATCTTAAACTTGCTAAAGAGAAACGGATGCTCCAACTCAATGTGTAACGCCCCGAATTTGGGCCTAGAAGTATTGGGCCTTAAGTATGGATCTGTAATGAGGTTGTATATAAGTATTTAATTGTGCAAGAAAATGACACAATTAAATGTCTACTTTGGTGGTTAATGGCCTTGAGAAGTGGTGGAGAAATCTTGGGTTCAAACCTAGGCTTTATCAAAATTTTGGTTCTAAGTGAATAAAACCTTGGATGCTTAGAAGTAGGCCTTTCATAATACTGTGGGAAATAAATGACACAAGGAAGCATGTGGTCTAGTGGTTGTGGCGTCCTTAAGGTTGCAAGGAAGCCTGGGTTCAAGTCTTGGCTCTTACAATTCATTTTGGTTTTTCTCTTAAGTGAATCTGGACGGTGGCACATATGTCTAAAAGTTAATTATGGACGTTTTTATCACACAAAAAGCCTTGTGGTGCAGTGGCAAGGTGGCGTGTTGTGTAGCTGTGAGGTCTAAAGCTCAAGTCTTAGGATGCGCAGTGCAGTATTTATTTTGCTATTTGAGCTGGGAAGGAGGTAGAGTTGGACTGAAACTCTGTGGTTGAATTGGTCATAAGAATGAGGAATTTTCCTAATGGTTCAAAGTAATCCCACACCAGGAAGCTAACATGAGAATTGGTGAGAAGCTGGCTTTAAATGGAGTGAACCAGATGAGTTGGGAGGAAGACTCAATGCAGGATGTGCCAAGGTTGGTGATTGTGGACTTCGGCGCGTTCTCATAAACATGTGTGTATTTCGCACTACTCTAGTTGTAGAACGACAAATACCGAAATACCGGTCACACGGCGATGGCAGCCACACGAGCGTGCGAGCGCACGTGTAGAAGCTTTGACGTGATGGTTGAGGCCAACACGAGTGCTCTCATGGGCTTAGGTTGCTTTGGGCCATGATGGGCCGAGATGGGCCATGTGGAGCCAATGGGCCCATGGGCCCAAGTAGGTAAATTGTCTGATTGTGTAGTAAATATTGGATTGGACTATGTGAATCTCATATCTGTAGGCAAGTATTACGGAAATACCCTTGTAGGGTAGAATTATTGAAATACCCTCGACCTGTAAAATTACCGAAACACCCTCGGCTTATAAAATTATCGAAATACCCTCGATTTGTAAAATTACCAAAATACCCTCGACTTGTAAAATTACCGAAATACCCTCGACTTATAAAATTATCGAAATACCCTCGATTTGTAAAATTACCAAAATACCCCTAATTTGCAAAATTATCGAAATACCCTTGATTTGGAAAATTATAGAAATACCCCTTATTTACAAAATTACAAAAATACCCTTGATTTGAAAAATTACCGAAATACCCTTGGTTTGAGATTTACCAAAACACCCTTCTAGGGTGAAATGACTAAAATACCCCTAATAGGTAAAAAGACCGTTCTGCCCTTCTAGGGTATATGACTTACTGATAATACAGTTTGATTGATTTGACTATGTTACATTGAGAATGTATGATTGTGATTGGATTTATTGTACCGTGTTTGGCATGATTTTGTATGTCGTGTGTATATTTGCTGCATTCATATAATATTATGTTGCACATGGGTGTGAATTATGGAACGGAGGAAGTATATGAGGATCGCATGCTCGCTTGACGACCGTGGATCCACCGATTGAGGATTGCATGGTTGCTTGACGACTGTGGATCCACCGGTGGCTTTTAAGCCCAATATATGATTACTGACGACTCTGTGTTGATCATATTTACCCGAGGCTATGTACCGACTATATTACCTTCGCTGATGGCTATGTGCCTAACATGATACAGCTACCGATGGCTTAAAGAAAATTATTCTAATTATGGCTTTGCACCAACCTACATATGGCTCTGTGCAAACTTGATTATGGCTGTGTGCCAAACGTATTTGCCTAAAGCTATGTGCCAATGTATGATTATTGACGACTCAGTGTCAATCACATTTACCTAGGGCTGTGTGCCGGTTATGTTACTCTAGTTGATGGCTATATGCCGAACTTATTACAATTACCGATGGCTTTGTGCCAAGTATAATACCGCTAATGAAAGCTTAAAGCCATATATATGCTAGCAGCTTGCTGCAATGAAGGTAGTACAGCAACCGGGGTACCATTGATGTGTATTGGATGGTTGGGTCGATAGTTATATCCCACATGATGTGTACCAGAGGATGGAGTTGGTGTATAGCGGTTGGATGGGATGAGTTAGCATACATTTTTGCATTATGCATATGGTTTGATTCTAACAAGGGCTGAGACCCAAGTGATTTATAATGGGCTGTGGCCCACATATGCTCTGAATTGGGCTGTACTATTAGCGTTAAAGGGCTCTGACCCAGACTATTTCTGTTTTTGTTTCTGTATACTGACTGTTACTCTAGTAAGGGGATTACACACTGAGTTTTCGTAAACTCACCTCGTTTATTAACTGTGCAGGTAATCCCCAGCGTTAGGTGGATCGGTTTCGTAGAGGGACTCGCAGGCGACCACACATCTGCACATGTTTTTATATTTTGTTTATTTAGTTAAGCCTTTTGGTTTTTGATTTGGGTTGTAATAGGGCCTCTATCTTTTCTTTCTTAACTATTCATTTGGGAAAATTTATTTACTATGTTTGATATTTGTTAGAAGGAGATCATGGTCTTCAAAACACTACGTTTTCGCACTTAACTTTTAAACATCACGTTTTCGTAAATCGGTTACTTTTAGAATTAGCTTTCGCAAAGTAAAAAGGAATTTTGGAAATAAAATTAAGAAGTTTTCAATGCACTACGTTCTAAATAAGAAGGGTTTCTAATAAAAACATGGTTTTCGAAAAACACTTTAATGTAACACGCCAGATTCGGGTCTAACTTCTAGGCCGAGTTTGGGGTGTTACACAATGAGCTAGAGGAATCCTGATTGTTCTCGTACAAAAATGCCAAACTTCTCAAGGAGAGGTTTAAGAAATGGCATGACAAGAACATTCGAGTTCGAGAAATTGAAGCAGGTCAGCAAGTCTTGTTATTAATTCCAAATTAAATTTCTTTCCAGGTAAACTAAAATCACGTTGGTCCGGTCCATTTATGATTCATCGCGTCTATCCATACGGAGTTGTTGAACTCCAAGGTAAGGGAGGTACTTTTCAAGTTAATGCTCAGTGTTTGAAACATTACTAGGGAGATAAGACTGAACGGAATCAAATTGCATTCATTTTATCAGATGTTTAATTTTTCTTTTTAATAAATAATTTAGGGTATATTTTCGGGATTAGTATGTTTAAATAAATTCTGTCTAGGAGATTGGAACTTAAGCGGGACTGCTTGTGACCCCTCCAATCTTTCCTAGGAATTGATTTTAACATAATTTTTTGAGAAATTATTCCCTAAATAGAAAAATAAATTTTTAGTTTTTCAAATAAAAAGGTCAATTTGACCCAAGTTTTAAATTGCAACTCAATTTTAAATTTTCATTAAGTCTAGGGACTTAATTGAATTGTTTTTTAAATTTGGTTGCTCTTTTCATAAATAATAAAAATTAGATGCCTTTTTTGGTAAATATTTTTAAAAGGCTTCTAGAATAAATATTTTTAGTTTAATAAAAAAAGATGATAATTATTAATATATCCATTATAACATATATTAATTATTATCAACTTTATATAAAGTTTATTTAATCATATTTTATTTGATAAGTTTTCTTCAAAATAATAATATGATAATCTTTAATATATAATTATATCTATTATAATTTATATATTAATTTTTATCAATTTAGCATATAATTAGGATTAGTTTTAATCATAAATAAATTAATAGCATTAATAATTTAATATGCATTTATTTAATTATTAATTGTTGTTAACTTGGATTAGAATTAGAACTTAGAGTTTTTAGCTTTTAAATTTCTCTAAGAATTCTACCTTAAGTCCTATTCCCTTTATTATAAATACCACATTCTTCATAATTCATCACTCAAAATCCCAAAGCACCAAATCCCCTAAGTGCCGCAAGCCCCTAGCCACAACAGCACCCAACCATTCGGCCAACAACTCACCCCGTGCACACCTACTTCTTCGTGCGCCCAGCGGCTGCTCCTTGGTGCCACTCGACAGGCCTACTCGCAAGGATCTGCGCACCTCGTGCTCTCTCCAGCCCCAGCTCGCTCGCGCCCAAGCTGTTGCCCACTCGGTGTTACGGCCTACAGCCTACACAACTACCCACGCCAAGCCTCATCGCTGCAGACCCATCCGCACGGCACACCACCCTCTCACCCATCCTTAGCCAAATCCTCTAACCTACTTCCATTTGACCTCTTTTTCCTTCCAACTATTTAATTTTTTTAGGAGTTCTAAAAAAAGGTGGTAAGACTGAATTTTATCCTAAATTTTAATTTTATTTAAATATTTAATTTTTTAATTTATTGATTCATTAATAATTTTTATTTAATTAATTTTTTTGAGAAAATAAATTTTCCCATCTTTTGTTCATATGCCTCGTAAGAGAACTTGTGCCTGTGCCCAATTGATGAAACACAAAACAAGTTCCATTGTGAAGAAGCCAAAGCAAGATACGAGTTTTTCAAAAATCAACAGATGCATCTAGAGAAAGGCTTTACTTTGAAAGAGAGCAACTACAAAGACTTAATGCACGTATTTGTCAAGTTGCGGAAACCCTCAATTGGGAATTGTTTTGTGAGAATAGACCTAGTGTGGATGAGGAACTAGTTCGTGAATTCTATGCAATTTTAACCTCAAGTGAGTTGACAAAAGTTCCAGTTCGTGGAATCAAGGTACCAATAACTTCAAACGCTATTTTAGAGTTCTTTGAATTGCCTAATTTCGAAAACGATGAATATTCTTCCTTGATGAGCAATATAGAGCCTAAAAATTTGCAAGAAATTCTCGAGGAACTTACAGTTTCAGGTTCTAAATGGACTGTGTCAAAGCAAGGAATCCACACTTGTAGAAGAGAATACTTGACAGCACTTGAGAAGGTATGGTTTTATTTCATCCGTTTCAGCCTTATGCCTAGCTCACATGGGACTACAATTTCCTTAGAGTGAATGGTATTATTATACTCGATTTTAACTGGAAGGACCATTGGTCTGGGAAAAATCATCCTAAGAGAGATGCAAAATTGTACCGTTAGACGTTCTGGCCCAGTCTATTTTCCCTTTACGATAACAATTCTGTGTTTGGAAGCTAAATTCTTGCAAACATAAAGAAGACAGGCTATAGCCAAGGCACGATCACAGATTGGGACCTTTACCGAATAGCTAGAGAATCTGTTCTACAGCAACAAGTGGAAGAAAGTGAGTATGCCGAATAAGAGGAAGAAAACCCCACAGAGATCGAGCCAATGCAATCGGTTGAAGTCCCTGATAAGGTGGAACCAATGGAACCAGAAGTTGAACTTGATGACGAAACTTCGATATTCAGAGCTCAACCGCCTAGCCCAGATCTTCGAGATGAACTGTCAAAGTTGATGGACATAATGCAGCATATGCAATGGCAGCAACAAGCTTACTGAAGATACTCACAAATAAGGGATGACTCGATGAGAAGTGCTCTTAAGAAAATTTACAATCACCCATTTATTTTTGTGCCTGAATTTTTAGATTTTATATTTGAACCATGGAGTCCATTATCGAAGAAGGAGTGAAGCGGTTCATGCAAAGGCAATAATGATGGAGCAAAAGATAAGTCAAATTCGGAAGGGTCTGCAAATAAATAAAATGGGGGATCTTGACTTTATTTTATTTCTGTTCTTAGGTCATTTTAGGATTAAGTTTAATTAGGAATTTTTATTTTTTGCATAATAAAGGAAGAGATGGAAATCATGAATAATGAACAAGTCGCAAAGTATAAATTTTGGCAATAGGTATATATATGTCTAGGATTAGATCTAGAGAAAGCTTAGTACTTAAGCAGTCAATTTGACTTACCTCCTCTTTTCTAGAATCCTACTTGGTGTATAATTTCTATTCACTTTAAACAATGAGAACATTGTTCACCTTAAGCAAGGGGGACCGAAAAATTGAATTTGAATTATTTCTACTCAGAATAAATTTTTCTTTTAATTATGATTAGGATATATTTTGTTCAATAATTTGAAATTTTGTTAAGTATGCTAAACTTAAGTATAAATAAAGTTCTACTATTTCAATAAATTATTATGTTTGCTTAATAATGATATGAATGTATTTTTGATAAAGCATGCAAATCGCACCATAGAATTTTAGTTCCTTAAGAAAGTTAGGCATGCATGAAAGTTTAACTCTATAGAATTGACTTAGTAGTTTCTTGAGGCGAAATCCTAGGAAGCATGGAACATTGGAAATGATTTAGGCAACTTTTGTTTGGACCGTTTGAGCCTTTCAAGCCAACCTTGATGAAATTTTTTCTTTTGAAACCCAGCTTTGAGACTATATGGCCTAATTTTGTTTGAACCCTTGCAAATTTAGCCATCACTTCTCTCTTAACTATCTCAAAATTGTCCCAAACACTAGACTCGGTACTATTCAACGTGTGCATTGAAAACAAGTTTGGGGGAGTTGGAAAGAAGTGTCGAATGCTCTAAAAATTGTAGTACATTTAGCAAAATGCTCAAAAAGAAAAGAGCATATGTACTTAAAAGAAAATGTACAGAAGAGCATATGAAAGCAAAGAAAGTTGATGTATTGAAGGTAATTATTTCGAAGGTCCAATACAAGTTGAGTTTAGGGTTTAAAAGCCTAAAATTATCTATCTTTTACCTACCCTTAAGCCCAGCCACGTTACAACCTTGTTAAAGACCTATTGATTAAAAAGTTTCAATGCTACCTACATTAGTGGAGAGAAATTGCTACGTACAATATATGAAGACATAAGTTAAACTTAATGATTGCAGCTTAATCTTGAATAAAGGGAATAAAATTACATTGGTAAGGTTTAACATGACTTTATTACGAAGCATTCAGTCTAATTTTTGCTATCATAATAGTTGTTGAGATTAATTTGAACAATATGTATACATAAGTAGGATAACTATCAAATTTATTGTCTTTGAGCATAAGTATATTAAATTCATAATTTTGGGAAAAATGTTGTCCTGAAGGAATTTTTCAAAGGTGTTTCCGAGAAATTCTTTTCAAAATTTGTGCATTACTCAGGATGAGCAATGGATTAAGTTTGGGGGTGTGGAAACACGAAAATTTATGCATTTTTACATGCTCCTTTTAACTTAAAATCATATCGTTTCAATTAAATTCGTGTTGAAAAATAATTAATTTTTATAAAATAATTAAATTGTACTTAAAATATGAACATGATGAATTTTAGTTAATTTATTAATTAATTTTGATTAATTTTGGTTATTTTCGACAGAACTGCGAAAAGGGCAAAAAATGGCTCAGTAGACACTACTTGAAGCATAAAACCGAGAAGCAATTTGAAGTATCAAGGTGAATTAATTTCCAGCCTAAGACGGTCCAATTATGTGTATTAATTCATAATATAATTAATTTTAATTTATACCCAATTTAATTTGGGCTAAATAAATTATTATTAATTAATTACGGAAAAAGTTATCCAGTTGAACTGAACCGATTGAATTGAACAGGCCAAGGATTGGGCAGCCCAAAACCGTCTATATGCTGACCCAAATCAGATTATTAGCTGATTAATTAAGCTTGCAAAGAAGCCCTTGAAGACTTGTCAAAGTTGCATTCAAGCCCCTCCACAATTAGTGGCTTTGAAGATTTGCCCCAAGCCATATTTAGCAAAGTTGAAGCCATCAACTTTGCCACATATATGGCTGGCCAAGGGGTGGCTTTTGGATGATATTTTTATCAAATTTTAGCTGCCACATTCAGATATAAAAACCCCCCTTGGCTGATCATTCAAAGCATCTCTCATTCATCCATCATTCACTCACATCTCTTCTCTCCTCTCTCACTTTCTCCTCTCATTTTCCCATTCCAAGTCCCTTGCTCTTGTGCCGATTTCTCCCCTTGGGAAAGGGTTCTTCTTCAGCCATTTTGGAGCAGTAATTGAGTGTTCATAGAAGCCTTGATCAGTGAGGACAACAAAGAATGAAGAAAGGAGCAACCTAGTCAAGCCACGGAAAAACACCGGATTTGATTCTTGCTCCCTATCTCTTTAATTTTTCTTGTTGTTATGATGAACATATCTATGGATATTTATGTTGTTGGGATGGTTAATTTAATCAGCTTAGCTTGAATTTAATTCATGTTGGTTTGATTGCATTTCATCTACTTAAATTATTAAAATTGTGTTTATGTTGTTATAGGCCTCGGTAAAATGCTTGATTAAGTAAAATCATGACTAAGTTATTCTTGCATTACAATTGCTAGGTAACTAATGAATTAATTATTTAAACGGATTGAAATTGTAATTAATAGACACAATACATAATTAGTGCATGTTTATTCTTCTAATATAGCTGAAGGTTAAATTAGCAATGTATCTGGCAATACACTTGCCTTGCATAACTTGCAAGATTATTTTCATTAAACTATTTCAAGGTAGGGATACTTTGCTACCTCACATAGTCTTTTATGTGCTTATTAGATTAAATTAATCATTTGAATTGACATATGGATATGCAAGAGATTAGTTCAATTTAATAAGTATGTATGTGCCATAACATGTTTGCTTACTAAAATCTGTTTAGTCGTTTGAATTAACATAGGGATATGTTAAGAGATGAATGGATTTGTGTAGGTGAATATTATAGTAGCCCATTTCCTCCCGGGCCTGTAAAATAAATAAACAAAGTTTGCCGAAACTAAAACAAAAAATAGTCCATTAAATAAGGCCTTTTAAACAGTCCATTTACAACCAAAACTCGGTTAGCCCAAAAGCCCTATGCCCGGTTACACCCAAGACCCGATTAGCCTAAACCCTTGGCCCAAAATCTATTAACCCAATACACCCTTAACCCAAAACATACAGGGCCTAAATGGCCCAAATTGTTAACAAAACACGGAAAGGCCTAGGGTTTCTGAAACCCTAGGCACCACAGGAACACCAAAAGTCACGACCTTTCGTTTAGGCGCCGTTCCAGTGACTTTTCATCATCCTCCATCGATGACGGGACTCCAGCCTTGTATCACACCGCAATTAGTACATGAATCAGCGATAGTTCAATCACCGCCGTGATATTCTCGCTGGTATCTACAAAATGGAAAGAACGACAGCAGAAAATAGGAGCAAAATATGGAAAGAAATCAAGATTTCTTTCCAAAGGGCTATAAAAGCCTTTCTTTTTTAATCTGTAAGGGGTTTTTTTCACGGAGATTCAATAAAAATAGAACGTGTTTTACACTAAAAGAAATCAACAGTCGATCGGAGAATACATAGGTGATTACTATATTTCTTTTTCTCTCTAAATACATATTAAAAGCACAAAAATAGAACAAAGGGACGTACCGTTTCGATTTGTGGTGAAACAGGAAGCTTTCTAGCTTGGCCGCTGTACATAGTGTCGTTGATGGTGGCGCGTGGGCGCGTGCAAACCTCTGGCCAGGGGTTCAAGAGAACTCCGGGAGCCCTCCCTCAGCCCTCCATCAGAGGGTTTTCTTTGTTTTTTTTTTAAATCAGATTTTAAAATGATTTCAAAATTGAAATTTGGCTTATATAGCCCTAACAAAACAGTGCCATTTTGCTTAAAACAATAAGCTTCAAAACGGCGTCGTATTAATGCTGAGGATCCGCGTGTTTTTGGAAAATGGGCTAATTGCCCAACGGGTCCTTTCGCATTTTTAATCTTTGTAATTTCATTTTATTTTTATTTTAATTCGGCCCTAATCTTTTATAGTTGTTTCAATTTAATCCTAACGGCCATTAAAATTCATTCTGAAGAACGATGTCGTTTTGGGATTAGGGAAAATTGCCCAATGAGTCCCTTGTAGTTTTGAATGCATTCCAATTAGGCCTAATTTTTTGTTGTTATTTTAAAATTAGCCCTAGAACTTTAGTTTTATTTAATTTTAACCTTTTAAATATTTTTGCATAATTTATTTGTTAAATACCTTATATATTATTTATTTTTATAAATATTAGTTATATAGAATAGTATATATATTTTTTATGTATATATTATCCATTATATTATTTTTATTATTATACATTTTATTTATAAATTTTATTATACATTATATTTTACTATATATTATTCCTTGCATTTTTATTTTTTATAAATTATATATTATTTTATTACTCATTAATTATGTAAAATTTTAATTTTTTTAAATTTTTTCAGTAAATAATAGGACATATATATTTTATCCTTATTTTTATAATATTTATCATATTATTTATATTTAATTATATTTTACTTATATATTAAATATCATATATTATTATATATTATTCCCTATATTATCTCCCTTTTATTATATATGTTATTTATTATTTATTAGTATATAAAAATTAAATTTGTAAATTATTATACATATATTGTTATTATATATATTTAATGTCTATATTTAAAATTCACTACAAAATTTTGTTCTAATTTAACACCCCTTTTTTATATATATATCAAGCTACTATATTAAATGATATATATATTTTTTATTTACTTATATTGATTAAAATTTTTGTTTTCATTTTGTTTTTTATTAGATATTGTCTTAACACGCTAATTTCATCTTTTAAATTATTTGTTATTTATCATGTTATTTATTTACTGTTATGTATTCGTGTGCAAATTGATCATTTTATGTTATTATCTTAAAAATATATTTGCATGAAGTATTATTATATGTTTAATATTCATTATTCTTGCTGCTTGGCACTTTTGTACGAAATGATAATGTGTATATTCATGTTATTTGTGATTATGTATGTATGAAATGCTAAAGTATATTGTGTGATTTATGTCATAATTACAATTTTCAACATTATATTTGTATGAAATGTTAAAATAGGTAGCTTAATTAATCCAACGTTGATTTTTTGTAATAGGTTAAATGCATCATCGTTTTCTTATTTCATTTAATCAAAAGGAATTTTAAAAGACAAGGCAATGTCTTTTGTATTTAGGAATTCGAGAAATAGTACCCTAACATGCTGGGTTGCGATTTCCCGTTTGTCTAAATATCTAAAGTATCCTTTTAATAGATTTTGTAGATCACGAGATTTTTTTGTTACGAAAGTTTATGAATATCGTGTCCAATCACGCTGGATGTGATGTTCGCATTCTTTTGGAACGAAAGAATTTTGAATTTCAACTCAAATTATTATGGTTTTAAAAGAGATCTTATTGCTAAATTTTTTTCAAACTTTTGACATTAAGATGAAAATATTCAATTTGGTACCAATTTTGGGCGTTACGAGGGTGCTAATCCTTCCTCGTGCGTAACTGACTCCCAAACCTGTTTTCTCGTAATTTTGTAGACCAAAATGTTTTATAAATGATCGAATCACACTTTAAAAGGTTGGTGGCGATTCCCCTTTTCAAAATACCCTCTCCATTTTTAAAGAGGTTTTGACAAATATGTTCATAAGTTAGCAAATTACCAAGTTGCCGTGAATTTGTTCGTAACAACATAAACATGAGTTTAATAATTCTAGGTTAAAGAAATGTAATTAATCCAACACAGTTATGTCATCTTGATTAAATCTTATTTTGAAATCGTGCATTGAGAACTTTTTATTTATTTTAATTATTTAATTTCTTAGCTTTTAAATCACCCTCTTCAAACAAAATATTTTTCTTCACCAAAGTGTTTTAAATTGCATTCATAAATAATTCTTTTAACAGTCCCTGTGGGTACAATAACTTGACATTTACTTGTCACTTTATTACTTATTGCAATTGTGTACACTTGCACATTTCCATCATTCCACGTATGTAAGTCTAGCTATACATGCCATATTTATGAACTGCGATAGTGTGATGAATCCTGACAATAAAAATGTGTTTTTATATAGCAAATGGATCTCAAACGAGCTGTAGCTGACGATGTTGAGAGCAATACGCTTGCTCCTGCGCAAGGGACAGCGCCATCTGACTCTAGACCGGCTACGAGTAGCCATGAGGTAAGGCCTAGACAAGCCTTCTATCAAATGATGAATGACTATTTCAGTTAGTACATTAGAACTAATCCGGCTATTCAACAAACCCCAATTCTACCTAATCCTCCGCAAGTCCCTGTCATGCCACAAGCTAATCTGAATCAGTTGATTAAGCCTCTGGTTGATAAGATTAGAAAATATGGAGTTGAAGAATTTTGTGCTACTACGAATGATGATGCTAAAAGAAATGAGTTCTGGTTCGAGAATACGATACGAGTGTTCGATGAATTGTCTTTGAATCTGAATGAATGCATAAAATTTACCGTTTCACTTCTGAGAGATACGACGTATCATTGGTGGAAGACATTGATATCTGTGGTTCCAAGAGAGCGAGTCACTTGGGATTTCTTCCAAGTTGAATTTCAGAAGAAATACATCAGTCAGAGATTTATCAATCGGAAACGTAAATAGTTTCTTGAGCTTAAACAAGGTTGTATGTCTGTTATAGAATACGAGTGAGAATTTGTAAGATTAAGTCAGTATGCTCGAGAATATGTATCTACTGAGGCAATTATGTGTAAGAGATTTAAAGATGGCTTGAATGAAGATATCCATTTATTATCGGGATTCTTGAGATCAAAGAATTCGTTGTGCTTGTTGAACGAGCATGTAAAGCTGAAGAGCTCGGGAAAGAGAAAAGAAAAGCTGATTCAGAAGTTAGAGAAGTGCGAAAAAGATCATCGAGTAAGTCATTTCATTCAGCAGCAAAGAAATTTTGAGATGATAATAGCCGTTCAAAGACTGATGTGGGATATTCGAGTAGAGATCATGCTAGATCGCATTTGAGCTTCAAAACTCCAACTACTTCTGTTGCTAGTGTTGGAAATGCTAGATCTGATCGACCCAAGTGTAAACATTATGGTAAAAGACATCCTGGTAATTGTAGACCATATGATCGGGCCTGTTTCAAATGTGGATCATTAGATGATTTTATCTACGATTGCCCTGAACCTGTCGAGCAAGAGATTATGCAAAATCTGAAGCCAATTTGCAATGCATCTCATGGTAGACCTCCTAGAAATAAGGGAAATGTGAGTGGCAGTCAGAGGGGAACAAAAGACACTGCCGTTATGTAACACCCCAAACCCGGCCTGGACGTTATAGCCGAATCTGGTGATGTCACATGAAAGAGCTTTTGAAACTAAGTTGCTGTGAAAACCATTTAAACAATCTCTTTACCTTATTGTGTTTTTTATCAAATCACATTATTTTTTTCCAAAAGTTATTTAATTTCAAATTGTTATACTTTGTGGAAGCTTTTGAAACGATTGTTCGTATCCGTGGTATTTTGGTAAATCATGCGTATCTTTTGAAAAATCGTGTCCTACTGTAGCAGATATAACCAACATAAATAAAACCCCAAATTAAAAATTTAAAGAGGCCTTATTACATAAAAATACCCAAATAAAACTACTTATAAATTAAAAGTCAAATATGGAAGCGTAAGCTGTTGTGTGGCCACCTTCGAGTCTCTCGCAGCACCGATCCACCTAAGGTTACCTACGTAGATAAGCAGAAGGGTGAGTTTATGAAAACTCAGTGTGTAATTCCTTAATAAACAAACAATCAAACATACAGTGAGCAAATACAGTCTGGGCCTAAGCCCATATCAATAACGGTTCAGTTTCAGTTAAGGCCTTAGCCCATTATAGTATTAGTATTAGTGTGGGCCTTAGCCCAATTTAGTGGTGATCACAATACATATATGCAATCAAAAATCCTACCCAACCAGCCTCTACACACCACTCCGTCCAGGCCTACACTCCATGTAGGGATAAAATCAACCCACCCATCCCTACACACCAAAAATAGCTTTGGGATTGTGGCACTAAATAAAGATTTGCAAAGCAGAGTCACATCGATCTGATACACTTCCTCCAAATATAATAAACCCATCCCTATGCAATATGTCATGTCATAATATCTTGCATGTATGCAACAATGTCATGCTCGATTACAGTTATACATATCATAAGGGTATATCAGTCATTTGACCTCATAGGGATATAACAGTCATTTCATCAAATTGGGGTCTGGGTATACTTACCGACCCAATAGTAGGTCCATAGTCGTCTCGAGCGACCCGTGCAACCTTAACAATCAAATAGTGGAAATGGGCCCACGGCCCAAATTATATGCCCATGTGGGCCTACACATCCACGTGGCCCACAAAGCCCAAAAATGGCCCTGGCCCTGTGGACTACATGGCCTGGCCTGATATTCTCCACACGTCCATGTGGTTTACTCATTTGGGCCCTACAGGCCCGTGGGGCCCGTATGGCCCATTTCGGCCCAACATGGCCCAAAACGACCTAAGCCCATGAAATCGCTCATGGTAGCCTCTACGATCGAATGCCCATGTTCATGTATTCGAATTACCACATGAGTGAGTGCACGCCCATGTGGCATCAACGTTTACATTTTCTGGCTTTTGCCGATTTTCGATTTGAACAGTGTTTACACACCTATTTGTTAGTCTGTGAGCACCAAACCTATATTCAATCAAGGTATTCTATTAGCCATTGACTATAGGGTTAACAACCTCCCTTAATACAATCCCAACTTATCATAAATACCTGCCTTAATTGAACAAATGTAATAGTTTGATTTTGACCCTAGTCGGAATAGTAGTTTCGGGACCACAAATCCTAGTGTGAAAAATATTTTAATATTATTTTCTGTGTCTGTGATATGTGAATTTACATCAGTGAAATTTCTATGATTTAATTTGTCTGTTTCTGTGTTTAATTATGAAAAAGGACCAAATCAAGTAAGTTGTAAAAGTTGCCTACTGGTTGCTAAAGTGCTTAATTGCTACGGTTTGTTAAAGTTGAAGTCCTTGCATGTCAATAAGACCATTATGTGATAGTGGGAGACATGGCTTGGCATTTTGGCAAATAAATAAAATTTTTAAGGATGGTTAGGTAATTAAGTAATTTATGTTAATATAATTAGAATAAAACATCAAATTGGTTCTATTTGGTTGTTCTTGCCGAAAAACATAAGAAAAAGAAAAGAAGAAAGCCATCTTAGGGTTTCGGCACTTTGATCCTTGATTAAGGTATGATTTTTCGTCAGTTTTTGATAATTTCTACATTTCTGTGATCGTTGCTTCGTGTTCTTCAAAACCTGTGTTTAAATTTCTATTTTTGTTGAAGATTATAAATTGTGCCATTGATGATTATATGTGATTTGTAGTGCTCTTATATGGATTAAGAAAGATATATGTTAGATTATTATGTTTTGTTCTTGAATATTTGATGAAATGAGCTATTTGGGCTAATTTGTGAAAATGAGGTTTTGAAGGACTAAATTATGAATTAAACATGTTGTATGGGATTATATAGAAGCCATGAAAATTCGGCTAGCCTTTGTTGCAAAGAAATTTTACATATTGATGATTTTGTGAAAAATGGATTAAATTGTCAAAGTGTGAAAATGTAAGGGCTAAAATGAAAAGTGCCCAAAATATGTGTATATGGATTAAATTGAATGAAATGAATTATTGAATGGTTGAATTTGTATTGTATTAGATCAAGAATAAAGAAAATCGGACTTAGATCGGGGGAAGTCCAAAATAGTTGAATAGTCGACTCGTTTTATCTGAAATCTGTCTGAGGTAAGTCAAACTACACTTATGTGTTAAGTTGATTAACTTCTGTGTTTATAAACTGTTATTTGCATTGGACGGCCTTGAGAGCCTGATAAAAAAATGTTGGTATTGATCTGAATTACCGTGTAAGACCGTGTCTAGGACACAGGCCCCGATTTGAAATTTACGTGTAAGACCATGTCCGGGACATCGGCTTCGTATCTGATTTTGTATAAGACCCTGTTTGGGACAGAGGGATCGATACTGAATTACATGTAAGACCACGTCTGGGACGTTGGCATTGTACTCGTTTATGAATATTTGTATCGTTTCTGAACCATCTGATGATAAGGTATGAGTTATGAAAATAAATATCTGAAATGCATAATCTATATAGGTACGTTTGTATCTTACTTAATTTTTGAATATGAAAGACTCAGTTTTGCGAAATAGCGAATGCGAAGTAGGTTCGGAATCATGGAAATGAAAATGATATGCATATAAGCAAATGAGTATGGTTAATTTTTTAAACAACTTTGTGAAATGGCTATGAATTCTTATTGTTATTCTGTACTATATATATATATGCTTTAGTAGTTAGACCAATTGTGTTTGGTTTACTAAGCTCTTTGTAGCTTACTCTGTATGATTTCTGTCTATTTTATAGTTATCGTTGCTACTGAAGGCTCGGGATAGTCGAGGATTGTCATCATACAATCGAACTCTTTTCAGTACTTTTGGAAATGTACATATTCTTAAGTATGGCATGTATAGGCTAGAATGGGTTAGTTGATATGTATGTAAAAGTTATGCCATTTGAATTTGGCTAACAAATGATATGTTTGTGCATAGTTTTGATGTATGTTTTGAAATGTGTTATATTCTAAGGTGTTTTGGTCATCTTTGAGCATAGAATTGGCTAGAAATGTTAGTGTAATTGTTGCTTAATAATGCTTGTGAGATTGGACCCTTAATGGGTGGCAAATTGGCTTAAACCAAGCCTGTATTGTGCCACACAGTCAAGGAACATGGCATGCCTTGTGGCCATGTGAAAAAGTCAGTAGCTAGCTAAATTTTGTACGGTCATGGCATACAACCGTGTTAAAAAGTCAATATAGGACCTATTTTTGGCACGGTTGGACCACATGGGCGTGTCTTTTGCTTGTGTGAGTCACATGGCCTAGTCACGCAGGCGTGTGACTTTGTTAGTTTTGAAAAGTTTGTTTGAGTTCTAAAAGTCTTGAATGGGTTCAATTTAGTTCTGACCTTCCCTAAATGTATGTTTTAGGTCTCGTAGACTATCTTAATGGATGAATTGTGGATGAATCCAAATGTATTAATGTTATATGATATCGGTGAATCTGTGTTGTTCTGTAATACTTTGTCTGTCCGGTGACTTCCTTTACCTATTTCGACGTCGGTTATGGGATAGGGGCGTTACATTTAAATTGGTATCAGAGCTATGGTTTATTCGGTTCTAGGACTACCATAGTGTGTGAGAGTTTAGCTATACATGCCATATGTCTGAAACGGTGATAGTGTAATGAATCCTGACATTTGAAATGTTCTTTTATATAGCAATGGATCCCAATAGAGCCGTAGCTGACAATGTTGAGAGTAATGTGCCTACTCCCGTGCAAGGGACGGTGCAAGATGATTCTAAACTGTCTATGAGTAGCCGTGATAGGTAGGCTAAGCAAGCCTTCTATCAGTTGATGAATGATTGGTTCACCCAATATATTAGAACCAATCCGGCTGTTCAACATCCTCTACCCCCAGTTAATCCTTGTCAAATTCCTGTCATGACTTCTGTGAATCCAGTTCAGTTAAGTAGACCACCAGTTGATAAGATTAGAAAGTATGGGGCTGAAGAATTCTGAGCTACAATGAATGATGATGCTGAAAGAGCCGAATTCTGGTTAGAAAATACAATACCAGTATTTGATGAAATGTCTCTGAATCTAGAAGAATATGTTAAATGCATCGTTTCACTTCTGAGAGATACGGGGTACCATTAGTGGAAAACTTTGATATCTGTGGTTCCTAGTGAACGGGTTACTTAGGATTTCTTCAAAGCTGAATTTTAGAAGAAATACATTAGTCAGAGATTCATTGATCAGAAACATAAAGAGTTTCTCGAGCTTAAATAGGTCCGTATATCTGCTGCTGAATATGACGGGAATTTGTGAGATTGAGTCAGTATGCTCGGGAATGTGAATCTAATGAAGCAATAATGTGTAAAAGGTTTGAGGATGGACTAAATGAAGATGTTCGTCTACTAGTTAGGATTTTAGAGATTAAAGAAATGGTGGTACTCGTTGAGCGAGCTTGTAAGGCTGAAGAATTAAGTAAAGAGAAAAGAAAAGCTGATTTTGAAGCACGAGATGCTAGAAAGAGTTCGAGTAAATCATTTCAGTCTAGGTCAAAAAAATTCTGGGATGATCAGAACCGTTCAAATACTAATGTAGGACATTCAAACCGAGATCGAGCTATATCGTATTCGAACACCAGAGCTCCTGTTACTTCTGTTGCAAGTGTTGGAAATGTCTGATCTGAGAGACCTGAATGTAAGCACTGTGGTAAAAGACATCCAGGAAATTATAGATTGAATGATCGAGCCTGTTTTCGATGTGGATCCCTAGATCATTTTATAAGAGATTGTTCTGAACCTACTGAGCAAGAGAATATGCAGAATTCGAGACTGAGTAACACCTCAGCTAGAGGTAGATCTTCCATAAACACGAGAAATACAAGTGGTGATCAAAGAACTACTAGAGACACTGCTGTTAGATCTAAGGCCAAAGCACCTGCCAGAGCCTACGCTATCCAAGCTCCTGAGGAAGCTTCATCTCCAGACGTGATTACTGGTATTTTTACTCTTTATCATACTTCTGTGATTGCATTGATAGACCCTGGGTCAACGTATTCTTATATCTTCATGAATTTAGTGCACAGTAAGACTTTACCTGTAGAGTCTACTGAATTTGTAGTTAAAGTATCGAACCCTTTAGGCAAAAGTGTTTTAGTTGGTAAAGTCTGCAAGAACTGCCCGTTATTGATTCGAGATATCTGTTTTCCTGTTGATCTGATGCTATTGCCTTTCGACAAATTTGATATAATTCTGGGAATGGACTGGTTAACTTTGCATGATGCTATTGTAAATTGCAAGAAAAAAGTCATTGACTTAAGGTGTAAGAATAATGAGATAATTTGAATTGAGTCTAGTGATCTGAATGGACTACCGACTGTGATATCTGTAATGAAAGCACAAAACTATGTAAAGAAAGGTTGTGAAGCCTATTTAGCTTATGTGTTAGACTCGAAAGTGAGTGATAAGAAAATTGAATTAGTGCCTGTTGCTTGTGAATTTTCTGATATGTTTCCTAAAGAACTACCTGGTTTGCCTCCGATTCAAAAAGTCAAGTTTGGTGTTGAATTGGTACCTGGTACTACTCTGATATCGATAGCTCCGTACAGAATGGCTCCGACTGAACTAAAAGAATTGAAATCTCAGTTACAAGAATTGACAGATAGGGGATTTGCTAGACTGAGTTTTTCACCATGGGGTGCTCATGTTCTGTTTGTGAAAAAGAAAGATGGCACAATGAGAATGTGTATTGATTATCGCCAGCTTAACAAAGTAACCGTAAAGAACAAATACCCTCTGCCTAGGATCGATGACTTATTAGATCAGTTGAAAGGTGCTACTGTGTTTTCAAAGATAGATTTGAGATCGGGATACTATCAGTTGCAAGTAAAGGACTCTGACATTCCGAAAACTACTTTTAGAAAAAGGTACAGGCATTATGAATTTTTAGTTATGCCTTTTGGATTAACGAATGCACCTGCTATTTTTATGGATTTAATGAATAGAATTTTCAGACCGTATTTAGATCAATTTCTGAACATGCCGAGCATTTGAGAATATTGTTATAGACATTGTGAGATAAATAGTTGTATGCCAACTTCAGTAAGTGTGAATTTTAGTTGCAAGAAGTTAGTTTTCTGGGCCATATTGTGTCAGCCTCTGGAATCCGAGTTGATCCGAGTAAAATTTCAGCTATTATGGATTAGAAACCTCCAAGAAATGTATCTAAAGTCCGTAGTTTTCTGGGACTTTCTGGTTACTTTAGAAGGTTTGTAAAAGGTTTCTCGATAATTGCGACTCTATTGACAAAGTTACTTCAGAAAGATGTGAAGTTTGAGTGGTCAGAAAAGTGTCAGAACAGTTTCGATCAGTTGGAAGCTTTGTTGACCAAAGCTCCGGTATTAGTACAACCTGAATCGGGAAAAGAATTTGTAATTTACAGCGATGCTGATGTGTTCTAATGCAAGAAGGTAAAGTCATTGCTTATGCTTCAAAACAGCTGAAGCCACATGAAAAGAACTATCCGACACACGATCTTGAGTTGGCTGCTATTGTGTTTGCCTTGAAAATCTGGCGTCACTACCTATTTGGTGAGAAATGTCATATGTTTTCTGATCATAAAAGTCTGAAGTTTTTAATGACGCAAAAAGATTTGAATCGGAAGAAGAGAAGATGGTTAGAATTGTTAAAAGACTACGAGCTAGTTATTGATTTTCATTCGGGCAAAGGAAATGTAGTAGCGGATGCTTTGAGTCGGAAATATTTGTTTGCATTACGTGTGATGAATGCTCATTTAGTATTATCTGATAATATGCTGGTTTGTGCCGAACTGAAAGCAAAACCCTTGTTTATAAAATAGATCTGCGAGGCTCAAAAATCTGATAATGAATTGATAGCAAAACGAGCTCTATATGATTCTAAATTACGGGTTGATAATAATGATTGTTTGAAATTCAGGAATAGACTTTGTGTTCTAAGGAATCCAGAGTTAATTCAGATGAGTTTAAGTGAGGCTCACAATAGTAAATTTTCAGTACATCCGGGGAGCACGAAAATGTATAATGACTTGAAACAACTATACTGGTGGCCGAGAATGAAAAAAGATATTTCTGATTTTGTCTCTAAATGTTTGGTCTATTAGCAAATTAAAGCTGAACATCAAGTACCATCAGATCTGTTGCAATCGATTATGATTCCGGAGTGGAAATGGGATCGTGTGACTATGGATTTTATTTCAGGTTTGCCCCTGTCTCCGAGAAAGAAAGATTTGATTTGGGTTGTAGTTGACAGATTAACGAAATCAGCTCACTTTTTTTCGGTACGATCTGATTTCTCATTTGATAAGTTAGCTGAGCTTTATATTTCTGATATTGTTAGACTACATGGTGTACCATTGTCGATTGTTTCGAATAGAGATCCGAGATTTACATCGCGATTCTGGAAGAGTTTGCAAGATGCTTTAGGTACTAAATTGCGTTTTAGTACTGCTTTTCATCCGCAAACAGATGGTCAATTTGAGCAGATTATTTAGATAGATGTTGCATTCTTGAGTTCGAAGGTACGTGGGAACAATATCTACCTTTGATTGAATTTGCTTATAATAAAAGCTTTCAATCCAGCATTAAAATGGCACCGTATGAAGCCTTATACGGTAGAAAGTGTAGAACTCCATTATACTGGTCTAAGCTCAGTGAGAATAAGATTTACGGTGTTGATCTGATAAAAGAAACAGAACAGAAAGTGAAAATAATCCGAGATAGTCTAAAGCTACCTCTGATTGTTAGAAGTCTTATGCAGATTTGAAACGAAAAGATATTGAATATGAGATCGGTGATAAAGTGTTTCTAAAAGTATCTCCGTAGAAGAAACTCTTCCGATTTAGTAAAAAGGGCAAGCTGAGTCCGAGATTCATCGGACCGTATGAAATCATTGAACGAGTTGGGCCGGTTGCTTATAGATTGAGACTACCATCTGAGTTAGAAAAGATTCACAATGTATTTCATGTATCGATGCTTCGACTATACAGATCTGATCCTTCACATGTAATTTCTCTGTCTGATATTGAAACTCATTCAGATATGACTTATGAAGAAAAGCCGATTCGAATTCTGTCTCGTGAGATTAAAGAATTACGTAATAAGAGAATTCCGTTAGTTAAAGTACTGTGGCATAGACACAGAGTAGAAAAGGCTACGTGAGAGCCTGAGAATGCAATGAAACAATAATATCCGAATCTGTTTAACGGTAAGATTTTCGGGGACGAAAATCCTTAAGGCGGGAGAATTATAATAGTCCGGTTTTGACCCTAGTCAGAATAGTGGTTTCAGGACCACAAATCTGAGTGTGAAAAATATTTCAATATTATTTTCTGTGTCTGTGATATGTGAATTTACAACTGTGAAATTTCTGTGATTTAATTTGTCCGTTTCTGTGTTTAATTACGAAAAAGGACCAAATCGAGTAAGTTGTAAAAGTTGCCTACTGGTAGCTAAAGTGCTTAATTGCTAGGGTTTGTTAAAGTTTGAAGTCTTTGCATGTCAATAAGACCATTATGTGATAGTGGGAGACATGGCTTGGGATTTTGGCAAATAAATAAATTTTTTAAAGATGGTTAGGTAATTAAGTAATTTATGTTAATATAATTAAAATAAAACATCAAATTGGTTCTTATTTGGTTGTTCTTGCCGAAAAACATAAGAAAAAGAAAAGAAGAAAGCCATCTTAGGGTTTCGGCACTTTGATCATTGATTAAGGTATGATTTTTCGTCAGTTTTTTATAATTTCTACGTTTCTATGATCATTGCTTTGTGTTCTTCAAAACCCGTGTTTAAATTTCTATTTTTGTTGAAGATTATAAATTGTGCCATTGATGATTATATGAGCTTTGTAGTGCTCTTATATGTATTAAGAAAGATATATGTTAGATTATTATGTTTTGTTCTTGAATATTTGATGAAATGAGCTATTTGGGCTAATTTGTGAAAATGAGGTTTTGAAGGACTAAATTATGAATTAAACATGTTGTATGGGATTATATAGAAGCCATGAAAATTCGGCTAGCCTTTGTTGCAAAGAAATTTTACATATTGATGATTTTGTGAAAAATGGATTAAATTGTCAAAGTGTGAAAATGTAAGGGCTAAAGTGAAAAGTGCCCAAAATATGTGTATATGGATTAAATTGAATGAAATGAATTATTGAATGGTTGAATTTGTATTGTATTAGATCAAAAACAAAGAAAATCGGACTTAGATCGGGGGAAGTCCAAATTAGTTAAATAGTCGACTCGTTTTATCCAAAATCCGTCCGAAGTAAGTCAAACAACACTTATGTGTTAAGTTTATTAACTTCTATGTTTATGAACTGTTATCTACATTGGACGATCTTGAGAGCCTGATAAAAGAATGCTGGTATTGATCTGAATTATCGTGTAAGACAGTGTTTGGGACACAGGCCTAGATTTGAAATTTACATGTAAGACCATGTCCAGGACATCAGCATCGTATCTGATTTCGTATAAGACCCTATCTGGGGCAGAGGCATCGATACTAAATTACATGTAAGACCACATCCGGGACATTGGCATTGTACTCGTTTATGAATATCTGTATCGTTTCTGAACCATCTAATGACAAGGTATGAGTTATGAAAATGAATATGTGAAATGCATAATCTATATAGGTACGTTTATATCGTACTTAATTTCTGAATATGAAAGACTCAGTTCTGGAAATAGCGAATGTGAAGTAGGTTCGAAATCATGGAAATGAAAATGGTATGCATACAAGCAAATGAGTGTGGTTAAGTTTATGAACAACTTTGTGAAATGGCTATGAATTCTTATTGTTGTTCTGTACTATATATATATGCTTTAGTAATTAGACCAATTTTGTTTGGCTTGCCAAGCTCTTTGTAGCTTACTCTGTATGATTTCTGTCTATTTTACAGTTATCGTTGCTACTGAAGGCTCAGGATAGTCGAGGATTATCATCACACAATCGAACTCTTTTTGGTACTTTTGGAAATGTACATATTCTTAAGTATGGCATGTATAGGCTAGAATGGGTTAGTTGATATGTATGTAAAAGTTATGCCATTTGAATTTGGCTAACAAATGATATGTTTGTGCATAGTTTTGATGTATGTTTTGAAATGTGTTATATTCTAAGGTGTTTTGGTCATCTTTGAGCATGGAATTGGCTAGAAATGTTGGTGTAATTGTTGCTTAATAATGCTTGTGAGATTGGACCCTTAATGGGTGGCAAATTGGCTTAAACCAAGCCTGCATTGTGCCACACGGTCAGGGAACATAGGCGTGCCTTGTAGTCGTGTGGAAAAGTCAGTAGCTAGCTAAATTTTGTACGGTCATGGCACACGGCCGTGTCTATTGGCCGTGTTAAAAAGTCAGTATAGGACCTATTTTTGGCACGGTTGGACCACATAGGCGTGTCTTTTTCTCGTGTGAGTCACACGGCCTAGTCACACGGGCTTGTCAGTTTTGAAAAGTTTGTTTGAGTTCTGAAAATCTTGAATGGGTTCGGTTTAGTTTCGACCTTCCCTAAATGCATGTTTTATGTCTCGTAGACTATCTTAATGGATGAATTGTAGATGAATCTAAATGTATTAATGTTATATGATATCGGTGAATCTATGTTGTTCTGTAATGCTTTATCTGTCTGGTGACTTCCCTTACCTATTCCGATGTCAGTTACGGGATAGGGCTGTTACATCAAATGTGGCTTAGTCCTCTTAGACCGCTGACTAAGATTAATCACACGCTTCTAGTCGAATATCTACGTTATCAGTGAAATCTATTAGTTACGCTTGCCTAAACTCATGGTTTGAGTCAACATATACCATACACGTAAATAGATGAACCAAGTGTATAGCAACTTACCGAAAGAACAGACTAAGAATAAAAGACAGTAGTATTCAGCCTACCCCTAGAAACACCCACTCGAACCGAGGCACAAGATGTAACAGTCGCACCTCCTAACAGTAATTGGCAGAGAAAAGAATTGTTAGATGGTAAACTATTACAGTAGAGAAAAAAGGGAAGAGAAAAAGTGTAACTGAATAGTTGTATTTCCACCAAAAATGACAGAGAGTATAGAAAAATTAGCATAGAGAGGGTGAAAGAATGAGTAATATTCGATCAAGAGGAAGTCAATTGGGGAAGAAGAAAAATGAGGTATTCGATCAAAGTAACAGTATGAAAAAAAACGGAGATTCATTAATCACAGAAGAATCGAAAGAGGAGGAGAAGAGAAAAAGATATTCAGCTTTAACAATGCAATAGGAGAACTCGATACAAGCCGAAGGAATAGAGAGAAAAGAGAAAGGGGTTTTCAGCAAAAGACAAAAAGGAGAAGGTAACTAATCAAAACCAGTTGAAAGAGGGAGTAAGCAAGAAAAACATAAGTAAAAACAAAAGACGGTAGGGCACTAAAGAAAAATATCGAAAGATAAAGTAGAGAGAAACCTCCAAAACTGAAAACATCAAAACTAGGAGGAAAATGCCGAAATGACAGATGGTAGCTGAATTCTCTTGAGAAAGAGTTCAATTTTGGTACCACTACTTCCTTCCCTTGATCCACTCCTCAAAAATCTCCTCACATCTCTCTACCAACTAGTTTGAACTCCATTCAACCTCTTTTATCAAAATTTTCCTCCCCAAATCTCCCTAGCAACCGAAATTCCTGAATCCACTCCCAAAAAATATCCACCCCTTCCTCAACCACCAATTTCAAACTCCAATCCAACTCTTCAGTAATTTGATTGAGCTAGGGCACACCTACGATACTAGCAGCAAAATAAAACTCCCTATTGCGCATAACTCCCACGATACTAGCAGCAAAATAAAACTCCCTATTGCGCATACCAGGAATCAAACCTCAGACCTCAGGTTACAGTAACATGCCACTTATCCCCTAGACCAGCAGGCCCTTTTTGTCATAAAATACCCATATTTATTTAAAAGCCTACCGACTAGAGATAAAGGTTTATCCATTTAAAACAAAACTTTTGCTCAAGGCAAGGCTTGAACCCAAGACTTTTCAGACTCTTCCTAGAACACTTAGCCACTAAAGCAAACATGCATTTGTATCCTTTTCTTGCATGACTAAACATTTATGTGCAGCCTCCTAACTGTTCCCATTCTCAAGACCTAATACTTCTAGGCCCAAAACTCAAGGTGTTACATGTTAGATCCGAGGCTCGCGCGCCTGCCAGAGCCTATGCCAATCGAGCTTGTGAGGAAGCTTCGTCTCCAAATATGATTACGGGTATTTTCACACTTTATGATACTTCTGTGATTACTTTGATAGATCCTGGATCAACACATTCGTATATATGCATAAATTTAGTGAATAGTAAGACTTTGCCTGTAGAGTCTACTGAATTTGTAATTAAAGTTTCGAATCCCCTAGGCAAATCTGTTTTGGTTGATAAAGTCTGCAAGAACTGTCCGTTAATGTTTCGAGGCATTTGTTTTCTGGCTGATCTGATTTTATTGCCCTTTGATGAGTTTGATATAATTTTGGGTATGGATTGTCTAATTTTTCACGATGCTATTGTGAATTGCAAACGAAAAACTGTTGATTTGAGATGTAAGAATGATGAAATAGTTTGAATTGAATCTAGTGATTTGAATGGATTGCCTGCTGTGATATCTTCGATGAAAGCTCTGAGTATTGTGAGAAAAGGTGGTAAAGCTTACTTTGCCTATGTGATTGATTCGAAAGTGTAAAAAAAGAAAGTGGAATCAGTGTCTGTTGTTTGTGAATTCCCTGATATGTTTCCTGAAGAACTTTCAGGATTACCTTCGATATGAGAAGTTAAATTTGGCATTGAGTTAGTACCGATAACTACTTCGATTTCGATAGCTTCGTATAGAATGACTCCGACTGAACTAAAAGAATTAAAGTCTCAGTTGCAAGAGTTGACTGATAGAGGGTTTGCTAAACCGAGTTTTTCACCTGGGGTGCTCCTGTTCTATTTGTGAAAAAGAAAGATGGTACGATGAGAATGTGCATTGATTATCATCAGTTGAACAAAGTGACTATCAAGAATAAGTATCCTCTGCCCCGAATTGATGATTTGTTTGATCAATTGAAAGGAGCTACTGTGTTTTCGAAGATAGATTTGAGATCGGGTTATTATCAATTGCAAGTAAAAGACTCAGACATTCCGAAAACTACTTTTTGAATGAGGTACGGGCACTATGAATTCTTAGTTATGCCTTTCGGATTGAAAAATGCACCTACTATATTTATGGATTTGATGAATATAATTTTCAGACCGTATTTAGATTGATTTGTCATTGTATTCATTAATGACATATTGATTTATTCGCATGATGAATCTGAACATGCCGAGCATCTGAGAATAGTATTACAGACTTTGTGAGATAAGCAATTGTATGCGAAGTTTAACAATTGTTAATTTTGGTTACGATAGGTCAGCTTCTAGGCCATATAGTGTCAGAATCAGGTATCTGAGTTGATCCGAGCAAGATTTCAGCTATTTTAGATTAGAAGTCTCTGAGAAATGTTTCTGAAGTCCCTAGTTTTTTGGGACTTGCTGGTTATTATAGACGCTTTGTAAAAGGCTTTTCGATTATTGCAACTCCATTAACGAAATTGCTTCAGAAAGATGTGAAAATTGATTGGTCTGAAAAGTGTCAGAAAAGCTCTGATCAGTTGAAAGCCCTTTTGACTGAAGCTCTAGTGTTAGTACAACCTGAATTACATAAAGGATTTGTGATCTACATTGATGCTTCGTTAAACAGTTTGGGATGTGTTTTGATGCAAGAAGGTAAAGTTATTGCTTATGCTTCGAGACAGTTAAAGCCACACGAAAAGAATTATCCGACGCACGACCTTGAGTTAGTTCCGGTTGTATTTGCTTTAAAAATTTGGCGCCACTATCTGTTCGGTGAAAAATGTCACATTTACTCTAATCATAAGAGTTTGAAATATCTGGTAACTTAGAAAGATTTGAACATGCGACACGGAAGATGGTGAGAACTGTTAAAAGACTATAAACTTGCGATCGATTACCATCTGGTAAAAGCAAATGTTGTTGCTGATGCTTTAAGTCAGAAATCATTGTTTGCATTATGTACCATGAATGCTCATTTAGCTTTGTCTAATGATGGTTTGATTTTAATGGAATTGAAAGCGAGACCTTTGTTTTTACAACAGATTATTGATGCTCAGAAGGTTGATAATGAGATTTTAGCAAAACGAGTTCAGTGTGATTTGAATTCTGATTCTGAACTTTGAGTTGATAAAGATGATTGTTTGAGATTCCGAGATAGAATTTGTGTTTCGAGAAATCCAGAATTAATTTAGATGATTTTGAATGAAGCTCACAACAGTCGGTTATCTGTTCATCCGGGTAGTGCTAAAATGTATAATGATTTAAAACAACATTACTGGTGGTTTGGAATGAAAAGAGATATCTCCAATTTTGTTTTCAAATGTTTGATCTGTCAGCAAGTTAAAGTTGAACATCAGGTGCCATCTGGTCTGTTGTAGCTGATTATGATTCCAGAGTGGAAATGGGATAGAGTGACAATGGACTTTGTTTCAAGTTTGCCCTTATCTCCGAGAAAGAAAGATGTAATCTGGGTAGTGGTTGATCGATTAACAAAATTAACTCATTTTATTCTGGTACGATCTAATTACTCGCTTGATAAATTAGATATGTTGTATATTTCTAGTATTGTGAGACAACACGGGGTGCCATTCTCGATTGTGTCAGATAGAGATCCGAGATTCATTTCATGGTTTTGGAAGAAACTGCAAGAGACTTTGGGTACGAAACTGTATTTCAGTAATGCTTTCCACCTGCAAACGGATGGTCAATCCGAGTGAATTATTCAAGTTGTCAAGGATATGTTGAGATGTTGTATTCTTGAGTTTGAAGGTACGTGGGAACAATATTTGCCTTTGATTGAATTCACTTACAATAATAGTTTTCAATCGAGCATCAAAATGACACCGTATGAAGCCTTATATGGTCGCAAATGGCGTACACCATTGTATTCGACTGAGCTCAGTGAGAATAAGATTCACGGGGTTGATTTGATAAAAGAGACTGAACAGAAAGTAAAAGTGATCTGAGATAGTCTGAAAGCAGCTTTCAATCGTCAGAAGTCATATGCGGATTTGAAACTAAAAGATATTGAATTTGAGATCAGTGACAAAGTGTTTCTGAAAGTATCCCTGTGGAAGAAAGTACTCCGATTTGGCCGTAAAGGCAAATTGAGTCTGAAGTTCATCGGGCCGTATGAAATTATCGAACGTATCAGACTAGTTGCATATAGAATATTATTGCCACCAGAGTTGGAAAAAATTCACAATGTATTTCACGTATCAATGCTTCGACGATACAGATTCGGTCCTTCATATGCGATTCCTCCTTCTGAGATTGAAATTCAGTCTGATATGACCTACGACGAAAAACTAATCCGTGTCATAGCTCGTGAGGTTAAAGAATTGAGAAATAAGAAAATTTCGTTAGTAAAAGTGATGTGGCACCGACATAGTGTTGAAGAGGCTACGTGGGAGCCTGAAGATGCTATGAGACAACAATATCCAAATCTGTTCAATTGTAAGATTTTCAGGGATGAAAATCCCTAAAGGGGGAGAATTTTAATGTTATTTTGTTAAGGGCATAATAGTAAACTAAGCATAAAAGATGTATTAAATAAAAGAAAAGCTAAAACCATCTTATTTTCTATCATCCATGACCGAATATTAGAAAAAACAAGAAGAAAATTTGGTTCTAGGGTTTCGGCACTTTTATTGGTGATTAAGGTATGGATTTTGTTCAGTTTTTTATAATTTCTATGTTTTTGTAATCGTTGCTTTGTATACTATTAAGCCCATGTCTCAATTTTTGATTTTGATGATGATTTTGAAATATTTCATGGATGAATTCATGAGTTTTTGTTGTTAAATGGTGAAATATGAAAGCTTGATGTTGGGTTAATATATTTTGTCTTCGGATTTTTTATGAAATTGGGTATAATGGGATAAAATTGTGAAATTTGTAAATTGAGGGATTAAAATGTGAAATAAATTAAATATATCAGCTAAGCATATGTGTAAGGAAATATTGTATATTTTGTGATTTTTGTGTTTAGGGACAAAAATGTCAAAATGTGAAAATGTGAGGTCTAATTTGTAAAATGCCCGAAATATGTGTTTTTGGATTGATTTGAATGATGTAGCGAATAAAATGGTTAAATTTGAATATGTTTAGATCAAGAATTAAAGAAAACAAAATTAGATCGAGGAAAGTCGAAAGTCGTCGAGTAGCCGATTTCGTCTATCTGAATCCGTACGAGGTAAGTCGATATACAAATAAATGTGTTAAATTGATTTATTCATGTATATATGACATTATATTTTGATGAATGATAATATGAGTTGAGAAAATGTGATATCTGAGAAAGTATCGACAAAGTTCCGACGTCCGAAAAGCCCCGTACGAACCTTAGGAATAGTTAGGATACATATGTAATGACATAGGATCCGATATGTGTTATCGTGTAAGACCACATCTGGGTCGTTTGCATCGACTTATGATTTACATGTATGACCATGTCTGGGACATCGGCATCATATTTGATTTCGTCATCGATGTTAGATTACATGTAAGACCACGTCTGGGACATTGGCATTGTATTTGTTTTCCGAGCTATCCGCGTATCCTTATTATTCGGAACGGTTCAATGGGCATTCCGAGAAAATGAATGATTATATGAGATGTTTATCCGATTCAGATACGTTTGAATTATATACCATGTTTTAGAATGAAAGGTAAGTGTATATGCAAATGGTAATATATAATCTAAGCATGTGAATTTATGCTATATGTGCAAATTATTTGAGAATATGTGATATTTATATGAACAAGAGGTTTGTTTTGGTTATTGGCTAAAGTATATATATAATTTGATAATGTTTACATGTTTTAAATGATAAGTTTATTTGTATAAGGCTTACTAAGCTTTTGAAAGCTTACTCTGTGTGTTTTTTTAACCATTTTATAGATATCGAAGCTACTGGGAGCTCAGGGATCATTGAGGATTGTCACCACACTATCGAATTATATTTTGGTACCTTTTGGAAATCTATATATTGAAGTATGGCATGTAAATGCTAGAAGTGCTTTGATTATGTTTTGTGATGTATATATTTAACCATGTGATATGGCCTGGTATGGTTGTGATTATGGTTTGATTTTGGTATATGAAATGTGATACAATATGATCTATTTGATGTGTTCAAAAATGGCTAAGACAAATGGTAAGTTTGGTAAGGTTTTGGTATGAGATTTGATCATATGATTAGATATTATGAAACCATATGTTTTGGTATGTTTTTGATTTATGGAATGACATGAATTAGTAGGTGATATGAACATGAAATTGGTTGATAATGTTATGGCATTATTGGTGTATGTTTTGGTATTGAAATTGGCTAAAAATATAGTACAAATGTGCTTGGTTTGATGCTTGTACATTTGACTCAAATTGGGTGGCAAATTGGGCAGAGACATAGGCATATAGTTGTACTATATTTACGGAGTGGTCATATAGTTGTATTGAAGTTTGGTTCGAAAATTTTAATGTTTAAATAGTTAATTAAAGAAAAAAGACTAAATCATAAAAGTTGTAAAATTTAATCTCTATTAGATATATGTACTAAATGATTTTTAAAACATGAAGTGGGATTTTAAATGGTAATTATACCATTTTATATAGTGGGACGGCTTGTAGGTAAATTTTATACATTTTGTATATTAGATTTTAATGATAAATTAATAATAAAGTAAATAAAACATAAAAAAAATAAATGGTCATATTCAAAATCATTTCCTTCCACTGAAATTAAAACAAGAAAACTCTATCGAAGGCTTGAAGGTTTGACCACTTTTATTTCCTTGCATGTGAGTCAATTTTGCATCTGTTTATTGTAATTTTTATATTTTTAAGATTATTACAATTAGGTCTAGTTAACTCGTATCTCCATTTTTGAAACTGTTAAAGATTTTGGAATTTATCATTGATGAATTTTAGGTATTTTAAAGTTAAATGATAGATTTGTAACATTGGTTGTTGATTAAGATATGTTTGTAAAATGATTTTTTTTAGTTTATAATTAAAGGATTAATTTGACGAAACATTACAAATAATGTGGAATTTTTGTGAATTTTGAATAATTTTGGACTGTACTAAAATAGAAATGAGTTCGACTAACATGGGTATTTGAGAAATTTTGTTAAACTTAAAGTTTCAGTTTTAATAACTAAATTGAAAGAAATGTAAAAGTTCAGGGAAATTTTGTAAATAATGAAAAATTAAGGGTAATATGCATAAAATAAGTTGGAGTATGAAATTAAATTTGATATATTGAATTTAATTATTATATAGATCCAGAAACGAATCAAACAGATCTAAATATAGGAAAAACTAAGGTGTAAGATTATGTAACACCCTGAATTTGGGCCTAGAAGTTTTGGGCCTTGAGCATGGGAGCGGTTGAAGGCAGCTTGTAATATTTTGTTGTGCATAAAAATTTCGTTAATGAAGGCTTGTTTTAGTGGTTAAGTGTGTTGAGAAGTGTTGGAGAAGTCCTGGGTTCAAACCTGGACTTTAGCAAAAATTTTGGTTTAAGGTGAATCAAACCCTGGGTGCAGTAGGTAGGCCTTAAGAATATTGTTAGAGAAATTGTGCCACAAAAGCCTTGTGGTCTAGTGGCAAAGTAGCGCCACATAAGAGGCAGGAAGGTGGCGTCATAGAGTTGGCAAGGAGGTCCAGGGTTCGAAACTCATGGCAATTAAAGAGCATTTATTTTGCTAACAAGGGGCGGCAAGAGTTGGTGTTGATTTTAAACTTTGATGATGGAGGGATCCCACATCGGGAAGCTAACATAAGAGTGGATACGAAGCTGGCTTTAAATAGAGAGAACCATGAGGAGAGTAAAGGTACCTTTCTTGGATCCCTTTCCCTTTATGGCGTGATCGTTTGGGTTGGGCGTCGGCTAAGAGTGCTCGGAGCGCGGATTAACTCCAGTCTCCTATCAGGTGTGTATTTCTCACTACTCTGGCTGTAGGATGGTTACTTCGGGCCGTGATGGGTCGAAAGGGGCCATGTGGGCCCAATGGGCCTACGAGCCCAATTGGATAAGTTGTTTGATTGTGTAGTAAATATTGGACTAGGCTAGGTGAATCTCATATCTGTGGCTAGATTTGGGCTAAAAGGGCCACACGAGCGTGTGGGCCCATTTGGGTCGAAAAAGGGCTTTAGGCCCATTCGTATTGTTATCCCTGTTTAGAATACTTCAGTTTACCAAATTACTGAAATACCCTCGACTTGTAAAATTACCAAAGTACCCCCGATTTATAGAATTACCGTTTTACCATCGATTTACAAAACTATTGAAATACCCCTGTAGGGTAGAATTACTAGAATTATCGAAATACCCTTGTAGGGTAGAAATACCGAAATTCCCCTGTAGGGTAAAATTACCGAGATACCTTTGTGGGGTAAAATTACCATTTTGTCCCTAGGGTGTTAAATGACCGTTTTGCCCTTGTGGCAAGTGACTGACTTGGACTGTGTGGTTGACGGATTTGATTGTGAATATATGTTGGTGATATGAATGACTTGGCTGTGATTGGTTGATTCAAATATGGACATGATATTCTAATTTTGTATGTTGTATGCCATGACATGTATATCTGTTGCATGGGATATGGGTTATATTGATGGAGGAAGCGTTGTGGTGGCTATGCCTTAAATATCTGTATCTAATGACTCTGTCACAATATCTGTTCTGGTAGCCCTGCTGCAAATTCTGTGGTGTGTAGTAGATGGGTGGGTCGAGTTGTCTCCCCACATGGTGTAAGGTTGGTACAGGGGTGTATACGGATGGATATGGGTTGGGTTTCTGCATACATGAAATATCTGCTCAGATCTCGTTGTAGGCCTATGGGCTTCATTCAGACTCAGATATAGGCTAAGGCCCATCTGCAGTCTATCTGTTATAATGGGCTAAGGCCCAATTGATATCGAAATCGTAAAGTAGGGCTGGGGCCAGACTTTTAATTCTTTTATATGACTGACTGTTCCTTTTATAAAGTAGGGGATTACACACTGAGTTTTCATAAACTCACCCCGTTTATTAACCTTCAAGTAATTTCCAGCCTTAGACGGATCGGACCTGCGAGGGGCTCGGAGGGAGCCACACACATTGTTTATGTTACAGTTTTGATTATTGCTTTTAAATTATTTTATGTGTGTTGTAGTAAAGCCGTTGTAATTTTCTGGATTTCTAATTTGGAATTTTATTTACTGTTCTTATAATTGCTAGTATTAGAACACTGTTTTCCAAAGCAACTACTATTTTCAAAACATCACGTATCCGCAATTGTTTTTAAATTAAGCTTCCGCAACTGCCAAGATTTTTACAAAGTTGTTAAGAATGTTATTCAGCTGAGGTTTTCTAACAAGGTTTAAAAAGGGTATAAGTTTTTAATTATTAAGAAGGGTTTTTAATGGAAACATGGTTTTCGAAAAACACTTCAATGTGACACACCAGATTCGAGCCAAACTTCCAGGCCGGGTTTGGGGTGTTACAGATTAGTCGTTGGCTTCGTTTAACAACAGTTTTTGTTGAGGTAAGTTCGTATCCCTTTTACTCGAACTATTTAATTGCCATTACTTACAAACTTTGTAATATATATATGATAATCTTATATGAAGTAGACCATGGAAGTATGATGGAAACTGAATTAGAGTAATTGAATTATTGAGAAAATTGTTCTAAATGGTTGATTTTGGATAAATGATTTATGTGTATATTATGAGTTGAATATTGAATTGAATAAGGTGATAGTGAGCAATATTGGTAAACTTAAGAAGTTTATTATGATATGATGGGATAAAGATTATCGGCTCTTGTGTTGGATGTGCAGGACGTATATATACAAAACATTGTCAGTTTACCCGACTAGTGCAGAGCACATCTATCGTCGATCTATCCGACTATCATTGGGCGCAAAAACATTAATTGTTTATCCAACTAGTGCAAGGCACATCTATCGTCGGTTTATCCTGCTAGCGCTAGGCGCAAAACATTATCGGTTTATCTGACTAGTGCAAGGCACACCTATCATTTGTTTATTCGACTAGTGCTGGGTGTAAAACTTGAATACGATTTATTAAATCTGGGTATAAGGTGCCAATAACAGGTTGATTAATATTGGTGATGTATAATCAATCTGATGAATGTTTGTAAATGAAAGATAGTATGAAATGTATATGAAATGTTTATGAAATGAAAGATAGTATGAAATGTATATGAAATGTTTATGATGAACTTTATGGTAAACCATGTGGTAATAACCATTATGCGTTAAAGATTTTGAATTTATGAATAATTAAATATATATATAGTTCTTGAGTTAATGAAATTATTCATTATTTGACCATTATTTTATGTGCAGGTTAGGTACATATTTTTTATTTTCGACTCAACATATAGCAATAATCCCAAACTCAATGTTGGTGATGTTCTCTTTTATGTTTTGGAATGTACCTAGGATGCTAATGTTATGAGTAATGATCATTTTTGGTGTATAGTTGATCTTAGTGAAGGTTACATGTATTGGATGTTGTCATGTAAACCTTTGATTTATGTTTTTTTCTAGTGTAAATGCTTGTATATAAATTATGGATGAATATATGTCGCATGTGAAATGATATGCGATTTGTGCAAGTATACACATTGAATCAAGTAATAAAGTGATAAGTGAGTATCGTTCCCACGAGGATCGGATTAAGGCGTAAAAGTGGTCAACTTATAATAATAGAGTGTTATTAATGCTATGGCAAGAACAACGATAAATATGCAGTGGCAGTTAAAGGAATAGTGATGTATGCAATATGTGGAATTAATGAATAATTGGAAATGCTATGACAAAACAAGAGTAGAAATGTAATGGAAATTATGAGAATTACTACATGAATATTATGTAAATGAACAAATAAAATAATAATATACTGTGGCAAAGGATAAAGGATATACAATGTGGATTTGGAAGGTCGGGATTTCTCAGAATCTACCCTTACTACCAATAATGTCTCATCAAAATCATACTCAGTTTACTGCTTAGAAGAGTTTTCAGATGGAATGCTTCTTTCGAGAGAAAAAACCTCAAGTTACCTTACCTGTGTCTATAGGGCTTAATATGGTACCCTGCATTATTCTCCTTCTGTATGAATGTTGCTCTATGTCTAGAGTCTACTACAAGTATCGATCGAGTACTTGCTCATATCATTCAATACCGATCCAACTAATCAAACCTTTTCAGAATTAGACTTAGTTTATGGGCACGCTGAAGATTCATCTATGTCTAGGGATTGTACACATACAACTTAGAAATAAAACAATTGAATGAAATAGTAAATTGATTTGGATCTATGCTTCAACCATTAAAAAAGATAAAGGTTTCATCATGTAATCCCAACCTGATGATATTTACCTCATGGGTTGGCACATAAAATTCAAAACCAAAATAACATCCCACACCATTTTCATCATTCAATGCAGGGAAGAAAAAAGTAAGAAATACAGAAGACTTTGGGAATATAGCTTTCGCCTGTCCAGTTCACACTTCAATAGCATAGTCTCCTGCAATGGTTGAGAGGGACTACTTTCATATTTCTCTACTCAGTTGCTACACTCTATTTTTCCCTAAACATCTCTTCCCTTTTGGCTTTTTATAGCTTTTTCTTTAAGGTAAATCCAACAACCCATGTTTATCTTCTCTTTTTAAATTCTTTTTTCAACAACCTAAGATTATCTTATCCTCTTTTTAGATTCTTTTTTTTCTAGGATAAAAGCCAACATCCCAGGATTATCTTCTCTACTTTTTTAGGCAGGTTTTTCTGGTACAAGTACAGTTGGGCTGAAATTGGTAAGCGTTGAGTGTTAACTCAGTCTTCTTGGAATTTCCAAGACATTCGTGCTGACAAAATGTCCAACCATCTACCCCGACAAACCTTCACTCCTTTATTTTTCGTTCCTCAACCTACACCTATCAAAGCACTTGACACAATCCTACCACAAGCAATTAAAAGTAGCTAATATTTAAACACAGTCCAAGCTCCTAATGAAATGATGAAAATACGAATGAAATGTCCTAAAATATAGCTAAATGTACCTAATTACAAGCAATTGACTAGGTCTAAAGGCATGAAATATAACTCTTTTCAAGAGTTATCAATATATGTTTATCTTATGAGTTTAACTCTTTGGTTATGTATTTTATAAGTTAAGCAGCTTGGATTATTATATGGTTTAATGTGGTAGATAAGATTTTTGGTATTTGATGATTAGGTCTACATATGGTTGTTTTAGTTGAAGATTTTTCATGTTATTAAAGGTATGAAATGTGGTGTCAATGAGGACACATTGGTTAGGCACTTAGGTTGTACGGAATTGGCATATTTTGACTAGTTTGAAGATGTTTTTGGTGATGTTTAAAGGTTGGTTTTAGGCTTGACTTGATACTCAATATAGGTGTAAAATATGCCTTGTTTAGAAGCAAATTTTGGTGCAAAAAGGGATGAGATCCGAGCTGTCACACGGTCGTGTGTCACACACACCTGAATGTCTAATTTATTTTCAGTGCAGGTTGGTCTACACAGGCACAAAGAGTTACACAGTCGTGTGACACTAAGCTCCATGGTCACAGTAAGTTAAACGGTCTGCGTACACGACCATGTTCTGAGTGACACGGTCTGGGCTCTGTTACACGGCCTGACCATAAGGCCATGTGACCCCTATTTCAAAAAATTTTTAACTTTTTCCAAGTTTTTATGTTTTGTTTCAAATTGTTCCCAGAATGTTCCCAAACTATTTTTAAGGCCTCGAAAGTTCAGTCTAAGGCCCGTAAGTGCATGTTTATTATAATTTGAATGTGATTTGCTTATTTATAAATATACTTGAATGATTGTTTCTATGCGATGTTAAATATTTAAAATTTTATTGTAATACTCTTTAATCCTAATTTGGCGAAAGAGACGAGTTAGGGGTGTTACACCGCCAGCTTCTCTTCCTTCTTTATACACTATATATCACAATGAGTGTCCCACAAATTGCAAAATATTTTCATTCCTTCTATATGTTATATCATAGTTTGAATCATTACCATCATATATCAATAACTTCATCCTCTCAGGAAATCTCTTCCAACTCATCTTGATCATGGATCTTTACCAATGTTCTTTACAAACAATTGTTCAAAATTTCTTTTCATACCTAACATTAACTTCTACTACTCTTTCCTATTACGGTATACAGATAGATGCCCTTATTCAAATTACTAGACATAACCTTTATTCAGATATGTTCCTTCAACAAAAGTTCATTCATCTCGTTATCTCTTCAAACTGTCATCTTTAATTGTTTATCTCTTCAAACTGTCATCTTTAATTGTTTCTTACATTTACTTTGTACTTAACTTGCAATCATCAAACACTCTAGCTATTTCTAGTTTTTTTTTATCACGATTAAAGGTCATGCAAGATATGCCATATAGCTTCATACAGATCCCACCACAAAGGCTTATTCTTTTGTAGTTCACCAAAAAGGTTTATTCTTTCTTGATGCCACATCCTATCACTACAGCAAAACAGACTTTTAGCGGCGCTTTTTTTAGCCTTTAGCGGCGCTTATAAGCGCCACTAAAACATTTTGCGGCGCTTTTGAAAACGCCTCAAAAAACGCCGCTATAGGCGGCGCTGCAAAAATTTCTGGCGTTTATTAATAAAAAGCGCCGCTAAAAGTCAAGGCCTTTAGCGGCATTTTAAAAAAACGCGCCGCTAAAAGTCAGGGCCTTTAGCAGCGTTTCGAAAAAACGCGCCGCTAAATGTCATGGCCTTTAGCGGCGTTTTAAAAAAAAGCGCCGCTAAATGTCATGGCCTTTAGCGGCGTTTTAAAAAAAAGCGCCGCTAAATGTCATGGCCTTTAGCGGCGTTTTAAAAAAAAGCGCCGCTAAATGTCATTGCCTTTAGCGGCGTTTTAAAAAAAAGCACCGCTAAATGTCATGACCTTTAGCGACATTTTATAAAAAAGCGCCGCTAAATGTCATGGCCTTTAGCGGCGTTTTAAAAAAAAGCGCCGCTAAATGTCATGGCCTTTAGCGGCGTTTTTCCCACAAACGCCGCTAATTTTGGCATATTTGCAATACATTTTTCACACCTATATTCAGCCCTTCCTGCATTAAAATCCAACCAAATACAACAAATATAGCATAAAATGCAGCCAAAATAGCAAATTTAGCATAAGAAAATACAACCAAAAATATTAATTCTAAATAATACTTCAAATTTAACGAAAAATATATGATGTAATTAAATAAAGGATGATTTAAAATATTCTTAGAATAATGTTAAACGTGACAAAGTTAAAAATATTCTTACAACGAGAAAACTAATGTCTAAGATGGCGCTTTTATGATGTTGAAACATTTGCATCATCTGCTGAAGTTGTATTTGGAGGTCATCATTTTTTCCTATGCTCGCCTCCTCGCTGTTGCCGCCGCCTCCCTCTCTGCGCCGCCGCCTCCTCTCGCTTTGCTCCGCTCTAAGTTGTTGCTGGAGTTCTTCATATTTTCGTTGAACCTCGGCAATTTGCTCAATGTGTGTTCGCTTGCATCCGAGCCATCGATCTCTTAACCTCACGAACTTCACTTTAGCTTGACTTAGGAAGGCATGTATTCTTCGAGAGCCGGATCCAAAATATTGGGTCGGGTAACACGAGATCCTTGAAATCGAACCCACCGCACTTTCAGACCCAAAACGTCGGTGATAATTCGTTATCAATGTTCTCAAGATTAACAGAACTATCATCGAAGATCGCTTCATATTCATATTCTTCTTATCCTTTAGTTTCTCCTAAAAATCAATTAAAAAGTTAGAAACGAAATATATAATAAAAAGGAATGCAACATAGCATTATTTAAAACTACTAACGATGAATTGAATTAAACAATTATAATTAAACATTATAAATATTTAGAATAAATCAAATATTATTAAATAAATATACCATAATTTCTCTAGCTTCGGATGTCATAGGAGATCCATCTTTCTTCTTATGCGTAATCTCAAAAAGCTGAAGGCGCCCAACTTTTTGTCCAGATTTGACTTCCTACAATATAGTAGTAAAAATATTATTTAATATTAGAAAGTTATTAATATTTGAAAGAATTAATAAAATTTTGATACCTCTACCTCATTTCTGAAGCAAAACTTCTCGACCATTGTGTGCGTGAATTTTTGTTTTTGCTCTTATTTATTCCAACTCGCTCACGGTCCTACATAATGAAATTATTATTACGTATATAGTAAACACTATATATAAGAGTTTGGAAATACGTAATACCTCTCCTTTCTTTGAATTCCAGAATCTAACCGCATCTTCCCATTGGTACTTTCGGCATTCCGTGGGACATTTCTTAATTTTTCCTCGAGGCTTATGTCTTTCTTAAAATATTGTTTTTTTAAAGTGCTTTTATTATCTCTCCATTTTTTACCCAATGTCTTCTTGATATAATCATCTGAGACCTCTAAAGCAAATCTATCCTAAAAAAACACAAGTTTAGAATGTAAATATGAATGAAACTTAAACCAAAATATTATAAATTACATTCACATTTTGTTACCTAATATTAGCGAGAGCTGATTTTTTTGTTGCTATCGTGCATGTGATGCCATGATTCAGTAGTTGATGGGCAACATATTGGCATTTCGTGCTAAAATGCCAATATAGCCTCGCTAAAAGTCGAGCTTCAGATCCAAAGCAGTGGCCATAAGTATTTCTACTTACTTTGACACGGTTGGCGTGGATCTAAGTCGTATAAATCACTAAAGCGATTGTACGTCCTCGAACTCTGCGCGCCCCACCATTTTCAAATTTGAAAAATGATATACTATTATTATATTAAAATTTACAAATAAATTAATAATAAAAGTCAACACATGTAAAATAAACGTAACATTACTTTGAAATTCTTCAGCTCGTCAAGTGTCTCGCGGCACATTCAAGATCCAATAGTCATCTCATTGTTCACTATTTCCTTCTTCCGAATTTGGAGTATTCGGACAATACTTAAACCACGTAATCTTCTTCTACGCATTTTTCCTGCAATACACATAAAATAGTTAAAGTTTTAGTAACAAATTACAACAATAATAGTACATATAAAATAGTCAAATTATATAACATAACCAAGATTAAAATTATAATATTACATATAATTAAAAAAACGTAAAATCTTACTACATCATTATTCGTAAATATCTTCATTCACATCATCTCGAACCCATTGATATTGTGTACTAGTACTAGGGATATTTTCATCTAAGTTTTGTTCTGGAAAAGGTAATGTTTCTGATCTTTCGACAATGTCATCTCTACTTCCATTACCCATGTCAAACAAGTCTCTAGGGGTGTTCCGGAGTACAACATACCAACCCTCGTCAGTTGGATCTTTCAAATAAAAAACTTGTTTCACTTGAGAGGAAAATACATATGGCTCGTCCATCAATTGTTGTCCAGTGTGAATCAAGCGAGAGAAATTCACCATTGTAAATCCAAATTGATCTTTTTAATTCCTCGAAAAAGATTAACATCAGCCCAATCACACCGAAATAAGATAACTTTCCATCCGCCATAGTAATCCAACTCAATAATGTCGGTAAGAAGTCCGTAATACTCCACATTACCTCAACCGGATTACTATCCCTAGCACTAGCATAACTTGTAATTGAAGAATTAACAACAACTCCACAATTTTGAGTTCTCCTCATTCTCTCGCGATACTTTGTATGAAATCAGATCCATTGATGAGGAAGGCACTATATCTTTTATTACTCTGTTCGGACCTTGGGAAAGCCATTTAATTTCGTCATTGACGCCCTTCCCACTCCAAACCTATTGAATCGAAAGTAAATTAAATAATTATAAATGTATTATGTAAAAACATTCTTATTTGATTAACTAAATTTCGCGATTATATGTAACTTATTAACTTTAGTTACATACCGTTTGACTTAACCATTCATGAAAAGATTACGTGAATAACTTATTAATCTCTCGATGTTGTAATCTTCGAGAGCGTGCACGAGATCTCAAAATTTGTTTGTACTCACTATGTTAAAAACAAGTTTAATTGGTTAGAAGATAAACAAATCAAAACGATTTAATATGTAAGACAATTTTATAACTTACTTGCATAACGGTTCCATTGAATCGTGGTGAAAAAGTACATATCCATGTGCTGTATCCACGATATATCATCTAATTCTACAATTTCAACTTTGCCGATTGGTTCTCCATAACTTTGAAATAAATAAGTTTCGCCAAGTCATGATCATTGAGCCCAAAGATTTCTACTTGGTCTATTCAATCGTGTTTCAAAGATCTTCTAAATATCTAGAAATGAAGGTCATGCACTCTTCTCGCCAAGTAGCCTTCAAAGAATTGATCCTTCCGGATAACGCTTATTGCGACAATATGACTTCAATTTGCTTAGGAACCTAAACACGATATACAATATTTATCAAAAGCTGTAACTAAATGTATAGAGGTGAGTGAGTGAATACTTGAGAAATAAATTAGCACCTTTCAATAGGATACATCCATCGATAAAAAACCGGTCCACCAAGGATTGCTTCGTGAGGGAGATGGATTACCAAGTGCACCATAATAGTGAAGAAGGAAGGTGGAAAGATCTTTTCTAAATTGCATAAAGTCAAAGCCGCTCGATCCTGTACTTTCTCAAGTTCTTCGACATTCAAAACTTTGCCACAAATAGCTTTCATTATATTGGATAGTTCAATTATACAGACGTTACATTTTTGACATACAAAGACCGTAAAGCAATTGGGAGTAAATCTTGCATCAAGATGTGGTAATCATGTGATTTTAATGAATATAATCTTCGATCTTTGAAACTCACACATCGAGATATATTTGATGCATACGCATCCGGGACCTTTATATCCTTCAACACCATGCGAGAAAACTTCTTTCTCTTTCTTTGACATTGAAAAAATAAAAGGCGGCAGAACCGATATTTCCCATTCTAAGTACTTGAGGATGAAGATCACGTCGGATTCTCATGTCAACTAAATCAAGTCGACTCAAGATTGTCTTTTGATTTTCCATCGACATTTAGAATTGTCCCAATTATGTTCTCGCAGACATTCTTCTCAATATGCATGACATCAAGATTGTGGCGTAAAATGTTGTGCTCCCAATAAGGCAACTCAAAAAAATACTCCTTTTCTTCCACAACTCGCCTCATTAGGATCATCTCTCTTCGCCGATTCATCATCGATTCATCCTCGATCTTCTCCTTGTTTTGCGTGATAGGTGGTTGATTCATCTTCCCGTAACTAAAGTTGATATCTTTTAACATAAACAAGATTTGAGATCCAACGTGCTGCTCGGGAGCTCCTCCTCTGTACTCTTTAGTACCGTCAAATAGAGTCCTCTCAAATCTAAATTTATGATTTTCATCTAACCACCGACAAAGTGGCCCATGTAAGAGAACTTCTTCCCATTATACAACCACTTGAACAAGTTTTGCGCGAAGACAACAAGGACAGTGCATAACGCCCTTTAGTACTCCAACCCGATAAATTGGCATAAGCCGGAAATCATTAATTGTCCACAATAAAGTCGCACGTAAATTAAAGTTCTCCTTTCTCAATACATCATATGTCTCAACACCCCGACCATAATTGTTTTAACTCTTTTTAATAAGTGGCTGCAAGTAGATGTCAATATCATTTCGGGACCTTTCTCTCCGAGGATAATCATTGATAAAATAAATGAAGATTGCTTCATGCAAATCCATGGAGGCAAATTGTAAGGAACAAGTACTACAGCCAAGGCATCGCATTGAAGTACTCATGATTTTAAATGGATTAAAGCCATCACTACTAGCCCAAGCCTCACATTCCGAGGATCGCTTGCAAAGCTTGGAAATTTCATGTCAAATGATTTCCAAGCTAAAGAATCCGCAGGATGTCTTAATAATCCATCATCGGTCCGTTGATCATTATGCCACGTCATAGATTAATTGTCTTTGAGGACATGAAAAGCCTTTGAAGTCTTGGTATCGGGGAAAATATCGCAAGACCTTGATCGGCTTCTTTCTTAATCGTGCCCCACCTTCATCCGTATTCACATCTTCTATATTACTATTCATCCAACGAGACTTACCGCAAAACATGACAAGATTGTTGGTTTTTCCGATCACCCAAGTACAACATGCGTCATTTGGGCAACTATGAATTTTATCGCACTCCAAGGCCCAAATCTTTTATTAGTCTCTTCATATCTTGACAAGACTGGGAATTTTTGCAAACGAAAACATCTCTCTTAGAAACTCTAGCAGCATTGTAAAAGAGTTTCGGTCCACCCTCCCAAACATTTTAAGTGAAATAGACGAATGAGTAGGACAATTTGAATATTTTGATCCTCAGAAAGTTCTTCATTCATTTCATTAAGTAAATTGTAGAACTTAGCCGCTTCTTCATTTGGCTCCTCATTAGGTGCACTTGTTCCCGCTTTCATAAAAAACATTTCCAGTAATATTACAATCCTCGATATAATAAAGTCGTGGAAACGATTGCTCACCATGACTACGCATATTAAATGCATCCCGTAACATATCTTCCATGTCATCTTGTCTAACATACTCGATGGTAATCGATCGTCGGGATAAGTCGGATTAATCGTTGAAGAAGTTCCACTAGATGTACACTTTCCATGGAAAATCCATTTTTATACCCCGAATAAAGCCATCAACAATTAGATGTCCGTAGACAACTTCACGAGAATGCCGTGAGATGTTGCCACACTTCTTACACGGGCAAAGAATCATATTCTCTTGGCTTGCATTTTGAAATGCAAAATTTAGAAAAGTTTGTACTCCATTTTGATAGGCATTGCTTACCCTTGACAATTTCATCCAACTCCTATCCATTTTGTAGTTCCCCGAAATCTAAAGTTGACAACATATTACTGATTACTTAAATGTTCTCAATTGATTTAAATCATATCATTATACTAAATATCAAGTCTCTAATGGGTATAAACTAATTCAGCAAGTTATGAGATTTTCAACTATAGATTTATGTATTATGTAAGTTAAGTAAATTTCGTAAACTAGTTATGTATGATATGATATATATCTAAGTATTATGTAAGTTATGTAAGTTATGATATGATATATATTTATGTAAATTATATATTTATCTAAGTTATATAAGTTATGTAAGTTATGTAAATTATGATATAAAATATATTTAAGTATTATGTAAGTTATGTAAGTTATATATTTATCTAAGTTATATAAGTTATATAAGTTATGTATGTTATATAAGTTATGTAAGTTATGTAAGTTATGTATGTTATATAAGTTATGTATGTTATATAAGTTATATATTAAAGCACTGTGTGGACATCCGTATTTAGCTTAAAAGCTATGATTTAGTTTGAATAAAAAGTTTAACTTAAATGGTAAAACGGACGATCCATTATTTAAGATTCATCGATGCGTGGCGTTGTTACACCTAGGAGGATCCATTATATCTTGCAACTCGATATAAGGCAACCCGTCAAAGTTTCAAATTTATATACTTTGAATCTTTAAAATATTTAAACTTTGTAATTTTGATAAAATTGTTGCCATTTTGATAAAAATTAGTTATAACTTTCAAAGACATTTAAAAATATTAAATATTAAAATCAAACATTATTAATATAAAAAAATAGAAATATGAATATAATAATAATAAAAAATCGTAGTTTAATTTTGATAAGTCAATTGGAAATAAATTAAGGTTATATAAATATTCGATAGTAGATGAGCTCGATAGAATTTTTTTCAAGTCTTTTTTAATTTATTTAAGATTCATCGTACGTGGCGTTGTTACACCTTGGGAGGATCCATTATATCTTGCAGCTCGATATAAGGCAACCCGTCAAAGTTTCAAATTTATATACTTTGAATCTTTAAAATATTTAAACTTTGTAATTTTGATAAAATTGTTGCCATTTTGATAAAAATTAGTTATAACTTTCAAAGACATTTAAAAATATTAAATATTAAAATCAAACATTATTAATATAAAAAAATAGAAATATGAATATAATAATAATAAAAAAATCGTAGTTTAATTTTGATAAGTCAATTGGAAATAAATTAAGGTTATATAAATATTCGATAGTAGATGAGCTCGATAGAATTTTTTTCAAGTCTTTTTTAATTTATTTAAGATTCATCGACGTGGCGTTGTTACACCTAGGAGGATCCATTATATCTTATACTCGATATAAGGCAACCCGTCAGGTTTCCAGCCTATATACTTTGAATCTTTAAAATATTTAAAATAAGGTTGGAGAGAAGGTCAGCTATTGTTGTAATTTTAGTGGACAAGCAAGCTACATGGTAATAAAATTAATTCATACATATTCATACTTAAGTTGAATCAAATAATAATTAAGTTGAACCAAATATTTAAAATTAATTTGGAAATAAAATAGTTCTACTCCAAACAGAATGAGCAATTAAATCTTTACAAAATCGCAACCCCAAAATATTAAATTTTCCAAAATCATAAAGATAAAACTATTATTGATTAGAATTTTGAAATAAAACGTACCTTAATAAAACTTACCTGGTCTACTCCATTCTCACCAGCAAACAGAGGCTGGAGTCAGAAAAGTAATATTTGTTAAGTGGGTTAAAGTGAAAATGCATAGAAATAAGGAAAAAAATTTAGCAACGAAACCTGTACGTACCTAGAACAAATGTCAATGGCTGTGGTGTATTTAGTTGCACCAAATATTAATTCAGTGCTCGATAGTACCTAGAAAGCAGATGTAAGATTATAAGAGTAGCACCAAATATATTTCAGTTTAAGCAAATATAAAAACTTTACCTATATCGGTTTTGTAAGTGCCCACTTGTACAGGATCAAAGACATCGCCAATGAAGTTTGTACACCTTAGCAAAATATGGCAAACCGCGCACAAGAAACACATAAGTTGGATAGAAACATGAAAAGCAGACCAAAAGAACATCTAAAAACAAAAATGGAATCACCATTAGTATGTAAACATGAAAATGCATGACTTTAAACAAACCAACTTTGCATGTGCAGAATCATACTCCACAAAACTCATAAACATTAACTTCTCCTAACCGTAATACCAACTTTATGTTTTACAGAGGCCTTGATCAAAACTAACATAATTGTTGATTTATAACTTATCTAATAAGAATCACAGAATATGCGTAAAAAAATACCTCAGCATTTAGTTTCAAGAGAACCATGTATTCAAGGAAAAGAGCTGTAAAATGATCAATGTATGCAAAACCTGGTCTATATTTCAAAATCGAGTAAAGCTTTCATCTAGTACCAAATACATACATATATAGAGACACAAACACACAAACACACAGGCATACATCTTCCATTACCTAAATCTGTTTCTTGCAAATAAAAGATAAGTAACCTTCTACATGATTCATACTAGATTGCTAATCCTAGCGGGGAAAAATGTATGATTGATTTCTAGAGATGTTGAATCTTTCATCATAAACATAAAAACATAAAAGGAAAAACATGTTGAAGGAAACATAAATGTTAGGGAAGATAATGTTTACCTTAATTGAATTGGAAATGTTTTCTTGAGGGTTTATTTGGAGATGCTTGGGATTGATCTCTAATAATGTCGAGAGACTTCCTTACTCATTGCATTTGAAGAATGTAAGTCTATTTTTCTCAGTCGACAAAACAATCAAATGAGTTCTAAAAATAAAAATATTTAATGATTGGTATAATATTAATTATATTTGCTAATAACAGGTGGGAATAAACAAATAAAATGATAAAAAAAAATAGAAGCTACAAGAATTACTTAAAATAAAGCTACGTCAACAATGGTATCATGAGAACGAAAATTAAAAATCCGAATTAAGTAAAAAAACAGAGAAAAATATAAAAGAGAGATAAATAAGGGGACAAAGGGCTGGTTTTGTTGGAATAACCGAAGTTGCCGGATTTTCAATACATTTCCATTATTAAAACATATCTCTATATAAACATATCACAAAGATAAAATTTCCAAATTTATCAACCAAATTTATAAACCCACTGATGCACACAGATTGGTTAAATAAAAACCAAAACAAGACATCCAACCAACATAAACAAGTAGTCAGTGATTGGTAGGAAATTGCATGCTTAAAGCACAAATATTCAAATATACATGAGAAAAGAAAACGGGACTAATTAAAAAAATAAATCATCTAACATGCATAAGAATGAAATGAACCAATATCGATGATAAGGAATAAAATGCCTCAACTAAAACCACCCCAACCCACTTCCTCTTTTCCAATTTGGAGATATTGCTAGACATAATATTTTATTAAAGTTAAAAACTATATAAAATATTTTATTAAATATTTGTATATTAGATGGGACATATTAAATTGAAACATACAAACCGAATCTTAAACCTAAACATAGTAAAAAGACTATAATCATAATTTAACCTAAGACAAAGACAATCTATACTAAATCGATTTACTTATGTTATTAATTTTTAAATAATAAAAATAAGTTCAATATAGTAACTAACCTTTTGGCTATCTAGGCTTTCTGTATATTGCTTTAGTGTATGAAAAGAGTAACAAATGAATGTCCTGATAATTTGATGCCAAACTGCAAGAAAAGAAAGTCTCCAATGGGTTTTCTATGCCTGCCCTTGAATCACCTACAACACCAAGGAAACAGGTTCAATCCGAAAGAGAGAGAACAAAGAAGATTACATTCTATGAAGACAAACATCATAAAGAAGGAAAATAAGAACAAATACTTGTCTACCATACGTGGTATTTGTAGAAAATCCACAAAATTGATAAGTTGAAACCCATAAGTGACAAAGTAATTACTGTAGAAACTGGAAATCACAACATAGGTAGCATAGAAACTAACAATCTTCTCTATAAACAGCACAAAGGAAAACCAATAGAAACACAAAATTGAACAAACACAAGCGTCTTTGGCAATGTTCAATAAATAAATCAATAAATGAGAAAATAGCAAATGCAAAGAATAAAACAAAAATGAATCTATGAAATTATAGTATAATAACATTTTTTTGATTTACTGCCGCTCATTTTCAATCAACATGACAAGATTCATACACGACTCACGAAGCCTTTGTTACCCCTAATACATAGGATTCTGACCTATTTGATGCATCCCTGCATAAGGAAAAGGTACACGTGAAACACATATAATGGGCATTCTTTTTGCGGTTGCACACAGATGCCAACCTAATTTTTGCAGAAAACATAACTCAAATTAGATAGAGATATAAAAGATAACGAATGCATAATTCCTATAAACATAAAAACAGAAGTTAATAAATGAAAATCATACATATAGATTAAGCAAGAATCTCCAAGAAAGAAATCAAACCACAGGGTCAACTAACATATGTTTTGCATGTAGCAGGATAACAGAAGGAACAGCAAAAAAGCAGTGACATAAATAGGCTAATAAGAATAAATTCCGGAGCACACATTCAAAATCCCTTATGTGCATATGCCCCCAAGGGCATTGAACAAGCACACTTGCATCAAGAATTCTAAAAGCTTAATAAACCGGTCTTTCTTTAGACATTGGAAAAAAGGAAGACAAATACAAGCTGCAACAATGGTATAACCTTGAATACGAATATTGTGTACACCCTTTTTTCACACAATATAGAAATGTTCATCATTATTTGATGATCCCAAAGTGTATAACATAAGCATATTAAACTGTTTCACTCAGTAGATTATGACTCAAAAGATGGCTTATCCGACCCAATGCATCCTGAAATTTATACAACCAGTTCCTTCAACGGTCTAGGCTATAGCTCATTCAAGCAGAAAGATGTATTTCCCATTCTAGTCAAGTTTGTCATTCTTCACACAAGAATGTTTTAGTTCTCAGTCCTCAGTGCATCTTCTCATACTAATGAGCATCTCAAAGAAGCTTTCTCAAGGAAAAGGGCACCGCTTAGAGCTACAATAGAAAAGAACAAATTTCTAATGTAGCAAGACCTTAATCCAAAAGCTCGCCAAAGTGTTTGCAAAACAAGAGCCTCTAGTTCCATAATAATTTAACACAAGTTATTGAAATTGTAAGTTCTTATTCCTTTTTGCGTATGGTTTAGACAACAAAAAAGGGTATTTTGGTTGGCTCAAGTAAATGACATTTAGGCAGATCTATATTGCCTTTCGCAAAGGCTACACTCCACATGAAATTCGAATACAAATTGTTTTAGGTTTCATGGCAACAATAATATAAAGAAAATAACATTTGCAAAAAGTAGCAGCAGAAAATGTTGAATTTGTTTACCCTACAAGGATCCACTGAAACTTCATTTACCTATGGTTTGCAAAGGAAAGCGATGACGACGTTGAAGAAGTGAGGGCGCCGGACACGCGAGTAGTAGGTGGTCGGGTAGCCTAAGGAGCTTCGGATGCTTAGGAATTTTGGGGAAAATTTAGGGATTAGGGAAAATGATTTGGGGGAAATCTGTTAAAGGGTGGAAATGGCTAAGTGTCGAGAATGAAGGGGGGATAAAATGTTAGAAAATAAAACGACGCCATTTGGGTAACAAAATTTTAAACGTTTGTGGCGCTTTATAAAAGCGCGCTAAACCCCATCTATTGCGGCGTTTGTAAGTTAGCGCCACTAATCCCCTTACAGCTCAATTTAAAACTACAACATTTTAGTAAAATATAAATGCTTTTTGTGGCATTTTTTTCAAAAACGCCACTAACCTCCATTTTATATTCATTTTTTTTTGTAATTAATTTTTATTTGTTATCAATGTTTTTATTTTTAAATCTAATATTTAAATATATAAAGTTTATCTATTATCTCTTAAATAATTTAATCTAAATAATTTCATTATTTTAAAAAAACACTACTACTCTTTTACAATTATATAAAAAATTATTTAATATATAAATTAAAAAATACTAATTTATCTAAACCCTAATACCCTAATTTCTAAACTCTAAAATCTATAATCCTATATATAAACCCTAAACCCCAAACTCGTAACCCGTAACCATTAACCTCTAAACCTTAAACCTTAAACCCTAAACTCTAAAACCTAAACCCCTAACCCTATACCCCATACCCTAAACCCAAACCATAAACCTTACACATAAACCCTAAACCCTAAACCTATAACCCGTAACCCGTAACCTTTAACCCCTAAACCTTAAACCCCGACCCTTAAACCATAATTCACAAAACCCTTAAAGTAGTAACATATAAGCCCTAAAACCCTTAACCATATACCCTAAATTATAAACCATAAACCCTAAACTATAAAGATAATTAATTCAATATTTTAAAATTTATTACACTATCCCTTTTTCAATTATATAAGAAATTATTTAATATATAAATTAAAAATTACTAATTAATTAAAATCCTAATCCATAAACCCCAAATCATAAAATAGAAACTCTAAACCCTTAACCCCTAACCCCAATGACCCCTGACCCTTAAACCATAATCTTTAAACCCCATAATCCCTAAACCTTAAAATAACAACTCATAAACCTTAAACGTCCCTTAACCATATACCCTAAACCGTAAATTAAGTACCCTAAACTATAATGATAATTAATTCAATATTTTGAAATTAATACAATCTCTTTTACAATTATATAAGAAAATATTTAACATATAAATTAAAAAATAATCAGTCATATACCAAAAATCTTTAAAATTAATTATTTATACAAATTAGTTACATCACTTTAATAAAACAAATTCTCTATTGGAACACTCTAGTTATAGTGTCCACTTTGTAAAATAAATTAACTTGGAAATTATACATAGTTCAACAAATGCTGATTAATATTGAAGCTTGCCACAATCAAAATCACCCTTTCTTAATAGCATCTCAGGTAAGAATCTGGAAAGGAAATTATCTCTTAAGAAGTTAATAATATTGTCCCATTGTAAACTTCAACCCTAACCTTAATTTAAACCCTAAATCATAATCCTTAAACCCATAATTCATCATAAACCTTCAAATACTAACTAACTCCTAAACCTTAAACCCTAAACTGTATATCTTAAACCATAGTCAACTCATAAACCTATTAAACCCTAAACCATATAACCATAAACCTTAAATTATAATGATAATTAATTCAATATTTTAAATTCAATACTATATCTTTTACGATTATATAAGAAAATATTTAATATATTGTATAACCATAAATTTTAAAAATTATTATTTTAGGGGTTATAGATTAGTGTTTATGATTTTTTAGGGGTTTAGGGTTATATAACTTTTAGCGGCGTTTCACCAAAGCGCCGCCAATGCTCTGGTCTTTAGCGGCGTTTTACCAAAAGCGCCGCTATTGCTCTGGTCTTTAGCGGCGTTTTAACAAAAGCGCCGCTATTGCTCTGGTCTTTAGCGGCGTCTTACCCAAAGCGCCGCTATTGCTCTGGTCTTTAGCGGCGTTTCACCCAAAGCGCCGCTATTGCTCTGGTCTTTAGCGGCGTTTCACCTAAAGTGCCGCTAATGCTCTGGTCTTTAGCGGCGTTTTACCAAAAGCGCCGCTATTGCTCTGGTCTTTAGCGGCGTCTTACCCAAAGCGCCGCTATTGCTCTGGTCTTTAGCGGCGTTTCACCCAAAGCGCCGCTATTGCTCTGGTCTTTAGCGGCGTTTCACCCAAAGCGCCGCTATTGCTCTGGTCTTTAGCGGCGTTTCACCCAAAGCGCCGCTATTGCTCTGGTCTTTAGCGGCGTTTCACCCAAAGCGCCGCTAATGCTCTGGTCTTTAGCGGCGTTTTGCCAAAAGCGCCGCTAATGCTCTGGTCTTTAGCGGCGTTTTATACGAAGCGCCGCTAATGCTCTGGTCTTTAGCAGCGTTTTGCCAAAAGCGCCACTAATGCTCTGGTCTTTAGCGGCGTTTTGCCAAAAGCGCCTCTAATGCTTTGTTTTTAGCGGCGTTTTTTGATAAAACGCCGCTGTTGCTCTGTTTTTAGTGGCGTTTTTTGTGAAACGCCGCTATTACTAAATTTTTGCGGCGTTTTTTGATAAAACGCCACTAGAAATGCCGCTAAAGCCCTATTTTCTTGTAGTGTATTAATTGTAATATAATGAAATTGCCATCTCCTATGTCTTAAATTATTTGTGCAAAAATGAAAACAAGGAAGTGTTGTTTTAAATTATTTGCGCAAAAATGAAAACAAGAAGTGTTGTGGCTTAGTGGAATGAAACTCATTAACTATCCTAGAAGTCCCTAGTTTGAACCCCCATGTTCTCACTTTTTTAATTAAATTTTTCCACACAATTGGCATGTGCATTCAAGCCTTGCCGTGCCCCCTTTGTTGCCATATGTGGAGGATTCCTTTCCTCCTTTAGCAAGTCAAACTTGCTGATAAACCGTAATTTATACATATTTTTATCCCTCGCTTAACACGTTTATGAATGATTTCTCCTTAGATTTGGTGAATTTGATTCTCCTAATCCTTTAATTTCACGTTTTATACTTAGGTGATCATAGGAGAGCGAAAAGAACGAGAAACGGGCCAAAAACGAAGAAAATAGGCCGACGTGGGAAAGCAACACGGCCTGGACTTCCTTACATGGACTTCCTCAAACTTTGATCACCAAAACAGATTCAGTTAAGATAAAAGAACAAGATAAAATAAAATAAAAATATGATAATACAATGATGTAGGTAATTTGCAATAAACATGCCATTAAGCTCAAAAATTAAGTTTCAAGGGTTAATTTAATAAAGTCGGCTTGTAAGGCTCAAACGATTCAAAGAAAGTGTGCCTATATCATATTAGATTCTTATACCTCCTAGATTTGCCTCAAGAAGGTTACTAAGTCAATTCTAAAGACAAAAACCTTCATACAAGTCTATTTTTAAAGAAATCAAATTTTCACGGCAAATACTACATAAGTCTAAAGAACATACAAGCATTCCATCACTCAAGATAACATATGAATAACTTAGATAAAATCAAAAATCATACTTGCATTTAATAACTTAGATAAAATCAAAAATCATACTTGCATTTGAACAAACTTATGAACAAAAATTCTTTCTGAACATTCATTTATTTTAGCATACTTAAGTAAAAAGATTGAAACATGCTTTAAAATTCATACGAAATGCCTTACCCCCTTTAAAAAAAAGCAATGTCCTCATTACGAAAACAAAGTAATAAATGAAAACTGAACACCATGCAGGCACTACAGGGGAACAGACTTTTTTAGCGGCGTTTTTTTCCCCTAAAGCGCCGCTAGAACTATTTGCGACGTTTTCACAAGCGCCACAAAAAACACCGCTATAGAAAACGCCGCAAAAATTTGTGGTGTTTATTTAAAAAAATCCCGCAAAAGATCACAACTTTTAGTGGCGTTTGTGGGAGAAGCGTCGCTAAAAGTCATGGCTTTTAGTGGCGTTTGTGGGAGAAGCGCCGCTAAAGGTCATGGCTTTTACTTTTAGTGACGCTTTTTTAAAAATGCTGCTAATTTTGGCAGATTTGCAATATGCATTTTTTACCAATATCCAACCCTTCCTGCATTAAATCTAACCAAAAATAGCAAATATAGCATGAAATCCAACCAAAAACAGCAAATGTAGCATAAAAACTATAACCAAAAACATTAAATCTAAAATGATACTTCAAATTCAACGAAAGATATATGATGTAAATTAATAAATGAAGTATAACTCAAAATATTCTTACAATAATGTTAAATGTGACTTGTAATATCCCAAATTAGGCCTAATCGGAATAGTAATTTTGTAACCACAAATCTGAGATAAAAATAATTATTTTATGATTATTTTGAGGTCTATGATATGATTGCATGATTGTGTGAAAATTTCGTGAAGAAATTTTATGCATAAAGTGCTTAAATTGAAATTAGGGACTAAATAGAATAATTTGCAAAACTTACATTCTAGAAGTTTTTAGTATGAAATTGCTTTGGAATATTAATGAGGAGGTCTTCAATAGCAATTTGACCAATTTCTAAGTCTATGGACAAAAATTGGACATGGATGGAATTTTTGGAAAGTTTAGTAGTAAGGGCATTTTGGTCATTTAGGGGTAAAATGAATTAAAATACAAAATTAAAAGCCAATTTTACTCATCTTCTTCACCATGGACGTGTATACCAAGGGAGACTCCATGGCTAGGGTTTCCAAGCTTCCAAGCTCGATTATGAAGGAAATCGAGATTCGGGCTTAAATCGGGAAAATACAAGGTTATGGACTAAAATAGTAAATTGCCATTTCTGAATCGAGGTAAGTTCGTACGTTAATAATAATGCAATACCATGCATGAATTGTAATTCTCTATTGATATGGAATAAATTGTATGATTTAATATGTTTAAGAGAAGTTGATGGATGGTATGTATATATTTAAAACAAAAATGTAATGCTAGTTGTGTCATATGAAATTGAATGGAAAATTATTGTTACATGAATTAAACGTTATGGTGCCAAGTTTATGAATTGCTTTAAAAAATATGTCTATGGTACATGAAGTGCATTGAATTATCATACATAAATATGATTTCTATGATTATGGATATTATGAGCAATTGTAAGTTCATATGATTTTTAATAATGCAATGTGTAATTTAATGTTATTGCCTTGATATTAAATGAGATGTAAGTTTATATGTAAGTGATACATCAATTTTACTTGTCTTATGACATTTTATAATAATATTGGAAATATGTTTGTTGATAATTACTTGATTGGAGAAATTGTTGGAAAAGAGAGAAATCCAAGTTGAACCTTCGGAAAGATTGGATGATACAGATGGTATGTAGCTAGGTCACATGTATGGTGCTGAGTGCACATAATGTGTACAAGAGAGCTACGAGACATTATGATGTAGCTAGGTCACATGGGTGATACTATGTGTATGCCATGTAGACAAGAGAGCTACGGGATATATGTAGCTAGGTCGCATGCGTGGTTCCAGGTGAAGGACACCATGTAGACAAGAGAGCTACGAGATAAACTGGCTAGGTCACATGGGTGGTACTAAGTGTTCACCATGTGTACAAGAGAGTCGAACTTTATGATGGGTGGAGCTATGTGCAGAAACCACCAAGTATCGAGGATTGATCCGAAGTGTTCAACGGGAGACTTATTATGTACTGCTTTGTGAGTTTTGTGATGAATAAGTGCAGGAACTTGGTTATGTGAGTAATGTGTTCATTAAGTGATCGGGTTGTGGTAAGGTTATAAACAAGTAAGTTATACATGAGGATGATTTTATGGTGACCTTCTAATCATAGGCCTATACTTGTGATGTATGAAATGTGGTGAAAATGATTTGTGATATGTATGTTAAAATGAGGTTAATACAAAGAAAGTGTGAAAGAGTGAATTAGCAATAAAATTGTCTTGGACAGCAGCAGTTGCGTGACTTTGAAAATTCACTAAAAATTGTGGAAGTTGAATAAAAATGAAAATGATATATGAAAATAAAGCTTGATGAGTCTATTTTCATATGAAAGAAACAGGGGAAGCAAAAGAATTTTATATTTTGTGATATTTGAATTATTGTGAAACAGGGTCTGAATGAATTCGAGATCCCCTATTCTGACTTTATAAATTCACCATAAATTGTACAAAACTTATTAAGAGTCATACCTTACATGAATGGATTCCTTATTGAGTCTATATTTAAGGGAAACAAACGGAATGGTCGTTGGAATTCTGTACAGGGAGAAATTTGGTTTGTAGTACACAGAGGTCAGAGTAGTTGTACTCTGAAACAGGGGAGAATTTAACTAATAAACTGTACTAATTGGATAAACCAAAAATTCTGAAAATTTTATGGGAGAAATATATATGAATATAGTTTCAAATAAAATTAACGAAACTAAATTTTGAGTTTTGTAGCTTCAAATATGAATGATTTAGTAACTGTAACTCAATAACACAGCTTAACCTGAATATGTGTAATTGTACAATTATAGTGTTTTATCTTGAAAAGCATGGTAGTAATTGCTTATTATTTTCATATGAACTTACTAAGCGTAAAGCTTACCCATCCTCTCCATTTCTTTAGTATTGACAGGTCAGTTCGGGGTTGGAGATCGTCGGAGGCAAAATCACACTATCAAACTATCATTTTTGGGAGCATTAATTAAAATATTAGAAATATCAAGTGAGTGGCATGTATAGGAAGTTGGTTTGTGATATGTATTTTTATTATGATTTTGATCGTATGTATCAGTCTGCATTGAGTTATTGTATATCATTATGAGATGTGGTACTTATCTATTATGGTTTATAAGTTTAATTAATCATGCTATGTCATATGTTTTGATGTAATGATATAGTTAGCTTTGTTTGTTATGCATGTGTTCGAAAAGTTTTAAATTAAATGAAATTTTATGGCCTGATTTTCATCTATGTGTGTTGTTAAGTCTGGTAATGCCTCGTACTCTGTTCCGGCCTTGGATACGGGTAAGGGGTGTTACATTTAGTGGTATCAGAGCTATGGTTTAGTCGGTTCTTGGACTAACCTAGCATGTGTAAAAGTCCAGCTATACATGCCACTGATCCGTGATAGTGTGATGTCTCCCGACGCGTATGAGCACCTTCTTGTTTAGACAGAGGTACTCTCCAACCGAGCTGCACTGACCATGTTCAATGTGATGCGAAGGTGTTTGAATAAAATTACGGTTATGATGAGTCTCGATTTAGAAAAGTATGAATAAAAATTTATGATATATATATATAAGTGATAGCACGTGAGATGAAAGGTCATGTTGTAATAGATATCCATACATGCTTGATGTTCATATGATGTAGTGTATTTGACTTACCTGATAAGATGAACGGGATAAATAGAAATTCGTAGAGGTATGAGTAAAAATGCCTAATTATATGATATGAATAAAAATGTCATTGAGATATTTTGGTTACTTGAGCTAATGCAATTGAGACAGTTTTGATTAATGTAAGGAATGAATAGTAAAGGATGGCATGATGAATTGTTTTGTAACTAGAAGAAAGTATTATTTTCGAGGCTATATCAGAATTATTTCCGTAGCGGAAAGAGGAAAATGTGATAGTGAGTAGTAAACTAAAAGAGTACAGTGAGGATCGACTTTTGATGTTGAATTTCAGATTGGATCTGATTCATGGTATTATTATTCCGAGGCTTATACAGAAAGAATTGTATGAAGCTCATAGTGCAAATTGCCTATTCATTCAGAGAGTAATGACGTGTACTGTAATTTGATTCAGATGTTATTGGATTGTGATTTATTGATGATGAAAAATCTGTATGATTATTTTGGAAGAGTGCAGGTCCCTTTGATTGTTGGATTTCTTGAAATTCTAATCTCCATTAACCAAATTGAGATCTAGTTTTATTCAAGATGATAAGGGAAACAGAGAAGGGTCAAAAATTTAAGAACAATTGAGAGATGAGTCCGTAAGCTTTCAAAATATATGAGAAATTAAAGAGATATATTGGAGGCACTGCCAAAGTGAAAGTTCTTCAGCACCGAATGTGAAATTTAGGAATCTAAGTGAAGACCACTTTTTCGGTAAGATTTTCGGGGACGAAAATCCCTAAAGTGGGGAGAGTTGTAATATCCCGAATTAGGCCTAATCGGAATAGTAGTTTTGTAACCACAAATCTGAGATAGAAATAATTATTTTATGATTATTTTGAGGTCTATGATATGATTGCATGATTGTGTGAAAATTTCGTGAAGAAATTTTATGCATAAAGTGCTTAAATTGAATTAGGGACTAAATAGAATAATTTGCAAAACTTACATTCTAGAAGTTTTTAGTATGAAATTGCTTTGGAATATTAATAAGGAGGTCTTCAATAGCAATTTGACCAATTTCTAAGTCTATGGACAAAAATTAGACATGGATGGAATTTTTGGAAAGTTTAGTAGTAAGGGCATTTTGGTCATTTAGGGGTAAAATGAATTAAAATACAAAATTAAAAGCCAATTTTACTCATCTTCTTCACCATGGACGTGTATACCAAGGGAGACTCCATGGCTAGGGTTTCCAAGCTTCCAAGCTCGATTATGAAGGAAATCGAGATTCGGGCTTAAATCGGGAAAATACAAGGTTATGGACTAAAATAGTAAATTGCCGTTTCTGAATCGAGGTAAGTTCGTACGTTAATAATAATGCAATACCATGCATGAATTGTAATTCTCTATTGATATGGAATAAATTGTATGATTTAATATGTTTAAGAGAAGTTGATGGATGGTATGTATATATTTAAAACAAAAATGTAATGCTAGTTGTGTCATGTGAAATTGAATGGAAAATTATTGTTACATGAATTAAACGTTATGGTGCCAAGTTTATGAATTGCTTTAAAAAATATGTCTATGGTACATGAAGTGCATTGAATTATCATACATAAATATGATTTCTATGATTATGGATATTATGAGCAATTGTAAGTTCATATGATTTTTAATAATGCAATGTGTAATTTAATGTTATTGCCTTGATATTAAATGAGATGTAAGTTTATATGTAAGTGATACATCAATTTTACTTGTATTATGACATTTTATAATAATATTGGAAATATGTTTGTTGATAATTACTTGATTGGAGAAATTTTTGGAAAAGAGAGAAATCCCAGTTGAACCTTCGGAAAGATTGGATGATACAGATGGTATGTAGCTAGGTTACATGTATGGTGCTGAGTGCACATCATGTGTACAAGAGAGCTACGAGACATTATGATGTAGCTAGGTCACATGGGTGATACTATGTGTATGCCATGTAGACAAGAGAGCTACGGGATATATGTAGCTAGGTCGCATGCATGGTTCCAGGTGAAGGACACCATGTAGACAAGAGAGCTACGGGATATATGTAGCTAGGTCGCATGCGTGGTTCCAGGTGAAGGACACCATGTAGACAAGAGAGCTACGAGATAAACTGGCTAGGTCACATGGGTGGTACTAAGTGTTCACCATGTGTACAAGAGAGCCGAACCTTATGATGGGTGGAGCTATGTGCGGAAACCACCAAGTATCGAGGATTGATCCGGAGTGTTCAACGAGAGACTTATTATGTACTGCTTTGTGAGTTTTGTGATGAATAAGTGCAGGAACTTGGTTATGTGAATAATGTGTTCATTAAGTGATCGGGTTGTGGTAAAGTTATAAACAAGTAAGTTATACATGAGGATGATTTTATGGTGACCTTGTAATCATGGGCCTATACTTGTGATGTATGAAATGTGGTGAAAATGATTTGTGATATGTATGTTAAAATGAGGTTAATACAAAGAAAGTGTGAAAGAGTGAATTAGCAATAAAATTGTCTTGGACAGCAGCAGTTGCGTGACTTTGAAAATTCACTAAAAATTGTGGAAGTTGAATAAAAATGAAAATGATATATGAAAATAAAGCTTAATGAGTCTATTTTCATATGAAATAAATAGGGGAAGCAAAAGAATTCTATATTGTGTGATATTTGAATTATTGTGAAACAGGGTCTGAATGAATTCGAGATCCCCTGGTCTGACTTTAGAAATTCACCATAAATTTTAAAACACTTATTAAGAGTCATAACTTACATGAATGGATTCCTTATTGAGTCTATTTTTAAGGGAAACAAACAGCATGGTCGTTGGAATTCTGTACAGGGATAAATTTGGTTCGTAGTACACAGAGGTCAGAGTAGTCGTACTCTGAAACAGGGGAGAATTTAACTAATAAACTGTACTAATTGGATAAACCAAAAATTCTGAAAATTTTATGGGAGAAATATATATGAATATAGTTTCAAATAAAATTAACAAAACTAAATTTTGAGTTTTGTAGCTTCAGATATGAATGATTTAGTAACTGTAACTCAATAACACAGCTTAACCTGAATATATGTAATTGTACAATTATAGTGTTTTATCTTGAAAAGCATGGTAGTAATTGCTTATTATTTTCATATGAACTTACTAAGCGTAAAGCTTACCCATCCTCTCCATTTCTTTAGTATTGACAGGTCGGCTCGGGGTTGGAGATCGTCGGAGGCAAAATCACACTATCAAACTATCATTTTTGGGAGAATTAATTCAAATATTAGAAATATCAAGTGAGTGGCATGTATGGGAAGTTGGTTTGTGATATGTATTTTTATTATGATTTTGATCGTACGTATCAGTCTGCATTGAGTTATTGTATATGATTATGAGATGTGGTACTTATCTATTATGGTTTATAAGTTTAATTAATCATGCTATGTCATATGTTTTGATGTAATGATATAGTTAGCTTTGTTTGTTATGCATGTGTTCGAAAAGTTTTAAATTAAATGAAATTTTATGGCCCGATTTTCGTCTATGTGTGTTGTTAAGTCTGGTAATGCCTCGTACTCTGTTCCGGCCTTGGATACGGGTAAGGGGTGTTACATGACTGCTAAAAATATTCTTACAACGAGAAAACAAATACCTAAGATGGCGACTTTTGCGACTATTGAAACATCTTCATCATATGCTGGAGTTGTAGCTGGAGCTCATCCTACTTTCTGCTCTTCTCTGCTGCCATCGCTGCTGCCTCTGTCTCCCTCACTGCTGCATTCGCTCTAACTTGTTGCTGGAGTTCTTCATATTTTCTTTGAACCTCAGCAATTTGCTCAACTGGCTCACTTGCATCTAAGCTATCTGGTCTCTTAACCTTTGAACTTCAGCTTGAGCTTGACTACCGAAAGGCATGTATTGCTGGGAGCCGGATCCAAAATATTGGGTCAGGGTAACACCAGATCCTTGCAATCGAACCCGACTGTACCATTCAAGACCCAAAACTTCAGTAATAATTATGTTATCAATGTTCTCAAGATTAACAGAACTATCAATCGAAGCAATCGCTTCATACTCCGCCTTCTTCTCCTTTAGTTTCTCCTAATAAATCCATCAAAGAGTTAGAAACGAAATATATAATAAAAAGGAATGTAACATTACTTAACATTATTTAAAACTACTAACGATGAATTAAATCATTATAAATATTTATAGTAAATAAAATTTTATTAAGTAAATATACCATAATTTCTCCAGCTTCGGATGTCATAGGAGATCCATCCTTCTTCCCATGCGTAATCTCAAAAAGCTGAAGGCGTCCAACTTTTTGACCAGACGAGACTTCCTACAATATAGTAGTAAAAATATTATTTAATAGTAGAAAGTCATTAATATTTGACAGAATTAATAAATTCATAATACCTCAGCCTCAGCTACAGAAGCAAAACTTCTTGACCCTGCCGTGTGCATGACTTTTTATTTTTGCATGCTGTTGTTCCAACTCGCTCACGGTCCTACATAATGAAATTATTATTACGTATATAGTAAACACTATATACCAAAAAATTTATAAGAGTTTGGAAGTACGTAATACCTCTCCTTTCTTTGAATTCCAGAATCTAACCGTATCTTCCCATTGGTACCTCAGCAGTCCCGGCGGGACAGTTCACAATTTTTCTTCGAGGCTTATGCCTTTGTTAAAATATTGTTTTTTCAAAGTGTTTTTATGGTCTCTCCATTTTTTACCCAATGCCTTCTTGATATAGTCATCCAAGACCTCTAAAGCAAATCTCTCCTAAAAAAACACAAGTTTAGAATGTAAATATAAATGAAACTTAAACCAAAGTATTAAAAATTACATTCATGTTTTGTTACCTTAATATTATCGAGAGCTTGATTTTTGTTGCTATCAGGCATGTGATGCCATGATTCGTAGTTCATGGCCAACATATTGGCATTTCGTGCTATAATGCCCAAATAGCCTGCTAAAAGTGGAGCTTCAGATCCAATAGGCTGACCATGACTGTTTCTACTTACTTTGACACGTTCGACAGGATTTAAGTCGTATAAATCTTTAAGTAGTGTACGTCCTCAACCTCTGCGCGTCCCACCACTTTCAGCTGAAAAATGATATATTATTATATTAAAATTAAAAAATAAATCAATAATAAAAGTCAACATACATGTAAAATAAACTTAACATTACTTTGAAATTCTACAGACTCGTCAAGTGTCTCCGGCACATTCGAAGATCTAATAACTGTCTACTGTTCACTATTTGCTTCTTCCAAATTTGGAGTATTCTGGACAATACTTAAATCTTGTAATCTTCTTCTACGCATTTTTCCTGCAATACACATAAAATAGTTGAAATTTTAGTAACAAATTACAACAATAATAGTACATATAAAATAGTTAAATTATATAATATGACCAAGATTAAAATTATAATATTACATATAATTAAAAAATCGTAAAATCTTATTACATCATTATTCGTAAATATCTTCATCCACATTATGTCGAACCTATTGATGTTGTGTACTAGTACTAGGGATATTTTCATCTAGGTTTTGTTCTGGAAAAGGCAATCTTTCTGATCTTTCGATGATGTCATCTCTACTTCCATTTCCTATGTCGAACAAGTCTTTAGGGGTGTTTCGGAGTACAACATACCAACCCTCATTAGTTGGATATTTCAAATAAAAACCTTGTTTCACTTGAGAAGAAAATACATATGGCTCGTCCATCAATTGTTGTCCAGTTTGAATCAAGCGAGAGAAATTAACCATTGTAAAACCAAATTTATCTTTTTTAATTCCGCGAGCAGTATTAACATTAGCCCAATCACACCAAAATAAGACAACTTTCCATTTGCCATAGTAATCCAACTCAATAATGTCGGTAAGAAGTCCGTAATACTCCACATTACCCTCAATTGGATTACTGACCCTAGCACTAGCATAACTTGTAATTGAAGAATTAACAACAATTCCACAATTTTGAGTTCTCCTAATTCTATCACGATATTTTGTATGAAATCTGTGTCCATTGATGAGGAAGGCAATATATCTTTTTATTACTTTGTTCAGACCTTGGGAAAGCCATTTAACTTCGTCATTGACGTCCTTCCCATTCCAAACCTATAGAACCGAAAGTATATTAAGTAATTATAAATGTATTATGTAAAAACATTCTTATTTGATTAACTAAATTTCGCGATTGTGTGTAACTTATTAACTTCAGTTACATACTGTTCAGCTTAACAATTCATGAAAACATTCTGTGAATAACTTATTAATCTCTTGATGTTGTAATATGCGGGAGCGTGAACAAGATCTCAAGATTTGTTTGTACTCACTATGTTAAAAAGAAGTTTAATTGGTTAGAAGATAAACAAATCAAAACGATGAATATGTGAGGAAATTTTAGAACTTACTTGCGTAACAGTTTAATTGAATCGTGGTGAAAAAGTACATATCAATGTGCTTGTATCCAAGATATATCATTTAATTCTACAATTTCAACTTTGCCTATTGGTTCTCCATAACTTTGGAATAAACAAGTTTCGGCCAAGCTATGATCATTGAGCCCAGCATTTCTACTTGGTCTATTCAATCGTGTTTCAACATGTTCTAAATATCTAGAATAGAAGGTCATGCACTCCTCTACCAAGTAGCCTTCAGCAATTGATCCTTCTGGATAACGCTTATTGCGACAATAAGACTTCAATTTCCTTAGGAACCTAAACCCGATATACAATATTTATCAAAAGTTGTAACTAAATGTATAGAGGTGAATGAATGAGTACTTGAAAAATAAATTAGCACCTTTCAATAGGATACATCCATCGATAAAAAATTGGTCCACTAAGTAATGCTTCATGAGGGAGATGGATTACCAAGTGCTCCATAATAGTGAAGAATGAAGGTGGAAAGATCTTATCCAAATTGCATAAAGTCAAAGCGGCTCGATCCTGTACTTTCTCAAGTTCTTCAACATCCAAAACTTTGCCACAAATAGCTTTCATTCTATTAGATAGTTCAATTATACATGATGTCACGTTTTTTGACATACAGCACCGTAAAGCAACTGGGAGTAAATCTTGCATCAAGATGTGGTAATCATGTGATTTTAATAAATATAGTCTTTGATCTTTAAGACTCACACATTGAGATATATTTGATGCATACGCATCTAGTACCTTTATATCCTTTAACACCATGCAAAACACTTCTTCCTCTTCCTTTGACATTGAGAAAAAAGAAGGCGGCAATCGATATTTCCCATTCAGAAGTACTTAAGGATGAAGATCATGTCAACTAAATCGAGTCGACTCTGAAGATTGTCTTTTGATTTTCCATCGACATTCAAAATTGTCCCAATTATGTTCTCGCAGACATTCTTCTCAATATGCATGACATCAAGATTGTGGCGTAAAATGTTGTGCTCCCAATAAGGCAACACAAAAGAAATACTCCTTTTTTTCCACAAGTCCGCCTCATTAGGACCATTCTCTTCATCTGATTCATCCCTCGATCTTCTCTTTGTTTGCGTGTTAGGTGGTTGATTCATCTTCCCATAACTAAAATTGATATCTTTTAACATAAACAAGATTTTAGATCCAATGGTCTATTTAGGAGCTCCTCTGTACTCTCCAGTACCATCAAATAGAGTCCTCTGAAATCTAAATTTATGATTTCCATCTAACCATCGACGATGGCCCATGTAAGAGAACTTCTTCCCATTATACAACCACTTCGAACAAGTTTGCATAGCACAACAAGGAAAAGCATAACGTCCTTTAGTACTCCAACCTGATAAATTAGCATAAGCTGGGAAATCATTAATTGTCCACAACAAAGCTGAACGTAAATTAAAGTTCTCTTTTCTTAATACATCATATGTCTCAACACCCGACCATAACTGTTTTAACTCTTCAATAAGTGGCTGCAAATAGATGTCAATATCATTTTCGGGACCTTTCTCTCTAGGGATAATCATTGATAAAATAAATGAAGATTGTTTCATGCAAATCCATGGAGGCAAATTGTAAGGAACAAGCACTACAGGCTAAGTAATGTACGAAGTACTCATGATTTTAAAAGGATTAAAGCCATCAGTTGCTAGCCCAAGTCTCACATTCCGAGGATCGCTTGCAAATCTTGGAAATTTACTATCAAATGATTTCCAAGCTAAAGAATCCACAGGATACCTTAATAATCTATCATCGGTTCATTGATCATTATGCCACATTATGGAATCAGTTGTCTTTAACGACATGAAAAGCCTTTAAAGTCTTGGTATTAGGAGAAAATATCACAAAACCTTGACTAGCTTCTTTCTTAACTGTGTCACACATTCATCCGCATTCACATCTTTTGTATTCCTATTCATCCAATGAGACTTACTACAAACATGACAAAGACTGTTGGTTTTTCTGATCACCCCAGTACAACATGCAGTCATTTGGGCAGCTATGAATTTTATCGTACCCAAGGCCCAAATTTTTTATGAGTCTCTTCATATCTTGACAAGACTGGGGAATTTTTGCAAACGGAAACATCTCTCTCAGAAACTCTAGCAGTATTGTAAAAGAGTTTCCGGTCCACCCTCTCAAACATTTTAAGTGAAATAGACGAATGCAGAAGGACAATTTCGAATATTTTGATCCCTCGTAAAGTTCTTCATTCATTTTATTAAGTAAATTGTAGAACTTCGCCGCTTCTTCATTTGGCTCCTCATCAAGTGCACTTGTTCCCGTTTCGGTAAAAATATTTCTACCAATATTACAATCATCGGATGCAATAAAGTCAGGTGGAAACTGTTGCTCACCATGACTGTGCATATTAAATGCATCCCGCAACATACCTTCCATGTCATCTTGTCTAACATACTGATGGTAAGCAGGATCAGGATAAGTCGGATTAATCGTTGAAGAGGTTCTACTAGATGGACACTCTCCATGGAAAATCCATTTTTTATACCCCGGATAAAGCCATCAACAATTAGATGTTCGTAGACAACTTCACGAAAATGCCAATTGATGTTACCACACTTCTTACACGGGCAAAGAATCATATTCTCTTGGCTTGCATTTTGAAATGCAAAATTTAGAAAATTTTGTACTCCATTTCGATAGTCATTGCTTACCCTTGACAAATTCATCCAACTCCTATCCATTTTGTTGTTCTTGAAGTCTAAAGTTGACAATAAATTACGGTTACTAAAATAGATAATACATATCAAGTATCAAGTATCTAATGGGTGTAAACTAATTCAAGTAAGTTGCGGGATTTTCAAGTGTATATTTATGTATTACATAAGTTAAGTAAGTTTTGTAAGTTATGTAAGTTATGATATGATATAAATTTATGTAAGGTATGTAAGTTATGTAAATTATGATATGAAATATATTTATGTATTACGTAAGTTAAGTTATGTTAGTTTTATAAGTTATTATATGATAAATATTTATGTAAGTTGTTATATGATATATGTTTAACATTAAGATAAATATTATTTCCCTTTAAAAAAATTATTTTAATTAAATAATATTTAAATAAATTAATCCAAATCATTTGTGATAATTTTTAATTGAATATAAAAAAACTAATTAAATATTATAATTTAATATAAATAAACTAAAACAGTAGACATATATGGAAGTGTAAGAAGGAATGGAAAGTGTTGCAATTTGGCAGTGGTTTGAGGGATGGGAGAAAAGAAAGAGCATTTTATTATTCAAAATATAAATAAATTATATTTAGAGCGGAATAACTTAGAAGGTATTGAATTTTCTTTGTTTCTTTAATTTAAATTATTTTTTTCATAAAAGATTTTGATTTGTAATAGATAACAAAAGAAAGAGCATTTTATTATTCAAGGCAAAATAGTTAATTTGATGGGAAAAAAATGCTTAAATATATCAAGTTCTAACATCTCCAAAAACATTCTCTTTAATTTGTTTCTTCTATTTCAGTCATATACTTTTATCATTTTAATTTCATAATAAACAAGCAGATTTATATGAATTTATTTATTTTAAAATTTTTAATTTCCAGTAAACTTAAGAAAGTAAATTTTCAAGTTATATAATAAAATTACCGGTTATAATTAAAGTATATGTACCATATATTTACTTCATATAATTAAAAAAATTATTAAAAATAATAAATAATCAATATAATTAAAATATATCACTAATTTGTTTGTTAATTCAAAAATAGTGCTAATATTCATCTGTACAAAATGTAAAAATTGATTTAGTGCTAAAAGGTTGCAAATTGAACAGAAATGATCCCTTTTACAGTATTAATGTAAGTAAGAACATAGGCATTGGAACCAGTAGCAAAGATCCCCAAGCGAAGCGAGGCAAATGAAGTGGAAGTTGGTGTACATGTGCAAACATGTGTGTGATTTCTAGAAACTATCGATTTTAATCTGAAGGCTGAGAAAGGTATATATGATAAACTTTGATCAACCAAAGTTTTGTACTTCTCAGCTTGCTTAATTCATCCAAAAATAAATTTAACTACTATATCTGGTCCAAACAGATTTAACTCCAAACAGTAAATATAATTAAATCGTAATCAAACCGAAAAAAATAAAAACCTGAGATCGTGCTCTCTGAAGTTCTTGTTCAAGTTGAGTTAGCTTTAGTCTACTCGACTATAGTTGTTGAACATATGCCTGTTAGAGAATCACATACCAGAGCTAACTGTTAGAGAAACATTTGATTTTGCTGCTAGGTGTCAAGGTGCAAGTGAGGGCATGGCAGGTTTGTTTACTTCCATTATCACCAAATATTAGTCACTTAAATTTCACTTTAACTCACACTTTCAACATTAGGTTTTGGTTAAAAGCAGTCTAAAAAATATTTTTGTACAAAATTAATTCAAATACTCTGATATATTAATTTGGTAACAAGCAATCGGTATTAGGAAGTTTAGTACATTAGTTAATATAGTAAAATTGAACAATGTCTAAGTAAATCTTGATAGAATAACCCAAAAAAGAAGGAATTATATAACCAACCTGCAATGTACAAGAAGTAATAGATAGGCATTTGATACTTGATAAGGTTGCTAACAAACTGATATAAAAATTATCAATCTAAATCGCTGATAATTTTTTCAATTGCTCCCTGGAATGCATTGCTTTATCAAATTAGATTCAATACACAGAACATGAATGTAAAAATAATTAAGTAAAAAACTTACTTGCAGGTAAAGATCTTTAGCGTCTCAGAAACAGATACAGAGGAATGACCCTGAAAAATTTTAAAAATTAAATGTCACCAAAATCCAACTGATTTGTACCAAAATAGATCATCTTCAAACTCTTAAACACCATCACTTTATATCATATTATATATAATCCAAATCAATGTACAATTTATTTTTTTTTACTTTGCAAGAGGGGATTATAAACATTTTATAACAGGCCTAATTTTACTATTATCACAGTCAAATTAAACTTCTCAGCCAAAAAAGATGCAGCAGAGGAGTTACAACGAAAAATACTTATCGATTGGTTGCAGTAGAGGACGGCGACACAGGCAATGGAGGAGATGGGTTGCGATGCATGGGGCGAAAGCGATGGAGGAGATGGGTTGTGATGCAAGGGGTGAAAGCGACGGAGGAGATGGGTTCTAATGCAGGGGGTGAAGGATTTGGGGGAAAACTAAACAATTTGGGGAAATTGGGGATTTTAGAATTTAGGGAAGGAAGAATGAAGTGTTTCGTGAAAAATTTTAGGGAAATCAGGGCTAACAAGACGAAAACGTTTAAGTTAAAAGTTTAATTTGTTTGTAATGAAACGGCGCCGTTTAAATCAAATTGGTGTTGCAAATTTGTGGCGTTTATAAAAAACGCCACTAAAAGTTTAATCCCATGTCGTGAAACGCCGTCGTCCAAGGCTAATGGGTATTGCACTTCTGCGACGTTTTCCAAAAATGACACTAAATCTTAATTCTCGGACGCGAAACGACATCACCCCGGGCAAAATTTGCGGTGTTTATGAAAACGCCACTAAAAATTTTATACCTTGTTGTGAAACGTCGCCGTTTAAGCCAAATGGTAATGCAATTTGGCGGCATGTTTTAGAAGCGCCACTAAATTTTTTTTCTCAAACGGTGCCATTTGTACAAATTTTAATACGTTTTAATTCATTTTTTTGTTTATCAATTTTTTTAAATCTAATATTTTAATATATCAAATGGTTTAGATTAAATATTTTTAAATATAAAAGCATTAATGTATATATATAAATTAATTAAATAAAAAATTTATGTTAATTATATCAATAATTGTGTTAATATTTTACAAGATCTAAATCAAATTATAGCTCATGTACACAATTGCACACTAAACCACTTTTCATGTATGCTTTTGGGATTTAACCCATTTTGATATATATTCCTTTAAAATAATAATTTATATATTTTTATCTTATTTATATTTATCTTCTAAATTAAAATCCAAAATTATACCCGAAACCTTCAACCTTAAACTTTCAACCCTCAACCCTAAACCAAAAACACTAAACCTCAAACCCTAAACCCTAAACCCCAAAACCATACACTGTAACCCCTAAACCAATCATAAATCCTAGACCATAAAGCCCAAATTATAAACTTTAAAAACTGTTAACCCTAAACCATAATCCTAGACAAATTTTTGGGAATTTGTGTGGCCAATGTTATTGTAGTACACAACATATATTTTATATTCTTATATTAAATAATATGGGTATAGTACAAAATGGCATGAATCTCAGTAAAATCCAAATGTTCTTCAGTTCTAATAGTATCCTTTCCTTGAACCCTAAATCAAAACTTACACCCTAAATAGAATCTTAATATATATTACAAGGGACAAAAGTAATTAAAATAGAATCTTAATGCTTACCAAAACCCTAAAATAAATCAATTTTTTATCATTAATCATAACCCCTAATCCCTAATAGCCTAACCCCTAAAACCATAACATTAATATTAAGAAATAATAAACCCCAAAACTCAAACTCTAAAACATGAACCCATAACCCAGAATAATAAACATTATATCATAAACCCTAAAACTCTAAATTAACCGTAGACATTAAACCTAAAATTCATAACCCTAAAGCTTAAAATGACATATTTTTTTGCGGCGCTGCTAATGATTGACATTTTGCGGCATTTTACAACAAACGCCGCTAATTCCTCTATAGTTCAACAATAGATGCCATTGTTTTAGTCAACACTATTGTGGCGTTTTTATATAAGTGTCGCTAATGCTTGACCTATAGCGGCGTTTTTCAAGAAACGCCGCTAATGCTCGATCATTTGTGGCGTTTATTACATAAGCACCGCTAATAGTGATCTTTTGCGGCATTTTTTTAACAATTGCCACTATAGCTCTAACCTTTAGCAGCGTTTTTATTCAAGCGCCACTAATGTACAACTGTTGCAGTGTTTTTTGTCCAAACGCTGTTAAAAATACTGCTAAAAGTCTGTTTTGTTGTAGTGAGGCTTGTAAGAAAAGAGAGGTGAGTCATAAAGACTACTTAAGTACCAAGTCTTTTTCAACAATCCAATCTTAGACATGTTCATTCCTATTACCACATCACTTTGCTTTTCTTATTGAAGAGGCATTGAACTTATTTATTCATGCTTGCTAATTTCTTATACGAAAGCAAAAATTCTAACTAGGAAATGAAAATAAACACTTAAAAAGAAATAAAACTAAAGACAAGAAATTCCCCCTTTTATTTATTTGACTTATCCTCCTCGTCTTCCTCCTTTGATGTTTCCTCCTCACTTACATTCTTATCTTCCTTCCATGACTCGAAGATATAATCTAGGAACTCAGGAATAAAATTGTTAGAGATATTTTCAAAAGTATTTCTTACAGAATCATCTCTAACTTTTGCATATTTCCAATAAGCCTATTGTTGGTTATGCATAAACTTCATCATATCCATCATAATTGACAATTTAAATTTCATCACAGTATTTGAAAAAGTGGGTATGGGAATAGTCAACTCAAGACCAACAATTGGTTCCACTAGCTCATTAGCATTCAAATCCTCTCTTGGTTCAGAGACTTCTGGCTCCTTTATCGGTTCTGGATTGTTCAGTTCTTCAACAGATTATGCTTTTTCTATCTCAGTTACTGAGTTAGCCTTCGTTTTAGATTTGTTCAATGACTCATCAGTTTTTTGTTCTATTGGTTCACTCGATTCAGTTGGGTTTAGGTCATGGACATTCTCCACTAACCTTTCAAGATCATAGGCTATGATGTAACCTTGAACATACAGGCCCTTCAGGTTTGCTTTTGTTTTAACTTGGGCCCTTAAGTAAATTAAAGTTATCAATGATGGGAAGTAAGCACTCTTGGTCTTCTTTCTAGGACAATCATGGATCTCCTTAAGAATGATCTTCTCAACATTGATAGACCTTTCTAACATAATTGCATACAACATAAGTATTCGTTCCATCGAGATGGTGGAACTATGTCAGATAGGTAAGAAACTATATCGAACAAAGTAAAACCATACCTTAGCCAATGGTTTTAGATATTCTCTTCGACAAGAATGACTACCTTACTTTCCTATAATCCCTTGGGATCTTTGATTATCACAACATTAAACACTTGTTGAAGAAAATCTGAATTTATGTTTCTCATCATGGTAGAATATTCATCTAATTCACCATTATATAAACAGCTCTCTACCATTAATGTTTCTCAAGACCCTTCAAGCTTGTAACAAACTTGTAGGAAACTTATGGTGGTAGAGAGCGGTTTATATAGTGGTGAATTATTGCAAACTTGTAGGAAAATTTTAGCTACTTAAGGTGACTTAGGCGACAAGTAAAGATGGAGGGAAAAAGTGGTGGAAAAATTAGGGTTTTAGGGAACCCTTATGAATGGCACTGATGGGGTAACTTTCTCCTCTTTGTTGTTTAGGCCTTGAGCCTACCTATATTTACAAACTAGTCTGCTTAAAAATAAGTAAATTGATTAGTACTTGGGCCAATTTGACCCCCTTTATTAAACATAAACAAATTAAATTCAAATAAAAATTAAAATTAAAGGAAAAGATAAAAATTTAAATTAAAAAATTTAAAATTAATTAGAAACTTTCTTCTCAAAAAATTACATTAAATTAATTCTCATGAAAGGTTGGAGGGGCCACAACGGTCCCCCTTAAGTTCCAATCTCCTTAGACAAAATTAATTAAATTTACTAACTTAAGAACATAATTTCTAAATTTTTATTAAAATGTAGGTTTATCAAAAATTAAGGATCTAATAATTTGAATGAGGTTTTAATTCGCTCAACTTCACCATCCCAATAATGCTTGAGACGTTGACCATTAACGTTAAACGTACCTCCATGGTTGTCGTACAATTCTACAGATAAACTTTGTGGATGGTATAAGGTCCTTTCCATCGGGACTTGAGTTTTCCAAGAAATAACCTTAGCATTAAGTTAAACAACACTTTTTGTCCTTCACTAAATTCATGAGGTTGTATACGACTATCATGTCATCTCTTATATTTTTCTTTACACATCTTGGCATTCTCATAAGAGAATAACCTCAATTCTTCCAACTCATCAAGTTGTAACATCCTTCTTTCACTGGCTTGCTTAAGATCCAATTTTAATTATTTCAAAGCACAATGAGCTTTATTCTACAATTCAAGCTACAAATGACATGCCTTTCCAAAAACTAATGGATAAGGAGTTATTCCTAATGGCATCTTAAAAGTAGTTCGATAGGTCCATAGAGCATCATCGAGCCTTCGAGACCAATCTTTTCTATTAAGGCACACCACCCTCACAAGAATACATTTGATTTCATGATTACCCTTTCAACTTGCCCATTTGCTTGTGGGTGATAGGCGGTAGCAATCTTATGCTTTACGTCATACTTGTCAAGCAACCACTTAAGTGACTTATTTACAAAGTGAGATCCTTCATCGCTAATTATAGCTCTAAGAGTCCCAAACTGTGTAAATACATGCTTATGTAGGAATTGCATACTACCTTAGCATCATTTGTTGGGTAGGACTCTGTTTCAACCCACCTGAATAGATAGTTCACAGCTACTAAAATATATTTATTACCATATGAAGAAGGAAATAGGCCTAGAAAATCAATGCTCCATACGTCGAATAGTTCAACCTCTATAATGTTTATCATGGGCATCTCGTTCCTCCTTGCTATATTCCCAGTTCTTTGGCATCTATTGTAGTTTTTCACATACACATACTCATCTTTAAACATTGTAGGCCAAAAGAATCGAGCTTGTAAAATCTTCGTTGTTGTACGGGAACCACCAAAGTATCCCCCATTCGGAGATGAAAGGCAGTGGTATATAATCTCATCAATCTCACTTCCAACTACACACTTCCTGATTATGTTATTTGCACATTGTTTAAACAAAAACGGATCCTCCCAGAAATAGTACCGACTATCATGAAGGAATTTCTTCCTTTTTTGGTATGTCATTTCTCGAAGAATTATTCCATATTCTAAATAATTGGAAAAATCAGCAAACCAATGTGTTTCATGAATTCGACTTACCTCGAAGATATGCTTATTAGGAAAATTCTTATTAATTGGAACAAGTGAAGAAGTTACCTCATTTTGTTTCAACCTCAACAGATGATTAGCTACTTGATTTCCAATACATTTTCTATCTTGGATATCAAGGTCAAATTCTTGGAGTAAACATATCCATTGAATTAGCCTCGATTTCACATCTTTCTTCATGAGTAAGTACTTAATAGCCACATGATCGGTAAACATTGTAACTTTGGTACCTATAAGATATGATTGGAACTTGTCAAAAGCAAAAACTATAGCAAAGAGTTCTTTTTTAGTTACCGTGTCAGGCCCTGAAAATAGGTCTAGTAGTTTCAGATAAATTTATTAGGTATTGATTGAAAATTAGGAGTTAATCAGGTTTATTAGTGATTTTTTTTAATTTAGTTAACTTAATTTCATTTTAAAAAATAGGTAAGTAATATTTTGGAAAATAAAAATATTTTTAGAAAATTTATTATATGGTTTTAAATAATTTTTGGGTAAAATAAATATTTTGGGTCTAATTAGAATTGAAAAATAAATTAAAATGAGGGTTTAATTAAGAGTAAGACAAGGGAAATGTAAGAGTGGTTTTATAGTAAATGTGGGAGTGGCCTGATGGCAATTTCCCTAATTTTTGAAAATTAGGTGAGGGGTTTTTAGTTTTAAAAACACTATAACTACCTCACTTTGTAGATCATTTTCACCCGAATTAAGAGCATTTTCTCTCAATTTTTTGCTCGTTTTCATAGACTACATATCAAAGAATAGATCCAAACTTTTAGTCTCTCAAAATTCTCTCCAAAATCTCCATAAAAGTTTTCCAAAGTTGAGGAAATGTCCTCCAAAATTTCTTCAAGGATCTTGATTCAATATTCTATATTGATGATTTGAGGTTAACTGAAGGTAATTCTCAACTCTAAATTCATTTTTAAATTGTTTTCAATCATTATTTGCTATTTAAATTTATTAAAATGGATTTTCAAGTTATGATTTCTTCTTTCTTGAACATGGAACTCAACAATGGTGAATCCATGATTTTAAGTTGGAATCCAAGTTTTCATGGATGTCTAAGCTCAAAACATGTTTATTAAGAGGTTTTTAATCATAAAACAAGAGATCAAACTCCTTTGGCTGATCAATTTTGATAAATTCATTTTTATAGCTATTTAAATTTATTAAAATAGATTTTCAAGTTTGTAATGCATATTTTGTGCCTGTTAAAGCTTCACACCGAGATGAGAATGATGCTAACCAAATCTGAGGCTCAAACTTACCTACTTGAACACACTTTTGTTTGAAAAACATAATGTGGAGGTGAGTGATTTTAAAGGCTATTGGTAAATTTGTTTGGTTATATGTTAAATTGAAGTTTTAAATAGTGTTTTTAATGACTTAATCGCATCTTATTTAGTTGGATTTGTAAAAATTAATTTAATTTTACAAGAGCATTATTGCAATTGGCTTTTGAAAAATTGTTTGTTAAGCTTTTGGCATGATTAATTTTGATTGAATGGATTGTTAATTGGAGCATGAGTTACTAAACTTTTGAGCACTTGATGTTGGTGTTATGATTAGTTTAAGACTCATGGACAAAGTCATTTGTTGTGCTTCATTATATTGATTTTGAAATTCATAAGCTACATGCTTTTAATGGCATTTTGACATCTTAAATTAAGTGCTTAAACATCAGATTTTATGCCTTGTATGTATGATTATATTGGCACCATTGCATGGTGGATCAATTGGATATAGTTGGCATGCATTGGATTTGTGAGTACTCGCCATTATATGTGTTATTTGTGAGCATATGGCTCAAGAAGTTTTGATTTTTAGAGTAAATAAGGGAGTGTTGAGCTTGTGTCTCCACTCAACGAGATTGTGAGGTGATATAAGGGAGCGTGTGGCTTCGGCCAGCTCAATCTGGGACTGTTTCTGATATGTAGGAGTTTGGAAATTCGTTTATCCAATATATGGTCACACGTTTAAATATTGCTGTAATAACCCAAATCTGCCCGGGCCTTAAACAAAAAATAATAAATAATAAATGAATATTTATTGTTTTAAACAGTCCATTTACAATAAACAGGCCTTAAGGCCTGATAAGCCCAAAACCCATTACACTATTGACCCATTGAGCCTAAGACACTAGCCCGGTTACACCCAAGCCCAAATATCTAAACCCATTAACCGAACCAATCTTCTACAGACCCCAAGCCATTCGGGCCCAAAAGGCCCAATGACTTAAAACATCAGCAGGAAACCCTAAGGTTTCCTTAGAACCTCAGCGCCGCAGGAGCAGTTCCAGAAGCTTCACCACGTCAGAGCTGTTGCAGCTCTCGAAGCAAGGGCCATCAATAGCCCTGTCCCCTCACGTCACCCCAGCTGGCCCTCATCAATGCCGGTCAGATCGATGGTCACCTTGCACGAGGTCCCATCAAAGCATTAACCAGAGGCTTTGGGTACTTCAAACGTCACCGCCGTTTGCCTCACATCAGTGCGCCGTGATCTCAGGCCTACCACTGATCTTTGCACCTCTATCAGTGCCGAGATCTTCGCAGTAGAGGCCATCCCGTGGTCACCAGGCAAGATTCGTATCCACAACGCGATCTTCGCCAGATTTTGGTACCTGCAAGATAGAAAAAGAAACAGACAGACAAGAATGGCAAGAAATAGCAGCAGATAAACTGAAACAAACAAGGAAAGGAATCAAAGATTTCTTTAAGGCTATAAAGCCTTCTTCAGATTTGTAATAGAGGGACGGTTTTTTGAATATACACAGAGATTCAACAAAAATCAGAACATTTTATACACAAAGAAATCAACAGTCAGCAAAAGAATACAGAGGTGAATATTTCATTTATTTTACATACTGGTATCATAAAAATAGAAAAATGAGGGCGTACCTTTGTCTGCGTTGAAAAGTAGATTTTTTAAACCTCCGCCGCCATACGAGCGGGTGGTCGAACGCAGCGTGGGCGCGTGAGCCCGATGACCGGGGCTCGGCTCGACGGAGACCGGAGCCCGGAGGACTGCCCTCTCCTCTCTTTCAGAGAGTTTTCAAAGTTTTTTTTTAAGACTAATAACAAAATGATTTTTGGGCTTAAGTTTTGACATATATAGCATTACAAAAACGGTGTTGTTTTGGCTTAGTTCAATAAGCACTAAAACGGCACCGTTTTAACAGAGGATCCGCGTGTTGACCCGATTACCCGGGAAGGATCCGCGTGTTTTTGTAGATTGGGATAATTTCCCAATAAGTCCTTCCGTGTTTTTTTAATATTTACAATTTCATTTTATTTTTATTAAAATTTGGCCCCTATATTTTATTTCTGTTTCAATTTAGTCCTAATGGCCGTTATAAAGCTTATCTTGGGACGACGTCGTTTTGGGATTAGGGCTAATTGCCCAGTGAGTCCCTCTGGTTTAATGCGCTTTTCAATTAAGCCCATTTTTTATTATGTTGTAATTAATCCTAAATTCTTTAATTAAATTCAATTTTAATCCTCTTTTATATATTTAATTTATTTTAAATACCTTATATATTATTTATTTTTATAAATATTAGTTATATAAAATAATGTATATTATTTTTATTATATTATTTTTTATTATTATATATTTTACTTATAAATTATATTTTATTATATTCTATTATATATATTATTTTTTAAAAATAAATTATGTAATATTATTCATTAATTGTATAAATTTTAAATTTTTTTAAAAAATTATTATTAAATAATAGTATATATTATCCTTCATTATATTTATATTTTATTACATATTACATTTTATTATATATATTTTTTTATATTCCTTATTATATGGTTTATATTATTATATATTTTGGTTATAAATTATATTATACACTATATATTTACTATTTTATCATTCATTAATTATATAGATTTTTTTATTTTATTATTAAATAAATATGTGTAATATTAATATTTAGTACATTATTTTGTTAATACATTAAGTTATTATACCCTATAATATGGTTTATATATATATATATTAATCATCTTTTAAAAAAAAATTTCCTTTATTATTTTCATATTATTTTAAAAATTTATGAATATCTTTATTTTTTTATTTTATTTGATTTATATTTCATATGTTTATAATTTGCTTATTTCCTTTTTGTTTTCTTTTATTTTGTTATTGTTTAGTAGGTTAAGTTTTCATATAATATTTGTTATTGTTTTTTTCATATTTGCATGAAAATTAATCATTTATGTTGATTTAAGGTACATTTGCATGAAATGTTGTTATATATATATGTATTATACAATTTATACCATTGAATTCATTATGCTCTACGTGGTATTTTGCATGTAACAATAATGCATGAACATTTATGTTATTTATAATAATGTGTACATAAAATAATAACGTATATTGTGTAATTTGTGCCATTATTTATTATTTTATATACTATATTTGCATAAAATGATAAAGCATGTATATTGTAGCTAGGTTTATTTAATTTTTTGTAATATGTAAAACACATCATTATTTTTTTTAAAACAAAAATCTCATTTAATTCAATTTTTTTTAAAAAAAAGTGACTCAATGTTTTAATATTTAGGAATTCTGGGAGTAGTGCCCTAACATGCTGGGTTGCGATTTCCCATTCGCCTAAATATCTACAAAATATCCTTTTAAACGAGTTTCACAAATCACAAGATGATTTCAGTTATGAAATTTTAAAGATATCGTGTCCAATCATGCTGGATGTGATGTTTGTACTCTTTCGAAGCGAAGGAATTTTGATTCTTTTTAACTCAAATTATTACGATTTTAAAGGAAATCTCATTTCTAAATTCTTTCAAAATTCTGACATTAAGACAGAATTATTCAATTTGGTACCAATTTTGGGTGTTACGAGGGTGCTAATCCTTCCTTGTACGTAACTGACTCCCGAACCTGTTTTCTCGTAATTTCGTGGACCAAAACATTTTATAAAGTGACCCAATCAGACTTTAAAAGGTTGGTGGTGACTCCCATTTTTAAAATACCCTCCCCAATTTTAACAAGGTTTCGATAGCTTGGCGACTCCGCTGGGGACTTAAGAGAGTCAAGCCAAGAAATTGAGTATTTTCAGTCTTAATGTCGGAAGTTTGGAAATTTTAAAATTTGATCCTTTTTACATGTGTTTGCTGCATATGTTTGTTACCTTATTATTGTACATTGCATTTGCATGACCGTTGTGGTCACACCCTTAAGTGGGAGTGAGAAGCTATGCTTTCGTGAGGTTTTCACCTTCGTATGAGCTAGTGGATTGCTTCCGAGATACTGTACCAATGTCTTCGTGAGATTTTCATCTCCGCATGGCCATAGGGAAATGTGTCCCCTTGAACTGAACTTGGTCTATAGGAGCCTATAATGGGTGAAGACCGAGGAATCTGTTGGTTCAGGTAGCCTTGCTTTAGAACTAAACTCATATAGTGAACTTTAAGTGCTTACCCTAGGGAAATAGTGATAACCTTTAGAAAGATGCCCTTATTATTTTTTATATGATACTAACCTATTTTGTTTTGCTGTTATTGCATGTCACTCAACATTTAAAGGTGTCAATTCAAGGTTTGATTTCTAGATTAGAAAGTTTTGTAATGAGGAACGAATATCTTAATAAAGTGGAGGACAACGCCTCTATCTGTGCCTGGTCGGAGAAAACCCAGTTAGAGAAGGGAGATAGTGTCATTGAGGGGTATACATTAGAGTTATGGGACTTCACTCATATTAATTCGACACAGAATGAACTTCAGGAGTTGAGAGACATTTGGGCCCAATGGGATGACAACTCTAAGCAGCTTTTCTATCAGAATTACGAAAACCTACCCTATTTGCTAGACGTCAAGGTAAATAGGCATTTGTTTCGAGCTATGGTACAGTTCTTGAACCCTGCTTATAGTTGCTTTACATTTGGTAATGTTGATCTTATACCAACTTTGGAGGAGTATACGGCTTTACTGCGTTGCTCTAGAATTCAAGGTCACAAGGCTTATGTTAGACCTGCTAGCCTTCCAACTTTTACAAAAAAGTTGGTAATGATTAATGGGATGAGTGAGCAGTGGGTAGTAGCTCGTATGCAGCAAAAGGGTGATAGTAAGTGCATTCCATGGGCCGTTTTGAGGGATTTGATATTGACGCATCTAGACATGAAGAAAAGGGTCGACGTCCTAGCTTTGAGTATTTACAGCATAGTGATTTTTCCAAAGGCGTTGGGGCATATAGATGAGGCGATTGCAGATTTATTCGATCAAATTGGTAAACAGAACACACCTATGCCCGCAATCTTAGCTGGTACGATAAGATCCTTGAGCGCATGTCGAAGAGCTGCTGAAGGAAGGTTCATTGGATGTACACAGTTGCTGTTGGTTTGTTTCATAGCCACTTCTAGAAGCTTGATAAGGTTCCTTACCGAGTATTCTTTGAGGATTATTCTCCCTTAAAGGAAGCAATGGACATGCCTAGGAGAGATGACATTTCAAAAGAGAGATGGATAGATATTCTTCAGAATCTTCGAGAGGAAGATGTTATGTAGAAGGCTCCTTGGTTGGTTCCTAGTAAGGTCCTTTACCGTTGTGGCAGTTTTGATTGGGTCCCTTTGCCAGGAATTTAGGGAGTTGTTGGATATGCACCATTGCTTGTTCTAAGGCAATATCGAGTAAGGCAGTTCATACCGGCTACACAGGGTTTGGCTCAGAGTGATTTCTCTTATAAAAGAGATAACTACAAGAAGAGAATGCGAGAGATTTCTGAGTCTTGGAAGAATCCTATCTATACGAAGATCTTGACTGAAGGATCGATGTCAACTCCTGAGTAAAGAGTGTGGTTTAATAGGAGAGTCAACAATAATGTCCCTAGGCCAATTTTTTGGGGTGGCTCGATCATTAAAGGAGAGCTTACGAGTGATTCCATCAGAGTTGGAGGTTATGAAGCAAGAGTTCGAGAGAAGGAATTCAGAGCTTGAAAAGAGGATTGAGAAGCTCGAAGAGGAAAAGTCTCGACGTTGATGTTCAAAAGATAGAAGTCGAGAAGATGAAAAAGGAAAAGAGAAAGATTGAGGAAGATCGAGATGATTTAAAGACGTACTACAAGAAAGCCCAAGTAACGTTGAAAAGGGTCAAATTAGGGAGATCTTTAGAGCAGTAGCAATATGAGGTTCAAGAGGAAAGAACCAAAGCCGAGTATTGGGAGAAAAGGTTCCAAGAGATGCAGTCACGTAATCAGGCCCTAGAAAAAGAAATTCAAGGATTAAAAGCTAAGGTGGCTGAGCTTGGACAATCTCTTGATCATCACCGAAGTCGTAACTCTGCGATTGAGTTAAAGGCAAGCTTGGATAAGATCGAGGGGATGAAGCACAATATGGGAAGGTTGGAAGCAGCACTACAGGATTGTGAGCTATGGATTGAGCAGCTTGAGCCAATAGAAGAACAGTGGAAAGGAGAACTTAACCATCTTCAAGATCAAGTAGGAGATAGAGATCATGTCATGGAAGAGGCCTTAGTTCAGATTCGAGAGGTTGCCGAATAGTTGCAAGATTTGGCAATACAAGCTAGAACGCTGAGTATAATGTATGAGTCATTGTCAGACAGAGGACGAGAGTTAGCATTGTTATTAGATAGGGTTAAGACTCTAGGCCTACGGGCGAAAGCGTATTAGTAATCCATTTTATGAAAAGATTTTTTGTTCCTTAAATAACGTTTTCCAAAATGAAACTGAATCAGAATTGACATCCTTTTTGCATTCATACATTTGCATCTCATTACATCATATGCAATCAAGTTTATAGAAAGTCCCTAATTAGTTAAAATTATTAGGGAGAAATAGAGTAAGAGAAAGAAAATCTGGAAGCAACACATCCTTACGGTACACGCGCTAAATCAAAGAATATGGACCAAAGATTTGAACAGCTACAGAAGGACATGCAGGACCAATTGCAAGAGCAATTGGCAAAAATGCAAAATGACATGAGGGAGCAAATATTGATGGCTGAGATGGCTCAATTACTGAGGGCCACAGATAAAGGAAAAGCCCATATGACTATCACTGAAGAGGGTAATGAGGGTCATCCTCTTGGTTTCACTCCACCTCACGTACAAACTCAACCTGAGGCATATCCCCGAGGGTCGTCTGTCACAATAAGGCCTCAACAGGGTCAAGTCGATACTGGAATACCCGTGAACTTTCAAACTGGTTCAGGATTCAATCCTGGAGATAATCCTGCCAATCTGGTTATCCTCGATATAGATGTAGCTGAGAGGGAAGAAATGAGACTCGAATCATCAAGGCAATTAGAGGAACGTTGCAGATGGCTAGAGGAGAAATTTAGGGCACTAGAAAATGCTAATAATCTCTAGGGAATGGATGCTAAGGACTTAAGTTTAGTCCCAGATTTAGTACTTCCCCATAAGTTTAAAATGCCAGAATTCGAGAAATACAATGGGACTACTTGCCCGGAAGCCCATATTACTATGTTCTGCAGACAGATGACTAGTTATGTAAACAATGATCAATTATTGATCCATTGTTTTCAAGATAGTTTTTGGTTGGTGCAGTAGCTAAGTGGTATAATCAGCTGAGCCGAGCCAAAATATGTTCATGGAGGGATCTTGCACAAGCCTTCATGCAACAGTACAATCATGTGACTGACATGACTCCGAATAGGATCACGCTGCAAAACATGGACAAAAAGCCTAATGAGAATTTTAGGCAATATGCACAGAGATGGAGAGAGATGGCAATGCAAGTTCAACCACCGTTGTTAGAGAAGGAGACTACCATGTTGTTCATCAACACTCTAAAGGCTCTATTCATCACTCACATGATTGGGAGTGCCACTAAAAGTTTTGCGGATATAGTCATGGCGGGAGAGATGATCGAGAATGCCATAAGGGGTGGCAAAATTGAGGGGGAAGCAACCAAAAGATCAGCCCCAAAGAGAAAGGATAGTGAAGTGAATAACACAAGCACCTACAATATAAGGGCAATCACAGTTGGTCAACATAAAACAGCTGCGGTTGAGCAAAAAAGTTCTCAAAGGCAGGAGTCAGGTGCAAGGCAGAATTCTGAAAGGATGCAATTCACACCTATCCCCGTGATGTATCGTGAGCTTTATCAAAGATTATACGATGCACATGCTATTTCTCCTTTTCACCTGAAACCACTGCAGCCTTCATATCCCAAATGGTACAATGCAAATGCCAAATGTGAATATCATGTTGGAATACCGGAGCATTTGATCGAAAACTATACCGGTTTTAAGAAAGCTATAGAGAGGCTTATTAAGATGGGGGTAGTGAAGTTCGACAATACCCCTAATACTGAAAGCCTGTTACCAAATCATGGCGATAAAGGGGTGAATGCTATTGGCGAAGACAGCGAGGGGAGAATGAAGGAAGGCGTGGCTGAGGTGAGAACGCCAATGAAGATGATTTGGGAAGAAATAGTGAAAAGAGATATGATAATCTCTAAAGAGAGAAATAAAGGTGCAAGGGACTCTTTGTGAGTTCCATCTTTGAAAAGGAACACGAGATCCCGCATCATGACGAGTTTAAGGCCTTGATACAAAGCCTTATGGACAATAAAGAGCTAGGATTTTATGAAGCTGGGCTAAATGAGGGATATATATGCACATTAGAAGGTGCACTGAAGAATCAAAACCGGCCAAGGATCATTATTTCTTTACCAGGAAGTAATAGAGTTGAAATACCGACGGTACTGAAAGTCATCATTCACAAACCTGTTTCCTTTCCCTATAAGGATAACAAGAGGGTACCTTGGAATTATAACTGCCAGGTGTTAATGCCGGAGAAGGAGGATATAGCCATCACATCTAAGGATGTACAAGTTGAGGGTTCCCATACACGAAATAGGAAGCAGTATGATACGATAGGCGTCAGAGAGGAGCCCATAAAAACAAAAAACATTAGTGCAGAGAAAGAGAAAGAGGTTGAAATGCCTGTCAATGAGCCGGTAAAGGAGGAGGAGGCTAAGGAATTTCTAAAGTTCCTTAAGCATAGCGAGTACAACATGGTCAAGCAGTTCCGTAGGCAGCCGACTTGCATATCAGTATTGGCTCTACTTTTAAGTTTTGAAGTGCATCGAGAGGCATTGATGAAGGTGCTCAGTGAAACATATGTCACTCATGACATATTCGTTAACAAGCTGGATCGGTTAGTGAATAACATAAGTGCAAATAATTTCATCTACTTTAATGATGATGAAATCTCACTGAGTGGCAGGGGTCAACTAAGGCCTTGCACATCACTACTCGATGCAAAGGGTACACGCTCCTAAGTGTGCTCATCAATAATGGATCAGCCTTGAATGTTCTGCCATTGTCTACATTGAACAGATTACCTACTGACAATTCTCACATAAAGACATGTCAAAATATGGTAAGAGCCTTTGATGGTATAGAAAGGAAGGTGATGGAAAGGATTAACATCCCCTTGGAAATTGGGCCGAGTATATACGAAGTAGACTTCTTGGTGATGGATATCAAGCCCTCCTACAATTGCTTATTAGGGAGGCCGTGGATACACTCAGCAGGAGTAGTACCCTCGTCGTTGCACCAGAAATTAAAGTTAGTGACAGATGGACGGTTAGTAACTATCAATGCAGAGGATGACATTATAGCCACAATCACTAGCAAGGCCCCTTATGTCGAGACAGATGAAGAGTCTATTGAGTGTTCTTTTCGCAATTTAGAATTTGTGAATGCAACCTTCATCTCAGAAGGGAGTGAGCTACCGGTGCCAAAGATAGCAAGAGCTACAAGGATGGCTCTACAAATGATAGTGGAAAAGGAAGCCTTACCAGGAAGAGGGTTAGGAAAATACCTGCAAGGAGGGGCTCGAATCCCAGAATTGAAACAGAAGAGAGATCGCTTTGGTCTGGGTTTCAAGCCAGACTATAAGCAAAGGAAGAAGGAAGTTGAGAAGCACCAAGAGGGAAGAAGGGCACACCTTAATGGAAGAGAAGTGGATGGGAGCCGATGACATTCCCTCCAATATCCCAAACCTTTATATCGGGAGGGTTACTTATAGAAGAAAGTCATCAGGTTGATGCTATACACAATGAAGGATTGGAGCAGGGAAACCTTGAGGGCATTCGCCCTTACGAATCGGGAAGCTCCCTGAACAATTGGACTGCGGAGGAACTTCTTGTAGTCTTTAGGAATTTTTCAGAGTAATTTTCGAAACATTCTTGTTACTCTAGGGCCTATGAGTAATAGGATTACATTTGTGAAAAAGGCTTATGATCATCTATTATTTTTAATAAAACATGACTTTTATCAATTTGAACGAGTATTGTTTCATTTTTATCAACCAATATTCCGTAAAATTTTGGCAATTCTTATTCTTTCATTCATAGCACATAAATAATCATTCTTAAATTCATTCATTCTTTGTATATTCTTTATACTTCACAGATCCCTAGATATCAATCACATGAGCACTGATATTACAAATCCTGATTTCTCTCGCGAGCAAGACATGTGTTTAGAGGAATATCAGGATTTTGAAGATGTCTAGGATTGTGATGTGTCTCTGGATCTGTTGAGGATGGTAAAACAGGAAAAGAAACAAATCATGCCTCATGAGAAAGAGGGAATAAAGAATGTAGCTCTAGAAGAAGGGAAAGAGGTGAAAATTGGCACGCATATTACCAAGGACACAAGGCAAGGACTGATTAAGTTGCTATGCGAGTTCAAGGATATCTTCGCATGGTCCTATCAAGATATGCCAGTGTTAAATACCGATATTATGGTGCACTGCCTTCCAATAAGACAGGATTGTAAGCCAGTCCAACAGACGTTGCGAAGAATGAGGCCAGATATTGTATTGAAGATAAAAGACGAAGTCAAAAAGCAGTTTGATGTTACAAGAGGTAAAGTACTCTGAATGGGTAGCTAACATTGTACCAGTCCCTAAGAAAGATGGGAAGGTACGAATGTACGTTGATTACAGAGATCTGAACAAATCTAGCCCAAAAGATAATTTTCCTCTGCCACACATAGATACTTTGGTAGACAACATAGCAGGATATTCGTTATTCTCTTTTATGGATGGTTTCTCGGGGTACAATCAGATAAAGATGCATCCTGAATACATGGATAAAACCACCTTCATAACATTGTGGGGTACCTTCTGTTACAAAGTAATACCCTTTGGGTTGAAGAATGCAGGGCCAACATACCAAAGGGCTATGGTGACCTTATTTCACGATATGATGCATAAGGAAATTGGGGTGTATGTCGATGATATGATTGCCAAATCTCGAAAGGAGGAGGAACATATTGAAGTTTTGAGAAAACTGTTCTTGAGATTAAGAACGTTTCAGTTAAAACTTAATCCGGCAAAATGCACTTTCGGAGCTAGGTCGGGGAAATTATTAGGCTTTGTGGTCAACGAAAAGGGAATAAAAGTTGACTCAGACAAAGTTAAAGCCATACGGGATTTGCCTCCACCACGTACTCAGAAGGAAGTTTGGGGTTTTCTTGGAAGGTTGAATTATATTGCTCGGTTTATTTCACAATTAACTGAGAAATGTGATCCCATATTTCGTCTCCTTAGAAAACACAATCAAGGTACTTGGGATGATGAATGCCAGAATGCCTTTGATAAAGTCAAGCAATACTTGTTAAACGCTCCAGTGCTATCTCCACCTAGTCCGGATAAACCATTAATTCTGTACTTATCAGTGTTTAGTAATTCCATGGGATGTGTGCTTGGTCAACATGACGAGACAGAAAGAAAGGAGAAAGCGATATATAACCTCAGTAAGAAATTTACTGAGTGTGAAATGAGATATTCGCCAATTGAAAAATTATGTTGTGCTTTGATTTGGACAACTCGAAGGTTGAGATAGTACATGCTATATCATACTACTTGGCTTATTTCAAAATTTGATCATTTGAAGTATATGATGGAGTCAACGGCTTTAAATGGGAGAATGGCGAGGTGGTAAATTCTACTTTCAAAGTTTGACATAGTCTATGTGAGCCAGAAGGTTATAAAAGGAAGCGTGATAGCAGAATTTCTGGCTAGTAGAGCTCTAGAGGACTATGAGCCATTGAATTTTGATTTCCCAAATGAGGAGTTGATGTGTGTAGCAGCCATAGAAGATTATCCTTGGAAGTTGAGTTTTGATGGGGCATCCAATGCAGTGGGAAGTAGAATTGGGGTAGTCCTGGTATCCCCAAATGCCGATTATTTTCCATTCACGTGCAAGTTGGATTTTGATTGCACAAACAATATGGCCGAGTATGAAGCGTGCATCATGGGACTTCGAGCGGCTATAGAGTGAGGAATAAGAACCTTAGAAGTATATGGAGATTCTGCGTTGGTAATTTACCAGCTTAAAGGTGAATGGGAGACAAGGGATCCTAAATTGATCAATTATCGAAAGGTAGTTTTAAGGTTACTTGAGGAATTCGATGACATCACTTTCAATTATATCCTACGAAATGAAAACCAGATGGCAGATGCTCTAGCAACCTTGGCTTCCATGATTAAAGCGAATAAAGAGGAGGAGATGAGACCCATTCAGATGAGTATCTTTGAGGCTCCAGCTCACTGTTGTAACATTGAGGAAGAAGAAAAGAATGATAACCCTTGGTATCAGGATATATTGCGATATGTGAGAGCTCGTAAATACCCAAAATAGGCAACTGAGAATGATAAACGAACTTTAAGGAGATTAGCTTGTGTTTACGTTTTGGATGGGGACATCTTTTACAAAAGAAGAAAGGACCAAGTACTGTTGAGATGTGTTGACGTCGTGGAAGCTAAGTTAATCTTGGAAGAAGTTCATGAGGGTGTTTGTGGGACGCACGCTAATGGTTCCACGATGGCTAGACAAATCATGAGGTTTGGATATTATTGGTCTACTATGGAAGGGGATTGTATCAACTATGCCAAGAAATGTCATAAATGTCAGATCTATAGAGATAAGATTCATGTACCACCTTCACCTCTACATGTTATGACTTCTCTATGGCCTTTTTCCCTATGGGGTATGGATGTCATTGAGCCAATATCACCAAAAGCTTCAAATGGGTATCGCTTTATTTTTATGGTCCTTGATTATTTCACGAAATGGGTAGAGGCTGCTTCTTATGCAAATGTTACTAAGTCGGCTGTAAGTCGATTCTTGAAGAAAGAGATCATTTGTCGGTATGGGATGCTTGAAAGGATCATATCAGACAATGCATTGAACTTGAACAATAGAACGATAGCAGAAGTTTGTAGTCAGTTCAAGATTAAGCATCATAATTCATCTCCATATTGCCCAAAGATGAATGGGGCAGTGGAAGCTGCTAACAAAAACATCAAGAAGATAATGGGGAAAATGACTGAAACCTACAGAGATTGGCATGAGAAGTTACCGTTTGCACTCTTAGCCTATCGAACGTCCATCAGAACTTCTACTGGGGCAACCCCTTTTTCGTTGGTTTATGGGATGGAAGCAGTGTTACCCATTGAAGTTGAAATACCTTCTCTTCGAATTTTATCGGAGATAAAATTGGATGAAGCGGAATGGATTCAACCGCGGTATGACCAGTTGAACTTGATCGAAGAAAAGAGGCTAAAAGCTATTCGCCATGGTCAGATGTATCAGAAGCGAATGATGCGAGCTTACGACAAGAAAGTGCGACCAAGAGAATTCCACGAGGGGGATCTTGTTTTGAAAAAGATCCTTCCCATTCAGAAGGACTTTAGAGGAAAATGGATGCGGAATTGGGAAGGGCCGTATGTCGTGAAGAAAGCCTTCTCTGGGGGTGCATTGATCTTAACGGAAATGGATTGGAAGAGTTTACCCAATCCAGTGAATTCAGACTTAGTCAAAAAGTACTTTGTCTAAAGGAGAGGAGAATCTAAGGTGAAAACCCGCAAAGGGCACCTTGAGTTTTCGAAAAAAAAAATAGAGAGGCCAAGGTGAAAACCCGCAAAGGGCGCCTTGTGACCAAATGGGTTTTGACTTGAAAACCCGAAAGGGCAGCCCAAATTTTGAAGAGCACACGGTAATCTGGCTATATCTGATTCAATAAAAATCGAAGTACGTTGCATGTCGGGGCATCAAAAAAGTACTTTGGATCTTTTAAATACATGTTGAACTCAAGAAAGTCTTCATGGAGCTAGTGTATAGACGCTCAAGCGGCGATATCTAGGGCATCTAACTTTTGTCCTGTTTACTATCTTTAGATTCTCTTTCTTCTTGAAGATAGGCTATCAGATTAATTTCCTTTGTATTTTTGACAAATTCATTCAAATCTAATTATTCTTAAGATTAAATTCATCTTCCATTATTCTTAAAGTATGTTGTATTATAACAATGATAGATGAACTAAATAATTTCCACAAATGAAGTTTTGCTCATTACTCTAGAAATTTTTAGATAATACAAGAAACTAAAATAGAACAATTGTTCGAGGAATTCACGTAAGTGAGGTTTGAAAGAACTCGAGAAAATTCTTTCTCTAGTCTAAAATGATGATTGGACAAAACAAACGATTCAATCCTAAGAGAGGATCATCTTAAAAATATTTTTGGCGGGTCATAGCATTTGAAGAATGGTACAAACTCACAGGCTGAGTAGGAATGTTACTTCGAGAGAAATAAGGATAAACTTCGACAAAGGAATGAGTAGTGACGTTTGGAATAGAGGTCATGTTCATAAACATTTTTGCATTATAACAAGTTTAATTAGGATCACTCGGCTCACTTAGGTCATAGCATCCTAATCATTAGGCATGAACTCATACACATTATACAGGTTATGTCCTTCAAGAAGATTGATGCGCCTTAACCCCCTAAGTAGTAGGGTAACAAGTTAAAGCATAGCAGATTTGGATTTCACGTGTTTACGCTGAAGTGAATCTAAGATGATTTGGCGTCTCTGTATTGTCAGAGAGCAGATTGAAGATAGTAGATTTGGTGTCTCTGTATTGTCAGAGAACAAATCAAAGAAATAGATTTGGCATCTCCATGTTTGACGGAGAGCAGATCGAAGACATAGCAGATCTAATCTTCGGATGTTTTCACATCGAGGTAGATCCAAGATGATTTGGCATCCTTGCGTTTACAAGGAGCAGATCGAAGACATAGCTAATTTGGGTTTCACGTGTTTACGCTGAAGCAGATCTAAGCAGATTTGGCATCTCTGTTTTGTCAGAGAGCAGATTGAAAATAACAGATTTGGCATCTCCATATTCGATGGAGAGCAGATTGAAGACCTAGCAGATTTAACCTTCGGATGTTTTCACATCGAGGTAGATCCAAGATGATTTGGCATCCTTGCGTTTACAAGGAGCAGATCAAAGACGTAGCTGATTTGGCTTTCACGTGTATACGCTGAAGCAGATCTAAGTAGATTTGGCATCTCTATTTTGTCAGAGAGCAGATCGAAGATAGCAGATCTGGCGTCTCTGTATTGGCAAAGAGCAGATCAAAAATAACATATTTGGTGTCCCTGAGTTATCAAGAAGCAGATTGAAGATAACAGATTTGGCATCTCCATATTCGAGGGAGAGCAGATCGAAGACCTAGGAGATTTAACCTTCGGAAGTTTTCACATCGAGGTAGATCCAAGATGATTTGGCATCCTTACATTTACAAGGAGCAGATCAGAGACATAGCTGATTTGGCTTTCACGTGTTTACGCTGAAGCAGATCTAATCAAATTTAGCGTCTCTGTTTTGTCAGAGAGCAGATTGAAGATAACAGATTTGCAATCTCCATATTCGATGGAGAGTAGATCGAAGACCTAGTAGATTTAACCTTCGGATGTTTTCACATCGAGGTAGATCCAAGATGATTTGGCATCCTTGCGTTTACAAGGAGCAGATCGAAGAGATAACTGATTTGGCTTTCACGTGTTTACGCTGAAGCAGATCTAAGAAGATTTGGCATCTCTGTTTCGTCAGAGAGCAAATTGAAGATAACAGATTTGGCATCTCCATAGTCGATGGAGATCAGATTGAAGACCTAACAGATTTAACCCTCGAATATTTTCACATCGAGGTAGATCCAGGATGATTTGGCATCCTTGCGTTTACAAGGAGCAGATCAAAGACATAGCTGATTTGGCTTTCACGTGTTTACGCTGAAGCAGATCTAAGCAGATTTGGCATCTCTGTTTTGTCAGAGAGCAGATCAAAGATAGCAGATTTGGCGTCTTTGTATTGGCAAAGAGCAGATCGAAAATAACACATTTGGTGTCCCTGAGTTATAAAGAAGCAGATTGAAGGTAACAGATTTGGCATCTCCATATTCGATGGAGAGCAGATCGAAGACCTAGCAGATTTAACCTTCGGATGTTTTCACATCGAGGTAGATCCAAGATGATTTGGCATCCTTGCATTTACAAGGAGCAGATCGGAAACTTAGCTGATTTGGCTTTCACGTGTTTACGCTGAAGCAGATCTAAGCAGATTTAGCGTCTCTGTTTTGTCAAAGAGCAGATTGAAGATAACAGATTTGGCATCTCCATGTTCGATGGAGAGCAGATTGAAGACCTAGCAGATTTAACCTTCGGATGTTTTCACATCGAGGTAGATCCAAGATGATTTGGCATCTTTACGTTTACAAGGAGCAGATCGAAGACATAGCTGATTTGGCTTTCATGTGTTTATGCTAAAGCAGATCTAAGTAGATTTGGCGTCTCTGTTTTGTCATAGAGCAGATTGAAGATAACAGATTTGGCATCTCCATATTCGATGGAGAGCAGATCGAAGACCTAGCAGATTTAACCTTCGGATGTTTTCACATCGAGGTAGATCCAAGATGATTTGGCATCCTTGCGTTTATAAGGAGCAGATCGAAGACATAGCTGATTTGGCTTTCACGTGTTTATGCTGAAGCAGATCTAAGCAGATTTGGCGTCTCTGTTTTGTCAGAGAGCAAATTGAAGATAACAGATTTGGCATCTCCATATTCGATGGAGACCAGATCGAAGACCTAGCAGATTTAACCTTCAGATGTTTTCACATCGAGGTAGATCCAAGATGATTTGGCATCCTTGCGTTTACAAGGAGCAGATCGAAGACATAGCTGATTTGGCTTTCACGTGTTTACGCTGAAATAGATCTAAGCAGATTTGGAGTCTCTGTTTTGTTAGAGAGCTGATCGAAGATAAAAGATTTGGCATCTCTGTATTGGCAGAGAGCAGATCAAAAATAACACATTTGGTGTCCCTTAGTTATCAAGAAGCAGGTTGAATATAGCCAATTTGACACTCCTGAAGATATCAGAATACCTTTGAGGGAGACGAGGATCAATATTTTGAGACTTAGCCAGGCCAGGCAAATTTGGTTTTTATAGTCTTTGCTCGATTCCTATTACACAGCAATGAGCAAAGAGGGGTAGCTGTAATAACCCAAATCTGCCCGGGCCTTAAACAAAAAATAATAAATAATAAATGAATATTTATTGTTTTAAACAGTCCATTTACAATAAACAGGCCTCAAGCCCTGATAAGCCCAGAACCCGTTACACTATTGACCCATTGAGCCTAAGACACTAGCCCGGTTACACCCAAGCCCAAATATCTAAACCCATTACCCGAACCAATCTTCTACAGACCCCAAGCCATTCGGGCCCAAAAGGCCCAATGACTTAAAACATCAGCAGGAAACCCTAGGGTTTCCTTGGAACCTCAGCGCCACAGGAGCAGTTCTAGAAGCTTCGCCACGTCAGAACCGTTCCAGCTCCCGAAGCAAGGGCCATCAATATCCCTGTCCCCTCACGTCACCCCAGCTGGCCCTCATCAATGCCAGTTAGATTGATGGTTACCTTGCACGAGGCCCCATCAAAGCATTGACCAGAGGCTTTGGGTACTCCAAACGTCACCGCCGTTTGCCTCACATCAGTGTACCGTGATCTCAGGCCCTACCACTGATCTTTGCACCTCCATCAGTGCCGAGATCTTCGCAGTAGACGCCGTCTCGTGGTCACCAGGCAAGATTCGTATCCACAACGCGATCTTCGCCAGATTTTGGTACCTGCAAGATAGAAAAAGAAACAGACAGACAAGAATGGCAACAAATAGCAGCAGATAAACTGAAACAAACAAGGAAAGAAATCAAAGATTTCTTTCCCAAATATACATAGTTTAAAGGCTATAAAGCCTTCTTTAGATTTGTAATAGAGGGATGGTTTTTTGAATATACACAGAGATTCAATAAAAAATAGAACATTTTATACACAAAGAAATCAACAGTCAGCAAAGGAATACAGAGGTGAATATTTTATTTATTTTACATACTGGTATCATAAAAATAGAAAAATGAGGACGTACCTTTAATCTGCATTGAAAAGTAGATTTTTTTAAACCTCCGGCCGCCATACAGGGCAGGGTCGGCGACGGAGCGTGGGCGCGTGAGCCCGATGACCGGGGCTCGGCTCAACGGAGACTGGAGCCCGGAGGACTGCCCTCTCCTCTCTTTCAGAGAGTTTTCAAAGTTTTTTTTTTAAGACTAATAACAAAAATGAATTTTGGGTTTAAGTTTTGACATATATAGCATTACAAAAACGGTGTCGTTTTGGCTTAGTTCAATAAGCACTAAAACGGCACCGTTTCAACAGAGGATCCGCGTGTTGACCTGATTACCCAGGAAGGATCCGCGTGTTTTTGTAGATTGGGATAATTTTCCAATAAGTCCTTCTGTGTTTTTTTAATATTTACAATTTCATTTTATTTTTATTAAAATTTGGCCCCTATATTTTATTTTTGTTTCAATTTAGTCCTAATGGCTGTTATAAAGCTTATCTTGGGACGACGTCGTTTTGGGATTAGGGCTAATTGCCCAGTGAGTCCCTCTGGTTTAATGCGCTTTTCAATTAGGCCCATTTTTTTATTATTTTGTAATTAATCCTAAATTCTTTAATTTAATTCAATTTTAATCCTCTTTTATATATTTAATTTATTTTAAATACCTTATATATTATTTATTTTTATAAATATAAGTTATATAAAATAATGTATATTATTTTTATTATATTATTTTTTATTATTATATATTTTACTTATAAATTATATTTTATTATATATATATTTTAAAATAAATTATGTAATATTATTCATTAATTGTATAAATTTTAAATTTTAAAAAATTATTATTAAATAATAGTATATATTATCCTTCATTATATTTATATTTTATTACATATTACATTTTATTATATATATATTTTTATATTCCTTATTATATGGTTTATATTATTATATATTTTGGTTATAAATTATATTATACTCTATATATTTACTATTTTATCATTCATTAATTATATAGATTTTTTTATTTTATTGTTAAATAAATATGTGTAATATTAATATTTAGTACATTATTTTGTTAATACATTAAGTTATTATACCCTATAATATGGTTTATATATATATTTGTAATAGCCCAAATTTGACCGGGTTTTTTTTAAAAAAAGGGGCAAAACAAGATAAATGGATAAAAAAATATTAAAGTCCATTTAACAGTCCAACTAACAAGAGCCCAAACACTATTGGCCCAATATTTAAAACCTTCAAAACTAAATACCACTACCCGTGTACCCAAATACACCTGTAGCCCAAACTTAAACTAGACCCATTACAACAGACCCACCTAATACCAATAAACCCGAAGGCCCAAATAACAAGGGCCCAAATGACTTTCAGATAGGGTTAGAAACCCTAGCTCTCTTTCTCCTTGCGCCGCAAAGGATTTGGAAGCTTCAGGCGCCTCAAACGTCATGTCCAATTAGCGCCCTTTCATTTCACGAAATTTTAGGACTTTCAGGGACTGTCTATTGGTCTCACGTCAAGGCTCCATCAGCGCTACGACTTTCCCCTTGACCTCAGCTACTGGATGTTGCACCACTATCGGTGCGTGAACAACGCCAAGATCATCGCCTTAATCAGCGCGCCACACCTCAACCTTGTCTTGCCACCGAGATCCTTCCGCTCACCTGCAAAAAAGGGAAAGAAATCGCGACAGACGAGGAACAAATATGGAAAGAAAGAATACAGCATACGGATTAGACAAATATGGAAAGAAAGAATACAGCATACGGATTAAACAAATATGGAAAGAAATTAAGGATTTCTTTCCCCAAAACATAATAATCTGCAGAAGGCTATAAAAACCCTTTTCGTAATCTATAAAGAGTACATTTTTTAGTACAAAAGACACATATATAATAAAAGCAGACGGATTTTATCGAAGAACAGGTGATATATATTTTTTTCCACTCTTCTCTAATTAACATGCAAGTATCATTAAAATAGATCGGTATAGAGTTTACCGTTGAGATCTCTTCGTGAAATTCGATTTCTGGCCGCCCTATATGGCGGCGTTGACGATAGCGCGTAGGCGCGTGCATGTCCGATAACCGGCGTTTGGCCTAATGGAGGTCGGAGCGCGGAGGACCTTTCCTCTCCCCTCTTTCAGAGATTTTTTTTAGTTTTTTTTTTAAAAAACGGTTTCAAAATGAATTTTAAAACTAAAACTTGGCTTATATAGCCTTAATAGAACGATGCCGTTTTGGCTTAACCCAATAGGCCTAAAACGACATCGTATTAAAGCTAAAGATCCGCGTGTTGACCCGATAACCCGGGGAGGATCCGCGTGTTTTTGAAGATTGGGTTAATTACCTAATTGGTCCTCTCGCAATTTTTAATATTTATAATTCCATTTTATTTTTTTTAAAATTCAGCTCTAATATTTTAATTTTGTTTCAATTTAGTCCACTCAGTGATTTTAAAACGGTATTCGGGAAACGGTGTCATTTTAGGATTAGGGTAAATTGCCCAGTGAGTCCCTGATAGTTTTGAATTCATTCAAATCAGACCTAATTCTTTTTGTTAATTTAAAATTAACCCTAAATTTTCTAATTAATTTTAATTTTCATCCTTATATACCTTTAATTTAATTTATTAAGATACCTTATATATGTATTTTATAAACATTAATTATATTTGGTAATATATTATTTTATTTATATTATTTATAAAATTATATGTTCACAAATTTCATTATACGTTGTATATTTAAATTTTATTATTTATTTAATTATATTTTTTATATATTTATTACATTATTATTATTATACATACACCATATTATATTTCATTATAATTATTTATGCATTTCTATTACATACTATACCTTATTATTTAATATTCTTTATAATATGTATTTTTCTTATATATACTTTTATTATATATTTTATTACATAAATATATTATTTTTTATATATATGTTATATATTATATATTAATTATTTTACCATATTTTTTTTATATGCAAAATACTTGTTATATTATTATATTTTACATTATATTTCCTTATATTTTATTCATATTATATTATTAGACATAACTTATTTTAAATATTATTTTTAATTTTATGTATATTTCATCAATAATTGCTCACTTTATTTTATATTTTGAAACGAATTAAATCTTTTATATAACATTATATTTTATGTCATTTATATATTAGACGATTGGTTTCATAATATTATTAAATGTTGTTTGATTAATATGTATATGTTGCTACATTTTATTATCGCATCTGTTTTTATATATGTGTCAAATTGTATATCATGCATCATTTCTTATTATTAATATGTCTAAATATATGTTCAATTACATGTTTATGTGTTTTTACCTATTCTTCTTAAATATATATTGTGTTTTATGTATATTTTACTTATTTAAAATTTGTCATGTTTTATTTCTTATGTATATATGTTAGTTAATGTATGATATTTATGGTATTGTGCTTTTATTTACCTATTATTATGACATGTTATCTCGAATGTTATGTTAATATGCTCCTTCATGCACCGATTTTAAAAATGACTCTAAAGTTTTTACAAATAAAGGCAATGCTTGGCGTTTGGAAATTTCGAGAAAAGTAGTGCCCTAACTTATTGGGTTGCAACTTTTCTCGTTAAATTCAAATAATCAAGCACCCTTCTAAGTTTTTTAAGGTTTTCAAAATACAAGCAACTGTCTTGGAATATCAAGGCGTTGTGTCCCAACTTACTGGATATGGCATTTTGTTGTTTCGAGATAGGGATTTCCAAAAAGGCTAACTTAGTGTCAAAATATCTTAAAATATTGTGTCCTGACTTATTGGATGTAATATTTTGATTCATTTGATACAAGTGAACCATAATTTTCAAAATCAAAAATATTAAAAGAGGATTGCATCTTAAAATTTTCAAATTTCTGACATTAAAGACATTTTGATAATCAATTATGTACCAATTTTTGGGCGTTACAAGGGTGCTAACCCTTCGTCATATGTAACCGACTCCTGAATCCATTTTCTTGATTTTTGTAGACCAAAATTAATGTTTTAAAATAAAACATTTTATAAGGTGATCCAATCACAGCTAAAAAGAATGGTGGCGACTCCCATCTTTGTTTTTCTTAAAGTCGATTCCCATTTTCCAAAACTTGATTTTTTAAAAATGGTTTCGATAGCTTGGCAACTCCGCTGGGGACTAATAAGAGAGTCAAGCTGTGTAATTGGTCAAGCCGTGTAATTGATTATCTCTTGTCTTAATGTCGAAAATTAAAAATTTTAAAATTTAATCCTCTTTGCATTACATGTGTTTGTATTATTGCATGTGTTGCTATATTCTGATACGCATTGCATTTGCATGACCGTTGTGGTCACACCCTTAAGTGGGAGTGAGAAGCTATGCCTTCATGAGGTTTTCACCTCCGTGCAGGATAGTGGATCACTTTCGGGATACATCCGTACCTATGGTTTCGTGAGATTTTCATCTCAGTGTAGTCATAGGGAAATGTATTCCCCTGAACTGAACTTGATTCAAATGAGCCTATAATGGGTGAGAATCGATGAATCTACTGGTTCAGGTACCTCAACTTTAGAACTAAAACCTCATATAGAAAAACCATAAGAGCTCAACTTAGTTAGAATTAAACTTTGGATATTACCCTTATAAATTATCATTGAGATTTATTGATATCATGCGATACTGACTATTTCTTTTCTTTTGTTTGCATGACATTTTTGCATTTACAAAGGTATCGATTCACGGTCAGTCTCTAAGTTAGGAAGTTTTGTTATGGAGAACGGACTTCTTGATAGAGTGGAGGGCAACGCCGATGTTCATAGATGGTCAGAGCAAACTCAACAAGAAAAGGGAGACAGTATAATTATGGGATATGTGTCGGAGCTGTCAGATTATACTTGTATTAGTGTGACACAGAATAATCTCCAAGAGCTTAAGAAAATTTGGGATCAGTGGGGCAATGAGACCAAGCAGTTATTTTACGATAATTACGGAGATTTACCTTACTTGCTTGATATTTAGGTAAATGAGCACCTGTTCCGAGCCCTTGCCCAGTTTTGGAACCTGGTGTACAGTTGCTTCACTTTTGAAAAAGTAGACTTGGTACCTACCGTGGAGGAGTACACTGCCCTACTTCGTTGTCCCAGGTTTCAGAGTGACAGGATCTATTCTCGAGCTACTTGTGTCCCTACCTTTTGGAAGAAATTAATAACCATTACAGGGATGGGCGAGCAGTGGATCACGGCTAGAATTAAAGAAAAGGGTGAGTGCAAGTGCATTTCGTGGGACGCTTTGAAAGATCTGACTTTGACACACCCCGATGAGACAAAGAAAGTGGACATTTTTGCCTTAAGTTTGTATGGACTGATGGTTTTCCCTAGGGCTTTAGGATATGTAGATGAGGCGACCACGGATCTTTTTCATCGACTCGGTAAAAGGGTCACTTCCGTCCCTGCGATTTTGGCGGAGACATTCAGGTCCTTAGGTGCGTGTAAGAAGGCTGGTGCGGGCAGGTTTATAGGGTGTGCTCAGTTACTCATGGCTTGGTTCTACAGTCACTTCCGATTGATTGATGTGATTGTTTGTCAAGTTTTCTTTGAGAACTACTCCCCATTGAAAGATATAGTGGCCTCATCTAAGAAAGTGGATGTGCTGGAAGAGAATTGGATAGCATTACTTCAGAATCTTTAGTTGGGGGATGTTGAGTGGAGAGCTCCATGGATGGTTCCTGGTGAGATACTTTATCAATGCGGTAGCTTTGATTGGGTTCCCCTGTTGGGAATTTCGGGTGCCATTGGTTATGCCCCTTTGCTCGTGCTGAGGCAGTATGAATTGAGACAGTTTGTACCAATAACTCATGGGTTGGCTCAAAGTGAGTTTGTATACAGAGGAGCCAATTACAAGAGGAAGGTTAGCGAGGTTTCTAGTGCTTAGAACAAGACTTGTCGGTTGAAGGGAGTGGCCATTAGTCCTGCTATGACCCCGGAATATGTCGAGTGGAGGAGTCAAAGGATTAATGATAATGCTCTTATGACAAAAATGGAGGAAGCTCAACCAATGGAGGAATACTTGCAAGTGATACCCTCGGAGCTTGATATCATAAAGAAAGAATTTAAGAGAAAGAATTTGGAACTCGAAAAGAAGATAGAAAAGCTTGAGGAGGAGAAGATGTACCTGAGTCTAGATGTTGACCTGCAAAAGAAGGAGGTTGAAAAAGTTAAGAAGGAAAAGAGGAAGGTTGAGGAAGACCGAGATGATTTAAAAGAGAAGTATAAGAAGGCACAAGTATATTTAAAGCGAGTGGGGTTAGGAAGGTCTTCGGAACAGTGGCAAAAAGAAGTTCAAGAGGAAAAAGCTAGAGCTGAGTATTGGGAGAGGAAGTTCCAAGATATGCGGTCGCAGAATTTGGCATTAGAGAAAGAGAATAAAAGGTTGAAGACTAAGGTAACTGAGCTTGGAAGATCCCTATGTTGACACTGAAACCATGATCCTACGGTCGAGTTAGAGGAGCTAAAAAGTAAGGTTGAAGATTTGGAAGTGGCATTGCATGATGGTGAACTTCAGATTGAGCAGCTTGAGGCACAAAGAGATTGTATAAAAGGAGAGCTTCATCAAGTTAAAGGTCAAGTCATGGATAGGGATTACATTATTGGGGAGGCTATAGCCCAGATCTGAGAGATTACTGAATATGTTCGAGACTTAACAGTACAAGCTGATGTGTTGAGTATGATGTATGAGTCAGCGTCTGATAAAGGTCGAGAGTTAGCCCCTTTATTAGATAAAGTTAGAATTTTGGGTATTAGGGCAAAGGCGTATATGTAATCCATTTATATGTAAAGATATTCTTTTTCTAAATAAAGTTTTGTAAATGAGATTGAATCGAGATTGATGCCTTTTTGCATTCATACATTTGCATTACATCACATCATATGCATTCAAAGTTATAGAAAGACTCTAATTAGTTAAAGTTTACTTCTAAAGGTAGAAAAGACAATCTGGAAATCACACATCCTTACGGCACCCGCACTAAAACTAAGAGTATGGATCAAAGGTTCGAACAATTGCAAAAGGATATGCAAGACCAATTGCAAGAGAAGTTGGCCAAGATGTAGAATGACATGAGGGAACAAAGGCTAGAGGCTCAAAGGAATATGATGGATGAAATGGCTCAGCTTCTAAAGGCTACTGATAAAGGTAAGGCCCCTATGGCTATTACTAGATAAGACAGGGAGGATCCTCCTCCAGGTTTTACCCCACTTCATGTGCCAACACATACTAAGGCACTTCCTAGGAGGCCATCTGTCACGATAAGGCCTCAGCATGAGCCTGTCAATACTGGAGTACCCATGAACTTCCAAACTGGTTTAGGATTCAATGTGGGTGACAATTCTGCCAATCCAGTCATTCCTGATCTAGACATGGTGGAAAAGGAAGATTTGAAAGCCGAAGCTGCGAGGCAGTTGGATGAACGCTGTAAATGGCTGGAGGAAAAATTCAAGACATTGGAGAGTGCTGAGGGGTATCATGGGATTGACTTAAGTTTGGTCCCAGACTTGGTGCTTCCTCACAAGTTTAAGATGCCAGAGTTTGAAAAGTACAACAGGACTACTTGCCTAGAGGCACACATAACAATATTTTGTAGGAGAATGACTGGATATGTGAACAATGATCAACTATTGATCCATTGTTTTCAAGACAGCTTAGTAGGAGCAGCGGCTAGGTGGTACAATCAGTTGAGCCGTGCAAGAATCAGTTCATGGAGAGATCTTGCACAAGCCTTCATGCAATAGTACAACCATGTGACTGATATGACCCCAGACAGAATCACGCTTCAAAACATGTAGAAAAAGCCTAATGAAAGTTTTAGGCAATACGCACAATGATGGAGGGAGGTGGCAATACAAGTACAACCACCACTGTTAGAAAAGGAGACCACCATGTTATTTATCAACACTTTGAAGGCGCCGTTCATCACTCACATGATTGGAAGCACCATGAAAATTTTCGCAGATATAGTTATGGCAGGGGAGATGATTGAGAATGCCATAAGGGGCGGTAAAATTGATGGGGAAACGGCTAAAAGATCGGCCCTAAGGAGAAAGGACAACGAGGTGAATAACATGAATAGTCTTAACTCGAGGGCAATCACAGTTGGGCAACCCAAAGTAGCTGCAGTCAAGCAACAAAATACTCAAAGACAGGAATCGGGCACAAGATAGAATTCGGAGAGGATGCAATTCACGCCTATCCCTGTGACGTATCGTGAGCTTTATCAGAGCTTATACGATACACATGCCATTGCTCCATTTCACTTGAAACCGCTACAGCCATCGTACCCCAAGTGGTATGATGTGCCAAATGCGAATATCATGCGGGAATACTGGGGCATTTGATTGAAAATTGCACTGGATTGAAGAAGGCCGTAGAGAGGCTTATCAAGATGGGGGTTGTAAAATTTGACAGTACCCCTAATGCTGAAAATCCATTACCAGATCATGGCAATCAAGGACTGAATGCCATTGATGAAACTAGGGAAGGAATAATTAAAGAAGATGTTGCTAAGGTGAAGACACCCATGAAAGTAATATGGGAGGAGATGGCAAAAAGATGTATGTTGACCTCTGGAAAAGGTGGAGAAAGAATGGGGAACTACTATGAGTTCCATGGAAAAGAGAGTCATGAGACCCAAAATTGTAAAGAATTCAGAGCCTTGGTGCAAGGCTTTATAGATAATAAAGAGCTACAAATTTTTGAAGGTAGCTCTTATAAAAGAGAAATAAGTGCGTTGGAAGGTGAACAACAAGGAACCATCCAACCAAGAATTATTATTTCCTTGCCAGGGAATAATAAAGTGGGGGTGCAAACCAAGCCCAAGTTCGTCATCCATAAACCCACTCCTTTCCCTTACAAGGATGACAAGAGGGTGCTATGGAGCTATGACTGCAGTGTAATAGTACCTGAGGGGGAGAGTATAGCCAGTGCGTCTAGGGGCATGCAAAATAAAGGTTCCCATACACGAAGTGGGAAGCGTTATGATAAGGGGGGCATCAGAGTAGAGCCCATAAAAATGAAGGATATTGACGTTGAGAAGAAGAAAGAGGTGGAGTGCCTGTCAAGTAGCCGGTAAAGGAAAAGGAGGCTAAGAAATTTCTAAAGTTCCTTAAGTATAGCAAATATAGTGCGGTCGAGCAGTTGCGTAAGCAGCCAGTGCGTTTATCAGCATTAGCCTTACTTCTGAGTTCTGAGGTGCATCGGGATGCATTGTTGAAGGTACTTAACAAAACATATGTCACCCACGACATATCTGTTAACAAGTTGGACTGGTTGGTGAATAACATCAGTGCTGATAATTTCATCTACTTCAATGATGATGAAATTCCACCTAAGGGCATAGGGTCAACCAAGGCCTTGCACATCACTACTCGGTGTAAGGGATACACGCTTCCAAGTGTACTCATTGATAATGGGTCAGCTTTGAACGTCCTTCCATTATCCACATTGAACAGACTACCCATTGACAGCTCGCATATGAAAACATGTCACAATGTGGTAAGAGCCTTCGATGGAACCGAAAGGAAAGTGATGGGGCGAATTGACATCCCTTTGGAAATTGGGCCAAATACATATGAAGTTGATTTCTTGGTGATGGATATCAAGCCCTCCTATAATTGTTTGTTGGGGAGATCATGGATACACTCGGAAGGAGCGGCGCCTTTCTCATTGCACCAAAAATTGAAGTTAGTGACAGATGGACAATTAATAACCATCAATGTGGAGGAGGACATTATAGCAACAGTCACTAGCAAGGCTCCTTATGTCGTGGCGAGTGAAGAGGCTATTGAGTGTTCTTTCCGCTCTTTAGAAATCATCAATGCAACCTTGATTTTGGAAGGAAGTGAGGTGCCGGTACCCAAAATGTCTGGAGCCACAAGGATGGCCTTGCAAATGATGATGGGGAAGGGAGCATTGTCAGGAAAAGGACTAGGAAGACAGTTGCAAGGAGGGGTTCAAATCCCAAAACTAATTGAGAAGAAAGATCGCTTTGGTTTGGGCTTTAAGCCAGACCATGAGCACAAAAGGCAAGAAATTGAGAAACGCCAAGCGAGAAGAAAGGCACATTTGAACGGAGGAGAAGTGGAGTGGGAACCGATGACATTCCTACCTATATCCAAATCCTTTAAGTCATCAGATTTACTGGTAGAAGAGAGTCATCAGATTAATGCTGTACACAATGAGGGATTGGAGCAAGGAAGCCTCGAGGGCATTTGCCCTTACGAACCAGGGAGCTCTCTGAACAATTCGACTGCGGAGGACCTTCTTGTACTATTTAGGAATTTTTCAGAGTAATTCTCGAAACATGTCTGTTACTCTAGGGCCTAGGAGTAATAAGATTACGTTTGTGAAAAGGCTATTGATCATCTATTATTATTTTAATAAAACATAATTATCAATTTAGACGAATATGATTTCTTTTTATCAATCAATATTTCGTTAAACTTTTTCTTTCATAGCACATAAACAACTATTCTTTGATTCATTCATTCTTTGTATATTCTTTCATACCCCCACAGGTCTCTAGATATCAATGATATGAGTACTGATACTGCAACTCCTGATTTCTCTTGCGAACAAGACATGTGTTTAGAGGAATCTCAGGATTTTGAAGATGTTCAAGATTGTGATGTGTCTCCTGATCTGTTAAGAATGGTGAAACAGGAAGAAAAAAAATTATGCCGTATGAGAAAGAGGCAATAGAAAATATAGCCCTAGAGGAAGGGAAGGAGTTGAAAATTGGAACACTGATTACCGAGGACTCAAGGCGTGGCTTGATTGAGTTGCTTCGAGAGTTCAAAGATATCTTCGCATGGTCATATCAGGATATGCCCGGATTGAGTACTAACATTGTAGTACATCATCTTTCGATAAGATAAAATTGCAAACCAGTCCAGCAGAAGTTGCGGAGAATGCGGCCAGATATTATTCTAAAAATAAAAGATGAGGTTAAGAAGCAGTTCGATGCAGGATTCTTACAAGAGGTCAAGTACTCCGAATGGGTAGCTAATATTGTGCCAGTCCCTAATAAGGATGGGAAGGTACGAATGTGCATTGACTACAGAGATCTGAATAAAGCTAGCCTAAAAGACAACTTTCTTTTGTCGCACATCGACACTTTGGTAGATAACACAGTGGGACATTCGTTGTTTTCCTTTATGGATGGTTTCTCGGGGTACAATCAGATAAAGATGCATCCAGAGGACATGGATAAAACTACCTTCATAACCTTGTGGGGCACCTTTTGCTACAAAGTAATGCCGTTTGGACTGAAGAACGCAGGGGTAACCTACTAGCGGGCCATGGTGAACTTGTTCCATGACATGATGCATAGGGACATTGAGGTCTATGTTGATGACATGATTGCTAAGTCCCGAACAGAGAAAGAGCATATTGAAGTTTTGAGAAGACTATTCCTGAGGTTAAGGAATTTTCAGTTAAGGCTCAATCCGGCAAAGTGCACCTTCGGAGCTAGATCGGGAAAGTTATTGGGTTTCGTATTCAGTAAAAAGGGAATAGAAGTTGATTCAAACAAAGTCAGAGCAATACGAGAATTGCCTCCACCACAAACTCAAAAAAAAGTTCGAGGATTCCTAGGAAGGTTGAATTACATCGCTCGGTTCATTTCACAACTGATTGAGAAATGTGATCCTATCTTTCGCCTCCACAGAAAGCACAATCAAGGTACTTGGGATGAGGAATGCCAGAATGCTTTTGAGAAGGTCAAGCAATATTTGTTGAATGCTCCAGTATTATCTCCACCTAGCCCAGATAAACCGTTAATACTGTACTTGTCAGTGTTCAGTAATTCTATGGGATGTGTGCTTGGTCAGCATGACAAGTCAGGGAAAAAAGAGAAGGAAATTTATTATCTCAGTAAAAAATTCACTGACTGTGAAATGAGATATCCACCAATTAAAAAGTTGTGCTGTGCGCTGATTTGGACAACTCAGAGATTAAGACAGCACATGCTATACCATACCACTTGGCTTATCTCAAAGCTTGATCCATTGAAATACATGATGGAGTCAATGGCTCTAAATGGGAGAAGGGCGAGATGGCAAATTTTTCTTTCAGAGTATGATATAGTCTACATAAGTCAGAAGGCTATAAAAGGAAGTGCGATAGCAGACTTCTTGGCTAGTAGAGCTCTAGAGGATTATGAGCCATTCAACTTTGATTTTCCAAATGAAGATTTAATGTGTATAGCAACGATCGAAGATTCTCCTTGGAAGCTCAATTTTGATGGGGCTTCTAACGCAGTCAGAAATGGAATTGGGGCTGTCTTGGTATCCCTGAATGGTGATCATTACCTGTTCACGTGCAAGTTAGACTTTGATTGCACGAACAATATGGCTGAGTATGAAGCATGCATTAGAGGATTTCAAGCAGTTATAGAGCGAGGTATAAAAACTCTAGAAGTATATAGAGATTCTGCGTTGGTAATTTATCAGCTTAGAGGTGAATGGGAGACAAGGGACCCTAAATTGATCAATTATCAAAAGGTAGTTTTGGGGTTACTTGAGGAGTTCGATGACATCACCTTCAATTATCTCCCACGAGACGAAAATTAGATGGAAGATGCTTTAGCAACCTTGGCCTCAATGATTAGGGCGAATAAAGAGGAAGAGGTAAGACCAATTCAAATGAGTGTCTACGAGGCTCCAGCTAGCTGTTGTAACACTGAAGAGGAAGAAAATGATGATAAACCTTGGTATCAGGATATATTGCGATATGTAAGAGATCATAAATATCCAGAACAGGCAACTGAAAATGACAAATGAACTTTGAGAAGGTTAGCTTGCAACTATGTATTGGACAGGGATATCCTGTACAAGAAAAGGAAAAACCAAGTACTTTTGACATGTGTCGATGCTGTGGAAGCTAAGCTAATTTTAGAAGAAGTTCATGAAGGAGTATGTGGGACGCATGCAAACGGGTTCACGATGGCAAGGCAAATCATGAGGTTTGGCTATTATTGGGCCACTATGGAAGGGGACTGTATTAATTATACCAAGAAATGCCATAAGCGTCAGATTTATGGGGACAAAATTCACATACCACTTTCACCTTTGCATGTTATGACTTCTCCATAGCCCTTCTCCATGTGGGGCATGGATGTCATTGGACCAATATCACCGAAAGCTTTGAATGGACATCGGTTTATCTTCGTGGTAATTGACTACTTTACAAAATGGGTAGAGGCCGCTTCTTATGCAAATGTTACTAAGTCAGTCGTAAGTCGATTTTTGAAGAAGGAGATCATTTGTCGGTATGGAATGCCTGAGAAGATCATATCCGACAATGCATTGAATTTGAACAACAAAACGATATCAGAGGTTTGCGACCAGTTCAAGATCAAGCATCACAATTCTTCTCCCTATCATCCAAAAATGAATGGGGCAGTGGAGGCCGCCAACAAGAACATTAAGAAAATAGTGGGGAAGACGACTGAGACTTATAGATATTGGCATGAGAAGTTACCATTTGCACTCCTGGCCTATCGAACATCTGTTAGAACCTCTACTGGGGTAACCCTATTTTCGTTAGTTTATGGGATGGAAGCAGTGTTACCTATTGAAGTAGAAATACCTTTTCTTCGAATTTTGATGGAGATAAGGTTAGATGAAACTGAATGGGTTCAATCTCGATATGACCAGTTGAACTTGATTGAGGAAAAGAGGCTAAGAGCCATTCGGCATGGGCAGATGTCTCAGAAGCGAATAATGCGAGCTTATGATAAGAAAGTTCGACCAAGAGAGTTCCATGAGGGAGACTTGGTACTGAAAAAGATCCTTCCTATTCAAAAAGACTTTAGGGGAAAATGGATGCCGAATTGGGAGGGGCCATATGTCATGAAGAAAGCTTTTTATAGCGATGAATTGATCTTAATGGAAATGGATGGGAAAATTTTACCCAACCCAGTGAATTCAGACTCAGTCAAAAAGTACTTTCTCTAAAGGAAAGGAGAATCCAAGGTGAAAACCCGCAAAGGGCGCCTTGTGACCAAAGGGGTTTTGAGTTGAAAACCCGAAAGGGCAGCTCAAATTTTGAAGGGCATACAGTAATCTGATATCACAAAGAGTGAAGCATATTGTATATTGGGGCATTAACAAAATACTTTGGATCTTTTAAACACATGTTGAACCCAAGAAAGATTTCATGGAGCTGGTGTATAGACGCTCAAGCGGCGATATCTAGAGCATCTAACTTATCCTGTTTGCTATCTTTAGATTCTATTTCTTTTCAAAGATATGCTATTAGATTTATTTCCTTTGTATTTTTGACAATTCATTTAAATCTAATTGTTCCCAAGATTGAATTCATTTTCTATTATTCTTTAAGCATGTTGCATTGAAATAATGATAGATGAATTAGATATGTTCACAAATGAAGTTTTGCGCATTACTTTGGAATTTCTAGATAGTACAAGAAACTAAAATAAGACAATTGTTCGAGAAACTCACATAAGTAAGGGATGAAGAAACTCGAGGAATTTCTTTCTTCTAGTCCAAAAAGAAAATGGACAAAACCAACGATTCAATTCTAAGGAAAGATTATCTTACAGACATTCCCAGTGGATTGTAGCATTTGAGGAAGGGTACAGGCCTATAGGCTGAGCAAGAATAATACTTTGAGAAAACAAAAGACAAATGAAGGAATGAGTGGTGACATCTAGGATAGGGTTCATGTTCATAGCATTTTGCATCATAACATGTTTAATTAGGAACATTCGACTCACTTCGATCATAGCATCCTAATTATCAGGCATAATCATTCTACATGTTATCAAAGACAACGCGCCTTAATCCCCTAAGCAGTAGGGTAATAGGCTGCAGCATAGCAGATCTGGTCTTTAGATGTTTAGACTGAAGCAAGATCCAAGATGATTTGGCATCCTTATGTGTACAAGGAACAAATCGAAGACATAGTTGATTTGGCTTTCACGTGTTTACGTTGAAGCAAGTGTAAGATGATTTGGCATCTCTGTATTATCAGAGAACAAATCAAAGTTTGGCGTCTCTATATTCGACAGAGGGTAGACACATAGCATATATGACCTTCAGTGGATTAGACTGAAGCAGATCCAAGATGATTTGGTATCCTTGTGTTTATAAGGAACAAATCGAAGACATAGCTGATTTGGCTTTCACGTGTTTACGTTGAAGCAAGTCTAAGATGATTTGGCATCTCTGTATTGTCAGAGAACAAATCGAAGTTTGGCGTCTCCATATTCGACGGAGGGCAAACACATAGCAGATCTGACCTTCAGAGGATTAGACTGAATCAAATCCAAGATGATTTGGTATCCTTGTGTTTACAAGGAACAAAACAAAGACATAGCTGATTTGGCTTTCACATGTTTACGTTGAAGCAAGTTTAAGATGATTTGGCATCTCTGTATTGTCAGAGAACAAATCGAAGTTTGGTGTCTCCATATTCGACGGAGGGTAGACACATAGCAGATCTGACTTTCAGATGATTAGACTGAAGCAAATCCTAGATGGTTTGGTATCCTTGTGTTTACAAGGAACAAATCGAAGACATAGCTGATTTGGCTTTCGCGTGCTTACGCTGAAGCAAATCTAAGATGATTTGGCATCTCTGTATGGTCAGGGAACAAATCAAAGAAGCAGATTTGACGTCTCTGTGTTCGACGGAGAGTAGATCGAAGATATCAACATGACATTCTTGAGTTTGCAATGAGCAGATTAAGGACCATGATCCGATAAGGCCGGACAAATTTGGTCTTTCTAGGAGTCTGTGCTCGATTCCTGTTACACAGCAATGAGCAAAGAGGGGCAGCTGTAATAGCCCAAATTTGACCGGTTTTTTTTTTAAAAGGGGCAAAACAAGATAAATGGATAAAAAAATATTAAAGTCCATTTAACAGTCCAGCTTACAAGAGCCCAAACACTATTGGTGCAATATTTAAAACCTTCAAAACTAAATACCACTACCCGTGTACCCAAATACACCTGTAGCCCAAACTTAAACCAGACCCATTACAATAGACCCACCTAATACCAATAAACCCGAAGGCCCAAATAGCATGGGCCCAAATGACTTCCAGATAGGGTTAGAAACCCTAGCTCTCTTTCTCCTTGCGCCGCAAAGGATTTTGGAAGCTTTGGGCGCCTCAAACGTCATGTCCAATTAGCGCCCTTTCGTTTCACGAAATTCTAGAACTTTCAGGGACCATCTATTGGTCTCACGTCAAGGCTCCATCAGCACCACCACTTTCTCTTTGACCTCAGCTACTGGATGTTGTGCTACCATCGGCGCGTGAACAACGCCAAGATCATCACCTTAATCAGCGCGCCACACCTCAGCCTTGTCTTGCCACTGAGATCCTTGCCCTCACCTGCAAAAAAGGGAAAGAAATCGTGACAATGAGGAACAAATATGGAAAGAAAGAATACAGGATACGGATTAAACAAATATTGAAAGAAAGAATACAGCATACGGATTAAACAAATATGGAAAGAAATCAAGGATTTCTTTCCCCAAAACATAATAATAAGCAGAGGGCTATAAAAACCCTTTTCGTAATCTGTAAAGAGTATGTTTTTTAGTACAAAAGACACATATATATTAAAAGCAGACGGATTTTATCGAAGAACAGGTGATATATCCTTTTTTCCATTCTTCTCTAAATAACATGCAAGTATCATTAAAATAGATCAGTATAGAGTTTACCGTTGAGATCTCTTCGTGAAATCAAGACGTTTTGATTTCTGGTAGCCGTATATGGTGTCGTTGACGGTAGCGCGTAGGCGCGTAGGCGCATAGGCGTGTGCATGTCCAATAACCGGCATTTGGCCTAACGGAGGTCGGAGCTCGGAGGACCTTTCCTTTCCCCTCTCTCAGAGATTTTTTTTAGTTTTTTTTTTAAAAAACGGTTTCAAAATGAATTTTAAAACTAAAACTTGGCTTATATAGCCTTAATAGAATGATGCCATTTTGGCTTAACCCAATAGGCCTAAAACGACGTCGTATTAAAGCTAAAGATCCGCGTGTTGACCTGATAACCCGGGGAGGATCCGCGTGCTTTTGAAGATTGGGTTAATTACCTAATTGGTCCTCTCGCAATTTTTAATATTTATAATTCCATTTTATTTTTTTAAATTCAGCTCTAATATTTTAATTTTGTTTCAATTTAGTCCACTCGGTGATTTTAAAACGGTATTTGAAAAACGGTGTCGTTTTGGGATTAGGGTAAATTGCCCAGTGAGTCCCTGATAGTTTTGAATTCATTCAAATCAGACCTAATTCTTTTTGTTAATTTAAAATTAACCCTAAATTTTCTAATTAATTTTAATTTTCATCCTTATATACCTTTAATTTAATTTATTAAGATACCTTATATATGTATTTTATAAACATTAATTATATTTGGTAATATATTATTTTATTTATATTATTTGTAAAATTATATGTTCACCAATTTCATTATATGTTGTATATTTAAATTTTATTATTTATTTAATTATATTTTTTATATATTTATTACATTATTATTATACATACACCATATTATATTTCATTATAATTATTTATGCATTTCTATTACATACCATATCTTATTATTTAATATTCTTTATAATAATATTTTTCTTATATATACTTTTATTATATATTTTATTACATAAATATATTATTTATATATATATATATTATATTATATATTAATTATTTTACCATTTTTTTATATGCAAAATACTTGTTATATTATTATATTTTACATTATATTTCCTTATATTTTATTCATATTATATTATTAGACATAACTTATTTTAAATATTATTTTTAATTTTAGGTATATTTCATCAATAATTGCTCACTTTATTTTATATTTTAATACGAATTAAATCTTTTATATAACATTATATTTTATGTCATTTATATATTAGACGATTGGTTTCATAATATTATTAAATGTTGTTTGATTAATATGTATATGTTGCTACATTTTATTACCGCATTTGTTTTTTATATATGTGTCAAATTGTATATCATGCATCATTTCTTATTATTAATATGTCTAAATATATGTTGAATTACATGTTTATGAATTTTTACCTATTCTTCTTAAATATATATTGTGTTTTATGTATATTTTACTTATTTAAAATTTGTCATGTTTTATTTCTTATGTATATATGTTAGTTAATGTATGATATTTATGCTATTGTGCTTTTGTTTATCTATTATTATGACATGTTATCTCGAATGTTATGTTAATATGCTCCTTCATGCATAGATTTTAAAAACGACTCTAAAGTTTTTAAAAATAAAGGCAATGCTTGGCGTTTGGAAATTTCGAGAAAAGTAGTGCCCTAACTTATTGGGTTGCAACTTTTCTCGTTAAGTTCAAATAATCAAGCACCCTTCTAAGTTTTTTAAGGTTTTCAAAATACAAGCAACTGTCTCGGAATATCAAGGCGTTGTGTCCTAACTTACTGGATATGGCGTTTTGTTGTTCGAGATAGGGATTGCCAAAAAGGCTAACTTAGTGTCAAAATATCTTAAAATATTGTGTCCCGACTTATTGGATGTAATATTTTGATTCATTTGATACAAGTGAACCATAATTTTCAAAATCAAAAATATTAAAAAAGGATTGCATCTTAAAATTTTCAAATTTCCGACATTAAAGACATTTTGATAATCAATTAGGTACCAATTTTTGGGCGTTACAAGGGTGCTAACCCTTCCTCGTACGTAACCGACTCCCGAATCCGTTTTCTTGATTTTCGTAGACTAAAATTAATGTTTTAAAATAAAATATTTTATAAGGTGATCCAATCACACCTAAAAAGATTGGTGGTGACTCCCGTCTTTGTTTTTCTTAAAGTCGATTCCCATTTTCCAAAACTCGAATTTTTAAAAATGGTTTCGACAATATTAATCATCTTTTAAAAAAAGTTTTCCTTTATTATTTTCATATTATTCTAAAAATTTATGAATATCTTTATTTTTTTTATTTTATTTGATTTATATTTCATATGTATATAATTTGTTTATTTCCTTTTTGTTTTCTTTTATTTTGTTATTGTTTAGTAGGTTAAGTTTTCATATAATATTTGTTATTGCTTTTTTCATATTTGCATGAAAATTAATCATTTATGTTGATTTAAGGTACATTTGCATGAAATGTTGTTATATATATGTATTATACAATTTATACCATTGAATTCATTATGCTCTACGTGGTATTTTGCATGTAACAATAATGCATGAACATTTATGTTATTTATAATAATGTGTACATAAAATAATAACATATATTGTGTAATTTGTGCCATTATTTATTATTTTATATACTATATTTGCATAAAATGATAAAGCATGTATATTGTAGCTAGGTTTATTTAATTTCTTGTAATATGTAAAACACATCATTATTTTTTTAAAACAAAAATCTCATTTAATTCAAAAAAATTTTTTTTTTAAAAGTGAGGCAATGTTTTAATATTTAGGAATTCGGGGAGTAGTGCCCTAACATGCGGGGTTGCGATTTCCCGTTCACCTAAATATCTAAAAATATCCTTTTAAATGTGTTTCACAAATCACAAGAAGAGATTTCGATTTAAAGTTCAAAGATATCGTGTCCAATCATCTTTGGATGTGATGTTTGTACTCTTTCGAAGCGAAGGAATTTTGATTCTTTTTAACTCAAATTATTACGATTTTAAAGGAAATCTCATTTCTAAATTCTTTCAAAATTCTGACATTAAGACAAAATTATTCAATTTGGTACCAATTTTGGGCATTACGAGGGTGCTAATCCTTCCTTGTACGTAACCGACTGCCGAACCTGTTTTCTCGTAATTTCGTGGACCAAAACATTTTATAAAGTGACCCAATCACATTTAAAAGGTTGGTGGTGACTCCCGTTTTTAAAATACCCTCCCCAACTTTAACGAGGTTTCTACAATTTCCACGGACGTATTATGCCAATATAAGTTTATTTTTATAAGTTAAATTATGATTTCATATGCCATATTGAATTGGAACTTTATTTATAGAATAGCATATGTTATTATGATTATAATATGTGATATTGTTACTGGAGATGGTAATCTATAATAAAAATCAGCATCGCCTAAGAAACTTCTAACTCTTTTCACACTAATTGGAGGTGGTAATCTTTCAATAACTTCCACCTTTGCTTTATCCACTTCAATCCCATTTTTGGAAATCTTATGTCCTAAGACAATTCCTGCCTTAACCATAAAGTGGCATTTCTCCCAGTTAAGGACAAGGTTTGTCTCCTCGCATCTTTTTAGTACCTTAGCCAAACCACTCAAACAAACATCATAACTGATACCAAAAATAGAAAAGTCATCCATGAAACCTCACCATAGTTTTCAACCATATCAGTGGAAATTGCCATCATACATCACTGAAATGTAGCAGGTCCATTACATAAGCTGAAAGGCATTTGCCTAAAAGCAAATGTTAGTTTTATGTTGGTCTTCTAAGGCAACAACTATTTGATTGTATCCTAAATATCCATCTAAAAAGCAGTAAAATTCGTTACCTGCCAGTCAGTCTAACATTTGATCCATAAAAGACAATGGAAAATGATCCTTACAAGTGGCTTTGTTCAACTTTCTGTAGTCAATACAGATTCTTCAACCTGTGATAGTTCTCATCGGGATTAACTCGTTACATTCATTCTCAACAATCATAATTTCACCTTTTTTTGGTACACATTGTACTAGACTTACCCAAGAACTATCTGAGATGGGGTAAATGATTCTTGCATCTAACCATTTAATTACCTCATTCCGTACTACTTCTTTCATGATAGTGTTAAGTCTCCTCTACCCATCAATTTTACCTTTTTATCTTTTTCAACAAATTGCTTTTTTAAATTTCTATAAAACAGTAGTCAACTTCTCTTCTTGATGTTCTGTGAAGTTCACTAAAACAATCACAGGCAAAGTAAAACTATTACCAAGATAAACGTATTTTAAGTGGGATAAAAGTACCTTTAGTTCAAGCTTAGAGGGTTCCTTAATTAATAACTTGGATTGTGTAAATTCTCAAACTTCCAACTCTAGCAGTTCAAACCACAGTGGTTGATCATAACTCCTTAGATTGGCTTTTATCAAAGCTAAACCTTCATTACATTTTTCATCTTGGAATGGTTTAGACCCTAAAGTGTTCTTCAACGGATCTTCGTCAAAATTTCTTTTCATAGAAACTAAGGTTTCTAATTCCTCCATTACTGAACACTCTTCCATCAAGTTAGGAAATTCCATGGCCTTCAGAACGTTAAATGTTACGTTATCATCTTGAACTCTCATGTTGTGTTTCCTTTTTGCACATCTATCAACGTTCTTCCCGTGGCTAGGAAAGTTCTCCCAATGATAATTGGCACTTCCTTGTCTATTTCAAAATCCAACACAATAAAATCAGTAGGAAAAATAAATTTATCAACTCTTACTAAAACATCTTCGAACTTTCTTTTGAGATACGCTAACGATTGATCCACTAGTTGAAGTTTCATAGTATTAGGTCTACTTCACTTATTTCCAACAACTTGAAAATAGATTTGGGCATCAAGTTGATGCTTTCTCCTAAGTCACATAAAACTTCACCACAATATGATCCATTAATGTTACAGGGTATCGTGAAGCTTCCAGGGTCTTTCAATTTCGAAGGTAGGTTGTTCTATAATAATGCACCACACTCCTTGGTCAAAGCAATAGTCTTATACTCACTAAGTTGTTTCTTCTTGGACAAAATATCATTCATAAAATTCACATAATTGGGCATCTGTTCTAAAGCTTCTACCAATAGAATGTTGATATGCAGTTGCTTTAGAACATCCAAGAACTTCTTGAATTGTACCTCTTGTTTCTACTTATTCTACTAAAGCCTTTAAGGATATAAAACTTTAGATTGATATTGACAACTTTTTTGAGGAAGCAAATATGCAAAAGAGCGTGTTAGCTTTTCAAAATTCACTAGTTTAGGGTTTAGCTCATCAAATTTTTTAGCTTCCGACTTTTCTATTGTAGGAACTTGAACTGTTGTTTGACTTTCCTCCTTTACGATAGGCTCATTTTCAACCACAACCTCATTGGGTTCCAAAATCTTACCACTTCATAATGTAACCATTTTGCAATGCTCCCTACCCAAATTTCTTGGATTTTTTGTATCACTCGACAAGGTTTCTTGTGGTCTCAGTAGCTAACTAACCTATCTGGTTCTCTAGATTTTTCACCTTTGCTACTTCACTTTGGATCAAGGTGTTTTTTTTTGCCATGTACGCCTTCAACAAGTCCTCCAAACTATTTGTTGACTCAGCTTGAGGTGGTTTTGGGGCTTTTTGGTTAAACCATTACGTTTGATTGCATCTATGGTGCATCCAATTGTTGTTCAATCCATTTCCTTGGTTACTCTAGGAAAAGTTCAGATGATTCCGCCACAATGAATTGCACTAGTTGGATTGTGGTCCTTGTCAACTTCTATTTTGATACTAATTCCTTACATAACAAACTAACTCAGGGTTTGAATGGCAATTCTTGAAAGAATTATCATCCCCAAACTACACATAAGAAACATCATACTGACTTATAGATTAAGCTATAAAATTATTCAAACCTTTAGTGGTAAACTATTTTAACATTGAGGAAATAGAAGATACTTAAGTAGACAGTGAAGTCAGTGTTTCCACTTCATGCACTACAGCTACTCATCTTCCGAAAACTACTTGATTTGTTAGCCATTCGTAATTATTGCTAGTGACACTTTCGATGATCTTGTAAGCCTCATTATAAGACTTAGACAAAATTACACCATTCGCATAAGCATCTACCATTAATCTTGTATTTATGTTGAGACCATTATAAAATGTCTCCAATTGGTTACAATGAGGAATCCTATGATGAAGATACTTACAAAGAAATTCCTTGAATCTTTCCCACACCTTATATAAAGACTCATCATCTAATTGTTGGAAAGTAGTTACCTCATTACACAACTTTGCATTTTTTCTTGATGGAAAATACTTTATCAAAAGCCTTTCTGCTAATACTTGCCAAGTAGATATTGAACTTGGTGGCAATGAATTCAGCTATGCTCATGCACGATCTCGCAAGTACGAAATTAATTTTGACCTCAGTGCATCTTTAGTCACACCAGCTATATTAAACGAATCACTCACCTCTATGAACAAACGAAGGTATAAGTGTGGATCTTCCATGGGCATAACACTAAACTAGCCCACTGTTTGGAGCATTTAAAACATCACTGGTTTCAACTCGAATTGGGTTGCCTCAATATCCAACCTTCTAACTCTTGAAATTAATTCATTGAAGAGTGGCACAGCATATAGTCTAATGGCACGATCCCTATCATCAGTAATAAGGATTGGGTTATGCATATGATTGACTCCATTACCTTCTCCATCATTTTGATTTCCAAGGTCCATATCGACTTGTCTTTGAGCAGATCTTCACATCTTATTTGTCTAAAAGCCCGCTTGATTTTAGGGTCCACGGGTAATAGACCAGTGATTCAATCTAAGCTCATAAAACACCTAAAAATAAATAATAAATAATAACTTAGTAAATTTAGAAATTAAATAAAAATAAAAACCAAATTGTAAAAATAATTTCGTAAAAAAAATTTATTAAGGCAACAGTCCCCTACAACGGCCCCAAAAACCTATAACGAGGAATATGCACAACTGTACACAATTGTTCAAGTAATAAGTAAGTAAAAATGAGTTATCATCTCCACAGGGGTTGTGTATGTTAATCTATTATTTGTAAAATTATAAGTTAACAATTTGGTGGTAAAAACACAATGCTTTGAGTGGTGAATGATTAAATTAAATTAGCTAGATACAAGATGATCTCTATGCAATTAAATCTAAATGCAATTGATCGAAATGTATGAATGAATAGCTTTAGCAACAAAAACAATCAACATAAAATGGGCTAGGACAATTGTATTAATCAATTCAATTTACGTTATCATGCTTAACAATGTTCAAAAATACTTCCATGGCAACTCGATCTTTCCAGAGTTTGGAAACCAAATTAAGTCCTCTTGAATCTTTTACTTAGTGAAATATGCAATTTACTGATCATATTAGACTAAGGCTTTCTTAGCATTTATGTAAGGTCACAGAGACATTTACGTTTGCAACAGTTTAAATACATAAAGCTAAAAACTATGCAAGATAATAGAGCTAACTAAAGATATTATAAACCTCAACTTAGTCGGGTTTAATTTAGAATTGCACTTTCAATTATGTGTCTACTAGCTGTCGTCTGGTTACAATTTCTTAGCTAATTTGAGTGCACCTAAGCACATACAAATAAAATGCATCATGATATTAAATGGAAATATGATCGACTGAGGCCCAAACATATTAAACATGAATAAAATAAATCTTATTGAATTAACATAATCATCCTAGAAAATGGGATTTAAAATAGCATAATTTATGCCAAAAGCAATAAACTCAAAGAAAATATAATTAAAATAAAAAACAAGAGGAAAGAGTGAACTCTATTCAGTTCAGCAACCTTTCGAATCTATTCTCACCAATGTGCTAGTCTATTCTAATCAATGCTTCTTTGCTAAGGGTTTTATGGTGGCCGGCAAAATAATGCTTTTGACAAAGCTTTTATAGCTAAAGGATGTAAGGGAGACGATGGTTATGCAAAGGGAACGGAAAAGGAGAATGGAAAAGGGGATGATAGATGAAAGAATGAATGAGAAATGAATGTTGAGGGATGACTGATGAGGGATGATTTGAGAAGTGAAAGATGCATGGTATTTATATGTGAAGGTAAGGGGTAGATTTTGCTAAAAATAGAATTTAAATTTCTTCCTTTTCTATCACACATGACTGTCCACATTTTAAGGAAAAGGGGATGACTTATTCTCCTCATTTGAATTCAAACCAAGGTTATTAATAGTCATAAGGTGGATGGTTTCAAAATCAAAGTTTTTGGGTTGATTTCTAATTATTTTCCAACTATAAGGTCCTTCAATTAAATACCCCAAATTTGTTGGCTTTAATTCCCCCTTGTTGGACAATTTCTCAGTCCAGTAATTTAACAGACATGTCCATCTTTTAGCACATCTTTTACTGGGTCAAATTATCAACATCATGACCTAGTTTGCATGCTCATACCATCTACATGAATTAATTTGTGCATCTCCATGTTTCATTTATATTACTCACATCTTCAATGGTTGTCCTACATCGTGAAAAATCAAATATTAGTAAATTAACATGAAATAATATAAAATTTGTACAAAAATATGCAATTAAGCAAAATTTCACATACTTTACAAATTCATGCCCAATATTACCAATTAAGTAAAATAACTTATTTTAATAACAATTACTCAAGATTAACACCATGTAACCTTACTATATCAGAAATGTATAACTCAGCTAGTTTATAGAGTGAATAATCAGATCGAATCGGAATAAAATAAGCTGATTTCATCAACCGATCAACTACTACCCAAATTGCATCTTTTTTTCTCGGAGACAAAGGTAAACCCGAGACAAAATCCATGGTCACTCTATCCCATTTCCATTCTGGAATCATAATCGGTTGCAACAGACCAGATGGCACCTGATGCTCAGCTTTAACTTGCTAACAGATTAAACATTTAGAAACAAAATCAAAAATATCTCTTTTCATTCCCGGACACCAGTATAGTTGTTTCAAGTCGTTATACATTTTCGTACTCCCCGGATGTATAGAAAATCTACTACTGTGAGCCTCACTCAAAATCATCTGAATTAACTCAGGATTTCTTGGAACAAAAAGTCTATTTCTAAATATCAAACAGGATTTCTTGGAACACAAAGTATATTTCTGAATATCAAACAATCATCATCATCAACCTGGAATTCAGAATCACACAGAGCTCGTTTAGCTATCAATTCATTGTCAGATTTCTGAGCTTCGCAGATCTGTTGCATAAACAGGGGTTTTGCTTTTAGTTCGGCACAAACCAAGGTATCATCAGACAATGCTAAATGAGCATTCAACATACGCAGTGAAAACAATGATTTCTGACTCATACCATCTGCTACCACATTTGCTTTGCCTGGATGATAATCAATAACTAGCTCGTAGTCTTTTAACAATCTAACCATCTTCTCTGTCACAGATTCAAATCTTTTTGCGTCATTAAATACTTCAGACTTTTATGATCAGAAAACACATGACATTTCTCACCAAACAGATAGTGACGCCAAATTTTCAAGGCAAACACAATAGCAGCTAACTCAAGATCGCCTGTCAGATAGTTCTTTTCATGAGGCTTTAATTGTCTCGAAGCATAAGCAATAACTTTACCTTCTTGCATTAGAACACATCACAGACCAATTGACGAAGCATCGCTGTAAATTACAAATTCTTTACCCGATCTAGGTTATACTAATATCGAAGCTTCAGTCAACAAAGTCTTCAACTGATCAAAATTGTCCTGACATTTTTCAGACCAATCAAACTTCACATCTTTCTGCAGTAGTTTTGTCAACGGAGTCGTAATCATCAAAAAACCTTTCACAAATCTTCTATAGTAACCAGCAAGTCCCAGGAAACTACGGACTTCAAATACATTTCTCGGAGGTTTCTAATCCATAATAGCTAAAATTTTTCTCGGATCAACTCGGATACCAGAGGCTGATACAATATGACCTAGAAAACCAATTTCTAGACAACTGTTTATCTCGCAGTGTCTGTAACACTATTCTCAAATGCTCAGCATGTTCAGATTCATTACCTGAATAACTCAATATGTCATTAATGAATACCATAACAAATTGATCTAAATAAGATCTGAAAATTATATTCATCAAATCCATAAAAATAGCAGGTGCATTCATTAATCCAAAAGGCATAACTAAAAACTCATAAAGCATATACCTCGTTCTAAAGGCAGTTTTTGAAATATCAGAGTCCTTTACTCACAACTGGTAGTAACCCGATCTCAGATCTATCTTTGAAAATATAGTAGCACCTTTCAACTGATCGAATAAATCATTAATCCTTGGCAAAGGATATTTGTTATTTATAGTCACCTTGTTAAGCTGGCGGTAATCAATACACATTCTTATTGTGCCATCTTTCTTTTTCACAAATATAACAGGAGCACCCCAAGGTGAAAAGCTCGGTCTAGCAAATCCTCGATCGGTCAGTTCTTGCAACTGATATTTTAGTTCTTTTAGTTCAGTCGGAGCCATTCTATACGGAGCTATCGATATTGGAGTAGTGCCAGGTACCAGTTCATTGCCAAACTCGAATTCTCGAATAGGAGGCAAACTAGGTAATTCTTCAGGAAACACATCAGAGAATTCACAAACAATAGGCACAGATTCAACTTTCTTATCATTTACTTTTGACCCCAAAGTAAAAAGCTCGGTCTAGCAAATCCTCGATCGGACAGTTCTTGCAATTGAGATTTTAGTTCTTTTAGTTCAGTCGGAGCTATTCTATACAGAGCTGTCGATATCGGAGTAGAACCAGGTACTAATTCATTGCCAAACTCGACTTCTCAAATAAGAGGGAAACTAGGTAATTCTTGAGGAAACACATCAGAGAATTCACAAACAACAAGCACAGATTCAATTTTCTTATCATTTACTTTTGAATCTAACACATAAGCTAAGCAGGCTTCACAACCTTTCTTTACATATTTTTGTGCTTGCAATGCAGATATCACAGCTAGTAGTCTATTTAGATCACTAGACTCAATTCAAATTATCTCATCATTCTTACACCTTAAATCAATGACTTTTCATTTGCAGTTCACAATAGCATCGTGCAAAGTTAACCAATCTATTCCCAGAATTACATCAAATTCTTTGAAGGGCAAAAGCATCAAATCAGTAGGAAAACAGTTATCTCAAATCAATAACGGGCAATTCTTACAAACTTTGTCAACCAAGACACTTTTTCCTAAAGGGTTCGATACTCGAATTAAGAATTCAGTAGACTCTACAAGCAAAGTCTTACTATGTACTAAATTCATACAGATATAAGAATGCATTGATCCAAGGTCTATCAATGCAATCACAGTAGTATCATAAAGAGTGAAAGTACTAGTAATCACGACTGATGACGAAGCTTCCTCGCGAGCTCGGATAGCATAGGCTCTGGCAAGTGCTCTGGCCTCAGATCTAACAGCAGTGTCTCCAGTAGCTCTTTGACCACCACTTGAATTTCTCATATTTCTGGAAGGTCTACCTCTAGCTGAGGTGTTACTTAGTCTCGGATTCTGTACATTCTCTTGCTCAACAGGTTTAGAACAATCTCTTTCAAAATGATCCAGAGATCCACATTGAAAATAGGCTCGATCATTCAATCTACAATTTCCTGGATGTCTTTTACCACAGTGTTTACATTCAGGTTTCTCAGATCAGACATTTCCAACACTTGCAACAGAAGTAGCAGGAGCTCTAGAATGCAATCTAGCTCGATCTCAGTTCGAATGCCTTATATCAGTCTTTGAACGGTTTTGATCATCTCAGAATTTCTTTGACTCAGATTGAAATTCTCTACCTGAAGATCTCTTTCTAACATCTCTAGCTTCAAAATCAACTTTTCTTTTCTCTTTACTTAATTCTTCAACTTTACAAGTTCGCTCAACGAGTACTACCTTTTCTTTAATCTCCAACATCCCCTCTAACAGGTGAATATCTTCGTTTAATCCATCTTCAAACCTTTTGCACATTATTGCTTCATTCGATACAAATTCCCAAGTATATTGGCTCAATCTCACAAATTGACGTTCGTATTCAGTAACAGACATACAACCTTGTTTAAGCTCGAGAAACTCTTTCTGTTTCTGATCAATGAATATTTGACTAATGTATTTCTTCCGAAATTCAGCTTGGAAGAAATCCCAAGTAACCCGTTCACTCGGAACCACAGATATTAAAGTTTTCCACCAATGGTACGCTATATCTCTCAGAAGTGAAACGACACATTTTACACACTCCTCAGGATCCAGAAACATTTCATCAAACACCCATATCGTATTTTCTAATCAGAATTTAGCTCTTTCAGCATCATCATTCGTTGTAGCTCGGAACTCTTCTGCCCCATACTTTCTAATCTTATCAACTGGTGGTCTACTAGACTGAACTGGATTCACGGAAGTCATAATAGGAGTTTGAGAAGGATTAACTAGGGGTGGAGTTGGTTGTACAGCCGGATTGGTTCTAATATACTGAGTGAACCAGTCATTCATCATCTGATAGAAGGCTTGCTTAGCCTCGCTATCACGGCTACTCGTAGCTAGTCGAGAATAATCTTGCACCGTCCTTTGAGCAGGAGCAGGTGCATTACTTTTAACATCGTCAACTACGGCTCTACTGGGATCCATTGCTATATATAAAAGCATATTTTAATGTCAGGATTCATCATACTATCACAGTTTTAGACATATGGCATATATAGCTAGATTCACACACGCTATGATAGTCCTAAAACTGACTAAACAATAGCTCTGATACCAATAAAATGTAACACCCCTATCTCGTAACCATTGCCGAAATAGGTAAGGGCATCATCGGACAGACAGAACATTTCAGAACAATACAGAATCACAGATTTTAAACAAATTGATACACATCATCAATTCATTGATTAAGATGGTCTACGATGACCTAAAACATACATTTAGGAAAGGTTGGAACTAAATCGAACACATTCAGAAATTTTAGAACTTATCCAATTTTTTTCAAAACTGTTAAAGTCACACGCTCGTGTGGCTAGGCCGTGTGACACCCACGGGCACCAGACATGCCTATGTGATCCAACCGTGCCAAAAAGAGTTCATATACTGACTTTTTCACACGGCCTACAGGCACGGCCGTGTGCCATGACCGTGTGATACTTAGCTAGCTACTGACTTAAGCCCATGGCCATAGGGCACGCCCGTGTTCCCTGACTGTGTGGCACAAAGCAGGCTTGGTTTAAGCCAAATTTGCCACCTCTTTTTGGGTCCAAACCTACAAGCAATAATATACAACATTCATACCAGAATTATCAACCAATTCCATGCTTGAAGATGACCAAATCACATTAAAACATAGCATATTACAAACATACACCAAACTTATGCATAAACTTAACCTTTGCTAGCCAATTCACATGGCATAACATATATACATATCAAGCTTATATACTTAAACATTCTAGCCTATACATGCCATACTTATAAATATGTAGACTTCCAAAAGTACCAAAATGAGTTTAATAGTGTGGTGACAATCCTCGACTATCCCGAGCCTTCAGTAGCTACGATAACTGTAAAACAGACAGAAATCACACATTGTAAGCTACAAAGAGCTTTGTAAGCCAAATACAAATTCCCAAACTAATATAGTATATAAGTAAAAGTTAATAGCCAGTGTTCACAACCGTCTCATGGAGTATTTCATTATTTCACAGAAACAAAGTCTTTTCTATTCAGAAATTTAGTGCTATACAAACGTACCTATATGAATTATACATTCCCTATATTTATTTCCGTATCTCATACTTTATCATTGGACAATTCAGAAACGGAATAGATGTTCACATACAGGTACAATGCTGACGTCCCAGACGTGGTCTTACATGTAATTCGATACCGAAGCCTCTATCCCAGATAGGGTCTTACACAAAATCTCAAATCGAGGCCTGTCTCCCAGACACGGTCTTACACGATATCTCAGATCAATGTCAACATCCTTTCAGGAACATACAGAGCTTTTTAGACATCAATATGTTATCGGAGTTTATTAATCAGACTCTCAAGGCCGTCCAATACAGATTACAGTTTAAATACGCAGAGTTTAATCAATTTAACATGTAATTGTAATTCGACTTACCTCGTACGGATTTTGGACGAAAACGAGTCGACTATTCAACTACTTTGGATTTACCTCGTTCTAAGTCTGATTTTCTTTGTTCTTGATCTATTACAATTCAAATTCAACCATTCAATCATTCATTTCATTCAAAATAATCCATAAACACATGTTTAAGGCACTTTGCATTTTAGCCCTTACATTTTCACACTTTGACAATTTAGTTCATTTTTCACAAAATTACAAATATGCAAAATTCACCAAGACTATAGCTTAGCCGAATATACATGGCTTCCATACAAGTCCAAATAACACATTTAATTACCAATTTAGTCCCTCAAAACTCATTTTTACAATTTAGCCCAAATAGCTCTATTTCATCAAAATTCAAATACAAAACTTATAAATCATTTTTCAAGCCTTCATAATTCATCCAAAAGCATCACAAAACTCATGATATCAACAATAGAATTTCATGAAATCTTTAACAGAAATAAAAATTCAGACATGGGTTTTGAAGAACACGAAGCAAAGATTACAGAAATGTAGAAATTATCAAAAACCGAACAAATTTCATACCTCAATTTAGCTACCAAAATGCCGAATGTACAAAAGCTTCAAATCCTTCTTTCTTTTGCTGATTTTCGACTAACATGCATGATAATGGCCTATTTCCATATTTTGTTTTAGTTTATTACACATTATAAGCTATATACCAACTTTGCCCTTATTAAAAACATATAAAATTTCACCTACTAATGTCCATAATTTTCCACCATTTAAGCAGATGGTAAATTTGACATGCAAGGACCCCCACTTACCTAAGCTAAATCAAATAGGTGCTTTATCATCCAGCACTCAACTTTTACACTTTACGCGATTTAATCTTTTTTCAAAATTAAGCACAGAAACAGACAAATTAAATCACAGAAATTTCACAGATGCAAATTCACATATCACAGACACAAAAAATAATATTAAAATATTTTTCAGACTGAATTTGTGGTCCCGAAACCACTATTCCAACTAGGGTCTAAACTGGACTGTTACAATTCTCCCCCCTTAAGGATTTTCGTCCCCGAAAATCTTACCGTTAAACAGATTCAGATATTGCTGTTTCATTACATCCTTAGGCTCCCATGTAGCCTCTTCTACTCCATGTCTATGCCACAGCACTTTGACTAACAAAATTCTCTTATTACGTAATTCTTTAATCTCACGAGATAGAATACGAATTGGTTGTTCTTCATTAGTCATATCAGAATAAATTTCAATTTCAAGCGGAGAAATTACATGTGAAGGATCAGATCTATATCGTCGAAGCATCGATACGTGAAATATATTGTGAATCTTTTCTAACTCAGATGGTAGTCTAAGTCTATAAGCAACCGGCCCAACTCGCTCAATGATTTCATACGGTCTGATGAACCTCGGACTCAACTTGCCCTTTTTACCAAATCGGAACAGTTTCTTCCACGGAGATACTTTCAAAAACACTTTATCACTGATCTCATATTCGATATCCTTTCGTTTTAAATCTGCATAAGACTTCTGACGATCAGAGGCAGCTTTCAAACTATCTCGGATTATTTTTACTTTCTTTTATGTTTCTTTTATCAGATCTATGTCGTAAATCTTATTCTCACTGAGCTCAGACCAGTATAACGGAGTTCTACACTATCTACCGTATAAGGCTTCATACGGTGCCATTTTAATGCTCGATTGAAAACTATTATTATAAGCGAATTCAATCAAAGTTAGATATTGTTCCCACGTGCCTTCGAACTCAAGAATGCAACATCTCAACATATCCTCAAGTATCCGAATAATCCGGTCAGATTGACCATCTGTTTGCGGATGAAAAGAAGTGCTGAAATGCAATTTAGTACCTAGAGCATCTTGCAATTTCCTCCAGAATCGCGATATAAATCTCAAATCTCTATCTGATACTATCGACAATGGCACACCATGTAACCTTTCGATATTAGAAATGTATAACTTAGCTAGCTTATCGAGTGAATAATCAGATCGAATCGAAATAAAATAAGCTGATTTCGTCAACCGATCAACTACTACCCAAATTGCATCTTTCTTTCTCGGAGACAAAGGTAAACCCGAGACAAAATCCATGATCACTCGATCTCATTTCCATTCCGGAATCATAATCGGTTGCAACAGACCAGATGGCATCTGATGCTCAACTTTAACTTGCTGATAGATTAAACATTTAGAAACACAATTGGAAATATCTCTTTTCATTCTCGGCCACCAGTATAGTTGTTTCAAGTTGTAATACATTTTCGTACTCCACGGATGTATAGAAAATCTACTACTGTGAGCCTCACTCAAAATCATATGAATTAACTTTAGATTTCTCGAAACACAAAGTCTATTTCTGAATCTCAAGCAATCATCATCATCAACCCGGAATTCAGAATCACACAGAGCTCGTTTAGCTATCAATTTATTGTCAGATTTCTGAGCTTCACAGATCTGTTGTATAAACAGGGGTTTTGCTTTTAGTTTGGCACAAACCAAGGTATCATCAGATAGTGCTAAATGAGCATTCAACGTACACAATGCAGACAATGATTTTTGACTCATACCATCTGCTACCACATTTGCTTTGCCCAGATGATAATCAATAACTAGCTCGTAGTCTTTTAACAATTCTAACCATCTTCTCTATCATAGATTCAAACCTTTTTGTGTCATTAAATACTTCAGACTTTTATGATCAGAAAACACATGACATTTCTCACCAAATAGATAGTGACGCCAAATTTTCAAGGCAAAAGCAGCTAACTCAAGATCGTGTGTCGGATAGTTCTTTTCATGTGGCTTTAACTGTCTCGAAGCATAAGCAATGACTTTACCTTCTTGCATTAGAACACATCCCATACCAATTAACGAAGCATCATTGTAAATTACAAATTCTTTACCCGATTCAGGTTGTATTAATACCAGAGCTTCAGTCAACAAAGTCTTCAACCGATCCAAACAGTCCTGACATTTTTTAGACCAATCAAACTTCACATCTTTCTGTAGTAGTTTTGTCAACGGAGTCGCAATCATCGAAAAACCTTTCACTAATCTTCTATAGTAACCAACAAGTCCCATGAAACTATGGATTTTAGGTACATTTCTCGGAGGTTTCCAATCCATAATAGCTAAAATTTTACTCGGATCAACTCGGATAGCCTTCATAATTCATCAAAATTCAAATACAAAACTTATAAATCATTTTTCAAGCCTTCATAATTCATCCAAAAGCATCACAAAACTCATGATATCAGCAATGGCATTTCATGAAATCTTTAACAGAAATAGAAATTCAGACATGGGTTTTGAAGAACACAAACCAACGATCACAGAAATGTAGAAATTATCAAAAACTGAACAAATTTCATACCTCAATTTAGCTACCAGAGTGCCGAATGTACAAAAGCTTCAAACCCTTCTTTCTTTTGCTGATTTTCGGCTAAGATGCATGATAATGGCTTATTTCCATATTTTGTTTTAGTTTATTACACATTATAAGCTATATACCAACTTTGCCCTTATTAAAAACATGTAAAATTTCACCTAATAATGTCTTTAATTGTCCACCATTTAAACAAATGGTAAATTTGACATGCAAGGACCCCCACTTAACTAAGTCAAATTAAATAGGTGCTTTATCATCCAGCACTCAACTTTTACACTTTACGTAATTTAATCCTTTTTCAAAATCAAGCACAGAAACAGACAAATTGAATCACAGAAATTTCACAGATGCAAATTCACATATCACAGACACAAAAAATAATATTAAAATATTTTTTAGACTCAAATTTGTGGTCTCGAAACCACTATTCCGACTAGGTCTAAACTAGACTGTTACAACTCGTGTGATTAACTTGTAGATGCATCTACCAAAATATCAAAACATTCACTTTCTAGATAAATTGACCCATATTTCTTTCAAAAATGCAAGAGATTCAATCTCAACCTTTTTTAGTGTGGTTATGATAAATTACCTTCTTTGAGAACAATCATCACATGATAATTCCAGAAAATGAGGAATCTTCAAATTCTTTAATAAATATCCATGAAAACATATCATAACAATTAATTAATATATTTCAACTAGTGCATAAGATTCAATAATACTAATGTAAACTTCTAGTTTACTGTCATATGTGATTTAGCCATACTAATATATGCTTTGCACAAACTAGAGGAAAAAAAAGAGAGGTAATTTTCTAATAAAAAATTGTTACCCAATATAATAAATTTAATATATAGAAATAGATCATCTCTTTATCCACAATTTCAATATGATATCCATTACAACATATATCCTTTTAAAAGATAATAATTTCTTTTAGATTGGCTAGAATATAATATATTAATTATCACTTTGTTTTATTTTTTTCAAATAACAATGTATTACCTCTTCTGGAGCCTTGAATTAATTTTATACCATGAAATATTAACATGTTTCATTACCACATTGAACATAGATAACAATATATTAGCTCTTTTGGAGCCTTAAATTAATTTTGTATCAGTAAAGATTGGTTTGTTTCATTTCAAAACAAGAAAAATATCTTTTATCCCTAAGGATAATATGTACTGTTGTATTGTATATTGGACATATATTTTCTTTATTTTAAGAAATATTAATTGAATAATAATATATTTAGGTGTACGATAAGTACAAAACCAAGAACTTTTCACAAGTTTTCTCTCTATTTTGAAAGATTATATTGAGAACTCTTGTTGTTCTCTTATTTATCTTTATATTTTCACTTCTTGTGGAAAGAAGAATTATTACTAATAATATATCAAAAAATCAAGTAATGAGTGTCACAATTCACAAAAGGAATCAACCCGTACATCTAGAAATTCTATATTAAGAAAAATATATAGAGTCCATACAAGTATCAAAATCAAACCAGACTTAAAGTTTAGTACTGAATAACAAAAACAATTATATCAACAAATTCCTCAATATGGATTATAGAAATCCTAAAAACTGACATACCTAAAACCAATTATTCGTTTCCACATTGTCTCCCTTCAGTTTTAATGGAATCTTGATAGAGTTTAACAAAATGTTTAGGTGTACAACAGGTGTGCAACTGTAACGCCCCTAACCCATGTCTGTCGCCGGAGTAGGGTTACGAGGTATTACCTATCAATACACCTCACTTAACATACAAAACTTATACATTTATGCATTCATAATCAAATAACATTCAACACCATCATATTATCCCTTATAAAGATTTACGAGTCCTTAAACATGCTTTAGAAATGGTTCGGGACTAAACCGATAACATATGAAAATTTTGGAATCTTAGAAAAATTTCAAACATACAGAGACCAAGCGCTCGTGTGAACAGGCCATGTGCCTCACACGGCTAGTAGACACACCTATGTCTTAGGTCATGTGAAAATAGGACATACATATTGACTTGCATCACACGGCCGAAGACACGCTCGTGTGTCAGGCCGTGTGAAAACTGAAGAGTATACTGACTTGGGTCACACGGCTAACCACACGCTCATGTGTCTAGCCCATGTACCCTTCGAAGTGGCCACACACGCCCATGTGCCAGGCTGTGTACTAGGCTGTGCCAAACCTATAGGGTATACTAACTTATGCAACACAGCCAAGTCACATGCCTGTGCGCTAGGCCGTGTGCCAAATTAGGGGTATACTAACTTGTACCACACGGCCAGTCACACGTCCTTGTGTGAGACTGTGTGGAGCATACTGACTTCATTTAATATCATCATCAGGGGACATACAGCCATGTATCATGAATGTGAATCACACACGGCTAAGACACACGCCCGTGTCTCTACCCGTGTAGAAAAAAATAGGCTATTTGCAAAGCCATTATGCCACCCTATTTTCACATATATACACAAGCATAAATGGTAACATTTTTACAACCCAATTGGCAACCATTCCATAACATTTCATACACATATGATATCATTTCCTCATAGTATTCAAATACTTAGCTAATATCTTACATTTCCCATTCATAAGCCTACCATATAACAAAACACATTTGCATATTTCCATTCCATCAACTAATTGCCAAAACATACCAAAACATATTAACAAGTTTAGCCAAATCACATGGCTTAGACTTATAACACAAAATGTACCAAAATCACAATCTCAAGTGACCATAATTATCACCATTATAACTAGCCTATACATGTCATATTTACATATAACCACAAGTTCAAAAGTACCAATCAGTAATTGGATAGTGTGATGTATAACTCCAACTTGTCCAAAACAAGCAAGCTATCGAACCTCTATAAAACATAGAAAAGAAACTGAGTAAGCTTTATAGCTTAGTAAGCCCGTATAATTCAAAACTAAACTTACCATTTATACATAATCAAGGCAATAATTAAAGTGTATTCAATTCAATTACCAAATACCTAAACACAAATATTCATCAAAAGTTAGTCATCTGAATAGATGAAATCATCCATATTCTCAATGTAAGTACTCAATACATTGTATCGTAACAAATTCACATATATCATGAACATCATTTGTAACATTTTACTTTCAATCGTATAACAGTAATTCATTCATATAAACATTACTTTACCAAATCACATAATTTATGCCCGCTGAACTTATTAGAATCTCGAGGGATACTCGGGTGAAATACAGTACATATAAATCAGTAATTCGTCAATTCCTTATCATTTTCTGCTCTTTTAAGCTATGAATAGTAAGCTCCTCCTGAGCTACGAACAGTAAGCTCTAACGAGCTGAAACAGTAAGCTCATATGAGCTAAGAATAGTAAGCTCCTACGAGCTGATATATCGATAAGTTCATATGAGCTGAGGTGAGTCCGCAACACATGCAGGATCTCAACCAAAATGGTAACCCTAGTGACATGTCACTTGTATCCTACGAATTCTTACGGTTCAAACGGGGCTCGGTAACTATAAACTATATCGATAAGGCATTCACATTCCAAATATATCAACTACTCAATTATACTCATTCATTACAATTATTTCAAGTATTTAAAAGTTCGATTCTAATTATACAAACTTACCTCAAACTTGCTCGAACAGAAAATATCGGCTAATTGTTAACTTTTTCTTTTCCCCAGTCTAAACTCGATCTCGGCTTATCTTGAACAATATAATATCAAATTCAGCTTATTTAATAAACTATTTATGCAATTTAGTCCAAAACACATATTCGGGCTATTTTATACATTTGCCCTAAAACTTTCACATTCTTACAATTTAGTCCTTTTCACATAAAATTGCAATTTCATGCAATTTAGTACAATTACATGCTTAGCCAAACTTACCACATGTTACTAGCAGCCCATATTTTCAATTTATTTACACTTTTACCCACCTAATTTTAAATTTTCTCAGTTTAACCCCTTTTTGACATTTTTGTCAAAAATCACTTTACAAAACTAGTAAATCTATCAATAAAACATCATAATCTATCATCAATCATCAAATTACTCAAGTATTCAAAAATGGAAACATGTTAAATCTTCAACAATTTCAAAATCTAAGGTACGGGCTAGCTAGAATACGAAGCAACGATCTCAAAAAAGTAAAAATCATTAAAAACTGAGTCAAAATACATACCTAATTGAAGAATTTATGATTGCCGAATGAAGAACCCTATATTAGCTTATTCTTCCTTCAATTTTGGTCGTAAATAAAGATGAACACCATCTTTTTATTATTTAGTTTTTATTTATCTTATGTTAATAACTAATTTACAATTATACCCTTAATTAATAACCATTTAAAACACCTAAAATGTGTCCCTATATGTCCATTAATGTTTCAAGTGGTTTAATTACCATTTAAGGCCATCATATTTAAAAGTCAAAGCTATTTGACACCTTTAACTAATAGAACATGCATTTTGCATTTTACGCGATTTAGTCCTTTTTTACCAAATTAAACATTCAAACAATAAAATTTCTTTACGAAACTTTGACATAATAATTCTATCATGCTGTAAACTTTAATAAAATAATAAAATAAATATTTTGACCTTAGATTTGTGTTCTGATACCACTATTCTGATTTGACTCAAAAACAGGTTGTTACAACTCTCTCCCCCTTAGGGATTTTTGTCCCCGAAAATTTTACCAGTAAATAGGTTAGGGTACTATTTTCGTATAGCTTCCTTGGGTTCCCACACAGCTTCCTCGGGTTCCCACACAGCTTCCTCGATCCCGTGTTTAAGCCAAATAACGTTTACTAGAGCTATGCGCTTATTTCTTAATTCTTTGATTGCATGAGCTAAAATCCTTATCGGTTCTTCGTTATATGTCAAATCAGCCTGTATCTCAACATCTATAGAGAAATCACATGTGACGGATCGAATCTGTATCGATGTAGCATAGAAATGTGAAAGACATTATGAATCCTTTTAAGTTTTGACGGTAAAGCTAATCGATATGCCACTGGCCCTATTCGTTCAATAATCTCATACAGCCTAATGAAACGCAGACTCAACTTCCCTTTACAACCAAATTGAAGAACCTTTTTCCACGGTGACACCTTTAGAAACACTCGGTTCCTGACTTGAAACTAAATTTCTTTATATTTCAAATCTGCGTAGGATTTTTGTCGATCTAAAGCTGCTTTTAAATTTTCACGAATTGTTTTTCACTTTTTCTTTAGTTTCTCTGATTAATTCAACCCCATGAATCTTTTTCTCACTCCATTTAGTCCAGTATAGAGGAGTTCGACATTTGCAACCGTATAAAGCTTCGTACGGTGCCATCTTTATACTTATTTGAAAACTGTAGTTATACGGGAATTAAATCAACGGAAAGTATTTTTACCAACTGCCCTCAAACTCTAGAATACAACATCTCAACATGTCTTCAAGAATCTGAATAACTTTCTCAGTCTAACCGTCAGTCTGAGGATGAAAAGTAGTACTAAAATTCAACTTCGTACCTAGGGCTTCTGGCAATTTCTTCTAGAATCGCGATGTGAATCTCGGATCTCTATCAGAAATAATACATAATGGCACTCTGTGTAACAGAACAACCTCAAAAATGTACAATCCAGCTAATCTGTCAAGTGAGTAATCTGTACGTATCGATATGAAATGAGCAGATTTTGTTAGTCGATCAACGACAACCCAGATAGCGTCTTTCTTTTTTGAAGTTAAAGGCAATCCCGACACAAAATCCATTGTAACTCTATCCCATTTCCACTCAGGAATCATCACAGGCTGCAGTAAACCCGATGGCACTTGGTGTTCAGCTTTGACTTGCTGGCAAATTAAACATTTAGAAACAAACTCTGAGATATCTTGTTTCATGCCTTGCTACCAGTAAAACTATTTCAAATCTTTGTACATTTTGGTGCTTCCTGGATGAACAGATAAGCAGTCATGGTGCGCTTCGTGCAAAATCTTCTCAATGAGTTCTGAATTTCTCGGTATGCAAATTCTATTCTGGAACCTTAAATAATCATCAGTCCTATTCTGAAACTCAGAATCAGGGATGTTCTCACATTGAATTCATTTAACTTGCAATTGACGGTCATCTTTCTAAGTTTCATAGATTTGTTGAAGAAATACCGATTTATCTTTTAATTCAGCTAAAATAGACCCATAATCACAAATCATCAACTAGTATTCATTGCTCGTAATGCAAACAAAATATTTTTGGCTCAGGGCATCAGCAACAACATTAGCTTTTCCCGGGTGATAATCAATCACAAATTCACAATCTTTCAATAATTCGAGCCATTTTTATTGTCGCAGATTCAAATTCTTCTGTGACGTCAAATATTTTAAGCTTTTGTGATCTGTATAAATGTGGCATTTTTTACCGTATAAGTAGTGTCGCCAAATTTTCAATGCAAACATAATTGTAGCCAACTCTAAGTCATGTGTCAGATAGTTCTTTTCATACGGTTTCAATTGTCGAGAAGCATAAGCTATAACTTTTCCTTCTTGCATTAGAACACACCTCAAACTGTTTAATGACGCGTCGCTATAAATGACAAATTCCTTTCCCGATTACAGTTGAACCAAGACTGGTGCTTCAGTTAACAGTACTTTCAACTATTCGAAACTCTGCTGACATTTTTCTAACCATTCAAATTTCACATCTTTTTGAAGTAGTCGTGTCATCAGTGTCGTAAAATCACACCATTTTGACATTTCAATTCGATAGTCTTTCGTCTACAAACAACTGTATCATGCATAGTTAGCCAGTCCATACCCAAAATCACATCAAAGTCATCGAATGGTAATAGCATCAAGTCAGCCTGAAAACAATAACCCTGAGTCATTAAAGGACAATTCTTACAAATTTTATCAACTAAAATAGACTTGCTTAAGGGTTTCAATACTTTAATTACAAACTCTATAGACTCTACATGTAAACTCTTTTTAAAAACTAAATTCATACAGATAAATGAATGAGTTGATCCAAGATCTATCAACGCAACTATATAAGTATCAAAAAAAGAAAAAGTACCGGTAATAACGTCTAGCGATGATGCCTCCTCCCGTGCAAGGATAGCATAAGCTCGGGCAGGTACTCGTGCCTTAGATTCATAGCAGAATCTCTCATAACACCTCGATTACCACTCGTATTTCCAGTGTTTCGGGGTTGTCTACCTCTAGTAGCCCTATTACTTACTTTCGCCGGTTGATCTCATTTAGTTGTAAACTTTTCTGGACAGTCCCGAAGATAATGATCAAGAGATCCACATTTAAAACAAGCTCCGCTCACTAATCTACATTCACCGTAATGTCGCTTATTACAGTGCTTACATTTAGGCCCAGCATTTCTAACACTACCCACACTGGCAACTGAAGCCGTCTGAGGCTTGGAGCTGAAATGTCTCACATCTCTGTATCTAATCTAAATCCCCACAGAAGCAACAGAATGAGGATGATATTCTCTAGATTTCTTTGATGCTGACTGATGTGATTGGCCCGCAAATCTCTTTCTAAAGTCTCTAGCCTAAGAATCGGCTTTTCTTTTTTCTTTGCAAAGCTCTTCGGCTTTACAAGCTCTGTCAAACAGAACAACAAACTCTTTCAGCTCAAGAATTCCAACTAATAGTCTGGTTTCTTCATTCAATCCATCCTCGAACCTTTTACACATTATAGCTTCAAAAGAAACACATTCACGAGTATATTTGCTAAGTCGTACAAACTCTCTTTCGTATTCTATTACCAACATACGACCCTGCTTCAATTCAAGAAATTATTTTCTTTTCTGATCAATGAATCTTTGGCTGATGTATTTGTAACACCCCTTACCTGTATTTGACATCGGGACAGAGGCATTACTGAAATTAAACGTAAACAAACATATAAAACTGAGCCATAAAATTTCATCCAAATTTAACACTATTCGAATACATGCAAATTGTCCCTTATAAGGGCCTACAAAGCCCAAAACATACATCAGAAGCGGTTTAGGACTAAACTGAGAACTTTCGGAACCTTTTTGACGCTTAAAAAATTTTCTTGTTTTGGAAAGTCACATGCCCGTGTGGGTAGGCCGTGTGGTCACACACGCCCGTGTGACTTGGGACACGCCCGTGTCCTTAGCCTGTGTAACTCTCTAACTACGATGTCATCAACCAAATAAGATCACACAGTCAAGTCACACGCCCGTGCAATTAGGCTGTGTGGCGAATTAAATTTCAAAAATTAAGTGTAGACTTCACACGGCCTGGGCACACGCCCATGTCCTGATGTCGTGTCCTCCACATGGCTGAGACACACGGCCGTGTCTCTGCCCATGTGTTTACTACTGGGTATTCTGTTTTGCATTAATTAAGGTGCAAGGGACACACGACCGAACCACACGCCCATAGGGTAGACCGTGTGTCGCACACAGTCTAGACACGCGCCTATGTGTCCAACAGTGTGGACAATTTCTAGGCTATTTTCCAAGCCATTTTCCACCCTAAGTACTCACACACTTAAACCCATTTCATGGCATACAACATAGTACATTTATCATATGAAGCATAACATTTATGTTCTTAATAAATCAATGTATAACATATTCAAGTTAGTAGGTTTACCCAAGGAATTCCACACCAATTTCATGGATAATCATCTTTGCTATCCTACTTCAAAGTCATGCATTTGTATCACATTTATTGCCATCCATCACACACTCATTATCACAATCAATCACAAGCCTCATCAAACACTTACCTTTAGCATGTAAACCACATCTCATCACACATCCATCAAATGACCACGACAAACACAAACATATTAGCATGCATGCACAACTAATTAGGGTTACAGCCTAAAAAATCAATATGAGCCACTTCTCATGGCAATATACAAAATGTATCACAATACCATCAAAAGCCAACACATTTGGCTAATCAATATGACACATAACAAAAAGACCAAGTCCCTATACATGCCATGTTCAAAATGTTGAATCTAACTATACCAAATTTTCCAATTAATAGTGTGATCAAACACTCCGACGTCCTCTGATCCCCGAGCTAGCTTGGCGACAGTATAAGAAAAAAGGAAAAGAAGGGGGTAAGCTTTAAAGCTTAGTAAGTTCACATGCAAATAATAAGCAACATAAATCATACAATTTACATAAGGCAAAGTTCATAATTAACATCAAGTCTCATAAGCATAACTTTCTCATATACATTCTTAGCACACATTCTTAGCATATGAAGTCATTTATTCATGGGTTTTATGCACGTACCTGTACCAACTTGCACATAATGCTTACTTCCTCGTCTTTGACGTATTCGTCAAGATTACTCATTGGATTTCTCTTAGAACTACCCGTTGAACACTTGGAATACTATCGGATACATCGAAATTTCGCACCTAAGTGCCCCATATGTAGCCAACACTACGTCATATCTCATATCACATGTTGCTCACTTTTAAGCTACTTACAGGTTTATTCACAACCGCTATAAGGTATCTGCAACACATGCCAGATTACCCAGCCATCGGTAAAACATACCAAACCAGAACCTGGAATGGCATAACATGTGTCACATATATCATGAAGCCAGACCACAACTTATGAGTTCAGAGCACATGGTTCCTAGTGACATGTCACTTGTATCCTAAACTATTTCTAAGTTTCAAACGAGATTTCATACTTATCGCATCACTATCGGACTCGCTCGTAATATTGGCCTCAATGTACATAGTATCAATCATTTTCTCATGGAAGGAATCAAGGCTTGCTCATATCAACAATATAATATTTAAATTTACAAAATAGTAAAGTATTATACATGATACATATTGCATTAATCACATATGAACTTACCTCGGTACAAAATGATATAAATAAGGTTAATCCTCGTAAACCTTGTTTTTCCCTTGATTAAGACCGAAATCACGTTTTTCTTGATCTATAATACCAAATTTAACTTGTTCGATACATACTTGGTCAAATCGACCCATAACACATACTTTGGTCAAATTACATTTTTACCCCTAACTTTTTACTTATTTACACTTTAGTCCCTAGGCATCGTAAAATGAAGTGCATGCATTTTCTTGGTTACCAAAGCCTAGATGATTCATATTCTAACTCATATCAGGCCACATTTCTCTTTAAATCACATTTCTACTATCCATTTTTACATCTATTACAAATAGGTCCTTTTAGAGGTTTCCATGAAAAATCACTTAGTAAAAGATGTTTATTACACATCAAACTCTCATATTCCTGCATTAAACATCAAAATACATGCATGTTACACATGTGTAAGTTCTTGAACATGAACCTTAGCTTAAAATAATGGTAGAAATAACTAGATCATGCTTCAAAGATCTCAAAAACATAAAGAACATTAAAAATGGAGCTAGGGAGCACTTACAATCAAGCTTGAAATGTTCAAAACCTTAGCTATGGAGAGCATGAAACTTTCAGCACCCCTTGGAGAAGATAGACACCATTTTTGACTTGATTTTCCCATTTTATTCTTTTATTAACCAAATGACTAAAATACCCTTTTAGCCTTTCTTTCAAAATTTTCCTATTCATGCCCATTTTTGTCCAAAATTTTAGAACTTGATCTAATTTCTATTTAAGGACCTCTAATTAATAATCCAACGCAGTTTCAGGCTTGAAGCTTCTAGAACACAAGTTTTGCAATTTATTCAATTTAGTCCCTAAAGTCAAATTAGACATCTTAAGCATAGAATTTCTCTATGGAAATTTCACACAAACATGCAATCTTATCATGGACATTATATAATCATAAAATAATAATTTCTATTTCAAATTTATGGTCTCAAAACTATTGTTCTAACTAGACCCTAATTCGGGATGTTACAGTATTTCTTTCTGAATTCAACTTGAAAGAACTCCCAAGTAACTCTTTCTCGTGGAACTACAGATATCAAGGTATTCCACCACTGATACACAGTGTCTCTCAATAGTGATACAACACATTTTAAACATTTTTCAGGTGTGCATGATAATTCATCAAATACCCGAATCGCGTTCTCAAGCCAAAACTTGGCTCTCTTAGGGTCATCATTAACAGTGGCTCTAAATTCCTCAGTTTCGTGTTTTTGTATCTTACCAACAGGTGGTTTATTCATTTGCAAAGGATCCATACCTTGAGAAACTACAGGGGTCGATTGGAGAATAGGTGAGGGTAGAGGTTGCTGAACAACTGGGTTCGTACGAATGTACTGTGTGAACCACTCGTTCATTATTTGAAAGAAGGCTTCTTTAGCCTCACCCCCGTGACTACTCGCCATGGGTCTAGATTCAGTAGGTGCTGTCCCTTAAGCGAGAGCTGGCGCATTACTCTCTACATCATCTGCTATAGCTCGTTCGGGATCCATTACTATATAAAAACACATTTGAAAATGTCAAGAGTCATCATACTATCACAGTTTTAGATATGACATGTATAGCTAGACTCACATACGCTATGTTTGTCCTAGAATTGACTAAACCGTATCTCTAATAACAATAAATGTAACACCCCTAACCCGTGTTCGTCACCGGAGTAGGGTTACGAGGTATCACCTATCAATACACCTCACTTAACATACAAAACTCATACATTTATGCATTCATAATCAAATACCATTCAACACCATCATATTGTCCCTTATAAGGATTTATGAGTCCTTAAACATGCTTTAGAAATGGTTTGGGACTAAACCGATAACATATGAAAATTTTGGAATCTTAGAAAAATTTCAAACAAATAATTTCAAACAAATAGAGACCACACGCCCGTGTGAACAGGCCGTGTGCCTCACATGGCTGGTAGACACACCCGTGTCTTAGGTCGTGTGGAAATAGGGCATACATACTGACTTGCATCGAACGGCCAACGACACGCCCATGTGTCGTGCCCCTGTGGCTGAAAGTAGTATCTGAGGCTTAGGTCACACCTGACCAACCACACGCGCGTGTCTAGTCTGGCGATGTACCCTTCGAAGTGGCCACACATGCCCATGTGCCAGGCCGTGTAGTAGGCCGTGCCAAACCTGTAGGGTATACTGACTTATGCAACACGGCCAAGTCACACGCCCGTGCACTAGGCCGTGTGCCAAATTAGGGGTATACTGACTTGTACCACACGACTAGTCACACGCCCGTATGTGAGACCGTGTGGAGCATACTAACTTCATTTAATATCATCATCAGGGGACACTCGGCTGTGTATCATGACCGTGTATCACACATGGCTGAGACACACGCCCGTGTCTATACTTGTGTGGACAAAAATAAGTTATTTCCAAAGCCATTATGCCACCCTATTTTCACATATATATACAAGCATAAATGGTAACATTTTTACAACCCAATTGGCAACCATTCTATAACATTTCATACAGATATGATATCATTTCCTCATAGTATTCAAATACTTAGCTAATATCTTACATTTCCCATTCATAAGCCTACCATATAACAAAACACATTTGCATATTTCCATTCCATCAACTAATTACCAAAACATACCAAAACATATTAACAAGTTTAGCCAAATTACATGGCTTAGACTTATAACACAAAATGTACCAAAATCACAATCTCAAGTGACCATAATTATCACAATTATAACTAACCTATACATGCCATATTTACATATAACCACAAGTTCAAAAGTACCAATCAACAATTGGGTAGTGTGATATATAACTCTGACTTGTCCGAAACAAGCGTGCTATCGAACCTCTATAAAAAATGGAAAAGAAACAGAGTAAGTTTTATAGCTTAGTAAGCCCATATAATTCAAAACTAAACTTAACATTTATACATAATCAAGGCAATAATTAAAGTGTATTCCATTCAATTACCAAATACCTAAACACAAACATTCATCACAAGTTAGTAATCTGAATACATGAAATCATCCATATTCTTAATGTAAATACTCAATACATTGTATCGTATCAAGTTCACATATATCATGAATATCATTTGTAGCATTTTACTTTCAATCGTATAACAGTAATTCATTTATATAAAAATTACTTTACCAAATCGCAAAATTTATGCCCGTTGAACCTATTAGAATCTCGAGGGATACTCGGGTGAAATACAGTACATATAAATTAGTAATCCATCAATTCCTTATCATTTTCTGCTCTTTCGAGCTATGAATAGTAAGCTCCTCCTGAGCTGATGGATAATAAGCTCTATTAAGCTGAAACGATAAGCTCTAACGAGCTGAAACAGTAAGCTCATACGAGCTGAGAACAGTAAGCTCTTACGAGCTGATATATCGGTAAGCTCATACGAGCTAAGGTGAGTCTGCAACACATGCAGGATCTCAACCAAAATGGTAACCCTAGTGACATGTAACTCATATCATACGAATTCTTACGGTTCAAAGGGGGCTCGGTAACAAAAAAACTATATTGATAAGGCATTCACATTCCAAATATATCAACTACTCAATTATACACATTCATTACAATTATTTCAAGTATTTAAAAGTTTGATTCTAGTTATACGAACTTACCTCGAGTTGCTCGGACAGCAAATATAGGCTAATCGTCAACTTTTCCTTTTCCCCGATCTAAACTCGATCTCGGCTTATCTTGATCTATATAATATAAAATTCAGCTTATTTAATAAACTATTTATGCAATTCAGTCCAAAACACATATTAGGGATATTTTACACATTTGCCCCAAAACTTTCAAAATTTTATAATTTAGTCATTTTCACATAAAATTGCAATTTCATGCAATTTAGCACAACTACATGCTTATTCGAATTTACCACATGTTACTAGCAGCCCATATTTTCAATTTATTCACATTTTACCCATCTAATTTTACATTTTCTCAATTTAACCCCTTTTTGTCAAAAATCACTTTACAAAACTAGTAAATCTATCAATAAAACTTCATAATCTATCATCAATCATCAAATTACTCAAGTATTGAACAATGGGAACATGTTAAATCTTCAACAATTTCAAAATCTAAGGTATGGGCTAGCTAGAATACGAAGCAACGATCTCAAAAACGTAAATATCATTAAAAACTGAGTCAAAATACATACCTAATTGAAGAATTTATGATTGTCGAATGAAGAACCCTATATTAGCTTCTTGTTCCTTCAATTTTGGTGGTAAATAAAGATGAACACCATCTTTTTATTATTTAGTTTTTATTTATCTTATGTTAATAACTAATTTACAATTATACCCTTAATTAATAACCATTTAAAACACCTAAAATGTATCCATATATGTTCATTAATGTTTCAAATGGTTTAATTACCATTTAAGGTCATCATATTTAAAAGTGAAAGCTATTTGACACCTTTAACTAATAGAACATGCATTTTGCATTTTACGCAATTTAGTCCTTTTTACCGAATTAAGCATTCAAACAGTAAAATTTCTTTACGAAACTTTCACATAATAATTCTATCATGCTGTAAACTGTAATAAAATAATAAAATAAATATTTTGACCTTGAATTCGTGGTTTCAATACCACTGTTTCGATTTGACTCAAAAATGGGCTGTTATAGCAACTAATCCACTCCTTGAAGGGTTGTCTTAGGAATTTTTGTTCAACTTTTCCATATATTTATTTTCCCATTTCTGGTGGTGAAAAGAATTATTATGACCACCTTTTTTACAATTTTTATACAACGTCTACAATTACATCTTTCGAATTTATTATATATTGTCGCATTCACTTCAGGGAATAGGGCAGGTCTAGTAGGATGGGCTTCATGGTTTTCATTAATAGTTTATTATTTTATTCAAGCATAAGAAAAAATTCAAAATATATCTTAAAATCTTTTTCACGACATTGATACCGCAGCATTACGTTTAAAATATGAAAAGTTAAAACAATTTTTCTAACAAGTTCTCATTAGTAATATTCTTCCCATATTAATTTAATAGAAATAATTGAAAACTTATCTTAATTACTGCAGAGTTACATTCATTCATAATTTTGAAATCTTGCGACTTCAAGTGCAAGAAATTATAAGATCTTGCAGCTTCATATGCAAGAAAATATCATATTCTGATGATCATATCTTTCAGAGCTAAAACATATGCATGGATAAAGCTCACATCTGAAATATAAAAATCTAACATATGTTTTTTCATAACGACCGTCACAAACATGCATGAATTTCAATTCAAAATCTATTTGTTCATGTTTTTGTCATGATTAGTCTCTAGTTATAATAAGCATGCTATACTAAAATAAATCATAGTGAAATATACCTGAAAATTATTAACATTTACAAAACAATTAGAATTTTCATGTACAATGCTTGAAAATTATTTGATACATATTGGACCAAATTTCAATGCCAATTATATGTTATAGGATCTTATGATTCTTTAATGAATTATTTATAATTTATAATTCAATTTAAAAGGTATAATCCAAATCTTAATGACAAATTAATTAGACTTAATTAGAGTGTATTGTATTTCCCTTAATCAATATTTAGGCATATTTAATAACAATAATTTAATCATTCAAATATTATGTATGATATAACTCAAAAAAACTCTAATTTAAAAGAAACCTTAAAACATTTTTTTATAAAATAATTTTACCAAAATTAAGGCAATGAAAAAAACATACCAAATAAATTATATAACTTTCTTGCCATAAAAAGTTAGAAGATTTTAGGTTACCTGGTTAAAGAATTTGATGGTCACCCAAAATTGCATGGGTACAAATTTTACATGCATAGGAAAAAGTCACAAATCAGGTGAGCGGCTAAGTAATTATCCAAGGAGCTAATAATCTAATTCAATCAAATTTAAAACAAATAAAAATTATAATCACAATCATACCTCAATTAAAAAAGAAACACTAAAATTCTTTTCTAATCTAAAATTTGCTTGATAAATCCAAAATAAGAATAAAAACTAAGATTCTCTTTCAGATTGAATCTTTCAACACCTTTCAACATAGAAATAAAACAAATTAATTAAATTAACCAAAAATAGAAATAAAAACTTTCTTTAAATCTTTGCACAACTGATGAGGGCAGGTAGCACCGGTTCGAATCTTAGCACCAGCATTTTTTTTTTTTTTTTTTTTTTGCAGCAACAATTGAATATTTTGGTAGTTGAATGGTTAAGGGAGGACGGGGGTTCAATTCTAGCTGGGTTATGAAAAAAATCATAATTTTGTTTGGGGTTATGCGAAATAATTAAGTACAAGAAAGATTATTTGCGGTTATGAAGAAAATAATATTTTAATATTTTATAATAAAATTCAAAACCTTTTTAATAAAAATTTTATTAATAAAATTCAAAACCTTAGCTTATACTTATCAATTGACCTCAGATCACCTCTCTTCAAATAAAATTATTACTCATCACTCACCTTAAACCATCAAACATTAAACTCATTATAACTCAAATCCATCAATTAGTATTCCCATACAAGTTTGATGATCATCATACTTCTAACCCCCAATCCCTTATTATCAAAACCAAATATTTTTAAAAATAACAAAAAACTTGTATTTAATATAATTTTCAATAATTTCTATATTTTCATAATATTTTATTTTATATTAAAAACATTTTATAATATTTAATAGGATTTTATAATTTTTTTCTAAAATTTTCTAATATTTAAATAATTTAAATAACTTCTCTATAAATTTTTTATAATTTTCTAAAATTGTTATAATGTTATAATAAATTTTAGACTTAAAATTATTATAAAAACAATTAAACTTTCATAAAATAAAAACTAATCAACCTTCTATGTCAGCATTTTTTTACATCAAATGCCGCTACATCATCACTTTTTTTTTAAGCAACATGTCATCACTTAACGACTAGTAAAAAATTTTTGAAAGAAAACCATAGTATAAGAACTCAATAGATTTCTAATTTTGAATTAAAAATACAACTTATCGCAATTTCCAATTAAAGACTTAACTAATTTTTTTAAATTATTTCCAGGGAGTTTTTTAGCAATTGAGTCTTAAAATTTTGCTGTAAATTAGTGGGAAATTATGGGATTTTGCTGAAATAATAAACAAATGAATGAATTTGGACCGTGGAAAATAAAACAGGAAATGTAAAGATTAAGGAAAGTCCCATTAGGACAGCTAAGTCTGTTTTACATTTTCTTTTTTACTCTAATTTATTTTTAGTCCCTTTATTATTTAAAAATAGAAAATTGATTTTTTATTTTAATTTGAAATAATTTAGTCTTTACTTTTATAATGTTATTAATAAATCAAAATTGATAATACTTTTACTTTTTGAAATTAAAATGATGATGTAAATTTTTATGTTCCTGTAAACAATATTAACATTAATATTAACTATCAATTAATGTTTTTAACAATTTAAAAGTAACAATTAACTGTTTTGACCGACTAATAAGATGATTAAAATTATTTAAAAGAAAATTAATAAGATTAATATAGTGAATGATCAAATTATATTAAATTGAAGTATACGAGTTATATCTCAAATTTTAAATAGTAGAGGATTAAAATTAAAATTGCTTACTTTTTTTCTTTTCTCTTTTCCCCTTAAAAGAATTGCTTTTTTGCTTGGGGTTGCTTCCTGTTACTTTCCCTACACTTTGAAAATAGCAAAAAAATATTGATTTGTCAACACAAGTTAATTAAACGTGATTAACTTGAATTCGATAACCCAAAAAGACAAAAGAAAAAGCCAACCAATATTGCCTATAAAAGCCCATTTCGGCCTTTGTTTTCCTTCCCCCTTCTCCTTTGCTCTCTGTTTTTCATTGAGAACATTATTACAATCACATCCTCTCCGTTTCTTAGCCTTCAAAGACTACCTTTCATTAATTTACCTTGTTTTTGGTATACTATTTATTCATTGCAGCCTTACTTCAGAACTTTCTTGCATTTTCTTTTCTTTTGACATTTTCAACCATTCTTTCATTGATTTTTAAGCTAATTTTGATATAAAATCTGTAACAATACTTCTTTCCTTTGATCAATCCAGGTCCATTGATCAAGCTCCTTGCTGGATTCGACTCCCAAAAAAATGGCTCAATATGATTGCCTTTTGTTAGGTAAGCTCTTTTACTTGAAAATTACAAGGTTAATATATGAACTAATGGCCAAGAAAGATACAAACGTTTTATTATGATAATTTTTAAATTAAAGCAATCAAATATTGCATTTCATAATTTGGTAATAACAATTCCTTCAACGCAAATGCCTCGAGAAACATTCATTTTGGCAGCACTGTTATGTAATGACAATTTGGTTGAATTTGTAGATCTTGACGATACCCTTTATCCTAAAAATTCTGGTCTTGCAAGAGAATGTGGGAAGAATATTAAAGGTAAGGATTTGCATGCATTCTGATATTTGGATGCTCCCATTTTTACTATCAAAGATTTAATGCCAATCTAATTTATTATTAATATTTTTATTTTAAAATGAATGCCATATTTTTCAGATTACATGGTCGAAAAACTGGGCATAGAAAAGGACAAAGTTGTGGAATTATCCAACATCTTGTATAAGAATTATGGGACAACAATGGCTGGCCTTAGAGTATTACTTCTATTAAACCTTTCCTTTTTCAAGCATTCTTTTCTTTAGATAAAAGAAAATATTAAAACAAGAGCATGCTACTAAATAAAATAATTTTCCTGTCTTTTTCTTTTTATTTCCCTCTCTTTTGCAGGCAGTTGGTTACGACTTTGACTATGATGATTTTCATAGGTATTACAACTATATTTTTTATTCCGGATTATTTTCTTTTTAAAGTATAATTATTTTATCAATCAAGTTTTTTAATTAATCCTGTCATCAATTTATATGTAAAATGTCAATTCAGATATAACTTATAGCATATTTTAAAATACAAATTAAATTACAAACATGTTTTCTGTCAAAAAAAATTATACGCAGGTGTATACCTACTGCTTCAACATGTGTTAAAAATCAAACAATGTCAAGAAAAAAAATTGGATTTTTTTTTGACATGTCATATAAAGTTATTCATGAAGTTATACATGTAGGATGTATATATATTTTCAATTTGATTTATCTATTTTCAATATAGTAATGTTAAATTTGAGATAACATTTAATGCTTAAGTTAAACTAATCACTTGTTTGATGGCAAGATATTATTATTGATACAATTCTGATACTTTGATTACTCAATTAAAATATTTTGAAATTGAAAATCAATTCAAAATCTGGGTCAGTTTGAACATTAAAGATCTCTTGTGCAAATAACCCTTTAATTTTCAATTTCCTTCATTTAATTTTGGTATTTAATAGGTATGTTCCTGGACGACTTCCGTACGAGAACCTAAAACCAGATCCTTCATTGAAGAGTTTATTGCAGACCTTGCCTCTTAGAAAAATTGTAAGAAGTTGGCTACCCAATGCATAAGCAAGTGTTGACCATCGACTTTAAATCTGATTGTCTCCTAACAATATGTCTCGTTGTAATAGATATTTACAAATGCAGACAAGGTCCATGCCGTTAAAGCTCTTACAAAACTTGGATTGGAAGACTGTTTCGAAGGGGTTATATGCTTTGAGACTCTCAATCCTACCCATAAGAACACAGTTTCCGGTGATGAAGAAGACATCGAGTTCTTAGGATCAGCTGCTACTACGACCTATGTGCATACCAGCCCTCAAATTTTTGACATGATGGACCAATTTGCTCACCACAACCAAGGTGCAACATTGTCCAAGACCCCCATTGTTTGCAAGCCGCAAGAATCTGCCATAGAGCGTGCTCTCAATATTGCCAAAATCAACCCTCAGAGAACAGTAAGATGATCATCAACACAATTTACATCCATGAATTTTGTAACTTAATGATGCTTTTCACAGTTTACTGATGTTTTCCCCATCACTGGATTTTGCTGTTTCAGTTGTTCTTTGACGATAGCGTCCGCAACATTCAGGCAGGAAAACATGTTGGTCTTCACACTGTGCTGGCAAGTCCTTGAAAGCCTTGTCCTTTGCCTGGGCATAGCATACCCTGAAACTAACTTATTGTCCTTCCGTATGCAGATTGGTACTTCCCAGAGACCTAAAGGTGCAGATTATGCATTAGAAAGTATTCACAACATCAAGCAGGCATTACCTGAGCTGTGGGAAATTGGTATGAAATCCGTAGTGAGTTATCCCGGCCAGGTTACAGTTGAGAAATCTGTGACAGCTTAGATCATTTGTTATTGTCTGCATTTCTTCGTATTGTTTAGAAGATGATGTATATTAATATAAAATATATCTTAAAAAAAAAATGGAAATTCTCCTTTTAAAAAAGAGTGAGTTTTTAAATTATCTTTCCCCTGTTTCAGATGGCTTTATCAGTGTTGTCTTAATCGATACTAATGCTTATATTAATCACAACAGAATACAATATATGAGATATAATTTAATCAATTCTCTTCATATAAAGGAGGTATTGTATATAACATATTTCAGATCAATAGGGGTAAAGTTGATGTATGAAAATAAGAAGGAACACGACTTGTTCTAATTAAATATACTGTGTTATCTAGAAACAGTTGTTGAGAAATAAGCTTGGTGTTTGGTAGGGGTTATAACGAAGTGGACATTTCTTTAAACACTATGTGAAACAGAAAACAAATAGGGGATAGAAAGTTTGTTTACGCAGTTCAGTTTCTCTATGTCTGTGGAGGCAAACTTAGTGAGAAGTATCTACTATCTTCAAATTCTTACAAGTGGTCCTAAATCTATCACAAAATTGTGACAGTGAGAAGTATACACTATCCTCAATCTCTTACGCCTTGATCCTAAATCTATAACACAATGGTGACAATTTCCTTACCTGTATCTTTGAAAATAGAACTCACCACTAAATTCATGTTTCCTAGGAATTTCTCCTCAAAGAAATTAACAAATCAATTCTAAAGACTAAACCCTTATGCCTGCTTACTTTTTTTCTTTAAGGAAGATTAAAAATTTTATGGTGATTCTATATATGCTCACTAAAATTAACATTCATTTCATGATTTACTTAACATAAAATACTTGAAGTAAAAAGAAGATCATACCTGAATATGGACTAATATACCATACAAAATCAATCGATGTTGAGCATCTTTCTGCTTACCTACCTTCATGCAAGAATCATTTTCCAAAAAAAAAAAATTGAGGCACGGTTCCCCCCAAACTTAAGAGGAACAATGTCTTCATTGTTCAAAAATATTCATTGGAGGAAAATAAGAGAAAAGCTCAAAAGTTTATTTCATTAAAACCAATTCTTGAGTGCAACCATATTTTATTTTGCAAAAAACAAAAATAGAATAAAAATATTTTTTTAAAAATGGGTGACATATTTTCTTGCTCAAATTCATCGGTCTGAAAATATTCGACTACTAATTGCTTACTTTAATCTTACCTTGGTTGTCAGTGCAAGTTTTGTCAGTGCAAGTTTTTGGCCCTCAAGATTTAAAATTTTACCCAGACCGAATACTTGAGACTTGGTCCATCTCCACGGACCCTCATTAGTTGAAATAATGTTGGTCGAAGTAAATGATCCTAAACATCGATACTTGAGTTTACCTGGATTAAATACTCGTGTTTGGGTCCATTTTCTCTGACTTTTATTGGACCTATCTTCTCCAACTTTAGGCAATATTTCGTGCATACCAAGAAGAACTATTATCTTGAATATTTGCAATATGCCATCCTATGTCCTTCTTGTGCTTTTTTAGGTTCACAGGCAACCCTACTTACTGGATTTTAATCAAAACTGGAAACGTTAATCTTCCTAATTCAACCTAGGGTTTTGGGAAGAATTTATTCGTATTTGTTTCCAACAAAGTTAGATTGTCATCCTTGTCATTGTTACTTGGTGGATAAAATGCCAAGATACACTCTAATGGATCATCTACTAAGTTGAATCCCTCACTTATAGGGATCAATGATTCTATCTTGGATGTTGACGAACATTCCTCACCTACATCAGGATATTGGATCCGGTGTCCTAAGTGTAGCATTTTCTTCTAAGTACACTTGTAATTTTTTTGAACAAATTGATTAATAAAATTATTAATGAATTAAATTAATATACTTTGTATTATTGTCCTTAAATGGTTTTTGCAAGCAAAGCAAAAGAAAAGCAAATGTTTCTCATTGGTTGTTTATTGTTTAAACTGATACTAAGTGGTATTATGTGGTCGAACCGTAGTACCAAGAAGACAACTTGTATTAGTATACATACCTAAAAATGTCCTTAGTCTAATCGTAAACCGATTGAAAGACTAATATGTCATCTATCAAGTCCAATTGGAGAGATGCCTTATCTTGGGCATCGAAGCGGATGACTCGTAGATGATAGAGACATAAATGTCACTAATTGGACTGACAATACATCAGACAAGACCCAAGCAGAATAGATCCTAAATCCATTTATGGACTTATTCACTTGTGATGTTTATAGTGTGGCATACATAAATCCTGAGTGGATGACGACTATGTATATGTGACTCGTACACTTGGATGTGAGTGAAAATCTAATTTCAAATATATAAGGAACTGAAAGCTGGTGTGTTGGGTGTACAGCTTCTATAGTATGTAGTGTCATTCACAATAGTGGAATTCATAACCCAAAACATGGGTAAATGATATCCTCTCATTACATGGTTGACGAAAAGTAAATATGGCCATGGGTCGTCTGCCATTGTGATGGATGACTTTATCACTATTTGATAGTGATTGACTTTTTATGAAAGAAGATGTAATGGTTACCATGAGATAAAATTGGATCATATTGGGAGAACATATATTATCCCAAATAGATCAAATATATCCTACGAGGGTAACACACTTATGACAAGGTCATTGGTCGAGCACTGAGTAGTTGCTTTCGTAATGGTTTGTCATTGTGGTGAGCTCAATTAGGATACAATAGTGGAATGAATTCATGACTATATGAGTTTATAATTAATAGGCAAAAAGTCAGAACTTAATTATAAATCATTTTGGCCTCAACTACATATGTCCAATCGGTCACTCCTCTAGCTCGTTAAAATCATAAATGAATTCCATGTTGGAATAAAGATATAATAGAATGAACATAAAAAGAGAAATGAGAAACACTCAAGAATGATTACAATTTTCTCTGAAATGGAGAAATAGAACCATTTGGAAATGAATGTAGGTTTCCAAATATGGAAATGGAAATGAAATTGAAAATGAGAATGAAAATTTTCAATCGTATATGAATTACTTAAAAAATAGTGGAAGAATGAATTTATGTTTTTGGACTGTTTTGAAGCTTGAAAATGAAAATTAATCATTCAATCATAATGGACATGTTGTGTTATGAAATATTAAACATATTTTCTTTGTAACATCCCAAGATAGAGCTAGGAATTTTAGACTTTTCAAGCAAGGAGTTCACGTCTGGTATGGCGAACTAGTGATCACTAGAAAACTTTCAGCAGAGTTCATCAGCAAGATTGACGAGCAGTGTACACCTAAAGGACGTTGTAAGAAGGGTTTGCCAGTGTTAAGGAGGGCAGGTTCGCTATTTGGTTTGGTGATTCGAGGTTCGTTGGTTGATACAACAAGTTGGGGTTCATCAGTATAAGTTGAGCTACACTCGAATTAAGAAGTTGACTTGTTCCCCAAATACGAAACTATTCATGCACGTAACCTTTTTCCTAAGTTAAATAGGGTATACTAAGAGTACTGAAACACTTAGTGCTTATAAATTAAGTCGTTTCCATGAAAAGTTCTTTCATTGATTATTCATTTTGTCAAGTCTCTATTCTGAACCAAAGTTCTTAGAAACCAAGGTAAGCCTCTATTCTGCTAGGATTAATTGTCCAGGAAACTAGGTTCGCTTATACATTTGAATTTTGTGTGCCTTGTTAAGTAATTTGTGTATTTTTATGTTTGTTATGAACTAGTGGATCATTTACCAACAATGACAAATGAAAAGAAAAACTTGTATAAATTCTCAGCTAATTGGTGAGTGTTTAGGGATTGCCATTTGCGTGTAAACCATTATGTTTTTAAGAGCTTAAGGATTTAAAAAGAAAAAACTAAGTTATAAGATTAAGCATTTCTATAAACTTTTTTTTTCAAGATATGTGATTATGTTTTGAAAGACATGTTTTATGTTTGCTTCTACGCAAACTTATGTTTTAAATGTTTTAAAGATATGTTTCAAAGCATGATTTTACAAACTATGTTTTTGTGAGCTCTCTATGTGAGCTCTATGTGAACAAGTATTTTATGCGAGCTCCTTATTTGATCCCTATGTTAGATATATTAGGATGCCATAAGATTGGTAGTACTCACCTATAAGTTTATGATTTGGACATTGAGGCCTTGGGACATGTGGAGAGATAAGGGACTGTCGAGCTATGCTCCATTCGAAGGGACATGTTGGTGTAAGAGAGAGTGTTTAGCTTTTTGTTACACTTATGGGGCACGTTAAGGACTCTTTGAGTCACAAGTTAGGCTATATAAGGAGATCCTTATATCCGACAAGTATACGAACATGTTTTATGTTTTTCAGCAAGATCAGTATAAGAATAAGAAAAATCACAAGGACCTGACAAGTACATGAATATGTTTTATGTTTCGTTACAAAAAACAAGCCAAGTTTTTAAGTATGATTTCCAACAAGTACATTTGGAACTATTTTTGCAAGCTTTGATGTTTTCAAATAAGCAGGTAACAACGAACTGGGTCTCGCACCTTTACGGTGAGTCTAGCTTACGAAATGGTTTTCAGACTAAGATGTTTTAACTTTGTATTTTAAGCATGCTTTGATGTTTCTTGTATATTCATTGAGTTCTTAATGAACTCACCTACTCCTCTCTTACTTCACAAGTAAGTAGATCACAGAAGGCAGTGGCGAGGTGATTGGTCCAAATGAAGCTAATCAGGATGGGTACCAACGAACCTTGGGGAAAACGCGATGTGGTTATTTTATGGTGTAAACCATTTTCAAACCGGATTTTTTCTAACAATTGGTATGAAGAGCTAGGTTGTGCTATGTTTATGGTGTAAACTGAGATTAAATCTCTCTCTTGATCTTGTTTGATTAATATTTGATAAGATGTGGCATTTTTGTATGTTTAAGAGAATGTATGCGATTGAATGCAATATTATTTATATTTGTTATATAATTATTTTTTTTCCAAGGTTGTGGTTCTTAAAAAATAGACCGTGGACTATTATCTCCACATAGGATTATTTTTTATTTGTAGTATTCTTGTGAGCCAAAAATGGACATAGGACATAATGTAATTTTTCTAGAAAAGAGCCCATGACGAGGAGAAGATGGAGCGATGACAGTCGAAGACATAAGGAATGCCTTGTGATGAAAAGCCATGTAATTTTGTTTTTTTATTTATTTTTTAAAAATAGAACCATGAAAACCTTAGTTGACAATTTTATTTTATTTCTCATCTCTTTATATATCTATTTAATAATTATTTATTATATAATTGTGATATATATGTATGAGATGATTCATAGTTGATCTATCAAAGGTAATAAGTGTAGTAATGTGATAATACATGTGTTGTATTGTTCCATTCACTTCTTTAGGTTCTTCGATTACTGTGATAAGTGTGATGATGAGAAGGTGCATGTCTAGGATTGAATCTGGCAAGGAAAGGCTTGGTTTTTAAGTGCTCAAATACGACTCACCTCCCTTTCCTAGGAACCTACTTGGATCATGGCTCACATTACTTTTTAGATTTTTCTCTTAAAAGAAAAACTATGGAGAATCAATATTGTTTGATTGACTCTTTTGAAGAATTGAATGTGAATATAATGAAATTGTTATAACATGTCATGCATACATAAGATAAGCATGCCATATAGTTTAGGAAAGAATGCCATATGTACTTGTCATGCATATATTGATTATTCATGATTGAAACCGAAAATTGAAAACATTGCATTTTTTAAAAATATTAACTGGGAGAAGGTCCCTAAGCAAGACCTACAACCTCCATCAATGGTATTTTGTGATGGCATGAAATCGACCTACTTCAAGGTAGACGTTGTCATGTGGATTTCACTGAGGAGACTTCCTGAAAGTAAGCAGACCTTTCTTATGATCATATGATAGTTGGACCAACCCTGTGGTAGGTATTATCATACGATACATTAAGAAATTCTATTTTCAAAGAGGACAACTAGTCAAACATGCTACATGGTGAGGTTGTCCCAAGATGACTCATTTATTGTGCATGATGTGATAAGTTTTGAGTTGATGGTTATATATTAAAGATCATCTAGTTAAGTAGCTCCCTATTGAGATATGCTTAAGTTAGAATGTTGGTCAAACGTTACATGATTATTAGTACGTGTGAATGTATAAGGAATTAAGCTCATGTACTAATTTGATGGAAATCCATGTTCTTACTAGTTGATCATGATCACCTCAAGGTGGCTTGATTCAATTGGTGTAGGAATTATCGTCACAACGACTGATAAATGTTTACAAGGTTTAATGTAAGACGCATGCATCTTCTTAATGCATATCGTAATGTAGAAAATTAATTTAAAAAAAGATACTAATATATGAATTTGTTTTCCAGTTTGAAAATGGTACCAACTCCCTTATTGAACATACTCACTGAAAATAAACTGAACAAAAATAACTATAAGGAATGGAAAAGGAACCTAATAATTGTCATGAGTTGTGAGAAACTTAAAACAGTTCTTGATAATAAGTCCCCATTGGCCAGTCAAGTTGAGGCTAAAAAATGTTGGGAAGAGTCTAATGAGATAGCTTATTTTTATATGTTAGCAAACATAACCAGTACTCTATATAAGCAACTAAAAAGCTGTAAGATTGCTAAAGTAATTCTGGATAAGCTAGAAGACATGTTCAAAGGCCAAGCTGCCTTGGCTCAACAGTCTATCATAGATAGCTTGATGAATGCCCAGCAAAAGCCCGGAACTCTGGTTAAAGACCATATGATCACTCTTATGGGCTACTTTGTCAAGGCTGTTCAAAATGAGGCCAATCTTGACCAGAACACTCAAATTCATATGGTGTTCAAAAGCTTGCCAAATAATTTTTCTTGGTAGCATATAACCTTGGTAACAAAAACCTAACCCTTACACAACTCTTGAAGGAATTATAGTCCTATGAGTTGATGTTCAATGGTGGTCAGCTGGTCTAAAGAGCAGAAGCGAATATAGCTTTTGCTTCTTCCTCAAAAGGGAAGGGAAAGCGTGCTAAGTGAGGAAAAGCTAAGGTATCTGGGCCACAAAAAGTGGAAAGGAAGAAAAAAAGAAAGCCTTAAAACTTATTTAAGTCTAAATGTTTCCTCTGCAGCAAGAAAGGGCACTTCAAGGCTATAACACCCCTTACCCATATCCGATGTCGGGATAGGGTTCGAGGCATTACCAGACTTAAACGTACACCATTTCATAAAATTAGGCCATAAAATTTCATTCGTGTCAAACCTTTTCATACACATGCATAATGTCCCTTACATGAGCTACTGAGGCTCTAAACATGCATTAAAGGCTGTTTGGGACTAAACCGAGAACTTTGGAAAGTTTTGGGAAAACTTAGAAAAATTTTCATGAAACAGGGTCACACGCCCTGTGGACACACGGACACGCCCGTGTGTCTTCAACAGGCCCGTGTCCTCAGGCCGTGTAATTCTCTGTTTATGACATCAGCAAAACAAATTGAACCACACGGCTAAGCCACACGCCCGTGTGCTAGGCCGTGTCCTCCACACGGCTGAGACATATGGCCTTGTCTCTACTCGTGTGGCTAGCACTTAGGCTATTTTCCAAGCCCTGTTGTTGCCTTAATATTTCCCAAACTTAACCACTTTAAAAACACCTATCATAGCATCATTTTAATGATTTAGCATGCCTCTCTAAGGCACGTTTTTAACAGCCAACCATAACATATTACCCAATAATTAATCTCTAGTTATTCAAAAAATGTCCATGCTTAATCATTATCAACTTAATGCCAATTTATGCATTTATTCCATAGCCATGACCACCCCGAATGGTCCTAAGGCATTCTCATGCACATATGTTATACTATCCATTCATAGTAAACAATTATAATCACATCGTAAGGCATTAACAAATAGTAAGGATAATTAGGCTTATGAGCCAAAACATTGTAAGCCACATCTCATGGCTATATACAATGAATCAACATAAGCCAATACATTTGGCTACTCATGATAACATCTAACATAAAATTAAGTCTTTATACATGCCACTCACTAGTAAAAGCTTAACATATATATAAGTCGACACTTCCAAAATGATGACTGGATAGTGTGATGCTACCTCTGACAATTTCCAACCCCGAGCCGACCTGACAACACTAAAGAAATGGAGAGGGGGGAGTAAGCTGAAAGCTTAGTAAGATCCATATGAAAATAATAAGCAATATGCCAACATGCTTCTCAAGGTAATACAACCATAATTACACTTTACTTATATCTGGTCATGCTGTTTTCTCAAGTCATAGTTACCAAATCATTTATATCTAGAGCTACAGAACTCTAAATTAAGATCTGCTAATTTTCCTTGAAAGTAGACTCACATATATTTTTACCATAAAATTTTCAGAATTTTTGGTCTAGCCAATAAGTACAGTTTATTCTTTAAACCCCTTTTTTGCTGTTTGATGGTTCTGACACCTCTTCACTAAAAATTAATTACCTCATAATACGGGACTCAGATGATGTTTCTGTCTATTTCTCTTGAAAATATACTCATTAAGAATTCTATGCATATAAATTTTAACCAATAACTATTTTTGTAAAATTTTAAATAATTTTCTTAAGTCAGAATAGGGGATTTGAAATCATTCTGACTATGTTTCACACAAATTCAAATATCTCATAATATGAAATTCCTTTGCTTACACCGTTTCCTTTATAAGAAACTAGGCTTGATTATGTTTAATTCCATATTTCATTCAATCTTTAACTTTCTTTCCACTATTTTTGATATATTTTCCAAGTTGGACTACTGTAGCTGTCCCAAAACTGTTTAGTGTAAAATAATGGTAACTAAGCTTATAACGCATTTACAAACCATTTTAAACATTATGGTAAAAATACATATTGGTACATTATAAGCATAGAACCATAATCATAAAGTCATCGATATTTCATTCTCATAGGCATAGCTTATTTATTTGTATCCTTACAAAAAATGCATCATTTCATTGTCGTAATAGTATTTGAGCTTCGAGTACATACCTGTACCTTTTCAACATGCTCATATATTTACCTTCTCGCTTTCATCACAAGCTTTGGACTACCCGTTGAACCACTTGGAGTACTACCGAATATTCAATAAGCCTCAAACATAGGGTAAGATGCTGACGCCATGTCCCGGACATGGTCTTACATTGGCTCACACATCAAAGTCGATGCCATGTCTCAGACATGGTCTTACACTGACTCTCATATATCGAGGCTGATGCCATGTCCTAGACATGGTCTTACACTGGCTCTCATCTGTCGGTGCCGATGCCATGTCCCAGACATGGTCTTACACTAACACATCTCAAGCTGATGCCATGTCCCAGACGTGGTCTTACACTGGCTCTCATAATGTGGCCGATGCATGTCCCAGACATGTCTTACACTAGTACACATATCAACCAAATGTCATGGCATAAATATCTAATCTATTCTTAAGGTTCAACTGGGAGTTTATCACATTAAGTCTCATCATACATTTCTCATAGCCACATTCAAACATTTTATGCAAAATTAACCATACAATGCATAATAACGATAAAGTTGTAATTTTTACGCACAACTTACTCGTTTCAATGGAATATCATATTCCATCAAATTTCCAATGTATTCAATCATCACATAAATGTTATTAACATTTGGTATCACTTTCTTATATACAATATCATCAACATAAAATTTCAATACAATCATAGCAAGATAGATTTCAAGTATATTAACAATAACGTGGATATCATGCTTATTTAATCACATGGACTTACCTCGAATGCAATTTCAGGTAATTACTCCATTTTAGTCCATAACCTCATACTTTCCGATTTAAGCCCGAATCTTGAATTTATTGATCTATAATGATAAAATCCACTACTTTAATTATCATATTAACCAATACATTCCATAATTTATACTTTGGAAAAATAACCATTTTGCCCCTAGACTTTCACAAAATTATGATTTTACCCCTAGGCTCGTAAATCGATTTTTATCAAATTTATTCATTAATCAAGCCTAGCTGAATTTATTTTAGGCTTATAGCAGCCAACAGTTTCATTCATTTCACACATTTATCACCTTTTTATCAACCTTTACAGAAAGGTCCATTTAGGTGTTTTTCATGAAAATCCTTTCACAAAAGTTGTTTATTACACAACAATGACTTATTTTCTTCCATAAAAATTCAGCAAACAACATAAACATTCACATCGAAAAACCCTAGACTTCCAACCATTTTGCAAAATAATCCCCCCATTAGCTAGATTAAGCTACAAGGGTTCTAAAAATACAAAAATCATGAAAAATGACCATCAAAATCACTTACTTGCGAGGGAACTAAGTGGCTGAAAATTTAAGCTCTCAAAACTCCCATGTTTGCTGCCATTTTCGGTGGAAGAAGAAGAAGAAATGAAAAAGATGACAACATTTTCTTTATTTTATTTTATTACCAAAAAAGTCACCTAATGTCCACAAAATTTTGACTTTTCAACTTTCTTGTCCCCTATGGCCGACCATCACTCCCCTAATGGCCTATTTTCACTTTAAAGACGTCCAATTTTGGTTCTTTAGCTATTAAAAATATTTGGGTAGTAAAACAAACTTTTGCCCTTTATGTGATTTAGTTCTTTTTCGCAATTAAGCTCACAAACGCTAAAATTAATTCACCAAAATTTTCATGCACTCATATAATCATGTTACAAAGGCAAACTGTAAAAAGTGGAAGGAATACCTTGCTACCAAAGGCAAAGGTATGGGACTTTTGATGATAGACGCTTGTTTAGTGGAAGACTCAATAGACCACTAGGTCATTACTTCGGGAGCCACTAATCATGTTTGTGTTTCTCTACAGGGCTTCGAGGAGACAAAAGGTCTTAAAGATAAGAGCGTATCATTGCAGTCTGGGAATAAGACAAGTGTGATAGCTAAAACAGTGGGAGATTTACATATTTATTTTGATAATTTTAGGAAGATTATTTTAAAAGACATTCTCTATTTACCAAGTTTCAAAAGAAACTTAATTTTTGTTGCCTGTTTATATAAAGACAACACCGTGACTTTTAATAATGGAATTACAATATTTAGAAATCGAAATCTTATCTGTAATCGATGGTTGCCAACTAATCTCTATTTTATAAATTCAAAGATGTAAACACTACTTAAGACTAAAATATCGAATAAAAGACTTTAAACTTCTCACTCTAATGAGACGTACCTTTGGTATTTGAGACTTGGTCATATTAATTGAGAAAGAATTACTAGACTTGTGAAAGACAACATCTTAAGTTCACTTAAAGAAGTTGATCTTCCACAAGGTGAATCTTTCTTAAAAAGTAAGATGACTAAGTGATCTTTTGATGCAAAAGGAACGAGGGTTAGAAAACCCCTAAAACTTGTGCACACTGGCGTATGTCACCCCATGAGTGTTAGTGCAAGAGGTGGTTATGAATATTATGTAACCTTTATTGATGACTATTCCATATATGTGTATGTATACCTAATGCATCACAAGAGTGAAACCTTTGATAAATTCAAAGAGTTTCATGCAGAAGTGGAGAAACAATTAGGTTTACCCATAAATACACTTCGTTCTGATCGAGGTGGGGAATATTTATCTGATAAGTTCTTAAGGTACCTCATAGAGAACGAGATTTTATCCCAGTTAATCGTGCCGGACACTTGATTTCTGATGGAATGTGCAAGTGTACACAGTCGTTATCAAGTAATTAGTAAGTAAAAGAGTTAGTCTCCACATGAACTGTATCTGTTAATCAAATAATTGCAAAATTTTGAATTTACAAGTTGGTAAAGAAAAACACAATAATTTTGGATTATATATGTTAAATTAATTAACTAGATGAAAATTAACCTAAATGCAAATAAGATGACATAAATTGCAAAGTGATGATTTAGCAGCAATTTCACAAGTTTAATAACAATAACATGAATAAGCTAGAATAATTACAACACTTGACTCAATCCATTCTCATCATGTTTAACAATGTTCTGAAAAAAAATTCCATGGCAATTTGATAATTCATTAACTTGGAATCTGAAATAAATTCTTTCGAAATCTTATACTTAGAAAAGCATGTCCATATTTTACTAAGGATTCCTTAGAATTTATGTGAAGTAACAAAGACAAATCAAGTTTGAAACAATTTAATCACACAAACCTAAAGTTATGTAAGGTAATAGAGCTCTCCCAAGTTATTATGAACATTTAATTTATTTAGATCAAGATCTAAATTAAGAAATCACCTTCCAATTATTGTGTCCATTAATTGCCATCTAGTCAGGATTGATCAACTGATTCTAATGCATTAAAATATGTTTTAATGCATGAAATACATAAATAATTTTAATTGGAAGCATGAACAACTGAGGCACGGAACATCATAAACATGAATCAAATGAATTTTATGAAATTATTGCAATCATTCTAGCTAAAAGAAAATTAAGTCATTATCGTTAATGGAAAAACAATTAACAATTTGCAAACATATTTGAATAACGAAAAACAAAAATAAAGAAGAAGGAAGAAGGAACTCTTGATGATTTCGGCGATTCTCCAAAGACCAATCATGGTGGTTTCCTCTAATTTCTCGTGATTTCTTCTCCGCAAAATGCTCCTCAAGGTGGCCGGCCAAGAGATTTTTTCTTAAGGGAAATGCTAGCTAAAGGGAAGTGGGGAAATGGATGGCTTATTGACTGCCTCTAGATACACTAACATCCAAAGTGTGAATACTGCAATAGAATGGAGAATTACAAGGTGGTATCCGCAAGTATACTGGTTGAGTTGTAATATAAATTTTTCAACGAAGTAAGTGAGTACTCTAAGAATCGTACGCAAGGGAGGCGAGTACTAAATTAGTCTTAACCTAAACACTTAAAGATCTAATTAATACTTTTAAATCAGTTATAGTACGATAGTAAAATATGAGATTTTTTTAGGGTTTTTAAATTAATAAAATAACATAACATAAAAGAATTAAAATTAAAATAGATTGGGAGAAATAAAGTAAATCAAATATGAAGTCGGGTGGTTAGCTCGCTTTAGTAATCTTAATCAACTGTCGTCTCGGGTTCTTCATCAATCATTTAGTCACTACCCTAGCAGGATCTTTTGATCTTCCACTAACATAACAAGTTAGCAAGAACTATTTATCTTCTAACCTCACAGTCTAAATTGGTTTGGGGTCAAGGTGTTCATGAATGGGCAATGCCAATTTTGGGTTAATTCCCACCTTGATGACCGCCCAGGGTTGTTAGGCCTAGGGTTTGTTTCACATTCTGCCTTTTCCAAACAATTAATCCGTTGAATAACCTTACAAAATAGGTAAAAGATCATGCTTCCACTCGCTAATCCCCCATAGAAGGATTTGTTCCTCATGGCTCTCATAAACAACATGGAGTAGATGGAACAATTAATCATAATGAATGAATAGTAGTGAGTTTAAGAAAGCCTAATCGATTTTGATAATGAATGCGAATCAACAAGATTTAATCTCCTTTACAACTCAAATCTCTTAAAAGAAAATAAAGAAAAAAATAAACAGAACTCTAAAAACCTAAGAACAGGAAATTAAATCTATAGAGATAATCTCAGCTAATCAAATGATGTCCATAATGTGTGCCAAAGGAACCTATTTATAGCCTTTTGGTAGCCATCGTCCTTAACCTTAGGTTAGCTGACGTTCCCGAGCTTGAAGTTCGATTGTGTAGACCAAAACGTCCCTGCTTCATGTTTTAGTCTTGTCACAAAGTCGATGTCACGACACACCAGGAGTTGTGTCGCGGCAGAGCAACCAGTCTATTCCTCTACAGTTGTAACACCCCTAACACGTATCCGTTGTAGGAATAGGGTTCCGAGGCATTATCGAATAAAACACCTTATTCACACACATTTATACATTCGTATTCAAAATCCATTCAAAACATTTACAACGTCCCTTGTAAGGCTCTACGAGACCTTAAAACATGCTTAGAAGTGGTTCGTGACTAAACCGATAACATTTACAAACTTTGGGAAACTTAGAAAATTTTCAAATATTTAAGGGTCACATCGTGTGCCTCACACTACTACCAGACACGCCCGTGTCACAGGCCGTGTGAAAACATGGCATACATACTGACTTGCACCACACGGCCGGAGACACGCCCATGTGCCATGGCCGTGAGAAAATTAGAGGGGTTACTGACTTGGTCATACGGCCAGCCACACGCCCATGTGCTAGCCCGTGTGCCACACACGGCCAGTAGACACGCCCGTGTGTCTAGGCCGTGTCAAACATGTACGGTATACTGAGTTTAATTCGAAGGGTTACCCCAAGGGACACACGGTCGTGTAGCATGACTGTGTGTCGCACACGGCTGAGACACACGCCCGTGTCTCTGCCTGTATGGACAAAAATAGGCCATTTGAAAAGCCAATTTGCCACCCGTTTCTCATGCACACAAAATAACCAAATTGGTACCATTTCAACACATATATAGGCAGCCAAAACATGCCAATTCATACACCTATCATGTCATCTATACGTAACCATTTCAACTACTTAATTCCATATTCAAAAACATACCAAATCAATGTGCCACAATCATCAACCTAACATAACTTTGAAATGTATTTTCATCACCTTTCCATCAACTAAATCATGCCTCCCAAACATATCAATTCATCATCTACAAAACATGCCATAATATACCATTCCTCAAGCATTAATACACCAACTTACAACTATCTAAAATAGCCAACTCATAACCATACCAAAACAAGCCAACATATAGGGCATTATATACATCACATATATATTTCTTACCAAACACAATTCAAGCCAACTTAAATGGCCATACACACCAACATTTACAAGTCAAATCACATGGCTAAAATCATAACTCAAAACATACCAATATGACACTAGCCTATACATGCCATATACCATATAGACAAAACTCTCAAAAGTGCCAACGAGATGATCAATAGTGTGATAACGTTTCCTGACAATTCCTGAATCCGAGCTAGCTTCGATAATCTATAAAATAGGGAAAGAACACACAAAATAAGCTTCAAAAGCTTAGTAAGCCATATACAAATAAAGTCAACACTAGGATATTTGCATATCAATTCAAATATGCTAAACATAACTAATCACATTCAAATTTACAAACCTTTCTCATTAAACATATATTCAATGTCTTAATCAAGTTCATCAAATACTTTCCCTTTTCAATACTCATATGAATTTCGTACGTACCTGAGTCACTTAGTTCATTCACATATTCTTTCTCAACTTGACTTTACCTGTTGAACCATTCAGAATCGTTAAGGGTACTCAGCAATCACCTATAGCTCGTACAATGCCATATCCCAGATATGGTCTTACATGTTATCACATATCGGTGCCACTGTCCTAGACAGGGTCTTACACGAAATCGATTAACGATGCCAATGTCCTAGACATGGTCTTATACATAATCTCAATACAATGCCAATGTCCAAGACATGGTCTTACATGTAATTACATCCCGATAACCTAATATCATGACATTCGTATTCTATTCTATTCCTAAGGTTTGTACGGGACTTTTGGATATCGTAACTCATCGATTCTTGCTCGTAACTGCTCGTTCAACATTTATAACATTTCCATGACAAGTAAACACATGTAATTCAATTTAAAGACATTTATTTGCATATGAACTTACTCGTAGTCGGAATAGAGGAACCGGATCGTCTATTCGATAACTTTCGATTTCCCTCGATCTAAATCTGATTTCTTTCGTTATTGATCTATATACATTCAAAATTAAATCTTTTATTCATCAACACATTCAATTTAGTCCACAAATACATATTTGGGTATTTTGCACTTTAGCCCCTAAAGTTCCACATTTATTCAATTTAGTCTATATTTCAAAAAAACACAAATTACACAAAATTTAATAAGACCCATGATTAGCTGAATTCTCTATAGGTCCCTAGCAGACCATATTTCACATTTTAACCCTTCAATTTACACTTTTCACAATTAAATCCCTATTTGACATTTTTGTTAAAAATCACTTAACAAAACTTTAATATCTATAATCAAGCTTTCATAATTCATCAAAAATCATTCAAAAGCTCAAGAATTCATCAATGGTAACTCACAAATTCATCAACAAATTCATATATTAGGGTACGGGCTAGCTAGTACTCAAAGCAACGATAACAAAAACGTAAAAATCATCAAAAACCGAACAAAGAACATACCTTAATCGACCAATGCAAGTGCCGAATACCTAAAGCTTCAATGGGTTATTTCTTTTCTCTATTTTTGGCTAAGGATGATGATGATGGAGTTTATTTTAACTTTGTTTTATTTTAATTAAACTTAAATCACAATTTACTATTATAACCTTAGTTATAAAACATGAAAACTAATTAATACATGTCCGTAATGGTCCACTCAAGCTATTAATGGTATAATAACATCATAAGGACCTCATATTTAACAACCCATAGCTAATAAACACTTTTAACTTATAACATGCCACTTTTGCATTTTACATTTGAGCTATTAAACGATGAAATTAACTCACAAAATTTTTGGACATATATATTCACATGCTGTAAACACATAAAATAATATTAAAATAATTTTTTTGGCCTTAGATTTGTGGTTCTAAAATCACTGTTTTGATTTAGCTAAAACTGGGCTGTTACAACTCTCCCCCCTTAGGGATTTTCGTCCCCGAAAATCTTACCAGTGAATAGGTTTGGATATTGCTTTCTCATAGCATCCTCAAGTTCCCACGTAGCTTCTTCAACCCCGTGTCGATGCCATAATACTTTTACTAACATTATTCTTTTATTTCTCAGCTCTCTGATCTCACGAGCTAGAATTCGGATCGGTTCTTTACTATACGATAAATCTGACTGAATCTCAACTTCAGTCAGGGAAAAAACATGCGAAGGATCAAATCTGTATCGTCGAAGCATCGATACATGAAATACATTGTGAATCTTTTCTAACTCATGCAGCAATGCTAGCCGATAAGCCACTAGTCCAACATGCTCGATAATCTCATACGGCTTGATGAATCGCGGACTCAATTTTCCTTTTCGACCAAATTGAAGTATTTTCTTTCACGGAGATACTTTCAAAAACACTCTATCCCCAATTTGAAACTCAATATCTTTTCGTTTCAAGTCTGCGTAAGATTTCTCTCGATCTGAAGCTGCTTTCAAACTATCACGAACTACTTTCACTTTTTCTGTTGTTTCCCTTATCAGATCAACCCCGTGAATCTTATTCTTGCTAAGTTCAGTCCAGTACAATGACGTTCGACACTATCGACCGTATAAAGCTTCATAAGGTGCCATTTTAATACTCGATTGAAAACTATTGTTATAAGTAAATTCAATCAATGACAAATACTTTTCCCACGTACCTTCAAACTCAAGAATGCAGCATCTCAACATATCCTCGAGTATCTGTATAACTCGCTAGGATTGACCTTCCGTCTGTGGGTGAAATGCGGTACTAAAATGTATCTTTGTACCCATCGGGTCAAATTCTTTCAATTTAAGAATCCCGACTAATAGTTTTATTTCCTTAGTCAATCCATCAACGAACCTTTTGCACATGATCTCTTTAGTGGAGACATATTATCGAGCATACTTGCTTAAACATACAAATTCTCTTTCATATTCTGTCATAGTCATTCGACCCTGTTTTAACTCCTAAAACTCTTTATGTTTCTGATCAAGAAATCGCTGACTTATGTACTTCTTTCAGATATCTAATTGAAAGAACTCCCAAGTAACCCATTCTCTAGGAACCACAGATATCAACATTTTCCACCAATAGTATGCATTGTTTCTAAGCAAAGATACAACACACTTGATACATTCATTTGGAGTACAGGACAATTCATCAAATACTCTGATTGTGTTCTTGAGCCAGAACTCAGCCCTCTCTGCATCATCATCAACTGTAGCTCGAGACTCTTTAGCCCCGTGTTTCCAAATCTTATCAACAGGTGGCTTACTCAATAGAATTGGATTGATCACTTGTGGTACAACTGGGACTTGTTGAGGAATAGGTGGGGGTGGAGGTTGTTGAGCAGCCAGATTCGTTCGAACAAACTCCGTGAACCACTCACTCATCATTTGGAAGAAGGCTTGCTTAACCTCTCCCTTGGGGCTACTAGATACGAGTTTAGAATCAGACTGCACTGCTCCTTGAGTGGGAGCGGGTGCATTACTTTCCACATCATCAGCTATGGCTTGATCGGGATCCATTTGCTATATAAAAGCACATTTTAACTATCAGGAATCATCAAACTCTCACAGTTTATATATATGGCATGTATAGATAGACTCTCACACGCTACGTTAGTTCTAGAATCGACTAAACTATAGCTTTGATACCAATTAAATGTAGCACCCCTAACCTGTATCCGTTGTCGAAATAGGGTTACGAGGTATTACTGAATAACACACCTCATTCACATACATTTATAGATTCATATTCAAAATCCATTCAAAACATTTACAATGTCCCTTGTAAGGCTCTACGAGACCTTAAACATGCTTAGAAGTGGTTCGGGACTAAATCGATAACATTTGCAAACTTTAAAAAACTTAAAAAATTTTTAAACATTTAAGGGTCACATTGTGTGCCTCACACAGCTACAAGACACGCCCGTAACACATGACATTCGTATCCTATTCTATTTCTAAGGTCCGTACGGGACTTTTGGATATCGTAACTCTGTCGGTTCTTGCTCGTAACTGCTCGTTCAACATTTATAACATTTCCATGACAAGTAAACACATGTAATTCAATTTAAAGACATTTATTTGCATATGAACTTACCTCGTAGTAGGAATAGAGGAATTAGATCGACTATTCGATAACTTTCAATTTCTCTCGATCCAAATTCGATGTATTTCGTTATTGATCTATATACATTCAAAATTAACTCTTTTATTCATCAACACATTCAATTTAGTGCACAAACACATATTTGGGCATTTTTACACTTTAGCCCCTAAAGTTCCATATTTATTCAATTTAGTCCCTATTTCACAAAAACACAAATTACACAAAATTTAATAAGACCCATGATTAGCTGAATTCTCTATAGGTCCCTAGCAGTCCATATTTCACATTTATTTTACATTTTAACCCTTCAATTTACACTTTTATTTGACATTTTTGTCAAAAATCACTTAACAAAACTTTAATATCTATCATCAAGCTTACATAATTCATCAACAATCATTCAAAAGCTCAAGCATTCATCAATGGCAACTCAAAAATTCATCAAAAAATTTAGAAATTAGGGCATGGGCTAGCTAGTACTCAACGCAACGATCACGAAAACATAAAAATCATCAAAAACCGAACAAAGAACATACCTTAATCAACCAATGCAAGTGCTGAATACCTAAAGCTTCAATGGCTTATTTCTTTTCTCTAATTTTCGGCTAAGGATGATGATGATGGAGCTTATTTTAACTTTGTTTTATTTTAATTAACCTTAAATCATAATTTACTATTATAACCTTAGTTATAAAACATGAAAACTAATTAATACATGACCATAATGGTCCACTAAAGCTATTAATGGTATAATAACATCATAAGGACCTCATATTTAACAAACCATTGCTAATAAACACTTTTAACTTATGACATGCCACTTTTGCATTTTATTTGATTTAGTCATTTTTCTCAAATTGAGCTATTAAACAATAAAATTAACTTACAAAATTTTTACACATATATATTCACATGCTGTAAACAAATAAAATAATATTAAAATAATTTTTTGACCTCAAATTTGTGGTTTCAAAACTATTATTCTGATTTAGCTAAAACCGGGCTGTTACAACAGTTGTCTTCACAAGTATGTCGTGACACCCTCAACCTGTGTCGTGACATTGAAGGCAATTTCCTACCTTTTTCATTATGCTCTCTATGTTGCATTGGATCTCCCATGTTGTGACATAGCTTTCAAGATCAGCCTAAAATGCCTTCCAATAGTCTCCTGTTCACTCATCAAGTATGTTAGCTCTCCCTTAGGCCTCATTCAACCCTTTAGGTCAATAAAAGACGCGATTTGCACATTTTGATGAATGTAAGTAAAACTACAGAAGCTCAATTAAAATATAACAAAAATTCTTGTATATAAGCTCCTTAAATGTGAAAAGTAGTTTAATCTACTATTTCGAATTATGACAGATCAAACTCCCCCTCAATTAAGTCATTGCTTGTCCTCAAGTAACGTAAACAAAGATGACAAAGAAAAATGATGACCCTTGAGCTAGTATGATACAAGTATTGATATCAGAGCATATGACTTCGGCATTTCATGCTTACTAACAATTTCAACATGATGAGTGGTTGACTTACCACTTTTGACTACAAACATCTAAGTTCAGTATGTTGCAAAATATACAAGTATTAAGGGTCTTGTTGATAACTTTTGAAAAGAGTTGTATTTTATGCCTTTGGACCTAGTTAATTGCCTGTACTTAAGTACATCTGCTTGTATTTTAGGACATTTCATTAGTATTTTTTGCATTGCATTAGAACTTGGGCTACGTTTAAATATTTGGTACTTTTAATTGCTCATGGAAGGCCTATGTTTTGTGGTACTGGCAGGTGCAAGATAAGAAACAAGAAATAAATGAGTGAAGTTTTGTCGGGACAAAAAAGGAGGTCAAATTGCCAGCTTGTATAGTGTGGCAATACTGGGGAGGTGTCCAGTCAACATTTGACACATACCAGTTTCAGCTCAACTCTACTTGTACCAAATAAATCTACCTAGAAAAGAGGAGAAGATAAATCTTAGGGCCGCTGAAATTATCCTAAAAATGAAAAACAAAGCGATTTAAAAAGAAACAAAAGAGAAAACCCTAGGGCGTGAAACTGCAAGTAGAGATCCTTAAGAAAACTAGAATGTGATGGCTGAGTAGAGACAGGAAAAGGAAAGACGCAGGCAACCCGTCTCCCTTAGGACACTGCGCAATTAGACTATGGATTGGACAAGAAATGTTGTCTTCCCGATGTTCTTCCATTATTTCTAATCTGTTCTTTTGTGAATTACAATAATGAAAATGACGTTTGAGTTTAATTTTATTTGCCAACCTATGAGTTAAATCCCATAGGGTTGCAATCACTTTGATGAAACTTAACTATCTTTAATGACTATAGTATAAATCTAAGTTATTTTACTATTTCATTTAATTATTTTATTCTTTACAATGTATGTTAGCAATCTATAGACATAGTTGATTGTGCAGCATACCCTTAAATTAATCTAAATTCTAAAAAGGTTAGATTAGTTAGACCGTGGTTGAATGATATGGGCATGTACTCGATTGATACTTGTAGTAGACTCTAGACATAGAGTAATGTTCATATAGAAGGGAATGGTGCAGGGTACCATATTAAAGGCCTAAGACATAGGCAAGGTAACTTGAGGTTTTTGCTTTCGGAAGAAGCAGACCACCTTAGACCTCTTCTAGGCTGTAGGTTAAGTATGATTTTGCTGAGGCATTACTGATAGGAAAGGTAGATTTTTAGTAAACCCGACCTTCCCACTCAACTTTGCATAACCCTTATCTTTGTCGTAGCAGCTTTGCCATAGCATTCTTCGTCATTTATTTATTCGTTGCATATCATTAACGTAGTTATTCTCATAATTTCCATTGCATTTTTTCTATTGCATTGCCATAGCATTTTCAATTATTCATTAGTTAAACATTTTGCTCACGTTAATATTCCTCTTATTTACCACTGCATTCTTATCATTATTTTGTTATAACATTAATCTAAATTTATTATAATAACCTGACCACTTTTTTGCTTCAATCTGATCCTCATCGGAACGATACTCAAATTATTACTTTATTACTTGATCCGACGTGTATGCTTGCACAAATTGCATATCATTTCACACGAGACAAGTTTTTTGTGCTATTACCGGGGATCGACAATTTGGTAGAATTTGGTTTTGTTATTTTAATTAATTCTATTAGTTTTATTTAACTTAGTTATATTTAATCTCTATAGGTTGGCCATGAGTGCATGAGAAGAGGCATTCCTGCTAATAAAGAGTCTCCTTTTGACCTAGAATTGATAGAAATTTATGCAGAGGGTGAAAAGAACTAAGAGAATATGGCTAGGAACGGGAATGATCCTGGTCTCAATGATAATCCAAATGGTCAAGATGTTAATCCTCCTATTTGAAGGGTTATACTAGGTATGAATGATAATTTGAATGGTCAGGGTGTTGATCCGCCTGTGCACGGGGTGATAGATGACCAAGATAGACCAATCTGAGAGCATGTTGTGCCAATTTTGGATGATTTGAATCCAAGGATAGACAGGCCGCAAATACAAGCACAGTAGTTTGAACTGAAACAGGTAATGCTTCAGATGTTACAAATAGTAGGATAATTTAGAGGATTGCTCACTGAAGATCCAAGATTGCATTTGTGACTTTTCCTAGAAGTCTGTCTAGTCAGAACAGTGGTTTCGGGACCATAAATCTGATAAAAAATAATATATTTTCTAATATTTTTATGGACTACAGTTTTATGGAATGATTCTGTGAAAATTTTGTTCGAAAATTTTGATGTTTGAGCACTCAACTTAGTAAAAAGGACTAAATCACAAAAAGTGCAAAACTTGAGTTCTATAAGCTAGAGGTGTCTAATTGCTATGAAATTTTAAATTAAAGGTCCTTAGATGGTAATTAGACTAAGTTGGAGGATAAAAATGGACATGAAGTAAGAGAATTTTTATGTTTTAAGTTAGGGGTATTTTGGTCATTTGGTTAATAAATGAATTAATAAGCAAAATGAAAGCCAATTTTTGCTCATATTTTACCCCTTGATGAAATTTACAAGAGGAAGACATAGCTAGGGTTTCTCAAGCTTCCAAGCTCGACTGTAAGTCCGTTCTAGCCCCGTTTTTAATTATTTTCATGTTTTTTAGATCCTTGCAACCTAATCTAGCTTATTCAATGACTAATTTGATAGAAAGATGAAGTTTAAAATTTTACCCATGTTAGATATTTGTGTATTTTGATGTCTAACGGTAGAAAATGCATGTTCGGTGTTAGATAAACAACTTTTGCTAGGTGATTTTTGATGGAAATGTCAAAAATGATTTATTTGTAAAAGTTATAAAAGAAGTAGTAAAAGTGTGATTAAGTGGAAAATGTGGGCTAGTATAAGTATGAAAATGATTTGACTAGGCTTAGTTTTTGAAGAAATTGAATACATTTCAATTTACGAGCCTAGGGACTAAATTGTAAAAATGTAATTCTGCCATAATATGATTTTTGGGCTGAATTGAACAATGTGTGTATTAAATAATTAAATTTGTTATTATAGATCAAGAAAAATGAGGTTCGGACCTAGATCGGGGGAAAAATAAAGTGTTTGACGATTAGATCCAATTCTTCTATTTTTGTACTGAGGTAAGTTCATATGTAAATAATACATTGTTATATTTATGTTTAAATGCTCTAATGTTGTATGAATTATGACCGGCTCTTTGGACTTATTCGAAAAAGTTTTGTAGAAGCAAGAATTCCCGGTTGAGCCTTAGGAATAAAATAGGATACGAGTGACATGTTACTAGGAACCCATGTGTTTATGTGATCCAGGTGCTGGTCTTGTACATCCTACTAGTGGCTGGGTAGTCTGGCATGTGTTGTGGATACCTGACAGCTTGTGTGAGCAGCACTGCGTAGCTACGTCCTGACTGACAGCTTGTGTGAGCAGACCCGTGAATAGCTCGAAAATGAGCATACATGTATTATGAGATGTGGAGTAGCTTTGGCTACATATATGACACTTATGTGCAAGATTTTCGAGTATCTGCTAATATTCTGAGTGTTCAATGGGAATGTCAAAGTTGCAAAAGACTATGGTTATGTTGTGAGTTGGTACAGGTATGTTCGTGAAACTCATACGTAATGAGCTCGATATGTGATGAACCCTTGGAAAGGTTGTAATTGAGTAAGTTATAACTATGAGACTTGAATAACATTCATGCCAATCTTTATTATGTTAACTGTATGATTTATGCGTTATTATGATGCTTATTATTTGCATAGGAACTTACTAAGCTTTATAGCTTACTTCCTTCCTTTCCCTTGTCTTATAATGTCACCAAGCTAGCTCAAGACTTGGAGACCGTTAGAGATTCACTCACACTATCAATTATTATTTTGGTACCAATGATTTCAACATTTTGAGTTATGGCATGTACAGGGGACTTGGTCATTTTGTTATGTGTCATAATTGATTTGGCCAAATGCATTGGCTTATATTGGTTGAAAGTACATTTTGTATAATGCCCTTTTGAAATTGGCTACTATTGGTATAAGTAACGTATATAATGTTGCCTCTCATGGATGTGGGAAGTTGCACGATTTGAGTTGATAAGTATGAGATGTTTGGGTATGATAGATGGTAGCATGTGAATGATGTGTTGATGTCTTGGTAATGGCTGATTTGGTTGTACATAAATGCTTGGATTAGTGCTATATTGTGTTGTGTAGGTGTGTGCATCAAAGGGTGGCAAAATGGCATGGTAAATAACCCTATTTTTGTCCACACGGGTAGACACACAAGTGTGTGTCTACGCCGTGTGTGACACCGGTTTGCCCCACGGGCATGTGTTTAGGCTGTGTGCCCATTGCACCCTAATTTTTGCAAAACAGAATGCTCAGAATTGAGCACATGGGCAGAGACACGAGCGTGTGTCTTAGCCGTGTGGGTGGCACGGCCTTAGGCAGGGGCGTGTGTCCTGGGCATGTGAAGTCTGCACCTATTTTATGAAAAATCATAATTTGTAAATCGACCACATAGCCTAGCATACGAACGTGTGGCTTGGTCGTGTGTCTTCATTTTGTTCTTGAGTGACAAACAGAGAGTTACATGGGTTAGGGACACGGGCATGTGTGACCACACGGCTTGCCCACACGGGCGTGTGACCCTTGTTCGGTGAAAAATTTGCTAAGTATTGTGAAATTTTCTAAAGTTCTCGGTTTAGTCCCAAACTGCCTTCAAAGCATGTTTTGGGCCTCGTAGGCTCATATTAGGACATTATGATTAAATATAAAATGTTTTAGTTTGGACGAAAATTGATGACTCGAAATTTTATGTTTGTTTGTGGGATAAGTTCGATAACGCCTCGTACCCTGTTTTGGCGTTGAATACGGGTAAGGGGTGTTATATTTAGTAGTATCAGAGCTATGGTTTAGTCTATTCTTAGACTAGCGTAGTGTTAGTAAGAGTCTAGCTATACATTTCATATATGAACTGTGATAGTGTGATGGCTCCTGACAATTTTAATGTAACACCCTATACCCGTATTCGATGCTGAAATAGGGTACGAGGCGTTACTAGACATAACACAATCATTCATACAAAATCGAGTTATAAATTTTCACTAAAATTTAAAACTTTTCATTCACATTTAAATCGTCACTACCATGGACCTACGAGGCCCAAAACATACGATGGGAGTGGTTTGGGACAAAATCGAGCATTTTCAAACCTTTGGAAAACTTAAAAAATTTTCATGTTTTAAAGAGTCATACACCCGTGTGGCTCTAGGACACGCCTGTGTCCCTAGCCCGTAGAGCTCTTTGTTTATGACGTCATGCACTAATTGAGGTCACACGGCCAAGGCACACGCCCGTGTGCTTAGGCTGTGTGGACAATTAAATTTCATAATTTTTCATAAAATAGGTGCAAAATTCACACGGCCTGGGCACACGCCCATGCCCTGAGGTCGTGTCCTTCATACGGCTAAGACACACGGTCGTGTCTTTGCCCGTGTGTTTACCACTGGGCATTCTATTTTGCATTAATTAGGGTGCAGGGGACACACGGCCGGATCACACGCCCATGGAGCAGATAGTGTGTCACACACGGCCTAGGCACAAGCCCGTGTGTCTACCCGTGTGGACAAATACCAGGCTATTTTCCAAGCTATTTTGCCACCCTTACTTGCATCAGCATAAATACACTTTTGATAGCATACAACATAGCATAATTAATCACTCAAGTACTCACAATCATATTTAACCCATGACATTGTCATGTTAATATATCACATGCTTAAACCATCATGCTTTTATATGGCATTTTACACCAATTTCATATTTATTCATCCTTATATAACTTCTTGCAATCCACTCAATCTTACTATAGGTAGGATCATACCAATTAGTCCCAATTCATTCATTTATCATACGTGTCATTTATTGCATTCATTACCAATAAGCAACTACACCATAAAGTATAATCACATTGCATGCATGCATAATTAATTAGGGTTACAACCCAAAAATCAATATGAACCACATCACATGGCCATATACAAAATGAATCAAATGTTATCATAAGCCAACTCATTTGGCTAATCAATATGACATATAAAAAAAAGACCAAGTCCCTATACATGCCATACTCAAAATGATGAGACTAACTATACCCAAATATCCAATTGATAGTGTGATCGAAAACTCCGACGTCCTCTGATCCCTGAGCTAGCTTGGTGACACTATAAGAAAAGGGAAATGAAGGGGGCTTTAAAGCTTAGTAAGTTCACATGCAAATAACATGCAATTTTAAACAAGCATTAATCATACATTTCACATAATAAACATAATATTACATTTTATATCTCATCACTTAAATTTATTCTTCATATATATATTCTTACCACAAGTTCATCATATCTCATGGTATTCTCATGACTTTGATGTTCATACCTGTGCCCAATCGCACATAATAACTTACCTTCTCATCTTTGACATAATCAATAAGATTACCCATTGCACTTCTCTTTGGATTTACCCGTTGAACACTTAGAATACTATTGGATACATCAGAATCTCGCACCTACGTGCCCCATATATAGCCAACGCTACTTCATATCACATATCACATGTTGCTCACTTTTGAGCTACTCACAGGTTTGGTCACTCGAGCTATCAGTCAAGATGTAGCTACACGAGCTGCTCACACAAGCTGTCACGTATCCGCAACACATGCCGGACTGCCCAGCCACCGGTAGAACATATAAGACCAGTACCCGAAACCCCATAACATGTGTCACATATATCATGAACTCAGACCACAACTCATGAGCTCATATCACATAGTTCTTAGTGACATGTCACTTGTATCCTAAACTATTCCTAAGGTTCAAACTGGATTCTTCGATGATACATCTTCGTCGAACTCGTTCACAAATTCATTCTCATTGGCCATAATATTATTCATACACTCTTTAAATAATTACATGGAAATTCATACATTAATAAAGCATTAAAATGTGATACAACATTGCATTTTTTACACATGAACTTACCTCGGTACAAAATGATATAAACGAGCCTAATTCTCATAAACCTTGTTTTTCCCCCGATCAAGACCCGAATCACATTTTTCTTGATATATAATGCCAAATTTAGCTTGTTCAATACTCACATTGTTTTAATAGACCATAATTCATACTTTGGTACAATTACCTTTTTACCCCTAACTTTTCACTTATTTACACTTTAGTCCCTAGGTTCGTAAAATGAAATGCATGCATTTTCTTGGTTACCCAAGGCTAGCCGATTCATATTCTAACTCATATTGGCCCACATTTATCATTAGAACACATTTCTACTATCCACTTTTTCATCTTTTACAAATAAGTCATTTTTAGGTGTTTTCACCAAAAATCACTTAGTTAAAGATGTTAAACACACATCAAACTTTCATATGCTTCCATTAAACATCAAAACACATGCATGTCATACGCGGGTCAAATTTCAAACATGAACCCTTCAAAATATGGCTAGAAATAGGTAAATTGAGTTACGAGGGTTTTAAAAATGTAAAGAACATTAAAAACGGGGCTAGGATGCACTTACTATTGAGCTTGAAAAGTTGAAATCCCTAGCGATGGAACCCTTGCAAAATTTGGCTGGTACATGGAAAAGATGAGCTAATTTTGACTTCTTTCCCCCTTTTTATTCTTTTATTAACCAAAAGACAAAAATGCCCTTAAGGCATTTCTTTCAAAATTTTCCTATTCATGCCCATTTTTGTCCAAAATTATAAAAATTGATCAAATTGCTATTTAAGACCTTCTAATTTATAATCCAATACAATTTCATGCTTCAAATTTCTAGAACACATATTTTGCAACTTATTCAATTTGGTCCCTAACTTCAAATTTGACACTTTAAGCATAAAATTTCTTCATAAAATTTCACACAAACATGCAATCATATCATGGACCATCAAATAATAAAAAAATAATTATTTCTATTTCAGATTTGTGGTCGCGAAACCACTGTTCTGACTAGACCCTAATTCAGGATGTTACAACTCTTCCCTCTTTAGGGATTTTCCTCCCCAAAATCTAACTGGTAAAAAGGTTTGGGTATTGTTTCCTCATGGCCTCCTCAAGCTCCCATGTAACCTCTTCGACCCTAGGTCTTTGCCATAACACTTTCACAAGGGCAATACTTTTATTCCTCAATTGTTTGACTTCCCGAGCTAAAAACTGAACTGGTTCCACACCATAAGTCATATCCGGTCGAATTTCAACTTCTGTCGGTGAAATCACATGTTAAGGATCTGATCTATATTGGTGCAACATAGACACATGGAACACATCGTGAATCTTTTCCAATTATGATGGTAAAGCCAACTGATAGGCAACCAACTCTATTCTCTCGGTGATGTCATACGACCCTATAAAATGAGGATCAACTTTCCTTTTCTACCAAATCTCAAAACCTTTTTCCATGGAGACATTTTCAAAAATACCTTATCACTGACTTGAAACTCAATCTCTTTCCATTTCAAATCGGTATATTGCTTCTGTCTATCCGAAACAGCTTTCAAACAATCACGAATTATCTTCACTTTCTTTTCGGTCTCTTTGACTAAGTCAACCCCGTGAATCTGATTCTCTCTGAACTCGGTCCAATACAAAGGTGTTCGGCACTTATGCCCATATAACGCCTCATAAGGCACCATTTTCAAACTCATCTAATAACTGTTGTTGTAGGCAAACTCTACCAATGGTAAGTACTTTTCCCAACTTCCTTCGAATTCCAATACACAGCATTGGAACATGTCTTCCCAAATCTGAATCACTAGTTCAGACTAACCATCGGTTTGTGGATGGAAAGTAATATTAAAGTTTAACTTCGTACACAACACTTCTTGTAACTTTTTCTAAAACCGCAAAGTAAACCTCGGATTTCTATCTTAAATAATTGACAAAGGTACTCCGTGCAATCTCACAAGCTCGACTAAATTATCAAGTGAATAATTGGTACTTACTGGGATAAGTGAGCCAATTTAGTCAATCTATCAACTACAACCCATAAGGCATCTTTCTTTCTTGGAGTCAATAGCAACCCTATCACAAAATCCATAGTAATCCGATCCCATTTCCACTCGGGAACCATGATAGGCTGAAGCAAACCCAAAGGTACTTGGTGTTCAGCCTTTACCTGGTGACAAATTAGGCATTTCGATACAAACTCTGACATATCTCTCTTCATACCATTCCACCAATACATTTTCTTCAAGTCATTATACATTTTTGTACTATCTAGGTGAACTGTCAAACAATTGTTGTGTGCCTCATTTAAAATATTCCGAATCAACTCAGTGTCCTTTGGAACACAAAACCTACCACGGAACCACAAACAACCATCAGAGTCACTCTAAAAATCCAGCTCACTGCTGGATTCACACTGAACTCTCTTGGCTTGCAACTCTTTATCAACTTTCTAAGCTTCACAAATCTGTTGAAGAAAAGTCGGTCTGGCTCTCAACTCGGCTAGAATCGAACCATCATCGGACAAAGTCAGCCGTGTATTCATAGCCCTCAAGGTACATAGCGACTTCTTACTCAAAGCATCGGTGACCACATTCGCCATACCCGGATGGTAATCAATCACAAGTTCATAATCCTTCAATAGTTCTAACCATCTTCATTGTCGTAAGTTCAAGTCCTTTGAGTTATCAAGTACTTAAGATTTTTGTGATCGGTATAAACATGGCATTTCTCACCAAACAAATAATGTCGCCAAATCTTCAAAGCGAACACTATGGCGGCCAACTCTAAGTCATGTGTCAGATAGTTCTTCTTGTGAGGCTTCAACTGTCTCGAAGTGTAAGCTATAACTTTACCCTATTGAATAAGTACACATCCCAAACCACTTAAGGAAGCATCACTATAAATCACAAACTCTTTACCCGACTCGGGTTGTACCAAAATCAGAGCCTCAGTCAGTAACATCTTTAACTTCTTGAAGCTTTGCTAACACTTTTCCGACCACTCAGACTTAACATCCTTTTGAAGCAATCTTGTCATAGGAGTGGCAATCGTAGAAAATCCCTTCACAAACCGTCATTAGTAACCAGCTAGACCCAAAAAGCTTATAACCTTGGATACATTCCTTAGCGGTTTCCATTCGATGATAGCAGAAATCTTATTAGGATCAACTCGGATACCATCACCTGAAAAAATGTGACCCAAGAATCCAAATTCTGGAAGCCAAAACTCATTTTTATTAAACTTAGCATACAACTACTTGTCTTGTAAAGTTTGGAAAACAGTTCTCAAGTGGTCAACATGCTCTGTCTCATTCCTTGAATAAATCAAAATATTGTCAATAAACACGACAACAAACTTGTCCAAATATGGCTGAAATATTCGGTTCATTAAATCCATAAACACAACAGGAGCATTCGTTAGCCCAAATAGCATAACAAGAAATTCATAGTAACCATACCTCGTCCCAAAAGTAATTTTTGGCACATCCGAGTCTTTAGCTCACAACTGATAGTAGCTAGACCTCAAGTCTATCTTAGAAAACACTGTGGCTCCCTTTAATTAATTAAACAAGTCCTCGATCCTTGGCAAAGGATACTTGTTACCTTATTGAGTTATCGTTAATCAATGCATAATCTCATTGAACCATCTTTCTTTTTCACAAATAGTACCAGAGCACCCTACGGTAAAAAACTCGATCTCACTAAACCGTTGTCGGTTAATTCTTGCAACTGTGACTTCAATTCTTTCAACTCAGTTAGGGCCATCCTATATGGAGCAACTAAAATAGGTGTTGTTCTTGGCATTACATCAATACCAAACTCCACTTCTCTAATTGGAAGTAAACCTGACAGTTTTTCCAGAAATACATCCAAATATTCACATACAACAAGCACCGATTCAATTCTCAATTCAATCTCTTTCGTATTCAACACATAAGCCAAGTAAGCCTCACACCTTTTTCTAATACATTTTCGAGCAGACATTGAAGAAATCACGATTGGCAACTTATCTGACTCATCTGATTCAACCCGAAGAATTTCACCATTTTTACATTTAAATTCAATAACTTTTTGTTTATAATTAACTATAACATCATGGAATGTCAACCAATCCATACCCAAATAACATCAAATTCATCAAACGACAACAACATCAAGTCAGCTGGAAAACAATGACCTCTAATCATCAAGGGACATTTCTTGCATACCTTATCAACTAAAACATGCTTGCCTAACGGGTTTGACACTTCAATCATAAATTCCATAGACTCAACAGGCATATTCATGCTAGATACCAATTTCATGCACACATACGAATAAGTAGAACCAAGGTCAATTAAGGCAATAATAGTAGTATCATAAAGAGAAAAAGTAACAGTGATCACATCGAGAGAAGATGCGTCCTCACGCGCACGTATGGCATAGGCCCTAGCTGGAGCTCTAACTTCAGATCTCATCGTTGAATCTCTCGCTACATTTTTTCTACTTGCTCCATTACCGACATTTCTCGAGGATCACCCTTTTGTAGCCATACCACTTAGCCTTGTACTCTGAAATATTTCTTTCTTGATCATCTCGAGGCAGTCTTTGATATAGTGGTCTTGAGAACCACATTTGAAACAAGATCCATCGTTCATCCTACACACACCAAAATAATGTCTACCACAATGTTGACACTCAGGTTTGAAAGGTCTAGCATTACTTAAACTAGCCACAGATGTGGCCTGAGATTTAAAACCTGAATTCTGCTTCTTACGATTTCCGTATAAATGCCCCACTAAAACATGAGAACTAGAATGCATACCTCTTGATTTCTTAGACTGAGATGGGAATGACTTGTTCATTAGTCTCTTTCTTGTATCTCTAGCCTCAACCTCGGTTTTTCTCTTTTCCTTAGTTAGCTCTTCAGCTTTACAAGCCTGATCAACAACCACAACAAATTCTTTTAACTCAAGAATACCCACCAATACTCTAATATCCTCATTAAGTCCATCTTTAAACCTTCTGCACATTTTAGCCTCGGAGGATACACACTTCCGAGCATATTTGCTGAGCCGGACGAACTTTGTTTTGTATTCAGTAATTGTCATACGGCCTTGTTTCAAGTCAAGAAATTCTTTTCGCTTTTGATCAATGAATCTCTCACTAATGTATTTCTTTTGAAAATCCTCTTGGAAGAATTCCCATGTGACCTTCTCTTGAGGTACCACAGAAACTAGTGTCTTCCACCAATGATATGCTGCGTCTCTCAATAAGGACATGGCACACTTCAAACATTCTTCAAGTGTGCAAGATAGCTCATCGAATATACGAATAGAATTCTCAAGCCAAAATTTTACTTTCTCGGGGTCATCATCGACATTGGCCCTAAATTCCTCAGCTTTTTTTTTTCAAATTTTATCAACCGCGATTCTATGAAATATCATAAAGTCCATACCTTTAGGCATTAGGGGTAGGGTTGAGGATTTTAAGGGGGTGGAGGGAGTTGAGTGTTCGGGTTCGTTCGAACAAACTCCGTATACCATGCATCCATCATATAGAGAAAGGCTTCTCTACCTCCTTCTTCTCGACTAACTGTTGTGGGTCTACTATTAGATGGCGCAGCTCCTTCAGTGGGAGCAGGCGCGTTACTTTTAACATCATCTGCTGCAACTCTATCGGGATCCATTTACTATATGAAAATACATTTTAAAATCGTTAGGAATCGTCACACTCTCATAATATATGTATGGCACGTATAGCTAGACTCACACACATGATACGTTAGTCCGAGAATCGATACCACTAAATGTATCACCCTATACCCGTATTTGATGCCGGAACAGGGTACGAGGCGTTACCAGGCATAACACAATCATTCATACAAAACCGAGTGATAAATTTTCACTCAAATTTAAAACTTTTCATTCACATTAAAATCATCCCTACCATGGACCTACGAGGCCCAAAACATACGATGGGAGTGGTTCGGGACTAAACCGAGCATTTTCAACCTTTGGGAAACTTAGAAAATTTTCATGTTATGGAGAGTCACACGCCTATGTGGCTCTGGGACACGCCTGTGTCCCTAGCCCGTGGAGCTCTCAGTTTATGACGTCATGCACCAATTGAGGTTACACGACCAAGGGACACACCCGTGTGCTTAGGTCGTGTGGACAATTAAATTTCATAATTTTTCATAAAATAGGTGCAGACTTCACACGGCTGGGCACACGCCCATGTCACACGGCCGTGTCTCTGCCCGTATGTTTACTACTGGGCATTCTATTTTGCATTAATTAGGGTGCATGGGACACACAGCCAGATCACATGCCCATGGGGTAGACTGTGTGTCACACATGGCCTAGACACACACTCGTGTGTCTACTTGTGTAGACAAATACAAGGCTATGTTTTAAGCCATTTTGCCACCCTCACTTGCATCAGCATAAATACACTTTTGATAGCATACAACATAGCATAATTAATCACTCAAGTGCTCACAATCATATTTAACCCATGACATTATCATGTCAATATATCACATGCTCAAACCATTATGCTTTTATTTGGCATTTAACACCAATTTCATATTTTTTTTATCCTTATAAAACTTCTTACAATCCACTCAATCTTACTATAGTTAGGATCATACCAATTAGTACCAATTCATTCATTTATCATACGTGCCATCTATTACATCTATTACTGTAACACCCCTTACCCGTATCCGGCGCTGGGACAGGGTTCGAGGCATTACCGGACTTAAACGTAAACAAACATACAAAATTGAGCCATAAAATTTCATCTAAATTTAAAACTATTCAATCACATTCAAATGCCTATGAGGCCCTAAACATGCATCAGAAGCGGTTTGGAACTAAATCAAGAACTTTTGGAACCTTTTTGACACTTAGAAATTTTTCTTATTTTGGATAGTCACAAGCCCGTGTGGGTAGGCCGTGTGGTCACACACGCCCGTGTGGCTTGGGACACACCCGTGTCCTCAGCCTGTGTAACTCTCTGACTATGACATCATCAACCAAATAAGATCACATGGCCAAGTCACACGCTCGTGTGATTAAGCCGTGTGGCGAATTAAATTCCAATAATTAAGTGCAGACTTCACACGGCCTGGGCACACGCCGATGTCCTGAGGCTGTGTCCTCCACACGGCTGATACACACGGCCTTGTCTCCGCCCGTGTGTTTACTACTGGGCATTTTGTTTTGCATTAATTAGGGTGCAGAGGACACACGGCCAAACCACACGTCCATGGGGCAGACTGTGTGTCGCACACTATCTAGACACACGCCCGTGTGTCCAACCTTGTAGACAATTTCTAGGTATTTTCCAAGCCATTTGCCACCCTTAAGCACTTACACACTTAAAACCACTTCATGGCATACAACATGGCACATTTATCATGTGAAGCATAGACATTTATATTCTTAATAAATCAATGTATAACATATTCAAGTTAGTAGGTTTACCCAAGGTATTCCACACCAATTTCATGGATAATCATCTTTCCTATCCTACTTCCAAGTCATACATTTGTACCACATTTATTGCCATCCATCACACACTCATTATCACAAACAATCACAAGCCTCATCAAACACATACCTTTAGCATGTAAACAACATCTCATCACACATCCATCAAATGACCACAACAAGCATAAACACATTTGCATGCATGCACAACTAATTAGGGTTAGAGCCCAAATAATCAACATGAGCCACTTCTCATGGCCATATACAAAATGTATCACAATACCATCAAGAGCCAACATGTTTGGCTAATCAATATGACACATAACAAAAAAACCAACTGCTTATACATGCCGTGCTCAAAATGTTGAATCTAACTATACCAAATTTTCCAATTGATAGTGTGATCGAAAACTTTGACATCCTTCGATCCCCGAGCTATCTTGGCGACACTATAAGAAAAAGGGAAAAGAAGGGGATAAACTTTAATGATTAGTAAGTTCACATGCAAATAATAAGCAACATAAATCATACAATTTACATAAGGCAAAGTTCATAATTAACATCAAGTCTGATAAGCATAACTTTCTCATATACATTCTTACCACACGTTCTTAGCATATAAAGTCCTTTATTCATAGGTTTTACATACGTACCTGTACCAACTTGTACATGATGCTTACTTTCTCATCTTTGACGTATTCATCAAGATTACTCATTGAATTTCTCTTAGAACTGCCTGTTGAACACTTGGAATACTATTGGATACATTAGAACTTTAGACCAATGTGCCCCATATGTAGCCAACGCTACCTCATATCTCATATCACATGTTGCTCACTTTCGAGCTACTCACAGGTCTATCTACAGTAGATGCCAGCTATCCGCAACACATGCTAGACTACCCAGCCATCAGTAAAAAATACCAGACCAGAACATGAAACGCCATAACATGTGTCACATGTATCATGAACTCATACCACAACTCATGAGTTCAGATGACATTGTTCCTAGTGACATGTCACTTGTATCCTAAACTATTCCTAAGGTTGAAACGAGATTTCATACTTATTGTATCACTATCGGACTGACTCGTAATATCAGTGTAACACCTCAAACCTGGCCTAGACGTTATGACTGAATCTGCGATGTCACATTGAAGTGTGTTTTGAAAAATATCATTACGTTTGTAAAATTCATTCTATGTTAAAACCCTCGTTGTGACCCTTTTACGAAACTTTAGTGTATCTTGTTCATTGTTAAAACTCAAGTTGATTTAGCAAAATGTTAGTCATATTAAATTGTTATTAAACTTTAAAAATAATATTTGTAGCAAAAGCTCTTAAAATATGCTGCAATAGCGTGCTGTTTTGAAAGCATTTATCCTTATGAAAACCGCGGCCTACTTCTAGTAATTATGATTCAAGTAGATAAATGCCAAATCAAAAGTAAAAACTTTAAGAGGCCTTATTACATAACCAATACCCAAATTAAATTACTTATAAATTTAAAATTAAAAAGTGAAAGCAAGTGCGGTTGAGTGGCCACCACCGATCCGCCTAAGGATTACCTATGCAGAAATGCAGAAGGGTGAGTTTATGAAAACTTAGTGTGTAATCCCTTAACAACAATCGAGAATCTGATGGGTAAATACATCCGGGCTCGAGCTCGTTTTAGTGTGATCAAGAATGATTAGGGCCTTAGCCCATTACAAGACAAAGATCGATGATCGGTGTGGGCCTTAGACCATTTCAAGAATGTGAATGTAAATGCAATCAGAAGTCCTACCCATCCATCCTCTACACTCCACTCCGTCCAGCCCTACACTCCATGTGAGGATAAAATCGACCCACCCATCCCTACACTCTAAAATATATAGCACCTAAGCAAAGACTAAACAATATTTACAAAGAGAGTTGCCAAGATCTGAGACACTTCCTCTAAATATAATAACCTATCTTCATGCAATATGTCATGTCATAATATCATACGTGTATACAAATTACAGTCATACATATCATAGGGGTATATCAATCATTTTACCTCATTGGCGTATAACAGTCATTTCATCAAATTGGGGCTTAGGTATACTTACTGACCCATCAGTAGGTCCACAGTCCTCTCGAGCGACCCGTGCAACCTTAACAGTCAAACAGTAAAAATGGGGTCAAAGACCATAACATGGCCCATGTGGGCCCACATGCCTGTGTGGCCCACAAAGCCCAAAAATGGCCTTGGCTGTGTAAGCTACATAGCTTGGCCTAATAATCTCCACACGTCTGTGTGGTTTACCTATGTGGGGCCACAAGCCCGTGGTCTCACACGACCCATTTCGGCCCAACATGGCCCAAAACAGCCTAATCCCATGAAAACGCTCATGGTGGCCTCTACGATCAAACGCCCACGTTTTACGCGTTTGAATTACCACACGAGCGAGCGTACACTCATGTTGCGTCAACAGTCATACTTCTCCTACTTTTGCCGTCTATGTTTATAACAATGTGGTTATACACCTGATTGCGGAAACATGCGAACCAGCCCATGTGTACTCTAACCTATTACAACAGAAACTTTAGTTAAATACCTAACAAACGAGTTGAAAGAAACCCTAACCAAAACTTGTTTAAGAGATTACCTACTATCGCCTTGATCGATCACACTCAACCTGTTACAAGAAGTCACTCACAATCCTTGGAGACCACCTGCATCCCAATCGCAACTTGTTAACTATTACCCTACACGCAAGCCATTGAACCAAGTCTATAGTAACTTACCGAATGTGCTAAGCCAAAAAAGAATAAAAACAATTCGGCCCACACCCCAACAAAAGATGAAAACCAAGGTTCAACAGAAGCAAGGCTGACAGAACCACATTTCTAACAAAAATCAGTAACATAGAAGGGTGTTAGGTAAAATAGACTATCACACAAAAAAGAGGGAAGAAAAACAAATCACTGAGCATTCGAACCTGAGATGAAATATTCGGCTAACCAACACAAAAGTACAAAGAGAAGAGAATCAAAAGAACGATATGAGAGGAAGTGTATTCGATTTTCACAATACAAGATGAGGCACTCGATAAAAGCTGAAGGAAATGAGAGTGAAGAGAAAGGGATATTCGGCCATTGCTCAAAAGAAGATGATGACGACATAGAACCGGTTGAGAGAGGAAAAATGGTATTCAGTTAAGGGTACAAGGATAAGAACGTTAGGTAGAATAGTAGATGAAAAGAGATTCGGCTAACTGCAGAGAAATGGTCGAAAAGGAAAGCAAAACTGAAAAGAATACAGAAGGAGAAAAATACCCAAATGGTCAAGGTAAAATTCGGCTACCAAACAAGCAACAAAAAAAAAAGAGAAAAGATGCAGAAGGGGGAAAAAGCTATCGAAAAAGAGAGCAAAATCCGAAAAAATTTGGCACCAAGGAAATAAAGAACCAAAAAGAATGACCAACCCACAGCGACTGCTCAAAACTAAAAATTGAAAGGAATGAGAGCCCTAAATCGGCACACCCTCTTCCACTCCCTTCAAATCTCCTAAAATCTGTCCCCATATCACTCCTAAGATCACTCAACCTTATCCCACCTAACCACATCCTTACCAGCCGAAATTCCCTCCAACAAGTTCCCAAAATTCGGCCACCACTCCCCATACTCCTCAAACACCCCAATTTCAGTTCAACTACAACACTTCCCCAGCGTCAGTAGCAAAATAAAATACTCTTTTGCGTCACCAAGCCTCGAACCTCAGATCCCCTGGAACACTCCACACACCTTCATCCCCCAGATCAGTAGGCTTTTTATGACATAAAATACCCATATTTATTTAGAAAGCATACAGACTTGAGACAGGGTTAATTCAAGTAAAAACAAAATTTTTGCATAAGCTAAGGCTTGAACTCAAGAATTCTCCGACACTCCTCAAGACACTTAACCACTGAGGCATGCATGTATTTATGCAACAAAACATACAAAAATAAATACTTAAATTTTAGGGTGTTACAACTTTACCCCCTAAAAGAAAATTTCGGCCTCGAAATTTACCTGATTAAAATAAATGAGGGTATTGTTGCCGCACCACCTCTTCAGGTTCCCACGTGGCTTCTTCTGAATTGTGATTATGCCAAAGTACCTTAACCAGTGGAATAGACTTCTTCCTTAACATTTTTACATCATGGTCTAGAATCTGAACTAGTTCCTCCTCGAAGGTTAGGTCTGGCCTAACCTCAATCTTTTCAGTCGAGACAACATGCGTGGGATTAGAGCGATAATGCCTCAGCATAGAGACGTGGAACACATCATGAATCTGGTCTAAATCAAGAGGTAACTCAAGTTGATAGGCAACCGGTCCCACACGCTTCAATATGCGGTAAGTCCCAATGAACCTAAGGCTTAGCTTGCTATTCTGTCCAAACCTCAATACCTTCATCCATTGTGAGACCTTGAAAAAAACCAAGTCCCCCACAGAATAATCGATTTCCTTACGTTTCAGTTCTGCACACGACTTCTGTCTGTCAGATGTCGCCTTCAGTCGATCCCGAATCAACCTAACTTTATCCTCGGTATCAAAAATCAATTCAGGGCCCAGAACACGCCGCTCACCTAACTTAGTCCAGCACGAAGGAGGACGACACCTACGACCATATAGTGCCTCGTAAGGTGCCATCTGTACGCTAGACTGGTAGCTATTGTTATACGCAAACTCTGCTAACGGCAAATAGTCTTCCCAACTGCCTCGAAAGTCAATCACACAACTCCTTAACATGTCCTCCAGTATCTGAATCACCCTCTTTGACTGACTATCTGTCTGAGGATGGAACGCATTACTGAAGTCCAACCTTGTACCCAAAGCCTCGTGCAACTTCTTCCAAAATTGAGATGTGAAATGAGGATCTCTATCAGATATTATGGAAATCGATACCCCATGTAGTCGCACTATCTTAAACACATACAGTTTAACCAACTTCTGTAACGAGTAATCAGTACGAACAGGTATGAAATGTGCATATTTGGTCAATCGATCCAAGATGACCCATACTGAATCCTTCTTAGTAGGCATTAAGGGCAGCCCACTAACGAAGTCCATAGTCACTCTCTCCCACTTCCACAGCGGAATCTTAACTGGCTGAAGTAACCCTGAAGGTAACTGATGCTCAGCCTTAACCTGCAGACAAGTAAGGCATTTACTCACAAAGTCAGTAACTTCACGTTTAAGACCTGACCACCAATATAACTCACGAAGGTCTCGGTACATCTTTGATGTGATCTGGCTCGGGTGATTGAGTCAAATTCACGTAGTTGCCCGATCGTAGACGAGAAAAGTTATTCGTGCCTTGGTTTCGAAAGTAGAAGTTAGATGGATAGGCTTGATTAAAGAGGAAGGGGTTCAAAGTAGTGAAAAGAGTAATGATAGGTTCGGCTAAGGGAAGCAAAGATGGATGTTGGATAGATGGTTTAGCTTTGGTAGTAACAAGAAAGAAGTTCGAAAGATGGGAATGGATTAGCGAACTTAACGTCAGGAATGATTCAACACTAAAAAGTATCACCCCGGTTCCTATATTGTTAAGGTGGATAAATGGAATAGAAGGATAGGTGAACGCCACACCAAGATTGGTGATAAGTTCAAACAAGGTTCATAGATGCCACTAGCACACTAGATAAGTCTTTTGAAACTTGTACGAAATATGAGAGGAAGCAACCTCACAGAAACAAAGTTTCATTAACAAATTGGAAAAAGTCCTTTTACAATGAAATAAACAAACTATTTATAGGCTATCATGTAGTAGCCGAATGGACAAACTAGCTAGCTTAAATACTAAGCAAATTTAGTCATGAACTAACTAGAATGTTCAAGAATGAAAACATTAATTAACTAAGTCTTCATTTGGCTGATGGGAGTGTATTGGACAGCTTCATGTATAAGCATAAACACCTTGAATGAATGTGAACCTTTGGAAGCTCAATGGGTTGTCTAGGTTCGGCCATGGGGTGCATGAAGCTTCCAAGAGGTGTCTCTAGGCCGAATAGGTGCATAGAAACTCCAAGGGTCCTCCCACATACATTCGGCTATACATGGAACTTAGAAGGGAGATTGATCCTAGCCGTACATGAACTTGCATTAATTGTCCTCCATTCATGCATGTGTGCTGTCCAAAGGAGATCTATTCTTCAATATCCATTACATGCAATGAATCCTCCATGTTCATGAATATAAGTCCTCCAAACATTGAACTGAACCATGCATGAACCTTCTCATTCAATGAACAAACCCGTACATGCACCTTGCTATTAATGTACCTCCACATTCGGCTGAACCTACAAGAATTAAACACATAATTAAAAAATATAATTATTCATATAATCATAATTTAAAATAGCAGCTAAACAACTTAATGACACTAACTAAATTTGGACACATTAATTAAGATTCAACTAGCATATTAAATTCAGCTAGCTCAATTAATCAAAAACACTTAATGAACTAAATTGAGCTAGGAAATTCGACATGAGCTGTAGCAAATCAGGTTAAAAACAAAGTTTAAGCTTAGTTTATTGTAATGGAATAGAAATGAGCTGAAACGAGCTAAAATTAGGCTCGAACGAGCTCAAGTGAGCTGGTTAAAGTTGAATTGAGTTGGGGAAGCTGGAGAGGAGCTAAAATCGGATTGCAAAAAAGTGCAATAAGCCTTTAAGGAGCTGTCCATTACTTCTCCAATGTCTAGGGTCTTGTTCTCCTCCCAAATGTGCTTCACCAAAGCTGATAAAGTATCTTGAAATTGTTTGGTTCGAGCTCGAGTCATGTGGCCTTTTGGAAGCTTGATTAGATCTTGGTTTGCATTCGAGGATGCCCCGAGTGTGCGTACATCAGTCCCCCTATCTTCAAAGGCACTTGTCCTCAAGTCAAGTCATCGATTAATTTTGAAACAGGGATGCCTACTTGTTCGTTCTTGGATAAATGTGTTTAATTGTAGCATCATGCCTTGCTGCAAAAACGTTTCAAAACTTGCAACCAATTGAGAATCATTATAGAGAACAAACTTATTCAAATGGATATAAAAGCAAATCATCTTACGCTTAAAACAATTACAACAAGACAGTACCAATATCCCATTTTCACTATCAAATAAACATGTTTCATTGCAACTTAAGGAATTAACGAACAAGGGTTTTATAAACATAATGCCCCGTAATTCGCTCGGGCATCTCAAGTTGTATTCGCAAAGCATAGTGACTTCGACAGGAATTCATGCAACAGTTCAAAAATTCCAAATGTCCATTAGAAACAAACAATGGGAAAGATAGATTTAATTCATGCTTTTGTTTACTTAAACAATGCAATTTGGACAGCAAATACTCATCAAACTCAACAATGTCACACATATCAAGGATCTTTTGTCCATTAATCAAAACAGTTATATCTTTATCGTTATTGTTTTCTTCATCAATCGAATTGGCCAAAGATGTAATAGAAGTTCCAGAAACTATACCTTGAGCAGGTAAACAAGGATTAATTTTACCTTTTCCTACCATTACAAACTTTCTCTCTTCGGGAATGTATTACTTTGAGTCAACCTGAAAAGAATTAGAAACAAGAAAACTTTGGTTAATCAAAACTCTTTTCTTTCTTTCACTCATGTTTCTTTGTATTTCCTTTTCTCTCACTTTGGTCTTATTTTTATCACAACTCTTTTTCTTTTCTCTTTTATTCTCTTTTCTTTCTTTTTCATTTTCACTTTCTTTTTCCGCTCTCATTCGCTCCAAAGATTGTTTCAATCGTTGTTGATCCTCCACAGCTTGTGTTGGTGTCAATGCTGCCAAAGTGAAATTTCGACCATGGTACTTGAAAGTATATTGATTTACGAACCCGTCATGCTTCACCCTTCGATCGAATTGCCACAGCCTTCCAAGTAATATATGGCCCGCATGCATGGGCACCACATCACAAAGAACTTCATCTTCATATTTTCCAATTGAAAATGGAACAAGGACTTTCTTGGTTACCTTTAGCTCAACTCCATCATTAAGCCATTGTAGCCTGTAAGGACTCGGATGTACACTTGTCGGCAGATCAAGCTTTTCAACTAGGAGGGTGCTCGCAACATTTGTACAACTTCCTTCATCAATCACTAAGCTACATACCTTTCCACGGACAAAACAACGGGTATGAAAAAGGTTCTCTCGTTGCGGATCAATTTTGGTACCTTGCGTACCTAAGCTTCTCTTAACAACAAGCATCTTACCTTCGACTGTATACTCCAATTCTTCCTCGGCTTCAGAAGGGTTTTTGGCATCATTTTCAACTCTTTCATCTTCCTCCTTTTAATTTAATGTCGCCATTAGGTCGAATCACCATGGCGCTCCGGTTCAGACATTGACTTGCAATATGCCCTATTCCAAGACACTTAAAACATTTAATGTCCCTCGACCGATTTTGGGTACTTTCAACAGTCTTGGCTTTGCTATTTTCAACCACGGGCTTAGTAGTTTTGGCGGGTGCCATAGGATTTTTTGTTTGGCTTACCGTAACACTCTTGCTTGTGCCTTGGTTCCACCTTGACACATTAGTAGTCGAATATCCTCGAGTAGCACCTTTCTTCTTGTGTTGCTTCTCGACCTTGATAGCAATATGGGCCATGTCAACTATCTTCACATAATGTTGCAACTCCATATGTTAGCGATTTCGCGATTAAGCCCGGATAGAAATCTAGCCATGGTTGCCTCTCGATCCTCCTCCACGTCCGCATGGATCATAGCAACTTCCATCTCTTTGTAATAATCCTCAACACTCCTCGTACCTTGGGTAAGGTTTTGGAGTTTTTGGTAGAGTTCACAGTGGTAGTGCATTGGAATGAACCTCCAACACATGACAGCCTTCATTTCGGCCTAAGTGTTAATGGGTCGCTCGCTGTTTCGCCTCCAGGTTGAGGTAAGTTGGTCCCATCAAATCATTGCATAGTCGGTGAATTCTATGGCTGCCAACTTGACTTTCTTTGCCTCCAAGTAGTTATGGCACTAAAAAATGAGTTTGATCTTTTTCTCCCACTCTAAATACGCTTCGGGGTTCGAACGACCTTGGAATAGGGGAATTGATAACTTAATGCTTTTCAAGTTATCATCGAACCTTTCTCGCTCTCGTTGACCACGATGACATTGGCCTCTTCGTCAGTCGCTAATATTTGAGCCAGCGTTAGTTTTGGCTTCACTTGGTTCGGAAACCTCGTCATCTCGAACTTGCCTTCGGCCACGGTCTCTAGGTGGACTTATTGGGGTCCTTGCTCGTCGACCTCTTTCATCTCCTTGATCGAGTCATTCTTGTATCGGTTCTAACTTTCGGTCAAACAACCGTTCAACTTCTTGAAGTAGGGCTTGCATGTTCAAATCTGGCACATTCTGAATAGGTTGCCTTTCCTCCACATTTCGTTCCATGTTGATTTTCAATAATATTTAAAACCTCACCACAAACCTCACTATTTCACTTGAAAAGAAAATAATTGATGAACACTCCACTCGTGTTTGCACTCATTTTAGGCTTTTTCAACTCTCGAATGCTCTCACAATCTCTAGCCTTTTACCACTCACACTTACTCTCGCAACCTCGTATTTTGTTTCTCTTGACTCGTCTTGGTGCTTTGGGTCGGCTTCAAAATGGTTACAAGGGATAAGATGTATGGTGTACGGGTAGGCTAAAAGAAAAATTTTTCTTTTAATGTAGTGTGGCGTTTTGGGGGTAAAAAGTTGATGAAAAGATCACGAGATGATCGGAACAAGATATAAACAATAGAGAAGAACTTGATCACTTCACACTTTTTTTTGTAAATTTTGTATTTTTTTAATTCTTCAAAATAGCACTATTACAATAGAGAAAAACGAAAAATACAACTTGAAATTTTTTTTAATTTGTAACTTTTTTTTACAACGAACCTATTTTGATCTTGATATGAACGTCGGTGCCTCTCGTTTTTACAAGCTCTGATACCAAATGATGTGATCCAGCTCGGGTGATTGAGTGGAATTAACATAGTTGCCCGATTGTAGATGAGAAGAGTCGTTCGTGCCTTGGTTTCGAAAGTAGAGGTTAGATGGATAGGCTTGATTAAAGTGGAAGGGATTCAAAGAAGTGAAAAGAGTAATGATAGGTTCGACTAAGGGAAGCAAAGATGGATGTTGGATAGATGGTTCGGTTTTGGTAGTAACAAGAAATAAGTTCGAAAGATGGGAATGGATTAGTAAACTTAACGTCAGGAATGATTCAACACTAAAAAGTGTCACCCCGGTTCCTATATTGTTAAGGTGGATAAATGGAATAGAAGGATAGGTGAACGCCACACCAAGATTGGTGATAAGTTCAAACAAGGTCGATAGACGCCACTAGCACACTAGATAAGTCTTTTGAAACTTGTACGAGATATGAGAGGAAGCAACCTTACATAAACAGAGTTTCATTAACAAATTGGAAAAAGTCCTTTTACAATGAAATAAACAAACTATTTATAAGCTATCATGTAGTAGCCGAATGGACAAACTAGCTAGCTTAAATACTAAGCAAATTTAGTCATGAACTAACTAGAATGTTCTAGAATGAAAACATTAATTAACTAAGTCTTGATTCGGCTGATGGGAGTGTATTGGACAACTTCATGTATGAGCATAAACACCTTGAATGAATGTGAACCTTTGGAAGCTCAATAGGTTGTCTAAGTTTGGCCATGGGGTGCATGAAGCTTTCAAGAGGTGTCTCTTGGCCGAATAGGTGCATAGAAACTCCAAGGGTCTTCCCACATACATTCGGCTATACATGGAACTTGGAAGGGAGATTGATCCTAGCCGTACATAAACTTGCATTAATTGTCCTCCATTCATGCATATGTGCCATCCAAAGGAGATGTATTCTTCAATATCCATTGCATGTAATTAATCCTCCATTTACATGAATATAAGTCCTCCAAACATTGAACCGAACCATGCATGAACCTTCTCATTCAATGAACAAACCCGTACATGCACCTTGCCATTAATTTACCTCCACATTCGGCTGAACCTACAAGAATTAAACACATAATTAAAAAATATAATTATTCATATAATCATAATTTAAAACAGCAACTAAACAACTTAATGACACTAACTAAATTTGGAAACATTAATTAAGATTCAACTAGCATATTAAATTCGACTAGCTCAATTAATCAAAAACACTTAATGAACTAAAATGAGCTAGGGAATTCGACATGAGCTGTAGCAAATCAGGTTATAAATAAAGTTTAAACTTAGTTTATTGTAATGGAATAGAAATGAGCTGAAACGAGCTAAAATCAAGCCCGAACGAGCTAAAACGAGCTCAAGTGAGCTGGTTAGAGTTGAATTGAGCTAGGGAAGCTGGAGAGTAGCTGAAATCGGATTGCAAAAGAGTGCAGTGAGCCTTCAAGGAGCTGTCCATTGCTTCTCCAGCGTCTAGGGTCTTGTTCTCTTCCCAAATGCGCTTCACCAAAGCTGATAAAGCGTCTTGAAATTGTTTGTTTGAGCTCGAGTCATGGGGCCTTTTGAAAGCTTGATTAGATCTTGGTTTGTATTCGAGGATGCCCCGGGCGTGCTTACATCAATCTTATTCCTGCCAGGATGCATAGCATAAGGACTACTATGTGCCTATTCTAGTATAGACTGCCTCAGGTCAGTATCCTTCGGTACACAGACTCTCCCACGGAAACAAAGTACCCCTCCGTTATTCAATCCAAAATCTGAAGCTTCCCCACTCTCTATCTGTCAGAATCAAATACCCAGTGACTCATCCTCCAACTGTTTACCCTTAATCTATTCAATCCACCTCGGTTTAACTTAAAGTTCGGCCAATAGACTACCATCATCAAATAAGCTGATATAAGCAAACATTGCCCTCAGATTCGTCATAGCCCTACAGCTCAGTGCGTCGGCCACCACATTGGCCTTATCAAGATGGTATTCAATCGAACAGTCATAATCCTTAAATAGCTCAATCCATCTACGCTGCCTAAGATTTAGCTCCTTCAGAGTGAGGAGATACTTGAGGCTTCTATGATCCGTATAAATAATACACTTCTCACCGTACAGGTAATGCCTCTAGATTTTTAGTGCGATACCACCGCAGCCAATTCCAAGTCATGCGTCGGATAGTTCGCATCATGCGTCTTAAGCTGACAAGACGCACAAGCCACCACCATACCTTCTTGCATTAAGACACATCCTAAACCAACATGTGATACATCGCTGTAGACAGTGAATTCTTTCCCAGACTCTGGCTGTATCAAGACAGGGGCCTCAATCAAAACTTTCTTAAGTCTCTCAAAACTCTCTTGCTGCTTATCAGTCCAGTCAAACGGTACCCCTTTACGCAACAACTTAGTCAGAGGTGCAGCAATCAACGAAAACCCCTCTACAAAACATCTATAATACCCTGCTAAACCTAAAAAACTTCAAATCTCAGATACCGTCTTAGGTGGCTTCCATTCTAGAACAGCTTCAATTTTTTGAGGATCAACCCTAATCCCCTCAGTAGATACGACATGGCCCAGAAATGTTACCTCTCGTAACCAGAATTCACACTTGTTGAATTTAGCATACAATTGTTTCTCCCTTAAAATCTACAGAATAACTCGGAGATATGCATCATGTTCATCCTCAGTTCTCGAATATACCAGGATATCATCTATAAACACCACTATGAACTAATCCAGATAGGGCTGGAACACTCGGTTCATCAAATCCAGAAAAGCCGCTGGTGCATTCGTCAGTCCAAATGGCATCACTAGGAACTTGTAATGACCATAACGAGTCCTAAATGTTGTCTTGTAAATATCAGCCTCTTTGACTCTTAGTTGATGATACCCCAATCAGAGATCAATCTTAGAGAAGACCAAAGCTCTCCGGAACTGGTCGAATAGATCGTCTATCCTCAGTAGGGGGTACTTGTTCTTAATAGTCAATTTGTTCAATTTCCAGTAATCGATGCACATATGCATGGTTCCATCCTTCTTTTTCACAAATAAAACTGGTGCTCCCCACTGAGACACACTAGGGCAGATGAACCCTCGATCCAATAATTCTTGAATCTGAGCCTTAAGCTCCACAAGCTCCTTCGGTGCCATTTTATAAGGGGCGATAGACACCGAAGCTATACCAGGCAGGAGCTCAATCCCAAACTTAACTTCACGGTTTGGAGGTAACCCAAGTAGTTCGTCAGTAAAAACACCCAAAAAATCCTTAACCGTTCTGATACCTTTAACAGATGAACCCTCAGAATCAGAAACACCGATATAGGTTAAATATGCTCACAACCCTTACGAACCAATTTCTCGGCCCTAAGTGCAGAAATCACATTTAACAAATAATTCTGACGCTCTCCAATTACTACTACCTCATCACCCTCTGTAGCTTCCAGTACCACCCATTTTACAGCACAATCTAAATTCACTTGATGCTTAACCAACCAGTCCATGCGCAGTATTAAGTCAAACTCTCCAAAAGGGAAGTTTCATTAAATCCGCCAGAAAGATCCTTCCTTGAACCTCCAAAAGTACATCCTTAAATAGTTTATTCACTCTTATCGACTGCCCTAATGGACTCAACACAGTAACCCCACTCGCAGTGTTTTCAACCATAATACCAAAAGTCCCAGACACAGTGCATGCTATATAAAAATGCGTAGACCCAGCATCAATCAATGCAGTATAAGGTACATTATGGATAAAGAACATACCTGTAATAACATCTGGGGCATCTTCATCCTCTCGGTGACGTGAGTAGAAACCAGTGCTGGCTGCCTCGCTTCAGTATGACCAGCATCTCTACCCGATGCTTTACGACCACGGCCCAACCATTTTCACCTCTGGCCTGCCCACGATCTGTCAGTGGCTGCTGAACACCTCTCGACGACTGAATAGTACCCATACCAGTAGCTTGCATCTAATCGAGCCTCCGTGGACAATCTCTGATATGGTGCTCCATAGACCCGCACCTCAAACATGCCCTAATCCTTTTCCAGCATTCACCGTGATGGCATCTCTAACAATCCGCACAAGCCTGCGGTCCAGAAGCAGCAACAAGGGGCCCAACTATGATTGGACCATCAACTCTGGCCTTTTTCTTAGGCCTCTGAAATGAACTTGGGGACTCCGAATCCCTCTTGTTCCTACCCTTTTCCTTCTTACGGTTTTGGCGCTCAGTGCGCTTCACTTCCTCGGTGATCTTCGCCTTATCGACCAAAGCAGCAAAATCTCGCTCCCTCTATGGAGCTATCATAATCCTTAAACTATCCTTGAGGTCATCCTCGAAATGAACACAACGCTCATATTTGGTTGCCAACATCCCACGTGCATAGCGGCTAAGTCACAAAAACTGAGACTCATATTCAGCTACTGATTTATCCCCTTGAGTCAAATTCAGAAACTCCCTCCTTCGGGCATCCCCATAATTAGCGCCCACATATTTTCCTTGGAATGCAGTCTTGAAAAATTCCCAAGTCAATCGGTTGGGCTGAGTGCCCTCTTTAATTGTAAGCCACCATTGATAGGCTTCATCTCGTAGCAATGATATTGCACTTTTTAATTTCTGCTCTGGGGTCCAATCAAGGTCATCCATGATCCTCTCTGTGGCCTCAATCCAATACTCAGCCACATTAGGGGCAACTCCAGCGATATCCCTAAAAATCTCAGCACCATTAGACTGGAGTTATTCCTTAACTGACCCACGGCCCCCACATGCATGTAGATAGGCGGCAACCCTTTCGATTCGCAACATAGCTTGGGACAATGCGTCGTCCCGGTACTGCATGGATCAGGCACCCTGGTCTCGATCCACGGTGAATCTGATGCCTCTCTGGCTTCATCGTTAGGCATATGGCCCGATGCTGAAGACCTAGCCTGAACACCTCCACTGCCTCTGCCGCGGCCTCTTGTACCCGTTCCACGAGTACCTCTGGTGCTCATTATCAATTTTGTGTAATTATCTGTATTATAAATTTTATGCATCAGTTTACAGTTCTAGTGTTTATTATAGGATATTTTATGGACAATATTATCTGTAATTCAGAATTTTGTTTTCGCAGATCGTAGTCTTACTACAGTTTTAGGTTACCCTAAACAGAGTATTTCAGTATAGTCTACTACCTATAGTAGTCATAGTATTTCAATTTAAACAACCAGTAGTTTCTGAGAACTTATAGGATCGGCGCCGAAGACTCAATGTACCACACATTCAGTAAAACATTTCCAAGTATTTTAAATCATTTAAAATATTTCCTTTTTCAAAATTTTATGTTTTAAGGAATCCCAAATCCACAGTCGAGTTTTGTAACTTGACTCTGATACCACTAAATGTAACACCCCAAACCCAACCTAGACGTTATGGCCGAATCTGTGATGTCACATTGAAGTGTGTTTTGAAAAGCATTGTTCCATTTGTAAAATTCATTCTATGTTAAAACCCTTGTTGTGACCCTTTTACGAAACTTTAGGATATCTTGTTCATTGTTAAAACTCAAGTTGATTTAGCAAAATGTTAATCGTATTAAATTGTTATTACACTTTAAAAACAATGTTTGTAGCAGAAGCTTTTAAAATATGTTACAATAGCGTGGTGTTTTGAAAGCATTTATCCTTATGAAAACCGTAACCTACTTCTAACAGTTATGATACAAGTAGATAAATCCCAAATCAAAAGTAAAAATTTTAAGAGGCCTTATTACATAACCAATACCCAAATTAAATTACTTATAAATTTAAAATTAAAAATTGAAAGCAAGTAAGTGGCCACCATCGAGTCCCTCATAGCTCCGATCCGCCTAAGGATTACTTGCGTAGAAAAGCAGAAGGGTGAGTTTATGAAAACTCAGTGTGTAATCTCTTAACAACAGTCAGTCATGCAGTGGGCAAATACAGTCTGGGCCTGAGCCCATTTTAGTAATAGTCCAGTAACAGTTAGAGCCTTATGTAACACCTCTAACCCATATCCGTCGCCGGATGAGGCTTATGAGACATTACCGATCATAATACAGTTCATATAAGTATGCATAACATATTACAATTCGAAATTTTTAATTACATCAATGCTCATAACTAAATCAAAGATTCAATCTTAAAATCTCATTATTCACAACCTGGCATGATTTAAAACATAATCTACGTCTATCAAACAATTTAGCTATATGCTGAACATGTAACAAATTAATAACTTCATTAATTGAATGTCAAACCTACTTATATAAGTCATGCGCATGAAAAAAAATTAAACATCATTTGAAACAAATTTCAATACCTTCCCTTTAATTTATTTACGTAGCATTACTTTATTAATTTTTATGTATTTCATAAGTCACACATTAGGGTTATCTAATGCACCCAATTAATATATATAAACATATAAGTAGAGGTAACTAAACATAATCGAATAAAGCTTTAAAGCAAGTAATAGTTATGATTTGATAAATAACCATCACATAAGAGATGTAACATGTTTCATCGGGCTCAAACATATTTCATCATTTTATCTTAAATCAATTTCTGCACAAGCTTTTAATATAACCAATTAAAAACATATTACATAATTTAATAAACAATCACATATGCATCTTTAGTACAATACAACATGGCCGAACATGCTTCTTACTCATATATACATTGTGCGTATTTACCCTAAATTTGAAAACCACGCTTAACATTTAATTGCACAAAACAATTGACTAAAATATTCATGGGACATTTTTATTACCTATTACCTTTCATAACCGAATTTCATTTCTACAAAAAAAACCATGAACATATCCAAAATATTTCATCACCGAATTACCAGTACTAAATTCATTAAACATTACAACTAAAAATATATAAGACTAAGACTAAACATGGTGTTCAAATTCACATATGCACTATATATTAGTATGAAATACATCCAAAGCAACCAAACATACTTACGACTGATTTCTTCATACCTCATCCAAAATCATTAACCAACGTCAATATACAAACACATAACACAATTTATAATCATTCATGGCATATAGCATAATAATCAAAATGGACTTAAACCACAATTATACCAAAACTGAATTCAAGCATAGAAATAAGCCATTTTCGCATGGCCTTTATACAAAACCATCATTTCAAAACACATTCCAGCCTAGACATGGCATAATTTGAGTTCAATTATTTAAATACCGAAGATGTAGATAGCGTGATGAACTTTGCTGATGATCCCCGAGCTTGTAACTTGATCCAAAAATCTATAAAACAGAGTAACATGAACACATAGAGTAAGCTATCATAGCTTAGTAAGTTATAAGCAAATAACATCTCAATAATATAGTCAATTCATTAAATTTAAATTAAACAAATTTACATTATCAATGCCACATTTAATCTCAACTTATACATTCCATAAACCACACATATTTTTTTAAACATAACTATCACTTTGGCCGAATACTTTTAAGGTTAAATTTTACAAATTTTTCATTCAACTTTCAAAGCCAGATATCATTATACATTCAAATATACTTCCATACATTTACACAAGCTCATAAAATAAGATTTAACTTCATATACCTACATCACTTATTTGGCCGAATACACAAGTTCATATATAACATCACATATGTATATTACCTATATGGCCGAATATACATGGTCACACATATGCACATAGTTACTAATCATTTCATTGATATTCAAATTATTTAATCACAAAGCCGAATACACATACCAATCTCACATATATCTTTTATTTCTATCATACATGATTTTAAACAAATATTCAAAGTACTTACTTACCTTAACTCACATAGGTAACAAGCTAATTCATACCTGGCCATTTAGCTCGTTTTACTTATTCGAACACAACTTATCCTTGCCCGATGAACCATTCTAAATTGGATAGGACATCGGATAATCACACATATATCGTATAATGCCACTGTCCCAAACAAGGTCTTCCTCGCACACATATATAGGAGTCACATATCGATGCCATGGTCTTACTTGTACACATAAATCGAAATCCTATGTCATGACATATGTATCCTAACTATTCCTACAGTTCATACGGGGCTTTCGGACATCGTAACTCGATTGAAACGAATTCATAAACATAGTAATCAAGCTTATTCACATTCGTCTATTGCATAAATAAAATCACATATTCATTTCAGTAAGTATAATTTACATATAATTGTAATTAGATACGTCTATTTGCTTATAAACTTACTTCGGACGTTACAAAACGAAACAGGGCAGCTAATCGACAACTTTCGTTTTCCCCTGATCCAAATCTAATTTCTTTGGTTCTTGATCTAAACATATTTAAATTAAGCTCATTCAAACATTTTTTTATTCAATTTAGTCCAAAAACACATAAATGGGCAAATTACCATTTTACCCCTGACATTTACACTTCTTACAATTTAGTCCTTATTGCACAAACCACAAAATATACAAAATTTCAATATACCCATGTTGGGCCGAATTTTACCCATACTCATACAAGTCCATATATTTTACATTTTAGTCCCTCAAATTATTATTTTTGTAATTTAGTCCTAATTACTCAAAATCATAAAAAACTCCAACACAAAACATGTTAATCTAAAACATATCTTTCATATTTCATCATCAAACAACAAAAATCACAAGCTCTCAACAATGGCATAATTCAAAATATTCACCAAAATAAAAAATTTAAGCATGGGTTTTGTAGTACTCGAAGCAACGATCTCAAAAACGTAAAAATTATCAATAACCGAGTAAGAACGAACCTTGAATCAAGCTTGGAAAGTGGCCAAACCTAGCTTTCTCTTATTTCTTTCTTTTATTTCTTATTTCAGTGGATGAACAATTGAAAATAATGAATATATTAACTTTGGTTTTATTTAATATAAGTTTCTTAACTAAATTACCTATATACCCTTAATAATATAACATAAAACTATTATAAACTATGGCCACTACCATCCACCAATATTAAACATGGCCTATTCACAACATAAATGCTTCCTATTAAAAAGACAACAACAATTTGGTCTTCCCATATTAAACCATAGAGTTTTCATCTTACGTGATTAAGTCCTTTTATTTAATCAGATACCTAAACGACAAAATTAAATCACGAAAATTTTACAGATATAAATTCACACAAAATAAACAAAGAAAATAATTTTTAGAATATTTTTTCGACTCGAATTCGTGGTCCCAAAACCACCATATAGATTAGGTCTAAATCGAGCTGTTACACCTTAGCCCATTACAAAGATCGATGTCGATCTCGATATCGGTGTAGGCCTTAGCCCATTCAAGAATAGTAATATGTGATATGATAACAAAAATGCAATCAGAAGTCCTACCCATCCATCCTCTACACTCCACTCCATCCAGCCTTACACTCCATGTGGGGATAAACTTGACCCACCTATCCCTACACTCCAAAATATAGCACCAGTTGCGGTACTAAACAGTATTTGCGGCAGAGCTGCCAGTACAGTACACTTCCTCCAAATATGATAACCCATCCCCAGGCAATATGTCATGCCAGAATATCATAAGTGTATGCAAATCATGTCATGCTCGATTACAGTCATACATATCGTAGGGGTATATCAGTCATTTTACCTCATAGGGGTATAACGACCATTTCATCAAATTAGGGTTTGGGTATACTTACCGACCCACCAATAGGTCCACAGTCGTCTTGGGCGACCCGTGCAACCTTAACAATCAAACAGTGAAAATGGGCTCAAAGCCTATAACACAGCCCATGTGGGGCCACACGCTCGTGTGGCCCACAAAGCTCAAAAATGGCCTTGGCCGTGTAAACTAAATAGCCTGGCCCAATAATCTCCACATGTCCGTGTGGTTTACTCATGTAGGGCCCACAAGCCCGTGGGTCCCACACGACCCATTTTGGCCCAACGTGGCCCAAAACGGCCTAAGCCCATGAAAACGCTCTGGTGGCCTCTACGATCAAATGCCCACGTTTTACGCGTTCGAATTACCACATAAGTGAGCGCACGCTCGTGTAGCGTCATTAGTCATATTTCTCCTACTTTTGCCGATCTATGTTTATAGCAGTGTGGTTACATACCTAATTGCGAAAATGTGCGAACTAGCCCATGTGTACTCCAACCTATTACAACAGAAGCTTAGGTTAAATACCTAACAAACGAGTTGAAAGAAACCTTAACCAAAACTTGTTTAATAGATTACCTACTACCGCCTTGATCGATCACACTCAACCCGTTACAAGAAGTCGCTCACAATCCTTAGAGACCACCTGCATCCCAATTGCAACTTGTTAACTATTACCCTACACGCAAGCCATTGAACCAAGTCTATAGTAACTTACCGAATGCGCTAAGCCAAAAAAGGAGAAAAGCAATTTGGCCCATACCCCAACAAAAGTCGAAAACCAAGATTCAACATAAGCAAGGCTGACAGAACTACTTTCTAGCAAAAATCGGTAACATAGAAGGGTGTTAGGTAAAATAGACTATCACAACAGAAAGAGGGAAGAAAAACAATAACTGAGCATTCGAACTTGATATGAACTATTTGGTTAACCAACACAAAAGTGCAAAGAGAAGAGAATCGAAAGAATGATATGAGAGGAAGTGTATTCGATTTTCACAATACAAGATAAGGCACTCGATAAAAGCCGAAGGAAATAAGAGAGAAGAGAAAAGGATATTTGGCCACTGCTCAAAAGAAGATGATGATGGCATAAAATCGATTGAAAGGGGAAAAATGGTATTCAATTAAGGGAAAAGGATGAGAATGTTAGGTCGAATAGTAGATGAAAAGAGATTCGACTAACAGTAGAGAAATGGTCGAAAAGGAAAGCAAAATTGAAAAGAATGCAGAAGGAGAAAAATACCTGAATGGTCAAGGTAAAATTTGACTACCAAACAAGTAACAAAAAAAAAAAGAGAGAAAATATGCAGAAGGGGGAAAAAGATATCGAAAAAGAGAGCAAAACCAGAACAAATTCAGCACCAAGGAAATAAAGAACCGAAAAGAATGACCAACCCATAGTGATTGCTCAAAACCGAAAATGGCAAGGAGTGAGAGTCCCAAATCAGCACACCCTCTTCCACTCCCTTCAAATCTCCTAAAATATCTCCCCATATCATTCCTAAGATCACTCAACCTTATCCCACCTAACCACATCCCTACCAGCCAAAATTCCCTCCAACAAGTTTCCAGAATTCGGCCACCACTCCCCATACTCCTCAAACATCCCAATTTTAGTCCAACTACAACACTTCCCTAGCGTTAGTAGCAAAATAAAATACTCTTTTACGTCGCCAAGCCTCGAACCTCAGCTCCCTTGGAATACTCCACACGCCTTCATCCTCTAGATCAGTAGGCTTTTTATGACATAAAATACCCATATTTATTTAAAAAGCCTACAGACTAGACACAGGGTTAATTCAAGTAAAAACAAAATTTTTACATAAGCCAAGGCTTGAACTTGGGACTTATCCAACACTCCTTAGGACACTTAACAACTGAAGCAAGCATGTATTTATGCAACACAACATACAAAAATAAATACTTAGATTTTGGGGCGTTACAATCGGCCTCAATGTACATAGTATCAATCATTTTCTCATGGAAGGAATCAAGGCTTGCTCATATCAACAATATCGTATTTAAATTTACAAAATAACAAAGTATTATACATTATAAATATTGTATTATTCATATATGAACTTACCTCGGTACAAAATGATAGAAACGAGCCTAATCCTCGTAAACCTTGTTTTTCCCTTGATCAAGACCCGAATCACGTTTTTCTTGATCTATAATGCCAAATTTAACCTGTTCAATACATGCATTGGTCAAATCGACCCATAACACATACTTTGGTAAAATTATATTTTTACCTTAACTTTTCACTTATTTACACTTTAGTCCCTATGCTCGTAAAATGAAATGCATGCATTTTCTTGGTTACCCAAGTCTAGCCGATTCATATTCTCACTCATATCAGCCCACATTTCTCTTTAAATCGTATTTCTACTATCTATTTTTACATCTTTTACAAATAGGTCCTTTTAGAGGTTTCCATGAAAAATCACTTAGTAAAAGATGTTTATTACATATCAAACTCTCATATTCCTCCATTAAACATCAAAATACATGCATGCCACACATAGGTAACTTTTTAAACATGAACTCTAGCTTAAAATAATGGTTGAAATAGCTAGATCATGCTTTAAAGATCTTAAAAAAATAAGGAACATTAAAAATGAGGCTAGGGAGCACTTACAATCAAGCTTGAAATGTTCAAAACCCTAGCTATGGAGAGCATGAAATTTTTGGCACCCCTTGGAGAAGATGGACACCATTTTTGAGTTGATTTTCCCATTTTATTCTTTCATTAACTAAATGACTAAAATGACTTTTTAGCCTTTCTTTCAAAATTTTCCTATTCATGGCCATTTTTGTCCAAAATTTTAGAACTCAGTCTAATTTCTATTTAAGGACCTCTAATTAATAATCTAATGCAATTTCATTCTTGAAGCTTATAGAACACAAGTTTTGCAATTTATTCAATTCAGTCCCTAAAGTCAAATTGGATATCTTAGCTATAGAATTTCTTTATCGAAATTTCACACAAACATGCAATCTTATCATAGACCATCAAATAATTATAAAATAATTATTTTTATTTCAGATTTGTGGTCTCGAAGCTACTATTCTAACTAGACTCTAATTCGGGATGTTACAACTCTCTCCCCTTTTAGGGATTTTCGTCCCCAAAAATCTTACCGGTAAATAGGTTTGGGTATTTGTTTTTCGCGGCCTCCTTAGGTTCCCATTGAGCCTCTTCAACCCAATGGCTTTGCCATAACACTTTCACAAGGGAAATGTTTTAATTTTTCAATTATTTGACTTTCCAAGCCAAAATCTAAACCAGTTCCTCACGATTAGTCATATCAGGTCGAATCTCAACTTCTGTCGATGAAATCACAAGTGAAGGGTCAGATCGGCAACGGCAGAAGATAGATACATGGAACACATCATGAATCTTTTCCAATTCGAATGGTAGGGCTAACCGATAGGTAACTGACCCTCCTCTTTCGGTGATCTCATACAGTCCAATAAACGAGGACTCAATTCGCCCTTTCTACCAAATCTCAAAACGTTTTTCCATGAAGACACTCTTAAAAACACCTTACACCGACTTGAAATTTAATCTCCTTCTGTTTCAAATTTTCATAGGACTTTTATCTATGCGAAGCAGCTTTCAAACAATCTCGAATTACTTTTACTTTTTCTTCGGTTTTCTTGACTAAGTCAACCCTGTGAATCTAGTTTTCTCTAAGTTTAGTCCAATATAATGGTGTTCGACACTTACGCCCATATAATGCCTCATAAGGCGCCATTTTCAAACTCAATTGATAACTATTGTGGTAGACAAACCCTACCAGCGGTAAGTACTTTTCCCAACCTCCTTAAAATTCCAATACACAACATCAGAGCATGTCTTCAATTATTTAAATTATTCTCTCTGACTGGCCATCGGTTTGTGGATGGGAAGCGGTACTAAATTTTAACTTCGTACCCAAAACTTCTTGTAACTTTTTCCAAAACCACGAAGTGAACCTCGGATCTCTATCCGAAATAATCGATAAAGGTACTCCGTGCAATCTCACAATTTTAGAAACATACAACTCAGCTAGTTTATCAACTAAGTAATCGGTACGTATCAGAATAAAGTGAGCCGATTTAGTCAATCTATCAATAATAACCCATACGACATATTTCTTTTTCGGAGTCATTAGCAGACCGATTATAAAATCCATAATAATCTGGTCCCATTTCCACTCGGGAACCATGATGGATTATAGTAAACCTGATGGTACTTGGTGTTCAGCCTTTACGTGCTCACAAATTAGACACTTCGATACAAACTCTGAGATATCCCTCTTCATACTGTTCCACCAATACAGTTTCTTAAAGTCATTATACATTTTGTACTGCCCGGGTGAACTAAAAAACAACAGTTGTGTGCCTGATGTAAAATATTCTGAATCAACTCAGGGTCCTTTGGAACACAAATCCTGCCACAGAATCTCAAGCAACCATTAGAGTCATTAAGAAAATCTGGTTCACTTTTGAACTCACACTGAATTCTCTTGGCTTCTAACTCTTTATAAACTTTCTGAGCATCATAAATTTGCTCAAGAAAAGTCGATCTAGCTCTCAACTCAGCCAGAATCGAACCGTCATCTGACAAAGTCATCCGTGTATTCATAGCCCTCAAGGCAAATAACGACTTCCTACTCAAGGCGTCGGCGACCATATTCACCTTACCCAGATGGTAATCAATCACAAGCTCATAATCTTTTAACAGTTACAACCATCTTCGTTCTCGCAAGTTCAAATCCTTTTTGAGTCATTAAGTACTTAAGAATTTTGTGATCAGTATAGACATGGCATTTCTCACCAAATAAATAATGTCGCCAAATCTTCAAAGCGAACACAATGGCGACCAACTCTAAATCATGTGTCGGGTAGTTCTTCTCGTGAGGCTTCAATTGTCTCGAAGTGTAAGCTATGACTTTACCCTCTTTCATAAGTACACATCCCAAACCACTTAAGGAAGCATCACTATAAATCACAAACTCTTTACCCGTCTTGAGTTGCACCAAAATTGGTGCTTCGGTTAATAACATCTTCAATTTCTCAAAGCTTTGCTGACACTTTTCTGACCATTCAAACTTAACATCCTTTTGAAGCAATCTTGTTATGGGACTGGCAATCATAGAAAACCCTTTCACAAACCGTCGGTAGTAACTGGCTAGACCCAAAAAGCTTCTAACCTCAGATACATTCCTTGGCAGTTTCCATTCGACGATAGTAGAAATCCTACTAGGATCAACTCGGATACCATCACCTGAAACAATGTAACCCAAGAATCCAAATTCTCGAAGCCAAAACTTACATTTACTGAACTTAGCATACAACTGTTTGTTTCGTAAAGTCTGCAAAATAGTTCTCAAGTGCTCAGTATGCTCTGTCTCATTTCTCAAATAAATAAAAATATTGTCAATAAACACGACAACAAAGTTGTCCAAATATGGCAAAAATATTCAGTTCATTAAATCCATAAACACAGCAGGAGGATTCGTCAACCAAAATGGCATGACAAGAAATTCATAGTGGCCATACCTCATCTAAAAGCAGTTTTCAGTACGTCCGAGTCTTTAACTCGTAACTGATAATAGACAGACCTCAAGTCTATCTTAGAAAATACTGTGGCTCCCTTCAATTGATCAAATAAGTCGTTGATCCTTGGTAAAGGATACATGTTCTTGATTGTTACCTTATTGAGCTACTGGTAGTCTATACACAATCTGATAGAACCGTCTTTCTTTCTCACGAATAATATCGGAGCACCCCATGGTGAAAAGCTCAGTCTTGCAAAACCCTTGTTAGTCACTTCTTGCAACTGTGACTTCAGTTCCTTCAACTCAATTGGGGCCATCCTATACAGAACAATCGAAATAGGTATTGTCCCTGGCATTACATCAATACCAAACTTCACTTCTCTAATTAGATGTAAACCAAGCAAATCTTCTGGAAATACATCCAAATATTTACATACAACAGGCACTGATTCAATTCTCGATTCAGACTCTTTCATATTCAAAACATAAGCCAAGTAAGCCTCACTCCCTTTTCTCATACATTTATGAGCAGTTATCAAAGAAATTACGATTGGCAACCTATCTAACTCATCTGATTCAACCCAGAGAATTTCACCGTTTTCACATTTCAATTCAATAACTTTTTATCTACAGTTAAGTACAATGTCACGAAATGTCAACCAATCCATACCCAAAATAACGTCAAATTCATCCAACGAAAATAACATCAAGTTAGCCAGAAAACAATAACCTCTATTCACCAAGGGACATTTCTTGAATACTTTATCAACTAAAACATGCTTGCCTAACGGGTTTGACACTTTAATCGTAAATTCTATAGACTCAACAGGTACGTTCATGCTAGATACCAGTGTCATGCACACATACGAATGAGTAGAACCAGGGTCAATCAAAGCAATAACAGTAGTATTATAGAGAGAAAAAGTACCAGTGATCACATCGGGAGAAGATGCGTCTTCACGCGCACGTATGGCATAGGCCCTAGCTGGAGCTCTAGCTTCAATTCTCATCACTGTATCTTTCGTTACATTTTTACTACTGGCCCTATTACTGGTGTTTCTCGAAGGTTTCCCTTTTATAGCCGTACTACCTAGCCTTATACTCTAAAAATTTTCTTTCTCGATCATCTCAGGACAGTCTTTGATATAGTGGTCTTAGGAACCACATCGGAAACAAGATCCATCATTCACTCTACACTTGCCAAAATGATTTCTACCATATTGTTGGCACTTGGGACTAGAAGGTCTATCATTACCCACACTAGCCACAGATGCAGCCTGAGATTTAAAACCTGAATTTTGCTTCTTACGATCTCTATACGAATGCCCAGCCGACACATGAGAACGAGAGTCCATATCTCTGGATTTCTTAGACTGAGATGGAATTGACTTGCTCATCTGCCTTTTCCTTATATCTTTAGCCTCAGCCTCGACCTTTCTCTTTTCCTTGGTCAGTTCCTCAGCTTTGCAAGCCCGACCAACGAGTACCACAAATTCCTTCAATTCAAGAATACCCTCTAACACTCTAATATCCTCATTAAGTCCGTCTTCAAACCTTCGACACATTTTAGCCTCAAAGGACACACATTCTCGAGCATATTTGCTGAGCCAGACAAACTCTCTTTCGTACTCAGTAACCGTCATGCGGCCTTGTTTCAAGTCAAGAATTTTCTTGCGTTTTTGATCAATGAATCTCTCACTAATGTATTTTTTTAGGAACTCCTCTTAGAAGAATACCCATGTGACCCTCTGTAACGCCCCAAATCCTGAAAACCCCTGTTAAATTATTTTTGTGTGTTTGTGATGTGGATGTATGTTTGCCTTAGTGGTTTAGTGTTCTGGGAGCGTCTGGGAAGTCATGGGCTCAAGCTAAAAATTTTGCTTCTTCTTGAATAAACCCTTGTCTCCAACTAGTAGACTCTTAAATTAATGTGAGTTAAGCATGGCATATAAAGCCTGCTAGCCTAGTGGTAAGTAGAGTGTGGAATGTGCAATGAGTCTAAGGTTTGAATCCCTACTTGTGCATATGGAGATTATTTTTACTGATGGCCAGGGGAGGAGGTTATGTTTGACCGTAACTTTGCTTGGTTGAGTGGAGTTTGAACTTGTTAGTTGAGGAGATGATGGGGGAGTGATATGAGGAGGAAAATGGGGATGCTGATAGATGAGTGATCAAGTGAAGGATTTGTGGACAGATTTTGAGAGAAAATTAAGGAAAGTTGAGGGGTGTGTGAGTAGTGTGCCGGATGTGGGAACTCCGTTGTAACAATTCGGTCATTGGATCTTTTACCCTTAGTGCCGAATTGTGTTTTGGTTTTGGCTCTTTGTTGCTTTCGTTTCTTTTCTTTTGGTTTCTTTTCTGAGTGTTGGTTATGTAGTAGCCGAATATTGCTTGACCATTCAGGTCTTTGGAAGGGTTGTACTTTGCTTGTGCCGAATAGACAGTTTTCTTTTATTCTCTAAGTGGTGTCCCTCTTAATTGGTTATTTCTCTTCTCTCCTCTTTTCTTCGAACCGAATACTTTCTGACAGTGTAGCTGAAATTGTCAAGGCCAAATTATTTTTCTCCCTTCTCTTCTTCTCTTTTCCTTGGCCGATTCTTGCTGAAGTGCTGTCGAAATCCCTTTGATTTCTTGGTAAATGTTCTACGGTTTGTTTTCCCTAGCTGAATCTCAATTGGTTTTCTTCTCAAAGGTTTGGCTTTTGGTATCTCTTGGGCCGAACATTGGTTTTTCTCTCTTTTCTACCATGGGGAAATATCCATTTAACACTTTTTTTTGTTCAAATGATGCTAGGGGCTCAATTTCATAACAAGGTGTAAGGCCGAGTGTTTTTCCCCTACAAGTGATAATTCCTTTATTGGTAAGTGTTTAAGTTCTAGACATTTTTATGTAGGATTGTAGACTCTTATGAATTGGTTAATTGTTTCTTATGAAGGCTAAAGCATTAGAGAGTATACATGGTTTTGGAACAAGAGGGGGGCAACAATTGTTTGATTGGTAAGTAGTGATGCTTTGGTTAAAGTATTGTCAAATACGATGGTTTTAGAATAACCACGAATATGGACTGACAATGGGATTGTTGTGAATCATAGGTGCTTTGACCTCAGGAGCGTTCTGCTACAATCTCGTAAAAGGTGTGTGAAATACTACCATTAGTGTGAAACAGCAAAAGCCAAAAAGCCAAAAAAAGGGCTGTCAACACCATACGGGCAGTGGCCGCCTGTGTGACAGGCCGTGTAACAAAACATGGCCGTGTGGCCGATGAGATGACCATGAGCATTTTCATGGGTCAAAACGATATTGGGTCATTTTGGGCCAAGCTGGGCTGTGTAGGCCCAATGGGCCTATAGGCCCACACGGGAAAATCACACAAAAGTGTGGTAATATTGGGCCAGGTTATGTAAACCACACGGTTAAGGACATTTTTGGGTTATGTGGGCCATATGAGCGTATGGCCTGCATGGGCCGTAATATGGGCTGTGGGCCCAATATCATCGATTGACTGTTAAGGTTGCACGGGTCGCCCAAGACAACTGTGGACCTACTGTTGGGCCAGTAAGTGTACCTGGACCCTTATTTTTGTAAATGATTGATATACCCCTTTGTGATATATGACTGTTTGAGCATGCCATTTTTACTGTATGTACATTTATATTATGTTGCATTGCATGGGGTGGGATATATGATTTTAGAGGAAGTGTACTGAAAGGCTGTAAGCCTATTACTGGCAGCTCTACTGTAATTACTATTTTAGTGCCGCAACCGGTGTTACTTGGACTGTAGGGATAGATGGGTCGATTTTATCCCCACATAGTGTGTAGGGTTGGTACAGAGATGGTTTGTAGAGGCTGGATTGGGTAGGATTTTCTTTTTGCATACTGAACTAATACTGTAATGGGCTTAGGCCCCACTGATGCTGTTACCAAGATGGTCTCAGGCCCAGACTGCTACTGTTACTAATATCGGCTAAGGCCCTAACTAAAACTGAAAGGGATTAGGCCCAGATTGTGTTTACTCTGATTGATTACTGTTATCGAATTTCATACACTGAGTTTTCGTAAACTCACCCATCTGTTAACTGTGCAGGAAATCCCCAGACTTAGGCGGTTCGATGCGTCGAAGGACTTAGTGGTGGCCACTCGACTTAGTTAACTTTTAATACCATAAATAAGTTTATTTTGGGTTTTTCATTATGTAATAAGGCCTCTAGGGTTTATTTTTTATTTTGGTATTTTATTCATATTCATATGTGATTTACAACTGCTAGTAGTAGGAAAACGCGAGTTTTTAAAAGTCAAACGTTTTCAAAACCACCACAGATACGTAACTCATTTTCAAAGCTTCCGCAAATAACAAATCATTGTTTTAAAATTAATAACGTAATATTAAAACCAACCTCGAAAAGTGCAACCACATATTGAATGAGCAATAAGACTTTAAAATCACTTTTCAACACGAAGAGGCTAGTTAAAGAAAGGATTTTTAAACGATGAGTTTTTAGAAAAAAACACTTCAATGTGACATCACCAAGATCCGGTCATGACGTTTGGGCCGGGTTTAGGGTGTTACACCCTCTCTTGAGGCTTTGTCCTGAGGCTGTGTCCTCCACACGGTTGTGTCTCTACCCGTGTGTTTACTACTGGGCATTTTTTTACATTAATTAGGGTGCAGGGGACATACGTCCAAACCACACGCCCATGGGGCAGACCGTATGTCGCACATGGTCTAGACATACGCCCGTGTGTCCAACCGTGTGGACAATTTCTTGGCTATTTTCCAAGCCATTTGCCACCCTTAAGCACTCACACACTTAAACCCACTTCATGGCATACAACATGGCACATTTATCATATGAAGTATAGACATTTATGTTCTTAATAAATCAATGTATAACATATTCAAGTTAGTAGGTTTACCCAAGGTATTCCACACCAATTTCATGGATAATCATATTTGCTATCCTACTTCCAACTCATACATTTGTACCACATTTATTGCCATCCATCACACACTCATTATCACAAACAATCACAAGCCTTATCAAACACATACCTTTAGCATGTAAACCATATCTCATCACACATCCATCAAACGACCACAACAAGCATAAACACATTTGCATGCATGCACAACTAATTAGGGTTACAGCCCAAATAATCAATATGAGCCACTTCTCATGGCCATATACAAAATGTATCACAATACCATCAAGAGCCAACACATTTGGCTAATCAATATGACACATAACAAAAAGATCATGTCCCTATACATGCCATGATCAAAATGTTGAATCAACTATTCCAAATTTTTTAATTGATAGTGTGATCGAAAACTCCGACGTCCTCCGATCCCCGAGCTAGCTTGGCGACACTATAAGAACAAGGGAAAAGAAGTGGGTAAGCTTTAAAGCTTAGTAAGTTCACATGCAAATAATAAGCAACATAAATCATACAACTTACATAAGGCTAAGTTCATAATTAACATCAAGTATCATAAACATAACTTTCTCATATACATTCTTACCACACGTTCTTAGCATATCAAGTCCTTTATTCATGGGTTTTATGTACGTGCCTATACCAACTTGCACATAATGCTTACTCTCTCATCTTTGACGTATTCATCAAGATTACTCATTGAATTTCTCTTAGAACTACCCATTGAACACTTGGAATATTATCGGATACATCGAAATTTCACACCTATGTGCCCCATATGTAGCCAACGCTACCTCATATATCATATCACATGTTGCTTGCTTTTGAGCTACTCACGGGTCTGTCTACACCATTTGTTAGGTATCTGCAACACATGCCGACTACCCAGCCATTGGTAGAACATACCAGACCAGAACCCGGAATGCCATAACATGTGTCACATATGTCATGAAATCATACCGCAACTCATGAGCTCAGATCACATAGTTCCTAGAACATGTCACTTGTATCGTAAACTATTCCTAAGCTTCAAACGGGATTTCATACTTATCGCATCACTGTCGGACTCGCTCGAAATATCAGCCTTAATGTACATAGTATTAATCATTTTCTCATGGAAGGAATCAAGGCTTGCTCATATCAACAATATAGTATTTAAATTTACAAAATAACAAATTATTATACATGATACATATTGCATTATTCACATATGAACTTACCTCAGTACAAAATGATAGAAACGAGCCTAATCCTCCTAAACCTTATTTTTCCCTTGATCAAGACTCGAATCACGTTTTTCTTGATCTATAACGCCAAATTTAACTTATTCAATACATACATTATTCAAGTCAACCCTTAACACATACTTTGGTAAAATTATATTTTTACCCGTAACTTTTCACTTATTTACACTTTAGTCCCTAGGCTCGTAAAATGAAATGCATGCATTTTCTTGGTTACCCAAGCCTAGCCGATTCATATTCTCACTCATATCAGCCCACTTTTCTCTTTAAATTGCATTTCTACTATCTATTTTTACATCTTTTACAAATAGGCCCTTTTAGAGGTTTCCATGAAAAATCACTTAGTAAAAGATGTTTATTACACATCAAACTCTCATATTCCTCCATTAAACATCAAAATACATGCATGTCACACATGGGTAAGTTTTTGAACATGAACCCTAGCTTAAAATAATGGTAGAAATAGCTAGATCGTGCTTCAAATATCTCAAAAAAATTAAAAACATTAAAAACGGGGCTAGGGAGCACTTACAATCAAGCTTGAAATGTTCAAAACCCTAGATATGGAGAGCATGAAATTTTTGGCACCCCTTGGAGAAGATGGACACCATTTTTGACTTGATTTTCAAATTTTATTCTTTTATTAACGAAATGACTAAAATGCCCTTTTAGCCTTTCTTTCAAAATTTTCCTATTCATGCCCATTTTTGTCCAAAATTTTAGAACTTGGTCTAATTTCTATTTAAGGACCTCTAATTAATAATCCAATGCAATTTCATGCCTGAAGCTTCTAGAACACAAGTTTTGTAATTTATTCAATTTAGTCCCTAAAGCCAAATTGGACATCTTAGGCATAGAATTTTTATATGGAAATTTCACACAAACATGCAATATGATCATGGACCATCAAATAATCATAAAATAATTATTTCTATTTCAAATTTTTGGTCTCAAAACCACTATTCTGACTAGACCCTAATTCGGGATGTTACAACTCTCCCCTCTTTTAGGGATTTTTGTCCCCAAAAATCTTACAGGTAAAGAGGTTTGGATATTGGTTTCTCATGGCCTCTTCAGGTTCCCATGTAGCCTCTTCAACCCCATGCCTTTGCCATAACACTTTCACAAAGGCAATATTTTTATTCCTCAATTGTTTGACTTCCCGAGCCTAAATCTTAATCGGTTCCTCACCATAAGTCATATCTAGTCGAATCTCAACTTCTGTCGGTGAAATCACATGTGAGGGATCAGATCCGTAATGGCACAAGATAAACACATGGAACACATCATGAATCTTTTCAAATTCGGATGGTACGGCTAACCGATAGGCAACCGACCCTAGTCTTTCAGTGATCTCATATGGTCTAATAAAACGAGGCCACAATTTGCCCTTTCTACCTAATCTCAAAGCATTTTTCCATGGAGACAATCTCAAAAAATCTTATCACTAACTTGAAATTCAATCTCCTTCCGTTTCAAATCTGCATAGGACTTTTGTATATCCGAATAAGCTTTCAAACAATCTCGAATTACCTTTACTTTTTCTTCAGTTTCCTTGACTAAGTCAACCCCGTGAATTTGGTTTTCTTTGAGTTCAGTCCAATATAATGGTGTTCAACACTTACGCCCATATAATGCCTCATAAGGCACCATTTTTAAACTCGACTGATAACTATTATGGTAGACAAACTCCACCAGCGGTAAGTACTTTTCCTAACTTCCTTGAAATTCCAATACACAACGTCGAGGCATGTATTCAAGTGTTTGAATTATTCACTCTGAATGACCCTCGGTTTGCGGATGGGAAGCGGTACTAAAGTTTGACTTTGTACCCAAAGCTTCTTGTAACTTTTTCCAAAATCGTAAAGTGAACCTTGGATCTCTATCCAAAATAATCGATAAAGGTACTCCGTGCAATCTTGCAATTTCATAAACATACAACTCAGCTAGTTTATCAACTGAGTAATCGGTACGTATCGGAATAAAGTGAGCTGATTGAGTCAATCTATCAACAATAACCCACACGACATCTTTCTTTTTTGGAGTCAGTGACAGACCGGTTATAAAAGCCATAATAATTTGGTCCTATTTCCACTTAAGAACCATGATGGGTTGTAGTAAACCTGATGGTACTTGGTGTTCAGCCTTTACCTGCTCACAAATTAGACACTTCGATACAAACTCTGAGATATCTCTCTTCATACCATTCCACCAATACAGTTTCTTCAAGTCATTATACATTTTTGTACTTCCCAGGTGAACTGACAAACAACTATTGCGTGCCTCATATAAAATATTCTAAATCAAATCAGGGTCCTTTGGAACACAAATCATGCCACGGAATCTCAAACAACCATCGGATTCATTCAAAAAATTTGGTTCGCTGCTGAACTCATACTGAATTCTCTTTGCTTGTAACTCTTTATCAAGTTTCTGAGCATCACAAATCTGTTGAAGAAAAGTTAGTCTAGCTCTCAACTCGGGTAGAATCGAACCATCATCTGACAAAGTCAGTCGTGTATTCATAGCCTTCAAGGCAAATAACGACTTCCTACTAAAGCCGTCGGTGACCACATTTGCCTTACCCGAATGGTAATCAATCACAAGCCCATAATGTTTTAACGGTTCCAACCATCTTCGTTACCGCAAGTTAAAATGCTTTTGAGTATTAAGTACTTAAGACTTTTTTTATCGGCATAGACATGGCATTTCTCACCAAATAAATAATGTTGGCAAATTTTCAAAGCGAACACTATGGCGACCAACTCTAAATTGTGTGTCGGATAGTTCTTCTTATGAGGCTTCAACTGTCTTGAAGCGTAAGCTATGACTTTACCCTCTTGCATAAGTACACATCCCAAACCACTTAAGGAAGCATCACTATAAATCACAAACTCTTTACTCGTCTCGGGTTGCACCAAAATTGGTGCTTCGATCAATAACATCTTTAATATCTCGAAGCTTTGCTGACACTTTTTTGACCATTCAAACTTAACATCCTTTTAAAGCAATCTTGTTATGGGACTAGCAATCATAGAAAAACCTTTTGACAAACCATCAATAGTAATCGACTAGACCCGAAAAACTTCTAACCTCGGATACATTCATTGGCTATTTCCATTCGACGATAGCTGAAACGATAGCTAAAATCTCACTAGGATCAACTCGGATACCATCACCTTAAAAAATGTGACCCAAGAATCCAACTTCTCAAAGCCAAAACTTACAGAAGGAGCATTCATCAACCCAAATGGCATGACAAGGAATTCATAGTGGCCATACCTCATCCAAAAAGCAGTTTTCAGCATGTCTGAGTCTTAAACTCGTAACTGATAATAGCTAGACCTCAAGTCTATCTTAGAAAATACTATGGCTTCCTTCAATTGATCTTCTTCGATCTTTGGTAAAGGATACTTGTTCTTCATTGTTACCTTATTGAGCTGTCGGTAGTTTATACACAATCTCATAGAGCCGTCTTTCTTTCTCACAAATAGTACTGGAGCACCCCAAAGTGAAAAGTTTGGTCTCACAGAACCCTTGTTGGTCAGTTCTTGCAACTGTGACTTCAGCTCCTTAACTCAATTGGGGCCATCCTATACGGAGCAATCAAAATAGGTGTTGTCCCTGGTATTACATCAATACAAAACTCCACCACTCTAATTAGAGGTAAACCCGTAAATTATTCTGGAAATATATCCAAATATTCATATACAACAGACACCGATTTAATTCTCGATTCAGACTCTTTTGTATTCAACACATAAGCCAAGTAAGCCTCACACCTTTTTCTCATTTTTGAGCAGTCATCGAAGAAATAACGGTTGGCAACCTATCTGACTCATCTGATTGAACACGGAGAATTTTGCCATTTTCACATTTCAGTTCAATAACTTTTTGTCTACAGTTAACTACAGCATCATGAAATGTCAACCAATCCATAAGCAAAATAATGTCAAATCCATCAAACTTAATAACATCAAGTTAGTCAGACAATAATAACCTCTAATCACTAAGGGACATTTCTTGCATACTTTGTCAACTAAAACATGCTTTCCTAATGGGGTTGACACTTTAATTGTAAATTTCATAGACTTAACAGGCATGTTCATGCTAGATACCAGTTTCATGCACACATACGAATGAGTAGAACTAGGGTCAATCAAAGCAATAACAGTAGTACTATAGAGAGAAAAAGTACCAGTAATCACTTCGTAATAGGTTTTCCTTTGACTCTGAAAAAGAAAGATGCCGTCTGGGTTGTTGTTGATAGATTGCCAAAATCGACTCACTTTATTTCAGTACGTACTGACTACTCACTTGATAAGTTAGCTGAATTGTACATTTCAGAGATTGTGAGATTGTACGGAGTGCCTATTTCTATTATTTTAGATAGAGATCTGAGGTTTACTTTGAGATTTTGGAAGAAATTACAAGAGGCTTTGGGTACGAAGTTAAACTTTAGTACCACATTTCATCTGTAAACCGACAATCAGTCTAAAAGAATAATTTAGATTCTTGAGGATATGCTCCAATGTTGTGTTCTAGAATTCGAAGATAGCTGGGAGATGTATCTGCCTTTGGTCGAATTTGCTTATAACAATAGTTTTCAGTCGAGTATAAAGATGGCACCATATGAGGCATTGTATGGCTGCAAGTGTCGAACTACATTGTATTAGACTGAGCTTAGTGAGAAATAGATTTATGGGGTCAATTTGGTTAGAGAAACTGAAGAAAAAGTAAAGGTAATCCGTGATTGCTTGAAAGCCGCTTCAGAGAGACAAAAGTGGTACGCAGATTTAAAAAGAAAAGAAATTGAACTTCAGACTGGTGATAAAATGTTTTTGAAAGTATCTCAGTGGAAGAAGATCCTGAGATTTGGCTGTAAAAGTAAGTTAAGTCCACGTTTCATTGGGTCATATGAGGTTATTGAAAGAATAAGACCAATTGCATATTGGTTAGCTTTACCGACAGAATTAGAAAGGATTCATAATGTGTTACCGATAGAATTGGAAAGGATTCATAATGTGTTTCATGTGTCGATGCTGCGACGGAACCGTTCTGATCCCTCACATGCGATTTCTCTTACTGAGATTGAGATACGACCTGATATGACTTACGGTGAGGAACTGATCAAGATTTTAGATTGAGAAGTTAAAAAATTGAGAAACAAAAGTATAGCCCTAGTGAAAGTTTTGTGGCAATGACATGGGGTTGAAGAGGCTATGTGGAAACCTGAGGAAGCTGTGAGAAAATAGTACCCAAACCTATTTTTTGGTAAGATTTTAGGGGACGAAAATCCCTAAAGGGGGAGAGTTGTAATAGCCCGATTTTGGGTCTAGTCGAAACACTGGTTTTGAGACCACAAATTCGATGTAGAAAATTTTATTTTTCTTATATTTTTATAGACTACAGTTTTATGGATTGGCTCTGTGAAAATTTCAGTTAAAAATTTTGACGTTTGAGCACTTAATTTAGCAAAAAGGACTAAATTGCAAAAAGTGCAAAACTTGGGTTCTATAAGCTAGAGGTGTCTAATTGCTATGAAATTTTAAATTAAAGGTCCTTAGATGGTAATTCAACCATTACTTAAGTTGGTGGACAAAAATGGACATGAAGGAAGAGAATTTTTATGTTTTAAGTTAGTGGCATTTTGGTCATTTGATTAATAAATGAACTAATAAGCAAAATAAAAGCCAATTTTTACTCGTCTTCTACCCCTTGGATGAAATTTCCAATAGAAAGACATACCTAGGGTTTGTCAAGCTTCCAAGCTCGATTTTAAGTCCATTCTAGGCCCATTTTTAATGATTTTCATGTTTTTGAGATCCTTGCAACCTAATCTAGCTTATTCAAGGACTAATTTGAAAGAAAGACGAAGTTTAAAATTTTAACCATGTTAGATATTTGTTTATTTTGATGTCTAATGGTAGAAAATGCATGTTCAGTGTTAGATAAACAACTTTTGCTAGGTGATTTTTTATGGAAATATCAAAAAGAACTTATTTGAAAGAGTTATAAAATAAGTAGTAAAAGTGTGATTAAGTGGAAAATGGGGGCTGGTATAAGTATGAAAATGATTCGGCTAGGTTTGGGTTTTGAAGAAATTGAATACATTTCAATTTACGAGCCTAGGGACTAAATTGTAAAAATATCAAACATTAGGCGCAAAAATGTAATTTTTCCATAATATGATTTTTGGACTAAATTGAATAATGTGTGTATTAAATAAGTTAAATTTGTTATTATAGATAAAAAAAAATGAGGTTCGGACCTAGATCGAGAGAAAAATAAAGTGTTTGACGATTAGGTCCAATTCCACTATTTTTGTACCGAGGTAAGTTCGTATGTAAATAATGTGATGTTATATTTCTGTTTTAAATGCTTTAATGTTGTATGAATTATGATTGACTCTTTGGACGTATTCGACAAATTTTTGTACAAGCGAGAATTCCCGATTGAGCCTTAGGAATAGAATAGGATACGAGTGACATGTCATTAGGGATCCATGTGTTTATGTGATCTGGGTGTTGGTCTTGTACGTCCTACCAGTAGCTGGGTAGTCTGGCATGTGTTGCGGATACCTAAAAGCTTGTGTGAGCAGCACTGCGTAGCTATGTCCTGACTGACAGCTTGTGTGAGCAGACCCGTGAATAGCTCAAAAATGAGCATACATGTATTATGAGATGTGGAGTGCTACATATATGAAACTTATGTACAAGATTTCTGAGTATCTGTTAGTATTCCAAGTGTTCAACGAGAATGTCAAAGTTGTGAAAGACTATGGTTATGTTGCGAGTTGGTACAGGTATGTACGTAAAACTCATAAGTAATGAGCTCAATATGTGATGAACCCTTGGAAAGGTTGTAATTGAGTAAGTTATGACTATGAGACTTGAATAACATTCATGCTAATCTTCATTATGTTAACTGTATGATTTATGTTTGATTATGATGCTTATTATTTGCATAGGAACTTACTAAGCTTTATAGCTTACTCCCTTCTTTTCCCTTGTCTTATAGTGTCACCAAGCTAGCTCGGGACTCGGAGACCATCGAAAATCCACTCACACTATCAATAATTCTTTTTGTACCAATGATTTCAACATGTTGAGTTATGGCATGTATAGGGGACTTGGTCATTTTGTTATGTGTCATAATTGATTTGGCCAAATGTGTTTGAAAATTCATTTTGTATAAGGCCCTTTTGAAATTGGCTACTATTGGTAAAAGTAATGTATATAACGATGCCTTTCATGGATGTGGGAAGTTGCATGATTTGAGTTGATAAGTATGAGATGTTTGGGTATGATAGATAGTAGAATGTGAATGATGTGTTGATGTCTTGGTTGTGGCTGATTTGGTTGTATGTAAATACTTGAACTAGTGCTATGTTGTGTTGTGTAGGTGTGTGCATCAAAGGGTGGCAAATGGCATGGTAAATAGCCCTATTTTTGTCCATATGGGTAGACACACAGGTGTGTGTCTAGGCCGTATGTGACACACGGTTTGCCCCACGGGCATGTGTTTAGGCTGTGTGTCCACTGTACCCTAATTTTTGAAAAATAGAATGCTAAAAATTGAGCACACTGACAGAGACACGGGCGTGTGTCTTAGCCGTGTGGATGGCACAGCCTCAGGCACTGGCGTGTTTCCTGGGTGTGTGAAGTCTGCACCTATTTTATGAAAAAACATAAATTTTAAATCAACCACAGGGCTTAGCACACGGGTGTGTGACTTGGCCGTCTGTCTTCATTTTGTTCTTGGGTGACAAACAGAGAGTTACACGGGTTAGGGACACAGGCATGTGTGACCACACGGTCTGTCCACACGGGCGTGCCCCATATCCACATGAGCGTGTGACCTTTGTTTGGTGAAAGAAATTCTAAGGGTTGTGAAATTTTTTAAAGTTCTCGATTTAGTCCGAACCGCCTTCAAAGCATGTTTTTGGCCTTGTAGGCTTGTATTAGGGACATTATGATTAAATATAAAAAGTTTTAGTCTGGACAAAAATTGATGACTCAAAATTGTATGTTTGTTTGTGGGATAAGTTTGGTAACGCCTCGTACCCTATTCCGGCATTAAATACAGGTAAGGGGTGTTACAGTTGCTAAAGATGGCCTGAGACTTAATTTGTTTCCATATTCCTTGAAAGACCGAGCAAGAGCATGGTAACATGGAAAAGATTGTCAACAATGACTATAATAGCCCGATTTTAGCTAAATCAAAATAGTAGTTTCGGAACCACAAATTCAAGGTCAGAAAATTATTTTAATATTATTCTATGTGTTTACAGCATGTGCATATATATGTGTGAAAATTTTGTGAGTTAATTTTATCGTTTAATTGCTCAATTTGAGAAAAAGGACTAAAGCGCGTAAAATGCAAGAGTGGCATGTTATAAGTTAAAAGCATTTATTAGCTATGGTCTATTAAATATGAGGTCCTTATGATGTTATTATACCATTAATAGCTTGAGTGGACCATTATTGACATGTATTAATTAGTTTTCATTTTTTATAACTAAGGTTATAATAGTAAATTGTGATTTAAGATTAATTAAAATAAAACAAAGTTAAAATAAGCTCCATCATCATCATCGTTAGCCGAAAATAGAGAAAAGAAATAAGCCATTAAAGCTTTAAGTATTCGGCACTTGCATTGGTTGATTAAGGTATGTTCTTTGTTCAATTTTTGATGATTTCTATGTTTTTGTGATCGTTGCCTTGAAACTAGCTAGCCTTTACCCTAATTTCTGAATTTGTTGATGAATTTGTAAGTTCCCATTGATGACTACTTGAAATTTTGAATGGTTTTTGATGAATTATGAAAGCTTGATGATAGATATTAAAGTTTTGTTAAGTGATTTTTGACAAAAATGTCAAATAGGGATTTAATTGTTAAAAGTGTAGATTGAAGGGGTAAAATGTGAAATAAATGTGAAATACGGACTGCTAGGGACCTATAGAGAATTCGGCTAATCATGGGTCTTATTAAATTTTGTGTAATTTGTGTTTTTGTGAAATAGGGACTAAATTGAATAAATGTGGAACTTTAGGGGCTAAAGTGCAAAATGCCCAAATATGTGCTTGTGTACTAAATTGAATGTGTTGATGAATAAAAGAGTTAATTTTGAATGTATATAGATAAAGAACGAAAGAAATCAGATTTAGATCGAAAGAAATCGAGAGTTATCGAATAGTTGATCCGGTTCCTCTATTCCGACTACGAGGTAAGTTCATATGCAAATAAATGTATTTAAATTGAATTACATGTGTTTGCTTGTCATGGAAATGTTATAAATGTTGAACGAGCAGTTACGAGCAAGAATCGATAGAGTTACGATATCAGGAAGTCTCGTACGAACCTTAGGAATAGAATACGATACGAATGTCATGACATTAGGTTATTGAGATGTGATTACATGTAAGACCATGTCTCGGACATTGGCACTGTATTGAGATTACGTATAAGACCATGTCTGGGACATTGGCATCGTTAATCGATTTCGTGTAAGACCCTGTCTGGGATAGTGGCATTGATATGTGATAACATGTAAGACCATATTTGGGATATGGCATTGTACGAGCTATAGGTGATTGTCGAGTATCCTTAACGATTCAACGAGAAAATTCAAGTTGAGAAAGAATATGTGAATGAGCTAAGTGGACCAGGTACGTACGAAATTCATAGAAAAGGGAAAGTATTTGATGCACTTGATTAAGACATTGAATATATGTTCAATGAGAAAGGTTTGTAAATTTGAATGTGATTAGCTATGTTTAGCATATTTGAATTGATATGCAAATATCCATGTGTTGACTTGTTTTGTATATGGCTTACTAAGCTTTTGAAGCTGACTATGTGTGTTCTTTCCCTGTTTTATAGATTATCGAAGCTAGCTCAGATTCAAGAATCATCGGGAAACATTGTCACACTATCGATCATCTTGTTGGTACTTTTGAGAGTTTTGTATATATGGTATGCGGCATGTATAGGCTAGTGTCATATTGGTATGTTTTGAGTTATGATTTTAGCCATGTGATTTGGCTTGTAAATGTTGGTGTGTATGGCCGTTTAAGTTGGCTGGAATTGTGTTTGGTAAGAAATATATATATGATTTATATAATGCCTTATATGTTGGCTTGTTTTGGTATGGTTATGAGTTTACTATTTTGGATAGTTGTATTTTGGTGTATTAATGCTTGAGGAATGGTATATTATGGTATGTTTTGTAGATAATGAATTGATATGTTTGGGAGGCATGATTTAGTTTATTGAAAGGTGATGAAAATACATTTCAAAGTTAAATGAGATTGATAATTATGGCACATTGATTTGGTATGTTTTTTAATAAGGAATTAAGTAGTTGAAATGTTTGAGTATAGATGACATGATAGGTGTATGAATTGGCAGGTTTTGGCTGCCTATATATGTGTTGAAATGGTATCAATTTGGTTATTTTGTGTACATGAGAAAATGGTGGCAAATTCGCTTTTCAAATGGTCTATTTTTGTTCACGCGGGCAGAGACACGGGCGTGTGTCTCAGCCATGTGCAACACACGATCGTGCTATATGGGCGTGTGTCCCCTGGGGTAACCTTTTAAATTAATGTCAGTATACCCTGCAAGGTTTGACACGGCCTAGACACACGTGCGTGTCTATTGGCTGTGTGTGGTACACGAGCTTGCACTTGGGCGTGTCTTCGGTCGTGTGGTACAAGTTAGTATGTATACCCTGTATTCACACGGCCAATGACACGGGCGTGTCTGGTAGCTGTGTGAGGCAGACGGCCTATTCAAACGGGCGTGTGACCCTTAAATGTTTGAAAATTTTCTAAGTTTCCCAAAGTTTGTAAATGTATCAGTTTAGTCTCGAACCACTTCTAAACATGTTTTAAGGTCTCATAGAGCCTTACAAGGGACATTGTAAATGTTTTGAATGGATTTTGAATATGAATGTATAAATGAATGTGAATGAGGTGTGTTATTTGATAATCCCTCGCAACCTTATTTCGGCAACAGATACGGGTTAGGGGTGTTACATTTAATTCGTATTAGAGCTACAATTTAGTCGATTCTAGGACTAACGTAGCATGTGAGAGTCTAACTATACATGCTTTATATATAAACTACGATAGTGTGAGTAATCCTGACAGTTGAAATGTGTTTTTATTTAGCAGATGGATATCGATCGAACCATAGTTGATGATGAGGAAAGTAATGCACCCGCTCCCACTCAAGGAGTAGTGCAGTCTGATACTAGAATCGTATCTAGTAGCCACGAGGGAGAGGCTAAGAAAGCCTTCTTCTAGATGATGAGTGAGTGGTTCACAGAGTTCATTCGAATGAATCTGGCTGCTCAACAACCTCCAACCCCACATGTTCCTTAACAAGTCCCAGTTGTGCCACAAGTGGTAGATCCGATTCGATTGAGTAAGCCACCTATTGATAAGATTCGGAAACACGGGGCTAAAGTATTCTAGGCTACAGTTGATGATGATGCTGAGAGGGTTGGGTTCTGGCTCAAGAACACAATCAGAGTATTTGATGAATTGCCCTGCACTTCAAATAAATGTATCAAGTGTGTTGTATCTTTGCTTAGGGACAATGCATACTATTGGTGGAAAACATTGATATATGTAGTTCCTAGAGAACAGGTTACTTGGGAGTTCTTTTAATCTGAATTCTGAAAAGAGTACATAAGTAAGTGACTTCTCAATCAGAAACATAAAGAGTTTTGAAGTTAAAACAGGGTCGAATGACTGTGACAGAATATGAAAGAGAATTTGTACGTTTAAGCAAGTATGCTTGGGAATATGTCTCCACTGAAGAGATCATGTGCAAAAGGTTCGTTGATGGATTGAATGAGGAAATAAAACTATTAGTCAGGATTCTTGAATTGAAAGAATTTGTTATTCTGGTTGAAAGGGCTTGTAAAGCCGAAGATCTCAATAAAGAAAAGAGAAAAGCAGACTCAGAAGCTAGAGACTCGAAAAAAAGATCAATGAGTAAACCGTATCAATCTTCATCAAAGAAATTTTGAGACTCATTTAACCATTCTAATACATCAGTGGGGTATTCAAATAGAGATTGAGTGAGACAACAGTCGAGCTTCAAAACTCTAGCTACTTCGATAGCTAGTGTTGGGAGTGCGAGACCTAACTGACCTGAATGTAAACATTGTGGTAAACGACATCCCGGTGATTGTAGATTGAATGATAAGGTTTGTTTTAAATGTAGATAATTGGATCATTTTATCCGTGATTGTCCTGGGTTGGCTGAGCAAGATACAGTACAGAATACAAGGCTGAATAACATTGCAGCTAGAGGTAGACCACCCAGAAACATGAGAAATGTGAGTGGTGGTAGAGGTGCGACAAGAGATACTACTATGAGATCTGATGCTAGAGCACCTGCATGAGCCTAAGCTATTCGCACTCGAGAAGAAGCGTCATCTCCAGATGTTATTACTGGTACTTTTACTCTCTATGATACTAAAGTTATTCCATTGATAGATCCAAGATCAACTCATTTGTATATATGTATGAATTTAGTATACAGTAAGACTTTGCCTATAGAGTCTACTGAATTTGTAATTAGAGTATCGAACCCCTTAGGCAAGTGTGTTGATTGATAAAGTGTGCAAGAACTGTCCGTTGATGATTTGAGATTTCTGTTTTTCGGCCGATCTGATGTTGTTACCATTTGATGAATTTGATATAATTCTGGGTATGATTGGATAACTTTGCATGATGCTAATATGAATTGCAAATGAAAGACGATTGATTTGAGATGTCAAAATAATGAGATTATCCATATTGAGTCAGATGAATTGAATGGTTTACCAGCAGTGATTTTATCAATGTTAGCTCAGAAATATGTGAGAAAGGGTTGTGAAACTTATTTTGCTTATGTATTTGATAGAAAGTGACTGAAAAGAAGATCTAATCAGTACCAGTTGTGTGTGAGTATCCAGATGTGTTTTCCGAAGAGTTACAGGGCTTACCACCGATCCGAGAGGTTGAGTTTGGCATTGAGTTAATACCGGGTATAATGCCGATATTGATAGCTCTGTATAGAATGGCTCCGACAAAGTTAAAAGAATTGAAAGCTCAGTTGCAAGAACTAACGGATAGAGGTTTTGCAAGACTGAGTTTCTCACCTTGGGGTGCTCTCGTGTTTTTTGTGAAAAAGAAAGATTGATGAGAATGTGTATAGACTACCGACAGTTGAATAAAGTGACAATCAAGAACAAATACCCTTTACCACAGATTGATGATTTGTTTGATTAGTTAAAAGGGGCTACAGTGTTTTTAAAGATAAAATTGATATCAGGTTATTACCAATTGAGAGTTAAAGACTCTGATGTGCCAAAGACTGCTTTTAGAACGAGGTACGAACATTATGAATTTTTAGTTATGCCTTTCGGACTAACGAATGCACCTGTTGTCTTTATGGACTTAATAAACGGGATTTTTAGACCGTACCTAGATCGATTTGTTGTTGTATTCATTGATGACATTTTGATTTATTCACGAGATAAAACTGAGCATGCAGAGCATCTGAGAACTGTATTGCAGACTTTACGTGATAAGCAGTTATATGCAAAGTTTAGTAAATGTGAATTTTGTTGCGTGAGGTTGGTTTTCTGGGACATATTGTTTTTGCCAATGGTATCCAAGTCGATCCGAGCAAGATATCTGTAATAATGGATTGGAAGCCTCCAAAAAATGTTTCTGAAATCCACAGTTTTCTAGGATAAGCGGGATATTATAGACAGTTTGTAAAAGGCTTTTCAATGATTGCGACTCTGTTAACAAGACTGCTTCGGAAGGAAGTAAAGTTTGAATGGTCTGAGAAATGTCAGAAAAGTTTTGAGCAGTTGAAACTACTTTTGACTAAAGCTCCAGTATTAGTACAACCAAATTGGGTAAAGAATTTGTGATCTATAGTGATGCATCATTGAATGGTCTGGGCTGCGTTTTGGTGCAGGAAGGCAAAGTCATAGCTTATGCCTCAAGACAGTTGAAGCCACATGAAAAGAATTACCTGACGCATGATTTAGAGTTAGCAGCCATTGTGTTTGCGTTAAAGATTTGGCGCCATTATTTGTTCGGTGAGAAATGCTATGTTTATTCTGATCACTAGAGTTTAAAGTATTTGTTGACTCAAAAAGATTTGAATTTCTGACATTGGAGATGGCTAGAATTGTTAAAAGATTACGAGCTAGTTATTGACTACCATTCGGGAAAAGCAAATGTTGTTTCTGATGCATTAATATGGAAATCTTTGTTTACTTTACGTGCAATGAATACTCAGTTGGCTCTATTTAATGACGGCTCAATTGTAGCTGAGTTGAAAGCGAGACCGTTGTTTATACAGCAGATTTATGAAGTTTAGAAAGTTGATAATGAAATGTTAGCAAAACAAGCTCAATGTAATTCGAAACCTGATTCAGAGTTTCAAGTTGATTCCAATGATTGTTTAAGATTCAAAGGCCGAATATGTGTTCCGAGAAATTCAGAGTTGATTTAGATAATTTTGAACGAAGCACATAGTAGTCGTTTGTCTGTTCATCAAGAAAGCACGAAAATGTATAATGACTTGAAACAGCTTTATTGGTGGCATGGAATGAAACGTGATATTTTGGAATTTGTTTCGAAATGTTTGAATTGTAAGCAAATTAGAGCTGAGCATTAGGTATCGTCTAGTTTATTGTAGTCAATTATGATCCCGAGTGGAGATGAGATAGATTGACTATGGATTTTGTGTCGGGATTGGCTATCTCCGAGAAAGAAAGATGTAATCTAGGCTGTTGTGGACAGATTGACTAAATCGGCTCATTTCATTCTGGTAAGAACGGGCTATTCGCTTGAAAATTTAGTTGAGTTGTATATTTCCAAGGTTGTGAGATTACACGGAGTACCTATTTCTATTGTTTCAAATTGAGATCCGAGATTCACATCAAGATTTTGGAAGAAATTGAAAGATGCACTGGGCACAAAGCTACATTTTAGTACCGCATTTCACCCATAGAAGGATGGTCAATCCAAGTGAGTTATATAGATACTCGAGGATATGTTTAGATGTTGCATTCTTGAGTTTCAAGGTACGTGGGAAAAGTATTTGTCGTTGATTGAATTTGCTTAGAACAATAGTTTTGAATCGAGTATTAAAATGACACCTTATGAAGCTTTATACGGTCGAAAGTGTCGAACGTTGTTGTATTGGACTGAACTTAATGAGAATAAGATTCACGGGGTTGATCTGATTAGAGAAACAGAAGAAAAAGTGAAAGTAATTCTTGATAGTTTGAAAGCAGCTTTAGATCGATAAAAATCTTACGCAGACTTGAAACAAAAAGATATTGAGTTTCAAATCGGGGATAGATTGTTTTTGGAAGTATCTCCGTGAAAGAAAATACTTCGATTTGGTCGAAAGGGAAAATTGAGTCTGTGATTCATCAGACTATATGAGATTATCAAGCATGTTGGACCAGTGGCTTATCGGCTAGCATTTCCGTCTGAGTTAGAAAATATTCACAATGTATTTCATGTATCGATGCTTTGACGATACAGATCTGATCCTTCGCATGTTATTTCCCCAAATGAAGTTCAGATTCAGTCAGATTTATTGTATAGTGAAAATCGATCTGAATTTTAGCTCGTGAGATCAAAGAGCTGAGAAATAAAAGAATAGTGTTAGTAAAAGTATTATGGAATCGACACGGGGTTGAAGAACCTACGTGGGAACCCGAAGATGCCATGAGAAAGCAATATCCAAACTTATTTACTGGTAAGATTTTCGGGGACAAAAATCCCTGAGGGGGGAGAGTTGTAACAGCCCGATTTTAGATAAATCAGAACAGAGGTTTTAGACCACAAATTTGAGGTCAGAAAATTATTTTAATATTATTCTATGTGTTTACAGCTTGTGAATATATAAATGTGAAAATTTTGTGAGTTAATTTTATCGTTTAATAGCTCAGTTTGAGGAAAAGGACTAAATCGCGTAAAATGCAAAAGTGGCATGTTATCAGTTGAAAGTGTAACATCTCGAAATAGGGCCTAAACGGAATAGTGGTTGCGAAACCACAAATCTGAGGTAGAAAAATTTATTTTATTATTATTTTGAGGTTCATGATATAATTGCATGATTGTGTGAAAATTTCGTGATGAAATTCTATGCATAAAGTGCTTAAGTTGAGATTAGGGACTAAATCGAATAATTTGCAAAACTTGCATTCTAGAAGTTTTTAGTATGAAATTGCTTTGGAATATTAATTAGGAGGGTTTAAATAACAATTTGACCAATTTTAAGTTCATGGAAAAAAAATTAGGACATGGAAGGAATTTTTGAAAGTTTAGTAAGGAGGGGCATTTTGGTCATTTGGTTATTAACATTAATAAAAAGGTAAAAAGATGACAAAATTGTATCATCTTCTTCAAGTACCAGCTGAATCTTACCTCTCTCCATAGCTAGGGTTTCTTCAACTTTCAAGCTTCATAGTAAGTGATTCTAAGCCCCGTTTTTAATGTTCTTTACGTTTTTGGAGTCCCGGTAGCTCGATTAAGCTTATGCTAGTAATAAGTCAACCTAGGGTTCATATTTGGAAAAATACCCATAGGTGAAATTTGTGTATTTTGGTGTTTTATGATAGAATATGAGGTTTTAAATTATGTTAGACAATTTGTACTACTCGGTTTTAAGCAAAAACGAGTAAAAGGACTTAACCGGTAAAAATACCTAATAGTCATAAGTGCATGTTAGAGTATGAATTTGATGCTGCCATAGAAGGGAAAAATGACCAGCATGTCATAAAACATAAGAAAATAGGCTGAAGTTTAATTTACGAGCTTTGGGGAAAAAGTGTAAATATGCAAAAGTTTAGGGGCAAAATGTAATTTTTGCAAAGTTTGAGTAAAGGACTGTTTTGATAAATTTTGATATTAAATAAGTTAAATTTGCTATTATAGATCAAGAAGAGCGAAATTCGGGAGTAGATCGGGGAAAAGAAAAAGTAAAGGACTAAATTGTAAAGTTTAGTCACATTTTGTATCGAGGTAAGTTTCTGAGAAATAAATGCAATATTCTTTTATTTTACATTATTATTGTAAATTTCAGCATTTATATACTTATTTTATGAGAATATTTGAAGTCGATTAAAAGCGTAAGAAGCCCCGTTTGAACCTTAGGAATGTTAGGATATTGGGGTTGACAGGACAGGACAGGACAGAAATGAGCTATGTAAGTCCATATCAGATATATGGCTTTGGAGATAGGAATGAGCCATGTAAGCCCATATTAGATATATATATATGGCATTGGAGACAGGAAAAATTCATGTAAGTCCATGTCGAAGACATGGCATTGGCAAGATATTGATAGGCGAGAACGACCTAGTATCCTTAGTATTCCAAGTGGTTCAACGGGTCATTGTACACGTTAAATTACAGTGAATTATCAGCAAAAGGGAAGGTAGATTATATTTATTAATAGTGAAAGGTCAGGTAAGAAAGAAGGTATGTGAGTAAAGAAGAAGGTAGAAAATGAGAAGTAAAGAAAGTTTATGAGGCTAGGTGACATTATGTATAATTATTCATTATGTTGAATGTTGTAATTTATTTGCTTGTAAGCTTACTAAGCCTAGTGCTTACTCTCTTTATTTTCTTTTTCTTATAGTTTTTATCAAGCCACTTGGGGATCGAAGGAAACGTCGGAGACCCGATCACACTATCGAAGGAATCACATTGGTATAGTTAGACGTTTCGTTTTGTGTATGGCATGTATAGGAACTTGGTTTCTTTTGATATGATATGATCAATGAATGATGTGTAAATACTTGCTAGTGATTAGCTAATATTATGGCTGATGATATACATGTTTAATAGTATGTATGATTAAGTAGTAACTATCACATGAAAACTATGAAAAATGTGAAAGTAACTTAAAAATAGATTCAAGTATCAGAAATAACGTGACTTTGAAAAATCACTAAAAATCGTAGAGACATGTTTTGATGGTGAATAATATATGAAATTAAAACTCGTTGTGTCTATTTTCATATGGAATAAGAAAAACAAGTAAAGGTTTTGTATTTTATAAGATATCTGAGTTTTAGTGAAATAGGGCCAGAGCGATTTCTGGATCCCCTGTTTCAATTTTAGAAATTCACCATAAATTTTACAAAAATAATTATGTGGTGTAGTTTATATGGTTAGAATCCTTATTGAATCTAGTTTTAATAGAAACAAACTTTATAGTCATATGAATTTTTTAGAGGGAGAAAAGTGGTTTGTAGTAAGTAGAGGTCAGTCTAGTCGAATTCTGAAACAGGGGTAACTTTAACTAATAAACTGTACTAATTGGCTAAGTAAAAAAATTACTAGATAGATATATGAGTCTAGTTTCAGGAAAAATTTACGGATCTTAGTTTCGAGTTTTGAAACTCGAGAAATGAATTTTTAAGCAACCATGACGCAGAAAAATAGTTTATTCCGAAAATTAAAATCAGTGGTTTAGAGTTGTTTAAAAGGTAAAATAAGTTTAGTAACACCTCAAGCTTGACTCCGGTGGCAGTTTCGAGCGTGGGGGCATTACAGAAAGTGTTTATTAGCTATGGTTTGTTAAATATGAGGTCCTTATGATGTTATTATACCATTAATAGCTTGAGTGGGCCATTATGGACATATATTAATTAGTTTTCATGCTTTATAACTAAGGTTATAATAGTAAATTGTGATTTAAGTTTAATTAAAATAAAACAAAGTTAAAATAAGCTCCATCATCATCATCCTTAGCCGAAAATAGAGAAAAGAAATAATCCATTGAAGCTTTAGGTATTTGGCACTTGCATTGGTTGATTAAGGTATGTTTTTTGTTCAGTTTTTGATGATTTCTATGTTTTTGTGATCGTTGCTTTGAGTACTAGCTAGCCCGTACCCTAATTTCTGAATTTGTTGATAAATTTGTGAGTTTCCATTGATGAATGCTTAAGCTTTTGAATTATTGTTGATGAATTATTAAAGCTTGATGATAGATATTAAAGTTTTGTTAAGTGATTTTTGACAAAAATGTCAAATATGGATTCAATTGTGAAAAGTGTAAATTGAAGGGTTAAAATGTGAAATAAATGTGAAATAGGGACTGCTAGGGACCTCTAGAGAATCCATCTAATCATGGGTCTTATTAAATTTTGTGTAATTTGTGTTTTTGTGAAATAGGGATTAAATTGAATAAATGTGGAACTTTAGGGGCTAAAGTGCAAAAATGCCCAAATATGTGTTTGTGGACTAAATTGAATGTGTTGATGAATAAAATAGTTAATTTTGAATGTATATAGATTAAGAACGAAAAAAATCAGATTTAGATCGAGGGAAATCGAACGTTATCGAATAGTTGATTCATTCCTCTATTCTAACTACGAGGTAAGTTCATATGCAAATAAATGTATTTAAATTGAATTACATGTGTTTACTTGTCATGGAAATGTTATAAATGTTGAACGACCATTTACGAGCAAGAATCGAAAGAGTTACGATATCTGAAGGTCCATATGAACCTTAGGAATAGAATAGGATACGAATGTCATGACATTAGGTTATCGAGATGTGATTACATGTAAGACCATGTTTGGGACGTTGGCATTGTATTGAGATTACGTATAAGACCATGTTTGGGATATTGGCATCATTAATCGATTTTGTGTAAGACCCTGTCTGGGACAGTGGCATCGATATGTGATAACATGTAAGACCATATCTGGGATATGGCATTGTACGAGCTATATGTGATTGCCGAGTATCCTTAACGATTCAACGAGAAAATTCAAGTTGAGAAAGAATATGTGAATGAGCTAAGTGGCTCAGGTACGTACGAAATTCATACGAGTATTGAAAAGGGAAAGTATTTGATGAACTTGATTAAGACATTGAATATATGTTCAATGAGAAAGGTTTGTAAATTTGAATGTGATTAACTATGTTTAGCATATTTAAATTGATATGCAAATATCCATGTGTTGAATTTATTTGTATATGACTTATTAAGCTTTTGAAGCTTGCTTTGTGCGTTCTTTCCCTGTTTTATAGATTATCGAAGCTAGCTCGGATTCAGGAATTGTCCAGAAATGTCATCACACTATCGACCATCTCGTTGGTACTTTTGTGAGTTTTGTATATATGGTACATGGCATGTATAGGCAAGTGTCATATTGGTATGTTTTGAGTTATGATTTTAGCCATGTGATTTGGCTTGTAAATGTTGGTGTGTATGGCCATTTAAGTTGGCTTGAATTGTGTTTGGTAAGAAATATATATGTGATGTATATAATGCCTTATATGTTAGCTTGTTTTGGTATGGCTATGAGTTGGCTATTTTGGATAGTTGTAAGTTGGTGTATTAATGCTTGAGGAATGGTATATTATGGTATGTTTTGTAGATAATGAATTGATATGTTTGGGAGGCATGATTTAGTTGATGGAAAGGTGATGAAAATACATTTCAAAGTTATGTGAGATTAGTGATTGTGGCACATTGATTTGTATGTTTTTGAATATGGAATTAAGTAGTTGAAATGGTTGAGTATAGATGACATGATAAGTGTATGAATTGGCATGTTTTGGCTACCTATATATGTGTTGAAATGATACCAATTTGGTTATTTTGTGTGCATGAGAAAAGGGTGGGAAATTGGCTTTCCAAATGGCTTATTTTTGTCCACACGGGCAGAGACACGGGCGTATGTCTCAGCCGTGTGTGACACACAGTAATGCTACATGGCCGTATGTCCCCTGGGGTAACCCTATGAATTAAAGTCAGTATACCCTATAGGTTTGACATGGCCTAGAAACACGAGCGTGTCTACTGGTCGTGTGTGGCACACGGGCTGGTACATGGGCATATGGTCGGCTATGTGACCCAAATCAGTAACCCCTCTTGTTTTCCACGGCCATGGCACATGGGCGTGTCTTCAGCCGTGTGGTGCAAGTTAGTATGTATGCCTAGTTTTCACACGGCCTATGACACGAGCGTGTCTAGTAGCCGTGTGATGCACACGGCCTGTTCACATGGGCGTGTGACCTTTAAATGTTTGAAATTTTTCTAAGTTTTCCAAAGATTGCAAATGTTATCAGTTTAGTCGCGAACCACTTCTAAGCATGTTTTAAGGTCTCGTAGAGCCTTACAAGGGACATTGTAAATGTTTTGAATGGATTTTGAATATGAATGTATAAATGTATGTGAATAAGGTGTGTTATTCGGTAATGCCTCGTAACCCTATTCCGGCAACGGATACGGGTTAGGGGTGTTACAATGACTATCAATACCCTACCATAAGAGTTGGGATGTAGAAAAGAGTTGCTAGTACTATGGAGCTCGATGCAATTACTTCGTTGATAGCACATGTATCTTTTTTAACTAATATGATTAAAACAACGAAAAATCCAACTGCTATCCATGAGATGAAATCAGTCGAGCTATCTTGCATTTATTGTGGCGAAGATCATGTGTTTGATGAATGCCCATCAAACCCAACATCAGTATACTACATGGGTAATTTTAACCAAAATAATAATCCATTTTCCAACACATACAATCTGAGGTGTAAGTTTTATTTGGAATAACCAAAGTAGGGGGAGTTCACACAATGTTGCGAGAGAAAATATCCACAATGCAATGCTCAGTTATAATCATCCTATGCCGAGGCAAAATGCTTAGCAAGGTCAACTATCATCTTTTAATTCTATTGAATCTTTGTTGAAGGATTATATGGCAAAAAATGATGGTGTGATTCAGAGTCAAGCCGTGTCTCTCCAAGCTATTGAAAATTAAGTGGGGCAAATAGCGAACGATCTAAATTCAAGGCCACAAGGAACATTGCCAAGTGATACTGAAAATTTAAGAACCTAAGGGAAGGAGCAGTGCAAGGTCATCACTCTTAGAAGTAGGACTCAGTTGGATGAAGTTGTTCAAGATGCCACGATAGAAGCAGTGTAACACTCCATATCCGTATTCAACGCCGGAACAGGATACGAGGCATTACCAGACTCACATCACAAGCAAACATACAATTCCCAGTAATAAATTTGCATCCAAATTAAAATTATTTGCATTGAACCATAAAGTCCCTAATACAAGCCTATTAGGCACAGAACATGATTCGGAAGTGGTCCGGGACTAAACCGAGAACTCAGGGAATTTTTATAAAACTTTGAAAATTTTTGCTATAAACAGGGGTCACATGCCCGTGTGGTTTTGGGACACGCCCGTGTGGGAGGCTGTGTGGTCACACACGCCTGTGTCCCTAACCCATGTAAGCTCTCTATTTTGCAATGCATGAAAAAATTGATGCCACACGGCCAAGTCACACGCCCGTATGCCAAGCCATGTGGTAAATTATGTTTTCATAAAATAGGTGCAGACTTTACACGATCGGGAGACATGCCCGTGCCCAAGGCTGTGTCCCTCCCACGGCTAAGACACATGCCAGTGTCTCTGCCTGTATGCTCAATTCTGAATAGTCTGTTTCTCAAAACTAAGGTGCAGGGGACACATAGCCAGAACACATGCCCATGGGGCATACCATGTGTCACACACAGCCTAGACACACACTCGTGTGTCTACTCGTGTGGACAAAATAAAGGCTATTTACCAAGCCATTTGTCACCCTCATTTACACCTGCAAACACAAAAGTTCAATGGCATGTTTAAACAACCAAAGAATCCATAATCAAGACTAAATCATATCATTCATTACTAACACTTAACATATTTACTATATCAGAATTTACAAAATCAATTCATACCAAACTCACATTCACAAGTATCAACATGAATACTTTCATCATGCATAATTCTACTTAGATTTCCTAGCACACCAAAGGACCCATCTCATCCATTTCACAACAAGACATTTAACCATAATAAACATATAGCTACCTATTACAAAACAGAAAAACAAGAAGGCATTAACACATATACTTAAATAAATGGGCTTACAATCATTTTAGCCAAAATAAGCCAATTACATGGGTAAATACCAAATCATCGGTCCAATACATTTGGCCAAATTAAATGACACATATAACAAAATGACTAAGTCCCTATACATGCCATATACTCAAAATGTTTTAAAATCATCGGTACCTAAAGGACAGTTTGATAGTGTGATGCGACTTCTGACGATCTCCAATCCTGAACTAGCTTTGTGACACTATAAAACATTGAAAATAATATAACATAAGATAACATAATTTACCATAAGCTCATAATCATAATTCACTTCCATCACAACTTACCTTAAACTCGTCATTTCACGAATTAATAATGTTAAGCTTCGAGTACATACCTGTACCATGTCGTAACGAATTTACACTTAGTCTCATCCTTGACATACCCGTGAACCACTTTGAATAATAATGTTGGATAGTTGGGAATCTTACACACTAAGTGCCACATGTGTAGCCAATGCTACATCAATCTTATATCACATAATTGCTCGCTTTCGAGCTAATTAACGAGCTTGCTCACACAAGCTGTCAGTCAACACGTTCCTACTCGGTGCTGCTCACACAAGCTGTCAAGTAACCGTAACATATGCCAGTATACTAAGCCACTGGTAGGACGTACGATACCAGCACCCGGATCACATAATCACATAACACATGGTAACCATAGTGACATGTCACTTGTATCCTAATCTATTCCTAAGGTTCAAACGAGATCTCTTACTTGTCAAATCATTGTCGAACTCATTCGTAAAGTTAAACTCTTCCACATAGCCAATCATACAGTTCATGCAATATTAAAACATTTAAATATAATTACATTAAAGCTTATTTGACATACGAACTTACCTCGGTTACAAAAACGGCTATTAGTTCGATTGAGTCCACAACCTTGTTCTTTCCCCGGTCTAAACTCGAACTTTATTTTTCTTGATCTATAATATCAAATTTAAATTATTTAATCATCACATTATTCAATTCAACCCAAAAACACACTATGGAAAAAATTACATTTTTACCCCTAACCTTTTGACATTTTAACAATTTAGTCCCTAGGCTCATCAAATGAATTTCTTTCAATTTCCTCACAACCCAAGCCTAGCCAAACCTTTTTCATGATAATGACAGCCCGCATTTTTCATTTATTCACATTTTTCTTCTTATTTTATAGACTTTTACAAATAAGTCCCTATTTGTTGTTTTTACTGAAAATCAGTTTACAAAAGTCGTTTAATAAACAACATGCATTTTCTACCATCAAACATCAAAATACGTACATGTTCAACATGGGAAAATTTTTAAACTTCACCTTTCTTTCAAATTAGTCCTTGAAATAGCTAAATCAAGTTACAACAATCTCAAAAATATAAAAATCGTTAAAAAGGGGACATGAACGGACTTACAATCGAGATTGAAAGTGGCCAAAACCCTAGCTATGTCTTCTCCTTGTGAAATTCAGTCATGGGGGACTAATTTGAAGAAGATGACATCTTTTATTTGTTCAACTTTGTTTTTATTTACCAAATGACTAAAATGTCATTAATGAAAAACTTCAAAATTTCACCTAACCGTGTCCATTTTTGTCCACCCTAGAGTATAATGGAATAATTAAGGATTCATAGCAATTAGACACTTTTAACATAGAGAACTCAAGTTTTGTACATATTTCAATTTAGTCCTTCTAGTCAAATTGGACACTCAATCAATAAAATTTCTTAACGAAATTTTCACACAATAATTCAATCATACTGTAGACCTTAAAATAATAACAAAATAAATATTTCTACTTTCGATTTGTGATCCCGAAACCACTATTCCAATTTGACCAAAAAACAGGCTGTTACGAGCAGACAAATCTAGCTATAATTAGGAAAGAATCTCATAACCTAGTGAACAATAGATAACACTTGAAAAGGGTATACAGAGAAATGTTGTGACAAAATTAGATCATTTTGCCAACAAAAATGCCACAGCAAAACAATATCAATAACCTGAATGACAACCACCTTTACCTTTTCCTCAGTGATTTCACAATTCCAAGCAGGATATTCAGTTTAAAAGGTTTTTAGATGTTTTGAAGAAACTCTGCATCAACATATCGTTAGTAGAAGCTTTGGAGAAAATACCCAATTATGTGAAAATTATGAAATAAATATTGTCAAAAAAGTGCATATTAGGAGAATTTGAGGTTGCTTCTCTCACTGAAGGGTTCACAACAATGTTGATGAATAAATTACCTCCAAAGTTGAAGGATCCAAGGAGTTTCACTATCCCGTGTTCAATTGGAAATCATTATGTTGGTAAGGTGTTATGTGACTTAAGAGCAAGTATAAATCTAATGCATATGTTTATTTTCAGGAAGCTAGGAGTTGGGAAAGAAAGATATACTACAGTGACTTTGTAATTAGATAATCGATCCTACGACATCCAAAAGGTAAAATTGTGGACATACTGGTAATGGTGGATAAATTTATCTTTCTTGCCGATTTCCTTATTTTAGAATTTGAAGCTGATCAAAATGTGTTAATTATCCTTAGAGGACTTTTTCTTACTATAGGGAAAGCTATAACTGACGTATAGAAAGGTGAACTGACCATGAAGGTAAACAATGAACATGTTACTTTTAATTTTTTTGATGCTTTGAAATGTACAAAAGAAAATGAAGAAGGCCATGCCATTGGTTTGATAGAAACAACACTGGAGGAAGAATTCAATAGATTTTACCACAACAATTTTGATAATAATGAAAACTCTTTAGAAAGGATTGATGAAGTATTGAAGAACTTAGTGAATTCATGGAAGCCAAACATACATTGGAGAGACCAGGGAAAAAATTTGAATCTTTGGATTTATTGAGTCATTTATTCAAGCCTCCTAAACCTTTTATAGAGGAACCTCTAACATTAAAGTTGAAACCTTTTCCGTAGCATTTAAAATATGAATACTTGGGAGATAACAGTACCTTGCCCGTTGTGATTTCTGTAAAATTGACATCCAAACAAGAAGTTAAGTTGTTGGAAGTCTTGTGACGATTTAAGAAGGCGTTAGGATGGATGCTTACTGATATAAAGGGAATCAATCTTGCATTTTGCATGCATAAAATCTTGTTAGAGGATTGCCATAGCAAGTTTATTGAGTAGTAGAGAAGATTGAATTCGATAATGAAAGAAGTTGTCAAGAAAGAGATCATCAAGTGGCTTTACCCAATCTTAGATAGCTCGTGGGTAAGCCCTATACAATGTGTCCCCAAAAAATGAGGTGTCACAATGGTTAGCAATGACAATAATGATCTCATACCAACTCACACAATCACAAGATGGAGAGTGTGCATGGATTGTTGGAAGTTTAACAAGGCAATTAGGAATGACCATTTCCCCTTTCCGTTTATTCATCAGATGTTAGACAAGTTAGCAAAGAATGCTTTTTACTATTTTTTGGATGGTTATTCAAGGTATAATCAGATTTCCATAGCTCCCAATGACCTAGAAAAGACAACTTTCACGTGTCCAAACAGTACTTTTGCATTTAGATGGATGTCATTTGGTTTATGTAATGCCCTGACAACTTTTTAGCATTGTTTGATGGCCATATTCTCGGATTTGGTGGAGAAATTCCTTGAAGTTTTCATAGATGATTTCTCTGTATTTGGCAATGATTTTAAAATTTTTTTGAAAAATCTGGAATTGGTTTTCTGCTACTATGAATAGACAAATCTTGTTTTAAACTTGGAAAAATGCTACTTCATGGTTCGTGAAGGAATTGTCTTAGTTCATAGGATATCACAACGAGGAATTGAAGTAAACATAGCAAAAATTGAAGTAATAGAAAAATTTCCACCTCCCACCAGTGTCAAAAGTGTTAGAAGTTTTCTAGGTCATGCAAGATTTTATAGAAGATTCATTAAGGATTTCTCAAAGTTATCTAAACCTTGGGCACACTATTGGAGCAAAATAGACCCTTTGATTTTGATGAACATTGCCTGGGTGCTTTTGAGGAATTAAAGAAAAGACTGGTAGAAGCACCAATTGCAAGAGCTCTAGAATGGACCTTACCGTTCGAACTCATGTACGATGCCAGTGATTATGCACAACTTAATTATATTACCATGAAAAAAGAGTTGTTAGCTGTGGTGGTCGCGTTTGAAAAATTTTGTCCTTATCTAGTAGGTACCAAGGTTATAGTTTACGCAGATCACTCGGCTATCAAGTATTTGGTACGTAAAAAAGATGCCAAGTCAAGATTGATTAGGTGGGTATTGTTACTACGGGAGTTTGACTTGGAAATTCAGGATTGAAAGGGGACTGAAAACCAAGTGGCTAACCATTTTTCAAGGTTAGAATTAGGTAATGTAGATAATAATTATAACTATATCAAAGAAGATTTTCTAGAAAAATAATTTTTATTTGCCAAGGTATTCTATTGATACGCCGATAAAATGAATTTCTTGGTGATTAGTGTGATGCCGCCTGATTTAAACACCTACAAAAGGTGGAAATTTCTTCATGATGCTAAACACTATTATTAGGATGAACCCTTTTTAAACATTGTGCTAGTCAAATTATTTGAAAGTGTGTCACTGACGATGAAATGCATAGTATTTTACAGCATTGTCATTCAACTCCTTATGGAGGACATTTTGGAGGAATGAGAACCACTGCTAAAGTACTTTAGTTTGGATTCTATTGACCAAATTTTTTCAAATATGCTAATGAATTTTGTGAATCGTGTGACCATTGTCAGAGAACAGGGAATCTATCTAGCAGACATGAAATGTTGCTGCAAAGTGTACTAGAGGTCAGGTTATTTAATGCATGGGGAGTAGACTTTATGGGTCCATTTCACCATCAGTAGGAAAATTGTACATACTTTTTGTGGTAGATTACATTTCTAAATGGGTAGAAGCGGTAGCCCTAGCTACTAATGACGCTAAGTCAATACTGAAGGTCCTACATTAGAACCTCTTTACAAGATTTGGTTCACCTAGAGCCATTATCAGTGATGAAGGGTCCCATTTTTATTGTAAACCGGTGGCCAATGCCTTGCACAGGTATGGGGTGAATCATAAGATTGCTACGACATATCATCCCCAAATGAATAGACAAGCTGAGATTTCTAATAAAGAAATTAAACAAGTTTTGGAAAAAGTGGTGAATCCATTTCGTAAGGATTGATCCACTAGTCTTGATGAAACTTTGTGGACCTACCTAACTGCATTTAAAACACCATTAGGGAAGTCGTCTATTAAACTTGTTTATAGGAAGCCATGTCACTTACCTGTTGAGTTTGAGCACAAAGCATTTTGGGCTATCAAGAAGCTGAACATGGACTAGGCTACTGCTGATAATAAAATGTTGTTAGATTTGAATGAAATGGAAGAGTTTCAGGCACAAGCATATGAAAATTCTAGACTATACAAGGAAAAGACCAAGTGATGGCATGATAACAAAATTATGCCAAGGAAATTTGAACTAGGATGGCAAGTATTACTGTTTAATTTTAGACTCTAATTATTCCCTGGTAAATTGAAATCTCGCTGGTCAAGTCCTTTTGAAGTAGTTCAAGTATTCTCACATGGAATTGTTGATATCAAAGACATGAAAATGGCTGTTACATTCAAAGTTAATGGACAACACTTGAAGCACTACTTGGGTGCTCATTTGGAGAGTGACAAGCAGAGCATCGACTACCAAAATGATTGAGTTAGAAATTTTGGATTTTATTTTATTTATTTTCTTCACTTTAATTTATTTTTTTATTTTTTTTGTTCGGTTGTTATGTTCTAAATTTTTATTTCATTTTTTATTTTTATACATTAGTGCAGCTTTTCAAAGGTAGGATAAAAGACCAAACTTCTTAGTGTGTACTGGGAGGATGATTGTAGTGGCATTACAATAGAGCATTATGCCGTGACAAATTAAGTGATGATGTGTTAAATTATTGATCGGGTAGAAAATTCCAAAGGAGAGAGTCCTTGAGTAGATTAACCTAATAAAATTTTTTTGGGGGAGCCTTAGGAAGTCAGCCTATATTGTAGGGCTAGGTCATTTTATTTCCCTTAGAATTTCTTTCTTTTCTTCTCGCCACGTCACAAACTTCCCTAGCACTTTTCAGCTTCCCTAAAACTGTCATCATTAACCCCTTTATTTTTGTTTCCCCAACAGTTCACGTTTTACTTTTCTCATAAAGTTCTAACCTTTTGCGGTTTTTTAATCTTCAACCTCTACTTCATTTTCTTTACACTACATCTCTCAAAAATTTCTCTTCTTTCTTTCTTAATGGCTCAAGTTAAGAAAGCTTCTAAAACCACGGAGTCATCGCACACTAACGTTGACATTCTTCAACTCTGTTGTAGCTATAAGGTACTCAAATAATATTCTAAAGCAACCCTTTGATTTTGAGCATGGATTTTTATTTAAGGATGAACCTTATATGGGGTATGACGAGTCAGTATCATCGATAGTAGAGCTGTAGCAGCCCAATTTAAACCCTAATCGAAACGGTGGTTTTGGGACCACGAATTTGAGTCAGAAAAATATTTAAAAATTATTTTCTGTGAATTTATATATGTGAAATTTTCGTTGTAACACCCCTACCCGTATCCATTGCCGGAATAGGTACGAGGCATTACCAGAGTTTACTGATAATTCTGAGTCATTTATTATTCATATTTTGAAAATAATCATAACGTCTCTTTATTGGGCCCTCGAAGCCCCAAACATACATTAAAAGCCAGCCAGAATTAAATCGGGATCATAAAAAAAATTTCGCAAAATCTTATATTTTATTTTCATCTAAGTACTTACCATTTCATTACTTCTTGTAGTTAAACATGTTACCATTCAATCAATAGCTTGTCATTTGTCTAAGTGTCAAGCCACATCATTGTTAGTATACTTGCATATATTTCATATAAATTCAACATTCATATACTTATTTTCTCGACATGTCACACTTGAGTTTAATAATTGTCTTTACTTACATAATTTCCTTGTATCAACGTATCAAAGATAATTATATATGTACCTGTCATGAAACATATTATTCTATTACCGTTTCTTTAAAAGTATATATCAATCATTTCAGTATATCAATATTTCATGCTTCATCATTTCCATATATTTTAAGTATATTTATTCTGGTAAAGTTTATATCAAACTTAACATAAATTATATTCCATGTACTTATTCTTATTCTGCTTATCTATCTTCATAATTATTTCATACAACTAATTTGTACATATATGACCAGTTCTTGTAAACATTTCACACAACCATTTTATGTAACCATTCGTCATCTAATACGTATTACTTGAATATCAATTGTTCAATAGATATCATAGCGTCTCTCATCCACGGTCTTGTTTATCTTTGACATGATGCCATAGTGTCTTTCAACTATGGTCTTACTCATTTTCTGTCATGTTGCCATGGTATCTTTCAACTATGGTCTTACTCTTTTCATGTCATGTTGCCATGGTATCTTTCAACCATGGTATTATTCTTTTCATGTCACGTTGCCATGGTATCTTTCAACCATGGTCTTATTCGTTTCATATCACGTTGCCATGGTATCTTTCAACCATAGTCTTACACATTTCATATCAGGTTGCCATGGTGTCTTTCAACCATGGTCTTACACATTTCATATCAGGTTGCCATGGTATCTTTCAACCATGGTCTTACACATTTCATATCCAGAGAGCACACTCCCGCAAACCTCATCCTTACAGTGGGATTACAGTCCAGGCTAAATCCCCTGTAATATAAACTCATAGAGTATTGTCGGGATTACCAGTCCAGGCTAAATCCCCTACAACGACAATTACTCTAATGAGCTTGGATCTGAATTACCAGTCCAGGCTAAATTCAGACCCTAATTTGGATTACCCATCCGAGCTAAATCCATTTTCCACATATTCTTCGGGAGGGCTATATAAGGATAGGATCACCCGTCCGGGCTAGATCCTTTTTACTGTCAATTCCTTTTCAGAGATCCATCGAATTTTCCTTTCATTCAACCGGGATTTTCTTCCCATTTTATCAAATATATCAATGTTTCATGAATTTCCATATAATGGTCATTCAAATCATATTCATATCAAAAACATGCATTTCAAGCATTTAAGAATATAATTCAAGTTACATGAACTTACCTCATTGCTTGTTTGTGTTTATAATTTCATTAATCCGATATCTTTTCTTTTCCACGATCAAGTCTCATATTTGAGTCGTGTGGATCTTTATAAATAAATTTGATTATTATTTTCATTTATTTCATATTCTAATGCATTTAATTAATGCTCTAGGAAAAGTTACCATTTTTCCCCTAAACTTTTAATTAATGACGATTTCATCCTTAGGGGCTGGAAAATATAATTCCTGCAATTTAATCCTTATTTCTAGCTATTATTCTCATACATATTGATAACAATCCATGAATTCTGTAAAATATCAGAATTTTTCCATAATTTCAACACTTTTCAATTTAATCCCTAAAATATGTTTTCCCCCTATCTTGAACTAAATTAATAATTTCATTCAATTTTGTAATTTAAATAATAAAATTAATCCATTTCATGCAATTTGGTCATTTTTGACATTTTTTACAAAATTACCCATAAAGTTTTACTTTTCTTCAATTTAGTCCTTAAGCCTAAAACATGCAAATTAGCCATGCTTGCTGAATATTCATATATATATTTTCCTCCTCCTCCTCTCCATTCCACATCTTTAAATTTATATAATATGCTTATAAGTAACATTATCAATAATTTCACTATTTACTTAAATGTATATTCAAAGCTGTCCATTTGAGTCATAGTCACTAAATTATTTATTTCTTGAGCTACAGAACTCCAAATTAAGATATGTAAATTTTACGTGAAACTATACTCACATATATTCTTACCATAAAATTTTCAGAATTTTTTGTTTATCCAATTAGTACAGTTTATTCATTAAATTCACCCCTGTTCTGCTGTCTGACAGTTCTGACCCTTCTTTACTAAAAATTAATTATCTCCTTTTACAGAATTCAAATGATGTTATAGTTTGTTTCTATTAAAACTAGACTCATTCAGGATTATATACATATAAATTTAAGACCATAATTATTTTTCTTCATTTTTGTATGATTTTTCAAAGTCTGAACAGGGGAAGCCAAATTCATTCTGACCTTGTCTCACAAAATTCATTATATATCAAAATTTACAAATGCATTGCTTACACTGTTTCTTCTATGAGAAACTAGACTCAATAATATTTAATTCCATATTTTGTTCATCTTCTAATTCGATTTCTACAATTTATGGTTACTTTTCAAAGTTAGACTACTGCTGCTGTCCATAACTGTTTTAGTGCAAGATATTAATTACCATTTTATAACACCCTTATTTTCTTTTTCTACACCATTTCTCATCACTTTCTCTTATTTTCTCTTCACTAACATATCAAGAACATAGGACCTTATGTAAGAAAACTCTACTATAATATTATTTCCATGCTTTGCTAACAATAACAAACTTAAAAACATATTGAAATCTTGATGTACTTACCTTGTTCTCTTGGTACCAATCTTTAACTTGATTTTCTCTCTCCTCTAGCTTCTATTTCTTGAATCCAACTTGATATTCTTGCTCCCCATCATCTCCTTGCTATCTTTCTCTCTTGATGGCTATGGAAATTCTTTCAATTTTTAGGTGAAAATAATCAATTTTTGGAGGAAGGACTAAATTATAAGAAAAGGAAAACTTTCTTTCTTCTTCTTCTTCTTCTCACGTTAGTTGCATGAGAATGGTGGTCATCCTCCCCTTTCTTTCCTTACATATATATATATTAAATAAAATAATAATAAAATATCATTTAAAAATTAATTTAAAGTATTAATAAACTAATATTTATTTATTTAATTTATCTAAAATATCTCCAACATCATCATTGTCTTTAGATTTCTCTCTCTTCCAATTGACCATTTTGCCCTTTGTGATCTTTTAAAATTCCAATCTTGAGTCATCACTTAATTTGGTAAAATTGTATTTTAGTCCCTCATAATTCTTCACCTATTCAATTTGGTCCTAACTCATCAATTTTCCTTGGTTTCTAGATCATTCCACCCTTAAAATATTTGCACTATTAGTCCTTTAACTTTTCATATTTACACTTTAATCCTTCAAATTTTGAGTATTTACTCTTGGGCCACAAAACTTTTCTCACTTTTACAATTTAATCCTTTCTTGAATCAATATGTCATAATATACTTCCCAATATTGACATAACTCAAAATTCCCTTTTCGTCACTTTATTTCCTTATTTTACTATATCACGGATTATATTTTACTATAAAAATTTTCGGGGTATTATATTTCTCTCCCCCTTAAAATAAATTTCGTCCTCGAAATTTCCTTGTTTTCTTTTGATCATGAATTTCATTATTTCTATAATTTTATAGTTTCTTTTTGCACATACTTACCTAGTTAATCATTTATATCCATTCTCTATCCTTTCATCTCAAATTTTATTTTCAATTCAATATTTCACATTTGCCTCTCAGAGCTTTTACCAACAGAAATAGAAGATAATATCAAATGTATCTTATTATCAAGTGTTTTATTACATATATTGGCTTGGAAGTCCAAAGAAAGATAGAGTAGTACTACTTGTGACTCAATCAGTCTTGTGATAATTTCTGTCTATTAGCATATTTATCCAACCTTTCCATATATTGATTATAGCATCCAAACATGAACAGTTGTATATACTTCTAAAAATATTAGTACATATAAAATACCCATATAAAATCCTCAAAAAAATTTTTTTACTATATTATACTTATTTATAACAACTATATTCAAATATTTAATTTATTTACTAATCCATTGACTAGTAAAGTCATCAATAGTTTCACATCATTCAGTTCACTGAAGAAACTAATTGGGAAGGAATTTTCAGTTAACCATTCTGTAAATATTATATTTGAACAAATCGATTTTCCTATAAATAATTTCTTTATTTAATAGTGGTACTGTATATCCCAGCTAGTTTTTAGAAAAATTTTGATGTATTTATTCAGAACCCTTCTTTACCTATTAACTCATTCTCAATTCCGACTATATTATCAATTGTTCAATCATTGAACTTTTCACTTTTCACTTCTGAACTTAATCAATATAAATCTCATGAATTTCATTTCATATAATTGTACTAGTAAAGGGGTATAGATCGTAAAGTCTCATAATTTAATTGTCATATATTTACTCATATAACATTTATCATTCTCAAGTACTATAAAACATTTATTCGTACTTTTACGAGTTCTGGTTCATCATAACTAACATTTTTACTCAGAAATAATCATTTACCTCGTAACGAAAATTGTTTACTTTTTACTTAGAAGATGCCCAGTAGACTAGATAGAATACTTCGGATATACGGGACTTATACAGAGGTGCATTATTATGCATTATTAAACAGAGAACACTGAAGTGCTATACAGAGAGTACGAATATGCTGAATGTGCTAATAATTAGAGAACACTAACGTGCTAGTAATCAGAGAGCATGCTGAGGTCCCTTAATATCTTAATAGTTCTAATTTTGTCTACTTGGGAAAATTATTTCATGCACGCATATCACTTTTACACATTTCGCATAATACTTTTACATGCTTTATAATTTAATCCTTGTGCCAATAATCAGTTTATTTATGTCTTCTTTACCTTTAATACATGTAATATTTTTCAAAATTCACTATTCAATTCATCCATAATTTACTAATAATCCTTCTTATGTATTTCATATACTACTTTTATATATTTTGCAATTTAGTCATCAGCACAATATTTCATGCAGCAATATAATTTACTTTTAATAATACACATAACATTCATCATCAACATGTATTTATTCATACCTTTCTGAATTCCGATTCATTCTAATCAACTTTTTACTCATATTCTTAAGTATCGTTTTTAGTATTATTAGAATTATCTTGGGTTAGAAAGCAACTCATTTTATAAGTAAAATAAATCTCATCAGAGTCGGGAGTTATCATACTTATCACATATTATAATGACACGTGTTTTTAGACTTCACATATACTACGTTTGGTCCGAGACCCGACTAAACCGTAGCTCTGATACCACTAAATGTAACACCCCTACCCGTATCCATTGCTTAGGAATGAGTGCGAGGCATTCTGGAGTTTTGATGATAATTACGAGTCATTTATTATTCATATTTTGAAAATAATCATAACGTCTCTCTATTGGGCCCTCGAAGCCCCAAACATACATTAAAAACCAACTGGAATTAAATCGGGATCATAAAAAAATTTCACAAAATCTTAAATTTTATTTTCATCTAAGTACTTACCATTTCATTGCTTCTTGTAATTAAACATGTTACCATTCAATCAATAGCTTGTCATTTCTCTAAGTGTCAAGCCACATCATTGTTAGTTTACTTGCATATATTTCATATAAATTCAACATTGATATACTTATTTTCTCGACATGTCATACTTGAGTTTAATAATTGTCTTTACTTACATAATTTCCTTGTATCAACGTATCAAAGATAATTATATATGTACATGTCATGAAACATATTATTCTATTACCGTTTCTTTATAAGTATATATCAATCATTTCATTATATCAATATTTCATGCTTCATCATTTCCATATATTTTAAGTATATTTATTCCGGTAAAGTTTATATCAAACTTAACATAAATTATATTCCATGTACTTATTCTTATTTTGTTTATCTATCTTCATAATTATTTCATACAACTACTTTGTACATATATGACCAGTTCTTGTAAACATTTCACACAACCATTTTATGTAACCATTCGTCATCTAATACGTATTATACGAATATCAATTGTTCAATAGATATCATAGCGTCTCCCATCCACGGTCTTGTTTATCTTTGACATGATGCCATAGTGTCTTTCAACTATGGTCTTACTCATTTTCTGTCATGTTACCATGGTATCTTTCAACCATGGTATTATTCTTTTCATGTCACGTTGCCATGGTAACTTTCAACCATGGTCTTATTCATTTCCCGTCATGTTGCCATGGTATCTTTCAACCATGGTCTTATTCGTTTCATATCACGTTGCCATGGTATCTTTCAACCATGGTCTTACACATTTCATATCAGGTTGCCATGGTATCTTTCAACCATGGTCTTACACATTTCATATCAGAGAGCACACTCCCGCGAGCCTCATCCTTACAGTGGGATTACCAGTCCAGGCTAAATCCCCTGTAATATAACTCATAGAGTATTGTCGGGATTACCAGTCCAGGCTAAATCCCCTGCAACGACAATTACTCTAATGAGCTTGGATCTGAATTACCAGTCCAGGCTAAATTCAGACCCTAATTTGGATTACCCGTCTAGGCTAAATCCATTTTCCACATATTCTTCGGGAGGGCTATATTAGGATAGGATCACCCGTCCGGGCTAGATCCTTTTTACTGTCAATTCCTTTTCAGAGATCCATCGAATTTTCCTTTCATTCAACCCGGATTTTCTTCCCATTTTATCAAACATATCAATGTTTCATGAATTTCCATATAATGATCATTCAAATCATATTCATATCAAAAACATGCATTTCAAGCATTTAAGAATATAATTCAAGTTACATGAACTTACCTCATTGCTTGTTTGTGTTTATAATTTCATTAATCCGATATCTTTTCTTTTCCACGATCAAGTCTCATATTTGAGTCGTCTGGATCTTTATAAATAAATTTGATTATTATTTTCATTTATTTCGTATTCTCATTCATTTAATTAATGCTCTAGGAAAAGTTACCATTTTGCCCCTAAACTTTTAATTAATGATGATTTCATCCTTAGGGGCTAGAAAATATAATTCTTGCAATTTAATCCTTATTTCCAGCTATTATTCTCATACATATTGATAACAATCCATGAATTCTGTAAAATATCAGAATTTTTCCATAATTTCAACACTTTTCAATTTAATCCCTAAAAAATGTTTTCCCCCTATCTTGAACTAAATTAATAATTTCATTCAATTTTGTAATTTAAATAATAAAATTAATCCATTTCATGCAATTTGGTCATTTTTGACTTTTTTACAAAATTGCCCATAAAGTTTTACTTTTATTCAATTTAGTCCTTAAGCCTAAAACCTGCAAATTAGCCATGCTTGCTGAATATTCATATATATATTTTCCTCCTCCTCCTCTCCATTCCACATCCTTAAATTTATATAATATGCTTATAAGTAACATTATCAATAATTTCACTATTTACTTAAATGTATATTCAAAGCTGTCCATTTGAGTCATAGTCACTAAATTATTTATTTCTTGAGTTACAAACTCCAAATTAAGATCTGTAAATTTTACCTGAAACTAAACTCACATATATTCTTACCATAAAATTTTTAGAATTTTTGGTTTAGCCAATTAGTACAGTTTATTCATTAAAGTCACCCCTGTTCTGCTGTCTGACAGTTCTGACCCTTCTTCACTAAAAATTAATTATCTCCTTGTACAGAATTCAAATGATGTTATAGTTTGTTTCTATTAAAACTATACTCGTTCAGGATTCTATAAATATAAATTTAAACCCCTAATTGTTTTTATTAATTTTTTTATGATTTTTCAAAGTATGAATAGGGGAACCCGAATTCATTCTGACCTTGTCTCATAAAATTCATTATATATCAAAATTTACAAATCCATTGCTTACATTGTTTCTTCTATGAGAAACTAGACTCAATAATATTTAATTTCATATTTTTTTTATCTTCTAATTCAATCTCTACAATTTATGGTGATTTTTCAAAGTTAGACTACTGCTGCTGTCCATAACTATTTTAGTGCAAGATATTAATTACCATGTTATAACACCCTTATTTTCTTTTTCTACACCATTTCTCATCACTTTCTCTTATTTTCTCTTCACTAACATATCAAGAACATAGGACCTTATGTAAGAAAACTCTACTATAACATTATTTCCATGCTTTGTTAATAATAACAAACTTAAAAACATATTGAAATCTTGATGTACTTACCTTGTTCTCTTGGTACCAATCTTTAACTTGATTTTCTCTCTCCTCCAGCTTCTATTTCTTGAATCCAACTTGATATTCTTGCTCCCCATCATCTCCTTGCTATCTTTCTCTCTTGATGGCTATGGAAATTCTTTCAATTTTTAGGTGAAAATAATCAATTTTTGGAGGAAGGACTAAATTGTAAGAAAAGGAAAACTTTCTTTCTTCTTCTTCTTCTCACGTTAGTTGCATGAGAATGGTGGTCATCCTCCCCTTTCTTTCCTTACATATATATATATTAAATAAAATAATAATAAAATAATAAAATATCATTTAAAAATTAATTTAAAGTATTAATAAACTAATATTTATTTATTTAATTTATCTAAAATATCTCCAACATCATCATTGTCTCTAGATTTCTCTCTCTTCCAATTGACCATTTTGCCCTTTGTGATCTTTTAAAATTCCAATCTTGAGTCATCACTTAATTTGGTAAAATTGTATTTTAGTCCCTCATAATTCTTCACCTATTCAATTTGGTCCTAATTCATCAATTTTCCTTGGTTTCTAGATCATTCCACCCTTAAAATATTTGCACTATTAGTCCTTTAACTTTTCATATTTACACTTTAATCCTTCAAATTTTGAGTATTTACTCTTGGGCCACAAAACTTTTCTCACTTTTACAATTTAATCCTTTCTTGAATCAATATGTCATAATATACTTCCCAATATTGATATAACTCAAAATTCCCTTTTCGTCACTTTATTTCCTTATTTTACTATATCACGGATTATATTTTACTATAAAAATTTTTGGGGTATTACATTCTTGATTTAATTTTGTCGTTTTGGTATCCGATTAAATAAAAGGACTTAATCGCATAAAAGGAAAATTTGGTGGTTATTTCAAAAAGGAACCTACTTGCCATTGGCTTCTTTAATGGGAACATTTATGTTGTAAATAAACCACTTTCATGTTAGTTGGATGGTATTAGGCTTATAATATAAAGTTTTTTTATTAATTCATTAAGGTTATATTGGTAAATTAAGTTAACATAAAATAAAGTTAACATAAAATAAAACATATGTTATTTTCATTGTTCTTACCGAAACCAAATAAAAGAAAAAGAAACTAGGGTTCGGTTGCTTTCCAAGCTCAATCAAGGTAAGAGTTCAACTCAGCTTTTGATAATTTTTACGTTTTTGAGATCGTTGCTTCGAGTACTACAAAACTCATGCTTGAATTTTTTATTTTGGTGAATATTTTGAGTTATTCCATTGTTGAGAGCTTTTGATTTTTGTTGTTTGATGATGAAATATGAAAGATATGTTTTAGATTAACATATTTTGCATTGGAGTTTTTGATGATTTTGAGTAATTAGGACTAAATTGCATAAATAATAATTTGAACGACTAAAATGTGAAATAAATGAATTATATGGGCTTGTATGGAAATGGGTATTATTCGGCCTAGCTTGGGCGTAGAGAAATTTGGTGTATTTTGTGTATTGTGCAATAGGGACTAAATTGTAAATGTCAGGGGTAAAATGGTAATTTGTCCATTTATGTGTTTTTGGACTAAATTGAATGAAAATATGTTTGAATGAGATTAATTTGAATATGTTTAGATCAAGAACCAAATAAATTGGATTTGGATCGGGGGAAAGTGAAAATTGTTTACTAGCTACCCTGTTCCATTTTGTATGGTCCGAGGTAAGTTTATAAGCAAATATGTAACGCCCCGAATTTGGGCCTAGAAGTATTAGGTCTTGAGCATGGGAGCAGTTGGGAAGCTGCTCATAAATATTTGGTTGTGCAAGAAAGTGACACAAATGTATGTTTGGCTTAGTGGTTGTGTGCCTTGGAAGTGTCTGGGAAGTCATGGGTTCAAGCCTTGGCTTCCACAAAAATTTTGGTTTTTATGGATAAAACCCCTGTCTCTGGTCAGTAGGGCTCTTAAATAAAATTAGGTAAAGTATGACATAAAAAGCCTGTTGGTCTGGTGGATAGTGGCGTGTCGAGTGTGCTATTGGTCTGAGGTTTGAATCCCTACTTGAGTAAATGGAGATTATTTTTACTGATGGCCATGTGAGGTAGTAGAGTTTGACTGAAACACTGCAGAGTGGAGTGGAGTTTGAATTGGTCATGGAGGGATTGTAGGAGGGAGTTGAGGAGTGATATGAGGAGGGATTTTAGGAGAAAATCAAGGGAAATGGGGTGAGAGGGAGTAGTGGGACATTTGGGAACACTGGGCACTTTGGAAATTTGACTTTTGTGAGTTTGAGGACTCCATTTCGGTTTTTAGTAAGCATTTTGGGGCATTCTTTGTTTGGTAGTCGATTGTTTGGTTTTCCTGAGGGTTTAGTGTAGTTTTGCTTACTTTGTTTTTGGGGTGAAGGTTTCTGCTATTGCTTCTATTTCCTTCTTGTCGAACACTCATGTTTCCCTTTTCTTCAACTATACTTCTTGAAACCGAGTGCTTTTCACCTTTCTCCTTCTCTTCACATTAACTGTTGTAGCCGAACACCTTGTTTCCTTTCTATTCTCTTGGTTGCTAGTTATTGGGTTAGGCCGTTTCTCTTCTCCTTTTTCTCTCCCAACCGATTATTGCTCTTTGGCCGAATATTTTGTTTTTTTTTAACCCATAACTCTTCTTCTTTGCAACTAAGGGACAAGCCGAATACTACATCTTCTTCTTCTCCTTTTTCCCTTGTGATTTTGGTCTATTGTTTTCAATTGGTGTGGGTAAGGGGTGATTCTTTTTCTCTTTCGGTACATTGCTATTTTCATCTAGCATCTTACGATACTGCTATTTCCTGATTAAGGTACAATCATCCTGCTTGCCACTGCTATCTTGTGTAATCAGTTTTTGTGTGGGTAGGCCGATTACTTCTAACAATCGTTCTTAGAGTTACATGGTGGTACGTTTTGATATTTTGGTTGCAGTATATTTATTTCTCTCATGGTGGAAGTTAATAAAACTAGGATGTAATGTAGATTCTTGTCAAGGTTTTGGAAGTCAATTGCGATCACTAGTTCAAAGGGGGAGTAAACCATACTTGCTCAAACATGGTTTGTGTTTGTGAGGATTGCGCTATTCGCATAAATAGGTGTGTAATCACACTACCTCTAATCGTAAAATGGCAAAAGCCAAAAAAATAGATCGTTGACTCTACACGAGCATTGGCTCGCTCGTGTGGTATCCCAAACGCATAAATAGTGGGCGTTAGAATGTAGAGGCCGCCATGAGCGATTTCATGAGCTTAGGCTATTTTTGGCCACGATGGGCCAAAATGGGGCATGTGGGCCCCACGGGCTCATGGGCCCCACACGTACGTGTGGCGATTATTGGACCAGGCTATGTAGTTTACATGGCCAAGGCCATTTTTGGGCTTTGTGGGCCACACGGGTGTGTGGGCCAGCATGGGCCCATATTTCACTGTTGGACTGTTAAGGTTGCACGGGTCGCGTGAGACGACTGTGACCTTCGATTGGGTCGGTAAGTATACCTAGACCCTAATGTGTTGAAAGGACTATTTTGCCCTTATAAGTAAAATGACCGAAATACCCCCATAGGGTAGAATGACTGAAATACCCCTGTAGGGTATAATAACCGAAACACCCCTGTAGGGTAAAATAGTTATAATACCCCGGTGAAATGACTAAAATGCCCTTACATGGTAAATTGACTATTTTCCCCCTATGTGAGGTATTTATATATATAGATACATGTATGATTCTATGATATGACATGACATGACTGTATGATGCATTGCATGAGGATGGGTTTATTATGATTGGAGGAAGTGTACTGTTCTGGCAGCTCTACTGCAAATCACTGATGGCTTTAAGCTTATTATCTTGTGATTGTTTGCATATTATCATTTAGTGCATAGCAGGTGCTAAGTTTGGAGTGTAGGGATGGGTGGGTTGATTATATCCCCACATGGAGTGTAGGGTTGGACAGAGATGGAGTGTAGAGGCTAGATGGGTAGGACTTGCATATCATTGCTTCTTTTTTTGCTGCTTTACTACTACTCTGCCTTTGTTTTATCATTATCGCAATGGGCCAAGGCCCAAGCATATGATCATTTCTGTATTGAGTTGGGCTAAAGCCCAAACTAATATTGTCACTGTTACTGATATGGGCTTAGGCCCAGACTGTATTTGCTCTCTGAATGTATGATTGTCTGTTTATTAAGGGATTACACAATCAATTTTCATAATCTCACCCATCTGTTTTAACGGTACAGGTAATCCCTAGTCTTAGGTGGATCAGTGTTGTAAAGGACTCAAAGGTGGCCACACAACCGCTGTTGTTTCCTTATTGGATTTTTAATTTATAAGTAGTTTTAATTAGGTAATTTTTATGTAATAAGGCCTCTATAATTATTAGTTTTAGGGTTTTAATTATTTTGATTTGTATCTGCTAGTAGTAAGATGCGAGTTTTCAAAAGGTATGCATGATTTACCAGAATACCACGAATATGCAAAACCGTTTCAAAAGCTTCCGCAATAAATGAGATTTTGAAATTAATAACGCTTTAAAGTAAATACTTTTGATAGTAACGCATATTTTTAAATTATTTTTCTAGATCACACAAAGAGGCTAAATAAACATTGGGCTTTTAAAACGATATCATGTTTTACGAAAAACATTTTAACGTGACTTCGTTAGATTCGGCCATAACGTCCACGCTAGGCTTGGGGTGTTACAAAATAGACATGCCTAATTGCAGTTAAATGCTAAATATATATGCTAGTACGTAATGTATGAATTTATACATGCTATTGCCAAATGTATATAAGCTTGGTAACCATGTTCAAGCATTCGTTTTGACCGAGTTACGACGTCTGAAAGCCCTGTATGAACCTTAGGAATAGTTAGGATACATATGTCATGACATAGGATTCCGATATATGTGTACGAGTAAGACCATGGCATCGATATGTAATTTTGATATGTGTTTATAAGTAAGACCCTATCTGGGACAGTGTCATCGAGATGTGACTACATGTAAGACCACGTCTGGGACGTTGGCATTGTACGATTTGTGTGATTATTTGAGTGTCCTATCCAATTCTAAATGGTTCATCGGGCAAAGGTAAATCGTGTACGGATGTGTAAAATGAGCTAAAACAACCAGGTATGAATTTAGCTTATTACTTAATTGAGATAAGTTAAGTAAGTTTCCTGATATTTATTTCAAGTCATGTAAGATGTAAGTAAAGAATGTGAGTAAATATGAAAAGTATGTTTGGCTATACATATAAGTGCATATATATATATGATGTTGAGTTTTGATTCATGAGTTTGTGTGTATGAATGTAAGCATACTTGTTATAATCTCATTTGGTTTCGAAAGTTGAATGAAATTATGCTAAATAAGATATATAAGCATTCGCCCAAAGTAACTAATTTGTGTGAAAGTATAAATTATAAATAAATGAAATGGTATGTTTAAGACCAAGTGTAATAATAAGGTTATAATTTGGTTTGTTTTAAATACTTTGATTACACCTTTGAATGGTTAATTTGCCTATGACTTACTAAGCTAAGTTAGTTTACGTTATGTATTTATGTTACCTCTGTTTTATAGATTTTGGATTCATGTTACGAGCTCGGGGATCGTCAGCAAAGTCTATCACACTATCGACCGCCTTCGGTATTTTATAAGCTGCATTTTGGAACTATGGCATGTATAGGCTGGATTACGTTTTGAATTAATGAACTTTAGTTATGTATAAAGGCCATGCAAAAATGGCTTAATAGTTAGTTATGCTTGGTTTTAATGCCTTGTTTTGATGATAGTTATGCTTAGTTGTGATTTTGGTGTTATGGTCATTATATATATCTTCAAATGAATAATGGCTTGCTTAAAATGTTTGATATGGTAAGTTGGTAATTTAGTTTAGAAGAAGGAATTATAAAGTAATGCTTTGAAAATAATTAGAAATTTTGGATAAGTGCATTTGGTTGATTTCAGTTATGACATATGGATAAATAGGTATATTTATGAATTTGGTTGTAGCTTGTGATATTTTACAAGTTCGTTAAGTATGCTTAAAGTGAAAGAATTTGCTATAGGTCTAGTAGGTATGTTATACATGATTCGGCATTTAAATATGCATGTGTATATAATGTATTGGCTTCATGTTTATAAATATTAAATAATATATTTGTCATGTATTTAACCTAAGGTATAAATTATATGTGTGACATGTGTGTTAACAAAAAAATGGATGTATTCGGCAATTGAAATTGAAAATGGATAAATATGTTATATGAATTACATATCTTGGTAAGTTACAAAATGACTTTATTATATTATAAATTAATTGACTAAAGTGGTTAATTATTAATATTAAACTTAATGTATGTCTTGTTGCACAACTTTGCTTAGAGTTAATAAATGATAAGTTTGCATATTTAGTTAGTGACAAATACACTTGATAAGTATGCATTTGATACATATATATATATACACGTTGGTAGCTTAATATTTATGTGGCAAGTTGATGCATGTATCTGAAAGAAATTTATACTTTTAATTATGTTATAAAAGTAATATATGTTTGTATAATGTGTTCGGCTGAATAAATAATTATATGTGGTTGATGGATATGATTTGGTAATTGATTTATTTGGGTAAACATATGGTTTAGATAATAGTGTGGCTTATTGAAGTTAAGATTATGACCGAATAAGTACCTATTTGATTGGTCAGTTATATGAGGTTAAAAATTGATAGTATGCATACATGATTTGATAGTATTCGATTTTTCGCGTTTTCTTATAATGTTGACTGAATATAAATTTAGAGGTTATATAAATTATTGAGTCAAAATATGGAAGTTTGTTATAAGTTGTATTTGTATGGTAATGCCTCGTAACCTATTCCGGTGACGGATACAGGTTAGGAGTGTTTCAAGAGTAGCATGGGTGGGGCATTTTTTGCTTGCACCCAGAGGATTTTTTGGGCTAAGTAGTTAGGGAGTTCTATGCCCATGTGAACTCCCTTGATTCTCCTTTCATCTATGTAAAGGGCACCTCTGTACTGTTTGATGAGGACAATATAAATACCCAGTTTGGCCTTAAAAACGTACAAGATGGTCATACCGAGTTTGCAAATAACATCACAATAGATGGTTTGACATAGGTTTTGAAGGATTTATGTGTCGAACACACAAAATGGATTATCTCTAGTTAGGAATGCTACACTGTTGAAAGGGATTCATTAAAACCGATTGGGAAAGTGTGGTATCATTTCTTGAAACGTCAACTTATGCCATCCATGCACAATACCATCGTTTTCAAGGAAAGGATGATGTTATTGCATTCTATTATTAAAGGTAGAACGGTTAATGTGAGAAGGATCATTTTTCAAGAAGTCCATTATTGTGCTGAGAAGAATGCTGGAAGTTTAAATTTTCCTTCTCTCATTATTTCATTATGCAAGACTTCTAATGTTCCTCTTACTAATGCTGAGGATATTACCCCTAACAAGGGTAGACTAACAAAGGAAATTTTTGCCAAGCTCAGAGGCATTAATACTACTTTGGCGACTCAAAAAAGTCAGGCTTCTATTGCCACACATGTTCTCATAGCAACGCCTTCAGTCCCTCAGGGCTCATTCGACCAGCAAATATTGAATTCCCTGAAGCAGCTAAAGCAAAAGATGTCATTGTTTGAAAGTCATCAGTACCAACTAGCTGAAGAGTTGATCTAGGCTAAAAAGTAGTAGGCTTAATATTGGTCATATGTGAGGGATAGGGATTTGGTAGTTAAGTGATCTTTGTAGAAGAATATTTTGAAACCAATGCCAGAATTCCCTATCTTCCCCACGGTTTTGCTCACATCTGCTGAGACTGAAGCAAAACCAGCTCCAACTATTGTCATAGCTGACTCAAAAAATGAAGAGACCAATTCTGATGTTGGACAAGATACTGGGAAACTGATAAGTCAACATTCATTGAGATTGGGAAGGATAAAGAAGAAGGAAAGGAAGGGCATAATGACCCTACTACTGCTACAACTCTTGCCATCATAAAAGGCAAAACTCATGTACCACCATCTCCACTAGCCTTTGTAACTGCACAAGATCGAGCAATTGATCAGTTGATCGAGGATCTCATAGAAACTGATAAGGAAGGCAAAGTTGTAAACCCCCTGAAAAGGAAGATGACGTACAAGGTCAATGCCCGCAAGTCCACATGAAGAACTGAATAAAGTACCTACAATATAGCCAAAGCTATATTTTCTCTTTTCTTTTAATTATCATGTATTTCACTTCATTTTGTAATGACATTTGTCTATCAATAGCTATATATTTGTTGCATGCATATGCATTGAGGACAATGCTTCCCTTAGGTTTGGGGGTGTATTGTGTATTTAGGTTGTACTTTATATAATATGGATGTTTTGCCACCGCATTGTAACCACTGAAGTACTATTTTGTCTATAAGAAGTACATTTTATACTTATGATGTTCGATGATGAGTTTATATTTTTTAATATATCTAGAACATGTGACAGTGGATTGAGTGAATTTAGCTTAGGTTAAGATGCTTGGAAATTAATTCCTAAAAATAGGATGTCCTATACTCAGTATGCTATTTTTGTTTTTTAGGGATATAGTAGGTATTTTTTAATGAACTTAGGGATTTTTAAAGCCAAGCATTAGTTATATTGCCATGAAATTATTTAATAAAGGAAAGTAGGTACTCCAATGTTTAGAATTGCCAAGTAGGTTAACATCACTTTGTTTGCTCCATCATGCTATTGATTAGAAATGTGAGTCTAAGTAAGAGTGTGTTTCATAAGGAGGTGGTTGTATGCTCCATCCATCTTTTTATTCAAAATTTTAAGCTGCATAGGTGACTTTCGGTTTAAATTGTGGCGTGATTGAGTACTCGACAATTCGGTGTATTCTCCACTATTATTGTCAAGTCAAAGAATTTCATAGCATGCTAAATCCCCTAATAATAACAATAGTACTAATTAAAAAAGCATAAATATGATTAATATATTCTAAGTAGGCATAAAAAAAGTAACTTATGTTTAGGTGATAAGTGAAATAAGTAAATTAGAAGATGGTTGCTATAGGCCAAAAGAAAGAATGCATGAGTATTGAGGAGATTCTGTATTTAGGGAAAATTTTTTGCATTGCCTTTGTTGAGCAAGCCTTTGACACTTGAACGAGTTTTTGGAAAAGGGAGATTGCTGAGACCTAATGTACTTGTTGTTCTTCGAATAGCCTGGTAGTATGACCTAGTTTGGTGCGTTGGCAAAATGATGGCATTTTGGAAACACGAAAATATACACACTTTTTCATACCCTTTTTAACTTAAATTCATGCAATTTCGTAGTAATTCTTGACGAAAAATATATAATAATTATAAAATAATTAAATTGTACTTAAATTATTAACATGTTGAATTTTAATTAACTTTATAATAAATTTTGATTTATTTTTGACAAATTTGCACAAAGGGTTAAAAATGGCTCGACAAACACTGTTGGAAGCACAAAATCGAGAAGCAATTTTGAAGCATCGAGACTAATTAATTTTTCAGCCTAAGATGGTCCAAATTATGAATATTAATTCATAATATAATTAATTTTAGTTTTAATCTAATTTATTTTTGGTTAAATAATTATTTTTAATTAATTATGAAAAGAGGCCCAATTGTGCTAAACTGAGACGACCAATCCAACCAAGCAAGGGGCTGCCCAAAACCATCCAAGATGTTGACCCAATCAGCTTATTTAGCCCATTATTTGGCTTGCAAAATATCTCTTGAAGCTTCCGTGAAATTGCATTCAAAGCCCTCTACTATTCAAGCATTTGTAGAATTGCCCCTAAGTAAATTTAGCAAGTTTGAAAGCTTCAAACTTGCCACATGTGTGGCTGGCCATGGGGGAGTCTATGGCTGCTGATTTTTTCTATTTTTAGTATCCTACTCAACCTATAAATACCCTTTTTGGTTGCTCATTTCAGACACATCTTAAAACCTCTCATCCTTTCACTTCTATCTCACTTTCTCTCTTCAAATCCCTTCCTTTGTTCTTCATTTTCCTTCTCATCCCCTTGCCGATTTCACCTCTTGGAAAAGACTCCTTCAACCACCATTTGAAGAATCATTCAAGTGTTCGTGGAAGCCTCAGTTCAACAAGAACAAGTGGAGAAGGAGGAGCGGAGCTAGTCAAGCCTCAGAGAAACACCGGATTTGATTCTTGTTCCTTATCCTTTTAATTTTATTGTTGTTATGAACTTGTCTATGAAAACTTGTGATGTTGACATGTTTAATTTAATTAATATGGCTTGAATTTAATTTGTTTTAGGTTGATTGCATTTTTTCCACTTAAATTTATTAAAATTGTGTTTGTGTAGTTATAGGCCTTGGTAAGATGTTTGATTAAGTAAAACCATGAATAAGTTATTCTTTCATTATGATTGTAAGGTAACTAATGAATTAATTAGTTAAATGGGCTAAAATTGTAATTAATTGACATAATACTTAGTCAGTGCATGTTTAATCTTCTAAGATAGCTGAGGGTTAAATTAGCGACGGTATTAGACAATACATTAGCCTTGCATAAATTGCAAGATTATTGTGATTAAATTGTTTCAAGGTAGGAATACATTGTTACTTCACTTAATCTTTTATGTGCTTATGAATATTGATTAATTGTTTGAATTGAAATTGGAAAATGTTCAAGAGATTAGTTAATTTAATAAGTATGTATATGCAGTAGTTAGCAATTTACCTAGTTGCCATGAACTTTTTTGTAACAACATGAATATGAGTTTAATAATTCTAAGTTAAGAATTGTAAATAATCTAACACAATTATGTCATTTTGATTAAAATCATCTTTTGAAATCGTGCATTGAAGTTTTATTTTTATTTTATTTAGTTTACTTAGATAAATTTTAGCTTTTAATCACTTCTTCAAAATCAAAATATTTTTCTTGACCAAAGTGTTTTTAATTGCATTCATAAATAATTCTTTTCACAATCCCTGTGGGTACGATAACTCGATATTTACTTATCACTTTATTACTTGCTGCGAGTATGTACACTTGCACATTTCCATCGTTCCACATTTATGCATATTTTGCTTGAGGAGAAGCAATAATTAAGGTTTGAGGGTGTGATAACTTTTGAAAAGAGTTATATTTTATGCCTTTTGACCTAGTTAATTACTTGTACTTTAGTACATCTAGTTGCATTTTAGGACATTTCATTAGTATTTTTAACATTGCATTAAAACTTGGGCTACGTTTAAATATTAGGTGCTTTTAGTTGCTCGGGGAAGGGCTATGTTTTGTGGTATTGGCAGGTGCAGGAAAAGGAATAAGAAATAAAGGAGTGAAATTTTGCCAGGACAAAAGGGTGGTCCGATTGTCAACTCGTATGTCGTGGCAATGCCAAGAAGATGTCTAGTCACCATTCAGTGCATATAAGTTTCAGCCCAACTCTACTTGTACCAGATAAATGTTACAACCCAAAATAGGGCCTAGGAGTTTTTGGGGATTTTAGGAATTTTAGCCTTACAGTGTTTGGAATTTTGTGACATGACATACCAATAATGTTTTCAATTATGGTTTTTAGAAAATTAAATCAATTTCTGAAAATGAGTTTTAAATAACTTTAATTTTGAAAATAGGACTATTTTTTAAAATAGGTAAAATTGAGAGTTTTTATGAAGCAATTTAACTAGATTTTAAAATCCAAGCTAAATAACCTCCCTTCTTCAAGTTATTTCATGTAAAAACGACCCTAAAATTTGTGCTTACCGTCCCTTGTTCTCTCTTTCTATTTCAATCAATTTTGAACTCCAAATCCTAGTTCCTCTTCATTTCTTTCATCTCTCAAGTTATAAACCTCTATAAAATCCAAGAAAAGCACCCTAAACACCATAGTTTTCTCCATTGTCAAGCTTGTGGGCTTTTTGGGTTTCCGATCAAATGCTTCATTTTTCGTATTAAAGGTAACAATTCGATTGCTTATGAGTTTCTAATGTTATCTAGTCTTTAAAAATTGAATTATTAGCCATTAAAGCACATGTTTTAAATAAAAGTCAAAATTTGGGTCATTAATGTTGGATTTTGAGATTTTGAGTTTTGAGTAAAAACGTGGTTTCATAGTATTTTTCAATTATTTTTGACATGATTAAGAGGTTTCTAAACTTCCTTTAAAGTTTTTTTAAGGATTTCTAAAGATTTAATGAATTTTGATGAGAATTGTCATAAACATGTCAAAAATTTTGATACCTTAAAACGCGTAGTTTTGACTAGTTTAACGGTTGAAAATCAGTCATACGTAAATAATTAGATGAACGAAATTTGTTTTAGGCAAAAAGATTAAGTATAGGCTGAGATATTTGAGTTTCAAGTTTGTTACTTGAAATTTTAGTTTCTTGAGGAATATAGCTTAGGCTTGCGTTTTTGGTTGGTTTAAGCGAGTCTTTGGTTGAATATTGATTGTGTATATTGTGTGGTTAATATGAGTGCAACATCGAAACCATTGGAACCTTCTCCGAGCAAGGAAAAATGCAAGGAAAAGCTAGTTTAAGTTTTTAACTTTTCAACGAAAGCGTAATTGGTGATTGTTTGGAATCGCTACTTGTAGACACGATTCATAGTGTTAATTAGGAGCATAGGAATAGCCTAAAACCCTATCCTAAGTTTTGAGTGTAAGTTTTCTATTTTCCTTGTTTTATTTTTGAAAATTTGTGAATAAGTGAATAATTATAGATTGATTATTATGACATAATATTGTGAATTGTATTGTGTTGTGGGAATGTTAAATATACCGAATGACAATAATGATGTTGTATTGGCAATATAAAGTGGTGCAGTGAAAGTGTGCAAAAGTTGGTAAGTATGTATATGTTGAATTACGAAATATGATGCTAATGTAATGGGTTTTGTATGTGATAAACTAATTTTAATGAACTAGTATGTTGATGGATATGTGATGGCTCAATAAGCATTATTATGGCACTTTAAGTGCAATTAAATGTGAGTTCAATAAGCATGCATTGTGTACAAGTTTGTGATATGAACTGATGAATATAAGCAAAGATGATGCACATTAAATCAGTAACTAAAATTGTGTAATTGTGGATATTTGGCCTTGTGACCTTATGGGACCGTTGGATATAGTTGGCTTGCTACAGGATTGTGAGTACTCACCTATATGAGTTATGTGATTTAGGCGTTGAGGTCCTCGGACATGTTTGGAGAGATAAAGGAATGTGAGTTAAGCTCCCTTCAATGAGATATGTTTGTTGTGCTGGAGAGTGTTAGCTTTATGCTTCACTTATGGGACATGTTTGACTCTATGAGTCTATGGCTGGTGTGTTAAAGATCTATGTATTCGATGAGTGATGATAGATCTCACATTATGTTTCATCCTCAAGTGCTAAATAATCTTAAAATGCTTATATGTGTAATGTGATGTATGCCTGAATGAGGATGTGGTTGCTATGCGAATTTATCGTTTAAACATGATCTTATATGTTATGATAATACAACAAGAGATGGTTGTTTTTTTGTGAATAATATGTTAAATGAGTTGAGTTAAGTTACATGAAAACATTAGTATGTTCTCATAGTAAATTGTGTATGTAAGTGTGGGTTTGGTTGTTTTCATATAACTTGTGAATGCCTGTGAATATATAAGTTAAACTTGTGAGTTATTGAAGCATGTATATGTTGTTTTAGTCTTGTTGAATTATTGTGAAATGAATTAATGAAACATGAACATGTAATTCTGATTCAAAATGGAATATGGTTGTGAATGTGTTGTAGTATGCTCACGATTCACATTTGATATTGTGTTTACATTGTGGTTACCCTGGGCATTCATTAAGCTTGTTAAGCTCACCCACTACCTTCTTAAACTTTACAGATTAGTTGTATGCCAGTATGAGCGGTGTGGCTTTCCGAGGGATGATCCAAGCAAGTCCATTTTTGTTATTCGTAGGTGTTTATTATTTGGTTATGGTTTGGGAATAAGGCAATGTGGTAGTCTTAGTACTAGTATTGGATATGATATTTTGGCTTGTTTCCATGATTTAATTGCTCTTAGGATTTTGGGATTTGATTCATAACACGTTGATTATTGCTCAGATTTACTTTGATGTTTGAAACTATTATTATGGCCATTTCGGTGTTTATTAGAAGATGATATGGTAGCATGTCGAACTGGGACAAGTTGGAATGACTTATATTCTTAAAAATGCTGTATTTTTCTGGTCTAAAACATAGATATTGAAATCTGTATGTTAAAAATGAAACCTCTGAAAATTTTGAAGTGCAGGAAGTCAGTCTTGCTAATTGATATCGATACCTTGGCTCGAGTATCGATACTTGGGGATGAAATTATCAATACTTGTTTAGTGGTACCGATATTTTTCGATAGTTAGGTTTTTGATTGAGAAATGGTAAGCTAGTTTGGAGTCGATTTTCCAAGCGGTATCGATACCAGTTGGGAGAATTATCGATACCACATGCATAGTATCGATACATACGTGACATATTTGTAAAACTTGCTAAATAGTCCTAAAGCATGATTATTTGATGCTATAAGCTCATTTGAAGTAGAATTAACATGTCCTATTAATAATCATCATGTGTTCGTCATAAAACTTATATGAATATTAAAATGGAAGACGTTTTGTTGGGAATGAACTTTTACTTGTATTTGACATGAGACAGTGGTGTGACACCTTGATATTGGGGCTTGGTGACCAAGCCATGCATGGGGGGTTAGAATAAATCTTCCTAGAAAAGAGGAGAAGATAAATCTTGGGGTTGTTGGAATTATCCTGAAAAAGAAAAAAAATATTTAAAAAGAAGCAAAGGAAAAAACCTTAGGTTGTAGAATTGCGAGTAGAGATCCTTAGGCAAATTAGAAGGTAGCGGCTGAATAGAGACAGTAAAAAGAAAGAAGCAAGCAACCCCTCTCAGCCACCTCAGGACACTACACAGCTGGTGTGGATTGGACAAGAAAACGCTACCTTCCCGATGTTATTCCATTATTTCTAATATGTTCCTTCGTGAATTACAGTGATGAAAATTATGTTTGAGTTGAATTTTATTTGCCAACCTATGAATAATATCTCATAAGGTTAGGATTACTTTGATGAAACTTTAACTACTTTTAATGGCTACAGTATAAATCTAAATTATTCTACTATTTCATTCAGATATTTTATTCTTTACAATGTATGTAAGCAATCCCTAGGCATAGCCGATTATGCAACATGCCCTTAAATTAATCTAAATTCTGAAAATGTTAGATTAGTTAGACTGTGGTTGAATGATATTGGCAAGTACTTGATAGATACTTGTAGTAGACTCTAGACATAGAGCAGTGTTCATACAGAAGGGAATGGTGCAGGGTACCATATTAAAGGCCTAAGACACAGGCTAAGTAACTTGAGGCTTCTGCTCTCAGAAGAAATAGGTCATCTTAAAACTCTTCTGGGCAGTAGGTTAAGTATGATTTTGCTAAGGCATTGCTGATAGGAACAGTAGATTTTTAGTAATCCCCACCTTCCAGCATAACATCGCTTAACCCTTATCTTTACTGTCATAGCTTTTCCTTAGCATTCTTAGTCGTTTATTTATTCATTGCATATCATTCACGTAGTTATTCTCATAATTGCCATTGCATTTTTGCTCTTGTATTGCCATAGCATTTTCAATTATTCATCAGTTACACATTTTGTTCACATTAATATTCCTTCTATTTACTACTGCATTCTTATAATTATTTTGCTATAATATTAATCAAAATTTATTATAATAACCTAGCCACTTTTGTGCCTCAATCCTATCCTCGTGGGAACGATACTCACTCATCACTTTATTACTTGATCTGACGTGTATAATTGCATAAATTGCTTATCATTTCACATGCGACACTTGTTTATAGGGATCCATCAACAAATCATGTAAGTACTTTGATTATCAAAGCAGAATCCAAATAGTCATTTCTGTGAGTGTTTAGTATGATACCAAATCATGTATAAGGATATTTAGGTCACATAGGGCTTTTTGGCTTGTAATGGTCTGAGGCTTAGGATAGGTATGAACTTCAAAAATAGTAAGCATCCAAAGGTTACAAGCATGAAAATAGTGTGGCATATCGTATTGATCCCTATTTTCCCCGGCTTAGTGATCCTTACCCTTTCACCGCCTTATTTCTCCTACTCTCACCATTTTTGTCTCTCCATATAGGAAATCATAGCATGACATAGTAACTATGACTAGCCTACGAGTTTCAGTGCACTACTGAATGAGTTTTTTCTATTGTTATGACTTTTTCACTATTCCTTTTCAATTTTTTTTCACTCAAGAATGCCTTCTGGCTTTTCATATACTTTTTCTACTCGTATGGGTTTTCTTTTTGGATTTTGCTTTTTGTTTTGAACTTTTGGGCTAACCTATAGTTCCCACATCACACTAATCCTTCATATTTCTCTCTATTTTTACAAACTCCACCTTAATGTATCTACTTAACCCTCAATACGTATGGCCAGACGTTTATAATCGTGTAGTATAGGACCAAAGAAAAAGGGTACATACAATTTATCGTTTTTAGGCCTGGGGTTTGCAATGAGGTTCATCAAGAAGGGTCAAAAAGTTCAAAAATTGGTACTAAAGGTGAAATATAAATAGGACAACTTTTTGGCTCTGGATGTGTCCCAAACAATGCCTTAGGTCATCCTTAAATATCTCATCATACACAAATTTAATCAACCAGATAAACACAAATTCAACCATTTATAATTCATAGCAGCATGCTTGTTTCCTTGTATTTTCCATATCACTTGGTACAAATGATGACTTAATACCTATTTACAGTGTAACATATAGAACTTTAGTAGTCCAATAATTAGAAATTTAAAATCACCTATCATCATGCCAAAATTATTCATGAACACAAGCAACCTATGTACATGCTCCTAACCAATCACTTGTATTTATACAAGCTCAAGCACACTGAAAGATAGAAAAAGTTATACTAATTTTAAAATTAAAAAGAAAACAACCTATGTTACCCCCTGCACTTTAGTTGACACATTATCCTCAATGTGTAGCCCATTAAAAGATAAGGAAAGAAGTTACTCAATTGATCGTGATTGCTCTAACTTTTATTGATGAGTGCTTCCTCCCTTGCTTATATAAAATTTGAATTTTGTTTGTGTCTCCTTCGTGTTAAGTTCCCACATAGAAAACTTAAACAGACTACAACATACTAAAATTTTCTTATTACTCCTACTCCTACAAAGTCTAAATTAAAATTATGCAAAAATTAATACAAGTTTGTATAAAATTAAAAAAATAGTTCAATCATCCTCCTCATTGTCTATCTCCTCATCCTCGTTGTCGTCCTATTCTTATCTTTCCTCTTCATTTTGTTACGCTTCTTCTTCTTGTTCCATATTCATCGGGCTAAACATATCAAGTGTATATAGGAGATTTAGATGTTATTTTTCCACGCAAAATCTTGGAAAATTGCTCCTGATTCTTGAATCCACTGAATCATCCAATCTAACTTTGGATGACTATTCTCACCAACGTCTTGTTAATCCCGTGCCAACTTTTGTAATGAAGTGGGTGTAGTTGTCATTTCCTGTTGTCCCTTCTTCCAATATTTTATCTATTTGGCCCATAGCTTGTTGTATTGTTGGAACAAGGTGTCCCCAATAATGCTTCAGTGTAACACCCCTAGCCCGTCTTCATCGCCGGATTAAGGTTACGGAGCGTTACTGTACAAAACATAACCTTTAACTTTAAAACTGAAAAAATAATTCAGCTTAAGTATAATTAACAATAATTCATCTCAATCGTAATAAACAAACTCAATTGGGCCTTAAATTAAGCTTTCGGGGCCTTAAAAATAGTTTAGGAACAATTCAAGATTAAATTGAAGCAAAACAGGAAATTTCAAAAAAAATTGAAATGTAGGGGTCACACGGCCATGTGTCCAGACCGTGTGACACATATCAGATCATGTAAGCATTCGAAGTAGGGACACATGGTCGTGTCATGGACCGTGTGACACATATCAGATCGTGTGAGCATTTAAATAGGGACACATGGTCATGTCATAGACCGTATAACTCACTAACTTGGCTCACACGGCCGTGTCGTAGGCCTTGTGCTATCCTGTGTAACCAACTGACTTGAGACACACAGTCGTGTCTCAGCCTGTATCTCAGACCGTGTGAAACCTGCACCAATTTTATAATTTACACACGACCATGTGGTTAGCCCGTGTGTGGCACACGGCCGTGTGACAGCCCGTGTCCCAGGCCGTATGTACCAAATTTAACCCTACAACAAGCCATTCCAACACTTATCCTTGCTGATCAAGACATATCACTTGCTTATTCATTCAATAGCTCAAAACAAACCTTAAACACTCACCAATATACCAAATAAACAACATATAAATTCTAACCAATATGCCATTCAAATGCGCCTCAATTTATAAGTAATTCAACATCACACTCTATCCAAAATTTTCATAAAGACAACCAACAATCTATATCAACCATCATAACTGAACATATTAACATTTCTAATCAAAATACATGTCAGGATAATCATCAATATATACATAGATATCATTCAATATTACATGACACAATCCAAATAGCTAATTAACCTTCTGTAGCATCCATAACTATTAACACTAACATTCTTCCAACAAAAACCTATATACATGCCACAACCCAAAAATGAGATACAAAAACTACCAAATTAGATGGATAGTGTGAGCTTTATGGTCGATCCTTCCAAACGGTCAACAAAGATTATCTACAAAACAACACAAGGAGAACATAAGCTTACATAGCCTAGTCAAGTGATAGTATAACTTTTACTTTAAATTAATTAAACCCGGTTTATACAATAGGTCAATATTTCATTTTCATGGACATCAACGATGCAATACCGAGGTATTAAAGTGCATTCAGAACATGAATGTGCATTCAGGGGTGCAAAAGTACAAATAGGGGCACGTATGTGCATTCATTTCTGTAAATACTATCCAATTCACTTCGTTCATATATAAACTTAATACAATTCAAGCACCATCATAATAGTAATCTTTTCTCGATTTCTTACACATCTATTTAACATTTGAAATTTACATTGTAATATATTTATAATCAAATTACAAACCAATGGAAATAAACATTATAAGTTAATTGTAATAAGAAACAAGCCACTACGAACTTACCTACTACCACCTCCGAACAAAACTCAGGCACCTATTTTGCAACTTTTCCCTTCCCTCGGTTAATATCTTTCCCACTCGTTTCTTAATCTATTACATAATTCAATTAAACTCACGAATTTCAGAATCACTTAAAATTCAATTCAATATATAAAACCTTCAACTTTTCTTTAATTACACATTTTCCCTACACCTTTACATTTATTACAACTTAATCCTTAAAGTTACAATTTCCATAATAACAATTTTTTTTACAATTTTGCAAGCTAACCGTATTTCATTCTAAGTTAAGATAACCCACACTTATTCACTAATTCCACAATTTCCATGAAATTTTAAGTATTTAGTCAATTTAGTCCATTTACTAAAACTATCAAAAACCAACTAATAAACTAATCAAATTCAACAACTAACACTTCAGTTCCATCATTTAACATTTAAAATAACAAGAATTCATCAATGACAACGTCTAAAATCTTTAACAATTTCTGAAATAATGGTTTCGATTGGCTAGATCTAGTTGCAATAGTCTCAACAACATCAAAATTACAAGAAATAAACATAACTTGAGCTTACATGCAAGGGAACTTGGACCGAATTTTCCAAGCTTCAATGGTGTTTCTTCTTTTTCAAATTTTGGTGAAGAACAAACCATTTATGAACAATAACAACATTTTGTTTTAATTTCTCTAGTAAATTAATTATTTACATAATTGCCTTTTAAACAACCACATAATTTAACATAAAAAGGCCCATTACCTTCCATCCAATAATCTTATGGACTACTTACCTAATAAGTCCCCATTCAATTTGTAATTATGCTATCAAATCAATTTAATTCTTTAATTCCTAAGGTTTTCACCTTTCACAAATTAATCTTTTTTACTTAATTAACCATCTAAACGTTATAAATTCATCACCAAAATTTAACATGAATCCAATACAACCCTATAAACATTAATTAAATAATAAAACTCAACTTCACATATCAGATTTATGGTCCTGAAACCACTATTTTATTACCATTGAAAAATGAGATATTTCAACTCTCCCCCCTAAACAATTTTTTGTCCTTGAAAATCTTACCAAAGACGAGGTTGTGATACTAAGACTTCATATTTTATTTCGTTTCCTATGTCACTTCTTCAATCCCATGATGTTGTCATAATACTTTAACTAACGATGTAGACTTATTCCTCAACTCTTTTGTTTCCTGAGCCAAGATTTTTACAAATTCTTCATTGTAAGTTAAATCAGTTTGGAACTCAATTTCATCCATAGACAAAATATGCGATGGATCGGATCAATATCGATGAAGCATTGAAACGTGAAAAACGTTATGTATTCTGTCAAGTTTTAAATGTAGTGCCAAATGATACATTATTGGTCGAATTCTTTCCAAAACCTCATATGGTCCGATAAATCTGGGACTGAACTTCCTTTTTCTACCAAAACGCATCATTTTATTCCAGGGTGAAACTTTCAAGAACAGTTTTTCACCAATTGAAAACTCTATATCTTTAAATTTCAAACAAGCATAAGATTTCTATTGATTAGACGCAACCTTTAAGTTATCTCGAATAACTTGCACCTTTTCTTCAGTTTCCCGTACGAGATCAACCCTAGCTTATTTTCTTTCATTTAATTCAGACCAATACAACAGACTTCTACATTTGCGTCTGTACAAAGTCTCATACGGAGCCATCTTAATGCTTGCTGATAACTGTTATTATACGCGGATTCAGCTAACAACAAATATTTTTCCCAATTGCCCTCGAATTCAATAATGCAACACCACAACATATCTTCCACAATCTGAATAATTCACTGAAACTGACCATCCGTTTGTGAATGAAAAGTAGTACTAAAATTCAATTTCAAGCCTAAAGCTTTATGCAACTTTCCCCAGAATCTTGAGCTAAATCTCGAATCACGATTTGATATGATTGACAATGGTACTCCGTGTAGTCTCACTATTATAGCAACATACAACTTTGCTAACTTCTCGAGCAAATAATCAATCTTAACAAGTATGAAGTGATCCAATTTTGTCAATCTATCCACTATGACCTGAATAGACTCTTTTCTTTTCGAAGTTATAGGTAGTCCTGAAACAAAATTCATAGCGACTCGTTCCCACTTCCATTCAGGAATCATTACTAGTTGTAACAAACCCAACAGTACCTGATGTTCGGCTTTCACCTGTTGGCAAACTAAGCATTGGTTACATATTCTGCTATTTCTCGCTTCATACCAGGCCACCAATAACTTTGTTTGAAATCGTTATACATTTTCACACTCCTAGGATGAATCAACTAAACACTGTCGTAAGCTTCATTTACTAGTTCTTGCTTTAACTTCGCATAATTCGGTACAAACAATCAACCCCGAAAATATAAATAATCATCATTTCAGATACAAAAATCAGAATCCTGTTCACTTTTAACTACATTGAACTTGGATAACAACTTTGAATACAATTTCTAGAATTCTTGATTCTCTGATAAAAATACCGGCTTTATTAACAACTCAGCCATGACAGAACCATCGTGTTATAATATTAAATTTGCATTCATAACTCTTAAAGCAAATAAGTACTTATAGCTCAAAGCATCTGCAATGCTATTAGCTTTCCCAGGATGATAGTTAATTATCAGATCATAATCTTTTAATAATTCGAGCCATCTGCGCTGCCACAAATTTAATTCTTTTTGAGTTATTAAGTATTCCAAACTTTTATCATCGGTAAAAATATGACATTTCTCCCTGTACAAATAATGTCTCCGAATTTTCAAAGCGAAAACAATTGTAGCTAACTCTAAATCATGTGTCAGGTAATTTCGCTCTTGAGGCTTTAACTACCTAGAAGCATAGGCAATTACTTTTCCACTTTGCATCAAAACACATCCTAAACCACAAAGAGACGCTTTGCTATATACAATAAATTCTTTCCCGAATTCAGGTTAAGTCAAAATAGGAGCTTCTGTTAACATATTCTTCAACTGCTCAAATCTTTTCTGGCATTTCTCAGTCTAAACATGATTAACATGTTTTTGCGGCAGTTTAGTCATCAAAGATGCTATAATGAGAATTTTTTAACAAAAAGCCAATAATATCCTGCAATGCCCAAGAAACTTCAAATCTCAGAAACATTCTTTGGAATTTTCTAATCAATGGTCGTAGATATTTTATTTGGATCCACCCTGATTCCATCAGTAGGGATAACATGTCCAAGAAAACCAACTTCCAGTAACCAAAATTCACATTTATTGAATTTCACATAAAGTTGTTTTTCACGCAAAGTTTGTAACCCAATTCTTAAATTCTCGGCATGATCTAACTGGTTCAATGAATAAATTAAGATATCATCAATGAATACCACAACAAATCGATCTAAATATGGCTGAGATGCCCAATTCATCAAGTCCATAAATGCTACAAGAGCATTAGTCAAACCAAATGGCATCACTAGATATTCATAGTGACCATATCTAGTTATGAATGTAGTTTTCAGTACATATAACTCTTTAACTCGCAACTGATAATACCCAGATCTCAAATCAATCTTTGAAAATATGGTAGCTCCCTTCAAATGATCGAATAAATCATCAATACAAGGTAATGGATATTTACTCTTGATAGTAACCCGATTCAACTACCGATAATCTATACGTAATCTCATTGACTAATCCTTCTTTTTTACAAACAAAACTGAAGCACCCCAAGGTGACACACACGGTCGAATAAATCCACGATCTAGCAATTCTTGCAATTGTACTTTCAATTCTTTCAACTCAGTAGGAGTTATTCTGTATTAGGTTATTGAAATTGGAGTTGTTCCTAGTACAAGGTCAATTAAAAATTTGACTTCTCGAGTCGGTGGTAACCCAAGCAATTCTTTTGGGAAAACATCAACATATTCTTTATGTAACACCCCTTACCCGTGTCTGACACAGAGGCAGGAGACAAGGCATTACCGGACTTAAGCACCAGCAAACATACATAACCGACCATAAAACTTCGTTCAATTTCAAACCATTTATACACATGAAAATTGTCCCTTATATGGTCCTACGAGGCCCAAAACATACATCGGGAGTAGTTCAGGACTAATACGAGAACTTTAAAAAAACTTAGAAAAATTTTCACGAAACAGGGTCGCCTGCCCCTATGGGTAAACCGTGTGGCTTGGGACACGCCAGTGTCCTCAGCCCGTGTAACTCTCTATTTATAACGTCACCAACACAAATAGGGTCATACGGCCAAGTCACACGCCCGTGTGTTTAGACCGTGTGGCAAATTAAATTCCAAAATCAGGCGCAGACTTCACACGGCCTGGGCTCACACCCATGTCCTAAGGCCGTGCCCTTCACACGGTAGAGACATACGCCCATGTCTCTACCCGTGTGTTTACTACTAGGCATTCTATTTTACATTAATTAGGGTGCAGGGGACACACAGTCGAATAACACGCCCATGGTGCAGACCGTGTGTCACACACGGCCTAGACACACGCCCGTGTGTCTACCCGTGTGGACAACTTTAAGGCTATTTTCCAAGCCATTTGTCACCCTTAAATGCTCATTCACTCATACATTTTTTACGACAAGCAGCATAGTATATTTAGTCACTCAAATACTGATGAACTTGATTAATTCATGACTTTGTAATGTCAACATATCACCTATCCACACCATCATGCTTTCGTATAGAATTCCACACCAATTTCGTATTTATTCATCATGGAAAACCTACTTCTAATTTACTCAATTATACTATAGCTTTGGTCATACCTATTAACCACGGTTCATCCATTTAGCATATATGCCATTCATCACACATTTCATCCACAAGCAATCGCATCAAGCATAACACATTGCATGCATGCATAATTAATTAGGGTTACAACCTAAATAATCAATATGAACCATATCACATGGCCATATACAAAATGAATCAAATACTACCATAAGCCAACACATTTGGATAGACCAATATGACATATAACAAAATGACCAAGTCCCTATACTCAAAATGTTGAGACTACTATACCCAAATATCTAGTTGATAGTGTGATCGAGTCTCTGACATCCTTCGATCCTCGAGCTAGCTTGGCGATACTATAAGAAATTGGAAAAGAGAGGGGAGTAAGCATAAAGCTTAGTAAGTTCACATGCAAATAAATAGCAACTTAATCGTATATATATACATATACCATTGACATAACATAGTTTACATATGTGTCATCATAAATTCATAGGCATAACTTAAATTTGTAGACATAACTTACACATTTTCAATCTTACCAAAAGTTCATCACATACCGAACTCATTTATATGAGTTTTTTGTACATACCTATACCAACTCGTAACACATTGTCATATTTCCTCATCATTGACTTACTTGTCGAATAACTTACAGGTTTACCCGTTGAACATTCGGAATACTATCGGATACATGGAAGACTTGCACATAGTGCTTCAAACGTAGCCACATGCTACCTCATATCGCAATCACACATCGCTCGCTCTCAAGCTAATCACGGGCCTGCTCACACAAGTTGACATTCAGGATGTAACTACTCGAGCTATTGATACAAGCTGACAGGTACCCATAACACATGCTGGGCTACCCAACCACCAGTAGATCGTACAAGACTAGCATCGAATTCACATAATCACATACACACATAATTTCATGAGCTCATAATCACATAGTTCCTAGTGACATTTCACTTTGTATCCTAAATTATTCGTAAGGTTCAAACAGGATTTTCTCGATAATGCATATTCGTCTAACTCATTCACAATGTCATGCTCATAGACAATAAAATTGTTTATACACTCATCGTAATAATTAAACATAGAGATTCATACATAAATAAAACATTCAACCACTATATATCATTGCATTATTTACACATGAACTTACCTCGGTACAAAATATGGACAATTAATTCGATTTAGCCCAAAATCTTATTCTTTCCCCGGTCTAGGTCCGGACTCCGTTTTTCTTGATCTATAGGAGCAAATTCAGCTTATTTAATCATCACATTATTCAAATCAGTCCAAAAACTATATTTAGGTGAAATTAAAATTTTACCCCTAAAGATTCACATATTTACACTTTAGTCCCTGAGCTCGCAAGATGAAATGCTTGCATTTTCTTGGTTATTCTAACTCATATCAGCCCACAGTTCTCATTGAATCACATTTCTACTATCCATTTTTACATCTTTTACAAATAAGCCCTTTTCATGCATTTCTATCAAAAATCACTTAGTAAAAGATGTTAAACACACATCAAACTTTCATATTCTTCCATTAACCATCAAAATACAAACATGTCACACATGGGTCAAGTTTCATACATGAACCCTACTTCAAAATATGGCTAGAAATGGATAGATCATGCTTCAAGGATCTCAAAAATATAAAGAACATTAAAAATGGGGCTTGGGAGCACTTACAATCAAGCTTGAAAAGTTGAACAAAACCCTAGCTATGGCCCTTGGAAATTTTGGCTAGCACTTGGAGAAGATGAGCAAATTTTTGACTTATTTTCCCTTTTTATTCTTTTATTTCCCAAATGACAAAAATGTCCTTTAAGCCCTTCTTTCAAATTTTTCCTATTCATGCCCATTTTTGTCCAAATTTTTAAACTTAGTTAAATTGCTATTTAAGGACCTCTAATTAATAATCCATGGCAATTTCATGCTTAAGGCTTCTAAAACTCACATTTTGCAGCTTTTGCAATTTAGTCCTAAATGTCAAATTGGACACTTTATCAATGAAATTTCTTTATGAAATTTTCACACAAGCATGCAATCATATCATAAACCTCCTAATAATCATAAAATAATTATTTCTACTTTAGATTATTGGTCCCGAAACCACTGTTCTGACTAGGCCCTAATTTGGGATGTTACAATTCTCCCCCCTCAGGGATTTTCGTCCCCGAAAATCTTACTGGTGAAAAGATTTGAGTATTGGTTTCTCATGTTTTCCTCGGTCTCCCATGTAGCCTCTTCAAACCCATGTCTTTGCCATAAAACTTTCACAAGGGCAATACTTTTGTTCCTCAATTATTTTACTTCTAGGGCTAAAATCTTAATTAGCTCTTCGCCATAAGTCATATCTGTTCGAATCTCAACCTCTGTCTGTGAAATCACATGCGAAGGATCAGATAGGTATCAGCGCAACATGGATACAATAAACACATCATGAATCTTTTCCAATTCAGATGGTAAAGCTAACTGATAGGCAACTGGCCCTACTCTCCCGGTGATCTTATACGGTCCAATAAATCGTGGACTTAATTTGCCTTTTCTACCAAATCTCAAAACCTTTTTCCATGGATACACTTTCAAAAATACTTTATCACTGATCTGAAACTCAATCTCTTTCCATTTTAAATCCGCATATGATTTTTGTCTATCAGAAGCGGCTTTCAAATAATCACGTATTATCTTTACTTTTTCTTCGGTTTCTCTGACTAAATCAACTCTGTGAATCTATTTCTCTCTGAGCTCAGTCCAATACAAAGGCGTTCGGCTCATAAGGCGCCATTTTCAAACTTAACTGAAAACTGTTTTTGTAGGTAAATTCTACCAACAGTAAATACTTTTTCCAATTACCTTGGAACTTAAGGACACAACACCGCAGTATATCTTCACGAATTTGAATTACTCGTTCAGACTGACCGTTGGCCTGTGGATGAAAAGTGGTACTAAAATTCAACTTTGTACCTAAAGCCTCCTGCAACTTCTTCCAAAATTGCGAAGTGAATCTCGGATCTCTATTCGATATAATATATAATGGCACTCCATAAAACCTCACTATTTCAAAAATATACAACTCGACTAACTTATCAAGTGAATAGTCAGTGCGTGCCAAGATTAAATGAGCCGACTTTGTCAATCGATCTACAACAACCCATACAGCATCTTTCTTTCTAGGTGTCAAAGGCAAACTCATCACGAAATCTATAGTAATACGGTCCCATTTCCACTTGGGAACCATCACAGGCTAAAGTAAGCCTAAAGGTACTTGGTGTTCAGCTTTCACTTGTTGACAAATCAGACATCTCGAAACGAACTCAGAAATATCTCTTTTCATACTCTGCCACCAATACAATTTCTTCAAGTCATTGTACATTTTCGTACTACCCAGATGCATAGACAAACAACCACTATGGACCTCAAGCAAAATATTTTGAATCAACTTGGTATTCTTAGGAATACAAATCCTATCTCGAAACATCAAACAACCATCAGAACTAATCCAAAAATCTGATTCCACATCCGATTCACATTGGACTCTTTTGCTTGCAAATCACTGTCGCTTTGCTGAGCTTCATAAATATCTTGGAGAAACATTAATCTAGCTCTTAACTCAGCTAGAACCGAACCATCATTTGATAAGGCCAACTGAGTGTTCATAGCCCTCAATGCAAACAAGGATTTCCTACTCAAGGCATCAGCGACCACGTTCGCCTTCCCCGGGTGATAATCAATCACTAGCTCATAATCTTTTATCAACTCTAGCCATCTCCATTGTCGTAGGTTCAAATCCTTTTAAGTCATTAAGTACTTTAGACTCTTATGATCAGTATACACATGACATTTCTCACCATACAAATGATGTATCCAAATCATCAATGTAAACATAATGGCAGCCAATTCCAAATCGTGCGTCGAATAATTCTTCTCATGCGATTTTAGCTGCCTCGAGGCATAAGCTATCACCTTGCCTTCTTGCATAAGTACACAGCCCAATCCATTCAAGGATGCATCACTATAAACCATAAATTCTTTTCACGGTTCAGGTTGTACTAAAATTGGAGCCTCGATCAACAATGCCTTTAGTTTCTCAAAACTCTATTGACATTTTTCTGTCCATTCAAACTTGACATCCTTTTGTAACAATCTCGTCATCGGAGTAGAAATCATGAAAAATCCTTTAGCAAACCGTCTGTAATAATTGGCTAAGCCTAGGAAACTTCTAACCTCTGACACATTCCTTGATGGTTTCCATTCAACAATAGCTGAAATCTTACTCGAATCTACTCGAATGCCATCACCCGAAATAATGTGCCCCAAGAATCAGACTTATCGAAGCCAAAACTCGCTTTTACTAAACTTAGCATACAACTACTTGTCTCTCAAGGTTTGCAAAATCGTTCTCAAGTGTTCGGCATGCTCGGTCTCATCACGAGAATAAATCAGTATATTGTCAATAAAAACAACCACAAATTTATCTAAGTATGGTCAGAAAATACAGTTCATTACTGCGAGAGCATTTGTTAAACCAAAAGGCATAACCAAAAATTCATAGTGACCATACCTCGTCTAAAATGTAGTCTTCAGTACGTCTGAATCTTTAAGTCTCAACTGGTAGTAACCGGACCTCAAGTCTATCTTTCAAAATACTGTGGCTCCCTTCAATTGGTCAAACAAGTCATCTATTCTTGGTAAAGGGTACTTGTTCTTTATGGTTACCTTATTGAGCTTTCGGTAGTCAATGTACAATCTCATTGAACCATCTTTCTTTTTCACAAATAGCACCGGTATGCCTCACGGAGAATAACTAGGTCTAGCGAAACCTTTATCTGTTAACTCTTGTAACTGGACTTTTAACTCCTTTAACTCCGTCGAAGCCATCCTATATAGAGTAATCAAAATAGGTGCAGTACCCGAAACTAATTCAACGCCAAACTCAACTTCCCTAATTGGAGGCAATCCGGGCAACTCTTTTGGAAACACATCTGGATATTCGCATACTACCGACAGTGACTCAATTTTCAACTCAGACTCCTCCGTATTCATCACAAAGGTAAGATAAGCTTTATACCTTTCCCATACATCTCTAAGTAGTCATAGAAGAAATCACTATAGGCAAGCTATCCGATTCATCTGATTCAACCCAAAGAATATCACCACTTTCACATTTCAATTAATTGATTTTCCTTCCACAATTTACTACTACATCATGCATGGTCAACCAGTCCATACCAAATATTATATTAGATTCATCAAACGGCAAAAGCATGAGATTAGCCAGAAAACAGTGACCTCTAATCATTAAAGGGCACTTCTTACGAACTCTGTCAACTATCACATGCTTGCCTAGAGGGTTTGACACTTTTATCACAAATTCTGTAGACTCAACGGGCAAATTCATGCTAGACACCAATTTCACACATACATACGAATGGGTAGATCCCGGATCAATCAAAGCAAAAATAGAAGTATCATAGAGAGAAAAAGTACCTGTAATCATATCAGGGGATAAAGCCTCTTCGCGAGCGCGAATGGCGTAAGTCCTCACAGGGGGTCTACCCTCGGGCCACACAGTTGGTTCCCTAGGTGCACTTTTACTATTCGTTCCATTTCCCAGATTCTTCTGTGTTCTCTCTCTAGAAGTAGCATTGCTTGATCTTGCACTCTGAAAATTTTCCTTTTCAACCGTCTCAAGACAATTGTTGAAAAAATGATCATGTGAACCACACTTGAAACATGCCCGAATATTCATCCAACATTCACCGGGGGGATGTCTGCCACAATGTTGACACTTAGGTTTATTAGGTCGAGCATTACCCACACTCGCTATCGAAGTAGTTTGAGCCTTATGGCCTGTATACTATTTTCCATGGTTTCTGTTTGAAAACCCAGCTGAAACACTCGATCGAGTATTAAACACTCTCGTTTTCTTAGTTGAGGACTGAAATGATTTACCTATCTATCCCTTCTTCGAATCTTGAGACTCTAACTTAGCTTTTCTCTTCTCTTTAGCCAATTCCTCGGCTTTACAAGCTCTCTCTACGAGCATAACAAACTCTCTCAATTCAAGGACACCCACCAACAGTCGAATGTCTTCATTTAATCCATCTTCAAATCATTTGCACATGATAGCCTCAGTCAATACACATTTTGGAGTGTATTTGCTCAGTCTCTCATATTCATGCTCATATTCCGCTACTGTCATTCGACCTTGTTTTAACTCGAGGAATTCTTTCCTTTTCTGATCAATAAATCTTTGGCTAATATACTTCTTACGAAATTCTTCTTGGAATAATTCTCAGTTAACTCTCTCACTTGGTACCACTGACTCCAGGGTGTTCCACTACTGATAAGCCGAGTCTCTCAGGAGGGACACAACACATTTCATGGATTCCTTAGTGTGCATGATAACTTATCAAACACCCTAATGGTATTCTCAAGCCAGAACTTTACCCTCTCAGGGTCATCATCTTTACTGGCTCGGAACTCTTCGACCCCTTGCTTTCAAATTTTATCCACTAGAGGTCTATTCAGTCTCATAAAACCCATACCTTGGGGTGCTACAGGAATAGGCTGAGGAATAGGTGGGGGTGGAAAGGGTTGAGCATTCGGGTTAGTTCGAACGAACTCCGTATACCAGGCGTCCATCATATGGAGAAAGGCTTCCCTACCTCCTACTCTTCGACCAACAGTAGGGGGTCTACTATCAAACGGCACTGCCTCTTCAGTGGGTGCAGGAGCGTTACTTTCAACATCATCCACCATTTCTCTATCGAGATCCATTTACTATATGAAAACACATGTCAAAATTATCAGAAGTCGTCACACTATCATAATTTATGTATGGCATGTATAGCTAGACTCGTACACATGCTACATTAGTCCAAGAATTGACTAAACCGTAGCTCTGATACCAATAAATGTAACACCCCTTACCTGTGTCTGACACTGGGGCAGGATACGAGGCATTACTAGACTTAAACATCAGCAAACATACATAACCGGCCATAAAACTTTGTTCAATTTAAAACTATTCATACACATGCAAATTGTCCCTTATATGGGCCTACAAGGCCCAAAACTTACATTGGGAGTAGTTCAGGACTAATCCGAGAACTTTAGAAAAACTTAAAAAAATTTTCATGAAATAGGGTCAGATGCCCGTGTGGCTTGGAACACGCCCTTGTCCTCAGCCCGTCTGGCTTGGGACACGCCCGTGTCCTCAGCCCATGTAACTCTCTGTTTATGACATCATCAACACAAATAGGTCACACAGCCAAGTCACATGTTCGTGTGCTCAGGCCGTGTGGGAAATTAAATTCGAAAATCAGGTGCAAACTTTACACGGCCTGGGCAGACACCCATGTCCTAAGGCCGTGCCCCTTACACGGCAGAGACATACGCCTGTGTCTATGCCAGTGTGTTTACTACTGGGCATTCTGTTTTGCATTAATAAGGGTGTAGGGGACACACGGTCGAACAACACGCCCATGGGGCAGACCGTGAGTCACACACGGCCTAGACACATGCCCGTGTGTCTACCCGCGTGGACAACTTTGAGGCTATTTTCCAAGCCATTTGTCACCCTTAAATGTTTATTCACTCATACATTTTTGATGGCATACAGCATAGTATATTTAGTCACTCAAATACTCATGAACTTGATTAATTCATGGCTTTGTAATGTCAACATATCACCTATCCAAACTATCATGCTTTCGTATAGAATTCCACACCAATCTCATATTTATTCATCATGGTAAACCTACTTCCAATTTACTCAATTATACCATAGATTTGGTCATACTTATTAACCACGGTTCATTCATTTAGCATATATGCCATTCATCATACATTTCATCCATAAGCAATCACATCAAGCATAACACATTGCATGCAAGCATAATTAATTAGGGTTACAACCCAAATAATCAATATAAACCATATCACATGGCCATATACAAAATGAATTAAATATTACCATAAGCCAACATATTTGGCTAGAACAATATGACATATAACAAAAAGACCAAGTCCCTATACATGCCATACTCAAAATGCTGACACTATTATACCCAAATATCTAGTTGATAGTGGATCGAGTCTCCGACGTCCTTCGATCCCCAAGCTAGCTTGGCAATACTATAAGAAAATAGAAAAGAGAGGGGAGTAAGCATAAAGCTTCGCAAGTTCACATGCAAATAAATAGCAACTTAATCATATATATACATATACCATTGACATAACATAGTTTATATATGTGTCATCATAAATTCATAAGCATAACTTAAATTTGTAGACATAACTTACACATTTTCAATCTTACCAAAAGTTCATCACATACTGAGCTCATTTATATGAGTTTTTCGTACATACATATACCAACTCGTTACACATTGTCATATTTCCTCATCATTGACTTACTTCTCGAATAACTCACAGGTTTACCCGTTGAACACTCGGAATACTATCAGATAAACGAAAGACTTGTACATAGTGCTCAAACGTAGCCACATGCTACCTCATATTGCAATCACACATTGCTCGCTCTCAAACTATTCACGGGCCTACTTATACAAGCTGACAGTCAGGACGTAACTACTCGGGCTACTCACACAAGCTGACAAGTACCCACAACACATGTCGGGCTACCCAGCCACCGGTAGAACGTACAAGACTAGCACCCGGATTCACATAATCACATACACGCATAATTTCATGAGCTCATAATCACATAGTTCCTAGTGACTTGTCACTTTGTATCCTAAATTATTCCTAAGGTTCAAATAGGATTTTCTCGATAACGCATATTCGTTTAACTCGTTCACAATGTCATGCTCATAGACAATAAAGTCGTTCATACACTCGTCATAATAATTAAACATAGAGATTCATACATAAATAAAATATTTAAACATGATATATCATTACTTTATTTACACATTGACTTACCTCGATACAAAATATAGACAATTAATTCGATTTAGTCTAAAACCTTGTTCTTTCCCCGGTCTAGGTCTAGGCTCTGTTTTTCATGATCTATCATAGCAAATTCAGCTCATTTAATCATCACATTATTCAAATCAATCCAAAAACTATATTTAGGTAAAATTATGATTTTACCCCTAAAATTTTACATATTTACACTTTAGTCCCTAAGCTCGTAAGATGAAACACTTGCGTTTTCTTGGTTACCCAAGCATAGTCGATTCATATTCTAACTCATATCAGCCCACATTTCTCATTGAATCACATTTTTACTATCCATTTTTACATCTTTTACAAATAAGCCCTTTTCATGCATTTCTATCAAAAATCACTTAGTAAAAGATGTTAAACACACATCAAACTTTCATATTCTTCCATTAAACCTCAAAATAAAAACATGTCGCACATGGGTCAAGTTTCATAAATGAACCCTACTTCAAAATATGGCTAGAAATGGATAGATCATGCTTCAAGGATCTCAAAAATGTAAAGAACATTAAAAATGGCTTGGGAGCACTTACAATCAAGCTTGAAAAGTTGAACAAAACCCTAGCTATGGCTCTTGGAAATTTCGACTAGCACTTAGAGAAGATGAGCAAATTTTTTACTTATATTCCCTTTTTATTCTTTTATTTACGAAATGACAAAAATACCCTTTAAGCCTTTCTTTCAAAATTTTCCTATTCATGCCCATTTTTCTCCAAATTTTTAGATATTGGTCAAACTGCTATTTAAGGACCTCTAATTAATAATCCATGGCAATTTCATGCTTAAGGCTTCTAGAACTCACATTTTACAACTTCTGCAATTTAGTCTTAAATGTAAAATTAGACATTTTATCAATGAAATTTCTTCATGAAATTTTCACACAAGCATGCAATCATATCATAAACCTCCTAATAATGATAAAATAATTTTTTCTAGTTCAGATTAGTGGTCTCGAAACCACAGTTCTGACTAGGCCCTAATTCGGGATGTTACACTTTAACAATCAATACATGATCAATTTTAGATTCTGCTACTCTCAAATCGAGAGCGTAAGCCAAATAAGCTTCGCATCCCTTTTTGATCAGCTTATGAGCTAACATTGCTGAAATCATACTTTTCAAACAATCAGATCCATCTGCCTTAACCCAAATATATTCACCGTTCAAATATTTCAAACTCACTCGCTTCCTTCGACAACTCACAATTGCATCATGTTTAGGTAACCAATCCATTACCAAAATGATATCAAAATCATTAAATGGTAATAACATCATGCTAGCAGGAAAGTCGTAACCTTGAACTTTTCAGTGAACACAATTTACAGATCTAGTTAACTAAAACATACTAACCTAGTGGATTTGTTAACTTAACTGTGTAATCAATAGACACAACAGGCAAATTCTTTTTGTCTACTAATGCATTGCATATGTAAGAGTGAGTTGATCCAGGATCAATTAATGCATGAACATTAATATAAAAAAGAGAAAATGTACAAGCAGTAACGTCTTGGCCAGTAGCTTCCTCACGAGCTTTGATTCATAAGCTCTAGCTGGTGCTCTCGCTTCAGATCGTTCATTCATGTAACTATTCTTTCCTCGACCAGAACTAGTATTTCTACCATTTCTAGGTCGTCTACCTCTCAGTGAGGTTGCTTCAGGCTTGCTTGTCTGATTGCCCAAACCATTTTTCTGTTTTGGAAAATCACAAAGGAAATAATTAGTAGATCCACAACGGAAGCAAGCTCCCAACTTTGGCCGACACTCACCATAATGCCTCTTTCCATAATCATCACAAGCAAGGATAGTTCTCTTAACATTCCTCACACTTCCAACACTAGCCACTAGAGAATTAACAAACTTCAAATTGCCTGGCTTTGGTTTATCTCTACCAGTGAACTCTAAAGGGACAGCCGATTGACTTGCTTCATTTCTGAAGTCCTTCGATGGAAAAGTTTGAACAGACTTAAACGACCATCTTTTTTTAAGATCTCAAAATTTTAAATCTAATTGTCATTTACTATTGCAGATTTCTTCAATTTTCTGAGCTCGTTCTAAAAGTTCTACAAATTCTTATGACTTTAATGCTACTACAGACATACGAATTTCATCATTCAACCCATCTTCAAATTTAATACTCATTTTTTCTTCAATTGACACTATATTACGTGCATACTTGCTTAACTACATAAACTCTCATTTATACTACATTACAGACTGATTTTCTTATTTTAATTTAAGGAATTCTTTCTTTTTCTTGTCAAGAAACAACTGACTTACATACTTTTTACTGAATTCAATTTGGAAGAAATCTCAATTAATAAAATCACTTGATGTCATTGTGCTCAAATTGCCCTGCCATAAGTATGCTTCATCTTTTAACAATGAGACAACACATCTCAAACAATCTTCAGAAGTGCACATCAATTCTATAAATACCCTCTTCGTATTCACTAACCAATACTCAGCTTTTGCAGGACCATCATCAACTTTACCTCTAAATTCTTCAGCTCCACATTTACTATCTTTGTAAACAAACAATCAGGTAACTCTCACACGTACAAAATTTTGAGGATACAGGGGTACTGGAGGAGGCACTGTAAGGGGTCGAGGCTACAGAGTTACAGGATTTATTTGCTTAAATTCATTGAACTAGTCCATCATCCCAAAAAATACATTTCTCATCTCATCACCAAAGGACTATGGAACGGATGCACTAATACTTGCTTCAAGGTTTGAAGCTTGAACATTACTTTCAGCTTTGTTAACTACAACCCGATTTGACTGGCCCAACATCTTGAACCAATAAGAAAATACAATATTAGAGCAGATCAAAAGCATCACACTATCATAGGGTATATGTGGCATGTATACATTAGACTTTATACACACTACATTAGTCCTAGAATTGACTAAACTGTGACTCTGATACCACTAAATGTAACACTCCTAGCCCATATTCGTCACCAAATTAGGGTTATAGAGTGTCATTGTAGAAAACATAACATTTAACTTTAAATTTGAACAAATAATTCAACTTAAGTATAATTACCAATAATTCATTTCAATCACAGCAAAAAAAAAAAACTCAATTGGGCCTTAAATTAAGCTTACGGGGCCCTAAAAATGGTTTAGGAACAGTTTGGGATTTAATTGAAGCAAAACAGAAAATTTCAAAAAAATTAGAAAAGCAGGGGTCACACGGCCGTGTGTCCAAGCTGTGTGAACATTTGAAGTAGGGGCACACGGCCGTGTCCAAGCCTATTTCATGGACCATGTAACTTACTTACTTGGTACACATGGCTGTGTTGTAAGCCATGTGCTAGCCCGTGTAACCTACTGAGACATACGGTCGTGTTTCAAACCATGTGAAAGCTACACCAATTTATAATTTGCGCGCAAATGTATGGTAAGGCCGTGTGTGGTAGACGGCCGTGTGACAACTCGTGTCCTAGGCCGTGTGTACAAATTTAACCCCTATAACAAGCCATTCCAACACTTATCCTTATTCATTAAGATATATCACTGGCTCATTCATTCAATAGCTCAAAACACACCTTAAACACTCAAAAATATACCAAATAAACAACCTATAAATTCTAAGCAATATGCCATTTAAAGGCACCTCAATTTATAAGTAATTCAACATTACACTCTATCCAAAAGTTTCATAAGACAACCCAATCTATATCAACTATCACAACCGAACATATTAACATTCCTAGTCCATATAGATGTCGTGATAATAATCAATGTATACATATATATCATAATTCAATATTACATGACACAATCCAAAGAGTTAATTAACCTTCTATAGGATCCATAGCTATTAACACTAACATTCTTCCAACAAAAACCTATATACATGACCCCTATTGAGATACAAAAACTAGCAAATTAGATGGATAGTGTGAGCTTTGTGGTCATAGTATAACTTTTATTTTAAATTAATTAAACTCCATTTATACAATAGGTCAATACTTCACTTTTCATGGGCATTAACGATGTAATACCGAGGTACTAAAGTGCATTCAGAACATGAATGTGCATTCACGGGTGTCGAAGTAAAAACAGGGGCACTTTTTGCATTTAGAGGTACCGAAATACAAGCAGGGGCACATATGTGCATTCATTTCCGTAAATACTATCCAATTCACTTTCTTCATATATAAACTTAATACAATTCAAGCACCATCATGATAGCAATCTTTTCTCAATTTCATACACATCTATTTAACATTTGAAATTTACATTGTAATACATTTATAATCAAATTATAAACCAATAGTAATGTACATCATAATTTAATTGGAATAAGAAACAAGGCACAACGAACTTACCTACTACCACCTCCGAACAAAACATAAGGACCTATTCCGTAACTTTTCCCTTCTCTCGGTTAATATCTTTTCCACTCGTTTTGATCTATTAAATAATTCATTTCAACTCATGAATTTCACAATCAATTAAAATTCAATTCAATATATAAAACCCTCAACTTTTCTTTCATTACACAGTTCCTTACACTTTTACATTTATTACAATTTAATCCCTCAAGTTACAATTTCCATACTAACAATTTTTTTTATAATTTATCCAAGTTAGCCGAATTTCATTCTCAGTTAGGACAGTCCACACTTATTCACTAATTCCACAATTTCCATGAAATTTTAAATATTTAATCAATTTACTCCATTTACTAAAACTATCAAAAACTAACTAATAAACTAATCAAGAATGCTGATTTATTGGCAAAGAGACGAAGAAATAGATTTATTATTCCATTTCAATTGATTCAAGACCAAGAGAAAGAACTAATGATGCATTCCCATTCCGGTATCTCGATGGAAATACCAATAAATGGTATTTTCCATAGAAAAAGTATTCTTGGTTTTTTTGACGATCCTCGATACAGAAGAAAGAGTTCAGGAATTACTAAATATGGGACTCTAGAGGCACTTCAATTCCATCATTTAACATTTAAAATGACAAGAATTCATCAATGACAGCATCCAAAATCTTTAACAATATCTAAAATAAAGGTTAGGGTTTGCTAGACTGTAACACCCCTTACCCGTATCCGACGCCGAAACAGGGTATGAGGTATTACCGGACTTGAGTACTTGTAATCATTTAAAACCGAGACATAAAATTTCATCAATTTTAAACTTTTCAAACATATTCAAGACTATCTACATTAAATGACTTTATACAATAGAGACCTTCAAATAACATAGGTCAGTATTTTAGGCCAACTCCTAGCAACTTAATAACAATTAAACGAGTCCCCATACATGCCAAAGACTTAAAAATACTTTAAAACCTTTATATATGGATCAATAGTTTGATAGTGTGATTTAACCTCCAGCGACCTCCAACTCGAGCTAACATCTGTGACACTATAAGAAAAAGGAAAGGAAGGGAGTAAGTATGTAAATATTAATAAACAATACATTATCATACATTAAACAAAGTCACAATATGTTCCCGGAATATTACCATCACAAACACACATATTTCCACTATTACAATTATAAACAGGTTCAAAATAAGCTATCTAGCAGAGTACCAGCAACTAAATTATTTATTTCTGGAGCTACAGAACTCCAAATTACAAAGCGTTAATTTTCCTTGAAACTAGATTCACGTATATTTTTACCATAAAATTTTCAGAATTTTGGTCTATTCAATTAGTACAGTTTATTCATTGAAGTTACCCCTGTTTCACTGCTCAACTGCCCTGACCACTCTTCACTACAAATAAATTTTCTCTTCGTACAGAACTCATATTATGTTATAGTTTATTTTATTTGAAACTACACTCATTAAGGATTTCAAAAATATAAATTATATCCCATAATTATTTTTGTAAAATTTTTAATGATTTCTCAAAGTCAAAACAGGGGATCACGTAGTCATTCTGAACCAGTCTCAAAGAAACTTAAATATCTCAGAATATAGAATTCCTTTGCTTGCTCTGTTTATGTTATATGAAGATAGACTCATTAATATTTAATTTGATATCTCATTCAGTCTCTGATTCAATTTCTACTATTTTTGGTAAATTTTTAGATTCACATCACTGCAACTATCCAGAACAGTTTTATTGTCAATTTTGATCTTTCACACTTCAATTGTATTCATCACTTACCCATAACAATCTTTCCAATTTCCAATCACATATCGAGCATATTGCTCATGAGTTACACACAGATATACTTACACTTATCATCACAAAGTCATACACAATTTCATTTAATCAATTCCCCAGTTGAATGCTTCGGAATAATAACAGATACGTAGCCCACTTTTAAAATCAAAGCTCTCTTGTACACGTAGTGGCCTTCACTTAGCACCACTCATGTGACCTAGCTCGATTGTACACATAATTTTGGCTCTCTTGTACACATGGTGAACACTTAGTACCACCCATGTGACCTAGCCACTTTATCTCGTAGCTCTCTTGTTTACATGGTGTCCTTCACCTGGAACCACACATGCAACCTAGCTACATTTATCTCGTAGCTCTCTTGTCTACATGGTGTACACATAGTATCACCCATGCGACCTAGCTACATACCATCTGTATCTTTCGATTCCGAAGGTTCAAACGGGAAGTATCTCACTTTCTAATACTTTATTCCATTCTTCCAATAGTCAATTATAATTCAAAAATCAGCTACAATTCATAAAATATGCTGAAATATAAAAACTTAATAAATATAATGTATTATTTACATACAAACTTACATACTTTCTCATTTTCATGTCGAATTAATATTGAACATTTAAATCATCATAATTATACTCACTTTCAACACCTCGGAAACCATAGTAAATATATAAATTTTACATTGAAACATGCATAAATTAATGCTTATTATACATATGAACTTACCTCGAGACTAAAACGGCCATTTTACCAACTTTCCTGATTTTTTATTTTTCTCCCATTCCAGGTTCAAATCTCATTTTTCGGGATCTAAAACATCATATTTTACTTATTTAATTAATGTACTATTCAAAAAAGTCCTTAACTCAAACTTTGAAAAAATTATAATTTTGCCCCTAAACTTTTGCATATTTACACTTTTACCCCTAGGCTCGGGAATTAAAATTCATCCCTTATTCTTATGTTTTATGACATGCTGATCATTTTTCCCTTCTATGAAAAAATCAAATTCTCACTCTAACACATAGTTATGAACAATAACAACTTTTATCGATTAAGCCGTTTTACTCATTTTTGCTTAAAACCGCTTAGCAAAAGTTGTTTAACATAATTTCAGCCTTCATATTCTACCATAAAACATCAAAATAAACACATTTCAGCTATGGGTATTTTTCCAAATATGAACCCTAGCTTAAATTATTGCTAGAATAAGCTTAATCAAGTTACTGGGATTCCAAAAACGTAAAGAACTTGAAAAACAGGGCTAGAACGGACTTACAATTGAGCTTGGAAAGCTTGAAAACCCTAGCCATGGCTTTCCCCATGCTAATTTCGGCCTTCATGAGAAAGATGAGTAAATTTTGGCCTTATTTTCCCTTTTTATTTCTTTTAATTACCAAATGACTAAAATGCCCTTAAGGCCTTTCTTTAAAATTTTGTCCTATTCATGCCCATTTTTGTCCAAACGAAATATAATGGTCTAATTAACATTCAAGGACATCCTCTTTAAAACTCCATTTCAATCAAGCACTTATGAATTAGAACACATATGTTGCAACTTTTGCAATTTAGTCCTAAAAGTCCAATTAAGCACTTTATCAGTAAAATTTCTTAACGATATTTTTACACAATATTTTAATCAATAAATAAACCTTAAAACTTAATCAAAATAAATTTTTTGACTTTGAATTCATATTTCTAAAACTATCGTTCCGTTTAGGCCCTAAATCGGGCTGTTACAGCAACTTCTGCAAATAACCCCTAATAGGCAAATTAAACATGCAATCTATAAAATTTCTTATGAATACTCTAACACATGCATCTAATCACTCGGTAAATCATAAAAATTAATCGAAATAAACTTTTCTATCTCAGATTTGTGGTTTCACAACCACTATTCCATTTAGGCCCTATTTTGAGATGTTACATAAACCTAGTTGCATTAGTCACAAAAAACATTAAAATTAAAAGAAATAAACATAATTTGATCTTACATGCAAGGGAACTTGGACGGAATCTTCCAAGATTCAATGGTGTTTCTTCTTTTTTAAATTTCAGTGAAGAACAAAACCATTTATGAAAAATAACAACCAATTTTTTTTTAATTTCTTTAGTTAAATTAAATATTTACATAATTACCCTTTAAACAACCAAACAATTTAACATAACAAAGGCCCATTATTGTCCATCCAATAACCTTATGGACTAATTACCTAATAATCTGTCATAGCATTGCCTACATAAGAGTACGGGGGCCTAGTAAGCAAAGCTAGACACGAAGGGATTAAATCACGTAGAGTCCCCACTAACCAATTAGGGCTATTTTGGTTAGCCAACTATCGTCTAAAAATCTAGAATTAATACTACAAAAATATCCTAAAATCTAGACTCGATCACATCACCAAATTTTGAGATCGGGAGTACAGTTATGAGTGGGGAAGGTTATAGCACCCCCACAACACCTATCTGGGGATAGTCCTACGGGGTCTTAAAAGCTAGATTTTTTTTATTTATGCATATTAATGTCTTAATCTAAGATAAAATCTTTTTGAAATCTTAAGTAAAAACTCTAAAGGAAATGCCTATTGTTTACTTGTAGCTCAATTAAGATTTGTTCACCAATCTTATCTAATTTGAAACTTAAATTAGATATTTTGTACTTTTAACGGGAACCCCAAAGGGTACCTAAATAATTCTAGTAAAATACCTGAAGTTCCTAAAATTAATTCTATTTTAGAATTCTAAAAAAACCAAGAAATTACCAATAAATTAAGAGAAATATTAAAATACGTCTACAACTTATTCAATCTTTTATTATTATTATTTTAAAAGATCTAATTAATAATGTCAAACCTATCAAGATCTTACGAAAGTATCCTATGTCGGGTTTATGATTTATCTTACTTTAAAATTCTTGATCTAAGATTTAAATTCGTCAAACTCCTAAAATAATAAATCTTAAATAACATTTATTAGCTTTCTTAAAAAATTTCTAAAATAAAATACTTAGAAAGACCTACTCATGATTTACATTTTACTTACAAAAATCTTTAGTTTTAATCTTGAATAAAGTCCTAAAAAATATTTATATATTAACTTAAGATTCTAATCTTATACCATTTTTAAAACTAATTTAAAACCCTAAAAAAATATCTTACATATTTTTTATAATTTTTCTAAGGTAAATGGTAGGTAAGATCTTAAGGACTAACCTAAATCCAAATGTAAAAACCTTATGGTTTCATTAAGATATAACACCTAGTTAACTAACTTCATGTCAACAATTATAGGATGGAAAAATTACCTAAAGTTCCCTCTTTTAAAATGACTAGTAATTAAATAAGAAAACTAATTAAATTGGCTAAAGTTAATGAAAAGTTAAAACTCTTTCAAAATAGCAATAACAAAAAGAAAAATTAAATAAATGAAATAAATAAGACCTTAACATGATGCTAATAATAACAATAATACACCTTATTCATAATAAAATAAAAGAATCAAAGTATAAATAAATAATATTAAAATGTATGTAAGGGGAATGTGTAAAAAAAATAAATATAAATAGACATGAAAATAAATAAAAATGAAATAAGAATAAATAAAAATTATACAAGTGTGAATAAATATAAAAAATTAAAATAAAGTGCATAATTAACATTAAATATATAATGTATAAATGCAAGTCAAATGGAAGATATAAGTGTAAATTATTTATTAAAGATGGAAACAAAATGACATACCTTAATATTAGGACTAAAAGATAAAAAATGTGGAAGACAGAGGACTTATGTAGCAATGAATTTGGTTTTAATTTTTAAATTTCGGATTAAAACAAATGTTTAAATAAATAAAAGGGTTACAGGTATAAATAGGTTAGAGAGCGAGGGCATTGCTGCAAAAAAGGGTATTTTTTGTAAATTTAAAAAGTAAAGGGGTGGGAATAAATTACTCATTTTTAGCACCTATAAATGAAAAAAAACTATTCATTCATTCATTTTAACCTCATTGTTTTTCAAAAAAGAAAAAAACCTCTTCCTCTTTCTCTTCCAACTCCTACGTTGGCCATAGCTCCACCACCGGAGAGCCTGAAAGCTCTTTGGCCTTCGGTGGTGGAGTTGCAGCGTGCGATGGTTGAAATTTTTTTTTTTTGCAAAATTAATGTTTTCTTTAGAATAATTATTACTTTTCTTAAAAATCAAAACCTTATTTCGAAATAGTTAAAACAAAAATCAAAACTTTATTTTAAAAATTTTAACTTTCCTTTAAAATGACTTAAAAAAACATATTTTTATTTTTCAAAATCTAAATTTTCTCCCTTTAAAAGAAACACTATTTTTCTTAAAGGTTAAAGGTTTTATTTTGAAATAGTTGAAAAAAAATGAAAACTTTGTTTTAAAATTTTAAGCTTTCCTTTAAAATGACTAAAAAAAACATATTTTTATTTTTCAAAATCTAAACTTTCTCCTTTAAAAAAAAACACTATTTTTCTTAAAGATTAAACCTTTTACTTTGAAATAATTGAAAAAAATCAAAACTTTCTTTTAAAAATTTAAACTTTCCTTTAAAATAACTAAAAAAAAACCCAAAATTTTATTTGTTAAATTCTAAACTTTCTCTTTTTAAAAAATAAAATAAAATTTGTCCCAAAATCAAGCTTTTTTTTTTAATTGCTTGGAGGGGGTAGTCAACAGGTGAATACACAATGCGAAGTGGGTATAAATTGTTATTACATGGTAACTTGCTTGCTAATAATAGTTACAACCCAATCGAAATCAGTAAATGCCACAAAAAGCTATGGAATAGTGACCTCCCTTCAAAACTACTTATGACAGTTTAGAGAGCCACCTTAAACTATTTGCCTACTCTAGCAAATCTAAGAATTAAAAGACTAACAAACGAAGTAGTATGCCCAAGATGCAATCAAGGTCTGGAAAACAGGGAGCATATATTCCGTGACTGTGCTGTTACAAAAGAAACATGGGATACATTATGTAATGTTTGGCCCCAGGATTTATCTCATTTGGAGTTCTTGGATTGGTTTACCTGGATCATGCTAAACAAAGAGAACAACAGTCGCTGAATTTTTATTTGCACTATCTGGGCTATCTGGTCTGCTAGGAACCAATGGATCCATGAAGGACGAAGGAGATCTGGACCAGAGATAGCAAGATTTATATTACAATATCTCCAAGAGCTGAATAACACCAAGCAGATATATCCTACCTCAAGACCGTCTTCTGAGCTGTGGAAGCCTCCGGAGCAAGGGTTCTGCAAAATTAATTTTGATGTTGCAGTGGATATTAAAAATTACATATCCTGCTCAGGAATAATCATCAGAGATTGTAATGGGGATGTCATGGCTTCAAAAACCACAATACACGAGAGTGTACCTTCAGGGTTTGCAGCCGAAGCCCTTGCATGTCTTCAGGGAGTCAAAATGGGGAAGGATGTGGGTTTAATATATGTTGAAATTGAAGGAGATTCCCTAGCGATTATTAAGCGAGTGAAAGGCAGAAATAGAGATAAATCGGTAATAGGGCCATACATTCAAAACATTAAAGAACTGAGTAAGGTCTTCTACGAGTGTAAGTTTCAACATGTCAGACGAACAGTAAATGAGCATACGCATATACTAGCAACAAGGGGTTTAAAAATGGAAAATACCACTCACCTTGCCTAGAGAAATAATGGTCTGGATTTTTCAATAGCCGAAGTCAATCGCGGATGGTGATGAAGAAGAACAGAAGGATTAAAGATTTTGAGAAGAGAACCATTTATTTTCGTCAGACGATTGATCTTCTCCAGGGGCTGTTACAATTGAGAAAGAAGATTATTTAAAGGGATCTAGAAAATGATAGCTCATAAAGCTAGGTTGCCTTTCCTTTCTTTTGTCATTTCATTTTTTCTTTATTATTTTATTAGGCCTATGTATGTTTGGGCTGTGTTTTGTTTTCTTAGGAATAATCCCTAGTTCTATTTATATTAATTCAACCCAGTTTTTATTCAAATAATAATAATAAAATAAAATAAAATTTATCCCAAAATCAAGCCTTTTTTTTAAAAAAGAAACATTTATTTTAGAAAGGGGAAGGAAAAAATGGGATTTTTAGGGGCTCTTAAGGGCGGAGGATCGACGGTTTGGTGACGTCCCCTTCATCGAAACCCAAAATCTGATCCTCATGACATGTTTATGGCCAAAAAAAAGGATATAAGAAAAGATAAAAAAAAGAAGTAGAATGCTTGTAATTGTTGTGTTTTTTTTTACATTTTTTTTAAGAACAAAAATAATGAAAAGCCTTCTCCTTTTTTTCATTTCATTTCATGTTTATATATTGTTTTTTAATCATTTTTATTTGTAAAAAAAGATAATAATGATATTTAATAATAGTAGTAGTAGTGGTGATAATAATAATAATAATTTGGGCCTTTGACAAGCCTAAAAAGGAAAGAAGAAAGAGAAGAAAAATAAAGGTCTCAATTAGACAAAAACCGGGTGGGCTTCGAACAGCCCAAGAGAGAACAAAAATTTAAATGGGCCCCTAATCAGGCTCAGACAAAAACGGGTGTCTACAGTTTCTCCTCTTTGTTCGTGGCTTGCGTAGCAAGGAACGTACAAAGACATAGACACCTAACCGCTATCAAATTCGAGTCAACATCGCAGTAAAAGGAATAACAAGTTTTTGCAATTACCAAAATCGAAATAGATCAAAACATATTACGTTACTCAAAGCTAGAAAAGTAGATACCAAACTGTCAAAACATGAAGAGTGAAACAAGCTAGGCCTTACAACCAAATCTTTGAAATGAGAATGTAGAAGAAATGTAAATAGACTTGAAACTTGTGCCTTCATATACAATGCAATGAAAAGTAAATGGACCCTGGGCCTTTAAATGCAATGAAAAGTAAACGAACCTCCACACCTGAGCCTCTAAATGCAATGAAAAGTAAATAGACCTCCACACCTGGGCTTCTAAATACAATGAAAAGTAAATGTACCTCCACATCTAGGCCTCTAAATGCAATGAAAAGTGAATGGACCTCCACAGTTGGGTCTCTATATGCAATGAAAAGTGAATGGACCTCCAGACATGGGCCTCTAAATGCAATCAAAAGTAAATGGACCTCCACACCTGGGCCTCTAAATACAATGAATGTTTTCCTTTCTTCCTTTCTTGAATTTTTCATAAAAAGGTAATCATTTTGAGAATCATGCTTTTAGGTTGAAAAAGATCAAATCCCTATCCACACACAATAGATTATGAAAATCAAATTCTATGGGATATTACCTTAATAAATTTCAAAATGATTTTATGACTCGTAAATTAAATTCTCAAATGATTATTCACTTAACAAACTTGGTACTCCAGATTTCATAAATCCACCCTTGAAACATAAATTTCTTGCATCGAGAGTCAACTTGTTAACTTTCATGAAGCCAAATTTCCTTTTCTTGACTTTGGATTGTTCCAATTGTGAACCCTGTACCATGCTCTTTTGCAAAGTTGCATCTTAAAGTAGATATTCTTCAATATAATTCCTTTCTCTTGCACTCTCTTTATTTTTTGGTTTTTTTATTTTTTCTTGATTTAAGCAAAATTTTCTTTCTATAGACTCTTACATTCTCCAAGTAGATTAATTCCCTAATTTAAACCAGCCATAAGCAATCAGAGATGGGCTTGTTCCAAGGTTATAGTGTTGGCTCGAGTTTGGGTGCCAAAGAAAGGGCTAAAATAGGCTCAAATAGATGACTTCAGGTCTCGTACCTAAGGATCAATTTCTTTTGGAAATCTTCATTATCCACCAAGGCATCTCATTTCTTTTTCTTTTTTTTTTTTCCTTTTTTAGAAATATCTCTAAACTGCTCATTTTCGAGTTTTCACCCTAGAGTTCATCTCCCTCTTTTTTGTTTTTGAAGACATTCATAATTTTCTAAGGATTAACTTCTTGATTTGAACAAACATATTCGATAAAAATGGTCTTTTAATGGTTGTAACGTGGTCTGAGGGTTAAGGCTCAATCAGAGAAAGGTTTTTAGGCTAAAATATATATTATGTGAAAGAGTATAAAAACCATGAGGAGTTATTTTGAATTTTTTAGTACTCCTTCTATCTCTCAATCACTTTTCTTCACTCTTATTCCTTCATATTTCTGTTTTCTTGTTTCTTATTTGTTTTCCCTATTTCTTTTTTTCTTTTTTTTCTTTCTTCGGAATGAGATCAAGAATTTAGAATTTTAATGATCTGTCTTGTCAATCCATGATGTTCGACAAATAACTTTAATTAAGGTTTAGAAAGAAGATACATCAAGCTCAAAATGGGGTAGTAAGGGATATAATTTTCTCTATATGATGGGGAGAAAAAAAGAATGCCATTTATCATTTCAAAATATGGTTAATCTTATCATAAGGTCATTCCTGGGAATGCATCCATCTTTTCAATTTGAATTGTGCACAATCTCATGTCTGTCTCACAATGTTGTAAAATCATCGATCCATACCCAAAACCTCACAAAATGTCCTCCAACATGAAGGGTGATCCTTTGGCAAGGGTTAATTTTGAACAAACAATATGGATGAAAGTGGTTAACAAAGGATGAAATTTTCTTCAAGTGAATGATATTTTAAAAATGCCATTCATCACTTTGATCATGGCCAACTTATTAAGTAATTAACCTTAAAGAGAAAGCAAGATTCCAAGGTCATACATAACCTCAAACATGACAAACAAAGAAAAGTAAAATAGTAAAAGCCAATGTTACTCAATGTGAATTACTCTTTAAGAACAATCAAGCTTAGTTTTTAAGCAAAGTATTTTTTACTGTATCAGAATTGACAGGGTTCGACATCTTGTCTCCGTCCATTTCAGCGAGAATCAATGCTCCACCAGAGAAAGCTTTCTTCACCACATATGGTCCCTCCCATTTTGGCGTCCATTTCCCCCGATGATCATGAACAAATGGTAGAATCTTCTTCAGTACTAGATCCTCTTCTCTAAACTGCCTTAGTTGCACCTTCTTGTTATAGGCCTTCATCATTCTTTACTAATACAACTGGCCATGACATAAAGCTACTAGTCTCTTTTCCTCAATTAAATTCAACTGCTCATATCTCTCTTGCACCTATTTAGCCTTCTCCAGTCGCACCTCTCTTAACACTCATAGAGATGGGATTTGCACCTCAATAGGTAAAACGGCCTCCATGCCATACACTAATGAAAATAGAGTAGCTCCAATCAAAGTCTTGACTGATGTGCAGTATACATGGAGAGTAAAAGGGAGTTTCTCATGCCAATCCCTATACATTTCTATTGTCTTGGAAATGATCTTCTTGATATTCTTATTTGTAGCCTCGATCGCCCCATTCATTTTTGGATGATATGGCGCAGAATTATGATGCTTGATCTTAAATTGTGCCCAGACCTCTTCTATCAAGGCATTGTTCAAGTTCTTCGCATTGTCTGAGATGATTATTTTTGGTAAACTGTACCAAAAAATGACCTCTTTTTTCAGAAATTTACAGATCACTGGTCGAGTTACATTGACATATGAAGCGGCTTTAACCCACTTTGTGAAATAATCAATCAATACAAAGATGAAGTGATGCCTGTTTTATGCTTTCGGTCAGATGGGGCCAATGACATCCATGCCCCACATTGAGAACAATCAATGATGCATCAAGACATGAAGATTGGTAGGAGTGTTAATATTGTCTGCATAAATCTAGACATTATGACATTTCTAAGCATAATTCAAACAATATCGTTCCAGCATCAACCAAAAATATCAAGCTCTCATGATTTTCCTTGCCATCATATGTCTGTTACTATGTGATCGACATACTCCATTATGGATTTCCTTCATTATCTGATTTGCCTCTTCTTTGTTGACACATCTCAACAGGGTTTGGTCACGTCCTCTTTTGTAGAAAAACTCACCGTCCAAGAGGAAACCCATAGCCAGCCTCCTAATTATTTCTTTATTATTTTCTTAGGTGGAATCTGAGAATTACTAGTATTGCAAATACTACTTAATGTCAACATACCACGGTTTCGCATCTATTCCCGATTTTACTCCTACATAATATGTCGGTAAGTCTACGACCCTTAGCTGTATAGGTTGCACTTCTATTTCGGATCCTACTTTGAACATGGCGGCTAGAGTAGCTAATGCATCTGCTAACTTGTTTTCTTCTCTTGGCAAATGACAAAATTGAACATCATCAAACTTTTTGATCAGTCCATGCATATGTGTTTGATAATGAATCAATTTGGAATCCCTTGTTTTCCATTATCCTCTTAATTGGTAAACAACTAATGCTGAGTCACCAAAAACTTTTAAAACCTTAATCTTTTTCTCAATGGCAATTTGAAATGCCAAAATGCATGCCTCATATTTAGCTACATTGTTCATATAGGTGAACATCAGTTTAGCTGTAGCAGGCAAGTACTGGCCACTTGGGGAGATTAGTACTACCCTAATCCCATGCCCAATCATGTTTGATGCTCCATCAAAACACACCCTCAAAATTTCTTCTTTGTACTTCAAAATTGACACGATCTCTTCGTCTGGGAAATCCAAACTCATATGCTCATATTCCTCTTTCACGTGATCCGCTAGAAATTTTGTGACTATGCTTCCTTTTATAGCCTTTTGAGACATGCAGACAATGTCATACTCGGACAAAACCAATTGCCAACGAGAAACTCTCCCTGACAATGAAGGCTTCTCGAAAATAAACTTCAAAGGGTCCAACTTTGCGATAAAAAAAGGTGATGTGATACAACATGTATTGGCTTAGTCGACACGTGGTCCATGCTAAAACCCAACACATAGTTTCTAGATTGGAATATATGGCTTCATATTCCGTAAACTTCTTGCTCAGATAATAGATTGCGCGCTCTTTCTTATTTGAAGCATCTCGTTGCCCTAGAACACAACTTATGGAATTATCTAGCACAATCAAATTGTAACGCCCCAAAATTCTAAGTATTTATTTTTGTATGTTTTTGTTGTACAAATGCATGTTTGCTTCAGTGGTTAAGTACTCCAAGAACTATCTGAGAAGTCTTGGGTTCAAGCCTTGGCTTGTGCAAAAGTGTTGTTTTTAAAAGAATAAACCCTGTTTTTAGTCAGCAGGCTTTTAAAATAAATTTGGGTAAAGCGTGACAAAATAGGCCTGCTGGTCTAGGGGATAGATGGTGTGTTGTTGTTCCATGAGGTCCGAGATTCGAGTACTGGTAGACGCATGGAGGTGTTTTATTTTACTGCTGGTGTCGTGGGGGTATTGTGGTTTGATTGGAACACTGAAGTGTTTGAGCAGAACTCGAATTGAGTAGTTGAGGTGTAACGCCCCAAAAATCCTAAAACCCAAAAATCCTGAAATCTTGAATTTTTCTTTTTGTGCTTAGCAATTTCGGTTAAGTGTTAATTATGAGTTGGTAGGTCTTGGTCAAGGTTTGAGTTCAAATCTAGGGGTAGAAGAAATTATAGTTTAATAAGTAACAGGAACTTGTTGGTAAGTAGTTGGGCTTTTAAATAAAGATAAGGGAAAATGACATCAAAAAGCCTCATGGTGGAATGGATAAGTGACGCCACTTAGGGTGTGGAGAGGTGGCGTTAAGTAGCTAGCAAGGAGATCCAAGGTTTGAATCTTAGCCTAGTATTTTTGAGAGTTTAATTTTGGCCTTCTATAAGGTTGAAAGTGGCATGAAGATGGACTCTGAGGGGAGTGTTCAGGAGAGAAAATTAAGGAAAGGATCAAGGGGTTATCAGGGAGAAAAATGAGGAGATGAGAGGAGGAAGTAATAGAGCCGAATGGGGAATTGAGGGCTAGGCAATTTGGCTATAGGGCTATAAATAAGTGCTGAATGCAAGGTTGTTAGGCTAATGCCAACTTTCCTTCACCCTATTACTGGAAACCCTTTTCTCTAAAGGCCGAAAACCCTCTGCTTTTCTTTTCTTTTTCCTTCTTCCTTGTGTCGAATTCTATTCTTCCTCTACCTCATTGCTAACTTTTCCTTCCTTTTCCTTGGAACCAAATAACTCTCTTTTTCCATACAAAATCGCAAATGGCCAAACTTCATGGGCCGAATACCCTTGGCGCAATCACTACTTCTTTTACTTCGGTCAAATCTAGTGTAAGTGTTGTTCTTCCAATTGGTTTTGCTAAGAATCTATTACGCTATTCTTTCCTCACTCTTTCTAATCGACTGTGGTAGAGAATTAGTATCAGATCTCGGATCTTAGCTCCCTGTCGAAATTGCTCTTTAGGTGTTTGCGATTTTGGTAAGTATTCCTCTCCCATTGGCTAAGGTGGCCGAATGTTCATAGTTAAGGTAAAAGGACTTGTGTTGGATACAAGTCACCTATTATTCTATTTTAATAGTTAAGATTGGTGCAGATCTAGGAGTTGATCATGGTTAGGGATTTAAGAAGGGGCTGTTATACTTATCATGCAAGGTTGGGGGCTAAGGAGATCGCATCACGCTTGCTTACCAGGTGTGTACATACACTGCACACACACTATGAATTGGTAAAAGTCGAAATGCCAAAAAGCTGAAAGTGTGGCTACAGTAGTCTTACAGGTGCGCGAACACTCGTAAGGGAGAGATCGATAGGTTACCTGAGACCCACGGGCGATTCTGTAGACTTGGTTTGTGATTTGGCCATACGGGCCGGAATGGGCTAAATGAGCCTTGTGGGCTGTTGGGCCCATAATAGGCAAAGACTGAATATTGATGCTATGTGATAGGAATCTATATGTGAGCATGAATATGAATGTGACTGGGCCTAATAGGCCATATACAGGTGATTTGGGCCTAATGGGCCATATGAATATGATTGGGCTTAAAGGGCCAGATACAGGTATGTGACTTTGTTTGGGCTTTGTAAGGGGCTTTGGGTCTAGCATATGATAACTATATATGACTTAATTAATATTTTGTGATTGTAGACAGGTCAAAGGGTTAAGGTGTGGCAACGGGTATATGCATGTCTAGGATTGGATCTAGCGAGAGCTTGGTACTTAAGCAGTCTTAATGACCCACCTCCTCTTCTCTGGAATCTTACCTGATACATAATATTCGTTCATCTTAGCTTGCGGGACTTGTTAATGGGCCAAGGTAAGTGGAAACCATACTTAAGGGAAAATTACTGAAATGCCCCTAAAGGCAAAAATGACAAAAATACCCCTAAGTGTTGAATGCAAGTTTTATGGATGTGGCATGCATGCATATGATGTTCTGCTTAGGTTGCATCTGGGGTGGGAACTATGGAACGAGGAAGTATATGAAGATCGTATGGCTGTCTGACAATCGTGGATCCACCGATGGCTTTTAAAGCCCAATACATAAATGAAGATAGTTTCGCAACCAGGCTACCGTTGGTGTGTGGGCTGGGTGGGTCGATATTTATATCCCCACATGGTGTGACGAGGGACAGAGCTGGTGTGTAGCGGATGGATAATTTGGATGGGATTGCATTGCATGTGTAATGATTCTTCTTTGAATGCTTGTTTTCCATCCAGGGTTGTACACACTGAGTTTGTGAAAACTCACCCCTTCTTTTATTTTATTTCCAGGTGATGCTCAGTAGAAGGTTCGATGTTTGGAGGGACTCTGGGTGGCCAGGTAGCAAGATAATTCAGACTTGGTTTTTTTTAAGCATTCAAGTTTTTATTTCTTTTTAAGTATGTTCAGACCAGATTATAATAAGGTTTCCATTATGTTATTATTACTTGAATTATTATCATTATTTTCATTGTAACTACGAGAAGTTGAACATGTATTTCTTAAGTTATAGTATGTTTTCTACGTTTCTGTAACTAAATTATTAAGTTTTTTTTATTATAACAAGGGTTTTCAATGAATACACGGTTTTCTCTAAAACACTTCAATGTGATGCTCCAGATTCGGCCATAACATTTGGGTCGAGTTTGGGGTGTTACATTTAGTGGTATCAGAGCCCAGGTTGCAAAACTCGAGCTGTGAATTGGGCCTTATTACTTGGATTCATTTTGTGTTTTTTTTGTAGAAAAATAATTTTTTTTATAATGTTTTGGAAAAGAGGAAGTCTTGCTGAGCAGCACACCAAGTCTCCGACGTCGAACCAAGTAAGTATTCTTATTCTTAAGTTTGTTTAAATTTTTATACAGTAGATAGTTAGAGGGCTACTTTAGATGACCTTGGTAGAATGGAACCAAAGCCCGTAGGAACTTAAAACTATAGAAGATTTTCGAAAACAATCTTCTCTTTAATTACTTCTATAAAACATCGGGTTAATTATTGAAACTAACTAAGACTTCATAAAATTTCTCATCTAGATAATACGTGAATTGACGATGAGTGCTAGAAGAGGTGCAAGAGGCCGTGGCCAAAGCCGCAGAAGTGTTAGGGCTGAATCGTCGGTATCGGGCCATATGCCTGATGCTGGAGTAGAAGAGGCTCTGCCCTCACCTATGGCTGGGAATGGACCGTATGATCAGGCCATGGGATAAGATGCATTGTCGCAGGTAATGTTGAGGATTTTGGAAAGGATCGTTGGGTCCAACAATGGCACTGGAAATTGGGGGTCCATTCCAGAGCAACTTCGATCGAACGGGGCTGAGATCTTTAAGGGCGTGGCCGGCGTGGCTCCTAACGTGGCGAAATATTGGTTGGAGGCCTCTGAAAGGATAATGGAGGAACTGGACTATTCACCGGAACAAAATTTAAAAGAAGCCGTGTCACTACTTGGAGAAGAAGCCTACCAATGGTGGCTGGCGGTGAAAGAGGGCACCCAACTGAAGTAGGTCACTTGGGAGTTTTTCAAAGCTGCATTCCAAGGGAAATATGTGGGTGCACGCTATGTGGATGCTAGAAGGAAGGAGTTCCTGAACTTGACCCAAGGAAACAAATCGGTGGCGGAGTATGAGGAGAAGTTTCTAAGCCTTTGTAGGCATTCAAGAGTAATAGTGGCAACGGACTATGAGCGTTGCGTTAGGTTTGAGTACGGATTGAGAGATAGCCTTAGGGTATTGATAGCTCCACAAAAGGAGCGGGTTTTCTCGGAGTTGGTAGAGAAAGAAAAGATAACGGAGGAGGTAAAGCGCATTGAGTGCCTAAATCGGGAAAAAGAAAGGGATAAGGATAAAAGGGAGGCTGAAACTCCTGGTGTCGATCAGAAGCCTAGGGCTAGGGCCAAAGTTATTGGGCCAGTTAGAGCAGGGCCCCCTGCTGTTAATCCAGGGGTGCCACTTTGTGCTGATTATGGGAAAGGCCATGTAGGCGAGTGCTGGAAGAGGACGGGAGCTTGTCTAGCTTGTGGATCCATGGAGCATAGGATCAAGAATTGCCCCAAAATGCCAGCTCGGTGCCAATCATGGACCGAGGTGGTGTACAGCCACCGAGGGGTGGTCAGCAACCGCTGAGAGGCCGTGATCAGGCTAGGGGTGGAAACGGTTTAGGTCGTAGAGCACCGGGCAGAGGTACTGGTCATGCTGAGGTGAGGCAGCTAGTTTTGGTCTATGCAGCACGTCGTCAAGAGGATGGAGACGCTCCAGAGGCGAATAATGGTACGTACTTACCCATCGGGTGCTATTTACCTAAGTTGGAATTCGAGTGCGCAACAGAAGTGTGGTGTGGTAGTCTATGTTAGTAGTTGGGAATTTCGAGGATGAAATTTCTTTTAGGGGGTAGAGTTGTAATGCCCTAAAAATCCTAAAATCTTAAATTTTTCTTTTTGTGCTTAGCAATTCCGGTTTAGTGTTAATTACGCGTTGGTAGGTCTTGGTCAAGGATTGAGTTTGAATCTAAGGGTAGAAGAAATTATAGTTTAATAAGTAAAAGGACCTTGTTGGAAAGTAGTTGGGCTTTTAAATAAAGATAAGGGAAAATGGCATCAAAAAGCCTTGTGGTGGAGTGGATAAGTGACGCCACTTAGGGTGTGGGGAGGTGGCATTAAGTAGCTAGCAAAAAGATCTAAGGTTTGAATCTTAGCCTAGTATTTTTGAGAGTTTAATTTTGGGCTTCTAGAAGGTTGGAAGTGGCGTGAAGATGGACTCTAAGGGGAGTGTTCAGGAGAGAAAATTAAGGAAAGGATCAATGGGTTATCAGGGAGAAAAATGAGGAGATTATAGGGGGAAGTAATAGAGCCGAATGGGGAATTGAGGGCTAGGCAATTCGGCTATAGGGCTAAAAATAAGTGCCGAATGCAGGGTTGTCAGGCTAATGCCAAATGTTTTTTCACCCTGTTACCGGAAACCCTTTTCTCTAAAAGCCGAAAACCCTCTGCTTTTCTTTTCTTTTTCCTTCTTCCTTGTGTCGAATTCTATTCTTTCTCTACCTTATTGCTAACTTTTCCTTCTTTTTCCTTGGAGCCAAATAACTCTCTTTTGCCATACAAAATCACAAAGGGCCGAACTTCTTGGGCCGAATACCCTTAGTGCAATCACTACTCCTTCTACTTCGGTCAAATCTAGTGTAAGTGTTATTCTTCAAATCGGTTTTGCTAATAATCTATTACGCTGTACTTTCCCCACTCTTTCTAATTGACTATGGTAGGGAATTAGTATCGGATCTCGGATCTTAGCTTTCTGCCGAAATTGCTCTTTAGGTGTTTGTGATTTTGGTAAGTATTCATCTCCCATTGGCTAAGGTGGCCGAATGTTCATAGTTAAGGTTAGGGGACTTATGTTGGATACGAGTCACCTATTATTCTATTTTAATAGTTAAGATTGGTGCAGATCTAGGAGTTGATCATGGTTAAGGATTTAAGAAGGGGCTGTTATACTTATCGTACAAGGTTTAGGGCTAAGGAGACCGCATCATGCTTGCTTACCAGGTGTGTACATACACTGTACACACACTATGAATCGGCAAAAGCCGAAATGCCAAAAAGTCAAAAATATGGCTACGGTAGTCTTGCAAGTGCATGAACACTCGTAAAGGAGAGACCGATAGGTGGCCTGAGACCCATGAGCGATTCTGTGGACTTGGGTTGTGATTTGCCATACGGGCCGGAATGGGCTAAATGGGCCCGGTGGTCTATTGGGCCCATAATAGGGAAAGACTGAATATTGATGCTATGTGATAGGAATCTGTATATGAGCATGAATATGAATGTGACTGGGCCTAATAGGCCATATACAGGTGATTTGGGCCTAATGGGCCATATGAATATGATTGGGCTTAATGGGCCAGATACAGGTATGTGACTTTGTTTGGGCTTTGTAAGGGGCTTTGGGTCTAGCATATGATAACTACATAAGACCTAATTAATATTTTGTGACAGTGGACAGGTCAAAGGGTTAAGGTGTGGCAACGGGTATATGCATGTCTAGGATTGGATCTAGGGAGAGCTTGGTACTTAAGCAGTCTTAATGACCCGCCTCCTCTTCTCTGGAATCCTACCTGGCACATAGTATTCGTTCATCTTAGCTCGCGGGACTTGTTAATGGGCTAAGGTAAGTGGAAACCATACTTAAGGGAAATTTACCGAAATGCCCCTAAGGGCGAAAAAGACCAAAGTACCCCTAGGTGTTGAATATAAGTTTTGTGGATGTGGCATGCATGCATATGATGTTCTACTTAGGTTGCATCTGGGGTGGGAACTATGGAATGGAGGAAGTATATGAGGTTCGCATGGTTGCCTGACAATCGTGGATCTACCGACGGCTTTTAAAGCCAATATGTAAATGAAGGTAGTTCCGCAACCGAGCTACCATTGGTGTGTAGGCTGGGTGGGTCGATATCCATATCCCCACATGGTGTAACGGGGGATGGAGCTGGTGTGTAGCGGGTGGATAATTTGGATGGGATTGCATTGCATGTGTAATGATTCTTCTTTGAATGCTTGTTTTCTATCCAGGGTTGTACACACTGAGTTTGCAAAAACTCATCCCCTCTTTTATTTTATTTTCAGGTGATGCTCAGTAGAAGGTTCGATGTTTGGAGGGACTCTGAGTGGCCAGCTAGCAAGATAATTCAGACTTGGTTTTTTTTAAGCATTCAAGTTTTTATGCCTTTTTAAGTATGTTCAGACCAGATTGTAATAAGGTTTCCATTATGTTATTATTACTTGAATTATTATCCTTATTTTCATTGTAACTACGATAAGTTGAACATGGAGTTCTTAAATTATAGTATGTTTTCTACGTTTCCGCAACTAAATTATTAGGTTTCTTTTATTATAAGAAGGGTTTTCAATAAAAACACGGTTTTCGCTAAAACACTTCAATGTGATGCGCCAGATTCGGCCATAACGTCTGGGTCGGGTTTGGGGTGTTACATGAGGGATGAGTTATCAGTTTGAGTGATTTGAGGAGAGGTTTGGGGAGAAAATTAAGGGATTTTGAAGGAGTGGGAGTGTTGGTGCCGACTTTGGACTCCCAACATTCATAATTCGGCCTTGGGTTGTCAATTGCTCTCCATTTCGATGGCTGTTAGAATTTTGGTTCTTTTCACTCCTTGGTTTGGAGGCTGAATATGCTATAGACCTTGTTGTTTATTTTCTCATTCTTTTCTTTGTTGTTTTCCAACTGTGCTCTTCCATTAGTCATCTTCTTTAATTTCTTTACTTTCTTTGCTTGGCCGAATATCTATTATTCCCCTTTTGCAATCGGTTTTTCCTCTTTGGCCGATTACTTCACCTTCTCTGCCTCTCAACACTTTCAGGTTTTGGCTCTTGTTCTCTCAACATTCAGTTACCTTTTTCCTCCTTACCAAATTCGTGTTCTTCCATCTTTCTCAATTAGTTTTCCTTGGCCGATTGCTTTTTGTTCTTTTTCCCTTTCTCAATTGAATCTCAGTAGTTCCTCTCCCTTTGTGCTGTTACCGAATGATTCTCCTTTCCCCTCTCTTACTTTCGGTTGTTCTCTAAAAAAGGGGAAAAGTTGGCGTTGGTTGCTTCGGTTCATAGTGGACTGCCTTCGGTTGGTAAGTCTTTTGGTAAGGGCAAAAGTTATGTCTAAAACGTTGTAAGTAATGTTGTTATTAATTAATCGGTTAAGTTCCTAACATGCGATCATGTCGCATTGTGGTTGGCAGCAACAAGTCGTAACGAACTCAGTTTACTAGTGGTATCGTAAGCTATACTTTTTGGAGCAGTAGGGGTAAGCAACATGAATGTAGGTCAATTGTTGTTGTTTATCAGTTTGGTTCCAAGTGTGACTAACGTTGGATATGGAATTGTCATTTGTTTTAGGAACAGTTCATCTTAAGAGAGGTTGCGTACCTAGAATCCTATCAGGTGTGTACAAACACAACTTTGGCTATGGTAATCGGCAAAAGCTGGGATAAGTGAACGTCGATGCTACACGGGCTGCGCTTGCTTGTGTGGTAGTCCGCATGGCCAAACTTGGGCGTATGATCGTTGAGGCCGCCCACAAGCGATTTCATGGGCTAAGGCCGTACTAGGCCATGTTGGGTCGAAATGGGCCCTATGGGCCCCACACAGGTAAACCACACAGATGCGCGAAGAATATTGGGCCAGGCTGTGTAATCCATACGTCCAAGGCCATTTCTAGGTTATGTGGGCCACATGGGCGTGTGGGCCCACATGGGCCCGCAATATGGGTTGTGGGCCCATTTACATTGTTTGACTGTTAAGGTTGCATGGGTCGCCCGAGATGACTGTGGACCTACTATTTGGTCAGTAAGTGTACCTAGACCCCCTTAATTGATAAAATGACTAAAATGCCCCTATATGCTAAAATGATTATTATGCCCCCTATGAGATGTATGATTATATTTGAGCATGCCTTTTTGAACATATTGAATACATGTATGATATTAGGACATGATGCATGATATGTTGCATGGGGATGGGATTTATTATGATTGGAGGAAGTGTACTATTCTGGCAGCTTTGCTGCAAATACTGTTTAGTGCCACAACTAGTACTACTTGGAGTCTAGGGATGGGTGGGTTGATTTTATCCCCAGATGTAGAGTAGGGTGGGACGGAGATAGAGTGTAGAAGCTGGTTGGGTAGGATCTCTTGATTGCATATCTGTACTACTACTATCACTAGGGGTGAGCAAAATTTGATTCGATTCGAAAAAATCGAAAAAATATTTAAATTTCGAATTATTCGAATTGAGTTAATCGAATTAATCAAATCAAATCAAATTTTTTTCGAATTTCGAGTTTGAGTCGAGTTGAATTCTCAAATTTGAATAACTCGAATAATTCGAATAAACCGAATATAAACTATATTTTTAAATTTTAAGCTTTTACTAATTAGTAAGCCCAATTTCCCCTAAGCCCAAATATTTTATTTTATCCCATTTTTCCCCACCCCAACCCCAAGCCCGTTCGCCCAGAAATTTATTTTCCCAAAACCCAATTCCTCCCCCAAATCAATTCAAACCCCCATGCCATGCCCCAGCCAATTCTGATTATTTTTCTTATTCTCTCCAGACTCCTCTCCATTTCCACAAAACCTTAAACTCTATTTTTCTCCAAAAAAAAACCCTTAAAAAAAACCCTTCTTCCTTCTTCTTCTTCTAGTTCATTCAAACCTTCAAATTAAAATCCTTACCTCCAAATCGAGTTGCTGTTCTTTCTGACCGAGGCACTTTGTTCTCTTCCATTTTAAGCTCAAGTTTTTGCATTTTTAAGGTTTTTCTTGACTCTTGAAACATTTTTGAATTATTGAAGACTGTGTTTTGATTCAATGGTTTTTCATAATAAAAACCCAGACCCGTATGATTTTTTTTATCTTGGTTCACTTGATGAATCTATTGGAAAAAAAATTGTTGTAATGTGTTATTAAGTGTTATCTATTTCCTAGGGGTTTACTAATTTATAAGAATTTTTTTGAAACTTAGTTAATTAATTTTGTATTACTGGTTCAAGTTGTAATTAGTAAATTCTCGTATGATTTTTATCCTTATAAATTAGCTAATTTACTAATTACAACCCCAATAGATTTTATTAATTACCAAAAAGAAAAATTGAACCAGTAACTGCCAATTAACCAAAAAATAAATGTTCATAAAATAATTTGAAAATGAAAAATCCATGTTCAGTAGATATAGAATTATAGATACTTAGTAAGAAACTGGGCTACCTAACTAGGGGTGACCTATTGATAGGGTTTACTTTTCTAAAAGTAACAAGACACATTTTTAACTGAAATTTTCATCTTATTCTTTTTTTTTGTTTAATTTATGCTATTGTACTATTATATTAATTAATTTTTAATTTAACCGATTTATTAAGTTTGATTTTAAATCAATTATTGGTCATGGTTAGTGATTGCAACAAATGTTTACTTGTAGATGAGTGATCCAAAGCGAGATGGTTCAACTCAAAGTTTACAAAATTCTTCCCCAAGTAAAGATGATCAAACAACAACCAATGAAAATGTTCGAAAAAAGATTACTCCAAGGGCAGCTTGTTGGAACCATTTCACCAAATTTGTGACTAAAGAGGGGGAGAAGAGAGCAAGGTGCAATGCATGTGATGTTACTTACACCATGGAATCAACTTCGAGTTCTACAACGAATTTGAATAACCATTTGAAAACATGCCTAAAAAGACCTCGAGGTAATACTTCTAATTCGAACCAATCAGAATTAGCATTTGTGAAAGTTAGCCAAGAAATAACAGATTTATCAACTTGGGTGTTTGATAAGGATGCTGTTAGAAAAGCATTAGTTCATACGATAATTGTGGATGAACTACCTTTTAAATTTGTAGAGGGAGAGGGTTTCAAATACTTTCTTTCTATAGTATGTCCACGGTTTAGTCTTCCATCTCGTTAGACAATTAGAAGGGATTGTCTTGATTTATTTAACTCCATAAAGAGTGTGATGAAGAATTGTTTTGAAAAAGATATAAGTAGAGTTTTTTTGACTACAGACAGTTGGACTTCATTGTAGAGGATATCTTATATAGTTTTAACAGCACATTGGGTAGATGATAAGTGGAGGTTGCAAAAAAAGATTATAAATTTTTGCCCAATATCTACTCATATAGGTGAAAGCATAGGTCAAGCCTTTGAAAAATGTCTTCGAGATTGGGGGATTGAGAGGGTCTTCACTATTACGATTGATAATGCATCTGCCAATAGTGTTGCCATTGCATATTTGAGAAAGAAATTCAATCATCGAAATGCTTCTATTACAAATGGAAAACTTATTCATATGAGATGTGTTGCACACATTCTTAATCTCATTGTGCAATACAGTATTAAGGATGCTTCTGTGTCTGTGGATTGAGTTAGAGGTGCTATGAGGTATATAAGAGCATCACCATCGAGGTTGACAAAATTCAACCAACGGGTAAAAGAAGAAATGATAGATAGTAAGGCTTAATTGCGTTTAGATGTGCCTACTAGATGGAACTCAACATATATGATGTTAAAGGTGGCTGAAAAATATGAGCGTGCATTTGAATCATATGTACGTGATGACCATAATTTTTTTCTTGATCTCACTGTTGGAGATGGAGTTCCTACATTTGATGATTGGGAAATTTTTCGAAGAGTTATAAAAGTATTGGAGCCTTTTTATCATCTTACATTGAAGGTGTCTGGATCTTTGCATGTTACCTCTCATTCACTTTTTGAAGTATTGACGGATGTGCATTGTCTTTTTGATGGGTGGCAAGATTGTGGAGATCTAGACATAATTTCTATGACTTCCAAAATGAGAGAGAAATATAATAAGTATTGGGGTGAAGGAAACAAGATCAACATGCTAGTTTACTTGGCGGTCATCTTTGATCCGCGATGTAAAATGAGTTTTTTGGACTTTAGGGTCAACTTGTTTTTTCCTAAGGTTGCTAATGACATTATGAAAATTATTGATAAAGAATTGCATTTCTTGTTCAATGAGTATTCTTCTAATTCCGGGAGAATTGAATTGTTTGAAGGTAGATCTAGTTCTTCGACAAATCTTTGTAGTTCAATGGAAATAGATCAGTCAGAAATGAAAACGGGCTTGGCCAAACAAAAATACCTTAAGAAGAAGAAACAAGTTGGATTAGAAAGAAAATTCGAGTTGGATAGATATTTGGGTGAGGATGAAGAAGTAAACAATTCAAGTTCATTTGATTTACTATTATGGTGGAAAATGAACAGTCCTAGATTCCCTATTCTTGCACAAATGGCTCGAGATATTCTTACTATTCCTATCTCAATAGTTGCCTCGGAAAGTGCATTTAGCACGGGTGGACGTGTTCTCGATAGTTTTAAAAGTTCTCTAACTCCTCTCATGGTCGAGGCTTTGGTTTGCACACGAGATTGGCTTCGAAAATCTAATGATGCCATCAATCTTGAAGATTATGTTGATGAACTTCAAACCATGGAAGATGGTAATATATAAATTTTAATTTATAAAATAAGCTTTTGTATTATTTATATTAGTAAGCATTCCCATAATTTAACTAACACTTTTGTTTTTAAATTTGCTAGATTTATTCAAAATACCCGAAGATCAAGAAAGTAATATACTTAGCATTAGTTTAAAAAGTTAAATGTTTATTTAATTTATTTTTGTAAACATTTTTTTATCATTTAACTAACTCATTCAATACTTTTACTAGATGTTTCAAGATTATCAACGGTGATTGAAGTACAAGAAGAAAGTTAAACTATTCTATAATGGTTTTTGAAATGATGTGTTACTGTTATTAGTTTGGTTTGGTTTGTTATTGTTGTTGGTTAATTGAGCTTTTGTTGTGTTCTTTTTTTTTTTGGACTGTTGTAGGTTTCTATTGTATTTTGGACTTTTGCTTATGTTTTTTTTTTATTACAATGTTGTTGTATTGTTTTTGTTGTTTATTTGGACTCATGAAGAAACTTAAACTATTCTATAATGGTTTTTGAACTGATATGTTATTGTTATTAGTTTGGTTTGGTTTGTTATTGTTGTTGGTTAATTGAACTTTTGTTGTGTTATTATTATTTTTTCTTTTTTGGAGTGGTGTAGGTTTCTATTGTATTTTGGACTTTTTCTCATGTTTTTTTTTTCTATTATAATGTTGTTGTTTACTTCGACTCATGTTGTTTACTTTGACTTTTACTTATGTTTTTTTATTATAATCTTGTTGTATTTTTTTTTTTTTTTTGGACTAATGTTGTTTATTTGGGTTGATGTTGTGTTGCTTGCATTTATTCACTTATTTACTTTAATTTTTTGTTGTATGATCATGTTTAAAAAAAAGAAAATTATTTTTTTTTGAAAAATTACATAAAAATAAATAATGCTAGAGTCATTTTTTTAAAATTTAACCCGAACAAATATATTCGATTCGATTTGATTCGGATTCTATCTCACTCGACTCGATTCGAGAAAATTTCAAATAAAGTTAGGATGATAAAATAAGATTCAAAAACTCGATTAACTCAAAAATTTTTGATTTGATTCGATTCGATCGAATGCTCACCCCTAACTGTCACTGAGATGGGCTCAAGCCCAAACTGATATTGATACTGTAATGGGCTAAGGCCCTAAATGACACTGAACCGTTACTGGATTGGGCTTAAGCCCAGACTGTATATACACTATTTGCTTAATTGGTATGGGGTTACACACTAAGTTTTCATAACTCACCCATTTGTTTATCTGTACAGGTAATCCCAAGTCTTAGGCGGATCAGTGCTGCGAGGGGCTCAAAGGTGGCCACATAACCGCGCATACTTTCATTTTTGCTTTTCTAATTATAAGTAATTTTATTTTGGGTTTTTTTTTTCTGTAATAAGGCCTTTATGGATTTTTACTTTAATTTGGGTTTTTATTTGGTTTGATTTTTAATTGCTAGCAGTAGAGTAAGACACGGGTTTTCCAATAAATAAATGTTTCTCAAAATACCACGAATACGCAACCTGTTTTAAGAGCTTCCGCAAGAAATAACGTTTTAAAAATCTGATGACGTCTTAGTATGGTTAACTTTTTGTCAATGGTCTACATTTTGAAAATAAACGAGACATCCTAAAATCATTGTTAAGATCACAAAGAGGTTAAATGTAGAACGAGCTTTTCAACGATATCTCACTTTACAAAGAACACTTCAATATGACATCGCCAAATTTAATTAGGGAGCGTCAAAATTACTTGTCAAATGTAATCTCTGCACTGAGGGAAGAGAAGTTGGTTCGTAAGAGTTGCGAGGCATACCTGGTCTACATTAGTGTTTCAGATTATGGGGTCCTTCTATTAAAGATATCAGAATAGTTAAAGACTTTCCAGATGTTTTTCCTGATGAGCTACCTGGGTTACCTCTAAATCGTGAAGTTGAGTTTGGGAATAAGCTCCTGCCTGGTACAGCTCGTGTCTATCTTCCCTTATAAAATGGCAACGAAAGGGCTTGTGGAGCTTAAAGCTCAGATTTAAGAGTTTTTAGATCGTGGGTTCATCCGTCCTAGTGTGTCTCCGAAGGGAGCACCATTTTTGTTTAGGAAAAACAAGGATGGATCTATGCGTATGTGCATTGATTACCGGTAATTGAATAAATTAACCATTAAGAATAAGTACCCCTTACTGAGGATAGATGATCTGTTCGATCAGCTTCGACGAGCTTCAATTTTCTCTAAGATTGATCTCTGATTGGGGTACCATCAACTAAGGGTTAAAGAGACTGATGTTTATAAGACAGTTTTTAGGACTCGATATGGTCATTACGAGTTCCTAGTGATGCCGTTTGGACTGACGAATGCAGCAGCTGCTTTTATGAATCTAATGAATCGAGTATTCCAGCCCTATCTGGACCGGTTCGTAGTGGTTTTTATTGATGACATCCTAGTGTACTCGAGGACTAAGATGAACACGATGAACATCTCTGAGTTGTTCTACAGATTCTGAGGGAGAAACAACTGTATGCCAAGTTTAGTAAATGTGAATTCTAGTTATGAGAGGTAACATTTCTGGGCCATATGGTATCTGCTGAATGGATTAGGGTTGATCCCCAAAAACTTGAAGCTATTCTAGATTGGAAGCCGCTTCAGACTGTATCTGAGATCTGTGATTTTCTGAGACTAGCAGGGTATTATCGATGATTTGTTGAGGGGTTTTCATTGATTGCTACACCTCTGACTAAGTTGTTGCGTAAGGGTGTGCTGTTTAACTGGACTGATGTACAGCAAGAGAGTTTTGAGAAGCTTAAGAAAGTTCTGACTGAGGCCCTGTCTTGATATAGCTAGAGTCTAGGAAATAGTTCACTGTCCATAGTGATGCATCACATGTTGGTTTGGGATGGTTGTTGATTCAAGAGGCTAAGGTGGTAGCATATGTGTCTCATCAACTTAAGACTCATGAGGCAAATTATCTGACGCACGATTTGGTATTCGCACAGTAAATTTGGAGGCATTACCTGTATGGTGAGAATCATTTACACGGATCATAAAAGCCTCAAGTATCTCCTTACTCAGAAGGAGTTAAATCTTAGGCAGTGTAGATGGATTGAGCTACTTAAATACTATGATTGTATGATCGAATACCATCTTGGGAAGGCCAATGTGGTGGCAGACGTACTGAATTGTAGAGTTATAACTAATCTGAGGGCGATGCTAGCTCGCCTTAGTTTATTTGATGATGGTAGTTTGTTGGCTGAGCTTCAAGTTAGACTGACGTGGATTAAGCGAATTAAGGATAAGAAGTTGGAGGATGAGTCACTGGGTCTTCGTTTTCGACAGGTTGAGAGTGAGGATGCTATGGATTTTGGACTAAATAGTGAAGGGGTACTATGTTTCTGTGGGAGAATCTGTATACCGATGGATACTTGTTTGAGGCAGTCTATACTGCGGGAAGCGCATAGAAGTCCTTATGCTATGCATCCTGGTGGAAATAAGAAGTACCAAGTCCTTCATAAGTTATATTGGATGCCGGGTCTTACCGACTTCGTGAGTAAATGTCTGACTTGCTAACAGGTTAAGGCTGAACATCAGTTACCTTCAGGGTTGCTTTAGCCAGTTAAGATTCCACTTTAGAAGTAGGAGAGAGTAACTATGGATTTCGTTAGTGGGCTGCCCTTAACGCCTTCTAAGAAGGATTCAATATGGGTTATCGTGGATCAATTGACCAAGTCTGCCCATTTTATACCAGTTCGTACTGATTACTCATTACAGAAGTTGGCTAAATTGTACGTTCTGAGATAGTGAGACTATATGGGATATGTGATACCAGTTTCCATAATATCTGATAGGGATCCTTGCTTCAAGTCTTGGTTCTGGAAGAAGTTGCATGAAGCTCTAGGTACAAGGTTGGACTTCAGTACTACGTTCCATCCTCAGACAAATGGTCAGTCAGATAGGGTGATTCAGATACTGGAGGACATGTTAAAGAGTTGCGTGATTGATTTTGAGGCAATTGGAAGGACTACTTGCCGCTAGCAGAGTTTGCTTATAACAATAGCCATCAGTATAGCATACAGGTGGCACCTTACGAGGCATTATATGGTCGTAGGTGTCATAATCCTTCATGTTGGACTGAGTTGGGCGAGCGGCGTGTTCTAGGGCCTAAATTAGTTTTTGATACCGAGGATAAAGTTAGACTAATTCGGGATCGACTGAAGGCGGCATCAGACAGACAGAAGTCGTATACAGATCTGAATTGTAAAGAGATTGAGTATTCTATGGGGAACTTCATTTTTCTCAAGGTCTCACCATGGAAGAAGGTACTGAGGTTTGAACGAAAGGGCAACTTGAGCCCTAGGTTCATTGGGCCTTATCGCATATGAAATGTGTAGGACCAGTTGCCTATCAGCTAGAATTACCTCCAGAGTTAGACCGAATTCATGATGTATTCCACATCTCTATGCTGAGGCGCTACCGCTCTGATCCCACGCATGTTATTTTGGTTGAGGAGATTCAGGTTAGACCAGATTTGACTTCCGAGGAAGAGTCAGTTTAGATATTAGATCGTGATGTAAAGGTTTTAAGGAAGAAGTCTATCCCACTAGTTAAGGTCCTTTGGTGTAATCACAGCTCTGAGGAGGCCACGTGGGAACCTGAAGAGGAAATGTGACAACAATACCCTCATCTGTTCTGACCAGGTAAATTTCAAGGCCGAAATTTTCTTTTAAAGGGTAGAGTTGTAACGCCCCAAAATTCTAAGTATTTATTTTTGTTTGTGCTGAACAAACGTATGTTTGCTTCAGTGGTTAAGTTCTCTGGGAACTGTTTGACAAGTCTTGGGTTCAAGCCTTGGCTTGTGTAAAAGTTCTGTTTTTTAAAAAATAAACCATGTCTCTAGTAAATAGGCTTTGAAAATAAATTTGGGTAAAGCATGACAGAATAGGCCTGCTGGTCTAGGGGATAGGTGGCGTGTTGTTGTTCCATAAGGTCTAAGGTTCGAGTGCTGGTAGACACATGAAGGTGTTTTGTTTTGCTGCTAGTACCATGGGGGTATTGTGGTTTGACTGGAACACTGAAGTGTTTGAGTGGAATTCAAATTGAGTAGTTAAGGGAGGACTAATCGGTTTAAGTGATTTGAAGAGAGATTTGGGGAGGAAATTAAAGGATTTTGAAGGAGTGGGAGTGTTGGTGCCAACTTTGGACTCCTAACATTCAGAATTTGACTTTGGGTTGTCAATTGCTCTCCATTTCAATGGTTGTTACCATTTTGGTTCTTTTCACTCCTTGGTTTGGAGGCTGAATATGCTATAGGCCTTTTCGGGTATTTTCTCATTCTTTTCTTTGTTATTTTCCGACTGTGCTCTTCCATCAGTCATCCTCTTTACTTTCTTTACTTTTTTTGCTTGGCCGAATATCTATTATTCCCCTTTTCCAATTGGTTTTTCCTCTTTGGCTGATTACTCCACCTTCTCTCCCTCTCAACAGTTTCGGGTTTTGGCTCTTGTTCTCTCAACATTTGGTTACCTTTTCTCTCCTTTGACGAATTCGTGTTCTACCCTCTTTCTCAATCAGTTTCCCTTGGACGATTGCTTTTTGTTCTTTTTCCCTCTCTTAATCAAATCTTAGTAGTTCCTTTCCCTTTGTACTGTTATCGAATTCTTTTCCTTTCCCTTCTCCTGCTTTCGGTTGTTCTCTACAAAGGGGAAAAGTTGGCCTTGGTTACATCTATTCATAGTGGACTGCTTTCGATTGGTAAGTATTTTGGTAAGCGCAGAAGTTATGTCTAAAACATTGTGAGTAATGTTGTTATTAATTAATCTGTTAAGTTCCTAACATGCGGTCATGTCGTATTGTGGTTGGCAGCAACAAGTCGTAACTAACTCGGTTTACCAGTGGTATCGTAAGCTATACTTTTTGGAGAAGTAGGGGTAAGCAACATGAATATAGGTCAATTGCTATTGTTTATCGATTTAGTTCCAAGCGTGACTAACATTGAATTGTCATTTGTTTTAGGTACGGTTCATCTGAAGAGGGGTTGCGTACCTAGAATCCTATCAGGTGTGTACAAACACAGCTTTGGCTATGGCAATCGGCAAAAGTCAGAATAAGTGAACGTCAACGCTACACTGGCTTTGCTTGCTTGTGCGATAGTCCGTATGGCCTAACCTGGGCGTATGATCGTTGAGGCCGCCCACGAGCGATTTCATGGGCTGAGGCCGTACTGGGCTATGTTGGGTCGAAATGGGCCGTGTAAGCCCCACAGGCAAGTGGGCCCCACACGAGTAAACCACATAGATGTGAGAAGAATATTGGGCTAGGCTGTGTAATCCACATGGCCAAGGCCATTTCTGGGTTATGTGGGTCACATGGGCTCGCAATATGGGCAGTGGGCCCATTTACACTGTTTGACTGTTAAGGTTGCATGGGTCACCTGAGACGACTGTAGACCTACTATTTGGCCGGTAAGGGTACCTAGACCCCCTAATTGATAAAATGACTGAAATGCCCCTATATGATAAAATAACTGTTATGCCCCTTATGAGATGTATTATTATATTTGAGCATGCCTTTTTGAACATATTGAATACATGTATGATATTAGGACATGATGCCTGGGGATGGGATTTATTATGATTGGAGGAAGTGTAGTGTACTGGCAGCTCTGCTGTAAATACTGTTTAGTGTCGCAACTAGTACTACTTAGAGTGTAGGGATGGGTGGGTTGATTTTATCCCCACATGGAGTGTAAGGTTGGACGAAGATGGATTGTAGAGGCTGGTTGGGTAGGATCTCTTGATTGCATATCTGTACTACTACTGCCACTGAGATAGGCTCAAGCCCAAACTGATACTAATACTGTAATGGGCTAAGGCCCTAACTGAGACTGAACTGTTGCTGAATATGGCTTAGGCCCAGACTGTATATGCACTATTTGCTTAATTGGTATGGGATTACACACTGTGTTTTCATAACTCACCCATTTGTTTATCTGTACAGGTAATCCTGAGTCCTAGGCGGATCAGTGCTGCGAGGGGCTCAAAGGTGGCAACATAACCGATCGTACTTTCATTTTTGTTTTTTTAATTATAAGTAATTTTATTTTGGGTTTTTTTTTCTATAATAAGGCCTTTATGGATTTTTACTTTAATTTGGGTTTTTATTTTATTTGATTTATAATTGCTAGCAGAAGAGTAAGATGCAGGTTTTCCAATAAACAAATTTTTTCAAAAATACCACAAATACGCAACCTGTTTTAAGAGCTTCCGCAAGAAATAGCGTTTTAAAAATCTGATGACTTCTTAGTATGGTTAACTTTTTGACAATGGTCTACATTGTGAAAATAAACAAGACATCCTAAAATCACTGTTAAGATCACAAAGAGGTTAAATATAGAACGGGCTTTTCAACAATATCTCACTTTACGAAAAACACTTAATGTGGTATCGCCAAATTCTGCCATAACATCCAGGTCGGGTTTGGGGTGTTACACAAATACAAAATCAAACGTCTTCTAGCACTGGGGGAATCAAAATTGGTGGCTTAGCCAAATACTCTTTTACTTTCTCAAACGCTTTTTGACAATCTTCAGCCCATTCACCATCACTATCCTTACGTAAGAGCTTAAAGATGGGATCATATTTATCCGTAAACTATTAGATAAAACAAGACACATAATTTAACCATCCTAAAAAACCTCTTAGTTCCTTTTGAAATTTAAGGGGTGTCAAATCTTTAATTGCTCGAACCTTGTCCGGATCTATTTTAATTCCCCACTCACTCACTACGAAACCCAAAAGCTTCCCCAATTTTACCCTGAAAGCACATTTTGCTGGATTCAATTCTAATTTGTATTTCTTTAATTTTTCAAATAGTTTGCAGAGGTTTTCCACATAAATTTCCTCCCTAGCGGACTTTGCTATCATATCGTCAACATAAATTTCAATCTCTTTATGCATCATGTCATGAAATAGTGTCACCATTGCTTGTTGATACGTGGCCCCAGCATTTTTAGACCAAATGGCATGAGCCTGTAACAAAAAGTTCCCTAAGTCGTGATGAACGTGGTCTTTTCCATGTCCTCTCTTACCATTTTGATTTGATTATAACCCGAGAAGCCAACCATGAAAGAGAAAATACAATGTTTAGCAGTGTTATCCACCAATGTGTCTATATGAGGTAACAAAAAATTATCCTTGGGGCTGGCTCAGTTCAAATCTCTATAATCGATGCGCATTCTGACTTTCCCATCCTTTTTAGACACTGGTACAATATTCGTCACCCACTCTGGGTATTTAGCTACTTCCAAAAATCCCACATCGAATTGTTACTTGACCTCTTCTTTAATATTTAATAGCATTTCAGGTTTCATCCTTCTCAACTTCTGGTATATGGGCTTGTAATCTGATTTCAAAGGTAGCCTGTGTTCCACGATATTGGTGTCCAAACCCGGTATATCTTTGTTTGACCATGTAGACACATCTGAGAACTCAATGAGTAGATCCTTTAACAATTGACTTTACTTTGGAATGAGAGTAGTTCCAATCCTAATTTCCTTTCTTACCTCGTCATCACCCTGATTGATCAAATCTGTTCCCTCCAAGTGGGGTTCTATAAGCTTCTTCTCTTGTTCAACTAGCCTCAGAAACTCATCTGGTACAACTTCCTCCTCTTCCGGTCCATGATCATTATAGTGAACATAATTATGAGAATTTGATTCAAAGATGTCATTTGGATTATTTATCAATTCATGAGGTATATCCCTCAAATAATTATGAATATGTATATTGGTATATAAGTGAAAATGATTGAATGAATAAAAGTGACTAAGGACATGATCCAAATCTAATTTCATTAAAGATAAAATAGTTTTACATGGATTTTTGAAGGAAATTAAATTAGCTAAAAGATATTAAACTTTGATATAAAAACTCTTAAAAATGATTACATCTCAAGGGCTCAAGGATAGTAGGTAAACGGTATGAGCTACCAGTTGTCCAGGGTGGAAGGGTCATAGCAAACCCAGTCTCTTGACATTGGCACCCTATCGTCAATCATGTTTAGATCCATTGCATCTCTATGAATCATTAACTTAACCGGGGTCATTTCCTGGTGCTTAAACCCCACTGAGTAAATGGTCTCAGATAGCAGAGGACAAATCAGAGTAGGTTCCACCACCTTCTTTCCAGCCATGCAGGCCAAACTCTTTGCTCTCCGCCCTTTACACATCTTCTCGACATCCTCCCTTGTGGGCTTATATCCCAACCCACTTTTATCTTTCTGAGCAGGAAGAAAAATGGGTTTTGAGATACCTTGTAAGTCTTCTCCCAAACTCAAGTGGATTTTCCAACACTTCCTTATTTTTTGGACAAATAAAATGTTCACTGTTTGTGGCACATGAGGCTTAGGGGTTTGCATTCCCTTTGCCATGTAAGATGTAGTGGCCACCTCAAAGGTCTGGAAAGAACTCTCTATTGCATCATCATCCAGTTTTATGAAACGATAATTTGGCAAGCTAGCTACCAACAGGTCCTCTTTGCCTTGCACGATGCACATATTCTGATCGACTACAAATTTTAATTTTTGGTGCAAGGATGATGGTACAACCCCAGTCGAATGAATCAAGGGGCATCCCAATAGCATACTATATGAAGGCTCCTACCAACAAGGGTATCTATATTTTGCCAATCACGCTTCTTTTGGTGCCATTAAAAGGTCACACCATTAAAGGGCTCGATACCATGTACGAGGTATCCACGGGCAGCTTCGACAATGTTGACAAAGGCAGGACATTGAGCCACGAAATAGTCTTTACGTTTTACTAAAATGTGTAGTGCCTTGGTACTTCCTCTTCCATTCAGGGGTATTTCATCATCATTGAAAGATATGTAATTTGGTGCCAAAATGCTCCCTGTTAAGTAACTGACATTATCCACTGACACGTTGTGAGTGATGTAAGCCTATTTTAGAACTCGTACAAGAGCCTCCCTATATGGCTCTAAGTTCAAAAGTAGTAACACTAGAGAAATTCTTGCTAGTGTTTTGTTAAACTGCTCAACCATGCTTTACTCACTGTGCTTTATCAGACACAAAAATTTGTTAACTTCATCATTCTTAACTTTTTTCTTTTGGTCCTCCTTAATTTTCTTATCAGCTTCTTTATCGTCAATTTCGGGTTGATTTTTTTATATCATGTCCTTACCATGAGGTTCTTTCCCCACTGTGGTTGGTTTGTAACAACACCCACTTCAAGTTATGCCACTAAGTCCTGAGATGTTGGAGGCATCAAATCCAACCACCTCATAATCATATGAACTCGTTGGTCATCTCCATACTTAAAAGGGTCAGGAACCCTGATGACCAACACATTATCCTGTACGGCCTTTGAGATTGACTTTTTTCAATAAGGGTTTTCTTTCCATATACGATAGTGACAGGTTTAGCATCTAACGTGTTTATCTCATTGGTCTTAACACCTTTCTGTATCTCTAGCTGGAAAGAATCCAAGAGACATTGTATATGTTCCCTAAACGTCTGGCAAACTTGGATTGAATGTCTTTGAGCTCCTTAGTAGAACTTGTAGATTTGATCCATATCAATTCCCATTATAAAACCGGGTGCCTCGGCATGAATTAGATTTGACTTCCTCAAGATGCCGAAGAGTTGGTCGAGTGTGGTTGTGATTTCTTCCAGTTTTCTCCTTTGAAGGCGCTTTTCTTTAGTTATAGCATTAAATGTTCAATTGCGGTTTGGTAACAGATTTGTGTTAATATCTGGTGTATTCTCTCGTTGGAAATTTATCTTTCTTGCCCTTATAAGATCTTGCACCTTGTATTTTAGTGCTAAGTAGTTCTCGATGGTATGACCTGGATTGCTAGAGTAATACTCACATCAAGCATTGGCATCATACCACTTTGGAAATGGCTGCTGCATTGGTTCCTTGTGTGTAGGTACAAAGAGGTGTTTCTCCACTAGAATCGAAAAAAGTTCTGCGTAGGATATGGGAATTGGATGAAACAAAGGCCTCTCTCACGGTGGCCTCACTAGAGCTTAGGCCTATGGGGATTGGGTTGGCATAGTTAACATGGAGGGATTTGTAACAGGTACAGGTGGGGAATACATAAACGGTGAAGTATTGGTAGCATTTACAACTAGGTCTTAGGGGCATGGAGGTATTGAGATCGGGTATGGAAAGTAAGAGTATGGGTATCTGCCTGGTGCGATTGTTTTTGTTTCTGGTTCCTTTTTCTTCCCAACGATAACTCTCTTCACGCTCAAATGACCATCTATTTTGCCAGACTTCAATGCATTTTCTATAATTTCTTCAGATAATATCAAATCCATGAAGGTCTTAGAGGCATTTCCTACCATCCTATCATAGTATATGCCTTTTACCGTACCAAAGAATAGAATAGTGGTATCTTTTTCCATGAGTGAGGGTTGTACTTGTGATGCCAGGTCCCTCTACCATTGTGTGTATTCCTTAAAACTCTCATTTGACTTTTTTTCCCTGTTCTGCAAAGTTAGGCAGTCTAAGGCCATGTTTACAATATGCTTGTGTTGAGCAATAAATGCTCATGTGAGCTCTCTCTAAGTTCGAATCTGGGTCCTGTCCAACTTTACTTACCAGTGAGCTGGAGATCTGGTCAGACTGTCTTGAAATATGTGCATTAGCAGTTTCTCATCTTTGGAGTAAGCAACCATTTTCCTACAGCACATGGCGATGTGAGTAATGGGGCAACTACTACCATTGAATTTTTCAAAGTAAGGAACTTTGAATTTTGGTCGGATGACCAATCGAGTACTAGACACAAGCCTTCTACTTCTATAGATTCAAAGGTGTCTAATCCTTCGATGGCTTTTAAACGTTCCTCAATTAGGTTGAATTTATGAACTTCTTCATCCATAATTGACTTTCCCTTTTCCACTTCTCTTAGCTCCTCGCTTGTAGGAAACTCGTTTACTCTTGGGATTTGAATGGTCACACTTGGAACTTGAACTGGTAAATCTTCGCAATATACCCATGTATCACCATAAAAAGGGAATGGATTGTCCAAAATGCTACTTCCTTCTCCTACCTTGGCCTTGCCTTTGACCATGTAGTCATCATTTCCATTATCCTGTCCACATGTTCCTTCAGTTTGGCCATGCGTGCTAATTCTTCTTCCGTAATCTTTTTGGCTTTTGAGCGGGTGTTATACCAGTGAGCTATCCTTGGTCCTTTTCCAAATGAAATTTATTTCCAAAGTTAGAAAATTATTTGGATTTTTCATAAAAAGTTTTCTTTTATTTTTATTTTTTTTAAGATGATGTTTCCGAATAAAAAAATTAACAAATGGATGAATGAATGAATTAATGAATGAATGAATGAAATTGGGGCACATTTTTGTAAATATACTTGAATATAAACATTTCCTTTCATAGAAGGTTCAAAAATTGTTCGGCTTACAATGTTTTTTTTCATTTTTCATTCATACTTAAAGAAAATCCTAATCGATCCTATTGCTATAAGGCAAATCTCTACTTGCCGTTCTTCTTCTTCCTGCTCATGAGCTTGATGAACTTTTGGTAATGTGCTTGAGCCACCTCTAGAAGTTTCATTGCAAGCTCATCCTTAGTTGCAAAAGGGATGGATTCTTTTTTGAGTTCTTCAATCTGTTAACATATGTCTTCGGCTTGTTGGCAAAAACTGATCCTCTCTATACAATGTTGCAAACACCTCTTATTGGCTTACTGCCATTTGTTACATTACGACAAAATACTCCACAAGCTCTATATATTCTTCCTTCACCTATTTATTTTTCTCTTCTTTTGTCTTTAATTCTTTAGTTAGACGACAAATTTCCTCCTTCAGCACCTCAATTTCAGCAGTTTTCTCATTAGGCACCCTCCTCCAAGTTCGCTCTTGTTCTTGCGCTTTCTGGAGTTCATTAGCCCACAAGCTTGGATCCGCCTCCAACATTTGAACCTGAGTGAACAAGTCAGATCTTTCTCATTGACGTCGTTCTAATTGTATTCTTAGTTCTTCCTCTCTACCCCTCATGTCTAAATGGTGTTGCTGCTGTTGTCTCATGATTTCTTCCTCCTTTTCCTTTACATATGCCTGATGCTGCTCTCGTTGCCGTCTGACCTCTACACCTCTTCCCTTCAGACGCATCTCTAAATCATGTATCTTTTTTGTTAGCTCGGCTACGTCATCTAGGACCTTCCTCTTTCCATTGAATTGTGTAGACACGTAGATTTTGCTTCTTTTTAGGTGCCACTGGATAAACGTTTCCAAAGGGAATGGTTGAAAAAAGTTCTTGATTGCAAGCTCAAGGTTTGATGCCACTTAATTCGTATCTCTTCCAATTTCTTTAAAAATCCCATGTCTTGAATCGAAACTTCTACCCTGTTTAAACCAACTGTAGTAGGTACACATTGATCATACCCGTACTGGCTCAGAACCATCAACGAGGAATAACTGATGGCTCCCCATATGCCAATTAAGGGAACCCACAAATGACCACCGCACCCAATGAGTATCATTCTCTGAATCATCTATGGAGCCTTCTATTCAATCGATTGATTTGGAGGCTACTCACTTTCCAGAAATTCCTCTATAGGCTTGTTCGAAGGAACAAACACCTGACAAAAGCGCTTATAGAGGCACCTAAAATGGCTTTTTATCCATATGGACAACTAGCATCCTAAAAATGCCTGTCTCCTTTCCTTCTGATGAAATTGAGTAAAATGATGGTTTCAGCTAACATTGCTAGAGCAGGATTCACCCTTTTTTTAATTTGAAACAGAAAATCAGCAAACTCCACACTCACATATCCCAGAGCTTTTGGGAACACAATCAGCTCGTATACGACAAACGCGAATAGTGATAAATGCCTATCACCGCTGGCTTTTCCCATAGCATCCTTAATGTCAGACTAGGAAATGCAAGGACCATTTTTATCTTTTACTCTTAATTTCACCATATCTACAAGTAATCCCATCAGATTGGCTAAAGGTCCCCAAAAATTGACGTTTCACTTCCAATATATCCTGAGCAAATCTCTAAAGTCATAGTGGAGAAGGGTAGAATATTCCTCAATAGTCGGTACCATATCCACTTCATTGAACATAAAACACCTATAAGTGTGATCCCAAAAATATACCATAACCTTTAACAGGGCATCATCCAGTTTAACGAATAGAAGCTGTGCTACATCGCCGTACTTGTATCAGAAGTGCATTTTCTTAGCCTCATCCCATGATTGCCATATTCCCTATAACTCATCTTCGCGATTCCTCCTATAGTCCATGCAGACTATCTAAGGCAAGCTCAAGTCAAAACTAGCTATCTAGCAATCGCCTTCTCTGCTCTGAGCATCCTCTGACATTCTCGTTATTATCCTTATACTTTTTACCCCATTCTAAACAACTGAATCTTCTCGAAGTGTATTCATGTCGAGTATAGATGCGACACTATGCCCCAAATATTTAAATGATGCATGAATAATGCCATGGAGAGAAACAGAAACAAGAAAGAAAAGTCAGTTAAAAATAATAATAAAGTTAAATGAAAAAAAATGCGAAATTAAATCATAAAGCATTGCGAAGAAAAAAAATTAAAACACAAAACATACGAATAAATGCTCATGAAGTCCTATAGGGTATTATTTCGAAGGGTCAGGTACGGCTCTTATAAATGGTCATTACACGCTGGCTTACGGTTGACTCTAATGCATAGAGAACCCAAGACTTAGATACAACATCCATAGGGATGCATTCCCCTTTTAAAAAGGGTTGGCCCTTGGGTGTTAAGACATCCATAGCATATACGGTAGCATTTGCTACACGAACATCTATGTCCATCTTAACCATGGAGTAGTCCTTAAACTTATGCGGTGACATATTGTCACACGAAAGCGTAAGACAACTCCTCCTAAATGGGATGGGCCCGGGTGTAGGACCGAAAGCAAAATGCAACATGAATGAAAATTATAGCCGCCCGATGATGGTAGAGTCGACGTACACATTAATTAATTTTACCGATTAAAGAATAAACAAAGCATTGACATTCATAACAAAAAAAGGATAAGTAAATGAAATGAACAAATAAATCAATATTTAACACATATTCAACAATTTAAAATGACATTAGACAATTAAAAAAATTAATGTACGAATTGTAACACCCCTTACCCGAGACTGTCGCCGGAGTCGAGCACAAAATGTTACCGGACTTAGCTTACTAATTCGGGGCATAAAAATTTGCTTTTAAAGTTAATTTAGTTTCAGTCATTCAATATATCTCTAAAAAGGGTCCTTGAGACCCTCAAACATGATATTGAAACGGTTCAGGAACAAACCGGAATCAATAAAAAAATTTTCGATCACTTAAACAAATCAAAACAATTTATCTCATCTTTTATAAATAAACTGTCCATCTATGTCATAGTCACTAAATAAATCATAACTCAAGTTACGAAACTAAGAATTCAAATCCGTAAATTTTTTTGGTCTAGCCAATTAGTACATTTTATTAGTTAAAGTTACCCCTATTTCAGTGTTCAGCTACTCTGACCTCTGTTCACTACGAAGTAATTTTCTCCATGTACTAAATTCAAATAACCATGCCACTTATTTATATTAAAATTAGACACAATAAGGAATCTATACATATAAAGTATAACTCCTAATTATTTTTTTACAATGTTGAGTGAATTTATAAACTTAGAATAGGGGATTCAGAAATCACCCTGACCCTATCTCACCAAAATTTAAATATCTCATAAAATACAACTCATTTATTTACTATGTTTCTTTAATATGAAAATACACTAAATAAGCTTTAATTTTATATCTCATTCACTATCTAAATCCATTTCTACTATTTTTAGTGATTTTTCAAATTTACGTAATTACTGTTGTTTGATACTATTTTAAAGCTAATTTCACCTTTTTCATGATTTCCATGGAATAACTAGCATTTAGGCATACATAACACCAAACATGTCCTTGATTAGCCATTCCAATAGCTAATCATTATCAAGCAATTACATACCATTCATTAGCCATATCATAAGATCATACACACAAAATGGTTACGATGTTATACATGCCATACTCAAAATGAAACGTCTAGCTATACCAAAATAATCCTTGTGATAGTGTGCCCGGACCTCCGACGTACTTTACGATCCCCGAGTTAGCTTGACAAAACTATAAAAAGAAGGAAAATAAAGGGGGTAAGCATTAAGCTTAGTAAGTTTGCATGCAAATAAATAACAACATTCATAAGAATTATCTTACTACTTGGGATGATACTACTTAATGCAACTTCATTAATTATCATAGACATATTTTAAACTTCTTCACTTACTCACTGACTTAGATACTTACTTACTTAATCAAATTTATTAATACATTTTACTTACCTTTTTTCTTATCAAGCATACATGAACATTATATACTTACCTTTGCTCTTCTAGCATGAACTTGTCTTACCTTTCTAGTATAACTCATCTTACCTTACCTTACCTTGATATTCTCTTTAAATTTTCCCGTTGAACCACTTGGAATATTAAGGATACATGGGTACCTTACCATTGCCATGACTTGTCATGGTCTTACATGGTATCCTTTTGAAACTTACCATTGCCATGTCTCGACATGGTCTTAGATGGTATCCTTGCCTTATGAACTCACCAATGCCATGTCTTGGCATGGTCTTACATGGGACCTTTGTCTTATAGTAACTTATCAATGCCATGTCTTGACATGGTCTTACATGATTTCCTTACCTTAGAAACCTTACCAATTGCCATGCCTTGGCATGGTCTTAGATGGTATCCTTAAACCCTACTGTCATGACATTTGTATCCTACACATTCCTAAGGTTCAACCGGGACTTTCTAAAATTACTTCTTCGTCAATTCATGCTTGAGTCTTCTTTGAATAATTTCATAAAATAAATATATACATGCTGGAAATTAACAACATTAACATAAAATAGTAGAATATTGCATTTATTTATCGCAAACTTACCTCGAAACAAAATACGATCAACTATATCAATTTAGTCCACTATCTTTTTCTTTCCCCGGTCTAACTCCAGATTTCATTCTTCTTGATCTACAATAACAAATTTAGCTTATTTAATACTCACATTTATTAAAACAGTCCTTGGCTCAAACTTTGGCAAAATTACACTTTTGCCCTTAAACATTTACATATTTACACTTTTTCCCCAAGGCTCGGAAATTAAACTTCATCCTAGTTTCTTATGTTTTATGACATGGTGATAATTTTACCCTTCTATGGAAACATCAAATTCTCACTCTAACATGTACTTATGAACATTAGGTATTTTTACCGATTATGTCGTTTTACTCATTTTCATGTAAAATTGCTTAGAAAAAGTTGTTTAACACAATTTCAAGCTTCATATTCTACCATAAAACATCAAAATAAACACATTTCACCTATGGGTATTTTTCCAAATATAAACGCTAAGTTAAATTATTGCTAGAATAAGCTTAATCAAGTTACCAGGACTCCAAAAATGTAAAGAACATTAAAAACTGGGCTTGGAATCACTTACTATAGAGCTTGGAAGCTTGAAACAAACCCTAGCTATGCAAAACCCTTGAAATTTCGGCCTAATGGAGAAGATGGAAACATTTTGCCATCTTTTTCCCTTTTTTAATCTTTTAATTTCCAAATGACTAAAATACCATTCATTAAAACTTTAGTTATTTTTATCTACGTATGTCCATTTTTGTCCATGAAAACCTAATGGTCTAATTACCATTTAAAGACCCCTACTTCAATTATACTCTTCAATTTATTTCCTTAGCATTTAGAATTCATATTTATCAACTTTTGCAATTAAGCCCTAATATGCAAATCGGACATGCAATCACTGAATTTCTTATTGGTATTCTAACACATGCATCTAATCATTCAGTAAATCATAAAATTAATCGCAATAAAATTTTCTATCTCGAATTCATGGTTTCGCAACCACTGTTCCGTTTAGGCCCTATTTCGGGATGTTACATTTCTCCCCCTTTAGGGATTTTCGTCCCCGAAAATCTTACCTGTGAAGAGATTTGGGTATTGTTTTCGCATAGCCTCTTTGGGCTCTCATGTAGCCTTGTCTACCCCATGTCTATTCCATAATACCTTCACAAGTGCAATACTTTTGTTCCTTAATTGCTTTACCTCTCGAGCTAGAATCTTTACCAGTTTTTCACCGTAAGTCATGTCTAGCTGAATCTCAACCTCTGTCTGAGAAATCACATGTGATGAATCTGAACGATAACGACGTAGCATAGACACATGAAATACATCATAAATCTTCTCTAAGTCAATCAGAAAAGCTAATTGATATGCTAATGGTTCGACTTTCTCAATCACTTGAAACTGTCCAATAAAACGTGGACTTAGTTTGCCTTTCTTGCCAAATCTAAGAACTTTCTTCCACGGGGATACTTTCAAAAACACTTTGTCACCAACTTGATACTCAATCTCTTTTCTCTTCAAATTTGCATACAACTTCTGTCTGTCTAAAGCTGCTTTCAAGCAATCTCTGATGACTTTTACTTTCTCTTCTATTTCTTTAACTAGATCAACCCCATAAATCTAATTTTCCTTAAGCTCTGTCCAATACAAAGGTGTTACGTCCATACAAAGCTTCATAAGGTGTCATCTTCAAACTCGACTGATAACTATTATTGAGGCAAACTCTACTAATGGTAAGTACTTTTCCCAACTGCCTTGAAATTCCAATACACTGCATCTAAGCATATCTTCAAGTACCTAAACTTCGTTAACTTATCAATCACAACCCATACTGCATCTTACTTTCTCAGTGTCAACGGCAATCCTGTCACAAAATCCATAATAACTCGGTCCTATTTCCACTCAGGGACTAGCACAGGCTGTAATAAACCTGAAGGTACCTGATGTTCAACCTTTACCTGCTGACAGATCAAGCATCTAGAAACAAACTCTAAAATGTCCCTTTTCATTCCTAGCCACCAGTACATTTTCTTCAAATAATTATACATCTTTGTACTACCTGGATGAAAAGACAAAGGACTACTATGTGCTTCCTGTAAGATCTTTTGAATAAGCTCATCATTCTTTGGTACACATACCCTGTCTCTGAACATCAAACAACTATTAGAACTGATCTAAAAATCTGACTCTATATTTGACTCACACTGCTTTTTTGGCTAGCAACTCACTGTCATTTTTCTGAGCTTTACAAATTTCTTTAAGAAACATCGGTTTAGCTCTCAACTTAGCTAAGATAAAACCATCATCTGATAAGGCTAGACTAGTGTTCAAAGCTCTTAATGCAAACAAAGATTTCCTACTCAAAGCATCAGCAACAATATTTACCTTACCTGGGTGATAATCGATCACTAGCTCATAATCTTTAATCAACTCTAGCCATCTTATTTGCCTCAAGTTAAAATCTTTTTGAGTCATCAAATATTTCAAACTTTTGTGATCAGTGAATATTCGACACTTCTCACTGTACAAATGATGTCTCCAGATCTTCAGCGTAAAAACAATGGCAGCTAGCTCTAAATCATGTGTCAGATAGTTCTTCTCATGTGGCTTTAGCTGTCTAGAGGCACAAAAAATTACCTTTCCTTCCTACATAAGTACACAACTGAGTCCATTCAAGGATGCATCACTATATATCACAAACTCTTTACCTGGTTCTGGTTATACTAAAACAGGAGCTTCAGTCAATAATGCCTTTAACTTGTCAAAACTTTGTTGACACTTCTTAGTCCATTCAAACTTGACATCCTTTCGTAGCAATCTTGTCAGCGGGGTAGCTATCATGGAAAATCCCTCTAAAAATCATTTATAATATCCGGCAAGACTAAGAAAACTTCTAACTTTTGATACATTTCTGGGAGGCTTCCAATCAAAAATGGCTAAAATCTTACTCGGATCAACCCTGATACCTTCACCTGAGACAACATGTCCAAGAAAACCAACTTCTTATAACCAAAACTCACTTTTGCTGAACTTGGCATACAACTGATTATCTCTCAGAATTTGTAAAACTGTTCTCAAATGCTCTGCATGCTCAATCTCGTCATAAGAATAAATCAAGATATCATCAATGAGCACAACTACAAATTTATCCAAGTACGGTCTGAAAATTTAGTTCATTAAGTCCATGAAAATGGAAGGAGCATTAGTTAAGCCAAATGGCATCACAAGGAACTCATAATGACCATACCTAGTCTGAAAAGCAGTCTTCGGGGCATCTGACTCTTTAATTTGTAACTGATAGTATCCGAATCTCAAATCTATCTTGGAGAGCACAGTGGCTCCCTTCAATTGATCAAACAAATCATCAATTCTAGGTAGTGGATACTTGTTCTTTACTGTTACCTTGTTAAGCTGCTGATAATCTATGCACAATCTCATCGATTCGTCTTTCTTTTTCACAAATAGCACTGGTGCACCCCATGGTGAACTACTGGGTCTTGCAAAGCCTTTATTTGTTAATTCCTACAATTGAGCTTTCAATTCTTTCAATTCCAACGGGGCCATTCTATAAGCAGAAATAGAAATGGGTGTGGCACCTGGAATCAACTCAATACCAAACTCAACTTCTCTGATAGGAGGCAAACCTGGTAGTTCTTCTAGAAACACATCGGGAAACTCACATACCATAGGCACTGATTCAATTTTCAATTCTAGATCTTTAGTGTTCAACACAAAAGCAAGATAAGCTTCATACCCTTTTCTCAAACATTTCTGAACCGACATAACAGAAATCATGGCAAATGAACTATCTGACTCTTTTGAATTAACCCGAAGAATTTCACCATTTTCACATTTCAACTCAATGAATTTCTTTCCACAATTCACTATCACATCATGTGTAGTCAGCCAATCCATACCAAGAATCACATCAAATTCATCAAACGGCAATAGCATGAGATCGGCCGGGAAACAGTGACCTCTAATCATCAAAGGGCAATTTCTACATCATTTATCTACTAATACATGCTTGCCTAATGGATTCAATACTTTAATCACAAATTCTGTAGATTCTATAGGCATACTCATACTAGGCATCAATTTCTTGCAAATATATGAATGGGTCAAACCCGAATCACTCAAAGCAATAACTCTAGTATCATGTAGAGAAAATGTACCCGTAATCACATTGGGGAAGGATGCCTCTTCGAGAGCACGGATAGCATAGGTCCTCGCAGGTGCTCTAACATCTAGCCTCACTGCTGAATCTCTAGATGCACCTCTATTACCCCAGCTCTTGAATTTCTCAGTGGTCTGCCTCTGATAAAAGTGTTGTCTGATCTTACACTCGGTATTGCTTCTCTTTTAATCATCTCGGGACACTCCCGAATAAAATGGTCTGGTGCACCATATCAGAAACAACCTGTCTCAGTTGCTCGACACTGACCTGGGTGACACTGACCATATCGGGGACACTCTGGTCTATCAGGCTGAACACTACCAACACTTGCAATCGAAGTGGTCTGAGCTTTCAGACTCATAAATCTTCTGCCTCTATTCTGGCTAGAATATCCAGCTAAAAAATTAGATCTAGTGGAGAAATCTCTAGGCCTCTTGGATGTAGACTGAAATGACTTGCTCATTGGTCTCTTCTTCATGTCTTGCATCTCAATTTCAACCTTGCCCTTTCTTTTTAACAGCTCATCTGCCTTACAGGCTCTCTCAACTAGGACAACAAACTCTTTTATTTCTAGGACACCAACCAACAATCGGATATCATCATTAAGCCCATCCTCAAATCTTTTGCACATAATAGCCTTTGTAGACACACACTCTTGAGCATAATTACTGAGCCTAACAAACTCGTGCTCATATTCAGCCACTATCATATTGCCCTGTTTCAACTTTAGAAACTCTTTTCTTTTCTGGTCAAAAAACATCTGACTGATGTACTTTTTACAGAATTCCTCCTGAAAGAAATCCCAAGTGACTCTCTCCTTCGATACAACTGATACAAGTGTCTTCCACCAATGGTAGGCCAAATCTCTAAGAAGTGATACAACATATTTCATACATTCTTCAGGTGTGCAGGATAACTCATCAAAGACTCTGATAGTATTCTCGAGCCAAAATTCTACCTTTTCTGCATCAACTTTTGTAGCTCGAAACTCTTCGGCTCCTTTTTTTCTGATTTTATCAACTGGTGACTTTTCTCTTATAACCGTACCTGTGACTGGGGGAGCTACATGGGTGGTCTGAGGATCATGAGGGGGTGGAGGTCTAACAGCCGAATTTGTACGAACGAACTCGGCAAACCATTCATCCATAACTTGGAAGAAGGCTTCTCGAGCCCCTCCTCCCTGACTAACTGTAACGGGCCTTTCACTACTATCTGGTGTCACCGTCCCTTCTGCGGGAGTAGGCGCGGGCGCGTTACTCTCTACATCATCTGTACTAGCTTGTTCGGGATCCATAACTATAAAAGAAAACATTTTAAAATCGTCAGGAGTCGTCACACTATCAACATACAAGTATGGCATGTATAGCTAGACTCTTACTCATACTAAATATTCTGAGAATCGACTAAATCTTTGCTCTGATACCAATAAATGTAGCACCCCTTATCCCAGACTGTTGCCGGAGTCGAGTACGAGGCCTTACGAGACTTAGCTTACTAATTCGGGGATAAAAGTTTGCTTTTAAAATTAATTTAGTTTCATTCATTCAATATATCCCTAAAAAGGGTCCTCGAGACCCTAAAAAATGAAATTGAAATGGTTCAGGAACAAACCGGAATCAATAAAAATTTTTTCGATCACTTAAACAAATCAAAACAATTTATTTTGTCTTTTATAAATAAACTGTCCATCTGCGTCATAGTCACTAAATAAATCATAAATCGAGTTAAGAAACTCGAAATTAAAATCCGTAAATTTTATATAAAATTAGACTCATATATTTTCTTACTAAACTTATTTCAAAATTTTTTGGTCTAGCCAATTAGTTTATTAGTTAAAGTTTCCCCTATTTCAGTGTTTGGCTGCTCTGACCTCTGTTCACTACGAATTAATTTTTTCCTTGTACAAAATTCAAATAACCATGAAATTTCTTACCTTAATTTCCAGCTCAAAGGTGACCGAAAGACTTGAGCTATTTCCTCTCTTGTTCTCTTATTTTCGGCTAGAAGGAAGTAAAGATGAATTCTTTGTTTTCTTCCCCCATTTTCTATCTTTAATAACCTTATTCCATATTAGAAAACCATATAATAGAAATAATGCTAATATAATATATATATGTTATATAATAATTAACAACATGGCCGGCCACTAACTAAAATGGACAATTTGACATGCAAGTCCATACTTTTATAACATGCATTAATAAACCCTTACACATTAACCTATCACATTTCAAAAATGTCTCATATAAGTCCTATTTAATAAATTTCACATGCAAATGACAAAAATCAAGGCATGAAACTTTCACACATGCATTTACACATATTATAAGCATAGATTATAATGGTTAATTATTTTTGTGACTCGGTTTTGTGGTCCCAAAACCACTTTCCGACTAGGGTCAAATTAGGGCTGTCACAACTCTCCCCCACATAAGAAATTTTCGTCCCCAAAAGTCTTACCAGTGAATAAGTTAGGATATCGATCTTTCATAGAGGCTTCAGGTTCCCATGTAGCTTCTTCAACCCCATGCTTAAGCCACAGTACCTTCACTAATGAGATTTTCTTATTCTCACTAATGAGATTTTCTTATTCCGTAGTTCTTTTACTTCACGAGCCAAAATACGAACCGGTTCTTCTTCGTAACTCAAATCAGGTTGAATCTCAACCTCTGATGGATTAATTATGTGCGATGGATCGGATCTATAACGTCGAAGCATCGAGACATGAAAAACATTGTGAATCTTTTCAAGTTCTGGGGGTAAAATCGATCTGTATGCGACTGGCCCAACTCGTTCGGATATTTCATACGGCCCGATGAACCTCAAACTCAATTTGCCTTTACGACCAAATCTGAGCACCTTTTCCAAGGTGAAACTTTAAGAAACACTTTGTCTCTGACCTAATATTCAATGTCTTTTCGTTTTAAATCCGCATACGACTTCTGACAATCTGAAGCTGCTTTCAGACTTTCACGGATCACTTTTACTTTCTGCTCAGCATCTTTAATCAAATCAACCCCGAAGATTTTATTTTCACTAAGCTCAGTCCAAAACAACGGTGTACGGCATTTACGACCATACAAAGCCTCGTAAGGTGCCATCTTAATGCTTGATTGAAAACTATTGTTGTAAGTGAATTCAATCAAAGGCAAATACTGTTCCCATGAACCACTAAGCTCAAGGATGCAACATCTCAACATATCCTCGAGTATCTGAATTATCCGCTCGGATTGACCATCAGCCTGGGGATGAAAAGTAGGGCTAAAATGCAACTTGGTACCCAAAGCTTCTTGCAATTTCTTCCAAAATCGTGATGTGAATCTAAGATCTCTATCTGACACAATAGAAATAGGTACCCCGTGTAACCTTACAATCTGAGAAACATACAATTCAGCTGGCTTGTCAAGTGAATAATCCGTACATACAGAAATAAAATGAGCTGACTTTGTCAGTCTATCAATAATAACCTAGATCGCATCTTTCTTGCTTGACGACAATGGCAACCTAGATACAAAATCCATCGTGACTCGATCCCATTTCCATTCTGGTATCATGATCGGCTGAAGTAATCCCGAAGGCACTTGATGTTCCTCTTTCACTTGTTGACATATTAAACACTTCAAAACAAGGTCAGAAATGTCTCGTTTCATACTAGGCCACCAAAACTGACGTTTCAGATCGTTGTACATTTTCATACTACCCCGGTGGACTGACATTCGGCTACTATAAGCCTCGCTCAAAATCATCGAAATAAGTTTCGAATTTCTTGGAACACACAATCGACTTCTAAACTTCAAACAATCGTTGTCGTCAATTTGAAACTCTGATTCCATATTTGAAACACATTCAGCTCGTTTAGCAACCAATTCATCGTTGACTTTCTGGGATTCACGTATTTGATGAATCAATAATGGTTTGGCCTTTAATTCTACTACTAACACATTATCGGATGAAACAGATAGGAGTACATTCATCGCTCGTAAAGTAAACAGTGATTTACGACTTAAAGTATTGGCAACCACGTTAGCCTTTCCCGGGTGATAGTTAATGACAAGTTCATAATCTTTCAACAAATCAAGCCAACGTCTTTGTCGCAGATTCAAATCTCTTTGAGTCATTAAATATTTGAGGCTTTTGTGATCCGAATATACATGACACCTCTCTCCAAACAAGTAGTGTCGCCATATTTTTAAAGCGAATACGATGGTAGCTAATTCAAGATCATGGGTCGGATAGTTTCTCTCATGCGGCTTCAATTGCCTCGACGCGTAAGCTACAACTTGACCTTCTTGCATCAACACACAACCCAGCCCAAGTAAGAATGCATCACTGTAAATAACAAACTCTTTACCGGATTCAGGCTGCACTAACACTGGAGCTTCAGTCAAATAGGTTTTTAATTGGTCGAAACTTTTCTGGCACTTTTCTGACCATTCAAACTTAACATTCTTCTGAAGTAGCTTCGTCATTGGTGTGGCTACCATAGAGAAACCCTTTACAAAACGTCTGTAGTAACCGACAAGTCCCAAAAAGCTTCAAACTTCAGTAACATTTCTAGGAGGCTTTCAATCAAGTATGGCTAATATTTTATTCGGATCAACACGAATACCCGATGCAGATACCACATGCCCCAAAAAGCTAACTTCTCTCAACCAGAACTCACATTTACTGAACTTAGCATATAACTGTTTGTCCCATAAAATCTGCAATACTAATCTCAGGTGCTCGGTATGTTCTATTTCATCTCGCGAATAGATCAAAATGTCGTCTATAAACACAACTACAAACCGGTCCAAAAACTGTCTGAAGATCTGATTCATCAAATCCATAAATACCGCAGGGGCATTAGTGAGCCCAAACAACATCACTAAGAATCATAGTGATCGTATCTCATTCTGAAAGCAGTTTTAGGCACATCTGGGTCTCAAACTCGCAACTGATAATAACCCGATCTCAAATCTATCTTTGAAAACACTGAGGCTCCCTTCAGTTGATCAAACAAATCATCAATACGTGGTAACGGATATTTGTTCTTTATTGTCACTTTATTTAATTGACGATAGTCGATGCACATTCTCATGATTCTGTCTTTCTTTTTCACAAACAATACTGGTGCACCCTAAGGTGAGAAACTTGGTCGGGCGAAACCTCTATCCGTCAACTCTTGCAACTGAGTTTTCAATTCTTTCAATTCCGATGGTGCCATACGATACGGAGCTATCGAAATTGGTGTAGTCCCAAGCACAAGTTCAATGCCAAACTCTACCTCTCGAACAGGCGGTAATCCCGGTAACTCTTCAGGAAAAACATCCGAATACTCGCAAACCACTGGCACTAATTCAAGTTTCTTTTCTGACTCCTTACTATCAAGTACGTATGCAAGATATGCTTCACACCCCTTTTTTACATATTTCTGAGCCAACATCGGGGATATTACTACGGGTAACCCATTCAAGCCAGTAGACTTAACTCGTATTATCTCATCATTTGCACATCTCAACTCAATAGTCTTTCTTTTGCAATTCACAACTGCATCATGCACGGTCAACCAATCCATACCGAGAATAACATCAAATTCATCAAACGGTAAAAGCATAAGATCGGCTAGAAAACAGGAACCTCAGATTATTAGGGGACATTTCCTGCACACTTTGTCAACTAGCACATGTCGACCCAAGGGATTCGACACTCGAATTACGAACTCAGTAGACTCAACAGTAGAGTCTTACTGAATGCTAAAGTCTCACATACATATGAATGAGTAGAACCAGGGTCAATCAATGCAATCACAATAGTATCAAAGAGAGTGAAAGTACCGGTAATAACATCAGGCGAAGAAGCATCCTCGCGTGCCCGTATAGCATAAGCTCTAGCAGGAGCACGAGCCTCAGATCTGGTTATAGCATCTCTAGACCCTCTCTGACCACTACTAGCATTCCCCGTATTTTTAGATGATCTACCTCGAGCTGTAGCAGTACCCGGTTTCCCACTCTGATTCATATTTTGTTCTGACAACTTCGGGCAGTCTTTGATGAAGTGATCGGGTGATCCGCATCTATAACAGGAGTGATAATGAAATCTACAACTCCCTGAATGCCATTTTTCACAAAACTTGCACTCAGTCCTATCCCGATGATCATTTCCAACACTGGCAACTGAAGTGACTCGTGTGCTCATAGGAGGTCGATCACGGTCTCGTCTGGAAAAACCCGAAGTGTTCTTAGATCGGCCCGAATCATCTCGATATTTCTTCGATGATTGCTGAAAAGTCTTTCCTGAAGATCTTTTACGAAACTCTCTAGCTCCAACATCAGCTTTCTTTTTCTCTTTACTAAGCTCCTCAGCTTTGCAAGCTAGCTCAACAAGTACTACGAACTCTCTGATTTCAAAAATGCCAACAAACATTCTAATATCTCCATTTACCCCGTCCTCGAAGCGTTTACACATAATAACCTCAGACGATACACATTCCCGAGCGTATCTACTAAGTCTGATGAACTTCCGTTCATAATCAGTAACTGACATGGAACCCTGTTTAAGTTCAAGAAATTCTTTCTGTTTCTGATCAATGAACCTCTGATTGATATACTTCTTTCAGAATTCAGTTTGGAAGAACTCCCACGTCACCCACTCTCTGGGTACAACAGAAACCAATGTATTCCACCAATAATAGGCAGAATCACGTAGCAAAGATATAGCACACTTCAGGCATTCATCAGGTGTGCAAGATAGTTCATCAAGTACTCGAATAGTGTTGTCCAACCAAAATTTAGCTTGCTCGGCATCATCACTGTCTATATCTTTAAATTCAACCTCATCTGATCAATTACCGTAGGGTTTAGGGTTTAGGGTTTAGGGCCGCAAGGGGTGTATTTGTCGAAAGTGGGGGTTGTGGAGTAGCCGTATTAGTTCGAATGTATTGGTTAAACCAATCATTCATCACATTATAAAAGGCTTTTCTAGCCTCGTCATTTTGATTACTCGCAATAGGTTGAGAGTCCAACGGCGCTGTCCTGTGCGCGGGAGCAGGCGCTACACTCTCTACATCATCAGCTACCGCTCGATTGGGATCAGGATCCATTACTATAGAAAAACACATTTTTAACTGTCAGAAATCATCACACTATCGTATTAACACTGTATGGCATGTATAGCTAGACTCATATATGCTACGTTAGTCCTAGAATTGACTAAACCGTAACTCTGATACCAATAAATGTAACACTCCTAACCCGAATCTGACCACCAGGTTAAGGCTAAGAGGTATTACCGAACTAAACATTTAATAACTTCATTCACTTTGTAAATAACATAAACAGAGATCGAGATGGAATACATACTAATATTTAAGTTATACGCCATTTTCGTATGGCCAGAGTAATTACAAATTCAAAATATCGCTATTAACAGCCTAACCTATACATGCCATATCGAGTCCAAAACACAACTGTACCCAAAAATATCGATAGTGTGATTAACTACTGATGATCCCCGAGTCGGTGGCTAGAATCAACAATCTATAAAATAGGAAAATAAAGAACAGAGTAAGCTTTCAAGGCTTAGTAAGTTTTAAGCAATACAAACAATTAAAACTTGTCATTTAAATCGAGCATTTAGTATCACAAAACTAATATTCTAATTAGTTATCACTTGGCCGAATATATATGTGTATAAATACGTGAATACACAAAGAAATCTCAGCACGTACTTTACTTTACTTCATAGCTCATACAATTGATTGAAGTCACAGACTTTCATATAATGTCAGACATCGACCGAATAAGTCATGCTCTTAGTCGTAGATATAGTAATCAGTCACATGCATATATAGTTCTTTGATACTAATAATTCACCTTAAAAATCAATTCACATGCAAGTACATAATACGTACCTGACTATCATAATATATCATAAGTAGTTTAATTCGAACCTTCAAATTCATAATCTTACTTGAATCACCGGCGTTAAGCCTGCTAGGTTTAAAACCCAGATCCGGTTACTAGTACAAAACTTGCGGGGCTTTAAGCTGGAATATAATACCAGCACTAAGCCTGCGGGATTTAACCCGGATATAATACCAGCACTAAGCCTGCGAGACTTTAACCCGGATATAATACCAGCACTAAGCCTACGGGACTTTAACCCGGATATAATACCAGCACTAAGCCTGCGGGACTTTAACCCGGATATAATACCAAATATCAAGCATATTTAATCATATATTAACACATCTCATTCAACTTATCACATTAGTAGTCATTTACATTCGGTTCAAAAGTCATAAATAAATATCACATATCCATTTCACCATTCAAGCTTAACCCATAGTGACCATTCAACTATATGTCATATACCTAAATTATTTATCTCACAACTTAATTCAAGTAGAACCAAAAGGTCACAATTCATCTAATGTATACACATCAAGGCATCATCAATTATATACTAAAGGTGACTACTTAAAATTTACCTCGGATATACTTGAATAGTTGCAAAATGGCTACTCAGTTACTTTCTCTTTTCCCTTATCCGAAATTGCCCCCTATGCTCTTGAGCTTTAATTCAATAAATTTTAAACTAGTCATCATTCGACTATTCAAGTATTACTTTCAGAATATATTACATATAAATTCGAATTTTACACATACAGATTATAGTAAGCTTATAAGAAATCAATAAGCAATTAATTAGCAAATTTTTATCAATGTTTACAATATAATCACAATTTCACTATAAGCTGACTTCCTGAGCAACAGTCACTAAATTATTTATAACTGGAGCTACGAAACTCCAAATCAATTGCCGTAAATTTTCCAAAAAATTAGACTCATTTATCATTTATCCATAACATTTTTATAATTTTTAGTTTGGCCAATAAATACCAGATTTTTCCTAAAGTTTCCCTTGTTTTACTGTTTGACTATTCTGACTACTCTTCCCTACGAAATAAATTTTTCATTGTAAAGAATTCAAAATATGTTCTCATTTATTTCATTTGAAACTAGACTCATTAAGGAGTCTAATCATATAAATTTTATCTTATGACCATTTTTATACATTTTATAATGATTTTATTAAAACAGAATAGGGGATCTCTAAGTCATTTTGACTCTGCCTGACATTACTTCAAATATCTCATTATCGGAAATTCTTTTGCTTTTACGGTTTCTTTTATAAGAAACTAGACTCATCAAGATTTAATTACATGATTTATTCAGCTTCTAACTCAACCCTCACAATTTATGGTGATTTTTTGAAATCACGTTACTGCTGCTGTCCCAAGCAGATTATTACCAATTCACTCTTTCACACATTCTTTGCATACATGTTGTTTAAACATGCATATCACCAATCAATCATCACATATCTATAATTTTACTTAAGCATAATCTTCATTTCATCATTTTAAAGCACAAACATTTCTCAATATTAACCAAGTTCACATTCGGCCATAATACACACAACATATTAGCAAATTTTCTCACTTAAAATCTAATGCATATGAATGCTCATTTGTTTGGCCCAACTTCACCAATCTACCATTATTCATTAAAAGAACATGAAACAACAACCATTCTCTTTAACATCTTCCATAGCCGAATGCTCATATCACCATCAACTTCAAAATTTTGGCATGGGCTAAGTAAGGGACTTAGGATCTAGCTTAAACTATGCTAAAATTTCAAAAAAAACTAACTTGAATTTCTTACCTTAATTTCCAGCTCAAAGGTGACCGAAATACTTGAGCTATTTCCTCTCTTGTTCTCTTATTTTTGGCTAGAAGGAAGTAAAGATGAATTCTTTGTTTTCTTCACCCATTTTAATAACCTTATTCCATATTATAAAACCATATAATAGAAATAATGCTAATATAATATATACGTTATATAATAATTAACAACATGGCCGGCCACTAACTAAAATGGACAATTTGACATGCAAATCCATACTTTTATAACATGCATTAATAGACCCTTACACATTAACCTATCACATTTCAAAAATGTCTCATATAAGTCCTATTTAATAAATTTCACATGCAAATGACAAAAATCATGGCATGAAACTTTCACACATGCATTTACACATATTATAAGCATAGATTATAATGGTTAATTATTTTTGTGACTCGGTTTTGTGGTTCCGAAACCACTTTTTGACTAGGGTCAAATTATGGCTGTCACAAAACAAGCCAAAAATCAGATCATATTCTTCATGTTGCTGTCGAAAATTTGGAGTTCTCCATAGCTAGGGTTTTCAACATTTTGAAGCTCCATAGTAAGTGCTCCCATGCCCCGTTTTTAATGTTCTTTGTATTTTTGAAATCCCGGTAGCTTACTCTCTCTATTTCTACCCATATTTCATGCTAAGGTTCATGTTTAGAATTTACCCATGCATGAGTTACTTGTATTTTGATGGTTTATGGAGGAATATGAAAGTTGGATGTGTGTTAAACATCTTTTCCTAGGTGATTTTCATGAAAAACCCCCCAAAAGGACCTTTTTGCAAAAGGTGTAAAATATGAGGTAGAAATGTGAAATAATGGAAAAATGTGGGCTGCCATAAGAGAAAAGAACATTTGAGTAGGCTCGGGTAATGTAGAAATTCCATGCATTTCATTATACGAGTCTAGGGACTAAATCGTAAAAATGTGTAAGGTTAGGGGCAAAACGGTCATTTGGACCGGGGGTGAAATTTAGACTTGAAAAGTATAATGTGAGATGTTAATAATTTATTTTTATTGTTATAGACCCCGAGGAATAAATTTCGGAGGTCGATCGAGGAAAACAAAAGGTTTTGGAATAACCGAAACACGATATCGAGACGAATACCAGGTAAGTTTGAATAACTTAAAGTAAACACATAGTATGCTTAATTGCATGATTTATGAATGTATGATAATTTCATTTGGTAATGGCATGAAAATCCATGAAATGCATCCTTAATAATGACATATTGATAAATGTCCCGGTTGAGGTTAAAAAGGAAGTTCGATGGATAAACCATGATTTACATGTTGATTGAGATCCTACATGTGTTGCAAAAGGATTTAGCCCGAATGGGTAATTCGATTAGGGTCTAAATTTAGCCTAGTCTGGTAATTCAGATCCAAGCTCATTAAGGGTGTTTGTCGCTATAAGGGATTTAGCCTGGACTGATAATCCCGACATCACCTTATGAGTTTACGATAGGGGGATTTAGCCTGGATTGGTAATCCCGCCGTAAGATGTGAGGTTCACGGGAGTGCATACCTGAAATGATCGCTCTTATGAATTGACGGTAAATAGATAATCCATCGAGATTTCCTAGAAACTCAACGGGATTAACAGAAGACATATGTATAAAGGAAAGGATGAATGATGAGCTCATCTAAGACCAATTTACATGATGCATTATTATGTGACTAACTTGATGATTGAGTGTATGTGATAGGGAAACCATTCCATGCTTATTGATTTTATTGCTTAATATGGTTGTATACTAATTACTCGATAAGTTTACTTTTCAGTTATTCGGGCTTACTAAGCATGTAAATGCTTACCCCTCTCTTTTCCCTGTCTTACAGAGCTCGAGTACTTGTAAAGATTGGAAGGCGGCTAGAGAGTCAACACACTATCAACTAGTCCAGCTTTGGTATAAACACACTTTTATTTTGTTTAATGGAATGTATAGGACTTTGGTTCATTTTGTGATATGTGTCATCTGAATTGCCCATGTAAAGGCTTGTAAAAGTTTACATATCTTCTTGTATTTGGACATGGGAATTGGCTTATTTTGAAGTAGGCTATGACCTACAAATCTATGCATATTTATGTTTACATGGGATGGCTTAGCTATAATTGGCAATGAGTTATAAGAGTGAGCCAATCTTAAATGTGTCAATGAGACATAGAAATCCTTAATACAAAAAGGAAATTAACCTAGCATGTATAAAACCGATGATGTAACAGCCAAATTTTTCAATGGTGTCGGAAACAGTGATTCGAGATCACTAAATCCAATGAGTAAATTTAGAAATTTTAATAAATAATAATTATGGGCCAAGTGTGAATTTAAAAGAATTTTTGAATTAGTGAATTTTGCGATTTTAAAAGAATTAAGCAGGTAAATTGGGTTAAAAACGAGGTATCGAGACCTTAGATTCATAAACCAAGCAATAAATACTTTTATAAATATTTATGGAGTGTTATTAAGTTAGTATTAAAGTTTCGTTAGAAAATTTTAACGTTTGGTTAGTCAATTAATTAAAAAGGACTAAATTGAAAATAGTGCAAAATTTGTTAATTTGTGATTAAATAGCTTAAGTGATTAAAAAGGAGGGATTTAAAAGGCAATTGAACCCAAATTTATGGGCTGGACGGTTGGGCAAGAAAATCAGCAAAAAGACAAGGAGAAACAAGGGCAAAATGGGAAATTTTGCAAATTAAACATATAAAACAAGACAAAATTGAAAAATCTAGAGATATCATCATTTTTCTTCAGCAAAAACGCCATGGGAGGTCTGAAAGTTGCTGGTTTTTCATACTTTGACATATGTGAGTTCAATTCTTGCCCTTTTCTTTGAGATTATTATGTTTTTGTGACCTTTACAATTAAGTCCAAGTGTTTAATTCATTAGTTTTTTATTTTATGGACAAAATTGAAAGTTACCATTGATAAGTGTTGGCTGTTTATGATGAAATAAAATGAATTTGAAGCTTTGATTTTGTTTTTTGATGATTTTATCAAGTAATTTCAATAGAAATTGATTTTAGGACCTAATTGTGAAAAAGTTCTGAATTAAGGTATAGTGTTAAAAATCTAATTTTCAAAGGTTGTGTAATAGTTTAGAATGATGGAATAAAATGTTAATTGAGAAAAATTAGCTTAATAGATGGGCTAATTGAGCAAAGACTGAATTATATGACTTGTGAAATTTAGAGGAAACATGGTAATAAACATCTACTAAAACAGTTTTGGACAGCAGCAGTAGGTTAACTTTAAAAAATCACCATATATTGTAGAAATTGAATTAAAGGATGAAAAAAATATTGAATTAAAGCTTATTGAGTCTAATTTCTCATAGAAGAAACAGTATAAGCAATTAAATTGTAAATTATGAGATATGATGAATTTTGTGAGACAAGGTCAGAATGAATTCGGGTTTCCCTGTTCTGACTTTGGAAAATCACCAAATATTTGAGAAAAATAATTAGAGGCTCAAATTCATATGCTTAGAATCCTTAATGAGTCTAATCAATGAGAACATTATCCAAGTTCTGTAATGTGATATAATTAATTTTTAGTGAAGAGAGGTTAGAACTGTTAGATAGTGAAACAGGGGAAACTTAAATGAATAAACTGTACTAATTGGCTAAACCAAAAATTCTAAAAATTTTATGGTGGAAGGATATGTGAGTCTAGTTTCAGGAAAAATTTACAGATATTAATTTGGAGCTCTGTAGCTCAAATTATAAATAATTGAGTGACTATGACTCGTGTGGACAGCTTGATGTGAGCATTAATAAGTAAATTGTGAAATTGTACTTACAAGAATGTTATATACATTAAGGATGTGGAATGGAGAGGAGGAGGAGAAAAATAAATGATATATGTTTATAGGAAAACAGTATAAGAATGATACACATCATGACATGTATATATATATATATGACTAGTTTCAATATGATGCTTGTTGGGTATGAAGTTGGATTGAAATGTCTCGAGCAAGTATTTTTTTATTCTGCGTGATTCGAAATGTGGTATTTTATAAAGATATGATCTAGCTTTAAATATGAATACTTGATGATTAAGCTAAAAATATTTGGTAAGATGATAATCATGGTATAAAAGTATAAGTGGTACCATAATAGACAAGGTAAAATGAGTATGAGAGACAAATGTATAATGACATACAAATGCTATGTTTGTAATTTAATTGAGATTTTTTAATTATTAAATGCATACCATGTTATATGCTTTTGATTTTGTATAAGTGTGTAAGAGATTAAAGTTGACCAAGGCTTGGAAAATAGCTTAGGTATTGACCACACAGGCAGAGACACGGCCGTGTGTCTCAGCCATGTATGGAACACGACTTTAGGGCACGGGCGTACGATGTGGCCCTGCGCCCCTAAATTGATGATGATGTCATAAACAGAAAACTCCACGGACAAGGGACACGGGCATGTCGAAAGCCATACGGGCGTGTGGGTAGTTCACAAGTAAAACTTTAAAAATTTAAGTGAAAAATTTTATGAGAAATTGGTTGAGTTCCGACTTGATTTTAATGTTCATGTTGGGCTTCGAGGGCCGAAATAAAAGTCGTTATATGTATATATGTTCATAGAATGTGAATAGTAATGTTTCGATTAATCTGTAAATGTTTTGTATGTACTGGTAACACTCTGTAACCATGTTTCGATGATGGATATGGGTTCGGGGTGTTACAGATGATATGAGGTTTGCATGCAATGAGGTTTATCAAGGTTATATATAAGTGTAAAATTTGGCCTTATCATGTATTAAGGTAACCTATAAGTGTGATTGGTTGATAGAGAGTGACAAAGGCTTGGAAACTAGCCTTACAAGGCCCGCACGGGTAGACACACGGGCGTGTGTCTAGGCCTTGTGTGACACACGGATCGCCCTCATAGGCGTGTGGTATGGCCGTGTGTCCCCTGCACCTAAAATTTCAAGTCAGTATGCATGGTAGTAAACACATGGGTGAAGGACACAGGCGTGTCCTATATCACACAGGCGTGTGTCTTGGCCGTGTGCTCCTAAATGCATGCTAACGTCATAAACAGAATGCTCAAGTTTTTAGACACTAGTGACCATACGGGCGTGTCTAGGCCGTGTGAAGGATACGGGCCAGGGACACGAGCGTGTGTCTCAACCGTGTGAAAACCCCTGTAGGTTCGAAATGAAAAATAATTTTTATAGATTCAAAACGGGTAAAGGACATGAGTGTGTCCCATAGCACACGGGCATGTACATTACCTCCACACAGGCGTGTGAGGTTTTACTTGGAAAATTTTTCATGAACTTTCGTAAGTTCTTGGTTTAGTCCTGAATCATTCTCAATGGGTGTTTAGAGCCTCGTACGCCCAATAGGGACATTATGATGAAATTTGATTTATTTTATATTGGAATGAAATTTTATAACCCGTATTTCCTAAAAATGTTCAAGTACTTGTCCCGTAACACCTCGTATCCGGTCCCGGTCTTGGGTACGGGTAAGGGGTGTTACAATGTAAATCGATCAATCAGCCACTAACAGGAGTTTAATGCCATATTTTAAATAATTTCATTCACATCCTTGTAAGTCTTATTCATAAGGGCTTCTCCTACTGCTCCATTTAATCCAGATTGTGCGTTTGTATCCACCCCGCTATAAAAAAGCTGTAATTGCATCAACTCAGGAAATCTGTGGTGCGGGCATTTTTGAATCAACATCTTGAAGCATTGCCACGACTCATAAAAAATTTCTCCCTTCATCTATCTGAAGACATCAATCTCTCTTCTTAGTTTGACTACTTTACTTATTGGGAAAAATTTCTGTAAGAACTTCTAGAGAGTTTATCCCATGTTGTGATAGACCCTAGTGCCTGCAAGTCTAACCAAGATAAACTGCCATCAATTAGAGAAAAGGGGAACAACCAAAGATGAATAGCAACATCAATGACCCTGTTATACTTAAAAGTATGACAGAGTTGAAGAAACCATTTCAAATATTGGTTAGGGTCTTTTGTCATAATGCCCCTAAATTGTAGATTATTTTGGATGATTTGTATCATTTCTAGTTTCATCTAGAAATTATTAGCTGTAGTCGTCAGTCTTGCTATATTTTCCTAAGCCATGTCTAGACTTGGTAGGACATAGTCCCTTAGAGTTCTCTCATTTTGAGCCATATGCACATTTGCAGGTAGCTATGGTGCCGGTGGGTCTCCTAAGGCATTATTGTCAGCGTCACTAAACAATGGATTGTCACATTGTACGTTACCTGTAGCGGGTGGTGGTTGTTCTTGCATCTGCTATTTCTATTGTTGTTGTCTCTGTTGGCGATTCCTTCAGATTATTCCTTTTGGATATGTGGCTGCTACAGTAGGTGTGCCTCTACTCCTAATCATACGGTAAACCCAAAAGAAAAGATTAGTAATAATAAAATAAAATTGTATCTATAGTTGAGAAATTTCCTAATTATTCTTTTAAGAGAAAAAATTAAAATCAATCTAGTGACGTTGCCTTCTCGGCAATGTCACCAACAACTTGACCGCTTCTACACGTACTAATGTTAGTGTGAATACTGCAATAGAATGGAGAATTACGAGGCAGTATCCACAAGCATACAAGTTGAGTTGTAATATAGATCTTACAATGAGTCAACAAGAACTACTTATTTTCCAACCTCACAGTCTAGACTGGTTTCGGGTCAAGGTGTTCACAAATGGACAATACTAATATTTGGTTGATTCCCACCCTGATGACTTCCTAGGGTTGTCAGGCATAGGGTTTGTTTCATGTTCTTTCTTTCTGAAACAATTGATCTATTGAATAACCCTACAAAATAGTTAAAAGAACATGCTTCCACTCACTAATCCCCCATAGAAGGATTAGTTCCCGATGGCTTTCATAAACAACATGGAGTAGATGGAATAATTAATCATAATGAATAAATAGTAGTGTGTTCAAGAAAAGCTTAATCGATATCCATAATGAATGTGAATCCATAAGAGTTTATCTACTTTACAACTCAAATCTTTTGAAAGAAAATAAAGAACAAAATAAACGAAACTTTGAAAACCTAAGAAAAGGAAATTAAATCTAAAGAGAGAATCTCAGCTAATGGAATGATGTCCGTAATGTGTGCCAAAGGAATGTATTTATAGTCTTCAGGTAGCTGTCATCCTTAACCCTAGGTTAGCTGACATTCTTGAGCTTTAAGTTCGATTGTACAGACCAAAACGCCCTTACTTCGTATTTTATTCTTGTCACAAAGTCGATGTCGCAATACACCAGGTCGTGTGTTGTAACGCTCCTAACCCATATCCGTCACCGGATTAGGGTTACAAAATGTTATGGTACAATCAGTACATTTAACTACATTTCATATATATAATAAATATATATAATCCAATCAGTTACATGCTTATCATCCCTAAATCGAGCCTTCGAGGCCCTAAAAGAACTTTAGAAACAATTCGGGACCAATTTGAAATCATTTGGAAAGTTTAAGAAAAATTTGTAAAATTTTAACTACAAGGGTCACACGCCCGTGTGCCAAGCCGTGTAACTGCCTGAATTGTATGCAAAGGAACCTAAAGGGGACACACAGTCGTGTCGCCAAGCTGCGTGTCACATATTACTAAGACACACGCCCGTGTCTTAGGCCGTGTGGACCAAAATTCACCTAGAAACAAGCTCTTCCAAAACCATTACAAGCATAACCATTCAACCTACCTAAGTACACTTTAAAAGGGACTTAAAATAACATCAAAACACATTAAAACAACATCAATACATAACAAAACACAAATCTTAAGGGCCTAACCAATGTGCCATCATTGACACCACATTTAAATTATCCATTCACATCCAATATACCATTCATAGGTACCTCAAATAAAGTTCAAGTAATCAAATAATTGAGTATGGTACAAACATAACCTATACTCATCTTTCTTAAAATAACTAATTTCATTGAACACTATCACATGAGATAAACATTTAGGTAAATCCAACCATCACCAAAACATGCTACATAGCATAAATCTATATATACAAACTTATTGTCACGTACTCAAAAGATTCAACAAGGACATAATCATACACTAGATACATGCAAAATTACAAAAAAAAAAACATCAACAACATTGAGTATAGGATTCTTGTAGGATGCTAAGTTCGAGTCTACTATTTATCTAACTTGCAAACATGGAAATCAATTCACATTAAATAGATTTCATTTATATAATTAACCAGAATAATAACCAAATCATAAATGTTTATTCCTCAACCAAAGAAAAATTACAGTTTCCTCTTTTACAATATCTATAACCAACTCATTTATATGAATCATAATAACTTGTCGTATGGTCCATTAGTTATATGGCACCAAATGCCTAGCGAATAAATCGTAGAAGAGTTTGTGCCCAGTGCTAGTTAGATTAACTGACGATATTAGATGTGAGCCAAGCTCTAGTTAGAAAAACCAATGATGTTTGCGCCTAGCGCTAGTCAGATATACCGACAGTTGTGTGCCTAGCACTAGTCAGACAAGTTGACAAAAGTTACACCGAGCGCTAGTCGGATATACAGACAAATTTAATATTGAGCCCAGGTCTAGCTGGATAAACCAATGATGTTTGCACCCAGCGCTAGTTTGTTAAACCAATGAATAGATACTAAGCCGAGCTCTAGTTGGATTTACCAATGATATTTCCACCAAGCGCTAATCGGATAAACCGACGAATAAATAGTTATTTATTTTCACAATTTCCTGATTCATTAATTAACATCATTATTCCAATATGAATGAAATTGTATAACCAGTATTTAAATAACATCTAGTTATCAATTAAATAAATGATTAATAAGAAGATTAAGTTCGAGACTACGAACTTACCTAGCATGTAAACACAAGATTTTATTTAACTCCATACAGTAATCAACATTATTTAACTTCAATTTCATCAATTCAGCAATACATCTCAATATATAACATTTCCATTCTATCAATTTAAGCCTAATTATTTATTTATTACTTTTATCAACCATTCATTGGATTAAATATACATTTTAGCATATCTCCATATAGCTAATAAATGTATACAAGTATCATTTATATATATATATGTATATATATAGTCCTTGTGTGACACACAGATCGCCCCCATGGGCATGTGGTATGGTCGTGTGTCCCCTGCACCTAAAATTTCAAGTCAGTATGCATTGTCGTAAACACATGGGTGAAGGACACAGGTGTGTCCTATATCACACGGGCGTGTGTCTTGGCCGTGTGCTCCTAAATGCATGCTAACGTCATAAACAGAATGCTCAAGTTTTTGGACACTAGTGACCATACGGGCGTGTCTAGGCCGTGTGAAGGATACGGGCCAGGGACACGGGCGTGTGTCTCAACCGTGTGAAAACCCGTGTAGGTTCGAAATGAAAAATAATTTTTATAAATTCAACACAAGTAAAGGACACGAGTGTGTCCCATAGCACACGGGCACGTGCATTACCTCCACACGGGCGTGTGAGGTGTTACTTGGAAAATTTTTCATGAACTTTCGTAAGTTCTCGGTTTAGTCCTAAATCATTCTCAATGGGTGTTTAGAGCCTCGTAGGCCCACAATAGGGACATTATGATGAAATTTGATTTATTTTATATTGGAATGAAATTTTATAACCCATATTTCCTGAATATGTTCAAGTACTTGTCTAGTAACACCTCGTATCCGGTCCCGGTCTTGGGTACGGGTAAGGGGTGTTACAATGTGAATCGTTTAGTCGGCCACTAACAGGAGTTTAATGCCATATTTTCAATAATTGCATTCGTATCCTTGTAAGTCTTATTCATAAGGGCTTCTCCTACTGCTCCATTTAATCTAGATTGTGCGTTTGCATCCACACTGTTATAAAAAAGCTGTAATTGCATCAACTCAGGAAATCTGTGGTGCCAGCATTTTTGAATCAACGTCTTGAAGCATTTCCACGACTCATAAAAAATTTCTCCCTCCATCTATCTGAAGACATCAATCTCTCTTCTTAGTTGGACTACTTTACTTATTGGGAAAAATTTCTGTAAGAACTTCTAGAGAGTTTATCCCATGTCGTGATAGACCCTAGTGCCTGCGAGTCTAACCAAGATAAACTGTTATCAATTAGAGAAAAGGGGAACAACCAAAGATGAATAGCAACATCAATGACCCTGTTATACTTAAAGTATGACAAAGTTGAAGAAACCGTTTCAAATATTGGTTAGGGTCTTTTGTCATAATGCCCCTAAATTGTAGATTATTTTGGATGATTTGTATCATTTCTAGTTTCATCTAGAAATTATTAGCTGTAGTCGTCAGTCTTGCTATATTTTCCTAAGCCATGTCTAGACCTGGTAGGACATAGTCCCTTAGAGTTCTCTCATTTTGAGCCATATGCACGTTTGCAGGTAGCTATGGTGCCGGTGGGTCTCCTAAGGCATTATTGTCACCGTCACCAAACAATGGATTGTCACATGGCACGTTACCTGTATTGGGTGGTGGTTGTTCTTGCATCTGCTATTTCTATTGTTGTTGTCGCTGTTGGCGATTCCTTCAGATTATTCCTTTTGGATTTGTGGTTGCTACAATAAGTGTGCCTCTACTCCCAATCATACTGTAAACCAAAAAGAAAAGATTAATAATAATAAAATAAAATTGTATCTATAGTTGAGAAATTTCCTAATTATTCTTTTAAGAGAAAAAATTAAAATCAATCTAGTGACGTTGCCTTCTCGGCAACGTCGCTGACAACTTGACCGCTTCTACACGTACTAATGTTAGTGTGAATACTGCAATAGAATGGAAAATTACGAGGCAGTATCCACAAGCATACAAGTCGAGTTGTAATATAGATATTACAATGAGTCAACAAGAACTACTTATTTTCCAACCTCACAATCCAGACTGGTTTCGGGTCAGGGTGTTCACAAATGGACAATACCAATATTGGGTTAATTCCCACCCTGGTAAGTTCCTAGGGTTGTCAGGCATAGGGTTTGTTTCATGTTCTTTCTTTCTGAAACAATTGATCTACTGAATATCCCTACAAAATATTTAAAAGATCATGCTTCCACTCACTAATCCCTCATAGAAGGATTAGTTCCCGATGGCTTTCATAAACAACATCGAGTAGATGGAATAATTAATCATAATGAATAAATAGTAGTGTGTTCAAGAAAAGCTTAATCGATATCCATAATGAATGTGAATCCATAAGAGTTTATCTACTTTACAACTCAAATCTTTTGAAAGAAAATAAAGAACAAAATAAACGAAACTTTGAAAACCTAAGAAAAGGAAATTAAATCTAAAGAGAGAATCTCAGCTAATGGAATGATTTCCGTAATGTGTGCCAAAGGAATGTATTTATAGTCTTCAGGTAGCTGTTGTCCTTAACCCTAAGTTAGCTGACATTCTTGAGCTTTAAGTTCGATTGTACAGACCAAAACGCCTCTACTTCGTATTTTATTCTTGTCACAAAGTCGATGTCGCAATACACCAGGACGTGTGTTGTAACGCTCTTAACCCATATCCGTCACTGGATTAGGATTACAAAATGTTACGGTAAATTAGTACATTTAACTACATTTCATATATATAATAAATATATATAATCCAATCAGTTACATGCTTATCGTCCCTAAATCGAGCCTTCGAGGCCCTAAATGAACTTTAGAAACAATTCGGGACAAATTTGAAATCATTTGGAAAGTTTAAGAAAAATTTGTAAAATTTTAACTACAAGGGTCACATGCTCGTGTGTCAGGCCGTGTGCTAAGCCGTGTAACTGCCTGAATTGCATGCAAAGGAACCTATAGGGGACACACAGCCGTGTCGCCAAGCCGCGTGTCACATACAGCTGAGACACACGCCCGTGTCTTAGGCCGTGTGGACAAAAATTCACCTAGAAACAAGCTCTTCCAAAACCATTACAAGCATAACCATTCAACCTACCTAAGTACACTTTAAAAGGGACTTAAAATAACATCAAAACACATTAAAACAACATCAATACATAACAAAACACAAATCTTAAGGGCCTAACCAATGTGCCATCATTGACACCACATTTAAATTATCCATTCACATCCAATATACCATTCATAGGTACCTCAAATAAAGTTCAAGTAATCAAATAATTGAGTATGGTACAAACATAACCTATACTCATCTTTCTCAAAATAACTAATTTCATTGAACACTATCACATGAGATAAACATTTAGGTAAATCCAACCATCACCAAAACATACTACATAGCATAAATCTATATATACAAACTTATTGTCACATACTCAAAAGATTCAACAAGGACATAATCATACGTTAGGTACATGCCAAAATTACAAAAAAAAATCAACAACATTGAGTACGAGATTCTTGTAGGATGCTGAGTTCGAGTCTACTATTTATCTAACTTGCAAACATGGAAATCAATTCACATTAAATAGATTTCATTTATATAATTAACCAGAATAATAACCAAATCATAAGTGTTTATTCCTCAACCAAAGAAAAATTACAGTTTCCTCTTTTACAATATCTATAACCAACTCATTTATATGAATCATAATAACTTGTCGTATGGTCCATTAGTTATATGGCACCAAATTCCTAGCGAATAAATCGTAGAAGAGTTTGTGCCCAGTGCTAATTAGATTAACTGACGATATTAGATGTGAGCCAAGCTCTAATTAGAAAAACCAATGATGTTTGCGCCTAGCGCTAGTCAGATATCCCGACAGTTGTGTGCCTAGCACTAGTCAGACAAGCTGATAAAAGTTGCGCCCAGCGCTAGTCAGATATACCGACAAAATTAATATTGAGCCCAGCTCTAGCTGGATAAACCAATGATGTTTGCACCCAGCGCTAGTTTGTTAAACCAATGAATAAATACTAAGCCCAGCTCTAGTTGGATTTACCAACGATATTTCCACCAAGCGCTAATCGGATAAACCGACGAATAAATAGTTATTTATTTTCACAATTTCCTGATTCATTAATTAACATCATTATTCCAATATGAATGAAATTGTATAACCAGTATTTAAATAACATCTAGTTATCAATTAAATAAATGATTAATAAGAAGATTAAGTTCGAGACTATGAACTTACCTAGCTTGTAAACACAAGATTTTATTTAACTCCATACATTAATCAACATTATTTAACTTCAATCTCATCAATTCAGCAATACATCTCAATATATAACATTTCCATTCTATGAATTTAAGCCTAGTTATTTATTTATTCTTTTTATCAACCATTCATTGGATTAAATATACATTTTAGCATATCTCCATATAGCTAATAAATGTATACAAGTATCATTTGTATATATACATATATATATATATATATATATATATAACAAAGTTCACAAGTAAATATTTAAATAGCTCAAGTTACAGAATTACAAACTCACTTAGCATTAAAGAAAATATCTATTTACTTCACATGGATGTTGATAATTTACATATACTGGACTATTCGAACAACTTAATTGAGTCATTGAGGTCGTTTGCATAATTGCTATAATTTAATATGTATAAATATATATTACGAATCACTTAAATAAATACTAAAATTCTAACATGTTGGGCTGCTCAGACAACATAATCAAGATCTAATAACACTCATGTAAGTGCTAAAGTTTTAACATATAAAGGTTGTCTCGGACATCCATGAACAAGGCACAACTCTAAATTTGTTAAGTTGATATCACATTCCATCAATTCATAATCAATCTTTCGCATTAATCAATTATGCTATATCCAATGATTGAAATTCATAACATTCAATATAATTCCATAATATTTCATTCAAACAATTTAAACTCTAATCATTCATTGATTCATTTCATAATTTAATCATTTGCATATATATAAATATAACTAAGATATCAAAGTAATGATTAAGTATTTAAATAAAATAAATAGAGTTCGAGTTCAAAGACTACGAACTTACAAAATTTTATGGTAGTTTCTGATGATTGAGGTTGACTGATCAAAAACTTTCTCCTTCCCTCGGTTTACGACTGCTTTTCTCGTTTCAATTTAAAATACAAAAATCTAATTCAATTACTAACTCAAAATCACAATAAGTCAATTTAACATTCTATCATAAAATCATACTCATACATTTAGCCCTCAACAATTGGCAATCACACAATTGAATCATTAACACCAATATTTAACTTAATCACATCTTCATTTAATTTCCATAGCTAACCAATATACATATGGTTCATTTAAAATACCTAAACTCTTGCGATTTATAAATTAAGAGCATGCTAGTTTAATTTCTAGCATTTAACTCCTTAAAAGTTAATACTAACAAAAACCCATAATATAAATTAATTTATTTACTCACTAAAACTTAGTAATTCAACCTAAATTTCCAGCACAAAGAACAACTTCCAAAATAGTCCCTAAACTTCACATAATTAAACAATTTAACCCCAAAATCTATCAAACAATTTCAAAAACTTAGCTATCACAAAGAGGACATTTTCCACAACATTATCAACTCTAAAATTTTCAACATGGCCAATTTAGCTTATGATTTAAAGGTTCCAAAAACAACAAATTTATACAAAAAGGATCAAATAATACCAACCAATTTAAGCTTGAGAAATTAGAGGTTAAGGCCAAAATTACTACTTCTTTTCTCCCCAATTTTGGCATGCAAAGATCAGCTTTTCCATTTTCTTTCTTCTTACTTTTTTCCATCACTTTCTATTCCCCTTAATTTATTTGTTTCTAATTTTTCTTACTACCTTTTCCATTTACTATTATTATTTCTTTTTATTTTATTAATTAACCAACATGTCATAATTATCATATACTTATATTATATCTATATAATAACCTCATACTCCTTCACTAACAAAGCCCATAAAAATAATAGTCTATTTGTTTAAATAGTCCTTTGATCTATTCCCACTTTGAAATTTAATATTAATTCTTACTTTTATCACTTATTTGATTTAGTCTCGTTACTTTAATTAAATTCTCTTTCGTCAAAATTACATAACCAAAAATTTAATTCTCTTTTAATATAACTTTGTAAATATTTCATTTAAATATTTACAAGTCCAGTTTAGGGAAACGAGGTCCCAATACCTCAATTTCCAAAACCATCGACTTTAGAACTAATACATTTGTACATTGTCTAACTTTCTAATAATTAAAATTGTTAGATCAACTTGAATATAATACTGTAATACCTTTGTAACTATGAATAAATAATATTCACTAATTCTATCTTTGGAAAACAACATTTCGAAACCACCATTTTTTATTCCACTAACTTCTGATTTGTTACATGTGTTGCAACATATCAACCAGTCTACTCCTCTGCAGCTATCTTCGGGGGTGTGTCGCAACACCCTCAGCCTGTGTCGTGACATTGGAGGCAGTTTCTCACTTTATTCATTCTACTCTCTATGTTGCGACATTAGATCTCCCATGTTGTGACATAGCTTCCAGGATAGGCCCAAAATGCCTTCTAATGGTTTTCGGCACACTCACGAAGTATGTTAGCTCTCCCTTAGGCCTCATTTGGCCCTTAAGGTTAATAAAAGACACGATTTACACATTTCATTGAATGTATGTAAAACAAAAGAAACTCCATTAAAACATAACGAAAATGTTTGTATTCAAGCTCCTTAAATGTTAAAACTAGTTTAATCTGCTACATCAAATTATGATAGACCATTTATGCGTGTGAGAAAGGAAAGAAAGATGAGAGAAAGATGATAGAAATGTGAATTGAGGGGTGATTTGAAAGGTGGGTTGTGGGGGCTATTTATACTTGAAGGAAAGCTTGAGAATTTGCTAAAAATAACATGCACATCCCTTGGATTTCTCCCTTACTTGGCCGGCCATAAATTGTAGGATGAGGATTGAGTGGTTGCTTGATTTCATGCATGAATCATGCAAAGGGTTGGACGGTAATCAAGGTATTAGTTAGGGGCTGATTTGAGATTTTTTTTGTACATGTAAGGACCTCCACTTGATTATTCCAAAGCTAATTTTAGGCTGATATTGATGTCTTATTGAATTTGGGCTTCTCTCCCCCCTATTTGGATGGTTTTCTAACACAATTAAAAAGCAATTTAATTCTATTCAGCAACCATCTTCCAAACTAGGTGAAGGTAATTTTTATGAGCTCAATTCATCAACTTTTTTGTCCATAAGCTTACTTGCATGTGTTCCCTTACTTGTTCCCAACATTGAGTAATTTAATGGTCCATACTGCAACATTTTAAAAAATAATTTTCATGTAGCAAAACTTAATGAAATTATGTAAAATTAACACCTAATTATGTAAAAGTACAAACTTTACTAAAATTATGCCCAATGTCTTAATATGAACTAAAATGACATAATTAGTTGTCCACATACTCCAAATTTGGATAAATTATAAGTAAAAAAGGTACTCAATAAACCTATATAATTTATACGTACCACACCCCCAAACTTAATCCATTACTCATCCTGAGTAATATTTCATACAAAGCAAAAATTAGGGCAATCTTGCACAATATTTATAGAGAATTGACTTTTCACATAATCATGCAACAACAAATTTATGCTCACCTTTTATTGCTAATAAATCACTCACATGTAGATTTTATTTCAAAACCTCATGTTAATTAAAAGAAACTGCTATCATTAGTCATAATTTGCATGCATTCCAAAGTCATATATAAAATTCGCCATTCAACAAAATTTCCTTATCTAGTTAGAGAAAACAATCTTAAGGTTTAATTATTGGTCTTCATATGTTGCACTTAGTAATGTCTCTCCACTAATGTAGTCAGCATAATTATCAAAGTTAATAGGTCTTTTATAAGTTTGTAATAGAGCTAGGCTCAAGGTAGGGAAAAATTGAAGTGATTTTTAGGCTAAATCATCTTAACCCTAACTTTGTCTTGGATCTTTTTAGGGTATATTCTTCCTACAAATGGGTTTTAACACCACCAAACTTAATTTGAAACTTATGCTCAACAATATATCTCAACACTTGAGTAGGAATTTTTCTTTTCTTCTTTTTGCTTCGAAAAATGTACATCTTTCTAAATTCCCCCCCCCCGAATTTTACTCATGAAGACAAATATAGTTAAGAGTGGTGCAAGATAGAGTAAAAATTAAAAAAATGATAATGTGGTAGCTTATTATGTAGGTAAATAACAATAAAATAGGCTGTATGACTCAAATTGAAGGTTTCAAGGGTTAAATTCATATGGTAGGCTTGAAAGCCTCAAACGATCCAAAGAAAATGTGCCTAAATCATATTTAGATTCTTATGCCTCTTAGGATTTTGCCTCAAGAAAGTTACTAAGAGAATTCTAAAGACTCAAACCTTTATGCATGTCTATTTCTAAGGAAAGTAATATTTCATGGTAAAGACTATCTAAAACTAATGAAAAATACAAGCATACCATAACTATGCTAACATATAACAAGAAATTAAATAAAAACAAAAATTATACTGGCGTATGGGATAACTTATTAAAAAAAATTTATTTCTGAGCATCACTTTATTTCAACATACTTATGTGTGAAGATTGAAAAATTGTAAAACGCTCATACAAGACTGGCCCTTACCCCCTTCAAAAAGAAGCAATGTTCTCATTGCAAAATAACAAAGTAGTGAATGAAAAGTGTACACCAGGTAGGACTCAAAAAAGAAAGGTTAGTCATGAAGACTTCTTAAGTACTAAGTCTTTCTTGAAAAATCCAATCCTTAGACATGTATATTCACATTGCCCAGCAAATCTATCGAACATTTGATGAGGGAAAGAAAACTAGAAATGATCTTTCATGGTGGTCTCGTTTAACTTCCTGTAATTCATGTAAATCTTCCGACCTGTGACTCAAATGTCTGAAACAATCCATCTGATACCCTTCTTATGCCTTTCCAAAACCACAAGTGACTTTTCTTCTTGATTTTGGGTGCACTCAACCAAAATAATGAATGACAAAGTCGAAGATAGACCCAAATAATCATATTTCAAATGAAGAGGAAAAATCTTCAGTTCTAATTGAATTTACTCTTCAATCAACGCTTTTGGTTGTGTGTACTCCTGAGATGATAACTCTAAAGATTCAAGTGGATCTTCTAAAGTGAATCCCTTTGGACTAGCTTCTAACAAAGCCAAACGTCATTTTCTCTCATCATCTGTAACACCCCTTACCCATATTCGAAGCCGAAACAGGGTTCGAGGCATTACCAGACTTATATTTTAATATTCATTCACATTCAAAAGATAAATCTTGCATACAATTTAAAATTTTCACACATTCATTCATACCATGAAGACATATTTCTCAAAAATAAGCTTATACCATGCCTGAATATACACAAACATTAACATCATTAACAAGCCATTCTCGCATGGCTACATATACAAATCAAAATGAACCACATTGAATTTAGCCTATACATGCCACATAACCAAAAACTTAAAGCTTTTAATTACCGAAGTGATAACTAGATAGTGTGATGTGGTCTCCAACGACTTCCAACCTGAGCAAGTCTCCGAAACTCTATGAACATAGGAAAAACACACAGAGTAAGCTTAGAAAGCTTAGTAAGTCATAAGCAAATAAATCATTTCAATGATATTTACAAATCATTATCATTAAACCAAATTTAACAAACCTCAATCACTTATACAATCTTGTACTCGTAAATTCATATAACCACATTAAGTAGCTTCTCTTATCTTATTTATCAATGAATATATATATAATGTTTTCACATTCGAAAGACAACCGTTAACTCAATCATATAAATCAAGTTTGCACATAATCATTACATGAATAACCAAAACAAGTAATGGTTCACTAACCACTTCTATATAACTTATCCATTTGGCTACATTTCAATTTCATATATATATAGAGCACATATTCACATTTCATTTTCTTATAAATCACATATTATCTTACACATATATATTACTTTCCATTTCCCAAAACCATGTTTCTCATTTCATAATTCCCATGCTCAAAACATAGGACCACAATTCGTATAACAAACATATATGTATCACACCATTTATTTATACATTCACATCATTTGATGTCATATATTTTACATATTATCACTTGAAACATAATCACCTTTCATTTCTGAATTTCATAATCGAAACACATGTACCTGAATGATATATCCATAGATTATAATCATATTCACTTTCATTACTCAATTTCATAAACATTGCAACATACCTGAATCGGATGCACATTTATATATTCATTTACTTCTCAGAATACCAGTTGAACCATTCAAAAACAAAGAGGATACTTGGATATCTCTGGAAGCTCGGACAATGCCAACGTCCCAGACATGGTCTTACATGTAATCAAATATCGATGCCACTGTCTCAGATATGGTCTTACATGTAAATCAGAAATAGATGCCAATGTCCCAGACGCGGTATTACACGAAATCACATATATCGCTGCCAACGTCCCAAACGTGGTCTTACACGAAAATCACATATATCGCTGCCAACGTCCCAGACGTGGTCTTACACGAAATCACATATATTGATGCCAACGTCCCAGACATGGTTTTACACGAAAATCACATATATCGATGCCAACGTCCCAGACGTGGTCTTACACGAAAATCACATATATCGATGCCAACGTCCCAGACGTGGTCTTACACGAAATCATATATCCCAGAAGCTCACCTGTTATAGCACCAATATTCTGTACAACTCCTAAAATTTGATAGGACTTTCAACTCATAATTATATCCACTCATGCTCAAAATAAATCATCAATTGCTTAGTTCCATTCGGCCGTATACATATAAATACAAATTAATTCGGCACATATAATACATTTACATTTCAATTAAACAACCTTTATTCACCTATGAACTTACCACCGATGAAGACGAATGAACCGGGACGACTATTCAAAAAAAATAGATTTTGTTCTTTCGATCCAATTCTGATTTCCTCTTTTCTTGATTAATTAAAGCTTGAAGTTGCCGAACCCTAATGGCTTCCATGAACCTTTTTTTTTCTCATTTTCAGTTGAAAGAACCGTGAAAGATGATAATTTAACTTTTATTTTATTAATATATTAACATATATTCATAAATTACTCAAATAACCTTATTTCAAATTCAATATTTCAATAATGCCAAACCAGCATTTCCACTAACTAATTAATGGTCCATTTATCACATAAGGACCCTAAGTTTTAAGTTCCATAACTTTTAGACACTTTTAACTTATAGCATGCTACTTTTACATTTAACGCAATTAAGTCCTTTTATAAAATTGAGCTCACAAACAATAAAATTTTCACACGAAAATTTCACACATATTAATTCACATACTGTAAACACCAAGAATAATACTAAAATATTTTTTGACTCGTATTTGTGGTCCCAAAACCACTATTTTGATTAAGGTCTAAACTGGGCTGTTACATCATCACTTGACGAATCCACTAGTAGAGTACGTTGAAATAGGTCGTCTAAAGATTTGAGTTTTGATTCTATAGAAACAAGTGATTCTATCTTGGAAATAGAAGAGTAATCTTTGACTATCTCTGTGGATTTAATAGCATTAAAGTCATTAGAAGTCACCATGTCATCCAAAATTTCTTTAAACGGAGTATCCTATTGTTATTTGAGCCTTTGTGGGTAAGGAGGTGGTGGAACCTTAGCTTGAACTGGACAATCCTTCCGAGGTAATTTTTTTCATCTGACAAAGGTGTTAGTTTATCAGAATCTACTAGTTTATAGTTTACGTTATTAGATTTTCCAAGATATGGCTTTTGAGGAGCAGGAGTTTCAACTCTCGGTTGAACTTCCTCCTTGTCAGTAGGCCCATATTCGACCTCAGCCACCTTAGGCTCTAATATTTTCCCACTCTATAAAGTGATAGTTTTGCTATATTCTTTGCCCAAAACTCTTGGATTTTCAGTATTGCTAGGCAAAGCTATATGCGGTTTATTCTAGTGTTTAATGGCTAGTTGACCCACTTGGCTCTCCAAATTCCTCAACGTTGCTGCTTGACCTTGGATTAGTGCATCATTATTCACCATGTATGCTTTCAACAAGTTCTCCAAACTATTGGATTATTTAGCTTACGGTGGTTTCTGAACTTGCTGAGTGAACCCCGGTGGTTGATTCAGTCTAGTTTTCATTTAAATGTTGTTAGGATCAGCTGCTTGGTTACTCCATGAGAAATTTGGATGGTTTTTCTATGAGGGATTATAGAAATTTGACTATGATCCTAGCCCGCTAGTGTTTTGGTTATGATTTCCCATATAATAAAAGGACTCTAGGTTTGATGGGCAATTTTCAAACGAGTGTTCATCTCTATAGTATACACAGGAAACATTTTCAAATTAACTTGTTGGCTGGGCTATAACATTATGAAGACTGATAGTAGTAAAATTTTAAGCATTAAGGATATAGAAGATACTTGAGTTACAAGCGAAGTGAGGCATCAACTTCATGTACTCCTTTTACTCATCTTCTTTAGGTTGCTCATTTAGTTAGCCATTGATAGTTATTGCTGAAAATTCTTTCAATAATATCATAAGCCTTATTGTAAGACATAGAAAGAATGACTTCGTTTGATGAAGCATCCACCATCATTCAAGTTTGAGCATTGAGACTAATATAGAAAGTCTCCATTTGAACACAATAATAAATTCAATGATGAGGGCACTTTCATAATAATTCCTTGAACTACTTTCATGCCTCATATAAAGATTTTTCCTGAAATTACTGAAATGAAGTGATTTCATTTTAGAGCTTGAAGGTATGAGATGGAGGAAAGTATTTCATTAAGAAACGTTCAACCAACTCTTACTATATTGTTACGGAACAGGACAATAGGAAGTTTAACCATGCCTGTGCTCTATCTTTTAAAGAGTATGGAAATAATCTTAGTCTCAATGTTCCTCGGTCACCACAAAAAATTTGAATGAGACACTCACTTTCATAAATAGCTAAAGATGAAGATGCAGATCCTCAGTAGGCATCCCACTAAATTGACCTACTATTTGAAGCATTTGGAACAAGACGAGCTTGAGTTTAAATTGTGGTGCCTCTATTTTGGGTCTCACAATACTCGGATCAAGCTCATTGAAGAGAGGGATGACATATTGTCGAATGGTGTAGTTTCTATCATCAACAACCCTGATCGAATTATGAGCAGTATAAGCAATGGCTCTTCCTTCAACATGTTGAAGAGGATCCATGTTTACTTGAAAACTTTTAAAGTAAAAAAAAAAAAAAATAGAAGGAAACTAAACCAAATTACAAGATAATAAAAGAAAATTGTAGAACAATTAAAAAATTTAAAATAAAAATCAAATTGTAAAGAATAATTTCATAAAAAAATGACTAAGGAAATAGTCCCCGACAGCGATGCCAAAAACTTGGTTCGCAATAGAATGTGCAAGTGTACACAGTCGTTATCATGTAATAAGTAAGTAAAAGAGTTATTGTCTCCACAAGAACTATATATGTTAATCAAATAATTGAAAAAGTATGAATTTACTAGTTGGTAAAGAAAACACAATAATTTGGGATGATAGATGTTAAAATTATATTAATTAACTAGATACAAATTACCTAAATTCAAATAAGATGAAATAAAATGCAAGGTGATGGTTTAGCAGCAATTTCACAAGTTTAACAACAATAACATGAATAAGCTAGAATAATTACAACACTTGACTCAATTCATTCACATCATGTTTAACAATGTTTCGAAAAAAATTCCATGGCAACTCGATCAATCATTAACTTAAAATCTGATATAAGTTCTTTCGAAATCTTATACATAGAAAAACATGTATATTTCTATGTCCATATTTTACTAAGGATTCTTTAGAACTTATGTGAAGTAATAGGGATAGATCAGGTTTAAAACAATTTAATCACACAAACCTGAAGTTATGCAAGGTAATAGAGCTCTCCTAAGTTATTACGAACCTTTAATTCAATCGGATTAAGATCTAATTTAAGCAAGCACCTTCCAATTATTTTGTCCATTAATTGCCATATGGTCAGGATCAATCAACTATTTCTAATGCATTAAAACATGTTTGAATGCATGAAATACACAAATTATTTTAATTAGAAGCATGAACGACTGAGGCACGGAACATCATAAACATGAATTAAATGAATTTTATCAAATTATTGCAATCATTCTAGCTAAAACGAAATTAAGTCATTATCATTAATTGAAAAAAAAATTAAAATTTTTGCAAACAGTCACAATGAACATATTGAGTTGTGAAATATCAAACATACTTTCTCAAAATTTTACCTGGGACAAAATTGTCAAAATTCTACCAAGGGTAAAATTGTCAAAATTTTATCAAGGGTAAAATCATCAAAATTTTGTTAGGGCAAAATAGGGATGAAAAAAATTGTTATATATATATATAAATATTAAAATTTATTTTTGGAAACAGAAAAACTGAATCGAGTTGGATCACATTACAGAGTACTGGAACAAAAAGGCTTAGGAAGTACTCAAAATTGGACCTGATGTGAGAGAGGCCCAAAACCTCGCATGTAACATGAAAGTTGTAGCAACCCTAGTAGGTTAGTGATCAACTGTAAATCAGTGTAGCAGATTAAACTAGTTTTAACATTTAAGGAGCTTGAATACAAGCAATTTTTTATATTTTAGTTAAGTTTCTTTAGCTTTGCTTACCTTCAATAAAATGTGCAAATTGAGTCTTTTATTGACCCTAATGGCCGAAGGAGACTTAAGGGAGAACTAACATACCTTGTGAGTGTGCAAGAGACCATTAGAAGGCATTTTAGACCGACACAGGATGTTATGTCACAACATGGGAGGCCCGATGTCGCAACATAGAGAAAAAATAGAGAAAATAAAAAATTGCCTTAAATGTCACGACACAGATTGAGGGTGTCTTGACATACCCCTGAAGATGCCTCAATGAGGAGTATACTGCCACCTCTATCATGATATAGGTCCTAATGTGTAATAACATTGACTCTAGGTCTAAAAATAAACACGAAGCAAGGGCATTTTGTTATGCACAATTGAACTTAAAGCTCAGGAATGTCAGCTGACCTAAGGGTTAAGGACGACGGTCACCTAAAAGCTATAAATCGGCTCCTTTGACACATGTTATGGACACCATTCCATTAGCTTAGATTCTTTAGATTTAGTTTTATTTTCTTGCTTTCTTAACTTTTCTAGAGTTTAGTTTATTTGTCTTTGTTTTATTTCAAGAGATCTGAATTGTGAAGGAGATCAACTTTTGTGGATTTGCATCTATTAACAATATGAATTAGGCTTTCTTAAACTCTATACTTTAATCCATTCATTATGATTAATCCTTCCATCTATTCTATGTTATTTATGAAAGCCATGAGGAACTAATCCCTCTATGGGAGATTAGGGAGTGGAAGTATGATCTATTAACTATTTTGTAGGGTTACTCAACAGATCAACTATTTGGGAAAGGTAGGAATTAACCAAAATTTGGTATTGCCTATTCGTAAACACCTTTACCCCAAGCCAGTCTAGACTGTGAGGTAGGAAAATAAGTAGTTCTTGCTAACTCATTATGTTAGTGGAAAATTAGAAGATCCTGCTAGGGTAGCGACTAGTTGATTAACAAGGAACCCAAAGCAGCAGTTGATGAGGATTACTGAAGTGAACTAATAACCCATACTCAAGATTTGATTTAATCTACTCTTCTATCTCTTGAGTTTTATTTATTTTATGTTATCTTAGTTTATTACTATAAAAACCATAAAAACTCTCTTTATGCTCTCGTTGTAACATCTCGAAATAGGGCCTAGTCAGAATAGTAGTTTCGAGACCACAAATTTGAGATAGAAATATTTATTTTATGATTATTATAAGGTCATTGATGTATTTCTATGCTTGTGTAAAATTTTCATAAAGAAATTTTATGTGAAAGGTGCTCAATTGGACTTTAGGGACCAAATCGAATAATTTGTAAAACTTGTGTTCTAGAAGCAATTTGCATGAAATTGAATTAAATTATTAATTAGAGGTCCTTAAAGAGAAAATTGACCAAGTCCTAAAAATTTGGACAAAAATGGCCTTGGTTGGGTAAAATTTGAAAGAATAGTAAAAAGGGCATTTTGGTCATTTAGGGGTAAAATGAATTAAAAGACAAATTTTAAAACCCAAATGTGTCCCTTTCTTCTTGCTTCAGCCGAATGTACCAAGAGCAGCCATGGTTAGGGTTTGGCCAAGCTTCCAAGCTCAATAATAAGTGATCCCGAGCTCTGTTTTTAACGTTCATTGCATTTTTGAAGTCTCAGTAACATGTTCTACCTATTTCTACCATTAATTTGAGCTAGGGTTCATGTTTAAAAATTTACGTATGAATGATAGGCATGTATTTTGATGTTTAATGGTAGAATATGAAGGCTCGGTGTGTAATAAACGACTTTTACTAAGCGGTTTTTGATAAAAACGTCTAGGAGGACCGTTTTGTAAAATTTGTAAAATTGGTCATAAAAGGGTGATTTAATGGAAATTAGGGGCTGCCATAGTTATGAAAATGATTTGTCTAGGCTTGAAATGCAAGGAAATTGAATAAAAATCATTTTACGAGCCTTGAGGCAAAAGTGCAAATATGTGAAAGTTTAAGGGTCAAAATGCAAATTTGTAAAAATATGATTTTTGGACCCATATTAATAATGTGACTAATTATTAGGCTAAATGTTATATTATAGATCAAGAAAAACAAGATTCGGGCTTAGAACGAGGTTGAACAAGGTTAAGCACAAACTCGAAATAAATAGTCGTACTCGAAACCGAGGTAAGTTCATATGTCAATGATAATGCAATAATATTATCGTTCATACTTGAACTGAAATTGATGTATTAGCATTGTGTGATGGATATCTATTTAGTTGATATAAAGATTATATATATTGTAACAAATGCCTAAATATAATTATATGCGATACCATGTTTATTTCATGGACTAATGTCTAAATAAACATGGAAATGTGTTGAATTGGATGTACATTGCATGATCAGCTATGCATAATGAGATACTTGATGAAAAGAGAAAAATCTCGGTTGAACAAAAAGAGAAATCTGATGCATAAACCATGGCTTACATGACTTGAGATCCTACATGGGTTGCAAAAAGGATTTAGCCCGGACGGGTAATCCGTTGATCTCAAATATAGAAAGGATCTAGCCCAGACGGGTGTTTCTTGAGTGATCGAGACTCCTAAAGAAAATGTGTGCATTAAAGATTTAGCCCGGATGGGTAATCCGATTAGGATCTGAATTTAGCCTGGACTGGTAATTCAAATCTGAGCTCATTGAGAGTGCTCGTCATTACGAGGGATTTAGCCTGGACTGGTAATCCCGACATCACTCCATGAGTTTATATTATAGGAGATTTAGCCTGGACTATTAATCCCGCCGTAAAATGTGAGGTTCGCAGGAGTGCATACTTGAGAGGATCACTTGTATGACTTGACGGTAAATGGATTATCCGTCAAGATTTTTGAAAAGTTCAACGGGTATTAAAATAAATAATACGATGAAAGTCCCAAGATGGGCATGGTGATAAGGGTAAAGTTAATTGATATGCTACGGATATGTATAGGTACGTACATTATACTCATAAGTGATTCCTTATTGAGATGTGATAAATGATGAGTAAGTGAATTCATGCATATGTATGTGTATACGTGATGAACAAGTGAAAAGATTTGAAAGATGAACCATCCTTATGCTTATGGTATGAATTGTGTTGCAATATAATGTTAACTTACATTGTGTAATTCAATATGGGATTTATGAAATAATGAGTCCATGATCAATGTGACAATGAAATTATGATAGCTATTGTGATTTTGCACCGAAATAGTGTTGGATAGTAGCAGTAGCCCGACTTTGAAATATCACCATAAATGTTGGAAGTCAAATTAGAGGCTGAATAATATATGAAATTAAATATTAATGAACCTAGTTTCACATAAAGGAAATGATGTAAGCAAAAGAATTTTGTATTATGAGATATTTGAATTCTTGTGAGATAGAGTTGGGGTGATACTAGACTCCCTTATCTTAAATTTGGAAAATCACTAGAAATTGTAAAAAAAAATTATGAGTTAATATTCATTTTAATGAAATCCTTAATGAGTCTATTTTCAATAAAATGAGACAAAAACATTATCCGAGTCTTGTACTATGAGATATTTTATTTTTAGTAGATAGGGGTCAAAGTTGTCAGACAGTGAAGCAGAGGAGAGTTTAAAGATTTGCTAGACCAAAAAATCTGTAAATATTATGGTAAGAAGATGTATGATTCTAGTTTCAGGGAAAATTAACGGCTCTTAACTTAGAGTCCTGTAGCTCAAGTTATAAATGATTTATCGACTATGACTCGCGTAGACAGCTTGACCAGAATTTGAGTAAAAGTGTAATTATAGTTGTTTTACCTAGGAAACGTGTTGTTATAATGCTTGTTAATTTCATATGGACTTACTAAGCGTAAAGTTTACTCCCCCTTCTATTTCTTCTAGTGTCCTCAGGTCGGCTCAGGGTTAGAGATCATCGGAGGCAACCTCACACTATCAAGTTACCATCTTTGGAGTATTGTTGAAACTTAATTTCTTCAAGTGAGTGGCATTTATAGGGACTTAATTATTGATATGTGTTTTTTTTTATGTTTTGGCCAAGATGTTGCATTATATTAATTCATTGTATATAGCCATGAGATGTGGCTTATAATGATTTTTGGTTTGTAAGCCTATTTGTCCATGGTACGTGTTAATGTCTTGTGATGTGGTTATGTGATCATACTTGTTCACTATGTATGAGAAGTATATGGCACATGTACATGATGAATGCCCCAGGACCATTCGATATTGTTGTGGCCATGGAGTGAATGTGTGGCATGGTAGTAAGATGATAATGATTGAACATGGACAATTGTTGAATGTGTAGAGGACACGACCTAGTACACGGGCGTGTGGCCTGGCCGTGTGGTATAAATTATTTTGCTGACGTCATAAACAGAGAGTTACACGAGCTGAGGACACGGGCGTGTCCCAAGCCACACAGGCGTGTGTGACCACACGGCCCCACCCACATGTGCATGTGACTCTCCAAAGCAAGAAAATTGATAAAGTTGCCCAAAGTGTATCGAATGTTTTCAGTTTTGTCCCGAACTGCCCCGATGTATGTTTTAGGCTTCGAAGACCTGTATAAGGGACGATATGCATGTGTTTGAAAAGTTTTAATTTTGGGCAAAATTTGGTGACCCAGTTTTGTATGTTTGTGAATGTTTAAGTCCGGTAACACCTCGAGCCCTGTCCCAGCATTGGATACGGGTGAGGGGTGTTACGTTTTAGTGGTATCAGAGCTATGGTTTAGTCAGTTCTCGGACTAACCTAGCATATGTGTGAGAGTTCAGCTATACATGCCACCGATTTGTGATAGTGTGATGTCTGCCGATGAGCATGAGAGCCATTTTGTTTAGACAAAGGTCCTCTCCAACTGAGCTACACCGACCGTGTTGAATGTGATGCTAAAATATTCGAGTAATGTATAGCCATGATGAACTGAACCTTGGAAAGGTACGAATGAGGATTCATGGAATGTGTATATGGTGGAATGAGCTTATCTATGATTAATAGATAATTTTATGATGTAAATGGTCGATTTGCTTGAGTAAATGCATGTGTTTAGATAACTTACTAAAGATATAGATAGAATGAATATTTACGTACGCTTATATGAAAGATTATGGTTGATAAGCTCGTATAGCTTAAGTAAATGTGTTAAATTGCTTGGACTGATTTATATGATTGTAACAATATCTCTAAATGATGGTGTACAAGATAAAAGTATAGATTGTGATAAATTTATCTGTGTTTGTTGGCCAATGTATGATTTCATGTGCAAGACTTGTTGATTAAATGAATAGATAAGTAAAGTTATCCAAAAAACATGGAATACATGTATAAGTATACTTGTTAAAATGAGATAACTGGAAAGTGGGCTTAAAATCAATATGAAAGTTAGTTTACCTGAAATGAATTACATGAATATGATGATGAAAATTGTGTTACATGTATATGTGTATGAGAGTTAAGTCAGAGGCCCTATGACCCCCTCTCCCTTACCAAAGTGGTGTTTCATAATGGAAATTCCTGAGATTTGTGTTGAATGAGTTTTTGGGTGAGAAACCAAAGAGTTTAATGATAGAATGGTTATAATCATGGTTAGAGATTGAGAATGGGTTGATAAGTACAAACATGAGCTAGAAATATATCAGATTGACCGAAAGATTGTTTAATTTTCGCAACATCATAGTTAGTGAAAAATGTTAATTTTGGTAAAACGATCTATCCTGGTATGATGTCGACAAGTGTATTGATTAAAATTCCTTCGTGAACTGGTTCTCTTAGTGAAAGGAATATTATGGAATTTGGGACGGCAGAAATAGTTAAGGGAATGATGTACGAAATATAAAATGTCCAAGTATGGTAATTACAGTAAATAGTTTGTGGCTGTCTCTATTGAGATATTATATGAGATTATTTGACCTCAGGAATGTTATTGGAACTATCTAATCTCTGATGAATTCTTATACTATGAAAATGTTCCCTGATCTTAACGTTAGATGAATAAGTTATCAGTTTGATTGGCTTATGATCTGCATGGTTTTATTTTTCTTTGGTATTTTGTTATATTCCGCCTGTTGGGAATTGATGAGAAATTATGTATGGTGTCATGATTCTATCTCTACTGTTGACTAGAAGAGAGAATTTCTTAAAATATCAATTGCGGATGAATAAGGTCGACTTGACTGTTCAATCTATATGAAATATATGTCTAGAATTTAATGAGATGTTCATGCTTGAGAATAAGATTTTATTTCTTCATGGCTAAAAGAGACGGATAGTTTGATTGAAAAGTGTATGTTTCTTAGAAGACTTGGATACAATAGAACAATCTGAGTATAAAAGATGACAAAATGATCATTGTTGATCTTTGAGTATAAATTCTTAGAATGTTAAAAGTTTGAGGATGTATAGCAAGAATCATCAAAATTATTTTTGCAGTTTGGACATCAGGATGGAGATAGAGAAAGTTAATATAGATTTTCTTGTCTAGATTATTCTTGTCCTTAAAAGAGGAAAGTAATATGTAGTGTTGTTAAACGTCCTGAGATTTGTGAATTATACGGGTATGCCCTAATGTCTGCTCACTAGATTCATAGAATTTTGTGTCTTTATGATTGTTGGATATCTTGAAATTTTAATATCCACTAAACGGATTGAGATCTGGGTTTCATAGCATGATTTCTTTGGAAAGCCAAAGGAGGCTTTGAAATGAAAGGTAACTGAGAGTTCATTTGGAAAATAATCGGACAGTGTGGAATTATAAAGAGTATGAAGCCAAGATGAGCTGGCTAGTTTCACTATTCGATTCTAAAAGGATTCAGGTGCGAATGTATATGTAACATGATGGTATGAATCGGACTTTTGAGTACATGAGTTTTCTTATAGAGATTAAGTTTCAGTGAAAGTGTTGTAAAGTGAATACCACTCATAATTTTTGTATGTGGAATTTAAAGAAATAGGTAGTAAAAGCTCAGCTTGAGTGAAAGTTCTTTGACATCGATTATAGGATTGAGGAATCCAAGTGAAAAATAAAAACCACTTTTCTGGTAAGATTCTTGGGGAAAAAAATCCCTAAAGGGGGAGAGAAATGTAACATCCCGAATTAGGGCCTAGTCAGAATAGTGGTTTTGAGACCACAAATCCAAGATAGAAATATTTATTTTATGATTATTATAAGGTCATTGATGTATTTCTATGCTTGTGTGAAAATTTCATAAGGAAATTTTATGTGAAATGTGCTTAATTAGACTTTAGGGACCAAATCGAATAATTTGTAAAACTTGTGTTCTAGAAGTAATTTTTATGAAATTGAATTACATTATTAATTAGAGGTCCTTAAAGAGAAAATTGACCAAGTCCTAAAAATTTGGACAAAAATGGCCTTAGTTGGGTAAAATTTGAAAGAATAGTAAAAAGGGTATTTTGGTCATTTAGGGGTAAAATGAATTAAAAAGCAAATTTTAAAACCCAAATGTGTCCCTTTCTTCTTGCTTTAGCCGAATGTACCACGAGCAGCCATGTTTAGGGTTTTGCCAAGCTCCCAAGCTCAATAGTAAGTGATTCTGAGCTCCGTTTTTAACGTTCCATGTATTTTTGAAGTCTCGGTAACATGTTCTACCTATTTCTACCATTAATTTGAGCTAGGGTTCATGTTTAAAAATTTACCCATGAATGATAGGCTTGTATTTTGATGTTTAATGATAGAATATGAAGGCTCGGTGTGTAATAAGCAACTTTTACTAAGCGGTTTTTGATGAAAACATCTGAAAAGACCGTTTTGTAAAAATTGTAAAATTGCTCATAAAAGGGTGATTTAGTGGAAATTAGGGGCTGCCATAGTTATGAAAATGATTCGGCTAGGCTTGAAATGCAAGGAAATTGAATAAAAATCATTTTACGAGTCTTAGGGCAAAAGTGAAAATATGTAAAAGTTTAAGGGTCAAAACACAAATTTGTGAAAATATGATTTTTGGACCCATATGAATAATGTGACTAATTAGTAGGCTAAATGTGATATTATAGATCACGAAAAACAAGATTTGGGCTTAGAATGAGGTTGAACAAGGTTAAGCACAAACTCAAAATAAATAGTCGTACTCGAAACCGAGGTAAGTTCATATGTCAATGATAGTGCAATGATATTATCGTTCATACTTGCACTTAAATTGATGTATTAGCATTGTGTGATGGATATTTATTTAGTTGATATAAAGATTATATATATTGTAACAAATGCCTAAATATAATTATATGCGATACCATGTTTATTTCATGGACTAATGTTTAAATAAATATGAAATTGTGTTGAATTGGATGTACATTGCATAATCATCTATGCATAATGAGATACTCAGTGAAAAGAGAAAAATCCCGGTTGAACAAAAAGAGAAATCCGATGTATAAACCATGGTTTACATGACTTGAGATCCTGCATGGGTTGCAGAAAAGGATTTAGCCCAGACAGGTAATCCGTTGGTCTCAAATATAGAAAGGATCTAGTCCAGATGGGTGTCCGTTGAGTGATCGAGCCTCCCTAAGAATATGTGTGCATTTAGGATGTAGCTCAGACGAGTAATCCGATTAGGATCTGAATTTAGCCTGGACTGGTAATCCCGACATCACTCCATGAGTTTATATTATAGGGGATTTAGACTAGACTGTTAATCCCCCCGTAAGATGTGAGGTTCGCGGGAGTCCGTACTTGAGATGATCACTTGTATGACTTGATGGTAAATGGATTATCCATCGAGATTTTTGAGAAGTTCAATGGGTATTAAAATGAATAGTGTGATGAAAGTCCCGAGATGGGCATGGTGGTAAAGGTAAAGTTAATTGATATGCTATGGGTATGTACAGGTACCTACATTATACTCATAAGTGATGCCTTATTGAGATGTGATAAATGATGAGTAAGTGAATTCATGCATATGTATATGTATACATGATGAACAAGTGAAAAGATTTGAAAGATGAACCTTCCTTATGCTTATGATATGAATTATGTTGCAATATCATGTTAACTTACATTGTGTAATTCAATATGGGATTTATGAAATAATGAGTCCATGATCAATGTGACAATTAAATTATGATAGCTATTGTGATTTTGCACCGAAACTGTGTTGAACAGTGGCAGTAGCCCAACTTTGAAAAATCACCATAAATGGTGGAAGTCGAATAAGAGGCTAAATTATATATGAAATTAAATCATAATGAGTCTAGTTTCACATAAAGGAAACCGTGTAAGCAAAAGAATTTTCCATTATGTGATATACGAATTCTTGTGAGACAGAGTTGGAGTGATTCCAGACTCCCCTATCTTATATTTGGAAAATCACTAGAAATTGTACAAAAACATTATGAGTTAAAATTCAGATTAATGAAATCCTTAATGAGTCTATTTTCAATATAACGAGAGAAGAACATTATCTGAGTCTCGTACTATGAGATATTTGATTTTTTGTAGATAGAGGTCGAAGCTATCAGACAGTGAAATAGGGGAGAGTTTAAAGAATAAACTGTACTTATTTGCTAGACCAAAAATTCTGGAAATTTTATGGTAAAAAGATATATGAGTCTAGTTTCAGGAAAAAAATAATGGATCTTAATTTAGAGTCTTGTAGCTCAAGTTATAAATAATTTATCAACTATGACTAGAGTATACAGCTTGACCAGAATATGAGTAAAAGTGTAATTATAGTTGTTTTACCTAGGAAACTTATAATGCTTATTATTTTCATATGGAGTTACTAAGCGTAAATCTTACTCTCCCTTCCATTTCTTCTAGTGTCCTTAGGTCGGCTCGGGGTTGGAGATCATCAGAGGCAACCTCACACTATCAAGCTACCATCTTTGGAGTATTGTTGAAACTTAATTTCTTCAAGTGAGTGGCATTTATAGGGACTTAATTATTGATATGTGTTTTTTTTTTATGTTTTGGCTAAAACGTTACCTTATATTAACTCATTGTATATAGCCATGAGATGTGGCTTATAATTATTTTTGGTTTGTAAGCCTATTTGTCCATGGTACGTGTTAATGTCTTATGATGTGGTTATGTGATCATGCTTGTTCACTATTTATGAGAAGTATATGACACATGTACATGATGAATGCCCCAGGACCATTCAAGATGGTCGTGGCCATGGAGTGAATGAGTGGCATGGTAGTAAGATGATAATGATTAAACATGGACAATTGTTGAATGTGTAGAGGACACGGCCTAGTACACGGGCGTGTGGCCTGGCCGTGTGGTATAAATTATTTTGCTGATGTCATAAATAGAGAGTTACACGAGCTGAGGACACGGGCGTGTCCCAAGCCATATGGGCGTGTGTGACCACACGGCCCCACCCACACGGGCATGTGACTCTCTAGAGCAAGAAAATTGATTAAGTTGCCCAAAGTGTATCGAATGTTTTTGGTTTTGTCCCGAATCGCCCCAATGTATGTTTTAGGCCTCGAAGGCCTGTTAAAGGGACAATATGCATGTGCTTGGAAAGGTTTAATTTTGGACAAAATTTGGTGACCCGATTTTTTATGTTTGTTAATGTTTAAGTTTGGTAACGCCTCGAGCCCTATCTTGACGTTGGATACGAGTGAGGGGTGTTACACTCGTACTATAATTTATTTAAATGTACTAATTAATCTTTTAGTGTTTAGGTTAGAATTGATAAAACACTTGCCTCCCTTGGGTATGATCCTTAGAGTACTCACCTACTTCGTTGTAACACTATATTACAACTTGACCCATATACTTGCTAACATCACCTTGTCATTCTATATTTTATTGCAGTATTCACACTCTAGACGTTAGTATGTCTAGAGGCGGTCAAGTTGTTGGCATTGTTGACGATGAGGCAACGTCACTAGTTTGATTTTAGTTTTTGCACTTAATTAGAATAATTATGAAAACTTTAAGTTATAGATACGATTCACACATATGTTACTAATAATATGCAGGTCCTGGGGACATTATTTGATGTAAATTGGCCAAGGTCTAACATTTCCTGACCTATTATCCATAGTTCTTATTTTGAATTAAGTCGTGCTCTAATAACATAGATTTCTAATAATGTCAGGTTCGCCAATCACGTCAATAAAGATCCTATTGCATTCTTGCGGAAAGTTGACCTTATATGCAGCACTGTTAATTACGCAGGAATTCCATCCGAGACTATAAAGTTATTATTGATTCCATTTACATTAGAGGGAAAGGAAAAAATGTAGCTAGAGGCATTTCCTCCAAACACTATCACAACATGGAACGATTTCGTGCTGTTATTCCTTCACCGGGAGTTGCCTATGACTAAGGTACTAAGTAGTTACACACAGTTATTTTACTTCTAGTAAGGTATCACTAAAACTTTGGGACAAGCATGGGAAAGTTTCAAGGCAATCCTTAGATCTACATTAGGTGGAGGAATATATTTTGTAGTTCAAATACAACATTTTTACTACGAGTTAGATAGTCAGAATAGATGAAAATTTGATATCATGATGGGGGAAGTATTTGGACAAAGACTCAGGGGGAAGTAATGGAAATATTAGAAAGATACAACATTAATGAATCAACTTGGGAATAATGTCCTGAAATATGAAATCAAGAACTAGAATCCATAGAACATAGAGGGCAAGAATGTAATCAATTGGAGTTGAATGCGAAAGAATCAACAGGTTGCAAAACAGAAGAGGAATGGGATAGTGTGGAACAGGAGAATCATCATATTGTACCTCAATTGGATTGGTGGAGACAAAATAAGGAATAGTCAAAGCAAATTATCCCAAACCCAGTGAAGATGGTACCCTCTATTGTCAAACCCCAGAATTAGAACTAAAGCCATTGCCTAACCATTTAAAGTATGAATATCTGGGGAAACAAAATACTTTACTAGTAATTATTGTCGCAAGTTTAGACGCTAAACAGGAAGAGGCCTTATTAAATGTCCTAAAAATACATAAAAAAGAGATAGGATGGACAATTGCTAATATTAAAGAAATCAATCTTGCGTTTTGTCAACACAAGATCAGATTATAAGAAGGAAAAAAACATGTGGTAGACGGTTAGCATAGACTTAATCCAACCATTAAGAAGGTGGTCAAAAAGGAATTACTTAAATGGTTAGATACATGTATTGTTTACGCTATTTCTGATAGTGAATGGGTTAGCCCAACCCAATGTGTTTCAAAAAAGGGAGGTTTAACTGTAGTCGAGAACGATGACAATGAGTTAATTCCCACTCGAACAGTTACTGGTTGGAGAGTATGCATTGATTATCAGAAATTGAATGATGCAACAAAAAAAGACCATTCATTTTTGGCCTTTATCAACCAAATGCTAGATTAGTTAGCAGGAAAAGGCAATTATTGCTTCCTTGATGGGTATTCAGGGTATCATCAAATCACAATTCATCCCAATGATCAATAGAAAACTACTTTCACCTACCCTTTTGGTACATATGTCTTTAAAAGAGTTCCTTTTGGCTTATGTAATGCTCTAGCAACCTTCGTGAGATGCATGGCCATGATCTTTCTTGATAAGTTAGAAGAGGCGTTAGATCTATTCGTGGACGATTTTTCTGTATATGAGGAATCTTTTCAAGAATGCTTGGATAACCTCGAAAAAGTGTTAAAAAGATGGAAGGAAACTTATAACACATTCAAACATACATTTCACATACAATTAATCAAATCATATACATTTCATTCACAACCAATCATTGTGTCTCTAATACAAGCCTATGAGGGCCTAAACATACATTGGGAATGGCTGGGGACTAAACCGATAACTTTGTAAACTTTTTGAATACTTAGGAATTTTTTCTCAAAAATAGGGGACACACGTCCATGTGTCCCGGCCGTGTGTCTCACACGGCCAACAGACATGCCCGTGTCATAGGCCGTATGGACATTCGAATTAGGAGCACATGGTCATGTCCCAGCCCGTGTACAACCCCGTGTAACTCTCTGGCTTGGGTCACACGACCAACACACATGTAACAGCCCAGTTTTATCTAAATCAGAATAGTGGTTTCGAAACCACAAATCTGAGGTTGTAAAATTACTTTATTATTTTTGATGTTTATAGCATGTGAATATGTATGTGTGAAAGTTTCACATGCTAATTTTATCGTTTGGATGTTTAATTTGAAAAAAGGACTAAATCGCGTAAAATGTAAAAGTTGCATTCTATATGATAAAAGTGTTTATGTAACAACCCAATTTTGGGTCTAGTCAGAATAGTGGTTTCAGGACCACAAACCCAAAGTTAAAAAATTTATTTTATTAATTTATTAATGTTTACAGCATGATGGAATTATTATGTGAAAATTTCGTAAAGTAATTTTACCGTTTGAGTGCTTAATTTGATAAAATGACTTAATCGTGTAAAATACAAAAGTTGCATTCTATTTGTTAAAAGTGTTCATTGGCTATTAAAAGGAAGTGTGGAGTACTTTCATGGCAATTAGCCCATTGATATTGTGAGTGGACGGTTAGGCAGAACATGAAATAGTGAATTTTGTTTTTTATGTTTTGATCAAAGGGTATTTTGGTAATTAAGTTAATAAGTATAATATGACAAAAATATTAAAAAGGCATCATCTTTTTCTCTTTTCTTCTTGAACCGAATGTGAAAAGAAAATGGGCAGCCATGGAGAAAGCTACATTCAGCCAAGCTTTGTGCTTTAATTGGTGAGTTATTTTTGCTCGATTTTTAATAATTTCCACGTTTTTGAGACCATTGCAGCTTAATCTAGTTAGCCTATATCTTCAATTTCTAAACTGTTAAAGATTTTAAAAGATGCCAGTGATGAATAAGCGTGTATTGTGAAGTTTCTTCATAGATTATGAATGCTTTTTGATAGATATACAAGTTTTGTTAAATGATTTTTAATGAAAATGCAAATTAGGGGCTAATTTGTGAAATGTGTAAATTTAGTGGTTAAAATGTAAAATAAATGAAAATGTGGGCTGCTATAAGCATGAAAAAGGTTTGACTAGGCATAGGTAGCAAAGAAATTGAATAAATTTCATTTTACGAGGTTAGAGGCAAAAGAGTAAATATGATAAAGTTTAGGGGTAAAAATGTAATTTTACCAAAAATGTGAAATTGGGCTAATTTAAGTAGCATGATGAGTAAATAAATTAAATGTGTAAGACGAGATTCAGATTTAGAATGAATAAATTAAATGTGTAAGACGAGATTCAGATTTAGAATGGGGAAAAACAAAAAGTATGACGAATAAGTCCTTTTCACCGATTGTGCTACCGAGGTAAGTCCATGTAATTAAATAAGCATGATATCCATGTTATTGTTAATATACTTGAAATCTATCTTGCTATCATTGTATTGAATTATATGTTGATGATATTGTACATGATAAAGTGATGCCAAATGTTAATAACATTTGGGTGATGATTGAATACATTGGAAATTTTATGGAATATGATATTTCATTGAAACGAGTAAGTTGGGTGTAAATAACGCAACTACATTGTTATCATATGCAATTGAATTGTTATAGCATAAATTGTTGATTGTGAATATGAGTATGTATGAATAGAATTGATGTAGTAGAAACTCCCGGTTGAACCTTAGGAATAAATCGGATATTCATGCCATGACATTTGGGTCAGTTGTGTGCTAGTGTAAGACATGTCTGGGACATGCATCGGCCACATTATGAGAGCTAGTGTAAGACATGTCTGGGACATGCATCGGCCTCGAGATATGCAAGCTAGTGTAAGATTTGTCTGGGACATGGCATCGGCTTGACATGTGTCAGTGTAAGACCTGTCTGGGACATGGCATCGACACCGATAGATGAGAGCCAGTGTAAGACTTGTCTAGGACACGGCATCGGCCTCGATATATGAAAGTCAGTGTAAGAACTGTTTGGGACATGGCATCGACTTTGATGTGCTAGCCAGTGTAAGACCATGTCTGAGACATGGCATTGACATCTATTCCCATGTCTGGGGCTATTGAATATCCTATAGTATTCCAAATGGTTCAATGGAAAATTTAAGGTTCAAGTTGAAATGATAGAGCTTATAGCTATGTTGTGAGTGGTACAGGTACTTACATGAAATTGATTAAATGTAAGTTCAATTCATGTTGTATGATTAGTAAGGAATGAATATGAGCATGTTGAGTAACACATGTATGTATGCCAAGCTCATGAGAAATGATTTTGGTTCATAGTGCACATTTGGTGAAGATGTAAATAGGTAATTCATGCCTATGAGAATGATTTCGTGATGACCTTATGATCATAGGTCTATCCTTATGATGTATAAATATGTATCTTTACCAATGTGGTGAAAATAAATTAATAAGGTATGATAAACTTAGTATCATTAATTTACACTAAAGCAGTTTTGGACAGCAACCGAAGTCCTAATTTGAAAATCCACCAAATATTTTGGAAATTGATTTAGAGGCTGAATAAAATACTAAATAAATCCTAATGAGTCTAGTTTCACAGAGAAGAAACGGTGTAAGCAAAAGAGTTTCATATTATGAAATATTTAAATTGTTGTGAGAAAGAGTCAGAATGATTTTGAAATCCCCCATTCTGATTTGAGAAAAATAATTGAAAATTGTACAAAAATATTTATAGGTTACAATTTATATTATTAGAATCCTCAATGAGTCTATTTTCAAACGAAACAAACAGGAAGATCATTCGAATCCCGTGTGAGGAGATAATTAATTTTTAGTAAAGAAAGGTTGGAGCTGTCAAACAGCAGAACATGGGTGACTTTGAATAATAAACTGTCCTAATTGGCTACACCAAAAATTCTGAAAATTTTATGGTAAGAAGATATGTGAGTCTAGTTTCAGTGAAAATTAGAGGATGTTAATTTAGAGTTTCGTATCTCAAGACATAAATAATTTAGGGACTGTGACTCGAGAAAATAGCTCGACCTGAACATAAGTAAAAGTGCAAATATGGTTGTATTACCTTGAGAAGCAAGTTGATAAATTGCTTTTTATTTTCATACAGTCTTACTAAGATATAAAGCTTACTCCCTTCCTTTCCTTTTCTTTAGTGTTGATAGGTTAGCTCGGGGTTGGAGATCGTCGGAGGCAGCATCACACTATCAAGTCACTACCTTTGGAATAATGAAGCATATATTAGAAATTTCAAGTGAGTGGCATGTATAGGGATCTAGTTTATTGACATGTGTTATTATGCTTTGGCCAAATGTATTGGCTTAAATTGAGTTATATGTATATGGCCATATATATTCATTATGGCTTGTAAACCTAGCTATTCATGTCATGTCTAATGTTTATGATGTAATTATGTTTGTTTGCCATGCATGGTTGCTAATATGACATGTGTGTTGGATATATGCTCTATGACCAATTGAGGTGGTCATAGCCATGTAGTAATTACACGTTATAAAAACAACGTGATAATGGTTGAACATGAGTGCTTGATGGATAAGTTGGTAAAAGTGATCATCAAAATGACAAGTCTTATGAATGTGAATTAAGGAATATAGACTTGGTATTGCATGAGTAGATGCATTGCTTATAAGAGGACATGTTAATGTTATGAATATGATTTAATAAAGAGTGTTTAATCACTAATATGATGCCATGATTTGTGGTTTAAATATGAATAAGGTTGTAAGGGTTTATGGGTAACATGAAGGCTTGAAAAATAGCCTAAGTGTTGACTACACGGGCCGAGAGATGATCGTGTGTCTCAAATGTGTGTGGGACACGGCCTTAGCATACGGGTGTGTGGCTTGGCTGTGTGGTTCAAATTATTCGTTGATATCATAGACAGAGAGTTACACGACCTGAGGACACAGGCGTGTCGAAGGCACACGGGCGTGTCCCTATGTCCACATGGGCGTGTGAGCCTGTCTCATGGAAAGAAATTTTCTAAGTTTTCCCAAAATTTGCTAAGGTTCTCAGTTTAGTCCCTAACTAATTTCAATGCATGTTTAAGGCTTCGTAGGCCCGTGTATGAGACATTATGCATGTGTATGAAAAGTTTTGAATTAAAAGAAATTTTGTAGCCTGATTTTTGCATGTTTGTGAACGATTAAGTCCGGTATTGCCTCGTACCCTGTTTTGGCGTCGGACACGGGTAAGGGGTGTTACAGTCTATTTACTATTGCTTATTAAATGAAAGGTTCTTATGTTGTAATTAGACCATTGATAGTGGAGATGGACATAAATAGCCTTATATTAAGTGATTTATATGTTTATTATTAAAGGTTAAAATTGGAAATTGATAATTAAGTTCATATCAGTTAAAACAAAACAAGATGTTCATTAATTCATGCATTCATCAATTGAAATATCAAAGAAAAAGAAGAAAATTTAGGGCTGGAATTTTTGCCAACATTAATCCTTGATTGAGGTATGTTTCGAGCTCGATTTTTGATGATTTTTACGTTTTTGTGATCATTGCTTCGTGTTCTAGCTAGCCCATGTCTCAATTTTTGAAAGTGTTGATAATTTTGAAAGTTTCCATTCATGAATTCATGTGTTTTTGGATGTTTGATGATGAAATATGAAAGCTTGGTGTTTCATATACATGTTGTGTAAACTGACTTTGAGTAAAAATGCATATTAGGGATTAAATTGAGAAAAGTATAAATTGAGGGGTTAAATTGTGAAATAAATGAAAAATATGGGCTACTAGGGACCTATAGAGAACTCGGCTAAGCAAAGGTCATATTGAATTTTTTGAGTATTGTGTACTTATGAAATAGGGACTAAATTGAATAAATGTGTAACTTAAGGGGCTAAAGTGCAAAAATTCCCAAATATGTGCTTGTGGATGAAATTGAATGTGTTGATGAATAAAAGAGTTAATTTTGAATGTATATAGATCAAGAACGAAAGAAATATGATTTAGATCGAGGGAAATCGAAAGTTATCAAATAGTCAACTTGGTCCCTCTATTCCGACTACGAGGTAAGTTCATATACAAATAAATGTCTTTGAATTGAATTATATATGTTTTATTATCATTAAATTACTATGAATGTTGAACGAGCAAATACGAGCATGAATCGATAAAGTTACAATATTCGAAAGTCCCGTACGAACCTTAAGAATAGCATAGGATACGAATGTCATGACATTAGGTTTTCGAGATGTGATTATGTAAGACCATGTCTGGGACATTGGCATTCTATTGAGATTACGTGTAAGACCATGTCTGGGACATTAACATTGTATTGAGATTACGTGTAAGACCATGTCTGGGACATTAGCATCGTTAATCGATTTCGTGTAAGACCCTGTCCGGGACAGTGGCATCGATATGTAATAACATGTAAGACCATATCTAGGATATGGCATTGTACGAGCTTGTGTGATTTTCAAGTATCCTTAATGATTCTGAACGGTTCAACGGGCAAATTCAAGTCGAGAAAGAATACGTGAATGAGCTAAGTGACTCAAGTACGTACAAAATTCATACGAGTATTGAAAAGGGGAAATATTTGATGAACTCGATTAAGACAGTGAATATATGTTCAATGAGAAAGGTTTGTGAATTTGAATGAGATTAGCCATGTTAAGCATATTTGAATTGATATGTAAATATTCATATGATGACTTTATTTGTATATGGCTTACTAAGCTTTTAAAGCTTACTTTGTGTGTTCTTTCCCTATTTTTTAGATTATCGAAGCTATCTCAAACTTGGGGATCGTCAGGAAACGTCATCACACTATCGATCATCTCGGTGGTACTTTTGAAGCTTAATGTATTTGGTATATGTCATGTATAGGCTAGTGTAACCATGGTATGTTATGAGTTATGACAAATCTATTACAGAAAGATGTTAAGTCTGAATGGTCAGAAAAGTACCAGAAAAGCTTTGATCAGTTGAAGGCCCTTTCGACCGAAGCTCCAATACTAGTTCAGCCAGAATCGGGTAAAGAATTTGTTATCTATAGTGATGCATCTTTAAATGGTTTGGGTTATGTTCTGATGCAGGAAGGCAGAGTTATAGCTTATGCCTCGAGATAGTTGAAGCCACATGAAAGGAACTATCCGACACACGACATAGAATTGGCAGCTATTGTGTTTACATTGAAGATATGGCGCCACTATTTGTTCGGTGAGAAATGTCGTGTTTATTCTGATCACAGAAGTTTGAAATACTTGATGACTCAGAAAGATCTAAATTTGAGACAACGCCGATGGTTAGAATTACTAAAAGACTATGAGCTTATGATTGACTATCACCCGGGAAAGGCTAATGTTGTTGCTGATGCTTTAAGCTGAAAATCATTGTTTGCTTTGCATGCATTGAATGTGCATATGGCTATGTCTGATGACGGTTCGATAATAGCTAAATTGAAAGCAAGACCATTATTTGTTCAACAAATTTGTGATGCCTAGAAGGTTGATAACGAGCTGATAGCAAAATGAGCTCAATGTGATTCAAATGTTGATTCAAAGTTTCGAGTTGATGCTGATGACTGTTTGAGATTAAAAAACTGAATATGTGTCCCAAGGAATTCAGAATTGATCCAGATGATTTTGAATGAAGCTCATAGCAGTCGGTTATCTATTCACCCAGGTAGTACGAAGATGTATAATGATCTGAAATAGCTTTATTGGTGGCATGGTATGAAACGAGACATTTCTAACTTTGTTTCAAAATGCTTAATCTGTCAACAAGTAAAAGCCGAGCATTAGGTACCTTCTAGATTGCTTCAGTCGATTATGATACCTGAGTGGAAATGGGACAGAGTTATTATGGATTTTATATCTGGTTTACCATTAACACCGAGCAAGAAAGATGCAATCTGGGTTATTATGGATAGATTAACTAAGTCGGCTCATTTTGTTCCAATACGTAAAGACTACTCGCTTGATAAACTAGCTGAATTGTATGTTTCTCAAATTGTGAGATTACATGGTGTGCCTATATCTATTATTTCGGATAGAGATCTGAGGTTTACATCGCGATTTTGGAAGAGACTGCAAGATGCACTAGGTACGAAATTACATTTCAGCACTGCTTTCCATCCACAAACAGATGGTCAGTATGAGCGAATCATTCAGATACTTGAGGATATGTTGAGATGTTGTATTCTCGAGTTCGAAGGTACGTGGGAATAGTACTTGCCTTTGATTGAATTTGATTATAATAACAGCTTTCAATCGAGTATCAAAATGGCACCTTATGAGGCTTTGTACGGTCGTAAATGTCGTACACCATTGTACTGGACTGAGCTCAGTGAAAATAAGATACACGGGGTCGATTTGATCAGACAGACAGAACAAAAAGTAAAAGTGATTCGTGAAAGTCTAAAAGCAGCATCAGATCGTCAAAAATCATATGCAGACTTGAAACGAAAAGATATAGAGTTTCAAATTAGAGACAAAGTCTTTTTGAAAGTCTCACCGTGGAAGAAAAGGCTCAGATTTGGTCGCAAAGGCAAATTGAGTCTGAGTTTATTGGGTCATATGAGATCATAGAACATATTGGCCCGGTTGCTTATAGACTGTTGCTGCCACCTGAGTTAGAAAAGATCCACAATGTATTCCATGTTTCGATGCTTTGTAGATATCGATCTGATCCTTTACATGTGATTAGTCCGTCTGAGATTGAGATTAAGCCTGATATGACATACGAGGAAAAACCGATACGCATTCTAGCTAGTGAGATTAAAGAGTTGCAAAATAAGAAAATTCTAGTATTGTGGGATAAACATGGAGTTGAGGAAGCAACATGGGAGTCATAGGATACAATGAAAAAGTGATATCCAAACCTATTCACCGGTAAGATTTTCGGGGACAAAAATCCTTAAGAGGGAGAGTTGTAACAGCCTGATTTAGACCCTAATCAGAATGGTGGTTTCGGGACCATGAATCCGAATCAAAAAAATATCTTAAAATTATTTTATATGTTTATTTTGTGTGAATTTATATCTGTGAAATTTTCGTGCTTTAATTTTATCGTTTGAATGTCCGATTGAATAAAAGACTTAATCGCGTAAAATGAAAATTTGGTGGTTATTTCTAAAAAGGTCTTAATTGCTATTGGCTTTATTAATGGGAGCCTTTATGTTGGAATTATCCCATTAAAAGAAAAGGTGGATGGTAATAGGCATATATTATATGGTTTTGGTATAATTTTATTAAGGTTAAAAATGTAATTAGGTGAAAATGTTAATATATGTTAAAATAACATAAAATAAGCCATGTTTTATTCATTCTCTGTTGATTGAAACTAAACAAAAAGAAAAAGAAATAACAAAAGCTAGGGTTCGCCCACCTTTAAAGCTCAATCAAGGTATGTGTTTAGCTCGGTTTTTGATAATTTCTACGTTTTTGAGATCGTTGCTAAGTTATCTTCAAGACCCAAGCATGAATTTTTGATTCTGATGAATATTTTGAGTTATGCCACTACTGAGAGTTTGTGATTTTTGTTGTTTGATGATGAAATATGAAAGATATGTTTTAGATTAACATATTTTGTATTGGATTTTTTTTATGATTTTGAGTAATTAGGACTAAATTGCAAAAATAATAATTTAAGGGACTAAAATGTGAAATAAATGAAATATATGGACTTATATGGATATGGGCAAGATTGAGCCAAACATGGGTATAGGGAAATTTTGCATATTTTGTGTTTTGTGAAATAGGGACTAAATTGTAAAAAGTGTAAATTTAGGGGTAAAATGGTAATTTGCCCATTTATGTGTTTTGGGACTAGATTGAATGAAAATGTGTTTGAAAGAGCTTAATTTGGATATGTTTGGATCAAGAACCAAAGAAATCAGTTTTGGATCGAGGGAAGGTGAAAGTTGTCAACTAGCTGTCCCGTTCCGTTTTACATAGTTCGAGGTAAGTTTATAAGCAAATAGACGTACTTAATTATAATTATATGTAAATTATACTTGCTAAAATGAAATATGTGATTTTATTTATGCAATAGCCGAGTGTGAATAAGCTTGATTACTATGTTTCTGAATTCGTTTCAACCGAGTTACGAAGTCCGAAAGCCCCGTATGAACCGTAGGAATAGCTAAGATACATATGTCATGACATAGGATTTCGATTTATGTGTGCGAGTAAGACCACAACATCGATATGTGACTCCGATATATGTGTGCGAGTAAGACCTTGTCTGGGACAGTGGCATCGATACGTGATTACATGTAAGACCACGTTTGGGACGTTGGCATTGTACGATATATGTGTGATTATCCGAGTGTCCTATCCAATTCCGAATGGTTCATCAGGAAAAGATAAGTTATGTTCGAATGTGTAAAATGAGCTAAATGGCCAGGTATGAATTAGCTTGTTATTACCTAAAATAAGGTAAGTGTATTTAGCCTTGAGATTATTATTAGAATGAGCCTTAAAAATATGCATGCATGATTATGTGTATTCGGTTACATAATTTATATATGTATAAGAAATTATATTGTGACTCATGAGTTTGTGTATTTGTGTGTATGTGAACTAAGTTGATAATGATTATTTGGCTTGGGAAATTAAATGGTAATATGTTAACTTGGTGATATGAGCATTCGGCCAAGGTAAGTTTTATGAATGAATATTTATATTTATGATGTGAACTTTATATGTTGGGATTTAAATGTATTAAGATGATATACTTTGGACTAGTTTAATTAAGTTGATGATATTATTAAGTTGCTCATTTGCTTATGACTTACTAAGCTATAAAAAGCTTACTTTGTGTATATTTGTGTCTCTGTTTATAGATTTTGGAGTCAAGCTATAAGCTCGGGGACTATCAACAAATTTCATCACACTATTAGCTATTTTGGTACCTTTATAAGTTAAACTAGAATTATGGCATGTATAGGCTGGAATGTGTTTTGAAACGTAGAAATTTGGTTTGTATAATCTAAGCCATGCGAAAATGGCTAATCTTTTATATTGAGTTCGGTTATGCTTGATTATGGCTTAAATTCTATGTTTAATTTCGGTTTTGATAGACTATGACTTAAGTTCTTTTTGATTATTATATAATGTGTTATGGTTGATTCTAATTTATGCTATGTGTTTGCATTTTGTGATTAGTTGTTGAATTCGGATGAGACATGAATATATTGAATATTATGATTGGACTATATATATATATATATATGTTTGGTCTTGTATTGAGCCTATATTGAGAGTGTAACCAAAATGCATGATGTTTGTGGTGATGTTACGTATTCGGCCGTATGATTCATAATGGAAGTTAGTTGAGTTAAAATAAATTATAAAATCAATAGGTAAAGATCAAGTCATATGCAAGGTTTATGTTTTGAGTATGTTTGCATGTGATTTGCGCTTTGTAATAATAGATATAATCTCTTTTAGTTGATATGTTTTTTCGGTCTAACTTAGTAAATTACGGTTGCATACTTAAATTTGGCTATCATGAATATGTTTTTAAAGTTGGGTCCCAAATGTCAATAATTAAATTTACTAAAGCCAAATGCGCATGTTTTAATGACCTAGAATAAAAATGTATAGTCTTTTATGATTAATATTTTTAAGTGAAGTATATGGTAATGTATGGTTGATGCCGAATAATTGAATCAATTTGTACATAAGTACAAAGCATGCAAGTTCAAATTTGATCTTGACTTAAGTTGCATACGTAAGAAATTTTATTTATGTGTATTATGGCTTATTAAATTATATGAATATGCTTGTGATATTTGGTGGTTATGCATAACTTCATAAGTGAATTAATAAGATGTTTGACCATGCTGTTAATAATTAATGTTGAATATATATGCATTATATGCAGGAAGTGTTAGGTTGGAATTTAACATGATATTTGTTTACATTGTGCAAAACAATATATGTTCTGAATTTGTAAGTTAACTACATTATTTATTTATTTATACAAATGGGTTTTGACTTGAGTGGAAATTTATTGATGTTTGAATTTGTAATTTTGATCGGTAGTGCCTCATAACCCTAGTTCAGCGATAGATACGGGTTAGGGGTGTTATAGTTGGTGTGTATGGCCATTAAGTTTGGCTTGAATTATGTGTCTAATATGTGATACATGTAATGTATATAATGCCTTATGTGATGGTTTGTTTTGGCATATTTGTAACACCCCTTACCCGTATTCCGAGCCCAGAACAGGGTACGAGTCATTACCGGACTTAAATATAATCAATCAAGTAAAAATCGACCATAAAATTTCATCTAAATTAAAAACTTTCATACATATACTTAACGTCCCTTATATGGGCCTATGGGGCCCAAAACATTCATTCGGGGTGGTTCGAGACCAAACCGTAAACATATGAAACTTTTGCAACAATTAGAAAAATTTTCACACTTTGGAGAGTCACACGCCCGTGTGGGTTGGCCGTGTGGATTCACACGCCCATGTGGCATGGACATGCCCGTGTCTTCAGCCCGTGTAACTCTCTGTTTATAACTTTATCACCAAAGCAAGGGCACAAGGCCTAGGCACACACCCGTGTCTCCAGGCTGTGTCCTTCACACAGTCGTGTCTCAGCCCGTATGGCTAATTCGAAGCTAAAATACATGATGTAGGGGACACACGATTAAATTACACGCCCAGACCGTGTGTCACACACAGTCTAGACACATGCCCATGTGTCTACCTGTGCGAACAATTGTGATGCTCTTTTCCAAGCCATTGGTCACCCTCAATTTCATACACACATGCTTACTTTCATTGGCCATTAACATGGCACATTAGAGCACTTAATCAAACACAAATGAGACATGATCAAGGCAACTTCATATCCACTCATGCAACTCAACACTATGCTTTAACAATATTAACCATCTAAGACATCTTTATAATTCATCCACATCAACAACATGATCACATCCCATGAAGCATTTAACCATGCATACACATGCTTGGGCTTACAAGCCAATAACCAATATAAGCCACATCTCATGGCCAAATACAAATAATTCAATAAGGGCCAATACATTTGGCTAATCATATTAACACAGATCATAAAATCTTAGCCCCTATACATGCCACTCACTTGAACACGCATAACATATATTCATATTCCAAAGGCGACGGTTTGATAGTGTGATGCTGCCTCTGATGATCTCCAACCCCGAGCTAACCTGACTAGCTAAGAGAAATGGAAAGGAGGGAGTAAGCTTCATGCCTAGTAAGCCCATATGAAAATAATAAGTAATTTATCAATATGCTTTCACCAATTCTTACAACATGATCTCAAGGAAATATTTTCATTATTGCCTTTTTACCTATGTTCAGGTCAAGCTATTTTCTCGAGTTATAGCCACTAAATTATTTATATCTGGAGCTACGGAACTCCGAATTAAGTTCTACTAATTTTTCCTAAAACTAGACTCACATAGCTTCTTACCATAAAATTTTCAAAATTTTTGGTTTAGTCAATTAGTACAGTTTATTCTTTAAAGTCACCCATTTTTCACTGTCTAACAGTTCTAACCCCTCTTCACTAAAAATTAATTATCTCATAATACAGAACTTGGATGATGTTTGCGTCTATTTATTTTAAAAATAGACTAATTAATAATTCTAAGAATATAAATTATGACCCATAAATATTTTTGTACAATTTTCAATGATTTTCTCAAATCAGAAAGGGGATTTCGAAATTATTCTAACTTTGTCACACAATAATTTAAATATATCATAATCTGATGTTAATTTTCTTACACCATTTCTTCTATGAAAAACTAGACTCAACAAGCTTTAATTTCATATTTTATTCAGCTTCAAATTCAATTTCCACAATTTTTGGTGGATTTTCAAAGTTGGACTACAGTTACTGTCCAAAACAATTTTAGTACAAAAATGATGATAACTAAGCTCATCACACCTTCACTAATCATTTCAACCATCATGGTATAAATACATATTTATACAACGTAAGCATGGACCCATAATCACAAGGTCATCACCAAATCATTCTCAGAAACATGACTTAATTATTTACTTCGTTATAAAGATGCATCATAACCCGAAATCATTTCTTATGAGTTTTGCATGCATACCCGTTCCACTTCGTAGCATAAATTTTATCTATTCTCACCATTGACATACCTCAGTGGGACCATCATCAAATCATTCCTTAAACTACCCATCGAACACTTGGAATACTATTGGATACATCAGAAAACTTGCAAATACGTGGCTAGAACCAACTCAATAGCGCGCGACATATGTAGCCAACGCTACCTCACACTATGAAATGCTCGCATTCTGAGCTACTCTCGGCCCTTTTATCAAGTTAGTGCCCGGAACCCCTAATGCTATCATGTAACATACGCTCATTGAGCTACTCACGGGTCTGTACACAAAGTTAGTACCCGGACCCACATTACATATATCATTTTCTCATGAACTCAGACACATCTCATGAGTTCAGACTACAATTCTCTTAGCATACCTTTTTGTATCCTATGTTATATCCGAGGCTCAACGGGATTGCATTTCTAACCGAATAACATCACAATTGCTCACAAGGTAATTTACTTTCATAACACATCATTTACACTTTCATGGCAACAAATGAAATTTGGTCACACGAATACCATAAAACAATTATACATGTATCTTATCCAAAATATCATTCATGCTTTCATGGTAACAAATAACATATATTACATGAAACATCAAGGCACATAACACATGGTAGCCATAAAGCATTTAAATTCCACATAATATCAAGGCATTAAAAGTATGATACAATGTCACATTAATTACATATGTACTTACAATTCATGTAATATCGAAGCATAAAAATTCAAGTTTGACATTGCATTATTATAATCACACGAACTTACCTCAAATGCAAATTTCAGATAATTATTCTCTTTTTTTCCTTAACCATGTACTTTCTCGATTTTAAGCCCGAATCTCAATTTTTCTTGATCTAACATGTTGAAATTCACTCATTTAATCCCTAAATAAATTTGGACAATCAAAATTCACATTTTTGGTAAAATGACTATTTTGCCACTAAACTTTCACAAAATTATGATTTTACCCCTAGGCTCGTAAATTGATCTTTATCACATTTTCTTACTACCAAAGCCTAGCCGAATACTTTTTGTACTAGAAGCAGCTCCCAATTCTCATTATTTCACACATTTATCACTTATTTTACAACTTATGCAAAAAGGTCCTATTAGGGGTTTTCATGAAAATCTCTTCACAAAAGTTGTTTATTACTCAACCATGACTCATTTTCTTTCATAAAAATTTAGAAACAACACATATCCTTTCATGGCAAGTCCCTAGACTATCAAACAGTTTGCAAGATAGTCCCCTCATTTGAAAGCTCATGTTACAAGGATTCTAAAAATGCAAAAATCATAAAAAATAACCTTCTAAATGACTTACTTGTAAGAGACGAAAGTTACTGAAAATTTTGGACTTCCATGGCTATTTTCTTGAGCAAAAATCGGTAGGTAAGAAAGAGAAAGATAAAAGATTATAGCCTTTTTATTTTTTTATTTTTACTCAACTTTTACACCTAATTTCACCAAATGTTTGACATTTTGACTTCTTTGTCTCCTCTGGCTACCTCTTTTAAAAAGGGTCTAATTGCCCTTTAAAGGCCCTCAATTTTGGTTCTCTAGCAATTTAACACATTTGGGTATTAAAACACAACTTTTACCTCTTACATGATTTAGCCCTTTTTCGTAATTAAGCCCTCAAATGCTAAAATTCATTCACCAAAATTTTCATGTACTTATATAATCATGCTATAACTCATAAAATAATATTAAAAATAATTTCTCTGACCTCGGGATAGTGGTTCCAAAACCACTATTCCAACTAGGCCAAAAATCGAGATGTTACAATATTACTTATGGTTGTTGTAATGATTATAAGTTTGCTTAAGTAATTAGTTGTTATATGGTAAGCTAATGCAAGAATTAATGATATGTTGTGGCTTGGCTTTGAGATGATGAAATGGTACATTTTGAAGCATGAAATAGGTGATAAATTGATGAGTAAATGCATTTAGAAGATAAGCAAGTTTGATGATTTTGGCATATTGGTATGGTATGTCAATAACCTCTCTGGCTGTGTGGCGCAAGTCAGTATGTATGCCCTTTTTTCACACTACCTGTGACACAGGCATGTCTGGTGACCGTGTGAGGCACACGACCTGTTCACACGGGCGTGTGACCCTTATATGTTTGAAAATTTTCTAAGTTTCCCAAAGTTTACAAATGCTATCGGTTTAGTTTCGAACCTCTTTTAAGCATGTTTTAACGTCTCGTAAGACCTTATAAGGGAAAACGTTAATGAGTTGAGTGTGTTTTGATTATAAAGGTATAAATGTATGTGAATGATGTGTATTGATCGGTAATACCTTGTAACCCTATTTCAACAATGGATACGGGTTAGAGGTGTTACATTTAATTGGTATCAGAGCTAGGTTTAGAAAATTCTAAGACTAATGTAGCGTGTGAGAATCTAGTTATAGATTCCATATATATAAACTGCGATAGTGTGATGATTCCTGACAGTTAGAATGTGTTTGTATATAGTAAATGGATTCCGATCTAGCCGTAGCCGATGATGTTGAAAGTAATACACCCGCTCCCGCTCAGGGGGCAGCGCTGGCTGATTTTAGGCCAATTTCTAATAGCCACGAGGGAGAGGCTAAGCAAACCTTCTTTCAAATAATGAGTGAATGGTTCACGAAATTCGTTCGAACGAATCCGGCTGCTCAACAACCTCCACCCCCACCTGTACCTTAACAAGTCCCAATTGTGCCATAAGTAATAGATCCAATTTGATTGAGTAAGCCACTGGTTGGTAAGATTCGAAAACACGGGGCTGAGGAGTTCTGGGCTACAATTGATGATGATGCTGAGAAAGCTGAGTTTTGGCTCGAAAACACAATCATAGTATATGATGAATTGTCATGTATTCCAGATAAATGTATTAAGTGTGTTGTATCTTTGCTTAGAGATAATGCATATCATTGGTGAAAAATGTTGACATCTGTGGTCCCTAGAGAACGGGTTACTTGGGAGTTCTTCTAATCTGAATTCTGAAAGAAATACATAAGTTAGTGATTTCTCGATCAGAAACATAAAGAGTTTCTAGAATTGAAACAAGGTCAGATGTCTATTACTGAGTATGAAAGAGAGTTCGTACGTTTAAGCAAGTATGCCCGGGAATATGTTTCCACTGAAGAAATCATGTACAAAAGATTTGTTGATTGGCTGAATAAAGATATAAAACTTCTGGTTGGGATTCTGAAAATCAAAGAATTTGTTGTTTTAGTTGAAAGGGCTTGTAAAGCCGAGGATCTCAGCAAAGAAAAGAAAAAATCTGATTTTGAAGTAAAAGATTAAAGCAAGAGATCAACTAGTAAGTCTTATCAGTCAGCGTCGAAGAAATTTTGAGACTTGTTTAATCGTTCTACTGCATCGGTGGGACATTCAAATAGAGATCAAGTAAGACAACAGTCGAGCTTCAAAGCTCCAGCTACTTTGATAGCTAGTGTTGGGACTGCGAGGCCTAACCGACTTGAATGTAAACATTATGGTAAAATGAATCCCAATGATTGTAGATTGAATGTTTAGACCTGTTTTAAATGTGGATCATAGGATCATTTTATCCATGATTGTCCGAAGTTGGCTGAACAAGATACAGTACAGAATATGAGGCCGAGTAACACTTTAGCTAGAGGTAGACCAACCAGAAACAAGGGAAGTATGAGTGGTAGCCAGAAAGTGACTAAAGACTCTATAATGAGGTTAGAGGCGAGAGCACCTGCATGAGCCTACGCTATTCTTGCTTAAAAAGAAGCATCATCTCTAGACGTCATTACCGGTACTTTTACTCTCTATGATATTAAAGTTATTGCATTGATAGATCCAGGATCAAATCATTTGTATATATGTGTGAATTTAGTATCCAGTAAGACTTTGCCTGTAGAGTCTACTGAATTTGTAATTAGAGTATCAAACCCCTTAGGCAAGTGTGTGTTGGTTGATAAAGTGTGCAAGAATTATCCATTGATGTTTCGAGATATTTGTTTTTCGACTGATTTCATGTTGTTGCCATTTGATGAGTTTGATATAATTCTGGGTATGGATTGACTAACGTTGCATGATACTATTGTGAATTGCAAAAAAAAAAAGTGATTGATCTAAGATGTCAGAATAATGAGATTATCCAGATTGAGTCAAATAATATAGATGGCTTGCCAGCAGTTATTTCATCGATGTTGGCTCAAAAATATGTGAGAAAAGGTTACGAAGCTTATTTTACTTATGTGATTGATACGAAAGTGATTGAAAAGAAGATCAAATTAGTGTCAGTTGTGTGTGAGTATCCATATGTGTTTCCCAAAGAGTTACCGGGTTTACCACCAATTCAAGAGGTTGAGTTGGCATTGAGTTAATGCCGGGTACAACGCCGATATCAATAGCTCCATATAGAATGGCTCTGATAGAGTTAAAAGAATTAAAAGTTCAATTGTAAGAACTGACCGATAGAGGATTTGCACGACCGAGTTTCTCACCTTGGGGTGCTCTTGTGTTGTTTGTGAAAAAGAAAAATGGCACAATGAGAATATGTTTAGACTACTGATAGCTTAATAAAGTGATGATCAAGAATAAATATCCTCTGCCCAGAATAGATGATTTGTTTGATCAGTTAAAAGGGGTTACAATGTTTTCAAAGATATATTTGAAATCAGGTTATTACCAGTTGTGAGTTAAAGACTCTGATGTGCCAAAGACTGCTTTTAGAATGAGGTACAGACATTACGGACTAACGAATGCACCTGCTATCTTTATGGATTTAATGAACTGTATTTTTAGACCGTACCTAGATCAATTTTTTGTTGTGTTCATAGATTTTATTTTGATTTATTCGAGAGATGAAACTGAGCATGCCGAGCATTTAAGAATTGTATTGTAGACTCTGCATGATAAGCAGTTATATGCAAACTTTAGTAAATGTGAATTCTGGTTGGGTGAGGTTGGTTTTCTGGGGCAGATTGTGTTAGCATCGAGTATTCGAGTCGATCCGAGCAAGATTTCTACAATAATGGATTGGAAGCCTCCGAGAAATGCATTTGAAGTCTGCAGTTTTCTGGGACTATCTAGCTATTATCAATGATCTGTAAAAAGCTTTTCGATGATTGTGACTCCATTAAGGATATTGCTTCAAAAAGATGTAAAGTTTGAGTGGTCAGATAAATGTCAGAAAAGTTTGATCAGTTGAAAGCTCTTTTGATTGAACCTCCAGTATTAGTACAGCCAGATTCGGGTAAAAGATTCGTGATTTATTGAATAGTCTGGGTTGTGTTTTTATGCAGGAAGGCAAACTCATAGCTTATGCTTCGAGACAGTTGAAGCCGCATTGTGACAACCCTAATTTGACCCTAGTCGGAAAGTGGTTTCGGGACCACAAAACCGAGTCCTATAAATAATTTAAATTTTTTATTTCATGATTATGACGAGAGTAAATGCATGTGCGAAAGTTTTGTACGTCAATTTGGTCAATTGTGGTGAAATTATCAAATGGACTAATATGAAACAAATTAAAAGGTGATAGGATAAATAACAAGGATCCATTAGTGCATGATTTAACAAAGGTGGTCTTGCATGTCAAATTTCCTTTTTCTTTATTAGTGGCCGGCCATGATATGATGAATTCCACCAAGATAAATTTAATACAATATTAAACTATATTTGTGAAATAATAGTAAATAAAAAAAAGAAAAAAGAAAAAAAAATGTTCATCTTGTCTTCTTCTCAAGCCGAAAACAAAGAAAAAAGGAAAGGAAAGAAAACCTTAAGGATTCGGCCATGCTTGTATGCTAGGAAGAGGTATGTTTGGTGTTACCTTTTTGAAATCCATGCATGATTTAAGTTGCTAGCTTGAATTCAAACTTAACCCATGGTTTAAATTTTTGTTTTTCTTGTTAAGATTGATAGAAATGAATTCGGCCATGGATGAGTAATTCTTGAATTATGCTTTGATGTTGTGATGATTGGAGCATGAAAATGGTTAATTGTGAATGTATATTAAATGGGGATTAGATATGAGTTGGGTAAATTAGTGAATGATGAAATTTGGTAATGGATGGAAATATTCGGCTATGGGATGGATAGGAAGAAATGCCTTAAAAATTTCTTTGTTGAATGTGGTAAGAAATGAGAGTAGGGATTTGATTAGTGAAATTGGAAATTAGATGACAATTGATTCGTGAATATGGTATGAACAAATGAGTGAATTAGCTAGCTTAGGATTTTCGGCTAGGTGATTAATTGGTAGAAATCAAAGGTAAAAGGAAATAAAAATTTCATTATATGGGAGTATGTATATTCGGCCACCTAGATTAAAGTATATAGGTGAAGACAAAGTTGATTATAGGTGAATGGCCACAAAAGGGTACATGTATGAAATTAATTTAAATTCTTTAAGGTTAATTAAGGGAATGATGTTGGTCTAATTGATTGAATTTTTATAATGGATATGAACCTTGAAATGAAATAAATCATAGATGTATGTGTACACATTCGTATATCAAAGTAAGAACATAAGTGATGATTGAGCTTAAGTTTTGCATATACTGGCTATATGTATATATATATCTATATAAATATGTGTCCATTCATGATATCACTTTTGGACTATATGCATATAAAATTTTCTAGAAATGAGTAGTTAGCAAGAATGGTTGCCGAATGTCAATTACATATATATATATATATGCTTGTGTGACCGAGTTATAAATAGTAGAGTGATAGCATGTAGTTATTAGTCAAATAGCTTAAAAACATATAGTAGAAAAATAAAAAGATCACCATGTATATTCTATGAGTTGAGATCCTAAATATTTAGATATAAATATGTAACAAAACAGTTAAACTAATTAACTCATTGATTTAGCTCGAGAAGATAAAGGAGAAGAATTAAACAAAGGCAAAGGAAAGATTATCGAGTAGCCGAGTTAGAACCGTCCTCCCCAACACAAGGTAAGTTGTTAAGCACAACTATTATCCTGATATGTATCATCCTACTATCTAGGTATGTATACCGAATGGTAGAACATAAAAATATATATATACACATGAATGCTGGTATTGAATTGGTGGTCTCGGCACTAAGTGTGCGAGTATAAACATTTACGATGATAAGGTAGGCACTAATAAATGCGAGTTTGAATTCCTCGCACTAAGTGTGCGAATTCGATTATTAAGCACTAAGTGTGCGGACTTCGATTATTAAGCACTAAGTGTGCGGACTTCGATTATTAAGCACTAGGTGTGCGGATTTACTGTGTAATTTCAAAATTATTATGAATGTTTCGTGTACGACTTTATCGAGTAAATTATGAACAGTTGAATGAGTAGATACTTTGATTTCGTGAAGCATAGACATTATGTTTATATACATAGAATTGAGCTTAGTAAGCGGAACCTCTGTGGGGGTGGTATTTAAGGTGAAGAGCGTATATTCATGTTGATATGGATGAGATATTAAAATTTTCTATAAACTAAACAACAACAAAACGATAAGTAGCAATGCGTCGAGAATTATGTGAAATGTTATATGAGTTGGTAGTGAGGACCTGGATATTCGGGACTTTGTTATATTATTTATTTATTTTGTTTGTCTCTTTCAAGCCTTTTTATTAAATGGACGGTAATGCAATGCTTATAACTTACATCGAGTTTATACTCATTGTTATATTTGTTTGACACTTGTTTAGGTTCTTGCGATTCACTCTAGTGTGCCCCGGAATCATCGTCAAAGTCATCACACCATCCTTCAACGTCTTGGTACTTACTTTTGTTTTAGCCGAATTCTTGTAAACATTATGGCATGTATAGGTTAACATGTAACTCGTACAAGTAGTATGCGTAAACTTCGGCCTCGCTAATATGGTGTAGTTGCTAGGCTTATTTTGGTTGTGCCAGTTATAAATTAAATCATTTTTGGTTAAAAGATTATATTCTATAAGTGAAGGTTGTATGTTAATGTAATCACATTTTAATAGTATGTATGGAAATCTCCTATACTAAAAGACTTAGTATTATGGGTGTTACAATTATTGGTATCAGAGCTACGGTTTAGTCGGTTCTAGGACTACCGTAGAGCGCATTTGCAGTCTAGCTATACATGCCTTAATGTTAATCTATGATAGTGTGATGGCTTTTGATGGTTGAAATTATTGTTTTGATTAGTCAATGGAACCTAATCTCGAGAGAGCCTTGGCGGATGATGTTGAAAGTGTAGTGGCTGCTCTCGCACAAGGAACACCGCCTCTTTGAACCTCGATCATCGTAAATAATCAAGATGATGGGGCAAAACAAGCCTTCTTTTCTATGATGAATGAATGGGTCGCACATTATGCCCGGACGAACCCATTTGCTCAAAGTTTCAAACTTAAATAGTCCGCCTCGGGTTCCTAACATACCAACGAATATTGATCCTTTGGTGAGTAAACCTCTCCGTAGATTTGGTGAGAAAGCGCGGGTGAGGAATTTCGAGCTGCTGACCATCGATGATGCTTTGAAAAGGCCGAGTTTTGGCTTGATAACACCATTCGCGTTTTGAAGAGCTTTCTTGCACGCTGATGAGTGCACGAAGTGTGCTATATCCTTAATGCGGGACACGGCCTATTATTGGTGGAGAACTCGATCTCTATTGTTCCAAAGGAACGCGCGTTACTTGGGATTCCTTTCGAGAGGAATTTCGGAAAAAGTATATTAGTTAACGATTCATTGATCAAAAGCGTAAAGAATTTTCGGAGCTCAAACAAGGTCGTTTGATGAGATCGAATACGAACGCGAGTTTGTAAGACTCGATCGATATGCTCGAGAGTGCGTGAATGATGAAGTTGCTATGTGTAAAAGGTTTGAAGAAGGGTTGAATGAAGATTTAAAGCTTTGGTGGGTATTTTAGAGATAAAGGAATTCGTAACATCGTTGAACGGGCATGCAAAGTCAAGAACTCGGAAGAAGGAGAAAAGAAAGTCAATCGAAGCCGAGAGACTTTCGTAAAAGAACGGCGGGTAAAACTACTTTTTCGACTCCAAAGAAATTCAGGGACGATACTAACAAATCAAAAGCGGCTATGGGAATTTCTATTAGGGAGCGACCGTCAACGGATTCTCGAGTTACTTCGGTTGCAAGTGTGGGTAACAATCGACAACAAAAACCCGAATGCGCACAATGTGGAAGACGACATGTAGGTGAATGTTGGGGTAAGTCTATTAACCGAGCCTGTTATAGATGCGGATCGCGGGATCATTTTATTCGAGATTGTACGGAACCGGATGAGAAGAATAAGGTACAAGGTACGAGATCGACCCGCGCAAATGACTAGAGGTAGACTATCGAGAAATACCGGAGGTAGGAGTGGGGTCGAGAGGGACTTCGATACTACTGATCGATCCGAGACTCGTGCTCTCGCTAGAGCTTATGCCATCCGTGGCGCGAGAGGAAACATCTTCTCCGATGTTATCACCGGTACTTTTACTCTCTTTAATATCGATGTCATTGCTTTGATTGACCCTAGTTCCACTCATTCATATATATGTGAGACTTTAGTATCTAGTAAGACTCTCACCGTCGAGTCACTCGAGTTCATAATCCGAGTGTCAAACCCATTGGGTCGTTATGTATTTGTGGATAAGGTGTGTAAGAAATGTCCTCTAGTAGTCGAGACTCTTGCTTTCCAAATTGATTTGATGCTCTTACCATTTGATGAATTTGATGTTATCCTTGGTATGGATTGGTTGACTGTTCATGATGCAAAGATGGTAAATTGTAAAGGAAAGACTATTGATTTGAGATGTGCAAACGATGAGATAATCCGAATCGAGTCTTCTCGATAGGGTCGAGTTACCAGCAGATTATATCCTCGATGATGGCCCAAAACATATGAGAAAGGGGTGTGAGGTATATCCGCATACGTGTTTGACGACAAAGAGTTAGGAAAGAAGCTTGAAACAAGTGCGGTGGTCCGTGATTATCCGGATATTTTTTCCGAAGAACTACCGGGGTTACCACTGCTCGGGAGGTAGAGTTTGGCATTGAACTTATACAGGACTACACCGATTTCTACAGCTCCGATCGTATGGCGCCAACGGAATTGAGAGAATTGAAAACCTAGTTGCAAGAGTTGATGGATAGAGTTTTCGCTCGCCCAAGTTCCTCACCTTGGGGTGCACGAGTGTTGTTTGTGAAAAGAAGGACGGAACCATGCGATTATGCATCGACTATCGTCAATTGAATAAAGTGACAATAAAGAATAAATATCCGTTATCGCGTATTGATGATTTATTCGATCGGTGAAAAGGGCCTCTCTGTATTTTGAAGATAGATTTGAGATCGGGATATTATCGTTATGAGTTAGAGACTCGAGATATCCCCAAACCGCCGTAACGAGATATGGACACTATGAGTTCTTAGTAATGCCATTTGGGCTTACTAATGCCCGCGGTATTTATGGATTTGATGAATCGGATTTTCGGACCATATCCGGATCGGTTTGTAGTTGTGTTTATCGATGACATTTTGGTCTATTCGAGAAAGCAAATCAACATCGCCGAGCACCGAGATTGGTGTTACGGATTTTCGGGACAAGCAATTGTATGCTAAGTTTAGTAAATGTGAGTTCGGTTGAGAGAAGTTAGTTTTCGGGTCATGTGTGGTGTCTGCGTCGGGTATTCGAGTTGATCCGAGTAAAATTACAACCATACTTAATTGGAAGCCTCGAGGAATATACGAAGTTCGGAGCTTTTTGGACTTGCTTTGGTTATTACAGACGTTTTGTAAAGGGTTTTTCAACGATAGCCACACCAATGACAAGACTACTTGAGAAAGATGTTAAATTTGTTTGGTCGAAAAATGTCGAGAAGTTTCGATCAATCAAAACTTATTTAATCAAGCTCGGTGCTAGTTCAACCCGAATCCCAGAAAGAGTTTGTTATTTACTGATGATGCGTCTTTGCTTGGGTTGGGTTGTGTATTGATGCAAGAAGGTCGAGTGGTAGCATACGCATCCGAGCAGTTGAAGCCACATGAGAAGAACTATCTCGACTCACGATCTCGAGTTATTTGCAATTGTTTTCGCTTTAAAAATATGGCGACATTACTTATTTGGCGAGAAGTGTCATGTATACTCGGATCATAAAAGCCTCAAATATTTGATGACTCAGAGAGAATTGAATTTGCGACAAAGACGTTGGCTCGAGTTGCTGAAAGATTATGAACCGATCATCGACTATCACCCGGAAAGGCTAACGTAGTTGCCGATGCGTTAAGTCGCAAATCATTGTTTGCATTACGAGCCATGAACGTACACTTGTCACTCTATCCGATAATGCATTAGTAGCAGAGTTAAGGGCTAGACCACTGTGGATTCATCAAATCAATGAGGCTCAAAAAGTTGATGGTGAATTGGTTGCTAAACGAGTTGAATGTACCGCGGTACAAAATCGAGTTTCAAATCGACGACGACGCATCATTTAAGGTTCGTAAACCGATTGTGTGTTCCAAGAAACTCGTAACTTATTCAGATGATTTTGGGTGAGGCTCATAGTAGTCGAATGTCAATACACCCGGAAGTACAAAAATGTACAATGACCTAAAACGTCAATTTTGGTGGCCTAGTATGAAACGAGACATTTCTAACTATGTTTCGAAGTGTTTAATATGTCAACAAGTGAAGGCGGAACATCAAATGCCTTCGGGATTACTTCAGCCAATCCTAATACCTGAATGGAAATGGGATCGAATCACTATGGATTTTGTATCTAGGTTACCGGTAACTCAAAGTAAGAAAGATTCAAACTGGGTGATTGTAGATGATTGACGAAGTCCGCTCATTTTATTCCTGTCCGTATGGATTTTTCACTTGATAAATTGGTAGAATTATACGTTTCTCAAATCGTTCGGTTACATGGAGTACCCAATTCAATTGTATCTGATAGGGACCCGAGGTTTACATCACGATTTTGGAAGAAATTGCAAGAAGCCTTGGGTACCAAGTTGCACTTTAGCACTGCTTTTCATCCCCAAACTGATGGTCAATCCGAACGGATAATTCAAATACTCGAGGACATGTTGAGATGTTGTATCTTAGAGCTTGGTGATTCGTGGGAGAGATATCTACCTTTGGTCGAATTAAACACAACAATAGTTTTCAATCAAGTATCAAGATGGCACCTTATGAAGCTTTATATGGTCGTAAGTGCCGCAGTACCATTATTTTGGACCGAGCTTAGTGAGAGTAAAATCTTGGGGTTGATTTAATCGGGGATGCCGAAAGCGTAAAATAAAGATAATCCGTGAAAGCTTGAAAGCGACTTGGATCGCCGTAAATCCTATGCGGACTTGAAACGGAAGGACATTGAATATCAAAGTTGAGACATGGTGTTTCTTAAAGTTTCGCCTTGGAAAAAGGTACTCGATTCGTACGTAGAGGCAAATTAAGTCCGAGGTTCATCGGGCCGCATCACGAGATATCCGAACGAATTGGGCGCTTGCTTATCGATTGATTTTACCCCGAACTTGAGAAGATTCACAACGCGTTTTCATGTCTCAATGCTTCGACGTTATAGATCCGATCCGTCCCACATACTAAATCCATTAGAAATGGAAATCCAACCTGATTTGAGTTATGAGGAAGAGCCGGTTCAGATTCGCGCATGAAGTAAAAGAATTATTACTTAAATAAGAAAATTCCTTTAGTAAAAGTAATGTGGGTTAAACACGGAGTTGAAGAAGCTACTTGGGAACTTGAAGACACTATGAAGGACCGATATCCTAACCTATTCACGGGTAAGATTTTTTCGGGACGAAAAATTCTTTAAGAGGGGGAGAGTTGTGACAACCCTAATTTGACCCTAGTCGGAAAGTGGTTTTTGGGACCACAAAACCGAGTCCTATAAATAATTTAAATTTTTATTTCATGATTATGACGTGAGTAAATGCATGTGCGAAAGTTTTGTACGTCAATTTGGTCAATTGTGGTGAAATTATCAAATGGACTTATATGAAACAAATTAAAAGGTGATAGGATAAATAACAAGGATCCATTAGTGCATGATTTAACAAAGGTGTGCATGTCAAATTTCCTTTTCTTTATTAGTGGTCACCATGATATGATGAATTCCACCAAGATAAATTTAATACAATATTAAACTATATTTGTGAAATAATAGTAAATAAAAAAAGAAAAAGAAAAAAATATGTTCATCTTGTCTTCTTCTCAAGCCAAAACAAAGAAAAAGGAAAGGAAAGAAAACATTAAGGATTCGCCATGCTTGTATGCTAGGAAGAGGTATGTTTGGTGTTACCTTTTGAAATCCATGCATGATTTAAGTTGCTAGCTTGAATTCAAACTTAACCCATGGTTTAAATTTTTGTTTTTCTTGTTAAGATTGATAGAAATGAATTCGCCATGGATGAGTAATTCTTGAATTATGCTTTGATGTTGTGATGATTGGAGCATGAAAATGGTTAATTGTGAATGTATATTAAATGGGGATTAGATATGAGTTGGGTAAATTAGTGAATGATGAAATTTGGTAATGGATGGAAATATTCGGCTATGGGATGGATAGGAAGAAATGCCTTAAAAATTTCTTTGTTGAATGTGGTAAGAAATGAGAGTAGGGATTTGATTAGTGAAATTGGAAATTAGATGACAATTGATTCGTGAATATGGTATGAACAAATGAGTGAATTAGCTAGCTTAGGATTTTCGGCTAGGTGATTAATTGGTAGAAATCAAAGGTAAAAGGAAATAAAAATTTCATTATATGGGAGTATGTATATTCGCCACCTAGATTAAAGTATATAGGTGAAGACAAAGTTGATTATAGGTGAATGGCCACAAAAGGGTACATGTATGAAATTAATTTAAATTCTTTAAGGTTAATTAAGGGAATGATGTTGGTCTAATTGATTGAATTTTTATAATGGATATGAACCTTGAAATGAAATAAATCATAGATGTATGTGTACACATTCGTATATCAAAGTAAGAACATAAGTGATGATTGAGCTTAAGTTTTGCATATACTGGCTATATGTATATATATCTATATAAATGTGTGTCCATTCATGATATCACTTTTGGACTATATGCATATAAAATTTTCTAGAAATGAGTAGTTAGCAAGAATGGTTGCGAATGTCAATTACATATATATATATATATATGCTTGTGTGACCGAGTTATAAATAGTAGAGTGATAGCATGTAGTTATTAGTCAAATAGCTTAAAAACATATAGTAGAAATATAAAAAGATCACCATGTATATTCTATGAGTTGAGATCCTAAATATTTAGATATAAATATGTAACAAAACAGTTAAACTAATTAACTCATTGATTTAGCTCGAGAAGATAAAGGAGAAGAATTAAACAAAGGCAAAGGAAAGATTATCGAGTAGCCGAGTTGGAACCGTCCTCCCCAACACAAGGTAAGTTGTTAAGCACAACTATTATCCTGATATGTATCATCCTACTATCTAGGTATGTATACCGAATGGTAGAACATAAAAATATATATATACACATGAATGCTGGTATTGAATTGGTGGTCTCGGCACTAAGTGTAAAGCAGTATAAACATTTACGATGATAAGGTAGGCACTAAGTGTGCGAGTTTGAATTCCCTGCACTAAGTGTGCGAATTCGATTATTAAGCACTAAGTGTGCGGACTTCGATTATTAAGCACTAAGTGTGCGGACTTCGATTATTAAGCACTAAGTGTGCGGCTTTACTGTGTAATTTCAAAATTATTATGAATGTTTCGTGTACGACTTTATCGAGTAAATTATGAACAGTTGAATGAGTAGATACTTTGATTTCGTGAAGCATAGACATTATGTTTATATATATAGAATTGAGCTTAATAAGCCGGAACCTCTGTGGGGGTGGTATTTAAGGTGAAGAGCGTATAGTCATGTTGATATGGATGAGATATTAAAATTTTCTATAAACTAAACAACAACAAAACGATAAGTAGCAATGCGTCGAGAATTATGTGAAATGTTATATGAGTTGGTAGTGAGGACCTGGATATTCGGGACTTTGTTATATTATTTATTTATTTTGTTTGTCTCTTTCAAGCCTTTTTATTAAATGGACGGTAATGCAATGCTTATAACTTACTGAGTTTATACTCATTGTTGCGCTGTTTGACACTTGTTTAGGTTCTTGCGATTCACTCTAGTGTGCCCCGGAATCATCGTCACAGTCATCACACCATCCTTCAACGTCTTGGTACTTACTTTTGTTTTAGCCGAATTCTTGTAAACATTATGGCATGTATAGGTTAACATGTAACTCGTACAAGTAGTATGCGTAAACTTCGGCCTCGCTAATATGGTTTAGTTGCTAGGCTTATTTTGGTTGTGCCAGTTATAAATTAAATCATTTTTGGTTAAAAGATTATATTCTATAAGTGAAGGTTGTATGTTAATGTAATCACATTTTAATAGTATGTATGGAAATCTCCTATACTAAAAGACTTAGTATTATGGGTGTTACACGCATGAAAAGAATTACCCAACACATGATTTAGAGTTAGCAGTCATTGTTTTTGCATTAAAGATTTGGCACCATTATCTGTTAAGTGAGAAATGCCATGTTTATTCAGATCACAAGAGTTTAAAATATCTGATGACTTAGAAATATTTGAATTTGCGACAGCAGAGATGGATAGAATTGCTAAAAGATTAAGAACTAGTGATTGACTACCATCCGGGAAAAGTAAATGTTGTTGCCGATGCATTAAGTCGAAAATCTTTGTTTGCTCTACGTGCAATGAATACTCAGTTGGATTTATCTATGACAGCTCAGTTGTAGCTGAATTGAAAGCGAGACCGTTGTTTTTACAGCAAATTTGTGAAGCTCAGAAAGTTGATAATGAAATATTAACAAAACGAGCTCAATGTGATTTGAGCCCTAATTTAGAGTTTCAAGTTGATTTCGACGATTGTATAAGATTCAGAGGCCAAAATATGTGTTCCGAGAAATTCAAAGTTGATTCAGAAGATTTTGAACGATGCACATAATAGTCGTTTATCTGTTCATCCGGGAAGTACGAAAATGTATAATGATTTGGAACAGCTCTATTGGTGGCATGGCATGAAACAAGATATCTCAGAGTTCATTTCTAAATGTTTGATTTGTCAGCAAGTTAAAGCTGATCATTAGGTACCGTCTGGTTTATTGCAGCCGGTTATGATTTCTGAGTGGAACTGAAATAAATTGACTATGGATTTTGTTTCGGGTTGCCCTTATCTCCGAGTAAGAAAGATGCAATCTGGGTTGTAGTTGACAAATTGACAAAGTCGGCTCATTTCATTCCAGTACGAACAACCTATTCACTTCAAAAGTTAGCTGAGTTGTATATCTCCGAGGTTGTGAGATTACACAGAGTACCATTTCTATTGTTTCGAATAGAGATTCGAGATTCACATCGAGGTTTTGGAAGAAACTGCAAGATGCATTGGTACAAAACTGCATTCTAGTACCGCATTTCACCCACAGATGGATTGTCAATCCGAGCGAGTTATTCAGATACTCAAGGATATGTTGAGATGTTGTATTCTTGAGTTTGAAGGTACATGGGAAAAGTATTTGCCATTGATTGAATTCGCATATAACAATAGTTTTAAATCGAGTATTAAAATAGCACCGTACGAAGCTCTATACGGTCGTAAGTCTAGAACACGGTTGTACTGGACTAAACTTAGTGAGAATAAGATTTTTGGGGCCGATTTGATTAAAGAGACTAAGCAGAAAATGAAAGTAATTCGTGATAGTCTGAAAGCAGCATCGGATCGACAAAAATCATATGTAGACTTGAAACGAAAAGATATTGAGTTTCAGATCGGGGATAAAGTGTTTTTGAAAGTATCTCTGTGGAAAAAAATACTTCAATTCGGTCGTAAAGGCAAATTGAGTCCGAGATTCATCAGGCCAAATGGTATTATCGAGCGAGTTGGACCAATGGCTTATTAGCTAGCATTGTCGTCTGAGTTAGAAAAGATTCATAATGTATTTCATGTATCGATGCTACAAAGGTACAGATCTAATCCGTCACATATTATTTTCCCGACTGAAATTGAGATTCAGTCAGATTTATCGTATAGTGAAGAACCGATTCAAATTCTAGATCGTGAGATCAAAGAGCTGAGAAATAAAAAATAGCGTTACTGAAAGTATTATGGCATCGACACGGGGTTGAAGAAGCTACTTGGGAACCCGAGCATGCTATGAGAAAGCAATATCCAAACCTATTCATTGGTAAGATTTTTGGGGACAAAAATCCTTAAGGGGGGTGTAACACCCCTATACCTTGTTCGACTCAAGGAACCTGATATAGGAACATTACATTTGGTGCCAAAGTAATTCTTGGCTAATTACTACTATATTTGAACATAAAAACAGGCACTTGGAACATATTTAATATTTTTCCTAAGTACATGCCATTCTATTCAAAATTTTAAAACATACCCTGTTGTTGCTTGAAGATGTGATGAGATGAAAGCTTGCAATCTCAAATTCAACTCTTCAAAAATTTCTCTACCTAGTCTGCACACGGAAACAAACCGTACGCTGAGTATTCACCCAGTGGTATTACTATAATTCAAATACTTAAAATAAAAACAATAAATATGCACAATTAATCTTACCACTATTTTACTTTCAATAAATCATTCATGCATTAAAACTTTAAATTTTCTTAGTAATATGTATCTTAAATAGCTTTTCTTCATTTTAATTTATATATCTTCTTACTATATCAATATTCATTTCATGCATTTCATCAATAACCATTTCATAAAATCATTATTTCATATATTTCATTTCTATATCTCAATTCAATAACTTATTCTATTTCATATCTAAAACCTTACAACATTAGTCTTTCAATAATGATTTAAAACAACATTTTTCAATAGAAATAATCATAATTAATTCATATGATTATATTCAATTAACTCATACACTATTTCATTATTTCCAGTTCATTCTATTTTCACTTCTTATTTCGATATTTTAACAAATTCGTGAACCTTAAGTTCATGCTTCAAATCTCATGTCTCAATTCAATTCACAATTCAATTCATAATTTCTTTCTCATATTTTTAATAGTATGATCAATAAAATTTATTTAATTTTCTCATTTCAGTTATTCACCCTATTAACAAACCCGGACCTTGGCGGATACACAGATTCCAACCAAACACACCAGTATGGCACATTGTGCCTAAAACGATACTCAGTACCTGATCAATATATCAGAAGCAGTATATGACACATAAAGTGCCTGAAACGAAACATGAGGTGCCTGATACAACACACGAGGTACCTGATACGACACATAAAGTGTCTGATTAACAAAGCCAATAAATTCCCGTACTCTTCCAATCCTATGGCATGCCAACTATATCCGACTCAGCCCGACTAGTTAATAGGGTATTCAAATCATTTTTCTATTTCAAATTCACTTTCAATTCAATCACAATTCAATTCAAATTCACTTTCCATTTTCTAATCAATATACAATTCAATACCAATACATATTTCAGATATTCACATATAATCATACTTCGATTCAATTCAAACCACTTTTCAATCAATACACAATTCACATATTCACACATATTCATAATTTAATTCACTTTTATTCAATTCATATTTTTAATTCATTTTCCAGTCAAATTCAAATCACTAATTACTTTTCAATCAATATACATTTCAAATATTCACATATTTTCTTCATTCAATTCAATTTGATTCAATTCAAATCACTTTTAGTTTCCAATCAATATACTTTCAAATATTCACATAATTCATAATTCAATTACTTAATTCAAATCACTTTTAATTTCCAATATGTTCACATTCAATTTCAATAGCCATAAACATTTTTGAATCAATTTCATTCAAATCAATATTATCATTTAAATTGCTTACCAAATTTTACTTACCATGCATTTTAATTAAAATATAACAATTAATAATAAATAGATTTGAATTATAGTAATAAAAACCATGATTCTCGTGTCTACTCCTTGTCCATTTTTTCTTTTCCTTTCTTCGTGGATGCCTCGGGTGTGATATTAGCTACGGAAAATTAAAATAATTTATACTATTAATACAACACTAATTTATATTGAATAATTGAATTTCTATTCAATTTCTACCTTATTTCCAATTTGATCCTAACTAAGTTCACTTACTTTTCTAACTCAATTCATACTTTATTTCTACTCAATTTTCTATCATATTCAACATAAATATCGAATGTTCATGATAAAACCCTAATTTCAAATTTCTTTCAATTTAGTCCTTCAAACACAAAACTTATAGCTTACTTTACAATTTAATCCTTTAATCAATTCTAAATAAGAATTCTATCAATTTAATCCCTAATTCAATCATTTGTTCAACATGAATTATACTAAAAAACCTAAGAACTTCCAAAATCTCAACTTAATTTCTACAAAACTTTGTTCTAAAACTTCTAAAACATCAAAATTAAGTAAAAAGGACTTAATTGACTTATCAATTAAAGCTTTAAGCTTCAAAACTCTAGCTTTTTCTTTTCTTCTTTCCTTTACCCCTGTTTCGAATTGCTCTCTGTTTCTTTTCTTCTTTGTTTTGTCTTTTTTTTATTTTACTTTATTATATATATTAGTTAACAATAATAATAATATAATATAATATAATAAATATCTATTTACTTAAAAAGTAATTAAATAAATATATTTCAAATATTTAAATACTATTATTACATTTGTATATTTTTATCACCATACACTTGCCTTTAATTTAATTCAATTCATAATTTGATATTTGTAATAAATTAATTTAATAATAATTATTATAATAAATATCTTTAGCTTAAAATATAAGTAAATAAATAATTATATTATAAATGTTTACATATATTTATTACACATGTGTTTTATCATCACCCTACATTTGTCAACTATTTAATATAATTTATAATTTAATATCAATTAAATAATGATAATAAATATCTATTTAATAACAAATATATGTATTACAATTGTACACACATATATTTTTACAATTGTAAATTATCATCACCATCCACTTGTCCTTATTTTGTTTATTTCAAATTATAATATAATTGTTATAATTTAACATAATTAAATTTATAACTAATCTATTTATTTATATTAATTAAACAAACAAAAATCTTAAATTTTTGTTTTGTTTTCCACCTCAACTTATGCTAAATGGCTTATTTGTCATTTTGGTCCTTTTTATTTTCTTTTAATCTACAATTCAACTTTTACCCTTTATTCACTTTAGTCCTTTTTCCTATTTACTCTTAATTAAGCTAAATTCACCTAATTTGAACCTAATTAGGCACACCACTAGTCTCATAAATATTTATAATAATTATTTACGAACCCATTTCACTAAGACAGAGGCCCGATATTGCACATTTCTAATGCCCATGAATTTTGGGTCATTATAGGGGGAGAGTTGTAACAACCCGGTTTTAGCTAAATCAGAACAGTGGTTTCGAAACAGTAAATCCAAGGTCGTAAAATTATTTTAATATTATTTTTGATGTTTATAGCATGTGAATATCTATATGTGAAAGTTTCATGTGCTAATTTTATCGTCTGGATGTTTAATTTGAGAAAAGGACTAAATCGTGTAAAATGCAAAAGTTGCATTCTATATGATAAAGGTGTCTATTTGCTATTGCTTATTAAATGAAAGGTCCTTATGTTGTAATTATACCATTTATAGTAGATATGGACATAAATGGCCTTATATTAAGTGATTTATATGTTTATTATTAAAGGTTAAAATTGGAAATTGATAAATAAGTTCATATTAGTTAAAACAAAACAAGATGTTCATTAATTCATGCATTCATCAATCGAAATATCAAAGAAAAAGAAGAAAATTCAGGGCTTGAATTTTTTCCAACATTAATCCTTGATTGAGGTATGTTTCGAGCTCGATTTTTGATGATTTCTATGTTTTTGTGATCATTGCTTAATGTTCTAGCTAGCCCATGTCTCAATTTTTGAAAGTGTTGATACTTTTAAAAATTTCCATTGATGAATTCATGTGTTTTTGGATGTTTGATGATGAAATATGGAAGCTTGGTGTTTGATATACATGTTGTGTAAACTGACTTTGAGTAAAAGTGCATATTAGGGATTAAATTGAGAAAAGTGTAAATTAAGGGATTAAATTGTAAAATAAATGAAAAATATGGGTTGCTAGGGACTATAGAGAATTCGGCTAAGCATGGGTCCTATTGAATTTTTTGAATTTTGTGTACTTATGAAATAGGGACTAAATTGAATAAATATGTAACTTAAGGGCTAAAGTGCAAAAATGCCCAAATATGTGCTTGTGGATGAAATTGAATGTGTTGATGAATAAAAGAGTTAATTTTGAATGTATATAGATCAAGAACGAAAGAAATCAGATTTAGATCGAGGGAAATCCAAAGTTATCGAATAGTCGATCCAGTCTCTCTATTCCGACTACGAGGTAAGTTCATATAAAAATAAAAAATAAATGTCTTTGAATTGGATTATATATGTTTTATTATCATTGAATTTTTACGAATGTCGAACGAGCAAATACGAGCATGAATCGACAAAGTTACAATATTCAAAAGTCCCGTACAAACCCTAGGAATATCATAGGATATGAATGTCATGACATTAGGTTATCGAGCTGTGATTACATGTAAGACCATGTCTGGGACATTGGTATTGTTAATCGATTTCATGTAAGACGCTGTCCGGGACTGTGGCATCGATATGTAATAACATGTAAGACCATATCTGAGATATGGCGTTATACAAGCTTATGAGATTTTCGAGTATCCTTAATGATTCCAAACGGTTCAACGGGCAAAGTGAAGTCGAGAAAGAATATGTGAATGAGATAAGTGACTCAAGTACATACAAAATTCATACGAGTATTGAAAAGGGGAAATATTTGATGAACCCGATTAAGACATTGAATATATGTTCAATGAGAATGGTTTGTGAATTTGAATGAGATTAGCCATGTTAAGCATATTTGAATTGATATGTAAATATTCAAATGATGGCTTTATTTGTATATGGCTTACTAAGCTTTTAAAGCTTACTTTGTGTGTTCTTTCCCTATTTTTTAGATTATCGAAGCTATCTCAGACTCAGGGATTGTCGGGAAACGTCATCACACTATTGATCATCTCGTTGGTACTTTTGAAGCTTAGTATATTTGGTATATGGCATGTATAGGCTAGTGTCATCTTGGTATGTTATGAGTTATGATATTAGCCATGAGATTTGGCTTGTAAATGTTGGTGTGTATGGCCATTAAAGTTGGCTTGAATTATGTGTCTAATATATGATACATGTAATGTATATAATGCCTTATGTGATGGTTTGTTTTTGCATATTACTTATGGTTGTTATAATGATTATAAGTTTGCTTAAGTAATTAGTTGTTATATGGTAAGCTAATGCTAGAATTGATGATATGTTGTGGCTTGGCTTTGAGATGATGAAATGGTACATTTTGAAGCATGAAATAGGTTATAATTTGATGAGTAAATGCATTTAGAAGATAAGCAAGTTTGATGATTTTGGCATATTGGTATGGTATGTCTTGATTGTGGAATTGAGTAGTTGAAATGGTTGTGAATAGAAGGTATGAAATGTGTTTGGAATAGCATGTTTTGGATGCTTATATACATGTTGAAATGGTACCATTTTGGTTACTAAGTGTGCTTGTGGAAAGGGTGGCATATTGGCTTTTCAAATCGCCTATTTTTGTCTACATGGGCAGAGACACGGGTGTGTGTCTCAGCTGTGTGCGACACACGGTCATGTTACAAGGTCGTGTGTTCCCTAGGGGAAATGGTGTCAAATTGGCTTTTCAAATGGCCTATTTTTGTCTACACGGCCAGAGACACGGGTGTATGTCTCAGCCTTGTGTGACACACGGTAATGTTACAAGGCCGTGTGTCCCCTAGGGTACCCTTTCGAACTAAGTCAGTATACCCTACAGTTTTGACACGGCCTAGACACATGGGTGTGTCTATTGCCGTGTGAGAGACACAGCCTTGGCACATGGACGTGTGTGGCCATTTCGAAAGGTAAACTGGTTTAACACAATGGCGTGTGGTCGACTGTGCAACCCAAGTCAGTAACCTCACAAGTTTTCCCACAGCTATGGCACACGGGCATGTCTCTGGCCGTGTGGTGCAAGCCAGTATGTATGCCCTTTTTTCACACTACCTGTGACATGGGCATGTCTGGTGACCGTGTGAGGCATACGGCCTGTTCAAACGGGAGTGTGACCCTTATATGTTTGAAAATATTCTAAGTTTCCCAAAGTTTGCAAATGTTATCGGTTTAGTTCTGAACCTCTTTTAAGCATGTTTTAATGTCTCATAAGACCTTTTAAGGGACAACGTTAATGAGTTGAATGTATTTTGATTATAAAGGTATAAATATATGTGAATGATGTGTGTTGATCGGTAATGCCTCTTAACCTTATTTCGGTGATGGATACGAGTTAGGGGTGTTACAACGCACGCCCGTGTGGCTAGCCTGTGTGCCCTAAAAATGGCCATACACACCCGTGTGCCAGGCTGTGTACTAGGCTGTGCCAAACCTGTAGGGTGTATTGACTTGTGCCACACGGTCGAGTCAATCGCCCGTGAGTGAGGCCATGTGGAGTATACTGACTTGATTTTAATTTCAACATCAGGGGACACATGGCCGTGTACATGACCATGTATCACGCACGGTTGAGACCCATGCCCGTGTCTCTGCCCTTGTAGACAAAAATAGGCTATTTATCAAGCCATTTTGCCACCCAAACTTGTGCACACCTATATTAGCCCAGATGGTAACAAAACATAACATTAAAAGGCATTCTAATTAACCAATTCATCCATATCTCATGCACATTCTATTCTCTCATTCTCCATGCACACAAATCACAAATACATGCTATACTATTTATACCAATTCACATTTATAAATCAACTAATTATACACTTCTAACTTGCATCATTTTGCATCAAAACCACAAGCATGTAACTACTCTAAAATCAACCACTTAACATAGTAATCTTTATAATTCCCAAGCATTATATATTCATCCATAAACTCATAATAAAACATATATGCACATATTTATACATAACCAAAACAACCAAATTAAGCCAACTCTCATGGCTATATTTACAAGTCTAAACATATACATTTGCAAACCAATTCACATGGCCAAAAATCATTAACAACCCATAATCAAAATGAGTCAAAATACCTATACATGCCATATAACCAAAACATAAGCTTAAAAGTACCAAATTGATAGCTTGATAGTGTGATGAAGTCTCCGACGTTCCCCAAATCTGAGCTAGCATAGAAATCACTATAAAACACAGAAAAATAAACAATGTAAGCTTTATAGCTTAGTAAGCTCGTATGAAATAATAAAACAAATTTCACCATTCATTTACATTTTTTTAATAAGTAACTCAAATTACATCAAAACATTAAACACCAAGTAACATGGAATTTAACCACATAATTGATTATAAGCTTACAACTTCCATTGATTCATTGCTCAAATAGTTTTCTGTACATAACTAAACCGATACGTATCTATTTCTCACCCATTCACATCTTCAAAATACCTGTTGAACAATTCAGAATAGAGGTCGGATACTCAGGAGTTTCGCATACTAAGTGCCAATATCATGGCCTGAAGCCAACTCAATATATCTCGAACCCGAAGTTTTAATATCATGGCCCATAGCCAAACCAGTGAAGCTCGCACCCGAAGTGCCGATATCATGGCCCGAAGCCAAATCAAAGTATCCCCTAATGACATGTCACTAGTATCCTAATCTATTCCTAAGGTTCAACCAGTAGTTTCAATGCCGAATCATCTTCGAACATATCTGTAGAGTTGAATTCACAATTCATAGAATATCAAAGCATTTAAAACATAATTATATCAATGCTTATTACATACGAACTTACCTCAGATGTAAAAACGACGACACGGGTTAACTAATTTGAGACTCTATTCTTTCCCCGATCTAAGTCCATATTTCACTTTTTTTATCTAAATAATATCAAATTCAGCTTATTCAATTATCTCTCTATTCAATTTAATCCAAAACACTCATTAAAGCAAATTTACACTTTTGCCCCTAATATTTTAACAATTTTACGATTTAGTCCCTAGGCTCGTAAAACAAAATTCATTCAATTTCATCACAAGAAAAGCCTAGCCGAATATTTATCATGCTTATAGTAGCCCAAAATTTTCATTTATTTCACATTTTGACCCCTAAATTTATAGATTTCACAATTTAGCCCCTAATTTGCATTTTCATTAAAAATCACTTAACAAAACTTATATATATATATATATCAATAAGCATTCATAATCTATTAAGAAACTTCAAAATACATGCTTATTCATCAATGGAAACATTCAAAATCTTTAACAGTTTTGTAAAATAGCCCCTGGGCTAGCTAGACCTAGTTGCAACGATCTCAAAAACATAGAAATCATTAAAAACGGGACAAAAATCATACCTTAATTGAGCATCAATATCTTAACCGAATGGAACCCTAAATTTTAGCTTTTCTTCCCTTCAATATTCGGCTAAGGAAGATGAAGCACTAAAATTTTTTGTTTTTGTTTTATTTATTTTATGTTTAATAACCAAATTACAAAATTAACTATTCATTAAACATTTAAAATTATAAGTCCATAAATGTCCACTCACCCTTATAATGGTCTAATTACAACATAAGGACCTCCACTTAATATTCTATAGCTATTAGACATCTTTAACTAATAGCATACAAGTTTTACACCTTATGCGATTTAGTCCTTTTTATCAAATTAACTAATCAAACGATAAAATTTCTTAACGAAATTTTCACACAAACATATTACCATGCCACGGGCATTAAAATAATAATAAAATAAATATTTTGACCTTGGATTTGTGGTCCCAAAACTGCTGTTTTGATTTGACTAAAAACGGGTTGTTACATCAGATATCAAGAAAAGGTTTTGAAGTCAATAAAGCCAAAATATAAGTTATCAAGCATCTTCCAAATTCGACAAATGTTAAAGGTGTTCAAAATTTTTTTAGGCCATGCAGGATTTTATTAAAGATTTATAAAAGATTTTTCTCATATTTCTAAACCTCTAAATCAATTTCTCCAAAAAGAGATACTTTTCATATTTGACCAAGCTACGTCAAAGCTTTTGAGGTAATAAAATAAAATCTCGTATCTGTTCCTATAATGATTACCTTGAATTGGTCGAAACATTTTATTATTATTTGTGATGCTAGTGATTATGTAGTAGGTGTAGTTTTAGGGAAAAAGTGAAATAATCTATTTGAGGCTATTCTAGAACACCCTTAACCTAAATCTATCGCTGAAACAAGGTTACAGAGCATTATCAAAATTTACAGATCAAATAACAGATATTCTATATCATACAGTATTCATACCATATATCAATCATAAAGTCCCTTATATGAACCCTCGAGGTCCCAAACATGCATTTGGAATGAGTCGGGACTAACTGGGTACTCAGAGAATTTTTCGAAAAATCTCAAAATATTTCCTAGGTGTAAGGGTCACACGCTCGTGTGGTTAGGCTGTGTGAACCACACGGCCAAGGGACACGCTCGTGTCTCAGGTCGTGTAACTCTCTGACTTAGGTCACACAGCCAAGCCACACAGCCGTGTGTAAATACCTAGGCATTCTGTTTTGAAAATTTAAAGATGCAGAGGACACAAGGCTAGGTCAGATGCCCATTTGCTAGGTCGTGTGTCACACACGGCTGAGACACACGCCCGTGTCTCTGCCCGTGTGGACAAAAATAGGCTATTTTCTAAGCCATATTTCTCACCCCATTTTTTCATCCTCCTACACCAACACTTGAACATATTTACAAGCTACTATAGGTCATTTAACCCAACTCAAAATCAAGTCCTATACAAGATATAATACCTCATTTAATCAAGTATACACTCTTACTTGAATTACCAAGTTCACATATATGCATATCTTATCAAATATGATAACTTAGTTAAATCATCAATATGCCAATATAATTTTTATCAATCAACCATTTCAAACACATATCAAACATATCCTTCACAAGCCATTTCAAGGCTAGTTACAATTAAAGCATTTATATGCCGATATTGGCCAATTAACCTATACATGCCATTATAACCATAATTGATTTACCATATATATACCGAAATCGGTTGATGGATAGTGTGAGTGATCTCCGCCAAGCTTCCAATCCAAAGAGCCTCTGAATTACTATAGAACAAGGGAAAATAAAACAGAGTAAGCATGAAATGCTTAGTAAGTTTGTATAACATGGTAACTAACTTACCATTCATTCATGTTCAAGATAAACATGCAAGACACATTCAATCAATTTGATCACAAGCCCTAGCACATATCTTCATCATCCTTGTTAGTCATATATTTCATTCAAATATCAAGAAATATGTATGGGCTCAACAGTAATCAGATTTCCATATAAATATGCTTTCCACATCATGTATTCATATAACAATACAAATCATATCCATGTATTTCAAGTACATTTTCATAATGTTTCATCTCGAGTTCAGACTATTTCATATTGGAACTTTGCCCATTAAATCAATCGAAACGTCGATGGTTACACAGGTCATACGATCGAGGTGTACAAATATATAATCATAGATGAACATATTCATCAAACAAATTCCATGTTCATATAGCATTATCTCATATTTCCATATATCATGTATTATCATTTTCAAGTATTTCAGGTAGATACGTGTAATAATTCATTTCGTGTTCATATTTTCTCATATCGGGATTTTTCCTGTTGAATCATTAGAAACATTGATGGATACATAGGTAGTACACTCGAAGTGTACAAATCATAAATTCGTCAATTCATATTCAGAGGTGCTCATTAAAGCACATGATCGAGAAATCCTCTCTCGAGCCATATAACAGGAAACTCACAAAGAGCCATTAATCAGGAAGCTCACAAAGAAACTATCAGGAAGCTTATTCGAGCTATATAATAGAAAGCTCATAAGATCCATAATTAGGAAGTTCACAAAGAACTTTTAATCAGGAAGCTCACGAAAAGCCTATCGGCAAGCTTATAAAGTGCCATGCAACGGAAGCTCCGGATAGTCATATATATTGGGAAGTTCAAGCGAGCCACATCAAGGCACTGATAAAGAGCTACATTTGTGTCTACAACATATGTAGGATCACAACCAATCATATAACAGGACGCTCACAAAGAGCTGCGTTTGTGTCTGCAATATATGCAGGATCACTACTGATCAGGATGCTCGCAGGAACCATATAATGGGAAGCTAAAGAGAGACTATAACAGGATGCTTGTAGGAGTTGTGGTGTGTCCGTAACATATGTAGGACTACAACCAATTCGGGAAATCCTGTACCCATCGAATTCCATTATTCAAACGGGATTTAATATTTATCGGGCTTTGTCAGATATGTAATCAATTTCATGTATATGACATTTATACAATTCAAGCATATAAATATACACAATTTAGTTACACGAACTTACCTCGACAAATGTTCATGTACGTAAAATCTATTAATCCCACATTTTCTCTTTTCCTCGTTCTAACTCCGAATTTGGTCTATTCGAATCTATATAAATAAATTTAACACTAGTTCATGTTCATTTCAATTCAATTCACATCTTAGGCAAAATTATCATTTTGCCCTAATCTTTTAATTAATGACGATTTCGTCCCTAGGATAGAAAAATGAAATTCATACAATTTAATCCTTATTCCAAGCCTAGCCGACTTTTACATGTAAAATTTACAGCCCATGTATTTCATAAAATTTGATATTTTTCCATGATTTTTACATCTTTTCAATTTAGTCCATAAATCATAATTTCATCAAAATCCCCTTTATCCATCAACAACCTTTCATTTTCTACCATAAAACTTCATAATTTATCTATGTTCATCCATGGAAAAACGCTAGTACCTTGATAACTTTGCAAATTAATCCCCGAAATAGCTAGATTAAGCTATTACTATCTAGGAAATATAAAAATCATTAAAAACGGTCAAGAATACTTACCTAATCAAGCAAAATAAGTTGGCTTGAGCTTAGGTTTCCATGGCTAGGGTTTCCATGCTTTTAATTTCGGAAAGATGATATAAATGGTGGTATTTTTATTTTTTTTTATCATTTATCATCTTTTATTATTTCACTTTCCAATTTCATCATTTTCTTTATTTTATTTTCCATGGATGAATCATCATCTTTAACCACTAAGCATTTTTAATGGTCTATTTGCCATATAAGGACCTCAAATTTTGAATTCCATAGCTATTTAATCCTTTTAGCTATTAGAACTCAACTTTTGTACTTTGTGCAATTTTGTCCTTTATCAAATTAAACATTTAATCTGTAAAATTTCTTTACAAAATTTTTATATGACATTACTATCGTACTATAGACCATAAAATAATATAAAAATAATTTTTCTTCCGAAATCAGATTTGTGGTCCTGAAGCCATTGTTTCGATTTTATCGGAAACGGGCTGTTACATATTCATTATGCTAGCAAGACATTAAATTTAGCACAGTGTAACTACACTACAACTGTAACATACTTAACCCGTATCCATCGCTAGAATAGGGTTACGAAGCATTACTGAATAAAAGTAACCTAAAATCATTCATTTTTCAAAAATTTCAATAAACATAGCATAATCCATTAATATACATGCATATCATTCCTTATACGAGCCCTCGAGGCCTTATAATCACTTTAGAAATGATTTGGGACTAACTTGTGAATCTTTGAAACATTAAGAAAAAAGTTAGAAAATTTCAAACTGTAGGCTCACACAGTCGTATGGCCAGGCCGTGTAACAATCAAAATAAGGACACATGGTGGTGTCCTAGTCTATGTTCGTACCCGTGTAACTCTCTAACTTGGGTCACACGGCCAAGGCGCATGCCCGTGTCCTAGGCCGTGTAACTTTCGAAATGGCCGCATACACTCATGTGCCAGACCATGTGCTAGGCCGTGTAACGACCTGACTTGCAACCTTTAAAACCTGCAAGGGACACATGGCTATGTCACTTGGTCATGTGTCTCACACGATAAGACACACGCCCGTGTCTTGGATCGTGTGGACAAGAAATTGGCCAAAATCAACCATTTCTTTCACCCATTCAAGCATGTACCTACAAGCAATATGCACATATAATCAAGGCACTAAAACATACCAAATCATGCATAATAAGACCGATTCAATAGGATATTTATCCATCCAACCAATATGCCATATAGGTACCTTAATCACAATTAAGCACATATACTTAATCTTATACATATTTTGCCATATTCCTCCTTACAAATTTAGCTTAATTCCATAACAAATTATATCATAATTGACCACATTGAAACTACACCATCATATACCAAACTGGTCATTCAAAACATGCATCAACTTAGTCATAATAACACCAACCATCAAGGCATCCAAGTACCATAAGTACATCGACCATAAAAACATATACTTGCCAAACATAATAACTCGATCATTAAACACAAGTCCACCTATACATGCCATTATAACCTTGACCAAAACATTAAAATATACCGATATAATTGCTAGATATTATGATAGGTCTCCAACAAGCTTCCAAACCGATCGAGCTTTTGATAATCTATAAAACATAGGAAAGAAAACTACGTAAGCATATAATGCTTAGTAAGTTCGTAAATCAAGAATATAGCTTACCATTTCAATGAAAAACCTTATAAATTAAACATGAATCAATCCAACTTAAGCTTGGCACATGCCTGAGCATCATCAACAACACAAGTTAGGGCTTTAACACATAACTCAACAAAAACATCACATGGTAAGATAGATTTCATGAACATAGTACATTTGAATTCATACTTTCCACAACATAGTTATTCATACTTTAATCATTATCAATTCATACCTGTCCATAAGTTCATAACATAGCAAATGGAACAGTTACCATTCTATCCCTTTTCATGCCCGTTAAGCCACTTAGAATAATATCAATACGCAGGAAGCTCACACAAAGTGTGCTAAACATATGGTCAAAATCATTCATTTCCTTTTCCTTTACATCATTGCTCACTCGAACCATAAATGGGTCTGCTCACACAAGTTGACAGTTAGAATGTAGCTACACGATGCCGCTCACACAAGCTAATGAGTAACCACAACAAATGTCAGAACTCAACCATCGGTGGGACATTCAGGACCAGCACTTGAAACATGGTAACCATAATGACATGTCATTTGGATCTTATATATTACTAAAGTTCAAACGAGAATCGATAATTTTTGAATCGTTGTTGAATTCCTATCATTTCAATACATTATATATAGCACAATTCATAAATATCAAAATAACATTACAACATTAATTAAACATACGAACTTACCTCAATTACAAAAAGGTCAAAATAGGATCAGATTAGCTTTTCCTCGATCTAGAGCCGTATGAGGTTTATATTGATCTAAATAGGAAAATTCAATCGATTTATTATTCATACTATTCAATGCAATCCCAAAATTCATGCTTTTACAAATTTACACTATTGCCTCTAATATTTTAACTTTTTTACAATTTAGTCCTTAAACTCGTAAATGGTAATTTATGTAATTTCATTCACATACCATGCTAGCCAATTTAATTAGGGACTCATACCAACCGGCACAAACCATCATTACACAATTTTACAATGATATTTTACTAATTTTATAACTAAGTCCGTCAATGGTAATCTCATAAAAAATCACTTTACAAAAGTGGTTTATTTTTAAACAAGGACTCATAATCTTTCATTAAACTTCAAAAACTATACAAACATGTTCATGGAAAAAACTTAATCCTTTAACAGTTTTGTAAATTAGTCCCTGGGCTAGCTAGACTAAGCTGTAACGACTTTAAAAACATAGAAATCATTAAGAACGGGACAAAAACCACATACATGCAAGTGGATGTAGCTTGACTGAATGTTAAGCCCTAGCTATGGCTTCCTTCTTCCTCAAATTTCAATGGAAACAAAAGCTAAAGAAGAAGATGCCACCTTAATTTGTTTGAATTTTCTTTTATTTACTAAATTACTAATTTAACCTTTATTATAAATCAAAATTCACTCATTTAATTGTCCATCTTTGTCCACTATTTAATATAATGGTCTAATTACCATTTAAATCCCTTAACAATTTAATTTCATAGCTAATAGATACCTTTAACTACTAGAATTCTAGTTTTGCACCTTCTACGATTTAGTCTATTTTACTAAATTAAGCACGCAAATGTCAAAATTTCATAACAAAATTCTTATATGACACTACTAACATACCGTAAATACTAAAATAATAATAAAATAAATATTTTCTCATTAGAGTTGTGGTCCCAAAATTACTATTCCAATTTCACTAAAAATGGACTGGTACAACTCTCCCCCTCAATAAATTCTTATCCTCGAAAATCATACTAGAAAATAGGTTCGGGTATTGGACTTTCATAGCTTTTTCTAGTTCCACGTAGCTTGTTCGATACCAAGTCGTTGCCAAAAAACTTTTACTAAATCTATGCTTTTATTTCTCAATTCATTAACCTCTCAAGCTAGAATTCTAATCGGTTCTTCACTATTCATCATATCAGGTTGAATCTCAACTTCAACAAGTGAAATTACATGCGAAGGGTCTGATTGGTACCATTGTAACATAGATACATGAAATACTTTGTGAATCTTTTCTAACTCTGACGACAAAGCTAATTTGTAAGCTACCGGACTGATTTTTTCAATAATCTTATAGGGCCCAATAAACTACGGACTTGGCTTTCCTTTAATACCAAATCGAAGAACTTTCTTCGAGGGCGATACTTTTAAGAACACTTTGTCGCCGACTTGAAATTCAATGTCTTTTCTTTTCAAATCTGTATAGGATTTTTGTCTATCTAAAGTTGCTTTCAAACTGTCTCAAATTACTTTAACCTTTTCTTTGGTTCTCGTATCAAATCAACCCCGTGAAGCTTTTTCTCTCTGAGTTCAGTCCAATACAATAGAGTTCGACACTTTCAACAATATAAAGCTTCGTAGGTGACATCTTTATGCTGGACTGATGAATGTTATTGTACACAAATTCAACCAACGGTAGAAATCTTTCCCAATTACCTTGGAACTCTAAAACACAACATTAAAGCATATCCTCAAGTATCTGAATTACTAGCTTGGATTGACCATCGGTCTGAGCATGAAACGTAGTGTTAAAATGAAAACGAGGACCTAGAGCCTCATGTAACTTGCTCTAGAATTGATATGTAAACCGTGGATCCCTATTAGAAATAATAAAAACTAGTACCCCGTGCAATCTGACAATTTGTAACGCCCTAAAGATGTAAGTATTTATTTTGTGTGTTGTGATGTATAAATACATGCTTGCTTCAGTGGTTAAGTGTCCTGAGGAGCGTTGGAGAAGTCTTGAGTTCAAGCTTTGGCTTGTGCAAAATTTTTGTTTTGCTTGAATAAACCCTGTCTCTAGACAGTTGGATTCTTAAATAAATATGATTAAGATGTGTCATAAAAAGCTCACTGGTTCAAGGGAGAATGGCGTGTTACTTCTGCTAGGGGACTTGAGTTCGAATCTTGTTGCACGTAAAGGGTGTTTATTTTGCTGCACTGCTATGTAGGAGGTTGTTTGTCAGTAGGATTCTGATGCTCATGGACAGTTGAGAGTGTTAACGGGAATGAGAAATGTGTAGCCAAAATCTAGGAGTGTGGTGGGGAGGAAAGTTAGGAGATTGAGGGGATATGGATAGGGTTTAGTTGGAGAAATTTGAGGAGTCAAGTTAGGGGAGTGTTGGTGCCATTCGGGACTCTAGGTGCACAAGGGACTTCATCTAGAGTGTAGTGGGTTCTTTTCTCCATTTCGTCTATTACCAAGTTTTTAGTTTTTCTTTTTTTGCTTCTCTGCATATTTGGTTTGGCTGACTTTTGTTTGTTAACTTTCGGGTATTTTGTTTTGCAACTTTAATTTCCCTTTTAGTCAATTGGGTTAGCCGATTTCCTTTGCTACTCTTTCTTCCTGACTCTCTCATAATTGCATTTTTGGTTAGGCCGATTCTTGTTATTCTTCCTTCTCTTGAGCTCTGACTGATTTCTTCATCTTTTCCTCTGGTCACTTTCGGTTTTGGATTCTATCTTCCTCTTTTCACAATAAATTATACCTTAGACTGAATACTTCTTCTCCCCTTTTCTGTTCTTCTCCCTATACTCTCTGGAGTCCTTCCTTTTTCATTAGTGTATTGGCAGATTATTGTCTGGTAAGTCTCTATGTTGCCTCTACTTTTTGGCTTTTCTTCTTTTTTCTCTGAATGCCTGTCCTTACCTTATTTCTCTTGGTTATGGCGTTCTTTTGGGTTTAAGTAATTCTCGAGGAGTGAAGGAGTTCTCTAGTGCTACAAAATTGATCAGAACCTTTTCTCGTATTCTTGATCGGAGGTAATGCTATTCTTTGTGATTGATTCGAACTGAGATAATTTGGCTTGGGTTGATTTTAGCCGAATAGTTCTTTCCTCTGTGTTGGGGATTACATTTTCTTTAGGCTGATATACGCTGATTCAAGCCATATAAATTGGGTAACATCTGTAATAGTTTCAGTTCTTGCAGATAATCATCAAGAAGTCTATTATCGATGTTCGTCAACAATCTAAGCAGGTTAAGACCATGCTCGATCTAGCGAGGTGATAGTAAGTAATCTTTTGATCAAGTTTCGATTAGGGTCTTTTTCAACTCGTGTGTTAGGTATTTAATCGAAGCTTCTGTTGTAATAGGTTGGAGTGCTTATGGGCTAATTCGCTCGTTTTCGCAACCAGGTGTGTAATCACACTGTTATTAACATAGATTGGCAAAATTCAGAAATGTTTGAGTGTTGATGCTATACGAGTGTAGACTCGCTAGTGTGGTGAACCGGATGCGCAGACGTGGGAATTCGATCGTAGAGGCCACCATGAGCGATTTCATGGGCTTAGGCCATTTTGGGCCACGTGCTCGTGGGCCCACACGGGTAAATCACACAAATGTATGAAAATTATTGGGTCAGGCTATGTAGTTCGCACGGCCAAGGCAATGTTTGGGCCTATTGGGCCACACAGGCGTGTGGGCCCACATGGGCCATGTTATGGATTTTGGGCCATTTTCACTAATTGTCTGTTAAGGTTGCATGGGTCGCCCAAGACAACTGTGGACCTACTGTTGGGCCGGTAAGTGTACTTGGACCCTTATATTTGGTAAATAACTGATATACCCCTATATGACGTATGACTGTTTGAGCATGATATTTATACTATTTACACATTTAAATTATGTTGCATCGCATGGGGTGGGATATATATTTTGGAGGAAGTGTACTGAAAGACTATAAGCCTATTACTGGTAGCTCTGCTGCAAATACTATTTTAGTACCGCAACCGGTGCTACTTGGAGTGTAGAGTTGGGTGGGTTGATTTTATCCCCACATGGTGTGTAGGGTTGGTACGAAGATGGTGTGTAGAGGCTGGATTGGGTAGGATTTTCTGTTTGCGTACTGTACTGATACTATTACTGAAATGGGCTCAGTCCAGACTGCTACTGTTATTGAAATGGGCTAAGGCCCTAACTGAAACTGAAAGGGCTTAGGCCCAAATTGTGTACTCTGATTGATTTCTATTATGGGATTACACATTGAGTTTCATAAACTCACCCATCTATTAACTGTGCAGGTAATCCCAGACTTAGACGGATCAGTGTGACGGAGGACTTAGCGGTGGCCACTTGCCTTACTTAATTTTGGGTTTTACTCTATATAATAAGGCCTCTTGGGTATTTCTTTTAAATTTGGTATTTTATTTTTATTTTATTCACTGGATTTATATCTACTAGTAGTAGGATAGTCGCATTATTTCACAAGTCAAATGTTTTCAAAAAGCATCACGAAATCATGACTAGTTTTAAAAGCTTCCGCGAATGAAAACTGTTTTACAAAACTAAGAACGTTTTAATATAAGTAAACTTTAAACATACCACATTATCAAAGAACAATAACGGACTTATATTCGGCCTTTCAAATTATACAAAGAGGATAGCCAAAGTTTGAATTTATGCTTTTAGGAAAAACATTACAATATGATACTGCCAGATCCAGTCATAACGTCTGGGCCGGGTTTGGGGTGTTACACAATCTCAACAACATATAACTCTGCTAATCTCTCGAGTGAATAATCTGTACATACTGGAATAAAATGTGTGGATTTCATTAAATGATAAAAAATGACCCAAACAACATCTTTCTTTCTCGGAGGTAGAGGTAGTTCCAATACAAAATCTATCGTGTCATGTTCCCATTTCCACTTTGGAATCATCACTGGCTGTAGCAATCTAGAAGGTACCTGATGTTTAGCTTTAACTTGCTAACAAACTAAACATCTCGATACGAACTCTGAGATCTCATATTTCATACCTAGCTACCAATACATTTGTTTCAAATCACCGTACATTTTATTGCTACTAGGATGAATAGACAAGCTACTACTGTGATCTTCTGGTCGAGATCAGAATTTCTCTGAATGCAAATTTTGCCTTTAAAATACAAACTATTTCTCGAAATGTAAATTTTGCTTTTAAAATAAAAACTATCATCGAACCCAATATGAAAGTCTGAATCAGGAGTCGTCTCAATCCATTTCTGTTTAGCTATCAATACATCATCACTTTTTTGAGCTTCACAAATTTGCTGTAAAAACATCAATCTAGCGTTCAACTCAGCTAAAATTGAATCATCATCGATCAATGTTAATCGCGTGCTCAAAACTCATAAAGCAAATAAAAAATTTCTACTCAAAGAATCAGCAACAACATTAGCCTTTCCCGGATGATAATCAATGATCAAATCATAGTCTTTTAATAACTCGAGCCATCTATGCTGTTCAAATTCAAATATTTCTGTGACATTAAGTACTTTAGACTTTTATGATCCGTGAAGATATGACATTTTTCTCCGTACAAATGGTATTACCAAATCTTCAAAGCAAACACAATTGCTGCCAGCTCTAAATCGTATGTTGGATAATTCTTTTCATGCGGTTTCAACTATCTAGAAGCATACACTATTACTTTGCCCTCTTGCATTAAAACATTACCCAAACCATTTAACAATGCATCACTACAAATTCTTTAATCGAATTTGACTGAACTAACATCGATGCCTCGATTAATAATGTTTTTAACTGATTGAAGCTTTGCTGACATTTCTCAGACCACTCAAACTTAACTTATTTTTTCAATAGTCTTGTCAATGGTGTAGCAATCATCGAGAACCCCTTGACGAATCTTCTATAATATTCTGCTAAACCTAGAAAAATTATAACTTCTGATGCATTTCTCGGGGGCTTCCAATCTACAACAGCTAAATTTTTTTCTCGGATCAACTCTAATGCCATCAGTTGATACAACATGTCCCACAAATTTGACTTCCCGAAGCGAACTCATATTTGCTAAACTTAGTGAACAATTGTTTTTCGCGCAAGGTTTGCAAAATAATTCTCAAATGTTCGACATGCTTTGTCTTATCTCGTGAATAAATTAGAATATTGCAAATGAATACCACAATGAATCTGTCAAAATACGATCTAAAAATTCTATACATCAAATCCATAAATATTGCAGGTGCATTACTCAAACCAAACAACATCATAAGAAATTCGTAATGCCCATACCTGGTCCTAAACGCGGTTTTTGGCACATCTAAGTTTTTAACTCGCACTTGATAATAACCTAAACAAAGATCAATTTTTGAAAACACTGTCCCACCTGTCAACTAATCAAACAAATCACCAATACGTAACAATGGATACTTATTCTCAATCCTGACTTTGTCGAGCTGTCAATAATATATACATAATAGCATAAACCCATCTTTTTTCTTAGCAAAATAGAACAAGTGCAGCCCAAGGAGAAAATTTGGGTCGAGCAAAACCCCTATATGTCAACTCTTGAAATTGTACTTTCAACTCTGTTGGTGCCATTCTCTAAGGAGCTATCAATATCAGAGATGTTCTTGACACTAATTTAAAAGCAAGCTCAACCTCTCTGATCAGCGGTAACCCGAGTAACTCTTCTGAAAACACATCCAAATATTCACATACCACTAGAACCGACTCTAGCTTTAACTAAGAAACTCTAGAATAAAATATATAAGTGAGATATGCTTCACAGCCTTTTCTAACATTTTTCTGTGTTGACATAGCCAATATGACGTCAGACATACAAACTAGTCTATCTTATTCAATCTGAAGCTTTTCACCGTTCGTCAGACATACAAACTAGTCTATCTTATTCAATCTGAAGCTTTTCACCGTTCTAACAATTTAACATAATAAGCTTTCATCTATAATTCACAACAGCATCATGCAGAGTCAACCAATCCGTACCCAAAGTCACATCAAACTCATCAAAGGGTAGTAGCATCAAATTAGTCAGAAAGTTGCAACCCCTAATTAACAAAGGACAATTTTTACAAACTTTGTCAAATAACACATGCTGAACTAGAGGGTTTGTTACTTTAACCACAAGCTCAATAGACTCGAAAGGTGATCTCTTACTTGACACTAAAGTCATGCATACATATGAATATGTTGACTTTGGGTCAATTAAAGCAGTAACATTAGTATCAAAGATAGAAATTGTACCAGTAATAACATCTGACTCTGATGTTTTCTCTCTAGCACGAATCATGTAACACCCCAAACCCGGCCCAGACGTTACGATCGAATTCAGCGTGTCACATGGAGATGTTACTAAAGAAGTTATGTTTTATCCAAAAATCCTTCTTAGGGTTTAAAGAATGTTTTTGTTATAAGTTAAAGTGAACGGAAGCTGTGCACCAGGTAGGAAGCCAGAAAAGAGGAGGTGAGTCTATTGGACCGCTTAAGTACCAGGCTCTTCATGGATCCAATCCTAGACATGCACACATCCATTGCCACACTTTAACCATATTACTTGTCCATGAACAACAAATTAAATTTAAGTCTATTTAAAATATTTATTTCCTTTGAAAACATTTACATTGCGGAAGCTTTGCTCGGTTATCGTGATATTTTGAGAATAAGTAGCTTTTATAAAACGCGCCCAAGAGCTAGCCAATTTAATAACCCCAAAATAAAATAATAAAAGAGCGGCCTTATTACAACTTTAACCAAAATAAAAATAATCAAAAATAAATGCGAAACTTATTTAAAATCCAGAAATTTAATCTTCGTGGCCACTCTGAATCCCGCTCAGCTCCAAGTCCACCAACTAGGGCTCACCTGCAGGGATGGAAGGGAAAGGAGTGATTTTGGAAAACTCAGTGTGTATGGAGAACCCATCCAAAGCCCAAGACAGCTCAAGCTCATTGAGCCTAAGCCCCATTCAGATAACAGTGGATACCGGGCCGAGGCCCTTTTCAGAATACAGTAAACTGGGCCTTAGCCCCTTTTTGGATAACATTGTGGCCCATAGGCCCAATTTTAGAACAGAACAAACATATTTGTGAATGCAAGCCTAAACCAGCCTATAGCCAACCGCTACACTCCACCAGTACCAGCCCTACACTCCATGTGGGGAATATCTCAACCCACCCAAACACTACACTCCACGATGCTGCAACTGTTGCTCGATTATTTCGGTAAATTGAGGCAAAGCCTCCAGTACGTGGACAAGCCACTTTCAGTACTTCCTCCATCAATACCCCAGTCCCATGCATCAGATAATAATAATAACATGGTATGCAGTAAACAGAGACAGTCAGACATGCATTCAGGTCAACCTTAACCCTAATGGCCCTACAGTGTCAACTAGCAATTGAAGCCCATTTAATCCAAGTATTATGACCAGTTTATCGGTTTAAGCAGTTTCGATACCGCAGTTTAACAGAACATATTTATTGCCTATTTTTTTAATTATCTTACCCGTATGGACCCGTAAGCCCATTGGGCCCAATTTTAGCCTATCGAGGCCCAATACCGAGGTGCACGAAATTTCACACATGAATAACTTACCACTTTGCGATTTTAGATCTAATGATTTCTAAATGTCTTGTGAGCACTCGCACACTCACAAGCCCATGAAACGCCAGAATTTTGGCATTTCGGCTTTTGCCGAATTAAACTATGAGAGGGTGTTCGATACACACTTGTTTCGCAACGACTGCTACTGAGATCCCTTTTGATGTCCTACAATTGGTTACCACAATTCTTAGATCGCAAACCAGAACAACTAATTCCAATATTCACTTACCCAGATTCGAAGCATGCCCCTAAAGCCTTTAGAATCTTACCTTTTTGCTGAAAACTGATGACTAGATCCAAGTCTGGTTGCTCCAAAGATCCAAGCCTTTGATCCAACACTCAAGAAGACACTAATTACCAAAAGAAATCATCGGTTAAAGGCCCTTAAAGCCCTATGCCCAAATCGAGAGCCTCCCTAGATTTTAGGGACTTCGGCTTTTTCTAACTTGTAAAATAAGACTAGATCTGAAGTGATGAGAAGTTACCACTTATACTGCTTTGATTTTTACGTAGAACTGATGCAGATCTATCCTTTAAACAATGGTAGAACCCGAATCTAGGAGATCTGAAGTTTCGGCTATAAGCCCCTAAATCTATGGTATTTCGACTTTTTAAGTGATGAAGAAGATGACGATTTGAGGCTATAACCTTGAAGTATTGTTGTCGACAGATACTAAGGGTTTAGAGAAGATGAATGTTGATCAAAAGGAACAAAAATACTGAAGGATTTTGGCTTTTGAGGAATCAGCACAAGTAGTAAGCTTTCAGGATTTCAGCTTTTAACGACGATCTGCTATGAAGATTTAGTGGATAATGAGATCGGCAGAAGAGGTAAATAAGGTGATTAGAAGGTTTTGACTAGAAGATGAAGCATAAAGAAAGAAAGAAAATGGAGGAGAAAGAGAGGAAGAAAATTCGGCACCAGTGAGAAGGGACTTGCGTTTTCGGCTTTTGTGAGAACTAAGAAAAGATGAATGAAAGCTTTCAGGTGGCTAACCCTAATCCTCCAAGACAGAAAAAGAGAAGAACCTAACCCTAGTATAAACTAAAGCAATCGGCCCAACCTCCCTAAGGCCCTTGCCAAAATTCTATTGAGGTATCACATGCCCAACACATGCCTAAAATTAATAACAATATGCCTACCTTACAACTTGAACCCTGGACCTCCAATTCCTTCCCAGGCGCCATTTATTTAGGAACCTAGTGGCGCCACCTTGCCACTTTACCAAGGCCTTATTTGTGTCATAATTTACGAAGTTCTTCTTAAAAGCCCACTTAACCAAGTCTCCTATTCACTTAAAATCCAACCTTGATATTTTACCGAGTTTAACTTAGGCTTGGGCCTTCTAAAGGCCCACTAACACATTTAAACACAATTCCAATACTAAGAACACCAAAATTTCAAAATTTACCAAAAAATCACAAAAACCCAAAAAATCCCAAAAATCAGGGCATTACAGATTACATAAGCTTTAGCTGGCACTCTTGCCTTAGATCTCACAGTAGAGTCTTTTATCCCACTATGGCTATTTCTTGTATTTCTATTATTCCTTGGAAGTCTACATCTGGCAACAGTGTTGCTCAGTCAAACAGTTTGAGCCTTTTCTGTTTTGGACCTCCTCTCTAGGCAATGTTTGATAAAATGTTCATATGAACCACATTTAAAACATGCCCTGTCTTTCATTTTGCACACACCAAAGTGTCAAAGTCCACATTGTTGATATTCAAGCTTGTTACTCTTCACACTGCCTACGCTAGCTACATACATAGCCTAATGTCTTGAAGTTGCATGTTGTTTTCCTCAATCTCTACCAGAATAACCCCCCGAAGCTGACAAACAATTATGACATTCTTTTGATTTCTTTGATAGTGATTGATATGATTTTCCCGCTGACCTCTTACCTAAATCACGAGCCTTATAATAAGCTTTTCTTTTAGATTTACTTAATTGTTCAGCTTTGTGTGCTCGGCCAACTAGAACAACAAATTCTTTCAATTATAGAATCCTAACTAACAGCTTTATGTCTTCATTCAGCCTATCTTCAAACCATTTAGATATGGCAATCTCGATTGGTATACATTCTCGAGCATACTTGCTCAATCATACAAATTCCCTTTCATACTCAGATACTGTCATTTGGCCCTATTTAAGCTCGATAAAATCTTTGCGTTTCCTGTCAAGGAACCTCTGACTCACATACTTCTTTCAAAATTTTATTTGAAAGAATTTTTAGTGTACTCGCTCTCTCGGCACAACTGAAATCAAGGTAGGCTAAGTCTTTCAATAAGGAAACAACACATTTCACGCACTCTGCAGGTGCACAAGATAACTCTTCAAATACCCTGATTGTGTTTTCTAACCAAAACTCAGCTCTCTCTGGATCATCTACAGACATAGCCCCAAACCCTTTAGCCTAATATTTATAGATTTTATCGACCGAAGGCTTGTTCAATTGTACTGGTTCCAAACCCTAAGGAATTACGAGGATCGATGGGGGTGGAGATCGTTGAGCCATTGGGTTTGTTAATACGAACTCGGTAAACCACTCATTCATCATCTGGAAGAAAGTTTCCTTAGCCTCTCCTCCCTGGACCTCAGATATGGGCCTACTGTGTGACCTCTTAAACCCGGCCTAAACATTGTGGTCGAATCTTGAAAATCACATTTGCCATATTGATGGTGCAAAAAAAAAATCATTTCTCTATTTTCGCTTAAAAATCGTCGTTGTTAAAAATATCCTTGTTGAGAAAACTGAATTTTCTTTGAAATTGTTTACCTTTAGAAAACTCAAGTTTTGATATATATATATTTTTCAAAAAGTGTCATACTTCAATAAAAACATCACAGCGGATAATTTGCATATCTAAAACTCGTTTGTCATTTTCAAAACATAGATTTAATGTATATCTCATAAAATATCAATTCTGTAAGTAGATAGTGTTGAGTTTTGAAGACAAAGTATTGAATTTTGAAAACACCCTTGTTGGGCCTTATTTGACTTAGTTATGAAAAATCCATCATAAATTGCCAATTCCACAATCTTTTAAATTTTAATTTTCAAACCTAAATAATGCAGAAAAATCCAAAATCAAATAATCCATAGTCCAAAAGAAAATCCTAAGAAAAACTCTATAGTAATAAAAACACATCCCCAAAATATCGAGTACCAAAATAATATATTTTTCTGAAAATGACCGAGAGCACCTCCGTAAGCTGAGCCCGTCCTAACCTCGATTATTATTTGAAAAGTCAAAATTAAGAATGGGTGAGCTTTAAAAGCCTAGTGTGAGATCAACACAAATAAAATCACATGCATATTAACATATCAATCTCTTCATATCAATCATCATAATAATAACAAGTTCTAATACTAATTCTTATGCATGAACATGTCGATACATACTTTTAAAACGATGCACATTTTATAATTTTTCCTACTCATCTCCACTACACACCGATAAGAGTTCCCGAGAACTCGTTCATCCAACTAATGATTGTGGACTAGCCACAAGAAGTACAGTCGTGCTGCCAGAATCAGAATAGTGTGGTCTAACCACCAGATATTGCATGTTTACTTCTAGATATAGAATAATGCGGACATGCTACCGAAAAATGTAGATTTACTGCCAGATACTTCCTTCATACATTTTTCCCACCCCATGTATGTGATATGGCATATAGATCAGATTTTTCAGTAGCATACTTTATATGCAAATCAAATTATCAGAATATGACATGCTTAACATGCAAATCAGATCTTATATATTTTCATAATGGTATGCTTATCATGCAAATTAGAATTTCAGAATAGGGCATGCTCAACATGCGAATCCATAAATCAAAATGATAACACATAACATTTTTCACACAGATCAGAATATCGATAATCATATTATCTCATCCATAAATCACATGACATGAGAAATGGAAATAACATATTAACACATACTACAGAATCACACAATCAACAAATCACCACCACAGATCTTAGAGTTTCAGGATTAACTTACTTGGTATCCTTGTTTATTGGTTTTTACCGGTCTCTATGAATACGATCGTATTCACACATACTTATACTTTAAGGATCATATAAGCAAAAATATCAAATTTAAAATATCACTATTATTTATTATTTAATCAATTGTATTAATTATTATCAAGAATGAGTCCCCACAACTCAAACCATAGATCCTATTTTTGAAATCCTATTAGAGGAGATTTCACTTAGATCTAACCTGGTAGATGAATCCTTAAATCGAGACATGGATTAGTTGTCTTTGTTATAAAATTAAGGATCTATTTGATCGACATTTTTTGGTCCTTTAAGTTGATAGGAAATCACATTAGTTCTTATGCTAAACCAATAATAAAATAACTTGATGATATTATCACCCTATACCATTCAGTCAAACCATGGTATTTCTAAAATGAAGAGTTTTACGAATCAAACAACCTTACTTACACATAATTTAATCAACTAACTCGAATTTAAACCCTAATTTATTCGTTAATTAGTCACTCATCCATTTGTTAATATCCCTAAGGAAACTAGCCACTCATGGATCAATAATCCTTAAATTCATATTCATCATGCAAAACAATAAATCAAATAAAAGAAGGAAATAAGAAAATAAATTCGTTTGATGCCAATTTGTGCGCGAAAGTAGGATTCACGTGTGCAAAAAACTAGGCACTAAGAGAGACGATGTAACACCCCTAACCTATCTTCACCACTGGATAGGGTTACAGAGTGTTACGAAACATATCAAAACATTCAACATCATGAAGAATCAATTGCTCAAAATTAAATATTAACATTCAATTCAAATTTCATCGGATGTATAAATACATTTACAGACCTTAAATTAAGCCTACGGGGCCTTAAAAATAATTTGGGAACAATCAGGGACTTATTTGAAACAAAATAGAAAATTTTAGAAAAATTTAAAAATTTTGGAAACAGGGGTCACACGACCGGGTGGCCAACTGTGTAACATTTGAACTATGGGACACATGGTCATCTCCCAGCCAGTGTGCCCACCCATTTGGGTATTCAAAAAAGCATTACAAGGCCGGGTCGTCAGGTTGTGTAACTCTATGCGACCATGTGTAGCAACTTGCACTTAAATTTTAAAAAGACACGTAGTAGTATGGCGTGACTGTGTGTGGCACACAGTCGTGTGAGAATCCATGGGATTCAAAAATAGCCCCTAAAGCTAGCTAATTCAAGAACTCTTTCTTACGCAGCAATACAGACCATTTCCAAACACATTTACACATTAAAACTCAATCAAACACAACTAACACATGTCAAAACCAATCAACCTAAGTGTCTAACCAATGTGCCCTCATTGACACCACAATTTATATGCCAAAATAATCCAAATCAAACACCTATCACACACCAACTTCTACTTAATTTGATCTTGAACATAATAATGACATACCTAAGGTAACAACCTGTTTCTAATGAAATTGAAATAGTGATTTTGGGACCATAAATCTGACAAGTAAATTATTATTTTTTTATTATTTTAATATTTATGGGACGTTATTAAGGTCGTATTAAAATTTCTTGCTTAATTACGTAAAAAGACTAAATCGTAAAAGGTGCAAAAGTAGAGATTTATTAATTAAAGGTGTCAAATAGCAATGGAAATTTCATCTAAGGGACTTGGATGGTAAATAGAATAGTTAAAGGGTTAGTGGACATTCACAGATAAGGTATTAATGTAATTTTGAATGATTTTAAAGGTTAAAAGCCTAAATGAGTAATTAAGGTCAAAATTAAATAAAACAAAGCATTCATCTTCTTCAAAATAGGCTTCCATCAAAATTGAAGGGAAAAGAAGCCATTTTTAGGATTTGAAAAATTTGTCCAGTTCTTCTTGCTTGCATGATCAAGATAGACCAATAACGGATTTAGATTAGGGAAAAACTAAAGCCTCGGATTAGTTGATTCTGTTTTTACGCTCTAATTGTTGAGGTAAGTTCGTAGTGTTTTTTATATGTAATGAATTTTCTATTTGTGTACTTATATTATGATTCTTTAATTATTACGTTATTAGAAAAAAAATGATGAATTGCACATACGTGCCCCTGTTTGTACTTCGATACCCCTGAATTGTACATACGTGCCCCTATTTGTACTTCAGTATCCCTAAATTGTACATACATGCCCCTGTTTGTACTTCGGTACCCTTGAATTGCATAGACGTGCCCCTATTTGTACTTCGGTACCCCTGAATTGCACAAATATGCCCCTGTTTGTACTTTAGTATCCATGGATGTACTTTTACTCTGTTTTGACCTCGATAATTCTAAATTGAATAATATATGAACTGTATTCAATTTATTGACAGATTAAACAATATGCTACATTCTTACTAAGCTCTACAAGCTTATTTCTTTTTGTAGACTGTTTTGTAGATCATTGTTGCTGACACTTTAGGTGGATCAAACCCTTAGCTCACACTATCCACCACCTTTGGCAACTTTTGCATCTCCTAAGGTAGTGGCATGTACAAAATTAAGTAGTTGAATTTGGGGTTGAAACGTATTTAGGATGTTATAAAATGGTATTTGGTGAATATGTATATAATAATTAAATGTGTTTGTGTTTTGATGCCATATATGCATAATAGGTTATGATGCTTACTTTAGAAGGTATTTTTGGTCACTTTTAATAATGATCGATGGTTTTACTCATGGAGCTACTTTATTTTATATGTTTATTAGGTTTTTGGAATTCGTAGTTGATGAATGTATATATTAAAGTTTGCATGATTTGGCAGGTTTTGATAATTAATATTGAGATGCCTTGTATGGCATATTAGTTAGGTCATGTTTCTAATGCCTTGATATGGTGTACCAAAGACCTTTAGGTGGTTGCATGGTTAGGTGTTGGAAATAGCTTGTTTTTAGGAAAATTCATGTCCACACGGCCAGGCGACAAGGTTGTGTGTCCATTACAGGTTTTAAAGCATGCAAGTCAGGATGTTACATCGCCTAACACACGTCCTGGGACACAGGCGTGTGGCTTGACCGTGTGGCCCAACTCAGAAAGTTACATGGGTTAGGACATGGGCTGGGACATGTCCGTGTGTCTCTATTTCAATTCTTACATGGCCTGAGACAGGGGCATATGCTTTGGTTGTGTGAGTCACATGGCCTAGCCATATGGCTGTGTAACCCCTACAGTCCAATTTGTCTAATTTTTTCTTATACTTTCCGGTTGTTTTCAATTTGATCCTGAATTGTTCTTAATGTATTTTTAGGGCCTCGAGGGCTCTATCAAAGAATGTTATGTGTGTGATTGAATGTATTATATTATGTTTACAATAATGTATTAAATAAATCTTTTAATGTTATGTTTGTACAGTAATGCTTTGTAACCCTAATTTGGTGACGGATACAAGATTAGGGTGTTACATTTAGTGGTATCAGAGCTCCGATTTAGTAGATTCTAGGACTAACGTAGTGGAGTAAAGTTTAGTATATACATGCCACATATACCCTGTTATAGTGTGATGCTTTTGATCTGTTTCAATATTGTATTTTCTTATAGATTCAAGATACAATTGAATTAAACCGAGCTATAGTAAATGAAATTGAAAGTAATGTTCAAGCTTCGATTCCCGAAGAAAGTAATAGTGAGTCTATTCCACAATCCGTTGGTGATCAGATGAAAAATGTATTTCTTAGAATGATGAACCAATGGTTCAACGAGTTCAAGCAAGCAAATCTTACAACTTCACCACCTTTACCCCTTGTTGTGCCTCCTCTGGCACCCCTGAATACTCCAAGGCCTGTATGTAACACCCTTAACCCGTATCCGTTGTCGGAATAGGGTCCTGAGGTATTACTGAACAAAAGCACAACTCTGAACATTCACACAAGCCATATTCATATATGTAAACAAATGTCTAATTAATTGTTAATCATGAAATTATTAATACATAATACATAAAAAAATACAAATCATATAATGAACATTGTAATGATATTCGAATATCTAATAAACATCAATCATTTTAAGTCATATTTCTATATATGTATAAATTAAATCAAATAAAATCTAACACAAGGCATTTTAGAAATTAACTTATATTGCATTAATAATCCATGAATGGTCAATAAATTCAATAAATAAGTAAATCTTATACACATTTTAATCATAATGAAGTGGAACTATTGCTGAACATTAATAATGATGGTAATCAAGCTTAGTTCACATACCAAAAGTATACTTAACCATTTATTTATAGTTAACCATTTTATAACACAGTAGCTACTTGAACTGCACTCATTTTACATGCCAAAATGTATATACACAACTAGTCTTTTTAGCACCAATTTGGACATTTAAACATTACATATATTGGGCATACCTTCTATATAAGTACAAACCAAAGTCAATTATATGCATAACCAGGAGCATTATAATCAACCGTATTCATTGTCTCATTTTAACAAAGCATATCAACCAACTTCACACATATTTATATATAAATACCATAACCGAATCAACTGATATACTTTCAAATAGGTATATTTATTTGTACCATGACAGATACATCAAATACTTAGATATATAAATGCAAAAGCCAAATCATCAATCAATTTATTCAATACATAAATCTAACATCACACTGAATATACTTGTCAAACAAATTTAACTACTACTATAATCATAAATCATATCCGAATCATTTTAACTAAGAGTGACACATCCACATGATTCATACCATATGTATATCATGTCCGACTCTTTCAAACCACATCTAAATCATCAAGCAACTTCAATAACATATCACATATACTTCTATCTATGAATAACTTTAGCCGAACCATTTGCATGCACATCCTAAATCGTCAACCATTTTTAAAGCATATAGTACCTAACACAAATAATATACATTCATAGCACATAACCTCAAGACTAAAATGGACATAAACCATACTTAGCATAACTGAATTCAAACATAAATGATTAGCCATTTTCGCATGGCTTAGATTACACACAACCAAAATCCAACACTTCAAAACGTAATCCAACCTATACATGCCATAGGTCTGAATATTTAGCTTATAAATACCGAAGACAGTCGATAGTGTGATAAGTGATAAACTATAATTTATACATATTTTTATCCCTCGCTTAACACGTTATTTAATGATTTCTCCTTAGATTTGGTGAATTTGATGCTCCTAATCCTTTAATTTCATGTTTTATACTTAGGTGAGCATAGGAGGACAAAAAGAATGAGAAACGAGCCAAAAACAGAGAAAACGGGCCGACAGGGGAAGACAACACGGCCTGGACTTCCTAACACAGGCAGAACACATGCCCGTGCCAATCTAACAGGCTCGACCACAGCCCAAATCAATCTCAGCACGGGCGTGTTGATCTAATAGGCTCGACTACGGCCTGAAGTAATCGCACACAGGCTTGTCCCTGCTGAGCCCTAGTTAAGTTCTATTCGAAAAAAGGTCATTTTTAGGGTTTAAAGGCCTTCTAAGACCTATTTAAGCACCCTAGAGGAGGACTAAAGAAGAGGGAGAAGAGGAGAGTAAGGAATTACTCCAAGGAAGGCAATTGATCCATCTCAGAAGCCGAATTCATCATCAAGACTGAAGATTTCTCCTCAATTTACCTTCAGGAGTTTTGGGTTTTCTTTATGTTTTGTATTCTTTATTATTCTGAGATGTTTTCTTATTTAGTTATGAACTAAAACCCCTAAATACCTAAAGGGGATGAAACCTAAGATGAATCTTATTATTATTTTCTGAATCATATATTTGGCTTGTTCTTAATTATGTGTTCTTAATTCTTGTTTTGGTATTTCAGGATATCACTTCAAGTTAATGCTCTTAGTTGGAGGATGAATAGTCCCTGGTTAAGAGTGACTTTGTCATAATTAAGCGGAGTTGATTGTGCGCCTAGAGATAGGGTGACAAGATTTTGCCGAATTAGGGTGAAACCTAATAAGGGAATCCATAGACCGAGTTATTGCAACCCTAGGGTGTTAATTAGAGAAAAGTCTCGGTTATTCAACTTAGGGATTAGACGTTACTAGTCTTGAATAGGGATAATAACATAACTTAGGGATTTCTACGGAACAAGTTAAATGAATAAATCGTCCAGTTTGGAGCCAAAATAACAAGTAAAAGTCTAGGTGGATTTTTCCTTAGGTATTGTCCTAAATCAATCGTTTTTCCCAAAAGTAATTTCCCAATTCTATTTTCTGCAACTTCTTAGTTTAATTAATTATTTAGTTAAAACAAACCCTTTTATTTCTTTGGCTAGATAATAAAAAGATAGTTATTGCTAGTACTTTTAGTCCTTTGGGTTCGACAATCCGGTCTTGCTAAAGCTATACTACTATTCGATAGGTACACTTGCCTACGTCATGATAATAGTTAGTTTTAAGAATGATTAATTATAAATTTATAAAACTTGTCACGGAAAATCACGATCAATAAGCTTCTCTGATGATTCCTGAACTCGTAACTTGAATCCAAAATCTATAAAACAGAGGTAAACATGAACACCCACAGAGTAAGCTTTCATAGCTTAGTAAGTCATAAGCAAATAAACAACTTAAAGACATAATCAAATCATTTAAACTAAACCAAATTATACTATCATAGTTAGTTTAAATCTTAAGCTTACAATTTCATGTGTTTTATATATACTTTCACATATAAACTATTCATGGCCAAATGTACATATACATATTTTGATAAACTATCATACGATTTCCAAACCAAAATATCTTTATCACAGCTAGTACATATACACTTATGTGCATATATTCATAAATCAAAGGATAACAATCACATACATATTTATATTATATGCCAAATACACATACATATGTATGAGCAAAATATCTTTTTCATACATAAAGGTTATCTTGACCGAATGCTCAAATAGTTAAATGAACAAATTATCATTAAATTTTAAAAGCCAAAATCTCATTATATAACCAAATATGCCTCCACTCATATATACGAGCTCATAAACCAAGATACAACTTTACATACATACTCCTATTATATGGCCGAATATACAAGATCATATATACACATATTCAAGATTCATTTTAACAATACTCATATTTCTTGTTCAAAAGGCCAAATACACTTCCTTTGTTCACATACATTTTTCATTTACATCACACACAATTTGTAGCAAATATCAAATAACTTTCTTACCTTATTTCAAGTAGATAATAAGCTAATTCATACCTAGTCAATTAGCTTGTTTTACATATTCATTCATAACCTATCGTTGCACGATGAACCATTCAGAATTGGATAGGACACTCGGATAATCACACATATCGTACAATGCCAACGTCCTAAACGTGGTCTTACATGTAACCTCATATCGATGAGTCAATCCTAGACAGGGTCTTACTCGTAAACACATATCAATGCCAACATCCCAGACGTGGTCTTACACGTAATCACATATCGATGCCAACGTCCCAGACATGGTCTTACACGTAATCACATATCGATGTCACATATACATCCATGTACCAACTTTAACTTGGCCAAAATACACATACACATGTGTTCATTAACAAAGTTATCGTTCACTTCCAAGGTCACAATATCATCATATAGTCGAATATATATATACTCATGATTCACACTTTAATAACACAAACATATATCATTTAGCCGAATATATATATTTGCAATTAATGTACATATAATCAACACTTTAACATGTATAGTTCATGTTATCACTTCGAATACCAAAACTTATTCATTTCTTTATCATCAAACATAAATTATTTTTCATTACTCAATGCCAATTCGTAATTTAATACTAATTATTACAATTATTTATAGATCACCTATATTGAAATTTAACAACATCTTTTTGCTTATAGACTTACCTCGGACGATGTAAAACGGAACGAGACAGCTAGTCGACAACTTTCGTTTTCCCCCGATCCAAATTTGATTTATTTGGTTCTTGATCTAATCATATTCAAATTAAGCTCATTCAAACATATTTTCATTCATTTCATTCCAAAAACACATAAATGAGAAAATTACCATTTTACCTTGACATTTTCACTTTTTACAATTTAGTCCTTATTGCACGAAACACAAAATATGCAAAATTTCCTTATACCCATGTTTGGCTGAATCTTACCCATTACCATACAAGTCCATATATTTCATTTATTTCACATTTTAGTCCCTCAAATTATTATTTTGGCAATTTAGTCCTAATTACTCAAAATCATCAAAAACTCCAATACAAAACATGGCAATCTAAAACATATCTTTCATATTTCATCATCAAACAACAAAAATCACAAGCTCTCAACAATGGCATAACTCAAAATATTCACCAAAATAAAAAATTCAAGTATGGGTTTACTAGTACTCGAAGCAACAATCTCAAAAACGTAAAAATTATCAAAAATCGAGTAAAAACGAACCTTAAATCATGCTTGGGAGGTGGCCGAACCTTGAAACCTTGTTCTTTTCTTTCTTATTTTCATATTCGGTCGTGTAAGAATAATGTCCACTTTGATTTTTAATTACATGTTTATATTATATAAATTTTATTACCTAATTTACTTATTTAACCTTGGTATTTTAATATAAAACATTTATAATGGTTGTCCACAACCGTCTACCATTATAAATTATGCTTTAATTTCAACATAAAACCTCCATATTAAAAGAACAACTATTCAACCCTTTCACAATTTTCCTTTTACGCGATTAAGTCTTTTTATTTAATCGGATGCTCAAACGACAAAATTAAATCACGAAAATTTCACACATGCTAATTCAAACATAATATACACAAAAAATAATTTTTAAATATTTTTCTGACTCAGATTCGTGATATCGAAACCACCATTCCTTCTAGGGTCTATATCGAGCTGTTACAGCTCTCCCCCTTAGGGATTTTCATCCCCGAAAATCTTACCTGTGAATAGGTCCGGATAACGCTCTTTCATTACATCATCTGGTTCCCACGTTCCAATAAACTCGAGAATGCAATATCTCAACATATCCTCGAGTATTTGAATGACTCGTTCGGACTGACCATCTGTTTGCGAGTGGAAAGCTGTGCTGAAATGTAATTTCTTACCTAGAGCATCATACAGTTTCTTCCAAAATCGTAATGTAAACCTCGGATAATCAGTGCGAATCGGAACATATAACACAGCAAGCTTATTAAGCGAATAATCAGTGTGAACCAGAAAAAAATGAGATGATTTAGTCAATCTATCCACAATAACCCAGATTGCATCTTTCTTGCTCTATGTCAACAGTAAACCAAATACAAAATCTATCATGATTTTGTCCTATTTCCACTTAGGTATCATAATCGGCTGAAGCAATCTTGAAGGTACCTGATGTAACACCCCTAACCCGGCCTAGAAGTTAGGCTCAAATCTGGCGTGTCACATTGAAGTGTTTTTCGAAAACCATGTTCTCATTGAAAACCCTTTTTACAATTTAAAAAAAAATCTTGAGTAGAAATCCCCGTTACATTAGTTTATTAAAAGTCATTCTCTTGCTGCGAGAGCATAATTTAAAAAATTACGGAAATGTGATATTTTGAAAAATAGTTATTTTTTAAAAAAAATCGAGCTCTACTCCAGCAGTTATAAAACAATATATAAAATTCCAAATTTAGAACCAGAAATTAAAAGAGGCCTTATTACAACCCAGATTAAATATAAGTACTTGTAAATAGATAACTTAAAAGAAAACCAGAAACAATAGCAGTTGTATGGCCACCTCCAAGTCCCTCGCAAAGACCGATCCCCTAATCTTTGGGGATTACTCGCACCATTAATAAAGCAGGTGAGTTTAAGAAAACTCAGTGTGTAATCCCCTCCTAAACTAAAACAACTAGTAAATAGATAGAATTTAGAACCAGTTTGGGCCGGAGCCTATTATAGTAACAGTGCATACAGTAACGGTCTGGGCCTAAGCCCTATTCAATAACAGTATAATCTGAGCCTAATCCCTATGCAGTGACAGTGTGGGCCTATGGCCAAAATGGTAAAATCACAATACAGGTATGTAACCCAACCCAATCCAACCGCTACACACAAACTCTATCCCCCGGTACACATCATGTGGGGATATAAATATCGACCCAACCATTCGATACACATCAATGGTAGCCCAGTTGCGGTACTACCTTCATTGCAGCAAGCTGCTAAACAAATATACGGCTTTACGCCTTTAGTAGCAGTCTTATTATTGGCACAAAGCCATCGGTAACTGTATTGTGTTTGGCACATAGCCATTAGCGACGTAATATGATTGGCACATAGCCTTCGGTAAATATGATCGACACAGAGTCATCAATAAGTATGTTAGGGACTTAGCCATAGGTGAATACGTTTGGCACAAAGCCATAGTCAACGTAGCACAGATCCACTTTTTGGTTGGCACAAAGCCATAATCAGAATAAGCGCCACTAAGCCGTCCATTGGTCCACAATCGTCTCGTGTGACCCGTGTGACCTTAACAGATCAATACTGGATCCACAATCGTCTCGTGCGACCTGTGCGATCCTATTAGAACTTCCTTCGTATCAATGCCCCCATGCAATATGTCGTGTATGTCTTGGTCAATCATCACACGTGTATGCAAAATGGCCATGCTCAGTAACAGTAATTTAAACATAATTAGAAGCATATCAGTCATACAACCACCATCAAGATAATTAAAACACAGTCATACAATCACAGTCAAATCAGTCAAATTCATAGTCTAAGCCGGTCATTTACCCACAAGGGCAAAACAGTCATTTTACCCTACAAGGGTATTTCAGTAATTATACAAATCGAGGGTACTTTAATAATTGTACAAATCGGGGGTATTTCGATAATTATACAAATCGGGGGTATTAACGACCCAACAGATGGTCCACCGTCGCCTCAAGCAACTTAAGTAACCTAAACAAACATAACAGTGTAAATGGGCCTACGACCCACACTCGGTCCAAGTGGGCTTACACGCTCGTGTGGCCCATTTAGCCCAACTTCAGTTACGGCTATGTGACCTACATAACCTAGTCCAATATTTATCAACTACCGTGTATTTAATCTGTGTGGGGCCCACGAGCCTATTAGGCCCAAACGGCCCATTTTGGCCAAACGAAGCCCTTAACGGCCTATGCCATGCACACGGCATGACAAGCCCAACTACTTCCCACCTAACCGTTAGATTTACACAAGCGGGCCTACGGGCCCATTGGGCCTATTCGGCCCATCGAGGCCTAGAACAGTCCCAGCACACGAGAACGTTCGTGGCAACCTCTATAGTCTATCACTCATGGTTTGTGGGCTCGATTTACCACACGAGCGATCGTATGCTCGTGAGGCCTCAAATGCAGAAGTTTCAGCTTTTCGACTTTTGCCGACTTTCAACAAAGAAAGGTGTGAATACACACCTGTTTATGAGAACGCGCCAAAGTCCACAACCACCAACCTTGGCACATCCTGCATTGAGTCTTCATCCCCAACTCATCTTGCTCGCTCTATTTAAAGCTAGCTTCTCTCCAATTCTCATGTTAGCTTCCTGATATGGGATTACTTTCAACCATTAGGAAAACTCCTTATTTTTATATGACCACTTCAACCACAGAGTTCCAGTCCAACTCCACCTCCTACACAGCTCAAACAGCAAAATAAATACTCTATTACGCATCCTAAGACTTGAACCTTAGACCTCACAGTTACACAACACGCCACCTTGCCACTCCACCATAGGCTCTTTCTGTGTCATATTTTATCCTTAATTAATTATAAGGTCTATAGGCCAAAGTCCAAGTTCCTTCAAAAAAAAAAAAACCAAAATAAATTGCAAGAGCCAAGACTTGAACCTAGGCTCCCTTGCAACCCTAAAAATGCCACAACCACTAGACCAAATGCTTCAATGTGTCATTTATTTCCCACAATATTATAAAAGGCTACTTTAAAGCATCCATGGTTTTATTCACTTAAAACCAAAATTTTGCTAAAGCCCAGGTTTGAACCCAAGATTTCTCCAACTCTTCTCAGGGCCATTAACCACTAAAGCAGACATTTAATTACGATATTTATTCCACACATAAACTTTTATGTGCAGTCTCCTAGTGGCTCCCATGCACAAGGCCCCATACTTCTAGGCCTAGAAATTCAGGGTGTTACACTTGATGCTCGACTTTTACTTGCTAACAAACTAAACATTTTGAAATATAGTCTGAAATGCCTTGTTTCATACCATGCCACCTGTAAAGCTATTTCAGATCATTGTTCGTCTTCGTACCGCCTGGGTGAACAGATAACCGACTGTTGTGAGCTTCATTCAAAATCATCTGAATCAACTCTGAATTTCTCGATATACATATTCGATTTCTAAATCTCAGACAATCCTCAGCATCCGCTCTGAATTCTAAATCAGCATTCGAATCACATTGAGCTCATTTTGCTAACAAGTCATTATCAACTTTCTGGGCATCACAAGTTTATTGAACAAATAACAGTCTTACTTTTTAATTCAAATATTATTGAACCATTATCAAACATAGCCATAAGCGCATTCATTGCACATAAACAAACATTAATTTTTGGTTTAGAAAATTAGTAACAACATTAGCCTTTCCCGGATAGTAGTCAATCACAAGCTCATAGTCTTTTAACAGCTCTAACCACAAGGAATCACAGGATATCTTTGTATTTTCCATTATTAGAACATAGTTCAACCCGTTCATTGCCACATGACTGGGGTTCGTAAACTCTTCTTAAATTTAGGCTAAATCAGAACTAATATTTCAGTGGATAATGTCTTCATGCAAAAGAAAGGTTCAACAATTGAACTAGCTTTAATTTACCACAGCATTTCTCAGATAGAATTGTTTCGATAGACAAAATTCTATTTCAAGTCCTCATAATACAAATTCCTTTTTTTTCAAACTTAACCACAAAATCGATCTTTTCGAAAAAAATTCCTTCTTCTCTCTAGAAAGAATAATCCAGACATATCTTTATACATATGCCACAATCATCAAATAGAAACCATAATGTCAAAATAAGATTGTTGTCTTACCCGTAACAATAGATAATATCTCGGCTGTTAACGAAGCACCTGAACTTAGAAGAAAATCAAATATAATTTGAACAACAACCAATGCAGGAGTATAACTTTTATAACTCCAATAACAGTACTGTGATACTTCCCAAATTTTTGGAATAGAAATTATTATTATAACAGACATAGCCATTTCCTTGAAATAGATATCTCTTGTAGATAGTCACATGGGATCACAAGAAAATTGAAATAGTGAAATTTTAATATCTGATGCTACACAGAATATCTGAGAATTACAACCCATATAGAATGATACCAAATTCCGATGATTTCCCAAATATGATCCAGAAAGAACAATGTCACTCATAAATATTAAAGTCCACAGTAACAGAAGCAATATAATCTTTACGTATTTTCAACATAACAATATCTGGTAGAAACAGATTATTAGCATTATACAGATTTTACCGTCTATTTTAATATCCACACAATGGAATAAATATCAAAGAAGACAGAGCAATGTCGAACACAATCCAAACAGACCCAAGATGCTTCCGTCTATAAACATATTTAGCTAATGTTTTCATACGATAAAAATTTCTTCTGACAATAAACAATTAGATATATTTCTGAAGATAAATGTACACATAGAGTACTCAGAAGAAGTCATAGTAACGGCCCGACTATAACCACTGCACTCAGACATCAATTCAATTCAAGCATTATTCAACTGTCTAATTTTGTCATCATTAAGTTCATATTATCCCATCAACAACAAAAATCAATCCATAAATGCTTCTAATTAATACTTTCTTTAGATAACATGCCTGAATAGGTCATTTAATCAGAGATAACTTCCTTTTCAATAGGGACATCACATAATCCAATGCTCTTCTAATACTATCTCCATTTGCTAATTCATTCACTTTTCTAACCTCATTATTAATCTTTCGAACACGAATTTCTGTAATTCCACACTCATGAACTTATTCAACCCAAATCTTACAGATTTCACAGTAACATTTCACTAATAAGGGGGTGAGGGTAATAAAGCCTCAAATTTAACTTATACATAAATACACATAACACACACTTTTACAAATAGTCAATTCATTAATAGTTTCATATTGTCCAAACATGTAATATACATTTGCTTTTAATCACTTTTGTTCTTAGCACTTAATTCATATACCAACTCAAATCATTAATTCACAATCAAAACATTTCAGATAGCAATCATAACTCAAATATCATAATCTTTATGCTCATATAATTATAGCATTTATCAACAGCAATATATCATATTCTTTGATCCATACCTTAATGAGTTTCAACTCATCATTAACACATTTCCATCCAAACATTTGAGTATACATTCCGTACTATTAAAATTAGCTCGATTGAAAAACTTATCTATCTCAACAAAATAGTTTTCATCAGAGTCAAGAGATATCACACTATCGTAGGTTAAATATGGCATGTATAGCTAGACTCACATATGCTATGGTAATCCTAGAATCGACTAAACCATAGCCCTGATACCAATAAAATGTAACACCCTAACCTGTATCCATTGCCAGAAGAGGGTCTTGAGGTATTACTGAACAAAAGCATAACTCTGAACATTCACACAAGTCATATTCATATATGTAAATGAATGTCTAATTAATTGTTAATCATGGAATTATTAATACATAATACATAAAAAAATACAAATCATATAATGAACATTGTAATGATATTCGAATATCTAATAAACATCAATCATTTTAAGTCATATTTCTATATATGTATAAATTAAATCAAATAAAATCTAACACAAGGCATTTTAGAAATTAACTTCTACTACATTAATAATCCATGAAAGGTCAATAAATTCAATAAATAAATAAATAAATCTTATACACATTTTAATCATAATGAAGTGGAACTATTGCCGAACAGCAATAATGATGCTAATCAAGCTTAGTTCACATACCAAAAGTATAGTTAATCATTTATTTACAGTTAACCATTTTATAACACAGTAGCGACTTGAATTGCACTCATTTTACATGCCAAAATGTATATACACAACTAGTCTTTTTACCATCAATTTGGACATTTAAACATTACATATATTGGGCATACCTTCTATATAAGTACAAACCAAAGTCAATTATATGCATAACCATGAGCATTATAATCAACAATATTCATTGTCTCATTTTAAAAAAGCATATCAACCAACTTTACACATATTTATATATAAATACCATAGCCGAATCAACTGATATACTTTCGAACAGGTATATTTATTTGTACCATGACAGATACATCAAATACTTAGATATATAAATGCAAAAGCCAAATCATCAATCAATTTATTCAATACATAAATCTAACATCACACCAAATATACTTGTCAACCAAATTTAACTACTACTATCATCATAAATCATATCCGAATCATTTTAACTAAGAGTGACACATACACATGATTCGTACCATATGTATATCATGTCTGACTCTTTCAAACCACATCCAAATCATCAAGCAACTTCAATCACATATCACATATACTTCTATCTATGAATAACTTTAGCCAAACCATTTGCATGCACATCCTAAATCGTAAACCATTTTTAAAGCATATAGTACCTAACACAAATAATATACATTCATAGCACATAACCTCAATACTAAAATGGACATAAACTATACTTAGCATAACCGAATTCAAACATAAATGATTAGCCATTTTCGCATGGCTTAGATTACACATGTAACACCCCAAAGCCGGCCCAGACATTACAGCCGAATTCAGCGTGCTACATGGAAATGTTACTAAAGAAGTTACGTTTTATCAAAAATCTTTCTTAGGGTTTAAAGAATGTTGTTGGTTTAAGTTTAAGTGAATGGAAGCTGTGCACCAGGTAGGAAGCCAAAAAAGAGGAGGTGAGTCTATTGGACTGCTTAAGTACCAAGCTCTTCCCGGATCCAATCCTAGACATGCACACATCCATTACCACATTTAAAGCATGTTACCTGTTCACGAACATTAGATTTAGTTAAATCTAATTAAAACAATTGTTTGCTTTTTGTTTAAACGTTTACGTTGCGGAAGCTTTGCTCGATCATCGTGATATTTTGAAAACAAGTAACTTTTGTAAAACACACCCTAGTGCTAACCAGTTTAATATTCCAAAATATAAAATAATTAAGAGAGCGGCCTTATTACAACTTTAAACAAAATAAAAATAATCAAAAGTAAAAAAAAATGTGAACTTATTTAAAAAAACCAGAAATTAATCTGCGTGGCCACTCTGAATCCCGCCCAACTCCAAGTCCACCAACTAGGGCTCACCTGCAAGGATGGAAGAGAAAGGGGTGAGTTTGGAAAACTTAGAGAAATGGGTGAGTTTGGAAAACTTAGTATGTACAGAAACCCATCCAAAGCCCAAGTCAGCTCAAACCCATTGGGCCTAAGCCCCATTCAGATAATAAGTGGAGTACTGGACCAAGCCCCTTTCGTAGTACTGATGGTGGGCCTTAGCCCCTTTTCAGAAAACAGTGTGGCCCATGGCCCAATTCTAGAATAGAACAATATATATACATGTATGGAAGCCCAACCCAACCTATAACCAACCGCTACACTCCACCCATACCAGCCCTACACTCCATGTGGGGAATATCTCAACCCACCCAGCCCTACACTCCACAGTTGCAGCATTGCAGCTCAAGTATCAGTAAATTGAGGCAAAGCCTCCAATACGTAGACAAGCCACTTTCAGTACTTCCTCCATCAATATCCCATTCCCATGCAACAGATAACAATAATAACATGATATGCAGTAAACAGTAACAGTCAATCATGTATTTTGGTCAACCCTAACCCTAGGGGTATATCAGTAATTTTGCTCCTAGGGGTAAATCTATAAACTTTCCCACCTATAAAGGTATTTCAGTAATTTTATCGATTTTAAGCAGTTTTGATTCCACAGTCTAACAGAACATATTTATCTACCCATCTTTTGTCATCTTACCCATATGGACCTGTAAGCCCATTGGGCCCAGTTTTAGCCTATTGAGGCCCAATTACCGAAGTGCACGAAATTTCACACACGACTAACTTACCATTTTACGCTTCCAGATCTAATGATTTCTAAATGTCTTGTGACCACTCGCACACTCACAAGCCCATGAAATGCCAAAATTTTGGCATTTCGGCTTTTGCTGAATTGTACTAAGAAAGGGTGTTCGATACACACCTGTTTCGCGATGACTTCTACTGAGACCCCTTACGATGTCCTACAATGGATTACCACAATTCTTAGATTGCAAACCACAACACTAATCTCAATATTCATGTACCTATATTCGAACCATGCCCCTAAAAGTCTTCAAAAGCATAACTTTTTGCCAAAAACTGATGGCTAGATCCAAATCTGATTGCTCCAACAATCCAAGCCTTCGATCCAACACTCAAGAAGACACTAATCACCAAAAGAAATCATCGGTTAAAGACCCTTAAAGCCCTATGCCCAAATTGATAGCCTCCCTAAATTTTAGGGACTTCGGCTTTTTCTAACTTGTAAAATAAGACTAGATCTAAAGTGATGAGCACTTACCACTTATTCCTTTTTGATTTCTACGCAGATCTGATGCAGATTTATCCTCTAAATGACGGTAGAACTTGAATCCAAGAGATTTGAAGTTTCAGCTATAAGCCCCTAAATCTTATGGTATTTTTGACTTTTTAGGTGATGAAGAAGATGATGATTTGAGGCTATAACCTTGAAGTAATGTTGCCGACAGATATTAAGGGTTTAGAGAAGATGAATGTTGATCAAAAGAAACAAAAATATTAAAGGATTTGGCTTTGGAGAAATCGGCACAAGTAGTGAGTTTTCAAGATTTTGGCTTTTTTTTAACGGCGATCGGCGATGAAGGTTTAATGGAGGATGAGATCGGCAGAAAAGGTGAATAAGATGGTCAGAAGATTTCAGCTAGAAGGAAAAGCATAAAGGAAAAGAAATCATGAAGGAAAAGAGAGGAAGAAAATTCGACACTAGTGAGAAAAAGACTTGTGTTTTCGGCTTTTATGAAAATTCAGAAAAGATGAAAGAAAGCTTCTAGGTGGCTAACCCTGAGTCTACAAGACAGAAAAAGAAAAGAACCTAACCCTAATGTCAACTAAAGCAATCGGCCCAACCTCCTTAAGGCCCTTGCTGAAATTCTCCTGAGCGATCACATGCCCAGTACATGCCTAAAAATTAAAAAGTAACAATATGCCTACCTCACAACTTGAACCTTGGACCTCCAATTCCTTCCCAGGTGCCATTTTTTTAGGAACATAGTGGCGCCACCTTGCCACTTTTCCAAGATCTTATTTGTGTCATAACTTACGCAGTTCTTCTTAAAAACCCACTTAACCAAATCTCTTATTCACCTAAAAATCCAACCTTGATATTTTACCGTGTTTAACTTAAGCTTAGGCCTTATAAAGGCCCACACCCCATTTAAAATAATACCAATATTCAAAACGTGAATATTTCAAAATTTACCAAAAATCACGAAAACCCAAAAAATCTCAAAAATCAGGGCGTTACAACTCTACCCCCTTAAAGAAATTTCGGCCTCGAAATTTACCTGATCCAAACAACAGAGGGTATTGCTGACGCATAGTCTCTGCTGACTCCCAAGTAGCCTCTTCCCTTCCATGATTGCGCCACAGTATCTTTACCAACGGAACCGATTTCCTTCTTAAAACTTTAACCTCTCGATCTAAAATTTGCACGGGTTCCTCCTCAAAGGTCAAATCAGTCCTTACTTCAATCTCCTCTATCGGTACAATATATGAAAGATCCGATCGATATCGTCTCAACATGGACACATGAAAGACGTCATGGATTCCGTCTAACTCCGGTGGTAACTCTAACTGATATGCTACTGGCCCTACCCGTTTAAGAATCCGATAAGGCCTTTTAAACCGCGGACTCAGTTTGCCTTTCTTGCCGAACCTTAAGATCTTCTTCCAAGGTGAAACCTTCAAGAAAACCATATCCCTAATAGCGAACTTAATCTTTTTGCGCTTTAGATCCGCATACGACTTTTGTCTATCAGATGCCTCCTTTAATCGATCCCTTATCATCTTGACCTTACTTTTCGTATCTGTCACTAATTTCGGTCCAAGCACTTATCGTTCACCCAACTCTGTCCAACACGTAGGCGTATGACACCTTTGCCCATAAAGTACCTTATATGGGGCCATCTGAATACTGGTTTGATAGCTGTTGTTGTATACAAACTCCGCCAATGGCAAGTAGTCCTCCCAACTACCACGAAAATCGATGATATAACCTCTCAACATATCCTCCAAAACTTGAATAACCTTTTCTGACTGTCCATCTGTCTGTGGGTGAAAAGCGGTACTGAAATCCAATCGTGTAACCAACGCTTCCTGCAACTTCTGCCAGAACCGAGATGTAAACCTAGGGTCTCGATCAGAAATTATCGACACTGGCACCCTATGCAGTCGAACTATCTCCGCCACATATAACTTGGCCAACTTTTGCAGTGAGTAATCGATCTGACAATGTATGAAATGGGCGATTTCGTTAACCTATCCACAACTACCCACACTGAATCTTTCTTGGTGGGTGTCAAAGGTAGCCCACTCACAAAGTCCATAGTTATTCTCTCCCACTTCCATAGCGAAATTTTCACCAGTTGCAGTATTCCAGAACCCAATTAGTGCTCGGCCTTAACTTGCTGGCACGTCAGGCATTTCCCAACAAATTCAGTCACCTCTCGTTTTAATCTAGGCCACCAGTACACCTCTCGCAGGTCTCGATATAACTTATTCCCTCCAGGATGCATGGCACAGGGTCCACCACGAGCCTCTTTTAGAATTAGCCGCCTCAATTCAGGGTCCTTCGACATGCAAACTCTTCCACGAAAGCACAGAACCCCGTCGGTATTCAGTCTAAAATCCTCATTCTCACCATCCTTAACTTGCCGAAATTGAAGAATTAATGAATCATCCTTCAACTATTTTTCTTTAATCTATTCATTCCAAGTGGGCTTCACTTGCAATTCTGCCAACAAACTTTCATCATCGAACAAACTCAAACGTGCAAACAAGGCTCTCAAATCAGTAACAACCCTTCGACTCAACGCATCAGCCACCACATTAGCCTTACCTGGGTGGTACTCAATCGAACAGTCATAATCCTTAAGCAACTCTACCCATCTTCGTTACCTAAGGTTTAACTCCTTCTGAGTCAACAGATACTTTAGGCTCTTATGGTTTGTATATATGATACACTTTTCTCCATATAGGTAATGTCCCCAGATTTTTAACGCAAAAATCACTGCTGCTAGCTCTAAATCATGTGTAGGGTAGTTCGCTTTATGAGGCTTAAGCTGTCGCGATGCATACGCGACCACCTTACCCTCTTGCATTAGTATGTATCCTAACCCCACATGCGACGCATCGCTGTACACAGTGAAGTCCTTCCCAGACTCCGGTTGAATCAATACTGGCGCTTCAGTCAATACCTTTTTTAACTGATCAAAAGCTTTTTGTTGTTTCTCAGTCCATACAAATGGTACTCCTTTCCTTATGAGTTTTATCAAGGGAGCTGCCATCACTGAGAAACCTTCCACAAACCTTCTGTAGTATCCTGCCAACCCTAGGAAACTCTGAATTTCTGATACTGACCTAGGTGGCTTCTATTCCAGAATTGCTTCAATTTTACGAGGGCCCACCTTAATCCCCTCGGCAGAGACCACATGCCCTAAGAAGGTTACCTCCCTCAACCAGAATTCACACTTGTTGAATTTTGTATAGAGTTCCTTCTCCCTTAACACTTGCAGCACAATTCAGAGATGCTCATCATGTTTCGTTTCTGTTTCAGAATATACCAGGATATCGTCAATAAAGACGACTACGAACCGATCCAAGTATGGTTGGAATACTCGATTTATCAAATCCATGAAAAGCGCAGTGCGTTTCGTCATTAAGCGGCATAACGTAAACTCGTAATGACCATATCAAGTTCTGAATGCTGTCTTATGAATATCCACTTCCTTTACCTTTAGCTGATGGTATCCAGAATGAAGATCAATTTTGGAAAATACCGAAGCTCCCCTAAGTTGGTTGAACAGATCATCAATCCTTGGCAGTGGATACTTATTCTTAATCGTCAGTTTGTTCAACTGGCAGTAATCAATGCACATGCGCATCGTCCCGTCCTTTTTCTTCACAAACAAGACTGGTGCTCCCCATGGAGACACACCAGGTCTAATGAAGCCTCTATCCAACAACTCTTGAATTTGAGCTTTCAGTTCCACCAACTCCTTCGGTGCCATCCTATAGGGTGCGATGGATATTGGAGCTGTTCCAGATAGCAAATTGATTCCATACTCGACTTCCCGATTCGGAGGTAATCCAGGAAGCTCTTCTGGGAAAACATCCCGGAATTCCCTAATAGTTCTGATGGTCTCCACAGTTAGATCCTCAGTTTCAGCTTGGCTTACAAAAGCCAAGTATGCCTCGCATCCCTTACGCATCAGTTTCTCAGCCCTCAAAGCCGATACTACATTGGACAAGTAATCTCTTTGTTCCCCAATAATCATTACCTCTTCACCCTCAACAGTCCTTAACACCATCCTCTTAGCTGCACAATCCAGAGTTTCCTTATGCTTGGTCAACCAATCCATCCCTAGGATCAAATCGAATTCTTCTAACGGTAACTCCATCAAGTCTCCACAGAAAACCCTACCTTGTATCTCTAAAGGCACCTCCCTGAAGAGTTTTTCTACCTTAACCGAATGACCTAAAGGACTTATCACAGTTACCCCACATACAGTCTCCTCAAAGTGAACACCCAGTGCCTCAGAAATGTTATATGTAACATACAAATGAGTTGACCACTTCAATCAGAGTAGTATAAGGTACATCAGAGATAAAAAACGTACCAGTTATGACATCAAGTGCATCACCCTCCTCGCAGCGACGAGCAGCATAAACCAAAGCTGGTTGACGAGCCTCAGCATTACCAGTACCCCTGCCAGGTGCCCTACTTCCACGGCCATTGCCACCGCGACCTTGTCCACGACCTCTCGGCAGCGGCGGTCTACTTTGCACTGGTAGAACTGGTTGCACAGCCCCTTGCTCAGCTACTTGAGCCTGGGCTGCCCTCCTAGGACAATCCCTAATCCTATGCTCCTTTGATCCACAACGAAGACAAGCCCCAGAACGCTTCTAGCACTTTCCCAGATGTATTCTACCACAATCTCCACAAGCTTGTGGTCTGACTATGTTCACCGGAACTGTTTGAACTGGTTCCTCTATCCTAGCTCTCTTAACGTTTCGATTTATAGCACCAACTGGTCCAATATCCCTCCTGAACCGATCCCTATCGCGGTTCTTTCGTTCGGCTTGCTTCACCTCCTCGGCTATCTTAGCCTTTTCTACCAGTGTAGCAAAATCACGCTCTCTCTGCGGAGCTATGAGCACCCTTAGCTCATCCCTGAGGCCATCCTCAAAATGAACACTGCGTTCATACTCAGTGGAGACGATGCCACTAGCATATCGACTTAATCGTAGAAACTCTGCCTCATATTCAGCAACGGTCTTACTACCCTGAGTCAGGTTCAGGAATTCCTTTCTTTGTGCATCCACATGGCTAGCTCCAACATATTTCACCTTGAAGGATTGCTTGAACAATTCCCATGTTACCCTCTCAGTTGGGGTACCCTCTCTCACAGTGACCCACCATTGATACGCCTCGTCCCGCAGCAATGACGCCGCCCCTTTTAACTTCTGCTCCACTGAGCAGTCCAGGTCATCCATAATCCTTTCCGTGGCTTCCATCCAGTACTCTGTCACATTTGGGGCTACTCCAGATACGCCCCTAAAAACCTCCACTCCGTTGGCCCGAAGTCGCTCAGAAATGGATTCCCTATTCATGGGCCTGACACTAGCTCCGGCCACACTTTCCAAAACTCTCAACATGGCCTGGGACAAAGCATCGTCCCCTGTGGCCCGATCATACGGCCCATTTTCATCCACCGGTGGTGGTCGTGCCTCGCCAGCTGGTATGTGTTCAGAAGACGCAAATGCAGCTTGAGTACTACCTCGGCCTCGACCACAGCCTCTTCCCCGAGCAGTTCTCGTACTCATATCAATTTATTTGATTACGAATTTTATGTCGTTAGTTTACTGTTTCCACTGTTTATTACAGAATGTCTTATGAACAGATAAAGTTTCAGAGTTGTTCTCGCGCAACTGCGATTAAACTACTATATCAGTTTCCTAGAACCTAGTTTACCCTACAGTCTTAGTTTTGTAGCCTTAATACCACCTTATCTATAGTACTGTACCCAAGGCTCAGTACTAGCTATAGTATTATTTTTAGTATAGTTCAGTATATATATAGAGCAGGAAAAATACTTACAGACTTGGTGCCGGGGATTCAGTGTACCACCTTATAAATTTTCAGACAAACTTAAAAGATTTAGGCCTTTTTAAAATCCATTTCTCAACCATTCGTTTAAAACAAAAAAAAACCAAGTTCAAAGATTATTCCTTTTAAACTAAAAATTTGTTTTCAAAAGTCAGATTTTTCTAAGGATACTCTCTTTGGGCTTAAAATTTTGAAAACCCTCTTTGAACTCGATCCACAGCCGAGTTGTTACAATCGGGCTCTGATACCACTAAATGTAATACCCTAAACCCGGCCCATATGTTATAGCCGAATTCAGCATGCCACATGGAAATGTTGCTAAAGAAGTTACGTTTTATCAAAAATCTTTCTTAGGGTTTAAAGAATGTTGTTGTTTTAAGTTTAAATAAATGGAAGCTGTGCACCAGGTAGGAAGCCAGAAAAGAGGAGGTAAGTCTATTGGACTGCTTAAGTACCAAGCTCTTCCTGGATCCAATCCTTGACATGCACACATCCATTACCACACTTAAAGCATGTTACTTGTTCACGAACATTAGATTTAGTTAAATCTAATTAAAACAATTGTTTTCTTTTTTTTTAACATTTATGTTGTGGAAGCTTTGCTCGGTCATCGTGATATTTTGAAAACAAGTAACTTTTAGTACTAACCAGTTTAATATTCTAAAATAAAAATAATTAACAAAGCGGCCTTATTACAGCTTTAAGCAAAATAAAAATAATCAAAAGTAAAAAAAACTGCAAACTTATTTAAAAAAACCAGAAATTAATCTGCGTGGCCACTCTGAATCCCGCCCAGCTCCAAGTCCACCAACTAGGGCTCACTTGCAAGGATGGAAGAGAAAGGGGTGAGTTTGGAAAACTCAGTATGTATAGAAACCCATCCAAAGCCCAAGTCAGCTCAAGCCCATTGGACCTAAGCCCCATTCAGATAACAGTGGGTACTGGACCGAAGCCCTTTTTAGAATACAGTAAACTGGGCCTTAGCCCCTTTTCAGAAAACAGTGTGGCCTATAGGCCCAATTCCAAAACAGAACAAATATATATACATGTATGCAACCCCAACCCAGCCTATAACCAACCACTACACTCCACCCGTACCAGCCCTACACTCCATGTGGGGAATATTTCAACCCACCCGGCCCTACACTCCACAGTTGCAGCATTGCAGCTCAAGTATCGGTAAATTGAGGTAAAGCCTCCAATACGTGGACAAGCCACTTTTAGTACTTCCTCCATCAATATACCAGTCCCATGCAACAGATAACAATAATAGCATGATATGCAGTAAACAGTAACAGTCAATCACGCATTTTGGTCAACCCTAACCCTAGGGGTATATCAATAATTTTGCTCCTAGGCGTAAATCTGTAAACTTTCCCACCTATAAAGGTATTTCAGTAATTTTATCAGTTTTAAGTAGTTTGGATTCGACAGTCTAACAGAACATATTTATCTGCCCATTTCTTGTCATCTTACCAATATGGACCCGTAAGCCCATTGGGCCCAGTTTTAGCCTATTGAGGCCTAATTACCGAAGTGCACGAAATTTCACACACGACTAACTTACCATTTTCCGCTTCTAGATCTAATGATTTCTAAACGTCTTGTGAGCACTCGCACACTCACAAGCCCATGAAATGCTAGAATTTTGGCATTTCGGCTTTTGTCGAATTGTACTAAGAAAGGGTGTTCGATACACACCTGTTTCGCGAAGGCTGCTACTTAGATCCCTTATGATGCCCTACAATAGATTACCACAATTTTTAGATTGCAAACCACAACACTAATCTCAATATTCACTTACCCATATTCGAACCATGCCCGTAAAAGCCTTCAAAAGCTTACCTTTTTGCCAAAAATCGATGGCTAGATCCAAATCTGATTGCTCCAACGATCCAAGCCTTCGATCCAACACTTAAGAAGACACTAATCACCAAAAGAAATCATCGGTTAAAGACCTTTAAAGCCCTATGCCCAAATCGACAGCCTCCCTAGATTTTAGGGACTTCGGCTTTTTTTAACTTGTAAAATTAGAATAGATCTGAAGTGATGAGCACTTACCACTTATTCTTTTTTGATTTCTACGCAGATCTGATGCAGATTTATCCTCTAAACGATGGTAGGACTCGAATCCAAGAGATTTGAAGTTTCGGCTATAAGCCCCTAAATCTTAGGGTATTTTCGACTTTTTAGGTGATGAAGAAGATGATGATTTGAGGCTATAACCTTGAAGTAATGTTGCCGACAGATATTAAGGGTTTAGAGAAGATAAATATTGATCAAAACAAACAAAAATATTGAAGGATTTGGCTTTGGAGAAATCAGCACAAGTAGTGAGTTTTTAGGATTTCAGCTTTTTTTTTAACAGCGATCGGCGGTGAAGGTTTAATGGAAGATGAGATCGGTAGAAGAGGTGAATAAGATGGTCAGAAGATTTCGGGTAGAAGGAAAAGCATAAAGGAAAAGAAATCATGAAGGAAAAGAGAGGAAGAAACTTCGGCACTAGTGAGAAAAAGACTTGTATTTTTGGCTTTTGTGAAAATTCAGAAAAGATGAAAGAAAGCTTCCAGGTGGCTAACCCTAAGTCTCCAAGACAGAAAAAGAAAAGAAGCTAACCCTAATGTCAACTAAAGCAATCGGCCCAACCTCCCTAAAGCCCTTGCCGAAATTCTCCTGAGTGATCACATGCCCAGTACATGCCTAAAAATTAAAAAGTAACAATATGCCTACCTCACAACTTGAACCTTGGACCTCCAATTCCTTCCCAGGCGCCATTTTTTTAGGAACCTAGTGGTGCCACCTTGTAGTGCCCCAAGCCCGAGGCCATTACCAGAAACGAACACAAGTTACTTACGAACTTATTTCATTGACTTACACGGTTCATTTTAAATTCAGACTCACTTTGCTTAGCTAATCGCATCGCCATTGCTTTAAAAATCATATCTCGAGTTCAAGCTCTAAAATTTATTTTGTAAATTTTTCCTGAAACTAGACTCATATAACCATCTATAAATTTTTTCTAGAATTTTTGATCGGGCCGAAAAAGATCTGATTTATTAGATAAAGTCACCCCTATTACAGGTTCGACTTCTCGGACCTACATGCATTGCGACTTAGGTATCTCCCCTGTACAAAACTTCAAATCTTATGCTGGAAACTAGACTCAAAAAGGAATTTATACATATAGGGCATGACTTCTAATTATCTCACGATTAATTTATAGTAAATTTCCAAATTGAGCAGGATCCAGAAATCGCTCTGCCCTGTTTCACGAAAAACCTAAATATCTCGTAAAATCAGACTCATATGGCGTTTTCGTTTCTTCCATATGAAAGTAGATTCATCAAGGTTCGATTACATAATTTATTCACTATTTAACTCCATTCTTAAAAATTTTAGCGATTTTTCAAATTTACACCTTTGATCTTTGTTAGCATCGACTTTTGGGTAGACTTTAACTATTGCCTAGTTTCCATGATTTAACTAATCCTATAGCATACATAGCACAATTTATGATTGTGATTAACCATCCCAATGGTCAATCATTGCCAAACATATCCGTACTTCTCGATAACCATATACATACACAATGATTATAATATTATGATTCAAATATAAACAGAAGCCATTTTCGCATGGCTAACCAAATTTATACAAATTCCAAAAGGTGCATGACCATTATCAAAAAGGGTAGTCCTATACATGCCATTTCAAAGTTCAACCAAAAATGTACCAAAAAGGAGCTTTGATAGTGTGGATGACTTCGACTGCGACAATCCCGAATCCGATAACTGACGAAACAAAATCTATAAAACAAAAATCAAAGAAACGGAGTAAGCGTTTAATGCTTAGTAAGATTGAGTAGTAAATTGTGCACAACTGAAATATAGCATTCATATGACTAAACAAAAAATTTCATTCTCACATATCCTCAAAATCATATCTACTTCACATTTCCAATCCTTATATTCATGCATAAGAAAATCAAATTAACTAAAAGTTTAAGTGATTAATTGATGGAGCGAATCTTTGTTTTAACGAGAATCAACTATTTCGATGCATATTGAAACATACCTCATCCATTGGGACTTTTCGAGTGTATTAATTGAACTATTACAGCAAAACCATTCATTCCCCAAACCAAGTACCTTCGGGATTTGTGGGACATAGCTACGTGCTCAAACGCCGGGACTTAGCCGGTTATGGTAACTTCGCACAAATGCCTTGGGACTCGGCCGGATATGGTAACTTTCGTACATAAAAATGTCGTGGATTTGCTTGGATGTGGTAGCTCGCACAAATGCCTTCGGGACTCAGCCCGGATATCATCCGAATATCCATGCACATAGAAATAAATCATGACATGTCTATATTTCGATTTCATAATTAGAATTCCAACACAAATCGCTTATCAAGCAATATCATTTTCGGCTCAATAACTATATACTAAAGCATGATTTTGATTTACTTAAAACATGATCTAATTGAATCGTAATCTAGGCTCCATTACTCAAAGACTTACCTCGGGTGTTGTCGGCGACGACGACGGCTATTCGACCACCTTTTCTTTTCCTTTATCGGATTTAGCTCCCCTTTGCTCTTGAGCTTAATTTTAAACAAATAAATTCATTTAATTATTTTTCGTTTGGGCAATTCCATTCAATATATGTATGTCATACAATTTAAGTACAATGATATTGCTCAATGCTATATAAACATCATGCATTATCGAATTTCATCATCACTATCTAACTTCATATAGAAACTCATATCATCCTAGGTTGGTACACAAGTCAAATGCATAATTTAAATTGTCAAGGTTCACAATTTAGTCATATTTCTCTATCATAGTTTCTTCACTTAAATCAATTTAGCAAGCCCATAGTCTTTGGCCGAATGCTCACATGGTTAAGTTAATAACTTAATGTTCCATTTTCAAAAGCTAATATGTCATTATAAAACCTAATACACATGTATACATATACATAAGCTCATGAATCAAAATATAATTTCATATACATATACAAACTATGTGGCCGAATATACAATATCATATATATATATATTACTACATCTCTACCGGTCACGTTTACTTCTACTTAAACCGAATAAAATTGCACCTAAGGTCCTTGGTCGAACTTCACTAAAACAAGTCATCCAAAGACTTAGTATTTATCTTGTGTATAACCTCATTTACCTTTCAAAAAATCACAAAAACATCAAACCCTTAGTATTCATGTACAAGGCCGAATCTTAACATGATCCAACCTCCAATTCATTCCTTTCAATCATTCATACGGCATTAGGTTCATTCTTTGGACAATTTAAAGCTTCGCCATTGTACTCACAAACATTAAAATGATAATTTGACTACTTAAACCTTTCTTTCTTCAACAAAATTTTTTTTTTCTTTAAACATGTAAATTACTCAAACCCAATCACATTCACATTCGGCCTTAGTACAATAAATAGGTAGCCGATTCCTTTCCTTTGGTACCCAATGCTCATATATGATCCTTTGCATAAATCAAACACTCCTCTACCATTATTGATCTAAATTTAACATGAATAACCACCATTTCACTTATTAGGCATCATAGCTGAAAGCCATTATCAATTCCCACAATCAAAATTCAACATGGTTCCCTAATATAACTTAGCATTTCATTCAAGCTTAACCTTAACTTTAAAAAAAATAACATAAATTCTTACCTTAATTTTAGCTTAGCACTATCGAATGCTCTTCTCCCCCCTTTTCTTCTTCACATTCGGCCAACAAGGAAGAACACTCAACTTTGTTTTCATCACCCTTCAATTTCCTTATTATCCAATATCTTTTTTTCTTTTTATTATTTTATAATATAGAAAGCCACTAACTAATAAATAAATACATATTATATGCACATAATCCATCATGGCGGCCACTACTCTCAATAGTGGAAATTTGACATGCAAATCCTTGTTTTTTTATAACTTGAACTAATAGGTCCTTTTAGATTAACCTATCATATTTCAAAAGTGTCACTCATAAGTCCTATTAACTAAATTCACATTCAAATGACTAAATCGAAACTTAAAACTTTCACACATTCAAAATTCACATATTTTAGATAGTAAATATTATATTCAAATAATTCGGTGACTCGGTTTAGCGGTCCCGAAACCGCTCTTCGACTAGGGTCACTTTAGGGCTGTCACAACTCTTCCCCATTTAAGAAATTTTCGTCCCCGAAAATCTTACCGGTAAATAGGTTTGGGTATCGCTCTTCATAGAGTTCTCGAGTTCCCAAGTAGCTTCTTCCATCCCGTGTTTGAGCCATAATACTTTTACTAACGAAACCCTTTTGTTTCGCAACTCTTTCACTTCATGAGCTAGGATACGAATCGGTTCTTCTTCATAACTCATATCGGATTGAATTTCAACTTCTGATGGATTAATTACGTGTGATGGATCAGATCTATAACGTCGAAGCATTGAAACATGAAAGACGTTGTGAATCTTTTCAAGTTCAGGGGGCAAAATCAATCTATACGCAACTGGACCAATTCGTTCGGATACTTCATATGGCCCTATGAACCTCGGACTCAGTTTGCCTTTATGGCCAAATCTAAGTATCTTTTTCCAAGGTGAAACTTTAAGAAACACTTTGTCTCCCACCTGATATTCAATGTGTTTTCGTTTCAAATCCGCGTCACGACTTTTGGCGATCTGTGGTCGCCTTCGGACTTTCACGGATTACTTTTACTTTACATCAAGCATCTTTAATCAAGTCAACTCCGAAAATTTTTCTTTCACCGAGTTCAGACCAAAACAATGGCGTACGACATTTACGCCGGTATAAAGCCTCGTAAGGTGCCATTTTAATACTCGATTGAAAACTATTGTTATAAGCGAATTCAATCAAAGGTAAATACCGCTCCCATGAACCACTGAACTCGAGGATGCAACATCTCAACATATCCTCAAGTATCTGAATTATCCGCTCAGATTGACCATCGGTTTGTGGATGAAAAGCGGTGCTGAAATGCAACTTGGTACCCAAAGCTTCTTGCAATTTCTTCCAAAATCGCGAGGTGAATCTCGAATCTCTATCCGACACAATAGAAATCGGTACCCCATGTAATCTCACAATCTGAGAAACATACAATTCAGCTAATTTATCCAATGAAAAATCCGTACGTACGGGGATAAAATGAGCCGATTTAGTCAGTCTATCAACAACAACCCAAATTGCATCTTTCTTACTTGTAGACAATGGCAACCCAGACACAAAATCCATCGTGACTCGATCCCACTTCCATTCAGGTATCATGATCGGCTGAAGTAAACCCGTAGGCACTTGATGTTCCGCCTTCACCTGCTGACATACTAAACACTTCGAAACAAAATCAGAAATGTCTCGTTTCATACCATGCCACCAAAATCGACGTCTCGATCGTTGTACACATTTTCGTACTCCGGGTGAATTGACATTCGGCTACAATGAGCTTCGTCGAGAATCATCGAAATGAGTTCGAATTTCTTGGAACACATAACCGACTTCTCGAACCTCAAACAATCGTCATCATCAATTTGAAACTCGATTCCATATTGGAACACATTCACCCGTTTTGCAACCAATTCGTCATTGACTTTACGAGCTTCACGAATTTGATGCATTAACACCGGTTTGGCCTTTAATTCGCCACTAACACATTGTCGGATAGAGCGGATAAGTGTACATTCATCGTTAAGTAAAGCAAATAGTGATTTACGACTTAAAGCATCCGCAACCACATTAGCCTTTCGGGTGATAGTCAATGACAAGTTCATAATCTTTTAACAACTCGAGCCAACGTCTTTGTCGTGAGATTTAAGTCTCTTTGGGTCATCAAATATTTGAGACTTTTATGATCCAAAAACACATGGCACTTCTCACCAAATAAGTAATGTCGCCATATTTTCAAAGCAAATACGATGGCAGCTAATTCGAGATCATGGGTCGGATAATTTTTCTCATGTGGCTTTAATTGTCTCAACGCATATGCCACAACTCGACCTTGTTGCATCAATACACAACCCAACCCAAGTAGGGAGGCATCACTATAAATGACAAATTCCTTGCACGATTCGAAAATTTTGCACTAAAATTGGAGCTTCAGTCAAATAAGTTTTTAGTTGATCAAAACTTTTCTGACATTTTTCCGTCCATTCGAACTTAACATCTTTTTGAAGTAGCTTCGTCATTGGTGTGGCTATAATCGAGAAACCTTTTACAAATCTTCAGTAGTGTGTGGCAAGTCCCAAAAAGCTCGAACCTCGGTAATATTTCTCGGAGGCTTCGGTTAAGTATGTTTGAAATTTTGTTTGGATCAACTCGAATACCCGATGCGGATACCACATGACCCAAAAAGCTAACCTCTCTTAACGTAACTCACACTACATCGAACTTAGCATATAACCGCTTATCCGTAAAATTCGTAACACTAATCTCAGGTGCTCAGCATGTTCGGTCTCATCTCTTGAATAGACCAAGATGTCATCAATAAACACAACTACAAACCGGTCCAAATATTGTCTGAAGATTCGATTTACCAAATCCATAAATACCGCAAGGGCATTAGTGAGCCCAAAACAGCATCACTAAGAACTCATAGTGGCGTATCTCGCTCTCAAAGCGTTTTAGGTATATCAAGAATCTCGAACTCGCGGTGATAATAACCCGATCTCAAATCTATCTTTGAAAACACCGAGGCTCCCTTCAGTTGATCAAACAAATCATCAATACACGATAACGGATATTTATTCTTTATCGTCACTTTATTAAGCTAACGATAGTCAATGCACAACCTCATGGTTCCGTCCTTCTTTTTCACAAACAAAGATGGCGCACCCCAAGGTGAGAAACTTGGTCGAGCGAAACCTTTATCCGTCAACTCTTGCAACTGAGCTTTCAATTCCTTTAATTCCGTTGGTGCCATACGATACGGAGCTATCGAAATCGGTGTAGTCCCCGGTACAAGCTCGATGCCAAACTCTACCTCCCGACAATGTGGTAAACCCAGTAATTCTTGGGAAAAACATCGTGGTATTCACAAACCACCTGCATGATTCAAGCTTCTTTTCTAACTCTTTGTCATCCAAGACATACGCAAGGTATGTTTCACACCCCTTTCTTACACATTTACGAGCCAAAGATCGGCGATATTATCTGCTGGCGACCTATTCGAGTCGGTAGACTCGACTCGGATTATCTCGTTATTTACACATCTCAAATCGATGGTTTTTCTTTTGCAATTTACAATTGCATCATGTACTGATCAACCAATCCATACCGAGGATAACATCAAATTCGTCAAACGGTAAAAGCATCAAATCAGTAGGAAAACAGAACCTCGGATTACTGGGGACATTTCTTGCACACTTTGTCGACAAGCACGTAACGACCCAAGGGATTTGACACCGATTACAAACTCGATGAGACTCAACGGTAGAGTCTTCTTTGGATGCTAAGGTTTCACATACATATGAATGAGTAGAACGGGGTCTATCGAGCAATCACATCAGTATCAAAGAGAGTAAAAGTACCGTAATAACATCCGCGAAGAGGCATCCTCGCACGTATATAGCATAAGCTCGAGTGAGCACGAGCCTCAGATCTGGTTGTAACATCTCTAGATCCTCTCTCGACCTTCACTAGCATTCCCGCATTTCTAGATGGTCTACCTCGGCGATAGAGTAGCACCCGGTTTCCCACTCTGATTTACATTCTGCTCAGACAGTCTCGGGCAATCCTTGATAAAGTGATCAGCTGATCCACACTTATAGCAGGAGCGATCATGGAATCTACAACTCCCCGAATGCCATTTTCCACAATGCTGACACTCTGACCTATCCCGACGATCATTTCCCAAACTGGCAACCGAAGTGACTCTTGTACTCACAGGAGGTCGATGGCGATCTCGTCTTGAAAAACCCGAAGTGTCTTTGGATCGGCCAGAATCATCTCTAAATTTCTTCGATGACTGTTGAAAGGGCTTTCCCGATGATCTCTTACGAAACTCTTTGGCTCCCATTTCAGCTTTTCTTTTCTCCTTACCGAGCTCTTCGGCTTTGCAAGCTCGCTCGACAAGCACTACAAACTCTTTGATCTCTAAAATGCCAACATACAACTTTATATCTTCATTCAAACCATCTTCAAAACGTTTACACATTATAGCTTCTGAAGAAACGCATTCTCGAGCGTACCGGCTAAGCCTCACAAATTTTCGTTCATAATCAGTAACCGTCATGGAACCTTGTTTAAGTTCAAGAAATTCCTTTCGTTTGTGGTCAATGAATCTCTGGCTGATATACTTTTTCCGAAACTCAGTTTGAAAAAATCCCAAGTTACCCGCTCTCTGGGTACAACAGAAATCAACGTATTCCACCAATAGTAGGCGGAATCACGCAACAAAGAGATAGTACACTTCAGGCATTCCTCGGGTGTGCAAGATAGTTCATCAAGTACCCGGATAGTGTTGTCCAACCAAAATTTAGCTTGCTCGGTATCATCGCTATCCGTAGCTTTAAATTCAGTAGCCCCGTGCTTTTCGATCTCATCAACCGGGGCTTGTTTAACCTCATCATCGGTCGATTCACGGAGGTACCGCAGTCGTGGAGAGGTATTAGTCGGGAGTGGGGGTTGTGGAACAGCCGTATTAGTTCGAATGTATTGGTTAAACCAATCATTCATCACATTATAAAAGGCTTGTCTAGCCTCATCGTTTTGATTGCTATGACGTGTTGAGAGTCCATCTGTTGTCCCCCCGCGTGAGAGCAAAGCGCTACACTCTCCACATTGTCAGCTACCGCTTGATTGGGATCGGGATCCATTACTAACATAAATACACATTTAAACTGTCAGAAATCACCACACTATCAAATAATCACATAATGGCAAGTATAGCTAGACCCAAACGTATTACGATAGTCCTAGAATCGACTAAACCATAGCTCTGATACCAATATAATTGTAGTGCCCAAAGCCCGAGGCCATTACCAGAAATGAACACAAGTTACTTACGAACTTATTTCATTGACTTACACGGTTCATTTTAAATTCGGACACCTTTAGCTAGCTAACTGCATCATGCACGCTTTAAAAATCATATCTCGAGTTCAAGCTCTAAAATTTATTTCGTAAATTTTTCCTGAAACTAGACTCATATAACCATCTATAAATTTTTTCTAGAATTTTTGATCGGGGTAACAAAGATCTGATTTATTAGATAAAGTCACCCCTATTACGAGGTTCGACTTCTCGGACCTACATGCATTGCGACTTAGGTATCTCCCTGTACAAAACTTCAAATCTTATGCTAGAAACTAGACTCAAAAAGGAATTTATACATATAGGGCATGACTTCTAATTATCTCTGATTAATTTATAGTAAATTTCCAAAGTCGTAAGCAGGGGATCCAGAAATAAATCGCTCGCCCTGTTTCACGAAAACCTAAATATCTCGTAAATCGGACTCATATGGTACATTTCGTTTCTTCCATATGAAAGTAGATTCATCAAGGTTCGATTACATAATTTATTCACTATTTAACTCCATTCTTACAAATTTTAGTGATTTTTCAAATTTACACCTTTGATGTTTGTCGACATGTGACTTTTTGGGTAGACTTTAACTATTGCCTAGTTTCCATGATTTAACTAATCCTATAGCATACATAGCACAATTTATGATTGTGATTAACCATCCCAATGGTCAATCATTGCCAAACATATCCGTACTTCTCGATAACAATATACATACACAATGATTATAATATTATGATTCAAATATAAACAGAAGCCATTTTCGCATGGCTAACCAAATTTATACAAATTCCAAAAGGTGCATGACCATTATCAAAAAGGGTAGTCCTATACATGCCATTTCACAGTTCAACCAAAAATGCACCAAAAAGGAGCTTTGATAGTGTGGATGACTTCGACTGCGACAATCCCGAATCCGATAACTGACGAACCAAAATCTATAAAAAAAAAATCAAAGAAACGGAGTAAACGTTTAATGCTTAGTAAGATTGAGTAGTGAAATTGTGCACAACTGAAATATAGCATTCATATGACTAAACAAAAAATTTCATTCTCACATATCCTCAAAATCATACCTACTTCACATTTCCAATCCTTATATTCATGCATAAGAAAATCAAATTAACTAAAAGCCGGAAGCTGATTAATTGATGGAGCGAATACTGTTTTAACGGAATCAACTATTTCGATGCATATTCGAAACATACCTCATCCATTGGGACTTTTCGAGTGTATTAATTGAACTATTACAGCAAAACCATTCATTCCCCAAACCAAGTACCTTCGGGATTTGACCGGACATAGCTACGTGCTCAAACGCGCCGGGACTTAGCCCGGTTATGGTAACTCGCACAAATGCCTTCGGGACTCAGCCCGGATATGGTAACTCGTACAAAATGTCTTCGGGATTTAGTCCGGATGTGGTAGCTTACACAAATGCCTTCGGGACTCAGCCCGGATATGGTAACTCGTACAAAATGTCATCGGGATTTAGCCCGGATGTGGTAGCTCGCACAAATGCCTTCGGGACTCAGCCCGAATATCATCCGAATATCCATGCACATAGAAATAAATCATGACATGTCTATATTTCGATTTCATAATTAGAATTCCAACACAAATCGCTTATCAAGTAATATCATTTTCGGCTCAATAACTATATACTAAAGCATGATTTTGATTTACTTAAAACATGATCTAATTGAATCGTAATCTAGGCTCCATTACTCAAAGACTTACCTCGGGTGTTGTCGAGCGACTTCGACGGCTATTCGACCACCTTTTCTTTTCCTTTATCGGATTTAGCTCCCCTTTACTCTTGAGCTTAATTTTAAACAAATAAATTCATTTAATTATTTTTCGTTTGGGCAATTCCATTCAATATATGTATGTCATACAATTTAAGTACAATGATCTTGCTCAATACTATATAAACATCATGCATTATCGAATTTCATCATCACTATCTAACTTCATATAGAAACTCATATCATCCTAGGTTGGTACACAAGTCAAATGCATAATTTAAATTGTCAAGGTTCACAATTTAGTCATATTTCTCTATCATAGTTTCTCCACTTAAATCAATTTAGCAAGCCCATAGTCTTTGGGTAGAATGCTCACATGGTTAAGTTAATAACTTAATGTTCCATTTTCAAAAGCTAATATGTCATTATAAAACCTAATACACATGTATACATATACATAAGCTCATGAATCAAAATATAATTTCATATACATATACAAACTATGTGGCCGAATATACAATATCATATATATATATTACTACATCTCTACCGGTCACGTTTACTTCTACTTAAACCGAATAAAATTGCACCTAAGGTCCTTGGTCGAACTTCACTAAAACAAGTCATCCAAAGACTTAGTATTTATCTTGTGTATAACCTCATTTACCTTTCAAAAAATCACAAAACATCAAACCCTTAGTATTCATGTACAAGGCCGAATCTTAACATGATCCAACCTCCAATTCATTCCTTTCAATCATTCATACGGCATTAGGTTCATTCTTTGGACAATTTAAAGCTTCGCCATTGTACTCACAAACATTAAAATGATAATTTGACTACTTAAACCTTTCTCTCTTCAACAATTTTTTTTTCTTTAAACATGTAAATTACTCAAACCCAATCACATTCACATTCGGCCTTAGTACAATAAATAGGTAACCGATTCCTTTCCTTTGGTACCCAATGCTCATATATGATCCTTTGCATAAATCAAACACTCCTCTACCATTATTGATCTAAATTTAACATGAATAACCACCATTTCACTTATTAGGCATCATAGCCGAAAGCCATTATCAATTCCCACAATCAAAATTCAACGTGGTTTCCTAATATAACTTAGCATTTCATTCAAGCTTAACCTTAACTTTAAAAAAAATAACATAAATTCTTACCTTAATTTTAGCTTAGCACTACCGAATGCTCTTCTCCCCCCTTTTCTTCTTCACATCTACCAACAAGGAAGAACACTCAACTTTGTTTTCATCACCCTTCAATTTCCTTATTATCCAATATCTTTTTTTTCTTTTTATTATTTTATAATATAGAAAGCCACTAACTAATAAATAAATACATATTATATGCACATAATCCATCATGGCCGGCCACTACTCTCAATAGTGGAAATTTGACATGCAAATCCTTGGTTTTTTTATAACTTGAACTAATAGGTCCTTTTAGATTAACCTATCATATTTCAAAAGTGTCACTCATAAGTCCTATTAACTAAATTCACATTCAAATGACTAAATCGAAACTTAAAACTTTCACACATTCAAAATTCACATATTTTAGATAGTAAATATTATATTCAAATAATTCGGTGACTCAGTTTAGCGGTCCCGAAACCGCTCTCCGACTAGGGTCACTTTAGGGCTGTCACACACCTTGCCACTTTTCCAAGATCTTATTTGTGTCATAACTTACGCAGTTCTTCTTAAAAACCCACTTAACCAAATCTCCTGTTCACCTAAAAATCCAACCTTGATATTTTGCCGTGTTTAACTTAAGCTTGGGCCTTCTAAAGGCCCACTACCCTATTTAAACATAATACCAATATTCAAAACGCGAATATTTCAAAATTTACCAAAAATCACGAAAACCTGAAAAATCCCGAAAATTAGGGCGTTACAACACACAATTAAAATCCAACACTTCAAAACGTAATCCAGCCTATACATGCCATAGGTCTGAATATTCATCTTAAAAATATCGAAAATAGTCGATAGTGTGATAAGCTTCTCTGACGATTCCCGAGCTCGTAACTTGAATCCAAAATCTATAAAACATAGGTAAACATGAACACCCACAGGGTAAGCTTTCATAGCTTAGTAAGTCATAAGCAAATAAACAACTTAAAGACATAATCAAATCATTTAAACTAAACCAAATTATACTATCATAGTTAGTTTAAATCTTAAGCTTACAATTTCATGTGTTTTATATATACTTTCACATATAAACTATTCACGGCCGAATGTACATATACATATTTTGATAAACTATCATACGATTTCCAAACCAAAATATCTTTATCACAGCTGGTACATATACACTTATGTGCATATATTCATAAATCAAAGGATAACAATCACATACATATTTATATTATATGCCAAATACACATACATATGTATGAGCAAAATATCTTTTTCATACATAAAGGTTACCTTGACCGAATGCTCAAATAGTTAAATGAACAAATTATCATTAAATTTTAAAAGCCAAAATCTCATTATATAACCAAATATGCCTCTACTCATATATACGAGCTCGTAAACCAAGATACAACTTCACATACATATTCTTATTATATGGCCAAATATACAAGATCATATATACACATATTCAAGATTCATTTTAACAATACTCATATTTCTTGTTCATAAGGCCAAATACAGTTCTTTTGTTCACATATATTTTTCATTTACATCACACACAATTTGTAACAAATATCAAATAACTTTCTTACCTTATTTCAAGTAGATAATAAGCTAATTCATACCTAGTCAATCAGCTCGTTTTACATATTCATTCATAACTTATCGTTGCCCGATGAACCATTCAGAATTGGATAGGACACTCGGATAATCACACATATCGTACAATGCCAACGTCCCAGACGTGGTCTTACATGTAACCTCATATCGATGCGTCTGTCCTAGATAGGGTCTTACTCGTAAACACATATCGATGCCAACATCCCAGACGTGGTCTTACACGTAATCACATATCGATGCCAACGTCCCAGACGTGGTCTTACACGTAATCACATATCGATGTCACATATACATCCATGTATCAACTTTAACTTGGCCAAAATACACATATACATGTGTTCATTAACAAAGTTATCATTCACTTCCAAGGTCACAATATCATCATATAGTCGAATATATATATACTCATGATTCACACTTTAATAACACATACATATATCATTTAGCCGAATATATATATTTAAAACTAATGTACATATAATCAACACTTTAATATGTATAGCTCATGTCATTACTTCGAATACCAAAACTTATTCATTTCTTTATCATCAAACATAAATTATTTTTCATTACTCAATGCCAATTCGTAATTTAATACTAATTATTACAATTATTTATAGATCACCTATATTGAAATTTTACAACATCTATTTGCTTATAGACTTACCTTGGACGATGTAAAACGGAACGGGACAGCTAGTCGACAGCTTTCGTTTTCCTCCGATCCAAATCTGATTTCTTTGGTTCTTGATCTAATCATATTCAAATTAAGCTCATTCAAACATATTTTCATTCATTTTAGTCCAAAAACACATAAAGGAGAAAATTACCATTTTACCTTGACATTTTCACTTTTTACAATTTAGTCCCTATTGCACAAAACACAAAATATGCAAAATTTCCCCATACCCATGTTTGGCCGAATCTTACCCATTACCATAAAAGTCCATATATTTCATTTATTTCATATTTTAGTCCCTTAAATTATTATTTTTTTAATTTAGTCCTAATTACTCAAAATTATCAAAAACTCCAATACAAAACATGTTAATCTAAAACATATCTTTCATATTTCATCATCAAACAACAAAAATCGCAAGCTCTCAACAATGGCATAACTCAAAATATGCACCAAAATAAAAAATTCAAGTATGGGTTTACTAATACTCGAAGCAACATCTCAAAAACGTAAAAGTTATCAAAAATCGAGTAAAAACGAACCTTAAATCATGCTTGGGAGGTGGCCGAACCTTGAAACCTTGTTCTTTTCTTTCTTATTTTTATATTCAGTCATTTAAGAATAATGTCCACTTTGATTTTTAATTATATGTTTATATTATATACATTTTATTACCTAATTTACTTATTTAACCTTGGTATTTTAATATAAAACATTTATAATGGTTTTCCACAACTATCCACCATTAGAAATTATGGTTTAATTTCAACATAAAACCTCCATATTAAAAGAACAACAACTATTCAACCCTTTCACACTTTACCACCCAATTTTTCTTTTACGCGATTATGTCCTTTTATTTAATCAGATACTCAAAAGAAAAAATTAATTCACGAAAATTTCACACATGCTAATTCACACATAATAAACACACAAAATAATTTTTAAATATTTTTTAACTCAGATTCGTGGTTCTGAAACCACCATTTCGACTAGGGCCTATATCAGGCTATTACACTATACCTGTGACGGTTACCTGAGTATCAATAAATAAAATTTGGAAGTGTGGAGCGGAATAATTCAGAGGTGCGATAGATGATGATCCTTCAAAATTTGAGTATTGGCTAATGAATACAAAGAGAGTTTTTGTAGAATTGTTGTGCACCATTGAAGATTGTTTTAGGTGTGTAGTATCCTTAGTGAAAGATGAGGCATATCTATGGTGGGATACTTTGAGAACGATGACATCGAATGATCATGTTAATTGGAACTTCTTTCAGAATGATTTGAAAAAAAAGTATTTTAGCCGGTTGTTCATTGACCAAAAAAAAAAAGAAGAGTTTTTCAAGTTAAAACAATGAAATCAGACTGTAGTTGAGTATGAACGTGAATTTGTGTAGTTAAACAAGTATGCTCGTAACATTGTATCAAATGAGGAGGAAATATGTATTAGATTTGAAGATGGGTTGAATGATGATATCCATATGGCTATAGCAGCATTAAAATTACGGGAATTTGTAGAACTTTCAGAACGGGCTCAGAAAGTTGAACAAATTTGTGAAAGCAAATGACAATCAGATTCAAAATTTTGAGACTATAACAAAAGAGGGTCATTCAAGCCTGCTCAAACGTCTCCATTGAATAATTTTAGAAATGACCTAAGTCAATCAGCTACTCCTTCAGAGTTCGTTGGTAAAGAAAAACTAAGGCAAATCAATTTCTAATCAATTAATTCTGCAGCAGCTAGTGTTGGAAGTGTAAGAAACGTTGAAAGAATCGTTCCTATGTGTGATGAATGCAACAAAAGACATTTTGGTGAGTGTCAATCAAAACTGGGAGCTTGTTTCCATTGTGGGAATACTGACCATTTTTTTTGTAACTTTCAAAAGAAGGAAAATGATTTAGGAAATCAATCAAATAAGCCTGAAGCAACTTCTAAAAGTGGTAGACGATCTGGAAATGTTATAAATGCTACTCCCAGTTGAGGAAAGAACAACGAGATGAACGAATGGTCTAAAGCAAGAACACCAGCTAAGGCCTATGCAATCTGAGCTCGAGAGGAAGCTACTACTCCAGATGTTATTGCGAGTACTTTTTCTCTCTTTGATATAAATGTATATGCATTGATTGATCCTGGATCAACTCATTCGTATATATACACTACATTAGCAGACAAAAAGAAAAAACTTGTTGGATTCACTAAATATACTGTCAAAGTTACAAATCCCCTGGTTCAATGTGTTCTAGTTAATCAGTTATGTAGACTATATCCATTTAAAATTAGGGGTTACAATTTCCCTTCTAGTTTGATGTTGTTACCCTTTGATGAGTTTGATGTGATTCTAGGTATAGACTGGTTGACTTTATATGATGCTATTGTGAATTGTAGAAGAAAACATATTATGTTAAAATGCCAGGATGGCAAACAGATCTGAATTGAGTCAGATAGATTGGATGGTACATCTAATATAATCTCAATTATGACGGCACAAAAATATGTTAAAAAGGGTTATGAAGCATATCTCGCTTATATAGTTGATTCCAAGATTTCAAAATTGAAGCTAGAATCGATTCCAGTGGTATGTGAGTATATAGATTTATTTTTAGAAGAGTTACCAAGGTTACCATCGATCAGAGAGGTTGAGTTTGCTATTGAATTAATGCTGGGAACATCTCCGATATCGATAGCCCCGTATAGAATGGCATCTACAAAATTGAAAGAGTTTAAAGCTCAGTTGTAATAGTTGACAGACAGAGGCTTTGCTCGACCTAATTTTTCTCCTTGGGGTGCTCTTGTGTTATTTGTTAAGAAAAAGTACAGATCCATGCGACTATGTATAATTTATCGACAGCTCAACAAAGTCATGATCAAGAACAAGTATCCATTGCCACGTATTGATGATTTATTTGACCAGTTGAAAGGTGTGACAGTATTCTCAAAGATTGATCCTCGTTCTGGTTATTATCATACGAGTTAAAGAATCAGATATGCCGAAAACTGCATTCAAAAGGAGGTATGGACATTATGAGTTTCTTGTGATGCCATTTAGTTTGACTGATGCATCTGTTGTATTTATCGATTTGATGAATAGAATATTTAGACCATGTTTAGATAGATTTATTGTTGTGTTCATTAATAACATTCTGATCTATTTATAAGATGAGACAAAACATGCCCAACATTTGAGAATTGTTTTGCAAACCTTACCCGAAAAACAACTATTCACTAAGTTTACAAAATGTGAGTTCTGGCTCAAAGAAGTCAGATTTTTGGGAGATGTGGTATCAATAGGTGGCATTATAGTTGATCCGAGTAAAATTTCAGATGTGGTAGATTGGTAGCCTCTGATAAATGTATCTGAAGTCAGAAGTTTTTTGGTTTGGTAGCCTCTGATAAATGTATCTGAAGTCAGAAGTTTTTTGGTTTTAGCTGAATATTACAAAGGATTCGTCAAGAGATTCTCGATGATTGTTGTACCATTAACAAAACTATTACAAAAAGATGTTAAATTTGAATGGTTAGAGAAATGTTAGCAAAGTTTTAATCAGTTGAAAGCTTTGTTAACTGAGGCACCTATGTTAGTTCAGCCAGAGTCTAGTATAGAATTTGTGATTTACAGTGATGCTTCATTGAATGGTTTAGGCTATGTTTTGATGGAAGAAAGCAAAGTGATAGCATATGCTTATAGACAGTTGAAATCGCATGAAAAGAATTATCTGACTCACGATGTAAAGCTCGCAGCTATTATGTTTGCTTTGAAGATTTAGCGACACCAATTTTACGAAAAAATATGTCATATCTTTACAGATCATAAAAGCCTGAAGTATTGATATCACAAAAAGATTTGAATTTGAGACAGTGTAGATGGCTCAAATTATTGAAAGACTATGACTTGATCATTGATTATCATCTGGGAAAGGCTTATGTTCTTGTTGATCCATTGAGTAGAAAGTCTTTATGTACTTTGTGAGCTTTGAAAACACGACTAACGTTCAGTCATGATGGTTCAATTTTAGCTGAATTAAAAGCTAAACCGACGTTTCTGTAACAAATTTACGAGGCTTAGAAAAGTGATGATGTTTTATTAGCTAATCAGAAACAGATTGAGATGACACCTGATTTAGATGTTCATGTGGCTTAAGATGGCAATTTATAATTCAAAAGAAGAATTTGTGTTCCGAAAAGTCCAATCTCATTCAGCAAATTTTACATGAAGCTCATAGTAGTAGCTTGTCGATTCATCCTAATAGTAATAAAATGTACGGTGATTTGAAATAGATGCATTAGTGGCTAGGTATGAAATGAGAGATTTCTTAGTTCATATCGAAATGTTTGGTTTTTCAACAAGTTAAAGTTGAGCATCAGGTACCTTCTAGTTTGTTACAACCAGTGATGATTCCATAGTGCAAATGGGAACGTGTCACAATGGATTTTGTATCGGGATTGCCTCTATCTCTGAGAAAGAAAGATGTTGTATGGGTCATTGTTGATCGTTTGATGAAATTTGAGCATTTTATTCCAATACGTACAAATTTTTCACTCGAGAGATTGATAGAGTTGTATGTTGCTGAGATCGTTCAGTTACACGGTGTGCCACTTTATATTATTTCTGACAGTGATCCACGGTTTACTTCTCGATTCTAGAGCAAGTTACACGAAGCTCTAAGTATTCAACTGCATTTTAGTACAGCATTTCACCCTCATACAAATGGTCAATCTGAGCTTGTGATTCAAATACTCGAAGATGTGTTATAGTGTTGTGTTTTGGAGTTCAAAGGTATTTAGGAGAGATTTCTACCAATAGTTAAATTTGCATACAATAAAAATTATCAATCGAGCATTAAGATGGTGATCGTCGATTTTCCTGTGATAAGTTTTATAAATTTATAATGAATCGTTCTTGAAACTAACTATTATCATGACGTAGGCAAGTGTACCTATCGAACAATAGTATAGTTTTAGCAAGACTGGATTGTCGAACCCAAAGGACTATGAGTACTAGTAATGACTGCCTTCTTAATATCTAGCCGAAGAAAAGAGATTTGTTTTAACTAACTAATTAATTAAACTAAGAACTTGCAGAAAATAGAAGTTGGGAAATTACTTTTGGAGAAAGCGATTGATTGAGCCAATACCTAAGGAAAAATCCACCTAGGCTTTTACTTGTTTTTCTGGCTCCGAACTAGACGATTTATTCATTTAACTTGTTCCGTAGAAATCCCTATTGTATATTATTATCCCTCTCGAGACTAACAACATCTAATCCCTAGGTTGAATAACCGAGAGTTATCTCTAATTAACACCCTAAGGTTGCATTAACTCAATCTATGGATTCCCTTATTAGGTTTCACCCTAATTCGGCAAAATCTTGTCACCTTATCTCTAGGCGCGCAATCAACTCCGCTTAATTATGACAAAGTTACTCTTAGCCAGGGTCTATTCCTCCTCCAACTAAGAGTAGTAACTTGAAGTGATATCCTAAAATACCAAAACAAGAATTAAGAACACATAATTAAGAACAAGTCAAATATTTATCATACGATTCAGAAATAATAACAAAGTTTTGACATAGGTTTCATCCCCCTTAGGTATTTAAGGGTTTAGTTCATAACTAAACAAGAAAACATCGCAGAATAATAATAATTACAAAACATAAAGAAAACCCAAAACTCCTGGAGGGGAAATTGAAGAGAGATCTTCAGTCTTGATAGTAGATCCGGCTTCTAAGATGGATCAATCGGCTTCCTTGGAGTAATTCCTTACTCCCTATTCCTCGTCCCCCCTTTCTTCCTCTTTTAAGGTGTATTTATAGGCTTTGGAATGCCTAAGAACCCTCAAAAGTGGCCTTTTCCAAATTGGACTTAACTTGGGCTCGGCAGGGACACGCCCGTGTGACACACTCGTGTGTGATAACTTCAGGCCGTGTTTGAGGTACACGGCCATATGCTATACCCATGTGAATCGTGCTTCAATTCTGCCAAATTGACACGGCCGTGTGATCTGCCCATGTGAAGAGGTCCAGGCCATGTTGATTTCGTGCTTTGGCCCATTTTCTCTATTTTTGGCCCGTTTCTCTTTCCTTTCGTTCTCCTATACCTACCTGAGAATAAAACAGGAAATTAAGGCATTAGGAGCATCGAATTCACCAAATCTAAGGAGAAACCATTCATAAAATGCGTTAAGCATGGGTTATAAATATGTATAAATTACGGTTTATCAAATACCCCCACACTTAAGCATTTTCTTGTCCTCAACCAAAATCCTCATATCACAGTTAAATTTCCTTTTTCTTAACTTATAATTCCAATCAATATTATCTCAAATCATCTCATAAGTAATCATACATTGAGAATTCAAGTGAAAGAACATTTGAGCTTTAAACATTCTAAATTGAGTATTTTAATCATGAAAAACTTAGGTCTCTCCCCTCCCCTAGGTAGTTATCATTGATTTGGAACCTCATAGAGTTAACATCCTCACTAAAGATTCACTCAAATCACTCGAAGTGTTTAAGGACAATGAAATTAACACTCATCAGTCAATATGAAAAGTTATTACCATAGACTTGCATAAAAATCAAATCTCTACCACTATAAATCGAGATGATACATCAATCCAAAGGTCTTTAAAGGGTTGTAACGAGGCTTAGTTAGGGGGTGTGGTCACAAGCTGAAAGAAAAGGTTAGAATCGAGATTGACTTGAAAAATTACTTAACTAGAAAAAATATTAAATCATCGCTTGCGTACAACAAAGCTTTCTTCTTTGACTATGGAATGAGACTTACAAGCAAAAGATAACTACTGATTTATATAAATGGGGTTTTTTTTTTTTTAAGAACAAGTCAAATATCATAGGTTACTATTAAGAACAAGACATAGTTAAGCAATTTATTCAAATCAATTCTCGACAAAAATTGGGGATCAAATTAATTTAAGGGGATTTCAACAATAATGGGTTAATGGTTAATATCGAGGGTGGTACAAGAAATGGCTTGTTAGGCTCGAAGGGGTTTACTAAGGGTTAATCATGGAGGTAGGCTTTTCATGGCATGAGTGGGTTAATCTAAGTGCCTCTATCATCTTGATATATCAAATCAAATAGTGTGGTCTTGACATGCATAATCAGGCAAGTTCTAGAATAACAATTCAATATTGGCACACTCAAAGCAATAATAAAAGTGAGCATGAAAGAATTAATAAATGCTCAAAAGGCTTAAAAATCTCACAAAAATTATGGCTTTTTGATGTTTCAATCTGTGGGATTCAATTCAAGATAATACCTAAATTTGGGGAATCAACCTAAATTTTTAAATTCTTAAAAATCAACTTATCATGCTTGATTTTCTAGTGTCTTAGAGTTTAACAATCAATGAATGAATGCTTATGTTTTAATTCAAGATATATCAATCAAAATTATCAAAATTTAGCTTAAACATGATATGAGAGATTCACAATAGAACAAAGCACTATTTAGGGATTTTCAAATGATGAAATGATTACCCCCCACACTTAAGATGTACATTGCCCTCAATGTACAAGGTTAGATATATAAGAAAATATAAGATCATAAGATAGGGAAAGAATTGAAACTTCCTGAGTACTGAATGAATGTCCTAGTTTGGTGAAAGTGAGTATTGTCAATAGAACTAAAGGTAAAGCTTGATTCGGAGAAAATAATAACCTGGTAATAATCATAAAGGTAAGCCGCGTGAATCAATTAAAAAAAGAACTAGGAATAATAATAAAAATAAGGGAAATAGTCTAATTTTGTAGGTGGCACGATCGCCTCACATGCCCGTGTGGGTCGTGTCCAGCCCGTGTTTGTCGTGAGTTGAAAGTTCATCGCACGGTCTTGAGACACACCCGTGTGTCTTGGTCGTGTGGCTTTATGATCGTAACGCACGACCATGTGTGATGTGGCTCGCTTCGCCCCCGCCCGTGTAACTAGGCACATGTCCAAGTTGTTTTGGCAGTGTCAACCACGGGTGATAGGCACGGGCGTGTCGCACATCCGTGTTGTTTTGGTAGGTTCACCCACGGCCATGTCCCACGGCCGTGGCGGTTTATCGTGCCTCGTATTTTGGAAAAATCTTGCCCTGTTTCTACACGATCTTACACACGCCCGTGTGCTTGGCCGTGTGGGTTTTGTGGACCTATGTTCAAAGATTCAATTAGTGGTCTAAATATTAAGAATTTTGAAATTTAAATAAAATTTAAATAAATGAAAACTGTTAGTACTCGAGTTGCCTCTCGAGAAGCGCTTTTTTATAGTCTCAGCACGACTTTCCCTTACTGATGTATTCGGGGAGGTTCGTGGAGTTGAAGCTCCTCTCCATCGTCCTTAAAATTCTCGCCGTTATACAATTTGAGACGATGACCATTTACCTTGAAAGTTCCTTGTGATGGGTGACTTACCTCTACTGTGCCATATGGAAAAACAGATTGAACTACGAAAGGTCCTGACCATTGTGATTTAAGTTTTCCAGGAAACAATTTGAGTCTTGAATTATAGAGCAAGACAGAATCTCCGACTTTGAATTGCTTCTGCTACTTCAAGCGAGCGTCATGGCGTCATTTTGTTGCTTCCTTGTATAGTCGTGAATTTTCGTATGCATTGGCTCGCCACTCATCTAACTCGTTCAGCTGTATCAACCTGTTTTGGTCTGTAAGTTTAGGATCAAGGTTTAGAAATTTAATTGCCCAAAACGCTTTGTGCTCTAGTTCGAATGGTAGATGACAACTTTTCCCATAAACAAGTCTGTACGGTAATGTTCCTATGGGGATCTTAAAAGCAATCCTATAAGCCCATAAAACATCATCTACTTTCATCGCCCAGTCTTTCCTGTTTGATTCTACTGTCTTTTCAAGAATTAGTTTGATTTCTCGGTTTGCCACTTTGACTTATCCACTAGTTTGAGGATGGTATGGGGTGGCTGTTCTGTGATAAACTTCGTATTTCTTAAGAGTTTTCTCAAATTGGGTATTACAGAAATGAGTACCCCTGTTAATAATAATTGCTCTAGGTGTTCCGAATCCTGAGAAGAGTTTCTTAAGAAAACGTACTACTACTCTAGCATCATTAGTAGGTAAAGCTTGGGCTTCTACCCATTTGGACGTAAAATCAATTGCTACTAAGATGTGGTTATTCCCAAACGAACTAGGGAATAGGCCCATGAAGTCGATACCCCAAACGTTAAATATTTCACATGGAAACATATAGTTTTGAGGCATTTCATCACGTTTTGAGAGGTTACCTGTCCGTTGGCATTTGTCGCAAGAAGTCACATAGCTGTTAGCGTCTTTGAATAACGAGGGCCAATAAAAACCTGATTCAAGTATTTTATGCGTGGTCTTAGTTCCACTATAGTGTCCTCTAGTTGGTTCTGAGTAGCAATGTTCCAGTATCTTTGATGTTTCTGACCTTGTAACACATCTTCGAATGACTTGATCTGCACATATGCGAAAAAGAAATGGGTCGCCCTAAAAGTAGTGTTTAACATCACTAAAGAATCTCTTCTTTTGTTGGTGTGTCAACCCTTTTGGGATAATATTAGCAGCCAAAAAATTCACGATGTCTGCAAACCAAGGTATCTCAGAATCAGATATAACGAAGAATTGTTTGTCAGGAAACGAATCATTAATTTCAGCTTCATCTAGTTTTCTGATATTTGAGTTTTCAAGCCTGGACAAATGATCTGCCGCGAGATTTTCAGCTCCGTTCTTATCCTGAATTTCTAAGTCGAATTCCTGTAATAACAAGATCCATCGAATGAGTCTAGGTTTTGCATCGATTTTAGTTAGGAGGTATCAAAGGGTAGAATGATCAGTGTAGAATGAGATATGATCAAAATTTATCAAATGTAAAAACCACGGCTAGCAATTCTTTTTCAGTGGTGGTGTAGTTTTCTTATGTGGCTGTCAACGTCTTGCTAGCATAATAGATAGGTTGGAAGTGCTTGTCTCTTTGTTGTCCCAAAATTGCACCTACTGCATAGTCGCTCGCATCACACATTAATTCAAAAGGTAAGTTCCAGTCTGGTGCAATTATAATTGGAGCATCAATTAATTTATCTTTTTAGGTATTAAATACTTCCAAGCATTCCTAATCGAAATTAAAAGGCATATCTTTTTCCAGTAATTTTATCAAAGGCTTAGCTATTTTAGAAAAATCTTTAATAAATCTTCTATAAAAACTGGTATGTCCTAAAAAGCTTCTAATAGCCTTGACCGAACTAAGAGGAGGTAATTTTTCGATTTTTTCAATTTTGGATTTATCCACTTCAATCCCTTTACTAGAAATTTTATGTCCTAACACTATACCTTCTTGAACCATGAAGTGACACTTTTCCCAATTAAGCACAAGGTTCATTTCCTCATATCTTATTAAAACTCATTTTAAATTTTTAAGGCAAAGATGGAAAGAGTTACCGAATACCGAGAAATCATCCATAAATACCTCCATGATGTCTTTCACGAGTTCATCAAAGATGGCCATCATGCAGCACTGAAAAGTGGCAGTGGCATTACATAATCCAAAAGGCATTCTACGATAAGCAAACGTACTGTATGGGCATGTGAATGTTGTCTTTTCTTGATCTTCAGGAGCTATTGGAATTTGGAAGCAGCTGGAGAATCCGTCTAAAAAATAGTAGTACATGTGTCCGGATAATCTTTCCAACATTTGGTCAATGAATGGCAATGAAAATTGATCTTTCCTTGTGGCATCATTCAACTTCCTATAATCAATACAAACTCTCCAACCTGTGACTGTCTTTGTTGGGATTAATTCATTCTTCTCGTTAGCCACGACCGTCATGCCTCCTTTCTTAGGAACAACCTGTACTGGACTTACCCAAGAACTGTCAGAAATAGGATAAATAATTCCAGCATCTAGAAGTTTAATTACCTTAGCTTTAACAACTTCTTTCGTATTGGAGTTCAGTCGTCTTTGAACTTGTACACAAGGCTTATATTCATCCTCTATTAAAATTTTATGGGTGGAAAAAGAGGGGCTGATCCCTTTGATGTCAGAAATTTTCCAAGCTATGGCCTTTTTATGTTCTTTTAGTACTTGGATTAATTCCTCATTTTCCTTGGGATGCATGTTAGAAGCAATAATCACCGGTAATGTAGAATTATTTCCAAGGTATGCATATTCCAAATGATTTGGCAATTCTTTAAGTTCCAGTTTGGAAGGTTCTACAATAGAGGGTTTTTGTTTAAGTTCATCGTTCATTTTAATACCCACGTACTCTGCTTGTCTTAAGGAACGTTCATTAGGGTCATCATTTGCCTCCCCTCCTTGAGGTAGACATAGTTTCGTCGTGTCCTCTTGTATAATTTCCTGAAAAGAGTCTTGAGTAGCATGATCAATAGAGTCAATAAAATAACATGAATCATCCTGTTCTCTAGAAAATCTCATAGCATCATAAATTTTAAAGATAATCTCCTCGTCACCTATTCTAAGTACAAATTTACCATCACCCACATCGATTACAGCCCTAACTGTGGATAAAAATGGACGCCCTAAAATTAAAGGTACTTCCACGTCTTCATCCATATCGAGCACAACGAAGTCAACAGGGAATATGAACTTGTCTACTTTCACAAGTACTTCTTCTATAATACCTCTAGGATATTTAACAGATCTATCAGCTAGTTGAATACTCATCCTAGTAGGTTTGGGTTCCCGAAGACCAAGTTGTTTGAACATTTTATATGGCATCAAATTAATGCTAGCGCCTAAATCGGCTAGTGCTTTCTCAACATTCAAACTACCAATTAAACAAGGGATAGTGAAACTTCCTGGATCTTTCAGTTTGGTTGGCAGTTTATTTTGAAGTATAGCTGAGCATTCTTCGTTGAGTTCCATTGTAGATAAGTCTTCAAACTTCCTTTTATTTGTTAGGAGCTCCTTCAAAAATTTTGCGTATGTAGGCATTTGCGAGATAGCTTCAACAAAAGGTAAGTTGATATGTAATTGTTTAAAAAGTTCAAGAAACTTATCGAATTGTGCATCCATGCGGTCTTTTTTCAATTTTGCTGGGTATGGAACTAGTGGTTTATACTCCTTTGGTACCGGTTCGTCACTATTTTTGGGTTTTTCCTCCTCCCTTTCGCTTGTCACGGCTTCTTGTGTTAGCTTCTTTTCAGATTCAGCTAACATTTTCCCACTTCTTAGTATAACTGCTTTTACATGCTCGCTTGGTTTTCTGTTACTATGTAAACCACCTTGTGGTTGTTCGGAGAACAGTTTAGACAGCTGCCCTATCTAGGTCTCTAACCCCTGGATCGATGCCTGTTGGTTTTTGAGTGCTGTCTCGGTATTCTGGAAATGAGTTTCTGACACCGAGATGAATTTGGATAGCATCTCTTCTAGGTTTGGTTTCTTTTCCTATTGATAAGGTGGCTGTTGAAAACCCTGAAGATTCTGTGGCCTTTGACTTCCTTGACCACCCTAAGAGAAATTTGGGTGGTTCTTCCAACCTGCATTATAAGTATTACTATATGGGTTATTTTGAGATCTAAAATTATTGTTACCCATATAGTTGACTTGTTCCTCTTAGGTTGAAGGATTGAATGGTGGGTATTCTGTAAGCGCACCTCCTCTACTTGAATCACACCTCATCACTGGATGTACCTGCGTAGAACCAAGTAAATCATTAATTTTTTTATTTAGAAGTTCTACCTGATTTGACAACATAGTGACCGAATCGACGTTATAAACACCTGCTGTTTTCGTTGGCTTAGTCCTCATGACTTGCCACTGATAGTTATTCAGTGACATCTCTTCAATAAATTCAGAAGCCTCTTCAGGTGTTTTGTTATTGATGGTCCCACCAGCAGCTGCATCAATCATTTGTCTTGTCGAAGGGTTCACACCGTTGTAGAATGTTTGAACTTGCAGCCATAGAGGTAATCCATGGTGTGGGCACCTTTGCAAAAGGTCCTTGTATCTCTCCCATGCATCGTAAAGTGTTTCTAAGTCCATCTATACGAAAGAAGATATATTATTACGCAACTTAGCTATTTTTGCTGGAGGAAAATATTTTAATAAAAAATTTTCAATCATTTGTTCCCAAGTGGTAATGGACCCTCGTGGTAGTGAGTTCAACCATTGTTTAGCTTTATTCCTTAGTGAAAAAGGGAATAACCGAAGGCAAATGACATCATCAGAAACACCATTAATTTTGAAAGTGTCACACAGTTCTAGGAAATTTGCCAAGTGAGTGTTAGGGTTCTCATCCTACAAATCATCAAACTGAACAAATTGTTGTATCATCTGAATCGTGTTAGGTTTCAGTTCAAAATTATTTGCAAAGCAATAGCGAGCCTAATGATGCTTGACTCAGTTCCTGTAAAATTAGGTTTAGCATAATCATACATAGTACGAGGAGCAGGATTCTGATTTGCTAATTTAGCGGGTATGGCTGGAAGTAGCGGATTGTCTTAATTTTCAACCATATCCTCGGTTGTAGTTGAGATATCGTTCTCTTGCTCTTCCTCTGTGTATATTAAGCTGCGCCTGATTTCTCGTCGATTTCTACGAGCTATACGATCAATTTCCTTGTCAAAAAGCAATGGTTCTGACGAGTTTCTTCTAGTCCTAAACTATAAGAACCTGCCAGGAGAAAAAAAAGAAAGAAAATTAGTAAAATAAAAATTGAAGTTAAATTGCAAGAAAATAAATGGCTAAAGTAATAAAAATTGAGCGTTCCTAATATCTTAGTCCACAAACAATGGCGCGCAAAAACTTGATTGTCGATTTTTTCTGTGATAAGTTTTATAAATTTATAATGAATCGTTCTTCAAACTAACTATTATCACGACGTAGGCAAGTGTACCTATCGAACAGTAGTATAGTTTTAGCAAGACCGAATTGTCGAACCCAAAGGACTATGAGTACTAGTAATGACTGTCTTCTTACTATCTAGCCGAAAAAAAGAGATTTGTTTTAACTAACTAATTAATTAAACTAAGAACTTGCAGAAAATAGAAGTTGGGAAATTACTTTTAGGGAAAGCGATTGATTGAGACAATACACAAGGAAAAATCCACCTAGACTTTTACTTGTTATTCTGGCTCCAAACCGGACGATTTATTCATTTAACTTGTTCCGTAGAAATCCCTACTATATATTATTATCCCTCTCGAGACTAACAACGTCTAATCCCTAGGTTGAATAACCGAGAGTTATCTTTAATTAACACCCTAAGGTTGCATTAACTCGATCTATAGATTCCCTTATTAGGTTTCACCCTAATTCGGCAAAATCTAGTCACCCTATCTCTAGGCGCGCAATCAAATCCGCTTAATTATGACAAAGTTACTCTTAGCCATGGTCTATTCCTCCTCTAACTAAGAGTAGTAACTTGAAGTGATATCTTGAAATACCAAGAACAAGTCAAATATTTATCATACAATTCAGAAATAATAACAAGGTTTTGTCATAGGTTTCACCCCCTTAGGTATCTAGGGGTTTATTTCATAACTAAATAAGAAAACATCTCAGAATAATAATAATTACAAAACATAAAAAAAACCCAAAACTCCTAGAGGGGAAATTGAAGAGAGATCTTCAGTCTTGATAGTAGATCCGGCTTCTGAGATGGATCAATCGGCTTCCTTGGAGTAATTCCTTACTCCCTATTCCTCGTCCTCCTTTTCTTCCTCTTCTAGGGTGTATTTATAGGCTTTGGAATGCCTAAGAACCCTCAAAAGTGGCCTTTTCTGAATTGGACTTAACTTGGGCTCGGTAGGGACACACACGTGTGACACGCCCATGTGCGATAACTTCAGGCCGTGTTTGAGGTACACGGCCGTGTGTTATACCTGTGTGAATCGTGCTTCAATTCTGCCAAATTGACACAGCCGTGTGATTTGCCCGTGTGAAGAGGTCCAAGCTGTGTTGATTTCGTGCTTTGGCCAATTTTTTCTGTTTTCAGCCCGTTTCTCATTCTTTTCGTTCTTCTATGCCTACCTGAGAATAAAACATGAAATTAAGGCATTAGGAGCATCGAATTCACCAAATCTAAGGAGAAATCATTCATAAAATACGTTAAGTATGGGTTATAAATATGTATAAATTACGGTTTATCAGATGGCACCGTACGAAGCTTTGTATGGTCAAAAGTGTCGAACTCCATTTTACTGGACTGAGCTAAGTGAGAAAAAGCTTTTGGGTGTTGATTTCATACGAGAAACTGAAGAAAAAGTTAATGTGATACATAACAGCCTGAAAGTGGCTTCGTATCAATAAAAGTCTTACACGGATTTGAAAAGAAAAGACATTGAATTTTAAGTCGGTGACAAAGTCTTTTTGAAAGTGTCACCTTGGAAGAACTTCCTCCGATTCGGTAGAAAATGAAAGCTTAGCCTGTGGTTTATCAGGCCATGCAAAATCATTGAGAGAATTGGTCTATTAGCTTATATATTAGCTTTACCGTAAGAGATAGAAAAGAGTCATAATGTAGTTCACGTATCGATGTTACAACGCTATCGATCAGATCCTTCACACGTGATTTCACCTTTTGATGTTGAGATACAACCAGATATGACTTACAGTGAAGAATCGATCAAAATTCTAGCTCAAGAGGTTAAAGAATTGAGAAATAAAAGTATAGCTTTAGTGAAAGTTCTCTGGCAACATCATGGAATAGAAGAGGCTACCTAAGAATTGGAAGAATCTATGAAAGTGCAATACCCAAACTTTTTTTTTGGTAAGATTTTTGGGGACGAAAATTCCTTTAGAGGGAGAGTTGTAACAATCCATTTTTAGTAAAATCAGAATAGTGGTCTTGGGACCACTAATTTGACGAGTAAATTATTATTTTATTATTTTAATGTCTATGGGATGTTAGTAAGGTCATATTAAAAATTCATTAAGAAATGTTGACGTTTGCATGCTTAATTACCTAAAAAGGACTAAATCGTAAACTGTGCAAAAGTAGAGTTTTATTAGTTAAAGGTGTCAAATAGCTATGGAATTTTAATCTAAGGGACTTGGATGGTAAATAGACCAATTAAAGGGCTACTGGACATTCATGGATACGGTATTAATGTAACTTTGAATAATTTTAAAGGTTAAAAGGGTAAATTACTAAATAAGGTCAAAATTAAATAAAACAAAGCATTCATCTTCTTCAAAATAGGCTTCCATTTAAATTGAAGTGGAAAGAAGCCATTTTTAAGGTTTGAAACATTCGGCCACTTCTTCTTGCTTGCATGATCAAGATAGACCAAAAACAGATTTAGATCGGGGAAAAACTAAAGCCTCAGATTAGCCGATTTCGTTTCTACACTCTATTTGTCGAGGTAAGTTCATAGTTTTTTTTATATGTAATGAATTTTATATTTGTGTACTTATGTTATGATGCTTTAATTTTTACGTTATTATAAGAATAATGATGAATTGCACATATGTGCATTTATTTGTACTTCGATACCTCTCAATTGCACATACATGCCCCTATTTGTACTTCGGTACCCCTAAATTGCACAGACGTGCCCCTGTTTGTACTTCGGTAGCCCTGGATGTACTTTGTGCTCTGTTTATACCTCGGTGATTCTAAATTGAATAATATATGAATTGTATTCAATTTATTGACTGATTAAATGATATTTTATGTTCTTACTAAGCTCTACAAGCTTATTTGTTTTTTTTGGATTGTTTTATAGATCATTGTTGCACACAATTTGGGCAGATCAAATCTTTAGCTCACACTATCCACCAGCTTTGGTAGTTTTTGTATCTCCTAGGGTAGTGGCATGTATAAACTTAAGTAGTTAAATTTGGGGTTGAAATGTATTTAGAATGTTATAAAATGGTATTTGATAAATGTGTATATAATAATTAAATGTGTTTGTGTTTTGATGCCATATATGCATAATAGGTTATGATGCTTACTTTAGAAGGTACTTTTGGTCACTTTTGATAAAGAATGAGAATTGTTTATTGGTACCATTTGATGGTTTGAGTCATGGAGCTACTTTAGATTATATGTTTATTAGGTTTTTGGAACTTTTTAGTTGATGAATGTATATAGTAAAGTCTGCATGATTTGGTAGGTTTTGGTAATTAATATTGAGGTGCCTTGTATGGAATATTAGTTGAATGATCTTGGACTATTGATTTGGTCATTTTATGTAGGTTTTGGGTCATGTTTTAATGCCTTGATATGGTGTACCAAAGACCTTTAGGTGGTTGAGTGGTTTGGTGTTGGAAATGGTTTTTTTTTTGGGCAAATTCATGTCCACACGGCTTAAGACACTTGTGTGTGACTCAGCCGTGTGTGACACATGGCCAGGCGACACGGTCATGTGTCCTTTGTAGGTTTTAAAGCATGCAAGTCAGGCTGTTCCATGGCCTAGCACATAGCCTGGCACACGGGTGTGTGTGGCTATCTCGAGAGTTACACGGCCTGACACACGGGCGTGTGACTTGGCCGTATGACCCAACTTAGAGAGTTACACGGGTGAGGACACAGACTAGGACACGACTGTGTGTCCCTATTTTGATTGTTACACGGCCTGAGACAAGGGCGTCCGTCTTGGCCATGTGAACCCTGTAGTCCAATTTTTCTAACTTTTTCTTATACTTTCTAATTGTTTCCAGTTTGATCCTGAATTGTTCTTAAGGTATTTTTAGGGCCTCGAGGGCTCGATTAAGGGATGTTGTAATAGCCCACATTTCAGCGATGTAGGAAATAGTGGTTTGAGACCACCAAATCTGGCAAATGAACTCGTAAATTATATTATTTAATATTTACGAGCCAAATGTAGCTTTTAAAATATTTTTGAAATAGTAAACTGTGTTTTATAAAGATTTATTTGGTTAAGAAATTGAGAAAAAGAGGTATTGAGATCTCAGTGTTATAAACTGAGCCATAAATATTTTTATGAATATTTACTTAGTGTCAATAAGGTAGTATTAAAATTTCGTCAGAAAATTTTAACATTGCTGTAGTCAATTAGATAAAAAGGACTAAATTGAAAAGGTGCAAAACTTACTAAAGTGATTAAATAGCTTAACCATTAAATAAGGAAGGAATAAAAGGGTAAATGGACCATTTTAAAATGGCTGAGGCGGCATACCGTGAAAAAAATCAAAGATTTTTATGTGAAAAGGACAAAATTGGAATTTTAACAAAAGTTACATGGCCAAAGTTGATTTTAATGATTTCTAGGCAATTTCTTCTTCAACTTTCTTACAAAAACAGCCATGGAAGAGGGTTTTGAGCTGGTCTTTCATATTTTAGCTTCAAGTAAGTTCAATTCTTGCTTTTTCTTTGAAATTTTTATATTTTTTGACTTTTACAATTAGGTCCAACTTAGTATTCTATTAGCTTTTGATTTTGTTGAAAATTTTGGAAGTTACCATTGATACGTTCATATGATTTTTGTTATTTAATGATGAAATTGAGATGTTAATGGATGTTTAAAGGTGTTTTATTAAAGAATTTTGGATGAAAACATGTTTTAGGGGTTAAATTGAAAAGTGTTGAATTTATGGAAAATTCTAAAATTTCATGGAATTCATGGGCTGTGATTAGTATGTATGAGAATAATTAGGCTTGAAATAAGGATTAAGTTGCAAGAATTTCATTTTTCGAGCCTAGGGACGAAATCATTATGTATTAAAAGTTTAGGGGAAAAATGGTAATCAACATTTTGCACTAAAACAGTTTTGGAAAGCAGTAGTAGTCTAAATTTGAAAAATCACCAAAAATTGTGGGAATCAAATTAGAGGATGCATAAAATATGAAATTAAAGCTTATTGAGTCTAGTTGCTCATAGAAGAGACGATGTAACCAATGGAATTGTAAATCATGAGATATAATAAATTTTGAGAGATAAGGTCAGAATGATTTCGGGTTCCCCTGTTCTGACTTTGGAAAATCATCAAAAAATTGGAGAAAAATAATTAGGGGCTTAAATTTATACGTTTAAATTCTTAAAGATTCTATTTTCAAGAGAAACAAATGGGAATATCATCCAAATTCTGTGTTAAGAGATAATTAATTTTTAGTAAGCAAAGGTCAAAGCTGTCAAATAGCAGAACAGGGATAAATTTGAAGATTTTACTTTACTAATTGGCTAAACTATAAATTCTAAAATTTTTATATAGAAGGACATATGATTCTAGTTTCAAAAACATCAAGTGGATCTTAATTTGGAGTTTTGTAGCTCAAGATAAAAATAATTTAATGACTATGATACGGATGGACAGCTTTGAATATACATATAAGTAAATAGTGAAATTATGGATAATGTTACTTATAAGCGTGATATATACATTAAGGATGTGGAATGGAGAGGAGGAGAACTCCGTAGCTTAAGATAAAAATAATTTAGTGACTATGATATGGATGGACAGCTTTGAATATACATATAAGTAAATAGTGAAATTATGGATAATGTTACTTATAGGCGTGATATATACATTAAGGATGTTGAATGGAGAGGATGAGGAGGAAAATATATGAATGACTTGTGTATAAATTGATCACATGCCCGATTATAATAAAAAAATGTTGAATTAGAAATGATATAATGTTTTATTTCAAATATTTATTATGAAATTAAGATTATCGTTATGGTATAAAAATTGAATTGTAAGTTTGTGTAACTTGAATTGTATTCTTAAATGTTTGAAATGTACTTCTATGTGATGAAAATGTGATTTGAATGCTCAATGTATGATTATTGATGAAATGTTAATAATATCCAATAAAAAAGGAACATAAATCTCAGTTGAATGGAATGGAATTCAATGGATCACTGAAAAGGATTTGACGATCAAAAGGATCTAGCCTAGACGAGTGATCCTAATATAAGCCCTCCCGAAGAATATGTGTTAAAAAGATCTAGCTCGGACGGGTGATCCTGATATAAGCCCTCCCGAAGAATATGTGTGCAATGGATTTAGCTCAGACGGGTAATCCAAAGTAAATGTGAGTCTGGATTTAGCCTGGACTGGTAATCTAGACAAAGCTCTATAGAGTATTTGCCATTGCAGGGGATTTAGCCTGGACTGGTAATCCCGACAATACTCTTTGAGCATATGTTATAGGGTATTTAGCCTGGACTGGTAATCCTGTAGTAAGAAATGAGGTTCGCGGGAGTGTGCTCTCTTACAAGGGATTTAGCCTGGACTGGTAATCCCGTTGTAAGAAATGAGGTTCATGGGAGTGTGCTCTTTAAAAAGGACTTATGTATATATGTTTTCGAATTGACGGTTAATGAGATAGTACACATGAGTGTACTATAGGAAATCCATCGAAATTCCAAAGAATTCAACGGGATAAATATGGAAAATGGTAAATACATGGAATTATGAAATTGGTGAGCGAATTCACAAGAATTTGTCATTTGAAATTGTAATTGACAAGAAGAAATAGCGAATTGCATACTTATGTATGGTTACAAGTATTTATTTGAAATACAAGAAAATGATGGTTATTGATATATGGAGACCTGAGACTATGATATATGAGCATGGAATATGTTTGATAAATATTTTCATTCATAATTATGGAATTATGTACCTCATGTGTACTATTTGCATAAAGATAATATTTCAAATACTTTGATGAGTAAAGCTCAAATATAAAATAGTATGAAATCAAGACAAGTTGTTATGAAAATGTATTTAAAATATAGAGATATGATTGTTATATGTTATATGATTACATAATGTGAAATTGTCTATATATATGAGAAATTTATTGAGAATTGAACCCATACATGTTTCTCGATATTTATATGAAGTGTACGACTAGCAAGGGTGATTAGGTTATGTCTTAGGGCTTGTGATCAAGATGATTGAATATGCCTTGTATGTTTATATTAAATTTAAATGAGTGAGTTTTCGAAAGCTCGTTGGTTAGGAAGCTCGACGGAGATCACTCACACTATCTATCGGCCTATTTTGGTATGTATGGTAAATGAATTATGGTTATAATGGCATGTATAAGTTAATTAGTCAATGTTGGCTTATAAATGATCTAACTGTAATTAGCCATTGGTATGGCTTGTATTTAGTAAGTTTTGAGTTACATATAATTATGATTTTATCATGTTTGATATGAGTTTAAAATGAACAAATGATGAGATGGTATAAGTATAGGAATGAAGATGATGGTTAAGAATACTATAAAAATTTATGAATATATCTATATACATAAATGAATAGTAAAATGACTCAGTTTAATGAAAAATGGTTCTGTAAACTTCGGTAATGCCTCGTACCTTATTCCGGTGATGGATACGAATAGGGAGTGTTACAGACGTTATGTATGTGATTGAATGTATTAGATTATGTTTACAATAATGTATAAAATGAATGTTTTAATCTTATGTTTGTACGGTAATGCTCTATAACCCTACTCTAATGACGTATACGAGATAGGGGTGTTACACCTAACTTACCATTCGTCCATACCATTCATGTCTTCTTTCAACAATCCCTCAATTTCAAATCAAATTATCACCTTAAATATGTATACTTAGTACTACTCAAACATTCTATTTCATTCTATATTTTAAACAACATATATATATACATCATCACAAACATCAACCAAAAGACCAAAAGAATTTACAACCAAACCATTAGATCAAAGTACCAAACATATATATATATATGCCTACAAAATATTACCAAATCAAATACCAAACATAAACAACATGGACAAGCCAACCAAAATATCCTAATACATGTCATTCATAACCAACAACAAAAGTGACCAAAAACATCTACCGAGATGATGAATGAAAAGTGTGAGTGCTCCTACTTGATCTTCCAACTGTCAAAGCTTTTCAAGATCTACAAGAGAAAAATACAGACAACGTAAGAAATTTATGCTTAGTAAGCTCATACAGAATGTAACATAACTTGCTAAACCAAGATTATTTAACTTAATTATGCATTGAGTCATAAGGCATATATATGTTAATTTGATTCATTCTCGTACAACAAACCTCGATAGTTCAATCAAGAGTTCTAATATGAGCAACTCAGTCCAATTCAAAGGCCATAATAGAGATGGGCTTAGTTTCCCTCAAGGCCCAATTACGATATCCAAATCCAAGCAACTAAAGACAAAACTCAACTTATTTGTTCAAGACTTTATCACGAAAAAAATTTGAGAAGAAAAGTTAAAGCTTCAAGACGATGGATTTTGGAGCAATGATGAATTAGAAGGGACTAATTTTGTGCATGGGCCTAAACTTTCAATCTATGATGACAAGCCCATGTGCAAAATGTTAACAAGCTTAGGCATTCACTTCAAGGACCCCAATCGATCCCACAAGCCTAAATGTTTCATATTGGGTTTGGGTTTTAGGCTTATTTTTTATTATATATGAGCCAATATTGTATTTATTAGCTCTTATTATTTTATTATTATTTTATTCCAAATTTTTTATAATTATTAAGTATTTTAAGTTATTTAGGACTTTTATGTTAACAAGAAAGTTTAGTTAAAAACTACTTCTTGTTTAGATTAAATTAAAGTTCTTGTATACTTAAGAGTTTTATTTAGATTTATTTAGCTAGCCTATATATAGGCCTTTGCATTGTACACAAATGATTCAATTCATTATTTTTCAAATTCTCTTTTGAGTTAATAAATTCTCTTTGAGTTTTCTTTTCAAGAATTTCTCTTGAGTTTCTTTTAGAAGAGTTTTAACAATATTTTCAAATTGTGGGGATCATCTTCAAACTTTTTCTTGTGATGTTTTCTTTCTTGGAGGGGAAATTAGAGCCGCTTGAAGGGAGTTGTGGATTCTTCATGTTTCCAAAGCTGCTTAGTACTTCTACATATCACATTCTATCTTTCCATCTATCTTCTTTAATTTCTTTCTTATTGTTATTCTATTTTAATTATCTTAGTTATTTATTTTAATTGTTTTATCTAACTTGGATTTGATTGCGTTTCAGGCTGTGTCAAAAATCCAAGTTTCTTTCCGAACGTCTAGAGCCCTAAGTCAAATCCGTGACTTTGACAAACTTTACGATCTACGTCCGCATTCATCTGTCTCATTCTTTATCATTTGGTATTAGATTTTGGCATTTTTAGGTGTTATTTTTGTTCTTATAAACTGATTTCCAACAAACAGCCTTAAATTTTTTTTTTTACCTAGACAGTTTTCAGGAAAAAATATTTTTCAATGGGTAAACATTTTTTAATGGCATGAAATTTTACAATATTTCCTGGCATAATTTGTAAGTATAAACAAATATTTCCCAGAAAAAAAGTGATTAAAAAATTACAAAAAAATATGAAAAAAAGAAAAAAAAATTAAAAACATTCTATGGGTTGAATTTTGTGCCAAAACTTTGTAGATCAAATCTAAATTATTTGAGGAGGCTCTAGTTTAAATTTCATGATTTTTGGAAATCGGGAGCACTTCGAAAAAAGTTTGTCAAGTTGCTTCACAATTTTTCGGGTTTTAGCAATTTTCATTGACTCTTAGACTTAGGTTTTCATTTACTTTTGCTTTTTATTTTTTCTTTATGAATTCTAACATTTTATTGTTTCTTATGTTAGTAGGTTAAAGCAAGCTACACATTTCTTCCTCTGTACAACATAATTCTTTAGTGTTTAGCTGATTTTAGACTCATAGTGCTATTAGGTTTGCTTTGTTAGTTGATTCTAATATATTCTGATTGATTGATGTAGACATTTTTAAAAGACTCACAAGATTAATCCTTACCTCATTGATACTTTTTGGTGCATAAAGGTGAGGTTTGCTTAATTTTTTCTTTTAAGGTATTATGCTTTTCCAAGCTTTTGCTATGACTCATGACACTCGTAACCGTTAAAACCATGTTGAGATACTATCCGATAACAAAGAGCAAGATGTTACATTGGAGAATATTGTTGGGACGGTAAGGTTTCAACATCAACAATTAGTAGCCATTAGTACAAAGCCATTAGTAGTTGTAATATGATCAACACAGAGCCATCAGTTGCTGTAGTATGACCGGCACAAAGCCATTAGTAACGGTAATATGATCAGCACAGAGCCATGATCAAGATGGCACGGAGCCATAATCGGGATGGCACAGAGCCATCTTCAGAACAGCACAGAGCCATAATCAGATCAAGTGGCTTAAAGCCATCAGTAGGTACACAGTCGTCTCGCGCGACCCATGCGACCTTAACAGAATAGTCCACAGCCGTCTCGTGCAACCCGTGCAACCTTAACAGAACAGTCTATAGTTGTCTCGTGCGACCTTAACAGAACAATCCACTTCCTCCATATACAATATCCCAACCCCATGCATTATGTCATGCGTGTATGCAAAACACATAAATATCATATGGCATGCTTAATCAATCATATACGTATATCACAAGCACATCAGTCAAACAGAACATAAGGGCATAATTGTCATTTGTCTCATAGGGGTATTACAGTCATTTTACCCCACGGAGGTAATTCGGTCATCTAGTTAGTTTGGCCTAAACATGCTTATTAGCCCATCCGAAGGTTTACAGTAGCCCCGAGTAACTTTTGCAACCCTAACGGTTCTATCGGTGAAAATAGGCCCAAAGCCAATTATTTAGCCCAAATGGGCCCACACGCTCGTGCGACCCAATTAGCCCAGAATTAGCCACAGCTATGTATACTACACAACCCAGTCCAAAGTTTGTCACTTATCGAGGATTTTATCCGTGCGGGGCGCACGAGCCCATTGGGCCCACACGGTCCACTTCAGCCCATCGTGGCCCAGAATAGCCTATGCCATGTGTGTGACATGACAAGCCCCACTATTTTCCACCTAACAGTTAGATTTACACAAGCGGCCCTATGGGCCCGATTATGGCCTAAGCCCACAAATTCGTTCATGGCGGCCTTTTTCGCTGTACACCCACGTTTCATGGGCCCAGTTTACCATACATGCAATCTCACGCTCTAAGCCCCTCCTTTCAAATTTTTGGCTTCTCAGTATTTCGGCATTTCGGCATTTACCGACCTATGTTTAAATCAATGTTTGTGGGTTCACACACTCTTTCAGCTTTTGACCGATTATCAAATATGGTACAACTACATATCTGATGCGATTTGCTGTAAAACTCTATTAAGCACTCCCGGACCTGCAGATCCTAACAAGATAGTTCACTACTCCACAATTTGCCACGGACAATTCTATAGAGATCCAATACCAACATCAATTCACATTTCATATCCAAGGGAAAAGGAAAAACTTTCCTTTAACACCACCAAAATATAGCCACTTTACCTGCCAATCGCGTAACAGTAGAGCCACACTACTCCAACGCTAACCGAGTCGTTCCAACCTTTAACCTTCACAAATAAAACAGTCGATCAATTCACCAAAAATCCATAAACGAAAAGAATACTTCACAGTTACGACACTTACCAATAACGCAAGAACCCAAAACAAAGGTGGCAAGTTGCAGCAACAAAAAGAAGGAAAATCCAAAGCTGTGAGAAGAAAGAAAAAAGAAAGTTCAACAGGCAGTTGGCAGAAACAAAAGAAGACAATGAAAAATTGGCAAGGGAGGAGGAGGGTGCAAATGTTGCCATAGGAAATAACAAAACAAAAAGGGAACCGAAAGAAATTGCAAAAAACCATCTAGCAAAAATTGGCAAAGAACAAAATGGTAGACTTGGGAAGCGGAGGAAAACTATCGTCTATCATTTTTTTGGGGAAAAGAATGGGAACTGAATTCTTTAAACATAAGATAACAATGACCCACATAAAATCCCATATTTTCCTTCTTAAATCTCTCCATGATTTCCTCCCCAATCTTCTCCTTAATTTTCTCCATAATCCATTCCTTGACCAGTTCAAATTCCAACCACCCTTGTAGTGTTTTATTCAAACTCCACCACTCACACAGCAAAGGAGTAAAATAAATACTCCTTTGTGCATATAATGACTCGAACTCAAGCTCCCTTGCCACCTTAATGATGCCATAACCACTGGACCATAAGCTCATCTTGTGTCACATTTTAATCATAATTATTTAAAAGGCTTACTTCCAAGTACCAAGGGTTTTATTCACTTAAATTAAAAATTTCGCTAAAGCCTAGGTTTGAACCTAGGACTTCTCAAACATTCCCAAATATGCCCAAATACTTAGCCACTAAAGCCAACATGCAATTTTTGATACTTCTCGCACATATAAACTTTTATGTGTTCCCACGCTTAAGGCCCGTTCCTTTTAGGCCCAAATTTGGGGTGTTACATGGAAAGACTACCATGGTACGGTTTGTAGATGGCTTGAACATTTCGATAGTAAATCTTCTTGAGCTTAAAACCTATATTGATCTTGAGGACATAGTACGTAAGGCAATTGAGATTGAGCGGCAGTTTCACCAATGTTAATCTTATCCATTTGGTGCGTACAATATTATAGAGGTACGAGTTTTAATTTTACTTTCAAGAATTTGAAACCTCCTTATGCTACTAATAAGTTGCTGCTAAAACATGATGAAACTAAACCTTTTTAGTGGAAAAGTGGGGCTCTTATAAAACCTTCTTCTACATCTTCTGAGCAATCCATTTCTACCAATTCTTCACCAAAACAGCAAAGAGCTCATGAAATTGAATGTTTTAAGTGCAAAGGGCATGGGCATTATAGTTGTGGTTTTGCCAACACGAGACTTTTATTGATCAAAGAAGATGGTGAGTATACCTCTGATTCCAATAAAACAGATCCAGATATGCCCAAATTAATTAATGATGTCGAGGATGGAGGTGAGTTTTATGGTAAAGAAGATTTGATGAAACCATTAACTTATTCCTGTTGTCTAGTTGTGAGGCCCACCCTCAACATCCAATTAAGGGATGATCATGATCTTCAAAGGAGTAATATATTCCATTCGAGGTGTTTGATTCAAGGTAAACTTTGTTCAAATATCATTGATAGTGGAAGTTGTGCTAACGTTGTGAGCAGTTACCTTGTGGATTCTCTTACTTTGCCATGTAGCAAACACCCTAAACCATACCATCTTCAATGGTTTAATTAAGGTTCGGAGGTCTCTGTGGTAAAACAATACTTGATCACTTTTAAACTTGGGACTTACATTGATGATGTTTGGTGTGATGTCGTTCCCATGCATGCCACCCACTTATTACGTGGTAGACCATGGTAGTACGATCATGATATTGTTCATCATGGTAAATTGAATTGATATTCCTTTGTTTTCTATGGGAAGAAGTAAATTTTTGCCCCTTTGAATCTGAAAGATGTTCATAATGATCAAATCAAGATGATGCAGTTCTGTAAAGAGGTTATGGGAAGTAAGACATAAAATTCAAAAAAGGTTGAGAGAAAAGAGGCCTCTAGTGAAAATAGACAAATTAATGATGGCCCAATTGTGAGTGCATCCTCTTGTGTGGAAAAAAAAGTGGTTCACAATTTTTATGCGAGTGGAAAAGATGTGCGACAAGCCTTACTCACTAAACAACCTTGCATCCTTATCTGATTTAGGCAAAATCGTTTATCTTTTACTAACCTTTATTAGTCTTTACCTAGTGTTTTTTTGGTCTATTTTACAGGAATATTAAGATATTTTTGAAGAGGCACCTAAAGGATTACCACCTTTGAGAGGTATTGAGCATCAAATTAACTTAATACCTGGGTCAATAATTCTAAATCATCAAGCTTATCACACCAATCTTGAGGAGACGAAGGAGTTACAAAAGCAATTGGATGAACTTTTGGTGAAGAGTTACAAAAGTTATTTGCCAACCTTGATAAATGCACTTTTTTTTTTTGTGATAACCAATCTTTTTAGGTTTTATAGTCAACGCTCAAGGTATTCATGTCGATGAGGACAAAGTAAAGGCCATTAGGGAGTGGCCCACTCCTAAAGTAATTACCGAGGTGAGATCTTTCCATGGTTTAGCAAGTTTTTATAAATGTTTTGTGAAGGATTTCTCCACTATTGTTGCTTCATTAACTAAGGTTATTAAAAAGCCTATGGGCTTTAAGTGGGGAGAAGCTCAAGAAAAGGCTTTTCAAACTTTAAAAGATAAGTTATGTTCTACTCTAGTTCTTAAATTACCTAATTTTCTAATACTTTCAAACTTGAATGTGATGCTTCAGGTATTGGAATTGGTGCCATGATGATGCAAGAAAAAAGGCCAATCGAATATTTTAGTGAAAAACTAACTGGGGCGCAACTAAACTACTCAACTTACGATAAGGAGTTGTTGGCATTAGTTTGATCTCTACAAGTTTAGCAACATTACTTACTGCCAAATGATTTTGTTCTCCATACAGATTATGAATCCCTAAAATGGTTACACAGACAAGGTAAGTTGAGCAAGAGACACGATCGATGGGTAGAATTCATAGAGACATTTCCATATACAATTAATTATAAAACAGGTAGAGAAAATGTAATTGTTGATGCCTTATCTTATAGATATTATAAAAGCCTGATTTAGACCCTATTTGGAAAGGTGGTTTCGAGACCACGAATCCTAGTCAAAAAAAATATTTAAAAAATATTTTTTGTGTTTATTATGTGTGAATTTGTGTCTGTGAAATTTTCGTGATTTAATTTTGTCGTTTGAGTGCCTGATTAAATAAAATGGCTTAATCGCGTAAAATGAAAACTTGATAGTTTAATGTGTGAGGACCAAATTGTTGTTGTCTTTATAATATGAAGAATTTATGATGTAATTAGGCCATTATTAATATAGGTGGACGGCAATGGACATAATATTTGTGAAAGTGTAATATTTTAACTAAGGTTAAATTAGTAAATAAGAAATATAAGTTAATATAATAAAAGATTAAACATGGTTTCATAATTTTTGTTCACCACTGAAACATAAATAAGAAAGAAAAGAAAAAGAAAGCTAGGTATGGCCTTGTTTAAGCTTGATTAAGGTGTGTGTTTAGCTCGGTTTTGGATAATTTTTTCGTTTTTGAGATCGTTGCTAAGTTATCTAAAAGACCCATGCTTGAATTTTTTATTTTGGTGAATATTTTGAATTATTCCATTGTTGAAATCTTGTGATTTTTGTTGTTTGATGGTAGAAAATAAAAGATATGTGATAGATTAACATGTTTTGTATTGGAATTTTTGATGATTTTGAGTGATTAGGACTAAATTCAAAAATAATAATTTAAAGGACTAAAATGTAAAATAAATGAAATATATGGACTTGTATGAACACTAGGAACATTCGGCCAAACTTGGGTGTATTGAAATTTTTCATATTTTGTGTTTTGTGCAATAGGGACTAAATTGTAAAAAATGTGAAATGTCAGGGGCAAATGTGTAATTTGCCCATTTATGTGTTTTTGGATGAATTCGGTTGAATATTTAATTAAATAAGTTTAATTTATATTAATTTAGATCAAGAAAAGAGAAAATCAGATTTGGATCGGGGGAAAACTAAAGTTGTCGACTAGCTGTTCCGTTTCAGTTTTTTTATCGTCCGAGGTAAGTTTATAAGCAAACAGACGTACTTAATTTTAATTATATGTGAATTTTTTATTCTGAATAGAAACATGTAAATATATATATGTATTAGTTGAATGTGAATAAGATTGGCATAAATATTTATGAATTCGTTTCGACTGAGTTACGACGTCCGAAAGCCTTGTATGAACCTTAGAAATAGCTAGGATACATATGTCATGACATAGAATTCCAATATGTGATGTGTGAGTAAGACCACGTTTTATACATTGGCATCGATATGTGACTTCGATATATGCGTGCGAGTAAGACCCTGTCTGGGATAGTGGCATCGATATGTGATTACATGTAAGACCACGTCTAGGACGTTGGCATTGTACGATATATGTGATTATCTAAGTGTCCTATCCAAGTCTGAATAGTTCATTGAGCAACGATAGGTTGTGATCGAATGTGCAAAATGAACTAAAATGATCAAGAATGAATTGGTTTATTACCTACTTGAAATAAGGGAAGTAAATTTCTAATATGAACATGTGTGCTTTGTGAAGTATATTCAACTATTGCTATGTATAAGTATACAATATCACATTTTGATTCAAGAGTATATGTGTATGTGTTCATATAATGATATTTAGCTTTGGAATCAAAAGATATTTTGTAAACATTTACATATGTGTATTCGGCCATAAGTAAATTTATATGCAAAAGTATATTTTATATATGAAATCTTAAGATTTTGGTTTAATATGATTATGTAAGTATAATTAAATTTACTTTAAATGAATTATTCATGGCATTGAATAGTTTATTTTCTTGTGACTTACTAAGCTATAAAAGCTTACTCTGTGTGTGTATGTTTGTTTCTGTTTATAGATTTTGGATCAAGTTACGAGCTCGGGGATCGTCAATAAAGCCTATCACACTATCGACTATCTTCGGTAATTTATAAGCTGAATTTTTGAACCTATGGCATGTATAGGCTGGATTATAACCATGAGCCATGCGAAAATGGCCTAATACTTTGTTATGCTCAGATTTAATGTTTCGTTTGATGATGGTTATGCTTGGTTGTAAATTTGATGTTTCGGCCCTTACATATATTCATGAGAATCATGGTTGATTATAAAGTTAATGGTGGTATTGTAACATCCTGATTTTCAAATTTATTCGCGGTTCACAATATTTTGGTAAAGGTTTTTAAAATTTTGTAGTTGGATGTGAAATTAATATTTTGAGTAGGTAAATGGGCTTATGGAAGGCCCCATGTGTTGGTCAAAACCCGGTTGAATTTTTGAATTTTGGATTTAAGAGTTAGGGGTTCTGGCTAGGTGGCCCTTATATAGAGTTATAGGTAAAATGCATCACAAATGAGCCTCTAGTAAAGTGGCTAAGTGACGCCACTAGGGAGCTATAAGGGTGGCGTGTAAGTGGTTTAGGAAGGCATGGGATCGATTCCCTGTGTTGGCAAATAGATGCATTTATTTTTAAGTGCAGGAAGGGTAAGTGTTGGAGTCCAAGTGGATTCTGCTAAATGAGAGTTTGGATTCGGTCAAATGCATGATTTAAGGAGTGATAAGGGGAGAGTTTTTAGGGATTTGATATGAGGATAGGAGTTGGCCGAATATAGGGAGCTGGAGAGGGGATTTCGGCAAGGGTTATTAGGTTAGTATTTCGGCACCTAGGGATTAGTTGTGCCGTTTTTCCCTTTTGGCTAGTTGTTCTCTCTTTTTCTCTGACAGCCGAATCTACCATCTCTTCTTCCATCTTTTCTTTCTTCTTCTTCTTCCGAACCAGCCCACTTTTTCCCTCCCTTCATCCATTAAATCGTTCCTTCATCTCTACTTCTTCCATAATATCGCGAAAAGCTAAAAATTGTGAAGTCAAGGTGGTGCCGATTTTTGTTGACCAACAACCATTTTCCTTCTTTTTCTTACTTGTCGGTGATCAATTCCCTTATCTTCTAGGCATAGACGGATTCAAGAAGAGGAGACTGTGGTAAGTGTTCAAACTTTAAGCGATCTCTTTTATGGCTGTTAACAAGGGCCGAAACCCCTATGGTTTAGGGAGGTGGCCGAATATGGGTTTAGGCTTATGGGTTTCTTCTTTTAATAATTTTATGATTTCTATAGTGAAGGAGCAGCAAGGCGTAGTGACGACTTGAGTCGGTTTGAATCTCTGAGTGGCTAGATCTAGTCAATCAAGATTTCGGAAGGTAAGATTTTTAAGGCTATTTTGCATGGTGGTAGAATGTGTAAGTATTAATATAAGTTGGTTGGTGTTTTGGGTCATTAATGGAAGTTGATTTATTAATGGTGGATTATAGGAGAAATCGTGTAGGAGATCTCATGGAGGAATATCGCCAAACAGGTGTGTAACGAACCCTTTTCATAGCTTAAAGCGATAAATGTCGAAAAGCGAAATGCCAAATTACGGCAATTCGAGGACTTGTGAGTGTTTAACGCTCACTAGTTAGTTTGAGTCGATGAGTTGAGGAACAAAAACGATGGAAACGGTAAGAATGTGATTTTTGGCATATTCGGTAAGTTGGGCCTCGAGAGGCCGAGGTAGGGCCCATTGGGTTTTCGGGCCAATCGGAAAAAGTGGGCCAGATTCACCGTTTGATCCTATGAGCTATAGTAATTGATAATGAGCATGGAAACCCTAGTATTTGGTAAAATTACGAAAATACCCTTGTAATATGAAAATGACTATTTTGCCCCTAGGTAAAAATGACCATTATACCCCTAGGGTTAATTATGAAGTATATACATGGGATTTGATAAAAGTGGTATGTATGATATGCACATGATATGTGTGATATGCACATGAAATGTATGATATGCACATGACATGTATGGTATGCACATGATATGTATGAGATATACATGATAAATTCATTATATGCATTTGGGTTGGGTTTTATATATGGATGGAGGAAGTGCAAAAGGGCTTATGCCTGGATTCATCGAAATGGGCTTATGCCCCGATTATTAAAAGGGCTTATGCCCTGATTATTAAAAAGAGGCTAGGCCTCGGTTATATGATAAAGCAAAACTATCTTTGCCGCGGTGGAGAGTTTTGGTTGGGTGGGTTGAGTTATTCCCCACATGGAGAGCTTGGTTGGTACGGGTGGAGAGTAGCGGATGGTGGGTCGAGTAGTCTCCCCAAATGGGCTTGCATTCATGCATTAATATTACATGTGATATTGAAATGGGCTATATGGGCCATACCGATTCTGTAAAGGCTACGGCCCAAGATATTATGAAATATGAATAATGAAAAGGCTTCGGCCCAGTGACATGAATATGGAAAAAAGGCTTCGGCCCAGTGTTATGAATAATGAAAAGGCTTCGGTCTAGTATATGTGATAGTTAAATTTGGGCTTAGGCCCAGGAAGCTGATATTGTTTTGGGCTCTGAAAGGGGCTTGTTGCACATCGAGTTTCCAAACTCACCCTTTCTTTCTTATCTTTACAGTGAGCCTTGACTTGGGGACTTGGAGCGGAGGGGATTCAGAGTGGCCACGGTGATCGCTTTTGGGCTTTTGAATAAGTAATGGGTTTTCACTAAGGTTACTTTATTTATCATCTATTTTCGGGTTGTAATAAGGCCATTTTAACTTTAACTTTATTTCTTTCCTTTTCTGGATTATGTTGTTTAAATTGGCTGATAATAAATAAAATGGGCTAGACTTAGGACGTGTTTTCAAAATGATACCTATTTATAAAATAACACAGCCGTCACACATAAATGGTATAACAAAGATAACCACTTGAGGAATATTACAACTCGTTTACCAAAGTGTGGCAATGGTTGTGGGCATATCTAGGATTGGATCTATTCGGGAGCTTGGTATTTAAGCAGCCTTCATGGCTCACCTCCTCTGCTTCGGATACCTACCTGGTGCCCAGCCTCCATTCACTTTGGTTAGCCAGCACTAGGCGGTTTTTAGATAATAAAACGAAACATGGATTTTTAAAATACGTGTGACACGTCAGATTCGGCCATAACGACCAGGCCGGGTTTGGGGTGTTACATGTATATACATTTGATCATGTTTGATTTTGGAGTTTGATTATTACTTTTATGTGTTATATGCTTTGGAAATTGTTAGGTGATTTTGGATGTGTATGTTTGGTGGATTCGGCTTTGGTATATGTATAGTCAAAAAATAAATATAAGATTGGGTGTTAAGTTTGATTAGGGTGTATTTCGATGTGCAAGATATATAGTATGTTATGTCTTAATGAATGAAAAATTGATTTGATTATTAATGGATTAAAAATGATAATGATGTATGTGTATATTCGAATGTGCATTAGTTATGTTGGTTCAGTTTGCAAGGAAAATGTATGTGTACATAAAGTGTTTGACTGGTTGGCTAATTAAGTATGGTTGATGAAGATAGATAATGAATATTATATAAGATTATTTTGTTTAATATAGCTTGTACGAGGTATGGTAATAAAAGATCAAATGTTAGGTTTATTGAATTAGGATGTGCCATATTTATGAATTGGCAAGTATAACTATATTGTATCATTATGTCTTATTCAAAATGTCAATGTTATATTTGTGCTATTGAATATTTATGGATAAAGTTGGACAATGAAAGCTGATTTATGAATGTGGTACTTGAGTAGGATTAAAATGGCAAACTGTTTGGAAATTTTGATTAGTTCATTTAAGTAGTTAAATTGTTTGAGTTGATGACATATTTATATTCATTTATGATATGCAAATGTTGTTTTTAGGTAAACAAATGCTATTATGGAATATCTCATTTTTATGAAATTAAATGATGTATGTCTACTTTTTTTAAGTATGTGTATAACATTTGTAAGATAATAATAATTTTACTTTTAAATTATTTGAATGTCATAAATGTTAAAGTATATATATATATACATTCGGTAGAAATGTGAAATGAAATTCACTTGGTTATGAGTTTATCATTAAATTTTAATGATATCTTGTTAGCACTGTTTGAATATAAATTTTGGGAATAATATGAATTGTTGAATCGATGTATATTAGTTTGTTTTAAAATTTTACTGGATAATTAATTTTGAAATGAAAGTCTGTTCTGAATTGTTTTATGATCGGTAATGCCTCGTAACCCATTCTGAAGACGGGTACGGGTTAGGGGTGTTACATTTGATTGGTATTAGAGCTACGGTTTAGTCGATTCTAGGACTAACATAGCGTGTGTGAGTCTAGCTATACATGCCATATTATATACTGCGATAATGTGATGACTTCTGACATTTAAAAATGTGTTTTCGTATAGTTAATGGATCCCAACAAAGCTGTAGCTGATGATGTCGAGAGTATAGCACCTGCTCCCACACAAGGGACAATGCTAGTTGATTCTCGATCGACCTTGAGTAACCAAGATGGTGAGGCTAAGCAAGCCTTTTACCAATGATGAATGACTGATTTACTCAATATATTTGGACTAATCCGGCTGCACAACAACCTCCACCCCTGACTAATCCATCTTTGATACTTGCAATACCTCAAGTGAGTGATCCGTTGAGATTGCTTAAGCCTCCTGTTGATAAGATTAGAAAACATGATGCTGAAGAGTTCAAAGCTACTAATGATGATGATGATGAGTGAGCTGAATTCTGGCTTGATAATACTGTTCGTGTGTTTGATGAGCTGTCCTATACCTCGGATGAATGTTTGAAATGTGTTATATCTTTGTTACGAGACACCTTATATCACTAGTGGAATATGCTAGTATCGGTGGTTCCGAAAGAATGGGTGACCTGAGACTTCTTTCAGACTGAGTTCTGTAAGAAATACATCAGCCAGAGATTTATCAACCAGAAGTGCAAAGAATTTTTAGAATTGAAACAGGGTCACATGACTATGATAGAATATGAGTGGAAATTCGTGAGACTCAGTCAATATGCCCGAGAGTGTGTTTCGACCGAAGCTATAATGTGTAAAAGATTTGAAGATGGGCTGAACGAAGATATTAAACTGTTAGTTGGCATACTTGAGATAAAAGAATTCGTAGTACTGGTTGAGTGAGCCTGCAAAGCCGAAGAGCTCGGGAATGAGAAAATAAAAGTTAACTTTGAAGCTAGATATTCATGTAAGAGATCATTGAATAAATTTTTTCAGTCAGCATCAAAGAGATTTCAGGATGATTCTAGCCGTTCAAAGGCTAATACGGGTTATACTAAACGTGATTGGGATAGACCACCTGTGAGCTCGAGAGCTACCTCAATAGCTAGTGCGGGTAATGTCAGATCAAATCAACCTGAGTGTAAACATTATGGTAAACGACATCCCGACAGTTGCAGATTGCATGATTGGGCCTGTTTTGAATGTGCATCGATGGATCATTATATTCGTGAATGCCCAGAGTTAGCTAAAGAAAATCCAGTACAGATTACGAGATCGAGTAACACTGCAGCTCGAGGTAGACCACCCAGAGAGGGAGTAAAGATACGACTGTTAGATCTGAGGCTCGTGCACCCGCCAGAGCCTATGCTATACGCGCATGCGAGGAGGCTTCATCCCCAGATGTTATTACTAGTACATTCACTCTCTATGGTACTAGTGTAATTGCATTGATTGATCCTGGTTCGACTCATTCTTATGTGTGTGAGACTTTAGTATCCAGTAAGACTTTTCCTGTTGAGTCTACTGAGTTTATGATTAGAGTATCAAACCCCTTGGGCCGGTGTGTTATGATTGACAAAGTGTGAAAGAATTGTCCCTTGATGATTCGAGATTCGTGTTTTCCTGCTGATTTGATGTTGTTGCCATTCGACGAGTTCAATATAATTCTGGGTATGGACTGGTTAACTTTGCATGATGCTGTTGTAAACTGCAAAAGAAAGACTATTGATTTACGATGCCAGAATGATGAGATTATTCGGGTTGAATGTAATAATCTGAATGGTTTACCAGCAGTGATTTCCTTGATGTTAGCTTGGAAATATGTAAGAAAAGGTTGTGAAGCTTACTTTGCATATGTGCTTAATAGTAAAGTAACCGAAAGAAAGATTGAATCAGTATCAGTTGTGTGCGAGTATTCGGATGTATTTCCTGAAGAATTACCGGGTTTGCCACCTATTCGAGAAGTTGAATTCAGTATTGAATTAGTGACGGGAGCGACTCTGATATCGATAGCTTCGTACAGAATGACACCTACTGAATTAAAAGAATTAAAAGTTCAGCTGCAAGAGTTGATAGATAGGAGTTTTTCGCGACCGATTTTCTCTCCATGGGGTGCACCAGTTTTATTTGTGAAAAAGAAAGACGGAACTGTGAGAATGTGTATCGACTATAGATAGCTCAATAAGGTAACTATAAAGAATAAATATCTGTTGCCATGTATTGACGACCTGTTCGATCAGTTGGAAGGAGCTACAGTGTTTCCAAAGATAGATTTGATATCAGGTTACTATCAGTTGCGAGTTAAAGACTCTGATGTGCCAAAGACTGCTTTTCGAATGAGGTATGGATATTATGAGTTTCTGGTTATGCCTTTCGGACTTACTAATGCACCTGCTGTTTTCATGGATTTGATGAATCGAATCTTTAGACAGTATTTAGATCGATTTGTGGTTGTGTTTTTAGATGACATATTGATCTATTCCCCGGATGAAACTGAGCATGCCGAACATTTGAGACTTATGTTACAGACTTTACGAGATAAATAGTTTTATGCGAAGTTCAGTAATACGAGTTCTGGTTACGTGAAGTTAGTTTTTTGGGTCATGTTGTATCAGCATCGGGTATTCGGTTGATCCGAATAAAATTTCAGCTATACTTGATTGGAAACCCCCGAGAAATGTTTCTGAAGTCTGAAGTTTTCTGGGACTTGCTGGTTACTATACGCGATTTGTGAAAGGTTTCTCTATGATTGCAATACTAATGATGAAGGTATTATAGAAAGATGTTAAGTTCGAGTGGTTAGAAAAGTGCCAGAAAAGTTTTGATCAGTTGAAAGCCCTTTTGACCAAAGCTCTACTATTAGTTTAGCTCGAATCGGGTAAAGAATTTGTTATCTATAGTGATGCATCTTTAAATGGTTTGGGCTGTGCATTAATGCTGGAAGGAAAAGCCATAACTTATGCCTCGAGACAGTTAAAGCCGCATGAAAAGAACTATCTGACACACGACTTAGATTTAGCAACTATTGTGTTTGTATTAAAGATATGGTGTCACTACCTATTTGGTGAGAAATGTCATGTTTATTCTAATCACAAAAGCCTGAAATATTTGATGACACAAAAAGATTTGAATTTGAGACAGCGTTGATGGTTAGAGTTGTTAAAAGAGTACGAACTTGTGATTGACTACCATTCGGGAAACGCTAATGTTGTTGCTGATGCTCTAAGCTGAAAATCACTGTTTGCTTTGCATACAATGAATGTGCACATGGCTATGTCTGATGATGGTACGATTATAGCTGAATTAAAAGCAAGACCATTTTTTGTTCAACAAATTTGTGATACTCAGAAAGTTGATAATGAATTATTAGCAAAGCAGAGTCAATGTGCTTTGAGTGTTGAATATGAGTCTCGAGTTGATTATGAGGGTTGTTTGAGGTTTAGAAACCGAATGTATTCCAAGGAATTTAGAGTTGATTCAGATGATTTTGAACGAAGCTCAAAACAGTCAATTATCTGTTCACCCGGGTAGTACGAAGATGTATAATGATCTTAAATAGCTTTACTGGTGGCATGGATGAAATGAGACATTTCTGACTTTGTTTCGAAATGTTTGGTCTGTGAGCAAGTAAAAGTCGAGCATCAGGTACCTTTTAGATTGCTTCAGCCAATCATGATACCGAAGTGGAAATGAGATAGAGTCACAATGAATTTTATATGCCGTTTACCGTTGACACCGAGCAGGAAAGATGCAATCTGAGTTATTGTGGATAGATTGACTAAATCCGCTCACTTTGTTCCGGTTCATATAGATTATTCGCTCCATAAGCTAGCTGAATTGTATGTTTCTCAGATTGTGCGATTACACGGTGTGCCTATTTCTATTATTTCGAATAGAGATCCGAGATTTACATCGTAGTTTTGGAAGAAACTGTAATATACCTTAGGTACGATATTACATTTCAGCATTGCTTTCCATCTGCAAACAGATGGCCAGTCTAACGAATCATTCAGATACTTTAGGATATGTTAAGATGTTGCATTCTCGAGTTCGAAGGTACGTCGGAACAATATTTACCTTTGATTGAATTTGCGTATAATAATAGCTTTCAATCGAGTATCAAAATGGCACCTTACAAAGCTTTGTACGGTCATAAATGTCGTACACCATTGTATTGGACTGAGCTCAGTAAAAATAAGATACATGGGGTCGATTTGATTAAAAAGACTGAACAGAAAGTGAAAGTGATTCGTGAAAGTCTAAAAACAGTATCAGATCGTCAGAAATCATATGCGGACTTGAAACGAAAAGATATAGATTTTTAGATCAAGGACAAAGTATTTTTGAAAGTCTCACCGTGGAAGAAAATCTCATATTCGATCGTAAAGGCAAATTGAGTCTGAGATTTATTGGGTCATATGAGATTATAGAGCGTACCGGGTTGGTTGCTTATAGACTGATGTTGCCACCTGAGCTAGAAAAGATCCACAGTGTATTTCATGTTTCGATGCTTCGTAGATATTGATCTGATCCCTCACATGTAATTAGTCCGTCAGATATTGAGATTAAGCCCGATATGACATATGAAGAAGAATCGATTCGCATTCTAGCTCGCGAGGTTAAAGAATTGCGAAATAAGAAAATTTCGTTAGTTTAAGTACTGTGGCATAAACATGGAGTTTAGGAAGCAACGTGGGAGCTAGAGGATACAATGAAAGAGCGTTATCCGAACCTATTCACCGGTAAGATTTTCATGATTAAACCGATGTTTTATGAAAGTTTTTAAAGGGAAGATTGTTTTCGATAATCCTCTACAATTTCAAGATCCTACGGGCTTCAGTTGCATTCCAACATAATCATCTAAAGTAGCCCTCTAACTATCTACAGGCTTAAGAACAAAAGAACTTACTTGGTTCGATATCGGAGACTTGGTGTGCCAGCAAGACTTCTTTTTTTTCCAAAACATTATAATTCAACAGAAAAAACCAAGCAATAAGGCCCACTTCACAGCCCGAGTTTTGTAGTCGGGCTCTGATACCATTAAATGCAACACTCCAAACCCGGCCCGGATATTATGGCTGAATCTGGCGTGTCACATTGAACTGTTTTAGAGAAAACCTTATTTTCATTGAAAACCCTTCCTCAAAATGATACATCCCATTTACTTTGTAAAATCTCTTTTCAATTACGAAAGCTTTGTTTAAAACATTCGATTTAAGAAAACTTATCATTTAAAAATGTAGTTATGAAAACGTAGAAAAACATATTATGATTTAGAAAACTGTGTTCAACTTCTCGTTATTACAAACCATAACCATAATAATCCAAATAATCAAAAGGAAAGGCCTTATTACAATCCAAACTGAAAATCACTTAAGAAACTTATATGTTTTAAAAGAAAAAAAAGTCCAGGTTATCTTGCTAGCCAACCACCTCAGAATCCCTCCAAACATCAAACCTCCTACTGAGCATCACCTGAGAAAAATAAAAGAGGGGGTGAGTTTACGAAAACTCAGTGTGTACAACCCTCAATGAGAAACAAGCACTCATCAATCACCATGCAACATACATGTAATGCAATGCAGTGCAACCCACCCCAATAATCCAACCGGTACACTTCTGCTCCATCCCCCGATTCACATCCTGTGTGGATATAAATATCAACCCACCCAACTGATACACATCAATGGTAGCCTAGTTGCGGAACTACCTAAGTTGCAGTAAACTGCCAATCACATATTGGGCTTAAAAGCCGTCGGTGGATCCACGATTGTCAATCAACCATGCGACACTCATATACTCCTTCTGTTCTATAAATCCCAACCCATATGCAACCTAAACAGGATATCATATGAATTCATATGAATGCATGTACCAATCATAAATCTCACACTCAACACACAGGGGTATTTTAGTCCTTTTCGCCCTTAGGGGCATTTTGGTAATTTTCTTTTATTACGGGTTTTTACTTACCTTGGCCCGTTAACAAATCCCGTGAGCTAAGATGAACGAATACTATGTGCCAGGTAGGATTCCAGAGAAGAGGAGGTGACTCATTAAGACTGCTTAAGTACCAAGCTCTCCCTAGATCCAATCCTAGACATGCATATACCCATTGCCACATCTTAACCCAATAACTTATCCACGGCCTCAATAAGTTAATTAAGTTTTATGCAGTCATCATATTCTAGGCCTAAAACCTTTTACAAAGCCCAGACAAATCCACATACCTATATATGGCCCACTAGGCCCAATCCCTATCATATGGCCCATTAGTCCCAATATCATATATGTGGCCCATTAGGCCCAAATCACATTCCTATGGCCATTAGGCCTAATTCACAATTAGAGTCATGTTCACACACGATTTTCCATCACATAGCATCAATTATCAATTTTTGCCTATTATGGGCCCAACAGCCCATCGGGCCCATTTAGCCCATTCTGTCCTGGTTGGCCAATGCATAGCCCAAGTCCATGGAATCACCCATGAGGCCTCAGAGAACCTATCGGTTTCCCCCTTACGAGTTTTCGCGCACCCGTAAGACTATCGTAGCCAAATTTTTGGCTTTTCGGTATTTCAGCTTTTTGGTATTTCGACTTTTACTGATCTACTTGTGTGTGCAGTGTATGTACACACCTGGTAATAAAGCGTGTTGTGATTTCCTTAGCCCCTAACCTACAATCGATATCACCCTTCAATTAATCGTAAGCTTAATACATATCCTTACTAAAATCGAAATCTCACATTTCACCTTACCTTGCTCGATAAGTTATAACAGCCTCTTCTTTAATCACTAACCACGATCAACTCCTAGATCTGCACCAATCTTAATTATTAAAACGAGAATAACAAGTGACTTGTATCCAACACAAGTCCCCCTTTCCTTAACTATGATCATTCGGCCAACTAAGATCAAGAATACTTACAAAGTCTCTCACATTATTCAGCCAAAGAGGTGTTCGGCCCTTGAGTTTTGTATAGCATCAAAAGATTATTCGGCATCAAGGGAAGAAGGAAGAAGAAGTCGGCTAAACCAAAATTGAATCAAAGAAAAATTGAGTATAGGAAGGATGGAAAATCGGCACAAGGAAAAGAAAGATAACTAGGGTTTTCGGCTTTTAGGATGGTGAAGGAGAATTCAGCATTAGCCTGGAAACCTCCCATTCGGCACCTATATATAGCCTCTATAGCCAAATTTCCCAAGCCGAAATTTCCAATTCGGCACCACCTCTTCTTCACTCGTAATCTCCTCGTTTTTCTGCCTGATAACCCCTTGATCCTTTCCTCAAATTTCGCCTCTTATCACTCCCTACAAACTTTAAATCCGATGCCACCTCTGTCCATCTTTCAAGCAAAAATAAATTGCCCTATTGAGCAAGGAGGGATTCAAACACCTTACCTTCTTGCCTTGCATGTGCGCCACTTGCCACTCTACCACAAGGCTTCCTTGTGTCCAATTCTTCCTTCATTTATTCAAAAGCCCACCTACTTGCCATCAGGGTTCTTTTAATAATTAACCCATAATTTCTTTTACCCCCTAGGTTCAAACTCAAACCTTAACTAAGGCCTACTATAATTAACACTTGGCTAGGAATGTTAAGCACAAATTTTTATCAAAATCAAAAATAACAAAAGTTTGGGATTTCAGGATTTTTGGGGCGTTACAATCAAGACATTAGCACATGCATTCATGGATGATTAGATTACAATCTGAATGATCAAATGTGAGCCATATCACATGGCCAAATACAAAATGAATCATCATTATCATAGGCCTTCACAATTTGGCCCAATAGCATGACACATATCACAAAATGACCAAGTCCCCTATACATGCCATACTCAAAATAATAATTTCACTATACCAAATAGTCCTTTGATAGTGTGATCGAATATTCCAATAGCTTCCGATCCCCGAGCTAGCTTGGCAGAACTACAAAGGATGAAAAAAGAGAGGGGAGTAAGCATTATAGCTTAGTAAGTCCACATGCAAATAATATGTAATGGAATTAAACAATCAACATGCAAAAACATAGTAACATTTACTTAAAGATTATATTTCACTTACACCTTTTTACTTACTTATCACATGTATACATAGATTTTCTCATCATGAATCATTCTTTACCAAGGCATCATTCATAAGTTTAGCTTACGTACCTGTATTTATCATAACATACATCATGTAACCATACCTCTTTGACATGCCCTCCGCGGGACTTTCATTACATCCATTACTTTACCCGTTGAACTCTCGGAATACTATTGGATACGCGAAACTTGCACATAAGTGCCTTATATAAATAAGAAGCCAAAGCTACCTTATAACATGTAATACATCCATAATGAACTTAGACCTCTCAACGAGCTCGGATGTTACATGTACCGCATCTATTATGAACTCAGACCACTCAACGAGCTCAGATGCTAGCATCCATAATGAACTCGGACCTCTCAACGAGCTCGGATGCCACAAATACCACGAACTCAGACCACTCAACAAGTTCAGACTTCTTAATTCCTAGTGACATATCACTTGTATCCTAAACTATTCCTAAGGTTCAAACGAGGTTTTTCTCATTGCACATGGCATCTCTATCGTACTTTGCTCGTAACATCGTGGATAACAACCATAATATTATTCATGCTTTCACAACCTTCAATAAACATATAACTCATGATCACAATAGAGTAATTATCATAATATATATATTAAAGCATTAAAATACATTACAACACCACATTATTTGCATATGTACTTACCCCGGTACAAAATGATGATAATCTAGCCTAATTATCATATACTTTATTCTTCCCTCGATCAAGACCCGGTTCATGTTTTTCTTGATCTATAATTCAAAATTTAACTTATTTATTATTCATATTATTCATATGACTCCATAAATCATGCTTTTATAAATTTATGTTTTGACCCCTAAAATTTCACATATTTACGATTTAGTCCTTAGGCTCGTAAAATGAAATGCATGCATTTTCTTGGTTACCCAAGCCTAGCCTAACCTTTACCATGCTCATATCAACCCATGGTTTCTTTTATTTCACATTATTACTACTCACTTTTACACTTTTACAACCAAGTCCCTTGTTTATGTGTTTTTACTAAAAATCACCTAGTAAAAGATGTTTATCATGCCTCAAACGTTCATATTCCTCCATTAATCAAAAAAATACATGAGTCAAATTTCATACATGAACCCTAGCTCAAAATATAGCTAGAAATGGGTAGATCATGCTTCAAGGACTTTAAAAATACAAAGAACATTAAAAACGAGACTAGAAAGTACTTATAATCAAGCTTGAAAATGTTGAACAAACCCTAGCTATGGTGGCTTGTAATTTTCAACAATTAGAAAAGAAGATGGACATCAATTTTAACTTATTTCCCCTTTTTATTCTTTTAATTACGAAATGACCAAAATGCCCTTAGGGCTTTTTTTCAAATTTTTCCTATGAATGTCCATTTTTGTCTAAATTTATAGAAATTGGTCAAATTGCTACTTAGGACCCTGTAATTCATAATCTAAAGCAATTTAAGGCTTAAAGCTTCTAGAATGCAAGTTTTTCACTTTATTCAATTCGGCCCCTAAAAATTCAATTAGACACTTTATGCTTAGAATTTCTTTATGAAACTTTCATACAAGCATGCATTCATAACATAAACCTCATAAGAATCATATAATCATTATTTCTATCTCAAATTTTTGGTCTCAAAACCACTATTCTGACTAAGCTCTAATTTGGGATGTTACATTGAAAGCTTAATTTGATAAAAAAAGAACTAAATCGCGTAAAGTGCAAAAGTGATGTTCTAATAGCTAAAGGTGTCAAATAGCTATAGAACCTTAAAGTTAAGACCCTTAACTGGTAATTAGACCATTAGTATGTTAGTGGACATTTATGAGATTGATTTTGTTGAAATTAGTGTGATTAATTAAGGTTATAATAGTAAATTAGTAATTAAACTTAAAATAAATAAGTAAAACAAAAATCGTTACCTATTATCATCTTCTTCCACTGAATTAGGGCAACAAGGAAGCCATTTTTCTCTTTTACATTCGGCCAAGGCATTTATGCTCAATTAGGTATGGTTTTTGTCCCGTTTTTAATGATTTATATGTTTTTGAGATCATTGCAACTAGGTCTAGCTAGCCCAGGGACTATTTTGTAAAACTGTTAAAGATTAAGGATGTTTCCATTGATGAATAAGCATGTATTTTAGTGATTGATGATAGATTATGTATGTTTGATGATAGTTACACAAGTTTTGCTAAGTGATTTTTAATGAAAATGCAAATTAGGGATTAAATTGTGAAATGTGGAAACTTTATGGTTAAAATGTGAAATAAATGAAAAAATGGGCAGCTAGGGACCTAATTTAATTTTGGCTAGCATGGGTTTAGGTAGAATTGCATGGATTTGTGTTTTTATGAAATAAGGACTAATTTGTAAAATTATTAAAATATTAGGGGAAAAAGTGTAAATGTGCCTTAAAATGTATTTTGGACTAAACTAAATAGAGAGATAATTAAATAAGTTAATTTTGATTATATTTAGATCAAGAAAGGCGAAATACAAACTTAGATCGAGGAAAGAATAAGGTTTCAAAATAGTTGACTTGTGTCGTCATTTTTACATTTGAGGTAAGTTCATATGTAATAAGTTTTGCTATAAAAATATTTTAAATGCTTTGATATTGCATAAACTATAAATATGAAACTACGGACATGTTCGACGGTGATTTGACAAACGTGAAAATCCCAGTTGAACCTTAGGAATAGATTAGGATACGAATGACATGTCATTAGGGATTATTGTGATATTGTGATCCGGGTGCTTGTCATGTACGTCCTACCGGTGGCTTAGTATACTGGCATGTGTTGTGATTACTTGACAGCTTGTGTGAGTAGCACCGTGTAGCTACATCTTGACTGATAGCTTGTGTGAGCAAGCCCGTTGATAGCTCTAGTGTGAGCAGTATATGTGATACGAGATTGAGATAGCTTCGACTAAATATGTGGCACTTAAGGTGCAAGTTTCCTGAGTATTCGATAGTATTCTGAATGGTTCAATGGGTAAATGATAGGCGTGGTTGAGTATGAGATTGATATGAGATGGTACAGGTATGTACATGAACCTATACGTTTTAAATTGAAGATATTTGTGAAGGACACGTATAATCTTATGATTGAATATATGAAAGGTTTGTTAGTTAAGATGAGCTACATGTTGATATATTCAATTTGTTGAATTGTATATTTATAATCAAATTAATTTTATTTCATATGAGCTTACTCAGCTATAAAGCTTACTCTATTTATTTTACCGTGTTTTATAGTGATTTCAAAGATAGCTCAGATTCAAGGATCTTCAGAGACTTCGTCACACTATCCTACTATAACTTTGGTACTTTTGAGATTATGTTTTGGTTATATGCATGTATAGGATTTATGGTTATTTTGGTTATGATTTGATAATGATTTTGGTCATTTGAAATGGCTTGTAAATGTTAAATGTTATGGTTTGTATATAGCCATAAGACTTGGCTTGCTTAGTTGATGTGGTTATGTATATATCAATATGCATATGGCTTGGTTATGTGAGTAAAGATGAATATTTTATGCTTGTTGATATTTGGCAATTAGGTGTACTAAATGGTTCAGAGTTGAGTTTGGTATATTGTGAGATTAAGCTAGATGATGCAAAATTCGAAAGTGTTCATATTAATGTTTGAAATTAGGAGATTTGATATGGAATTGAATGGTATATTATGTGATTGTTGTGTTATGTATTGATTGGAATTGAACGGTATGAATTGAGTTTGATTGGAGTTGTTTTAAATGCCTAGTTATGCTATGTTTTATGCCATTTGGATTGATGTAGGTGTACACAAGTTTGGGTGGAAAAAATGGCTTAGTAAATAGCCTATTTTGGTCCACAAAGGCAGAGACACGAGCGTGTGAGACACACGGTTATGTTACACAGTCGTGTGTCCTTTGGTGTTGAATTAAAAATTAAGTCAGTATGCTCCACACAGCCTAGTACACAGGCGTGTGATTGGCCGTGTGGTCTAAGTCAGTATACCCTATAGGTTTGGCACGGCCTAGCACACGGCCTGGCACATGGGTGTGTGTGGCCATTTTTAGGGCACACGGGTTAGCCACATGAGCGCTTGTGTTGGCTGTGTGACCCAAGTCAGAGAGTTACACGAGATCAAACACGGGCTGAGACACGACCATGTGATCCCATTTCGAATGTCCACACGGTCAGTGACGCAGGCGTATCTTTGGCTATAACACGCCACACTCGTGTCTTGCACTGGGATGGAATACGAGGTGTTACTAAACTTAAACACATGTATTCAAACATTTTGCTGTCATTAAAACTTGGTCAAATTAAAAACTTTTTGAAACTTTGTCTAAAACTTCTTATCATAGGCCTATAAGGTCCAAAACATCTCTTAGAAACCACTCGGGACCAATTCGGGTCCTTAAACCAATACTAGGAAAATGACTTTTAAAACAGGGCACACGCCAGTGTGGATGGGCAACACACCAGTGTGGGACTTGAACATGGTTGTGTTGCTGGCCCATGTGGCACACACGGCCTAAGCACCTAGGAACACGCCCGTGTCCTTTACCCCTAAAGATTAATTTTTCAATTCAAACCTACAAGGGTTTTCACACGGCCTGTGTAACACCTTGAATTTGGGCCTAGAATTTTGGGCCTTGAGCATGGGATCGGTTGAAGGCAACTTTTAATATATTGTTGTACATGTAAATTTCATTAATGAAGGCTTGTTTTAGTGGTTAAGTGTACTGAGAAGTGTTGGAGAAGTCCAGGTTCAAACACGGATTTGTAGTAAAAATTACAGTTTAAGGTGAATCAAACCACAGGTGTAGTAGGTAGGCCTTAAGAATATTGTTGGAGAAATTGTGCCACAAAAAGCCTTGTGGTCTAGTGGCAAAGTAGCGCCATATAAGAGGCAGGAAGGTGGCGTCATAGAGTTGGCAAGGAGGTCGGGGTTCAAACTCATGGCAATCAAAGAGCATTTATTTTGCTAATGAGGCGGCAAGAGTTGGTATTGAATTTAAACTCTGATGATGGAGGGATCCCACATCAGGAAGCTAACATAAGAGTGGATGTAAAGCTAGCTTTAAATAGAGAAAACCATGAGGAGAGTAAAGGTACCTTTCTTGGTTGATCCTTTTCGCTTTATGGCGAGCTCGTTTGGGTTGGGCGTCGGCTAAGAGTGCTCGGAGCGCGGATTAACTCCAGTCTCCTATCAGGTGTGTATTTCTCACTACTCTGGCTATAGGATGGCTACTGGGTGCGATGGGAAAGAAAGGGCCATGTGGGCCCAATAGGCCTACGGGCCCAATTGGATAAGTTGTTTGATTGTGTAGTAAATATTGGACTAGGCTAGGTGAATCTCATATCTGTGGCTAGATTTGGGCTAAAAGGGCCACGCGAGCGTGTGGGCCCATTTGGGCCGAGAAAGGGCTTTAGGTCCATTTGTATTGTTATCCCTGTTTAGAATACTTTTGTTTACCAAATTACTGGAATACCCTCGACTTGTAAAATTACCAAAGTACCCTCTATTTATAGAATTACCGTTTTACCCTCGATTTACAAAACTATTGAAATACCCCTATAGGGTAGAATTACCGAGATACCCTTGTAGGGTAAAATTACCATTTTACCCCTAGGGTGTTAAATGACCGTTTTGCCCTTGTGGGCAGGTGACTGACTTGGACTGTGTGGTTGACGGATTTGATTGTGGATATATGTTCATGATATGAATGACTTGACTGTGATTGTTTGATTTAAATATGGGCATGATATTCTGATTCTGTATGTTGTATGCCATGACATGTATATCTGTTGCATGGGATATAGGTTATATTGATGGAGGAAGCGTTCTAGTGGCTGTGCCACAAATATCTGTTCTGGTGGCTCTACCACAATACACAGATCCGTGACTCTGTCACAATATACATTCGCAGCGACCATGCTTTTGCAAATTCCGTGGTGTGTAGCGGATAGGTGGGTCGAGTTGTCTCCCCACATGGTGTAAGGTTGGTACGGGGGTGTATACGGATGGATATGGGTTGGGTTTCTGCATACATGAAATATCTATTCTGTATCTGTTGTGGGCCTATCGGCTTCATTCTGAATTCTGTATAGGGCTAAGACCCATCTGGTACTGTCTGTTATAATGGGGTAAGGCCCAATTGATACTGAAACTATAAGTAAGGCTGGGGCCAGACTTTTTAATTCTTTTATATAACTGACTATTCCTTTTATAAAGTAGGGGATTACACACTGAGTTTTCGTAAACTCACCCAGTTTATTAACCTTTCAGGCAATTTCCAGCCTTAGACGGATCGGAGCTGCGAGGGGCTCGGAGGGAGCCACACACAATGTTTATGTTACAGTTTTGATTATTGCTTTTAAATTATTTTATGTGGGTTGTAGTAAAGCCATTGTAATTTTTTGGATTTCTAATTTGGAATTTTATTTATTGTTCTTATAATTTCTAGTATTAGAACACGGTTTTCCAAAGCAACTACTGTTTTCAAAACATCACGTATCCGTAATTTTTTTTAAATTAAGCTTTTGTAATTGCCAATATTTTTAGAAAGTTGTTAAGAATGTTATTCATCTGAGGTTTTCTAACAAGGTTTAAAAAGGGTATAAGTTTTTAATTATTAAGAAGGGTTTTTAATGGAAACATGGTTTTCAAAAACAATTCAATGTGACACACTAGATTCGAGCCAAACTTTCAGGCCGAGTTTGGGGTGTTACAGCCTGGCACACGCCTGTGTCCATGGCCCGTATCCCTCACACAGCCTCGACACGCTCGTATCCTTCACATGGCCTCGACACGCCCATGTTTCAGCCCATGTTCAAAAACCTTGACATTCTATTTCTGACGTCAGCAATCCTTAAGGGTCACACGACTAAGGCACACACCTGTGTTCTAGGCCGTGCCCTTCACGCGGCTGAGACATACGACCGTCTCTCTGCCCGTGTGTTTACTACAATGCATATTGACTTGCAAATTCAATGTGCATGTAACGCCCCAAATCTTAAGTGGTTAGATTTGTATGTTATGTTGCTTATTGGCTTGCTTGCTTTAATGGTTAAGTGTCCTGAGAGGTGTGGGAAGTCCTGGGTTCAAACCTTGGCTTTAGCAAAATGTTGTGTTAATTGAATAAAGCTATTGCTTCTTGATATTGGGTTCTAAAATAGTGGGGAAATCAAGTCATAAAAAGGCTGTTGGTCCAGGGAATAGTGGCGTGTTACTGCTGTTAGGACGCTTGAGTTCGAGTCCTGCTACGCACAATGGGTATTTTATTTTGCAAGTTGCCATATGAGATGTTGTGTGTTAGTGGAACTCTGTTGCTTGGACGGTTAAAGTGTTTGAAAGGTGTAGGGGAGTGTGTAGCCAAAATTTAGGAGAAGAAAGGGGGATTTGGATGGTGATCAGTTTGAGGATGTTGTCGAGAGAGTTTAGGAGGAAATCAAGGAGATGTGAAGGAGGGAGAGTGTTAGTGCCATATGGGGACTCTAGGTATCCAAAGAAATTCGGCTTGGAGGTGTAATAGGTTTCTTTATTTTCATTTCGATTGCTACCTAGTGTGTTTTTTTGGCTTTTTGCACTTTCAATTTTGGGAGGCCAATTATTGCTTGAGGTTTTTGGTAGTCGAATTCTAAGTGTCACCATTCGAGTATTTTTCTCTCATTCTGCATTCTTTTCGATCTTGCTTTTCCTTTAGACCATTTTTCTACAGTTGCTGAATCTCTTTTCTTCCTCTCCCTTACTCCAACGTTCCCTCTGGATCGAGTGCACCTTCTATTCTTCGCCTTCCCTCTTTTTCTTCTCCCTGTTCCTTTCCCTTTTCATTTTGGTACCTTGGCCAAATAACCCATTTCACCTTCTATTTTGTTTTCGGTCAGCAAGTGTGTTGTGACCAGTTGGGTTGGGCACACGGTTCTTTTCTCTCACTCTGGTGCTTTTTTGTTGGCCGAATATTGATAAGTAAGCCTCAACTGCACTTTTTTCTCTTTCAATTTTTCACCTTGTTGAACCATCTTTTTACTATGTCTCTCCTTGTCGATTATCCCTTTGTTTACCTTTCAAATCAATCCTTATCCTTAGATCTGTGTGTGTTACATCTTTGGTTTATCATCTACTCAGTCGTTGTTGGTAAGTGTGATACGATTGTGATGGAATAATACTTCTAGTGCGAGTCTAACATAGAAAGGTGGTATCTTTTGTGTAGGTTGTGGTCGAAGTTGATTGGCAAATCCCCTGAGAACCAAGGGTGTGATTATTGGGGGCTTTTGGTAAGAAGATTGTGATTGTTTTGGAACTCCATTAGATTCCATTTGGAACATGGGTAAATAACTGATTAGTTGATATATTAATTGTTCTTCAGGTATAAGAGTGTTCGGAGCTCGAATTAACTCCAAATCAAATCAGGTGTGTAACCCCACTGCTATGGTTGTGAATCGGTAAAAGCTGAAAACTGTGACTATTGACGCTGCATGAGTGTGCGCTCGCTCGTGTAGTAATCCGAATGAGTAGAACATGGACGTTTGATCGTAGAGGCCACCATGAGCGATTTCATGGGCTTGGGTCATTTTGGGCCGCGTTGGGCTAAAATGGGTTGTGTGGGCCCCATGGGCTCGTGGACCCTACACGAACGTGTGGAGATTATTGGGCCAGGCTGTGTAGTTTACAAGGCCAAGGTCATTTTTGAGCTTTATGGGCCACACGTGCATGTGGGCCCACATGGGCCGTGTTATGGGCTTTGGGCTTATTTTCACTATTTGATTGTTAAGGTCACACGGGTCATCCAAGACGACTGTAGACCTACTATTGGGTCGGTAAGTACTCATAGACCCCATACTGATGAAATGACCATTATACCTCTATGAGGTAAAATGACTGATATACCCCTATGTTATGTATGACTATATTCGAGCATGACATTTCTGCATACACGTATGATATTATGACATGACATGTTGCATGGGGGGTTTGATATATTTGGAAGAAGTGTACTGTACTGGCAGCTCTGCTGCAAATACTGTTTAGTGATGCAACCGGTGCTATATTTTGGAGTGTAGGGATGGGTGGGTCGATTTTATCCCCATATAGAGTGTAAGGCTGGACGGAGTGGAGTGTAGAGGATGGATGGATAGGACTTCTGATTGCATTTCTGTTACTGTTACTGTAATGGGCTAAGGCCCACACTGATACTATTACTGTAATGGGTTATGGCCCTAACTGATACTGGATTGTCATTGAAACGGGCTTAGGCCCAAACTGTATTTGCCTACGGTTTGACTAATTATTGGAAAGGGATTACACACTGAGTTTTCATAAACTCACCATTCTGCTTTCCTATCCAGGTAATCTTTAGGTGAGTCGGTGCTGCGAGGGACTTGATGGAGGCCACACAACTGCTTTTGCTTCTGTTTTAAACTTTTAATCTTTAAGCCATTTAATTTGGGTATTTGTTATGTAATAAGGCCTTACAACATATTTTAAAAGCTTCCACAACAAACTCACGTTCATATTCCGTCACTGTCATACGACCTTACTTCAGCTCTAAAAATTCCTTCCTCTTCTGGTCTATAAATCTCTGGCTAATGTACTTCTTTCGAAACTCTTCCTGGAAGAATTCCCAAGTTATCCTCTCTCTCGGTACAATGGACATAAGAGTATTCCACCATTGGTAGGCCGAGTCTCGTAGGAGTGACACCCCACATTTCACACACTCCTCAGGCGTACACGATAGCTCATCAAATACCCTAATGGTATTCTCCAACCAGAACTCTACTCTTTCTAGGTCGTCATCAATATTAGCCTGAAATTCCTCGGCCCCTTGCTTTCGTATTTTCTCTATCGGGGGTTTCTCTCTCCTAACCAAATCCACTCCTTGCGGAGCTACAGGGGCATACTGAGGAATCAGAAGAGGTGGGGGAGGTGGAGTATTTGGATTCACACGAACAAACTCCATATACCAAGCGTCCATCATGTGAAGGTAAGCCTCTCTAGTCCCTCCGCCATGACTTAGTGTCACGGGCACACTATCTACTGGCGCGGTCCCTTCAGCGGGAGCCGACGCATTACTTTCCATGTTATCCACCGTAGCTATGTTAAGATCCATTTACTATATAAATAAAAACACAATTTATCCTGTCAGGAGTCGTCACACTATCAATATACAGTTATGGCAAGTATAGCTAGACTCGTACTCACGCTATTTTAATCTTAGAATTGACTAAACTATAGCTCTGATACCGCTAAATGTAACACCCCACACCCGTGTCCTACGCCGGGACAGAATACGAGGTGTTACTAAAATTAAACACATGCATTCAAACGTTTTGATGTCATTAAAACACGGTCAAATTAAAAACTTTTCCAAACTTTGTCTAAAACTTCTTATCATGGGCCTATAAGGTCCAAAACATCTCTTGGAAACCACTCGGGACCAATTCGGGTCCTTTAACCAATACTAGGAAAATGATCTTTAAAACAAGGCACATGCCCGTATGGATGGGCAACACGCCCGTGTGGGACTTGAACATGGTCGTACTGCTGGCCCATGTGGCACACACAGCCTAAGCACCTAGGGACACGCCCGAGTCCTTTACCCCTGGAGATTTATTTTTCAATTCGAACCTATAGGGGTTTTCACACGGCCTCGACACGCCCGTGTCTCAGCCCGTGTTTGAAAACCTTGACATTCTGTTTTTAACGTCAGCAATCCTTAAGGGTCAAACAGCCAAGGTACACTCCCGTGTTCTAGACAATGCCCTTCACGCAACTAAGACACATGGCCGTGTCCCTTCTCGTATGTTTACTACCATGCATACTGACTTACAAATTCAATGTGAAAGGGACACATGGCCGAACCACACGCCCATGGGGTTGGCCGTGTGTCAGACACGGCCTAGACACACACCCGTGTGTCTACTTGTGTGGACAAAATAAGGCTATTTACCAAGCCTCCTTGCGCCCTCACTTGCACTAACCTACACAACTTCTAGCATGACAAATCCACACAATAATACAAGGTATAATCAACCACACAAGGCATTATCTCATTCATGCAATTTACTCATCCATGAAAATATCATCATTTGCATATACCAATAATGAACATTAGCCATTATTCCAAGGCTTCATACAAAATGAAGGGGTTCATCCCAAGCCAACACATTTGGACAAATTAACATGACACAAAATTCAAAAGTCTAAGCCCTATACATGCCATACTCAAAATAATAAAACCAACTATACCAAATACTTCAGTTGATAGTGTGATTAATGCCTCCGACATCCGATGATCCTCCAGCTAATTAGGCAGCACTATAAAAGAATGAAAAGGAAAAGAAGTAAGCATAAAGATTAGTAAGTTGCATGCAAATAAATATAACAACAGCTTTGCCATTCATCGTCATACTCATAATACAAAAGTAGGCACAAGCACAACTTACTCATCATTATCCAATACAATTCACGTAGCATATATTGAGCTCACATCTCATACATTTTAAATAAGTACCTTTACCACTCACAACATGGTTATGCTTTTCTCGTTTAACTTGAACTGTAACTCTCACCGTTGAACCATTTGGAATACTATCGGATATTCACTAAACCTTAAACATTGGGTATAATGCTGATGCCATGTCCCAAACATGGTCTTACACTGGCAACTCTATATGTGCCGATACTATGTCCCAGACATGGTCTTACACTGGCACATCTCGTAGCTGATGCATGTCCCAGACATGTCTTACACTATCTCTCGTCTCAATGCCGATGCCATGTCCCAGACATGGTGTTACACTGGCTCTCATAATGTGGCCGATGCATGTCCCAGGCATGTCTTACACTAGCACACAAATAACCCGAATGTCACGGCATGAATATCCGATTTATTTCCTAAGGTTCATACGGGAGTTCTACTATCTCAATATTCATCATACATAATCGTTTCCACAAACAAGTAATTTATGTTATATCATTTCAAACACATATAATAACAATGTAGTTGTATTATTTACATACAACTTACCTCGGTATACAAAATGTTGGTGACTAGTTCGGCTTAGTCCACTAGCTTTGCTTTCCCCCGGTCTAGGCTCGAATTTTGTAATTCTTGATCTAAAATGATAGAAATTCATTCATTTCATTAGCATATTAATCTAGACACTCAAAAATTCATAATTGAGCAAAATGACCATTTTACCCTTAGGTCCGAAAATCAATTTTTATCACATTTTCTCATTAACCAAGCCTAGCCGTATACTTTTTATACTAGGAGCAACCCAAAATTCTCATTATTTCACACATTTATCACCTATTTTACAAGTTATGCAAAATAGCCCTTTTTGGGTTTTCATGAGAAATCTTTTCACAAAAGTTGTTTATTTCACAACCATGATTTATTTTCTTCCATAAAATTTTAGAAAAAAACATGAAAACTCTCATGGTAAAACCCTATACTTTCAACCATTTTGCAAAATAGTCCCCTCATTTGAAAGCTCATGCTACAAGGGTTCTAAAAGTACAAAAATCATCAAGAAAGACCATCAAAATCACTTACTTGAGAGGGTTACAAGTTGCTGAAATTTTGAAGCTAAAAAACCCCTACAATGGCTGAAGTTTTGGTGGTGTAGAGAAGAAGAGAAATAGATGACAACTTTTCTTATTTTTTTACTCAAATAGCTAATGTCATCAAATACCAACCCTACTACATTTTTGACTTTTTGACTCTCATTGTCTCTATGGCCGGCCAAGCCTGTAAAATGGATCTATTTACACTTTAAACACCCAAAATTATGGTTCTCTAGCAATTTAACATATTTAGCTAGCAAATCACAATTTTTGCCCTTTATACGATTTAGTCCTTTTTCGCAATTAAGCATAAAATTGCTAAAATTATTTCACCAAAATTTTTTGGCCTCAAATTTGTGGTCCCAAAATAATAATAAAATAAATTTTTTGGCCTCGAATTTGTGGTCCCAAAACCACTGGTCTGACTATGCCCAAAATCAGGCTATTATAATTCTCCTCCCCTTAGGGATTTTCATCTCCGAAAATCTTACCGGTGAATAGATTTGGGTATTGGTCTCTCACAATCTCCTCGGGTTCCCATTTATCTTTCTCGACTCCATGTCTATGCCACAAAACTTTCATGAGTGCAATACTTTTATTCCTCAATTGTTTGACCTCTCGATCCAAAATCTTAACGGTTCTTCACCATAGGTCATATCCGGGTTTATTTCAATTTCTTCCGGTGAAATCACATGTGAGGGGTCAGATCGATATCGGTGCAACATTGATACATGGAACACATCATGAATTTTCTCTAGTTCATGAGGCAAGGCTAATCAGTAGGCAATCGGTCCAATTTTCTCGATCGCCCTAAAAGGTCCAGTAAACTGCGAACTCAGCTTGCCTTTTCTACCGAATCTAAGGACTTTCCTACTCCGGGATACTTTCAAAAACACCTTATCACTAACTTGAAACTCAATCTCTTTTCGTTTCAAATCTGCGTAGGATTTTTGTCTATCTGAAGCGGCCTTTAAACACTCATGGATTGCTTTTACTTTCTCCTCAGTTTCTTTAACTAAGTCAACCCCATGTATCTGATTCTCTTTAAGTTCCATCCAATATAAGGGCGTTTGACACTTACGCCTGTACAAAGCCTCATAGGGCACAATTTTCAAACTCGACTGATAACTATTATTGTACACGAATTTAACCCAAATGGTAAGTACTTTTCCCAACTGCCTTGAAACTCGAGAACACAACACCGCAACATGTCTTCTAAGATCTGAATTACTCTTTCAGACTAACCGTCAGTTTACGGGTGAAAAGCCGTACTAAAATTTAGTTTCGTTCCCAATGCCTCTTGTAACTTCTTCCAAAACCGCGAGGTAAACCTCGATTCTCTATCCAAAATAATCAACAAGGGCACTCCATGAAGTCTCACGATCTCAGAAACATAAAGATTGGCCAATTTTTCAAGGGAATAGTCAGTACGTACTGGTATAAAATGAGCTTACTTTGTAAGCCTATCGACAACAACCCAAACTACATCCTTTTTCTTTGGTGTTAAAGGTAACCCTGATACAAAATCCATGGTCACACGATCCCATTTCCACTCGGGAATCATTATGGGTTGAAGCAAACCCGAAGGTACTTGGTGTTCAACCTTCACTTGCTGACAAACTAGAGATTTAAAAACAAACTCAGAAATGTCTCTTTTCATTCCCGACCACCATTACATTTCCTTCAAGTCATTGTACATTTTCACACTACCCAGGTGAATAGACAAGCAACCACTATGTGCCTCTCGTAAAATCTTCTGCATGAGCTCATTATCCTTGGGTACACAAATTCTATCTCGGTACATCATATAACCGTCGGTACTAATACTAAATTTTGATTCATTTCCCGTCTCACCTTGAGTCATCTTAGCTTGCAAGTCCTTATCCCCTTTCTGAGCCTCACAAATCTCTTGAAGGAACATCGGTCTAGCACTCATCTCAGCTAGAATCAAACCATCATCAATCATGGTTAGTTGATGTAACGCCCCATACCCGAGACTGTTACCGGAGTCAAACACGAGGTATTAACGGGCTTCATTCTTTTCTTTACACAGTTCATTTTAAAAAAATTTCCAGACAAGCTGGCTAACTGCATCACAGCTACCTCAAAAATCATATCTCGAGTTTGGAAACTCAAAAACTGATTCCGTCAATTTTTCCTAAAACTAGACTCATATATCTATTTACAAATTTTTTTCTAGAATTTTTGGTCAGGCCAATTAGTACAGTTTATTATCTAAAGTCTCCCCTGTTTCAGGGTTCGACTACTCTGACCTTTATGCATTACGACCTATATATCTCCCTGTACAGGGCTCCAATACATATGATGTTTGTTTCTAATGAAACTAGACTCAAAAAGGAATCTATACATATAAGGAATGACTTATAATTATCTCTGGTTAATTTATGGTGAATTTTCAAAGTCAGAACAGGGGATCCAGTAATCGTTCTGGCCCAGTTTCACGAAAACTAAAATATCTCATAAAATACGGCTCATATGGTCGTTTCGCTTCTTCCATATGAAAATAGACTCATCAAGATTCGATTATATATTTTATTCATTATTTAGTTACATTTCTACAATTTTTAGTGATTTTTAAAACTCACACCACTGCTCTTATCAACATCTATTTTAAGGCCAATTACACCTATTTCCTAGTTTTCCATAATACAACTAGCTATTTGACATATATAGCATCAATTAAGATCGGGATTAACCATTGCCAACATTTCCACACCTCTCTATAACCATGTATAAACAAAATGATTATAACACTATGCTCAAAATATATAAGCCATTTTCGCATGGCCTACCGAATATATATATACATTACCAAAAAGGGACTTAATTAACAACAAGGTTAGTCCTATATATGCCATTTTCAATATAGAACTAAGAGAGTACCAAAAAGCGGCTTAGATAGTGTGAATGACTTCGACCTTGACCCTCCCAAATCCGATAGCTGACGAACAAAATCTATAAAACAAAGAATCAAAGTAACAAAGTAAACATTTAAATGCTTAGTAAGTTCAAGTAATAAAATTATTTACGATTACAGTATAGCATTCATATAACTAAATGAATATTTGCATATACGCTTATTCCCGAAGTCATGCTTACCTCACACACCAACCAGTATATTCATACATATGGGATCAAACCTAACTAAGGGCCGGAAGTTGTTAATCAATAAAGCAATTACTATCAAAACGGAATTTACCTTTCCGATACATATACAAACATACCTTATCGTTTGGATTTGTATGAACGTATTAATTAAAATTATTACAGCAAGATTGTTCATTTCCAAATCCAAGTACCTTTGGGATTTAGCCCGATGTAGCAACTCGCACAAATGCCTTCGGGACTTAGCCCGGATATATTCAATAGTGCACAAGCCTTTGGGTTTTAGCCCGGATATAGTCACTAGCACAAATTGCCTTCGGGTCTTAGCCCGGATATATTCAATAGCACAAATGCCTTCGGGTCTTAGCCCGGATATATTCACTAGCAAAATGCCTTCGGGTCTTAGCCCGGATGTCATCAGAATAATCATACACATATGTCATTTAATCATGATACATCCATTTTTAATTTTCATTTCTGAAGCTCAAATACAAAACATTTATCAAACCTTACTAATATCGGTTAAATAGTCACATACAAAGAACATGATTTTTATGGGTTTTATAAAATGATCTCTATACACATTTGGATGCCCGTCATAGGTGTAAACTAATCACCTCAATAAATAATTCAAATAGAATGATTATATCACTGTTTATTTATTATGCTTATATGTCATGACTTAATCAAGTCATAAACTAAGTTTCATTGCTTGAAAACTTACCTTATACCCTTCTGAACAATCTCGCTTTAGCTATTCCGTGACTTTAGCTTTTCCTCTATCCGGTGTTTCCCCTTTATGCTCTTGAGCTTAATTAGCAATCACCATGACCGAATTTCTCAAAGCTTCACTTTCTCTTCTTTCCCTAGCTACGGCAATGGAGGAGAAGAATATGGCCAACCTTGGTTTCTCCTCCCACTATCCATATTTTTCATTTCTTTATTCTTTAATTCATTTTTTTGTAACATTAATTTATAAACAAAATATTATAATATCTTTTATTCTATAACATGGCCGGCCACTATCAAATATTTGGCTAATTTGACATGCAAGTATAATTCTTTTAACATTATGCATTATTAGGCCATTTTTATTTTTGTCTAGCATATTTCTACCTTTTTTTATATAAGTCCTATTTGATAAAATTCACATACAACCAACAAAATTCAAGCATGAAATTTTCACACAATCATATTCACATATAATAAGTATCAAATGTGACAATTAATTATCATTTCGACTCGGTTTTGTGGTCCCGAAACCACTTTCCGATTAGGGCCAAATTAGGGTTGTCACAGTTGAGTATTCACAGCCCTCAAGGCAAACAATGATTTCCTACTCAAATCATCAGCTACTATATTCGCCTTCCCCGGGTGGTAGTTAATCACCAATTCATAATCTTTTATCAACTCTAGCCATCTTCATTGTCGTAGATTTAACTCATTCTGAGTCATCAAATACTTGATACTTTTATGGTCGGAGAACACTCGGCATCTCTCGCCATACAAATAGTGTCTCTAAATTTTCAACGCGAATACGATGGCGGCCAACTCTAAATCATGCATTGGGTAATTCTTCTTGTGTTGCTTTAGCTATCTCGAGGCAGAAGCTATCACTTTGCCTTCTTGCAGAAGCACACACCCCAATCCATTTAAGGAGGCGTCTCTATATGCCACGAATTCTTTCCTTGATTCTGGTTGCATCAGAACTGGAGCTTCGGTCAACAAAGCCTTTAATTTCTCAAAACTCTGTTGGCACTTCTCTATCCATTTGAACTTGACATCCTTTTGTAACAGCCTTTTCATCAGAGTAGCTATCATAAGGAATCCTTTCACGAATCTTTTGTAGTACCCAGCTAAACCAAGAAAGCTTCGAACCTCTGTCACATTTCTTGGCGGTTTCCACTCAACAATAGCTGAGATCTTGCTTGGGTCAACTTTAATTCCATCTCCCGACATAATGTGTCCCAAGAATCTGACCTCTTTAAGCCAAAATTCACTTTTACTGAACTTGGCATATAACTACTTATCTATCAAGGTTTTTAAAATCGTTCTCAGATGCTTCGCGTGCTCACTCTCATCACGTGTGTAAATCAGTATATTGTCAATAAAGACCACCATGAACTTATCCAAATACGGCCAGAAAATGTGGTTCATCAAGTCCATAAACACCGCAGGGGCATTTGTTAAACTGAAGGGCATAACAAGAAACTTATAGTGCCCATACCTCGTCCTAAATGTAATTTTTGGTACATCTTGCTCCTTAACCCTAAACTGGTAGTAGCCAGACCTTAAGTCGATCTTAGAAAACATGGTGGCTTCCTTCAACTGATGTAACAAATCATCAATCCTTGGCAAGAGATACTTGTTTTTCACTGTCACTTTATTAAGTTGTCTGTAGTCTATACATAACCTCATCAACCCATCCTTTTTCTTTACAAATAACACTGGGGCACCCTACGAAGAAAAACTCGGTCTCGCAAAACCTTTGTCAGTTAACTCTTGTAGTTGAACCTTCAACTCCTTTAACTCCGTAGGAACTATCCTATATAGAGTAATCGAGATTGGTACCGTACCAGGAACTAACTCAATTCTAAATTCAACTTCCTTCACTGGAGGCAATCCATGTAATTTCTCTGGAAACACATCTGAGTACTCGCATACCACAGGCACTGTCTCCATTTTCACTTCAGACTCTTTGGTGTTCAGCACAAAAGCTAGGTAGGACTCATACCCTTTTCTCAAATATTTTTCGACAGTCAAAGACGAGATCAATTCTGGTGAGTTATCTGGTTCACCTGATTCAACTCGAATAATATCTCCATTCTCACATTTCATTTTAATGAACTTGCTACCACAATTCACTATCACATCATGAGCAATCAACCAATCCATGCCAAGAATTAGATCAAATTCATCAAACAGTAGTAGCATGAGGTTAGCTGGAAAACAATGACCTCTAATCATCAAAGGACAATCTCTACACACTTTATCAACTATCACATGCCTGCCTAACGGGTTTGACACTTTTATCACAAATTTGGTAGACTCAACAGACACATTCATACTGGGTACTAATTTCATGCATACATAGGAATGAGTAGACCCCAAATCGATCAAAGTAATAACAGAAATATCGTGAAGAGAAAAAGTACCCGTAACAACATCTAGTGAAGATGCTTCTTTGCGAGCGCGAATAGCATAAGTCCTTGCAGGCTCACAGCCCTCGAACCTCACTGCTGAATCTTTAGGAGCACCTTTACTGCTAGCCCTACTGCCCAGATTCTTTTGTGGTCGACCCCTCAAAGGAGCACTACTCGCCCTCACATCTTGCTTTCTCTCTTTGTCATATAATTTGGGGTAGTTTCAAATGAAGTAGTCTAGTGACCCACATTTGAAGCAACCTCTCTCATTTCCTCGACACTCGCCGAAGTGACGCCTACCATATTGCGAACACTCCGGCCTATTTAGCCGAGCACTACCAACACTTGCGATGGAAGTGGTTTAGGCTTTAGACGCCATGTACTGCTTGTTCTTGTTTTTACTCGAGAATCCCCCTGAAGCATTCAGCCGGGTAGTGAATTCCCTCGATCTATTAGATAAGGATTGATGTGACTTCCCAATCTCTCTCTTCTTTGAATCACGAAACTCAATAGCCACATTTCTCTTCTCTATAACCAACTCTTCTACTCTGTAAGCTCTTTCAACTAGTATTACAAATTCCCTTAGCTCTAGGATGCTGACAAATACTCGGATATCTTCGTTCAGGCCATCCTCAAACCTCTTACACATTATGGCCTCAGTAGATACGCACTCTCGAGCGTACTTGCTGAGTCTTACAAACTCACGTTCATATTTTGTCACTGTCATACGACCTTACTGCAGGTATACAAATTCCTTCCTCTTCTGGTCTATAAATCTCTGGCTAATGTATTTCTTTCGAAACTCTTCCTGGAAGAATTCCTAAGTCATCCTCTCTCTCGGTACAATGGACACGAGAGTATTCCACCATTGGTAGGCTGAGTCTCGTAGGAGTGACACAGCGCACTTTACACACTCCTCAAGCGTGCACGATAGCTCATCAAATACCCTAATGGTATTCTCCAACCAGAACTCTGCTCCTTCTGGGTCGTCATCAATATTAGCCTGAAATTCCTCGGCCTCTTGCTTTTGTATTTTGTCTATCAGGGGCTTCTTTCTCCTAACCAAATCCACTCCTTGCGGAGCTACAGGGGCATACTGAGGAATTAAGACTAATAACATCTAATCCCTAGGTTGAATAACCGAGACTTAGGGTTGCATTAACTCGATCCATGGATTCCCTTATTAGGTTTCACACTAATCCGGTAAAATCTTCTCACCCTATCTCTAGGCGCGCAATCAACTCCGCTTAATTATGACAAAGTCACTCTTAGTAAGGGTCTATTCCTCCTCCAACTAAGAGTAGTAACTTGAAGTGATATCCTGAAATACCAAAGCAATAATTAAGAACACATAATTAAGAACAAGCCAAATATTTATCATACGATTCAGAAAATAATAACAAGATTAGTCTTAGGTTTCATCCCCCTCAAGTATTTAGGGGTTTTAGTTCATAACTAAAAAGGAAAACATCTCAGAAAAAGTAAGAATACAAAACATAAAGAAAACCCAAAACTCCTGAAAGGGAAATTGAGGAGAGATCTTCAGTCTTGATGGTAAATCCGGCTTCTAAGATGGATCAATTGGCTTTCTTAGAGTAATTCCTTACTCCTTATTCTCTGTCTCCCTTTCTTCCTCTTTTGGGGTGTATTTATAGGCTTTGGAATGCCTAAGAACCCTTAAAAATGGCCTTTTTCGAATTGGACTCAACTTAGGCTCAGCAGGGACACGCTCGTGTCTAACTACTTCAAACCATGTTCGAGCCTGTTAGATTGGTACGAATGTGTGTTCTACCCGTGTGAGTCATGCTTCGATTCTACCAAATTGACACGACCATGTGAGCTGCCCGTGTGAGGAGGTCCAGGCTATGTTGATTTCGTTCTTTGGCCCATTTTCTTCATTTTTGGCCAGTTTCTCGTTCCTTTCGCTCTTTTATGCTTACTTAAGTATAAAACATGAAATTAAGGCATTAAGAGCATCGAATTCACCAATTCTAAAGAAAAATCATTCATAAAAATACGTTAAGCATGGGGTAAAACTATGTATAAATTACGGTTTATCAAATACCCCTACACTTAAGCGTTTGCTTGTCCTCAAGCAAAATCCTCAAATCATAATTAAAAAGTCCTTTTTCTCAACTTATAACTCCTATCAATAATATCTCAAACTATCTTATAAGTAATTATACATTGATAAATTATCTAAAAGAACATTAAAGCTTCAAACATTCCAAGTCGAATATTTAATCATGAAAAACTTAGGCACCTCCCTTCATCTAAGTAGTTATCATTGATTCAAAACTGCACAGAGTTTAACATCCTCACTGAAGGATTCACTCAAATCACTCGAAGTGTTTAAGGACAATGAAATTAGCACTCATCAGTCAATATGAAAAGTTATTACCATAAGCTTGCATGAAAATCAAATCTCCACCACTATAAATTGAGATGATACATCAATCAAAAGGTCTTTAGAGGGTTGTAACGAGGCTTGGATACGGGGTGTCGTCACAAGCTAAAAGAAAAGGTTAGAATCGAGATTGACTTGAAAAACTACTGAACTAGAAAAATATTTAATCATCACTTGCGTACAACATAGCTTCTTCTCTGACTATGAGATTTGGATAATGAAGCTTACAAACAAAAGATAACTACTAATATGTTTTTTTTTTAAGAACAAGTCAAATAACATAGACTAACTATTAAGAACAAGACATAGCTAAGCAATTTGTTCAACTCAAAGCTTGACAAAAATAGGGTTCAAATTAATTTAAGGGGATTTCAACAATAATGGGTTAAGGGTTAATATTGAGGGTCATACAAGGAATGGCTTGTTAGGCTCAAAAGGGTTTACTAAGGGTTAATTGTGGAGGTAGGTTTTTCATGGCATGAGTGAGTTAATCCTAAGTGCCTCTATCATCTTGACATATCAAATCAAATAGTGTGGTCTTGACATGCATAATCAAGCAAGTTCTAAAATAACAATTCAATATTGGCACACTCAAAGCAATAATAAAAGTGAGCATGAAAAAATTAATAGATGCTCAAAAGGCTCAAAAATCTCACAAAAATTATGGCTTTTTTATGTTTAAACCTGTGGGATTCAATTCAAGATAATACCTAAACTTGGGGAAACAACCTAAAATTTTAAATTCTTAAAAATCAACTTATCATGCTTGATTTTCTAATGTTTTAAAATTTAAATAATCAATGCATGAATGCCTATGTTTTAATTCAAGATATATCAATAAAAATCATAAGTCAATCAAAATTCATCCTAAACATGATATGAGAAATTTACAAGAGAACAAGACAATATTCAGGGATTTTCAGATAATGAAATAATGACCCCCCACACTTAAGATGTACATTGCCCTCAATGTACAAAGATGGATATATAGAAAAATATGAAATTATAAGATAGGGAGAGAAGTGAAACTTCCTGAGTGTTGAATGAATGAACTCCCTAGTTTGGAGTTGTGTAGGGTGGAGGAGGATACTCCGGTGGTGGTAGAGGTTGGGTGCCACAAGTGCTGCGCCAAAAGAATATTATATCTCATTATCAAGTAAGGCATGGTAGTTTTGGAGAACCCTTGCCAATGGCGGTTGAAGTTCCGAAGTGATTGTGAGCTTTGGAGTTTTTTATAACTGTGAAAAAAGCAGGAACTTTTAGGGAATTTTAGGAAGAATAATTAATCATAAAGAAATAGTTGAGATTAAAATTAATTAATAAAACCTAAATATAAGATAATAACAAAAGGGAAATAATATTTAAATGTTAAAAGTGAAATTAACAAAGACTTAAAATAAAAATAAAAAGAGAAATAAAAATAAAAATTAAATTAGACATCATCATCATCGTCGGATGGTTCGCGAGGTGGTGATGGTGATGAGATGTGGAAGTGCTGACAAATCTGTTGGAGAGTAACATCAATGTTATCAAATCGTTGAAAACATTGTTGCTCGAATCAGTTGAGGCATTCAGATATGTCAGCATATGAAGCCGCCGCATGAAATGGACGATGGGAGCGTAGTGGCTGGGGAGGTGGGTCCTCGTGCTGGGTAGGGACACCATCAGTAATGTCCTCTGGAACCTCCTCCTCGGTGGATTGGGCGAGACGATATTGGGGAGGGTAGGTTCCTCGTCGCCTCTCGATCATTCTCATGCTAAGCATGCTCGAGATGCCTTGTGGAGACATCTGGCCAATGAGGGTCAGGGATGATTCTTCGGCCGCGGTGTTAAGGAGTCCGAAGTGTCGTGCCAGTCGAGTCACGTAGGGGCCAATGGAGATAACCCCTCTCCGATGTCTCTCCGTCCAGTGGCAAATGGAAAGGGTTATAAAATATGCAAGATCAAAAACATGCCTGTGTAACATACACCATAAGTAGTAGACGTCGTGGGCAGTGACACCGCCGGTGCTCTCTCTCCGCCCTGTCAAAGTGTGAGATAAAATTGAATGGAGATACCTTAAAGATGGAGGGAGAGATGATGCCTTGGAGTGACTGGGTTGTAGCCAGCTGAACGTGGCATGAGAGCATTCCAGCACTTTGAAGGGTAATAATGGATGTGGCGATTGAGTGTATTGAGATCGTTCTTACCTTGGAACTCCTCTATGTAAAGTCCCAGTGCTGCACCAAACTCTGGGACGCTCAATTGGCGTACTAGACCTCCAATTCTAAATTGGACTATGCCAGGATCATCATGGTTGGTCATGATGGTTTGAAGATGAAATGTCGAGCACAGCTCCACCGTGAGCTCGACGTACGTCGGCTCGGTGATCTCAAAGAATAGCTCCCAAGGATCGGTGGTAAGGAGGGCCCGGATCGCATCAGCCAACTGAACTTGTTTGACAGCAGCCTAGTCGATGCAGTGACCTGCTGTTAAAGGTCGGGCCCGTAGTATTTGAAACAGTTTTTCTTAGAGCCCTTTGGGAAATTGTAGGAAAGGGTGGCGGATTTCCACGGTAGAGCCCAAGGAAGATGACGCTCCCTTTCGTTTCTTCGAGGCGGGGACTGCGGCTTTCTTTCCTCGTGAAGACGACATGTTGAACCTGCAATTTGAACCATTAATTCATCTTGATGAGTGGACAAGGTACAATGCAACTAAGTTCAAAAAAGGAAAAGCCTTGAATATGTTCAGCCACAATTACTAAATTTAACTAAAACAATAAGTTCAATAGCATCTTTTTGTAGCATAAGCACTGTGGTATGAAAAAAAATGACAAAGAATAAAATGTAACATATTAAATAGATGGGAGAATGGCAACACAAAAGGCATGAAAATTTCAACTACTCTAATCATGAATATTTACTTCTAACTAATTAAATGGAGTAGAGAATGCATGCAATGAATAAGAACTTAAACATGAAAAATATGATAGTTATTCTAGATTATGACATTTAAGTTATAAAAATATAGAAATAAAGTAAAAACTTGCATGTTATCATGATAAATAGCCCTAGAAATCAGTAAAATAGACAAGTAAGAAGTAAACAAACGCTAAGAAGAGGAGAAAAGGCGTCAAAAATGAAGTTGGAGGCAGCGCACGGGCGTGGTAAGGAGGCTGTATGGAGTTGCATTGGCTAGGGTTAGGGTTTTTGAGTGGGGAAGACAATGAATAGTGCAGCCTATTTATAGATTTTGGGCCACACGGCCAGGGGACACACCCGTGGACCCCAAATTCAGCTCGTGTGTTTCGCGTTTTTCTTATTTTGGCGCATCTAAAATTCGACACACGCCCTTGTACCTCAGGTGTGTCGGTGCACACGGCCGTGTTAAACGACCGTGTCTAGCGTCGTTCGCTCCTCCCACGCCTGTGTATGCAAGCCCACGCCCGTGTGAGATTGACAGGTTTGACCATGGCTGTTAGACACGGGCGTGTCGCACGCCCGTGCTAGTTTCTCAGTTTTAACCACGGTTCTAAGGCACGGGCGTGTCGTACGCCTATGTTGTTTTGACAGGTTCGCCCACGACCATGTCGCACGGCCGTGGCAATTTATTGTAGCCCGTGTTTTAGGGAAATCTTTGCCCTGTTTCCACACGGTCATAAGCATGCCCGTGTGCTTAGCTTTGTCTCTGTGGTGAACCTGTTTTCACGAGCTTCGTTAGTAGGTTAGGCGTTTAAACACTAAAATTTAAGGAAGTTAATACAATTAGTGCTCGGGTTGCCTCCCAAGAAGTGCTTATTTATAGTCTAAGCTCGACTTACCTCTTTGTTTGAATGGTCAGGGTGGTTTGAAGAGTTTATACTCCTCATTCCTGCTATTGATCTCATCAAAATAAGGTTTTAGACGGATATTGTTTATCTTAAAAGTGCCGAACTTAGGATGACTTACCTCAACTGTACCGAATGGGAAAATACTAAGTACCGTAAGAGGGATTTCTTCATTTCGGTTTGTAGTGGCAATGTGAGGATCTGCGGCATCTAGTAAGACTTTATCTCCAACCTTAAGTTGATTTAGAGAGGTATCGAGCTCGTTCTGGCGTAGTTTTGGTTTATCACATATTTTTGGGTTATGCACTCGACATTCATCTAACTCCTCGATTTGTAGCCTTCGTTCTTCATGAATGGGTCCTCTATTATTGTTTGAACATGGTTCATGTACTTCTTTCAGACTCAATTCCTGCAAAGTAGGTTGCGTCATGTTGTCAGTTTTAGTCGAATGGTGTGGACAATTACCTTCAATGTTCGATATGATGCCAGAGTTTTGGGCTTGAAGGGTGATTGTTTCATCTTCCACACAAAGTGTGAGCTCGCCTATGCCAACATCAATAATCGTTTTAGCAGCTGCTAAAAAGGGCCTCCCTAAAATCAAAGGGGTGTTGTTATCCTCCTCTATGTCTAGAACAACAAAATCAATGAAAAATATAAATTTATCTATTTTAACTAGTACATATTCAATAATACCCCTAAGAAAATCTTATAGTTTTATCTGCTAATTGAATGTTTATCCTAGTTTGTTTAGGTTTCCCGAGACCTAGTTGCTTAAACATTTTGTAAGGCATGACGTTGATACTAGCCCTTAAATCAGCTAATGCATTATTAACATCTAAACTACCAATTAAGCAAGGAATTGTAAAACTCCCTGGATCTTTCAATTTGTGGGGTAGCTTATTCTATAGAATAGCTGAGCAAACTACGTTTAGTTCCACATGCTACGCCTCGTCCAACTTCTTCTTGTTTGCTAAAAGTTTTTTTAAGAATTTCATTGCATTTGGCATCTGCGACAAAGCTTCAATAAACGGTAAGTTAATATGTAATTTTTTCAAAAGTTTAAGGAATTTACTGAATTGTTCGTCTAAACGGTCTTTCCTTGTCACATTAGGGTATGGCACATGAGGTTTGTATTCTACATTCACCGTTTTGTTTTCATTATGACTTACCTTACCTTTACCTTTGCTCACCATAGTTTCTTGCATTAATTCTAGTTCAGGCTCAACGAATCCTTCTTTATCTTGAACATTAATTGTGTTAAGTTGTTCCCTTGGGCTAGGTTCAGTATTACTTGGCAAGCTACCTTGTAGTCGTTCAGAAATTAGCTTGGACAGCTGGCCTATCTGAGTTTCGAGTCCTTGGATTGATACTTGTTTATTTTTAAGTGCTGTCTCAGTATTCTAGAAACAGGTTTCTGACACTTAGATGAATTTGGATAGCATCTCCTCAAGGTTCGGTTTCTTTTCCTATTGATAAGGTGGCTGTTGGAAGCCTGAGGGTGGTGGTGGTCTCTGATTTCCTTGACCTCCCTATGAAAAGTTTGGGTGATTCCTCCAACCTACGTTATAGGTATTACTGTAAGGATTATTTTGAGATCGAGGATTATTACTCATATAATTTAATTGCTCGTTCTCCATGTTGTAGCCATAGGGTTGATATTCTGGATTACTCGATCCACCTCCACTTGCTTCACATTGCATTACTGGATGAACCTGCATAGAACCAAGTAAACCATCAATCTTTTTATTTAGAAGTTCTACTTGATTTTGACAAAGACGAGAATCGAGTGAGCGTTAAAAATGCCTGCTGTTTTCGTTGGCTTAGTCCTCATGACTTGCCACTGATAGTTGTTCAGTGGCATCTCCTCAGTTGTAGTTGAGATATCATTCTCTTGCTCTTCCTTTGTGCATCTTAAGCTTCACCTTATTTCTCGTCGGTTTTTATGGGCTGTACGATCAATTTCTTCGTCAAAAAGTAGTGGTCCTGATGGGTTTCTTCTAGTTATAAACTATAAAAACTTGCCAGAAGAAAGAAAAAGAAAGTTAGTAAATAAAAATTAAATTAAATTGCAAGAAAAAGAAATGGCTAAAGTAATAAAAATTGAGTGTTCCTAATATTTTAGTCCCCGGCAACAGCGCCAAAAACTTGATCGTGATTTTCTGTGATAAGTTTTATAAATTTATAATTAAATGTTCTTGAGACTAACTATTATCACGATGTAGGCAAGTGTACCTATCGAACAGTAGTATAGTTTTAGCAAGATCGGATTTTCAAACCCAAAGGACTAAAAGTACTAGTAATGACAGTCTTTTTATTATCTAGCTTAAGAAATAAAGGGGTTGTTTTAACTAACTAATTAATTAAACTAAGAAGTTGCAGAAAATAGAATTGGAAAATTACTTTTGGGAAAAACGATTGATTTCGGACAATACCTAAGGAAAAATCCACCTAGACTTTACTTGTTATTCTGGCTCCGAACTGGATGATGTATTCACTTAACTTGTTTCGTAGAAATCCCTAAGTTATGTTATTATCCCTATTCAAGACTAATAATGTCTAATCCCTAGGTTGAATAACCGAGACTTTTCTCTAATTAACTCCCTAGGGTTGCATTAACTCGATCCATGGATTCTCTTATTAGGTTTCACCCTAATCCGGCAAAATCTTGTCACCCTATCTCTAGGCACGCAATCAACTCCACTTAATTATGAAAAAGTCACTCTTAGTCAGGGCCTATTCCTCCTCCAACTAAGAGTAGTAACTTGAAGTGATATCCTAAAATACCAAAACAAGAATTAAGAACACATAATTAAGAACAAGCCAAATATTTATCATACGATTCAGAAAATAATAACAAGATTCATCTTAGGTTTCATCCCCCTTAGGTATTTAGGGGTTTTAGTTCATAACTAAAAAGGAAAACATCTCAGAAGAAGTAAGAATAAAAAACATAAAGAAAACCCAAAACTCCTGAAAGGGAAATTGAGGAGAGATCTTCAGTCTTGATGGTGAATCCAGCTTCTGAAATGGATCAATCAACTTCCTTGGAGTAATTTCTTACTCCCTATTCTCCGTCTCCCTTTCTTCCTCTTCTGGGGTGTATTTATAGGCTTTGGAATGCCTAAGAACCCTCAAAAGTGGCCTTTTCCGAATTGAACTCAACTTAGGCTCGGTAGGGACACGCCCGTGTGCAATTACTTCAGGCTGTGTTCGAGCCTGTTAGATTGGCACGGACGTGTGTTCTACCCATGTAAGTCATGCTTCGATTCTGCCAAATTGACATGGCCGTGTGAGCTACCCGTGTGAGGAGGTCCAAGCCGTGTTGATTTCATTTTTGGGCCGTTTCTCGTTCCTTTCGCTCTCCTATGCTTACCTAAGTATACAACATGAAATTAAGGCATTAGGAGCATCGAATTCACCAATTCTAAGGAAAAATCGTTCATAAAAATACGTTAAGCATGGGGTACAAATATGTATAAGTTATGGTTTATCACCATGTCCCAGACATGGTCTTACACTGGCTCTCATAATGTGGCCAATGCATGTCCCAGACATGTCTTACACTAGCACACAACTAACCCGAATGTCACGGCATGAATATCCGATTTATTTCCTAAGGTTCATACGGGAGTTCTACTATCTCAACATTCATCATACATAATCGTTTCCACAAACAAGTAATTTATGTTATATCATTTCAAACACATATAATAACAATGTAGCTGTATTATTTACATACAACTTACCTCGGTATACAAAATGTAGGCGACTAGTTCGGCTTAGTCCACTAGCTTTGCTTTTCCCCGGTCTAGGCCCGAATTTTGTAATTCTTGATCTAAAATGATAGAAATTCATTCATTTCATTAGCATATTAATCTAGACACTCGAAAATTCATAATTGAGCAAAATGACCATTTTGCCCTTAGATTTTTACAAAATGACCATTTTACCCCTAGGTTCGAAAATCAATTTTTATCACATTTTCTCATTAACCAAGCCTATCTATATACTTTTTATGCTAGGAGCAGCCCAAAATTCTCATTATTTCACACATTTATCACCTATTTTACAACTTATGCAAAATGGCCCTTTTTTAGTTTTCCTGAGAAATCTTTTCACAAAAGTTGTTTATTTCACAACCATGATTCAATTTCTTCCATAAAATTTTTGAAAACAGCATGAACACTCTCATGGTAAAAACCTATACTTTCAACCATTTTGCAAAATAGTCCCCTCATTTGAAAGCTCATGCTAAAAGGGTTCTAAAAGTACAAAAATCATCAAGAAAGACCATCAAAATCACTTACTTGAGAGGGTTACAAGTTGCTGAAATTTTGAAGCTCAAAAACCCCTATAATGGCTGAATTTTTGGTGGTGTAGAGAAGAAGAGAAAAAGATGACAACTTTTCTTATTTTTTTACTCAAATAACTAATGTCATCAAATACCAACCCTACTACATTTTTGACTTTTTGACTCTCATTGTCTCTATGGCCGGCCAAGCCTATAAAATGGGTCTATTTGCACTTTAAACAACCCCAATTATGGTTTTCTAGCAATTTAACATATTTAGCTGGCAAATCACAACTTTTGCCCTTTATGCGATTTAGTCCTTTTTCGCAATTAAGCATAAAATCGCTAAAATTATTTCACCAAAATTTTAATGCACTCATATAATCATGCTATGACACCAAAATAATAATAAAATAAATTTCTCAACCTCGGATTTGTGGTCCTAAAACCACTGTTCTGACTAAGCCCAAAATCTGGCTGTTACATTGGCCGTGTGTGACACATGGCTGGCCCACACAAGTGTGTGTCCCCTGTTTTTTGCAAAAATTTTCTAAGTGTTCTAAAAGTTTTCAAAGTTATTGATTTAGTTCTGAACCACCCTGAATGCATGTTTTGGGCCTCGTAGGCTCGTATTAGGGATGTTATGAATGTGTTGATTGATAATTGCAAGAAGTTGAAATTGTATGAGAAAGTGTATATGTAATTGTATAATATGCCTGGTAATGCTCTGTAACCCTATTCTGGCATTGAATACGGGTGAGGGCTGTTACAAGGCAATTGAGTTTTTGGTACTTTACTACAAGTTATTGTGGGTAAGAACCTTAAAAATTGGGAAGAATGTTTGCCATTTGTTGAGTTTACATATAATTGATCTATTCACTCCACAACTGCCTATTCCCCATTTGAACTTGTTTATGGTTTTAATCCACTAACTCTACTTAGTCTTGTGCCATTGCCTACAGAAAAAATTTCTAGTTTAGATGGTGAGAAGAAAATTAAATTGGTGAAATCCATACATGAGAAAGCAAGAAAACGAATCACCAAAACAAATGAAGTAAATGCCAACAAAGCTAACAAGGGGTACAAGCAAATTATCTTTGAGCTTGGTGACTAGGTTTAGGTCCATATGAGAAAAGAACAATTTTAAACTAAATGCAAAACAAAATTAGCCCGACATGGTGATGGACCTTTTCATGTGCTCAAGCGCATTCATGATAAAGAATATCAAATCGATCTTCTCGATGAGTATGATGTTAGTGCCACTTTTAATGCTGCTGACCTTTCTCCTTTTGATATTGCAGATTTGAGGATCAATCCTTTTGTGGAAGGGGGAATGATACAAGCAACCCAGTCCAATTCAAATGTCATAAGAGAGATGGGCTTAGTTTCCCTCAAGGACGAATTACGATATCCAAATCCAAGCAACTAAAGAAAAAACTCAACTTATTCATTCAAGGCTTTATCACAAAAAATAAAAATTTGAGAAGAAAAGTTGAAGCTTCAAGACAATGGATTTTGGAGCAATGATGTGTTAAAAGGGACTGATTTTGTACATGGGTCTAAATTTTCAATCTACGACAATATGCCCATGTGGAAAATGTTAACAAGCTTGAGCACTTCACTTCAAGGACCTCAACCAATCCTATAAGCCTAGAAGTTTCATATTAGGTTCGGGTTTTAGGCTTAATTTTTATTATATATGAACCTAATATTGTATTTATTAGCTCTTATTATTTTTTTATTTTCTTATTCCAATTTTTTATAATTATTAAGTATTTTAAGTTATTTAGGAGTTTTCTGTTAACAAGAAAGTTTAGTTTAAAACTACTTCTTGATTAGATTAAATTAAAGTTCTAGTATACTTAAGAGTTTTAATTAGATTTATTTAGCTAGCCTATATATAGGCCTTTGCATTGTACACAAATCATTCAATTCATTATTATTCAAATTCTCTTTTGAGTTAATAAATTCTCTTTGAGTTTTCTTTTCAAAAATTTCTCTTAAGTTTCTTTTAGAAGAGTTTTAACAATCTTTCCAGATTGTACATATCATCCTCAACCCTTTTCTTCCCAAGTTTTCTTTTTTGGAGGGGAAATTAGAGCTTCTTGAAGGGGGTTGTGGATTCTTCATGTTTCCAAGGCTTCTTAGGACTTCTACACACCACGTTCTATCTTTCCATCTATCTTCTTTAATTTCTTCCTTATCATTCAAATTGTAGATTTATTATTCTATTTTAATTATCTTTTTTATTTTCATTGTTTTATCTAGGTTCGATTTGATTGCGTTTCAGGTTGTGTCAAAAATCCAAGTTTCTTTTCTAACGTCTAAAGCTTTAAGTCAAATCCGCAACTTTGACAAACTTTACGATCCGCTTCCACATTCATCCATCTTATTTTTTATCATATTCACTCCAATGGTGTACCTTTTCGTATAATTCATCGTTCCAAGGAATGTCATGGTATTTTCTAACCATGGTCTTAAACATACCCGAGGTAGTGTCGTAGTATCTTTCAATTATGGTCTTGATCATTACTGATGTGATGTCATAATAACTTTCAACTATGGTCTTATTTGTATCAGATTTAATGTAACACCCCAAAATAGGGCTTAGGTGTTTCAAGGGTATTTTAAGAATTATTGTCTATATGTGCTCGAAATTTCGTAAGGTTGGTATCTGATAATGTTTTCAACAATGGCTATTAGGAAATTAAGTCAATTTTTGAAAATGGGTTTTAAATATCTTTAATTTTGAAAATAGAACTGATTTGTAAAATAGTTAAAACTGGGAGCTTTTATGAAGTAATTAACCCAGAATTGTAAAATCAACATAAAAACCCCCATTCTCTAAATTATTTCACGATAAAGACTTTCCTCCATTGTGTTCTTGCCATCCTTTTGTTTCTTTTACTCTTCCAATCAATTTTTACTTCCAAGTCCTAGTCGCTTTTGATTTCCAACATCCTTTCAACTATAAATATCCATTGAAACCAAGAAAAAAAAACCCAAAAATTTATTGAATTTCATTATTTTCTTCAAGAATGGATTTTCTAGAATTTTGCCAAAGTTCATTTTTCTTGCATTCAAGGTAACCAATCACCTTTCTATTAGTTTTAAATGTTATCTAGTCTTTTAAATCGAATTTCTAGCCATTAAAACACATGTTTTAGATAAAAAGCCAAAAATTTGGTTATTAATAGTGAATTTCGGGTTTGTGGATTAAAATTTGGTTTTAAAGTCTTTTTCAAATTCTTTTAACATAATTAGAAGATTTCTAAAGTTTCTTTTAATTTTCGTTAAGATTTTATCATGTTTTAATGAATTTTTGTTAGAATGGCCAAAACTTGTCAAAAAAATTTGATACCTTGAAATGTGTAGTTTTGTGTAGTTTAAAGGTTGGGAATTAGTCGCAGATGAATATGTAGAAGAATGAAACTCGTTTCATATGAAAAGATTAAGTGTAGATTGAGTTATTCGAATTTTCAACTAGTCATGCTAAAGGTTTCAATTAGAAGAGAATGAAGCTTAAACTTATGTTTGTGTTGTTTAAGGTGAATTATTAGATGATTGTGGATTTTATATTTGTGTGGTTTGTGTTGTTCAAGCGTCAGAGTCAATAGGACCTTCAACGAGTAGAGATAAAGGCAAAGAAAGCTTGCCTAAGCTTTCAATTTTCAACGGAGCTAATTTTTTTGTGAGTGTTTTAGAATAACTGCTCGTAGATGATTCATTGTGTAATTGGGGATTTAAAGGTAGCTTAAACCCACACTCTAAATTTAGAGTGTAAATGTTCTCACACCTATGTTATAATGCGATCAATGTGTTTTGTGCAAATGTGAAAATATGAGCATGTACGAGATACTGTGATATGTGTTGTAAGTTGGTGATGACTGATATGAAAGTGAATATATGAGTATGTAATTCATGCACTGAGACAGTAAATAGTGGGTATGTTTCATAATACGTAACAGCGATTATAATTTGATGATATGTATATACAGTGAGCATGTACGGAAATTGATATGTAAATATGTGTTGATAGTGTGGATATTTTAGCCTTATGAACCTTGATACCATTAGATATAGTTGGCATGCCATAGGATTGTGAGTACTCACCTTTCTATTATGATATTTGGGGCACTGAGGTCGAGATAGTTTTTGGAGAGATAAGGGAATGTGAGCCAAGCTCCATTCAACAGGATATGTGTGATTGGTGTGTTGGAAAGTGTTAGCTATATGCTTCACTTATGAGATATGTTTGACTCTGCGAGTCTATGTGGTGTGTTGGAGATCTGTGTATCTGATGAGTGGTGATAGAGTCCACTTCATGTTTCATGATCCCAAGAGCCAAACTATCATTAAATGTATCTAATATGTGTTATAATACACATGTGCTTGAATAATGCTATGAACAGTAAGTAAAGGTATGCATGAAAATAGTTAAACATGTGAAACATGGTATAGAGTTAAGGATGTTATGAATATGCTATAGGACTATTTGTTGTTGCATAATGACTTGTTTGCATAAAGGTTGTTCTGAGCACTCACTGAGCTTGTTAAGCTCACCCACTCCATTTTAACCTTCGCAGAGTAGTTGCGTTTTTAGTGTGAACGGTGTGGCCTTCGAGGAAGTGATCCAAGCCATTCTTTTAGTTGTTATAGTAGGTGTAATTGGTTTATTTATTATATGGGACTTTAAGGCAATGTGGTAGACTTTATATGGGTTTTGTTAAGTCATTTTTTGCCTATTTTCTTATTTTTTAAGTTTGGAAGCATGTGGACTTGAACACGATATTTGGGCTACTATTTTAGACATTCTAATGCTAATTTGATTAGGTGAATGAAACATGATATTGAGGGATTAAGTTGAATGGTTTTAATGCTTGTATATGCTGAATTTTTGTAACCTGGAGTAGAGGTATCAATATTAGGGCTTTAAAAATTATACCTCTGTATTTTCAAAAGTGAAGAGTGAAGTGAAAAGAGGGGTAGCTGTAATGACCAAAATTTGCCCGGCCCGTAAATAAATAAATAAATAAAACAAAAAATAAAAGAATAAAAGTTTATACAGTCCATGTACAAAGCCCAAAATTCAGTTACATTTATAGCCCATTAACCCTATACCCGTTTACATTTGTAACCCAAAATACCCAAACCAAACCCAAAACATACAAGGCCCAAGAGGCCCAAATTGTTAATAGAATACGGAAAGGCTTAGGGTTTCAGAAACCCTAGGCGCCGCAAACACCCAACAGACGTGTCCTTTCGTCTCGTAGTGACCCACCATCAGCGCCGTAATTCCAGGCTCCTCATCACGCCAGGATTGACGCCTGAATCAATGCCAGTGTACCGTCGTAAGTGCCCGTTCATTACTGGCCTCCTCGCTGGTACCTGTAAAAGAAAAAGGAACCACAGCAACCAGAGAAACCAATTTGGAAAGAAATCAAATGATTCTTTTTCCTGAAATGTAACAGAGGGTTATAAAAACCCCTTTTTCGTTCTAATTTGTAAGGACGGTTTTTGATACACACGCAATAAAAATATAGGTTTTTTACACACATATAAAAAATATACAACAGTTATCGGAGAAGCAGAGGTGTTTCATTTTATCCTTTTTTTCTTTTGTTCCAAATATATATGTATAAAATACTAAAGGATAATAAAAGAAGATTACCTTTTTCGCTGTAAAAAACGAAAAGTTCGTATACAAACCGCTGTACATGGCGGAGTCAGTGGTGGCACGTGAGCGTGTGGAAGCCCAATGACGGAGGCTCGGCAGAGCTCTGAGGGTTTGCTCTCTGCCTCCTTTCAGAGATCCCTTTTGTTTTCTTTTTTTTAAATCTGTTTTAAAATGATTTTTTTTTGCTGAAACTTGGCTTTTATAGCCTCATAGAAACGGCGTCGTTTAGCTTAAAACAATAAGCCTCAAAACGGCTTCGTTTCAAATCTAGGACACGCGTGTTGACCCGTAACCCGGATAGGATCCGCGTGTTTTCATTTAAAGGGAAAATTGCCCAATCGATCCTCTTTCATTTTCATAATTTACAATTTCATTTTTATTTTATTAAAATTTAGCCCTAACCTTCTATTCTTATTTCAATTTAGTCCTATTTCCTATTTTAAAGCTTATTTCGGAACAGTGTCGTTTTAGGGATTAGGGCTAATTGCCTAGTGAGTCCCTCAGTTTTAATGCGCATTTCAATTAAACCTAAATTTTCATTTTATTTGTAATTGACCCTAAATTTTTCTTATTAAATTTGATTTTAGTCCTTTTTTATATATTTAATTTATTTTAAAATAATATATATTATTTCTATATTATACTATTACACACGTTTCTTAATAAATCCTTATTATATATACATTATACTTTATATATTACTTATTTTACTATATTTATATATATAAATTATTACATATTATATTATTATTTTATTTATTATTTTATTTTCATATCATTTTATTATTAACTATTCATTATGTATAATTTAAATTTTGTAAATTATTATTGAAAATTACATTTTTATATATCATTATTTAAAATCTAATATATAATATTTTAAAATTTAATGTGAAATTTTGTTCTCATATAATATATTAATATCTTTTATAAATATATACTAAATATATTAAATCATACAATACATTTATATATATTAACTATTGTTTAAAATTTCCTTTACTATTTATTGCCTTAAATATTTTCATTTATCCTTTGCAAATTATATTTAGATTTTATCTTTTTTTGTATATAATTTGTTGGTTCATTTTAGTTTTTCTTTATATATCTATTTGATGTTGTTGTGTATCTCGTAAATTATTTGATATTATTATATTATTTATCGTTTTTATACATTTGCATGGAATATTGTTGCACATATATATTATGTGGTTATATAGTTCTATTTATTATTTGTCACATTGTATTTTCCATGGAATGATAATGTATGTACATTTTTTATGATTATATATGCATGAAATACTAATGTATTATATGAGTTGTGTCATTATTTATCATTTTCTATACTATATTCGCATAAAATGATAAAGCATGTATTATGTAGCTAGGTTTATTTAGTATTAATTTCTTGTAATATGTAAAATACATCATTACTTTCAAAAATCATATCTCATTTAATACAAAAGGAATTTTAAAAAAGTGAGGCAATGTTTTTGGTATTTAGGAATTCGGAAAGTAGTGCCCTAACATGCTGGGTTGCGATTTCACGTTCGTCTAAATGCCTAAAATATCCTTCTAAATAGGTTTTGAAATTCACAAGATGATTTTCATTCATTGAAAGTTTAAGAATATCATGTCCAATCATCTTTGGATGTGATGTTTATATTCTTTTTAAAGCAAAGGAATCTTGATTTTTTAAAAACTCAAATTATTACGGTTTTAAAAGAAATCTTATTTCTAAATTCTTTCAAACTTTTGACATTAAGACAAATTTATTCAATTTGGTACCAATTTTGGGCGTTACGAGGGTGCTAATCCTTCCTTGTATAACCGACTCCTGAACCTATTTTCTCGTAATTTCGTAGACCAAAATGTTTTATAAAGTGATCCAATCACACTTAAAAAGGTTGGTGACGACTCTCGTTTTCAAAATACCCTCCCCATTTTAAAAAGAGGTTTCGACAGTATCGATACCTTGGCTCGAGTATCGTTACTCAGGGTAAGTTTATCGATACCTTGCAAAAGGTATTGATAATTTTTGATGTTTCAAAATTTGTTGAGTAATCGAATGAAAATTTAGTTTGGATTTTCCATGTTGTATCGATACCAATTAAGGAAAATATCGATACCCCTGAAATAGTATCAATACCTACGTAATAGTTTTGGAAAGTTTCCAATTTGGGCCATTTGCAGGTTTGTTTGATATTTTAATACCCTTAGTGTATGTATGGCATGTTTTAATAATAAGAACTTGTAACACCCCTCACCCGTATTCAATACTGGAATAGGGTTATGGAGCATTACCGAACTTACAACACATTTAAACACACTTTTCACATACATTTAATCAAATCATACAATCATCATTCAATCTCAACCAATTTGTCCCTAATACGAGCCTACGAGGCCCTAAACATACATTGGGAGTGATTCAGGACTAAATTGATAACTTAAGAAACTTTTACGAAACTTTGAAATTTTTTTTCAAAACAGGGGACACACGCCCGTCTCAAAGGCCGTGTAGACATTCAAAATGGGAGCACATGGCTGTGTCCCAGCCCGTGTCCAACCCCAAGTAAATCTTTGACTTGGGTCACACGGCCAACACACATGCCCGTGTGCCCCAAAAATGGCCATACACAGCCGTGTCTCTGCCCGTGTGGACAAAAATAAGCTATTTACCAAGCCATTTTGCCACCTAAACTGTCACACACCTACATCACAATTCAAAGCACCAACACAAGGCATAATAGGCATTATACCCACCTCAACCATGTATCATTTAAATCATATCAATGCCAACAATATACAAGACACACAATATTCCAATTTTCCATTTAGTTCACCAAATATCAATTACTTCAAACATCAAAACGACTAAACTCAAATATGCATTATTTGGCCTAATTTCACAAGCATACCAACATTCACAAATCATCAATTTAACATTCATAATACCTATTATCAAATATCATCACACAACCATCAACCAACTCAATTCACAAGACATAAACATTTATATATATATGATTCAACATGCCAAAATAGACCAAAATATGCCATCACTCATGGCTATTCCTACATACCAAAACATATACATTTACAAGCCAATTCATTTGGACAAAATCATTGTCAAATCATAACCAAAATGACCAAATTCCCTATACATGCCATATACTAAAAATACCAAGTTCACAGGTACCGAGAGATAGGTGGATAGTGTGACGATGTCTCCGACGATCCCTGAATCCGAGCTAGCTTTGAATTCACTATAAAACATAGAAAAATAAATGATGTAAGCTATAAAGCTTAGTAAGCTCGTATGAAATAAATTTGATATAATCATAAACATATAATTCAACCATTGATCATAAGTATAAGAATTCACATCAACTAACAAACCTTTCAATAACTCATTCACAAAACTATATACTTTCTTTACCATTTCTTTGATTCAAAGATAATATGGCTTATGCACATACCTGTACCATCTCGTACTAATCTCAAACACATTCTCGTCTTTCAGTTACCCGTTGAACCATTCGGAATAGAAGTTGGATACTCAAGGGTCTCACATGATAAGTACCTATACCATGGCCCGTAGCCAAATCAAGGTAACTTATCTCCGAAATACTGATATCATGGCCCGAAGACAAATTAGCTGATATGCATGGCCTAAAGCCAAATCGGTTTATCTCGTACCTGAAGTGCTATATCATGGCCCGAAGCCAACTCACTGTATCCCCTAATGACATGTCACCAGTATCTTAAACTATTCCTAAGGTTCAACTGGGATTCCAACTATAGAATTATCGTCGAATCATTTTCAAAGAATATAGAATACATTTGAAATGAAATTATAATATACGAACTTACATCGAATGTATAAACGACTAAATTATCAATTAATCGAGTACTTTATCTTTTACCTGATCCAAGTCCGTATTTCTCCTTTCTTGATCTAAATATATTCAAAATTAACTCATTTAATCATCTATTCATTCAATTAGTCCAAAACACACTTTAAAACACATTTACACTTTTGCCCCTAATATTTCACATTTTCACAACTTAGTCCTTATTTTATAAAATCACAAATTAATGAAACTTTCAAGACACCCATGCTTCGTCGAAATACTAATATGCCCCTAGTAGTCCATTTTTTCATTTATTTCATATTTTAACCACTAACTTTAGACATTTCTCAATTTAATCCCTATTTTGCGTTTTCACTAAAAATCACTTAACAAAACTTGTATAACTTATAATAAATATTCATAATCTATCAGCAAACATCAAAACTCATACATATTCATCAATGGCAACTTTCAAAATCTTTAACATTTTTGCAAAATAGTCCCTAGGCTAGCTAGTACTAGAGGCAACGATCACAAAAACATAGAAAATCATTAAAAAGGGAACAAAAAACGTTCCTAATTGAGCATATGAATAAATGGCCAAATGAAACCTAAAAATTTTGGCTTTTCTTGTTGCAAGAATCGGCTAAGGAAGATAGTGATAATAAAAAATGGGTTTGTTTTATTTATTTTACATTAATTAACCAAATTACCATTTTAACCTTAATTAATAACCATCAAAATACTTTAATACATGTCCATATATGTCCATTCATTACATTAATGGTCTAATTACAACATAAAGACCTTAACTTTAAGGTTCCATAACTATTAGATACTTTTACCTAATAGAATTCCACTTTTACACTTTACGCGATTTAGTCCTTTTTATCAAATTAACCATTCAAACGATAAAATTTGTTAACGAAATTTTCACACAATCACTCAATCATGCTATAAACATTAAAATAATAATAATAAAATAAATATTTTGACCTCAGATTTATGGTCTCAAAATCACTATTCTGATTTGACTAAAAACGGGTTGTTATAGAACTGGTTGTATGACTATAATTCATACGCATGATTAAATAAAGATGACGATTGGTTGTGAAACTGTCTGCTAAATAAATGATGTGTGACGGTGGTGTAACATCCTTGTCTTCAGGCTCGACAACTAGGCTAGGTATAGGGTGTTACATTTGGCGATATCAGAGTCTAGGTTTAATAACTCTTTGACCTAGGTGATTGTTGTTGATATGTTGGTTGGGGTTTTGCAACCCATGAATCTTGGAAACCCAAGTGGTTGAATTATTTTGATTGTTTGAATCGCATGAGATATCACCTATTGTGATGGATATGGAGTAGGAATTGGAACACATTGCCTTAAATCCTAAAGTTTGTTTACAGGAACAAGACTTGGATCATTTCTCCACCACTCAGACCGTTTATTTTTTTCTGTGTGTATGCTAGATAATAAGATATGTCTCCTAGACATGTGAATGTGAGAGTTAGTGCTTAGGAGGATGGTACATCCTTTATACCTCCTATGCCACCGCTTAGAGTAAATATTCTTGATGAGAGTGTTGGCCCTCTGATGGAAGCAATAATTTGAGCGTTTCAGCAGATTGTTGGTGCCACATTACTCCTGCACCTATGAATCGGGCTTGCTGCTCGATCGTCTTTGGGCATTGGGTGGTAAAGAGTTTTTTGGAGTTAAAGAGACCGATCAAACCATAGCTGAGTACTAGTTGAAAGGAGTAGAAAGGATCCTCGAGCAGATGTCTTATTCTGACGAGGAGAAATTGGGTTGTACTGTGTCTCTACCTATTAGGGAGGCACATCATTGGTGGAATACTGTTAAGAGAGGTACAATCACTAATCGTTTAACTTGGGATTATTTCTTAGAGGTGTTTAGGAGGAAGTTTATGGGCAAGCAATATATGGATGCTTATAAACGGGAATTTATGGATCTTGTGCAAGGTGGTTTATCTTTGGCTGTCTATGAGGCAAAGTCTGTGTGCCTCAGTCAGTATGCTCCTTAGATGGTGTTCACTGAGAAGGACCCTTGTAAGAGGTTCTATTTTGGACTTATTCAAAAGATTCAGATTTATTTAGTGGCGTAAAATACAGAGTTGTTTGATGAGCTTGTGGAAAAAGCCAAGGCTGTGGAGGAGACTTTGGCTGAGCCCACTCATTCTGTAGTAGCTGAGATTGGTAAGAGGGCTTTTAATGGTGCTTTTAGGCATCCGCCCAAGAAAGGGCGAGATAGTTACAGCTCTGGTAGGGGTGCGAGACGTGGGTCTCAATCAGTCAGTGTAAACAGTAGAGTAATGTTGTGACTAGCAGTGGTGGTTCGACTGGTGGTTCTGGATGGCCACTTTGTGCTCATTGTGATCGTAGGCATCCTGAAGAATGCTATAAGTTGACAGGTGGATGTTTTAAGTGTGGTTTGAAAGAACATTTTCTTAGGGACTGTCTGAATAGAATAGAGGTATCATAGACTCAAAGTTTAGCACCTAATACTGCGCCTGCTAGAGGTCGTGGTCATGTTAGAGGTAATGGGAGACCAGTTGGGCAATAGATTGTTGCTCATATAGTAGCCTCACTGGTTGAGTCTGGAGGCCTAGTTCAGGTTTATGTTGTTAGGGAACCTGAGGATCAAGATTCGACTAATGTTATTGCAAGTACATTCACTTTGCAATCTATTCCATTGTTTTCCTTGGTTGATTCTGGTTCTACACATTTGTATATTCTGAGTGAATTAGCTTGTAAGTTAGGGATTCCTTTAGAGACTACTGATTTGGGTATGACTGTAATTAGTTCCTTTAGAGATAGTGATGTTGTAAATAAGGTTTATCGTAGGTGTCCTCTTATGATATGAGGGCATGTTTTCTCTGTTAATCTCATGGAACAACCATTTTATAGATTTGATGTTGTTTTAGGTATGGACTGGTTGATTGAGCATAAGGCTAAAGTAGAGTTTGAGACCATGCAAATTACTTTAAGAAATAGTGATGGGTTGGAAATCATTGTGGTTGGTGAAAGACAAGGAATTTTTTTTTTTCTAATATGATTTCAGCCTTGAAAGTTGAAAGGATGATGGGAAAAGGTTGTGAAGCTTACTTAGCTTATGTGATGAATTCAGTTAGTAAGGATTTGAGAGTTCACGATGTCTGAACCATTAGGGATTTTCCTGACGTGTTTCCTGAAGAGTTATTTGGCTTATCATCAGAAAGAGAAGTGTAGTTTGGAACTGAGCCTTATTCTGATACTACACCGGTGTCCACTGGACCCTATCGTAGGGCGCCAAAAGAGCTCAAGGAGTTAAAGATTCAGTTCTAAGAGTTATTGGATAGACAACTCATTCGACCGAGTGTATCTCCGTGGGGTGCACAGATTTTGTTTGTGAAGAAAAAGGATGGTACCATGAGGATGTGTATTGGCTATAGGCAGTTGAATAAGTTGACCATTAAGTGGGGGATGGTACTTGGGAGCTATATCTACCTTTAGCAGATTTTTCTTACAATAATAGTTTCCAAGCGAGTATTCGCATGGCACCGTTTGAGGCGTTGTATGGTAGGAAATGTAGGACTCCTTTGTGTTGGTTGGAATTGGATGAAAAGCGTGTTGTTGTGTAACACCCCTTACCCGTATTTGACGCCAAAACATGTAACACCCTTAACCCGTATCTATTGTTGGATTAGGGTTAAGAGGCAGTACTGACCAAAGCACATCCCAGAACAGTAATAATTCATATGCTTTATAACTCTACCATTTGAATCATATATATATATATATATATACTTCTCATTTATGGCATTCGAATAATCAAAGTATAAGATAACTTATTATTTTACAAATTATATGCGCATACTTCAAAACATGCAAACATATATCATTTCATTTCATATAGCTAATATGTACCAATATGTCTATTTCATCTGTCAAATATTAACATACCATTTCTTAACTCAGCACATGAGTATATTAAAATCAATCAATCATTTCACCAACAAATATTTAAACTCATATGCAACCTTAGTATACTCAATTACCAAACCAAATTACATATATCTAACCTTTCATCTCACTATTTATTCTGCTAGCTAATTAACCTATCATTATGACATTTGTTTACCTAACCACAACAAAGCATATCATGGATATGTATATAAATATTCTACTTAGCATATGCCGAATATATCTTCAACTTAACATTCTTAACTACCCAAATAAACTGACCAAAACATTCAAATAGAATATTCGTTATCTGCCTTAACCTTTCGTACCTAAATAGTCAACCACAACCCAATCAATTGAATACATATTTGATCATTCATGACAACATTCAAAACATAATATAATTATATAATTATGTTATATACCATATCACATACTTATCATTATGAGTCCAAAGCCTTAGTCGAATATACATATACACATTATTTATCATTTCTAAACCAAATTACCCATGCAAGCATGTCATTTCAAACCGACACAAAAACCACATTTCTTAATCAAATTTTCATAACCTAACTTAGTCCACACTTGTCCAATACCACAATTTTAACATTTACATATAACTAAACACTTAATGACATGATTTAAACACCATTGCCGATCATAAATAACTTATAACCATCACCTATATTTCATCACATGACCGAATACATAATTTACATTATAAACCAATTTCAAATCAATTCATGTTTCAAATTATGCATCGCAATAATAAGTCATTAATAATCCGTAACCCAAACACATTCAACACCCACATGTATCAAGATTTCCAAATGAACTAATCATAAGCCATATATAATTGCTTCATGCCAAAACATATATATATCAAGCATATCAGACACTTATACTATGAAACATAATACTCGACATGAACTCATATCACAACTGAAAATGCATAAACATAAGCATGATTTCAAGCTATTTTTGCATGGCTCATATATTTACAATCTCAAAACCAACCAAAACAAATATTAAACTATACATGCCATATGTTCATAGTTTCAAACTTTTGTAATACCGAAATAGCGATCGATAGTGTGACAGATTTCCTTGACGATCCCCGAGCTCGTAACTAGCTTACAAAATCTATAAATCAAAGAACAAACACACACGGTAAGCTTGAATAGCTTAGTAAGTCATAAGCAAATAAATCATTTCAATGACATACATAATTGAATTAAACTAAGCCAAATCAAGCAAACCTTAACCATATATACATTTATCATGCTTGCAAATTCATATATCATCACTTGAATATTAACATTATAATGTCATTTGACCGAATATGAATAATCACATGTACATATAAGTCACCTTTTTCATCATGCATAGTTTATATCATCATTTCAAGTACAAAACTTACCTTATTTTCATGAACATTTAACTTCACACGTACCTGAACCATTTAGGTCGATTTCACATTAGATCTTAACTTAATATTGCCCGTTGAACCATTCAGAATCAATAAGGATACTTAGATAGCTCGAAAAGCTCGTACAATGCCTACGTCCCAAACGAGGTCTTACATGTAATCGACTATTGATGCCACTATCCCGGACAGGGTCTTACACGAACTTATATACGATGCCGATGTCCCAGACATGGTCTTACACATAAATCACAAATAGAAATCCTATGTCATGACATATGTATTCTAACTATTCCTATGGTTCGTACGGGGCTTTCGGACGTCGTAACTCATCATGCTCGTAACACATCATTCCATGCTAAATTCAATTCGACTAAGTAGTTATACATACATAAAATTCAATTCGACTATTTACAAAATCAATACATTCAATTTAACAACATTTATTTACTTATGAACTTACCTCGGACGAAGACGAACGAATCGGGACGACTATTTGACAACTTTAGATTTCCCTCGATCCAAATCTGATTTCCTCTTTTCTTGATCTAAATTAATACAAATTTGACTTATTTAATCATATATTCATTCAAATTCATCCAAAAACACATAAATGGGCAAATTACACTTTTTCCCCTAACATTTCACATTTTTCGCAATTTAGTCCCTATTTTACAAACACAAAATATTCAAAATTTCACCACACCCATGCTTAGCCGAATTTCACTAAGGTCCCTAGTAGCCCATTTCTTTCATTTATTTCACATTTTACCTCTCAATTTACAAAATTCACAATTTAATCCTAAATAGGCATTTTTACTAAAAATCACTTAATTAAACTTGACAATCTAACAACATATATTTATTTTTCATCATCAAACACAAAAATCATCAAGCTATCAACAATGGAAAATCTCAAATTCATCATCAAATTCAAAAATTCAAGCATGGGCTAGCTAGAACTCGAAGCAACGATATCAAAAATGTAAAAATTATCAAAAACCGAGCTTAAAACTTACCTAAATCAAGCTCCAAATGTGTCGAATGCTCAAACCTCAACTATGGTTTCTTTCTTTTAACTTTCGACCACCAAGATGAATAAAATGCAAGACTTTTACTTAATGTTTTATTATATTATCATTAATTAACATATTTACCATATTAACCTTTATAAATTAATTATTAAACCATATGTTACATGTCTAAATTGTCCACTCATAATTTCTATGGTAAAATTACAACTTAAAGACATCATATAATGAAAGCCATAGCAAGCAGCTACCTTTACATAAAGCATCGTAGTTTTGCATTTATGCAATTAAGTCCTTTTAATTAAATTAAGCACACAAATGCTAAAATTTTCACACGAAATTTTCACACATATAATTTAACATGCTATAGACATCAAAAATAATATTAAAATATTTTTTTGACTCGGATTTGTGGTCCCAAACCACTATTTCAAATAGGGTCTAAATCAGGATGTTACAGAACAGGGTACGAGGCATTACCAGACTTAAACTCAAACAAACATTCAAAATCGGGACATGAATTTCCACTCAAATTTAAAACTTTTTGAAAACATTCATATTGTCCTTTAAACGAGCCTACGAGGCCCAAAATATGCATTAGGGTGGTTCGGGACTAAACCGAGAACTTTAGAAAACTTCTCAACACTTAGAATACTTTTGCTAAAATAGGGATCACACGCCTATGTGCCTTGGGACACGCCTGTGTGGGTAGGCCGTGTGGTCACACACGCCCGTGTCCCTAACTCGTGTAACTCTCTGTTTATGACGTCATCAACAAATTGAAGTCACACGGCCAAGTCACACACCCGTGTGCTTAGGCCGTGTGGGTGATTTAATTTTTTATAATTTTTCATAAAATAGGTGCAGGCATCACATGCCCTAGGCACACACCCATGTCCCTGGGCCATGTCCTTCACACGGCTGAGACACATGGCCGCATCTCTGCCTGTGTGGCCAATTTGAAGCTAAAAATTCAAGATGCAAGGGACACACGAACGGATCACACACACCCATAGGGCAAGCCGTGTGTCACACACGGCCTAGACACATGCCCATGTGTCTACTCGTGTGGACAAAAATAAGGCTATTTACCAAGCCATTTTGCCACCCTTCCTTGCACCAACCTACACAACAACAAGCAACACCAATTCAAGCATATACACACAACCAATTCAACCACAACCAAGTCATCCACACATCAATTACATGCTATTTTCTATCACATGCAACATCTCACACTTATCATCTCAAACCATGCAAAATCCACCTCCATGAAAAACATCTTCATAGTCATATATACTTAACCAATGTTAGCCAATTTCAATGGCCATTTACAAAATGAATCATCAACCATTATAAGCCAACACATTTGACCAAATCAAATATGACACATAACAAAATGACCAAGTCCCTATACATGCCATAACACAAAATAATGTAATCATAAGTACCCAAAATAATAATTTTATATTGTAAATGGATCTCCGACCGTCTCGATCCCCGAGCTGGCTTGGTGACACTATAAGACAAGGGAAAAGAAAAGGAGTAAGCTTTAAAGCTTAGTAAGTTCCTATGTAAATAATAGGCATTATAAACACACTTTAACATATATTTAACATAAAGTAAATTAACATAAATGTCATTGTGAATTCATAATCAAGCTTAGCATGGATGTATTTAAAATCTTAACATCATAATTTACTCGATCAAACCAATTCGAGGTTTCGTCACATATTGAACCCATTAAGCATGAGTTTTGTGTACATTCCTGTACCAACCTGCAACTCATCGTAATCTTTCACAACATACCATAGTCTTTCCCAACTTTAACATTGCCGTTAAGTTTCCCGTTAAACCACTTGGAATACTAAAGGATACTCGGGAAATCTCACACACATAGTACTATACCAATGCCATATCCCAGATCTGGTCTTACATAGGATCTCGTATCAATGCCAATAGCCCAGCTATGGTCTTACACGAAATCTCATATCGATGCCATATCGCAGATATGGTCTTACACGTAATCTCAATAACCCTAATGTCATGACATTCATATCCTAACTATTCCTAAGGTTCAACCGAGATATTTCTCACCCGTCATCCATTGTCGATTTCATCCCAAGAGTCAATCATAAATTCATACAATATTAAAGTATTTAAAACATAAATAAACAATGCATTATTTATATACGAACTTACCTCGGTACCAAAAATAGTAGATAAGGATTTAATCGTCAAACACCTCATTCTTTCCTCGATCGAGGTCCGAACTTCATTTTTCTTGATCTATAATAACGAATTTAGCTTATTTAATATTCACATTACTCAAATTATTCCAAACATCATATTATGGCAAAATTACCTTTTTTGCGCCTAAAGTTCCACATTTTTACAAATTAGTCCTTAGGCTCGTAAAATGAAATGTATTCAATTTTTTTGTTACCCAAGCCTAGCCAAACCATAAACATGCTCATATCAGCTCACATTTTTCATCAAATCAGATTTTTACTACCCATTTTACAAATTTTTACAAATAGGTCATTTTTAGGTATTTTCATGAAAAATCACTTAATAAAAGTTGTTTATTACACATCAAACTTTCATTTCCTACCATTAAACATCAAATCACATGCATGTCACACATGGATAAATTTTTTAACATGAACCCTACTTCAAAACAATGGTAGAAATGGAAAGATCAGGTGAATATGAATTCAAAAACGTAAAGAGCATTAAAAACGGGGCTAGGATGTACTTACAATCAAGCTTGAAAGTTGAATAAAACCCTAGCTATGGTATCTTGAGAATTCAAACAAGGTAGAAGATGGACAAAATTTTGACTTGATTTTTCCTTTTTATTATTTTATTTACCAAATGACCAAAATACCCTTTTTGCTAAACTTTAAAATTTTATCTCACTATGTCCATTTTTGTCCACTAACCCTAGGAATTGGACACCTTTAACATGTAGAACTCAACTTTTTCACTTTTTACGATTTAATCCTTTTGACTAAATTGAGTTCTTAAACGTCAAAATTTTCGAACGAAATTTTCATGAAATCATTCCGTGAAACTATAGACCATAAAAATTAATAAAAATAAATTTTTCTATGTTGGATTTGTGGTCCCAAAACCACTGTTCCGGCTAGCCTCAAAATCGGGCTGTTACATGTTGGACCAGAATTAGTTCGCGAGACTGAAGAGAAAGTAAAATTGATATGTGAAAGGCTGAAAGCAGCAATAGATAGGAAAAAATCTTATGCGAATTTGAAGCGTTGAGATATCAAGTTTCAAGTTGGCGATAAGGTGTTTTTAAAGGTTTCCCCATGGAATAAGGTTTTAAAATTTGGAAGAAAGCATAAATTAAGTCCAAGGTATGTTGGACCTTATGAAGTTGTTGAGAGGATTGGACTGGTAGCTTATAGACTCAAGTTGCCACCAAAACTTGAGAGAATTCATGATGTTTTCCATGTATCTATGCTACATAAGTATCGCTCGAATCTATTGCATGTCGTGTTAGTTAAGGAGATCGAGGTTCGACATGGTCTTACTTATGAGGAAGAACCAGTTGAAATTCTAGCTCATGAAGAGAAGGTTTTGCAAAATAAAAGAGTTATATTGGTTAAGGTTTTGTAGCGCAACCACAAAACGGAAGAGGCTACCTGGGAAACTAAGGAAGCGGTGAGACGTAAATATCCTTACTTGTTTAGCTTAGGTAAATTTTGAGGACAAAATTCTTTTTAGAGGAGGAGAATCGTAACACCCAAAATAGGGCCTAAGAGTTTTGAGGGTATTTTAGGAATTTTAGTCTATATGAGCTCATAATTTCATAAATTTGGTATTCGATAATGTTTTCAGCAATGGCTATTAGGAAATTAAGTTAATTTTTTAAAATGGTTTTTAAATATCTTTAATTTTGAAAATAGGACTGATTTGTAAAAGATTCAAAATTGGGAGCTTTTATGAAGTAATTTACCTAGAATTTTAAAATCAACCTAAAAACCCCCATTCTCCAAACTATTTCACAATAGAAACTTTCCCCCATTGTGTTCTTGCCGCCCTTTTGTTTTTTTACTCTCCCAATCAATTTTTACTTCCAAATTGTAATTACTTTTGATTTCCAACATCCATTAAATTATAAATCTCCATTGAAATCAAGAAAAAACCCAAAAATCTATTTAATTTCATCAGCTTCTTCAAGAGTGGATTTTCTAAAATTTTACCAAAGTTCATTTTTCTTGCATTCAAGGTTACCTAGTCTTTTCGATCGAATTTCTAACCATTAAAACGCATGTTTTAGATAAAAGCCAAAAATTTGGTTGTTAATAGTGAATTTCGGGGTTTGTGGATTAAAACTAGGTTTTAAAGTCTTTTTCAGCTTGTTTGAACATAATTAGAAGGTTTCAAAAGTTACTTTGAAGTTTCATTAAAAGTTTACTGTGTTTTACTGAATTTTTGTTATAATGGTCAAAACTTGTCAAAAAAATTTGATACCTTGAAACGTGTAGTTTTGTGTAGTTTAAAGGTTGAGAATTAGTCGTAGATGAATATGTAGATGAACAAAACTCATTTCATATGAAAATATTAAGTATAGACAGAGTTATTCAAAATTTAAGTTTGTCATGCTAGAGGTTTCAGTTAAAAGAGAATGATGCTTAGGCTTATGTTTTGTGGTTGTTTAAGGTGAATTATTAGCTGATTGTGGATTGTATATTTGTGTGGTTTGTATTGTTGAAGCATCGGAGTCATAGGGCCTTCAACCAGTAGAAATAGAGGCAAAGAAAAGCATGCCTAAGCTTTCGGTTTTCAATAGAAGCTAATTTTTTGTCAATGTTTTGGAATAGCTTCTTGTAGATGATTAATTGTGTAATTGGGAATATACAAGTAGCCTAAACCCCTACTCTAAATTCTAAGTGTAAGTGTTCTCACACCTATGTTATCATGTGATAAATATGTATTGTGTAATTGTAAAAATATAAGCATGTACAAGATACTATGATATGTGTTGTAAGTTGGTGATGACTGATATGAAAGTGAAAATATGAGTATGTAATTCATGAGATGAGACAATAAATAAGTGGTTACGTTTCATAATATGTGCCAGCGGTTATAATGCGATGATGATATGTATATGTAGTGAACATGTGCAGAAATTGATATGTAAATATGTGTTGATGGTGTGGATATTTTGGCCTTGTGAACCTTGATACCATTAGATATAGTTGGCATGCCATAGGATTGTGAGTACTCACCTTTGTGTTGTGATATTTGGGGTGTAAGCCAAGCTTTATTCAATGGGATACGTATGATTGTTGTGTTGGAGAGTGTTAGCTAAATGCTTCACTTATAAGATATGTTTGACTCTACGAGTCTATGTGGTGTGTTGGAGATTCGTGTATCTGATGAGTGGTGATAGACTCCACTTCATATTTCATGATCCCTAGAGCCAAACTATCATTAAATGTGTCTAATATGTGTTATAATATACATGTGCTTGAATAATTCTATGAACAATAAGTTAAGGTATGCATGAAGCCGATTAAACATGTGAAACATGGTATAGAATTAGGGATGTTATGAATATGCTAAGTAATAGTTTGTTGTTGCATAATGACTTGTTTGCGTAGAAGTTGTTCTAAGCATTCAATAAGTTTGTTAAGCTCACCCATTCCATTTTAACCTTTGCAGAGTAGTTGTGTTTCCGGTGTGAGCGGTGTGGCTTTTGAGGAAGTGATCTAAGCCATTTTTTTAGTTACTATAGTAGGTGTAATTGGTTTATTTATTATATGGGACTTTAACGTAATGTGGTAGACTTTATATTAGTTTTGCTATGTCATTTTTGGGCTATTTTCTAATTCTTTATGTTTGAAAGCATATGGACTTGAACATGGTATTTGGGCTACTATTTTAGACATTTTGATGCTTATTTGATTAGGTGAATAAAGCATGATATTGAGGGATTAAGTTGAATTGTTTTAATGCTTGCATATGCTGAATTTTTGTAACCTAGAGCAAAGGTATCGATATTAGGTCTTTAAAAATGATACCTTTGTATTTTAAAAAGTGCTGGAAGATAGAATAAAGAATCGTTATCGATATACTTACCTCGAGTATTGATACTTAGGGTAAGTTTATCGCTATCTCGTGAAATGTACTAATAATGTTCGATGTTTCAAAATCTAATGAGTAACAGAATGCAAGTTTAGTCTTGATTTTTCATGTAGTATTGATACCACTTAAAAAAAATATCGATACCCCTGAGATAGTATCGATACCTACATAACAGCTTTGGAAATTTTGCAATTTGGCCCATTTGTAGGTTTGTTTGAAATTTTTAATACCCTTAGTGTATGTTTGGTATGTTTTAACAATAAGAAGTGGTTGTACAACTATAATTCATACACATGATTAAATAAAGATGACAATTGGTTACTTGTGAAACAGTTTGCTAAATAAATGATGTGTGATGGTTGTGTAGCGTCCTTGTATTCGGGCTCAGCGACCGAGCCGAGTATAGGGTTTTACGTTTAATTCCATAATATATTTCAACTATGGTCTTTCTCATTTTAGGAAAAATGCCATGATATTGTTCAATCATTATCTTTCTCATTTCTCAATCCCATGAATTTGATGAACCAATTATATATAGATAAGCATTAAATTATAAAACATCAATAAATTAACTATTAAATTAACTTACGAACTTATCTAAACAAAAACAGTTGCAGGAACACATTAACTAATAAAGGCTAACTTTTGCAAGTTTTACAATTTAGTTTCTTTTACTAAATTTACTTATTAAACATTTAATTTTCTTACCCAAAATTTAATACGACCCTATATCAACTCTATAAACATTAAATAAATAATAAAATAATGACTCGCTTGTAAGAATCGTGGTCCCAAAACCACTGTTTTCGACACTACTGAAAACGAGTTGTTACACCTCTCCCTTTAAAGGAATTTTGTCACGAAAATCTTACCTGGGAATTAGTATATTCTTTCAGTTCCCACACGGCTTCCTCGACTCCGTGACGATGCCAAAGAACCTTAAATAAAACTATGTGTTTATTTACCAACTCTTTGACTTCTCGAGCCAAAATTCTATCTGATTCCTCACTATAAGACATATCGAGATGTAATTCCACATCAGGGATCAGATTTTTACTATCTCAACACTGACATGTGGAAAACATTATGAATTTTCTCTAATTTTGACGGTAACACCAAATAATAAGCTACTGACCTAATTCTCTCAATAATTTCATACGGACCAATGAAACGCGAACTAAGCTTTCCTTTTCGACCAAAATGGAGAATTTTCTTCTAGGGCAATACTTTCAAAAACACTTTGTCGCCAACTCAAAATTCAATGTCTTTTCTTTTCAAATCAGCATATGAATTTTAAGGGTTGGAAGCAGCTTTTAGACAATCTCAAATCACCTTCACTTTTTCTTCAGTTTCACGGATTAAATCGATTCTCAAAAGCTTTTTCTCACTCAATTTTTTCCAGTATAATGGAGTTCTACACTTTCGTCCATACAAAGCTTCGTACGGGACTATTTTACTACTCGCCTGGTAATTGTTATTATACGAAAGTTCAACCAACGAAAGAATTTTTTCCCAGCTACCTTCAAATTCAAGAATACAACATCAAAGCATATTCTAGAGTATCTGAATCACTCGTTCAGACTAGTCGTCCGTCTGTGGATGGAATACTGTACTAAAATGTAATTTAGTGCCCAAAGCTTCATATAATTTCGTCTAGAATCTAGAAGTAAACCACGGATCCCGATCAGAAATAATCGACAATGGTACACTGTGTAGTCTAACAATCTTAGCAACATATAACTCTACCAACTTTTCAAGTGAATAATCCATACACACAGGAATAAAATTTACAGATTTAGTCAAATGATCAACAACAACCCAAATGACATCTTTCTTTCTTGGAGATACCGATAACCCTAACACAAAATCCATGGTAATCTGTTCCCACTTCCACTCTGAAATTATAACATGCTATAGCAATCTTGAAGGTACTTGATGTTCAACTTTAACTTGCTGACAAATCAAACATCTTGATACGAATTTCGAAATCTCACATTTCATACCTTGCCACCAGTCATCTATTTCAAATCACCGTACATTTTATTACCACCAGGATGAATTGAATAACTGCTACTATGTGCATCCTATAGGATCTTCTATTTCACTTCAGAATTTTTTGGAATACATAATCTATTTTGGAAGTACAAACTATCATCTGCACCAATATGAAATTCTAAATATGATAACTTACTAATCTGTTCTCGTTTAGCAACCAATTCAAGATCATTTATCTGAGCTTTGTGGATCTATTGTAGAAACATTGGTTTAGCTTATAATTCAGCTATAATGAAACCATCACCAACAAGCGTCAAACTAGTATTTAAAACTTTTAAAGCAAATAATGACTTCTAACTTAAAGTATCTGCAACAACATTTGTTTTTCTCAGGTGATAGCCGATAATCAAATCATAATCTTTTAACAGCTCTAACCATCTAAGTTGTCGCAAATTTAGTTCTTTTTAGGACATCAAATATTTCAAGCTTTTCTGATCAGTGAAAATGTGACATTTTTCTCTGTATAGGTAATTTCACCAAGTTTTTAGGGCAACCACAATAGTTGTGAGCTCCAAATCATGCGTATGTTAATTGTTATCATGCGGTTTCAATTGTCGAGAGGCATGAGCTACAACTTTCCCTTCTTGCATTAAAACACATTACAAACTGTTAAGTGAAGCATCACTATAAACCAAAAAATCTTTTTTGGACTCTGGCTGAATTAGAACAGGGGCTTCGATTAAAATCACTTTCAACTAATCAAAACTCTACTAACATTTATCTGACCAGAAAAACTTTACATCTTTTTGAAGTAGCTTCATCAACGGTAAAGCAATCATCAAAAACCCTTTTAATGAAACGTCTGTAATTCCAGCCCAAAATAGATGATTTCTTACTTGGATCCACTTGTATGCCATTTGTCGATACTACATGGCCCAAAAATCTAACTTCTCGAAGCCAGAACTCCCATTTACTAAATTTTAAAAGCAACTATTTTTCACGCATAGTTCTCAGTACAATGCTCAAATGATGGGCATGCTTAATCTCATCCCTCAAATAAATCAATATATCATCAATGGAAACAACAACAAACTTGTCTAAAAATGGTCAAAATATTATGTTCATCAAGTCCATAAATAAAGCAGGTGCATTCGTTAAACCAAATGGCATAACTAAAAATTCATAATGTTCATACCTGGTTCTGGACAGTGCTTTTGGCACATCTGGTTCTTTAACCCGAAGTTGATAATATCCAGAGCGAAGATCAATTTTAGAAAATACAGACACACGTTTAAGTTGATCAAACAAATCATCAATACAAGGCAACAGATACTTATTCTTGATCGTAACTTTATTAAGTTGCAATATTTAATACACAAATGCATCTATCCGTCTTTTTTCTTAACAAATAACACAGGTGCACCCTAGGGAGAAACACTAGGCCGTACAAAAGCTCTATCTGTCAACTCTTGCAACTATGCTCTTAATTCTTTTAACTCAGCCAGTGCCATTCTGTAAGAAGCGATCGGTATCATAGAAGTTCCCGGTACTAATTCAATAGCAAACTCAACTTCTCTGATTTGTGGTAACCCTAGCAATTCTTCTGGGAATACATCCGCAAAATTACAAACAGTTGAAACTGATTCCAACTTTGATTCTGAAGTCTGGTATCTAGTCTATATGCTAAACACGCCTCAAATCCTTTTTGAACAAATTTCTGAGCTGCCAAAGTAGAGATAATATTGGTGACACTATCAATTCTATCTGATTCAACTTTGACTATTTCACCATTTTGACATTTCAAAATAATTTGTTTTTGTCTATAATTCACAATTGCATCATGCATAGTCAACCAATCCATGCTGAGAATCACATCAAATTCATCAAATGGAAAATGCATCAAATTAGCTGGAAAGCTGCAATCCCGAAATTTCAGTGGACAATTTTTACAAACTTTGTCAACTAACACATACTAACCTAACAGATTAGTTACTTAACTACAAATTCAGTTGACTCTACTAGTATTTTCTTATCTGTTACTAATGTAGTGCAAATGTACGAGTGTGTTGACCCAGGTCAATCAAAGCATAAATAGTATCATTGAAAAGAGAAAATGTACCAGCAATCACATCAGTGAAGCATCTTCTCGAGCTCAAATCACATAAGCCCTAGCTGAGGCTCACGCCTCGGTCGAACTGTAGTGTCATTCATGCCACTTCGACTAACTCTCTCATTTCCACTATTCTTCAGTGGCCTACCTTTAGAAGGTGCATTCCCTGATCGAACATTCTAAGCTTCTCCTATCGTATCTATCAACGCAATCTCAAAGGAAATGATTGAATGAACCATATTTAAAGCATGATCCTTCCTTCACCTGGCACTCTCTGAAATGTTTCTTACCATTATTTTAGCAATCTAGCTTATTTACGTTATGGATACTGCTAACACTAGTTGTTGGGGTAGCCTGTGGTCTTGAGCTAGCTTGCTTCCCTCGATCCTTCCCAAAAAATCTGGATGAAGTTGACGTGCAATTGCAAAATTCTTTTATCTTCTTTGAAGGAGAGAAGAACGATTTTCCCAATTATCTTTTACACAAGTCCCGAACTTCCAAATCCAGCTTTTTCTTTGATTTGCTAATATCTTCCATTTTTTTATCTCTATTTACTAACACAACAAATTCTTGCAACTCTAGAATCCCGATAAGAAATTTGATGTCTTCATTCAAGCCCTCTTCGAATTGGGCACACATAATCGCTTCTGATGGGATGCATTTTTGAGCATACTTACTGAGCCGTATGAACTTTCTCTCATATTTAACTACAATTCTATGGTTCTACTTCAATTCAAGAACCTCTTTTCGCTTTTTATCAAGGTATCGTTGACTGACATATTTCTTCTTAAGCTAAATCTGGAAAAAGTCTAAACTTACACGATCTCTCGATACCACCTCTATCAAGGTATTCCACCACTGATATGCCTCATCTTTTAATAAAGAAACTGCAGACTTCAGACAATCGTTAGGAGAACATGACAACTCATTAAAAACTCTAGTAATATTTTCTAACCAGAATTCAGCCTTTTCTGGATCACCCTTAACCTTACATCGGAATTCTTTAGCCCCGTATTTGTGGATCTTATCAACAGGAGGCTTGTTTACACGTATCTGTTCCGTACCTTGAGGAATAGGGGGAGTTGGTTGGGGTAGAGAGTGGGCAGAGATTGTTGAGCCATCAGATTAGTTCACATAAAGTTAGTAAACTATTCTGACATCATATGGAAGAAAGCTTCATTTGCCTCACTTCCACCGCCCCAAACAATGGGTTCACTATGAGCTATTCCCTGTACTGAAACTCGAATATTACTTTTAGTTTCATCTAAATTAGCTCGGTTATGTTAAGATGCCATATTTTATCTCTATAAATAACAAAATCAAATTAGGTCAAGAGACATTACACTATCTCAGGTTATAAAATGGCATGTATTTCTAGACTCTATACATGCTACGTCTAGTCTAAGAACTGACTAAGTCATAGCCTTGATACCACTAAATGTAACACCCCTAACCCGTCTCCATCACCGAATTAGAGTTACAGTGTATTACAGTACAAATTGAAACATTCAACATCATTCAGAATCAATTACTTAAATTTAAATATTAACATTCAATTCCAATTTCATCAAGTGCATAAATACATTTACAGACCTTAAATCAGGCCTACGGGGCCTTAAAAAGAAATTAGGAATAATCAAGGACTAATTTGAAACAAAATAGAAAATTCTAGAAAAATTTAAAAATTCTAGAAACAGGACTCAGACGTCTATTTGGCCAGGCCGTGTGACTCAAAACACGGTCATGTGGCCAACTGTGTAACATTTGAACTATGGGACACATGTTCATGCCGTAGCCCGTGTGGGTATTCAAAATAACATCACACTGTTGTGTCGTAAGCTGCATTCCAAACCCTATGTGTATTCAAAGTAAGGTCACACGGCTGTGTTGCCAGGCCGTGTAACTCTCTATTACGTGTGTACCTACCTCCACTTAAAATTTAAAATGACACACAGTCGTGTGGTGTGATTGTGTGTGGCACACAGTCATGTGATAGCCCGTGTGCTTCAAAAATAGCCCCTAAAGCAAGCCAATTCAAAAACCCTTTCTTACAAACCAAGAAAAACCATTTCTAAACACATTCACACATTAAAACTCAATCAAACACAACTAGAACATGCAAAAATTCAATAAACCTAAGTGCCTAACCAATGTGCCCTCATTGACACTACAATTTTTATGTCAAAATAAACCAAATCACACACCAACTTAACTTGTATTTAATGCCATCTTGAACATAATAATCACATACCTAACTTACCATTCATCCATACCATTCATGTCTACTTTCACAATCCCTCAATTCCAACTCAAATTATCACCTTAAATATATATACTTAGTACTACTCAAACATTCCATTTCATTCCATATTTTAAACAACATATATATATATATACACATCACCATAAACATAAACCAAAAGAGAAAAGCATTTACAACCAAACGACTACAAAATATTACCAAATCAAATACCAAACATAAAAAACATGGACAAGCCAACCAAAAGGTCCTAATACATGCTATTCATAACCAACAAAAAAATACCCAAAACATATACCGAGATGATGAACAGATAGTGTGTGTGCTCTGACTTGATCTTTCAACTATCAAAGGTTTTCAAGATCTATAAGAGAAAAATACATACAACATAAGCAATTTATGTTTAGTAAGTTCATATAGAATGTAACATAATTTGCTAAACCATGATTATTTAAATTAATTATGCATTGAGTCATAAAGCATATATATGTTCATTTGATTCATTCTTATACAAAAAACCAAAATAATTCAATCAATTATTCACTCTAATGATGTACCTTTTCGAATAATTCATCATTCCAAGGAATGCTATGGTATCTTCCAACCATGGTCTTAAACATACCCGAGGTAGTGTCGTAGTATCTTTCAACTATGGCCTTGATTGTTACCGATGTGATGCCATAATATCTTTCAACTGGTCGTATTTGTATTAGATTTAATGCCATAGTGTCTTTCAACTATGATCTCACACATTCCCGGTTTAGTGCCATTGTATCTTCCAACTATGGTCTTAGTTATTCTGGTTTAATGCCACAGTATCTTTCAACTATGGTCTTTCCTATTTCGGGAAAAATGCCATGATATCTTTCAATCATGGTCTTTCTCATTTCTCAATCCAATGAATTTGATGAACCAATCATATATTGGTAAGCATTAAATTACAAAACATCAATCAATTAACTGCTAAATTCACTTACGAACTTACCTAAACAAAAATGGTTACAAGAACAAAATCGGCAACTATTATGATACTTTAGCTTTCCCACGATTCAAGTCCACTTGATTTGTTTCTTGATCTAAAATTGGAATTTCATTCAATTAATACAGTTCTAACATTTAAATAAGAAAATGTATACAATTAATTTCTTCTAACATCATTTTATGAATTTACCCCAACATTTTACCTTTCATGCAATTAAATACCTAACTTCAAAACATACAAATTAACAACATTTGATGGAAAGATCGTGCTAATCGAATTATACCTAACCTCTAGTCAGGCCATTTTTATCAAAATTTCACTAAAATTCCATGATTTTTTCTTATTTTAACTATTTAATCATTAACTATCTAAACCTTTACAAACTACTTTATAAAAAAGTCTCATTTAACAACCAAGGTTAACAATCTACTATTAACTTCAAAAACACTTCAATTTCACCTATGGCATAATCCAAAATGTTTCACAATATTATAAATTAGTCATCGGTTTAACTAGATTAAGCTAAAATGGACTCAAAAACATAAAAATCACTAAAACAAGGCTCAAAATGCGTACCATGCAAGGTGAAATGAAGCTTGACCGAGACCTAGCTTAAGCATCCATGGCAAAATTAGTTTTAACCAAATGAAGAAGAAGATGATAGTCATTCATCTTTTGTTTATGTTTTTCTTAATTATTAAGTTACCTTTTTAACCTTTAAAATTAACTTTAATTACATGAAGCATAGCACCTTATTATCCACTAACAATTCATGTAGTATAATTATCCTTTAAGTCCAGCTATTTATCTATCCATATTAATTTAACACATGTAACTAATAAAGGCTAACTTTTGCATCTTTTACAATTTAGTCTTTTTTACTAAATTAACTTATTAAACATCTAAATTTTTTAACCAAATTTAATACGACCCTATATCAACTCTATAAAAATTAAATAAATAATAAAATACTGACTCGCTTGTAGGAATCATTGTCCCAAATCTACTGTTTCTGACACCACTAAAAATGCGTTGTTACAAATGACGTTAGGGCTATACCAAAAGGAAGTGGCACGATGGGTTGTTATGCATATAGAAGAAGTCAAGTGGCATGTTCAAGTTAGAGCATAAGATGTTTAAGTAGCATTCTAATGTTTCTATAGTAGACTGAGAGAAAAAATAAAGAATACTGAACTTTTATTATCATGAATTGTAAATGTAACCATACAATGTACACCCATAAGAAACTCTATGACATTCATATATAGAACTTTTACATAGGCAAAAAGGTTAAGTTACATCTGTTATAGGACGTAACATCCAATACTCAGATCCGGTTCATCAGGTCAGGTGGAGGGCATTATATTGTTATTGCTATTGCATGTCATTTTGCATTGCATTCAAGTTAGGACGATCATGAAAGGAGGAAGTACTGGTTGTTTATCTGCAATACTAGTGGCATGTCTACAATACTAGTAGTTTATCTACAATACTTGTGACTTGTCCACATCTTACTAACAACTTAACTGCAATACTGTTGGCTTGTCCACATATTTCTGGTAGCTTGACCGCAATACTGGTGACTAGTACACATATTTCTGGCAGCTTGCCTGCAATATTGGTGGCTTGTCCACATCTTACTGGCAGCTTGACTACAATTATTGGTGGCTTGTCCACAAGCTAGTGTGTTATTGGATAGGATGAGTTCTGGGGAGCTCTTACTATGGTGTGTAGCAGAGTTGGGTAGGAACTTTTCTAAAAATATTGCATTAACATGTTCATACATATTGGAACTGTGAATTTGTACTATCTTTTGTTTAATTGTTGGCTGGACTACTATTTCTGTGGCCTTTTACTGATTGCTTGAGTTATAACTCACACTGAGCTTATTAGCTCACTCCTTAGTTTACTGGTGTATTTTTAGATAATCATCGAGCTTAGGAATTAGACACGATTATCGAGGAGCAACTCAGATGTTTTTACATTTCAAGAATTTTAAACTTCTTTTTAATATTTGTTTTGGGACTGAAATTAATTTTATCTGGACTGTGGCATGGGTTTTATTTCGGAATTGTTTTGGTTGCATGACATTAAAGTTTTAAAAAATGTGTAAACTAGTATTTGAAATGATTACTCATGAAACTTGGTTTTTAATAAAAATCTGACAATATCACTCTTTTCTGTTGCATTATTGAAAAACAAGACTTTAATAAAAATTTGACTTAGTTTTCAAAATAATCAATTTTTATGTATGCAATACTAAAATCAATCGATTTCTAAAATTTAACATAGTTTTGCAAAAAGTAAGAGAACATTTGTTTTTCTTTCACTAGTTTTGAACGAATAAACAAATGATTTAAAAGTACGTTTGAAATGTGAAGCTTTATTTAGGTCATTTTGGTGGCCAATATATCTCCTCGAATTTGGTTATAATGTCTAGGCCAGTTAGGGAGCTTACTGTAACACCCCTAACCCGTATCCGTCGTCGGACTAGGGTTACAGAGTATTACTGGAGTTTACAGAACATTTACGGATACTTCTTACTAATTACTATTCATTTCCAAATGAGGTCATATTGTCCCTTAAATAGACTCTCGAGACCCATTATAAACATTGGAAATAAGTCAGGACTAAATCGAAAACTCAGAGAATTTTTTGTGAAATTTTAAATTTTTTTCCAGATGCAAGGCGCACACGCCCGTGTGGTCAAGGGACACGCCCGTGTGACCATAGGACACGCCCACGTTGTAGGCCATGTCCTATCCCATGTAACTTTCTGACTTGTACCACACGGCCTTCCATACGCCCGTCTGTTAGGCCGTGTGGTTAATTTAATTTTCAAAAATTAAGTACAGGTTTCACATGGCCAAGACACACGCTCATGTTCTAGACCATATAGCACACAAGGCTGAGACACACGCTCGTGTCTCTACCCATGTGTCCAATTCTGAGCATTATGTTTCTCAATTTTCAGATGCAGGGGATGTAACGCCCCAAAAATCCTAAACTTTTTTTCTTTTTCGGTTTTGATAAAAGGTGTGCTTAATATTCCTAGTCGAGTGTTATTTATGTGATAATAGGCCTGGTTAAGTTTTGAGTTCTAACTTTGGGGTGAAGGAAATTATAGTTTAATAATTAAAAGAACCTTGATGGCAAGTAGTTTGGTTTTTAAATAAATGAAGGAGGAATTGGACACAAGGAGCCTTGTCTTGGAGTGGCAAGTAGCGTCACATGTGGGGCTTAGAGGTGGCATCACATGCATGGCAAGGATGTTTGGGGTTCGAATCCCTTCTTGCTCAAAAGAAGGATTTATTTTTACTCAATAAATGGCCAGTAGTAGAGTTGAATGTAAACTTTAAAGGGAGTGATCAGAGGAGAAATTTAAGGAAGGAATTAAGGAGTTATTAGGGAGAAAAGTTAGAAGATGAGGGGTGTAGAGAAGTAGAGCTGAATAGGGAATTTAGGGATAGGTAAATTTGGCTATAGTAAATATAGGTGCCGATTTTAGGGATTCTAGGTAATGCCGAAATTACTTATCTTCTTTTAGCCGAATTTCTCATTTTTTTTTGTGTTACCAAAACACTTTTCTCTCTAAGTGCTCAGAAGTCAAATTTCTTGTTCCTTGCTTGTCGATTTTTCATTCTTTCTCTTCTCAAATTCTCTTTTGATTCACCTTTGGTTTTAGCTGATTCCTTCTTCTCTTCTTCTTATTTGTGCTGAATAACCCTTTCACCATACAAATCTCAAAAGACGAACACCTCTTTAGCTGAAGACCCTCTATGCAGTCACTACTCCCTCTACTTCGATCGATTCTTGTGGGATTAGTATCGAATCTTGGATTCAAGATCTCTACCGAATTACTCCTAGGCATTTTAAGGTTTTGGGTAAGTATTCCTCTTTTATTGGTTAAGGTTGGCCGAATGGCCATGGAGGATTTGAGAGTGACTTAAGATGATTATGAGTCACTTGTTGTTTTGTTTTAATGATTAAGATTGATGCAGATTTAAGAAATACTCATGATTAGTGATCAAGGAAAGGCTGTTAAGGCTTGTCGTTCAATGTAAGGCAAAGGTGAGATTTTCGGCTTTTGGTGATCGTATTTGATAAGTGTGTGATTAATCGTTGAGTGACATCATTTGTAGGTTCTTGGCTAAGGAGATCGCAGCACGTTTAGAACCAGGTGTTTACATACACTGCACACACACAGTAGATCGGCAAATCCTGAAATGCCGAAAAGCCGAAATGCCAAAAAGTCAGAAGTTTGGCTACAATAGACTTACGAGTGCGCGAACAATCTTAAGGGGAAACCAATAGGTTATCAGAGGCCCCATGTTCAATTTCGTGGACTTGGGCCATGTATTGGCCAACCGGGCCAAAATAGGCTAAATGGACCCGATGGGCTGTAGGGCCCATAATAAGCAAAATTGGCAATTTGTTACTAAGTGATGAAAAATTATATGATTGCATGACTATGAATGTGATTCGGCCTGACGGGTCATATGAATGTGATTTGGGCCTAATGGGCCATACGAATGTAATTTAGGCCTAATGGGCCATATGAATGAGATTGGGCCTAGTGGGTCATATGCATGTATGTAGACTCATTTGGGGCTTTGTAAGGGGTTTTGGGCTTAGTATCTGATAACTACTTAAACAGACATAAACTTAAATAATTAATTAATTGTGACCGTGGACAAGCCATAAGGTTAAGGTGTGGCAACGGGTATATGCATGTCTAGGATTGGATCTAGGGAGAGCTTGGCACATAAGCTGTCTTATTGACCGACCTCCTCTTCTCTGGATTCCTACCTGGTGCATAGTATCTATTCGTTTTAGCCAACGAGGACTTGTTAACGGGCCAAGGTAAGTAATAACCCATAATAAAGAGAAATTACCAAAAAGCCCCTAAGAGCGAAAATAACTAAAACACCCCTATGTGTTGAATGTAAGATTTATGGATGTTACATGTATACCTACTGCATTCATATGATATTTTGTTTAGGTTGCATATGGGTTGGGAATTATGGAACGAAGGAAGTATATGAGGATTGCATGGTTGCTTGACGACCGTGGATCCACCGATGGCTTTTTAAGCCTAATATATGATTAGCAGCTTTGTTGTAACATTAGGTAGTACCATAACCGGGCTACTATTGGAGTGTATTGAATGAGTGGGTCAATATTTATATCCCCACATGGTGTGTATCGGGGGATGGAGATGGTGTGTAGTGGTTGGATGGGTGGAATTTGTGTATATTTGATTGCCTTACATCTGTTCTGATATTGAGTGGGGCTCAGGCCTAAAAAGGCTTGCTATTGCATGCTTTTCTATTTGTTGAGGGTTGTACACACTGAGTTTTTGAAAACTCACCCCATCTTTTATTTTTTTCAGGTGATCCTGAGTAGGTGGTTTGGTAGTTAGAGGGACTCCGAGGTGGCCAGCTAGCAAGACGGCTTGGATTGGTTTTCTTAAGCCTATAATTTCTAGTACTTTAAGTTATTTCAGTCCGGATTGTAATAAGGCCTTTCCTCTGGTTATTATCTCAAATTACAATTATTATTATTTTCATGCTTTATATTTATTAGAAGTAGAACATGGTTTTCCTAATCCATAACTGTTTTTAAATACTACGTTTTCGCAACTCAATTTTTAAATGACAAGTTTTCGTGGATCATCTATTTTAAATTAAGCTTCCGCAACTGAAAAATGATTTTACAAAGTAATTACTATTATACAAGAAGGAATAGTTTTTATTTAAAGAAAGGTTTTCAATGAAAACTAGGTTTTCGATAAAACACTTCAATGTGACACGTTGGATCTAGCCATAACGTCCGGGCCGAGTTTAAGGTGTTACATTTAGTGGTATCAGAGCCAAGTTACAAAACTCGGGCTGTGAAGTGGGCCTTATTATATCACAATGTTTTAGAAAAAATAAATCTTGTTGTGCGGCACACCGAGTCTCCGACGTCGAACCAAGTAAGTTATTTTATTATTAAGCTTGTTTAATTTGATAAACTATAGATAGTTAGTGGGCTACTTTAGATGATTATACTGAGGCTTTTAGTTGGAGTGAAACTGAAGCCCGTAGGACCTTAAAACTGTAAAGGATTTACGAAAACAACTTTCTTTTTAATACTTTCATAAAACATCGGCTTAATTATTGAAACTAAAACTTCATAAAATTTCTAATCCAGATAATACGTGAATCAACGATGAGTGCTAGAAAAGGTGCAAGAGGCCGTGGCCGAGGCCACGAAAGTGTTATGGCTGGATCGTCAGCATCAGGCCATATTCCTAATGTTGGAGTAGAAGAGGCTCCGGCCTCACCCGTGGCTGAGACTAGACTATATGATCGGGCCGCGGGGGATGATGCATTGTCACAGACAACACTGAGGATTTTGGAAAGGGTTGCAAGGCCCAATAATGGCTCGGGAAATCTGGGGTCAAATCCAGAGCGACTTCGATCAAATGGGGCTGAGATCTTTAAAGGTATAGCTGGTGTGGCTCCTAACGTGGCTGAATACCGGTTAGAGGCCACTAAAAGGATAATGAAGGGCTTGGACTATTCACTGAACAAAAGTTGAAAGGGGCAGTGTCACTGCTTAGGGAAGAAGTTTACCAGTGGTGGCTGACGGTGAAAGAGGGCACCCAACCTGAGTAGGTCACTTGGGAGTCCTTCAAAACTGCGTTTCAAGGGAAGTATATGGGTGCGAGTTATGTGGATGCTAGAAGGAAGGAGTTCCTGAACTTGACCCAAGGAAACAAATCTGTTCCGGAATATGAGGCGGAATTTCTACACCTTAGTAAGTATGCAAGAGTAATGGTGGCAACAGATTATGAACGTTGTGTTTAGTTCGAAGACGGCCTTAGAGACAGGCTTCGAGTATTGATTGCTCCTCAGAGGGAGTGGGATTTTGCAGCATGGTGGAAAAATAAAAAATCACTAAAGAGGCAAAGTGCACTGAGCACCTAAACCGGAAAAGAGAAAAGGGCAAAAATAAAAGGGATTCTGAGCCCTCCAATTGCGATCAGAGGGCTAAGAGAAGGGCCAGAGTGGATGGGCTAATCAGAGTAGGGCCCCCTGTTGCTACTACTGGTACACCACCTTGTGCTACTTGTGGAAAAGGTCATGCGGGAGAGTGCTGGAAGAGAACAGGAGCTTGTCTAGCTTGTGGATCTATGGAGCATAGGATCAAGAGTTGCCCTAGAATGTCAGGTCAGATGCCAGTCGTAGACCGAGGTGGTGTGTAGCCACCGAGGGTGGTCAGCAACCATCGAGAGGCTGTAATTAGGCCAGGGGTAGAAACAGTTTGGGTCGTGGAGCACCGGGCATAGGTGCTGGTCATGCTGAGGCGAGGCAATCAACTTTGGTCTATGCAGCACGTCGTCAAGAGGATGGAGACACTCTAGAGGCAAATACTGGTACGTACTTACTCATAGTATGCTATTTACCTAAGTTGGAATTAGAGTGCACAGCAGGAGTGTGGTACGGTAGTCTGTGTTATTAGTTGGAAATTTCGTAGACAAAATTTCTTTAAGGGGGTAGAGTTGTAACACCTCAAAAATCCCAAACTTTCTTTCTTTTTCAGTTTTGATAAAAGGTGTGCTTAATATTCCTAGTCAAGTGTTATTTATGTGATAATAGGCCTGGTTAAGTTTTGAGTTCGAACTTTAGGGTGAAGGAAATTATAGTTTAATAATTAAAAGAACCTTGATGGCAAGTAGTTTGGTTTTTAAATAAATAGAGGAATTGGACACAAGGAGCCTTGTGTTGGAGTGGCAAGTAGCATCACATGTGGGGCTTAAAGGTGGCGTCACATGCATGGCAAGTAGCATCACATGCTGAAGACCCTCTATGTGGCCGCTCCTCCCTCTACTTCGGCCGATTCTTGTGGGATTAGTATTGAATCTTGGATTTCAAATCTCTGCCCAATTGCTCCTAGGCGTTTTGAGGTTTTGGGTAAGTATTCCTCTTTTATTGGTTAAGGTTGGCCGAATGGCCATGGAGGATTTTAGAGTGAATTAAGATGATTATGAGTCACTTTTTGTTTTGTTTTAATGATTAAGATTGATGCAGATTTAAGAAATACTCGTGATTAGTGATCAAGGAAGGGCTGTTAAGGCTTGTCGTTCAAGGTAAGGCAAAGGTGATATTTTCGGCTTTTGGTGATTGTATTTGATAAGTGTGTGATTAATCATTGAGTGACATCATTTTAGGTTCGTGGCTAAGAAGATCGCAACATGTTTTTAGTACCAGGTGTGTACATACACTACACACAAACAGTAGATCGGCAAATCCTGAAATGTCGAAAAGTCGAAATGCCGAAAAGCTAGAAGTTTGGCTACAATAGACTTGCGAGTGCGCGAACACTCGTAAGGGGAAACTGATAGGTTATCAAAGGCCCCATGTGCGATTCTGTGGACTTGGGCCATGTATTGGCCAACCGGACCAGAATGGGCTAAATGGGCCAGATGGGCTGTAGGGCCCATAATAGGCAAAATTGGCAATTTGTTACTAAGTGATGAAAAATCATATGATTGCAATTATATGAATGTGATTGGACCTAACGAGCCATATGAATGTGATTTGGGCCTAATAGGCCATATGAATGAGATTGGGCCTAGTGGGCCATACGCATGTATGTGCACACGTTTGGGCTTTGTAAGGGGTTTTGGGCCTAGTATCTGATAACTGCTTAAACAAACAAAAAACTTAAATAATTAATTAATTGTGACCGTGGATAAGCCATAAGGTTAAGGTGTGGCAATGGGTATATACATGTCTAAAATTGGATTTAGGGAGAGCTTGGTACTTAAGCGGTCTTATTGACCCACCTCCTCTTCTTTGGATTCCTACCTGGTGCATAGTATCTATTTTCTTTAGCCAACGAGGACTTTTTAACGGGCCAAGGTAAGTAATAACTCATAATAAAGAGAAATTACCGAAAAGCCCCTAAGGGAAAAAATGACTAAAATACCCCTATGTGTTGAATGTAAGATTTATGGATGTTACATGTATACCTGCTGCATTCATAAGATATTCTGTTTAGGTTGCATATGGGTTGGAAATTATGGAATGGAGGAAGTATATGAGGATCGCATGGTTGCTTGACGACCATGGATCCACTGATGGCTTTTTAAGCCCAATATATGATTAGCAGCTTTGCTACAACGTTAGGTAGTACCGCAACCGGGCTACCATTGGAATGTATCAGATGGTTGGGTCGATATTTATATCCCCACATGGTGTGTATCGGGGGATGAAGATGGTGTGTAACGGTTGGATGGGTGGGATTCGTGCATATTTGATTGCCTTACATCTGTTCTGATATTGAATGGGGCTTAGGCCTAAAAAGACTTGCTATTGCATGCTTTTCTATTTGCCGAAGGTTGTACACACTGAGTTTTCGAAAACTCACCCCATCTTTTATTTTTCTCAGGTGATCCTCAATAGGTGGTTTAACGGTTGGAGGGACTCTGAGGTGGCCAGGTAGCAAGACAGCTTAGACTTGTTTTCTTAAGCCTATAATTTCTAGTACTTTAAGTTATTTTAGTCTGGATTGTAATAAGGCCTTTCCTCTGGTTGTTATCTCAAATTACTATTATTATTATTTTCATGCTTTATATTTATTAGAAGTAGAACATGGTTTTCCTAATCCATAACTGTTTTAAATACTACGTTTTTGCAACTCAATTTTAAATGACAAGTTTTCGTAGATCAACTGTTTTAAATTAAGCTTCCGCAATTGAAAAGATATTTTACAAAGTAATTACTATCATACAAGAAGGAATAGTTTTTATTTAAAAAAGGGTTTTCAATGAAAACAAGATTTTCGATAAAACACTTCAATGTGACATGCTGGATCTGGCCATAACGTCCGGGCTGGGTTTGCGGTGTTACAAGGGACACACGGCCTAACCACATGCCCATTTGCTAGGCCGTGTGTCACACACGGTCAAGACACACGCCCGTGTGTCTACCCATGTAGACAAAATAAAGTCATTTCCTAACTTTATTTCTCACCCAAATTTGCCAATAACTTACACCAAAACTTACAAGTATATATACTAGTCAATTTAATCATTAAAACCAAGCCAATTCTATCATCTAACATGATATATTTTCACATGTATTTATGTTTATATTTTTACCTTTGTTTAACCTATATGTTAAGCATAACTTGATCAATCATACTTAATATACTTAGTACATAGGTATTTGTCATAATATAACCTTATAAATATACCAAGGTAAATCATTACTAGCCCTTCCAATGGCTAGATTACAAACAACATTTACAAGCCAACATTAACCAAGTTACCTATACATGCCTATTAGACCAAAATAAGTTTACTAGTTATACCAAAACAAGCTAGTAGATAGTGTGATGATACTCCAACTGATTTCCAACCTTTGCGAGCTTCCGAACACTATAAAACAGAGAAAATAAAATCTAGTAAGCATTTAATGCGTAGTAACTTCGTATAATAGAAATTAAACTTACCAATCATATTCATTATAATAAACATATAATAACATGCTTTCCATCAATTTGGCAAGTTGCCTAAACCCATACACTCAATCAAGCAAGTTAGTCATGTAATTCATATGTATATCAAATAAGTATAAATGAGCTTATCATGTTACAAATTTCAAATATTTTAGAAGCATTTGAGATATAATTCATTTAATCTCATAATTTCTCATTTCAGGAATTTGTCCGTTAAATCATTGAAATTTCGATGGATATTCAGTTAGTACACACAAGATGTACAAAATAGTAAACTGTCAACTCATAATCAGGGGTACCCATTAGGGCACTAAATCGGGGTGCACATTCTCGAGCCATATATCAGTATGCTCAGATGAGCCATGTAACAGGACACTTATTCGGGCTAAACAGGAAACTCATAAGAGTTTTAATTAGGGAGCTCATAGGGCTTAACAGATAACTCCGAAGAGTTAATATTAGGGAGCACCGGATAAGGTAACAGAGAGTTCAAGCGAGTCATATCAGGAAGCTCATAAGAATTTATATTAGGATGCTCACAAAGAGCTGCGATAGTGCGCAACACATGCTAAATCACTACCGATTAAGATGCTCGCAGGAACTATTTATCAGGATGCTCGAGAGGGCTATAACAGGATTGCTCGTTCGAGCTATATTCTGTCTGCAACATATGCAGGATGTAATATGGGAAATCAATTATATCCATCGAATTTCACTATTCAAACGGAACCTAATATTTTCCAGATATGATTGAACATATGATTATTTCATTTATTTTTAACATTTATATAATTCATATAATCACATACCACATTCAATTCAAGCAAATAAATAAACACAATTCAGTTACACAAACTTACCTCGATAATAGTTTGTATAAGAAAATCTACTAATCTGAAACTTTCTCTTTTCCTCGATCTAGCTTCGAATTTGAGTTATCTGGATCTATATAAATAATTTAATAATCAATTTAATACAATTCATATTCAATTATATTCAATTTACACCAAAGACAAAATTACCATTTTGCCCTTAAACTTTTCATATATTTTAATTTCGTCCCTAGGCTCGGAAAATCAAAATTCATGCAATTTAATCCTTATTCCAAGCCTAACTGAAATTTTAGTATAACTTTTACAACACATGCATTTCACAAATTTCAAAATTTTTCTATAACTTTTAGAACTTTTTAATTTAATCCCTAAATCATGTTTTCATCAAAATTTACTTTATAAAAGTTGTTTATCTATCAACAACCTTTCATATTCTATCATAAATTTCGAATTTTCAGCATATTCATCCATGGAAAAGTTTCTATACTTTGATAAATTTTCAACTTAATCCCCCAAATAGATAGATTAGACTATCCCGATTTCAAAAATATAAAAATTACTAAAAACGGGACAAGAATACTTACCCAATTAAGCTTGATTACTTTTTTCTCTCTCTCCTAGGGTTTCCATGTATTTTGGGGATGAAGATGATAATAATATGATGATATTTCTTATTTATTAATTTATCATCTTTTAATTATTTTTATTTCCAATTTAGTCCTTGCCCTTTTTCTAAATGGTAAAAATGACCATTTTCGCATACGAGGTAAGTTCGTATGATTTTAATAATGCAATGTGTATTTTAATGTTAATGTTATGATATTATATGAATTGTAAGTATACATATATGTGAATAATTTGATATTATGTAAATGATGTAACATTACTATATGTTGTTAATGTCTTGATAATGGTATGATGATTATTGTTGAATTATTATACAAATTATGTGAAATACTTGAAAAATATGAGTTGCCATCGGAGTATCGATATTAACATCACGAGAAAGATGGCAAAGGCTTATGATCGATGAAAGAGCCCGTTTGAACCTTAGGAATAGGTTAGGATACAAGTGACATGTCACTAGGAAATTGAGTTCCGAACTCGTTGAGTTGTGGTCCGAGTTCGTGAGAATTATGAGGCATCTAAACTCGTTGAGTTACGTTCTGAGTTCACCTATGGATGCAAGCATCTGAGCTCGTTGAGTTGTGTTTCGAGTTCATTATGGATGCGAACACCCGAGCTCGTTGAGTTGCATTTCGAGTTCATTATGGGTGAGATTATGGTAGCTTTGCTACATAAACTGCAGGCTATTGAGTTTGTCTAGCTGCGGGCTTCCGTGTATCCAATTATATTCCGAGTGTTCAACAGGTAATTTGATGGAGTATTCGATAATGGTCCTAACGAGACAAGCCATTGGTGAGTATGTTCTTAAGTTACAGGTATGTACACTAAGCTTATGTGTGATGCTTTGATATATGATGTATATAGCATTGGTGAATACTATGAAAATGACATGATGAATAATAAGTCTTGATACTTGATGACATTGAGATTATGGGTCTATGCCTATGAAGCATAATTATGTGTTCTTTCCATGGTGGATGAAATGATATTATATGGATTTAGTGAATAATAGTTGTGATTGAGTAAATTTAGCCTTGGCAGTTTTGGGTTACTACAGTGATGCAACTTTGGAAATCCACCATAAATTTTGGAAATTAAGTTAGGGGCTGAATAAAATATGAGATTAAAGCTCAATGAGTCTAGTTTCACATAGAGGAAATGGTACATGCAATTGAATTTTATGTTATGAGATATTTAAATTGTTGTGAGACAGAGTCTGAATGACTTCGAGATCCCTTGTTCCTATTTAAGAAATTCACTAAAAATTGTGCAAAGATAATTGTGAGTTATAATTTACATGTATAGATTCCTTATTGAGTCTATTTTTAAGAGAAATAAACGGCATAGCCCTTTGAATTCTGTACAGAGAGAAAATTGATTCGTAGTGAATAGAGGTCAGAGTAGCCGAACACTAAAATAGGGGAAACTTTAATGAATAAACTGTACTAATTGACTGAGTCAAAAATTCTAAAAAAGTTTATAGGAGAAAGGTATATGAGTTTAGTTTCAACGAAAATTAACGAAACTTAATTTGGACTTTCGTAGATCCAAATATAAATGATTTAGTAACTGTAACTCGATAAAACAACTTAACTTGAACATGTGTAATTATACAATTATATTGTTTTATCTTAAAAAGTATGCTAGTAATTGCTTATTAATTTTATATGGACTTACTAAGCCTAAAGCTTACCCCTCCTCTCCATTTCTTTAGTATTGGCAGGTCGGCTCTGGGTTGGAGATCGTCGGAGGCAGAATCACACTATTAAGCTATCACTTTTAGGAGAATTAATTCAAATATTAGAAATATCAAGTGAGTGACATGTATATGAAGCTAGTTTTATGACATGTATTATTATTATGATTTGGCCTAACCTATTGATCTACGTTGAGTTATCGTATATGACCATGGGCATTGTATATGACCATGGGATGTGGCCCATATTCACTATGGTTTGTAAGTTTAATTAATCATGTCATGTTCTATGTTTCTGATGTGATGAGGTTGATAGTCATGGATACTGGTTAAAGTGAAATATGTTTAAAATGAAAGACTTGTTGCGTGAAATTTTTCAGGTTTTCATAAGTTCTCGGTTTAGTCCCAAAACCATTCTAAAGTATGTTTTGGGCTTCGTAGACCCAAATAAGGAACGTTATGCATGTGTCTGAACAGTTTTGAATTAAATGAAATTTTATGGCCGTTTTTCGTCTGTGTGCATGTTTAAGTCCGATAATGCCTCGTATCCGGTCCCAGCGTCAGACACGGGTAGGGGGTGTTACATAATATTGCATTGTCGGCAAAACAGGGGTGGCATTTGTTAATGCACTAAACATCCTTGACGAGATGTATCCTTAAAGCGTAATATTTCCCGACTATAGGGTTCCTACATGTGTAATTAGGATCCAATCCATCATTTATTTGGAGGAGTATTTGGAGCGCTCGGAAACTACTAGAGATGGGCCTGCAGTGGAAGGTAAGGACAGGGCAGAGGATTAATATTTGGGATGAGTGTTAGTTGCCAAGCTTGATTCCACAAAAAAATCCAATCGGCTAGGGTGAGTCAATTTAGGTGGATTTCAGATCTTATTGAGCCCGATGAAATGGTTTGGAATGAGGTTGTAGTTGATTTAGTTTTCTTGGCTGATGAAGCTCAACTCATTAAGAGTATTCCACTATCGTCGTTCCCTTAAGATGATTGATTGGTTTGGGGAGGGGAACATTCAGGTATTTTCATTGTTCGTAGTAGCTATCGCCTTTTATTATAGCCCCCTAATCTATAGCCATTGGTTTATTAGTTTTTTAAGAAGATTTGGTTGATTCAGTGCCCTCCGAAAATTCAGATTGTAATGTGGAAATTTGTCTATTATTACCTACCAACGAAGTCATGTTTATATTGGAAATGACTCGCACATGACTCTTAATTCCCTAGATGCTAGGCAACTATAGAGGACGTGAATCATGTCATTCGGTTATCTGCTTTTGCGTTAGATGTGTGGGCAGTGTTGCACTATGATAGCCCACCGCACAAGGACCAAATGGGGTTGCATGAGTGTCTCTCATGGATGTTTGACACGACTAAGCATTCAGAAATAGCAATTACATTATGAACTCTTTGGTACACCCATAATAAGTTAGTGTATGAGGATACACACCAGGGAGTGGGGGAATTAGTGATCTTCATTCGCAGTTACTGTGTGGAACTAGCAGCTTTGACTACTGTTTCTCTTCGTTCGAACTTGAGTGCTCTCGTTAAATGGTCTCTTCCACCTTTGAACATGGTTAAGGTAAATGCGGATGTGAATTTTGTCTTTGCACAAAGGAAATCATGTTCAGGAGTTATTATTCGGGATGAATTTGTTATAGTATTCACAATACACATGTGTTTAATGTGTAATTAGATAAGTGGTTAGTCAGTTAGAATTTGTTAGGCTATTCTGTTAACAGCAATTTAGGCTTCTATTTCCTATATAATCATGTATTCTAGTGAAGAGAGGTTAAGTCTTTTACATTGAGAATATTACTTGTTTTTCTTCTAAAGAATTATTCCTAAAGAGTACCCTAATTCTTCAGTATTCTTTCATGGTATCTTTCGCTTGGTGATCCTTGGGCATGACTACTACGCACCCTGCTGACTCTGATTCTGCGGAGCTCAATGGCTCGACCTTTCTTGGTGATCGAGTGGTTACGTTGTTCCCTCGCCATGATGTTGTGAAGTTAGACGAAGCCTCGTTTGTGTAGTGGCAGCAACAGATCCGACTTATCCTTCGAGGCTACGGTCTGTTTGGCTTGCTTGATGGCTCCTTGACGGCTCCGACACCATTCATTCAGTCATTCGATGGAGGTCTTGTCGTCAATCCTGCTGTGCTGGTTTTTGATCAGCAAGATAGCTTGCTTACTTCTTGGCTTCTCTCTACCATTAGTCCGTCTTTCTTATCCTCCTTTACCGATGTTAGGACTGCTCATGATGTGTGGCTTATGTTGCGGCCGATTCAAGCACGAAGCAGTCGCAATTGCGACATGAGCTTCACTCCCTCCAAAAAGGTAGTCTCTCAGTTCGCTCCTATGTGAATAAAATCACTAGTTTGTGTGCTTTGCTTGCAGCCTCTGGATCTCACATCTCGGAGGCTGAACGCTCGGCGATTCTTCTAGCCGGCCTTTCATCTGACTTCAACTCGATTGTTTCGATCGCATCCCTCTCGTTGAGCCCCTTGCCGTTTCAACGTCTTGTAGATGCCTTGATCGAGTGCGAAGCTCGCCAGGCGCGGTCTGTTCAAGAGGTACTGGTTGCGGCGAATACAGTGGAGGGCCCGTCTCTTCCATTGATGGACAGTCCGCTTTGTGGAGGAGGTCAATTCTCTGCTGGCGGTCATGGACACTCATTCCGTTCTCGGATTCAATGTTAGATATGCAGTTATTTTGGGCACCTTGCGCAGCGCTGCTATTATCGATACCATCGTGATGAACCATCTTCGGTTGATGCGTCGGTGCCAAAAAGGGGTAGTTTTGTTCCTGGCACAAATGGGCGAGATGATGAGCGCATGAAAGATATGGGGTTCGGTCAAAATTGAGGGATTGCTGGTCAAAATTGGAGGCCTCACCCTTGGCCGAATTATGCAGGAACTAGCTGGGTCCCACGAGAGACACATGTTGGGGCTGAAACTTATGGTTTTAATCCATTTGTTCTACGTGGTGATGGGTTGCCTACTAATGTTGACCAACCAGTTTATAATCATGAGCATGCGGTTGGCCCAAATCAACATGCTATGGGAATTAATCATGGTGATACATCCTTAGGCCACTCCTCTGGTCAGATGGCTCATCGGTCATGTGGGCCTAGTGGGCCGGTTAAAGCTCGTCCACATGATGGCACATTTGTACCTGAGCCGTCAGCTAATTGTGTTGGAGTTGACCGGTCGTGGCAGACTGTTCACGAGGCCCCGTGGCGGACGAAACCACGAGCTCGTGTATTTAGTGTTGATTCGTCACCATATCCGTTGTCACAGTTTGTTGGGCTTCCGCCTCGGGTTCCTGAGTTACATGCTTCGGATTACTCTGATTCTACGCATTATGATTCGAATTTTAATGCCACTAACTCGTATGTTCCACTGCCAGTAGGGAATGCGTCTGGGTGTCCAGACTCAAGGGCTACCCATCATGTCTGTCGCAATGATTCCAATTTGCATGGATCCACTCCGTATTTAGGTAATTCTTCCCTCTTAATGGGTAATGGCATCTCCACTAAAATTACGTCTGTTGGGAATGCTGTGATACCTACGACGCAGAAGTTACTACATTTATCAAATGTGCTGTGTGTGCAAAGTATTCGGAAGAATTTATTGTCTGTATCTAAATTCGCTACTGATAACAATGTGTTTTTTAAGTTTCACCCCTCCTATTGTCTGATTAAGGACATCCAGACACGGGAAATCTTACTGTGGGGCCAAGTTCGTGATGGACTATATTATTTCTCGGTTAGTTCAAGTAGTGTGATTCCTTCTGTTAATAGTGCTGCTCTTCAAGATTGTTCTCCAAACATTGATGTTTTTAGTTTGTGGCATAAACGATTGGGTCATCCAGCTGATACTATTGTAAAAAATGTTCTTGCTAGTTGTCAAATTTCTTGTAATAAAAGTCACCTTCCTGGTGTTTGTATGGCTTGTCAACAGGGTAAATCACATAAGCTACCTTTTTCGCGATCTAATACTAAATATGTTGATTTGTTTGAGTTGGTAGTCTCTGATCTCTGGGGACCTGCTGCTGTTCCTTGTGAAGGGAATCTCTATTATGTTTCGTTTATTGATATGACTAGTCGATTTACCTGGATTTATCTTATCAGTCGAAAATCTCAAGCTGTAGAGTGTTTTAGTCAATTTCAGAAGATGGTTTTCACTCAGTTTGGTAAGCATATCAAGCAATTTCAAAGTGATTGGGGCGGTGAGTTTCGTGCCTTCTCTTCTGTCTTAGCTAATCAGGGGATTATTCATCGGGTTTCCTGCCCTTATAAGTCTAAATAGAATGGTGTTGCGGAGCGTAAACATCGACATGTTGTTGAGACTGGTATTACTCTTTTGGCTCAAGCTAATCTACCAATGGACTACTGGGGTTATGCTTTTTGTAGTGCCACTCATCTCATTAATCGATTGCCCACATCGGTTTTAAAAGGGAAGACCCCGTTTCAGTGTTTATTTAATCGAGCTCCAACGTATGATCATCTTCGGGTGTTTGGTTGTTGTTGTTTTCCATACCTACGACCATTTGGTAACCACAAGCTCGAGTTTCGATCGCAACCGTCTATGTTCCTGGGGTATAGTCCGCATCATAAAGGTTATTTCTACCTCACGCCAGAAGGAAAGGTTATCGTTTCTCGTCATGTCGTGTTTGATGAAAATAGATTTCTGTCTTTTCCATCAACTACTTCTAGTGACCAGTTCCCTCTGAATACCACTACGTATGTACCAGTTGTTCGATCGTGTATTTCTAACAAGATTCGTCCAGACTCTGTTGTTGAGACTTCTGTGGATAGTTCTAATGGTGATAGCATTCAGTCTAATTTTCCTGCTACGGGTAGTGTTTCTCCGCAGAGTTCCACTTCCAGATCTGCTGATCAAGAAGAGGTTCCTTCTACTATAGTTTCTCCTACTACTCCTCTTGAGGTTTTTCCAGTCTCTGTTATTAACACGCATGCAATGGTGACAAGATCCAAAGCTGGGATATTTAAACCTCGAGCCTTATGTGCCGACAAAGTTGAGGTTGAGCCATGTACTGTTGAGGAGGCTCTTAGCCATCCAGACTGACGACTAGCCGTTCAAGCTGAGTTTGATGCCTTACTAGCTAACTCGACCTGGGAGTTATGCCCTCTCCCGTCTGGCCAGAAAGCAATCGGTTGTAAGTGGTTGTTTAAGATCAAGAAGAATCCTGATGGGACGATTAGTCGTCGGAAGGCACGATTGGTTGCCAAGGGGTGCTCACAGGTACCTGGTTGAGATTTTAAGGAGACATTCAGCCCGGTAGTCAAACCTGCTACCATTCGACTCATCCTGTCTGTTGCCGTGACCAAGAGATGGCATCTTCGGCAGGTCGATATCAATAATGCCTTTCTGAATGGAGATTTAATTGATGATGTGTTTATGCAACAACCTCCTGGCTATGAGCAGTTTGGTCCAAATGGTGAAAGGTTAGTTTGTCGGTTGACTAAAGCTTTGTATGGCTTACGGCAGGCTCCTCGGGCCTGGTTTGACAAATTAAAATAGTTTCTCGTTTCTGCTCAGTTTACGGTATCAAAGTCCGATGCTTCATTGTTTGTTCGGTTATCTTCTGATCATACTATCTACGTTCTTGTTTATGTAGATGATATTGTTATCATGGAAGTTGATTGATGAAATTAATTGTTTTGTTCAAATGCTCCACAACCAGTTTGCTCTAAAAGATATGGGTGAGCTTCATTATTTTTTGGGCATTGAAGTTAGTCAGTCTTCCTCAGGTAGTATTCACCTATGCCAGCAGAAATACATCCATGAACTCCTTCTTCGTAGTTCTATGACTAATGCCAGAAGTGTTTATACGCCGATGATAACCTCATCTCTGCTATCTAAAGATGAGGGTGAACCTCTTGCTGATCCAACTGAATATCGTAGTATTGCTGGAGCTCTTCAGTATATCGTTTTGACACGACCAGATATTGCTTATGCAGTTAATCGGGTGTGTCAGTTTATGCATGCTCCCACTACATTACACATGGTAGCATTGAAACGTATTTTGCGGTACTTGTCTGGTATACTATCTCATGGTTTGGTTTTTCGAAAGTCTGATCGACTGTCTTTGGTTGGCTATGCCGATGCAAATTGGGGACTTGATTTTGATGATTGCCGGTCTACTACGGGATATTTTGTGTACTATGGTGACAATCCTATTTCTTGGTGTTCTAAGAAACAACAAGTTGTTTCTCGCTCTACGGCTGAGGCTGAATATCGAAGTTTAGCCGTAGCTACTAGTGATGTTACGTGGCTGGTTTCCTTGTTGACAGAGTTAAACCTTAATTCGGTTGATCTTCCAACAGTATGGTGTGATAATTCTAGTGCTGTTGCTGTTGTAGCTAACCCGGTCTTGCACTCTAAGTTCAAACATGTTGAACTTGATCTATTTTTGTTCGGGAAAAGGTTGCTCGTGGTGAGTTGGTTGTTAGCGAAGTTCCTGCATGTGACCAAGTGGCGGATGTTCTTACTAAACTATTTTCCGCTTCAATGTTCACTCAATTTTGTCATCGTCTTCGGGTCGTTCCACTTGAGGAAGTTCGGTGAATGTTATAGTATTCACAATACACATGTGTTTAATGTGTAATTAGATAAGTGGTTAGTCAGTTAGAATTTGTTAGGCTATTCATTATTAACAAATAGATTTAGGCTTCTATTTCCTATATAATCATGTATTCTAGTGAAGAGAGGTTAAGTCTTTTACATTGAGAATATTACTTGTTTTTCTTCTAAAGAATTATTCCTAAAGAGTACCTTGATTCTTCAGTATTCTTTCAGAATTGGGCCAAATTTTAAGAGCATGCAACCAACTTACATGTTCTGTGTGGTCGGCATTTGCTGCTGAAGCACTGGCAGTTATCCACGGTCTTCGATTTGCTTGTGAGATAGGTTTCCATTCAATAGTTTAAAAGGGGATTCTAGAGCTATCATTGAGAAATTAGTTGATACGGAAGAGGATCTATTGGAGATTAGTGCATTAACCTGGGAAGCCAAGGAGCTTTCAAAAGCACTCTGTATTTGTCACTTTTAGTTTGTGGGTAGATCTGGGAATAGGGTTACGCATGCAATGGCTTGTGATAGGTTACGGAGAGGCGAGGATTGGTTTTGGGTTGAGGAAGCTCTTGATTCGGTTGTTCTGGCTGCTGATGAAGATCGTCGCCTCGTAGACCCCCCTTAATTTTTGCAGGGCGTTTGTCCTTTGGGGCTTCTTCTTCAACTTTTGCCCCGTGTTTGGCTGTTTGGTTTTCCAATAAAGTGACCAATTTCATAAAAAAATGGTGCTGAATATTAGAAATGTTTAAAATGTTTTGTAAATTGTGAATTAGAATTACTTTAAAATAATATAGATTCATATGAAATGTATATTTATATATTGAAAAATAAATTGAAAGATTGAATTTGTTATAATAAATAAAGCCCATGTTAGACTTCCATTACTGAGTTAACGAAATTAATGGAAGAATGGTTAAAATATTTAATTTTAAAAAAAATTTCGTGATTAAATTGAAAAGAATAATAGTTGGGTGTTAAAACATAACCAAGTGTACAATTATGTGACTATTTGGAATATTCTAAACCCAGCAAAGCCGAAGGGAGGCAGGCAATCCATTGTCACAAAGGCCATTAAAGGCCGGGTTTCTTAGCCCACATGTAAGACATGGATGGATCGGTTTTACCGTCCACCAAGTCCAAAATCCAACACTAGAAGGAAAAAAAAAAAAAGGTTAATCTTTCTTACGGGAGACATCAATAAAGGTTTTTAAGCAACAATGAAGCTTTTAGAAGTGAGATTATTATTATAATTATTATCCAAAGAGAGGACAGCAAGAACACGCCATCTCTCAGATTATTCCAGGCAATCTTGAACCACCGCCTTGAAGGAAGACCAGTTAAGCCAAGAGTGAGAGGTTATTATTTACATAAATACTGAATTAGTATATTGTATGTATAAATATGAGGAATACCGATGGGTCTGTTCGCATCAATGCTATGCCCATAGTGAACGACTGACTGGGAATTTTCTGCAATTCAGGACTTGATAATTTCCTTTGGGTAATTTCAAATTTGATAAAAAAAAATCCATTGAAGAAGTAAACCTGGGGAGTGAAGAAGGCTCCAGATTACGGCCGTGCTTGTATTGCGCTGATTGGCTGCTTCGTTACTGGCATTTGATTTTCCGTAATAAAATGGAATCGCCTGCCGATTCTTCGCCGATTAGGCCCCGTGATCGAGTCGTACGGGTATGTTCATTGTTCTTTCTTTTTCCCTCTGATTATTCAATTAGGTGAAAATGTGAAAATGTTGAAGTTTTATTTTATTTTATTATTCTTTTTTTTTTTCTAATTATACCTTGTGAATTTGTTAATATTGGATTGAATTGCTGAAAAGAACTATTGATTTTGTAATCAGAGGTTAGCTGCTTTAGGGATTCCAATGGAGTACCTTGAGAAGCGTTATGAGGGGATAATTGATTTTGTTAATGGTAATGGATTATTGTTGCCAGAGATAGTTTATGCACTCTTACCTACAGATGAGGATGTGGCTGAGTCAATACAAGATGCTAGTTTAAGGTCTAAGAAATGGATGTGCCTAAGTATGAAAAATCAATTTCGTGAGAGTATGGTTTGGTTGCAGTGGCTGATGTTTCAGGGTGAACCGACAAACACTTTGAAAAACCTAGAGGACTCGAGTGTTGAACAACGCGGTGTTTGTGGTGCAGTTTGGGGATCGAATGACATTGCATATAGGTGCCGGACATGTGAGCATGATCCAACTTGTGCTATTTGTGTTCCCTGTTTCCAGAATGGGAATCACAAGGATCATGACTATACGATTATCTATACCGGTGGCGGTTGCTGTGATTGTGGGGATGAAACGGCATGGAAACAGGAGGGGTTCTGCACGAAGCATAAAGGTTCTGAACAGATTCAACCACTCGATGATAACTTAGCAAACTCTGTTGGTCCAGTGCTTGATGCACTCTTTATTTGTTGGAAAAACAAGCTATTGGCAGCAGAATGTATATTTCAGGAAAATATGAGAGCAACTGATTGTGGTGCGGAGCAGAGGAAGGCTGCAAATGAGCTTACTTATGTGGTTGTTGAGATGCTTATAGAATTTTGCAAGTGTAGTGACAGTTTGCTTAGTTTTATAGCTAGGAGGGTAATTTCTCTAGATGGTTTATTGGATATTCTGGTTAGAGCAGAGAGGTTCTTTGGTGATGGTGTCGTGAAGAAGCTCCATGAACTGCTGCTGAAATTGCTGGCAGAGCCTATCTTCAAAAATGAATTTTCTAAAGCATTTTTAGGTTACTACCCAACTGTTATACATGAAGCCATAAAAGAGGGAAGTGACAGCATTTTTAATAAGAAATACCCACTGATCTCAACTTTCTCTGTCCAAATATTCACAGTGCCAACACTAACTCCTCGTCTTGTGAAGGAGATGAACCTATTGGACATGCTACTGAAATGCTTGGAAAACATTTTTCTTTCTTGCGCTCGAGAAGATGGTCGTTTGCTGGTAATTTCTATTATTCTTGATTCCTTTTATGTACTAGGCCAAAATTACTTGAGGACAAACGATTTGGGCATTGAAAAGAGAATAGAGCCTGAGATTTGCTCACATTGTATGTCCATTTGGTTATAGGAATGAAAACAATAACTCCTGAAAGCAGTTATTGAAAAATTTATTTTACTAGTAATGCGTTAGAAGTTTTACAGTCTATGTAAGTCTTTTTGTTTTGTTCTTTTGCAGGCTGCTAAGTGGGGAAGTTTGTATGATACCACTAACCGTGTAATTGAAGACATCCGGGTTGTTATGAGCCATGATGTAGTCTCCAGATATGCAATCCATGAACAGAAGGACTTCTTAAGAGCTTGGCTAAAGCTTTTGACTTTTGTGCAAGGGATGAACCCTATAAAGAGGGAAACTGGCCTCCATATTGAAGAAGAAAATGAGGCTATGCATTTGCTTTTTGTTTTAAGCCATTCTATTGCCAATATTCACTCCCTTCTGGTAGATGGTGCATTTTCTGTTGCCACAAATGAAGGGGCAAGCTGTGTTCCTTACGCTTATAAGCAAGATGTGGATGATGGAGATAGCATAAGACATGCAAAAGTAGGAAGGCTCTCCCAAGAGAGTTCTGTTTGTAGTGTAACAGGAAGGAGTGTTTCAAAGGCTACTGAAATAGGATCTGATTCCATATATTATTCAATTCCCTCCACTGTCATCTGGTTAATACAGGAGTGCTTGAGGGCTTTGGAGACTTGGTTGGAAGTTGATGGCGGTACCCCTGCTGCTCTTCAGAGTTTATCTTCTCCAAATAGTAGTGGCATTTCTGATAGCAATTTTTTGGCAATAAAGAAAACCTTGTACAACATTAAGAAAGGCAAATATTTTGGGAAGCTAACTGGTTCAAGTGAAAATCAGAGCTCACAATGTTCTTCACCTGGAAATCGAGCAAGTGATGAAATGGAGATTGCTAAAAATATAGGCTCTGAGAGTACAAGCTCTTCAGCTGAAATTGATCCTGTTGCATGCGATTATATGGGTTTGGATGTCAGTTCCATGGAGACAGACAGTGGCGTAGGAGTAGCGACTCTACGTGTTTTGAGTTTAAGCGAATGGCCAGATATCATTTATGATGTTAGTTCACAAGAGATATCTGTTCACGTTCCATTATATCGATTATTTTCCTTGCTTTTGCAGAAGGCATTGAGAATGTCTTATGGTGAATCTATAATGCCAAATATAACAAATGCTTGTTTGGCAAGTTCATTATCAGCACATGTAGATTTCTTTTGCCACATCCTTAAGGGCTGCAATCCTTTGGGGTTCTCTGCCTCTGTTATGGAACACCCTTTACGGATTAGGGTATTTTGTGCTCAAGTTATTGCTGGAATGTGGCGGAAGAATGGGGATGCTGCCCTAGTATCTTGCGAGTGGTACCGCTCTGTTCGCTGGTAGGTTAAATTGTGCTTTATTTGTGAGTTGTAACTAGTGGGAAAAGGTCCCCTAAGTTTCCATTTCTTAGTTGTCAAGTTCTTTCTGGTGTTCTTTACTTTCAGGACTGAACAAGGTTTGGAGCTTGATTTATTCTTGATGCAGTGTTGTGCTGCACTAGCTCCTCCTGATCTCTATGTTAAGAGAATTGTAGAGCGCTTTGGGCTGTTGAACTACCTCTCTCTTACTCTTGAGATGTCAAATGAGTATGTATTTACACCTTTTAACTTCTAGTTTTACATCATTAAAATGCTTTTAAGTTCATTTAGTTTCATTAAAATACCTTTTGTTGATTTCTCCAAGATTTATTGCTTTACCAGTTGAATGGATAACTTTTAAGGAATGAATGCACCATTTTATTAAGAATTTAATACTTGACATGGTTGCCACAGCTTCTACGTGGTTTTTTGCCTTCATTTTACATTCTCAAAATTTGCTGTTAAGAAAATGTTTGTAGCAAAAAGTAAAATGATATATTGATTATGTAACTTCAACGAGAGCATGATGAATCCCTATTGAAGTCATTATTTTGCAAATCACAGAAGTCTTTTTTGTTATTATTTTTTTCTTTTTGGTTTTGCTTTTTTTGCTTTTGAAGTGAAATCAAGTAGCAAAGATGGCCTAGGCACTTGTACTCCTTTGCACCCTTAAGGATACTTGCAAGATTCTGCATTCATGTTTGATATAATGTGACACTGTACCATCTTTCAGGTATGAGCCAGTTCTTGTTCAGGAAATGCTCACTCTAATCATGCAAATATTACTAGAAAGGAGATTTTGTGGACGCAATACAGCTGACAGTTTGAAAAGAGAACTGATTTATAAGTTAGCCATTGGAGATGCTACTCACAGTCAACTACTGAAATCTCTACCACGCGAGCTTTCCAAGTCTGACCAGCTTCAAGAAATTTTAGATAGGGTTGCTGTATACTCTAATCCATCAGGCTTTAATCAGGTTGGAATTTTTGGTCACATACCTTTCGATGTTATGAGTTGTCAAAATGACTTTGATCTGTTAATATTTCATAATATTAATGTATTTCAGGGAATGTATTCATTGCGGTGGGCCTATTGGAAGGAGTTAGATTTATACCACCCTCGTTGGAACTCAAGGGATTTGCAAGTTGCAGAAGAAAGATACTTGCGTTTCTGTGGTGTTTCTGCAATGACTACTCAGCTGCCTAAGTGGACAAAGATATATCCTCCTCTTGAGGGAGTCGCTAGGATTGCTACATGCAGAGAGACACTTAAGATTATTCGTGCAGTTCTATTTTACTCTGTTTTCACTGATAAATTTACTGAATCACGTGCTCCTGATGGTATCCTAATGACAGCACTGCACTTACTTTCACTAGCATTAGACATTTATTTGCAGCAGAATGGATCTGGTGGTGTAGAACGTCATATTGGAGATTCAAATTCCATGCTGGATTTTGCTAGTGAAGCAATTACTGAATCATTAAACTATACTGCTGGCAACCAGAGCTTGTTATCACTTCTGGTTGCATTAATGAGAATGCATCGGGAAGGCAACGAAAACAATTACATGGAATCCAGCAAAAGCAGTTTTTCTCCTCTGATTGAAAGTTTATTGAAGAAGTTTGCTGAAGTTGATTCCCAGTGCATGACCAAACTGCAACAACTTGCACCTGAAGTGGTCAGCCACCTGTCAAAATCTACTTCTAATACCGAGAGGAGGACATCAGGTTCAGCTTCTGATAGTGAAATGCGCAAGGCGAAAGCTCGTGAGAGACAAGCTGCCATATTGGTGAGATTTTTTGCCTTATAATTCTGTGAATTTATGTTGAGCATAAAATGAAAGGAATTCTTGGAATTTGGAAAAATAGAAGTTGTAATATCATAATAACATGTGGTATGGAATAGGATAAATATTGAAGTGTATTTGAAGTGAGGGAAGCAATCTTGAAAAATTCACGTAGGAAGCAGGTTAGCAACTTGCTCCTCATATAACATTAACTATAATAGCTCATAGTTTGCCTGTATAAAGAAAAATCTGTGATACCATTAGAATGAGGATCATTTAACTCTGGCCAATATCTCTCTTCTTGAATATTGTATTTTTATGTAACTTGTCTGAATTTCATCTCAATGGGGGATTGCCAAACTTGGATTATCGATGTGCAGTTATTCATTGGCCTGGTTAAAAAACTGTTGACAGTTTCCTGCAACTTAAGTGCTAGGTCCATTGCATGACTGCTGATTAACAAATTGAATAGACCCTTTAACTTTGCCAATTATGTGCTGCTGTCTTTGGATAATTGTGGAGGCAATCAGAATGTGGAAATTGAACTAAAATGGAACATGATCTCAGTGTATTTGTTAGTCTGTGGGTTGAATTGTTTTTGTATTCTGTAAATTTTCCTGCAGGCTAAAATGAAAGCAGAGCAGTCCAAGTTTTTGTCAAGCATCAGTTCCACTGCTGATGATTCAAAATCTGAAGCAGAAGTTTCTGATTCTGGCTCGGAACATGAAGCAGAGAGTGCTGTACAACAGAGTTGCTCCCTTTGCCATGATCCTACTTCCAAAGATCCTGTTTCTTTCTTGATTCTTCTACAAGTAAGTGATTAGTCTTTAGGTTACCCATCACTTTCAGACAAACAGAATCTTCTTTCTTTTTTATTTTCCTGCCAGAATTAACATTTTATTATTTCTTAATAAAGAAATCTAGGCTTTTGAGCTTTGTTGATAGAGGTCCTCCATCATGGGATCAATGTTCAGAGGAGCAAGGTTATATTCCTGCAAATAGGTCATCCAATCAGTCAGGTTCAAATGCCTTTGCCCGCAGTTCAGGATTGGCTTCTTCGTCAGTACAGTTGAATGAAAATCCAGTTATTGAGTCTAACAATAACAGGCAGGGACAAGATAGGGAGGTAAATGTCATTCTTGAGTTTTTCAAGTCTCGATTTTCTTCAGTGAGGAGCACTCAAGCACCTTTAACATCTACTGATGTGGGGGACAGTAGTATATACAGTATAGAGAAGTTGGAAGAAGATATGTACAAATCTATTCGTAATGAAATGTGTAATAATTTGTTACGCTCAAGTTTCAAAACGGATGTGGTATCCTCTGCCACTGAATGTTCTCAAGGAAACCACAGGGATGCGGAAATTGACATTCTTGGAAAGTACATTGTTGCACTTTCAAGTGAGACAATTGAAAACCCTTTGGGTACTGAAAACACTGATGTCGATAGAGAGTTGAAAGAATCTACTTCACAGCCTCTTGTTTATGATGGGTTTGGACCGTTAGATTGTGACGGGATTTATCTTTCTTCCTGTGGGCATGCTGTACATCAGAGTTGCCTTGATCGCTATTTATCATCACTGAAGGAAAGGTAAGCTTTCTTAAAAAATGTCAATTTTGTTCTTATTAGATAGATTTCCTTGTTCCTGTTAACACAAGTCTAAACCTCACTAAGCTATAAAATTCAAAGGCTCATGCAACCTTGTACGACTAATCTTTCTCAATGCAATTATGAGGTGTGAACTTGTAGTTCTTTGTTTTGGACATCTTATTGTCCTTTTGGTGAAGGATGCTCCACTGAAACCTTAAAATGTCCTCACTAAAATAAATCACGATTTATTCCATTCATTGTTAATGAATTTGGAGCCGGAATCATGTAATTGGAACTTCCCATGCCTAAATGTATTGCCATTCAGAGGCTGCTACCCCTGTTTCCTGGGTTAATTTCAACCTCATCATGGTTTTTGTAACTGTGCCTTCAAATCCTCAAACATCTTGTACCCACCTTTGCGGTCTGGGTTAATTTCAACCTGATCATGCCTTTTATAACTGAGTCTGTTAGTTGAGCCCTGAGAACACGATAGGAGCTTCAAAAAGTTAGTGGATTGAAGGGAAAATTTAACAAATTGTGCGTAAGTATCTTAATCACTCAACTAACTCTGTCCGTATGGAGTGGACAAGACTCCAATATAAGAAAAACAAATGATTCAACTCCCTAAAACAAAGCAAACAATCTGATATTTAAACTGAAGACTCCTAAAGCTTAGCAGAAAGCAAAAAGAACTGCAGAAAATGGAAGTAATGCTCCTAAAATTCCTCAAACACATGTGAAAGGCCCAACAACTGATAGAAACAATTGACTTCTTTGCTGTTGACTCCTCCTAAACTCTTGTAATCTTCACGTGATTTTTTATTATTCCTTCTAGAATATGTTTTCAAAGGAGGTATCGTATGAGAACACCTTGAGAATCTTGACCTTATGATTTGGATGGTTAGTGAAATTTATTTGTAATTTCGTTTATCAAGGAACCCAGATGTTGCAGAAATGCCTTTTATCTTGGACATTTCAGATGGTGCCTGCCTGGAAGTGCTCTTGCTTGAAAGTGCATAAGATATATCTTCTTGTTCTGTTGTTGCAGATTTGCCCGAAGGAGTTTCTTTGAGGGGGCACATATTGTGGATCCCAATCAGGTACTGGCTTCACAAAAATTATTCTTCTGCCACATCCTCATTTAATATTTGATGTTGATCTTGTTCTTGTTTGCTTTGTCAGGGAGAGTTTCTGTGTCCTGTGTGTCGCAGACTAGCAAATTCTGTCTTGCCTGTTGTGAATGGGACTTCCCGAAAGGCTGGAAGGCAGCCTATGACTTCAACTGTTGATCAAGTGCCTTCTTTAGGTTCTTCATCTGCAGCGAACAAAGAAACATGTTCTCTTCTGCTTCAGCAAGGTTTATGTCTTCTAAAAACTGCTGCCAATGTGGTTGGGAGACCTGATTTCTTTGAAGGTCTTTCTCTTCAAAGAAAAGAAAGTTTAAGTCAGAATCTGGAGCCTATATCCCGTGTTCTGTCCAAAATGTATTTTTCAAAAAAGCAGGATAGATTCTTAGGATCTCCAAGGTTAAGCCACCCAATAATTTTATGGGATACTCTTAAATATTCCCTTATGTCAACAGAAATTGCTGCTCGCAGTGGAAAGACATATATGGCTGCAAATTATACTCTTACTTCTTTGTATAAGGAATTTAAATCTTCTAGTGAATTTACATTTTCCTTGTTGCAAAGAGTTGTCCAGAACCTGAGCACTACAAATTCTCTTCATGCCCTCCAAAGATTTAGAGGTCTTCAACTATTTGCAGAGTCTATATGTTCTGGGCTTGTCTTTGACAACCACAGCACCACACATAACAAAGAAGGTATGGTTTTCACTAATTATTACTTTGAGATTCATTTGGAGCTTGGCGGATTTATGAATAATGTTTGATACTAAATTCTTGAGGCTGTAGATACATTTAAGGAATAGATATCATGGTATCCAAGTTTGATGCTGCATATGTGTTACAGAGGATTTATTCTAATCTTTTGATGGTTTGTGGATCACAAATAAATCTACATAAGTCTTTGCTAAAACTGAAGTAAAATAACAAAACTTTCTACTCATGCTAGCAAGATGAGCTTTTTCTACTTAACCATACGATAGAGAGGGAGAATGCTCTTTAAACAAGTAAATGAAAGGAGCAGCATTATATACATGTGTGTGTGTGTGTGTGTTTGTTGATGAGTCAATGGATGTTTATCATCTTTGGCATTAATATAAAAAACAGCAGATAAATTGTCTTACTTTTGGATTCTTGAATAAAATGTTGGACTCATGATTGTCTGACGACAGATAAGCTCCTTCGTATCTTGAAGCATGATGATAAGGAAGCATTATATCCTGACATTCAATTATGGAATCGGGCATCTCATCCTGTTCTTGCTCGTGACCCTTTCTCATCACTGATTTGGGTTCTCTTCTGTCTTCCCTGCCCATTTATCTCATGTGAGGAGTCCTTGTCATCCCTTGTGCATATTTTCTATGTTGTCTCTGTGATTCAGGTTTGCCACTATATCCTTATATATAGGTTCCTTTGGTCAATTTGTACGGTTTTTCTTTCCTAAATTTTCTGGTGTCTGATGGAACAAGAAATTTTGATTACGGACAATATTTCTGGCCAAATGAAACAATATAAAGAAACATTGATGCTTCTAAACATCTGGGGTGATGTTTATATGATTTTGTCTAAACGATATGTTGTTAAGCATCCAACCTAAACAAATTGGCAGTAGGTGCAGAGGCCCAAATTCTAATATGAAGACCACTGGTAATTGAAGACTTAACCAATTAGTATAGATCACTTAAGTGGCTACCTGTCACATGTGGGTGACGGCAGAGAGCCTACCTTGTGACGAACTTGGAAGGGATATTACTGAACAACATGCAATAACAACAAAATGTAACACAAGGTTTGATATGTTAAGCATCCAACCTGAAATCCATTGGCAGGTGGACCAGTGGGGAGGCCTAACTTATAAAGACCATAGGAACCCAAGACTTTAAGATGTTTTCTATGAGGGACTTGTTTCAAAGGATTCCGTTAACTGTTTGAAATTTTTTCTTGGAGCAGCCATTTTCTATGAATGTAACTCTTAGTCACTGTAATTTAGCACCACCACATATTTTCTGAATGTGATATGTTGATTTCAGGCTTTAATTGTATGTTGTCAGAGACATGGTTGTAAGACCGATGGATTAGATTCCCATAACCGCCTAGTTACTGATATCTGTGGCATTCTTGGAGAAACTGGTTGTGGTCACTGGTATTTTGTGTCAAATAATGTCGACCATTCTTGTGATATTAAAGATATGATTCGAAGATTGAGTTTCCCGTACTTACGGAGATGTGCATTGTTGTGGAAGTTGCTTAAATCGTCTTCCCCAGCACCTTTCTGCGACAGAGATGATGTGTGGGAGTCCTCTCACGCAACAACTGACATGATGGATACAATTGAAAGTGCTTCAGTGGAGCTTAATGAAATAGAAGAACTAGAGAAGATGTTTAAGATTCCTCCTATAGATGTTGTTCTTGAAGATGAAGTCGTACTATCATTTGCATTAAAATGGTTTCATCACTTCAACAAGGTATATGAGACCTGCAGTTTCCAAAATGTTTTCTACTGCAATCCTGCGGTTCCGTTTAAGTTGATGAGCCTTCCTCATGTTTATCAAGACTTACTACAAAGGTTTGTTACAAAATCCGTTCTTAGACATGCAGGTATTGTCCCTCTTTGAAGAATATCTTCATTCATGAGAATGTGTTTCAACAGGTATATAAAGCAGTGTTGCCCTGACTGCAAAGCTGCGCTTGTTGAACCTGCATTATGCCTTTTGTGTGGTAGATTGTGCTCTCCAAGTTGGAAATCATGCTGCAGGTCAATGTTCAACTTTCATTTTTCTGGTTTTGTGCTTCAGATGTGCATTTATCCATGATTCTCTGGTATTTTGATTCTTAAGATACAATAGTAAATCTAAAGTACTGACCTTTTTCTTTGATGTTTTCCTTACTAGGGAGAGTGGATGCATGGTTCATGCAATGAACTGTGGTGCTGGTATTGGTGTATTTCTGTTGATAAGGGTATTGATCTACTATTTTTTTCCTGGAACTTTAACCTAATATTAACTGAAAGTGGCTAATAGTCTTTGTTGTTGTAATAGAGAACAACAATCCTACTGCAAAGATGTGCGCGTCAAGCTCCTTGGCCTTCTCCATATTTGGATGCATTTGGTGAAGAGGTAAAGCATTTTCTTCTTATTAGCAAAGTTTCAGTTAGTATTACTGTCATTTGTGTATTTTGGAAACTTGAGGTTGAAGCAGATAAATATTGGGTAGTATTACTGTTATAGGATCGGACATATTGCAGTTTTTGTTGAAACTGCCAAAATGTTAGAAATATCAAGGTCAATCTACTTGATATTTTTAACTTGATTGAAACTGCCAAAATGTTAGAAATTCCGGAGCTCATTTGTTTGTGTTGCAGGAAAAATCTCTATAGGTGTAGTGTAAGTGTTCTTTAGGAACTAATTATTTGTTTGAACCTTCTATGAGATATCAAAATTGTTAATTTGAATTTCATCTGGTTACCATGCTATAGCACTGAATCTTGCAATATAAATGTCTATAAGTTTGCTTTTCGTTTTGCCTCTGCACTTCCATTTCATAGCAAGGCATTCTTATCATCCATTTGTGTTATTCTGCTTCCTTCTCTTATTTAGGATATTGAAATGCATAGAGGAAAACCGCTGTACTTGAACGAGGAACGTTATGCAGCTCTAACTTACATGGTGATTTGCAAATCTTTCTTTTTGTTTTATATATATTATTTGTCCATGACACAGTTGATTTTTTATTTTCTTGTATTTGTAATAATCTATTCTTTTGAATAGGTTGCTTCTCATGGCCTTGATCGGAGTTCGAAGGTTCTAGGCCAAACAACCATTGGTACATTTTTCATGGTTTAACTTGGTTTCATGATAGTGGTGGTGGTTAAATCTTTGGCTTCTTTCATATGTCTCCATTTTCTAGCAAGACATCAATTGCATAGAAACTGGTTCTACAAAACTGAAGATTGCCAGTATCCTTAAATTATTGCAAACTAAAGATCTTGGACAGTGATGTCGGCATGTGGCATTTTTGGCTTGACATACTGGTAATCAGCTCTGTTCAGTGGATTCAATGCTTTTTCTCCCCTTATTTTTCTTTGGTCATTTGTGTCTTTTACTTTTCTGTTAATGAATATTGATTCTTAGATCACTGTGTTTGACGGGAGAAATGGTTTGGACGTAGTATTTTTCCTCATTATGGGAAAAGTGGAGCAATAGTTTCTGCTGTTTTTATGGGTTTGTAACATGGCTGTGTACATAATAGCACATTTTCTCTTGATACAACAATTCTTCCCTTTTTCTGGTTAAGACAATGACTTCTACTAATATTGCCTCAATTTTTTTCTTAAATATTCTTTTTCAAATATTGCTGTTTAGCATGTGTTCTATCATGTTCGAGCTTTAAGATGAGATATGATGAAAGTATGAGATTCTTTAGAATATATTTTGTTGGACGCATGTTATGCAAGGAATTTTAGTTTCTACTTTTGTTTTGTACCAAAAACTTTAATAATGAAACAACATTTACGATTTCATGGAACTTAACTTTTTAAGTAAAGCAAGTCAGTTTTGGAAATTCCATATCTTTTACATTCAATAGTTTAACGAACGGTGATAAAACAGGAAAATATCACATGAAAATATGTAGGTGTAATCGGTCACTTAAAAAATATTGTTATAGAAATTTGGAAAACCATTTTTAAAAGATCATTTTTGAGGATTTTGGAAAATCTTTTCTAAAAGATTATTTTTGAGTTTTGCGTTTGAAAATTAAAGTACAATGAACTTGAGTTGTGAGGAAAGTTTAACACTTTTGAAACATTCAAAATTAGTGTCTTATTAAATATATGTTGGTATTATTTTTCGAGTTTCAAAAATTAAAAATTGAAAATTGAAAATTTAATATTTATTATGATATAAAATTAATAATATTTTCTTATTTCTTTAAGTCGATGAAATATAGAAATTTTTGTATTTAAAAAAGGAAGGATAAAACTTGTCTTGGTAAAATGAATGAATTATGAATTATATTAATTCATGAAATATTAGAAAAAAGACAAACTGTAAAAATAAGTTCAAGGTTACTTAGAGTTTGCCTATAAATAGACCACGTATGCTTGTCGAGTTCATCATTTTGGAATGCTTTACTTGAGCTTTTTGTTAGTTAATTTCTATTATTTATTTTGTATCGCAATCTTTATATATGCTTTTATTGTAGAGTTGAATATCATTGTAAGTGAGGTAAATTGGGTGAGTGATTGTAACTGGTTGGGGATATCTATTAATGTTGCAATTGCTTTTTGTTACAAGGATATATTAAGCTTTAGTGAATAGGTTTATGAATCCATTGTTGAATAAATCGTTCACTAAGTGAGGCATTGTAGAAATCTTTGAGTTTATTTCTCTTTTATTGCCTTTATAGAACAGTATTGTTCTAAACTATGTTGGAACATCCATTAAGACATTGTGTTTGGACAGGGGGCAAAATAATCTTTTCAATTGGTATCAAAGTAGGCTTCAAGAGTTGTTTGAAGGTGATCATTTATTCAAGTTGCAACCATAGAGTACACGAAAGAAGGAAGCTCGTGTTGAAAAAAACCTGGTTTGAAAACGGTTTGAAATGCATGGCTGAAATTTAAAATTTTGAAAATCAACCTGCTTTGTAATATTTATAGCAGTAAACCTTAGACCGAAATCGTACGTGTGGTTTCGGATAAGCAGATCCTTAATGTTCTGTTTTCAACCAAACAATCTTCTCTGCCATTCTTGTACCACAAACTGCTTCGAGTGTGGGCTTGAACCAATTGAATCAGAACACAAAACTAGAAAATATTTTTTTTCTTTTTGTGGTGAAAACGAAAAATCTCTCTTTCTTTAATAGAAACCAGTAGAATTTTTTATTTTGAAAAAATATATTGAGTAGTTGAGAATAAATTCTCTGTATTTTTTGGCAGAGTAACAATATTTGAAAGTTGTGTTAATAGCCCTACTGGTGCTATTTATTTTTAGGGAAAAAAGGTAAAATCCTTGTTGCATTGTAGAGGTTTATTTCAAATAGAAAAACAAATTCCTACTTAGAGTAGGACTCGGGTGGATGACATCCCGTAGTATTCTTACTAGGGTTGCCGTCCTCCTTATATCCATGAGGGGTTTTTGGGCCTCTTTCACATCAAGTCCAATTATGAGTACTTCTCGGACTTTTGATTGAGTACTTTGTAATCTGATCCAACTCAATTCTTTTTTTTTTTATTTCCCAAAATAAACTTTAATATATTTATATTAAATAATTTTCTCATCCCAATTTCACCTCCAGTAAAATTATGACGATTTTATCCCTAATAAAATTTCTGAAAAAATATATTTAATATTTCACAACACAACTTGTTCACTATGACCAAATGATTTATTTTCATTTTTGGGCTTTAAAGTAGCTCAAAAACATAAACTCATTCTCCCGATCATTTTTAACTAACTCATCTATATTTGCAAATGAATCATTTCTCATTTCCATTTTGAGAAAACTACATTCATTTCCAAATGATTTCATTTCTCCATTTCAAAGAAAATCATAATCATTTCTCAATGTTTTCCATTTCTCTATGTCTATTCATTTTGTTCATTTTGATTCAAACACGCAATTCATTTCTTGTTTTAATGAGCTAGCGGAGGGACTGATTGGACATATGTAATTAGGGATCAAATGATTTATGATTAAGTTCTGACTTTTTACCTATTAATTATAAACTCATTTAGTCACGAAGTCATTCCACTATAGTATCACGACTGAACACACCCTAATGACATAACATTACGAAAGCATCTACTTAGTTCTCGTCCAATAACCTTGTCATAAGTGTGTTACTCTCATAAGATATCCTTAATCTCTTTAGGGGTAATATCTGCTCTCCCAATATAATACTATTTTATCTCATGGTAACTATTACATCTTCCTTCATGAAAATTTAATTACTATTAAATAGTAATCTAGTCATTCATCACAAAGATGAATAACCCGTGACTACGTTTACTTTTCATCAACCATGTAATACCAATGAGAGGATATCATTTACCCATGTCTTGGGATATGAATTCCACTATTGTGAATGACACTACATACTGCAGAAGTTGTACACCCAATGCACCAGTTTTTGGTTCCTTATCTATTTGAGCTTAAGCTTTTACTTACATCAAAGTGTACGAGTCACGCATACATAGTCTTTCATCCACTCAGGATTTAGGTATGCCACACTATGGACGTCACAAGTGAATAAATCCATAAATAGATTTAGGATCTACTCTTCTTGGGTCTAGTCCGATGTACTACCAGTCTATTTGGTCACATCTATGTCTTTATCTTCTGGAGTTATCTGCTCCGATGTCCAAGACAAAACATCTCCCCAATTGGACTTTATTGACGACATATTAGTATTTCAATTGGTTTACTCATTTATGATTAGACCAATAAAATGTTTAGGTTTGTCTACTAATATAAGTTGTCTTTTTGTGTTACAAACCGACCACGTAATACCACTTAATATTAGTTAAATAGTAGACAACTAGTGAGCAACATTTATTTCCATTTTTCTTTGCGTGCAAACACCATGTGAGGACAATATACAAAGTATTAATGTAATTCATGTGTAACACCCCAAAAATTTGGCGTGTCACATTGAAATGTTTTTCGAAAATCATGTTTTCATTGAAAACCTTTCTTATTATTTTAAAAAAACTTTTGGTCATTAAACCTTGTACAAAAACCCCAGTTTACGTTAGTTTAATTTCAAAGCATGGTTCATTGAAAAATACATAAATTTATTCCTAAAATCTCTTTTAGTTGCGAAAGCTAGTTTTAAAATGTTTCGGAAACCTAGTGTTGTTTTACAAATAATTAACATTTTGGGAAAACTGTGATTTACTTCAAACAGATATAAATCAAAGTAAATAAAACACCCGAAGTTAAAATCCAAAAACTCCAAAAGGCCTTATTACAAAAATTAAAACCCAAGTCGGGGTCTAAACCATAAATAAAGTCCGAAGCATAATAAGGCTTGAGTCGTGTGACCATCTCCAAGTCCCGTGTAGCACCGATCCTCCTAAAGCTGGGGATTACTTGTACAGTTAATGGACGGGGTGAGTTTATGAAAACTCAGTGTGTAATCCCCTAACAGACAACAGAAATTAGAATATACAAAAGCGATGCAGGCGTAGCCTTATTGAGAATGAGCACTCGGGCTTTAGCCCTATCCGATGTGCAGAGTGGGCTAAGCCCAATCTGATGTCGATGCGAGTGTAATGCAATTATGCAACCCACCCAAATCCAGCCAACACACCACCCGTACCAACCAACACACCATGTGGGGATAGAAATCGACTCACCCAGCCAACACACCAATATCGCAGCAAAGCTGCTAGTAATAATCTGACACAAAGATAGCGCGAAGCGATAAATGTGGCAAAGCCATCGATGATCGATAATTGTGGCATAGCCACGATGAATGATGAATGTGGTATAGTCATCGATGATACTTCCTCCATATCAACATCCCAACCCCTATGCAATATGTCGTGTATGTCATGCTCAATCATCACACGTGTATGCACAATGGTCATGCTCAGTAACAGACATTTAAACATATATTAAAAACATGTCAGTCATACAACCACAGTCAAGTCAATTAAAACACAGTCATACAATCACAGTCAAATCAGTCAAATTCATAGTCCAAGTAAATGCTTTACCCACAAGGGCAAAATAGTCGTTTTACCCTACAGGGGTATTTTGGTAATTTTATAGATCGGGGTCTTAACGACCCAATAGATGGTTCACTGTCGCCTCGAGCGACTTAAGTAACCTAAATAGACATAACGGTGTAAGTGGGCCTAAGGCCCATTACTCGGCTCAAATGGGCTCACACACTCGTGTGGCCCATTTAGCCCAGAAACAACCATAGCTATGCGAACATCACAGTCCAAACAATAGTTACCACATCACATACATTTGTCTGTGTGGGGGCCACAAGCCCATTAGGCCCACACGACCCATTTCGGCCCAACGAGGCCTAAAACAACCCAAGACCATGAGAGCGCTCGTGGTGGCCTCTACAACTAACGCCCATGTTCGTGGGCTCGGTTCACTACACGTGCGATCGCACGCCCATGTAGCATCATACGCCATATTTTTGGCTTTTCGGCATTTCGCTGATCTACAGTCATAGCAGTGTAAACAACACATACTTTAGGCTTTCAAACAATTATTGAATACGGCATAGAAAAACACACGCTTTAGGCTTTTCAACCAATCATCAAACATAGCATATGGTTACACACCTGAACACATAGAGTACTAAGAATTCCCAAGCGCCGAAACCTATTAAAAAATAACAACAGTTAATCACTTATCAACAGAGTTAAAAGAACATTAACCAAACCTCTAGCCGAAGGATCGACTACCATTTGCCTTGACTCGAACGGTCAACTGTGATTTGCCTGCTTAATCCAAAGTTTGGTGCAGTCACCCTTCCGTAACCTGGCGAAAAGTTTTGAACCGCCGACACCCTACGTCGCTTAAACATAGGGGCAGAGGCTACGCGTCCACTCCTAGTCGGCACCATTATAATCACTTTATTGCTAGAACCCCTTTTGCTCATCGAGAGTTCTTGTACCAACAACAAAAGTGATCACCTTTTCAGTTCACAAGTAATGCACCAATCACCCTTAGCCACAATCAGACCGTAGAACCAAACACTGATGAAAGGAGTAGCGTACACGGTCGAGAATCGGTTTAATCCATAGGTATTCGGCCAATGAAGCAATGGGAGGTAAAGGTAAAGAAGTGCAGAGAGACAAAATGGTAGATGTTCAGCCGATTGTCATAATCAATTGTAGAAGCCTGAAGTAAGAGAGGGAAAAAGAATAGTCGTTTGACAAAAACCAAAGGAAATGACAAAAAGGAAGAAGAAAAATGTATATGGCAAGAACTCAAAAGAACAGAGAATACCACTAGAGGGCTAACCGAAAGGGGAAGTATGGGTGAACGATTACCGAAGTGAAAAATAGAAAAAGAAGCAAATGTTACAGAGGAAAAAAAAACCAAAAAAAACACTGATCACCAAAAGCCAAAAATGAAAGGCACCCTCCCCAGCCGAATTTCTGAGTGCTTAAGCAAATTTGGCACAGTCTTACCTCACTTCAAACTCCCATTTTTCCTCCTAAAATCCCTCCATGATTTCCTCCCCAATCTTTTCCTTGATTTTCTCCATAATCTATTCCTTAACCAGTTCAAATTCCAACCACCCTTATAGTGTTTTATTCAAACTCCACCACTCACACAACAAAAAAGTAAAATAAATACTCCTTTGTCCATAAAGTGACTCGAACTCAAGCTCCCTTGCCACCTTAATGACGCCACAACCACTGGGCTACAAGATCATCTTATGTCACATTTTAATCTTAAATATTTAAAAGGCTTACCTCCAAGTTCCAAGGGTTTTATTCATTCAACTAAAATATTTAGCTAAATCTCAGATTTGAACCCAGGACTTCTCCAACACTCCCAAATATGCCTAAATATTTATCTACTAAAGCCAACATGCAATTTGTGATATTTCTCGTACACATAAAGTTTTATGTGTTCCCACGCTCAAGGCCCATCCCTTCTAGGCCCAAATTCGGGGCGTTACATCATGAATAATTTTATTAACCAATCTATCCAAAAAATTACAAGTTTACAAAGATAAAAATACCACACTTAGGGCCCTAATCCAATAGTTTCCCACTTGCCTTAGTGAAGTAGATGAGTCATGTTTAACATTTTTGTACCCCTCCATATGTTTCCCAAAGAGATCTCTAGCTAATAGAGTCTTGGAAAAACAAATCCCCAGGGTTTGTCCTCATATGCGATCTTTGACTACATCCACTATTCCGTTAAACACTACCATCTCCCTTATGATACTTTGTATCAATGTGTTGTAGTTATATGGTTTCATTAAGATTTAGTTAATCTGTATTGTTACAGTGCCATAGATTTTCCATACCTCATATACAACCTTCCATAGTGAAGTTAGCAGCCTAACACTGCTTGACACTTATTCAGACTATGGACCTACTGTTTAGGACAAAAATACAACTTGATGTTTATTTCCACGAATCCTAACACGTTTGGAAGTCAAAACCAATATATCTAATAGGAGTAAGATCTCTTCCAGAATACGCAAGCATATAATCCCTCATTCTTTGTAAATACTTAAGTGTATGCTTAATTGCTTGTTAGTGTCTTGGTTTTGGATTCGCCTGATATTGACTCACCAACCCCACTACACAATAGATATTTGGGCCTGGGCATAGCATAACATAACATACATGAGACTTCATACTACTGAAGCATAGGGAACCTTTTTAATGTTCTATCTTTTTTTCACTGTTTTAGGGTAGTCTTCCAACGAGCGATGAAATCTCGAAACAAAAGGTTGGTTTCTCTTATTCAAATTGATCATTGAATAGCGCTCTAATATCTTATCTATGTATAAAGCTTGAGATTGTGCTAACTTTTGATCCCTTAGGATTCGAATGCCTAAAACAAAATCAGCTTCTCCCAAGTCCCTTATGCTAAATTATTGAGTTAAACACAGTTTAACCGATGTCAATTTCCCTACATCATTCCCTGTGAGTAGAATGTCATTGACGTATAATGAAAAGAACAACCTTTTTATCCCTAAACTGTAACACCCTCTATTGACCCGATTGCCAAGTTTGGGTACCAAAGGTCACAATTAAATCATATTACATAGTAACATATTTCTAATTTATTTACTTCTATTCCAGATCTAATGTTATGTTCTCATAAATCTTAATTACTACCCATAATATTTCCATAAATGAACATCATATGAAACTTCTTATTATATGATTAACTAACTAAGTAGATTAGTGTTATTTAAATACATACCCATCTACTAAATATATTTTATACACGTAATCTGACAAATTGGATTTTGCTTACTTACATTATTCAATCCCCGATGCGTAGCCTCTAAGGGTGCCTCTCTATATGCATTATACCAAAACAAAGAAGTCCACAAAGATTCCGTAAGGTTTGGCTTGGCCCCTTTCATATTTTCCATAACAACCTTTGATCCTACATTCAATGCAAACCACTCATAAGTTTGAATGAGCTTAGTGAGATTCCATACACCAATTTATTAAATAAACATCTTGATGTTGTGAGGAATAAGAATTAATGCATGTAAATAACTACGTGAGTCTTATGTAAGCTCTTATAGTTTGGCTGGCATGGTCAGCACTTGTACGATCTTCTTGAACGAATCGTTGGTAGACATATCAGTGTAAAATTTTGGATGAAATTGTATTATTTCTAACAACCCCTATTTGATACTTGACTTCTTCTAGCTTTATCCCAATATTTTCTCTAACTCACGGGTTTGACTCATCAAAAGATAGCCACACAAGCGGATATACAAATTTTTGACTAACCTTGGTAGTCTTGCATGCATTTTGCCAAAATGGAAGATTTTTACTTTAAATCCTTTATTCCGTGCCAAAATGTACCTCTATAAAGAGTAATCTATTTATATAAACCCTCATATGCGGCCTTCGAGCTTAAGATTTGTGAATAGTTTTTAGAACTACTTTATTTTGGAATTGTAGTTGTATGATAGCCCACTGGCTTTCCCATCTTCACGCTAGTCTAAATGGACCTTCCATCAATTCGATAGTCCTAATGGATTTCCCTTCCTTAGGTAGTCTTGGACGAACTTCACAAATAATCCTTGACGAGTGTTCCATCCATATGATAGTCCCTGTGAACATTTTCGTCTTGAAGATAGTCCTTGGCAAACATTCCATATGAGATAGTCGTTGGTGGACTTTCCACATAAGACAATCCTTAGTGGTCTTCCTGCATAAGATAACCTTTGGCTAACTCTCAATATTAGATGCATATTTGCAAATATTCCAATAGAAGATCCCGTATTCTACATATATTCACATACAAGGCACTTTCACATTTTTCTCTTGCCTGGACCTCTTATCAGCATGTTTGTTAGCTTCCTTGTATGCGCCATGATTGTTATAATAAAATTTTCCTCACACAGGTCTTATAGTATTTTCCACATATATGCCCTAATGGGCTTCTTTATTTACTTTCTTAACGAATTTCATTTTTTCCACAAAGTGGACCTATCCTCCACCGGATCATGCCATGGCTAGTCGTGGACTTTCGGCTCCAATGAGTTAGTAAAGCATTTTCATGGTATCACTCCGTAGAGCCAGTAGACCATTTCCATGATGCTGCTCTGTAAAGGTAGTAGACCACTTATCTAACGAAACATCCTTACCTCATCTTATTGATTCAAACACCAAAGTGTTCGTCCACAAGGTCGGGCCAATTCACATTTCAGTGATTCTAATCCCCATTCAATTCGTCAATTCCTCTATTACACCAATTTCTCTATCTTTAACTAACCAGCCAGAATAATTCCTTCTGTACTTCACATTTTATAAGCATACATTTCACGCATAACATTACATTAACTATTATAACATGGAGTACGCCACACGCTAATTCATTGATACATAATTGTATCATTCATTTAGAGAACATACTTGCAAACATTCATATAATTTCACAACCATATGCATGCATAACCTTTTCAGATAGCAACAATCATATATAGCCATAGAGCCCAAACCAAATTTTGTGTAGAACATACATATTGCTTAGCAACTAGAATAACATCCAAATAGTGGAATACAAAAACTCACCAGCCATCCTTCACCCAAGCCAACTTAGCTTTTTCTAAATGCCAAAGCCTCTTTTGTCCTGGCAGTTAAGCACGTCAACAAATATACCAATTAAATTGGATGTATATAAGCTTTAAAACCCAGAATCTAGTAACATGCAGAAGCTTTTTTCAATATTTCAGAAATCCTTAACTTCTCTTATTTCAAATCCATGAATACAAAAATAGTAAGAAACCTACTAGCTCATCGGATTCACTACTGTCCAGACTAATACCTCAAGATCATTGCACCATGCTAGTCTTAAACTTTCTCTTCTTTGGAGAAACTAAAGAATTTTTTTTTGCAACATTCGAACTGTGCTCTCGTCAAAAGAAAAACAGAATAGTAAACAGAAATACATAATTTTAGCAGATTAAAAAAAGTCGTAAACCAACATTACAACAGCAAAAGAGCAACAATACTAAAAATTCACCACCAAGCTTTAAACATTATCTTCCAAAAAATGCCACCAAATGCCAAGAAAGATGCCATTTTGTTGTCTTTACAATTTGCCACTGAGAATTCAACATTTCCAGCTTCAAACATATCTCTATCGATTCCAATTCATAGTTAATAATACTTCCAGAGTCACCTTTACCGCACCAGCCTCAACCACATTAGCATCATACGCAGCCTTCAAACCAGAAAACAATGCTCATGCAACACCCTTCTTATCTCTCAAATCTCCACCACATCCCGCACTACCTACTTTTGCCACCCCACACACATGAAACTTTAACCATCTAAGAGAAGAAGGTCACTGAAATAAAGCTGCTGATTTGGTTTCACAAGAATAAAAAAACCACCTATTCAGACAAAACCACCAAAAAAATCTCCTGAAACCACCAAAAAACTCTCCTGCAAATTGACGTCATTATGCACTGACCTGATTCACAATAGAACCCTCATCTTAGATTGAAAAACCAAAATTTCCATAGACATCCTCTAGCTTTCGAACCCTACCCTATTTCTTACAATTCAAACATACCAACAAGCTACCAATATTTAAATCAACCAGATACAACTTCCAAATATCGGCCAATTTAACTTTGTTACAAAATTCGAAGAATTTCTCAAAATCATTAACCTGTTTCCAAGCCACTTCCCACCAATCAAAAATTTTATACGAAAAACCTTCAAAAAATCTGCTTAGAAGAAAAAAAAAGGAAGCGCTCTCCAGCACTCATTCACACCAAGGACAGTTTAATGAAAGATTTTGAAAAATCACCCCTCTAAAAAGCAAAAATTCCTTAGAGGGAATTCTGTCAATAGCTAACATCCACCAGAAGCTATGCACCTATGGAAGGACCTAAAGTTCCAAAATCTATCGCAAGAGAAATTGAAATCCCCCCTCCATCCAATTAATAATTTAGAACATTTTTCACCTAAAACTCTCCATTTTAATCATTAACCCAACACATCTTATTCTCCATATCTAAAACCAGCATCATAACGCTCACCATCTCGGCAGCATTTATCATAAATTCTCCAAAATCCTTCAATCCCTTCTCAATGCTCGAGTAATTAAATTGTTCACTTTAATTTTTCAAATGATGCAAAAGAGAAGAAAATATAAACAAAAGTGAGAATAATTCTACCTATAGAAAAAATCCTTCTCACACATATATATAACCTTGCACGCACAATCACCAAAGTCCCAAATAAATAATCCATCGATAATCATTTTGTTTCCCACTAAGGAACCAATCGATTCCAACTTAACTAAATAGAATTGAAACCCAACTATTTTCCATTTAGCGAATAAAATTTCCAGATTTTTCACTAGTGTTAGTTGAACCTACTATTTCTTTCAATTAACTCCCAAATCTTTCTTAATTTCCAGACCTTAATGAAAACTGGGTGTGACATAAACGCTTATAAACGCAAGGTTCATCAACATTTTTCTCAAATCCAAAAGTTTTGACTGCTTGATCAAATCATTGATTCCATGAGCGTGATGCTTACTGAAGTTCGTATATTGAAGACATGATGGCCTTTTCGCTAGATAGTTTCTTTGTGGGAGACATGATGATTTCTAAGTGGTTGTGAATTGGTTTTGGAAAGGACTATGTATTAGGAAAAGTATTCTTCTCTAGGGATGATTCTTCTTTTTTTCTATTCTTCTTTCCTTTGGTTTGCCATGTAAGAGAGAAAGATTGAGGAACGTTTGTTCATAAAGGGAAGAGACTAAGGATTTAGTCCTAGAAACTAGAAATCTGGAATGCTAGGAAGTTTTCTAAACTCTTTGTGTTAGCATATTCAATAGAAAGAAGGTAGTTAAGGATTTTAGTAAGTTATTAGTTCTATTCTATTTTGGTGTAAAGTGGCAGATAATCTTTTAAACGACCTTTGCATGTAAAAATAATTATGGTATTTGTGATAATGAATGGTCTCCGTTGGATCCTAATATAATTTTGTATTGTATTGATTAAGGAGGCTCGTGTGGCAAGGAAAAAAATGGCTTAAAAAACATAATTGGCAACGACTCCCAGGTGAGTTCTCGGACTTAGATCTTGAATGGATATGTAGTGTGTCATTAAATATTGAATATGATAAATTAATGTTTCATCAATTGTGAATCAACTTGTGGTGAAGTATTGACATACAAATACTATTGGTTATAAATCTAATCATGATTGAATTGATGAGTGTTTTGGTGTGATGTATGTTGTTTAATGAGATGCAATTGATTGGATGTAATCTATCTATGTTGAGTGAATGATTGGTTTGGTGTAATGCTTTTTTACGTATTAAAGGGATATGATTGGATGATAGTAAGTATGTTTATGATATGTCAACAAAATTGATGTGTTATATTTCGTATGATTCATAGCTTTATTGGTGGAATATGTGTATGTGGTTTTAAGGAGGTTTGGATGGTCATATACAATGATTGAATATGTATTATATTTATGTGGCTTTGAGGAAGGTTCGGTTGGTCTAAGTCAGGAAAGGAGATTAAAAGATATGGAGACTCGATGCACACTCGTATATGAGAGCCCTTTATGTGGGACGTATAAGAGCCCTTTTTGGGACGTTTGAAAGCTCCTCGGGGTACGTTTGAAAGCCCTTAGTGGGACATATAGAAGTCCATGTCCAAGACATTGCCATATATGTGGGAAGGCCACCATGAATATCTAATATAGGAAGTTTGCCAGGACTATCTAATTGGGAAGTTAACTAGGAATATCTAATGTGGAAAATCTGCCAGTAAAATCTAATGGGGGAAGTTCGCCAGGACTACCTAATGTGGGAAGTCTGCCAGTAAAATCTAATGTGGGAAGTCCGCCAAGACTATCTAATGTGAGGAGCCCGTCATGACTCTCTAATGTGGGAAGTCCGTCAAGACTATCTAATGTGGGAAGTCCATCAGGACCATTTTAATGTGGAAGTCTGTCAAGACTATCTAATATAGGGAAAGTTCGTTAGGACTATTGTTGTGAGGAAATTTCACAAAAATTATCTTATGAATATGATTCCATAATATGGCTGATCAAATTGGTTGATTCTTGATGAACTAGCGTAATTTAGCTAGAGAGCTCTAGCTAGTTTTCGTAGCCTCTGCCAGGTTTGCAATTTTACATTGTATCGATCACTGGTCTCTTAAAAGGCCTAACTCTAGAATCCATGCTCTCGAGATAACTCTTGGGAAGCCTTTGCCATAAAGGATAGCGGATATGAATTAATATTAGAAGAAAGATAAGAGGTAAAATCCTCCTTTAACTGTTGAGGCACTAAACTTTGTTAGTGTGCTGAAAAATAGAACTCAATGAAACAAAAGGTAGACCTGACTTCATTAGGTTTTGCTAAGGGAAAAATTCTTCTATTTCAATAGAAGGAACCTCATGTGGTGGAGTGTTGGAAGGAACAACTCTATGTTAGTACAGGATTAGATACATGTATTGGGGAACCTATAGAGTGGATAGATTCTGTTGGTGGTGCTGGAATAATAGGTAAAATGGGAACTGGAGAAGTGTGAATAGCAGTCGTAGTAGGCTCTTTATTTGGCTTATGCCATGTAATACCCCGTTTGTCTAAAGCTTAGTGTATGGATACTGTTTAGGTAAATAAGGAGGATAAGAAAAGTTTTGAATAGGTACTGTTAGAACTAGACTAAGTATGAGAACCCTTTGAGCATGCCTGTGATGCCCTGATGTTCGTAAGCATTAGGTTGACACATAGTGATCAAGAAGTGTGTTTTGTTAAGAATATTCACCCAAAATTTTCGATGACACGTATAGTGGGAAAACCCCGTATAATTACAAGAGATGAATAGAGAGGCTAGTTGTAATAGCTCGTTTTCAGTGAAATCAGAATAGTGGTTTTGAGACCACAAATTTGATGTAAAAATATTTATTTTATTTATTATTTTAAAGTATACAGTATGCTTGTGGTTTCGTATAAAAATTTCATTAAGAAATTTTAACGTTTGCATGTGTAATTAAGTAAAAAGGACTAAATCGTAAAAGGTACAAAACTTGAGTTCTATTAGTTAAAGGTATCAAATGGCTATAAAAATTTAATGTAAGAGGACTCATATGGTAATTATACCATTAATGTGTTAGTGGACATTCATGGATAGGTTTTATTGAAATTATTAAAATTTTTAAAGGTTATTTTAATAATTAGGTAACTAAGGTTAAAATAAACAAAACAAATTCCATTTTTTTTCATTCATCTTCTTCCTCCATTGAAATTGAAGAGGAAAGAACACCATTTAGGGCTTTGAACATTTGGCTATCTCTCCTTGTTTGCATGTAAGTGATATTTGTCCCGTTTTTAATGATTTTTATGTTTTTGAAGTTGTTGTAGCATAATCTAGCTAGCCAGGGACTAATTTGTAAAACTGTGAAAGGATTAGGGTTTTTCCATGAATGTGTTTGTTTGATTCTTGAAAATTTATGAAAGATTATGAATCTTTGCTGTTAAATAAATAACTTTTGTTAAGTGATTTTTGATGAAATTATCATTTAGGGACTTATGCGTAAAAGTAGTAAAATATCATCATGAAATGGTGAATTGATGATTTGTGTGGGTTGATATGAGTCCATAGGTAAATCGGCAAGCATGATATATGGATGAAATTACATAAATGTTAATTTACGAGATTAAGGATTAAATTGTAAAGAAGTTAAAATAATAAGGGTAAAAGCATAATTTTGAAAAAGTATGAACTTTGGACTGAATTAAATAGTATGAATATTAATTGAATTAAATTGGCTTATTTAGATCAAGTTAAGCTTCATATGGTCAAGATCGAGTGAAAGATGAAGTCTCGGATTAGTGATCCTATTTCGTCGTCTTTGTATTCGAGGTAAGTTCGTATGTTTAAATAGCGTATTTGTATTATTTAATTTAAATGCTATTATTCTATTCATCATATCATGTCACGATGAAAATCCAACGACATTACGACGAATATGGACCCCTGTTTGAACCTTAGGAATATATAGGATACAAATGACATGTCATTAGGGTTACTATGTTTTGGGTGCTGGTCCTGAATATCCTACCAATGGCTGAGTTCCGACATTTATTGCAGATACTCGTCAACTTGTGTGAGCGGCATCGTATAGCTACATTCTGACCATCAGCTTGTTTGAGCAAACCCATTTATGTATTGAGTGAGCATCGATGTAAAAGAAAAGGAAAGGAAATGGTTTTGACCATATGTTTAGCACACTTTGTGTGAGCTTCCTGCATATTCGATATTATTCTAAGTGGTTCAACGGCCATGAAATGGGAAGGAGCGATAAGTGTTCCAATGATTAAGTAAGAACTTATAGAAATGTATGAATTATTGATGATCAAAGTATGTATAATCATGTTTATGAAAAGTATGAATTCAAGTATGACATGTTCATGAAATTTATCTTACAATGAGATGATTTTGCTAAGTTATGTGTTTAATCACTAGCTTGTGTTGTTGATGATGCGTAGGCTTATTCTAAGCTATGTTGGATTGATTCATGTCTATTTTTAAGATTATGCATTGAAATTGTAAGCTATGTTCATGATTTATGAACTTACTAAGCATTATATGCTTACGATGTTGTTCTTTTCTATGTTTTATAGATTATCAGAAGCTTGATCGGTTTTGAAGCTCGTCGGAGACCTATCACACTATCCAAAGATTATATCAGTAGATTTTGATGTTTTGCTCATGGTTATAATGGCATGTATAACTGAATTGTGTTTGATGAACTAGTTGTTATGTTTGGCTTGTAAATATGGTAATTTGGTTGGTATGCTTTTGGCACTTTGATGCTATAATGATTGATGTTTATATAGTCAAATAAAGGTATGGTTTTATGACCAAAGTGGTATGTGTTGGCATGTTTGCAATGTGGTGACTTGTGGTAAGTTTTGGTACAAAAATAGGTTAGATATGAATGCTAGATGAACGGTCAATTATGCATATGTTTGGACAGATTTGATAAATTGTGATTGAGGTGCCTTAATGGCATATTGGTTGTATGGATTTATGGTTTATTGAAATGGTCTTATTATGCATGTTTTGGCATGTTTTGTTACCTTATTCATAGGTGCATTTAGGTTGTAGGTACTTGTTGAAAATGGGTGAAAGGAATGACTTGATTTTGGCCTATTTCTTGTCCATATGACCTAAGACTAGGCCGTGTGTCCCTTGTAGGTTTTAATGGTTGTTTTTCGAAAATTACATGGCCTAGCACATGGCATGGCACACGGGCGTGTGGCTTGGCCTTGTGACCCAAGTCAGAGAGTTACACGGGCACAAAAACGGGCTGGGACACGACCTGAGACATGGGCATGTTTCTCAGCCATGTGAGGCACACGGTCGTGTGATCCATGTAGTGTGAATTTTTCCAACTTTTTCTTAAGGTTTCATATGTTCTCGATTTAGTCCCAAATCATTTGTAAAGTCTTTCTAAGGCCTCGAGGGCTCGAATAAGGGACGATATGCTTGTGTTTGAATGTATTTTTGCTATGATTATGAAATGTTTGAAAATGAATGATTTTAAGTTATGTTTTTACGGCAATGCTCCATAACCCTATTCCGGTGACGAATACGGGTTAGAGGTGTTACACTAGTGTACACCATAGTAATTGGCGAGGAAAATATGTGAGGAAAAAAGTAAGAATAGAGAGTGCATTGGAGTAAAGTAGATATGGGCAAAGCCTTGATATTTGAATATTGCAAGAATTTTGGAACAAGTCTTGAGAAGGCGAGATGTTAGATTCGACTAAGAGTTGAAGTTCACGAGTGTGTCCTTGGGCAAAGTCTCTGAAGAGAATAGGTTGACGTGGTACTATCCGCCCAACAATGCTCTTGGCAGAAAAAAAGTAAGGTGAGTAGTTAGCTTAGGGGTAATGAGGGGTTTCTATGAAAGTAACTTAGTAAGTTGTCATGGAATTTTGAGTTTTAGAGATATCGCCGAAAGGCATTTCATGCTAAATTTTTCTCCAACAAAGTGCACAAAGGGTTAAATATCTTCAAAAAATCCTTAATGAATCTTCTATAAAAACCTGCATAACCTAAAAAAATCTAATACCCTTAACATGAGTTGGAGGTGGAAATTTTTCTATCACTTCAATTCCTCTCTGTGATATCCTATGGCCCAAGACAATTCCTTCATGAACCACGAAGTGACATTTCTCCCAATTTAGAACGATTTTAGTTTCTTCACAGTAGCACAGAAAAAATTCCAAATTTTTTAAAAAATCTTCAAAATCATTCCCGAACACAGAAAAAATCGTTTGCGAACACTTCAAGAAAATTTTCCACCGTGTCAAAAAAAATGGCCATCATACAATGTTGAAAAGTTGTCTGGGCATTACATAACCTGAACAGCATCTGTTTAAATGCAAAAGTACCATATGGACATGTGAAAGTTGTCTTCTCTTAATCATTGGCAGCTATGGAAATCTCATTATATCCCAAATAGCCATCCAAAAAACTGTAAAAATCTTTCCCAACTAATCTATCCAACATATAATGTAACACCCCAAACCCGGCCTGGACGTTATGGCCAAATCTGGCAATGTCACATGAGAGTGTTTTTGAAAACGCATTGACCTTAAAATTGTCCCAGTTATTAATCTTTCTTAGTCCAGAAAACGTGTTTTAATTGATTTGATTTAAGACATTTCTTTTGCGCGGAAGCTTTTGAAAACCCAATAAATCTTTGGGAACCGTTTCGTGTGAATAATTATTAGCTTTTAGGAAAACCAAGTTTCGTCTAAAATCCCATAAACAATTTAAAAATCCAAATATAGTCCATAAAGTCCCAAATTACATCAACCAACCCAGAACATATTTAAAAAGAATGAATACTAGTCCTGAATTTAAAACAGACTAAATATGTGTGGCCACCGTCAAGTCCTCCACTGCACCGAACCGTCAAGTCTAGGGATTCCCTACACAGATTGAATAGAAAAGGGTGAGTTTTCGTAAAATCAATGTGTAATCCCCTCATAAGTTATACACAATAGCAAAAATCAGGCATACATCCAAAAATCAGATAATTCGGGCCTGAGCCCTTTATAGAAACGGTGTGAACCTCAGTCCACTCAGATACAGAAACAGATACGATCAGGCCTTAGCCCATCTCAGATATATCATGCATAATAGAGCAGAATAGTAGAGTCCTACCCACCAGCCTCTACACACCAACTCCATCCAACCCTACACACCATGTGGGGATAAAATCGACCCACCCATCCCTATACACCATACTATACTGAAATGCATCACATAATCAGATGATTGCAGCTTTGCTGCCAGATATCAAGCTTAGGAGCCTTTTAGAGTACTTCCTCTATATACAATAACCCAACCCCGATGCAATGCAGTATACAATGCATGACATGTAAATATGCGATTAACAAACATACATACAAGACGGACTACATGCTAAGAGTAACATGCTAGAGCACATATATCACAAAGTCAGATCACGTAATCAGGGGTGAAGTAACTCTTTCCGACCCTACAGAAGGTCCCAATCGACTTGGGCGACCCAAGCAATCTTTTACAGTATTTCAGAAAATTGGGCTTACACGCCTATGTGACCTGCCCGTGTGGGCTCACACGCCCGTGTGGCCTACACGACCCAATTTGGCCTTGGCCATGTGGATCACATGGCTTGGCCCAAAATCCCACATGCCTGTATGGTTCACCCGTGTAGGCCCACATGCCTGTATGGTTCACCCGTGTAGGCCCAGATGCCCGTGTGGCCCACACGGCCCAATAGGTTGAGCTCGTGTGTCACACACAACCCCACTGGCCATCACATAGCTGTGTCATACGCCCGTATCTTGTACGCACGGCTTGGCTTATCGACCAGACGCCTGTATACTGCCACACGACCTATCACACAGGCGACGACATGCTTGTGTGGTGTCGACAGTTTCTTTTTTTGGCTTTCACCGATTCTCGTTTTCTGTGTTTTTGGGTACACACCTGTATCGCTTTTGGTGCCTAATTACTCCCGAGCACTCCAGCACCTATATTTGATCAATAGTTTGCTCAGTTAATCATTTTAACAAATGAACTAAACTAAACCCAAAATGGGATAATCATCTTTTGAGCGAAAAATCATTACCTTCTATCCAACGACGGGAAACCCACGCCCTTAGAACATCGATGAACTGATTAACACCTACAAACCAGTCGGAACCCCTCTTTAACCAATATTTAGAAGAAACCGTTAAGATCAATCGAAAACCCAACTTACTGAAAGATCAGGATTACGTGCAGCACAAACAAATAAGGTAAACTTAAGTAAAACAACAATAAAAACGAGACGAGGAGAAGAGATGAAATTTCTGCCAAGGGAGGGGAGAAGAGAATCGAGTTTTTGCCAAAAAGAAAACTGAATAGAAAAATTTTGATAACCCCCTATCCCAACTCCCCTTACTTTTCTCCATCCACCACCCCACTACATAGACTTTCGTTAAAACAGAAACTCTTAGCCGAAATTCGCAACAAAATAATCCACTTACCATTGCAGAGATTCGAACACAAGACCTCCAACATACTAATACTCCACTTAACCATCAGACCAGCAAGCCCATTCTATTATGACTCTACCACCAATCAAATAAAAGCCTATTGATCAAAGATTGGGCTTTATGCAGAATACCAAAATTTGTCCAAACTAAGGCTTGAACTTGGGACCTCTTACACACACCCAGAACACTTAACCACTAAAGCAGATACACAATTGTGTGTCAAACTTTACAAATGCCGAAATTAAAATTTTAGGGCGTTACATATAATCAATGAATGGTACGGGAAAATGGTCCTTCCTAGTTGCCTTGTTAAGCTTGCAGTAATCTAAACATGCCCTCCGTCCCGTAATAGTGTGAGTTCGTATAACCTCATTGCTGTCATTACTTACCACTGTGACACCTCTTTTCTTGGGTACACATTACATAGGGCTCACCCATTAGTTTTCTAAAATTGGGTAAATGATGCTAGCATCAAGCCATTTAATAATCTCTTCCTTGACAACTTCTTGTTGGGTCGCTAGGACAGCTCGTGGCATAGCAGAAAAACATATTCTGGTCATCCAAACCAAAAAACCATGTACAAGGAATGAATCGGGTAAATACTCTCACTATTTTATTCAAAATTAATAACCCTCATATTTTAATTTTGGAAAGACTTTTCGAAAAAAAAATTAATTGGTAAGGAACCATATTTCACCTCCTCTTAAGTTAACTTTGGCTTTACACTCAAGATTATAGTTATTTAGGTAAGAAACACTTGCTAATTACATCACATGTAACTCCTAAATATTAGGTGAACAACTCTTGTTCTAATCATCATATGATTTATCCAAATTATTTGCCTTTAGGTTTCTAATCCTATTAAAGTAACCTAGTTAAATCACTAGCCAATGTTTTAACCAGCGAATATCATTTGCTTATTCTTCGTGTTTAACCAAGATAGATACTAGTACTTCGCTTTAGCATAACCTACATAATACCGATCGAGGCCTTAACGATGGCAATGATTGGAATGCAACGTTGACTTAATACTTTGATTGAGGGATTTTATTAAGGTTGCATCTCACCAATTATGTCTACTTTAGTCCTTTAATTGATCTCATCAAATAACGTTGTTTATAGTTATCAAATTTTAACATACTTAAAATTTGGCATGTTTTAGACATCCATAGCATCTCATACATGAATAAATAAAGCAATAAATAATTGCAATAGTTATAGCCCATAAACTAAGGTGGTTCCTCCCAAGCCAATGGGAGAACCAAAAGGAAACCTAAAGGTGTAAGCTGTTTCACAAGTGTCTTGTCCATTTTAGTTGGCCCATCTTTCTTCTTGTCTGGCCCACAACAACTTATGCAATTTACAATTTGTAGAAACTCGTTTTACATACGAAGGAGTAATATGAGTAGAAAAATACAAGAGAAAAGTGGTAAGGCACGACACGAAGGTCATATTTATAAAATTTACAAACTTTTCAAATGGGTTATTGAGCTATAACTATGCATTTCAAACGCCGTGCATGTTAGTCATAGCAAACAGAATACAACGTGTTTTATCCAACCCTTTTTTTAAAGTGAATCATTAAAAGCCTCTTCTACTTTTGTAACATAAACCTGAGGTCCTCATTTTCATCCGGCCTAAAAATTCACGGTGCGACCCGCTTGGTGGAAGACATAAATTTAGAGAAAAATAGGATCTGTGGTGGATGCAGAGGAAGCGGGCTGAAGTTTTATCAACTGGATATGCTTGAAAACTCAGGATTTGATAACTTTTATCAATAGTATCATGTTTTTCAGGATTTTCATCCTTGAAGTTTCTTACTGGAACAACCGTTTTTCCAAGTCCGAATAAAAACAACCAGTTAACTCTTAACTGGAAATCACAACTTCATCATTGTTATCAAGATAACAGATTTGTTAACACTTAAAAAACAAATCCGAATAGGCCACAAAATTATTATTAACATTTAATCGATAATCGAAAGGAATAGATTATGCAAATTACGACTTAAAGAAGTATTAACGAATATCACATATTCAAGATTAAATTGAAAACACAAGAAAAGTAAAGCATGCATCTCGTACAATTACATCACCCAAGTATTTAAACTCGAGTCTGTATCATACAAGTGCCTCTGATACCACTGGTGGGTCACTAGGACGCCTCGTGGTGCAACAAAAAGAAATATTCTGGCGATCTAAACCAAGAATTCATGCACGAGGAAGGAATCAGGGTGAGAAGGGTATGAACGATTACCTTTAATCATCTAAAAATAGAAGATAATTGTTGTGAAGCTAATTACACAATTCTATGTCGTTTCCAATCAGCTATGAAAAGTTTCGATCTCTACGTAATCTAGCAGGTGTGACAACAATCGACAAGAACTCTCTGAAACTTTTTCAAAGATAAATTCACTCTCTAACGGCTGCTAGACTTTATTGCTTTTTATTTAGGGTATATTAGGTTTTCTTAAAAACCCTATATTTCCTAATTAAGAATAGTTGATATTTTAATAATTAACCTAATATTATAATTATAATTACCATAATTATAATAATGTTTGACCGAAAAAACTAAGTTACAATAATTATAATAATATTTGATCATAAATTATAATTACAATAATTATAATAAGGATTTTGGTAAAATATGTTTAGTTATATTTTATACGAATCAAATTCATATATATTAATTTAACCATGTTCTCATTATGTGTTAAACATACTTGTACATATAATTTGTTCGATATTTAAATGCCCAATTAAATTTATTCTATAATCAATTTAATTCATGTGATAGCTAAAAGCTATACTATGTTTGGATTCCGTTTGTTTCAACCATAAGGTGTGACCCTATAGGTTCTTGAATACTAAAATGATTCTAATATTATAAACAATGAGTGGCATCTAGCAATGCATCATTGCTACCTAAGTTACAAGAAGTCATGATTCGACATAACCTCTCTGTGATTAACCCTTCATGTATTAAACCCTTTTGTCCTTTATATCTAGAATGGACACAAGTCATGGAATAGTCACACTTGCATACTCCATCTAATGTTTCCTAATATACTGAGTAGACTATGATAAACAAATAAGTATGATATCTCATATCAAATTATTTGGGCATGGCCATGCATTTCTAGTTTCACTCAATCAAGTTGTAACAACCCGCTTTTCAGTGATGTCAAAATTAGGGGCACCAAATTCGACTAGTAAGTTTGTAAATATTATTATTTAATATTTACGAGTCAAATGTGATTTTAAAAAAGTTTTTGATTTGATAATTTAATTTAATATTTACGAGTCAAATGTGATTTTAAAAAGGTTTTTGATTTGATAATTTAAGTTATTTATGACCCTAAGGTCAAGTGGTATGACCAAAATGCCCTTTACTTTAACATATCAGCAATTTAGCCAGCTAAGTTCATACGTTTAAATATCATTTTAAATTATGTTTTAAATGTTTTCATTTTATAATATCAAACTATGTCTCGGCGAAAAAATTCAACGGTGTATGAAAAGGGATGGTAACGACCATCAACTATGAAAATGGATGGTGACGAACATCGATTAATGAAAAGGGATGGTTTCGACCATCGAATATGAAAAGGGACAGCTACAACCACCATCTAGCACACTTTGTGTGAGCTCCGATAAGGGTTCCAGTTAACTTCACTAGGAAAAATATGGAAAGGTTTGATGTACCAATGATCAAAGTATGAATATTCATGTTTATGAAAGGTATGATATGATTGATGTTTATGATTATGCTTGTACTATGTTTGTACAATGCATACGAAACAAGTTCCATTATTAAGTTCAAGTGGTTTGACCCTAAGGTCAAGTGGTTTTAGAAAATGAGGTATCGGGACCTTGTTTCTATAAACTGAGCTGTAAATACTTCTATAGATATTTACAGAGTGTCATTAATGTGGTATTAAAGTTTCATTGAAAATTTTTAACGTTTCGATAATTAATTAATTAAAAAGGACTAAATCGTAAAAGATGTAAAATTTTATCACTATTTAATTTGAGTGATTAAATGGTTAATTGAATAAAGGAAAAGGGACTTAAATGGTAATTAGACCATTGAAAGTGTTAGTGGACAATAATGGTGAATTTGATCTCTTATTTAATTATTAACTAAGGTTCATATGGTAATTTGATAATTATATTAAATTAAAATAAAAGAAAAGGTTAATTTGTTATCATCTTTTTAGTTTCCTTCTTCATCAACCGAACATCCATAGATGTTGAGACGAAGCTTCCAGCCATTGTACTTTGACATTTTTGCAATTTAGCCAGGTAAGTTCTTATGTTTAAATAGCATTTTAAATTATGTTTTAAATGCTATAATTTTATAATATCAATTTATGTCTCAGTAGAAAATCCAATAGCATATCGGCGATCATCAACCAACGAAAAGGGATAGCTTCGGCTATCGATTATGAAAAGGGATGGTGACGACCATCCACTACGAAAAGGGATGGTGACGACCATCGCATATGAAAAGGGATAGATTCGACTCTCAAATAATGAAAAGGGATGGTGGCGACCATCAACTACGAAAAGGGATGGTTTCGACCATCAAATATAAAAAGGGACAGTTACAACCATCGTTTAGCACACTTTCTGTGAGCTCCGATAAGGAATCTGATTGAATTCACAAGGACAAATATGGAAAGATATGACGTACCAATGATAAAAGTATGAATATTCATGTTTATGAAAGGTATGATATAAGTGATGCTATGTTATGTACCATATCTTACCATGTGATGATATTGCTAAGTTATGTGTTTAATCACTAGCTTGTGGCTATGGTTAATGTTATGTTTATGTCTTATGTGTATGCAAATGAAATGGTAAGTGCTCAATAAGAACTAAGGCATGTTTATATGAAACTCAATGGAATGGTGATACATGGGAAAAAACATAATATATTGTGATGGATGATAAATCCAATTGAGTCATACTCAAGTATAATGGTTATCCATTTCAAATTCATATGAACCATGTTTAAATGAACTAACGTGTGTTGTTGATGTGCTAGGGATTATGGCAAGCTTGTGGATATGATTGATGTTTATGATTACGCTTGTACTATGCATATGAAACGAGTAAGAAAAGGGAATGAAATGGTAAGTAGGTAATTTGGATGTATTATATGTGACCAAATTGTTTATGCTATGAATGAAGACGCCTATGTCATGGATAAATACACTGAACTAAGAGTTAATAATGTTGTTTAGGTTTATGATAAGCATTAGGGGGATGGAATGGAAATTAATTAAATAGAAAGGTATATAATCTTATAAAAGGTTGAGGATTATATATTATGTCTCATAAGATCTATTCATGTTACGAATTATAAGTATATGTGATATTAATGAATTTACTCATTTGTGAGTCAATGATCATATATATTTATGAATTCTGGCATTGGCATAGGGTTATGTATATTCTAATAAGTTTGTTATCGAAATGAAATATTTTGCTTAAAGTTTGTACGAGCTTACTAAGCAAACATTTCTTACGTAGTTATTTTCTTTTACCTTACAGATTATCAGAAGCTCGATTGGGTTTGAAGCTAGTTGGAGGTCCATCACACTATCCATGGATTTTATCGGTTTGTAAAGTGATAAAGGTTGGCATGTTTGTAAAGTGATCATTTAGGGCATGTTTTGATATGAAATTTAGTCAAGTATGGTTGTTTGAATTATGACCATTTGGACATAATTTGGTATGTATATATGTTGGCTGTTGATAAACCATAATTTATACATATTTTTATCCCATGCTTAACACATTTATGGATGATTTCTCCTTATATTTGGTGAATTTGATGCTCCTAATCCTTTAATTTCATGTTTTATACTTAGGTGAGCATAGGAGAATGAATAGAATAAGAAACGGGCCAAAAAAAGAGAAAATGGGCGGATGTGGAAAAACAACACGCCCTGGACTTCCTCATAAGGGCAGAACACACACCCGTGCCATTCTAACAGGCTCGAACACGGCCTAAAACAACCTCAGCACGGGCGTGTTGATCTCTCAGCCTTGACCATGGCCTGAAGCAATCGTACACTGGCGTGTCACACGGGTGTGTCCCTACTGATCCCTAGTTAAGTTCTATTCAAAAAAGGGTGAGTTTGAGGGCTTTTAGGCATTCTAGAGACTATTTAAACACCCTAGAGGAGGACTAAAAAGGGGACAGAGACTAAAGAGTAAGGAATTACTCCAAGAAAGCCGATTGATCCATCTCAGAAGCCGGATTCATCATCAAGACTAAAGATCTCTCCTCAATTTCCCTCCAAGAGTTTTGAGTTTTCTTTATGTTTTGTATTCATTATTCTTCTGGGATGTTTTCCTATTTAGTTATGAACTAAACCCCCTAAATACCTAATGGGAATGAAACCTAAGACGAATCTTGTTATTATTTTTTGAATTGTATGATAAATATTTAACTTGTTCTTAATTATGCGCTCTTAATTATTGTTTCGGTATTTCAAGATATTGATTCAAGTTAATGCACTTATTTGGAGGATGAATAGTCCTTATCTAAGAGTAACTTTGTCATAATTAAGCAGAGTTGATTGCGCGCCTAGAGATAGGGTTACAAGATTTCGCAAGATTAGGGTGAAACCTAATAAGGGGATCCATAGATTGAGTTATTCTAACCTTAGGGTGTTAATTAGAAAGAGATTTCAATTATTCAACCTAGGGTTAGACGTTATTAGTCTTGAATAGGGATAATAACATAACTCAGGGAGTTCTATGAAACAGGTTAAATGAATAAATCATCTGATTCGGAGTCAAAATAACAAGTGAAGTCTAGGTGGATTTTTCCTTAGGTATTGTCTTAAATCAATCGTTTTTCCAAAAGTAATTCCCCACTTCTATTTTCTGTGATTTCTTAGTTTGGTTAATTAGTTAATTAAAACAAACCCTTTTATTTTTAGGCTAGATAATAAAAAGACAGTTAATACTAGTACTTTTAGTTCCTTTGGGTTCGACAATCCGGTCTTGATAAAGCTATACTACAGTTCGATAGGTACACTTGCCTACATCATGATAATAGTTACTTTCAAGAATGATTAATTATAAATTTATAAAACTTATCACGAAAAATCACGATCAAGTTTTTGGCACCATTGCCTGGGAACTAAAATATTAGGAACACTCAATTTTTATTACTTTAGCCATTTACTTTTATTGCAAATTAGTTTTTATTTACTAAATTTTCCTTTTCTTTCTTCTGGCAGGTTTTTATAGTTTATGACTAGAAACAAAGAAATCGATCGCACAGCTCATAGAAACCGAAGAGAAATAAGGCTAAGCCTAAGATACATAGAGGAAGAGCAACGGGACGATATCTCAACTACAACCGAGGAGATGGCTGAAAATCAAGAAAATCCGCTGTCTCCTGCGCTTGCTGCTGACCCAGTAAATCCAAATCAAGCTCCTCGTACTATGTATGATTATGCTAAACCTAATTTAACAGGAACTGAGTTAAGTATAGTTAGGCCTGCTATTGCTGCATATAATTTTGAACTGAAACCTAACACGATTCAAATGATACAGCAATTTGTTCAGTTTGACGGTTTGCAGGATGAGGATCCCAACTCTCACTTGGCAAATTTTCTGGAATTTTGTGACACTTTTAAAATTAATGGCGTTTCTGATGATGCCATTTATCTTCGGTTATTCCCCTTTTCAATGAAGAACAAAGCTAAACAATGTTTGAACTCGTTACCACGAGGATCAATCACTACTTGGGAACAAATGACCGAAATATTTTTATTAAAGTATTTTCTACCGGCTAAAACGGTGAAATTACGTAATGATATTTCCTCATTTGAGCAGATGGATTTAGAAACACTCTACGATGCATGGGAAAGATACAAGGACCTTTTAAGAAGATGCCCTCACCATGGGTTACCACTCTGGCTACAAGTTCAAACATTCCACAATGGCCTGCATCCCTCGACTAGACAAATGGTTGACGCAGCCGCTGGTGGGACTATCAATAATAAAACACCTGAAGATACTTATAATTTATAGAAGAGATGTCACTGAATAATTATCAATGGCAAGTCATGAGGACTAAGCCAACCAAAACAGCAGGCATTTATAACGTCGATTCGGTCACTATGCTATCAAATTAGGTAGAACTTCTAAACAAAAAGATTGATGGTTTACTTGGTTCTACGCAGGTACATCCAGTGATGAGGTTTGATTGAAGTGGGGGAAGCGTACATACAGAATATCAAACCTTCAATCCTACAACCGACGAGGAACAAGTCCACTATATGGGTAGCAATAACTCTAGATCTCAAAATAACCCATACAGTAATAACTATAATGCAGGTTAGAGGAACCACCCAAATTTTTCATGGGGAAGTCAAGGGAATCAGAGACCACTACCACCCTCAGGCTTCCAACAACCACCTTACCAATAAGAGAAAAAACTGAACCTTGAGGAGATGCTATCCAAATTCATCTCGATGTCAGAAACTCATATTCGAAATACCGAGACGGCAGTTAAAAATCAACAAGCATCAATCCAAGGGCTCGAAACTCAAATAGGCCAACTATCCAAATTAATTTTTGAAAGACCACAAGGTAGCTTGCCAAGTAGTATTAAACCTAACCCAAGAGAATAGCTCAATGCAATCAACGTTAGAAATGAGGAAGGGTTAGTTACATCTGTACCAGAACTAAAGTAAGAAACTGTGTTAAGCAAGGGTAAAGGTGAGGTAAGTCACACCGAACAGAAACTGGTAAGTGTAGATTATAAACCTCATGTGCCATATCCTAATGCGACAAGGAAAGACTGCTCAGATGAACAATTTGGTAAATTCTTTAAACTTTTAAAGAAATTACATATCAACTTACCATTTATTGAAACTCTCTCGCAGATGTCGAACGCAATGAAGTTTTTAAAAGAGCTCCTAGCAAATAAGTGGAAGTTGGATGAGGCGTAACATGTGGAGCTAAACGCAGTTTGCTCAGCTATTCTATAGAATAAGCTACCCAACAAATTAAAAGATCTAGGCAGTTTTACAATTCCTTCCCTAATTGGTAGCTTAGATGTTAATAATACATTGGCTGATTTAGGGGCTAACATCAACGTCATGCCTTACAAAATGTTTAAGCAACTAGGTCTTGGGAAACCGAAACAAACTAGGATAAGCATTCAATTAGCAGATAAAACTATCAGATTTCCTAGGGGTATTATTGAAGATGTGCTAGTTAAAATTGATAAATTTATATTTCCCGTTGATTTCGTTGTTCTAGACATAGAGGAGGATAGCAACACTCCTTTGATTTTAGGAAGGCCCTTTTTAGCAACTACTAGAATGATTATTGATGTTGGCACAGGAGAACTCACACTTCGTGTGGGAGACGAAACAATCACCCTTCAAGGTCACAATTCTAGTAACACATCAAAAATTGAAGGTGATTGTATAAACCATTCTACTAAAACTGACAATATGGTGCAACCTACTTTGCAGGAAATGAGTTCGAAGGACGTACATGAGTCATGTTCAAGCAACAATAGAGGGCCTATTCATGAAGAACGAAGGCTATAAATCGAGGAGCTAGATGAATGGCGAACACATAAATCGAGAACACATCATAAACCAAAACTACGCCAGAACAAGCTCAATACCTCACCAAATCAACTTAAGGCTGGAGATAAAGTTTTATTAGATGCCGCAGATCCTCACATTGCCACTGCCAAACCAAATGAAGAAATTCCTCTTACGGTACTTAGCATTTTTCCATTCAGTAAGTCAAGGTAAGTCATCCCAAATTTGGCACTTTTAAGGTAAACAATACCTGGCTAAAACCTTATTTTGATGAGATTGATAGTAGGAATGAGGAGTGTAAACTCCTCGAACCACCATGACCATTCAGTGGAGAGGTAAGTCGAGCTTAGACTATAAATAAGCACTTCTCAGGAGGCAACTCGAGCACTAACGATAATAACTTCTTTAAGTTTTAGTATTCAACACTTAACCTACTAACTGAGCTCTTAAATACAGGTTTTCCACAACCACACGGCCAGGCACACGTGTAACACCCTAATTTTGGGCCTAGTTGAAATAGTAGTTTCGGGACCACAAATCTATGATAGAAATAATTATTTTATGATTATTTTGAGGTCTATGATGTGATTGCATGATTCTGTAAAAATTTTGTGAAGAAAATTTATGCATAAAGTGCTTAATTTGAAGTTAGGGACTAAATTGAATAAGCTACAAAAGTTGCATTCTAGAAGTTTCTAGTATGAAATTGCTTTGAAATATTAATTAGGAGGTCTTAAATAGCAATTTGACCAATTTTTAAGTTTATGGACAAAAATTGGACATGGATGGAATTTTTGAAAGTTTAGAAAGTAAGGGCATTTTGGTCATTTGGATATTAAATGAAATAAAATGGGAAAAATAACACAAAAATGATCATCTTCTCCATAAGTTGCTGCCGAATTTTGCTTTTCACCATAGCTAGGGTTTCAACACTTTTAAGCCTTGATTGTAAGTGATTTCTATGCCCCTTTTTAATGTTCTTTACTTTTTTGAAATCCTCGTAACTCGATTTACCTATTTCTACCAATATTTTGAGCTAGGGTTTATATTTAAAATTTTACTCATGGATGATATGTATGAAGTTTGAGATTGTGTTAAAAAACTTTTGCTAAGTAATTTTTCACAAAAACGAGTAAAACAGTATAATAGGTAAAAATACCTAATGTCCATAAGTACATGACAGCCCTAATTTGACCCTAGTCGAAAAGTGGTTTCGGGACCACAAAACCGAGTCATAAAAATAATTAACCGTCATATTTGATGCTTATTATATGTAAATATGCATGTGTGAAAATTTCATGTTTGAATTTTGTTAATTGTATGTGAATTTTATTAAATAGGACTTATATGAGAAAATTTAGAAATGTGCTAGACAAAGGTAAAAGTGATCTAATAGTGCATGATGTCAAAAAAAAATGTACTTGCATGTCAAATTAGCCAAAATTTAGATAGTGGCCGGCCATTTTATTGATTAAAGAATATTATAACTATTTTATGCTAATATTTTATGTTATAAAATGAAATAATGAATAAGGTTAATAAAATATTAGTTAGTGGGAGGAGAAACCAAAGTTAACCTATGTTTTCTCCTTCATTGCCGTAACTAGAGAAAGAAGAAGAAGAAAAATCTTTGGGGAAGAAAATTCGGCTAAGGTGGATAGCTAAAGTAAGGTAAGTTCAATGTCATTCTTGGAAAAACTTATGCATCATTTGGATGATTAGTTTAAATTCTACCTATTTTATGGTTTGAAGATAGGTTTTGTATGAGTTAAGTTTCGGTTATGGTGAATTGTTTTGATGTCATTAGCATGCTAAGTGTGAAGCTTTGAAATGATACATGTGATGGTGGATTGAATAATTGGGTTTTATAAGGAAATTATGCCATAGCCGAATGTGTCATGAAGAAGATGTCATATGTGCTTATTATAAGTATATGTGTGTTCGGCTAATGAGTTTGAATTGAAGTTTCGATAGGTTGTGGGCTGAGTGGCCGAGTGAACTATAGGCTTTGCAAGGATGGAATTTACTTATAAGTTGTGCGTGTATGGCTTTATTTGTTAATGACATTTAACATTATTTTTCATTTATATATATTTGTGCAATCGGTTTTTGGGAGATATGGTGAGGGATAGATTGATGTTCTAACGGTTTAATGGAGTTTGAACTAGTAAATACTTAATTGTTGGTATTTATATGTGAAAGAGATGAACTTGAACTTATTAAGTTACATGAATAAATCTTTTGTTTATCTTAGGGTTAAATTAAAGAAAATGCCATTGGGTTCTTGAATAAAATAATTAGAGATTATTTTATATATATAAATAAAAAGGTTCGGCTTTGTAAATGAATTTAAGAGTTTAAATCTTGAATAATGTTATGCATAGGTTTCGGCTATGAATCTTTGTGTTTAATTTTTTTTTTTTGTTATGTTGATGTTCAAATGGAAATTGGATGTTAGTTGTGTTATAACACTTGCTTAATAATGAAAGAACATGAGCTTAAAGGTTGAGTAACACTCGGCTTTAGTGTAAGTTAAAATTTGTTAAAAAATAATTTCCAAGTTAGTGGATTATGTGTTAAGTGAGGGATTTAGGTTGTATATATATGTATACGTGTTTATATTGAAATATTAAGGCTATGTTAGCCAATTGACATAATATTAAAATAAATTGGTGTGAATGTTTGAGTGATGAATTTGACTCTTGTGTCGATTTGGGACGATATGTGTATTTATATGAAACTAAATGATGTTAAATAAATTCGATTATGCATGGTATTAAGCTAGTATTATGTTCATTGGTACATGAGTAGAGCATATGTATGATGTTTAATATCTAGTTAATAACATCATTTGTACTTAATTGTATGGTATACATGTATTAAATTGAATAGCTAAATTGATAAGTTATTTAATAAAATCTATTTGTTGAATCCAGCTCAAGAGCTAAGAGGGTCAAAATCAGATAAAGGAAAAGAAAAAGCAATCGAGTAGTCTATCCGCAACTATTCAAAATATCCGAGGTAAGTCTTTGAGTAACGGAACTTAGCTTATGATGTTATAAAGTTATGATATAAAAGCATAGTAGATAAATTGTGATCTTATGGTTCTATATAAATTACATAGTGAAACAAATGATTCTTATTTTATATGACTTTGAGCCGAATGGTTAAAGAATTCATGTGGAATAGTGAAATGAAATCGTATTACGTGTATGTGGCTATTGAGCCGAAAGTGTAAGGGTTGATAAGCATGTTGAACTTGTTTTCTAGTAATGTAATTGAAATGCTAATAGGTTATGATATATATATGTGCATAGCATTCGTGCGGGTTATTATAACCGGGTTAAGTCCCGAAGGTATTCGTGCGGGTTATTATAACCGGGTTAAGTCCCAAAGGAATTCGTACGGGTTATTATAACCGGGTTAAGTCCCGAAGGCATTCGTGCGGGTTATTATAACCGGGTTAAGTCCCGAAGGCATTCGTGCCGGTTGTTACATCCGAGCCAAATTTTGAAAGTATTTATGTTTGGAAAGGTGCGATTCTGTCGTAATAATTCCGATTAATGTGCTCATAATCCCTAATATGACCAGGTATGGATCGTATATACATTGGAAAAATTTGGTACAGTATAAGTTGTGATTATGAAATCGAATAATGCTCTCCCGGCCATTTCTTAGGGTTATATGAAGTCTATAGCTCACTCGAGTTACATGAAATTGATTCAAATGAAATTTAGTTAAGTTTGACTTCGAATGTGTAAACATATTGATAGAAGTGTAAATTAAAATGAATATGTGATCTTGTGCATAGGCATTTATTTATCCTTATGAATGATATTTCTTTTGTGTTTTTGTTTCAAATGATTTCCTTACTTATAAACTTACTAAGCATCGAAACGCTTACTCTGTTGCTTTAATTCTCTGTATTATAGATTTTGTTCGTCAGCTATCGGACTCAGAAGTGTCAAAGTCGGAGTCATCCACACTATCTAAGCCCCTTTTTGGTACTCTTTTAGTTGAACTTTGATAATGGCATGTATAGGACTGACCTTTATTGTTAATTAAGTGTCTTTTGGTAATGTATATTCGTATAGCCATGCGAAAATGGCTTGTTAAGTTATTATACATATTTCATATAGTTAATGTGTATGTGTGGTTGATATTCGATTAGTGTTTTTAAATGTTTTTTATATGAATTGAACATAGGAATTATTCTATAGTGTTAAATGAAGTTTCGTGCTTATTTTGTAATACTTCTTAATCCCTCCGGTGACGGGTACGGGTTAGGGGTGTTACATTTTATTGGTATCAGAGCTACGGTTTAGTCGATTCTAGGACTCCCGTAATACGTATGGGTATAGCTATACATGCCATTATGTGTTTATCTGATAGTGTGGTGATTTCTGACAGTTAAAAATGTGTTTACTTATAGTAGTGGATCCCGATCCCAACCGAGCGATAGCTGATGATGTTGAGAGTTTAGCGCTGCTCCCGCGCATGGGACAGCGCCGGTAGACTCTCATCCTAGTGCTAGTAATCAAAACGATGAAGCTAGATAGGCTTTTTATAGCGTGATGAATGATTGGTTCAATCAGTATATTCGAATTAATGCGGCTGTTCCACAACCCCCACTCTCGACTAATACACCCCCGGCGCCCATGATACCTCCGGTAACTGACCAGATGAGATTAAATAAGCCCCCAGTTGACAGAATCCAAAAGCACAGGGCTACTGAATTTAAAGCTACAGACAGCGATGATGCCGAGCAAGCTGAATTTTGGTTGGACAACACTATTCGGGTACTTGATGAACTATCATGCACACACGATGAATGCCTGAAGTGTACTATCTCTTTGCTACGTGATTCTGCCTACTATTGGTGGAGTACGTTGATTTCTGTGGTGCCCAAAGAGCGAGTAACTTGGGAGTTTTTCCAAACCGAGTTTCAGAAAAAGTATATCACCCAGAGATTCATTGATCAAAAGCGGAAAGAATTTCTTGAACTTAAACAAGGTTCCATGTCCATATCGATTATGAACGAAAAAGTTTGTGAGGCTTTAGCGATGCGCTCGAGAATGCGTTTCTTTGTCGTAATGTGTAAATGTTTCAAGATGGGTGAACGAAGATATAAAACTGTATGTTGGCATTCTAGAAATCAGAGAATTTGTAGTACTTGTCGAGCGAGCTTACAAAGCCGAAGAGCTCAATAAGGAGAAAAGAAAAGCTGAAGTGGGAGCAAGAGAGTTTCGTAAGAGATCTTCGGGAAAGCCCTTTCAATGATCATCGAAGAAATTTAGAGATGATTCAGGCAGATCTAAAGACACTTCGGGCTTTTCCAGACGAGATCGTGATCGACCCCCTATGAATACGCGAGTCACTTAAGTTGCCGGTGTTGGTAATGATCGTCGGGACAGGACAGAGTGCCAGTATTGCGGTAAATGGCATTCGGGGAGTTGTAGATTCCATGACCGCTCCTGTTATAAGTGTAGATCAGCTGACCACTTTATCAAGGATTGTCCGAGACTGTCTGAACAGAATGTAAATTAGAGTGGGAAACCGGGTGTTACTACAGCTCGAGGTAGACCATCTAAAAATGCGGGGAATGCTAGTGGCGGTCAGAGAGGATCTAGAGATGCTATAGTCAGATCTGAGGCTCGTGCTCCTACTAGAGCTTATGCTATACATGCACACGAGGACGCTTCTTCGCTTGATGTTATTACCGGTACTTTCACTCTCTTTGATACTGATGTGATTGCTTTGATTGACCCTGGTTCTACTCATTCATATGTATGTGAGACTTTAGCATCCAGTAAGACCTTACCTGTTGAGTCTACTGAGTTCGTAATTCGAGTGTCGAATCCCTTGGGTTGTTATGTACTTGTGGACAAGGTGTGTAAAAAATGTCCCCTAGTAATCCGAGGTTCTTCTTTTCTGGTTGATTTGATGCTTTTACCGTTTGATGAATTTGATGTTATCCTCAGTATGGATTGGTTGACTGTACAAGATGCAGTTGTGAATTGCAAAAGAAAAACTATTGATTTGAGGTGTGTAAATAATGAGATAATTCGAGTTGAGTCTGCTGACTTGAACGCATTGCCAGCAGTAATATCCTCGATGCTAGCTTAGAAACATATGAGAAAGGGGTGTGAAGCATATCTTGCGTACGTACTTGATAGCGAAGAGCTAGAAAAGAGACTTGAATCAGTGCCAGTGGTTTGTGAGTATTCAGATGTTTTTCCTGAGGAGTTACCAGGATTACCACCCGTTCGAGAGGTTGAATTCGGCATCGAACTAGTACCTGGTACCACTCCAATTTCGATAGCTCCGTATAGTATGGCACCAACGGAATTGAAAGAATTGAAAACTCAGTTGCAAGAGTTGACGGATAGAGGTTTTCCTCGACCGATTTTTTCACCTTGGGGTGCACCAGTATTGTTTGTGAAAAAGAAGGACAGAACCATGAGACTGTGCATCGACTATCGTCAGTTGAATAAAGTGACAATAAAGAATAAATATCCGTTACCGTGTATTGATGATTTGTTCGATCAACTGAAGGGAGCCTCTGTATTTTCGAAGATAGATTTGAGATCGGGTTATTATCAATTGCGAGTTTGAGACTCAGATATACCCAAAACTGCTTTCAGAACGAGATACGGTCACTACGAGTTCTTAGTGATGCCGTTTGGGCTCACTAATGCCCCTGCGGTATTTATGGATTTGATGAATCAGATCTTCAGACCGTATTTGGATCGGTTTGTAGTTGTGTTTATCGATGACATTTTAGTCTATTCGAGATATGAAACCGAACATGCTGAGCACCTGAGATTAGTGTTGCAGATTTTACGGGATAAGTAGTTATATGCTAAGTTCAGTAAATGTGAGTTCTGGTTGAGAGAAGTTAGCTTTTTGGGTCATGTGGTATCTGCATCGGGTATTCGAGTTGATCCGAGTAAAATTTCACCATACTTAGCTGGAAGCCTCCAGAAATATTAATGCGAGGTTGGAGCTTTTTGGGACTTGCCGGTTATTACAGATGATTTGTAAAGGGTTTCTTGATGATAGCCACACCAATGACAAAATTACTACAGAAAGATGTTAAATTTGAATGGTCAGAGAAATGTCAGAAAAGTTTCGATCAATTGAAAACTTATTTGACCAAGCTCGATATTAGTGCAGCCCGAATCCGGTAAAGAGTTTGTCATCTACAGTGATGCCTCCTTGTTTGGACTGGGTTGTGTGTTGATGCAAGAAGGCCGAGTTGTAGCTTATGCATTGAGGCAATTGAATCCGCATGAGAAAAACTATCCGACTCATGATCTCGAATTAGCTGCCATTGTTTTCGCTTTTAAAATTTGGCGCCACTACTTGTTTGGTGAGAGGTGCCATGTATATTCGGATCACAAAAGTCTTAAATATTTGATGACTCAAAGAGATTTGAATCTGCGACAAAGACGTTGGCTTTAGTTGTTAAAAGATTATGAACTTGTCATTGACTATCACCCGGGAAAGGCTAATGTGGTTGCGGACGCTTTAAGTCGTAAATCACTGTTCGCTTTACGAGCGATGAATGTACACTTGTCTGTTTTATCCGATAATGTGTTAGTAGCAGAATTAAAGGCCAAACCATTATTGATTCATCAAATTCGTGAAGCTCAAAAAGTCGATGATGAATTGGTTGCAAAACGGGCTGAATGTGTTTCAAATATGCAGTCAAAGTTTCAAATAGATGATGACGATTGTTTGAGGTTCAGAAGTCGATTGTGTGTTCCAAGAAATTCAGAACTTATTTCGATGATTCTGAACGAAGCTCATTGTAGCCGTATGTCAATTCACCCGAGGAGTACGAAAATGTACAACGATCTGAGACGTCAGTTTTGGTGGCATGGTATGAAACGAGACATTTCTGATTTTGTTTCAAAGTGTTTAATATGTCAGCAAGTGAAAGCGAAACACCAAGTGCCTTCGGGATTACTTCAGCCGATCATGGTACCCGAATGGAAGTGGGATCGAGTCACGATAGATTTTGTATCTGGGTTGCCATTGTCATCAAGCAAAAAAGATGCGATCTGGGTTGTTGTTGATAGACTGACAAAGTCGGCTCATTTTATTCCTGTACGTACGGATTATTCCGTTGACAAGCTAGCTGAAATGTATGTACCTCAGATTGTAAGGTTACATGGAGTACCCATTTCTATTGTGTCAGATAGAGATCCGAGGTTCACATCGCGATTTTGGAAGAAATTGCAAGAAGCTTTGGGTACCAAGTTACACTTTAGGACCGCTTTTCATCCCCAGACTGATGGTCAATCCTAACGGATAATTCAAATACTCGAGGATATGTTGAGATGTTGCATCCTTGAGTTTAGTGGTTTGTGGGAACGGTATTTACCTTTGATTGAATTCGCTTACGACAATAGTTTTCAATCAAGCATTAAGATGGCACCTTACGAGGCTTTGTATACGGTCGTAAATGCCGCATACACCGTTGTTTTGGACCGAGCTCGATGAAAGTAAAATTTTGGAGTTGATTTGATTAAAGATGCCGAGCGTAAAGTAAAAATAATTCGTGAAAGTCCAAGGCGACTTGGATCGATCGCCGAGAAGTCATACGCGGATTTGAAACGAAAAGACATTGAGTATCAGGTGGGAGACAAAGTGTTTCTTAAAGTTTCACCTTATAAAAAGGTACTCAGATTTGGCCGTAAGGGAAAATTGAGTCCGAGGTTCATCGGGCCGTATGAAATATCCAAACGAGTTGGTCCAGTTGTATATAGATTGATTTTACCTCCTGAGCTTGAAAAGATTCACAACGTTTTTCATGTTTCGATGCTTCGACGTTATAGATCTGATCCTTCGCACATAATTAATCCATCAGAGGTTGAAATTCAATCTGATTTGAGTTATGAAGAAGAACCGATTCGTATCCTAGCTAGCGAGGTGAAAGAGTTGCGAAACAAAAAGGTTCCTTTAGTAAAGGTGTTATGGCTCAAACACGGGATCGAAGAAGCTACTTGAGAAACCGAGAACTCTATGAAGGAACGATACCCAAATATATTCACTGGTAAGATTTTCGGGGACGAAAATTTCCTTAGGTGGGGGAGAGTTGTGACAGCCCTAACTTGACCCTAGTCGAAAAGTGGTTTCGGGACCACAAAACTGAGTCGTAAAAATAACTAATCGTCATATTTGATGCTTATTATATGTAAATATGCATGTGTGAAAATTTCATGTTTGAATTTTGTTAATTGTATGTGAATTTTATTAAATAGGACTTATATGAGAAAATTTAGAAATGTGCTAGACAAAGGTAAAAGTGATCTAATAGTGCATGATGTCAAAAAAAAAATGTACTTGCATGTCAAATTAGCCAAAATTTAGATAGTGGCCGGCCATGTTATTGATTAAAGAATATTATAACTATTTTATGCTAATATTTTATGTTACAAAATGAAATAATGAATAAGGTTAATAAAATATTAGTTAGTGGGAGGAGAAACCAAAGTTAGCCTATGTTTTCTCTTCCATTGCCGTAACTAGAGAAAGAAGAAGAAGAAAAATCTTTGGGGAAGAAAATTCGGCTAAGGTGGATAGCTAAAGTAAGGTAAGTTCAATGTCATTCTTGGAAAAACTTATGCATCATTTGGATGATTAGTTTAAATTCTACCTATTTTATGGTTTGAAGATAGGTTTTGTATGAGTTGAGTTTCGGTTATGGTGAATTGTTTTGGATGTCATTAGCATGCTAAGTGTGAAGCTTTGAAATGATACATGTGATGGTGGATTGATTAATTAGGTTTTATAAGGAAATTATGCCATAGCCGAATGTGTCATGAAGAAGATGTCATATGTGCTTATTATAAGTATATGTGTATTTGGCTAATGAGTTTGAATTGAAGTTTCGATAGGTTGTGGGTTGAGTGGCCGAGTGAACTATAGGCTTTGCAAGGATGGAATTTACTTATAAGTTGTGTGTGTATGGCTTTATTTTTTAATGACATTTAACATTATTTTTCATTTATATATATTTGTGCATTCGATTTTTAGGAGATATGGTGAGGGATAGATTGATGTTCTAACGGTTTAATGGAGTTTGAACTAGTAAATACTTAATTGTTGGTATTTATATGTGAAAGAGATGAGCTTGAACTTATTAAGTTACATGAATAAATCTTTTGTTTATCTTAGGGTTAAATTAAAGAAAATGCCATTGGGTGCTTGAATAAAATAATTAGAGATTATTTTATATATATAAATCAAAAGGTTCAGCTTTGTAAATGAATTTAAGAGTTTAAATCTTGAATAATGTTATGCATAGGTTTCGGCTATGAATCTTTGTGTTTAATTTTTTTTTTTTGTTATGTTGATGTTCAAATGGAAATTGGATGTTAGTTGTGTTATAACACTTGCTTAATAATGAAAGAACAGGAGCTTAAAGCTTGAGTAACACTCGGCTTTAGTGTAAGTTAAAATTTGTTAAAAAATAATTTCCAAGTTAGTGGATTATGTGTTAAGTGAGGGATTTAGGTTGTATATATATGTATACGTGTTTATATTGAAATATTAAGGCTATGTTAGCCAATTGAGGGTTTCGGCCATAATATTAAAATAAATTGGTGTGAATGTTTGAGTGATGAATTTGACTCTTGTGTCGATTTGGGACGATATGTGTATTTATATGAAACTAAATGATGTTAAATAAATTCGATTATGCATGGTATTAAGCTAGTATTATGTTCGTTGGTACATGAGTAGAGCATATGTATGATGTTTAATATCTAGTTAATAACATCATTTGTACTTAATTGTATGGTATACATGTATTAAATCGAATAGCTAAATTGATAAGTTATTTAATAAAATCTATTTGTTGAATCAAGCTCAAGAGCTAAGAGGGTCAAAATCAGATAAAGGAAAAGAAAAAGCAATCGAGTAGTCTATCCGCAACTATTCAAAATATCCGAGGTAAGTCTTTGAGTAACGGAACTTAGCTTATGATGTTATAAAGTTATGATATAAAAGCATAGTAGATAAATTGTGATCTTATGGTTCTATATAAATTACATAGTGAAACAAATGATTCTTATTTTATATGACTTGGAGCCGAATGGTTAAAGAATTCATGTGGAATAGTGAAATGAAATCGTATTACGTGTATGTGGCTATTGAGCCAAAAGAGTAAGGGTTGATAAGCATGTTGAACTTGTTTTCTAGTAATGTAATGGAAATGCTAATGGGTTATGATATATATATGTGCATAGCATTCGTGCGGGTTATTATAACCGGGTTAAGTCCCGAAGGCATTCGTGTGGGTTATTATAACCGGGTTAAGTCCCGAAGGCATTCGTGCGGGTTATTATAACGGGTTAAGTCCCGAAGGCATTCGTGCTGGTAGTTACATCCGAGCCAAATTTCGAAAGTATTTATGTTTGGGAAGGTACGATTCTATCGTAATAATTTCGATTAATGTGCTCATAATCCCTAATATGACCAGGTATGGATCGTATATACATTGGAAAAATTTGGTACAGTATAAGTTGTGATTATGTAATCGAATAATGCTCTCCCGGCCATTTCTTAGGGTTATATGAAGTCTATAGCTCACTCGAGTTACATGAAATTGATTCAAATGAAATTTAGTTAAGTTTGACTTCGAATGTGTAAACATATTGATAGAAGTGTATATTAAAATGAATATGTGATCTTGTGCATAGGCATTTATTTATCCTTATGAATGCTATTTCTTTTGAGTTTTTGTTTCAAATGATTCCCTTACTTATAAACTTACTAAGCATCGAAACGCTTACTCTGTTTCTTTAATTCTCTATATTATAGATTTTGTTCGTCAGCTATCGGACTCGGAAGTGTCAAAGTCGAAGTCATCCACACTATCTAAGCCACTTTTTGGTACTCTTTTAGTTGAACTTTGATAATGGCATGTATAGGACTGACCTTTGTTGTTAATTAAGTATCTTTTGGTAATGTATATTCGTATAGCCATGCGAAAATGGCTTGTTAAGTTATTATACGTATTTCATATAGTTAATGTGTATGTGTGGTTGATATTCAATTAGTGTTTTTAAATGTTTTTTATATGAATTGAACTTAGGAATTATTCTATAGTGTTAAATGAAGTTTCGTGCTTGTTTTGTAATACTTCTTAATCCTTCCGACGACGGGTACGGGTTAGGGGTGTTACAGTACATGTTAGAGTGAGATTTTGATGTTGCCATAGAAAGGAAAAATGATCACTATGTCATAAAATACAAGAAAATAGGATGAAGTTTAATTTTCGAGCCTTGGGGAAAAAGTGCAAATATGCAAAAGTTTAGGGGTCAAAATGCAAATTTGTAAAAATATTATTTTTTGACCCATATAAATAGTGTGATTAATTATTAGGCTAAATGTGATATTATAGATCAAGAAAATCAAGATTCGGGCTTAAATCTGAAAAATACAAGGTTATGGACTAAAATGATAAATTGCCATTTTTTTTGGATTGAGGTAAGGTCGTGTGATTTAATAAGCCTATTATTCATATTATTATTGTTATACATGAAATATATCTTGCTGTGAAGAGCATTGAATTATCATACATAAATGTGATTTCTATGATTATGGATATTATGAGCAATTGTAAGTTCATATGATTTTTAATAATGCAATGTGTAATTTAATGTTATTGCCTTGAGATGTAATTTTATATGTAAGTAATACATCAATTTTACTAGTATTATGATATTTTATAATAATATTCGAAATATGTTTGTTGATAATTACTTGATTGGTGAAATTGTTGGAGAAGAGAGAGAAATCCCAGTTGAACCTTCGGAAAGATTGGATGATACAGATGGTATGTAGCTAGCTCACATGTATGGTGCTGAGTGCACATCATGTGTACAAGAGAGCTACGAGACATTATGATGTAGCTAGGTATCATGGGTGATACTATGTGTCCACCATGTAGACAAGAGAGCTACGGGATATATGTAGCTAGGTCGCATGCATGGTTCCAGGTGAAGGACACCATGTAGACAAGAGAGCTACGCAATAAACTGGCTAGGTCACATGGGTGGTACTAAGTGTTCACCATGTGTACAAGAGAGCCAAACTATATGATGGGTGGAGCTATGTGCTGAAACCACCAAGTATCGAGGATTGATCCGAAGTGTTCAACGGCAGACTTACTATGTATTGCTTTGTGAGTTTTGTGATGAATAAATGCAGGAACTTGGTTATGTGATTCATGTGTTCATTAAGTGACCGGAATGTGGTAAGGTTATAAACAAGTAAGTTATACATGAGGATGATTTTATGGTGACCTTGTAATCATGGGCCTATACTTGTGATGTATGAAATGTGGTGAAAATGATTTGTGATATGTATGTTAAAATGAGGTTAATACAAAGAAAGTGTGAAAGAGTGAATTAGCAATAAAACTGTTTTGGAATAGTAGCAGTGACGTGACTTTGAAAAATTACCAAAAATATTAGGAAATTAATTAGAGGCTCAATGAGATATGAAATTAAATCTTAATGAGTCTATTTTCATATGAAAGAAATATAGCAAGTAAAGGAATTCTATATTTCGAGATATTTATATTTTTGTGAGACTTGTTCAGAATGATTATGTGATCCCCTATTCTGACTTTGAAAAACCCTTAAATATTGTAAAAAAATAATTAAGAAATATATTTTATATGCCTAGATTTCTTATTGAGTCTAGTTTTAAATGAAACAAATTTCATGGATATTCGACTCTTGTACAGGGAGGAAATCAATTTGTAGTGAACAGAGGTCAGATCAGTCGAGCTGTATAACAGGGGAAACTTTAACTAATAAACTGTACTAATTGGATGGACTAAAAATTCTAGAAAAATTTTATAAGAAGTGATATGATTCTAGTTTCTGGGAAAATTTATGGATCTTAAATTGGAGTTCTGTAGCTCCAAATATAAATAATTTAGTGACTGTGACTCCGGAAAACAGCTTAGCTGGAATTTGAATAAATAGAAAGAATATGAAAATAGCATGTTATCGCATTGCTTATTATTTTCATGCGAGCTTACTAAGCGTAAAGCTTACTTCTTCCTTTCCATTTTTTTTTAGTTTGTCAGGTCAGCTCAGGGGTTGGAGATCGTCGGAGGCAGCATCACACTATCAAGCCATTATCCTCGGAGTATTGGCAAGTATATGTTAAATATTTTCATGTGAGTGGCATGTATAGGAAGTTTGTTTCATGTCATGTATTATTATTATGATTTGGCTTACATATTGGACTACATCGAGCTACTGTATATGGTCATGAGATGTGGCCTTTGTTCATTGTGGTTTGTAAGTTTTAATTTTGGGCAAAACTTGGTGACTCAATTTTATATGTTTGTGAATGTCTAAGTCCGGTAATGCCTTGAACCCTGTACCGGAGTTGGATACGGGTGAAGAGTGTTCCAACACGGGCGTGCTGTAGACCATGTGAAAATAGGACAAGGATTTTTCCTAAACACGGGCTGCGATAAATGGCCACGGCCGTGTGACATGGCCGTGGGAGATCTTGCCAAAATAACACGGGCGTGCGACACGCCCGTGTCCTGAAACCGTGGTCGATCCTGCCAAAACAGCACGAGCGTGTGACACGCCCGTGCCTAGCACCCGTGGTCGACACTATCAAAATAACACAGGCGTGTGCATAGGTTCATGAGCGTGGGAGAAGCGAACCATATCCCACACGGTCGTACGATACGATCATGAAAGCACATGGCCTAGACAGACGGGCATGTCCTCAGGTCGTGTGACGATCTCTCAATACGGGCTTAACACGAACCACACGGGCATGTGATACGGCCGTGCCACTTGAAAAATTTAGATTATTTCTCATATTTTTACTTTTATTTTTATCTATTTTTGAAAACTCATTTGTTTTTAAAACACGGCTTATCTTTTTGATTATTATCAGATTATTCCCTTAATTCTCCCACAGAATCATGCCTTTCCTCCAGCTCTATTTTCAATTCACGCTTTCGTTAATCCAGGGATTCCATCCATTCATAACTCAGGAAGCCTATCTTATGATCTTATATTTATAATTTTCAATATATCCATTTTTTTACATTGAGGGCAATGTACATCTTAAGTGTGGGGGGTAAATTATATCACTATCAGAAAAATCCCTAAACTTTGTCTTGTTCTCTTGTAAATCTCTCATATCATTTTTAGGATGAATTTTGATTAATTTATGATTTTTATTGATATATCTTGAATTAAAACATAGGCATTCATGTATTGACTATTTAAACTTTAAGACATTAGAGAATTAAGCATGATAAGTTGATTTTTGAGAATTTAAAAATTTAGGTTGTTTTCCCAAGTTTAGGTATTACCTTGAATTGAAATCTGCAGTTTTGAACATCAAAAAGCCATAATTTTTGTGAGATTTTGAGCCTTTAAAGAGCATCTATTATTACTTTCATGCTCACTTTTATTATTGCTTGAGTGTGTCAATATCGAATTGTTATTCTAGAACTTGCTTGATTATGCATGTCAAGACCACACCATTTGATTTGATATGTCAAGATGATAGAGGCACTTAGGATTAACCCACTCATGCCATGAAAAGCCTACCTCCACGATTAACCCTTAGTAAACCCCTTTGAGCATAACAAGCCATTCCATGTATTACCCTTAATATTAACCCTTAACTCATTATTGTTGAAATCCCCTCAATTAATTTGATCCCTATTTTTGTCGAGATTTGATTTGAATAAATTGCTTAGCTATGTCTTGTACTTAATAGTTAGTCTTTGCTATTTAACTTGTTCTTAAAAAAAAAATACACATTAGTAGTGATCTTTCATTTTTTGAGCTCAAGTATTTAAATTCCATATCTAAAAAGAAGCTATGTTGTACGCAAGTGGTGATTAAATATTTTTTTAGTTAAGTCATTTTTCAATTCAATCTCGATTCTAACCTTCTCTCTCAGCTTGTGACCACACCCCCTAACCAAGCCTCATTACAACCCTCTAAAGTCCTCATGATTGATGTATCATCTCAATTTATAGTGGTGGAGATTTGATTTTCATGCAAGCCTATGGTAATAACTTTTCATATTCACTGTTGAGTGCTACATTCATTATCCTTAAACACTTCGAGTGATTTGAGTGAATCTTTAGTGAGGATGTTAAACTCTGTGAGATTTTGAATCAAAGGTGATTACTTAAATAAGGGGAGATGCCTATATTTTTAATGATTAAATGCTCCACTTGGAATGCTTGAAACTTTAATATTCTTTTAGTTGAATTCTCAATGTATGATTACTTATGAATTAGTTCGAGATATTATTGATAGGAATTATAAGTTGAGAAAAAAAAATTCTTAATTGTGAATTGAGGATTTTACTTGAGGACAAGCAAATGCTTAAGTGTGGGGGTATTTGATAAACTGTAATTTATACATATTTTTATCCCATGCTTAACACATTTATGAATTATTTCTCCTTAGATTTGGTGAATTTGATGCTCCTAATCCTTTAATTTCATGTTTTATACTTAGGTGAGCATAGGAGAGCGAAAAAGAATAAGAAACGGGCCAAAAACGGAGAAAATGGGTCGACAAGGGAAAACAACACGGCCTAGACTTCCTCACACGGGCAGAACACATGCCCGTGCCATTCTAACAGGCTCGACCACGGCCTAAAACAACCTCAGCACGGGCGTGTTGATTTCTCAACCTTGACCACGACCTGAAGTAATCACACACGGGCGTGTCCCTGCCGAGCCCTAGCTAAGTTCTATTCGGAAAAGGGAAAGTTAGAGGGCTCTTAGGCATTCTAAAGCATATTTAAACACCCTAGAGGAGGACTAAAGAGGAGGAGGAGGATAGGGAGTAAGGAATTACTCCAAGAAAGCCGATTGATCCATCTCAGAAGCCGAATTCACTATCAAGACTGAAGATCTCTCCTCAATTTCCCTCCAGGAGTTTTGGGTTTTCTTTATGTTTTGTATTCATTATTCTTCTGAGATATTTTCCTATTTAGTTATGAACTAAACCCCCTAAATACCTAAGGGGAATGAAACCTAAGACGACTCTTGTTATTATTTTCTGAATTGTATGATGAACATTTAACTTGTTCTTAATTATGTCCTCTTAATTCTTGTTTCGGTATTTCAGGATATTGATTCAAGTTAATTCTCTTATTTGGAGGATGAATAGTCTTTGTCTAAGAGTAACTTTATCATAATTAAGCGGAGTTGATTGCGCGCCTAGAGATAGGGTGACAAGATTTTGCTGGATTAGAGTGAAACCTAATAAGGGGATCCATAGATTGAGTTAATGAAACCTTAGGGTGTTAATTAGAAAGAGATTTCAATTACTCAACCTAGGGTTAGACGTTATTAGTCTTGAATAGGGATAATAACATAACTCAGGAATTTCTACGGAACAGGTTAAATGAATAAATCGTCCGATTCGGAGTCAAAATAACAAGTGAAGTCTAGGTGAATTTTTCCTTGGGTATTGTCTTAAATCAATCGTTTTTCCAAAAGTAATTCCCCACTTCTATTTTCTGTGAGTTCTTAGTTTAGTTAATTAGTTAATTAAAACAAATCCTTTATTTTTAGGCTAGATAATAAAAAGACAATGTAACGCTCCCACGCCCGAGACCATCGCCGGAGTCGAGCATGAGGTGTTACTAAGCTTAATTTAACATTTTTAGAACTTTAGATTATTTGTTTCTACATTCACAGCTTTTAAGCTACTTGCATCACAGTCACAAGAAAAATCATATCTCGAGTTACGGAAACTCGAAACCAAGATCCGTAAATTTTCCTTGAATCTAGATTCATATACCTATCTACTAAATTTTTCTAGAATTTTTGGTTGAGCCAATTAGTACAGTTTATTAGTTAAAGTTACCCCTGTTTCAGGACTTTACTGGTTTGACCTCTGTTTACTACGAACCACATTTCTATCTGTACAAAATTCATATGACTATAAGGTTTGTTTCTAATAAAACTAGACTCAATAAGGATTCTGGGGATATAAAATACACCACCTAATTATATCTTTAAAATTTTTAGTGAATTTCTAAATTTGGAACAGGGGATTTAGAAACTGTTACGACCCTGTTTCACTAAAATTCAAATATCTTTTAACATATAATTCCTTTACCTATTTCATTTATTTCATGTGAAACTAGACATAATAAGATTCAATTTGATATATAGTCCATCATTATATTCAATTTCTATGATTTTTAGTAAATTTTCAAACTCGCATCTGTGTTGCTGCAGTATTCTGTTTATGGCAATTTCATCCCTTTTATGAGTTTTTATGCACTAAGTATCTTAATAATTTTCCTTAACCTCAAACATAATCTAAACTAACCATTTTCATAATTTATCATTATCAAACATTTTCTCAACCATTCTATCAACATATCATAAGATCATTTACACAAAATAGGTATATTGCTATACATGCCATACTTAATTTTACAAACCATTTACCAAAAGTCTTAGGATAGTGTGGTGAGCCTCGACCTATCCCGACTCACGAGTTGGCTTGTCCAAAACTACAATGAGTAAGAAGGAAGGAGTAAGCATAAATGCTTAGTAAGTTCATATGCAAATAATAAGTAACATAACAAACATTCATACCAATCAACATTAGCATGCATCACTAAAACACATATCACATTTCTAATCATTTTTCATCATCTTATTACCTTATCGTGATTGTATCAATACTCAACCCGAGGGTTAAACACATACCTGTCCAAAATATCCATTTCACATCACTTACCAATACGTCTCTTTACATCTCGAATATTCCTCCAATTGAGTAGAACTTTACCCGTTGAACACATCGGAATATAATTCGGATACATGGATAACTTGCACATAAGTGCCATATATGCAAACAAGCAATTATGTAACCCGCCCATAAGCGAACTCGGACTCAACTCAACGAGCTCGGGCGTTCGCATCCATAAGTGAACTCGGACTCAACTCAACGAGCTCGGATGCCTAGTTACATCTCTTGAACTCGGACTCAACTCAACGAGTTCGAACATTCGCATCCATAAGTGAACTCGGACTCAACTCAACGAGTTCGGATGCTCAACCATCCTAGTGACATGTCACTTGTATCCTAATCTATTCCTAAGGTTCAAGCGGGATTTTCCTCGAACACATATCCTTATAGTCTTCCGTAGAATGCCAAATCAATACTCAGTAACAATTATATTTAACAAGTAGCTCACATAATTTACATATTATTTGAAATTAACCACAAAGCATACATTTCATAATAAAATTCAGCATCACATATATTTAACATCACTAACTTAAAAATAAAAATTATGCTACATTATTTACACATGAACTTACCTTGGTACCAAAATACAAAGATTTTGCAATTTAGTCCACAATCTTTTCTTTTCCTCGATTGAGGTCGATTCCATGTCTTTCTTGATCTAAAATAACACATTTAGCTTATTTAATACTCACATTATCAAATTAATCCTTAACTCAAATTTTGGCAAAATTACAATTTTACCCCTAAACTTTTGCATATTTACATTTTTGCCCCTAGGCTCGGGATTAAACTTTATTCCTTATTCTTATGTTTTATGACATGCTGATCATTTTTCCCTTCTATGGTAACATCAAATTCACACTCTAACATGTACTTATGACTATTAGGTATTTTTAACGATTAAGCCCTTTACTCGCTTTTTGCTTAAAATCGAGTAGTACAAGTTGTCTAACATAATTTAAAACTTCATATTCTATCATAAAACATCAGAATACACAAATTTCACCTATGGGTATTTTTCCAAATATAAACCTTAGGTTAAATTATTGCTAACATAAGCTTAATCGAGTTATCAGGATCTAAAAAACGTAAAAATCATTAAAAACGGGGCTTAGAATCACTTACTATGAAGCTTGAAAGTTGAAGAAACCCTAGCTATGGTGAGAGTGAAGTTTCAGCAGCAACTAAATGGGGAAGATGACTATTTTGTGTTATTTTTCCCATTTTATTTCATTTAATATCAAAATGACCAAAATGCCCTTACTACTAAACTTTCCAAAAATTCCTTCCATGTCCTAATTTTGTCCATGAACTTAAAATTGGTCAAATTGCTATTTAAGACCTCCTAATTAATATTTCAAAGCAATTTCATACTAAAAACTTCTAGAATGCAAGTTTTGCAACTTATTCGATTTAGTCCCTAACTTCAAATTAAGTATTTTATGCACAAAATTTCTTCACGAAATTTTCACACAATCATGTAATCATATCATAAACCTCAAAATAATTATAAAATAATTATTTCTATCTCGGATTTGTGGTCACGAAACCACTATTCCGATTAGGCCCTAATTCGGGATATTACAACTCTCCCCCCCTTTAAGGATTTTCGTCCTCGAAAATCTTACCGGTAAACAGATGTGGGTATTGATCTCTCATAGTTTCTTCGGATTCCCATGTAGCTTCTTCTATTCCATGCCTTTGCCACAACACCTTTACAAGTGCAACATTTTTATTCCTTAGTTGTTTGACCTCTCGAGCTAAAATCGTAATCGGTTTTTCTTCGTAGGTCATATCTGGTTGTAGTTCAATTTCTGTCAGTGAAACTACATGTGAAGGATCCGAACGATACCAACGTAACATAGATACGTGGAACACATCATGAATCTTCTCTAATTCAGGTGGTAATGCTAGCCGATATGCTACCGGTCTAACTTTTTCAATTACTTCATACGGCCCAATAAAACGCGGACTTAATTTGCCCTTCCGTCCAAATCTAAAGACTTTCTTCCACGGAGACACCTTTAAAAATACTTTATCACCAACTTGAAATTCAATGTCTTTTCGTTTTAGATCTACATAAGATTTCTGTCTATCTGAAGCAGCTTTCAAACAATCTCGAATTACTTTCACTTTTTCTTCAGTTTCTTTTATTAGATCAACTCCATAAATCTGATTTTCCTTGAGTTCAGATCCAATACAAAGGCGTTCGACACTTACGACCATACAATGCTTCATCAAAGGGCCATTTTCAAGCTCGTCGATAACTATTTTTTTAAGCCAATTCTACCAACGGCAAATATCTTTCCCAACTTCCTTGAAATTCTAATACACAAACATCTGAGCATGTCTTCAAGAATCTGAATTACTCTCTCTGATTGTCCATCGGTTTGTGGATGAAAGCGAAGATCGAAATTTAACTTTGTACCTAACGCGTCTTGCAATTTTTGCCAAAACCGCGAGGTAAACCTTGGATCTCTATCTGAAATAATCGACAATGGTATTCCATGTAATCTAACAATTTCTCTAATATACAAGTCAGCCAACTTGTTAAGAGAATAATAATGCGTCATCTAGGAATAAAATGAGCCGACTTAGTTAATCATCAACTATTACCCAGATGGCATCTTTCTTTCCTGGAGTCAATGGCAATCCTGTAACAAAATCCATAGTAATCCGATCCCATTTCCATTCAGGAACCATAATAGGCTGAAGTAATCCCGAAGGCACTTGGTGTGTTCACTTTCACTGTTGACAAATTAAGCATTTGGACACAAACTCTGATATATCTCTTTTCATTCCATTCCACCAATACATTTTCTTCAAGTCATTATACATTTTCGTACTACCCGGATGAATCGAGAAATAACCACTATGTGCTTCTTGTAGGATCTTTTGAATCAGTTCCTCATTCTTTGGTACACAAATCCGATCTTTAAACATTAAGCACCCATCGTAACCAATTCTCAAATCGACTCTGTATCAACTTCACCTTTATTTTCTCTTGGCTTGCAAATCTTGATCATCTTTTTGAGCTTCAGAAATCTCTTGTAAAAACTTGGTTTTACTCTTAGCTCTGCTAGAATCGAACCATCATCGACACTTCCAACCGAGTGTTCATAACTCTCAAAGCAAACAACAACTTTCTCGCTCAAAGCATCAGCAACCACATTCGCTTTTCGGATGATAATCAATAAACAAGCTCGTAATCTTTCAATAACTCCAACCATCTTGTTGTCTTAAATTCAAGTCTTTTGTGACATCAAGTACTTAAGACTTTTATGGTCAGTATATACCCAGCACTTTTCACCATACAAATAATGTCGCCAAATTTTCAAAGCAAACACCACCGCATGACCAATTCCAAATCGTGAGTAGGATAATTCCTCTCATGAGGTTTTAATCGCCTCAAGCATATGCCACCACTTTTCCTTCTTGCATGAGCACACACCCCAAACCATTTAGAGAAGCATCACTATACACCACAAATTCTTTACGATTCAATTGTACTAACACTGGTGCCTCTGTTAATAACTTTTCAATTCTTCAAAACTCTGTTGACATTCTTCCGTCCATTCAAATTTAACATCCTTTTCGAGTAATTTAGTTATAGGAGCAGCAATTATAGAAAATCCATTTACAAACCGCCGATAATACCCAAACTAGCTCCAAGAAACTTCTAACTTCGATTACATTTTTGGTGGCTTCCAATCAACAATGGCTGAAATTTTACTAGGATCAACCCGTATACCATCACTGAAACAATATGACCCAAAAATCCAACTTCCCGTAGCCAAAATTCACTTTTACTAAACTTAGCATACAATTTGCTTATCTCTCAAAGTTTGCAAAACTATCCTCAAATGCTCAAGCATGCTCTGTATCATCTTTTGAATAAATTAAAATATCATCTATAAACACCACAACAAATTTGTCCAAGTATGTATGGTGAATATGCGATTCATTAAATCCATAAACACAAAGCAGGAGCATTTGTCAACCCGAATGGCATAACTAAAAATTCATAATGACCATACCTTGTTCTAAAAGCGATTTTAGCCACGTCCGACTCTTTTACTCGCAGATTGGTAATACCCGGATCTCAAGTCAATCTTTGAAAACCATGTCGCTCCTTTTAGGTGATCAAACAAATCATCAATTCTTGGCAAGCGGATATTTGTTTTTGATTGTCACCTTGTTTAGCGGCGATAATCAACACACAACCTCACGAACCATCCTTCTTTTTCACAAATAACACGGAGCACCCCAAGGTGAAAAACTCGGTCTCACAAAACCTTTATCACCAACTCTTGCAATCGCGACTTTAATTCCTTCAACTCTGCTTGGTGCCATTCTATACGAGCAATCGAAATCGGAGCTGTTCCGGTATCAAATCAATACCAAATTCTACTTCCACGATTGGAGGCAAACCCGCAATTCTTCCGAAATACGTCCGCAAATTCGCACACAACCCGCAGATCGATTCAACTTTCTTTTCAACTTCTTTTGTATTAATTACATATGCCAAATAAGCTTCATAACCCTTTCTCGGATATCTTTGAGCCGACATTGAAGAAATCACACTAGGTAATGCCTGCGATTTATCCGATTCAACCCGCATGAGTTTCACCGTTTTCACACTTTAATTCTATAACCTTTTCTTCACAATTTACTATAGCATCATGCAATGTCAACCAATCCATACCCAAAATAACATCAAATTCATCAAACGGCAGCAACATCAAGTCGGTAGGAAAGTAATGACCCGAATCATTAAAGGGCATTTCTTGCTTACTTTATCAACTATCACACATTTGCCTAACGGGTTCGACACTCTAATCATAAATTACGTGTTCTCAACAGGTATATTCAAACTAGACACCAGTTTCATGCACACATATGAATGAGTAGAACAGGATCAATCAAAGCAATAACATTAACATTATAGAGAGAAAATGTACCAGTAATCACATCGGTGAGGAAGCATCTTCACGCGCTTTAATAGCATAAGTTCTAGCGGAGCCCTTCCTTGAGTCTAAGCGGTGCATCTCTGGCTACATTCTTACCGCTTGCTTCGCTCCAGCTTTTCTTGGATATCTTCCTCTCGAATCCGCCCCACTTGTTTTTGTATTCGAAATTTTTCTTTTCAGCTCTCTCAGGCGATCTCTAATAAAATGATCAGGAGAACCACATCGAAAACATTCATTTGCTCTACACGGACCAAAATGATTTCTACCACACATTGCACTCAGTTTAACAAATCTCGAGTTCCCTACACTTTGTCGCCAAGTAGTCCGGGATTTAGGACCCACATTTTGCTTCTTATAATTCCCATATGATTGCCCAGTGAAGCTTGGGAACGAGGATTCATATTCCTTGACTTTCCAGTTCTTTGTGAAAATGGACCGCTCATCGGTCTTTTCTTCCAATTTCTAGTCTCGGCCTCTACCTTTTTCTTTTCTTTAAGTAATTCTTGACCTTACAAGCTCGATCAACCAATACTACCATTTCTTTTAATTCAAGAATTCCAACAAATACCTTGATGTCTTCGTTGAGCCCGTCTTCAAATCGTCGGCACATCTTGGCCTCTGTAGGAACATACTCTCGGCATACTTACTTAATCGAACAAACTCTCTTTCATATTCTCAGAATCATATTACCTTGCTTCACTCAAGAAATTCTTTACGCTTCGATCAATAAATCTTTCACTAATATATTTCTTCCGAAACTCTTCTTGAAAGAATTCCCAAGTTATTTTCTCTTTCGGTACCACCGAAATCAAAGTCTTCCACCAATTATAGGCTAAATCCCTCAACAAAGATATAGCGCATTTCAAACATTCTTCAGTGTACAAGATAATTCGTCAAATACCGGATAGAATTTTCAAGCCGTAACTCGCTTTCTCGGCATCATCATCAATATTTGCTTTAAATTCTTGGCCCCCTTGCTTGCGAATTCTATCAATTGGAGTTTCGTGAAATTTCATCAGATCCATACCTTGAGGCGTCGGGGTACAGGTTGAGGAATTGGGGAGGTGGGGAGGTTGTACATTTGGGTTCGCATTTAACGAACTCGATGTACCATGCACTCATCATTTGGAGAAAGGCTTTCGACCCCTTTCTCCTACTCCCGACCAACATGGGAGGTGGATTTTCAGTCGGCGCTGCTCCTTCAGCGGAGAGCGCATGACACTCTACTACATCATCCGCCACATTTGGATCGGGATCCATTTACTATATAAAAAAATCATTTAAAAGGTCAGAAGTCGTCACACAATCACAATTTATACATATGGCATGTATAGCAAAATCCGTACATACAACACGTAGTCCGAGAACCGACTAAGCCTACTCTAATACCACTAAATGTAACGCTCCCACGCCCGAGACCATCACCGGAGTCGAGCATGAGGTGTTACTAAGCTTAATTTAACATTTTTAGAACTTTAGATTATTTGTTTCTACATTCATGACTTTTAAGCTACTTGCGTCATGATCACAAGAAAAATCATATCTCGAGTTACGAAACTCAAAACCAAGATCCGTAAATTTTCTTGAATCTAGATTCATATACCTATCTACTAAATTTTTTCTAGAATTTTTGGTTGAGCCAATTAGTACAGTTTATTAGTTAAAGTTACCCCTGTTTCAGGACTTTACTGGTTTGACCTCTGTTTACTACGAACCACATTTCTATCTGTACAAAATTCATATGACTATGAGGTTTGTTTCTAATAAAACTAGACTCAATAAGGATTCTGAGGATATAAAATACACCACCTAATTATATCTTTAAAATTTTTAGTGAATTTCTAAAGTTGGAACAGGGGATTTAGAAACTGTTACGACCCTGTTTCACTAAAATTCAAATATCTTTTAACATATAATTCCTTTACCTATTTCATTTATTTCATGTGAAACTAGACATAATAAGCTTCAATTTGATATATAGTCCATCATTATATTCAGTTTCTATGATTTTTAGTAAATTTTCAAACTCGCATCTGTGTTGCTGCAGTATTCTGTTTATGGCAATTTCATCCCTTTTATGAGTTTTTATGCACTAAGTATCTTAATAATTTTCCTTAACCTCAAACATAATCTAAACTAACCATTTTCATAATTTATCATTATCAAACATTTTCTCAACCATTATATCAACATATCATAAGATCATTTACACAAAATAGGTATATTGCTATACATGCCATACTTAATTTTACAAACCATTTACCAAAAGTCTTCCGGATAGTGTGATTGAGCCTTCGACCTATCCCGACTCCTGAGTTGGCTTGTCCAAAACTACAATGAGTAAGAAGGAAGGAGTAAGCATAAATGCTTAGTAAGTTCATATGCAAATAATAAGTAACATAACAAACATTCATACCAATCAACATTAGCATGCATCACTAAAACACATATCACATTTCTAATCATTTTTCATCATCTTATTACCTTATCGTGATTGTATCAATACTCAACCCGAGGGTTAAACACATACCTGTCCAAAATATCCATTTCACATCACTTACCAATACGTCTCTTTACATCTCGAATATTCCTCCAATTGAGTAGAACTTTACCCGTTGAACACATCGGAATATAATTCGGATACATGGATAACTTGCACATAAGTGCCATATATGCAAACAAGCAATTATGTAACCCGCCCATAAGCGAACTCGGACTCAACTCAACGAGCTCGGGCGTTCGCATCCATAAGTGAACTCGGACTCAACTCAACGAGCTCGGATGCCTAGTTACATCTCTTGAACTCGGACTCAACTCAACGAGTTCGAACATTCGCATCCATAAGTGAACTCGGACTCAACTCAACGAGTTCGGATGCTCAACCATCCTAGTGACATGTCACTTGTATCCTAATCTATTCCTAAGGTTCAAGCGGGATTTTCCTCGAACACATATCCTTTAGTCTTAGTAGAATGCCAAATCAATACTCGGTAACAATTATATTTAACAAGTAGCTCACATAATTTACATATTATTTGAAATTAACCACAAAGCATACATTTCATAATAAAATTCAGCATCACATATATTTAACATCACTAACTTAAAAATAAAAATTATGCTACATTATTTACACATGAACTTACCTTGGTACCAAAATACAAAGATTTTGCAATTTAGTCCACAATCTTTTCTTTTCCTCGATTGAGGTCGATTCCACGTCTTTCTTGATCTAAAATAACACATTTAGCTTATTTAATACTCACATTATCAAATTAATCCTTAACTCAAATTTTGGCAAAATTACAATTTTACCCCTAAACTTTTGCATATTTACATTTTTGCCCCTAGGCTCGGGATTAAACTTTATTCCTTATTCTTATGTTTTATGACATGCTGATCATTTTTCCCTTCTATGGTAACATCAAATTCACACTCTAACATGTACTTATGACTATTAGGTATTTTTAATGATTAAGCCCTTTTACTCGTTTTTGCTTAAAATCGAGTAGTACAAGTTGTCTAACATAATTTAAAACTTCATATTCTATCATAAAACATCAGAATACACAAATTTCACCTATGGGTATTTTTCCAAATATAAACCTTAGGTTAAATTATTGCTAACATAAGCTTAATCGAGTTATCGAGGATCTAAAAACGTAAAAATCATTAAAAGCAGGGCTTAGAATCACTTACTATGAAGCTTGAAAGTTGAAGAAACCCTAGCTATGGTGAGAGTGAAGTTTCAGCAGCAACTAAATGGGAAGATGACTATTTTGTGTTATTTTTCCCATTTTATTTCATTTAATATCAAAATGACCAAAATGCCCTTACTACTAAACTTTCCAAAAATTCCTTCCATGTCCTAATTTTGTCCATGAACTTAAAATTGGTCAAATTGCTATTTAAGACCTCCTAATTAATATTTCAAAGCAATTTCATACTAAAAACTTCTAGAATGCAAGTTTTGCAACTTATTCAATTTAGTCCCTAACTTCAAATTAAGTATTTTATGCACAAAATTTCTTCACGAAATTTTCACACAATCATGTAATCATATCATAAACCTTAAAATAATTATAAAATAATTATTTCTATCTCAGATTTGTGGTCACGAAACCACTATTCCGATTAGGCCCTACTTCGGGATATTACAGACAGTTAATACTAGTACTTTTAGTTCCTTTGGGTTCGACAATTCGGTCTTGCTAAAGCTATGCTACTTTCAATTGGTACACTTGCCTACGTCGTGATAATAGTTAGTTTCAAGAACGATTAATTATAAATTTATAAAACTTATCACAGAAAATCACGATCAGTTGTTGGAACCATTTGGAAATGGCTAGAATGGTGACATTTAAATTTTTTTGATGCATGTGAGGTGTCGTCTCAATGGTAAAGTAATTTTGACATGTTTTATTATAGAAACAAGTTAATTGATAAATGGTTAAATATGCACATCTATATGTATTTTATGATCGGTGATATCTTAGCATTTTGGTGTTTTCATGGTTGACGTTGGAACCGTCAATTAGACGTATGTTTTAGTGACCATTTTGGTATGTTTGAACATGATTTTGGCATATGGTCATGGTGGTAAGTTTGGTAAGAAAATTAGATGAGAAATGTATGGTTGATTAATGGCTAAAATTATGCAAATGTTTAAGCATGTTTGGTGTTTGTGATTGAGGTGCTTTGGGCATATTGGTTGTATGGGTAGATACCATATTGATTTAGTTCCATTATGTATGTTTTAGGTACATTTTTGAATGCTGGAAATAGGTACAAATGGTTTGTATGTGTGAGCATGTTTAGGGTGAAGGAAATGGCTTGAAAATGGCCTATTTCTCGTCCGCATGGCCTAAGATAAGGGAATGTGTCTCAACAGTGCGTGACACACAGTCATGCAACACGACCATGTGTCCTCTGTAGTTTTTTTTAAAGGTTGCATTTTGAGAGTTACACGGCTTAGCACATGGGCGTGTGGCTTGTCCGTGTGACCCAAGTGAGAGGGTTACATGGGCATGGACACGGGCTGGGATACGATCGTGTGTCCCTATTTCGAATGTTACACGGGCGTGTGTCTCAGCTATGTGAGTCACACGGCTATGTGACCCCTGCAGTACAAATTTTTTGACTACTTCCTAAACTTTCCAATTGTTTTCGATTTAGAACTGAATAGTTTCTAAAGTGTTTTTAAGGACTCGATGGCTTAAAAAAGGGACGTTATACTTGTGTTTCAATGGAATATAATGTGTTTTATAAAGGATTGTAATTGAGTTTTTTTAATGTTAAAAGTTTCTGGTAATGCTCTGTAACCTTATTCCGACGACAGATACGAGTTAGGGGTGTCACACAAGTTGCCTAAGATATTGCTCCTATTATGTATGAGGGACAAACCCTATATTGATCAACCATATCCCACTACATAAATTGTGGTATATCCAACAACAACCTTTATAGAACAACTAGTTACGGTGGACATTTGAGTATATCGAAATATACAACTCATGATGTTGGGATAATGATGATCTCAAGTCTGAGGATAGTATGCATAGTAATCACTATGAGTAATGTTGTGACTATTTCATAATAATCCAAGAAACATACTCATAGTGGGACAATCCAATATGTTGTTCTCTAACATACATACTCATGTATTGATTTTGACATCCCATATCAATGACAACACTTTGTCATCAAACTACACGTTAGTCTTAATGCATTATTGTTGTCCAAGCCCACAATAATACTAGACTAAAGGACCTTTTAAGAATAATCATATTCTTCTCATGACATTATTATAAAACAGATTATTTATATACCTAGAAAAGAAACTGAAATAATAATGACAATGCCTTATATTAATAAACGAGGTATGTTATTACAATCACCGTATGATTGTTTTTTAGGCATACTCTAACAATATCCCACTAGCACTAAGACCAATCACTCACATATCTAATACCGGGTGACTTAGTGTGACGATCATACTTTTGCTATGCCAGAGGCTTCATTAATGGATCAGCAATGTTATCATCTGTTAGTACTCTACAAATTTCCACATCTCCTCAATGAATGATATCTCGAATGAGATGGAAGTGCCTAAGTATATGTTTGGATCGCTAGTTAGATCTAGGTTCCTTTGCCTGTGCAATGGCTCCATTGTTGTCACAATGAAGTTCTATAGCATCTTCTATGCTGGGCACAACCCCTAGTTTAGATATGAACTTCTTGATCCAAGCAACCTCTTTTGTAGCTTCACTAACTACAATATACTCGACCTCTATTGTAGAATCAATAATTGTACCTTACTTTGAACTTTTCCAACTCACAGTGCCACCATTAAGGCAGAACACAAAACTCGATTGCAATCATGAATCATCCTTGTTGGTTTGGAAGCTAGCATCAGTGTAGCCTTTTACATATATAAGGAATGTATCTTTAGTCCTACTCAAGTACTTAAGGATATTTTGAACTGCTACCCAATGACCTTCACCAAGAGCTACTTAATACCGACTTGTCATGCTTAAAGTATACAATACATCTAGACGAGTACATAACATGCCATACATGATAGACCCAATACTCGAAGCATATGGAATCTTACTCATTCGATTTCTCTTATGTGGATTTGAAGGACACATTTCCTTCAAAAGTGAAATACTATGTCTCATAGGTAAGAATCCTTTCTTTGATTCTTCCATATTTAACCTTTCAATTACTTTATCTATTTATGTACTTTGGCTTAAACCTATGAGTTGCCTTAATCTATCTCTATAGATTTTGACTTCTAAAATATACATGGACTCACCCAAGTCTTTCATAGAAAAACAACGTTCTAGCCAAGTCTTAACAGACTGTAGGGTAGGTATGTTATTTCCTATGATAAGTATGCCATATACATACAATACCAAGAATACAATAGTGCTCTCACTAAGTTTCTTGTAAACATAAGGCTTATCTTCATTTTTTATAAAACCAAACTCTTTGATTGCATCATTAAAACAAAGAGTCCAACTTCAAGAAGCTTGCTTCAATCCATAAATGGATCTTTGTAGCTTGCATATCTTTCCAGCATCTTTCGGATCGAATAAACCCTCGAGTTGTGTCATGTACACATCTCTTCTAGTTTTCTATTAAGAAAAGTTGTTTTGACATCCATCTACCAGATTTCATAATCATGAAATGCAGCTATTATGAGGCAGATGGATTTAAACATAGCAATAGGAGAAAAAGTTTCATCATAGTTGACAAAATGAACTTTACAAAAACCTTTAACGACCAATCGCCCTTTGTATGTCTATACATTACCATCCATGTCAGTTTTCTTTTTGAAAACCCACTTGCACCCTATGTGTTTAACCCCATCATGTGGGTCAACCCAGATCCATATTTGGGTTTCTGACATGGAATCCATCCCAAACCTCATGGCCTCTAACCATTTATCAGAGTTTGGGCTCGCCACTGCTTCTTGATAAGTCTGAGGCTCATCTTGATCCACAAGAAGAATGTCACCATGTACTGTAATGAGAAATCCATATCTCTTAAGTGCACGGCATTCTCTTAAAGATCTATGCGGTGGTTATGTTTCTACAACAGTAATTTGTTCTTCAATTTCTTGTGGAACCTACTATTGTTCTCTCTCTTGTTCAGTGGTATTTTGTGGTTTTTGAATTACTTCAAGTTTAATCTTTCTCTCACTTCCTTTTCTAGAGAAAAATTCTCTATCTAGGAAGACACTAGTCCAAGCAACAAAAACCTTATTCTCAATAGGATTAACGAAATAATATCATTTGGTTTCTTTTAGATATCCCACAAAAATACACTTTTCATATTTGGGTTCAAGCTTGGTAGACGTTTGACGTTTAACATAAGCTTCACAACCCAAATCTTTATAAAAGATATATTGGAATGTTTCCAAGTCCACATATCATATGGCATATTTTGAACCGATTTAGATAGGACACGATTCAGTGTGAAAGCAGTTGTCTCAAGTGCATGTCCCCAAAAGGAAATCGGTAGATTAGCATGACTCATCATTGATCTAACCATGTCTAACAGAGTTTGATTTCTTCTCTTAAAAACTCCATCCCATTAAGGAGTACCAGGAGGAGTAAGTCGTGAGATTATCCCATATTCCTTAAACAGTTCATCAAACTCTAGGCTAAAAAATTCTCCACCCCAATCAGATCAAAGTGTCTTAATAGTTTTTCCTAGTTGATTTTGTATTTCATTTTTTAATACTTTGAACTTTTCAAGGGCTTTAGACTTATAGCGCATGAGATAAATATACCAATATCTACTGAAATCATTAGTGAAAGTAATAAACTACTGAAATCCACCTCTGGCCTATGTGTTCATTTGTCCATATACATCAGTATGTATCAGGACCAATAAATCATTAGCTTGCTCACTTTTACCAGTAAAAGGAGCTTTAATCATTTTTTCTAATAAGCAAGATTCACATACTTCAATTTGTTCAAAAACAAAAGAATCCAATAAACCATCTTTATGGAGTTTGGATATACGTATGTGGCCCAAGCGATAATGCCAAAGATATGTTTGATTTCAGTCACTTATTTTAGAGCTTTTAGTATTTATGTTGTAAATGGGATTAACTTGACCTAAATTATAGAGGCTATTTACCAATTGTGTTAAACCAGAGAAAACATTATTGACATAAAAGGAACAATAATTATTCTTAACTATTATCTCAAAACCAATTTTGTTTAAACAAGAAATTTAAATAATGTTCTTAGTTAAACTGGGCACAAAATAACAATCCTCTAAACAATGCAACAACACTTGCTCCATTTTGAACTCGTAGGTCCACATCTCTTTTAGCTAAAGTCCTACTCCTTTGTAGTCCCTATACAGAAGTACAAATATGAGAACCACAACCAATATCTAATACACAAAATGTAGTAGTTGGTAAATTAATAATAATAACATAAATACATGAAGCAGACGCGCTGCTTGCTTTGGCCTTCTTGACTCCCTCAAGATAGACAGGGCAGTTCCTTTTCCAATGTCCAATCATACAATAATGGAAGCAGTTTCCTTCCTAAGCCACCCCTCCTTTGGGCTTTAGTGAAGCCTTTCCATTTTTAGATTTGGGCCCACCTTTGCCCTTGGGCTTTGTCTTAGCTTTAGGTTTACCCTTGCCCTTGTTATTACGGACCATCAAAATGGGCTTGGGTCCAGTCTTTTTCAACTTACCTTTAGTAGTTCGCACCATGTTGAGTAACTGTGGTAGAGTCCTGTCAATTTCATTCATGTTGAAATTGAGGACAAACTAGCTATAACTACCAGGTAACGATTGCAGCATAACATCAGTGACCAACTATTGGCTCAATAGAAATCAAATTTTTAACAGGCCTTCAATATAGCCTATCATGTTAAGAACATGAGGTCCTACTAGCCCTCCTTCTGCCAGCTTACATTGGAAAAGGGCCTTAGAGGTATCGCACCTTTCTTTTCATGCTTGCCCCTGATAAAATTCTTTCAGGTGCTCGATCATATCAAAAGCAACCATGTCCTTATGTTGCTTCTAAAGATCTGATTCATAACGGCAAGCAAAAGACATCCAATGTTTACCATATCACCAAGATGCTTCTTGTAAACATCTCTATACACTCGAGGGATTACTAGGCAATTCATTAGGAAAGGGTTGTTCAATGACATATAATTTTTGTTCTTATTTGAGGACAATTCTCAAGTTACAGAACCAGTCAAGGAAATTAAAACCATCCAATTTTTCTTTTTCAAGGATTGATCGCAATGAAAGTGAATTTGTGTTTGCAGCAAAAATATATCTATAACAATGAAATATGCGAGTAAGTGAATTTACCAAGTTTATCAAAATCATTAAAATGACTTTATTAAATGATGCTCCCACTATTTTATTCAAAATTAATAACCCTCATATTTTAATTTTGGAAAGACTTTCTCGAAAGTTTTTCTAGTAGGTAAGGATCCATATTTCACCACCTCTTAAGTCAACTTTGGCTTTACTCCTAAGATTACGGTTATTTAGGTAAGCAACACTTGCTAATTACATCACATGTAACTTCTAAATATTGGGTGAACAACTCTAGCTCTAATCATTGTATAATTTATCCAAATTATTTGCCTCTAGGTTTCTAATCCTATTAGAGTAACCTAGTTAAGTCACTAACTAATGTTCTAACCAACAAATATTATTTTCTTATTCTTCGTGTTTAACCAAGATAGATAGTAATACTTAGCTTTAGCAGAACCTACATATTAGCAGAACCTACATAGTATCGATCAAGGCTTTAACGATGGTAATGATTGGAATGCAACGTTGACTTAAAATTTTGATTGAGGGAATTTTATTAAGGTTGCATCTTACCAATTATGGTTTACTTTATTCCTTTTAGTCCTTTAATTGATCTCATCAATTAATGATGTTTATAGTTATCAAACTTTAACATACTTAAATTTTGGCATGTTTTAGACATTCATAGCATCTCATACATGAATAAATAAAGCAGTAAACAAATGCAATAGTTATAGCCCATAAACTAAGGTGGTTCCTCCAAAGTCAATAGGAGAACCAAAAGGAAACCTAAAGGTGTAAGCTGCTTCACAAGCTTCTTGTCCATTTTAGTTGGCCCATTTTTCTTTTGTCTGGCCACAGCAACTCATGCAATTTACTATTTGTAGAAGCCCGTTTTACAACAAAGGAGTAAGAAGAGAAGAGAAATACAAGAGAAAAGTAGTAAGGCACGACATGAAGGTTTTAGTTATAAAAATTACAACCTTTTCAAATGGGTTTTGGGCTATAACTATGCATTTCAAACACCGTGCATGTCAGTCATAAAAAATAGAATACAAGGTGTTTTATCCAACATTTTTTTAAGTGAATCTTTAAAAGTCTCTTCTACTTTTGTGACCTACACCCACGGTCTTTGTTTTCATCCACCGTGAAAAGCTCATCGTGCGACCTGCTTGGTGGAAGAAATAAATTTAAAGAAAAATAGGGATTTATGGTGGATGTAGAGGAAGCAGGCCAAAGTTTTATCAATAGGATATGCTTGCAACCTCACAATTTGATAACTTTTATCAGTAGTTTCATGTTTTTCAAGATTTTCATCTTTTAAGTTTTTTATTGGAACCACCCTTGTTCGAAGTCTGAACGAAAACAACTAGTCAACTCTTAACTGGAAATCACAACTTCATCACTATCATCAAGATAAAAGATTTGTTAACACTTAACAAAAATGAAATTGAATAGGCCACAAAATTATTATTAACATTTAATCAATAATCAAAAGGAACAGATTATGCATATTAAGAGTTAAAGAAATATTAACAAATATCACATATTCAAGATTAAATAAAAAATGCAAGTAAAGTAATGCATTCATCTCATACAATTGCGTCACCCCAAGTATTTAAACTCGAGTCCATACTACACAAGTGTCACTGATATCACTGTTGGGTCGTTGGGACACCCCGTGGTGCAGTGGAAAGAAATATTTCGGTGATCCAAACCAAGAATCCATGCACGAGGAACAAATCAGGGTGAGAAAGGTATGAACGATTACTTTTAATTGTCTAAAAATCGAATATAACTATTGTGAAACTGAGTACACAATTGTATGTCAATTCCAAGCAGTTATGAAAAATTTCGACCTCTACGTAATCTAGCCAGTGTGACAATGAATGGCAAGAACTCTCTAAAACTTTTTCAGAGATAAAGCCACCCTCTAACAGCTGCTAGACCTCACTTCTTTTTATTTAGGGTATATTATGTTTTCTTAAAAACCCTATATTTCCTAATTAGGGAATAGTTGATATCTTAAAAACCATAATTATAATAATGTTTGCCCAAAAAACTACAGTTACAATAATTATAATAATATTCGATCGTAAATTCCTCATTACAATAATTATAATAAGGATTTCGATAAATTATGTTTAGTTAAATTTTATACGAATCAAATTCATATATGTTAATTTAACCATGTTCTCATTATGTGTACAACATACTTGTACATATAATTCATTTGAGATTTAACTACCCAATTAAAGTAATTCTATAATCAATTTAATTCATGTTGCAACTAAAAACAAAACCAATTATGTTTTGATATTGTTTGTTTCAACCATAATGTGTGACCCTGTAGGTTCCTGTAACATTAGCAGTAATACTAGAGCGATTCTAATATTACAAACAATGAGTGGCATCTAGCAATGCATCATTGCTACCTAACTTACAAGAAGTCATTATTCTACATAACCTCTCTGTGATTAACCCTTCATGTATTAAATCATTTACTCCTTTATATCTAGAATGGACATAAGTCATGGAATAGTCACACTAGCATAGTCCATCTAATGTTTTTTGATATCCTGAGTAGACTATGATAAACAAATAAGTATGCTATCTCATATCAACTTATTCGAGCATGGCCATGCATTTCTAGTCTCACTCAATGAAGTGGCCTAAGATATTGCTCCCATTATGTAGGAAAGACAAATCCTATATTGATCAACCATATCCCACGACATAAATTATGGTATATCCAACAACAACCCTCATAGAACAACCAATTACAATGTGTAATATCCCGAATTAGGGCCTAATCAGAATAGTGGTTTCGTCACCACAAATTTGAGATATATAATTATTTTATGATTATTTTGAGGTCTATGATATGATTGCATGATTGTGTGAAAATTTTGTGAAGAAATTTTATGCATAAAGTGCTTAAATTGAAATTAGGGACTAAATCGAATAATTTGCAAAACTTGAATTCTAGAAGTTTTTAGTATGAAATTGCTTTGGAATATTAATGAGGAGATCTTAAATAGAAATTTTACCAATTTCTAAGTCTATGGACAAAAATTGGACATGGATGGAATTTTTGAAAAGTTTAGTAGTAAGGGCATTTTGGTCATTTAGGGGTAAAATGAATTAAAATACAAAATTAAAAGCCAATTTTGCTCATCTTCTTCACCATGGATGTGTATACCAAGGAAGACTCCATGGCTAGGGTTTCCAAGCTTCCAAGCTCGATTGTAAGTCCGTTCTAGCATCGTTTTTAATAATTTTTACGTTTTTAGAATCCCGGTAACTTGATTAAGCTTATTTTAGCAATAATTTAAGCTAGGGTTCATATTTGGAAAAATACCCATAGGTGAAATTTGTGTATTTTGGTGTTTTATGATAGGATATGAGGTTTTAAATTATGTTAAAAAACTTGTGCTTCTCGGTTTTAAGTGAAAACGAGTAAAATGGCTTAATCGGTAAAAATACCTAATAGTCATAAGTACATGTTAGAGTGAGAATTTGATGTTGCCATAGAAGGGAAAAATGATCAGCATGTCATAAAACATAAGAAAATAGGATGAAGTTTAATTTCCGAACCTTGGGGCAAAAGTACAAATATGCAAAAGTTTAGGGGTCAAAATGAAAATTTGTAAAAATATGATTTTTGGAGCCGTATGAATAATGTGACTAATTATTAGGCTAAATGTGATATTATAGATGAAGGAAATCGAGATTCGGGTTTAAATCAGGAAAATACAAGGTTATGGACTAAAATAGGAAATTGTCGTTTCTGGATCGAGATAAGTTGGTATGATAATAATACTGCAATAATGTTGTAATTCATATTTGAAAGTTAAATTTAGTGAATTAATTGAATTATGTTAAATTAAATGTTATGGTGCCAAGTTTATGAATTGATTTAAAAATATGTCTATGGTATATGAAGTGTATTGAATTATCATACATAAATGTGATTTCTATGATTATGGATATTATGAGTAATTGTAAGTTCATATGATTTTTAATAATAATGCAATGTGTAATTTAATGTTATTGCCTTGATATTAAATGAGATGTAAGTTTATATGTAAGTAATACATCAATTTTACTTGTATTATGATATTTTATAATAATATTGGAAATGTGTTTGTTGATAATCACTTGATTGGTGAAATTGTTGAAAAGAGAGAGAAATCCTGGTTGAACCTTCGGAAAGATTGGATGATACAGATGGTATGTAGCTAGGTCACATGTATGGTGCTGAGTGCACATCATGTGTACAAGAGAGCTACGAGACATTATGATGTAGCTAGGTCGCATGGGTGATACTATGTGTACACCATGTAGACAAGAGAGCTACGGGATATATGTAGCTAGGTCGCATACGTGGTTCCAGGTGAAGGACACCATGTAGACAAGAGAGCTACGAGATAAACTGGCTAGGTCACATGGATGGTACTAAGTGTTCACCATGTGTACAACAGAGCCGAACTTTATTATGGGTGGAGCTATGTGCTGAAACCACCAAGTATCGAGGATTGATTCGAAGTGTTCAACGGGAGACTTGCTATGTACTGCTTTGTGAGTTTTGTTATGAATAAGTGCAGGAACTTGGTTATGTGAATGATGTGTTCATTAAGTGACCGGGATGTGGTAAGGTTATAAACAAGTAAGTTATACATGAGGATGATTTTATGGTGACCTTGTAATCATGGGCCTATACTTGTGATGTATGAAATGTGGTGAAAATGATTTGTGATATGTATGTTAAAATGAGGTTAATACAAAGAAAGTGTGAAAGAGTGAATTAGCAATAAAATTGTTTTGGACAGTAGCAGTGATGTGACTTTGAAAAATCACTAAAAATAGTAAAAAATTAATTAGAGGCTGAATGAGATATGAAATTAAAGCTTAATGAGTCTCTTTTCATATAAAAGAAACAGAGCAAGCAAAGGAATTCTAGATTTTGAGATATTTATATTTTTGTGAGACTGGTTCAGAATGATTACGTGATCCCCTGTTCTTACTTTAGAAATTCACCATAAATTGTAAAAAAATTATTAAGAGACATACCTTACATGCATGGATTTCTTATTGAGTCTATTTTTAAGGGAACCAAACGGAATGGTCGTTGGAATTCTGTACAGGGAGAAATTTGGTTCATAGTGAACAGAGGTCAGGGTAGTCATATTCTGAAACAGGGGTGATTTTAACTAATAAACTGTACTAATTGGCTAAACCAAAAATTCCGTAAATTTTATGGGAGAAAGATATATGAATCTAGTTTCAAGGAAAATTAACGAAACTAAATTTGGAGTTTTGTAGCTTCAGATATGAATGATTTAATAACTGTAACTCGATAACACAGCTTAACCTGAATATGTGTAATTGTACAATTATAGTGTTTTATCTTGAAAAGCATGGTAGTGATTGCTTGTTATTTTCATATGAACTTACTAAGCGTAAAGCTTACCCATCCTCTCTATTTCTTTAGTATTGGCAGGTCAGCTCGGGGTTGGAGATCATCGGAGGCAAAATCACACTATCAAACTATCATTTTTGGGAGAATTAATTCAAATATTAGAAATATCAAGTGAGTGGCATGTATAGGACGTTGGTTTGTGATATGTATTTTTATTATGATTTTGACCATACGTATCAGTCTGCATTGAGTTATCGTATATGATTATGAGATGTAGTCCTTATCCATTAAGGTTTATAAGTTTAATTAATCGTGCTATGTCCTATGTTTTGATGTAATGATATAGTTAGTTTTGTTTGTTATGCATGTGTTTGAAAAGTTTTGAATTAGATGAAATTTTATGGCCCAGTTTTCGTCTATGTGTATTGTTAAGTCTGGTAATGCCTCGTACTTTGTTTCGGCCTTGGATATGGGTAAGGGGTGTTACATTTAGTGATATCAGAGCTATGGTTCAGTCGGTTCTCGGACTAACCTAGCATGTGTAAAAGTCCAGCTATACATGCCAGTGATCCGTGATAGTGTGATGTCTCCCGACGCGTATGAGCACCGTCTAGTTTAAACAGAGGTACTCTCCAACCGAGTTGCACTGACCATGTTCAATGTGATGCGAAGGTGTTTGAATAAAATTACGTTTATGATGAGTCTCGATTTAAAAAAGTATGAATAAAAATTTATGATATATATATAAGTGATAACATGTTTGATGAAAGGTCATGTTGTAATAAATATCCATACATGCTTGATGCTTATATAATGTAGTGTATTTGACTTACTTGATAAGATGAACGGGATAAATAGAAATTCGTAGAGGTATGAGTAAAAGTTCCTAATATTATGATATGAATAAAAATGTCATTGCCTTGATTGAACGTTGAATGTTGATGAATGTCAATGATATTTTTTTTATGAGATAAATGATTACAATGAAATGAATTTATCTATATTAAATTGTTTGGACTGAATTATGTGATTGTAATGATATGTATATGATGATGCATGAAATGAAAGTTGCGATTGTGATGTAAATATCTATGTTTGTTTAACCCTTATATGATGTCATGAGTATGATTTGTTCGAGTAGATGAATGGATAAGTCAAGCTATCCAGAAAACATAGGATGGCATGATGAATTGTTTTGTAACTAGAAGAAAGGATTATTTTCGAGGCTTATATAGAAAGAATTGTATGAAGCTCACAGTGTAAATTTGCCTATTCATTCAGAGAGTAATGACGTGTACTGTAATTTGATTCAGATGTTATTGGATTGTGATTTATTGATGATGAAAATCTGTATGATTATTTCGGAAGAGTGCAGATCCCTTTGATTGTCGGATTTCTTGGAATTCTAGTCTCCATTAACCAAATTGAGATATGGTTTTATGTCAAGATGACAAGTGAAACGGAGAAGGGTTGAAAATTTAAGAACAATTGAGAGATGAGTCCGTAAGCTTTCAGAATATATGAGAAAATTAAAGAGATATATTGGAGGCACCGCCTGAGTGAAAGTTCGTCAACACCGAATGTGAAATTTAGGAATCTAAGAGAAGACCACTTTTCCGGTAAGATTTTCGGGGACGAAAATCCTTAAAGGGGGGAGAGTTGTAATATCCTGAATTAGGGCCTAATCTGAATAGTGGTTTTGTCACCACAAATTTGAGATATATAATTATTTTATGATTATTTTGAGGTCTATGATATGATTGTATGATTGTGTGAAAATTTTGTGAAGAAATTTTATGCATAAAGTGCTTAAATTGAAATTAGGGACTAAATCGAATAATTTGCAAAACTTGAATTCTAGAAGTTTTTAGTATGAAATTGCTTTGGACTATTAATGAGGAGATCTTAAATAGCAATTTGACCAATTTCTAAGTCTATGGACAAAAATTGGACATGGATGGAATTTTTGAAAAGTTTAGTAGTAAGGGCATTTTGGTCATTTAGGGGTAAAATGAATTAAAATACAAAATTAAAAGCCAATTTTGCTCATCTTCTTCACCATGGACGTGTATACCAAGGAAGACTCCATGGCTAGGGTTTCCAAGCTTCCAAGCTCGATTGTAAGTTCGTTCTAGCCTCGTTTTTAATGATTTTTACGTTTTTAGAATCCCGGTAACTTAATTAAGCTTGTTTTAGCAATAATTTAAGCTAGGGTTCATATTTGGAAAAATACCCATAGGTGAAATTTGTGTATTTTGGTGTTTTATGATAGAATATGAGGTTTTAAATTATGTTAAACAACTTGTGCTACTCGGTTTTAAGTGAAAACGAGTAAAAGGGCTTAATCGGTAAAAATACCTAATAGTCATAAGTACATGTTAGAGTGAGAATTTGATGTTGCCATAGAAGGGAAAAATGATCAGCATGTCATAAAACATAAGAAAATAGGATGAAGTTTAATTTCCGAACCTTGGGGCAAAAGTGCAAATATGCAAAAGTTTAGGGGTCAAAATGAAAATTTGTAAAAATATGATTTTTGGAGCCGTATGGATAATGTGACTAATTATTAGGCTAAATGTGATATTATAGATGAAGGAAATCGAGATTCGGGCTTAAATCAGGAAAATACAAGGTTATGGACTAAAATAGTAAATTGTCGATTCTGGATCAAGATAAGTTGGTATGATAATAATACTGCAATAATGTTGTAATTCATATTTGAAAGTTAAATTTAGTGAATTAATTGAATTATGTTAAATGAAATGTTATGGTGCCAAGTTTATGAATTGATTTAAAAATATGTCTATGGTATATGAAGTGTATTGAATTATCATACATAAATGTGATTTCTATGATTATGGATATTATGAGTAATTGTAAGTTCATATGATTTTTAATAATAATGCAATGTGTAATTTAATGTTATTGCCTTGATATTAAATGAGATGTAAGTTTATATGTAAGTAATACATCAATTTTACTTGTATTATGATATTTTATAATAATATTGGAAATGTGTTTGTTGATAATCACTTGATTGGTGAAATTGTTGGAAAAGAGAGAGAAATCCCGGTTGAACCTTCGGAAAGATTGGATGATACAGATGGTATGTAGCTAGGTCACATGTATGGTGCTGAGTGCACATCATGTGTACAAGAGAGCTACGAGACATTATGATGTAGCTAGGTCACATGGGTGATACTATGTGTACACCATGTAGACAAGAGAGCTACGGGATATATGTAGCTAGGTCGCATACGTGGTTCCAGGTGAAGGACACCATGTAGACAAGAGAGCTACGAGATAAACTGGCTAGGTCACATGGATGGTACTAAGTGTTCACCATGTGTACAAGAGAGCCGAACTTTATGATGGGTGGAGCTATGTACTGGAACCACCAAGTATCGAGGATTGATTCGAAGTGTTCAACGGAAGACTTGCTATGTACTGCTTTGTGAGTTTTGTGATGAATAAGTGCATGAACTTGGTTATGTGAATGATGTGTTCATTAAGTGACCGGGATGTGGTAAGGTTATAAACAAGTAAGTTATACATGAGGATGATTTTATGGTGACCTTGTAATCATGGGCCTATACTTGTGATGTATGAAATGTGGTGAAAATGATTTGTGATATGTATGTTAAAATGAGGTTAATACAAAGAAAGTGTGAAAGAGTGAATTAGCAATAAAATTGTTTTGGACAGTAGCAGTGAGGTGACTTTGAAAAATCACTAAAAATAGTAAAAATTTAATTAGAGGCTGAATTAGATATGAAATTAAAGCTTAATGAGTCTCTTTTCATATAAAAGAAACAGATCAAGGAAAGAAATTCTATATTTTGAGATATTTATATTTTTGTGAGACTGGTTCAGAATGATTACGTGATCCCCTGTTCTTACTTTATAAATTCACCATAAATTGTACAAAAATTATTAAGAGACATACCTTACATGCATGAATTTCTTATTGAGTCTATGTTTAAGGGAAATAAACGGAATGGTTGTTGGAATTCTGTACAGGGAGAAATTTGGTTCGTAGTGAATAGAGGTCAGGGTAGTCATATTCTGAAACAGGGGAGATTTTAACTAATAAACTGTACTAATTGGATAAACCAAAAATTCCGTAAATTTTATGTGAGAAAGATATATGAATCTAGTTTCAAGGAAAATTAACAAAACTAAATTTGGAGTTTTGTAGCTCCAGATATGAATGATTTAATAACTGTAACTCGATAACACAGCTTAACCTGAATATGTGTAATTGTACAATTATAGTGTTTTATCTTGAAAAGCATGGTAGTAATTGCTTATTATTTTCATATGAACTTACTAAGCGTAAAGCTTACCCATCCTCTCTATTTCTTTAGTATTGGCAGGTCAGCTCGGGGTTGGAGATCGTCGGAGGCAAAATCACACTATCAAACTATCATTTTTGGGAGAATTAATTCAAATATTAGAAATATCAAGTGAGTGGCATGTATAGGACGTTGGTTTGTGATATGTATTTTTATTATGATTTTGACCATACGTATCAGTCTGCATTGAGTTATCGTATATGATTATGAGATGTAGTCCTTATCCATTAAGGTTTATAAGTTTAATTAATCGTGCTATGTCCTATGTTTTGATGTAATGATATAGTTAGTTTTGTTTGTTATGCATGTGTTTGAAAAGTTTTGAATTAGATGAAATTTTATGGCCCGGTTTTCGTCTATGTGTATTGTTAAGTCTGGTAATGCCTCGTACTTTGTTCCGGCCTTGGATACGGGTAAGGGGTGTTACACAATGGACATTTGATTGTATCAAAATATACGACTCACAATGTTGGTATAATGATGATCTCAAGTCTGAGGATCGTATATGTAGTAATCACTATGAGTAATCTTGTGACTATTACATAATAATCCAAGAAACATACTCATAGTGGGACAGTCCAATATGTTGTTCTCTAACACACATACTCATGTATAGATTTTGTAACACCCGTTACCCGAATACTTAGACAAATCAAAACAATTTATTTCATTATTCATTATCAAACTACCAACCTGCGTTATAGTCACTAAATAAATCATAACTCGACTCAAAAAACTCAAAATTTAAATTTGTGAATTTTCCCTGAAACAAGACTCATATATCTTTTTACTATTTTTTTTCCATAATTTTTAGTCTAGCCAATTAGTACAGTTTATTAGTTAAAGTTTCCCCTATTGCAATGTTCAACTACTCTGACCTCTCCTCATTACGAATCAATTTTCTCCCTATGCAGAAGTCAAATAACCATACTGTTTGCTTCTATTGAAATTAGATTCACTAAGGAATCTATAAATATAAACTATGAATCCTAATTCTTTTTGTAAAATGTTTAGTGAATTTCTAAATTTAGAACAAGGGAATCAGAAATCGCTCTGCCCCTGACTGACTAAAATTCAAATATCTCTTAATATACACTTCTTTTGCTTACTCTGTTTCTTTCATATGAAAATAGACTCAATAAGCTTTAATTCTATATCTCATTCATCACCTAATTCCATTTCTAATATTCTTGGTGATTTGTCAAGATCACGTCACTGCTGCTGTTTAATACTATTTTAATGCTAATTTCATTTTTTTATGATTTCTTTGTATTAACTACCATTTAGGCATACATAACACCGAAACATGTTAAATACTTGATAATCTCAATTACTTACAATCTGAATATTAAATAATCCTTAAATGCATACCTGTACTCTTTCTTCATGTTCTCACCTTGTCGTTTCTTTGACTTACTCTTTGGATTACTCGGGAACCTTTTCTTTTTTTGAACTTACCATTGCCATGTCTTGACATGGTCTTACGTGGTATTATTGCCTTATGAACTCACCAATGCCTTGCCTTGGCATGGTCTTACATGGGACCTTTGCCTTATAGTAACTCGTCAATGCCATGTCTTGACATGTTCTTACATAATTTCCTTGCCTTATAGAACTTATCAATGCCATGCCTTGGCATGGTCTTACATGATATCCTTATCTTATAGAACTTATCAATGCCATGCCTTCGCATGGTCTTACATGATATCCTTATCTTACCAAATGCCATGGTCCAAAGATGGTCTTACATGGTATCCTTATCTTAGTGCCAATACCACATCTTGATGTGGTCTTACATGGAGTCCTTAATCAATGCTGATGCCATGTCTTGACATGGTCTTATACGGGATCCTTGTCTTACCAATGCCATGTCTTGACATGGTCTTACATGGTATCCTTAACCGCCAATTCCTCCTTAAATGCCATGTTATGAACATGGAATTTTCCGTCAATTCTTCCTTAGTACTTTGAGATATCAATGCCTTGTCAAGTCATAGCTAAGACATACTTGCTCAAATTCTCAAGGTTAGTCGCATAACTCAATAATAACAATACTAATAACAATAATTGCATAATAATAAAATGCTACTCAACTTACATACTTACATTCTCAATCTCATCATATCATCAACTTAACTTATTCTCATCAAACTATGCTAGTCTATACTTTTTTGTTATCATACAAAGCCATAATACAAAATATGGTCTTACATATAAATTATACAAGTTCTCTTTCCAATATCGAATTATTTTCGAGCATTAATCATTATATATGAAACTCAATACTAAAGTATTTATGGCCAAAATATCAATTTATCATTCAAATATGCATAATTAAATGCTTATTAAGCATATGAACTTACCTCGATACCAAAACGACCATTTTACCGACTTTCTCGATTTTCAATTTTTCTCCCGTTCTAGGTCCAAATCTCACTTTTCGGGATCTAAAACATCATATTTCACTTATTTAATTAATTTACTATTCAAAACATTCCCTAACTCAAAATTTGGAAAAATTACAATTTTGCCCCCAAAACTTTGCAGAATTACAATTTTGCCCCTAGGCTCGAAAATTAAAATTTATTGATTTTTCTTATGTTTTATGACACGCTGAACATTTTTCCCTTCTATCGTAACATCAAATTCCCACTCCATCATGTACTTATAAACATTAGGTATTTTTAACGAATATGTCGTTTTACTCGTTTTCACTTAAAATCGCTTAGCAAAAGTTGTTTAACATAATTTCAAGATTCATATTCTACCATAAAACATCAAAGTAAACACATGTAACCTATGGGTATTTTTCCAAATATGAACCCTAGCATGAATTATTGCTAGAATAAGCTAAATCAAGTTACTAGGACTCAAAAAATGTAAGGAACATTAAGAACGAGCCTAGAATAGACTTAATATTGAGCTTGGAAAGCTTGGAAACCCTAACCATGGCTTCTCCCGTGCAATATTCGGCCTCCATGAAGAAGATGGACCAATTTTGGCTTTATTTTCCCTTTTTAATTCTTTTAATTACTAAATGACCAAAATGCCCTTAAAGGCTTTTCTTTCTCCACTTTAAGAACCCATTTCAATTAAAACCCCTTTATTATGTAGAACACACATTTTGCTAATTTTACAATTTAGTCCTAATCATCAAATTAGGCACTTATACATAAAATTTCTTCACGAAATTTTCACATTATTATTCAATTAATGAATAAACCTTAAAACTTAATTGGAATAATTTTTTTTACCTCAGATTCATGGTTTCACAACCACTATTCTGTTTAGGCCCTATTTTTAGATGTTACAGATTTTGACATCACATATCAATGACAACACTTTGTCATCAAGAAACTACATGTTAGTATTAATGCAAGCCAACAATAATACTAGACTAAGGAGCTTTTAAGAATAATCATATTCTGCTCATGACATTATTATAAAACAGTTTATTTATATACAAAAAAAGAAACTAAAATAATAATGGCAATGCCTTATATTAATAAACGAGGTATGTTGTTACAATTACATCATTATTGGTCTTTGGGCAACTCTAACAATCTCCCACTAGCACTAAGACCAATCACTCACTTATCTAATACCGAGTGACTTAGTGTGATGATCATGCTTCTACTGTGTCAGAGGCTTCGCTAGTGAATCAACAATGTTATCATCTATTGGTACTCTGCAATTTTCAACATCTCTTTGATCAATGATTTCTCGAATGAGATGAAAGTGCCTAAGTATATGTTTGGGTCAGTGGTTAGATCTGGGTTCCATTTCCTATGCAATGGTTCCATTGTTGTCACAAATGAAGTTCTATAGTGTAACACCCCTAACCCGTATCCGTCGCTAGAATAGGATTACAAAGCATTACTATAAAACCGTAACTCAAATCATTCATTTCCAACATTTTAATGAACATATAAAAGTCCATTTGTACACATGCATATCATCCCTTAATTGATCCTTCGAGACTGTAGAAACACTTTAGAAACAGTTCGGGACTAAATCAAAAACATTTGAAAAATTAAGGAAAAAGTTAGAAAAATTGACACTACAGGGGTAACATGGCCGTGTGGCCAGGCCGTGTGACTCACATGGCTGAGACACACTCCCGTGTCTCGGGCCATGTGGACGCTCAAAGTAGGGACACACGGCCATGTCCCAGCCCGTGTCTATGCCAATGTAACTCTCTGACTTAAGTCACACGGCCAACCCACACGTTTATCTACCAGGCTGTGTAACTCTTGAAATACAACCTTTAAAACCTATAGGAGACACATAGCCATGTTGCATGGCCGTGTGTCACACACTGCTGAGACACACGCCCATGTCTTAGGCCATGTGGATAAGAAATAGGTCAATTTCAAGCCTTTCCTTACACCCATTTCAAGCTCACACCTACAAGACATTTGCACATATAATTAAGCTTTCAAACATACCTAAAATATGAAGAATAAGGCTAATTCAATATGGCATCTATCCATACAACCAATATTCCAAAAGGCACCTCAATCACAACAATCAAACTTACCTAAATTTGTGTCCAAATAGTCATAATTCAACCAAACATACTTAACTAAATTTCATATCAAAACATGCTCTAAATGATCACTTTGCAAACATTCCAACACTTACCACTTTGGCCATAAAACCATGCATCAATTTGATCATATAGACAACAACCATTAAGCATTAAAGTGACAAAAGCACACCAACCATCAAGGTATCAAAATAACATAAGTTTCACAAATTCAAAGCAACATTACATGCCAACATAATTAACTAAACATTAAACATAAGTCCACCTATACATGTCATTATAACAATGACCAAATCATCAAAATCTACCTATAAAAATCGATGGATAGTGTGATGGATCTCCGACTATCTTCTAATTCGATCGAGCTTCCAATAACCTGTAAAATAAAGGAAAATAACTACGTAAGCAATGTATGCTTAGTAAGCTCATATAAACTTCAAGCATAATATTTCATTTCAATAATAAACTTTGTAGGATAAACATAAACCTATGCCAATGCCATAAGATTCATAATTCTATATGATCATCGACTCACAAATGAGTAAGTTCATTAATGTCACATATATTTATCATTCATAACATGATAGGACTTTATGGGGCGTAATATATAATCATCAACCTTTCTATAAGATTATACACCTTTCAATTTGCTTACTTTCCATTCCATTCCCAATGCTTATCATAAGCCTAAATGACATTATCAATTCCTCACTTAGTGTATTTATCCATGATATAGGTATATTCATCCATAGCATACGTAAATTTCTCACATATAAGTACTTATTTCAAGCTCATTATTCCCTTTTCATGAAATTTCATTTCAACTATGAATTTACCATTTCATATGCATAACACACAAGATATAAGCATAACATCAACCATGACTACAAGCTAGTGCATTTAAACATAACTCTTTTGGAATCAATTACATGATAAACCATTTCATAAGAAATTACATACTTTGATTTATACCACCTTTTCATGAACATAAGCACATTACCAATTAAAAACTTACCATTTCAATATATTTCCTTAAGATTAAGCATGATATAATCCAATCATAAACTTGGCACAAGCTTAAGCACCAACAATAACACATGTTAGCATACTTGAACATAATTCATGAGAACGTAACATAGATAACCTGTAAAACCCCTAACCTGTATTCGTCATCGAAATAGGGTTACGGAGCATTACCAGATTAATTACTTAAATACACATACATTTCTCATACATTTTTCATATCCAATAAAATGCATTCATAATCAATCATATTGTCCCTAATACAAGCCTACGAGGCCCAAATCATGCATTAGAAGTGGTTCGGGACTAAACCGATAAAGAAATTTTTCGAAAACTTAGAACTTTTTTCAAAATACAGGGGACACACGCCCATGTAGCCCGATCGTGTGTCTTACACAACCAAATACAGGCCCGTGTCCAAGGCCGTGTAATGCCCCCACGCCCGAAACCGTCACCGGAGTCAAGCTTGAGGTGTTACTAAACTTATCTTACCTTTTAAACAACTCTAAACCACTTATTTTAATTTTCGGAATAAACTGTTTTTTTGCGTCATAGCTGCTTAAAAATTCATTTCTCGAGTTTCAAAACTCGAAATTAAGATCCGTAAATTTTTCCTGAAACTAGACTCATATATCTATCTACTAATTTTTTTCTAGAATTTTTGACTTAGCCAATTAGTACAGTTTATTAGTTAAAGTTACCCCTGTTTCAGAATTCGACTGCACTGACCTCTACTTACTACAAACCACTTTTCTCCCTATACAAAATTAATATAACTATACCGTTTGTTTCTATTAAAACTATATTCAACAAGGATTCTAACCATATAAATTAAACCACCTAATTATTTTTTTACAATTTATGATGAATTTCCAAAGTTGAAATAGGGGATCTAGAAATTTCTCTGACCCTGTTTCACTAAAACTCAGATATCTCATAAAATATAATACCTTTACCTGTTTTGCTTATTCCATAAGAAAATAGACATAATAAGCTTTAATTTCATATATTATTCACCATCAAACCATGTCTCTACGATTTTTAGTGATTTTTCAAAATCACATTATTTCTGATACTTGAATCTGTTTTTAAGTTACTTTCACATTTTTCTTAGTTTTCATGTGATAGTTACTACTTATTCATACATACTATTAAACATGTATATCTTCAGCCCTTCTATTAGTTAATCACTAGCAAGTATTTACACATCATTCATTGATCATATCATATCAAAAGAAACCAAGTTCCTATACATGCCATACACAAAACTAAACGTCTAACTATACCAATGTGATTCCTTCGATAGTGTGATCGGGTCTCCGACGTTTCCTTCGATCCCCGAGTGGCTAGATAAAAACTATAAGAAAAAGAAAATAAAGAGAGCAAGCACTAGGCTTAGTAAGCTTACAAGCAAATAAATTACAACATTCAACATAATGAATAATTATACATAATGTCACCTAGCCTCATAAACTTTCTTTACTTCTCATTTTCTACCTTCTTCTTTACTTACTTACCTTCTTTCTTACCTGACCTTTCACTATTCATAAATATAATCTACCTTCCCTTTTGCTGATAATTCACTGTAATTTAACGTGTACAATGACCCATTGAACCACTCGGAATACTAAGGATACTAGGGTCGTTCCTGTCTATCAATATTCTGCCAATGCTATGTCTTCGACATGGACTTACATGAATTATTCCTGTCTCCAATGCCATATATATATATCTAATATGGGCTTACATGGCTCATTCCTGTCTCCAAAGCCATATAACTGATATGGACTTACATGGCTCATTTCTGTCCTGTCCTGTCCTGTCAACCCCAATATCCTAACATTCCTAAGGTTCAAACGGGGCTTCCTAATGCTTTTTCTCTGTCACTTTGTCTTTAATTCGACTTTAAATATTCTCATAAAATAAGTATATAAATGCTGAAATTTACAATAATAATGTAAAATAAAAGAATATTGCATTTATTTATCAGTAAACTTACCTCGTATGCAAAAATAGCTACTTTTACCATTTCGTCCACAACTTGGTATTTTCTCCATTTTAGCTTGAATTTCAGTTTTCCTTGCTCTATCATTTAAAATATAGTCTAATTAGGACTCAAATTATTCAAATTGACCCAAAATCATATTTTGGCAAAATTACAATTTTGCCCCTAAACTTTTGCATATTTACACTTTTGCCCCAAAGCTCGTAAATTAAACTTCAGCCTATTTTCTTATGTTTCATGACATGCTGGTCATTTTTCCCTTCTATGGCAGCATCAAATTCATACTCTAACAAGCACTTATGACTATTAGGTATTTTTACTGATTAAGTCCTTTTACTCGTTTTTGCTTAAAACCGAGTAGTACAAGTTGTCTAACATAATTTAAAACCTCATATTCTATCATAAAACACCAAAATACACAAATTTCACCTATGGGTATTTTTCCAAATATGAACCCTAACTTAAATTATTGCTAGAATAAGCTTAATCGAGCTACCGGGATTCCAAAAACGTAAAGAACATTAAAAACGGGGCTTGGAATCACTTACCATGGAGCTTGAAAGCTTGAAACAAACCCTAGCTATGGAGAACCCTTGAAATTTCGTCCTAATGAAGAAGATGGACAAAAATTGGCTTTTAATTTTGTTTTTAATTCATTTTAATAACTAAATGACCAAAATGCCCTTACTACTAAACTTTCAAAAATTCCTTCCATGTCCTAATTTTTGTCCATAGACTTAGAAATTGGTAAAATTACTCTTTAAGGACCTCTAATTAATAATCTAATTCAATTTTATGCAAAATACTTCTAGAACACAAGTTTTGCAATTTATTCAATTTAGTCCCTAATTTTAAATTAAGTACTTTATGCATAGAATTTCTTCACGAACTTTTTACACAATCATGCAAACATATCATAGACCTCAAAATAATAATAAAATAAATTTTTCTACCTCAGATTTGTGGTTTCGCAACCACTGTTCCGTTTAGGCCCTATTTCGGGATGTTACATTTCTCCCCCCCTTTAGGGATTTTCGTCCCCGAAAATCTTACCTGTGAAGAGATTTGGGTACTGTTTTCGCATAGCCTCTTCGAGTTCCCATGTAGCCTCGTCTACCCCATGCCTATTCCATAGAACTTTCACAAGTACAATACTTTTGTTCCTTAATTGCTTTACCTCTCGAGCTAGAATCTTTACTGGTTCTTCACCGTAAGTCATGTCTGACTGAATCTCAACCTCTGTCTGAGAAATTACATGTGACGGATCTGAACGATAACGACGTAGCATAGACACATGAAATACATTATGAATCTTCTCTAACTCAATCAGCAAAGCTAACCGATATGCTAATGGTCCGACTCTCTCAATCACTTCAAACGGTCCAATAAAACGTGGACTTAGTTTGCCTTTCTTGCCAAATCTGAGAAATTTCTTCCACGGGGATACTTTCAAAAAAAACTTTGTCACCAACTTGATACTCAATCTCTTTTCTCTTCAAATATGCATACGACTTTTGTCTGTCTAAGGCTGCTTTTAAGCAATCTCTGATGATTTTTACTTTCTCTTCTGTTTCCTTAACTAGATCAACTCCGTAAATCTGATTTCCCTTAAGCTCTGTCCAATACAAAGGTGTGCGACATTTACGTCCATATAAAGCTTCATAAGGTGCCATCTTCAAACTCGACTGATAACTATTATTTTAGGCAAATTCTACTAATGGTAAATATTTTTTTCCCAACTGCCTTGAAATTCCAATACACAAACATCTAAGCATATCTTCAAGTACTGAATAACTCTCTCTCGATCGACTTGTGTCGGTTTGAGGATGGAAAGTCAGTACTAAAACTCAACTTTGTGCCCAAAGCCTTCTGTAATTTCTTCCAAAACCGTGAAGTAAATCTTGGATCTCTCATGCGAAATAATCGATAATGGCACTCCATGTAGTCTAACTATCTCGAAATGTATAACTCACCAACTTGTCAAGTGAGCAATCCATACGGATTGGGATAAAATGCGCCGACTTAGTTAACTTATCAATCACAACCCATATTGCATCTTTCTTTCTCGATGTAAGCGGCAATCCTGTCACAAAATCTATAGTAACTCGATCCCATTTCCACTCAGGGACTAGCACAGGCTGCAATAAACCTGAAGGTACCTGATGTTCGGCCTTTACCTGTGATGATCAAGCATCTAGAAATAAACTCGAAATGCCCCTTCTCATTCCTACCCACCTTGTGATCGGATATCATCATTTAACCCATCCTCAAACCTTTTTTACATGATAGCCCTCTGTGGACACACATTCTTGAGCATATTTACCGAGCCCGACAAATTCACGCTCATAATCGGTCACCGTCATATTGCCTTGTTTCAATTCAGAATTCTTTTCTCTTACGGTCAATAAACCTCGATGATGTACTTTTACGAAATTCCTCCTGAAAGAAATCCCAAGTGACCCTCTCCTTTGGTACAACTGATATAAGTGTCTTCCACCAGTAGTAGGCTGAGTCTCCAAAAAGTGATACTACACATTTCATACATTCCTCGGGTGTACAAGATAATTCGTCAAAGACTCTGATAGTATTTTCTAACCAAAATTCTGCTCTTTCTGCATCATCATCTTTTGTTGCTCGGAACTCTTCTGCCCCTTGTTTCCCGATTCTATCAACTGGTGGCTTTTCTCTTATCATTGTACTGTGATGGGAAGCTTGAGCTACATGGGTAGCAGAGAGTCATGAGGGGTGGAGGTCTAACTCACCGGATTAAATGACGAACGAACTCGGCAAACCAATTATTCAAAGCTTGGAAGAGAGCTTCTCGAGTCACTCCTCCCTGATTAACTGTTACTGGCCTATTCTCATATGGCGCTACCCCTTCCACGGGAGCAGGCGCATTACTTCCTACATCATCATCACCAGCTCACTCGGGATCCATTACAATAAAACAAAATATTTAAAAATCGTCAGGAGTCGTCACACTATCAAAATACAGGTATGACATGTATAGCTAGAGATTTTCTCACACTAACTGTTCCAAGAACCGACTAAACCTGGCTCTGATACCAATAAATGTAACGCCCCCACGCCCGAAACCGTCACCGGAGTCAAGCTTGAGGTGTTACTAAACTTATCTTACCTTTTAAACAACTCTAAACCACTTATTTTAATTTTCGGAATAAACTATTTTTCTGCGTCATAGCTGCTTAAAAATTCATTTCTCAAGTTTCAAAACTCGAAATTAAGATCCGTAAATTTTTCCTGAAACTAGACTCATATATCTATCTACTAATTTTTTTCTAGAATTTTTGACTTTGCCAATTAGTACAGTTTATTAGTTAAAGTTACCCCTGTTTCAGAATTCGACTGCACTGACCTCTACTTACTACAAACCACTTTTCTCCCTATAAAAAATTAATATAACTATACCGTTTGTTTCTATTAAAACTAGATTCAATAAGGATTCTAACCATATAAATTAAACCACCTAATTATTTTTGTACAATTTATGATGAATTTCCAAATTTGAAATAGGGGATCTAGAAATTTCTCTGACCCTGTTTCACTAAAACTCAGATATCTCATAAAATATAATACCTTTACCTGTTTTGCTTATTCCATAAGAAAATAGACATAATAAGATTTAATTTCATATATTATTCACCATCAAACCATGTCTCTACGATTTTTAGTGATTTTTCAAAATCACATTATTTCTGATACTTGAATCTGTTTTTAAGTTACTTTCACATTTTTCTTAGTTTTCATGTGATAGTTACTACTTATTCATACATACTATTAAACATGTATATCTTCAGCCCTTCTATTAGTTAATCACTAGCAAGTATTTACACATCATTCATTGATCATATCATATCAAAAGAAACCAAGTTCCTATACATGCCATACACAAAACTAAACGTCTAACTATACCAATGTGATTCCTTCGATAGTGTGATCGGGTCTCCGACGTTTCCTTCGATCCCCGAGTGGCTAGATAAAAATTATAAGAAAAAGAAAATAAAGAGAGTAAGCACTAGGCTTAGTAAGCTTACAAGCAAATAAATTACAACATTCAACATAATGAATAATTATACATAATGTCACCTAGCCTCATAAACTTTCTTTACTTCTCATTTTCTACCTTCTTCTTTACTTACTTACCTTCTTTCTTACCTGACCTTTCACTATTCATAAATATAATCTACCTTCCCTTTTGCTGATAATTCACTGTAATTTAACGTGTACAATTACCCATTGAACCACTCGGAATACTAAGGATACTAGGGTCGTTCCTGTCTATCAATATCCTGCCAATGCCATGTCTTCGACATGGACTTACATGAATTATTCCTGTCTCCAATGCCATATATATATATCTAATATGGGCCAATGCCATATATATATATCTAATATGGGCTTACATGGCTCATTCCTGTCTCCAAAGCCATATAACTGATATGGACTTACATGGCTCATTTCTGTCCTGTCCTGTCCTGTCAACCCCAATATCCTAACATTCCTAAGGTTCAAACGGGGCTTCCTAATGCTTTTTCTCTGTCACTTTGTCTTTAATTCGACTTTAAATATTCTCATAAAATAAGTATATAAATGCTGAAAATTTACAATAATAATGTAAAATAAAAGAATATTGCATTTATTTACTGTAAACTTACCTCGTATGCAAAAATAGCTACTTTTACCATTTCGTCCACAACTTGGTATTTTCTCCATTTTAGCTTGAATTTCAGTTTTCCTTGCTCTATCATTTAAAATATAGTCTAATTAGGACTCAAATTATTCAAATTGACCCAAAATCATATTTTGGCAAAATTACAATTTTGCCCCTAAACTTTTGCATATTTACACTTTTGCCCCAAAGCTCGTAAATTAAACTTCAGCCTATTTTCTTATGTTTCATGACATGCTGGTCATTTTTCCCTTCTATGGCAGCATCAAATTCATACTCTAACAAGCACTTATGACTATTAGGTATTTTTACCGATTAAGTCCTTTTACTCGTTTTGCTTAAAACCGAGTAGTACAAGTTGTCTAATATAATTTAAAACCTCATATTCTATCATAAAACACCAAAATACACAAATTTCACCTATGGGTATTTTTCCAAATATGAACCCTAACTTAAATTATTGCTAGAATAAGCTTAATCGAGCTACCGGGATTCCAAAAACGTAAAGAACATTAAAAACGGGGCTTGGAATCACTTACCATGGAGCTTGAAAGCTTGAAACAAACCCTAGCTATGGAGAACCCTTGAAATTTCGTCCTAATGAAGAAGATGGACAAAAATTGGCTTTTAATTTTGTTTTTAATTCATTTTAATAACTAAATGACCAAAATGCCCTTACTACTAAACTTTCAAAAATTCCTTCCATGTCCTAATTTTTGTCCATAGACTTAGAAATTGGTAAAATTACTCTTTAAGGACCTCTAATTAATAATCTAATTCAATTTTATGCAAAATACTTCTAGAACACAAGTTTTGCAATTTATTCAATTTAGTCCCTAATTTTAAATTAAGTACTTTATGCATAGAATTTCTTCACGAACTTTTACACAATCATGCAAACATATCATAGACCTCAAAATAATAATAAAATAAATTTTTCTACCTCAGATTTGTGGTTTCGCAACCACTGTTCCGTTTAGGCCCTATTTCGGGATGTTACAGGCCGTGTGGACATTCAAAATGGGATCACATGGCCATGTACCAACCCGTGTCCTACCCCATGTAACTCTCTAACTTGGGTCACACGCCTGTGTGACTAGCCCATGTACCCTTCGAAATGGCCTCACACGCCCATGTGCTAGACCGTGTGATAGGCCGTGCCACATGGCCAAGTCACACGCCCATGTGCTAAGCCATGTGGAGCATATTGACTTGGTTTCTAATTATGTACCAGGGGACATACGGCTGTGTCACCAACCCGTGTGTCACACACGGCTGGGGCACACGCTCGTGCCTCTACTCGTGTGGATAAAAATAGGCTATTTACCAAGCCATCTTTCTCACCCAAACTTGTATCAACCTAAACATGTCAAATGGCAAACAACATAGCATCAATAGGCATTCAAACCATTCTCATTCAAGCTTAAAATCATGCTATACCAATGTCAACAACTATAATGCTCATAAGATCATGTTTTGCAAATTCAAAACATACAAAATTCACATTCACATATCACCTCAATGGTCACTTTCAAACATGCATTATTTTGCCTAAAACCACAAGCATACCATACATTACAATTCAACTATTTGGTTCTCAAAATACTAATCCACAACAAGCATTCACATGGCAGTTACCAACCACATAACAAAAGGCCATTTGTACATATATATATTGTAAAGCCCCAAAAATCCTGAAACCCAAAAATCTTAAAATCCTGAACTTTCTTTATTTTTGGTTTTGATAAAAATTGTGTTTAATATTTTTATCCAAGCGATAATTTTAGTAGGTCATAGTTAAGGGTTGTGTTTGAATTAAAGGGTAGAAGAAATTATCATTTAATTATTAAAAAAATCAGGGTTGGCAAGTAGTAGGGCTTTTAAATAAAGTTAAGGGAAACTAGCATCAAAAAGCCTAGTGGTGGAGTGGCTAAGTGACGCCACTTAGGGTGTAGGGAGGTCGCGTTAATAGCTAGCAAGGAGGTCCAAGGTTCAAATCCTAGCTGAGGGTTTTTAGAAGTTTAATTTTGGCCTTCTAGAAGGATGGTAGTGGCATGAAAGAGGACTCCAAGGGAAGTGTTCAGGAGAGAAAATTATGGAAGGGATTAAGGGGTTATCAGGGAGAAAAATGAGGAGATGAGAAGGGAGAAGTGATGGAGCCGGATGGGGAATTGGGCATGAGAAAAATCAGTTATAAGGCTTATAAATAGGTGTCGAATGCTAGGGTATGAACCTAATGTCGAATTTCCTCCACCCTGTTACCAGAAACATTTTTCTCTAAAAGCCGAAAACTCTCTGCCTTCTTTTTTTTTCTCCTTCCTTGTGCTGAATTCTATTTCTTCTCTACCTCATTACTGACTTTTCTTTCTTTTCCTTGGAGCCGAATAACCCTCTTCTGCCATACAAAATCGTAAAGGGCCGAACCTCTTTGGCCGAATACCCTTGGTGTAATCACAACTCCTTCGACTTCGGTCAAATCGAGTGTAAATGTTGTTCTTCCAATTGGTTTCTTTGCTAAGTATCGTATATTGTCCCTCACTCTTTCTAATCAACTGTGGTAGGGAGTTAGTATTGGATCTCAGATCTATGCTCATTGCCGAATTGTTCCTTAGGTGTTGCAGTTTTGGTAAGTATTCCTCTTCCATTGACTAAGGTTGGCCCAATAGCCATAGGCAAGGTAAGGGACTGGTGTTAGATACAAGTCATCTACTATTCGGGTTTTAATAGTTAAGATTGGTGCAGATTTAGGGATGCGTGATCAAGGGAAAGAGATTGAGGATTGGGCTTAAGGTTTGGGCTAAGGAGATCGCATCACGCTTGCTTACCAGGTTTGTACTGACGCTGCACACACAGGTATATCGGTAAAAGCCGAAATGCCAAATTGCTGAAATGCCGAAAGTTTGGCTACGACAGTCTTGCGAGTGCACAAATACTCGTAAGGGGGAGATCGATAAGTTGCCTGAGACCCACGGGCGATTCCGTGGACTTGGGTTGTGATTTGGCCATACGGGCCGGAATGGGCTGAATGGGCCCGATAGGCTGTTGGGCCCATAATAGGCAAAAATTGAATATTGATACTATGTGATAGGAATTAGTATGCGTGCATGAATATGAATGTGACTGGGCCAAGCGGGCCATATAAATGTGATTTGGGCCTAACAGGCCATATGAATATGATTGGGCTTAATAGGCCAGATACAGGTATGTGACTTTGTTTGGGCTTTGTAAGGGGTTTTGGGCCTAGCATACGATAACTACATAAGACTCAAATAATTGAGTCCGTCGGCAAGTCATAGGGTTAAGGTGTGGCAACGGGTATATGCATGTCTAGGATTGGATCTAGGGAGAGCTTGGTACTTAAGCGGTCTTAATGACCCACCTCCTATTCTCTTGAATCCTACCTGGTGCATAGTACTCGTTCATCTTAGCTCGCGGGACTTATTAACGGGCCAAGGTAAGTGGAAACCATAATTAAGGAAAAATTACCGAAATGCCCCTAAGGGCGAATATGACCAAAATACCCCTAGGTGTTGAATGTAAGTTTTATGGATGTGCCATGCATATACATGATGTTCTGCTTAGGTTGTATATAGGGTGGGAACTATGGAACGGAGGAAGTATATGAGGACCGCATGGTTGCCTAACAATCATGGATCCACCGACGGCTTTTAAAGCCCAATATGTAAATAAAGGTAGTTTCACAACCGGGCTACCATTGGTGTGTGGGCTGGGTGGGTCAATATTTATATCCCCACATGGTGTGACGGGGGACGAAGTTGGTGTGTAGCGGACGGATAAGTTAGATGGGATTGGATTGCATGTTTGTTGATTTTTCTTTGAATGCTTGTTTTTCATCGAGGGTTGTACACACTGAGTTTGCAAAAACTCACCCCCTCTTTTATTTTATTTTCAGGTGATTTTCAGTAGAAGGTTCGATGTCAGGAGGGATTCTAGGTGGCCGGCTAGCAGGATAATTCGGATTTGTTTTTTTTAAGCATTTAAGTTTTTATTTCTTTTTAAGTATGCATAGACCAGATTGTAATAAGGTTTTCATTACGCTATAATTACTTGAATTATTATTATTTTCACTGTAACCACGAGAAGTTAAACATGGATTTCTTAAATTGTAGTATGTTTTCTACGTTTTTGCAACTAAATTTCTAAGTGCTTTATTTTCATCCAATCTTATGTTTGAACATGTTTTTTTTTTTATATATAGTTAAGGTTTCTTTTATTTTAAGAAGGGTTTTCAATGAAAACACGGTTTTCTCTAAAACACTTTAATGTGATGTGCCAGATTTGACCATAACATCCAGGCTAGGTTTGGGGTGTTACATTTAGTGGTATCAGAGTCCAGTTGCAAAACTCAAGCTGTAAATTAGACCTTATTACTTGGTTTCTTTTTTTGTTTAAAAAAATTGATTGAAATACAATATTTTGGGAAAAAGGGAAGTCTTGTTGAGCGGCGCACCGAGTCTCTGACGTCGAACAAAGTAAGTACTTTTATTCTTAAATTTGTTTAAATTTTTATACAGTAGTTAGCTAGAGGGCTACTTTAGGTGATCTTATTAGAATGGAACCAAAGCCCCTAGGAACTTGAACCTGTAGAGGATTTTCGAAAGCAATCTTCTCTTTAATAATTTCCATAAAACATCAGGTTAATTTTTGAAACTAACTAAAACTTCATAAAATTTTTAATCCAGATAATACACGAATCCATGATGAGTGCTAGGAGAGGTGCAAGAGGCCATGGCCGAGGCCGCAAAAGTGTTAGGGCTGAATCGTCGACAACGGGCCATATGCTCGATACTGGAGTAGAAGAGGCTCCGGCCTCACTTGTGGCTGGGAATGGACAGTATGATCGGGCCGCGGGAGAAGATGCATTGTCGCAGGCAATGCTAAAAATTTTGGAAAGGGTCGCTGGGCCCAATAATGGCAGCGAAAATAGGGGATCCATTCCGGAGCGACTTCGTTCGAACGGGGCTGAGATCTTTAAGAGCGTGGCTAGCATGGCTCCTAACGTGGAAGAATATTGGTTGGAAGCCACTAAAAGGATACTAGAGGACATAAACTGTTCACTAGAACAAAAGTTAAAAGGAGCCGTGTCACTACTTAGGGAAGAAGCCTACTAGTGGGGCTGACGGTGAAAGAGGGCACCCAACCGGAGTGAGTCCTTTGGGAGTTTTTCAAAGCTGCATTCCAAGGGAAGTATGTGGGTCTAATCTATATGGATGTTAGAAGGAAGGAGTTTCTGAACTTGACCCAAGGAAACAAATCGGTAGCGGAGTATGAGGCGGAGTTTCTACGCCTTGGTAGGTATGCGAGAGCAATGGTGGCAACGGAGTATGAGCGTTGTGTCAGGTTTGAGGATGGACTTAGAGATAGCCTTAGGGTGCCGATAGCTCCACAAAGGGAACGTGTTTTCTCAAAATTGGTAGAGAAAGCAAAGATAGCGGAGGAGGTTAAGCGCACTTAGCGCTTAAACTGGGAAAAAGAAAAGGGTAAGAATAAGAGGGAGGCTAAGACCCTTAATGTTGGATAGAGACCTAGGACTAGGGCCAGGAATAACGGGCCAATTAGAGCAGGGCCCTCTGCTGCTAATCCAGGGATGCCACTTTGTGCTGATTGTGGGAATAGCCATAAAGGCGAGTGTTGGAAAAGGACAGGAGCTAGTTTTGTATGTAGGTCTATGGAGCATAGGATCAAGGATTGCCCTCAAACGCTAGGTTGAGAACCAACTATGGGTCAAGGTGGTGTGCAGCCACCAAGGGGTGGACAGCTACCGCCAAGGGGTCGTGGACAGGCCAGGGCGGCAACAGTAATAGACGTGGACGTGGAGCACCAGGCGAAAATGCAGGCCATGCTGAGGTGAGACGGCCAGTTTTGGTTTATGCTACTCATGGCCGTGAAGACGGAGATGCCCCAGATATGATAACGGGTATGTTCTTTATCTATGAGTTACCTTACACGGTAATGATTGATATTGGGTCGATGCATTCATATGTTGCATGCAATATGACTAAATCCTTGGGTGATATGTTTGAAATTACTGCGAATGAGATAACTGTGATAAGTCTGTTAGGGCAGTTAGTAGGAGTGAATAAGTTGTTTAGGAATGTACCCTTAGTAGTTCAAGGGGTTACCTTTTTAGCGGATTTGAAGGAGCTGCCGTTTAGCGAGTTTGACTTAATCTTGGGTATGGATTGGCTGGTAAAGCATCGAGCCACCTTAGATTGCACTGCAAAGCGAATGGTGTTAGGAACGGCAGAGGATAAGGAAGTAGTGGTGATTGGTGAACGCGAAAATTATCTATTGAATGTGGTTTTGGCATTAAGGGCTGAAAAGTTAGTACGAAACGGATGCGAAGCCTTTTTGGCTTATATTAGTAATACGGAGGCTAAGAGCCCTACTGTAAAAGAGTTGGCACCCAACCGGACAGCTCCGGTGTCTATCGCTTCTTACCGGATGGCACCAAAGAAGTTGGTGGAACTTAAGGCACAAATTCAAGAATTGTTGGTTTGAGGATTCATCTGACCAAGTGTGTCTCCATGGGAAGCATTGGTGTTATTTGTGAAGAAGAAGGATGGAACCTTGTGAATGTGCATCGACTATCGACATTAAACAAGTTAACTGTTAAAAACAAGTACCCTCTACCGAGAATCGATGACCTTTTGATCAGTTTAAGGGAGCTTCTTTTTTTCTCGAAGATTGACCTATGTTCGGGACATCACCAATTGATGGTGAAGAAGATCGATGTTCATAAGACAGCTTTCAGAACTCGCTATAGGCACTACGAGTTCTTGGTGATGCCATTCGGGCTGACGAACGCACCTGCCGCTTTCATGGGTTTCATGAATCGGGTTTTCTAACCCTATCTGGATCGATTCGTGATAGTTTTCATAGATGACATTTTAGTGTACTCAAGAGATGAGGATGAGCATGATACACATTTAAGGATTGTGTTGCAGATTTTGAGGGAGAAGCAGCTGTATGCCAAATTCAATAAGTGTGAATTTTGGCTAAGAGAGGTTACTTTTTCTTGGACATGTGGTGTCATCTGAGGGGATTAAGGTGGATCCTCAAAAATTTGAAGCGGTGTTAGACTAGAAAACACCTAAGTTAGTATCAAAAATTCAAAGTTTTCTAGGCTTGGCAGGATACTATAGGCAGTTTGTTGAGGGCTTCTCAGTAATAGTTTCACCCTTAACTAAGTTGTTAAGAAAGGGGGTACCGTTTGTTTGGATGGACAAGCAGCAAGAGAGTTTTGGAAAAATCAAGAAAGTTTTAATGAAGGCCCCTGTGTTGGTTCAGCCAGTGCCTGGGAAGGAGTTTACGGTCTATAGTGACGCGTCGCATGTGGGCTTAGGATGTGTATTGATGCAAGAAGGGAAGGTGGTTGCATATGCGTCTCGGCAACTCAAGACTCACGAGGTGAATTACCCAACCCATGATTTAGAGCTAGCTGCGGTGGTGTTCGTACTTAAGATATGAAGGCATTACTTATACGGGGAGAAGTGCATAATTTAGTCGGATCACAAGAGTTTGAAGTACCTCCTTACACAGAAGGAGCTAAACCTTAGGCAGCGTAGGTGGGTGGAATTATTGAAGGATTATGATTGTACGATTGAATACCACCCTGGCAAAGCAAATGTGGTAGCCGACGCGTTGAGTCGTAGGACTAAGTTAGACTTAAGAGCTATGCTCACCCGTTTAAGCTTGTTGGATGATGGAAGCTTGTTAGCGGAGCTTCAAATAAAGCCTGTGTGTGTTAAGTAGATAAGGAGTATGCAATTAGTGGATGAGGCTTTGAGTGTTCGTTTTAGACAAGTGGAGAGTGGAGAGACATCAGACTTTGTGATAAATAGTGAAGGAGTATTGAGTTTCTGTGGGAGAATGTGTATACCAAAGGACGATGATTTAAGGCAGTCTATTCTGCGGGAAACACATAGCAGCCTCTATGCAATGCATCCTGGCGAAAACAAGACGTATCGGAATTTACGTGAGCTTTAATGGTGGCCTGGACTTAAGCGCGAAGTTATGGAGTTCGTAGGTAAATGCTTGGTTTGTCAAAAGGAGAAAGCGAAACATCAGTTGCCTTCAAGATTGCTTCAACTAGTGAAGATTCCACTATGGACTTTGTTAGTAGGCTGCCCTTGACGCCTGCTAAGAAAGACTCGATATGGGTTATAGTGGATCAGTTAACCAAGTCTACCAAATTTGTACCGGTTCGCACTGATTACCCGTTGCAAAAGATGGCTAGGCTATATGTGGCGGAGATTGTAAGATTGCATGGAATGCCAGTCTCCATAATATCTGATAGGGACCCACGTTTGACTTCACGATTTTGGAAGAAGTTGCATGAGGTATTGGGTACTAGGTTAAATTTTAGTACGGCTTTCCACCCTCAATCTGATGGACAGTCGAAAGGGTGATCCAAGTATTGGAAGATATGTTGAGGGGATACGTGATTGAGTTCCAAGGTAGCTGGGAGGACTATTTACCGCTACCCGAATTCGCGTACAATAATAGTTATCAAGCGAGCATTGGGATGGCTCCATACGAGGCACTGCATGGGTGAAGGTGTCGAAATCTAACATGTTGGACAGAGTTGGGCGAACGAAGAATTTTGGGTCCTGAGTTAGTAGCCGATACTGAGGATAAGGTGAAATTGATTCGAGATCGTTTGAAGGAGGCCTCGGATAGGCAAAAATCGTATGCTGACTTAAGTGTTGAGAGATAAAGTATACCGTGGGAGACTTAGTCTTTCTTAAGGTCTCTCCGTAGAAGAAGGTGTTAAGGTTTGGACGAAAGGGAAAGCTAAGCCCAAGGTTTATTGGGCCATATTGGGTTGTAAGGCGGATTGGGCCAGTTGCTTATCAGCTAGAATTACCTCCTGAATTGAGCCAGATCCACGACTTGTTTCATGTTTCTATGTTGAGACGGTATCGCTCGGGTCCTTCCCATGTCATGGCGATTGAAGAAATCAAGGTCAGACCAGACCTAACTTTCGAGGAAGAGCCCATACAAATAATTGGTCGTGATGTTAACGTACTGAGAAGGAAGTCCGTTCCATTAGTCAAAGTGCTTTGGCGTAATCACCAGGCTGAGGAGGCTACCTGGGAACCTGAGGAAGCGATGCGACATCAACATCCTCAACTATTTGAATCAGTTGAATTTTGAGGACGAAATTTCTTTTAGGGGGTAGAGTTATAAAGCCCCAAAAATCCCAAAATCCTGAGCTTTCTTTATTTTCAGTTTTGATAAAAATTGTGTTTTATATTCTTATCCAAGTGATAATTTTAGTAGGTCATAGTTAAGGGTTGAGTTTGAATTAAGGGGTAGAAGAAATTATAATTTAATTATTAAAAGAATCAGGGTTGGCAAGTAGTGGGGCTTTTAAATAAAGTTAGGGGAAAATAGCATCAAAAAGCCTAGTGGTGGAGTGGCTAAGTAATGTCACTTAGAGTCTAAAGAGGTGGCGTTAATAGCTAGCAAGGAAGTCCAAGGTTCAAATCCTAGCTGAGGGTTTTTAGAAGTTTAATTCTGGCCTTCTAAAAGGATGGTAGTGGCGTGAAAAAGGACTCCAAGGGAAGTGTTCAGGAGAGAAAATTAAGGAAGGGATTAAGGGGTTATCAGGGAGAAAAACGAGGAGATAAGAAGGTAGAAGTGATAGAGCCGAATGGGGAATTGGGCTTGAGAAAATTCAGTTATAAGGCTTATAAATAGGTGTCGAATGCTAGGGTATGAAGCTAATGTCAAATTTCCTCCACCCTGTTACCAAAAACTCTTTTCTCTAAAAGCCGAAAACTCTCTGTTTTCTCTTTTTTTCTCTTTTCTTGTGCCGAATTCTATTTTTTCTCTACCTCATTGCTGACTTTTCTTTCTTTTCCTTGGAGCTGGATAACCCTCTTCTGCCATACAAAGTCATAAAGGGCCAAACCTCTTTGGCCGAATACGCTTGGTGCAATCACTACTCCTTCTACTTCGGTCAAATCGAGTGTAAGTGTTGTTCTTCCAATCAGTTTCTTTGCTAAGTATCGTATATTGTCCTTCACTCTTTCTAACCAAATGTGGTAGGGAATTAGTATTGGATCTCGGATCTGAACTCATTGCTGAACTGTTCCTTAGGTGTTGCGGTTTTGGCAAGTATTCCTCTTCCATTGACTAAGGTTGGCCGAATAGCCATAGGCAAAGTAAGGGACTGGTGTTAGATACAAGTCATCTACTATTCGGGTTTTAATAGTTAAGATTGGTGTAGATCTAGGGATACATGATCAAGGAAAAACGATTAAGGATTGGGCTCAAGGTTTGGGCTAAGAATATCACATCACGCTTGCTTACCAGGTGTGTACTGACACTGCACACACAAGTAGATTGGCAAAATTCGAAATCCCGAATTGCCGAAATGCTGAAAGTTTGGCTACGGCAGTCTTGCGAGTGTACGAATACTCGTAAAGGGGAGACCGATAGGTTGCCTGAGACCCACGGGCGATTCCGTAGACTTGGGTTGTGATTTGGCCATACGGGCCGGAATGGGCTGAATGGGCCCCATGGGTTGTTGGGCCCATAATAGGCAAAAATCGAATATTGATGCTATGTGATGGGAATTTGTATGCGTGCACGAATATGAATGTGACTGGGCCAAGCGGGCCATATAAATGTGATTTGGGCCTAATGGGCCATATACAGGTGATTTGGACCTAATGGGCCATATGAATATGATTGGGCTTAATAAGTCGGATACAAGTATGTGACTTTGTTTGGGCTTTGTAAGGGGTTTTGGGCCTAGCATACGATAATTACATAAGACTTAATTAATTGAGTCCATGGGCAAGTCATAGGGTTAAGGTGTGGCAACGGGTATATGCATGTCTAGGATTGGATCTAGGGAGAGCTTGGTACTTAAGCGGTCTTAATGACCCACCTCCTCTTCTCTTGAATCCTACTTGGTGCATAGTACTCGTCCATCTTAGCTCGCGGGACTTGTTAACGGGCCAAGGTAAGTGGAAACCATAATTAAGGAAAAATTACCGAAATGCCCTAAGGCTGAATATGACCAAAATACCCCTCGGTGTTGAATGTAAGTTTTATGGATGTGCCATGCATACATATGATGCTCTGCTTAGGTTGCATATGGGGTGGGAACTATGGAACGGAAGAAGTATATGAGGATCGCATGGTTGCCTGACAATCGTGGATCCACCGACGGCTTTTAAAGCCTAATATGTAAATGAAGGTAGTTCCGCAACCGGGCTACCATTGGTGTATGGGCTAGGTGGGTCGATATTTATATCCCCACATGGTGTGACGGGGGACGAAGTTGGTGTGTAGTGGATGGATAAGTTGATGGGATTGCATTGCATGTTTGTTGATATTTCTTTGAATGCTTGTTTTTCATCGAGAGTTGTACACACTGAGTTTGCTAAAACTCACCCCCTTTTTTATTTTATTTTTAGGTGATGTTCAATAAAAGGTTCGATGTCAGGAGGGACTCTAGGTGGCCGGCTAGCAGGATAATTCGGATTTAGTTTTTTTTAAGCATTTAAATTTTTACTTTTTTTTAAGTATGCACAGACCAGATTGTAATAAGGTTTTCATTACGCTGTGATTACTTGAATTATTATTATTTTCACTGTAACCACGAGAAGTTGAACATGGATTTCTTAAATTATAATATGTTTTCTATGTTTCCGCAACTAAATTTCTAAGTGCTTTATTTTCATCCAATCTTATGTTTGAACAATTTTTTTATATATATAGTTAAGGTTTCTTTTATGTTAAGAAGGGTTTTCAATGAAAACACGGTTTTCGCTAAAACACTTCAATGTGATGTGCCAAATTCGGCCATAATGTCCAGGCCGGGTTTGGGGTGTTACATATATACATAACCAAATATACGAAAATAAGCCAAATCACATGGCTATACACAAAACCAAAACATGCTTTATTTTCAAGCTAAATCAATTGGCTAAATCCATTATCAACATAAAGATCATATTAACCACAAATTCTATACATGCCATATAACCAAAAATCACAAATTCAAAAGTCCTAAAATGATAGCTTGATAGTGTGATGAGATCTATATCGACTCCAAATCCGAGTAGGCTTCGAAAAACACTATAAAATATGGAAAAATAAACAAAGTAAGCTATAAAGCTTAGTAAGCTCATATGCTTAAAAGTAAAACTTACCATTCAACTACAATTCAAGTACTTAAACATCACATAATACAATTCAATTTAAATCCAAAACTTAACACATATTCAATCCAAAGGTTAGACATGAATTCCATCAATTTCTTCGATTCAATAATTGTATAGATCAAGTACATACCGGTACTAATTCGTATAAGTGTCATACTCTTTCAATTCATCGATATACCCACTGAACCATTTGGAATAATATCGGATACTCAAGAATCCCGCACCCTAAGTGCTAATACAAGGCCAAAGCCATCACAATCTCATATATCATATAATGCTCTCTCATGAGCTATCAATGGGTTTGCTCACACAAGCTGACGGTCAAGACGTAGCTACACGTTGCTGCTCACACAAGCTGACGAGAATCTGCAAGACATGTCGAAAAACTCAGCCATTGGTAAAACATACAGACCAACACCTAAACACAATAACCCCTAATGACATGTCATTTGTATCTTAATCTATTCCTAAGGTTCAGCCGGGTTTTCTCATCGCTGAATTTTCATCGAACATTTTCGTAAGGTCTTATTCACAATTAATTCAATAATAAAGCATTTAAAACACAATTATATTAATACTTATTGACATACAAACTTACCTCGATTTTATACAGAGAGAAATCGAGCTATCAATCAACTATCTTATTTTTCCCCGATCTAATTCCGAACTTAGCTTTTCCTGATCTATATATAATCAAATTTAACTTATTTAATTATCATTCTATTCAATTTAGCCCAAAAATCATATTATGGAAAAATTATACTTTTGCCCCTAATATTTTAATTTCTTTACAATTTAGTTTCTAGCTCATAAAAATGCAAATTCATGCAATTTGATACAATCCCACTATAGCTGAATATCACTAATGCTCTTAGCAAGCCCTACATTTCCTTTATTTCACAATTTAACCATGAATATTTTTCTATTTTTTAATTTAATCCCTAATTGAAAAATTCATCAAAATTTCCTTTATTAAAGTTGTTCAACTATCATCAAACATCCATTTTTGTCCATCAAACATCAAAATCAACTAACATACATTCATGATAAACCCTAGACTTTTAACAATTTTGCAAATTTGTCCCTGGGCTAGCTAGATTAAGCTACAACGACTCCAAAAACATAGAAATCATTAAAAATAGAGCAAAAATGCACTTACATGCACTAGGAGATGTTGACCAAATGTTTAAGCTCCTCCCATGGAGATTTTTGGTTGAGTTTAGGTGAAATGAAGAAGATGATACTTTGATTTTAGTTAATTTTATCATTATTTACTAATTTACCATTATACCCTTTAAAAACATTAATAATTGCACAAAATACCAAGCCCTTATCAACCACTAACATATTAATGGGTTATTTACTAGATAAGGACTTCCACTTTAAGGTTCCATAACTATTAGACACCTTTAGCTAATTGTAACAGTCTGATTTTGACCCTAGTCAGAATAGTGGTTTGAGGACCACATATTCAAGTCAGAAAAATATTTTAATATTATTTTCTGTGCCTATTATAAGTGAATTGATTTGTGAGAAAGTTTCATGTGAGAATTTAACTGTTTATGTGCTTAATTTGCAAGAAAGACCTAATCGCATAAAATGTAAAAGTTGTGTGCTAGATGTTAAAAGTGCCTATTTGACTTAGCTTTATAATTGTGAGGTACTTATGTGGTTATTTGACCAAATTTATGATTAAATGAAATTAGTGGATATTAGTTGTTGGCATAATAATGTTTTAATGCAAGGGTAACATGGTAAAATGCATATTAAAGTAAATTATATGAAAATAAATTAGAAAATGATGCCATATTATGTGTTCATCCATCAAATATTGAATAAAAAAAGAAAAGAAAAAGAACTTTAGGGTTTCGGCACATTAAAAGCGTAATTCGGATATGTTTCACTTCGATTTTTGATGATTTCTACATTTTTGTGATTGTTGCTTAGTATACTATCAAGCCCATGTCTCAATTTCTGATTTTGTTGATGATTTTGAAATGTGCCATGGATGGATTCATGAGTTTTTTAACGTTATATGATAAATTCAGAAAGCTTGATGTTGGGTTTGAATGTTTTGTTTTTGAATTTTTGATAAAATTGAGTAATTTGGGCTAATTTGTAAAAATAGTATTTTGAGGGACTAAAATGTGAAATAATGAAATGTAAGGACTTATATGAGAGTTATGAAAATTTGCCTAAACTTGTGTACAAGCAAATTTTGTGATTTTGTGAATTAAGGACTAAAGTGTCGAAATGTGAAAATGTGAGGGCTGTTTTGCAAAATGCCCTAATTGTGTGTATATGGATTGGTTTGAATGATTTGGTGAATAAAAAGGTTAATTTTGAATACATATAGATCAACAAAAGAGGAATTCGGATTTAGACCAAGAGAAGTCGAAGATTTTAGAGTAGACGACCGAGTCGACAATTCCGAGTACGAGGTAAGTTCGTACTTAAAGCATGATGTTAAAGTATATTTTGATGTTTTGATTATACATAGATTATATATATATATATATCTTGTTTGGATGAATATGAAGATGAATCGATAGTATTTGGCACTAAATGTGCGATTTAAACTAGCTTCGGCTATATGAGGCACTAAGTGTGCGATACCGACTTAGCTTCGGTTAATTGAAATGGCACTAAGTGTCCGGAACCGTTCTAGCTTTGGCTAACCTTTATAGCACTAAGTGTGCGGATGTTTAAAGTACGAATAATTTACGGAAGGTCTTAAAACATTTAAACGAAAGGTAAGAATGAAAGTGAATAAGTACAGGAAGATTCAGGTATGTACGATATCTATGTGGTAGATGATATTATGTTTATGGAGCTCATTGATCCGGTATGAACATATAGATTGTGTTGGTATAGATTTGATAGATTTGTAATTACTTATGTATTGATGATTCTTGATACGAGCTTACTACACTTTGGAAAGCTTACTTTGTGTGTATTTGCATTGTTTTATAGATATCGAAGCTACTGCAAGCTCGGGGGTCGTTAAGGATCGTCACCACACTATCGAACCTCATTATAGTACTTTTCAAAATGTATATTTTTGAAGTATGGCATGTATAGGCTAGTAGTTGTGGAATTATGTTTTGTGATGTATATAATTAGCCATGTGATTTGGCTAATGTGTGTGTTTGAACTCATAGTTGGTAATGGCTTATGGTATGTGATGTTAATGTGCAATTGTGGTATGTTTTGGTTGGACCAAAAAAATGGTAAATGTTGATATGTTTTGGTAAGTTTAGCATGACATTGAATAGTGAATGGAAGGAAATGTTTTGGTATGATCTTATCTTATGATTAGCATGAGTTGGTAATGTTTATGAGTATGAAAATGGTTGATATTGTTATGAGATGAATGATGAATGTTTTGGCATAAAATTTAACTGAAATGGTGGTGCAATTATGCTTGTTTCTTTGCTTGTAGGTTGACCCAAATTTGGGTGGCAAATTGGTTATTCAAATGGCTTATTTTTGTCCACACGGGCATGTGTCTCAGCCGTGTGCGACACACGGCTATGTTACACAGTCGTGTGTCACCTAGGGTACCCTAAATTTGTAAGTCAATCTTGAGCACAGCCAAAGCACACAGGCGTGTGGCTAGTCGTGCGGCCCAAGTCAGGCTCGACTACGGCCAAGGTACACGGGTGTGTCTTGTAGTCGTATGGCAAGTCAGTAGCTATGCCCTGTTTTGCCACAGTTAGACACATCACAGGACCCGTTCACACGGGCGTGTGACCTTTTAAAAGTTGAAAATTTGTATAAGTTCTGAAACTTTTATATGTTTTCAAATTGGTCCCGAACGTATGTTTAAGTAATGTATACTCGATTTTATGTGAATGATAAATGTGAATGAATGACTTCTATTAGTAATGAGATGATATTTGATGTTTGGTGGGTCTAATATGAGTTACAAGTCCGGTAATGCCTCTTAACCTATTCCGGTGACGGTTACGAGTTAGGGGTGTTACATTAATAGAACACAACTTTTACACTTTACTCGATTTATTCCTTTTTATCAAATTGAGTATTCAAATGATAAAATTTCTTAACGAAATTTTCATACAATCATACTATCATCCTGTAAACCTTCAAATAATAATAAAATAAATATTTTGACCTTAAAATTGTGGTCCCAAAACTACTATTCCAATTTGAGTAAAAACCGGCTATACATAACCATTATACTTTAGCATGATCTAATTAGATTTATCATCCTTCATAACATATCATGTTTTCCATGTATCACCATTTCAAATAGTTGCATACATACATGTCTTGGTTCATATTGAACACTTAACATTTTATTTGCATAACACATAACATATAAACATAACATTAACCATAGCCACAAGCTAGTGATTAACCACATAACTTAGCAATATCATCACATGACATAGCATCACTTAATTCATACTTTTCATAATCATGAATATTCATACTTTGATCATCAATACATCATACCTTTCCATAATTGTCGTAGTGAAATCTATCGGAACCCTTATTGGTTCATCCCTTTTCATGCCCATTAAACCACTAAAAATAATATCGGATACATGGGAAGCTCACACAAAGTGTGCTAACATATGGTCAAAACCATTCCATTCCTTTTCCTTTTCCTTTACATAGATGCTCATACGAGCCTTAAATGGGTTTGCTTACACAAGCTATCAATCGGAACGTAGCTACACAGTGCTGCTCACACAAGCTGTCAAGTATCCATAACAAATGCCAGAACTCAACCACCGATAAGACATTCAAGACCAGCACCTGAAACATAGTAACCCTAATGACATGTCACTTGTATCCTATATATTCCTAAGGTTCAAAGAGGGCTCGATAGTCGTCGTATGTCGTTGAATTTCCATCATTTCTTTACATGATAAATTTCATAATAACATATATATATTGATTCATTTTTGATAGAGTCATACATTAAACATTCAATTTAATAAACCATTAAATGATAATAGCTCATACGAACTTATCTGGCTAAACTGAAGCAATATCAAAGTACAGGGGCTTTTCGGTAATTTTCCCTTCTTGATTTTCCACTCGATCTTGATATAAAATAATAATTTAATTCAATTTATTAATTTAGATACTAAAAAATTTATTTTATACAATTTCGTCATTTTTGATATTTTTACAAAATTACCCCTAACATTTTACTTTTATTCAATTTAGTCCTTAAACCTAAAACATGCAAATTAACTATTTTTAATACAAACCCATGCAAATCAAATATTCATGGAATCCAATACGACCCATTTTTGCAATAATTTCTCATCAAATCCTTGTATTTTTACTATTTCAACAATTTAGTCCCTAATTAAAAAATTCATCAAAATTACTTAAGAAAATACTTTTAAATATCAACCAACATTTCAAATTCATAATTTAATAACTAAAATCACATAGATTCATCAATGGAAACATTCAATATCTTTAACAGTTTCAAAATCAAAGGTACGGGCCAGCTGGACTTAGTTGCAACAATCTCAAAAACATAAAAATTACGAGAAACGGGTTCAAAATGGATTTACATGCATCATCCAAAGCAAGGCCGAAGCTTGAAGCTTCTCCACTTCCTTTTCCATGGTACATTCCATGTGTTAAAGAAGAAGATGCCTTTTGTTTATTTTATTAACCTTTTTAATCTTTATTTTATCTATATCTTTTAATAATAATATTATAACAAATAAAACACATATAAAATAAAAAGAAAATAAAGCTTTAACCGTACACAAACTTAATAATGGGTAATTTAACCATTAAGTCCCTCCAATTATAATTCTTTAATCAATTAACACATTTAAACTAATAGCGATGGATTTTTTCAACTTTTACAATTTAGTCCTTTTTGCTTAATTAACTATTGAAACATTAAAATTTCTTAATGAAACTTTAATACAACCTTAATAGCACTCCATAAAAATTTATAAAAATATTTATAACTCATTTTATAGAAACGAGGTCCCAATACCACATTTTCTAAAACCACTTGACTTTAGGGTCTTACCACTTAAACTTAATTAATCTTTCAAGTAGCATAAATTACAATATCAAAAACCTTTTTAAAACCATATTTGACTCATAAATATTAAATAATAATATTTACTATCTTACTCATCAGATTTGTGGCCACAAAACTACTATTTCTGACACCACTAAAAATGAGTTGCTACATATAGCATTTGATATGCTAGGCACAACCTCTAGTTTAGATATGAACTTCTTGATCGAATCAGCCTCTTTTGTAGCTTCACTAGCTGCAATATACTCTGCCTCTGTTGTAGAATCAACAACTGTACCTTCCTTTGAACTTTTCCAGCTCACAGCGCCACCTTTAAGGCAAAACACAAAACCCAATTGCAATCGTGAATCATCCTTGTCGGTTTGGAAGCTAGTATTAATGTCACCTTTTACACTTATCTCTCTCTTATCTCCATATATAAGGAATAGATCACTAATCCTTCTCAAATACTTAAGGATATTTTTAACTACTACCCAATGACCTTTACCGAGATCTACTTGGTACTGACTCGTGATGCTTAAAGCATACGATACATCTAGACGAGTACATAGCGTGGCATACATGATAGACCCAATAGCCAGACATATGAAACCTTACTCATTCACTCTCTCTCTCTTGTGGAGTTGAAGGACACATTTCCTTCGAAAGTGAAATACCATGTTTGTAATAGCCCGTTTTTAGTGAAATCAAAACAGTGGTTTCGGGACCACAAATTCGATGTGAGAATATTTATTTTCTTATTATTTTAATGTCTAAAGCATGTTAGTAGTCTAGTATAAAAATTTTGTTAAGAAATTTTATAGTTTGCATGCTTAATTCGATGAAAATGACTAAATTGCAAAAGGTGCAAAATTTGAGTTTTATAAGCTGAAGTGATTAAATAGCTTTGATATTAAATGGTTGGAGGGTTTCTGTTGTAATTAGACAAAAAATTTATATAGTGGACAAAGATGGACATTAAATGGGTGAATTTTTAAGTAATAATCAAAGGTTAAAAATGTAATTTAATAAATAAATAAATAAAGTAAAAACCAAATAAACAAAAGCTATCATCTTGTCTTTGTTATTCATCCACTGAAAATAAGCTAGAAAAACACCATTAATGGAGTTTGAACGTTCGGCTATGTCTCATCCATGCATGTGAGTGATATTTTGTCTAGTTTTTAATTTGTTTTTTTTTGTTTTTGAAGTCGTCGTAGCTTAATTTAGCTAGCCCACAGGCTAATTTGCAAAACTGTTTAAAGATTAAAGTTTTTACATGATTTAATTCATTTTTTTTGTGAAGTTTCATGGTAGAAAATGAATCTTTGTTGTTAGGTAAACAATTTGTGTAAAGTGATTTTGGTTGAAAATGTCAATTAGGGATTTATTTGTAAGTTTTGTAAAATGTGTGGTGGAAATTGTGAAATAATGAAATGTATGAGCTGCTATGAGCCTATATGAAATTCAGCTAGACTTGGGTAGGGATGAATTTGCATGAATTTCATTTGACGAGCTTAAAGACTAAATTATAAAGAAAACAAATTATTAGAGGCAATAGCCTAATTTTGAAAAAATATGAATTTGGATTGAATTGAATGCAATGATTATTAAATGGATTGAATTTATTCATTTAGATCAAGATAGACCTCGTACGGCTTTGGTCGGGGTAAAGATAAAGTTTCAGATTAATCGACTCCGTATCTTCGTTTTATAGTCAATGTAAGTTCGTACGTTTAAATAGCTTTTTAAATTTATTTTTTAAATGCTATAATCTTATATTATCATATTATGTCTCAGCGAACATCAAACATGAAAAGGGATGGTGACGACCATCGAATATGAAAAGGGATAGTTTCGACTATCGACTATGAAAAGGGATGGTGACGACCATCAACTATGAAAAGGGATGGTTTCAATCATCGAATATGAAAAGGGATGGTGACGAGCATCAAACATGAAAAGGGATGGTTACGACCATTGTTAGCACACTTCGTGTGAGCTTCGTCAAGGGTTTTCGATGCAATTCACTTTGTTATTATGGAAAGGTAGGAAGTATGTGTATTCATAATTATGGAAAGTAGGAGTTCGTATGATTTATACTTATGAAATTTTTCTAATCATGTGATGATATTGAAGTTATGTGATTAAGCACTAATTTTTGTTGTTGGTGATACTTCGACTTGTGCCAAGCTTGTGCTGGAATGATCCATATTTATTTTTAAGCTTATGCATTGAAATGGTAAGCATTGTTTATAAATTACAAACTTACTAAGCATTATATGCTTACTTTGTGTTCTTTTTCTATGTTTTATAGTTAATTGGAAGCTCGTTTGAGTTGGAAGATTGTCGGAGACCTATCACACCATCCAACAACTATATCAGTAGATTTTGATGATTTTAAGTCATGGTTATAATGGCATGTATAGGTGTTTTGTACTTGATGGAATAGCCAATATGTTTGGTTTGTAAAAAGGGACACATGGTTATAATGGCATGTATAGGTGTGACTTACATGGCTAAAAGACACGCCCGTGACTGAAACTATGTGGGCATTCAAAATAGAGACACACGATCGTGTCCCAGCCCGTGTCTGTGCCTGTGTAACTCACTGACTTGGGTTACACGGCCAAACCACATGCCCGTGTACCAAGTCGTGTACCCTTCGTTATAACCCCACACGCCCATGTGCTAGGCCATGTGTTAGTCCGTGTAACAGCCTCAACCCTTTGAATGGTATAGGTGACACATGGTCGTGTGTCACACACAGCTGAGACACACGCCCGTGTCTCTATTCGTGTGGACGAAAATAGGCCAGTTTCAAGTCATTTTTCTCACACAAATTTCTACCACCTGTACAAGCCAAATGCATCTATACTCAAGCATTCAAAACACACCTAATATATGCAAATTCAAGCTTAAATAATATAGAAATAAACTATTCAATCAATATGCCAAAATGGCACCTCAATTTCAACAATTAAACTTGCCTAAACACCTATTGAATTCATTCATCATTCAAACTACTAATTGAACAATTTCAATATCAGATTTGCTATGATATTCACATTCCAAATATAAGTACAAAAAACACCATTTTGGGCCATTTCCACATCGATCATACATATTACCAATTTGACCTAAAACCAACCACATTCAAGCTACCAAATCTAGCCATTAACTACATCATGAACTATCTTAATCCAAACCAACCAACAATTCATATTAGACCATTATAAACACCAATTCAATTCCATCATATTAACCACCACCACATCAAAATAACAACCACACAAAACACAAAATATTCATAATATCATAACTACAAGTTCATCAACCAAAATGTCATATATATACAAGCCACATATAATGGCTAAATTCATAAAAAAAAATACCCATACATGTCATTATAACCATGACTGAAAATCATCAAAATATACCAATATAACCAAAAGATAGTGTGATGGATCTCCGACAAGCTTTTAGCCCAAACGAGCTTCTGATTATCTAGAAACACACAAGAAATAACACGAAGTAAGCATGTAATCCTTAGTAAGTTCGTAATTCATAAAAAAAACTTATCATTTCAATATTTATATATAATCATAAAAGCAATTTGAGACAATCCAACTTAGCTTGGTATTAGCCTAAGCAACAACTACATTTCAAGTTAGATATACACATAACAACTAATAACAAAACTTAATAGCTTTTATGCACACAACATATAAGCATTCATACTTCCTTGCATATAGCTAAGTATATTTAAAGCATCACCATCTCACACCTTTTTCATACATTCATAGCCTTACTTATCGAAGTATTTGTCGACACTTCCCTATTGCATACCCGTTGAACCACTAGAAGAATATCGGATACGCGAGAATCTCAAACACTATGTGCCAACATGTGGTTAAAACCACTACTATCTCATATCTCATATAAATGCGCTCTCTTGAGCCATAAATGGGTCTGCTCACACAAGTTGTCAGTCAAGACATAGCTACACGGTGTTGCTCACACAAGCTGTCAAGTAACTGCAACACATGCCAGAAACTCAGCCACCGGTAGGATGTACAGGACCAGCACCCAAAATGCAGTAACCCCTAATGACATGTCATTTGTATCCTATGTATTCTTAATGTTCAAATGGGATCTGAAAGTTGCCGAAACTGCATTGGATATTTTCATAGAGTCTTAGTACCATAAAATAACATAAAAACATATAAATCGAACAGGATTTAACACTATTTGAAATGAACAAACTTACCTCAAACACGAATGGAGAAATACAATCGATTAATCTTACTCTTTTTCTTTTCCTCGGTCTAAATCCGTACATTGCTTTTATTGATCTAAATAATCAAATTTAGCTCATTTGAATTTCATTCTATTCAATTTAATCCAAAAATCATATTTTGGCAAAATTACCTTTTGCCCCTAAATTTTTTAATTCATTACAATTTAGTCCCTAGCTCATAAAAATGAAAATTCATTCAATTTAGTACCAACCTATCCTAACCGAATATCAATTAAGTCCTTAGCAAGCCCTATATTCCATTTATTTCACATTTTTACCATGCACATTTTTCTATTTTTAAATTAAATCCCTAAATGACAAATTCATCAAAAATTCCTTTAAAAAAGTTGTTTAACTATCATCAAACATTCATTTTCATCCATCAAACATAAAAAAAAAAAAAAAACCAATATACATTCATGGTAAAACCCTAGAATTTTGACAATTAGTCCTCGAGCTAGCTAGATTAAGCTACAACGACTCCAAAAACATAAAAATCATTAAAAACGGGATGAAAAATACTTACATGCATGAGAATAAAGGTTGGTTGAATGTTTGAAGCTTTGTTAATGACTTCCTTAGTGAATTTTGGCAATGGAGAAAAGAAAAGAAACATAATATCTTTCTTTTTCCTTAATTTAATTTATGTTATTCTATTTATTTACCAAATTAACCTTATTCATTAACTTATAATTTACATTTATGATGTCCATATTTGTCCACTAAATATAATAATGGTCTAATTAGCATTTAAGGCCACTCATATTTAAATTTCATAGCAATTTGACAATTTTTCTAATAGAACACAAGTTTTGCGCTTTACGCGATTTAGTCCTTTTTATTCAATTAAGCATGCAAACGATAAAAATTCTTCACAAAATTTTTATATGCCACTACTAACATGCTGTAGACATTAAAATAATAAAATATATTTTTTCAAAGTCAAATTTTTGGTCCCGAAACTATTTTTTCGATCTCATTAAAAATGGGTTGTTATAGTGTCTCTTATAGGTTTCAAAGGGTTACAAGTCAGGCAGTTACACGGCCTAGCACACAGCCTGGTACACGAGTGTGTGAGGTGATTTCGAGAGTTACATGGCTTGGCACACAAGCGCGTAGCTTGGTCATGTGACCCAAGTCAGAGAGTTACACAAGCACAGACACGAGCTGGGACAGGGTCATGTGTCCCTAATTGGAATATTCACACGGCCTAAGACACGGGCGTGTGCCTTAGCCATGTGAGTCACACGGCCATGTGACCCCTGCAGTATGAAATATTTTAATTTTTTCCATAAAATTCTTAGTGTTTTTGATTTAGTCCCGAATCGTTTCTAAAGTGTTTTTTAGGCCTCAAAGGCTCGAAAAAGGGGCACACAAATCGAATGTTTTGAGTTTTAAAGTTTAGGTAATGCTCTGTAACCCTATTCCAGCGACGAATACATGTCAGGGGTGTTATAATGTCTCATAAGTAAGAGTCTACGATGTTGATTGGAAGGTTGGGATTACTAAGAATCTTCCCTTACTTCCAATAATTCCTCAGCAAACTCGTACTTAACCTACTGCTCAGAAGAGACCTAAAGTGACATGTTTCTTTCTAGAGTAAGATCTCAAGTTACATGACCTGTGTCTAGAAGCCTTAGCATGACACCCTGCTCTACTTTGCCTTCACTCTATACAAATGTTGCTCTATGTCTAGAGTCTGCTAGAGGTATTTGGTCGAATACCCAATTGTATGATTCAATTTCAGTCTAACTAATTCAATCTTTTTAGAATTAGATTCAGTTTATGGGCATATTGCACACTCATCTATGTCTAGGAAATGTAAGCATACAATTAGGAAATAAAAATAATTGAATAAAATAGTAGATAAAATCAAATATATGTTGCAACCATTAAAGAAAATACAAGTTCCATTATGTAATCTCAACCCTATGAGATTTAATTCATAGGTTGGTGATTAAAATTTAAGTTCAAAATAACATTCAACATCGTTTTGATCAATTCAATTCAAGGGAGAACAACTTAAGAAATAATGGAAGAACTTAGGAAGATGGCTATTGCAAAACCAATCCACAATCCAGTAGCATAGTGCCCTGTGGTGCCGGATAAGGATTACTTTCAGCTTCCTCTTTCCGTCTCTAATCAGCCCCTAGCTTCCCTTGTTGCCTCTGGACGTCCACACTCTTTAGGGTTTCCTCTTTTGGCTTTTTATAAGCATTTCTTCCTAGGATAGCTCCAACAGCCCAAGATATCATCTTCTCTTTTTTATGCAGATTTTCCTAGTACAACTAGAGTTGGACTGAGATCGGTATGTGTTGAGTGTTGACTTTGTCATCTTTTTAAATTTCCACGACATATAAGGTGGCTAACTATCCGAATTTTTACCCCGACAAGCCTTCACTCCTTTATTTCTTTTTTCATATCTTGTACCTGCTAAACAATCAAATACAACCCTTTCACATGCAATTAAAAGTATCTAACATGTAAACACAATCCAAGCTCCTAATCCAAACGACAAAAATACTATTAACATGTCCTAACATGCCATTAAATGTACCTAAGTATAAGAAATTAGCTAGGTCTAAATGAATGAAATATAACTCTTTTCAAGAGTTATCAAGCGCCTTATTGTAAGGGCCTTTTGTACTTAATATTAAGCATGATGTAAAGATGGGGAAAACGAGATTTTGAATCCACTTTTCTAATAACATATGTTTAGTATTTAACCTGTTTACCTTACTTATTGAACCTTCGTGTGTAAGTTTTATATAAATTAGAAGTTTACTTTTTGAACCTTTTGTTTGGGACTTAAAAGAGTTTAATTTGTAGCTATAATAAATTTACTTTTCTCTTATAAACCACTTTTCCACAGAATTAATTTTTAAAAAATGCTATTAGATTAGAAAATATGCAAAAACACTTGTTATGCGCCAATCTTGGATCCTTTCTCAAGAGCTGGGATTGGGGCGTCACAAGTATATTAGATACACAATATCTTAATTTTCTAATTTAAGTCTACCTTGACTCAAACTAGTGAACCTTAGTTCATGAAACCAACTGGTGAACCCTAGCTCACCAAACCGATTGGCGAACTCCAGCTCACCAAACCAACTGGCAAACCCAACTTGCAATGAATCTAGTGAACCCCTTTACCACATCTTTTTGCGTACACTTATTTGTTGTGTTTCTTGCGTACTTTTTACTAATATTGCTTTGGTGAACCCCTAGTTCACTGATACATAGGCGAACCCTCAATTGTAAGGCACAAACTTCTAGAACCTATCTTAGGATGTTGCAATGGCCATGGAAATATCATATATGTAGAAGTTTGTAAGAATATCTACAATATGGGAAGTTTGTCAGGACTATATTTAAGGGAAGTCCATCAGGACTATTTTTGGTAGAAAGTCATCAGGACTATCTTTGTGGAAAGTTTGTCAGGATTATCTTTGGTGGAAATTCGTGAGGACTATCTTTATGGAAGTTTCTTTAGAAAGTTTGTGAAGAAAGTTTGCCAGAACTATCTCATCAATATGATTCCACCCTATGTCCATTTATATGAATCCACAAAAATGTGATCTACTATTTAGAGAAGGTTATTGCGCCTATACTAGCGAATAAGTTGAGGCGGATACGAGTTATAAAGGTTTGCCAGCGTATTCTCATAGTTTTTCATCTACTATAGTTATGGAAGTCACCTTAGAGAGAGTTATGGGTTTATTCAGAGATTTGAATCTAAAGTTATATGTTCACATGCTAGTAGCACATCCCATGTTTGATTCTATAAGACAATCAAATTGTATGGAAGTCATAATATATATAATTATCTACTAGGTCCTTTTTGGGGATGATACAAGGGTATTCTCCTATACTTCTAAAATGAGGAAACTGTTTATCTAAGTAAGTATTTTGTCTGAAATACTGTGCAAGCTATTTGTAGCTACGAAACTGTATATGAAAGATATGTTATTCTACTACAACTATCTTATAAGTATGACTCAACAAATACAGGATTCCTCGTTAAGAGTCTGCCTACAAGCTAGTTGTTTCAAAGAGAACCACCAAGAGGATTGTAATACAAGTTTGAGTCTAGTAAGACAAACCGCTATTAACAGTATGCAATACAAACTATTCACCAAGAATAGTCTTATTAGAAATATCAATAGTTATCGCATCCCAAGATCGGGGCTAAAAGTTTTGCCTATTTGAAGTGAAGGTTTGCCAGTGCTCACGTGAACTAGGATCGCAAATTAGTTGGGTTAACTGAGAGTTCGCCAAGATTCTAGCGAGCTCAATGTCCGCTAAGGAAGTTTTAGCAAGGGTGTTCCCTAAGCAACAATTTATGCCAAATGAAGTGGTAAGGGGTTCACTAGTTCACTGCGAAGTAAGTTCGCTAATATGTTTTCTGAAGGAAACCTTGTTTTCAAAACCCAAAAATAAGATTTCTGAAAAACTCTATTATAATCTACGAACTCTGTTTTCAAAATTACAGTTTTGAAAAGATGATTTTAAAAAACAATTTTATGCAAGCTTTTGATAAAAAGAATGTTTTGAAAGAACATTTTAAACCGTGTTTTTGAAAGGCACTTAACATATGAGCTTTTAATAGGCAAATGTTTTAGCTCTACTTTATGCGAGGTCTCTATCTGGATTTGCTTTGTACGGCTCTCTATTTAACTTTGCCTCAGTGCGAGCTTTCTGTTCTATGTGCTCCTTAGTGAGCCTTCTGATTGGTATACCAATAGTGTGAGTACTCATCCATGTCAAGCCTCACTCTCTGTACTCTTTTAAAGCATGAGCCTTTGTGAGCTTGTGATATGTCTTATTTTACGTGCTCGTTGTGAGCTAGGATGGATATAACTTATTGAACGAAATATGTCTTCTATTTGATGAACCAGTCATGCGACCTAAGGCCGACTCTATTCATGAATTTTGTTATGTGAGAGTTGGTATCATGACTCTCTTATATACTCAAATTTAGTTTTATTTTTGAAAAGCAATATGGCCTCCCATGATTTTAATGTGAGTCCCTTTTAAAAGAATGTTTTAAAAGAAAGGATTTCGAAGCATTATTGTTTTCAAACTAGTTCCACAAAAATAAGGTTTACCAATACAAACTGAATCTCACATCCTTACTAGCATGCGAAACGATTTCAAAACTAAGGTTTTCCACTATTTTCAAATGTTGTTTTTAAGGCATAATCTAATGGTTTTTGATTATTCACTAACTTCTCCCGAAGTCACCCACTCCTCTCTTACTTCTCAGGTAAGTAGATCGTAGATATCATAGGCAAGGTCGATGTTTCGGCGAGGGACCTGACTGATACAAGCGAACCATAAAGATGGGTGATGGGCTTTTGTTATGTTTTTTAGAACAATAAATTGCATCATCAATTGATTTTCGAATTATTTTCTTAGTATAAAAGTACAATATGCTATGTTATTAAGTTTACTCTATTTCTGCAAACTTGTTATGGATTTTGACTTCTGTTTTATAAGTAATAAATCGATGTTATTCATACACGTCTATTTGTAAATTACTTGTGTACCCTTGTACTGTTAGTATTATCACATGTGAAACCCTCAATATGTTTACCATATTTACATGCGTATCCTTAGCTTTGTATACCCTTACATGTGTGCGAACCCATGAATTTATGTAAACATTATTTAATCGTGATAGTCTTTTGCATGCATACTTTCCTTATTTGCGAAGCCTAATAATTAGTGAATCTGCGATGTGTGAGTAGTTTAGGTGCTAAGTGAACTATTAGTGTTTTGTGAACTTAAGATTTAAAAATCATTGTATGTAAGCTATTGTGTTTTGTAAACTCATGTTTTGTGCAAGCCTATATTAATCTGCGAACCTATGTTTGTGTGTTGGGTTGCGATCTCTTGTGATAATAAGTAATGTAAACTATGTCTAATTGTGATGTGAACCTGTAAATATTTCTAAGTGTTTGGAATTATTGTTTTGCATAGTAGTGAACTCGGATGTGATTTGCATGCGAACCCTTTTGTTTTATGTGTGTGTTTTCCGCTGCTTAGTTGATTATTAACACTATGGTCGCGTGCTATGTAAAAGTGGTGTGTTGGAGGTTAGGTTGAGAGTTAATAGAGATTCAGTTTGGTGGCTAATGTGGCATGCTGGATTCGGATCGGACCTTCTCAGCCAGGTCTAGGGTGTTATAGTAGTCATTGGAGTTTGGCATATCATGGAAATTGTTCATGGAGTACCTCTTACAATAAGAAAGTAACAATTCACGAGTATTTCCTTCTTGAAGGGGTAAATGAATGAGGAGCTATGAAGGCAATTAATTAAAAAGGAAATTAGAAGAGAAACCACTAAGGAATCATCTACCGTGACAAAGAGGATGGCATATTGTCCTAATATGGGAAATAAAATCGTGGAGTCCTAGCCACAAAGTCCACTTGTATTAATGTTTTGTTAGTAAGGTACAAAAACTCATTGGTTCTTTAGAACTTACTCTCATTGTTATGCATTGCAGGTAAATAGGGGATTTTGGAAGTTCAAGAAGGGACTAGGCCAGAGATCATTGTGCATCAGTAAATTTTGTTTCTTAGTTGTAATATGCATATAGCGGATCGATCTAGAGGCGGAGTCTTAGGTTCTTTGTTGTAAATGAGATTTAGTGGTAAGAATACAATTGTTTTAATACTAAGCGATTGTTTCAACTTGTAAAAGTTACTTGAGAAACTGTAGTATATTACAAACCTTAATAAAACCTTAATCAAAACTTTCTCACAATTAGGTCCTAAAATTAATTTCTATCAAAATTACTTAATAAAATCATCATATAATAAAATAAGGAGTTCAATTCCATTATAATTCACCATAATCATACAGCACTTATTCATGGTAACTTTTAAAATCAACCATAAAATCAAAAACCAATGAATTAGATAGTTGGACCTAATTGTAAAAGTCACAAAAACATAAATATTACTAAGAAAAAGTAAAGATTGAACTGACATATGTCAAAATATGAAAAACCAGAAACTTCCAGACCTCCTATGGCGTTTTTGCTGAAGAAAAATGATGATATCTCTAGATTTTTCAATTTTGTCTTTACTTTATATGTTTAATTTGTAAAATTTCTAATTTTGCCCTTGTTTCTCCTTGTCTTTTTGTTGATTTTCTTGCCCAAACCGTCCAGCCCATATAATCTGGGTCTAATTGCTTTTTAAATCCCTCATTGTTAGTCACTTAAGCTATTTAATTACTTTACCAAATTTTGCACTATTCTCAATTTAGTGCTTTTTAATTAATTGACTAACGAAACGTTAAAATTTTCTAAAGAAAATTCAATACTAACTTAATAACACTCCATAAATATTTATAAAAATATTTATGGCTCATTTTATGAATTCGAGGTCTTGATACCTCATTTTTAACCCAATTTACCTAATTAATTCTTTTAAATCACAAAATTCACCAATTAAAAAAATACTTCTATAATCACACTTGACTTATAGGTATTAATTTATTAAATTTTCAACTCACTAGTCAGATTTAGTGATCTCGAATCACTGTTTCCGACATCACTGAAAATCAGGCTGTTACATGTCAGATTACCATTAAAACCATTAGTAGTAAAGTTCTTAAGCATGGAAGGCAAAGAAGAAACCTGGGCTGCCAATGAAGTAAGCGCATCAGCTTCATGTGCTCCTACACTCTCCTTCTTATGGTTATTCAATTAGTTAACCACTGATAATTATTATCAGAAATTCATTCATGAATTTCGTAAGCTTCATTGTAAGAATTAAAAATAAGAGCTCCATTTGTTGAAGCATTTACCATCATTATTGTATATGCATTGAGACCATTGTAAAATGTCTTCAATTGAATGTAGTGTCGAATCCCATGGTGAGAGCATTTTTGTAATAATTCCATGAAATTCTCTCATGCCTTATAAAAAGATTCATCATCAACTTGTTAGAATGTAGTGATATCATTCCAAAGCTTGTCATTCTTACTGGGTGGAAAATATTTCATCAAAAACTATACAGTCAATTCTTGCCATGTGGATATGGAGTTAAGCGGTAAGGAAGTCAACCATGCTCATGCTCTATCTGTAACGTCCCCACGCCCGAAACCGTCACCGGAGTCAAGCTTGAGGTGTTACTAAACTTATCTTACCTTTTTAAACAACTCTAAACCACTTATTTTAATTTTCGGAATAAACTATTTTTCTGCATCATAGCTGCTTAAAAATTCATTTCTCGAGTTTCAAAACTCGAAATTAAGATCCGTAAATTTTTCCTGAAACTAGACTCATATATCTATCTACTAATTTTTTTCTAGAAATTTTGACTTAGCCAATTAGTACAGTTTATTAGTTAAAGTTACCCCTGTTTCAGAATTTGACTGCACTGACCTCTACTTACTACGAACCACTTTTCTCCCTATAAAAAATTAATATAACTATACCGTTTGTTTCTATTAAAACTAGATTCAATAAGGATTCTAACCATATAAATTACACCACCTAATTATTGTTTTACAATTTATGGTGAATTTCCAAAGTTGAAACAGGGGATCTAGAATTTTCTCTGACCCTGTTTCACTAAAACTCAGATATCTCATAAAATATAATACCTTTACCTGTTTTGCTTATTCCATAAGAAAATAGACATAATAAGATTTAATTTCATATATTATTCACCATCAAACCATGTCTCTATGATTTTTAGTGATTTTTCAAAATCACATTATTTCTGATACTTGAATCTGTTTTTAAGTTACTTTCACATTTTTCTTAGTTTTCATGTGATAGTTACTACTTATTCATACATACAATTAAACATGTATATCATCAGCCATTCTATTAGCTAATCACTAGCAAGTATTTACACAGCATTCATTGATCATATCATATCAAAAGAAACCAAGTTCCTATACATGCCATACACAAAACTAAACGTCTAACTATACTAATGTGATTCCTTCGATAGTGTGATCGGGTCTCCGACGTTTCCTTCGATCCCCGAGTGGCTTGATAAAAACTATAAGAAAAAGAAAATAAAGAGAGTAAGCACTAGGTTAGTAAGCTTACAAGCAAATAAATTACAACATTCAGCATAATGAATAATTATACATAATGTCACCTAGCCTCATAAACTTTCTTTGCTTCTCATTTTCTACCTTCTTCTTTACTTACTTACCTTCTTTCTTACCTGACCTTTCACTATTAAAAAATATAATCTACCTTCCCTTTTGCTGATAATTCACTGTAATTTAACGTGTACAATGACCCATTGAACCACTCGGAATACTAAGGATCTTTGGGGTCGTTCTCGTCTATCAATATCTCGCCAATGCCATGTCTTCGACATGGACTTACATGAATTATTCCTGTCTCCAATGCCATATATATATATATCTAATATGGGCTTACATGGCTCATTCCTGTCTCCAAAGCCATATATCTGATATGGACTTACATGGCTCATTTATGTCCTGTCCTGTCCTATCAACCCCAATATCCTAACATTCCTAAGGTTCAAACGGGGCTTCCGAATGCTTTTTCTCTGTCACTTCACCTTTAATTCGACTTTAAATATTCTCATAAAATAAGTATATAAATTCTAGAAATTAACAATAATAATGTAAAATAAAAGAACATTGCATTTATTTACTGTAAACTTACCTCGTATGCAAAAATAGCTACTTTTACCATTTCGTCCACAACTTGGTATTTTCTCCATTTTAGCCCGAATTTCAGTTTTCCTTGCTCTATCATTTAAAATATAGTCTAATTAGGACTCACATTATTCAAATTGACTCAAAATCATATTTTGGAAAAATTACAATTTTGCCCCTAAACTTTTGCATATTTACACTTTTGCCCCAAAGCTCGTAAATTAAACTTCAGCCTATTTTCTTATGTTTCATGACATGCTGGTCATTTTTCCCTTCTATGGCAGCATCAAATTCATACTCTAACAAGCACTTATGACTATTAGGTATTTTTGGAGATTAAGTCCTTTTACTCGCTTTTTGCTTAAAACCGAGTAGTACAAGTTGTCTAACATAATTTAAAACCTCATATTCTATCATAAAACACCAAAATACACAAATTTCACCTATGGGTATTTTTCCAAATATGAACCCTAACTTAAATTATTGCTAGCATAAGCTTTATCGAGCTACAGGGACAGAAAGCGTAAAGAACTTGAAAAGCAGGCTAGAACGGACTTACAATCGAGCTTGGAAGCTTGAAAAACCCTAGCCATGGTTTCTCCTTGCTATATTCGGCCATGGGGTTGAAGATGAGCAAAATTGGCTTTTAATTTTGAATTTTAATTCATTTTACCCCTAAATGACCAAAATGCCCTTACTACTAAACTTTTCAAAAATTCCATCCATGTCCAATTTTTGTCCATATACTTAGAAATTGGTAAAATTACTCTTTAAGGACCTCTAATTAATAATCTAATTCAATTTTATGCAAAATACTTCTAGAACACAAGTTTTGCAATTTATTCAATTTAGTCCCTAATTTCAAATTAAGTACTTTATGCATAGAATTTCTTCACGAACTTTTCACACAATCATGCAAACATATCATAGACCTCAAAATAATAATAAAATAAATTTTTCTACCTCGGATTTGTGGTTTCGCAACCACTGTTCCGTTTAGGCCCTATTTCGGGATGTTACATTTCTCCCCCCTTTAGGGATTTTCGTCCCCGAAAATCTTACCGTGAAGAGATTTGGGTCTGCTTTTTGCATAGCCTCTTGAGTTCCCATGTAGCCTCGTCTACCCCATGTAGTCGACTATCTCGAAATAGACAACTCGGCCAACTTGTCAAGTGAAAAATCCATCTGAACCGGGATAAAATGAGCCGACCGTTAACTTATCAATCACAACCCATATCGCATCTTTCTTTCTCGGTGTAAACGGCAATCCTGTCACAAAATCTATAGTAACTTTCGATTCCATTTCCCACTGAGGGCTATACAGCTGCAATAAACACTGAAGGTACTGATGTTCGGTCTTTATCTCACGATGAGATCAAACATCTAGAAACAAACTCTGAAATGTCCCTTTTATTCCTACCCACCAAGTACATTTTCTTCAAATCATTATACATCTTTGTACTACTGGATGAATAGACAAAAAACTACTATGTGCTTCTGTAAGATCTTTCGAATAAGCTCATCATTCTTCAGTACACATACCGGGTGATAATCAATCACTAGCTCATAATCTTTAATCAACTCTAGCCATCTTCTTTGCTTCAATTTCAAACTTTTGTGATCGGTGAATATGTGGCACTTCTCACCGTGCATACAAATGATGTCTCCAAATCTTCAAAGCAAAAATAATGGCGACTAGCTCTAAATCATGTATCGGATAGTTCTTCTCATGTGGTTTTAGCTATCTAGAGGCATAAGCAATTACCTTCCCTTCTGCATAAGTACACAACCAAGTCCATTCATGGATGCATCATCAGTAAATCACAAACTCCTTACAGTTTACGGTTGTACTAAAACAGGAGCTTTAGTCAATAATGCTTTTAACTTGTCAAAACTCTGTTGACACTTCTCAATCCATTCAAACTTGATATCCTTTCGCAGAAATCTTGTCAACGGGGTAGCTATCATGGAAAATCCCTCTACAATATCCAGCAAGACCAAGAAAACTTCTAACCGATACATTTCTAGGAGGCTTCCAATCAACAATGGCTGAAATCTTGCTCGGATCAACCTTAATACCTTCACCTAAAACAATATGTCCAAGAAAACCAACTTCTCGTAACCAGAACTCACTTTTGCTAAACTTGGCATACAACTGATTATCTCTCGAGAATCAGAAAGCTGTTCTCAAATGGTCTCGCATGCTCGGTCTCATCATGAGAATAAATCAAGATATCATCAATGAAACACGACTACAAACTTATCCAAGTACGGTCGAAAATTCGGTTCATTAAGTCCATGAAAATGGCAGGAGCATTAGTCAAGTCAAATGGCATCACAAGGAACTCATAATGACCATACCTACTCCGGAAAGCAGTCTTCAGGACATCTAACTCTTTAACTCGCAATTGATAGTATCCGGATCTCAAATCTATCTTGGAGAACACAGTAGCTCCCTTGTTTCAATTCCAGGAATTCCTTTCTCTTCTGGTCAATAAACCCACAGTGATGTACTTTTTACGAAATTCCTCCTGAAAGAAATCCCAAGTGATCCTCTCCTTTGGTACAACTGATACAAGTGTCTTCCACTAGTAGTAGGTTGAGTCTCTAAGAAGTGATATTACACATTTCATACATTCCTCGGGTGTACAAGATAATTCATCAAAGACTCTGATAATATTTTCTAACCAAAATTTTGCTCTTTCTGCATCATCATGTTTTATTGCTCGGAACTCTTCTGCCCCTTGTTTCCCGATTCTATCAACTGGTGGCTTTTCTCTTATCATTGTACCTGTGATTGGGGAAGCTTGAGCTACATGGGTAGCCTGAGAGTCATGAGGGGGTGGAGGTCTAACTACCGGATTCGTACGAACGAACTCGGTAAACTAATTATTCAAAGCTTGGAAGAGAGCTTCTCGAGTCACTCCTCCCTGATTAACTGTTACTGGCCTATTCTCAGATGGCGCTACCCCTTCCGCGGGAGTAGGCGCATTACTTTCTACATCATCATCACCAGCTCGCTCGGGATCCATTACAATAAAACAAAATATTTAAAAATCGTCAGGAGTCATCACACTATCAAAATACAGGTATGGCATGTATAGCTAGACATTTACTCACACTAACTGTTCCGAGAACCGACTAAACCTGCTCTGATACCAATAAATGTAACGCCCCCACGCCCGAAACCGTCACCGGAGTCAAGCTTGAGGTGTTACTAAACTTATCTTACCTTTTTAAACAACTCTAAACCACTTATTTTAATTTTCGGAATAAACTATTTTTCTGCGTCATAGCTGCTTAAAAATTCATTTCTCGAGTTTCAAAACTCGAAATTAAGATCCGTAAATTTTTCCTGAAACTAGACTCATATATCTGTCTACTAATTTTTTTCTAGAAATTTTGACTTAGCCAATTAGTACAGTTTATTAGTTAAAGTTACCCCTGTTTCAGAATTCGACTGCACTGACCTCTACTTACTACGAACCACTTTTCTCCCTATAAAAAATTAATATAACTATACCGTTTGTTTCTATTAAAACTAGATTCAATAAGGATTCTAACCATATAAATTACACCACCTAATTATTGTTTTACAATTTATGGTGAATTTCCAAAGTTGAAACAGGGGATCTAGAATTTTCTCTGACCCTGTTTCACTAAAACTCAGATATCTCATAAAATATAATACCTTTACCTGTTTTGCTTATTCCATAAGAAAATAGACATAATAAGATTTAATTTCATATATTATTCACCATCAAACCATGTCTCTATGATTTTTAGTGATTTTTCAAAATCACATTATTTCTGATACTTGAATCTGTTTTTAAGTTACTTTCACATTTTTCTTAGTTTTCATGTGATAGTTACTACTTATTCATACATACAATTAAACATGTATATCATCAGCCATTCTATTAGCTAATCACTAGCAAGTATTTACACATCATTCATTGATCATATCATATCAAAAGAAACCAAGTTCCTATACATGCCATACACAAAACTAAACGTCTAACTATACCAATGTGATTCCTTCGATAGTGTGATCGGGTCTCCGACGTTTCCTTCGATCCCCGAGTGGCTTGATAAAACTATAAGAAAAGAAAATAAAGAGAGTAAGCACTAGGCTTAGTAAGCTTACAAGCAAATAAATTACAACATTTAGCATAATGAATAATTATACATAATGTCACCTAGCCTCATAAACTTTCTTTGCTTCTCATTTTCTACCTTCTTCTTTACTTACTTACCTTCTTTCTTACCTGACCTTTCACTATTCATAAATATAATCTACCTTCCCTTTTGCTGATAATTCACTGTAATTTAACGTGTACAATGACCCATTGAACCACTCGGAATACTAAGGATACTGGGGTCGTTCCTGTCTATCAATATCCTGCCAATGCCATGTCTTCGACATGGACTTACATGAATTATTCCTGTCTCCAATGCCATATATATATATATGTATCTAATATGGGCTTACATGGCTCATTCCTGTCTCCAAAGCCATATATCGATATGGACTTACATGGCTCATTTCTCATCTGTCTGTCTCTGTCTCACAACCCCAATATCCTAACATTCCTAAGGTTCAAACGGGGCTTCCGAATGCTTTTTCTCTGTCACTTCACCTTTAATTCGACTTTAAATATTCTCATAAAATAAGTATATAAATTCTGGAAATTAACAATAATAATGTAAAATAAAAGAACATTGCATTTATTTACTGTAAACTTACCTCGTATGCAAAAATAACTACTTTTACCATTTCGTCCACAACTTGGTATTTTCTCCATTTTAGCCCGAATTTCAGTTTTCCTTGCTCTATCATTTAAAATATAGTCTAATTAGGACTCACATTATTCAAATTGACTCAAAATCATATTTTGGCAAAATTACAATTTTGCCCCTAAACTTTTGCATATTTACACTTTTGCCCCAAAGCTCGTAAATTAAACTTCAGCCTATTTTCTTATGTTTCATGACATGCTGGTCATTTTTCCCTTCTATGGCAGCATCAAATTCATACTCTAACAAGCACTTATGACTATTAGGTATTTTTACCGATTAAGTCCTTTACTCGTTTTTGCTTAAAACCGAGTAGTAGTACAAGTTGTCTAACATAATTTAAAACCTCATATTCTATCATAAAACACCAAAATACACAAATTTCACCTATGGGTATTTTTCCAAATATGAACCCTAACTTAAATTATTGCTAGCATAAGCTTTATCGAGCTACCGGGACTCCGAAAACGTAAAGAACTTGAAAAACGGGGCTAGAACGGACTTACAATCGAGCTTGGAAGCTTGACAAACCCTAGAGATGGTTTCTCCTTGCTATATTCGGCCATGGGGTTGAAGATGAGCAAAATTGGCTTTTAATTTTGAATTTTAATTCATTTTACCCCTAAATGACCAAAATGCCCTTACTACTAAACTTTTCAAAAATTCCATCCATGTCCAATTTTTGTCCATAGACTTAGAAATTGGTAAAATTACTCTTTAAGGACCTCTAATTAATAATCTAATTCAATTTTATGCAAAATACTTCTAGAACACAAGTTTTGCAATTTATTCAATTTAGTCCCTACTTTCAAATTAAGTACTTTATGCATAGAATTTCTTCACGAACTTTTCACACAATCATGCAAACATATCATAGACCTCAAAATAATAATAAAATAAATTTTTTTACCTCGGATTTGTGGTTTCACAACCACTGTTCCGTTTAGGCCCTATTTCGGGATGTTACACTATCTCTCAATGAGTATGGCAATAACTTCAATCATAAAGCATATTAAGTCACTTCGGCTAATTTGAAGGAGTCGCTTACTTTTCATCAACAAGTAAACATGAAGGTGTAGATATTCAGTAGGCATCCCACTAAATTGGCCCACTATTTAAAGCATTTGGAACATCACTGACTTCAATTTGAACTGTGATGTCTCAATTTCAGGTCTCAGAATTCCAAGGCTGAGTTCATGAAAAAGTAGCACAGCATATTGATGGATGGCACAGTCTCTGTCATCAAACCAAAGATTTACACACTACTTGAGATAAAAATATCGAATAAAAAAGTTTAAACTTCTTTGTAATATTGATAAACCGTAATTTATACATATTTTTATCCCTCGCTTAACACGTTTATGAATGATTTCTCCTTAGATTTGGTGAATTTGATGCTCCTAATCCTTTAATTTCATGTTTTATACTTAGGTGAGTATAGGAGAGTGAAAAGAACGAGAAACGGGCCAAAAACGAAGAAAGTGGGCCGACGTGGGAAAACAACAGGGCCTGAACTTCCTCACATGGGCAGAACACACGCCCGTGCCATTCTAACAGGCTCGACCACGGCCTAAAACAATCTAAGCATGGGCATGTTGATATCCCCGCCTCGACCACAGCCTGAAGTAATCGTACACAGGTGTGTCCCTGCCAAGCCCTAGCTAAGTTCCATTCAGAAAAGGGTAAGTTTGAGGGCTTTTAGCCATTCTAAAGCCTATTTAAAAACTCTAAAGGAAGACTAAAAGGAGACAGAGAATAGGGAAGTAAGGAATTACTACAAGAAAGCCGATTGATCCATCTCAGAAGCCGGATTCATCATCAAGATTGAAGATCTCTCCTCAACTTTCCTTCAGGAGTTTTGGGTTTTCTTTATGTTTTGTATTCTTTATTCTTCTGAGATGTTTTCCTATTTAGTTATGAACTAAAGCCCCTAAATACCTAAGGGGGATGAAACCTAAGACGAATCTTGTTATTATTTTCTGAATTGTATGATAAATATTTGACTTGTTCTTAATTATGTGTTCTTAATTCTTGTTTTGGTATTTTAGGATATCGATTCAAGTTAATACTCTTAGTTGGAGGATGAATAGTCCCTGTCTAAGAGTAACTCTGTCATAATTAAGCGGAGTTGATTGCACGCCTAGAGATAGGGTGACAAGATTTTGCCAGATTAGGGTGAAACCTAATAAGGGGATCCATAGAACGAGTTAATGCAACCCTAGAGTGTTAATTAGAGAAAAGTCTCAATTATTAAATCTAGGGATTATACGTTATTAGTCTTGAATAGGGATAATAACATAACTTAGGGATTTCTACGGAACAAGTTAAATGAATAAATCGTCCGATTCGGAGCCAAAATAATAAGTGAAGTCTAGGTGGATTTTTCCTTAGGTATTGTCGTAAATCAATCGTTTTTCCAGAAGTAATTTCTCAATCCTATTTTCTGCAATTTCTTATTTTAGTTAATTAGTTAATTAAAACAAAACTATTTATTCTTAGGCTAGATAATAAAAAGACAGTCATTACTAGTACTTTTAGTTCCTTTGGGTTCGACAACCCGGTCTTGCTAAAGCTATACTACTGTTCGATAGGTACGCTTGCCTACATTGTGATAATAGTTAGTTTCAAGAATGATTAATTATAAATTTATAAAACTTATCAAGGAAAATCACGATCAAGTTTTTGGCGCCATTGCCGGGGAACTAAAATATTAGGAAAACTCAATTTTTATTACTTTAGCCATTTATTTTATTGCAATTGAATTTTATTTTAATTATTATTTTGCTAATTTTCTTTTTCTTCTGGCAGGTTCTTATAGTTTATGACTAGAAGAAACTCGTCAAGACCACTACTTTTTGACAAAGAAATCGATCGCATAGCTCATAGAAACTGACTAGAAATAAGGCGAAGCCTAAGATACACAGAGGAAGAGCAAGAGGACGATATGTCAACTACAACCGAGGAGATGGCTGAAAATCAGGAAAATCAGTTACCTCCTGCGATACCCGCGGATCTAGCAAATTAGAATCCTGCTCCTCATACTATGTATGATTATGCTAAACCTAATTTAACAGGAATTGAGTCAAGTATAGTTAGGTCTGCTATTGCTACGAATAATTTTGAATTGAAACCTAACACGATTCAAATGATACAGCAATTTGTTCAGTTTGATGGTTTGCAGGATGAGAATCCCAACACTCACTTGGCAAATTTTCTGGAAATCTACGACACTTTTAAAATTAATGGCATTTTTTATAAAGCCATTCATCTTCGTTTATTTCCTTTTTCACCGAGGAACAAAGCTAAACAGTCGTTGAACTCGTTACCACGAGGGTCAATCACTACTTGGGAACAAATGACCGAAAATTTTTTATTAAAGTATTTTTCGCTGGCTAAAACAGCTAAATTACGTAATGATATCTCTTCGTTTGTGCAGATGGACTTAGTAACTCTTTACGATGCATGGGAGAGATACAAGGACCTACTGCGAAGGTGCCCTCGCCATAGTTTACCTCTATGGCTGCAAGTTCAAACATTCTACAATGGTGTGAACCCCTCGACAAGACAGATGATTGATGTAGCAGCTGGTGGAACCATCAATAACAAAACACCTGAAGAGGCTTACGAATTTATTGAAGATATGTCACTGAATAACTATCAGTAGCAAGTCATGAGGACTAAGCCAACTAAAACAGCAGGCGTTTATAACGTACATCCAGTGATGAGGTGTGATTCAAGTGGAGGAGGTGTACATACAGAATATCAACCCTTAAATCCTACAACCGAAGAGGAACAAGTTAACTATATGGGTAACAATAACTTTAGATCTCAAAATAACCCATACAGTAATACTTATAATGCAGGTTGGAGGAACCACCCAAATTTCTCTTGGGGTGGTCAAGGGAATCAAAGGCCACAGAATCCTTCGGGTTTTCAACAGCCACCTAATCAATAGGAAAAGAAACCAAACCTTGAGGAGATGCTATCCAAATTCATCTCGTGTCAGAAACTCGTTTCCAGAATACTGAGACAACACTTAAAAATCAGTAAACATCAATCCAAGGGCTCGAAACTCAGATAGGCTAGCTATCCAAACTAATTTCTGAATGACCACAAGGTAGCTTGCCAAGTAACACTGAGCCGAACCCAAGGGAACAGCTCAACGCGATTAATGTTCAAGGTGAAGAAGGATCAGTTGAGCCTGAGCCAGAACCGAGGCAAGAAATCGTAGTAAGCAAAGGTAAAGGTGAAGTAGGTCATAATGAAAATGAAACAGTAAGCGTAGAATACAAACCTCGTGTGCCATACCCTATTGCGACAAGGAGAGACCGCTCAGATGAACAATTTGGTAAATTCCTTAAACTCTTAAAAAAATTACATATTAACTTACCGTTTATTGAAGCTCTCTCGCAGATGCCGAACGCAATAAAATTTTTAAAGGAGCTTTTGGCAAATAAGTGGAAGTTGGACGAGGAATTGCATGCAGAGCTAAACGCAGTTTGCTCAGCTATTCTAAAGAATAAGCTACCCAACAAATTAAAAGATCTAGGGAGTTTTACAATTCCTTACTTAATTGGTAGTTTAGATGTTCATAATACATTAGCTGATTTAGGGGCTAGTATCAATGTCATGCCTTACAAAATGTTTAAGCAACTAGGTCTTGGGAAACCTAAACAGACTAGGATGAGCATTCAATTAGCACATAAAACCATCAGATTTCCTAGGAGTATTATTAAGGATGTGCTAGTTAAAAATGATAAGTTTATATTTCCCGTTGACTTCATTTTTCTAGACATAAAGGTGGATAGCAACACTCATTTGATTTTAGGGAGGCCTTTTTTTGCAACTGCTAGAACGATTATTGATGTTGGCACAGGTGAATTTACACTTCGTGTGGGAGACGAAACAATCACCCTTCAAGCTCAAAATTTTGGCAACACATCAAAAATTGAAGGTGATTGTATAAACTATTCTACTAAAACTGACAATATGGTGCAACCTACTTTGCAGGAAATGAGTTTGAAAGAAATACACAAACCATGTTCAAGCAATAATAGAGGACCCATTCATGAAGAATGAAGGCTACAAATTGAGGAGCTAGATGAATGGTAGATACATAAACCGAGAACACATGATAAACCAAAACTATGCCAGAATAAGCTCAATACCTCTCCAAATCAACTTAAGGTTGGAGATAAAGTCTTACTAGATGCCGCAGATCCTCACATTGTCACAGCCAAACTGAATGAAGAAATCCTCTACACGGTTTTAGTATTTTCCCATTTGCACTGATCGAGGTAAGTCATCCCAAGTTCAGCACTTTTAAGGTAAACAACACCCGTCTAAAACCTTATTTTGATGAGATTGATAGAAGGAATAAGGAGTATAAACTCCTCGAACCACCATGACCATCCAAAGGAGAGGTTAGTCGAGCTTAGACTATAAATAAGCGCTTCTCGGAAGGCAACCCGAGTACTAACAGTTTTCATTTACTTAAATTTTATTTAAATTTCAAAATTTTTAATATTTAGATCACTAACTGAGTCTTTGAACACAGGCCTGCAAAATCCACATGGACATGCCTGATGTCGTGCCCATAACACGAGAATAGACACGACCATCCGATATGGCCGTGTGAAAACAGAGTAAAAGTTTTCCCAAAACACGGGATGCAATAAATTACCACGGCCGTGTGAATGGGTCGTGGGCAAACCTGCCAAAATGACACGGGTGTGCGACACACCCGTGCCTAGCGCCCGTGGTCGACACTGCCAAAATAACACGGGCGTGCGCCTAGGTACATGGGCGTGGAAGAAGTGAACCACATAACACATGGTCGTGCGTTACGATCATGTAGCCACACGGCCGAGACACACAGGCGTGTCTTCAAGCCGTGTGACGAACTCTCAATTTCGCGAAAAACACGGGCTGGACACAAACCCCATGGGCTTGTGAGACGATCGTACCACTTACGAAATTAGATTATTCCTCTTATTTTTACTTTTATTTTTAGATGATTTACATATTCTTTAAACGCGGCTTATCTTTATGATTATTATTAGATTATTTCTTCCTTAGAATCATGCCTTACCTCCAGCTCTATTGTCGATTCTCGCTCTCGCTAATCCAAGGATCCCATCCATTCATGACTCAGGAAGTTTCATTTCTCTCCCTATCTTATGATATTATAATTGCCACTAACTCTATATTTGTACATTGAGGATAATGTACATCTTAAGTGTGGGGGGATGTTCACTTCATTATCAGAAAAATCCCTGAATGTTGCCTTGTTCTCTTTTAAATCTCTCATATCATGATTAGGATAAATTTTGATTGATTTATGATTTTTATTGATATATCTTGAATTAAAACATAGGCATTCATGCTTTTCTTATGTTTCCCCAAGTCTAGGTATTATCTTGAATTAAATTCCACAAGTTTAAACATCAAAAAGCCATAATTTTTGTGAGATTATTGAGCCTTTAAGAGCATCTATTATTTCTTTCATGCTCACTTTTATTATTGCTTTGAGTGTGTCAATATCGAATTATTATTCTAGAACTTGCTTGATTATGCATGTCAAGACCACACCATTTGATTTGATATGTCAAGATGATAGAGGCACTTAGGATTAACTCACTCATGCCATGAAAAGCCTACCTCCACGATTAACCCTTAGTAAACCCCTTTGAGCCTAACAAGCCATTCCTTGTATCACCATTAATATTAACCCTTAACCCATTATTGTTGAAATCCCCTCAATTAATTTGATCCCTATTTTTGTCGAGATTTGATTTGAATAAATTGCTTAGCTCTATCTTGTTCGTAATAGTTAGTCTTTGTCATTTGACTTGTACTTAATATATATATATATATATATAGACATATATACATATTAGTAGTAATCTTTTGTTTTTTAGCTTAAGTATTTAAATTCCATATTCTGAGAAGAAGCTCTATTGTACGCAAGTGATAATTAAATATTTTTCTAGTTAAGTAATTTTTCAATTCAATCTCAATTCTAACCTTTTCTTTCAGCTTGTGACCACACCCCCTAACCAAGCCTAATTACAACCCTTTAAAGACCTTTTGATTAATGTGTCATATCAAATTATAGTGGTGGAGATTTGATTTTCATGCAAGCCTATGGTAATAATTTTTCATATTAACTAATGAGTGCTAATTTCATTGTCCTTAAACACTTCAAGTAATTTGAGTGAATCCTTAGTGAGGATGTTAAACTCTGTGAGATTTCGAATCGATGGTAACTACTTAGATGAGGGGAGATGCCTAACTTTTTCATGATTAAATACTCAACTAGGAATGTTTGAAGCTTTAATGTTCTGCTAGTTGAATTCTCAATGAATGATTACTTATGGATTAGTTTGAGATATTATTGATAGGAATTATAAGTTGAGAAAAAGGAATTATTAATTGTGAATTGAGTATTTTGCTTGAGGACAAGCAAATGCTTAAGTGGAGGGGTATTTGACAAACCGTAATTTATACATATTTTTATCCTTCGCTTAACACGTTTATGAATGATTTCTCCTTAGATTTGGTGAATTTGATGATCCTAATCCTTTAATTTCATGTTTTATACTTAGGTGAGCATAGCAGAGAGAAAAGAACGAGAAACGGGCCAAAAACGGAGAAAATGGGTCGATGTGGGAAAGCAACACGGCCTAGACTTCCTCACACAGGCAGAACACACGCCCGTGCCATTCTATCAGGCTCGACCACGGCCTAAAACAATCCAAGCACGGGCGTGTTGATATCTCAGCCTCGACCACGGCCTGAAGTAATCTCACACGGGCGTGTCCCTACCGAGCCCTGGCTAATTTCCATTTGGAAAAGGGCAAGTTTGAGGGCTTTTAGGCATTCTAAAGCCTATTTAAACACCTTAAAGGAAGACTAAAAGGAGACGGAGAATAGGGAAGTAAGGAATTACTCCAAGAAAGCCGATTGATCCATCTCAGAAGCCGGATTCATCATCAAGACTGAAGATCTCTCCTTAATTTTCCTTCAGGAGTTTTGGGTTTTCCTTATGTTTTGTATTCTTTATTCTTCTGAGATGTTTTCCTATTCAGTTATGAACTAAAACCCCTAAATACCTAAGGGGGATGAAACCTAAGACGAATCTTGTTATTATTTTCTGAATTGTATGATAAATATTTGACTTGTTCTTAATTATGTGTTCTTAATTCTTGTTTTGGTATTTCAGGATATAGATTCAAGTTAATGCTCTTAGTTGGAGGAAGCCTAAGAGTGACTTTGTCATAATTAAGCGGAATTGATTGCGCTCCTAGAGATAGGGTCATAAGATTTTGTCGGATTAGGGTGAAACCTAATAAGGGGATCCATAGATCAAGTTAATGCAACCCTAGAGTGTTAATTAGAGAAAAGTCTCAATTATTCAATCTAGGGATTAGACGTTATTAGTCTTGAATAGGGATAATAACATAACTTAGGGATTTCTATGGAACAAGTTAAATGAATAAATAGTCTAATTCGGAGCCAAAATAACAAGTGAAGTCTAGGTGGATTTTTCCTTAGGTATTGTCCTAAATCAATCATTTTTCCAAAAGTAATTTCCCAACCCTATTTTCTGCAATTTCTTAGTTTAGTTAATTAGTTAATTAAAACAAACCCCTTTATTCTTAGGCTATATAATAAAAAGACAGTCATTACTAGTACTTTTAGTTCCTTTGGGTTCGACAATCCGGTCTTGCTAAAGCTATACTACTATTCGATAGGTACACTTGCCTACATCGTGATAATAGTTAATTTCAAGAACGATTAATTATAAATTTATAAAACTTATCACGAAAAATCACGATCAAGTATCCAATTTTTTAGTGGTGACTGAACAATGGTTTTGGGACCACAAATTCCAGCATGTCGGCCTGTAAATATTTTTAATATATTATTTACAAGGTTATTAAGGTTGTATTAAATTTTGGTTAAAAAAATTTTAGTGTTTAGACAACTAACGAAAGAAAAGGATTAAAATGCAAAAAGTACAAAAGTTAATAGCTTTTAATGTTTTAGTGTCGATTTGATTTTCTAATGAATAAAGGGCATTTAATATGGCAATTAAACCATCCTAATGGCTGGTGGACAGTAATGGAGAAAAATAAATTGATTAAAACATGTGTAATGACAATTTTGTAATTAAAATAAAATTAAATGAAAACAAAATTTAAAGAAAACACCATATTCTTCATTTATGAGAATTGCTTTTGGTTATAAACACAATGGGAGTAAAAGTTTGGAGGTACTGTTAGCAAAATTCTTTGCATGAGTGAGTATTTGGGTCATGTTTTTAATGAATTTTAGGTTTTTGAGATCGTTAGAAATAAGTCCTGTAACACCCCAAACCTGGCCTAGATGTTATGGCCGAATTAGGAGTGTCACATCAAAGTGTAGTTCAAAAAAATTGAGTTGTCATTAAAAGTTCATTTCTATATTAAAACCTTTTGCTCGAGGTTAGCAAATCATGTCATCAAAAATGTTTACTTAATGACTGGCATTGATACTTCAAGTTATTCCAAATCTTGGAAGCTACTAAAGTTTGAAATATAAAAACATTTGTTTTTAAGTGTTTTTGAAAATAGTTATTAATTTTGACAGTTCGTATTTAGCAGTCTTAAATAAGGAAATCAAAAGCCGAATTAAAAATTTAATCCCTCAAAGGCCTTATTACAAAATTAAAACCCCAAAATATAAAATTCAAATAAAAAGTCTACAGCAGAGCATTAGCGGTCGTGTGGCCACCTCCGAGTCTCTTGCGGCTCCAAATAGCATAAGGCAGGGGATTGCCTGTACAGTTAGACAGAAGGGTGAGTTTGTGAAGACTCAGTATGTAATCCCTTATAATACAAACAGTCAGATATACGGTATGCAGAAACAGACTGGGCTTGAGCCCATCATAGACACGATGATCGGTGGGCTTTAGCCCATTGCGAAAACAGTGGGCCTAAGCCCATTCTGAGAATCGATATCGGATGCGATTATGCGACGGATATCCAACCAATACACCACCCGTACCAACCAACACACCATGTGGGGATAAAATCGACCCACCCAGCCAACACACTAAGCTTAACACCGGTTGCAGCACTAAGTCAACAGAACGGCTCAACGCTGTAGACAGAATGGATAAAGCCCATAAATATCGCAGCAACGCTGCCAGATAACAGAACATCTATAAGCCATAAGTATCACAGAAAGGCTGAAAGCCTTGTACAGAATGGCTACGAGCAGTACACTTCCTCCGTCAATATGAACCCAACCCTATGCAGAATGACATGTCACAGTGACATACGTGAATGTAGGATGTCATGCTTGGTATCAATCATATAACTATCATACATACATCAGTCAATCTACCACAAGGGATGTAACAGACATCTCGTCAATTAGGGGTAAAACGGTGATTTTATCCCCAAGGGGTATTTTGGTCATTTTACCAATATTAGGGTCTCGATACTTATTACGACCTCTTAGAAGGTCTATCGTCACTTTGAGTGACTCAGATAACCTACATGGCCAGAATAGTGCATATGGGCCCCAAAACCCGCCATTGGGCCCAAGTGGGCCCATACGCTCGTGTGGCCCATTTAGTCCAGAATCACATACAGTATCGTGAGCCTCATAAACCAACCTATCAATGATCACGTATTGAAGATTTTACCCGTGTGGCCCCACAAGCCTATTGGGCCCACGCGGCCGATTTCGGCCCATTGAGGCCTATAATGGCCCAGTCCACAAAAATGCACGTAGTGGCCTCTGTATTCTACCACCCACGATTTGGGCTCGATTCGCCCCATGTGCGTTCGCACACTCATGAGGCCCCGAATGTCGAGGTTTCGAAATTTTAGCTTTTCAGCTTTTGCCATTTTATAGTTTAAACGATGTTAGTACCCACACACACACCTGTTTACGCAACCGCTCTAAGTTCTTCAAGCACCCAACCTACAATCATTCCCACATACCATCAGTCCTTCAACTATTAGTGTTCATGAACACAAAATCCCCAAATCAATACTCCTACTTACCTTGACTGAATGAGGGCGACTTAATCCTCCAAACTTGCTGACTAGAAATGATCACACACTCTTGCCGATTATCTGTATTATGAACTCAGATCTTTAATAATCAGGATTAATCATCTATGTGGCCTAACCTACAAAAATTAATCTTACAGAGACATAGCTAATATTCAGCTAATACCCCAAAACTAAAGTAACATCTCACCTTAATTGAACGATGAGAGAAAGAGTTGATTGCCTCCAAAATGCTTGCACCCTTTTACCCTACTGAAATACCTAGAACCCAAATCACATCGTGAAGATGGAGTGAATAACGCAATCAAACAATATAGGGAGAATAAACTTCGGCTTTCACAAAAAGATAAAAAGAATAGATTGAAAAGCATATATCTGAACAATAGAGAAACATAAGCATTCCCACCGATTGTCAGAAATTCTTGCAAAACCAAAATCTCAACACTAACAGCAGAGCACAGAACGATCGGTCAAGAATTAGGGAAGGGAGAAAAACCGTGAGTAATCGATCTAGAAAGAAGAAATGAGAGAAGAAAAGAATAGAAAAGGGAGAAATCGACTAGGGAGAAAACTGAAAGAAACCAAAGTAAGGGTTTATCACTATTTGGCCAAAGAAAAAAGTAGAAAGGAGAATCAGGAGAAAGGTACTTCGGCAAAGACTGGAACACAGGAAAGAAGAGAAAAACTTAGGAAAAGCAACACAAAATTTCAGCACTCGACCAATAGGGGTTTCTGCAGAATGAAAACCAAAAAAAAAAATCAAGAAGAGAGCAAAAATGACACAAACGAAATACCCCAAATGACCAAGATTGATTTCGACACTAGAAGTATAAAACAAATCAACAAAAGAAAACTCTCCCCAAAGCCACAATGACCAAAACCGAACAGTCTCAATTCTCTTAGCAAATTCGGCATCAGCCTTCTACAACTCAAACTCCCCTTTTTCCTCTTAAAATACTTCCATAATCCTTTCCTTGATTTCCTCCACAAATCACTCCAACTTCCCATTCAAATTCAATTCAAATTCTTATGACCAATTCAATCATAGAGTTTCAGTCCAACTCCAGCTCCTACACATCTCAAACAGCAAAATAAATACTCCATTGCACATCCCAAGACTTGAACCTCAAACCTCATAGTTACACAACATGCCACTTTTCCACTCCACCACAGGCTCTTTCTGTGCCATAAATCATCCACAATTATTTATAAAGCCTACATGCCACAGCCATGGTTCATCCCTTAAAACTAAAATAAATTGTAAGAGCCAAGACTTGAACCTAGGCTCCCTTGCAACCTCAATGACGCCACAACTACAAGACCACATCCTTTCTTTTGCCATTTATTTAACACAATAATTTAAATGGCCTACTTCCAAGCATCCAGGGTTTTATTCACTTAAAATCAAAATTTTGCTAAAGCCCAGGTTTGCACCCAGGACTTCTCTAATACTCCCAGACACTCCCAAATTACCTAACCATCAGAGCAGACAATTAATTGTGTCACTTCCTAGCTCACATAAACTTTTACGCATAGTTTCCTAACCATTCCCTTACTCAAGGCCCAATACTTCTAGGCCCAAAATTCGGGGCGTTACAACTCTACCCCCTTAAAAAAATTTCGTCCTCGAAATTTCCCACTATCAATGCAATCGCTTAACTTAACCTACACTACCACGCTCCTGTTGCGCACTCTAGTTCCAACTAAATGTAGCACACTGTGGTTTATGTACATACCAGTATCTGTATCTGGAGTGTCTTTGACCTCTCGGTGACATGCTGTATAGACCAAAGCTGGTTGCCTCGACTCAGCTTGACCAGCACCTCTGCCTAGTGCTCCACGGCACAAACTGTTTCCAACTCTAGCCCGACCATGGCTTTTTGGTGGCTGCTGACCGCCCTTCGCTGGATGAGCTACACCCTGCCCTGCAGCTAGCATCTGTTCAGGCCTCTGTGGACAATCTCTCAAAAAATGCTCCACTGATCCGCATCTGAAACACGTCCCAGTCCTTTTCTGACATTCAACCTGATGGTAGCTCCCACAACCCACACAAGGTTTGATCCAGTAACAGCAGCAGGAGCCCTAACCCAAACTGGCCCTGTCATTCTGGCCTTTCTCTTAGGCCTCTGAACTGAATTGGAGAGTTCTAAATCCCTCTCATCCCTGATCCTTTCCTTTTCCCGATTTTGACGCTCGGCGCGCTTTATCTCCTCAGCAATCTTAGCTTTCTTTACTAACGCGACAAAGTCCCGCTCGCTCTGTGGAGCTATCAACACTCGAAGGCTGTCCATGAGGTAGCCCTCAAACTGAACATAGTGCTCATAATTCGTTGCTACTATTCCTTGGGCATATCGGCTAAGTCGCAAAAATTTTGCCTCATACTCAGCCACAGATCTGTCACCTTGAACCAAATTCAGAAATTCTTTCCTACAAGCGTCGGCATAGCTGGGTCCCACATACTTTCCATGAAACGTGGACTTAAAGAATTCCCAGGTCAATCGGTCAGACGGGGTACCTTCTTTTACCATAAGCCACCACTGATAGGCTTCACTCTCAGCAGGGACACAACACCCTTCAACTGTTGTTCCGATGTACTATCGAGGTCATCCATAATTCTTTCAGTGGCCTCCAACCAGTATTCTGCCACACTCGGGGCCACTCTAGAAAATCTTCTAAAGGTCTCTTCACCATTTGACCAGAGTCGTTTCATGGCGACTGCGGCTGCGAGAGCGTGTATTCGACCAGAGATGCACGCACCCTTTCTAGAATCCTCAACATTGCTTGCGACAATGCGTCGTCCTCAGCCGCTCGATCAAACGACCCTGTCTCAGCCACCGGTGAAGCCGATGCTTCCCTTGCCTCAACGTTGGCCATATGGCCCGATGCCGATGATCCAGCTCTAGCACCTCCACGGCTTCTGCCGCGGCCTCTTGCACCCCTTCTAGTGCTCACTTTCACAATGCGTATTATCTGAATTAAAAATTTTATGCAATTCAGTTACAGTTTCAGTAATTAAGCAGATGTCTTATGAGAAACAATAGTTTAGAGTTTGTTTTTGCATTTGCAAGCTCACTACAGTTTTTCAGTTTACTCTATCTATGGAGTTTCAGTGTAGTGCTATTATCTATAGTAGTTTCCCAGTATAATATTTTAATCTATAATAGTGGATAATGTCAGAGAGCTTACAGATTTGGTGCCGGAGACTCGGTGTGCCACACTTTCCAGAACCATAACTCAAAACACTTTACATATTTGAGTTTTGCAACTTGAGTTTTGCAACTTGACTCTGATACCACTAAATGTAACATCCCAAACACGGCCTAGACGTTATGGCCGAATCTGCTGTGTCATATCAATGTGTCGTTCAAAAAAAATTGAGTTGTCGTTAAAAGTTTATTTCTACGATTAAAACCTTTTGCTCGAGGTTAGCAAATCATCTCATCAAAAACGTTTACTTAATGACTAGCATTGATACTTTAAGTTATTTCAAATCGCAGAAGCTACTAAAGTTTGAAATATAAAAATGTCTGTTTTTAAGTGTTTTTGAAAATAGTTATTAATTTTGAAAATTCGTGTTTAACAGTCTCAAATAAGGAAATCGAAAGCCCAATTAAAAATTTAATCCCTCAAAAGCCTTCTTACAGAATTAAAACCCTAAAATATAAAATTCAAATAAAAGTCTACAATAGAGCATCAGCAGTCGTGTGGCAACCTCCGAGTCTCTCGCGGCTCCAAATCGCCTAAGGCAGGGGATTGCCTGTACAGTTAGACGGAAGGGTGAGTTTGGAAAAACTCAGTATGTAATCTCTTATAATACAAACAGTCAGATATACGATATGCAGAAATAGGCTGGGCCTGAGCCCATCACAGACACAGTATCAGGTGGGCCTTAGCCCATTAACAGAAACAGGTGGGCCTAAGCCCATTACAAAATCAGTATCAGATGTAGTTATGCAGACAGGTATCCAACCCAGTCCAACCAATACACTACCCATACCAACCAACACACCATGTAGGGATAAAATCGACCCACCCAACCAACACACCAAGCTTAGCACCGGTTGTGACACTAAGTCAACAGAACGACTCAACGTCGTAGACAGAACTGCTAAAGGCCATAAATATCGCAGCAACGCTGCCAGATAACAGAACGACTATAAGCCATAAGTATCGCAGAAAGACTGAAAGCCTTGTACAGAACGGCTACGAGTCGTACACTTCCTCCGTCAATATTAACCCAACCCCATACAGAATGACCTGTCACAGTAACATACGTGAATGTAGGATGTCATGCTTGGTATCAATCATATAACTATCATACATACATCAGTCAATCTACCTCTAGGAATGTAACAGACATATCGTCAGTTAGGTGTAAAACGGTGATTTTACCCCACAGGTGTATTTTGGTCATTTTACCAATATTGGTGTCTCGATACTTATTACGACCTTCTAGAAGGTCTATCATCGCTTCGAGTGACTCAGATAACCTACACGGCCAGAACAGAGCATATAGGCCCTAAAACCTGCCATTGGGCCCAATTGGGCCCACAAGGTCGTGTGGCCCATGTAATCCAGATTCATATACGGTATTGCGAGCCTCATAAACCAACCTATCAATGATCACTTGCTAAGGATTTTACCCGTGTGGGCCTATAAGCCCATTGCGCCAATGCAGGTCATTTTGGCCCATCAAGGCCCATAACGGCCCCGGTCTACGAAATCGCACATGGTGGCCTTTGCAGTCTACCACCCATGATTTGGGCTCGGTTTGCCTCACGTGAGTTCCCACACTCGTGAGGCCCCGAATGCCAAGCTTCCGGCATTTTAGCTTTTCGACTTTTTCCATTCTACAGTTTTAACGGTGTTAGTACCAACACATACACCTGTTTACGAAACCGCTTCAAGTTCCTCAAGTACCCAACCTACAATCATTCCCACATACCATCAGTCCTTCAACTATTAGTGTTCATGAACACAAAATCCCCAAATCAATACTCCTACTTACCTTGACCGAATGAGGGCGACTTAATCCTCTAAAATTATTGACTAGAAATTATCACAAGATCTTGCCGATTATCTGTATTATGAACATAGATATTTAATAATCAGGATTAATCATCTATGTGGTCTAACCCACAAAAATTAATCTTACAAAGATATAGGGAATATTCGGCTAATACCCTAAAACTAAAGTATCATCTCACCTTAATTGAACGATGAGAGAAAAAGTTGATTGCCTCCAAAACGCCTACACCCCTTTACCTTACTAAAATACCTAGAACCCAAATCACATCGTGGAGATGGAGTGAATAACGCAATCAGAAAATATAGGGAGAATAAACTTCAGCTTTCAGAAAAAGATAAAAAGAATAGATTGAAAAGCATATATCGGAACAATAGAGAAACATAAGCATACCCACTGATTGTCAGAAATTCTTGTAAAACCGAAATCTTAACACCAACAGCAGAGTACAGAATGATCAGTCAAGAATTAGGGAGGGAAGAAAGACCATGAGTAATCGATCTAGAAAGAAGAAATGAGAGAAGAAAAGAATAGAAAAGGGAGTAATCGACCAGGGAGAAAACTGAAAGAAATCAAAGTAAGGTTTAATCACTATTTGGCCAAATAAAAACGTAGAAGGGAGAACCAGGAGAAAGGTACTTCAGAAAAGATTGGAACACAGGAAAGAAGAGAAAAATTTAGGACAAGCAACACAAAATTTACTGTACTCGACCAATAAGGGTTTCAGCAGAATGAAAACCAAACAAAAATCAAGAAGAGAGCAAAAATGACACAAACAAAATACCCCAAATAACCAAGATTGATTTTGACACTAGAAGTCTAAAACAAATCAACAAAAGAAAACTCTCCCCAAAGCCACAATGACCAAAATCGAACACTCTCAATTCCCTTAGGAAATTCGGCATCAGCCTTCTACAACTCAAACTCCCCTTTTTCCTCCTAAAATCCCTCCATAATCCTTTCCTTGATTTCCTCCACAAATCACTCCAACTTCCCATTAAAATTCAATTCAAATTCTTATGGCCAATTCAATCACAGAGTTCTAGTCCAACTCCACCTCCTACACAACTCAAATAGCAAAATATATACTCTATTGAGCATCCCAAGACTAGAACCTCAGACCTGATAGTTACACAGCACGCCACCTTGCCACTCCACCACAGGCTCTTTCTGTGCTATAAATTATCCACAATTATTTATAAAGCCTGCATGCCAGAGCCATGGTTAATCCCTTAAAACCAAAATAAATTGCAAGAGCCAAGACTTGAACCTAGGCTCCCTTGCAACCTTAATGACGCCACAACCACTAGACCACATGCTTCCTTATGTCATTTATTTAACACAATAATTTAAAAGATCTACTTCCAAGCAACTAGGGTTTTATTAACTTAAAATCAAAATTTTGCTAAAGCCCAGGTTTCTACCCAGGACTTCTCCAATGGTCCCAGACACTCCCAAATCACTTAACCATCAGAGCAGACAATTAATTATGTCACTTCCTAGCTCACATAAACTTTTATGTGTAGTTTCCTAACTTTACCCCCTTAAAGAAATTTCGTCCTCGAAATTTCCAACTATCAATGCAATCGCTTAACTTAACCTATACCACCACACTCCTGCTGTGTACTCTAGTTCCAACTAAATGTAGCACACTATGGTTTAAGTACGTGCCAATATCCGCATCTGGAGCATCTCCGACCTCTCGGCGACGAGCTACATAGACCAAAGCTGGTTGCCTCACCTCAGCTTGACCAGTACCTCTGCCTGGTGCTCCAAGGCCCAAACTGCTTCCACCCTTAGCCCAACCACGGCTTTTTGGCGGCTGCTGACCACCCCTCCCTGGCTAAACAACACCCTTCCCTACAGCTTGCATCTGTTCAGGCCTCTGTGGACAATCTATTACAAAGTGCTCCACTAATCCGCACCTAAAACACGTCCCAGTCCTTTTCCGACATTCACCCCGATGGTAGCTCCCGCAACCTGCACAAGGCTGTGATCTAGTAACAGCAACAAGGGTCCTAACCCGAACTGGCCCTTCCATTCTAGCATTTCTCTTAGGCCTCCAATTCAAATTGGAGGGTTGTAAATCCTCTCATCCCTACTCATTTCCTTTTCTCAGTTCTAACGCTCGGCGCACTTTACCTCCTCAGCAATCTTAGGTTTCTTTACTAACGCGACAAAGTCCAACTCCTTCTGTGGAGCTATCAACACTCGAGGCTCTCCTTGAGGTAGTCTTCAAATCGAACACAACGCTCGTATTCCGTTGCTACTATTCCTCAAGCATACCGGCTAAGTCACAAAAATTCTGCCTTGTACTCAGCCATAGATCTGTCACCATAGCTGGCGCCCACATACTTTCCCTGAAACGTGGACTTAAAGAATTCCCAGGTCAATCGGTCAGACGGGGTACCTTCTTTTACCGTAAGCCACCACTGATAGGCTTCATCTCTCAGTAGGGACATAACACCCTTCAACTTTTGTTCTGATGTACTATAGAGGTTTTATTTAGGGTTTTATTCACTTAAAATCAAAATTTTGCTAAAGCCTAGGTTTGCACCCAAGACTTCTCCAATTCTCCGAGACACTCCCAAATCACTTAACCATCAGAGCAAAAAATTAATTGTGTCACCTCCTAGCTCACATAAACTTTTACGCACAGTTTCCTAACCGTTCCCTTGCTCAAGGCCCAATACTTCTAGGCCCAAAACTCGGGGCCTTACAGGTCCAGCTAACCTATACCTTTATTTTAGAAACTATTAAAATTTTGAATGTTGCCATTGATGAATATTAGTTGTTATTAATGTTAGTGATGAGTTTGAAGTTTTGGTTGTAATTGTAGATTGTTTTGTAAAGTAATTTTTGTTAGTTTTTACTTAACGGATTAAAGTGTTGAAATATTAAAAATCTTATGGTATAATTGTAAAATAGTTATATGTTAGGGATTGTTTTGAAGCCTTAAAATTTTGGTTGGATAAGGTGTTTTTTAAAAGTGGCTAATTTTTTAATTTACGGGTTAGGGGACTAAATCGTATAAAGTGAAAAAGTTTGGGGAAAATGTGTAATTTTTGTAAATAGAAGCATATAAATTGTAGAATTGATTAATATATTAAATTTAAGCTAATAAATAAAATAAATTATATTTTAGATCAAGATTCTGTTGATATTGTACCACCCCTCACCCGTATTCAACGCCGGAATAGGGTTACGAAGCATTATCGAATAGATTATACAATTACACATACATTTCACATACATTTTCAAATTTCATTTAATCATCAATCAATGACATTCACATCATCCCTAATACAAGCCTACGAGGCCCAAAACATGCATTCGGGGTGGTTCGAGTCTAAACCTATAATTTTAGAAACTTTTGAAACACTTAGAAAATGTTCTCAAAAATAGAGGACACATGCCAGTGTGGCCTAGCCGTTTGTCTCACACGGCCAAAGACATGCCCGTGAAATAGGCTGTGTGGACATTCAAAATGGGGGCACATAACCATGTCCCAGCCCGTGTCCGACCTTATGTAACTCTCTGACTTGGGTCACATGGCCAAAACACACGTTCGTGTGCCTTAAAATTGGCCACATATGTCCGTGTACCAAGCCATGAGGTAGGCCATGCCAATCTTGTAGGGTATACTAACTTATGCCACAAGACCATGTCACGTGCCCATGTGTGAGGCCGTGTACCAAAACCGGTGCTTCAGTCAATAACATCTTCAATTTCTTAAAGTTTTGCTGACACTTTTTCGTCCACTCGAACTTAACATTCTTTTGAAGTAATCTCATCAAAGGAGTGGCGATCATGGAAAATCCTTTCACAAACCGTCGGTAGTAACCGACTAAGCCCAAAAAGCTTCTAATCTTGGATATGTTCCTCTTTGGTTTCCAATTAATAATAGCCGAAATCTTACTCAGAATAACTTGGGTCCCATCATCTGACACAATATGTCCCAAAAATTTGACTTCTCTAACCCAAAACTCACTTTTGCTAAACTTAGCATATAATTGTTTGTCTCTTAAAGTCTGCAAAACAATTCTTAGATGATCGGCATGTTTTGTCTCATCTCTCGAATAAATCAAAAATCATTAGTAAACACAACAACAAACTTGTCCAAATATGGTTGAAATATCCTGTTCATTAAATCCATAAATGCAGCAGGTGCGTTTGTCATCCCAAATGGCATAACAAGAAATTCATAGTGGCCATACCTCGTCCGAAAAGCAGTTTTCATCACATCTGATTCTTTAACTCGTAACTGATAGTAATCAGACCTCAAGTCAATCTTAGAAAATAATGTGGCTCCCTTTAATCGATCAAAAAAGTCGTCGATCCTTGGAAAATGATACTTGTTCTTGATTGTTACTTTATTGAGTTGTCGGTAATCAATGCATAGTCCCATCAAACCATCTTTCTTTTTCACAAATAGTACTGGAGCACCCCATGGTGAAAAGCTCGACCTCACAAAACCCTTGTCGGTCAATTCTTGTAATTGTGACTTTAGTTCTTTCAACCCGGTCGGGGCCATCCTATATGGAGTAATAAAAATAGATGCCATCCCTAGCATCACATCAATACCAAACTGCACTTCTCTAAATGGAGGTAAACCCTACAATTCTTCTAGAAATACATCCAAATAATCACTTACAACAGGCACTAATTCAATTCTTAATTCAGACTCTTTTGTATTCAGCACATAAGCCAAATAAGCCTCACATCCTTTTCTCATACATTTCCAAGCAGACATCGAAGAAATTATTATTGGCAACCTATCTGACTTATTTGATTCAACCCAAAGAATTTCACCATTTTCACATTTTAGTTCAATAACTTTTAGTCTACAATTAACTACAACATCATGAAGTGTCAACCAATCCATACCCAATATAACATCAAATTCATCAAACGATAATAACATTAAGTCAACCGAAAAATAATGACCTCTAATCATCAAGGGACATTTCTTGCATACCTTATCAACTAGAACATACTTACCTAACGAGTTTGACACCTTAATCATAAATTACGTAGACTTTACAGGCATATTCATCTAGATACCAATTTCATGCACACATACGAATGAGTAGAACCAGGATCAATTAAAGCAATGACAATAGCATCATAAAGAGAAAAAAATACCAGTGATCACATCAGGAGAAGATGCGTCTTCACGCGCACATATAGCATAAGCCCTGCAGGAGCTTTAGCTTCGAATCTCACTGTTGTATACTTCGTTACGTTTTTACTACTAGCCCCATTGCCGGTGTTTCTCGAGGGTCTCCCTTTTGTAGCCGCACTACCTAGCCTTGTACTCTGAAATTTTTCTTTCTCGACCATCCCAAGACAGTCTTTGATATAGTTGTCTTGAGAAGCACATCAGAAACAAGATCCATCGTTCACTCTACACTTGCTAAAATGATTTCTACCACATTGTTGGCACTCGAGTTTAGAAGATCTAGCATTACTCACACTAGCCACAGATGTAGCCTGAGATTTAAAACCTAAATTCTGCTTCTTACGATCTTTATATAAATGACCAGCTGACACATGAGAATAAGAGTATATGTCTCTAGATTTCATAGACTGAGATGGGAGTGACTTGCTCATCGACCTATTCCTTATCTCTCTAGTCTCAACCTCGGCTTTTCTCTTTTCCTTGGTTAGTTCCTCAGCTTTGCAAGCCCGATCAACGAGTACCATAAATTCCTTCAACTCAATAATACCCACTAACACTCTAATATCCTCATTAAGTCTGTCTTCAAACCTTCAACACATTTTAGCCTCTGAGGATACACACTCCTGAGCATATTTGCTGAGCCGGACAAGCTCTCTTTCGTACTCAATAACTTACTTGCGGCCTTGTTTCAAACCAAGAAATTCTGTATGCTTTTGATCGATGAATCGCTCACTGATGTATTTCTTTCGGAACTCCTCTTGGATGAATTCCCACGTGACCGTCTCTCGTGGTACCACCGATATTAGCGTCTTCCACCAATGATATGCCGAGTCTCTCAACAAAGAAATAGCACACTTCAAACACTCTTCAGGTGTGCAAGATAGCTCATTTAATACCCGAATAGAATTCTCAAGCCAAAATTATGCTTTCTTGAGGTCATCATCGGCATTGGGGGTGCATGTTGAGGAATAGGCAAGGGTGGAGGGGGAACGAACTCCGTATACCATGCATTCATCATGTGGGAAAAGGCTTCTCGAGCCCCTTCTCCTCCACCCTGACTAACCGTGAGAGGTTAATTTTTTTATGGCACCACCCCTTCAGTGGGAGCCAGCTCGTTACTTTCAACATCATCCACCATAGCTCGATCAGGATCCGTTACTATACAAAAAACATAATGTTAAAAGGTCAGGAGTCATCAGGAGTCGTCACACTATCACAATTTACTTATGGCATGCATAGCTAGACTCATACACCCGCTATGTTAGTCTGAGAATTGACTAAAACATAACTCTGATACCACTAAATGTAACATACTTTACCCATATCCGACACTATGACAGGGTTTGAGGCATTACCAGACTTAAATATAAACATTCATACAAAACCGGCCCATAAAATTTCATTCAATTTAAAACCATTCATATACATGCATAACGTCCCTTATACAGGCCTACGAGGCCCGAAACATACATTGATGATGGTTCGGGACTAAACCAAGAACTTTCGAAACTTTTGTAACATTTAGAAAATTTTCATGTTTTGGGAAGTCACATGCCCATGTAGGTAGGTCGTGTAGTCACACACGCCCGTGTGGCATGAGACACGCTCATCTCCTTAGCTTGTGTAACTCTCCGTCTATAACATTATCAACCAATTAAGGTCACACGGCCAAGTCACATGCTCGTGTGATTAGGCCATGTGGTGAATTAAATTCCAAAAATTAAGTGCATACTTCACACGGCCTGGGTGCACGCCCATGCCCTAAGGCCATGTCCTTCACAAGGCTGAGACACACAACTGTGTCTCTGCCCGTGTGTTTACTACTAAGCATTCTGTTTGCAATAAATAGAGTTAGGGGACACACAACCAGATCACACACCCATGGGGTAGATCGTGTGTCACACACGGCCTAGACACATGCCCGTGTGTCTAACCGTATGGAAAATTTCTAGGCTACCTTCCAAGCCATTTTTCACCCTTGAACTCTCACATACTCAATCCTACTTCATAGCATACAACATGGCACACTGGGCTACACAAGCACACACCATCATACTTCCACATGACATTCCACACCAATTTCATACTTATTCATCTTTATAATTCTTCTTTCAAGTTACTTAATTACACCATAAATATGATCATACCTATTAGTCCTCATTCATCCATTAAATACATATGCTATTCATCTCACATATCATCCACAAGCAACCAAAACCACATCAAAACATAAACACATTTGCATGCATGCATAAATGATTAGGGCTATAACCCAATAATCATATGAGCCACCTCTCATGGCCATATACAAAATGAATGACAATGCCATCATGAGCCAACACATTTGGCTAATCAATATGACATATAACAAAAAGACCAAGTCCCTATACATGCCATACACAAATGATAAGACTAACTATACTCAAAGGATATAGGTTTGGCTGATTTTATGAAAAATCTTGGATAGAGTGTGTTGTTGAATTGCTGATAAATTAAGGTGCCCTTGAATGACATATTGGTTAGAATTCGTAGGTTGTTTATTTGGTATACTGGTGATTGCTTAAGGTGTGTTTTGAGATATCGAATGAATGAGCAAATGATGTGTCTTGATAAGCAAGGATAAGTGTTGAACTGGCTTGTTGAATGGGTTTAATTTGGTACACATGGCTTGGGACATGGGCTATCGCATGGTCTTGTGCCACACACGGCATAACTGCACAGTCGTGTAATTTATAAAATAGGTGCATGTTTCACACGGTCTAAGGCACGTTGGGACACAACCGTGTATCTCAAGTCAGTAGGTTACACGAGCTAGCAATGCCTTGCGACACGGTCGTGTGAGACAACTCAGTGAGTTACACGGTCCATAATATGGGTTGGGACACGACTGTGTGTCCCTACTTCGAATGCTTACACGGTCTAATCTATGTCACACGACCTAGCCACCTGGCCGTGTGACCCTCGTTTTCCAAATTTTCAAGTTTTTTCCTAAAATTTATGTTTTAATTCAATTTGATTCCTGATTGCTTTCAAACTAATTTTAAGGCCCTGTAAAATCAAAATAGGGCCCATATGAATAATTATTCTATAATTTATTCTATATTTATAATTTAATTGAATGTTTGTTCTAAATTAAGATAAATTATTTTGTTTGGTTTTGTAACACTCCGATCCTTAATCCGTCAATAGGGTCAGGATATGGGTGTTACAATTAGTGATATCAGAGCTACGGTTTAGTCGATTTTAGGACTAATGTAGTAAGTATTGAGTCTACAATATACATGCCATATATACCCTATGATAGTGTGATGTTTTTGATATGTTCTAACATTGTATTTTCCTATAGATACAAGATGTCAGCTGAACGAAACCAGGCTATAGTAAATGAAGCTGAAAGTAATGTACAAGCTTCCAACGTGGAAGCGAGTAAAGGAGAGTCACTTCTGTAATTATTAGGAGATGATATGAGAAGAGTATTTTTTGGTATGATGAACCAATGGTTTAATGAGTTTAACCGAAAAAATCTTGTAAATCCTCAACCTCCACCCCATACCGTGCCTCCTCTAGCACCACTGGGTTCTTAAAACTCCTATACCTATGCAGTACTCAACTGCCTGTAGACAAAGTTTGGAAATGTAGAGTTTTTATTTGACAAATCGGCTAAGTATATGTGTTTCTAATAGGGTAATTCATAATTTTGACAATATGTTCCAACATTGTGTTCTAAAGTTTAAAGTTGACTGGAAAAAAAATTCAAGGTTAAATCGAATTGTGATTCTAAGAAGTTAGTAAAAGTGTTTCATGAGTGTTGAAAGCAACTTCTTCTGATAAGATTTTCGGGGACGAAAATCCCTAAAGGGGGGAGAGTTGTAACAGCCTAATTTTCAGTAGTGTCAGAAATAGTGATTCGAGATCACTAAATCCAACGAGTGAGCTGAAAATTTAATAAATTAATACCTATGAGTCAAGTGTGATTATAGAAGTATTTTTTTAATTAGTGAATTTTGTGATTTAAAAGAATTAATTAGGTAAATTGGGTTGAAAATGAGGTATCGAGACCTCTGATTCATAAACCGAGCCATAAATATTTTTATAAATATTTACGGAGTCTTATTAAGTTAGTATTAAAGTTTCGTTAGAAAATTTTAACGTTTGGTTAGTCAATTAATTAAAAAAGACTAAATTGAAAATAGTGCAAAATTTGGTAAAGTGATTAAATAGTTTAAGTGACTAATAAGGAGAGATTTAAAAGGCAAATAGACCCAAAGTGTATGGGCTGGACGGTTTGGGCAAGAAAATCAACAAAAAGACAAGGAGAAACAAGGGCAAAATTGGAAATTTTGCAAATTAAACATATAAAATAAAGACAAAATTGAAAAAATCTAGAGATATCATCATTTTTCTTCAGCAAAAACACCATGGCAGGTCTGGAAGTTGCTGGTTTTTCATATTTTGACATATGTGAGTTCAATTTTTACTTTTTCTTAGTAATTTTTATGTTTTTGTGACTTTTACAATTAGGTCCAACTATCTAATTCATTAGTTTTTGATTTTATGGGTGACTTTAAAAGTTACCATGAATAATTGTTGTATGATTATCGTGAATTATTATGGAATTGAAGTTCTTATTTTATTATATGATGATTTTATTAAGTAATTTTGATAGAAATTGATTTTAGGACCTAATTGTGAAAAATTTGTGAATTAAGGTTTGGTGCTGAAATTCTGATTTTCAAAGGTTTTATAGTAGCTTAGAATGAATAAATTAAGAGTTAATTGAGAAAAATTAGCTCAATTGAGAGGCTAATTGAATAGGGACGAAATTGCTATTTATTAAAAGCTTAGGGGAAAAATGGTAATAAACAGCTTGCACTAAAATAATTTTGGACAGCAGCAGTAGGCTAACTTTGAAAAATCACCATAAATTGTAGAAATTGAATTAGAAGATGAAAAAAGAATGAAATTAAAGCTTATTAAGTCTAGTTTCTCATAAAAAAATGGTGTAAGAAATGGATTTTTAAATCATGAGATATAATGAATTTTGTAAGACAAGGTCAGAATGAATTCGGGTTCCCCTGTTCTGACTTTGAAAAATCATAACAAATTGAAGAAAAATAATTAGGGGCTTAAATTTATATGTATAGAATACTTAATGAGTCTATTTTTAATAGAAAAAAAAATAACATCATTAAAATCCTGTATGAAGAGATAATTAAGTTTTAGTGAAGAAGGGTCAGAACTGTCAGACAGCAGAATAGGGGTGACTTTAAAGAATAAACTGTACTTATTGGATAAACTAAAAATTCTGAAAATTTTATGCTACGAAGACATGTAAGTCTAGTTTTATGGAAAATTAGCGGATCTTAATTTGGAGTTCCGTAGCTCTAAATATAAATAATTTAGTGACTATGACACGGGTGGATATCTTGAATATTCACATAAGTAATTAGTGAAAATTATGGATAAGGTTACTTACAAATGTGTTATTTACACCAAAGATGTGGATGGAGAGGAGAAGGAGGAAAAATATTTGAATGACTTGTGTATAAATTGATTACATGCTTGATTATAAACAATAAACGTTGAATTAGTAATGATATAATGTTTTATTTCATTTGTTCATTATTAAATTGTAAATATTGAAAAAGTATGAAAATTGAACTAAATGTTCAAATTGAATGGAACGCAAGGTTGAGTACTTTCGTTCAGTGGCTAAAACGAATTGATGGAAAAGACCATGGTTGGACCATGGCAACATGTGATATGTGATTTCCGTATAAGACCATAGCTGGGCTATGGCATCAGAGAGATGTGATTTTGTACTTCCGTATAAGACCATATCTGGGATATGGCATCGGTGTGATATGTGCTACTGTATAAGACCATATCTGGGATATGGCATCAGTGTGATATATGATTATGTGTAAGACCATAGTTGGACTATGGCATCATTATGTGAAGATGTGTAAGACCATAGTTGAACTATGGCATCGAGAAAACGAAGTACTCAATTCCATAAGACGTTCACTAATTTGACAAAGTGTGGCAAGTGAAAGAGTTTATGGATTTAAAAGATAGATTTGTAGTAAACTTGAAATTGAGCTCAGTTAAATGATTTCATCAATTAGATATTGTGTATGGCAGGATCTGTTAGCGAATTACATGTTTATTAAATTGATATTTGAAGTTCGGTAAGTAACATGTGATGATGTGTAAGACCATAGTTACACTATGGCAACAAGGAAATGACATAATCAATTTCGTAAGACGTTCACTAATTTGATAAAAAGGTGATAAATGACATGTGAAGTAAAGTGATAGTATTTAAGTAGTTAATAATATTGAGCTCACTTATATACATTTGTTAATCGAGATTGTGATCGACAAGAAGAGATAGCGAATTATATGCTTATGAATTGTTATAAGTATTTACCTGAAATACAAGAAAATAATGGTTATTGATATATGAAAGCATGAGATTATGACATATGACATATGAATTATGAATATGGAATATGTTTGATAAATGTGTTCATTCATAATTATGGAATTATGTACCTCATGTGTACTATTTGCATAAAGATGATATTTCAAACACTTTGGTGAGTAAAACTCAAATATGAAATAGTATGAAATCAAGACAAGTTGATATGAAAATATATTTAAATTACAAAGATATGGCTGATATATATTATGATTACATAACATGAAATTGTGTACATAAAAATAAGAAACAAAATGTTTAGATTTAGGCACATGGCCTAGTAACACGGGCGTGTGCTCAGGCCGGGTGACTCAAGTTTCTTCTTGAATGCAAGTCAGAGAGCTCTACAGGCTTGGGTCATGGGTGTGTGTGACCACACGGCCTACCCACACGAGTGTGTCCCCAGTCACATGGGCGTGTGACCCTTATATGTGAGAAAAATTTTAAAAGTTGCGAAAAATTTTCCTGAGAATCCATTTTAGTCCAGACCTGATCTTAATGCACTATTTGAACCTCGAAGGCTCGTTAAAGGAATGTTTATAATCAATCTAAATATTTGAATGATAAATGATTTAAATGATCGGTAAGTGTTTTGTACTCCTTGGTAATGCCTTGTAACCCTGTTTCGGCAACAGATACGGGTTGAGGGTGTTACAGTGCTGATAGTAAAAGAATATGCTGATGTTTTTCCTAAAGAATTGCCTAGGTTACCGCTGACTCGAGAAGTCAAATTTGTAATCAAACTTGTGCATAGAACAACTCCAATTTCGATAGCTCCATATATAATGGCTCCTACAAAATTGAAAGAGTTGAAAGCATAGTTGCAAGAGTTTTTAGATCGTAGATTTATTCGACTGAATGTGTCACCTTGGGGTGCTTGATAGCACTACAAAGAACATAGGTTTTTCCCCTTACTTATTGGTTAAATTGATCCCATTTAGTTATCCTTAGCATACATTTTAGCATTTTCAGTTTAGTAAATTGCATTTTATAACTCAATGAATCCTAGCCTATTTTATCCTTAATTTTGTTTTCTTATTGCATTAATGTCACTGCATGAGTTAATTCCAAATTGCGTCCAGAATTGTTGCTACACCTGATAGCTATCTAAATAAGAACCAAAACTATGTGAGCTGTCCAGTCTGGTATAACCAACCAGCATGTGCAAGGACAAAATAATTTTGAGAAAAAAGGACACCTGTACTGTTGGAGGGGGACATAAAAGGTAGACGTGAGAAGAAAAATGAAGCTTTTTTTTAGCTTTTTTCCTGATCATCATCTTCATCATCCAACCTTAAAGCTTACGGCCATGGCACCTTGAGCCTTCCACGGGTGAGCCAACATGAAAACTAGATGTAGACTAGCTCCTGACGAGGAGACCTAAGTGCGAGACAAGAGGGGATAGAGAGATTCAATCGAGTTGTGTAGGGATAGTATTCTCCAGTCGATTGTTTCTTATTTCTTTCTAAATGCAGTGATTACCCTCTGATTTCTATTTGTATGGAAGTACACATGAATTATTGGTTAAATGTTATCTTATTCAATCTTGCTTTTATTATTTAATCTTAGGGTTTGGATGTCTTTTAACATAGAAGTATTATTGCAGTCACTGACAATAGAAAGTATAGTGACAGTTTGAGCCAACAAACATTGTAATGGAAGTTCAGTGAGGATTAGAGGAATCTAGTCCACTTGTTCTTAATAGTGTCGTATTGTCATCATTGGAAGTTGACGTTAATATACATGTTTAAGTTTCAAATTAAATAGATGAGTAACGTTAGGTAAGATATACATTGAATTTTATTGCCTCGACAATCACCGATACTTTTATACCTTTTGAGCACTTAGTATTTTGCTGAAGATTCATGTTGGGGATCCCAGTTTATTATATCATATTTTATTTTATTGTTTTCAAGCTATTGCATCGACAACTATCCTTACAATTTATCTCGTTTATATCCAATTATTTCATCAACATTAATAGACAAAAGACTACCATCCTGTGGGATCGATATCCAACAGACTCACATCTGTCTACAATACTTGCATCGATAGTGTATACTTGAACATATTAGCTGTGACGTGAAACAACCAATCAAGTTTTTGGAGCCGTTGCCGGGGATGGTGTTTGTTTGATGCTTATTTTTGTCTTTGTGTGATTTTACGCGTTGTTTTCCTTATATAATATTTAGTATTCACCAACTGGTTTTTTTTTATTACTATTTCTTTAAATTGAATTTAGGTGTTTTATAACCCAAAGATATTCAGATTTTCTTGCCAATTTTGATCTGAAAATTGAAAAGACTATTTGGAGTAGACTTCGAGAACAAAAAAGTATGGCTTTACCAGGGAACAATGCAGCCATACCACCGATGCAACAGCATAATGTTAATAATCCATTGTTGCCACAAGATGCTTGCATACAAAATAGGACTATATGAGATCTTGTAGTACCTGTCTTGGATGATTTACAACTAGGAGTTGTTAGGTTAACAATCCAAACTGGGAATTTTGAACTCAAGCCAGTATTGTTTCAAATGTTGAATTCTAATGGACAATATGTTGGACTGCCACATGAAGATGCGAGAGAACATCTTAAATCCTTGTGTTGATCTATGCTTTCTTTAATCAAAAAGGCATTCTTGATGATGCCTTGAAGATTCAATTATTTGCTTATTCCTTACAAGGAAGAGCCCGTACTTGGTTTTTTGGACTACCTGCCAGTTCAATGACTTTTTGGGATACACTAACAACACATTTTGTTTTGCGATTTAACTCGTCGATAATGAACGCTCATCTTCGAAATGATATTATTGCTTATCATCATCTGGATGATGAAAATCTTTACACCACATGGGAACGTTATAAATCTTTACTTTGACATTGTCCCATGCACGACATTCAACTAGAGACACAAATTGAGATTTTTTTATAATGGGCTGTATTCACATACAAGGAATCTTGTCAACGCATCAGTCAATGAAGCTCTGCTGGATTGTACTTATAATGATGCTGTGAGAATTCTTGAAAGAATTGCTCAGAATGATTATCAATACCCTATCTCAGGAGTTGCACAAGCAAAAACTACTCTAGGAGTTATTGAATTGGAGTTTCTTATCTCACAAACATGATTAAAAATATGCAAGGGACGAGTGACATTACACCTATACAACTCTCTCAGCAAGTTGATGTTCCTACTTTTTCTTGTGAGATTTGTAATGACAACCATAGTTATGAAGATTGTAACACCCTAAACCCGGCCCAGACGTTACGGCCAAATTCAGCATGTCACATGGAGAGGTTTCAAAATCATGTGTTTATCTAAAATCTTTGCTTAGTGTTCAGCAAAAATGTTCTTGTTTTAAGTTAAAGTGAATGGAAGCTGTGCACCAGGTAGGAAGCCAGGAAAGAGGAGGTGAGTCTATTGGACTGCTTAAGTACCAAGCTCTTCCTGGATCCAATCCTAGACATGCACACCTCCATTGCCACACTTTAAGCATGTTATATGTCTACGAAAAACAAATCAAGTTTAAGTCTAGTTTAGATATTTGTTTTCTTTGAAAACATTTATATTACGGAAGCTTTGCGCGTTATCGTGATATTATGACAACATATAGTCTTTATAAAATGCATCCTAGTGCTAACCAGTCTAATAATCCCCAAAACAAGTAATTATAAGAGAGCGGCCTTATTACAACTTTAAGTGAAATGAAAATAACTAAAAGTGAAATGTGAATTTAATTAAAAACCAGAAATTAATCTTCATGGCCACTCTGAATCCCGCCTAGCTCCAAGTCCACCAATTAGGGCTCACCTGCAAGGATGGAAGAAAAAGGGGTGAGTTGAGAAACTTAGTGTGTACAAAAACCCATCCAAAGCCCCAAGTCAGCTCAAGCCCATTGGACCTAAGCCCAATCAGACAATCAGTACATAGCGGACCGAAGCCCTTTTCAGAATACAGTAGCTAGGCCTTAGCCCCTTTTAGCATAACAGTGCGGCCCATAGGCCCAATACCAGAACAGAACAGATATATATATACATGTATGCAACCCAACCAGCCTATAACCAACCGCTACACTCCACCCTATCTAGCCCTACACTCCATGTGGGGAATATCTCAACCCACCCAACCCTACACTCCACAGTTGCAGCAATGCTGCTCAAATATCAGTAAGTTGAGGCAAAGCCTCCAGTACGTGGATAAACCACTTTCAGTACTTCCTCCATCAATATCCCAGTCCTATGCAACAGATAATAATAATAATTTGATATGCAGTAAACAGTAACAGTCAATCATGCATTTCGGTCAACTTTAACCCTAGGGGTATATCAGTAATTTTACTCCTAGGGGTAAAACTGTAATCATTTCCACTCATAAAGGTATTTCAGTAATTCTATTGATTTAAATAGTTTTAATTTCACACTCTAACAGAGCATATTTATTGCTTATTTTTTTTATTAACTTACCCGTATGGACCCGTAAGCCCATTGGGCCCAGTTTAAGCCTAACGAGGTCCAATTACCGATGTGCACGAAATTTCACACACGACTAACTTACCACTTTACGCTTCCAGATCTAATTATTTCTAGACGTCTTGTGAGCACCCGCACACTCACAAGCCCGCGAAATGCAAGAATTTCACACACAACTATGAAAGGGTGTTTGATACACACCTGTTTTGCGACAACTGCTACTGAGATCCCTTTCGATGTCCTACAATTGATTAGCACAGTTCTTAGATTGCAAATCATAACCACTAACCCAAAACTTACTTATCCATGTTCGAACCATGTCCCTAAAAGCCTTTTCAAACTTTACCTTTTTGCCAAAACCGATAGCTAGCTCCGAATCTGATCGCTCCAACGAACCACGCCTTCAATCCAAAACTTAAGAAGACACTAGTCATAGAAAGAAAACACCAGTTAAAGACCCTTAGAGCCATATGCCCAAATCGACAGCCTCCCTAGATTATAAGACTTCGGCTTTTCCTAACTTTGTAAAATAGGACCAGATCTGAGATGATGAGCACTTACCCCTTACTCTTTTTTGATTTCCACGTAATCTGATGCAGATTTACCCTTTAACCGATGGTAGAACTCGAATCCAGGAGTTTTGAAGTTTCGGCTATAAGCCCCTAAATCTATGGTATTTTCGGCTTTTGGGTGATGAAGAAGATGATGATGTGAGGCTATAACCTTGAAGTAAAATTGCCGACAGGTATCTAGGGTTTAGAAAAGATGATTGTTGATTAATAAAAACAAAAATATTGAGGGGTTTGGCTTTGAAGAAATCGACACAAGTAGTATGTTTTTTGGGGTTTTAGCTTTTGTGGTTTCGACAAAAGTGTTGATGAACAGCAGGATTGATGGACGGTTTTGGAGAAGAAAATAGAGAAAGAAGAATAGGGAGGATGTTGGTTTCGGCTAGAGAGGAAAAAGAGAGGAAAGAACAACCCTAAGGTGTCTGAGCAGAAGAAAACGGCACCACTTAATACCCTATGTGTCGAAATATTAACCTAAAGCCCCTCTGCCGAATTCCCCTCTCCAGTTCCCAAAGTTCGGCCAACTCTTAGCCTCTCTTCCAATTCCTTAAATCTCTCCCCTTATTTGACTGTCCTCCAACTCTCCCCATCAGAGTTCCACTCTGCTTCCAACTCCTGTCTGCTCAAGTCATAAAAATAACACCTCCAAATGCCAACTCTATGAATCGAACCTTGGCCCTCCCACATCACTGACACGCCACCTTTTTAGCTCCCTAGTGGCATCACTCAGCCACTCTGGCAAAGGTTCTTTTGTGTTATAACCTACACAGTTCTTCCTAAAAGCCCACTTAACCAAATTCCCCCTTTTCACTTAAAAACAACCTTGATATTCTACCGTGTTTAACTTGAGCTTGGGTCTTCTAAAGGCCCTCTTCCACAATTAAACATGATACCAACATTCAAAACATGAATTTTTTTTTTAAATTACTACAAACATGAAAAAAACCTGAAAAATCCCAAAAATCAGGGTGTTACAACTCTACCCCCTTAAAGAAATTTCAGCCTCGAAATTTACCTGATCCAAATAACTGAGGGTATTGCTGACGCATAATCTCTTCTGACTCCCAAGTAGCTTCTTCCCTTCCATGATTGCGCCACAGTACCTTTACTGTCAGAACCAATTTCCTTCTCAAAACTTTAACCTCTCGGTCTAGAATTTGCACGGGTTCCTCCTCAAAAGTCAAATCAGTCTTTACTTCAATCTCCTCCACTGGCACTACATGTGAAGGATCCGATCGATATCGTCTCAACATGGACACATGAAAGACGTCATGGATTCTGTCCAACTCCGGTGGTAACTCTAACTGGTATGCTACTGGCCCTACCCGTTTAAGAATCCGATAAGGCCCTATAAACCGCGGACTCAGTTTGCCTTTCCTGCTGAATCTCAAAATCTTCTTCCAAGGAGAAACCTTCAAGAAAACCATATCCCCAACCGCGAACTCAATCTCTTTGCGCTTCAGATCCGCATATGACTTCTGTCTATCAGATGCCTCCTTTAGTCGATCTCTTATTAACCTAACCTTACTTTCAGTATCTGCCACCAATTCCGGTCCAAGCACTTGTCGTTCACCCAATTCTGTCCAACAAGTCGGCATACGACATCTTTGCCCATAAAGCGCTTCATATGGAGCCATCCGAATACTTGCTTGATAGCTGTTATTGTATGCAAACTCTGCCAATGGCAAGTAGTCCTCCCAACTACCACGAAAATCGATGATACAACCTCTCAGCATATCCTTCAGAACTTGAATAACCCTTTCCGACTGTCCATCCGTCTGTGGGTGAAAAGCGGTGCTAAAATCCAATCGTGTACCCAACGCTTCTTGCAACTTCCGCCAAAACCAAGATGTAAACCTAGGGTCTCGATCAGAAATTATCGACACTGGCACCCCATGCAGTCGCACTATCTTCGCCACATATAACTTGGCCAACTTTTGCAGTGAGTAATCGGAACGAACAGGTATGAAATGGGCAGATTTCGTTAACCTATCTACAACCACCCACACTGAATCTTTCTTGGTAGGTGTCAAAGGTAACCCACTCACAAAGTCCATAGTTACTCTTTCCCACTTCCATAACGGAATTTTCACCGGTTGTAGTAATCCAGAAGGCACTTGGTGCTCAGCTTTAACCTGCTGGCACGTCAGACATGTCCCAACAAATTCAGTCACCTCTCGTTTTAATCCGGGCCACCAGTACACCTCTCGCAAGTCTCTATATAACTTATTCCCTCCAGGATGCATCGCACAAAGTCCTCCATGAGCCTCTTTTAGAATTAACTGCCTCAATTCAGAGTCCTTCAGAATACAAACTCTTTTACGAAAGCACAGAACTCCTTCTGTATTTAGTCTAAAATCCTCATTCTCACCATTCCTAACTTGTTGAAACCGAAGAGCTAATGAATCTTCCTCCAACTGTTTTTCTTTAATCTGCTCAGTCCAAGTAGGCCTTACTTGCAATTCTGCCAACAAGCTTCCATCATCGAACAGACTGAAATGTGCAAACAAGGCTCTCAAATCAGTAACAACCCTTCGACTCAACGCATCCGCCACCACGTTAGCCTTTCCTAGGTGGTACTCAATCGAATAGTCATAATCCTTAAGCAACTCTACCCATCTACGTTGCCTAAGGTTCAACTCCTTCTGAGTCAACAAATACTTTAGGCTCTTATGATCTGTGTATATGATACACTTTTCCCCATATAAATAGTGTCTCTAAATTTTTAACGCAAAAATCACTGCTGCTAGCTCCAAATCATGCGTAGGGTAATTTACTTCATGAGTCTTAAGCTGTCGCGATGCATAGGCGACCACCTTACCCTCTTGCATCAGTACGCAACCTAACCCAACATGCGACGCATCGCTGTATACAGTGAAGTCCTTCCCAGACACCGGTTGAATCAACACTGGCGCTTCAGTTAATACCTTTTTCAACTGGTCAAAAGCTTTTTGCTATTTTCAGTCTAGACAAATGGTACTCCTTTCCTTATGAGTTTTGTCAAGGGTGCTGCCATCACCGAGAAACCCTCCACAAACCTTCTGTAGTAACCTACCAACCATAGGAAACTCTGAATTTCTGATACTGACCTAGGTGGCTTCCATTCTAGAATTGCTTCAATTTTACGAGGATCCACCTTAATCCCCTCAGCAGAGACCACATGCCCTAAGAAAGTTACCCCCCTCAACCAGAATTCACACTTGCTGAATTTCGCATAGAGTTCCTTCTCCCTTAATATTTGCAGCACAATGTGAAGATGCTCATCATGTTTTGTTTCTATTTCAGAATATACCAGGATATCGTCGATAAAGATGACTACGAACCGATCCAAGTAAGGTTGGAATACTCGATTCATCAAATCCATGAAAGCTGCAGGTGCGTTCGTCAGCCCAAACGGCATGACCAAAAACTCGTAGTGTCCATACCGAGTTCTGAATGCTATCTTATGAATATCCCCTTCCTTTACCCTTAGCTGATGGTATCCAGAACGAAGATTAATTTTAGAGAATACTGAAGCTCCCCTAAGTTGATCGAACAGATCATCAATCCTTGGCAGTGGATACTTATTTTTAATCGTCAGTTTGTTCAACTGGCGATAATCGATGCACATACGCATCGTTCCTTCCTTTTTCTTCACAAACAGGACCGGTGCTCCCCAAGGAGACACACTTGGTCTTTGAGCCTTTAATTCCACCAACTCCTTCGGTGCCATCCTATAGGGTGCAATGGATACTGGAGTTGTTCCAGGCAACAAATCGATTCCAAACTCAACTTCTCGATTCGGAGGTAATCCAGGAAGCTCTTCCGAAAAAACATCCCGAAATTCCCTAACAGTTCTAATGGTCTCCACAGTCATATCCTCAGTTTTAGCTTGGCTTACCAAAGCCAAATATGCCTCGCATCCCTTACGCATCAGTTTCTCAGCCCTCAACGCTGATACTACATTGGACAAGTAATCCCTTCGTTCTCCAATAATCATTACCTCTTCATCATTGACAGTCCTTAACACCATCCTCTTAGCTGCACAATCTAAAGTTGCCTTATGCTTGGTTAACCAATCCATCCCTAGAATCAAATCGAATTCTTTAAATAGTAACTCCATCAAATCTCCACAGAAAACCCTGCCTTGAATCTCTAAAGGCACCTCCCTGAAGAGTTTCTCTACCTTAACCGAATGACCCAAAGGACTTATCACAGTTACCCCACATACAGTCTCCTTAAAGTGCACACCCAGTGCCCCAGAAATGTTATATGCAACATACGAATGAGTTGATCCCACATCAATTAGAGCAGTATAAGGTACACCATAGATAAAAAACGTACTAGTTATGACATCAGGTGCGTCACCCTCCTCGCGCGAGCATATATTAAAGCTGGCTGACGAGCATCAGCATTAACACCCTTGCCAGGTGCCCCACGTCCATGGCCATTACCACCGCGACCTTGTCCATGACCTCTTGGCAGTGGCGGTCCATCTCTCACTAGTTGAGCCGGTCGCACAGCCCCTTGTTCAGCCACTTGAGCCTGAGCTGCCTTCCTAGGACAATCCCTAATCCTATCCTCCTTTGACCCACAACGAAGACAAGCCCCAAAACGTTTCCAGCACTCTCCTTGATGCATTCTACCATAATCTCCACAAGCTTGCGGGCTAACTGTGTTCACTGAAACTGTTCGAACTGGTTTCTCCATCCTAGCTCTCTTAACATTTCGGTTTGCAGCAGCAGCTGGTCTAGTATCCCTCCTGAACCGATTCTGATCCCTATCGCGGTTCTTCCGATTGGCTTGTTTCACCTCCTCGGCTATCTTAGCCTTCTCAACCAGTGTAACAAAATCGCGCTCTCTCTGCGGAGCTATAAGCACCCTTAGCTCATCCCTGAGGTCATCCTCAAAACGAACACTGCGCTCATATTCAGTGGAGACGATGCCACTAGCATAACGGCTTAATCGCAGAAACTCTGCCTCATATTCAGCAACGGTCTTACTACCTTGGGTCAGGTTCAAGTATTCCTTTCTGCGTGCATCCACATAGCTAGCTCCAACATATTTTGCCTCAAAAGTCTGCTTGAACAGCTCCCATGTTACCCTCTCCGCTAAGGTACCCTCTCTCACAGTGATCCACCACTGATACGCTTCTTCCCGCAGCAACGACACCGCCCCTTTCAACTTTTGTTCCACTGAGCAGTCCAGGTCATCCATAATCCGCTCTGTGGCTTCCAACCAGTACTCAGCCACATTTGGGGCTACTCCAGATACGCCTTTAAAAACTTCAGCTCCGTTGGCCTGAAGTCATTCAGAAATAGATCCCCTAATCATGGGTCCGACATTAGCTCCGGCCACCCTTTCCAAAGCCCTCAACATGGCCTGGGACAAAGCGTCGTCCCCTGCGGCCCGATCATACGGCCCACTTTCATTAACCGGTGGTGGTTGTGCCTCGCCAGCTGGTAAGTGTTCAGAGGATGCAGATCCAGCTTGAGTACTACCTCGGCCTCGACCACGGCCTCTTCCCCGAGCAGCCCTCGTACTCATATCGATTTATCTGATTACGAATTTTATGTTGTTAGTTTACTGTTTCCACTGTTTATTACAAAATGTCTTATGAACGGATAGAGTTTCAGAGTTATTTTCGCGCAACCGCATTTTACCTACGGTCTCAGTTTGTAGCATTAACACTATCTTATCTATAGTACTATATCTAAGGCTCAATACTATCTATAGTATTATTTCCAGTTCAGCTCCATATAAATACTTAAAGCAGAAAAAATAATACTTACAAACTTGGTGCTGGGGATTCAGTGTGCCACTTCTTTATCAGTCCATTTTTAAAAAATTCAAGAAACCGTGTTTTTGGTTCATCAAAAATAAAATATTTGATTTGAAACACCCTCGTTTTGAAACTATTAATTTAACCCCGTTTAAAACCAGAAAAACTTGAACATCTCTTTAAAAAACTTACCATTTCCAAAATACCCTTCTTAGGCCTAAGTTTTCGAAAAGATTTTCGGACCCGATCCATAGTCGAGTTATTGCAACCTGCTTTGATACCACTAAATGTAACACCCTAAACTCGGCCCAGACGTTACGGCCAAATTCAGCATGTCACATGGAGAGGTTTCAAAATGATGTGTTTATCTAAAATATTTGCTTAGTGTTCAGCAAAAATGTTCTTGTTTTAAGTTAAAGTGAATGGAAGCTGTGCACCAGGTAGTTAGCCAGGAAAGAGGAGGTGAGTCTATTGGACTGCTTAAGTACCAAGCTCTTCCCGGATCCAATCCTAGACATGTACACCTCCATTGCCACACTTTAAGCATGTTATATGTCTACGAAAAACAAATCAAGTTTAAGTCTGGTTTAGATATTTGTTTTCTTTGAAAACATTTATATTACGGAAACTTTGCGCGTTATCGTGATATTTTGAAAACATATAGTCTTTATCAAACGCATGCTAGTGCTAGCCAGTCTAATAATCCCCAAAACAAGTAATTATAAGAGAGCGGCCTTATTACAACTTTAAGCGAAATGAAAATAACTAAAAGTGAAATGTGAATTTAATTAAAAACTAGAAATTAATCTTCATGGCCACTCTGAATCCCTTGACTCAAGTCCACCAATTAGGGCTCACCGCAAGGATGGAAGAAAAGGGGTGAGTTGGGAAACTCAGTGTGTACAAAAACCCATCCAAAGCCCCAAGTCAGCTCAAGCCCATTGGACCTAAGCCCAATCAGACAATCAGTACATAGCGGACTGAAGCCCTTTTCAGAATACAGTAGCTAGGCCTTAGCCCGTTTTAGTATAACAAATGCGCCCACAGCCCAATACGAAACGAGCAGATATATATATACATGTATGCAACCCAAACAGCCTATAACCAACCACTACACACCACCCTATCCAGCCCTACACTCTATGTTGGATTATCTCAACCCACCCAACCCTACACTCCACAGTTGCAGCAATGCTGCTCAAATATCAGTAAGTTGAAGCAAAGCCTCCAGTGCGTGGATAAACCACTTTCAGTACTTCCTCCATTAATATCCCAGTCCCATGCAACAGATAATAATAATAATATGATATGCAGTAAACAGTAACAGTGAATCATGCATTTCGGTCAACCTTAACCCTAGGGGTATATCAGTAATTCTACTCCTAGGGGTAAAACTGTAATCATTTCCACTCATAAAGGTATTTCAGTAATTCTATCGATTTAAATAGTTTTAATTTCACAGTCTAACAGAACATATTTATTGCTTATTTTTTTTATTAACTTACCCGTATGGACCCGTAAGCCCATTGGGCCCAATTTAAGCATAACGAGGCCCAATTACCGATGTGCACGAAATTTCACACACGACTAAATTACCACTTTACGCTTCCAAATCTAATTATTTCTAGACGTCTTGTGAGCACTCGCACACTCACAAGCCCACGAAATACCAGAATTTTGGCATTTCAGCTTTTGCCGAATTGAACTATGAATGGGTGTTCGATACACACCTGTTTTGCGACGACTGCTACTGAGATCCCTTTCGATGTCCTACAATTGACTAGCACAGTTCTTAGATTTCAAATCATAACCACTAACCCAAAAATTACTTATCCATGTTCGACCCATGTCCCTAAAAGCCTTTTCAAACCTTACCTTTTTGCCAAAACCGATAGCTAGCTCCGAATCTGATCGCTCCAACAAACCACGCCTTCAATCCAACACTTAAGAAGACACTAGTCATAGAAAGAAAACACCAGTTAAAGACCATTAGAACCATATGCCCAAATCGACAGCCTCCCTAGATTTTAGGGACTTCGGCTTTTCCTAACTTTGTAAAATAGGACCAGATCTGAGATGATGAGCACTTACCCCTTACTCTTTTTTAATTTCCACGTAATCTGATACAGATTTACCCTTTAACCGATGGTACAACTCGAATCCAGGAGTTTTAAAGTTTCGGCTATAAGCCCCTAAATCTATGGTATTTTCGGCTTTTGGGTGATGAAGAAGATGATGATGTGAGGCTATAACCTTGAAGTAAAATTTTTGAAAGGTATCTAGGGTTTAGAAAAGATGATTGTTAATTAATAAAAACAAAAATATTGAGGGGTTTGGCTTTGAAGCAATCGGCACAAGTAGTATGTTTTTTGGTACTCCTTTTGTGGTTTCGGCAAAAGTGTTGATGAACAGCAGGATTGATGGACAATTTCATAGAAGAAAATAGAGAAAGAAGAATAGGGAGGATGGTGGTTTCGGCTAGAGAGGAAAAAGAGAGGAAAGAACAACCCTAAGGTGTCTGAGCAGAAGAAAATGGCACCACTCAATACCCTATGTGCCGAAATATTAATCTAAAGCCTCTCTGCCGAATTCCCCTCTCCAATTCCCAAAGTTCGGCCAAATCTTAGCCTCTCTCCCAATCCCTTAAATCTCTCCCCTTATCACTCCTTAATCCATGTGTTTGACTGTCCTCCAACTCTCCCCATCAGAGTTCCACTCTGCTTCCAACTCCTGTCTACTCAAGTCATAAAAATAACACCTCCAAATGCCAACTCCATGAATCAAACCTTGGCCCTGCCACATCACTGACACGCCACCTTTTTAGCTCTCTAGTGGCGTCACTCAGCCACTCTGCCAAAGGTTATTTTGTGTCATAACCTACACAGTTCTTCCTAAAAGCCCACTTAACCAAATTCCCCCTTTTCACTTAAAAACAACCTTGATATTCTGCCGTGTTTAACTTGAGCTTGGGTCTTCTAAAGGCCCTCTTCCACAATTAAACATGATAAACATGATACCAACATTCAAAACATGAATTTTTTTTTAAATTACTACAAACATGAAAAAAACCCAAAAAATCCTAAAAATCAGGGTGTTACAAAGATTGTCTACAACATGCAAAGAATGCCTGTTATATTTGTAACAGCCCATTTTTAGTCAAATCAGAATAATAGTTTTGAAACAACAAATCCAAGGCTGCAAAATTATTTTAATATTATTTTTAAGTGTTTACAGCCTGGAAGTATGTATGTGTGAAAGTTTCGTGAAGAAATTTTATTATTTGAATAGTTAACTTGATAAAAAGGACTAAATCACGTAAAATGCAAAATTGGTATTCTATTAGCTAAAGGTATTAAATGGCTACGAAATTAAATAGCGGAGGTCTTTATGCGGTAATTAGACCATTTCAATTGTGAGTGGAGAATTTTGGACATGCATTAAGTGTTTTTAATGTTTTATAACTAAGGTTAATTAAGTAAATGTGTAATTAAACATAAAATAAATAAAACAAAATCACAATATGGTTTCCATCTTCTTCATTGCCAAAAATTAAAGAAGGAAAACACCATTTTTGTGCTTTTGAAAGTTTGGCCTTGGTACCTTAAGCATGTAAGTGATTTTTGACTCGGTTTGTAATGATTTATATGTTTTTGAGATTGTTGCAGCTAGGTCTACCTAGCCCAGGGACTATTTTGTAAAACTATTAAAGATTTTGAATGATGCCATTGTTGAATACATGTGTATTTTGAAGTTTCTTGATAGATTATGAATGGTTGTTGATAGTTAAGCAAGTTTTGTAATGTGATTTTTAGTGAAAATGAAAAACAGGGATTAAATTGAGAAATGTGTAATGTTAGTGGTTAAAAGTGTGAATAAATTAAAATTATGGGCTTCTAGGGGCATTATGGTAATTTACCTAGCATGGGTTAGTCTTGAATTTCATTAATTTGTGATTTTATGATATAAGGACTAAATTGTAAAAAATGTGAAATTTGTGGGGCAAAAGTGTAAATGTGTTTTAAAGTGTATTTTGACTAAATTGAATGAATAAATGACTGAATAAGTTAATTTTGATTACAATTAGATCAAGAAAAGCGAAATACGGACTTGGATCGGGGAAAAGATAAAGTTATCAACTAATCGACTCGATTCGTTGTTTAAGCATCCGAGGTAAGTTCATATGTGTTAAGCATTGTAATAATTATGCTTTTAGTGATTTGATATTGCATAAATTGTATATATGGGACTATAGTTATGTTTAACGATAAATCGACTATTTGTGGCACTTAGTGTGCGATTTGACATAGCTTCGGTTATATGTGGCACTTAGTGTGCGATTTGAGATAGCTTCGGCTATGTATGACACTTAGTGTGCGAGATATCGAGTGTGACACTTAGTGTGCAAGATATCAAGTATGACACTTAGTGTGCGAGGCTTTGAGTATTCAATGGCATTCCGTGTATGTATGAACTTGTTATGGATTGGTACAAGTATGTACATGTATATTATGAGCTTAAAATCGAAAAGGTTATAAATTTTGTATATAAGCTTATGAATAAGCAGGTGAAAAGTTTGTTAGTAATCATAAAGTACATGATAATATGTTTAGATTGATGAATGTTGTATTTGTGATTAGTTAAGTTTATATCATATGAGCTTACTAAGCTTATTAGCTTACTCTGTGTATTTTTTTCGTGTTTTATAGTGATATCGAAGCTAGCTCATATTCGGGGATCATCAGAGACTTCATCCCACTATCGAACATCTATTTTGGTACTTTTGAAGTTATGTATATATGGTATATGGCATGTATAGGCTTGAGTCATCTTGAGTATGTTTGTTGAACAAGTGTTTTTAGGCCATTTGAGTTGGCTTGTGATAGTGAATTTGTTAATGTATTAAGTTGTGTAAATGAATTTGTTTTGAGTTAGGTAATTGACCTATTTTGAGTGAGTGAAGTTGAATTGATAATGCATGTTGGAATGGTTTAACCATATGAATTATATATGTGAATTACGTCTAATAAAACAAGTTGAGTTGATAGGTACTTGAATAGGTAAATGACATTTAATTGAGTATTGAAATGGTTGAAATGGATATAGTATGATCGTGTATTGGTTGAAGACTTTTCGCTGCGTATTTGTGTCTTAAAATGGTACCAATTGGGCTTGTATAAGTATGTGTAAAAATGGGAGGCAAAATGGCTTGGTAAAATGGCCTATTTTTGTCCACGCGGGCAGAGACACGGGCGTGTGTCTTAGCCGTGTGTGACACACGGTCATGTTGCACAGTAGTGTGTCCCTAGTGTTAAAATTAATATGAAGTCAGTATGGTCCACATGGTCTCACACATGGGCCTGTGACTGGCCGTGTGATACAAGCCAGTATACCCTCTAATTTCACACGGCCTAGCACACGGGCGTGTGACTTGGCCATGTTGCATAAGCCAGTATACCCTATAGGTTTAGGATGGCCTGGCACACGGGCATATGTGGCTACTTTGAAGGGCACACGGGCTAGACATGTAAGTCCCCAAACCTGGCCTAGACATTATGGCCGAATCTGGTGTGTCACATCGAAGTATTTTTCAAAAATTGATCTTCTCTGTAAAAGCCCGTTACTGAATTTAAAACCTCTTTGTTAGAACTCGAATAATTCTAAAATCTGTTATTCATTTTAAATTGTCATCACCTTTAAAAACATTGTTTGTAGCGAAAACCTTCATTAGTGTTGCGAAAACGTAGTGTTTTAAAAACAGTTATTGTTTTTGAAAACCGCGATCTACTTTTAACAGATAGAAAACATAATAACCTAAAAATCCCAAATTAAAAACCAGAAATTAAAAGAGGCCTTATTACAACCCAGATCAAAATATAAGTACTTATAAGTAGATAACTTAAAAGAAAATTAGAAACAATAGCAGTTGTGTGGCCATCTCTGAGTCCCTTGCAGCACCGATCTAGCTAATGCTGGGGATTACCTGTACAGTTAATAAACGGGGTGAGTTTCTGAAAACTCAGTGTGTAATCCCCTCCTAAATTAAAATAGTTAGTAAACAGATAGAATTCAGAATCAGTCTGGGCCGGAGCCCATTATAGTAACAGAACAATGTGTGTGGGCCTAAGCCCAGTACAATTTCACTTTGGTCTCAGCCCTCATCAGAATCAATTGGGCCTAGCCCATTCTCAATTTCAGTTACAATTAGGCCTAGCCCATATCAGTAACAGTTGGGCCTAGCCCATATCAGAAACAGTTCCATATGCATAATGTGGGATGCATGGTAACCCATCCCATCCAACCCTGCACTTGCCTCCGTCCAACCCTGCACTACCTGCGGGGAATAAATCACCCACGCCATCCCTACACTCACAATGTTAGCACCGGTTTCAGCACTAACCAAAATTGCAGCAAAGCTGCCCATAAACAGAATGGCCAAGAGCCATGAACAAAATGGTTATAAACCATAATCAGGATGGCATAAAGCCATAATCAGGATGACACAAGGCTATCGGTAACTGTAATAAGTTTGGCACATAGCCATCACTGACGGTAATATAATCGGTACATAGCCATGGGTAAATATGATCGACACAGAGTCATCAATAAATATGATAAGCACATAGCCACAGGTAAATACGATTAGCACAAAGCCATAATCAAGATGGCATAAAGCCATATTTAGGTTGGCACGGAGCCATAATCAGATTAAGCAACACTAAGCCGTCCATTGATCCACAGTCGTCTCGTGTGACTCGTGTGATCCTATTAGAGCTTCCTTCGTATCAATGTCCCAACCCCATGTAATATGTCGTGTATGTCATGCTCAATCATCACACGTGTATGCAAAATGGCCATGCTCAGTAACAGTCTTTTAAACATATATTAAAAGCATATCAGTCATATGACTACAGTCAAGTCAATTAAAACACAATCATATGATCACAGTCAAATCAGTCAAATTCACAGTCTAAGTCAGTCATCTACCCATAAGGGCAAAATAGTCATTTTGCCCTATAGGTGTATTTCAGTAATTTTACACTACAAGGGTATTTCGATAATTTTACACTACAAGGGTATTTCGGTAATTTCACAAATCGAGGGTATTTTGATAATTTTACAAACTGGGGATATTTTGATAATTTTACAAATTGGGGGTATTTCGATAATTACACAATATGGGGGTATTTTGATAATTTTACAAACTGGGAGTATTTCGGTAATTTTACAAACTGAGGTCTTAACGACCCAACAGAAAGTCCACCGTCGCCTCGAGCGACTTAAGTAACCTAATCAGACATAACAGTGTAAGTGGGCCTAAGGCTCATTACTCGGCCCAAGTGGGCCCACACGCTCATGTAGCCCATTTGGCCCAAATTCAGTTACAGCTATGTAATCTACATAGCCTAGTCCAATATTTTTCACTTACAGTGGATTTAATCCGCGTGGGGGCCGTGAGCCCATTAGGCCCATAGGACCCATTTTGGCCCAGCGTGGCCCATAATGGCCTAAGTCCACGAGAACGCTCGTGGTGGCCTCTATAGCCTATCGCCCATTATTTGGGCCTCGGTTCGTCCCACGTACGTTTGCAGGCTCGTGAGACCTCGAATGATGAGGTTCTGACATTTCAGCTTTTCGGCTTTTGCCGATCCACAGTTAAACAGGGGTGTGAATACACACCTTTCGGCTTTTCATCGACTATCGATTACAGGGTACTATTACACACCTCTTCGTGAAAGCCTACAAATGCCCCTTGAGCACCAACCTACAAGCATCGAGATAATACATTACTCACTTCCCAAAGACAAAACTTATCTTATACCAAAACCAACATATCACCATATATCACCTTGATTGAACGAGAAGAGGTTTCCCATCTGAACTGATACCCAAGACTAGTAGTGATTTCCTCTTCTCCAAAACCCTATATTTCCAAACACCATTAACGGACACAGTCACTTACCGAGATTAATAGAGAACTAATCGACCAACCCACTTCTAGAGCACACAAGTGTAATATTTGGCCTAACACCACCAGAATATTTGAGAAAGGAACAAGGGGAGTAGCATTCAGTCAGAGGAAGTAAAGAAGAAGAGAATAGGAAAGGAAATGAAAGGTTAGAGGAAAAGAGTGATGTGATTCAGCAAAAGTAGGAGAAAAGAAATTGAGAATAGGGATTTCGACACTAATAATTTACACTAATCAAAACCCAAAAGAGCTCGAAAAGTAACTTGCAAAATTGGCACAAGGGAGAAAAAAAGCCAGAAACACCAAAAATAACAAAAACCCAAAATGACACAGAGGAAATTCGGCACCCCTTCACTCACCCATTGCCGAAAATGCACCAAATGGGTTCCCTTAGTCAAATTTGCACATAGAAGTTGCGCAATTCGGCTACAACACTCCTCTCTTCCAAATCCCTTGAAAATCTCCTCAAATCTCTCCCCTTAACCCTTCTTGATATCCTCCATAACAACCTCCAATACCCATTCAAACTCTCACCCAACAAGTTTGAAACCACTCAAACTCCTGCCACCTCATGCTAGTAAAATAAATATCTTTTTTACTTGCAATGGGATTCGAACCCAAGCCCCTCTCAATAGCTTAACACGCCACTTGCCTTCTTGCCACAAGCTCCTTTGTGACACATTTTATCCTCAATTACTAAAAAGTCTATAGGCCAAAAACTAGGTTCCTTTAAAAGAAAAACCAAAATAAATTGCAAGAGTCAAGACTTGAACCCAAGCTCCCTTGCAACCTTAATGACGCCACAACCACTAGAACACATGCTTCCTTGTGTCATTTATTTAACACAATACTTTCAAAGGACTACTTCCAAGCATCCAAGGTTTTAATCACTTAAAACAAAATTTTTGCTAAAGCCCAGGTTTGAACCCAGGACTTTTCCAACTCCTCTCAGGACCCTTAACCACTTGAGCAGACATTTAATTGTGTCATTCACTTGCACAAATAAATTCTAATTCCTCTGATACACAAAGCCAATTTCTTCTATACCCAAAATTTGGGGCGTTACAAGACACACAGACGTGTGGTTGGCCGTGTGACCCAAGTTAGTATGTATGCCCCGTTTCCACACGACCAGAAACACGGGCGTGTTTGGAGCCGTGTGAGGCACACGGCCTGTTCACATGGGCGTGTGACCTTTGTATGGTTGAAATTTTTCTATGTTTCCAAAAGTTTTCATATGTTATCAGTTTAGTCCCGAACCACTTCTAAAGCATGTTTAAGGCATCGTAGACCCTTATAAGGGACAATGTGTTTATGATTAAATGGTATTTGAGTACGAATGCTTAAATGTACGAGTTGTGTATGTTAAATGATGGTTATCGATCGGTAATACCTTGTAACCCTCCTCCGAAGACGGATACGAGTTAGGGGTGTTACAATATTAATAACATACACTACAAATCTTATGGTAATTCTCACAACAACTTTGCACAGAACCAAGCATTTTGGGGAACTCAAAATGCATCTACTTAGGGTAATTATAATCCCAAGCAAGGAAACTACAACCAACAATAGTAGAACTACAATCAGTACACTCAGATGCATCCGCAACAGGGCTAGACACATCCACACCAAAATCTGATGTAGCCACAACACTCTTCATTACCAAATCAGCATGTTTAAGGACATCGACAACAACCGTACACTCAAGCTTCTACTTCTGACTCGTTAGCAACTCTTGAGGCGTTAATGCGAGAATATATTACTCATACAAAATCTATTGTACAAGAGAATTCATCTTCCATTTGAGCACTGGAAGCACAATTAGGACAACTTGCTTCAAATCTAAATACTCAACCACTAGGCTCATTACCTAGTGACACAGAAAATCCTAGTTTGAGTGGGAAAGAACATTGTAAGGCTATCACTCTTAGGAGTGTTAAACAAACTGGCGAACAGTTTATTGATTCTACTGTAACACCTCACGATATAGATGGAGTGATCACTGATGAGATGGTTGAATCTGAAGAATTTGTCAGTGCATCAGATAAAGAAGTTCCAAAAATTATCACTCATATGCCTAATGTCCAACCTTCTAAACTGTTTTCGCAATCAAAGATGTTGGTGCAAGTAGATATATCTTTACCTTTACCTTTCCCACAAAGGTTCAAGAAGAATGAGTATGACAAGCAGTATCAGTAGTTCCGGGACACACTGAAGCAACTGCAGATCAACATTCCTTTAGTAGATGCTTTGGTAGAAATTTTGAGTTATGGGAAATTTATGAAAGACATCTTGTCCAAGAAAAAAAAGCTCATTGATATTGAAACTATTGCACTCACAGAAGGTTGTAGTGTTGTTTTGGCAAACAAATTGCCCCCTAAATTGAACGATCATTTGAGCTTTACCATCCCATGTTCAATTGGCAATCATTATTTGGGCAAGGTTTTATGCGACTTGGGAGCTAGCACTAACCTAATGCCACTATCTACTTTCAGAAAGTTGGGAATTGGTCATATGAAATATACTGCTGTGACATTACAACTAGCCGATCAATCCTTAGCTCAGCCTGAAAGGAAAATAAAAGACGTCTTAGTTCATGTGGATAAATTCATTTTTCTGGCTGATTTTATCATACTTGACTGTGAGGCAGACAAGGAGGTTTCCATAATATTGGGACGACCATTTTTAACCACAGGTTGAACTCTTATTGATGTTTATAAAGGTGAACTAACCATGCAACTTAATGATGAGCAAGTCACCTTCAGTGCTTTTGAATCTGTTCAATACAAGGACAAAGAATTCAATTACCAAAGCATAACACTTTCTGAAGAGTTTGCAGTGACATCTGATGGCAAACCCTTAGGTGATTGTGATAGATGGTTAAAGCTAATAATCTTGAAGTCAAGAATGGATGATAGATTAAATCTTTAGAACTAGCCAATAGAATAACCCCATTTTTCAAACCATCTATTGAAGAAGCTCCTACTCTAGAATTGAAACCAGTACCTCCTCATCTTAAATATGTCTTTCTAGGTGGTCATAATACTCTCCTAGTTATTGTCTCTGTAACACTAGATGTACCTCAGGAAGAGAAATTAGTCCAAATTCTCAAGCAACATAAACGAGCTATTGCTTGGAGTATTGCCGATATTCAAGGTATTATTCTTTCTTTTTGCATGCACAAGATCAATTTGGAAGATGAAGTCAAGCAATCGACTGAACAACAAGGAAGATTGAATGAGAAGATCAAAATAGTTGTCAAGAGGGAAATCATAAAATGGCTTGATGCCGAAATTATTTACCCGATTTCTGATAGCAATTAGGTAAGTCTAGTGCAATACGTGCCTAAAAAGAGTGGCATTACTGTGGTTTGCAATGATAAGGATGAATTAATTCCTACATGCATTCCCACTAGATGGTGAGTTTGTATGGACTATAGCAAATTGAATGCGGCCACAAAGAATGATCACTTCCCACTTCCTTTCATTGACCAAATGTTGGATTGGCTTGCTGGAAAGGCTTATTATTGCTTTTTAGATGGCTGTTCTGGGAAAAGTAAAATTACTATTGCACTAGAGGATCAGGAGAAAACAACCTTCACCTGCCCCTTTGGTACTTTCACTTTTCGCTGTATGGCTTTCGATCTTTACAACGCACTATCTGCATTTCAAATATGCATGATGACGATATTCTCATATATGATGAATGACTCTTTAGAGGTGTTTACGGATGATTTTTTTAGTCTATTGGAATGATTTTGATCAATGCGTTGACAAATTGGATATAGTACTGAAGTGATGTGAGGACACACATCTTATTCTAAATTGGGAAAAATGTCATTTCATGGCAACTAAAGGTATTGTGTTAAGACAAAACATCTCTAGTCAGGGTATTCAAGTAGACAAAGATAAGGTGGAAATCACTGAGAAATTACCTCCACCAACAAGCGTGAAAGGTATTCACAGTTTTCTGGGACATGCTGGGTTTTACCGACGATTTATTAAAGATTTTTTAAAAATTACAAAGCCCTTGTGCTCATTGCTGGAATAGAATAAAAAATTCTTCTCTGACGATGCATGTCTAGATGCCTTTATTCAATTAAAAAAAGAAGCTAGTAAATGCACCCATTGTCGTTGCACCAGATTGGTCTTAACCTTTTGAAGTTATGTGCGATGCAAGCGACTTTGCTGTGGGTGTAGTGCTAGGACAACGGAAGGGAAAAATATTTCACACTATCTATTATGCTAGCAAAACTCTTACAAAAGCTCAACTCAATTAGACCACCATCGAGAACGAATTGTTGGCTATAGTCTTTGCTTTCGACAAGTTTCACTCCTATCTTATCAGTGCAAAGGTTATGGTATTCATTGATCACTCGGCGTTGAGATATGTCTTTGCAAAAGATGATGCCAAACCAAGACTGGTATGCTGGATATTATTGTTGCAAGAATTTGACATCGAGATAAAAGATCGTAAGGGTTCAGAAAACCAAGTTGTAGACTATTTGTCTCGATTGGAAGTTTGTAGCGAAGATGGAAACATACTTCAAATTGTCGACACATTCCCAGATGAGATGTTATTTGATGTAGATGCAACCCCTTGGTATGTGGTTTTTGTTAATTATCTAATGTGTGGAAAACTCCCATTGGGTGTCATAGGCCATAAAAAAGAAAGATTTCTTCATGATGTAGTGAAGTATCATTAGAACGAGCCATATTTATTGAAGGTATGCAATGACAACATAATTCGATGTTGTGTTCCGAAGGAAGAGATGCTTTCAATCTTGAAGCATTGTCATGATGCTCCTTATGGATTTCATTTTGGAGGTATGAGAATTGCTGCTAAAGTTCTCCAATCAAAATTCTACTGGCTGACATTATTTAAAGACACCTACAATTTTGTGAATCAATGTAATAGGTGTATAGAATAAAATGTTGCAATGAAATGTTGCAAGAACCAATTATGGAGGTTGAATTATTCGATGTTTAGTGTATGGATTTTATGGGATTGTTTCCAAGTTCATTTGGAAATCTTTATATATTAGTAGTTGTTGACTACGTCTCGAAGTGGGTGGAGCTCTTGTAGTCCTAAAAAATGATGCAAAGACAGTGCTAAAATTTTTTCACAAGCATATACTCACCTGCTTTGGCACACTAAAGGCATTGATTAGTGATCAGGGAACACACTTTCATTGCAACCAAGTGGTGACTGCACTGAAGAGATATGGAGTTAATCATAGAATGACTACTACTTATCATCCGCAAACTAATGGACAAGCCGAAGTATCCAATCGACAAATTAAGAAAATTCCTCAAAAGGATTATGGGCATTGCAGATAGCATACAAAACTCCATTAGGGATGTCGTCGTATCAATTGTTTTTGGGAAAGCATGTCACTTACCAGTTGAACTGGAACACAAAGCAATATGGGAATTAAGCAAGTGAACATGGAATATGAAGTGGTTGGGAAGAAAAGACTGTTGAATATCATTGAATTAAAGCATATTAAGAGAAATGCTTATGACAATGTTGCAATTTACAAGGAAAAGACCAAGCAATGGCATGACAAGATTATTTTGCAGTGACAATTTATCGCGGGTCAACAGGTTTTATTATTAAATTCTCGACTTAAATTGCAGCCAGGTAAATCGCATTCATGTTGGTCTGGACCTTTCGAAGTTGTCTACGTATTTCCTCATGGTGCAGTCACAATTCGAGATTTATGTGATGGACACCAATTCAAAGTAAATGGACAGAGGCTGAAACACAATTTTGGCAACTATGATCAAAAGGTAGAGACCATTAAATTGGTCGAAACCTTTACTTTTTAATTAGTATTCCTTGATTTTAGTTTATTTTATTTATGTTTTGTTAAATTTTGTTTTCCTTCCGTTTTGCATAATAATTAGGTACCATTGTCGACTCATTGGAATCTTTCTGTCGATGCATTCCATAAGTCTGCACTACCATTTATAGCTCATCAGAATTCAGAGAAATGTAGATTCTACTGTTGGATCAAAACTCACTCAATCCTTTGATCCTTCTAAGGGGGCACAATTTCTATTGGACACAACTCTTCCTGCCAGCCCTATATCTCTCCATCTTCCTCTTTCACGCCTCTTCATCTTCCTCTTTCACCCACTATAAATTTTGTAACACCCCTAACTCGTATCCATTGCCGGAATAGGGTTACGTGGTATTACTGATCAATACATATCATTAAGCATACATAACTCATACATTTATGCATTCATACTCAAATACCATTTAATCACAAACACATTGTCCCTTATAAGGGCTTACGAGGCCTTAAACATGCTTTAGAAGTGATTCGGGACTAAATATTTTGGAAACTTAGAAAAATTTCAACCATACAGGGGTCACACGCTTGTGTGAACAGGCTATATGCCTTACACGGCTGCAGACACGCCCGAGTCTCAGGCCGTACAAAAATAGGGCATACATACTGACCTGTATCACACAGCCGAGGACACGCCCGTGTACTAGGCCGTGTGAAAACTGAAGGGTATACTGACTTGGCCACACGGCCGACAACACGCTCATGTGTCTAGGCCGTGTAACTCAATGAATTGATTTCTAGGCATCATCAGGGGACATATGGCCGTATACCATGACCGTGTGTCGCACACGGCTGAGACAGACGCCCATGTTTTTGCCCGTGTGGACAAAAACAAGCCATTTGTAAGGCCAATTTGCCACCCCAACTTCAATGTACCTACACAAGGCAAAATGTATAATTTCCATACACAAATGGTAGCCAAAATCAATCCCAATTCATGGATAATTCATGCTATACAAATACAACCATTTCACTTACTCAAATATATAGCAAAACAACATGATCTTTAACCTTAATTCATACAATATGTATATATATACCAACTTAATATTCAGAACCGAAAACCATCCTCAACTCAATCAATCCATTCACTCTTATTTAACTACCAATTTGACATATAAATTCATGCCATAATAAGACCTTTCTCAAGCTTTCATCCAGCATAATTCAAATAACTATTTTAACTTCCATAATGTCTTGGTTACAACCATGCCAAAACAAACCATCTCACAAGGCATTATAAACATCTTACAAAAGTCATTAATAACCATTTCAAATAGCCAAACACACATCAATATTAACATCATTTACAAGCCAAAACTCATGGCTATAATCATAACCAAAAGACCACATCTAGCCAATAAATGCTATATACCATAAATGTATAATTCAAAAGTACCAACTTAGATGTTTGATAGTACGATAATGTTCCCGAAGACTCCCAGATCCGAGCTAGCCTTGATTCACTATAAAACATAAAAAAAATAACACAAAGTAAGCTTCATAGCTTAGTAAGCTCGTATGTGAATAACTTAATTTATCGAATAAATGCAAATCGACCAATTACACATGACAAAACCATATACACATTAACTACAAACCTTTCTCATGTCTTAAAACATGATCAAATACAAACTCATCAAACTTTCACTATTTAATACTCGAATAGGTTATGCACATACCTGTTTCGGCTCATACTAACCTCTTTCTCAACCACATCATTTACCCGTTGAACCATTCAAAATAGAAATCGGATACTCAGGAGCCTTGCACGATGAGTACCTATACCATGGCCCATAGCCAAATCAAGGTAACTTATCCAAAGAACTATTATCATGGCCCGAAGCCAAATCAGTAAAATACGCACTCGAAGTGCTAATATCATGGCCCAAAGCCAGCTCAACATATCACTTACTGACATGTCGATAGTATCCAAAACTATTCTTAAGGTTCAACTGGTCTTTCACTCTTTTCGTTTCTATCATCGAATGCATTCGTAGTGTCGTTTTCACCATTCATACATTATCCATAATCTTGTTTTAACAATTTATGAAATATTAAAGCATTTTAGCATACATTTATAATGTAATCATCACATGCGAACTTACCTTATATTCGGAATTGACGGATCGGATTTACTACTCGATAACCTTGCTTTTCCCCCAATCTAAATTCGAATTCTTTCTTTCTTAATCTTAATCAAGCTAGGAGTGTGTCGAACCTTAGAAAGCTTTAAACCCTTTCTTTCTTTTCTATTTTTGGTTGCTCAAAAAATGAATGAAATGAATTTTGGCTTTGTTTTATTACATTATAACTTAATTACTAATTTACCATAATAACCTTTGTTATAAACATATAAAAACATATAATTGATGTACATTATTGTCCACTAACACTAATCATGGAATAATAACATTATAAGGACCTTTGATTTATTAAATCATAGTAATTAAAAACCTTTAACAAGTAGAATGCAACTTTTGCATTTTATGCGATTTAATCCTTTTTATCAAATTAACCAACCAATCGATAAAATTAGCTCATGAAATTTTCACACATATCAAATAACATGCTGTAAATATCAAAAATAATGTTAAAATAAATTTTTGACATCAGATTTGTGGTTTCAAAACCACTGTTCCAATTTAGCTAAAATTGGACTATTACAACTCTCCCTCCTTTAGGGATTTTCGTCCCTGAAAATCTTACCAGTAAATAGGTTTGGGTATTATTTTCTCATAGCATCCTCGAGTTCCCATGTAGCTTCTTCAACCCCGTGTCAATGCCATACTTTCACTAATGTGATTCTCTTATTTCTTAGCTCTTTGATCTCACGAGCTAAAATTCAAATCGATATTTCAGCATATGACACATCAGACTAAATTTCAACCTTGGTAAGGGAAATTACATATGAAGTGTTGGATCGGTATCGCTGAAGCATCGACACATGAAACACATTATGTATTTTCTCTAACTCAGACGGTAAAGATAGTCGATATGCCACTGGCCCAACTCGCTCAGTAATCTCATACAGTCTGATGAATCGCGGACTCAATTTCCCTTTCCGACCAAACTGTAATATCTTTTTCCAGGGCAACACTTTCAAAAACACTTTATCCTCGATCTGGAACTCAATATCTTTTTGTTTCAAGTTTGTGTACGATTTCTGTCGATCCAAAGCTGCTTTCAAACTATTGTGAATTACTTTCAGTTTTTATTTAGTTTCTCTGATCAGATCAATCCCGTGAATCTTATTTTTATTGAGCTCACTCCAGTACAACAGTTTTCGACATTTACAACTGTGTAGAGCTTCGTATAATGCCATCTTTGTACTCTATTGGAAGCTATTATTGTAAGCAAATTCAATCAGCGGTAGATATTTCTCTCAGCTACCTTCAAACTCAAGAATGCAACAACGCAACATATGCTCAAGTATCTGAATAACTCGTTCGGATTGACCATCCATTTTCGGGTGAAATGTAGTGCTAAAATACAGTTTTGAACCCAAAGCTTCTTGCAATTTCTTCCAAAATCGCGAAGTAAATCTTAGACCTCTATCTAAAACAATAGATAATAGAACACCATGTAATCTCACAATTTTGAAAATATACAACTCAGCTAATTTATCAAGCGAGAAATCTATACGTACCAGAATGAAATGAGTTATCTGTCAACAACAACCCAAATTGTATTTTTCTTTTTCTGAGATAAGGGTAAACCCGATACGAAATCCATTGTTACTCTATCCCACTTCCACTTAGGAATCCCACTTTCACTAATTTCGGGGAAAATTAATGGAACTTAATTTAGAGTTTCGTAGATCCAGATATAAATAATTTAGTGGCTGTTGCTCAAGAAGAGAGCTTGTCGTGAACTTGAGAATATGTTGTAAACATTGATAAAACATGTTAATGAGCTACTTATTGTTTTCATATGAACTTACTAAATGTAAAGCTTACTCCCCTTTCTTTCCCATGTTTTCTAGGGTTGCCAGATTAGCTCGGGTTGGAGGCTATCAGAGATATTATCACACTGTCGAGTTAACGGTATTGGCGTAAGTAAATCCTAGTGGTTCGAGACTATGGCATGTATAGGGTTTTAAATGTTTAGTATGTGATATTATGATTTAGCCAAAGGTGTTGGCTTGTATTGATAAAGTGTTGTAGCCATGTGAATTGGCCTATGTTGGCTAATGATGTTGTGGGCATAAGTGTTCATTCATATATATATATGATACTATCTCTTATGATATGGCTTATACCAAGTATGCCTAGAGATTGAAATGAGATTCATTGATGAGTTAGTAACTGATGCAAGATTGAGTGATTGGTAAATAGTTAATAATGCCTCATGAATGGTTTGTGGATATGATTATGCATGCTTAGTGATGGACATGAGGTTTGTGATGTAATGATAGTTATGACTAGTATGGGGCAATAATGTGAGCAAATCCTATGATATTTATTGCATAAGAAATTGACTTGAGCATAACATGTTTGTAGATGTTTAAGAGCTCATTTATGCTATGTTGTAGGTTATTGGATAAGTATACGTGCATTTGTTGTGAAGGTGACAAAATGTCTTAGAAAATAACCTTTGATTTGTCCACACGGGTAGACACACGGGCATGTTGTCTAGCCATGTGTCCCCTGCACCTAAGTTTTTCTAGTCAGTATGCATGGTAGTAGTACACGGGCAAGAGTCAAAGCCATGTGTCTCAGCCGTGTGAAGGACACGATCATAGGACATGGGCGTGTGCCTTGGCCATGTGGTTTTAGCAGAATGACCAGGTTTTTGGACACGGGCGTGTCCCTAGCACACGGGTGTGTACTCTATACCCACACGGGAGTGTGGAGCCTTGATGCAAGAGATTTTCTAAGTTTTTCATGAGTTCTCGGTTGGGTCCCAAACCACCCCGAATGTATGTTTTGGGCCTCGTAAGCCCACATAAGGGACAGATTGCATGTAAAAAGAAAAGTTTTTAATTGTTTGAGATTTCATGGCCCTGTTTGGTATGGAAGTGTTAGTAAAAGTCAGGTAGCACCTCGAACCCTGTCCCAGTGTCAGATACGGGTGAGGGGTGTTACATATAGTGGTATCAGAACATGGTTTAGTCGATTCTCAAACTAACCTAGCGTAAGAGAGTCTAGCTATACATGCCATAGTATTACTCGTAATAGTGTGATATCTCCCGGCCCTAACAAAACTATTGGTTAAGACAGGAATGAGTTCCAATCGAGCAAATCTTGGTAGAGATAAGATTAAAGTTGAGATTATTAAATCATGCTTGTGATATGCTGAAAATGGGAAAGGTATGAAAAGAAATTCATGATTTTTACATGAACTAGTATTTATTGTGTGATACTATTGAGTTAAAGAATGTGAAATAGTGGACTAAAACAAAGTTAAGTTGGGAAAAGCTCTTTTATGCATGTTAGTTTTCATACGATGTTAAATGTCCAACTTGATTGGCCAAGTGTTTATGAAAAGAAAGAAATTTGCTTGAATTGATAGAATGTATGTATGAATGCTTTTATTGCATGATTAGTAATCAGTATATACATGAGGTTGACATTTATGTCTAGATTAATGAAGTCAAAATGCCGCAATGTTATGCTTTATAATCTCAGTTACAGAATTATAAATGTCACAATAGCATGAAAGTTATAATGAAAGATCAAATTGGGTGGAACGCAGGGAATGAGTACGATCGTTTACTAATAAATTAACGAAAAATACCACGGTTGGACCATGGCAATACATGAGATTTGTGTGCTAGTGTAAGACATGTCTGGGACACGTATCGGCCACATTATGATAGCTAGTGTAAGACCATGTCTGGGACATGGCATCGGTATTGAGATGAGGGCTAGTGTAAGACATGTCTGGGACATGCATCAGCCACACTATGAGAGCCAGTGTAAGACAAGTCTGGGACATGCGTTGGCTACGAGATGTGCTAGTGTAAGACATGTCTGGGACATGCATCAGTACGGTTACATGTGTCAGTGTAAGACCTGTTTGGGACATGGCATCGACACAGATGGACGAGAGCTAGTACAAGACCATAGTTGGACTATGGCACCAAGTAAGTAATGTACTCAAAATCGTAAAACGTTCTCTAATTTGATAAATATTAGGAAGTGATTAAGACTAAATGTGGAAACTTAATAAGACATTAATAGTAATTTGAGTAAAAGAAATAAAAGTTTGAGTTGTGATAAATTCACTTATGTTTAGCTAATATTCACATGAAATAAAGTTGCATGTATTACTGAGATATGTGAAAATGTGTTCATAACAAGTTGGAGATTTGAAATGTTTGAATCAATGTGCGTAATGCTATGTTGTTGTTGAATATGTATTTTCTTGAGAGTCACAAGTTTAGAGGCTTTACAATCTTCGCCCCCTTACCAGAATAGAGTTATACGATAAGATTCTCGAGAGATATGTTGCATAAGCTTGCAAAAGTGAAACTGAAGAGTACAATAATGGAATAGTATGGAATTAGTGAAGACAAAATTAGTTAGAGGAAAAATGTCAGACTTGCACAGATGTTTGAGTATGACGGATTCAATTAAATAAAAGTTATGGCTATTTTTCTCTTCTAAGTATTCTATGTTTTCCTCTATTCTGGGGAATACGTATGGTTATCCCTTTTGAGTGGGAATTCTATCGTATGAGGATACTAGTGGCTGTGATATTAGATGAAAAGCTCTATTGGTCCAGTTAGTTATGATCGACATTTCTCCATCTCTTCAGATTTCTATTCTAATATATTGGATTGAAGTCGATAGTAAAATCTATGTAAGATTATTCTGATGTTCTATTGATTATGGTTTATTTATACGGGAATTATATTATCTCTGTTATGAGGAATTCTAAAGCGTACAGATAGTAGTTTCCTTCTGGTTTACTCTGAGGGATTTTCTAGATTATCTTTATTATTTTCTTCTGGATTATATTCTCAGATTTCTGGTATAGTCTTATATCTTGGAATTACTTATATTGGTTTTTCTCTCATTCTTGTTTCTAGAATTATTGAGCTTGGCTTGTCTTTACGAGTAATCTTTGACTTGCGATATTAGAATCTGTTATGATTATGCTTCTGGTTCGATTATGGAAGTGTGGGAATTCTAGTATTTGGATTTCTCTAATCTTCATGTAAAGGATTATTATCAGCAAAGATATATTAGGTCATGTGCATTAAGTTTATTCTCTAGTTCGAAAATAATGTTGTGCAATTACTGGTAAGTAGACGTACAGTCTGAGATGAAGAAATTTTATTCTTGAAAATATGATACAAAAACATATTAGTTGGATTTCTCTCATTCGAAAGATGTAGTATAAGTAAAGTTGTCCTGATTAATAAAGAGACCACATCTATGAAGTTGGAATCATTTGATTCATGTTAGTAAAGTTTCTAAGCAGTTGATGACTAGAGTATAGAAATATGGCTATAAGTGGTAAATTAAACAAATACAGCATGATTCGACTTTTAATTTGAAATTGCAGGGAGGATTTGATTTTTGGTTTCTGTTACTATTATTTCAGAGTAAGATTTGAGTACTAAGAAACTTCAGTTTATATAGAAAATTGAGTACAGAGCTTACAGCAATCTTTTGTCTATTCTTCTAAAGGATGTTGAACTGTCTACAGAGTAAAGCCGAATATTAGATGCGTATGAGACTATTATTGTCGGTGATGATATTGAAAGAAAAATGAGAGAGTACTGTTATAAAATTTCATATCGGGATATCTTTCATCCCCGAGAAAAAGGAGGGATGCAAGTTGAATTGTGATAGATTGATGATAGTAGTCCGCATGACTATTTAGGTATATACAGAGGTATTGTTAAATAGATTTCAATGAGCTATGTATCTGAGTTTATAGTTCTTAGAATGTCAGTTTTCAGTATTTCGAATTGAGCAGAGAATTTTATGGTAATTGTGGAAAGGTTATAGAAATCTTGAGTATGAGCTTGAGCAAATTTGTTTTGTAAGTTTTGAGAAAAAGATATAAGTGGCTCGCGAAAGTTGAGAGCAACTTTTTCTGGTAAGATTTTGGGGGACGAAAATCCATAAAATGGGGAAAAAATGTAATAGCCTAATTTTGGGCCTAGTCAAAACAGTGGTTTCAGAACCACTATTCTGAGGCCGAATAAAATTATTTTAAAGTTATTGTTTGTGTTATAATATAATTTTATAAGTTCATGTAAATTTTGGTAAGTTAATTTTAGCGATTTCTAGTCCAATTTCGAAAAAGGACTAAATCGCGTAAAAGGTAAAAGTTGTCTTTTGATGCCTAAAGCTGTTAAATTGCTTTGTATCTTAAATTGGGGGTCTTTAAAGTGAAATTAGGTCATTGAAAGTGTGATGGCCGGCCAAGGGAGACAAGATGCTCAAAAAAGCCAAAATTTGTGGCTTTTAGGTGACTAAAGTGACAAAAAATAGAATAAAATAAAGAAAAGAAAGATATCATCTTTTCTCCATCTTCTCTCCACTAAAAATGGCAGCAAAGAGAGGGTTTAGAATCTGGAAACTTTCAGCAAATAAACTCCCTTTATAATAAGTGATTTTAATGCTTTTTCTTGAAGATTTTTACATTTTTGTAACCCCTAAAGCATAAGCTTTCTAATGAGGGGACTATTGTGCAAAATGATGAAGAGTCTAGGGTTTTGCCATGAGAGAAAATGTGTTGTTTTCTGTGTTTTTATGGAAGATTATGAGTCTTGGTAGTGTTATAAACAACTTTTATGAAAAAAGTTTGCATGAAAACACCTAAAATGAGGTATTTTGCAAAGTTGTAAAACAAGTTGTAAATGTGTGAAATAGTTGAAATTATGAGTTGCTATAGTTATGAAAATGGTTCATCTAGGCTTAAGAAGTAAAGAAATGTGATAAAAATTATTTTATGAGCGTAGGGCCAATTTGGTAATATTGGCAAAATATAGGGGCAAAATTGTAAAAATTGCCCAAGTGTATCAATGGACTAATTTGATTAGTACATTGTTTTAATAAGTTGAATGTGATGTTATAGATGATGAAAATTGAGATTTGGGCCTAGAACGAAAAGAAATTGATTAAGGGATAATTACGCCTTTTTCACCTTTGTCGTATCGAGATAAGTTCATATGTAAACAATACCATGCTATACACGTATTTAAATGTTATCATTACATGAATTGTATAAATATTAATGTGTATGTTATTAATAGAATTATGATAAGACAAAGCCTTGATAGGCGAGGAAAAATCCCGTTTGAACCTTAGGAATAAAATAGGATACGAGTGACATGTCACTAGGAATTATGAGTCTAGATGACTAGCTCGAGAGTGAGCATTGAAATGTCATGAGATATGAGGTAGCTTTAGCTACAATTGAGGCATTTATGTGCAATGGTTTTTCGAGTATCCAATTAGTATTCCAAGTGTTCAATGGGTAATCCGAATAAAGAGTTGATGATGGTCCCAATGAGATAAGTCATTGGTGAGTATGCACTTGAGTTATGTTACGAGTTGTGCAGGTACGTAAACTAAGCCTATGAGAATGTCTTGGTGTGCGAAAGATCTATGATGCATAAATATGTGTTCTTACTATGATGGATGAAATGATGTATTAATTTTGTGAACAATGGTCATGAATGAGTAACTTAGCCTTGACAGATTTGAGTTACTGCAGTAGTGTAAATTTTAAAATACACTAAAAATAGTAAAAAATGAGTTAAAAGCTGAGTAAAATATGAAATTAAATAATAATGAGTCTAGTTTCTTATAAAAGAAACCGTGTAAGCCAAAGAATTTCCTATAATGAGATATTTGAAGTTGCGTGGGACAGAATCAGAATGACTTCGAGATCCCCTATTCTGATTTGATAAAATCATTATAAATTGTACAAAAATGGCTATGAGTTACGATTTATATGCTTAGAATCCTAAATGAGTCTAGTTTCAAGAGAAATAGATGATAACATTATTCGAGTCTTGTGCTATGAGATAATTGAACTTTAGTGCAGAAGGGTTGAAACTGTCAGACAATGAATCAGGAGTAACTTTGAGGAATAAACTGTACTAATTGGCTAAGCCAAAAATTCTAGAAATTTTATGGTAGACATATACATGAGTCTATTTTCATGGAAAATTAAACTTAATTTGGAGTTTCGTAGCTCCAGATATAAATAATTTAGTGACTGTTGATCAGGAAGACAGCTTGTCGTGAACTTGAGAATATGTTGTAAACATTGATAAAACATGTTAATGAGTTACTTATTGTTTTCATATGAACTTACTAAATGTAAAGCTTACTCCCCTTTCTTTCCCATGTTTTCTAGGGTTGCCAGGTTAGCTCGGGTTGGAGGCCGTCAGAGATATTATCACACTGTCGAGTTAACGGTATTGGCGTAAGTAAATCCTAGTGGTTCGAGTCTATGGCATGTATAGGGTTTTAAATGTTGAGTATGTGATATTATGATTTATCCAAAGGTGTTGGCTTGTATTGATAAGGTGTTGTAGCTATGTGAATAGGCCTATGTTGGCTAATGATGTTGTGGGAATAAATGTTCATTCATATAAATGTATGATACTATCTCTTGTGATGTGGCTTATAGCAAGTATGCCTAGGGATTGAAATGAGATTCATTGATGAGTTAGTAACTAATGCAAGATTAAGTGATTGGTAAATAATTAATAATGCCTCATGAATGGTTTGTGGATATGATTATGCATGCTTAGTGATGGACATGAGGTTTGTGATGTAATGATAGTTATGACTAGCATGGGGTAATGATGTAAGCAAATCCTATGATATTTATTGCATAAGAAATTGACTTGAGCATAACATGTTTGTAGATGTTTAAGAGCTCATTTATGCCATGTTGTAGGTTATTGGATAAGTATACATGCATGTGTTGTGAGGGTGACAAAATGTCTTGGAAAATAGCCTTGTATTTGTCCACACGGGTAGACTCACGGGCGTGTTGTCTAGCCGTGTGTCCCCTGCACCGAAGTTTTTCTAGTCAGTATGCATAGTAGTAGTACACGGGAAAGAGTCACGGCAATGTGTCTCAGCCGTGTGAAGGACACAGTCATAGGACACGAGCGTGTGCCTTGGTCGTGTGGTTTTAGCAGAATGTCCAGGTTTTTGGACACGGGCGTGTCCCTAGCACATGGGCGTATGGAGCCTTGATGCAAGAGATTTTCTAATTTTTTCATGAGTTCTCGGTTGGGTCCCGAACCACTCAGAATGTATGTTTTGGGCGTCGTAAGCCCGCATAAGGGACAAATTGCATGTAAAAAGAAAAGTTTTTAATTGTTTGAGATTTCATGGCCCTGTTTGGTATGGAAGTGTTAGTAAAAGTCAGGTAGCACCTCGAACCCTGTCCCAACGTCGGATATGGGCGAGGGCTATTACATTAGCTTGTATGCGTTATAAATATTTGTGGGTAAAATGTGACACAAAAAGCCTTATGGTTTGGTGGCAAGTGGCGTGACTTGGTAACTAGGAGAATTTATGCTTGAATCCCATGGCATACAAGGTGTATTTATTTTATTGCCATAAGGTGAGAGAGGTAGAGTTGGATTGAAATTCTGCTGAGGTGGTTGTGGACTTGGTCATGAGAGTTTGAATATAGTTTGAATGGGATGTTGAAGTGATTTGTGGAGAGAATCATTGAGAGATATTAGGAGGAAATCAAGGAATTTGGGTTGGGAAGAAGAGTTGTGCCGTATGGGAGCTTTGGGCACTCATACATTCGGCTATCAGGGGTTTTTTTCTGTGTTTTGGGTAACTGTTTGTTGCTGGGGACCTTGGCTTCAGTTTTTCCCTACTTGGGTATTCTTTTCTCTCTAAAGCCAAAGTTAGCTTTTCGTTTTAAGGTGTTTTTATTGTAAGGTTGTTTTGGTTTTACACTCTTCTTTACTCTGATTGACCGAATCTCTGCATTTTTTCTTCTCTTCCAATACTGGCCGAATACATCCCTCAAGCACTGTCGAGATTGCTCCCCTTTTATTCTCTATTTTCTTCCTTTTTTTCGATCTTGTTATTTCTACTCATCTTGGCCGACTTTTTTAGGCTACTCTCTCTCCCTCCTCGCGATTCTATTCTTTCTTTTTGATTTTTCTTCAATAGCCGATTTCCCTCTGCCTTTCTCTATTTTCTTCAGTTTTATCTGCTATTGGGTACTCTTGGTTGATTATTACTGAGCCCTATGGAGAGGGTTGATTAACTCAATATCTACAAGAGTTCTTGAACAAAGGTATGTGTTGTATTGTCTTCTATTAGTTCAGCCTGTTTTCCCTCATTTTGTTTCTTAAAAGCTGAATACCCCCTTTCTTCTTATGCTTTGATGACTGATTGTTGGTTTCTTATGTAGATCATTGGGTTTCTAAGTTCTTGCAGGAAGTGGTGGAGTGTAAGTATTTTGGAGGCGTTCAAACCTTTTTCCTCACTATTCTATTAAGGTAATACGATACCTTGTTCTGGAGTTGATGATCATGGGTTTAATCCACACCTATGAGCGGTCCTATTTAATAAGATCTATGGTTTATGCAGTTATCCGGTGAGAAGCATGTGACCGTTTTAGTCATCGATCTATGTGTATTTAGCCACACTACTTTCGGTCAAGGTAAGTGGGAGTACTGATTTGGGGATGTAGTGTTTATGAACACTAACAAATGAAGGACTGACTGTATGTGGAATTGAATGTAGGTTGGGCATTTGAAGAACTTGGAGCATTGCATAAACAGGTTTGTAATCACACCTTTCCTTACTATAAATCGACAAAAGCTGAAAAGCTGAAGTGCAGAAACTTTGGCATTTGAGGCCTCACAAGCATACGATCGCTTGTGGGATGAACTGAGCCCACAAATCATAGGTGATAGACTGTAAAGGCCACCGTGAGCGTTTTTATGGACTTGGGCCGTTATGGACCACGTTGGGCCGAAATGGGTCGTGTGGGCCCAATGGGCTCGTGAGCTCCACACAGATGAAATCTATGGTAAGTGATAAATATTGGACTGGGCTATGTAGGTCACATAGCGGTAACTGAGTTTGGGCAAATTGGGCCACATGAGCGTATGGGCCCACTTGGGCCTAATAATGGGCCTTGGGCCCATTTACACCGTTCTGATTATTTAGGTTATCTATGTCGTTCGAGACGACTGTAAACCTTCAGAGAGGTCGTTGTGGGAGCTAAAACCCCAAAATAGGTAAAATAACCACAATACCCCTATAGGATAAAATGACTGTAATACCCCTATAGGGTAAAATAACAGTAATACCATTGTAGGGCAAAATAACCGTAATACCCTAGTAGGGTTAAATGACTATAATACCCCTGTATGGTAAATTGACGATTATGCCCTTATGTTCCGTATGACTGATGTGCTTATGATTTACATATATGATTGTACTAAGTATGACTTTGTATACACGCAATATTTATGACATGACATACTGCATGGGGTTGGATTATTGATATGGAGGAAGTATTGTTCTGGTGACTATGTCACATTCACTGTTACTGGTGGCTATGCCACAATTACTGATACTGGTGGCTTTGCCACATTTACTATTTTTGGCAACTATGCTGCATTATTATTATTGGCAGCTTTGTTCTGATATTGGTGTGCTAGCTTGATGGGTCGATTTATATCCCCACATAGTGTATTGTTTGGTACGGGTGGTGTGCTGGCTAGATTTGGGTGGGATGCATAATTGCATTACACTGTAATGATACTGTATTGGGCTTAGGCCCACTCTGCTACTGTATAGTGCCAAAGCCCAGACTGTTTTGTTACTGAATAAGGCTACAGCCTAGCTGCTTTGCATATTCTAATTTCTATTGTCTGTTAGATGATTGCACATTGAGTTTTCGTAAACTCACCCTTTCTTTTTAACTGTACAGGTAATCTCTAGCCTTAGACGATTTAGAGCTACGAGGGACTCAGAGGTGGCCACATGATTACTTGTATTTGGATTTGATTTTAATTATTTCAAAATTTCAGTTTGGGTTTTTAATTTGGTAATAAGGCCGCTCTAAATTTTCTAGCTTTTAATTTGGGACTTATGATCATTATGTTTTATATCTGCTAAGAGTAGAATGTGGTTTTCCAAAATGATAATTGTTTTCAAAACACTGCGTTTTCGCAACACTTATGGAATGCTTCCGCAACAAACAATGTTTTAAAGGTGATGACAACTTAAAATGAATAACAGATTTTAGGATGATTTGAGTTCTAACAAAGAGGTTTTAAATTCAGTAACGGACTTTTACTAAAAAGATCAATTTTTGAAAAACACTTTATTGTGACACGCCAGATTCGGCCATAACGTCTGGGCCGGGTTTGCGGTGTTACATTTAGTGGTATCAGAGCCTGGTTACAAAATTCAGCTATGGAATGGGTTTTAAAAATATTAGGAATTTTTGGACAACTGTTCTTGAAATATTGTTGGAAGGTTTACTAGTGTGGCACATCGAGTCTCCAGCACTGAATCTGTAAGTTCTTCTTTTACTGTAGATTGCTTGAACTAAAAGGTATTACCAAGGGACTACTATAGGTAGTGGGACTATACTGAAACTCTTTAGTTAGAGTAGACTGAGACTATAGAAGACGGAAAAACTGTAGTAAGATCTTATTCTACGGAAACAAACCCTAATTACTGTCGTTCATAACACATTTGTTAATAATTACTAGAATTACTAACTGATGCATAAAACTCCTAAAATCAGATAATATGCGAACCAGTATGAGCATTAGAGGTACTCGCGGAAGGGGTACATGTGGCTACGGTAGAGGCCGAGGAAGTGTTAGGGCTGGGTCTTCAGCATCGGGTCACATGCCTGCTAGGGAGGCACCAGCTTCACCGGAGCATGAGATGGTTCATGTAACACCCTTAACCCATATCCGTCGCCGAATTAGGGTTACGAGGCATTAGTTAATTAGAAACACTTTTTCGAACAACAATACATATATGTAAGTTACATTCATATAAATAAAGCATAAATTCCATTAAATAATAAACAAGATTTTCAATAATCATAATATAATGTACAGATCATATTAATACATTTTAATATTATCCGTATGCTAAGAAGAAATTAACCTAATTTTAACTCACTTTATATTAGCATCTCTTTAACACTTAAAAATGTTTGCATAATATTTTATTCAATAGCATATATATATACCAGGTTAACCTAATGGTCATATATTTAATAATATAATTATAAACTCTCACTAATCTCGGATAAAATAACATCTTTTGCACATACTCAAACTGAAACCAATCAAAACTTATTTCATAACTTAATAAGCAATTACACATTCAATCTAATATATAATGACATGTTTGAATATGCTATTATAGATTAGATACAAATTGCATAATTGCCATAGATTTTAAGGCTACACTTAACAATTGAATTTATACTAATAATAGACTAAAACCATCATGGAACATTTTCCTAACTCATTTCCTTGCATAGCTGAATCTCATTAATTAATAAACATACACATCCAAATTTTATATCATGGAACAAATGTCGAATTACAAATTATAATAAAATCAAAACATAAATCTTTCATACCACGTTATAAACATATTAAAACATATTTATATCAAATTCGAATATAACAAAACAACCTTAGATACCAAATCTCTTACAACACATTGACTAAATATAATCACCAAATACACTTATACTTTTATCCATGTATATTATAACCGAACTAGGCACACAAAATCAACCCAAACATTAACCTTTTTCCAAAACATAAAATGCCTATCTCAAACATCATTCACTTCTAGCATATAACATTATAAATAAGCACACATGTAACCGAAACTAAGCATAATTACTAAGCCATTACGCATCGCTTTATACAAAGACCAAAGTTCATCGATTCAAAACATAATCCAGTCTATACATTCCACAAGTTCGAACATAAACTTTTAAAAGTACTGAAGGTTGACGATAGTGTGGATGACTTCGATGACGATCCCCGAGCTCGTAACTTACAACCAAAATCTATAAAACAGAATAACAAAAACACACAGAGTAAGCTAACTTAGCTTAGTAAGTCATAAGCAATTATCAACTCAATAATATTATATATATATCAACTTCTTAAAAATCCAAATATCATTATAATTTCAAATAAACTTCCACACATTTATACTAGCTCACAAAACCAAATTTAACTTCATATACCATCATCACAATTACTCATTTGACTAATATGTAAGATCAAATATATTATTACGCATATACATACCTATTTGGCCGAATATTCAAGGTTAATTATAACACAACATAAATACTTACCTATATAACCGAATATACAAGATACAATATATTATCCCATACATACTTACTTGTATCGCCGGATACACAAGGTTCACTATATCATCACATATGGCCGAATATAGAAGTTCATTATATCATCACATATGACCGATTATAGAAGTTCATTATATCATTACATATGACCGAATATACAAGTTCATTATATCATTACATATGACCGAATATACAAGTTTTATAAAACATCAAATGTAGCCGAATATACAAGTTCAATATATCATCACATCTGTACATACCTATGTGGCCGAATATATACAAGGTCATTTATCTCAATTTTTCTTGCTCAATTTACACATCAACTTGAAATCTTATAAGCATAGGCTTGAAAATAAATCACCGGTATAAAATCTGCTAGGCATAAGCCTGAATCACGCACTGGCACAAGGCTTGCTAGACTCAAGGTATGATTCTTATTCACCGGCAATAAGCCTGCTAGGCAATAAGCCCAATTACATTCACCAACATAAAGCTTACTAGGCTCAAAGCCCGAATATCACTATTATAATGCTGTCTCGTACACAATGCATATAACAAAACTTCATATATTCTATATAAATCATACGAACTTTTAAACGATATAACCCTATCGAATTAAACTCAAATACTGTATTTCTATGCTCAAACACATTCGACTAGTTCTTTTATGAGTCTATAGATTCCATAACAGCATATTAAACTAAGCTACAATCAAGTTAAATGATGTCTAATTGCTTAAAAACTTACCTCAGATATCGATGAATGTTATAAATCGGCTATTCGACTATTTTTGCTTTTCCCCGATCCAAGCCTGATTTCTTTTGTTCTTGATCTATATAATTTCAAATTAACCTCATTTAAATACAATTTCATTCAATTTAATCCAACAACACATAAATGGGTAAATTACCATTTTACCCCTAATATTTCATACTTTTACAAATTAGTCCTAATTGTATAAAACACAAAATACACAACATCTCCATTCATTATGCTTAGGCCGAATGTTCATCTTACACATATAAATACACACATTTCATTTATTTTGCATTTTAATCCCTTAATTTATTATTTTTACAATTTAGTCCTAATTACTCAAAATAATCAAAAACTCCAATACAAAATATGTTAATCTAAAACATATCTTTCATATTTCATCATCAAACAACAAAAATCACAAGCTATCAACAATGGCACAACTCAAAATATTCATCAAAATAAAAAATTAAAGCATGGGTCTTGAAGATTACTAAGCAACGATCTCAAAAACGTAGAATTTATTAGAAATCGAACCAAAACGAACCTTGATTGAGCTTGAATAAATGTCGAAACTTAGCTTGGTTTTCTTTCTTTTTCTTCGTTTTAGTTTCGGTTAAAAAGAGTAGAATGAACATGGCTTATTATTTTATGATATATGTTATATTATATTGGTTTATTAAATTAACTTTAAATGAAATAATATAAAAATCATATAACACATGCCTTTGTCTATTACCGTCCACTATTTCTTTTAATGGGCTAATTGCAACATAAAGGCTTCCACTAAAAAAGCCAATAGCAATTAGGCCCTTTTTAAAAATAATCACCCAATTTTCATTTTACGCTATTAAGTCCTTTTATTAAATTAAGCACACAAACAATCAAATTTTCATATGAGACTTTCACACATGCTAATTAACATATAATAAACACGAAAAATAATATTTAAATATTTTTCTGACTCAGATTCGTATCCCGAAACCACCGTTCTGATTAGGGTCTAAATTGGACTATTACAGTTCAGGATACGGAAGTCAGGGTAAGTCCACCAACTTCGGGTAGCGATAACCCGAAGCTTGGTATTGAGGTGCTAACCCGGTTAGTAAGGGAAGTACTAGAGAAAGTTAAGGAGATTGGTGAAACGCTACAGGCTAGGAGCGTGGACTGCAAGAAGAAGAGAGATAGTAGTTCTCTGGGGCTGAAGCCTCGTTCTGTGAAGCATGTTAAAACACGTCTGAACTTTTTAACTTGTGAGCATTGCAGAAGGCATCATCCGGGCGAATGCTGGAGGAAGTCAGGATCATGTCTCAGATACCAGCCTGAAGAACATCAGACTCAAGATTGCCAAATCACTTTTAAGTCAGGTATGTTTTGTTTGAGTGTGATGATTTGGACATAGAGATTGTATCCATGTGATGTCTATCTGCTCTAGTGGGTAGGTGTTTTGGGTGTGTGTAAGAGGTTCCAAGTTCAAGGTAGAGTGTGTTAGCGTTGCTGGGATTAGAGTGCGTAGCGAGAGCATAGTGGTGTAGTTGTGACGCGACCACCTTGCTAGTTGGAAAATTTCGAGGACAAAATTTCTTTAAGGAGGGGTGAATTGTAACGCCCCGAAATTGGGCCTAGAAGTATTGGGCCTTGAGCATGGGAGCGGTTGGGAGATTGCTCATAAATATTTTAGTTAAGCAAGAAAGTGACACAAGTTGTATGTTTGTTTTAATTGCTAAAGGTGTTTTAGGTGTGTTTGGGAATGATTGAGAAGCCTGGGTTCAAGTCTGGGCTGTTGAAAAAATTTTAGTTTTTCTATAACACCCCAAACCCGACCCGGACGTTATGGCCAGATCCAGCGTGTCGCATTAAAGTGTTTTATCAAAAACCTTATTTTCATTGAAAACCCTTCTTTAAATAAAAACTATTCCTTCTTGTATGATCATAATTACTTTGTAAAATCTCTCTTTAGTTGCGGAAGCTTTATTTAAAACAAATGATCTACGAAAAACTAGTCATTTAAAAATTGAGTTGCGAAAACGTAGTTTTTGAAAACAGTTATGGTTTAGGAAAACCATGTTCTACTTCTAATAAATATAAAGTATAAAAATAATAATAAACCTAATTTGAAATAATAACCATAGGAAAGGCCTTATTACAATCCAGACTGAAAGAACTTAAAATACTTGAAATTACATGCTAAAGAAAACAAGTCCAAGTAGTCTTGCTAGCTGGCCACCTCGGAGTCCCTCCTACCGTTAAACCACCTACTGAGGATCACCTGAGAAAAATAAAAGAGGGGGTGACTTTTTGAAAACTCAGTGTGTACAACCCTCGGCAAATAGAAAAGCATGCAATAGCAATTCTTCTCGGGCCTGAGCCCAATTCAATATCAGAACAGATGTAAAGCAATCAAATATGCACGGATCCCTCCCATCAAACCGCTACACACCTTCTCCATCCCCTGATACACACCATGTGACAAATATCGACCCACCCATCCGATACACTCCAATGGTATCCCGGTTGTGGTACTACCTAACGTTGTAGCAAAGCTGCTAATCATATATTGGGCTTAAAAAGCCATCGGTGGATCCACGGTCGTCAAGCAACCATGCGATCCTCATATACTTCCTCCGTTCCATAATCCCCAACCCATATGCAACCTAAATAGAATATCATATGAATGCAACTGGTATACATGTGACATCCATAAATCTTACATTCAACACATAGGGGTATTTTAGTCATTTTAGCCCTTAAGGGCTTTTCGATAATTTCTCTTTATTATGAGTTATTACTTACCTTGTCCCGTTAACAAGTCCTCGTTGGCTAAAGCGAACAGATACTATGCACCAGGTAGGAATCCAGAGAGGAGGAGGTGGGTCAATAAGACCGCTTAAGTACCAAGCTCTCCCTAGATCCAATCCTGGACATGCATATACCCATTGCCACACCTTAACCATATGGCTTGTCCACCGTCACAATTAATTAATTAAGTTTTTTGTCTATTTAAGGAGTTATCAGATGCTAGGCCCAAAACCCCTTATAGAGCCCAAGCGAGTCTACATACATGCATATGGCCCACTAAGCCCAATCTCATTCGTATGGCCCATTAGGCCCAAATCACATTCGTGTGGCCCATTAGGCCCAAATCACATTCATAATCATGCAATCATATGATTTTTCATCACTTAGTAACAAATTGCCAATTTTGCCTATTATGGACACTACAGCCCATCGGGCCCATTTAGCCCATTCTGGCCCACCAGGCCAATACACGGCCCAAGTCCACGGAATCGCTCATGGGGCCTCTGGTAACCTATCGGCTTCCCCTTACGAGTGTTCGCACACTCGTAAGTCTATTGTAGCCAAACCTCCAGCTTTTTGGCATTTTAACTTTTCGGCATTTCAGGATTTGCCGATCTATTGTATGTGTGCAGTGTATGTACACACCTGGTACTAAAACGTGTTGCGATCCCCTTAGCCACAAACTTACAAATGATGTCACTCAATGATTAATCACACACTTATCAAATACGATCACCAAAAGCCAAAAATCTCACCTTTGCCTTACCTTGAACGACAAGCCTTAACAGCCCTTCCTTGATCACCAATCACGAGTATTCCTTAAATCTAAAACCCCAAAATGCCTAAGGAGTAATTCAGAACAGATCTAAAATCTGAGATTCAATACTAATTCCTCAAGAATCGACCGAAGTAGAGGGAGCAGCAACGGGTCAGAGAGTCTTCAACCAAAGAGGTATTCGACTTTTGAGATTTGTATGGTGAAGGAGGTTATTCGGCACAAATAAGAAGAAGAGAAGAAGGAATCGGCTAAAACCAAAGGTGAATCAAAAGAAAATTTGAGAAGAGAAAGAATGGAAAATCAACAAGCAAGGAACAAGGAATTCGACTTTTGAGCACTTAGAGAGAAAAGTGTTTTGGCAACACAAAAATGAGGAATTCGGCTAAAGGAAGAGAAGCAGTTTCGGCAATACCCTAGAATCCCCAAAATTGGCACCTATATATACTATAGTCGAATTTACCTATCCCCAAATTCCCTATTCGGCTCCACTTCTCTACACCCCTCATCTCCTAACTTTTCTCCCTGATAACCCTTAATCCCTTCCTTAAATTTCTCCTCTGATCACTTCCTTCAGAGTTCACATCCAACGCCACTACTGGCCATTTATTGAGTAAAAATAAATCCTTCTTTTGAGCAAGGAGGGATTCGAACCCCAAACCTCCTTGCCATGCATGTGACGCCACCTCTAAGTCTCATATGTAGGGCTACTTGCCACTCCAACACAAGGCTCCTTGTGTCCAATTCCTCCTTCATTTATTTAAAACCCAAACTACTTGCCATCAAGGTTCTTTTAATTATTAAACTATAATTTCCTTCACCCTAAAGTTTGAACTCAAAACTTAACCAGGCCTATTATCACATAAATAACACTTGATTGGGAATATTAAGCACACATTTTATCAAAACTGAAAAAGAAAGAATGTTTGGTATTTTTGGGGCATTACATTTTCCCCTTAAGTGAACCTTGGCTTTAGCTTGTAGGCCTTATAAATATTTGTGGGTAAAATGTGACACAAAAAGCCTTGTGGTTTGGTGCAAAGTGGGGTGACTTGGTAACTAGGAGAATTTGGGTTCGAATCCCATAGCATACAAGGTGTGTTTATTTTATTGCCATGAGGTGAGAGGGGTAGAGTTGGATTGAAATTCTGCTAAGGTGGTTGTGGACTTGGTCATAAGAGTTTGAATAGAGTTTGAATGGGATGTTAGAGTGATTTGTGGAGAGAATCATGGAGAGATATTAGGAGGAAGTCAAGGAATTTGGGTTGGGGAGAAGAGTTGTGCCGTATGGGGTCTTTAGGCACTCACACATTCAGCTATTAGGGGTTTTTTTCTGAGTTTTGGGTAGCCGTTTGTTACTGGGGACTTTGGCTTCAGTTTTTCCCTGCTTGGGTATTTTTTTCTCTCTAAAGTCAAAGTTAGCTTTCATTTTAAGGTGTTTTTATTGTGAGGTTGTTTCAGTTTTGCACTTTTCTTTACTCTGATTGGCTAAATCTCTGCATTTTTCCTTCTCTTCCAATACTGGCCGAATACATCCCTCAAGCACTGTTGAGATTACTCCCCTTCTGTTCACCATTTTCTTCCTTTTTTTCCCCTCTTGTTATTTCCACTACATCTTGGCCAATTTTTCTAAGATGCTCTGTCTCCCTCCTCGCGATTCAATTCTTTCTTTTCAGTTTTTCTTTAATAGTCAATTGTCCCCCTACCTTTCTCTATTTTCTTCAGTTTTCTCTACTATTGGGTACTCTTGGTCGATTATTACTGAGCTCTATAGAAAGGGTTGATTAACTCACTTTCTACAAGAGTTCTTGACCAAAGGTATGTGTTGTATTGTCTTCTGTTAGTTCAACCTGTTTTCCATCATTTTGTTTCTTAAAAGCTGAATACCCCTTTTCTCCTTGTGCTTTGACGATTGATTGTTTGTTCTTTATGTGGATCATTGGGTTTCTAGGTTCTCACAGGAAGTGGTGGAGTGCAAGTATTTTGGAGGCGATCAAATATTTTTCCTCACTATTCTATTAAGGTAATATGATACCTTGTTCTGGAGTTGATGATCATGGGTTTAATCCACACCTATGAGCGGTCCTGTTTAATAAGATCTATGGTTTATGCAGTTATCCGGTGAGAAATTTGTGATCATTTTAGTTATCGATCTATGTATATTTAGCCATACTACTTTTGGTCAAGGTAAGTGGGTGTACTGATTTGGGGATGTAGTGCTTATGAACACTAACAAATGAAGGACTGACTGTATGTGGAATTGAATGTAGGTTGGGTGTTTGAGGAACTTGGAGCGGTTGCATAAACATGTGTGTAATCACACCCTTCCTTATTGTAAATCGGCAAAAGTCGAAAAGCCGAAGTGTCGAAACTTTAACATTTGAGGCTTTACGAACATGCAATTGCTCGTGGGGTGAATCGAGCCCACAAATCATGGGTGATAGACTGTAAAGGCTAGCACGAGTGTTGTTGTGGACTTGGGCTGTTATGGGCCATGTTGGGCTAAAATGGGCCGTGTGGGCCCACATAGCTCATGGGCCTTACACAGATTAAATCTGTGGTAAGTGAGAAATATTGGACTGGGCTATGTAGGTCACATAGCCATGACTGTGTTTGGGCTGATTGGGCCACACGAGTGTGTGGGCCCACTTGGGCCGAGTAATGGGCCTTGGGCCCATTTACACCGTTATGATTATTTAGGTTATCTGTGTCTCTCGAGACAACTGTAGACCTTTAGAGAGGTCATTATGAGAGCTAAAACCCCAAAATAGGTAAAATGATCGTAATACCCCTCTAAGGTAAAATGACCATAATAGCCCTGTAGGTTAAATGGACGATTATGTCCTTATGTTCCGTATGACTGATGTGCTTATGATTTACATAAATGATTGTACTAAGTATGACTTTGCATACACGCAATATTTATGACATGACATACTGCATGGTCCATGTTACTGGTGACTATGTCACATTCATTGCTACTGGTGGCTATGCCACAATTACTGGTACTGGTGGCTTTGCCACTGGCAGCTTTGCTGCGATATTGGTGTACTGGCTAGGTGGGTCAATTTATATCCCTACATGGTGTGTTGGTTGGTACGGGTGGTGTGCTGGCTGGGTTTGGGTGGGATGTATAATTGCATTACACTATATCGATGATCTTTGTATTGGGCTTAGGCCCACTCACATCAGATAGGGCCAAAGCCCAGACTGCTCTGTTACTAAATAAGGCTACGGCCTAGACTGCTTCGCATATTCTGATTTTTGTTGTCCGTTAGATGATTACACACTGAGTTTTTGTAAACTCACCGTTTCATTTTAATTGTACAGGTAATCTCTAGCCTTAGATGATTTACAGCTGCGAGGGACTCGGAGGTGGCCACATGATTACTTGTATTTGGATTTGATTTTAATTATTTCAAACTTTCAGTTTGGGTTTCTAATTTTGTAATAAGGCCTCTCTAACTTTTCTAGCTTTTAATTTAGGACTTACGATCATTATGTTTTATATCTGCTAAGAGTAGAATGCGGTTTTCCAAAACGATAACTGTTTTCAAAACACTGCGTTTTCGCAACACTTATGGAATGCTTCCGCAACAAACAATGTTTTAAAGGTGATGACAATTTAAAATGAATAACAGATTTTAGGATTATTCGAGTCCTAACAAAGAGGTTTTAAATTCAGTAACAGACTTTTACCGAAAAGATCAATTTTTGAAAAACACTTCGTTGTGACACGCCAGATTCGGCCATAACGTCTGAGCCGGGTTTGGGGTGTTACAGAGACACATCACTATAAACAACGTATTCTGTCCTAGATTTAGGCTGAGTCAATACTGGAGCTTCTAATAATATTTTTTTCAGCTAGTCAAAACTATGTTGACATCAGACCAAACAAATTTGACTTTTTATGTAGTAACCTGGTCATAGGTGAAGCAATAACTGAGAAGTTTTTAACAAAGCAATGGTAGTAACATGCTAAACCTAAAAAAATTCACACTTTGGAAATTTTTTCAGAGTTTTCAAACTCATTAGGGTAGAAACTTTACTTGGATAGACTTGAATCTCGTCAACTAATACAATATGACCCAAAAATCCAACCTGTAGAAGACATAATTCACATTTACTAAACTTTGCATACAACTATTTTTCTCACAAAGTCCATAACATGATTCTCAGGTGTTGAACATGTCCAGATTCTATTTTAGAATAGATCAACAAATCTATCCAAATGAGGCTGTAAAACTCGATTCATTAACTCCATAAAAGCAATAGGAGTATTTGTTAATGTAAATGGCATTACCATAAACTCATAGTGACCATAATGAATTCGGAAAGCAGTCTTTTGCATATCACAATCTTTAACTCACAACTGATAATACCTGGATGTGAGATCTATCTTCGAAAACACTGTGGCACCTTTTAATTGATCAAACAAATTGTCGATACGTGGCAAGGGATACTAATTCTTTACTGTAACTTTATTCAATTGTTTGAAGTTAATACATAATCTTAAGGAGCCGTTTTTCTTTTTCACAAACAACACATGTGCACCCCAGGGAGATACGCTTGGTCAAATAAACCCTCTATCTAACAATTCTTGTAACTGAGCTTTCAACTCTTTTAACTCAGTTGGTGTCATACATATGGTGATATTGATATCGGTGCAGTTCCAAGAACCAGATCAATAATAAACTCAACCTCAAGCTAAGGTGGTAAACCTGATAACTTTTTGAGAAACACCTTAGTAAACTCATTAACAACTAATAGCTGATCTAACTTTAATTATGAATCTTGGGTATCAAGTATATATGCTAGAAATGCCTCACTACCTTTACCTATCAATCTCTGTGCGAAAATAGCTGAAATGATTCTAGCGATACTATTCAGTTTGTCAAATTCAACTGAAATCGTTTCTCCTATCTGACATTTCAAATCAATCCGTTTCTGTCTACAATTTACCATGACATCATGTAGTGATAACCAATCCACACCTAGAATAATATCAAATTCCTGAATGGGTAATAACATCAAATTAGCAGGGAATTCACAACTTTTGATTTTTAGGGGACATTTATGACAAAATAAGTTAACTATCACACTCTGACGTAGTGGATTCATTATCTTAATAGTATAATCAGTGGACTCAACAGCCAAATTATTTTTGTCTACTAATGCAGTGCATATAAAAGAATAAGTTGATCCAGGATCGATCAATTCATATACATTAATATCAAAAAGAAAAAAGTACCAGCAATAACATCTAGAATAGTAGCTTCCTCACGAGTTCTGATTGCACAAGCTCTGGCTGGGGCTTTTGTTTCAGATCGCTTGTTCACATCACTAGTCCCTCCTCAACCAGAAGTAGTATTTCTACCATTTCTAGGTCATTTACCTTTCTATGAAGTTGCCTCCAACTTGCTAATTTGATTCCCCGTATCATTTTGTCATTTTGGACAATCACGTAGGAAATGATCGGTAAAACCACAACAAAAGCAAGCTTCCAGCTTTGATCGATATTCCCCAAAATGTTTCTTACCATAATCATCAAAAACAAGGACAGTTCTCTCAACATTCTTTACACTTTCAACACTAGTTACTGGAGAATTTGTAGACTTCAGATTACTTTGTCACATTTTATCTCTACCAGTGAACTCTGTATGGACTGTTGATCGATTTGATTCACCTCTGAACTTCTTCAAGGGGAATGATTTAGCTGACTTAAATGATATTCTTCTAATAAATTCTCGAGATCTTGCATCGTATTGTCTTTTACTTTTACAAATTTCTTCAGTTTTCTGAGAATGCTGTGAAAGTTTTATAAAATTAACGTAACTTTAACGTTGCCACCGATATTCGTTTGTCATCATTCAAGCCATCTTCAAATCTAACACACATTTCTTCTTCATTTGACACTATGCTACAAGTATACTTGCCCTACTGCACAAATTCTCGTTCGTATTCTACGATCCTACAGGGATGGTTGTCTTTTGTCCATTAATGTCAGAGTAATAACTAGATAGAAACGAGATAAATTTTAAGGATAGTTGTCGGTGCAACAACTTAAAAACAATAAAATAAAATATGATAACGATAAACTGAGATCCCCAACATGAATCTTCAGTAGAATACTAAGTACTCACAAGGTATAAAAGGATAGGTGATTGTGGAGGCAATAAATTTCAATGTATATCTTACCAAGTGTCACTCCTCTATTTAATCTGAGACTGAAACACCCCACCTTCCGATGATGGCAATATGGCACTATTAAGAACAAGTGGACTAAATTCCTCTAATCCTCACTCAACTTCCATTCTACTTGTAGGCTCGAACTATCACTGCACTTTCCAATGTCAGTGACTACAATAACATTTTCGTGTTAAGAAACATTCAAATCCCAAGATTAAACAATAAAAGCAAGATTGAATAAGATAAAATTTAACCAATAATTCATATGTACTTATATACAAACAAAAAATAAAGAGTAATTAACAACATTTAGAAAGAAATAAAAAAGAATCGAGTGGAGAATACTATTCCTAGACAATTCGATTGAATCTCTCTATTCCCTCTTGTCTTGCACTTAGGTCTCTTCGTTAGAAGCTAATCTGCATCAATTTTCACATTGGCTCACTCGTGAGAGGCTTAAGCTACGATATCTACAAGCTTCAAGGTAGGATGAAGAAGATGATGGTCAATAAAAAGCTTTCTCCCCCCTTTTGTTTTTCTCTTGTCAAACTTTTATGTCCTCCTCCAAGAGTACAGGTCTCCTTTCCTCAGAATTATTCTGTCCTTGTACGTACAAGTTGGTTATACCAGATTGGATAGCTCACGCATTTTTAGTTCTTATAGGGATAGCTATTAGGTGCAGTAACAATTCTGGATGCAATCTAGAATTAATTAATGTAAAAAGATAGCAAAATTAAGGATAAAATAGGCTAGGATTCAATGAGTTATAAAATACAATTTACTAAACTGAGAATGCTAAAATATATGCTAAGGATAACTTAATGGGCACAATTTAACCAATAAGTGAGGAGGAAAACCTATGTTCTTTCTAGTGCTATCACACCCCCAAACTTGAGTTTTTACTTGTCCTCAAGTAAAACAAAAACTGGCAAGGCTACAAAAATTTTACTAAGACAAATGATCATTCTAGCAACTTGAACCCTCTAAATTCTCAATGAATGAATCACATTCAGATGAAAGAATATTGCATCAACAATACATAAGCATGAATGAATAAGGTTGCAACTTCATCAATGCTAGCATCATGCTTCAAACCCTAAGTTCTATCTACCAAGACAACATTTTTTATACAATACTAAGTATTTATATATTATATATATTTTTAGAATAAGGGTTATCATTGCATTACTGTACCCTTGTTCTTGAGAAGTAACAATGGAGTACAACAAACCCCCAGGAAGCACGTAATTGTGTTGACATACACTCATGCAGCAACAACTTTTGGCCAAATTGATTTTTCTAACGTTTTTATTGGAGTGTTCCCTCTTTAACATTCCATACTAAACCCACTTTGGAGTGTCTCTAATATATAACTATATATATAAATAGTTGTAAAAAGTAGATTGATTAAATATTTAAGGAATGATAGTAGTCATCCATTACTAATGCAACCTAATCCATTCATTAAAGAATTGAAGCTACAACCTTCTGTCAAATTTATCTAACTCATTTATTAATAACTCACATGATTCAAGAATTAAGCGTCAAATGTAACAAAAATTTTTGAACAATTTTCCTTAACTATAATTAAACCTTGCATGCTTCATTATCGAAAAAAAATTGAAATGTGGGTGCATTTCCAATCCCCATGTGCATTCCCCCAAACATAAATTTTGCATTGGCCCCAATGCACTAACATGAAAATGTAATGACAATAAAAATGTAATGACAATGTGTACTTATCCAAATAAAACTTACAGCTACATGCAATGCATGAATACTACAACGAAAGCTTAAAATAAACTAACTCAGTTATCCTCAGCCATCGATGTGGCTACACGATTTTCTTCCTCCTCATTTTTTTCTCCTCATTCTTTTATTTTTTATCCTTGGAGCGCTTTCTCTTCTTTTCTTTGGGCTTTGCCCGGTCCTCAAATTGCTCTTTAGTTTCTGGTTCTACCCTGGCATCATCGGCAACTTCTTGTATAGGAGAGGGCACCTGGAGTGGTCCAGTGTAAACAACTATTGCCAATGAATTGCATTGCTCTTTACTGGTTACCTCAACAATTTCCAATGGCCTCACTCCATCTCGCTCAAAATTATCAATATTTTCACCACAGACTCGGGTGCGGTGACAATGTCACAGCAAAAGTTTCCTCTTTTTTTTTTTTTCATCTTCAGCAAAAACTTCCTCTTCTACAACAACAACTTCCTTTTCAACAATAGTGTCCTCTTGATCAGTAAAAATACCATCCTCGAACAAGTTAGCAATCTTTCGCAGGCATTCTTCAATGTCTCTGGATTCCTCTTCTTTTTCATTATCAGAGACCTGTACAATAGGAGGGGATGCCACTGATCTGTCTCAGTCTTCTAAGCCGTCATTCGCGGATGAGAGTTCATAATGCCGAATGATTGGTGGAAACACTAGGAATTTTAGTAATGGGGATGGGCTCAATTGGATTAATGTGGTTACAGTAAAACTGTTATAGGCTTTGGTATAAGCATAAAACAAATTCTAGGATTTCTCCATATCCTCTATTGTAGTGACAAGCCTGATCTGCCTATTGTTGATGGAATTGACCATTTTTTCGACATCTTTCATTTTGAGCCATAATGATGTCTCTGCATTTAGGTTTGTTCCTTTACTGTCGACTTTGGTTTTGCCCTTCCTTGTCTTGCTTATTTCTGTCTCCTTTAATATTGATGTATCTTTTTCGCGAGTCATTCTTTCTATAAAGGCTTCATTGATCGGGTCCTTATTTTTCAAGACTTTCTCAACATCACGGGGCACGATACCTCTTTGCTAGTACAATAACATAACCAATGCTAGGAAAACCAAGATTCCAGTTTGCCTTGCGGTGCAGTCACCAATTTCCTAGTGGAGTATTGCGTTGACATCAATCTTTCTACCCTTGATGATGGAATGTATCAGAGATAGTCTATCTAAGGGCTGTGGTGCTATGAGTAGAGCGCATCGTATAATTCTTTTGATGGGAATTCATCCACAGTGCTCCTTTGAACACAAGTCTTTCACCAATAGGTCTCATTTTTCATTTGTGATATCCTCAATGAACTCGGAGTGTTTATCTACATCTACCTTAGTGTTGTATAGCTCGTTGATTTTTTTAGCGTCCCATGGTATTAAGCCTTCTCGAAAAGAAATGAACTCTAACACCTGATCATAAAGGTTAGCATAAAACTCACATACCGGTGAAGGAGAATAACATCCAAGATGGATGCAAAAAGTTTCCCATTTCAACTTCGAGATGGTTTTGTAGACTTGCTTACTCAAGCCTTGTTCTTGCAAAATGGAAATGCCCTGTTCGGGGTGGAAGTTTTGCTTCAACATGTTGTCTTAAAATCATTCCTTTTCTATTTTTTTCAAAAAGATTACTGGCTCCTTTTTCTGTACTAGCTGGGGGATTCTGATTCACGAACTGCGGTAGTAGAGATTGCATGTTCTTTAGTAGATTTGGTGGCTTTCTTGACTGAGCCTCTCATTTTTGCCATCTTTTGTTGAGGGGAAATGGTTTAAAGTTGAAAAGATATGATCTTGGGAAGAGAAAGGAAATCAAAATGGTTATTTGAATGTGTTATAATCAGTATAGTAGGGGAGGATTTATAATGAGTGAAAGAGGAAAAGGGAGAGGCGTGTTGTTTTGTGGAGAGATATAAAGCTAGCGAGAATAGTTGTGTCCAATAGAAATTGTACCCACTAAGAAGGATCAAACGGTTGACTGATTTTCGATCCAATGGTGGAACCTGAATTTCCTTGAATTCGAATGAGTTATAAATGGTAGTACTAAATTATAAAATGCGTTGACAGGAAAATTTCAATGCGTCGACAAAGGTACCTAATTATTCTGCAAAAAAGGAAGGAAAACAAACTCTAACAAAACATAAATAAAAGAAACTAAAATCACAAAATAATAATTAAGAACAAAAACTTTTCGACCAATTTAATGGTCTCTGCCTACTTTTGATCATTATTGCCAAAATAGTGTTTCAACCTCTGTCCATTTACTTTGAACTGGTGTCCATCACATAAATCTCAAATTGTGACTGCACCGTGAGGAAATGCGTCAACAACTTCAAAAGGTCCAAACCAATGTGAACGCAATTTACGTAGGTGCAATATAAGTTGAGAATTGAACAATAAAATCTGTTGACCTGTGATAAATTATCGCTGTAAAATAATCTTGTCATGCCATCGTTTGGTGTTTTCCTTCTAAATCACAATGTTTTCATAGGCATTCCTCCTAATCTTCTCTAGTTCAGTGATATGCAACAGCCTTTTATTTCTAGCCGCTTCATAGTCCATGTTCACTTGCATAATTGCCCACATTGCTTTGTGTTCCAGTTCAACTGGCAAGTGACATGCTTTCTCAAAAACCAATTGATATGGCGACATCCCTAATGGAGTTCGGTATGTTGTTCGTAATGCCCATAAAGCGTCATCCAATTGAAAAGACCAATCTTTCCTCTAAGGGTTTACATCCTTCTTAAGAATGTTCTTAATTTTTTGATTTGATACTTCGACCTGTCCACTGGTTTGCAAATGATAAGTAGTAGCCATTCTATGATTAACTCTATATCTCTTCAGTGTGGTTGCCACTTGGTTGTAATGAAAGTGTGTAACCTAATCACTAATCAATGCCTTTGGTGTGCCAAAGCAGATGAGTATATGCTTGTGAAAAAATTTTAGCACTGTCTTTGCATCATCCTTTGGGATTGTAGCAGCTTTAACCCACTTTGAGACATAGTCAACAGCAACTAATATATAAAGATTTCCAAATGTACTCAAAAACGGTGTCACAAAATCCATATCCTAGACATCGAATAATTCAACCTCTACAATTAGTTGCTGCAGCATTTCACTGTGTTGAGATATAGAACTAGTGCCCTGACACCTATCGCATTACTTCACAAAATTGTGGGCATCTTTTAATAATGACTTCTAGTAGAATCCTGATTAGAGAACTTTAGTAGCAGTTCTCATACCAACGAAATGACCTCCATAAGGAGCATCATGAGAATGCTTCAAGATTGAAAGTAGCTCCTCTTCTGAAACATAACGTCGAATGATGTTGTCATTGCATACCTTGAATAATACAACTCATTCTAATGATACGTCACTACGTCACGAAGAAAATTTTTTTATGGCCTGTGACACCCAATGGGATTTTTCCACACACTAGATAATTAACAAAATATGCATACCAAGGAGTTGTATCTACAGCATATAACTTCTCATCTAGGAATGTGCTGACAATTTGAAGTATGTTTCCGTCTTCGCTGCCAACTTCCAATCAAGATAGATGGGTTGCAACTTGATTCTATGAACCCTTAAGGTCTTTTATCTCGATGTCAAATTCTTGCAACAATAATATCCAATGTATCAATCTTAGTTTGGCATCCTTTTTTGCAAAGAGATATCTTAATGCCGAGTGATCAGTGAATACAGTAACCTTTGCGCTGACAAGATAGGAACGAAACTTGTCGAAAGCAAAGACTACAGCTAACAATTCTTTCTCTGTGGTGGCATAATTGAATTGAGCCTCTGTAAGAGTTTTGCTAGCATAATAGATGGCATGAAATATTTTTTCCCTTTCGTTATCCTAGAACCGCACCCACAACAAAGTCGCTTGCATCACATATAACTTCAAATGGTTGAGACCAATCTGGTGCAACGACAATGGGTTCATTCACTAGCTACTTTTTTAGCTGAATAAAGGCATCTAGACATGCATCGTCAAAGAAGAATTTTTAGTTCTGTTCTAGTAGTGGGCATAAGGGCTTTACAATTTTCGGTAAAACCCCACATGTCCAAGAAAACTGCAAATACCTTTCAGGTTTCTTGGTAGAGGTAATTTCTCAATGATTTCAACCTTAACTTTGTTTACTTGAATGCCTTGACTAAAGATACGATGGCCTAACACAATGCCTTTAGTTGCTATGAAATGACATTTTTCCCAATTTAGGATAAGATGTGTGTCCTCACATCACTTTAATGCTTTATCCAAATTGTCAGCGCAATGATCAAAATCATTCCCATAGACTAAGAAATCATCCATAAAAACCTATAAAGAGTCTTCGATCATATCTGAGAATATTGCCATTATGCACCTTTGAAATGTGGCTGGTGCATTGCAAAGACCGAAAGGCATACAACGAAAATCAAAAGTACCAAAAGGGCAGGTGAAGGTTGTTTTCTCCTGATCCTCTGGTGCAATAGCAATTTGATTGTACCCAGAATAGCTATCTAAAAAGCAATAATAGGCCTTTCTAGTAAGCCGATCCAGCATTTGGTTAATGAAATGAAGTGGGAAGTGATCCTTCTTTGTGGCTGCATTTAATTTGCGATAATCCATACAAACTTAACATCCCGTGGGAATGCCTGTAGGAATTAATTCTTCCTTATCATTGCGAACCATAGTGATGCCACTCTTTTTAGGTACGTATTGCACTAGACTTACCCAATTACTATAAAAAATCGGGTAAATAATTCCAGCATCCAGCCATTTTATGATTTCCTTCTTGACAACTTCCTTCCTCTTCTCTTTTAATCTTCTTTGCTGTTCAATAGATTGCTTGCCTTCATCTTCCAACTTGATCTTCTGTATGCAAAAAGAAAGAGTAATACCTTAAATATCGGCAATACTCCAAGCAATAGCTCGTTTATGTTACTTAAGAATATGGACCAATTTCTCTTCTTGAGTTACATCTAGTGTTGCAAAAACAATAACTGGGATAGCATTGTGATTACCCAGAAAAACATATTTAAGATGAGGAGGTAGTGGCTTCAATTCTAGAGTAGGAGCTTCTTCAATACCTGGTTTGAAAATTGGGGTTGTTCTATTGGCTAGTCCTAAGGATTCAATCTGCCATCCATGCTTGAGTTCAAGATTATTAGCTTCAACCATGCTATCATAATTGTTTAAAGACTCGGCATCAGATGTCACTGCAAATTCTTTAGAAAGTACTATGCTTTGGTTATTGAATTCTTCCTCAATTAGATCATCTAGCACATCAACAGTATGGCATTCTTCTTTGTCCTTGCATTGAATAGATTCAAAAACACTGAAGGTGACTTGCTCATCATTAAGTCGCATGGTTAGTTCATCTTTGTAAATATCAATAAAAGTTCAGCAGGTGGCTAAAAACGGTTGTCCAAGATTATGGGAACCTCTTTGTTTGCCTCACAGTCAAGTATGATAAAATAAGTCAAAAAATGAATTTGTCCGCACGAACTAAGACATCTTTGATTTGCCCTTCAGGTTGAGCCAATGATCAATCAACTAGTTGTAATGTCACTGCAGTAGATTTCATAGAACCAATTCCCAACTTTTTGAAAGTAGATAGTGACATTAGGTTAATGCTAGCTCCCAAGTCGCATAAAGCCTTGCCCAAATAATGATTTCCAATTGAACATGGGATGGTAAAGCTCTTAGGTTCTTTTAATTTAGGGGGCAACTTGTTTTTCAAAACAGCACTATAGCCTTCTGTGAGTGCAATGGTTTCAATATTAGTGAGCTTCTTCTTCTTGGACAAGAGGTCTTTCATAAATTTCCCATAACTCATAATTTGTATCGGAGCGTCTACTAAAGGAATGTTGGTCTGCAGTTGCTCCAGTATGTCCAGGAATTGCCGATACTACTTGTCATGCTCATTCTTCCTGAATATTTCTAGGACAGGTAAAGGTAGAGATATATCTACTTGAGCCGACACGCTTGATTGCGTCGATAGTTTCAAAGGTCAGACATTAGGCATATGAGTGATAGCTTTACAATGTTCTTTCCCCCTCAGACTAGGATTTTCCGTGTCACTAGGTAATGAGCCCATTGGTTAAGTATTCAGATTTGAAACAAGTTGTCCTAATTGTGCCTTCAATGCTCGCATGGAAGATGAATTCCCTTGAACGTTAGCTTTCGTACGAGTAATATGCTTCCGTATTAACGCCTCAAGAGTTGCTAACAGGTCAGAAATAGAAGCTTGAGTGTACGGTTGTTGTTGATGTCCTTGAACATGCTAATTAGGTATTGAAGAGTGTTATGGCTGCATCAGATTTTGGTGTGGATGTGTATGGCCTTGTTGTGGATGCATCTGAGTGTGCTGATTGTAGTTCTGCGGTTGTTGATTGTAATTCCCATGTCTTGGATTATAATTGCCTTGAGTATATGTATTCTCATATTTGAATGTCACAACATTTTGTCTAGCATTTTGAGTTCCCCAAAATTGTTGGTTGTGTACGGAGTTGTTGTAAGAGTTACAATAAGAATTGTTGTAGATGTTAGCTGTAAAGCCCGTTTTTAGGTCAAATCAAAATTGTGGTTTTGGGACCAAAAATTTGAAGTTAAAATATTTATTTTATTATTTTAATAAGGTTTACAACATGATATATTATGTGGAAGTTTAGTAAAGAAATTTTACTGTTTTAATGCTCAATTCGGTAAAAAGGATTAAATCGCGTAACGCGAAAAAGTTGAATTCTATTGTTAAAAGTGTTTAATTGCTATGGTTTGTTAAAATAGGAGTCCTTGCATGTTAATTAGACCTTAAATGGAGTTATTGGAAGTTAGTGGCTTGGTGTATATGTGATTATTAAAATCCATTAAGTTTAATTTGGTAAATAGGTTATTTAAGTTAATAAAAATAAAATAAAACCAACAAAAGCCATAATTTCATCATATTTTCTTCCACATAACCGAATATTGAAATAAAAAGAATTCAAGGAAGAAACATGAGGGTTCGACACCTATTTGGCTTGATTGAGGTACGGTTTGAACTAGGTTTTTGATGATTTTTACGTTTTTGAGCTCGTTACTTTGTACTCTAGCTAGCCCGTACCTTAATTTTTACATTTCTTCATGATTTTGAAATGTTCCATTGTTGAATACTTGAGTTCTTTGTTATTAAATGATGGAATTTGGAGGTTTGATGATAGTTCTACTAGTTTTGTAAAATGATTTTTGACAAAAATGCAAAATAAGGACTAAGTTGTGAAATTGTAAAATGTAGTAGTTAAAAGTGTGAAATAATGAAAGTTTTAGGCTGCTAGTAGCATATAGGAAATTCGGCTATCTTGGGTTATAGCCTAATTGTGTAATTTACCATTTTCTGTATAAAAGACTAAATTGCAAAGTAGTCAAAGTCTAGGGGTAAATTTGTAATTTGGCCAAAAAAGAATGTTTTAGGATCAATTGAATTGAATGAAACTTTGAATGAGTTAATTTGATATCATATAGATCAAGATAAGCAAATACCGGCATTAGATCAGGGGAAACGAAAGGTAGACGAGTAGTCAACGGTCATCCCAGCAACTCAAGGTAAGTTCATATAATTAGAATCGAACTATACTATACTTGCATTGTTTGAATTGAATGTTTATAATTGAATTACTTGATGTTATATCAAATGTGTTACGAGTTTTAGTTGAACTATAAGACTTCAATGGATATGAGTGATATGTTACTGTACTTACCGAAATGGTCGAGCTCCTGCATTTGTTGCGGACTCACCATAGCTCGCATGAGCTTTCCATTTAGCTCGAAAGAGCTTCTCGTTCAGCTCAATAGAGCTTCCCGTTTTCAGCTTATGATGAGCTTGTTAGCCATGTCTCGAAAGAGCATGTATGATGATGAATTGACGGATTATGGACATTGTTCACTCGATTATCCTTTGAAGTGCTAATAGATTCCACGAGTCAAAATAATGTTTTATGAACAAGATATGGTTTATGTATTAGTTGAATGACTAACATGCGGTGATTATGTATAATTAGGTGATGGATTTATATTAAATTATTGGCTTGTTTTTATTGCATTTGATTTCTTTAAATGGTAAGTTTAATTCTGAATTGTACGAGCTTACTAAGCTTAGAAGCTTACTCTGTTTATGTTTCTATGACTTTTAGAGGTTCGTTAGCTCGCTTGTTCCGGACAAGTTGGAGTTGCATGTCACACTATCCAAATTTCCGTTTGGTATTTTGAACTTATAAACCTTTGTAAATATGACATGTATAGGCTAGTTTGATAGTATAAGTTATATTTTGGAACCATGTTTTGGGTAAGAAATCGTATATAAGTTAAGCCATGTGATTTGGCTTATTTGGTACTTTATTTTGGTTGTATATATAAGTGTTTGATCATGGTATGTTTTAACATGATAATGGTTGAATGACTTTATGCAAAGGTAGTCTTGATTTATGAATAGATTGTATATGATGTTATATAGGTGTATGAACATGTGAATGGTAAGTTTAGCTATAGCTTTAATTGTATATTGAATTGGTTCATTTGGTTGCAAATTGAATTGTGCATATGTGGTCAAATTTGAATGTATTTGCTTGTGTTTTAGGGTGACAAATTTGGCTATTCAAATGGCTTATTTTTGTCCACACGGGCAGAGACATGGGTGTGTGTCTCAGCCGTGTGTGACACACAGTCAAATTACAGGGCTGTGTGTCCCCTGGGGTACCCTATGAATTAAGGTCAGTATACCCTCCAATTTTGACATGGCCTAGACACACGGGCGTGTCGAATGGTCGTGTTTGGCACACAGGCTTGTGGTCAGTCGTGTGGCCAATCAGTAGCCTCCTTAATTTTCACACGGCCTGGCACACGTACGTGTCTTGTGGCCATGTGGATAAGTCAGTATGTATGCCCTGTTTTGACACGGCTTAGATACACAGGCGTGTCTAAGGTCGTGTGTCACACGGGCGTGTGATCTTTTAAAAGTTGAAAATTTTTATAATTTTTTGAAACTTTTATATGATACCGAGTTGATCCCGAATGCCTGTTTAAGTAATTGTAAGCTCGTTTTTATGTTCACAATGAATGTGAATGAATGAAATTTACTGTAATAAGATGGTATTTCAATTGTAATTATTCTGAATTGAGTAAGAAGTCTAGTAATGCCTCTTAACCTATTCCAATGACGGTTACGGGTTAGGGGTGTTACATTTTATTGGTATCAGAGCTACGATTTAGTTAGTTCGAGGACTAACGTAGCATATTTGAGTCTAGCTATACATGCCATAATTATAAATTTTTGATAGTGTGACAACTCCTGATTTTCCTGAATGTGTTTTTATATAGTAATAGATCCTGAACGAGCTGTAGCAGACAACGTAGAAAGTAACGCGCTAGCTCCCGCTCAAGGAGAAGCGCCTACCGAGTCTAGACTTGTGACGAGTAGTCATGGGGTGATGCTAAAGAAGCTTTCTTTCAGATATTAAATGAATGGCTCACACAGTATATACATACGAACTCGGTTGTTCCGAAACCTTCACCCCACCTGTTCTCCAACCGATTCCAATAATTCCTCAAGGTACCGATGTTTTGAGAGTGAATAAAATAGGTTTAGAAACACTTTACGATGCATGGGAGAGATACAAGGACCTATTGCGAAGGTGCCCTCACCATAGGTTACCTCTATGGCTATAAGTTCAAACGTTCTACAATGGTGTGAATCCCTCGACAAGACAGATGACTGACACAGCCGCTAATGGAACCATCAACAACAAAACACCTGAAGAGGCTTACAAATTTATTGAGGAAATGTCACTGAATAACTATCAGTGGCAAGTCATGAGGACTAAGCCAACTAAAACAACATGTCTTTATAACGTTGATTCAGTTACTATGTTGTCAAATCAGGTAGAACTTTAAATAAAAAGATTGATGGTTTACTTGGTTCTACGCAGGTACATCCAATGATGAGGTGTGATTCAAGTGGAGGAGGTGTACATACATAATATCAACCATTCAATCCTACAACTGAAGAGGAACAAGTCAACTTTATGGGTAACAATAACTGTAGATCTCAAAATAACCCATACAATAATACTTATAATGCAGGTTGGAAGAACCACCCAAATTTCTCCTAGGGTGGTCAAGTGAATCAAAGGCCACAAAATCCTCTGGGTTTTCAACAGCCACCTTATCAACAGGAAAAGAAACCAAACCTTGAGGAGATGCTATCCAAATTCATCTCGTGTCAGAAAATCGTTTCCAGAATACTCAACGAGGAGTGCTCAACCATACTCCAAAATAAACTACCAGCCAAACTAAAAGATCCAGGAAGTTTTATTATTCCTTGCTTAATTGGTAGTTTGAATGTTGGGAAAGTACAAGCTGATTTAGGCTCTAGCATTAATTTAATTCCATATAAAATGTTCAAACAACTCGGTCTTGGGGAACCTAAACCCACTAGGATGAGTATTCAACTAGCCAATAGATCTATTAAATATCCTAGGGGTATTATAGAAGACATACTTGTGAAAGTAGATAAATTCATATTCCCTGTTGACTTCATTATCCTTGACATGGACGAAGATGTGGAACTGCCTTTAATCTTAGGGCATCTATTTTTAGCCACTGCTAGGGCTGTAATTAATGTGGGTGACGGCAAATTGGTACTTAGAGTAGGTGATGAAGAAATTATCTTTAAAATTTATGACACTATGAGATTCTCTAGGGAACAGGATGATTCATGTTATTTTATTGATTCTATTGATCATGCTACTCAAGACTCTTTTCAGAAAATTATATTGAAGGACACGATGAAACTGTATCTAGCTCAAGGAGAGGAGGTAGATGATGAATCCAACGAACATTCCTCAAGACAAGCAGAATATGAGGGTATCAAGATAAACGATAAACTTAAGCAAAAACCCTCTATTGAAGAACCTCCCAAACTGGAACTTAAACAATTGTCAAATCACTTGGAATATGCATATCTTGGAAATAATTTTACATTACCAGTGATTATTGCCTCTAACCTGCAACCCAAGGGAAAAAAAATTAATCCAAGTGTAACGCCCCATACACGCATTCCACACCGAAACAGTGCACGAGGTATTACCAGAACATAACACATACCATTAAATAAAACTGAGATAAAAATATGGCATCCAATTGGATCATGAAACATTATAACATATGCCTTTAACAATATTAGCCAACTTCAATAGCTTTGTACAAAATACTCGATCACATACTGTAGCCGATATTTTAAGCCTAGGCAATTATGACACGTCACAAAATAACTAAGCCTACTATACAAGCCATAATTCAAAATGTATAGTTCAAATACCCAAAAATATTGATAGTATAGGCAGATCTTCAACGATCCTTGACTCCTGTGCAAGCTGGACGACACTATAAGATAAAAGCGAGAAAAGAAAGTAAGCTTATACCTTAGTAAGCAAGTATATAAATAATGAATAAAGAATTTAATATGATTACATAATAACTTAAGTGTATCTACTTTAAATTTCACTATTTACTCCACTTTGGTCAAGCTGTCTCTCCTGCGTCATATTCACTAAATAAATCATAACTTGAGTTACGAAACTCGAAATCCAATTCCGTAAATTTTCGTTGAAACTAGAATCATATATCTACTTACTAATTTGTTTCTAGAATTTTTGGTCAAGCAAATTAGTACAGTTTATTAGTTAAAGTCTCCCCTGTTCCAGGGTTTGACTACCCTGACCTCTGTGTCCAATGACCATGCCATTTGTTTCTCTTAAAAATAGACTCAATAAGGAATCCATGCGTGTAATATATGACTCTTAATAATTTTTGTACAATTTATGGTGAATTTTTAAAATTTGAACAGGGAATCATGTAGTCATTATGAACAGGTCTCCCGAAAATATAAATTTCTCAAAATATAAGATTCCTTTACTTACTCTGTTTCTTTTACATGAAAATAGACTCGTTAAGATTTAAATTCATATCTCATTCAGCCTCTAATTAAATTCCAATTATTGTTGGTGATTTTTCAAATTCTTGTCACTGTGTCTGTCCAAAACAGTATTATTGCTAATTCACTCTTTCACACTTTCTTTATATTAATCACATTTTAACATGCATATCACAATTCATTTTCACCACATTTCATACATCACAAGTATAGGTCCAAGATTACAATGTCACCATAAAGCCATCCCGTTGAACAATTCAGATCAATTCCCGATACTTGATGGTTTCAGCACACAGCTCCACCATCATATTTCATATAATTTGGCTCTCTTGTACACATGGTAAACACTTAGTATCACCCATGTGACCTAGCCAATTTATCTCGTAGCTCTCTTGTCTACATGGTGTCCTTCACTTGGAATCACACATGTGGCCTAGCTACATTTATCTCTCCCGTAGCTCTCTTGTCTACATGGGATACTTCCCGTATCACACATGTGACCTAGCTACTACATAGTATCGCGTAGCTTTCTTGTACACATGATGTGCACTCGGCACCATACATGTGACCTAGCCACGCTCCATCTATATTATTCAATCTTTCCGAATGTACAACTGGGATTTCTCTCTCTATTACTTATTTCCATTTTTCCAATAGTCAATTTATGCTTCAAAATCGGCTAAATTACATATATAATAGGCTGAAATATAAAAATGTAAATGAAGTTAATGTATTATTTACATACAAACTTACCTCGGTGCAAAATATTGAAATTTTGCAATTTAGTCCAAAACCTTTTCCTTCCCCCGTTCGAGATCGATTCCACGCCTTTCTTGATCTATAACAATACATTTAGCTCATTTAACACTCATACTATTTATTTCAATCCAAAAATCACATTATGGAAAAATTACATTTTTGCCGCCTAACTTTTACAAAATTATGATTTTGCCCCTAGGCTCGGAAATTTAATTTCAGCCCTTATTATTATGTTTAATGACATGCTGATCATTTTTTTCTTCTATGGCAACATCAAATTCTCACTCTAACACATAGTTATGAACAATAGGTATCTTTATCGATTATGCCGTTTTACTCGTTTTCGCTAAAAATCACTTAGAAAAGATCGTTCTCCTAACTTAAAACATTCATATTATACCATGAAACATCAAAATACATGCATATCATTCATGGGTAAATTTTTAAACATAAACCCTAACTCGAAATAATGGTAGAAATAGGTAGAGCGAGTTACGAGGATTTTAAAAATGTAAAGAACATTAAAAACGGGGCTTGAATGCACTTACTATTGAGCTTGAAAGCTTGAAACAAACCCTAGATATGGAGAACCCTTGAAATTTCGGCCTAATGAAGAAGATGGACAAAAATTGGCTTTTAATTTTGTTTTTAATTCATTTTAATAACTAAATGACCAAAATGCCCTTACTACTAAACTTTCCAAAAATTCCATCCATGTCCAATTTTGTCCATAGACTTAGAAATTGGTCAAATTGCTATTTAAGGCCTCCTTATTAATATTCCAAAGCAATTTCATACTAAAAACTTCTAGAATGCAAGTTTTGCAAATTATTCGATTTAGTCCCTAATCTCAACTTACGCACTTTATGCATAGAATTTCATCACGAAATTTTCATACAATCACGCAATCATATCATAAACCTCAAAATAATTGTAATAACAATTTAATTTTTTTAAATCTCAAATTCGTGGTTTTGAAACCACTGTTCCATTTTAACCCTAAATCGGACTGTTACAGCTCTCCCCCCTTTAGTAATTTTCGTCCTTGAAAATCTTACCGGTAAAGAGATTTGGGTACTATTTTCTCATGGCTTCCTCCGGTTCCCACGTAGCTTCTTCTACTCCATGTCTTTGCCATAACGCTTTTACTAAAGCTATACTTTTCTTTCTCAATTGTTTTACTTCTCGAGCCAAAATCTTAATCGGTTCCTCATCATAGGTCAAGTCCGATCGAATCTCAATTTCTGTTGGAGAAATCACATGTGAAGGATCAGAACGATAACGTCGCAACATTGATACATGAAACACATTATGAATTCTTTCTAACTCTGCCGATAAGGCCAGCTAATATGCCACTGGTCCAATCCTCTCAGTAATCTCGTACGGCCCAATAAAACGTGGACTCAACTTGCCTTTCCGGCCAAATCTTAAAATCACCTTTAAGAACATTTTATCACCCACCTTAAATTCAATCTCTTTTCTTTTTAAATCTGCATATGACTTTTGCCGATCTGAAGCAGCTTTCAGGCAATCACAAATTATTTTACTTTCTCTTCGGTTTCTTTAACTAGATCAACCCCATGAATCTGTTTCTCACTAAGTTCAGTCTAATATAAAGGAGTTTAACACTTGCGACCATACAAGGCTTCGTACGGTGCCATTTGTATACTTGACTGAAAACTATTATTGTAGGCAAATTCAACCAAAGATAGATATTTCTCCCAATTGCCTTCAAATTCTAAAACACAGCATCTAAGCATATCTTCGAGTACTGGATTACTCTTTCCGATCGACCATCTGTTTGTGGATGAAACGCAGTACTAAAGTTCAATTTTGTGCCCAAAGCTTCTTGTAACTTTTTCCGAATCTCGAGGTAAATCTCGGATCTCTATCGATATTATAGACATAGGTACCCGTGCAACCTCACAATTTCAAGCAATATATAATTCAGCTAATTTATCAAGTGAGTAATCAGTGCGTCTGCAGGTATAAAGTGAGTGACTTTGTTAACCTATCAACCACTACCCAGACAACATCCTTCTTTTTAGGAGTCAGAGGCAATCCGGTTACAAAATCCATGGTAATCCTATCCCATTTCCATTCAGGCACCATTATTGGTTGGAGTAATCTGAAGGCACTGATGCTCGGCTTTTACTTGTTGTGGATCAAACACTTGGTTACAAATTCAGAAATGTCTCTTTTCATGCACTGCCACCAATATAACTTCTTTAAATCATTATACATTTTTGTGCTAGCGGGGTAGAATCGACAAACACCACTATGTGCCTCATGTAGTATTTTTCGAATCAATTCATCATTTTTGGTACACAAATCCTATCTCAAAACATCAAAGCAGTCATCCGGTCCAACTCGAAAAACTGAGTCGAAACCGATTCGTGCTTTGAGTTCTCATAGTTCACAACTCACTATCATTCTTTTGAGCATCACAAATTAGCTGGAGAAATAACGGTTTAACCCTCATCTCTGCCAAGATTGACCCATCATCAGACAATGCTAACCTCGTATTCATGGCTCTCAAAATAAAAAGATTTCTGCTCAAGGCGTCAAGAATTACATTCACTTTTCCGGATGATAATCAATCACTAGCTCATAATCCTTCAATAATTCAAGCCATCTCCGTTGTCACAGATTCAAATCCTTTTGATTCATCAAATACTTCAAACTTTTGTGATCAGTAAAAATTCGACATTTTTCACCATACAAATAATGTCGCCAGATCTTCAAGGCAAAGACAATAGCGGCCAATTCCAAGTCATGCGTAGGATAGTTTTTCTTGTGCGGTTTTAACTGTCTCGAGGCATAAGCTACCACTTTACCCTCTTGCATTAGTACACATCCAAGGCCTGTCAATGATGCATCACTATAAATTACAAACTCTTTCCCAGGCTCGGGCTGTACTAAAATTGGTGCTTCAATCAATCGTGCTTTCAGCTTTTCAAAACTCTACTGACATTTATCAGTCCATTCAAACTTAACATTCTTTTGCAGCAACTTAGTCATAGGAGAGGCAATCATCGAAAATCCCTCAACAAAGCGTCTATAATACCTGGCCAAGCTTAAAAAGCTTCTAACCTCAGATACATTATTTGGTGGTTTCCAATCAACAATCGCAGAAATTTTGCTCGGATCCACCCGAATACCATCTTCTGAGACTATATGTCCCAAAAATCTGACTTCACGAAGCCAAAACTCACTTTTGCTAAACTTAGCAAACAGTTTCTTTTCTCTTAAGATCTGCAATATGGTTCTCAAGTGTTTAGCGTGCTCAGACTCATCTCGAGAATAGATTAGGATGTCATCTATAAACACTACCACAAACTTATCCAAATATGGTTGAAAAATTTAGTTCATCAAGTCCATAAATATAGCTGGAGCATTTGTTAAGCTGAAAGGCATCACAAGGAACTCATAATGTCCATACCTTGTCTGAAAGGTAGTTTTTGGCACATCCGAGCTCCTTAACTCTCAAGCTGGTAGTAACTTAGGACCTCAAATCGATCTTTGGCTCTTTGTTGCCCCCTTCAACTGATCGAATAAATCGTCAATCCTCGGTAACAGGTACTTGTTCTTTATAGTCCCCTTATTGAGCAGACGGTAATCAATGCAAAGCCTCATTGAGCCATCTTTCTTCTTTACGAACAATACGGGAGCAGCCCAGGGAGAGAAACTCAGTCTCACAAAACCCTTGTCTGTTAACTCTTGCAACTGAGCCTTCAATTCTCTTAATTCAGTCGGAGTCATTCTATATGGAGCAATCGAGATCGGTGTAGTCCCCGGCAACAAATCAATGGCAAACTCTATCTCTCTGTTCGGAGGCAACCCAGGTACTTCCTCTGGAAACACATCTGGAAATTCACAGACTATCGGCACTGATTCAAGCTTCAATTCAGACATTTCAGTATTCATTACATAGGCAAGATAAGCTTCGCACCCTTTCCTTATGTATTTCTGTGCAGACATGCGCGAAATCACCATAGGCAATTTATTTGATTCATCTGTTTCAACCCACAGAATTTCACCATTTTCACATTTCAACTCTAATGTTTTCTGTTTACAATTTACCTTGGCATCATACAATGTCAACCAATCCATTCCCAAGACAACATCAAACTCATCAAATGGTAACAGCATCAAATTAGCCGAAAAATAGTGACCTTGAATCATTAATGGGCAATTCTTGCAAACCTTATCAACTAGCACATATTAGCCTAAGGGGTTCGACACTTTAATCGCATACTCAGTAAACTCAACAAGCAACTTCTTATTAGACACTAACTTCACACAAATATAGGAATGAATAGACCCAGGATCAATCAATGCAACAATAATAGTATCATAAAGAAAAAATGTACCAGTAATCACATCGGGAGATGATGCATCCTCTCGAGCACGTATGGTATAAGCTCTAGCAGGCGCTCTAACTTCTGATCTCGCCGTTGAATCTTTCATTACAGTTTTACTGCTAGCTTCACTTTCGATATTTCTCGGTGGTCTACCTCTGCTAGCTATAGTACTCTGTCTAGCACTCTGAAATTTTTCTTCTTTAACTTTCTCCGGACAGTCTCTAATAAAATGCTCGCGAGAATTGCACCTGAAACAAGCTCGCTCATTTCCCCAACACTCACCATAATGTTGCCTGCCACATTGCTGACATTCGGGCTTTCTATATTGCACATTACCCATACTTGCCACTGAAGTAGCTTGAGCTTTAGACCCCGAATATGCCCTACCATGATTTCTGTGTGAATCCCTAGCTGAAACTGTCATTCGAGGGTTTGTCTCTTTAGACCTCTTTGATTGAGATTGAAATGACTTGCTTATCGGCCTCTTTCTTGCATCTCGAGCCTCAATAGCAGCTTTTCTTCTTTCTTTGTTCAATTCTTCGGCTTTAAGAGCTCGATCAACCAATATTACAAATTCTTTCAGCTCTAAAATTCCTACAAGCACTTTAATGTCCTCATTTAGCCCATCCTCAAACCTTTTGCACATAATGGCCTCGGTGGACACACATTCCTGGGCATACTTGCTGAGTCTTACAAATTCACGTTCATACTCTACCACAGACATCTTGCCCTGCTTCAATTCGAGGAACTCCTTCCGTTTTTGATCAATAAATCGTTGACTTATGTATTTCTTTCTGAATTCTTCCTGGAAGAAATCCCAAGTAACCCTTTCTTTTGGTAGCACTGCTACCAAAGTCTTCCTGATGGTAGGTGAATCTCTCAAAAGTGATACAAAGACACTTTAAGCACTCATGGGTGTACATGAGAGCTCATCAAATACACGGGTAGAATTTTCAAGCGAACTCGCTTTCTCGGGATCATCATCGATCTTTGCTCTAAACTCTTCGGTCTCTTATTTTCGAATCTTGTCAACCGGAGGCTTGTTCATTCTTACCAAATCTATGCCTTGAGCTGCTACAGGAACCATCTGAGGTATAGGAGGGGGTGGAGGAGGTTGAGCATTTGGGTTTGCTCGAATAAACTCAGCATACCAATTGTTCATCATTTGGAGAAAGGCATCCCAAGCCTCATCTCCCTGTCCTGATGTCTCAGGTCTACTTTCTACAGGCGTGGTCCCTTGTGCGGGAGCCGGTGCATTACTAGCAGCATCATCAACTGCAGTTCCGTCGGGATCCATTACTATATTAAAACAAAACACAGTTTAAAATAATCAGGAGTCACCACACTATCACAATATATTTATGGCATGTATAGCTAGACTTTTACACACACCATATTAGTCCGAGAACCGACTAAACCTTGGCTCTGATACACTAAATGTAACGCCCCATACACGCATTCAACACCGAAACGTGTATGAGGTATTACCAGAACATAACACATACCATTAAATAAAACCGAGACAAAAATATGGCATCCAATTGGATCATGAAACATTATAACATATGCCTTTAACAATATTAGCCAAGTTCAATGGCTTTGTAAAAATACTCGATCACATACTGTAGCCAATATTTTAAGCCTAGGCAATTATGACACGTAACAAAATAACTAAGCCTACTATACATGATATAATTCAAAATGTTTAGTTCAAATACCCAAAAATATTGATAGTGTAGGCAGATCTTCAACGATTCTTGACTCTGTGTGCAAATTTGGGCGACACTATAAGACAAAAGAGAGAAAAGAAAGTAAGCTTATAGCTTACTAAGCAAGTATATAGATAATGAATAAAAAATTTAATATGATTACATAATAACTCAAGTGTATCTACTTTAAATTTCACTATTTACTCCACTTTGGTCAAGCTATCTCTCCTGCGTCATATTCACTGAATAAATCATAACTTGAGTTACGAAACTCGAAATCCAATTCTGTAAATTTTACTTGAAACTAGACTCATATATCTACTTACTGATTTGTGTATAGAATTTTTGGTCAAGCAAATTAGTACAGTTTATTAGTTAAAGTCTCCCCTATTTCAGGGTTTGACTACCCTGACCTCTGTGTACTACGAACCAATTTCTCCCTGTAAATAATTCCAACGACCATGCAGTTTGTTTCCCTTAAAAATAGACTAAATAAGGAATCCATGAATGTAAGATATGAATCTTAATAATTTTTTTGCAATTTATGGTGAATTTTTAAATTCTGAACAGGGAATCATGTAGTCATTTCGAACAGGTCTCACAAAAATATAAATTTCTCAAAATATAAGATTCCTTTATCTACTCTGTTTCTTTTAAATGAAAATAGACTCATTAAGCTTTAAATTCATATCTTATTCAGCCTCTAATTAAATTTCCATTATTTTTTGTGATTTTACAAATTCACGTCACTGCCTCTGTCCAAAACAGTATTATTGCTAATTCACTCTTTTACACTTTCTTTATATTAATCTCATTTTAACATGCATATCACAATTCATTTTCGCCACATTTCATACATCACAAGTATAGGTCCATGATTACAATGTCACCATAAAGCCATCCCGTTGAACAATTCGGATCAATTCCCGATACTTGATGGTTTCAGCACACAGCTCCACCATCATATTTCATATAATTCGGCTCTCTTGTACACATGGTGAACACTTAGTATCACCCATGTGACCTAGCCAATTTATCTCGTAGCTCTCTTGTCTACATGGTGTCCTTCACTTGGAATCACACATGCGACGTAGCTACATTTATCTCTCCCGTAGCTCTCTTGTCTACATAGGATACTTCCCGTATCACACATGTGACCTAGCTACTACATAGTATCGCGTAGCTTTCTTGTACACATGATGTGCACTCGGCACCATACATGTGACCTAGCCACGCTCCATCTATATTATTCAATCTTTCCGAATGTACAACTGGGATTTCTCTCTCTATTACTTATTTCCATTTTTCCAATAGTCAATTTATGCTTCAAAATCGGCTAAATTACATATATAATAGGCTGAAATATAAAAATGTAAATGAAGTTAATGTATTATTTACATACAAACTTACCCCAGTGCAAAATATAGAAATTTTGCAATTTAGTCCAAAACCTTTTCCTTCCCCTGTTCGAGATCGATTCCACGCCTTTCTTGATCTATAACAACATATTTAGCTCATTTAACACTCATACTATTTATTTCAATCCAAAAATCACATTATGGAAAAATTACATTTTTCCCCCTAACTTTTACAAATTATGATTTTGCCCCTAGGCTCGGAAATTTAATTTCAGCCCTTATTCTTATGTTTAATGACATGATGATCATTTTTCTCTTCTATGGCAACATCAAATTCTCACTCTAACACATAGTTATGAACAATAGGTATTTTTACCGATTATGCCGTTTTACTCGTTTTCGCTAAAAATCACTTAGAAAAGATCGTTCTCCTAACTTCAAACATTCATATTCTACCATCAAACATCAAAATACATGCATATAATTCATGGGTAAATTTTTAAACATAAACCCTAACTCAAAATAATGGTAGAAATAGGTAGACCGAGTTACGAGGACTTAAAAAATGTAAAGAACATTAAAAACGGGGCTTGACTGCACTTACTATTGAGCTTGAAAACTTGAAACAAACCCTAGCTATGGAGAACACTTCAAATTTCGGCCTAATGAAGAAGATGGACAAAAATTGGCTTTTAATTTTGTTTTTAATTCATTTTAATAACTAAATGACCAAAATGCCCTTACTACAAAACTTTCCAAAAATTCCATCCATGTCCAATTTTGTCCATAGACTTAGAAATTGGTCAAATTGCTATTTAAGGCCTCCTTATTAATATTCCAAAGCAATTTCATACTAAAAATTTCTAGAATGCAAGTTTTACAAATTATTCGATTTAGTCCCTAATCTAAACTTAAGCACTTTATGCATAGAATTTCATCACGAAATTTTCACACAATCATACAATCATATCATAAACCTCAAAATAATTATAATAAAAATTTAATTTTTTTTACTTAGATTCGTGGTTTCAAAACCACTATTTCATTTTGCCCCTAAATCGGGCTGTTACACCAAGTATTAAAAGAACATAAAAAGGCCATAGCTTGGAGAATTTCTGACATAAAAGGAATCAGCCCCTATTTTTGCACCCATAAAATTTTAATGGAAGATGAGTATAAGCCATGTTTGCAGGCTCAAAGACGACTGAACCCCAATATGAAAGAAGTTGTTAAAATTGAGGTAATGAAACTTCTAGATGCGGGAATTATTTATCCTATTTCTGATAGTTCTTTCGTAAGTCCTGTACAGGTTGTTCCTAAGAAAGGAGGCATAACGGTTGTGACCAATGAGAAGAATGAATTAATCCCGACAAGAACAATCACAGGTTGGAGAGTTTGAATTGACTATAGAAGCTAAATGATGCCACAAGAAAAGATCACTTTCCCTTGCCATTCATTGACCAAATGTTGGAAAGGTTATCCGGACACATCTGTTACTGCTTTTTAGACGGGCTCTCTGGCTACTTCCAAATCCTAATAGCTCCTGAAGATCAAGAAAAGATGACATTCACATGCCCATATGGTACGTTCGCTTATTGTAAAATGCCTTTTGGATTATGTAATGCTCCTGCCACTTTTCAACACTGTATGATAGCCATCTTTGACGAACTCGTGGAAGACATCATGGAGGTATTTATGGATGATTTCTCGGTATTCAGAAACTCTTTCCATGTTTGCCTTAAAAATTTAAAATGAGTTTTAATAAGATGTAAGGAAACGAACCTTGTGCTTAACTGGGAGAAATGTCACTTCATGGTTCAAGAAGGTATCGTATTAGGGCATAAATTTTCTAGTAAAGGGATTGAAGTGGACAAATCTAAAATTGAAACAATCGAAAAATTACCCCCTCCTAGTTCGGTCAAGGCTATTAGAAGCTTTTTAGGACATGCTGGTTTTTATAGAAGATTTATTAAGGATTTTTCTAAAATAGCTAAGCCTTTGACTAAATTGCTAGAAAAAGATATGCCTTTTAATTTCAATCAGGAATGCTTAGAAGCATTTAACACCTTAAAAGATAAATTAATTAATGCTCCAATTATAATTGCACCTGACTGGAATTTACCTTTTGAATTAATGTGTGATGTGAGTGGCTTTGAAGTAGGTGCAGTTTTGGGACAGTGAAAAGATAAGCACTTTCAACCTATCTATTATGCTAGCAAGACGTTAACAGCCGCACAAGAAAACTACACTACCACGGAAAAAGAATTGCTAGCTGTGGTTTTTGCATTTGATAAATTTCAATCATATCTCATATTGTCTAAAGTTGTTGTTTACACTGACCATTCTGCCCTTCGATACCTTTTAACTAAAAATGATGCAAAATCTCGACCCATTTGATGGATTTTGTTGTTGCAGGAATTTGACTTAGAAATTCAGGATAAGAAAGGAGCTAAAAATCTCACGGCAGATCACCTGTCCACGCTTGAGAACTCAAATACTAAAGAACTAGATGAAGTTGAAATAAATGATTCGTTTCTTAAAGAATAATTTTTTGCTATATCTGATTCTGAGGTACCTTGGTTTGCAGTCATCGTGAATTTTTTAGCCGCTAACATTATCCCAAAAGGGTTGACACACCAGCAAAAGAAGCGATTCTTTAATGATGTGAAAAACTACTTTTGGGACGACCCTTTTCTTTTCTGCATATATGCAGATCAAGTCATTAGAAGATGTGTTACAAGGTCAGAAACATCAAAGATACTGGAACATTGCCACTTAGGACTGACAGAAGGACACTATAGTGGAACTAAGACATCAAATAATATACTTGAATCAAGTTTTTATTGGCCTTCGTTATTCAAAGACGCTAACAGGTATGTGACTTCTTGTGACAAATGCCAACAGATAGGTAACCTATCCAAACGTGATGAAATGCCTCAAAACTATATGCTTTCATTTGAAATATTTGACGTTTGGGGTATCGACTTCATGGGTCCATTTCCTAGTTTGTTTGGGAATAACTACATCTTAGTAGCAGTTGATTATATGTCTAATTGGGTAGAAGCACAAGCTTTACCTACTAATGATGCTAGAGTGGTAGTATGTTTCCTTAAGAAACTCTTCTCGAGATTTGGAACACCTAGAGCAATTATCAGTGACAGGGGCACTCATTTTTGTAACACTCAATTTGAGAAAACCCTTAAGAAATATGGAGTTCATCACAGAACAACCACCCTATACGATCCTCAAACTAGTGGACAAGTCGAAGTGGCAAACCGAGAAATCAAACAGATTCTTAAAAAGACAGTAGAATCAAACAGAAAAGATTGGGCGATGAAAGTCGATGATGCTTTATGGGCTTATAGAACTGCTTTTAAGACTCCCATAGGAACATCACCTTACAGACTTGTTTATGGAAAAAGTTGTCATCTACCATTCGAACTAGAGCATAAAGCTTTTTGGGCTATTAAATTTCTAAACCTTGATCCCAAACTTGCATGTAAAAATAGGTTGATGTAGTTGAACGAGTTAGACGAGTGGCGAGCCAATGCATATGAAAATTCACACATATAAAAGGAAGAAACAAAGCGGCGCCATGACGCTCGTTTGAAACAACGAAAACAATTCAAAGTCAGAGATCTTGTCTTGCTTTATAATTCGAGACTCAAACTGTTCCCTAGGAAACTTAAATCACAATGGTCAGGACCTTTCATTGTTCAATCTGTTTTTCCATATGGCATAGTAAAGGTAAGTCACTCATCACAAGGAACTTTCAAGGTAAACGGTCATCGTCTCAAACTTTAGAACGGCGAGAATTTTAAGGACGATGGAGAGGAGCTACGACTCCAGGAACCTCTCTGAATACACCAACAAGGGAAAGTCGAGCTGAGACTATAAACAAGCGCTTCTCGGGAGGCAACCCGAGTACTAACAGTTTTCATTTATTTAAAATTTATTTAAATTTCAAAATTTTTAATATTTAAACCACTAACCGAATCTTTGAACACAGGTCCTCAAAACCCACACGGCTATCCACACGGGCGTGCCTTAGGCCATGCTCGTGACACGATAAAAGACACGGCCATGTGAAAATTGAGTAAAAGCTTTCCTAAGACATGGGATGCAATAAATTCCCACGACCATGTGAGCAGGCCATCGGCAAACCTGCCAAATTGACACGGGTGAATGACACGCCCGTGCCTAGCGCTCGTGGTCGACACTGCCAAAATAACATAGACGTGCGCAAAGGTACATAGGCATGGGAAAAGTGAACCACATCACACACGGTCGTGCATTACGATGATGCAGCCACAAGGTCAAGACACACGGGCGTGTCTTAAGGCCATGTGATGAACTCCCAATTCGCGACAAACACGAGTTGGATACGAACCACACGGGCATGTGAAATGGCCGTGCCACTTACAAAATTAGATTATTTCTCTTATTTTTACTTTTATTCTTAGTTATTTTCAAATGATTCACGTATTCTTTAAACGCGGCTTATCTTTATGATTATTATCAGATTATTTCTTCCTCAGAATCATGCCTTACTTCCAGCTCTATTATCAATCCTTGCTTTCGCCAAACTAGGGAGTTCATTCCCTTAACACTCAGGAAGTTTCAATTCTCCCCCTATCTTATGATATTATATCTATAATTGCCACTAACTCTATGTTTGTACATTGAGGGCAATGTACATCTTAAGTGTGGACGGGTACTCATTTCATTATCAGAAAAATCCTTGAATGTTGTCTTGTTCTCTTGAAAATCTCTCATATCATGTTTAGGATGAATTTTGATTGATTTATAATTTTTATTGATATATCTTGTGTAATATCCCGAATTAGGGCCTAATCAGAATAGTGGTTTTGTGACCACAAATCCGAGATAGAGATAATTATTGTATAATTATTTTGATGTTTATGATATGATTGCATGATTGTGTCAAAATGTCGTGATGAAATCCTATGCCTAAGGTGCTTAAATTGAAATTAGGGACTAAATCGAATAATTTGTAAAACTTACATTCTAGGAGTTTTTAGTATGAAATTGTTTTGGAATATTAATGAGGAGGGCTTAAATAGAAATTTGACCAATTTCTAAGTCTATGGACAAAAATTGGACATGGATGGAATTTTTGGAAAGTTTAGTAGTAAGGGCATTTTGGTCATTTAGTTATTAAAATGAATTAAAAATAAAATTAAAAGCCAATTTTTGTCCATCTTCTTCATTAGGCCGAAATTTCAAGGATTCTCCATAGCTAGGGTTTTTTTCAAGCTTCCAAGCTCCATAGTAAGTGATTCCAAGCCTCGTTTTTAATGTTCTTTACATTTTTGAAATCCCGGTAGCTCGATTAAGCTTATGCTAGCAATAATTCAACCTAGGGTTCATATTTGGAAAAATACCCATAGGTGAAATTTGTGTATTTTGGTGTTTTATGATAGAAAATGAGGTTTTAAATTATGTTAGACAACTTGTACTACTCGGTTTTAAGCAAAAACGAGTAAAAGGGCTTAATCGGTAAAAATACCTAATAGTCATAAGTACATGTTAGAGTGTGAATTTGATGTTACCGTAGAAGGGAAAAATGATCAGTATGTCATAAGACAAAAAAATAAGGGATGAAGTTTAATTCCCGAGCCTAGGGGCAAAAGTGTAATTATGCAAAAGTTTAGGGGAAAAAATGTAATTTTGCCAAAGTTTGTATTAAATGCTGTTTTGATGAATGTATGTATTAAATAAGATTAATTTGGCATTATAGATCAAGAGAAACGAGATTCAAGTCGCGATCGAGGAAAAATAAAGTTTACGAAGAATAGGCTCGATTCTTTAATAATTTTGTACCGAGGTAAGTTCATGTGTAAATGTAGTAACATAATTTTCATTTTAATTAACTTAATGATATTTATATGATATGATGATTATTATTATGAAATATTATGCTTTGTGGTTATTGTTGAGTAATATGCAAATTATGTTTATTACTTGTTAAATATGAATTGCTACCGAGTATCAATTTTGATATTCCGTGGAAGACGGCAAAGATGTGTGATTAAGGAAAAAGCCCGTTTGAACCTTGGGAATAGATTAGAATACAAGTGACATGTCACTAGGATGGTTGAGTTCCGAACTCGTTGAGTTGAGTCCGAGTTCGTGAGATGTAACTAGGCATCCGAGCTCGTTGAGTTGAGTCCGAGTTCACTTATGGATCTGAACGCCCGAGCTCATTAAGTTGAGTCTGAGTTCACTTATGGGCAGGTTACATGGTAGCTTGGCTACATAAGTTCCGCAGGCTATTGAGTCTGTCTAGTTGCAGGTATGGATCTTATGTTCATGAGACCCCCTTATTCGAATTATATTCCGATATGTTCAACGGGTGAATCTTAAGTGAATAAGAAGAAGGCCTAAAATGAAGGTGACATGTTGGTAAGCGTGGTAAATGAGAAAATTTGACAGATATGTGCTTAAACCCTCGGGTTGAGAACTTGGTATGATGAAATCGTGGAAAGATATTAAATACAAATGAAACATGAATGTCTTGGTGTTGTTTATGCAAATAATGTTTTTGTGGGATTGTGTGATTATGTTACCTGCTATTTGCATGTGAACTTACTAATCATTTGTGCTTACTCCCTCCTTTTCTTTCATTGTAGTTTTGACAAGCCGGTTTGAGAATCGGGATAGGTCGAAGACTCGTTCATACTATCCGAAGGCCTAAATTGGTAAAATGGCTTGTGTGTTTTGAATGTGGCATGAATGGCAAAATACTCACTTTGTGTAAATGATCTTATGATATGGCTATGGTTTGGCAAGAAAATGGTTTGTAAATGATTAGCCATTGGAATGGCCAATCTAAGTCATATTTGATGTTGTTTAAAATGATATTTAGTCCATGAAAATCCTTAGTAAAGTGAAATTTGCCATAAAATAGAATCGATAAAGAAGAAGATGATGTAAATTTGAAAAATCACTAAAAATAGTAGAAATGGAATTAAATGATGAGTAAGTTATGAAATTGAAGATTAATGAGTCTATTTTCATATGGATTATATTTTATGAGATATTTGAATTTTTGTGAAACAGGGCCAGAGTGATTTCTGGATCCCCTGTTCTGACTTTAAAAATTCATAATAAATTGTAAAAAATAATTAGAAGTCATGCTTTATATGTACAGATTTAAGAGAAACAAACTTCATAGACATTGAAATTCTTTATAGAGAGATATCGATTAAGTAATACACAGAGTCGGAGCGTTGAACCCTAAAAGCAGGGAGACTTTAACTAATAAACTATACTAATTGGCTTGACCAAAAATTCTAGAAAAAAAATTAGTAAATAGATATATGAGTCTAGTTTCAAGTAAAATTTACGGAATTGGATTTTGAGTTTCGAAACTCGAGATATGAATTTTTATGCCACTGCGACGCAGATTGCTAGCTTGACTGGAAATTTTAAAAAAAATAAATTGTTTGAGCGGTTTAAGTAATGAATTAAGTTTGTTAACACCTCGTGTTTGAATCCAGCGACAGTCTCGGGTACGGGGTGTTACATTTGGTGGTATCAGAGCAGGTTTAGTCAGTTTTTGGACTACGTGTTGTATGTACGAATTTTGCTATACATGCCATATGTATAAATTGTGATAGTGTGACGACTTCTGACCTTTTTAAATGATTTTTATATAGTAAATGGATCCCGATCCAGCTGTGGCAGATGAAGTAGAGAGTAATGCGCCAACTCGTTTGAAGGGGTGTGGCGTGAAAATCCACCTCCCATCTTGTTGGTCAAGGAGGAGGAGAAAGGGATCGGGAAGCCTTTCTGCAAATGATGAGTGCATGGTACACTGACTTCGTTCATACGAACCCAAATGTACGACCTCCCCCACCTCCCCCAATTCCTCAACTTATACCCCCGATGCCTCAGGGTGTGGATATGACAAAATTTCACAGAACTTCGGTTGATAGAATTCGTAAACAAGGGGCTGAAGAATTTAGGGCAAATATTGATGACGATGCCGAGAAAGCAGAGTTCTAGCTTGAAAATTCTATCCGGGTATTTGATGAATTATCTTGTACACCTGAAGAATGTTTGAAATGTGCTATATCTTTGTTGAGGGATTCAACCTATAATTAGTGGAAGACTTTGATTTCGGTGGTACTGAAAGAGAGGGTAACCTGGGAATTCTTTCAAGAAGAGTTTCGAAAGAAATATATTAGTGAAAGATTTATTGATCAGAAACGTAAAGAGTTTCTTGAGCTGAAGCAAGGTAATATGACAGTCACAGAATATGAAAGAGAGTTTGTTCGATTAAGTATGCCAGAGAATATGTTCCTACAGAGGCCAAGATGTGTCGACGATTTGAAGACGGGCTCAACGAAGACATCAAGGTATTTGTTGGGATCCTTAAACTAAAAGAAATGGTAGTACTTGTCAATCGAGCTTGCAAGGCTGAAGAACTACTTAAGGAAAAGAAAAAGGTAGAATCTAAGACACGAAATTGGAAGAAAAGACCAATGAGTAATGCACTCTCATAGCAACTCGAAAAGTCAAGAAATATGAATCCTCGCTCCCAAGTTTCAGCTGGGCAATCATATGGGAATTCTAAGAAGCAAAACGTGGGTCCTAAGTCCCAGACTACTTCGGCAGCCAGTGTAGAGAACTCAAGATTTGTTAAACCCGAGTGCCAGCGGTGTGGTAGAAATCATTTTGGTCCGTGCAGAGCAAATGAATGTTTTCGATGTGGTTCTCCGGATCATTTTATTAGAGATTGCCCAGAGAGAGATGAGAAAGAAAAATTTCAGTATACAAAAGTAAGTGGTGCGGATTCGAGGGGAAAGTATCCAAAAAAAGCTAGGAATGAAGCAAGTAGTAAGAATGTAGCAGATGCAAATTAGATTAGATCGAAGGAAGGGCTCCGGCTAGAACTTATACTATTAAAGCGCGTGAAGATGCTTCCTCACCTGATGTTATTACCGGTATATTTTCTCTTTATGATGTTAATGCTATTGCTTTGATTGATCCCGGTTCTACTCATTCATATGTATGCATGGCTGGTGTCTAGTATGAATATACCGTTGAGAAACAGTAATTTATGGTTAGAGTGTCGAATCCGTTAGGCAAATGTGTGATAGTTGTTAAAGTATACAAGAAATGTCCTTTAATGATTCAGGGTCATTACTTTCCGGCCGACCTGATGTTGTTGCCGTTTGATGAGTTTGATGTTATTTTGGGTATGGATTGGTTGACATTGCATAATGCTATAATAAATTGCAAAGAAAAGGGTATAGAATTAAAGTGTGAAAATGGTGAAACTCTATTGGTTGAATCAGATAAATCAGAAGTATTGTCTAGTGTGATTTCTTCAATGTCGGATCGAAGATATTTGAGGAAGGGTTATAAAGCTTATTTGGCGTATGTAATTAATACAAAAGAAGTTGAAAAGAAAGTTGAATCAGTACCGGTTGTGTGTGAATTTACGGATGTATTTCCAGAAGAATTGCCGGTTTGCCTCCAGTCAGGGAAGTAGAATCTAGTATTGATTTGATACCGGAAACAACTCCAATCTCAATTGCTCCATATAGAATGGCACCAACAGAGTTAAAAGAATTAAAGTCGCAGTTGCAAGAGTTGGCTGATAAAGGCTTTGTGAGACCGAGTTTCTCACCTTGGGGTGCTCCCGTGTTATTTGTGAAAAAGAAGGATGGTTCTATGAGGTTGTGTGTTGATTATCGACAGTTAAACAGGGTAACAATCAAAAACAAGTATCCGTTGCCAAGAATTGATGATTTGTTTGATCAGCTAAAAGGAGCGACATGGTTTTCAAAGATTAACTTGAGATCTGGGTATTACCAGCTGCGAGTAAAAGAGTCGGATGTGCCTAAAACTACTTTTAGAACAAGGTACGGTCATTATGAATTTTCAGTTATGCCATTTGGGTTGACATATGCTCCTGCTGTGTTTATGGATTTAATGAATCGCATATTTTGGCCATACTTGGACAAATTTGTTGTGGTGTTTATAGATGATATTTTAATTTATTCAAAAGATGAGACAGAGCATGCTGAGCATTTGAGGATAGTTTTGCAAAATTTGAGAGATAAGCAGCTGTATGCTATGTTTAGTAAGAGTGAATTTTGGCTCCGGGAAGTTGAATTTTTGGGTCATATTGTTTTAGGTGATGGTATATGAGTTGATCCTAGTAAGATTTCAGCCATTGTTGTTTGGAAACCACCGAAAAATGTAACCGAGGTTAGAAGTTTCTTGGGGCTAGCTGGGTATTATCGGCGGTTTGTAAATGGATTTTCTATAATTGCTGCTCCTATAACTAGACTACTCTGAAAGAATGTTAAGTTTGAATGGACGGAAGAATGTCAACAGAGTTTTGAAGAATTGAAAAAGTTATTAACAGAGGCACCAGTGTTAGTACAGCTCGAATCAGGTAAAGAATTTGTGGTGTATAGTGATGCTTCTCTAAATCGTTATGGGGTGTGTACTCATGCAAGAAGGAAAAGTGGTGGCTTATGCTTCGAGGCAGTTGAAACCTCATGAGAGGAATTATCCTACTCACGATTTGGAATTGGCTACGGTGGTGTTTGCTTTGAAGATTTGGCGACATTATTTGTATGGTGAAAAGTGCCGGGTATATACTGACCACAAAAGTCTTAAGTACTTGATGTCATAAAAAGACTTGAATTTGAGACAACGAAGATGGTTGGAGTTATTGAAAGATTATGAGCTTGTTATTGATTATCATCCGGGAAAGGCGAATGTGGTTGCCGATGCTTTAAGCAGAAAGTTGTTGTTTGCTTTGAGAGTTATGAACACTCAGTTGAAAATGTTAGACGATAGTTCGATTGTAGCAGAGATAAGAGCTAGACCGATGTTTTTACAAGAGATTTCTGAAGCTTAGAAAAATGATCAAGATTTGCAAGCCAAGAGAAAGAAATGTGAAGCTGATATGGGATCAGATTTCAGAATTGGTTCTGATGGTTGCTTGATGTTTAAAAATCAGATTTGTGTATTGAAAAATGATGAGTTGATTCAAAAGATTTTGCATGAAGCACATAATGGTTGTTTGGCGGTTCATCCGGGCAGTATGAAAATGTATAATGACTTGAAGAAAATGTACTGGTGGAGTGGAATGAAAAGAGATATTTCTAAGTGTGTATCAAAGTGCTTAGTTTGTCAACAAGTGAAAGCTGAACACCAAGTGCCTTCGGGATTACTTGACCTATTATGGTTTCCGAATGGAAATGGGATCGGATTACTATGGATTTTGTTTTAGGGTTGCCATTGACTCCGGGAAAGAAAGATGCCATCCGGGTAATAGTTTGACATGATTGACTAAGTCACTCATTTTATCTTGGTACGAATGGATTATTCTCTTAACAAGTTATTTGAATCAGTATGTTAGAGAAATTGTTAGACTACACAGAATACCATTATCGATCATTTCAGATAGAGATCCGAGGTTTACCTCGCGGTTTTGGCAAAAGTGCATTAGGTACGAAGTTAAATTTCAGTACTGCTTTTCATCCAAAAACTGATGGGCAATCAGAGAGAGTAACTCAATTCTTGAAGACATGCTCAGATGTTGCGTATTGGAATTTCAAGGTAGTTGGGAAAGGTACTTACCGTTGGTAGAATTTGCTTATAATAATAGTTATCAGACGAGTTTAAAGATGGCACCTTATGAAGCATTGTATGGTCGTAAATTTCGAACACCATTGTATTGGACTGAACTCAAGGAAAATCAGATTTATAGAGTTGATCTAATAAAAGAAACCGAAGAAAAGGTGAAAGTGATTCGAGATTGTTTGAAAGTCGCTTGAGATAGATGTAAATCTTATGCGGATTTGAAACGAAGGGAAATCGAGTTTCAAGTTGGTGATAAGGTATTTTTGAAAGTGTCTCCATGGAAGAGAGTCCTTAGATTTGGACGGAAGGGCAAGTTAAGTCCGCGTTTTATTGGGCCGTATGACATAATTGAAAAAGTTAGACCGGTAGCATATCGGCTAGCATTACCACCTGAATTAGAGAGGATTCATGATGTGTTCCACGTATCTATGTTACGTCAGTATCGTTCGGATCCTTCACATATAATCTCACCGATAGAAATTGAACTACGACCGGATATGACTTACGAAGAAGAACCGATTAAGATCTTAGCTCGAGAGGTCAAAAAACTAAGAAATAAAAGTGTCGCTCTCGTGAAAGTATTGTGGAAAAAGCACGGGGTAGAAGAAACTACATGGGAACCTGAAGAAACGATGAGAAACCAATACCCACACTTTTATTTACAGTAAGATTTTCGAGGACGAAAATCCTTAAAAGGGGGGAGAGTTGTAATATCCCGAATTAGGGCCTAATCAGAATAGTGGTTTTGTGACCACAAATCTGAGATAGAGATAATTATTTTATAATTATTTTGATGTTTATGATATGATTGGATGATTGTGTGAAAATGTCGTGATGAAATCCTATGCTTAAAGTGCTTAAATTGAAATTAGGGACTAAATCGAATAATTTGTAAAACTTACATTCTAGGAGTTTTTAGTATGAAATTGTTTTGGAATATTAATGAGGAGGGCTTAAATAGAATTTGACCAATTTCTAGGTCTATGGACAAAAATTGGACATGGATGGAATTTTTGGAAAGTTTAGTAGTAAGGGCATTTTGGTCATTTAGTTATTAAAATGAATTAAAAACAAAATTAAAAGCCAATTTTTCTCCATCTTCTTCGTTAGGCCAAAATTTGAAGGATTCTCCATAGCTAGGGTTTGTTTCAAGCTTCCAAGCTCCATATTAAGTGATTCCAAGCCTCGTTTTTAATGTTCTTTACGTTTTTGGAATCCCGGTAGCTCGATTAAGCTTATACTAGCAATAATTCAACCTAGGGTTCATATTTGGAAAAATACCCATAGGTGAAATTTTTGTATTTTGGTGTTTTATGATAGAAAATGAGGTTTTAAATTATGTTAGACAACTTGTACTACTCGGTTCTAAGTGAAAACGAGTAAAAGGGCTTAATCGGTAAAAATACCTAATAGTCATAAGTACATGTTAGAGTGTGAATTTGATGTTAAAATAGAAGGGAAAAATGATCAGCATGTCATAAGACATAAAATAAGGGATGAAGTTTAATTCCCGAGCCTAGGGGCAAAAGTGTAATTATGCAAAAGTTTAGGGGCAAAAATGTAATTTTGCCAAAGTTTGTATTAAATGCTATTTTGATGAATGTACATATTAAATAAGATTAATTTGGCATTATAGATCAAGAGAAACGAGATTCAAGTCGCGATCGAGGGAAAAATAAAGTTTACAAAGAATAGGCTCGATTGCTAATAATTTTGTACCGAGGTAAGTTCATCTGTAAATGTAGTAACATAATTGTCATTTTAATTAACTTAATGATATTTATATGATATGATGATTATTATTATGAAATATTATGCTTTGTGGTTATTGTTGAGTAATATGCAAATTATGTTTATTACTTGTTAAATATGAATTCCTACCGAGTATCGGTTTCGATATTCCGTGGAAGACGGCAAAGATGTGTGATTAAGGAAAAAGCCCATTTGAACCTTGGGAATAGATTAGAATACAAGTGACATGTCACTAGGATGGTTGAGTTCCGAACTCGTTGAGTTGAGTCCGAGTTCGTGAGATGTAACTAGGCATCCGAGCTCATTGAGTTGAGTCCGAGTTCACTTATGGATGCAAACGCCCGAGCTCATTGAGTTGAGTCCGAGTCCACTTATGGGCGGGTTACATGGTAGCTTGGCTACATAAGTTCCGAAGGCTATTGAGTCTATCTAGCTGCGGGTATGGCTCTTATGTTCATGAGATCCGCGTATTCGAATTATATTCCGATGTGTTCAACGGGTGAATCTTAAGTGAATAAGAGGAAGGCCTAAAATGAAGGTGACATGTTGGTAAGCGTGGTAAATGAGAAAATTTGACAGGTATGTGCTTAAACCCTCGGGTTGAGAACTTGGTATGATGAAATCGTGGAAAGATATTAAATACAAATGAAACATGAATGTCTTGGTGTTGTTTATGCAAATAATGTTTTTGTGGGATTGTGTGATTATGTTACTTGCTATTTGCATGTGAACTTACTAAGCATTTGTGCTTACTCCCTCCGTTTCTTTCATTGTAGTTTTGACAAGCCGGTTTGAGAATCGGGATAGGTCGAAGACTCGTTCACACTATCTGAAGGCCTAAATTGGTGTAATGGCTTGTGTGTTCTGAATGTGGCATGTATGGCAAAATACTCACTTTGTGGTTTGGCAAGAAAATGGTTTGTAAATGATTAGCCATTGGAATGGCCAATCTGAGTCATATTTGATGTTATGTATGCTTAAAATGATATTTAGTCCATGAAAATCTTTAGTAAAGTGGAATTTGCCATAAAATAGAATCTGACAGTAGCAGTGATGTAAATTTGAAAAATCACTAAAAATAGTAGAAATGGAATTAAATGATGAGTAAGTTATGAAATTGAAGATTAATGAGTCTATTTTCATATGGATTGAACAAAATAGGTATATGAATTATATTTTATGAGATATTTGAATTTTTGTGAAACAGGGCCAGAGTGATTTCTGGATCCCCTGTTCTGACTTTAAAAATTCATAATAAATTGTAAAAAATAATTAGAAGTCATGCTTTATATGTACAGATTTAAGAGAAACAAACTTCATAGACATTGAAATTCTTTATAGAGAGATATCTAATTCGTAATACACAGAGGTCAGAGCAGTCGAACCCTGAAACAGGGGAAACTTTAACTAATAAACTGTACTAGTTGGCTTGACCAAAAATTCTAGAAAAAAAATTAGTAAATAGATATATGAGTCTAGTTTCAGGTAAAATTTACGGAATTGGATTTCGAGTTTCGAAACTCGAGATATGAATTTTTATGCCACTGTGACGCAGATTGCTAGCTTGACTGGAAATTTTAAAAAAAAAAATTGTTTGAGCGGTTTAAGTAATGAATTAAGTTTGTTAACACCTCGTGTTCGAATCCGGCGACGGTCTCGGGTACGGGGCGTTACATCTTGAATTAAAACATAGGCATTCATGCATTGATTATTTAAACTTTAAGACATTAGAAAATTAAGCATGATAAGTTGATTTTTAAGAATCTAAAATCTTAAGTTGTTTCCCCAAGTCTAGGTATTATCTTGAATTGAATTTCACACGTTTAAATATCAAAAAGCCATAATTTTTGTGAGATTATTAAGCCTATAAGAGCATCTATTAATTCTTTCATGCTCACTTTTATTATTGCTTTAAGTGTGTCAATATCGAATTGTTATTCTAGAACTTGCTTGATCATGCATGTCAAGACCACACCATTTGACTTGATATGTCAAGATGATAGAGGCATTTAGGATTAACCCACTCATGCCATGAAAAGCCTACCTCTACGATTAACCCTTAGTAAACCCCTTTGAGCTTAACAAGCCATTCCTTGTATTACCCTTAATATTAACCCTTAACCCATTATTGTTGAAATCCCCAAAATTAATTTGATCCCTATTTTTGTCGAGATTTGATTTGAATAAATTGCTTAGCTATGTCTTGTTCTTAATAGTTAGTCTATGTTATTTGACTTGTTCTTAAAAATATATATATACACATGTTTATATATTAGTAGTGATCTTTTGTTTGTGAGTTCAAATATTCAAATTCCATAGTCAGAGAAGAAGCTCTGTTGTATGCAATTGATGATTAAATAATTTTCTAGTTAAGTAATTTTTCAATTCAATCTCGATTCTATCCTTTTCATTCAGCTTGTGACCAAACCCCTAACCAAGCCTCATTACAACCCTTTAAAGACCTTTTGATTGATGTATCATCTCAAATTATAATGTTGGAGATTTGATTTTCATGCAAGCCTATGGTAATAACTTTTCATATTGACTGGTGAGTGTTGATTTCATTGTTCTTAAATACTTCGAGTGATTTGAGTGAAACTTTAAGTGAGGATGTTAAACTCTGTGAGATTTCAAATCGATGGTAACTACTTAGATAAGGGGAGATGCCTAAGTTTTTCGTGATTAAATACTCAACTTGGAATGTTTGAAGCCTTAATATTATTTTAGTTGAATTCTCAATGTATGATTACTTATGGATTAATTGAGATATTATTGATAGGAATTATAAGTTGAGAAAAGTGAATTCTTAATTGTGAATTGAGGATTTTGCTTGAGGACAAGCAAACGCTTAAGTGCGGGGGTATTTGAGAAACCGTAATTTATACATATTTTTATCCCTCACTTAACACGTTTATGAATGATTTCTCCTTAGATTTGGTGAATTTGATACTCCTAATCCTTTAATTTCATGTTTTATACTTAGGTGAGCATAGGAGAACGAAGAGAACGAGAAACGGGCCAAAAATAGAGAAAATGGGCCGACAAGGGAAAACAACACGGCCTGGACTTCATCACATGGGCAGAACACATGGCCTTGCCATTCTAACAGGCTCGACCACGGCCTAAAACAATCCAAGCACGGGCATGTTGATCTCTCAGCCTCGACCACAACCTGAAGTAATCACACACGAGCTTATCCCTGCCGAGCCCTAGCTAAGTTCAATTCGGAAAAGGGCAAGTTTGAGGGCTTTTAGGCATTCTAAAGCCTATTTAAACACCCTAGAGGAAGACTAAAAGGGAGACGGAGAATAGCGAGTAAGGAATTACTCCAAGAAAGCTGATTGATCCATCTCAGAAGCCTGATTCATCATCAAGACTGAAGATCTCTCAATTTCCCTTCAGGAGTTTTGGGTTTTCTTTATGTTTTTTATTCTTCATTATTCTGAGATGTTTTCTTATTTAGTTATGAACTAAAATCCCTAAATACCTAAGGGGGATGAAACCTAAGACGAATCTTGTTATTATTTTCTGAATCGTATGATAAATATTTGACTTGTTCTTAATTATGTGTTCTTAATTCTTGTTTTGGTATTTTAGGATATCGATTCAAGTTAATGCTCTTAGTTAGAGGATGAATAGTCCCTGGCTAAGAGTGACTTTGTCATAATTAAGCGGAGTTGATTGCGCACCTAGAGATAGGGTGACAAGATTTTACCGAATTAGGGTGAAACCTAATAAAAGATCCACAGATCGAATTAATGCAACCCTAGGATGTTAATTAGAGAAAAGTCTCAATTATTCAATCTAGGGATTAGACGTTATTAGTCTTGAATAGGGATAATAACATAACTTAGGGATTTCTACGGAACAAGTTAAATGAATAAATCATCCGATTCGCAGCCAGAATAACAAGTAAAGTCTAGGTGGATTTTCCCTTAGGTATTGTCCTAAATCAATCGTTTTTCCCAAAAGTAATTCCCCAATTCTATTTTCTACAACTTCTTAGTTTAGTTAATTAATTAGTTAAAACAAACCCCTTTATTCTTAGGCTAGATAATAAAAAGATGGCCATTACTAGTACTTTTAGTCCTTTGGGTTCGACAATCTGGTCTTGCTAAAGCTATACTACTGTTTGATAGGTACACTTGCCTACATCGTGATAATAGTTAGTTTCAAGAACGATTAATTATAAATTTATAAAACTTATCACGGAAAATCACGATCACCTATATATGCCATTATAACCATAATTGATTTACCATATATATACCATATAACATGGTAATTAACTTACCACTCATTTAATTTCAATATAAACATACAAGGGACATCCAATCAACTTGATCACGATCCCTAACACATATCCTCATCACCCTTGTTAATCATATATTTCATATAAATATCAAGAAACATGTATGGGCTCAACAATAATTAGATTTCCATGTACATATACTTTCCACATCATGTATTCATATAACATATACAAATCATATCCTTGTATTTAAAGTACATTTTCATAATAATTCATCTTGAGTTTAGATTATTTCATGTCGAAACTTTGCCCATTAAATCATTTGAAATGTCAGTGTCACACAGGTAATACACTCAAGCTCTACAAATCTATAATCATGGAAAAACATGTTCATCAAACAAATTCCATGTTCATATATTATCATCTCATATTTCTATATATCATGTATCATCATTTTCATGTATTTCAGGCAGATACATGTATTAATTCATTTCATGTTCATATTTTCTTATGTTAGGATTTTGCCCGTTGAAGCATTGAAAACAACAATGGATACACAGGTAGTACACTCGAAGTGTACAAATCAAAAATTCATCAATTCATATCCAGGAGTGCTCTTTAAAGCACATAAGCAGGAAATCCTCTCTCAAGCCATACAACAGGAAGCTCACAAAGAGCCATTAATCGGGAAGTTCACAAAGAGCCTATTAGGAAGCTTATCGGGGCTATATAATAGAAAGCTTATAAGAGCCATAATCAGGAAGTTTACAAAGAACTTTTAATCAGGAAGCTCTCGAAAAGCCTTTAGCCGGGAGCTCTGGATAGCCATATATCAAGAATTTCAATCGATCCATATCAAGACACTCACAAAGAGCTGCGTTTGTGTCCGCAATATATGCAGGATCACAACCAATCATATAACAGGACGCTCATAAAGAGCTGCAGTAGTTCGTAACACATACAAGATCACTACTGATCAGGGTGCTCGCAGGAACCATATAACAGGAAGCTCGAGAGGGCTTATAACGGGATGCTCATAGGAGCTGTGGTGTGTCCGCAACACATGTAGGACCACAACCAATCACAAAATCCTGTATCCATCGAATTCCATTATTCAAACAGGATTTAATATTTATCGTGCTTTGTTGGATATGTAACCAATTTCATATATTTGGCATTTATACAATTCACATACACAACATTTTATTCAAGCATATAAATATGCACAATTTAGTTAAACGAACTTACCTTGATAAATGTTTGTGTACGTAAAATCTACTAATTTGACATTTTCTCTTTTCCTCGTTCTAACTCTAAATTTGGTCTATTCAAATCTATATGAATGAGTTTAACATTAATTCATGTTCATTTCAATTCAATTTACATATTAGGTAAAATTACTATTTTCCCCGAAATTTTTAATTAATGACGATTTCATCCCTAGGCTCGAAAAATGAAATTCATGCAATTTAATCCTTATTCAAAGCCTAGCCAATGTAAATTTTACAGCCCATGTATTTCATAAAATTCATAATTTTTCCATGATTTTTACATCTTTCCAATTTAGTTCGTAAATCATAATTTTATCAAAATTCCCTTTTACAAAAGTTGTTTATCTATCAACAACCTTTCATTTTCTACCATAAAACTTTATAATTCATCTATGTTCATCCATGACAAAACCCTAGTACCTAGATAACTTTGCAAATTAATCCCTGAGATAGCTAGATTAAGTTGATACGATTTTGGAAATATAAAAATCATTAAAAACTGGCAAGAATACTTACCTAATCAAGCAAAATAATTTGGCTTGAGCTTAGGTTTCCATGGCTAGGGTTTCTATGCTTTTAAATTGGGAAAGATGATATAAATGATATTTTTTTTTATTTTTTATCATTTATCATCTTTTGTTATTTCACTTTTCAATTTCATCCTTTTCTTTATTTTATTTTCCATGGATGAATCATCATCCTTAACCACTAAGCATTTTTAATGGTCTATTTCCCATATAAGGACCTCAAATTTTGAATTCCATAGCTATTTAATCCTTTTAGCTACTAGAACTCAACTTTTGCACTTTGTGCAATTCGGTCCTTTATCAAATTAAACATGTTATCAGTAAAAAAAATTTACGAATTTTTTATATGAAAATACTATCGTACTATAGACCATAAAATACTATAAAAATAATTTTTTCTTCTAAAATTGGGCTTGTGGTCCGGAAACCACTATCCCAAATTTACCAAAAATAGGCTATTACAACCACTGAGAAAGAATCGTTCACTATAGTCTTTGCTTTCGATAAGTTCCGTTCATAGCTTTTCGGTGCAAAGTTTATCGTATTCACTGATCACTCGGCGTTGAGATATCTCTTTGCGAAAAAGGATGCTAAACCAAGAATGATACACTGGATATTACTATTGCAAGAATTTGACATCGAGATAAAAAACCGTAAGGCTTCAGAGAATCAAGTTTCAGACCATCTGTCTCAATTGAAAGTTGGTACCAAATATGGAAACATATTTCAAATTGTTGACGCATTTCCATATGAGAAGTTATTTGCTATCGATGTAACTCCTAGGTATGCGGATTATGTTAATTATCTAGTGTGTGGAAAACTCCCATTGGGTGTCACAGGCCATAAAAAAGAAATATTTCTTTGTGACATAGTGAAGTATCATTGGAACAAGTCGTATTTATTCAAGATATGCAATGAAAAAATTATTCGATGTTGTGTTCTGGAAGAGGAGATGCTTTCAATCCTGAATCATTGTCATGATGCTCCTTATGGAGATCATTTCGGTTGTATGAGAACTACTGCGAAAGTTCTCTAATCAAGAATCTACTAGCCGGCATTATTCAAAGATGCCCACAATTTTGTTAATCAATGCAATAGGTGTCAGCGCACCGATTCTATATCCTGACGTAATGAAATATTGTAGCAGCCAATTATGGAGGTTAAATTAGTCGATGTTTGGGGTATGGATTTTAGAAGACCATTTTCAAGTTCATTTGGAAATCTTTATATATTAGTAGTTGTTGATTACGTCTCAAAGTGGGTTAAAGCTGTTGCAGTCCCAAAAAGATGATGCAAAGATAGTGCTAAATTTTTTTTCACAAGCATATATTCACCCACTTTGGCACACCAAAGGCATTGATTAGTGATCAAGGTACACACTTTCATTGCAACCAAGTGGCAACTGCACTGAAGAAATACGGAGTTAATCATAGAATGGCTACTACTTATCATCCATAAACCAATGGACAAGCCGAAGTATCGAATCGACAAATTAAGAACATTCTTGAGAAGGTTGTAAACCCTTCAAGGAAATATTAGTCTTTTCGATTGGATGACACTTTATGGGCATTGCGGACAAAATACAAAACTCCATTACGGATGTTGCCGTATCAATTGGTTTTTGGGAAAGCATGTCACTTGCCAGTTGAACTGGAACACAAAACAATGTGGGCAATTCAGCAAGTGAACACAGACTATAAAGCGGATGGAAAGAAAAGACTGTTGGATATCACTGAACTAGAGGAGATTAGGAGAAATGCTTATGAAAATGTTGCAATTTATAAGGAAAAGACCAAACGATGGCATGTTCAGATTATTGTATAGCGACAATTTATTGTGGATCAACAGGTTTTATTATTCAATTCTCAACTCAAATTACACCCAGGTAAATTACGTTCATGCTGGTTTGGACTTTTAGAAGTTGTCGACGTATTTCGTAATGGTGCAATCACAATTCGAGATTTACGTGATGGACACCAGTTCAAAGTAAATGGACAGAGGCTGAAACCCTATTTTGGCAACAGTGATCAAAAGTAGGCAGAGACCATTAAATTGGTTGAAAAGTTTTAATTTTCAATTGGTTGAAAAGAAGGATGTCATTTGGTTGTTGTTGATAGGTTAACGAAACTGGCTCATTTTATTCCGATACGTACTGACTACTCACTTGATATGTTAGCCGAATTGTACATTTCTGAGATTGTGAGATTGCCCAAGGTGCCTATGTCTATTATTTTGGATAGAGATCCAAGGTTCACTTTGAGATTTTGGAAGAAGTTACAAGAGGCTTTGGGTACAAAGTTGAACTTTAGTACTGCATTTTATCCATAAATTGGCAGTCAGTTTGAAAGAATGATTCAGGTACTAAAAGATATGCTCTGATGTTGTGTTCTACAATTCAAGGGTAGTTGGGAAAAGTATCTACAATTAGTCGAGTTTTCTTATGACAATAATTTTCAGTTGAGTATTAAGATCGCACCTTACAAGGCATTGTATGGCCGCAAGTGCCGAACGCCCTTGTATTGGACAGAGCTTAGCGAGAGACAGATTCACGGGGTTGATTTGGTCAGAGAAACCGAAGAAAAAGTAAAGGTAATCCATGATTGCTTGAAAGCAACTTCAGATCGATAAAAGTCGTATACGGATTTGAAAAGAAAAGAGATTGAGTTTCAGGTTGGTGATAAAGTATTTTTGAAAGTATCTTCGTGGAAGAAGATTCTGAGATTTGGCCGTAAAGGCAAGTTGAGTCCACCTTTCATTGGGCTATATGAGATTATCGAAAGAGTAGAGCCAGTGGCATGTCTATTAGCTTTACCGATAGAGTTGGAAAGGATTCATATTGTGTTTCATGTGTTGATGTTGCACCGTTATCGTTCAGATCCCTCACATGTGATTTGGCCGATAGAAGTCGAGATTCGACTTGATATGACTTGTAGTGAAGAACTGATCAAGATTTTAGCTTGGGAAGTTAATGTAATAGCCTAATTTAGACCCTAGTTAGAATAGTAGTTTTGGGGCCACGAATTCGAGTCAAAAAATATTTTAATATTAATTTTCGTGTTTATGATATGTGAATTTATATGTGTGAAATTTTGGTGTGATAATTTTATCGTTTAAGTGGTTAATTTTGAAAAAGGACCTAATCGCGTAAAATGAAAAAGGAGCTTTCTATTTGTTAATGTGCTAAATTGATATGGCTTAGTTAAGTGAGGGTCCTTGCATGTCAAATTTACCATTAATTTTAATGGTGGACAACTATGGACATGTAGTTGGTAAGTTTTAATGTTTATAATAAGGGTAAAATAGTAAAATGTGTATTAATGTAAATAATAAAACAAAGCATGAAATTGTTCATTATTTCTCCATGTTGGCCGAATATACTAAAGAAAAAGAAATAAAAACTCAAGCTAGGGTTTCGACACTTTGAGCTTGAATTAAGGTATGTTTTGAGTTCGGTTTTTAATGATTTTTACGTTTTTGAGATCGTTACTTAGTAATCTATTAAGCCCATGCCCTAAATTTTAAAATTGTTGATGATTTTGAAAGATGCAACTGATGAATTCATGAGTTTTGTGATGTTAAATGGTGAATTATGAAAGCTTAATGCTTGATATACATGTTTTGTAAAGTGAATTTTAGTAAAAATGCATATCAGGGATTAAATTGTGAAAATAAGAAATTGAGGGACTAAAATGTAAAATAAATGGAAGTTATGGGTGGTTAGGGACTACAAGAAGATTTGGCTAAGGCATAGTTTTGATGAATTTTGTGTATTTGTGAAATAAGGACTAAATTGAATAAATGTGAAATTTTAGGGGCTAAAGTGCAAAATGCCCATTTATGTGTTTTTGGGTGAAATTGAATGATTTGATAAATAAATAAGTTAATTTTGAATACATTTAGATTAAGAAAAGAGGAATTTGGAATTATATTGGGGGAAAGACAAAGTTATCGAGTAATTGACTTGTCTCGCCATTTTCAAACTTGAGGTAAATTAGTATGTTATAAGAGCATTATTTCTTTATATAATTAATGCTTTGAGAACGGTTAATTTGTATGTTTGTGGTTACTAGATTGATGGATAGTATATTGATTGTGAAAATGGCACTTAGTGTGTGAATTATTGAGGATGGCACTTAGTGTGCGAAACATCTAGAAGTGGCACTTAGTGTGCGAGTCATCCAGGATGGCACTGAGTGTGCGATACATCCGTGAAGGCACTGAGTGTGTGAAACTTTGAGAAAAATACTTTGGTTGTAAGTCATTGATTATGCAATGACAAACTTCGGGTATGTACAAGTTTAAGGATAAGTTTGTTAAAGGTTTGTTATAAATCCCATAAGATGTGTATGTTATTTAAACTGTTAATGTTTATGTATATAGATGAGTTTTTATCATACTAGCTTACTAAGCTTTAGAAGCTTATTGTGTGAAATGTTCTCTATTTTACAGAGGCTTAAAGCTAGCTTGGATCCAAGGATCGTCAACGACTCATTCACACTATCAAACATCTATCTTGGTACCATTTTGAAAGTTGTATATGGTATATGGCATGTATAAGCTAATGTCATTTGATATGTTTTATAATGTATATATTATGCCATGTGACATGGCCAATTTGTGTTAAAACTTATGGTTGGTATTGATATATGTTATGTGATGCAAATGTGCCTTTATAATGTGCTCTTGGTTGGCCAAAGAAAATGGTAAATTTTGTTAAGGCTTTGGCATGAGATGTATTTGTATGTTTGAAGTTTATGGATCATATGTTCTGGTATGATTTTGGTTCAGATTTGGTATGATTCGGTTGAAGAGTTGAGAATGGTATTTGTTGGTAATGTAAAGGCGTGAATAATGTATGTTTTGACATTGAAATTGGCTGAAAACATGTTGAAAATATGTTTGGTTTGATGCTTGTAGGTTTGACCCAAAAGGGGTGGCAATTTGGCTATTCAAATGGCCTATTTTTGTCCACATGGGCAAAGACACGGGTGTGTGTCTTAGCAAGGTGCGACACACGGTCATGTTGCACGGCCGTGTGTCCCCTGGTGTACCCTACCATTTTAAGTCAGTCTTGGGCACAGCCAAGGCACACGAGTGTGTGGCTAGCCATGTGACCCAAGTTAGGCTCGACCATGGCCAAGGCACACGGGCGTGTCTTGTGGCCGTGAGTGCAAGCCAGTATGTATGCCCTGTATTGACACGGCCTAGACACACAGGCGTGTCTAATGCCGTGTGAGGCACACGGCCTGTTCACACAGGCGTGTGACCTGCACATCTTTGAAAAATGTTTAAGTTTTCAAAAATTTGGTATGTGATTGGTTTAGTCCCGATCCCTTTCTAATGCATGTTTAAGGTCTCGATGACCTATGTAAGGGACTTAATATGGATGTTTGAATTATGATGTTATGAAGTTTATGAATTGAGTGTTAAATGTCCTGTTTTATCCAGTAATGCCTTTAACCCTAGTCCGAGACGGATACGGGATAAGGGTGTTATTGTTAAACAGTTGAGAAATAAGAATATAGCCCTAGTGAAAGTTTTATGGCAACGATATGGAGTCGAAGAGGCTACGTGGGAACCCAAGGAGGTGATGAGAAAACATTACCCAAACCTATTTTCTAGTAAGATTTTCGGGGACGAAAATCCCTAAAGGGGGAGAATTATAACAACCCGATTTAGGGCCTAGTCAGAACAATGGTTTCAGGACCACGAATTTGACATAGTAAAACTTGTTTTTATTACATTTTTTATGGTATACAATTTTATGGAATGATTTCCTGAAAATTTCGTTCGAAAATTTTGACATTTGAACACTCAATTTAGCAAAAAGGATTAAATTGTAAAAAGTACAAAAAGTTGAGTTCTACATGCTAGAGGTGTCTAATTGTTATGAAATTTTAAATTGAAGGTCCTTAGATGGTAATTAGACCATTTGTTAAGTTAGTAGACAAAAAAGGACATAAAGTAAAAGAAATTTTATGTTTTAAGTTAAGAGCATTTTGGTCATTTAGCTAATAAATGAATTAAAAATCAAATTAAAAGCCAATTTTTCTCCATCTTCTTCCCATGGTCGAAATTCTCAAGGGGGAACCATAGCTAGGATTTTTTCATCTTCCAAGCTCGATTGTAAGTCTGTTCTAGCCCCGTTTTTAATGATTTTTATATTTTTGAGATCCTTGTAACCTAATCTAGCTATTTCAAGGACTAATTTGAAAGAAAATTAAAGTCTAAAATTTTACCCATGTAGAATATTTGTGCATTTTGATGTCTAATGGTAGAAAATGTACGTTGGATGTAAGATAAACAACTTTTGCTAGGTGATTTTTGATGAAAATGTTAAAAGGACCAATTTGTAAAAAGGTTATAAAATGTGTGTAAAAGTGTGATTAAATGAAAAATGTAGGCTGTTATAAGCATAAAAGAGGTTCAGGTAGGCTTGGAATAGAAGAAATTGAATCTATTTCAATTTACGAGCCTAGGGACCAAAGTGTAAAAATGTTAAAGTTTAGGGGCAAAAATGAAATTTTCCATAATGTGATTTTTGAACTGATTTGAGTAATGTGAATAATAAATGAGCTAAATTTACTATTATAGATCAAGAGAAACGAGGTTCGGACCTAGATCGGGGGAAAACAATGTGTTTGACGATTAGGTCCCATTTTTACTATTTCTGTACTCAGGTAAGCTCGTATGTAAATAATGCATTGGTTTAATTATGTTTTAAAATGCTTTATTATTGTATGAATTGTGATTGACCCTTAAACATATTCGACAACGTTTCGACAAGCATGAAATCTCGATTGAACCCTAGGAATAGATAGGATACAAATGTCGTGACATTAGGGTTACTAAGATTATGTGTAAGCCCATATTTGGGATATGACATCTATATGAGACTTCGTGTAAGACCATATCTGGGATATGGCATCGACATAAGACTTCGTGTAAGACCATAGCTGGGTTATTGCCATCGATACGAGATCCCATGTAAGACCATATCTGAGATATGGCATTGGTATGGTCCCGTGTGTACGGAATTCCCGAGTAACCTTTAGTATTCCAAGTGGTTCAACGGGTAATTTAATGAGTATGTCAAAGATGAATTATGTGTAAATCCAATCCGAGATGACTCAGGTTTGTACAAAAAACTCATACGTTGTAACACCCCTCACCTGTATCCAACTCCGGGACAGGGTTCGAGGCGTTACCAGACTTAAACATTCACAAACATATAAAATCGAGTCACTAAATTTTTCCCAAAAATAAAACTTTTCAAACACATGCATAACGTCCCTTATACATGCCTTCGAAGCCTATAACATACATCAAGATGATTCGGGACTAAACCGAGAACTTTGAAAATCTTTGGGCAACTTAACCAATTTTCATGCTTTGGAGAGTCACACGCCCGTGTGGGTTGGGCCGTGTAATCGGACACGTCCATGTGGCTTGCGACACGCCCGTGCCCTTAGCCCGTGTGCAACACTGACTTTAAAACACCGGCATGACACACGCCCGTGGCCAGAGGCCGTGTCCTTTACACGGCTGAGACACACGGTCGTGTCTCAACCCATGTGATCAAGACTTAGGCTAAATTTACAAGATTTTTTGTCATTCTTACATGCACACACATACACGATTTCAATGGCATTCATCATTAGCTCGTTATTATGCATTAGTTCCACCTACTCACGATAAATTAGTCTAGCTACATCATAAGACATTAACACCTATCATGGATAAATAGGCTTACAAGTAAAAATCATTATAAGCCACATCACATGGCTATAATCAACAAATTAATATAAGCCAATACCTTTGGCTAATCACAACAATAGTCATCACAGAAAGACTAAGTCCCTATACATGCCATTGACATGAAAACATTTAACATATACATGCCAATACTCCAAGGATAATGACTCGATAATGTGATGCTGCCTCCGACGATCTCCAACCCCCGAGCTGACCTGACAAAACTAAAAGAAATGGAAATGAGGGAGTAAGCTTTACGCTTAGTAAGCTCGCATGAAAATAATAAGCAATGCGATAACATGCTATTTTCATATTCTTTCTATTTATTCAAATTCTAGCTAAGCTATTTTTTCGAGTCATAGTGATTAAATTATTTATATTTGGAGCTACGAAGCTCCAAATTAAGATCCGTAAATTTTCACACAAACTAAACTCATATATCTTCTTACCATAAAATTTCCATAATTTTTGGTCTAGCCAATAAGTACATTTTATTATTCAAAGTCTCCCCTATTTCGCTATTTGATAGCTTTGACCTTTCTTCACTAAAATTTATTTATCTCCTAGTACAAGACTCAGATAATGTTTCTGTATCTTTTTCCTGAAATTATACTCATTAAGGATTTCATTAATATTAATTTTAACTCATAATTATTTTTTTACAATTTCTAGTGATTTTCCAAATTTGAGATAGGGGAGTCTGGAATCACTCTGACTCTATCTCACAAGAATTTAAATATCTCATGATACAAAATTCTTTTGCTTTCATTGTTTCCTTTATGTGAAATAAACTCATCAAGCTTTAATTTCATATATTATTAAGCTTCTAACTCAATTTCCACTATTTTTAGTGGATTTTCAAAGTTGAACTAGTGCTGCTGTCCAAATATGTTTTGGTACAATATAATGATCACTAGCATAAGATCATTTCCAACTATCATGAACTTACCATTTCATGGATCCCTTACTCATTTTTCACAATAGAGCTCAATATAAAAGTCATTATTTCTCATGGGCACACTTAGCCATACATTCCAAGTATAGGATAATTCTTTATCACATGCACTCAATCATCAAATTAGTCTCATGACAATGCACCATGTAAATTTGTCTTAGAAGAACTCATCATTCAATATTTCCTTTCGTACATATATCTCATATTAATCCCATTGAGTTTCTAGGAAATCTCGATGGATTATCCATTTACTATCAATTTATAAGAATGATCATTTCAGGTATGCACTTCCGAGAACCTCACATTTTACGGCGAGATTACCAGTCCAGGCTAAATCCCCCGTATCGTAAACTCATAAGGTGATGTCGGGATTATCAGTCCAGGATAAATCCCTTATAGCGACAAACACCCTTAATGAGCTCGGATCTGAATTACCAGTCCAGGCTAAATTCAGACCCTAATCGAATTACCCGTCAGGGCTAAATCCTCAATGCACATGTATTCTTCGGGAGGCTCGATCATTCAAGGAACACTCATCCGGGATAGATCCTTTTCATAATTGAGATCAATGGATTACCCGTCCGGGCTAAATCCTTTCTGCAACACATGCAAGATCTTGAATCACATATAAATCATGGTTTATCCATCAAATTCCCTTTTCAACCTCAATCGAGACATTTATCAACATATCAGTGTCAAGGTTGCATATTATGTATATCATGCCATATCAATAGAGAATTACAATTCATTCATGGTATTGCATTATTATTAACACACGAACTTACCTCGATCCAGAAACGACAATTTACCATTTTAGTCCATAACCTTGTATTTTCTCGATTTAAGCCCGAATCTCAATTTCCTTGATCTATAATATCACATTTAGCCTACTAATTAGTCACACTATTCATATGGGTCTAAAAATCATATTTTTACAAGTTTTCATTTTGACCCCTAAACTTTTGCATATTTGCACTTTTTCCCCAAGGCTCAGAAATTAAACTTCATCCTATTTTCTTATGTTTTATGACATGTTGATCATTTTTCCCTTCTATGGCAACATCAAATTCTCACTTTAACATGTACTTATGAATATTAGGTATTTTTACCGATTATGCCATTTTACTCATTTTCACGTAAAATCGCTTAGCAAAAGTCATTTTTCTAACACCCAACACTTATTTTCTACCATTAGACATCAAAATTCATTCATATTACTCATGGGTAAATTTTTAAACATAAATCCTAGCTCAAAATAATGGTAGAAATGTGTAAATCATGTTACCGGGACTTAAAAAATGTAAAGAACATTAAAAATGGGGTTCGGGATCACTTACAAATGAGCTTGGAAAGCTTGAAAACCCTAGCCATGGTTTTTTTCATGAGACATTCAGCCATGAGGAAGAAGATGAGCAAATTTGGCTTATTTTTGGCTTTTTAATTCATTTAATTACCAATTTACTAAAATGCCCTTAATGAAAAACTTTTAAAAACCTATCATACCATGTCCATTTTTGTCCACAAACTTCAAAATGGTCTAATTTCCATTTAAGGACCTTTAATTTAAAATTTCATAACAATTAGGCACTTCTAACATGTAGAACTCAACTTTTGGACTTTTTACAATTTAGTCCTTTAGACCAAATTTAGTGCCCAAACGTCGAAATTTTTGAACGAAATTTTCATGAAATCATTTCGTGAAATCGTAGACCATAAAAATATAATAAAAATAAAATTTTTCTCATCAAATTTGTGGTCCCGAAACCACTGTTCTGACTAAGCCCAAAATCAGGATGTTACATACATGATGAGCTCGTTAGCCCTCGGTAAGGTTATGAATGAGTAAGTTAAGATTATCATATCTTAATAATATTTATTTCAATTATCATCATGTTAATTTTATGTTAAATATTTGGTTATAATGCCTATTATTTGCATGGGAACTTACTAAGCTATATAGCTTACTCCCCTTTTCTTTCCCTTGTCTTATAGTGTCACCAAGCTAGCTTGGGGATCGGAGACTGTCGGAGATCCACTTACACTATCAACTGATTATTTTGGGTACCAATGAATTTGACATTTTGAGTTATGGCATGTATAGGGACTTGGTTAATTTTTATGTGTCATAATTGATTTGGCCAAATGTATTGGCTTTCGTTTGTTGATAATTCATTTAGTAAATGGCCATTGAAATTGGCTAATATTGGTTTAAGTATATATGCATATGATGATGTTTTCATGGATGTGGAAATTTGCATGGTTTGAGTTGATAAGTATGTATGATTGTATATGGTAAATGGTAACATGTGAATGATGTGTGGATGTTTTTATTGTGGCTGAATTGGTTGAATGTAATTTCTTGGATTGGTGTTATGTTTTGTTTTGTAGGTGTGTGCATAAAAGGGTGACAAAAAGGCTTGGTAAATAACCTTGTTTTTGTCCACACGGGTAGACACACGGCTTGCCCCATGGGCATATGTTCCGGTTGTGTGTCCCCTGCACCTTAATTGTTGCAAAATAGAATGCTCGGAATTGAACACATGGGCAGAGACATGGGCGTGTGTCTCAGCCGTATGGATGACAAGGCCTTAGGCACAGGCGTGTGCCCTTGGCATGTGAAGTCTGCACCTATTTTATGAAAAATCATAATTTTTAAATTGACCACACGGCCTAGCACACGGGCGTGTGAGTTGGCTGTGTGTCATCAATTTGTTCTTGGATGACAAACAGAGAGTTACGCGGGTTAAGAACACAGGCGTGTGGCTCTTAAAACATGAAAATTTTTCTAAGTGTTGTAAATTTTTTTAAAGTTCTCGATTTAGTCCCAAATCGCTTCCAGTGCATGATTTGGGCCTCGTAGGATTGTTTTAGGGATGATATATATGTATGTGAAAAGTTTTAAATTTGGATGGAAATATATGTCTCCGTTTTGTATGATTGCTTATGTATAAGTCCAGTAATTCCTCGAATCCTGTTTCAGCATCGAATATGAGTAAGGGGTGTTCATTGGGGACAATGCAAACTTTAAGTTCGGGGGAATGCACATGGGTCTTAGAAATGCATCCATATTTCAAGATTTTTTTTTGAAAAATGAAGCACGTAAGATTTAATTATAGTTAATGAAAATTGTTCAAAAATTTTTGCTACATTCGATGCTTAATTCTTGAATCATGTGAATTATCAATGAATGAGTTGTATAAATTTGATAGAAAGTTGTAGCTTCGATTCTTTGATGAATGGATTAGGTTGCATTAGTAATGGATGACTGCTATCATTCCTTAAATCTTGAATGAATCTTCTTTTTATGGCTACTTATATATATATAGTTATAAAGTAGAGACACTCCAATATGGGTGTAGTATAGAATGTTAAAGAGGGAACACTCCAATACAAGCGTTAGAAAAATCAATCTGGCCAAAGGCTGTCACCGCATGAGCGTGTGTTAGCACAATTACGTACCCCTTGGAGGTTTGTTGCACTCCATCGTTACTTCTCATGAACAAGGGTATAGTAATGCAACGATATCCCTTATTTTGGAAAAAAAGTTCATACATAATATATAAATAATTAGTATAGTACAATAAATCCTGTATTGGTAGATCAAACTTAGGGTTTGACACATGATGCTAGCATTCATGAAGTTGCAACCTTAATCATTCATACTTATGAATTGTTTGTAACACCCCTAACCTGTATTTATCACCAAAATAGGGTTACAAAGTATTACAGAAATTATTACATAAACAAACTTACATTTCGCATACATTTTTCATTTACAAATAACATTCATTCACAATCATGTATTAAAAGTGGTTCGAGACTAAACCGAGAACTCAGGAAATTGTTGGAAAAACATAGAAAATTTTCAAAACACAGAGGACACACGCCTATGTCACAAGACGTGTGGATATTCAAAATGGGATCACATGGCCGTGTCCAACCCCGTGTAACTCCCTGACTTAGGTCACACGACCAACCACACACCCGTGTGACTAGCCCGTGTAACCTTCGAAATGGCCTCACACACCTGTGTGCTGGGCTGTGTGGACCATACTGACTTGGTTTCTAAATAAACATCAAGCAACACACGGCCGTGCTACCTAACCATGTAACACCCTAACCCGTATCCGTCATTGGAATGGGGTTATGAGGCATTACCGATCATAAAACAATTCAGAACAGACTTCCTTTACAAGGTTATTCATCTAGTAAATTTTTTTTTTATACATTTCACTTCACATTCACATCAAATATGTATACTTAAAGTTTGATGACATTTGAATAATTCAAATATAAAATATTTTAATTATCAGAAAAATGTTATGTGCGTACTTTATACAATCAAACATACGTTATTTCCTTTCATATAAATGAAATATTCCATGATAACATTCGTTTGCCTTATTACTACATTTGCATAACATAAATAATTAATTATATAATCCACTTAGCATATGCCAAAATATATCATCACCCTAACCAATTAAACCACTCAAATAAATTATCCAAAATGTTCAAATAATGTGCCATTTGAAAATAATACATAAGCATATTCATTTCATGTCTATTCGGCAACCAAGGTCTACTAGAGCATGTTAATTGATTTTCAAATAATTATCAAATCCATATAGTCGTACCTATCATTATTTTATAACATAAGCATACTCCAATGTACCACGCTTGACATACATTTTACTAATTAATGCATTACATGTTATAACTCAAACACAAACATCATTTATTTCATAACCGAAACACCACCTTTTATCCTTATACATATATACCTTGAGTTAATAAATATGTCATACCATTTCATCTTGTGCAAATATATATATATGTATATATATACATGTTCCGAGTCACCAAGTTGACCATAACTCTTTCATATAATTTCATCAAATAACTGATTACATAGCTTACAAATCAATTCATGATACAATTTATACTTCACAAGAATAAATCAATAACCAAATATAAACATAAATCCCATACACAAATCTTATCTACCATGGAATAAACATATCAAAATAAACTTTTTCTACACTCGAATATAACCTATCATCCTTTTATACCAAATCATGAATAACACCTTAACCAAATTTACAACCAAATTCACTGATAGTTTTATTTATCCACAACACATAGCATAATAACCAAAATGAACCTAAATCATAGACAAGCAAAACTGAATTCAAACAATGAAGTTAAGCCATTTTCGCATGGCTTAAAGTATACAGAACTAATATTCTCTATTTCAAACTATAATCTAGCCTATACATGCCATAGATTTGAAAATTTAGCTTATAAAATACCAAAGATAGTTGATAGTGTTATAAGCTTCTCTGAACATTCTCGAGCCTGTAACGTGAACCCAAAATCTATAAAACAGAACAAACATAACACATAGAGTAAGCTAACTTAGCTTAGTAAGTCATAAGCAAATGAACTTTCTAAAAATATTATCAACTTAATTAAACCAAGCCAAATTATGGTATCATAATACATTAAGTCCAAACGTATGAAGTTCATATATATACATATATTTGTATTTACATTCATTCTCAAATAATCACCTTGGCCGAATGTTCATATAGCCAAATTATCATTACTACCATTTAACTTCCATAGTCACTTAATCATTGTAACCTAGTTCACATACTCATAAACATATAAGCTTATGTGTTACAGCATAGTTTCATATTCATATATTAAATATGAAACCGAATACATATAATAATGCACGCATATAACTAAGTTTCATATCAATAATAATCTTAAGGCCAAATAGACTTACCTTGTTTTAAGTAAACAACAAGCTAACTCATACCTGAACGTTTAGCTCATTTAACGTATTCAATTACCACATCAGCATAAAGTCATTTAGGCATAAACTTACAGTAATTCACCGGCATAAAGCCTGCTAGGCATAAAGCCCGTATCTCACACCGGTACGAGGCCTGCTAGACCCAAAGTCTGATTTTATACACTGGCAATAAGCTTGCTAGGCATAAAGCCCGATTTAATTTACCAGTACAAAGCTTGCTAGGCTCAAAGCCTGAATATAACCATTATAAAGCTGTCTCATAAACAATTCATATATCGAACATTTCGGATATTGCATATAGTTTATACGGACTTTCAAATGTTGTAACTTAATCGAGTTAAACTCAAATACGTTATTTATATGCTTTATCACATTCGGCTAACTCAACCATAAATCCATTAATTCCAAATCAGCATATTAAACTAAGTTACACTCAAAATTAACGATGTTTAATTGCTTAAAGACTTACCTCGGACGATGAAAAACCGGTACAGATCGGCTAGTCGACAACTTTACTTTTCCCTTGATCTAAATTTGATTTCTTTGGTTCTTGATCTAAAAATATTCAAATTAAGCTCATTCAAACATATTTTCATTCAATTTAGTCCAAAAACACATAAATAGATAAATTACCATTTTACCCTGACATTTACAATTTTTACAAATTAGTCCTTATTGCACAAAACACAAAATACACCAAATTTCTCCGTACTCATGTTGGAACAAATTTTACCATACTCATACCAATCCATATATTTCATTTATTTCACATTTTAGTCCCTCAAACTATTATTTTTGTAATTTAGTCCTAATTACTCAAAATAATCAAAAACTCAAATACAAAACATGTTAATCTAAAACATATCTTTCATTTTTCATCATCAAACAACAAAAATCACAAGCTATCAACAATGGCACAACTCAAAATATTCATCAAAATCAAAAATTAAAGTATGGGTCTTGAAGATTTCTAAGCAACGATCTCAAAAATGTAGAAATTATCAAAAACTGAGCTAGTTACATACCTTAATCGAAATCAACCATGGCCGAACCATCCAAGCTTTTTTATTTTTCTTTCTTATTTTGATATTCGGTGATGAGTTTATGAATGAAAAATGCATGCCAACTTATTATATGTTTTATTATATATAAAATGTTTATTATTTTACTTTTTTAACCTTTTAATTAAAAATTTAAACCTTTATAAGCAATGGTTATTATCGTCGATCATATTAAAAATGGTTATATTGCATAATAAATGCTCCAAATTATAACCACCAAATTTTGATTTTACGTGATTACGCCCTTTTTATTTAATTAGGCATCCAAAAGACAAAATTAAATCACGAAAATTTCACACATACTAATTCACACATAATAAACACAGAAAAAAATTTTTAAATATTTTTTCTGACTCGGATTCGTGGTCCTAAAACCACTGTTCCAACTAGGGTCTAATTTGGGCTATTACAAACTGTATGTCACACACTGTTGATACACACGCCCGTGTCTCTGCCTGTGTGCACAAAAATAGGATATTTTCCAAGCCATCTTTCTCACCCAATCTTGCATTTACCTACACAAACCAAATTGCATATGACCATATCTTAAATAGACATTCAAACCTATCTCAACCAAGCACAATTCATGCTATTCCAATGCCAACATCCATAAGGCGCACAAGTATCACAATTAGTCAATCAACTTCATACTAATTTCACATCTAAAAATCACCTAAATGGTCACTTTCAACTATCCATTATTTTGCCTAAAACCATAAGCATGCCATATCTCAAAATTCAATTATTTGGTACTCAAAATACCAATCTACAACAAGCATTCACATAGCAATTACCAACCACATAACAAAAGGCCATTTGCACATATATATACATAACCAAATATACCAAAATAAGCCGAATCACATGGCTATACACATAATTAAACATTCATCATTTACAACCCAAATCAATTGGCTAAATCCATTACCAACATAGAGACCACATTAACCACAACACCTATACATGCCATATAACCAAGTACACAAGTTCAAAAGTACCAAAATGACAACTGGATAGTGTGATGAGATTTTCGACAACTCCCAATCCGAGCAAGCTTTGAAATCACTATAAAACACGAACAAGTAAACAAAGTAAGCTATAAAGCTTAGTAAGCTCGTATGATTAATAAATATAACTTACCAATCATTCACAAATTAAGTTATCTATCATAATACACTACAATTCATTTTAACCACAAGGCTAACATATGTTCATCCACATAGTAAATCATCTAACTCACAATTTCATAGATTTGATGCTTATACGATTTACGTTCACACCTGAGTTGATACACATCAATCCCTTACCCTTTACCTATCTTCTATATACCCATTGAACCATTTAGAATAATATCAGATACTCGGGAATCTCACACTAGTGCCAATACATGGCCAAAGCCATCTCAATCTCATATCTCATACAATGCTCACTCTTGAGCTATCAACGGGTCTGTTGACACAAGCTGACGGTCAAGACATTGCTACACGGTGCTGCTCACACAAGCTGATGAGAATCTGCAACACATGCCAAAAAACTCAACCACTGGTAGAACGTACGGACTAGCACCCAAACACAATAACCCCTAATGACATGTCATTTGTATCCTATCTATTCCTAAGATTAAATCGGGATTTCACATTGTCGAATCTTCACCGAACATTTCTGTAAGTTGTATTCATTAACAATACAATTATAAAGCATTTAAAACACAATTACATTAATGCTTATTAACACATGAACTTACCTCGAATTTATACGGAGAGAAGCGAGCTATTAATCAACTATTTTATTTTTCCCTCGATCTAATTCCAAACTTCTCTTTTCTTGATCTATATATAATCAAATTTAACTAATTCAAAATAGATTCTATTCAATTAAGTCCAAAAATTTATATTATGGTAATTTTACACTTTTACCCCTAATATTTTAACTTCTTTACAATTTAGTCCCTAGCTCTTAAAAATGCAATTTCATGCTAAGTCCACAACCATGCTAGCCGAATTTCACCTATACTCATAGCAGTCTATATTTTTCATTATATTTACCACATAATTTTCACATTTCTCAATTTAATCTCAAAAATCAATTAACAAATGTTGTTTATCTAACAACAACCATTCATTTTCTACCATTAAACATCAAAATACACAAGTATTTATCAATGGTAAAACCCTAGATTTTTAACAGCTTCACAAATTAGTCCCTGGGATAGCTAGATTAAGTTACAACGACTCTAAAAACATAGAAATCATTAAAAACCGAGTCAAAAATCACTTGCATGCACAAAGGGAACTTGACCGAACCTTCAAGCACAACAATGGAGTTTCTTTCTTCTTAATTTAGGTGGAAAAATTAACTAAAGAAGATGATATCTTTGTTTATGCCATTTTACTTTAACTTATTTATTAATTTACTAATTTAACCTTGTTAATTAACTACATAAAACACTTAATTCAAGTCCATCTTTGTCCACTCATATTAAAAATGGTATAATTACCACATAAGGACTTCCATTTTAAAGTTCCATAGCTATTAGACCCCTTTATCTATTAGAACTCAACTTTTACACTTTATGTGATTTAGTCCTTTTTATCAAATTGAGAATTCAAACGATAAAATTTCTTAACAAAATTTTTACAAAATTATACTATCATGATATTGACCTAAAAATAGTAATAAAATAAATATTTCAACCTCAAATTTGTGATTTCAAAACCATTATTCTGATTTGACTAAAAACGGGTTGTTACATTGTTGATGCAATATTCTTTCATCTGAATGTGATTCATTCATCGGGAATTTAAAGGGTTCAAGTTGCTAGAATAATCATTTGCCTTAGTAAAAAAAAATTTTAGCCTTGCTAGTTTCTATTTTACTTGAGGACAAGTAAAAACTCAAGTTTGGGGGTGTGATAGCACTAGAAAGAACATAGGTTTTCCTCCTTACTTATTGGTTAAATTGTTCCCATTTAGTTATCCTTAGCATATATTTTAGCATTTTTAGTTTAATAAAATGTATTTTATAACTCAGTGAATCCTAGCCTATTTTATCTTTAATTTTGATGTCTTTTTGCATTAATGTCACTGCATGAGTTAATTCTTGATTGTGTCCAGAATTGTTGTTGCATCTGACAGCTGTCCAGATAAGAACTAAAAATTGCGTGAGCTGTCTAGTCTGGTATAAACAACTTGTACATACAAGGACGAACAATTTTGAGGTGAGGACACCTGTACTGTTGGAGGAGGACATAAAAGGTGGACGTGAGAATAAAAAGAGAGCTTTTTTTTCCTCTCAATCATCATCTTCATCATCCTACCTTTAAGCTTGCGGCCATGGTAGCTTAAGCCTCTCATGGGTTAGCCAACATGAAAACCAAATGCAGACTAGCTTCTGACGAGAAGACCTAAGTGCAAGATAAGAGGGAATAGAGAGATTCAGTTTAGTTGTCTAGGAATAGTATTCTTCACTTGATTCTTTCTAAATGCTAGTGATTACTCTCTGTTTTCTATTTGTATGGAAGACACATGAATTCTTGGTTAAATGTTATCTTATTCTATCTTTCTTTTATTATTTAATCTTAGGGTTTGAATGTTTCTTAACACGAAAGTGTTATTGCAGTCACTAACACTAGAAAATGCAGTGATAGTTTGGGCCAACAAGCATTACAACGGAAGTTGAGTGAGGATTAGAGTAATTTAGTCCACTTGTTCTTAATAGTGCCATGTTGCCATCATCGGAAGTTGGGGTTAATGTGCATGTTTAAGTCATAGATTAAATTGAAGAGTAACACTGGGTAAGCTATACATTGAATTTTGTTGCCTTGACAATCACCTATCCTTTTATACCTTGTGAGCACTTAGTATTCTACTAAAGATTCAAGTTGGGGATCACAGTTTATCATTATCATATTTTATTTTATTGTTTTTAAGTTATTGCATCGACAACTATCCTCAAAATTTGTCCCGTTTATATCTAGTTATTGCACCAACATTAATAGATAAAAAACAACCATCCCTGTGGGATCGATATCAGACAGATTCACGTATGCCTACTATACTTGCATCGATAGTGTACGCTTATACATTGTTGTTGTGAGGTTAAATAGCTGATCACGTAGCATTTCCTTTTCTTTCCCTTTACATCATTGCTTACTCGAGTCGTGAAATGGGTCTGCTCACACAAGCTGACGGTCGGAATGTAAGTTACATGATGCTGCTCACACAAGCTGTAGAGTATCCGCAACAGATGTAAGACCTTAGCCATCAGTAGGACACTCAGGAGCAGCACTCGAAACATGGTAACCTTAATGACATGTCATTTGTATCCTATATATTTCTAAGGTTCAAACGGGCTCGATAATCATCATAATATTGCTGGATTTCCCCCATTTATTTACATGACGTATAACATAATGACATATGGATCAAAATAACATTAAATTATTATTTAAACATAAGCAATTGCATCAATAACAAAGACGTAGAAACGAGATCAATCTGAGGCTTTCACTTTTCCCTAATCTAAATCCGTTCGAGGTCTATCTTCATCTAAATAGATAAATTCAATTCCTTTAATACTTTTATTACTCAAATCAGTCTAGAATTCATATTTTTTAAAAAATTACAATTCTACCCCTAATATTTTAACTTCTTTACAATTTAGTTCTTAAGCTCTTAAATTGAAATTTGAGCAATTTCATCCACATTTCATGCTAGCCGAATGCACTAGGGACCTCTACTAATTCATAAAAATTAACATTTCAAAAATTTATTGTAACAGCCTATTTTTAGTGAAATTGGGATAGTGGTTTCGAGACCACAAATTTGATGTGATAAGATTCGTCAGTATGGGGTTGAAGGATTCAAAGCCACTGTTGAGGATGATCTTGAGAGGGCGGAATTCTGGTTAGAAAATATGATCAGGGTTTTCAATAAACTATTTTGTTCACCGACCGAGTGTGTTAAGTGTATAGTATCTTCTTTGAAAGACTCAGCCTACCAATGGTGGAATACGCTGATTTCAGTTGTGCCGAGAGAACGTATTAGTTGGGAATTCTTCCAAATTGATTTTCGAAAGAAGTATAATAGTTAGAGATTTCATGATCAGAAACAAAAAGAATTTCTTGAGCTCCAACAGGGCTATATATCTGTGTTAGAGTATGAATGAGAGTTTGTTAGACTAAGTAAATATGTCTAGGAATGCATTCCAATCGAGACCACCATGTGTAAATGATTCGAGGAAGGGTTAAATGAAAATGTAAAGATCCTAGTCAGGATTCTTGAGCTGAAAGGATTTGTTGTTTTAGTTGATCGGGCACATAAAGCCGAGGAGCTTAGTAAAGAGAAAAGCAAAACTGATTTTAAAGTTAAAGACTCAAGAAAGAGATCGAGTGGAAAGCCATATCAGTCATTGTCAAAGAGACCAAAAGAATATCACAACCGTACTACAACTTTAGTGGGGTATTTTAGTAGAGACAGAGGAAACTGGCGTTCAAGCCCAAAGCTTTAGGCTACGCCTGTAGCGAGTGTGGGCAGTGTTAGAGATAATAGGCCTGAATTCAAGTACTATAAAAGACCACATTTCATCGAATGCAGATTGAAGAACGAAGCATGTTTCAAGTGTGGTTCTTTTGAACACTATCTTAGAGATTGCACAGAGAAATTTGAGAAAGAAAAACTTCAAACTATGAGGCCAAGCAACACTACTGCGAGAGGTAGACCACTCCGTAACCTGGAAATGTGAGTAGTAGCCGTGGTGGAACAAAAGACTCTACTATGAGATCTAAAGCACGAGAATCAGCTAGGGCTTACGCTATTAGCGCACGAGAGGAAGCTTCTACGCCAGATGTTATTACTGGTACTTTTTATATCTTTGATACTGATGTTACAACTTTAATTGATTCGGGATCAACCCCATTTGTATGTATGCACGAATTTAGTATCAAGTAAGAATTTACCTGTTGAATCTACTGAATTTATGGTTAAAGTATCGAACCCTCTAGGTTAGTATGTGTTAGTTGATAAGGTTTGCAAGTATTGTCCTTTGATGACTCGGGGTTACAGTTTTTCAGCTGATTTGATGGTTTTTCCATTTGTTGAGTTTGATGTGATTTTGGGCATGGATTGGTTGACTCTACACGATGCTATCATAGACTGTAGACAAAAGCTCATTGTATTGAAATGTCTGAACAGTGAGACACTTCGGATTGAATCAGAGAGTTTGAGTGGGTTGCCTATTGTTATTTCAGCTATGTCAGCGTAAACATATGTAAGAAAAGGTTTCGATGCTTACCATGCATATGTACTGGATTCTAAAGTATCTTAGTTGAAACTTGAATTAGGCCTATGGTTTGTGAATATCCTGATGTGTTTCCAAAGGAGTTACTCGGATTACCACCGATTAGAGAGGTTAAGTTTGCTATTGAATTAGTACAAAGAACATCACTGATATCGATAGCATCTTACAGAATGGCTCCTACTGAGTTGAAAGAGTTGAAAACACAGTTGCAAGAATTGACAGATAGGGGTTTTTCTTGACCCAATTTTTCACCTTGAGGTGCACCTGTTCTATTCATTAAGAAAAAGGATGAACCAATGAGATTGTGTATTAACTACCGTCATCTCAAAAAAGTTACAATAAAAAATAAATTTCCATTACCACGAATTGACGATCTATTTGACCAACTGAAAGGTGCAACAATATTTTTGAAGATTGATCTTCGTTTTAGCTATTATCAGCCACGGGTGAAAGATTCGGATGTGCCTAAAACTGCGTTTAGGACTAGGTACGGACATTATGAATTTCTTGTGATGTCGTTTGGTTTAACTAATGCACCTACCATATTTATGGATTTGATGAATAGAATCTTTAGACCATATTTAAACAATTTGGTTGCGGTATTTATTGACGACATTTTGATTTATTCATGAGATGAGTTTGAGCATGCCAAGCATTTGAGAACTGTACTGCAAACCCTACACGATAAGCAATTGTTTGCCAAATTTAGCAAATGTGAATTTTGGCTCCGGGAAGTCAGTTTTCAGGGACATATTGTATCGACCGATGGCATCAGAATTGATATGAGTAAAATTTTAGCTGTTATTGATTGGAAACCACCGAGGAATGTGTCAAAAGTTAGAAGTTTTCTGGGATTAGTTGGTTATTACAGAAGATTCATCAAGGGATTCTCAATGATAGCTACACTGATAATGAGACTATTACAGAAAAATGAAAAATTTGAATGGTTTATGAAATTCCAGCAAAGTTTCAATCAGTTGAAAGCACTGTTGGTCGAGGCACCAATACTAATTCAACCTGAATTGGGTAAATAATTTGTGATTTTTAGCGATGCATCTTTGAATGGTTTAGGCTGTGTTTTGATGCTGGAAGGTAAACTGATAATTTATGCTTCCAGAAAATTAAAGCCACACAAAAAGAATTATTCGACACATGATTTAAAATTGACAGCTATTGTATTTGCATTGAAAATTTGGCGAAACCATTTGTACTGAAGTTGAAAATCGTTGTAACACCCTCCTCAGATCTCGTCGCGGAGGTGTAAGGAATGTTGCTAAATAAGCCTTAATTTCTTTTCTAAATATTAACCATATAAATAAAACATTCAAGTATTATCGATCACATTCATAAACACCTACATTACTTATGAAAAACACATGTTAACTTAATAAGCCATTTGTGCATGGCTATACATATATACATCACCAAAAGATACCAGGTCAATTTACGAAGTCAATCCTATACATGCCATTATCAAAATTTCATCAAAAGTGTACCAAAAAGCTTAGATAGTGTGGTCGACTTCGACTTTGAAACTCCCGAATCCGAAGGATGACGAGCAAAAATCTATAAAATAGAGAATCAAAGCAAAAGAATAAGCATTTCTATGCTTGGTAAGCTTTAAGTAATGAAATCATCTAGAAGATTAGCATAATAATGTCAAGTCTTTATGAATCAACCCTTGGCCGAATCTAAACATGACTAAAGTACTTCTTCATCGATCATATCATAAAGGTGAAATCAATACATCCATCTATTTTCATTTTATAGCCGAATACATTCGTCTCAAATTTTCGTGCAAATCTCATGAATATATATACATACATATCATACTAGTGATGTTGGATTTGTCTAATTCGGTACTCATACATTCTAATCAAATCATAAACGTTCAAAGGATTTAAAACAATGGTCTAAGCATACTTACCGACTTTCGTAATACTAAATTAAACAATTAATCATATTCTCAACGAGAGTAAGTTACTTACTTGATCGTTTCACAGTAAGTCGCTCATGTGTTTGAAATTAATTTGACATGTATTATATAATTTCTCTTACGAATACTTACAGTTTATCAACCCAATTATTAGACAGGCATAGACGTCCTTCTGAACTAAACCCGAATCTTATCATGGCTCAGAAGCCCTTCGAGACCAAGCTCAGTTTATGCCGCTAACTTGAAGGCCCTTCGAAACTAAGTTCGGTTATAACGCTGGCTCAAAGCCCTTTGGAACTAAGTCCGGTTATGACGCTGGCTTAAAGCCCTTCGAGACCAAGCTCGGATTTACACCTTGATTAACATTCACACATATATGCACATTTAAATATCACTTTGATACTCGAATACAATTTCAGCATTGTTACTAACTATATCGCGATCAGTTCACTAATCATAAACAAATAACATGATCCCGTTTCATTATCCCAGAAGCTTTCTATTATCATACGGCTACAAACGAATACTCTACTTATTTATTTGGTCATGTAACGCAAGCAGAACCACTAGGTCATAAATTATTTATCGCACTCATAATTATATAATTTCTGTGTCTAAACATAAGCTAAATTCCATTACTCAAAGACTTACCTCGGGTATGCTTGGATAATTACGGATAGACTACTCGGTTGCTTTCTCCTTTCCTTTATCTGATTTTGATCCCTTTAGCTCTTGAGCTTAAATTTAAACAAATAAATTTATTTAATCATTTGAACATCAAAGGAAAATTTAAAGCTCCTAACTTTTATACTCAATAATGAAATCAACCATTTATCTAATTATTTTAACACCTCACTTTAAGCACACAATTTATCTATCATACATCCATTTCACAAGCTCAGTCACAATGAATAGAAATACATGCATACTAATGAGTTACTTATAGCATGCTTTAATATCTTATATATCCCATTCGGCCTTAGCTTCTAACAATTAACTTTCATATTCAAATTCCATCTCATGATCAAATGTAGCTAGTTACACCTAGGTTACCATATTGCCAAACAATGACCGATTTTGCATATCAATTAATTAGATTACTTAACACCTATCTCACATAGTCCAAGTTCATATAACCTTAATGTCTAATTGTGTATGGTACCTAAAATTCTTATAACTTAACCCTTTGAACCCATTTTGCCGAAATTTTTATTAAATATCCTATTCACATACATATACATAATCCGTATTTGAAAATTTCATTTAATCAACCTACATTCGGAAATGGCTACAACGACTTGATAAGTCTTAGAAACATTTCAATTTCATCTATTTCTTTAAAGACCGAATATATATATATATACAATAATAATGCTGAATGCTATTAACTATTAAAGACACATACATAACTTATATACAAAATTTATCCTTGCATAGCCTATAGCTTATTCGGCTATTCCTTACTCAATCCTAACAAAGTTTCATATCAAACTCCTATGACTAAGCACAAATATTCTTACATTCCAATAATCATAATCTTTAAAAATCACATTCTAAATAAAGCATCATGAGCAATGCCGAATCTTCAATTGTTCCAATGTCTAGTTTACGCAATTCAAAAACATCATAATAACATTTGTTCATAACATCAAATATACATATATTTTCTTTTTCGGCTAGAACATATATGAGTATTAAAATTCTTATTTTTAACAAGATCCATTTCTTTTCTCAACACATTCATCATCAAAACTTAATGGAAATCATCAAATTCTTTCTTTAATACCCATAGCCGAATGCTCCTTCTATCCTCCACAACTTAAAAATTTTAGCATGGGCTAAGTAGTAAACAAGATGATTACATAAAACAAGCTTAGATTTCAAGAAAATTTAACACCATTCACTAACCTTTCTTAGCTTCAATTGACCTAGAAAATTTCCTCCCTTTTCTTCCCTTCAATTCGCCAAGAAGAAACAAAGGTGAAGCTTTTGTTTTTTCACCCAATTTTCACTTAATTCTTTTTCCATTAATTCATTTTGTATATTAAAATGTTAATAAACAAATTAAATAATTAAAATAAAATGCACATATTATGAGTTAGTCATTATCATGGCTGCCACTATCTTTAAAAAGGTTAATTAGACATGCAAGTCCACCTTTTAATAACATGCATAAATAGGTCATCTTAGAAATTACCCATCACATTTCACAATGTCTCACTTCAGTCCTATTTAAGATTTTCACATACAAATGACAAAATCAAAACATAAGGTTTTCACAATTGCATGTACACATATAATAAACACGTAATTTAAATGCTTAATTATTTTTATGACTCGATTTTATGGTCTCGAAACCATTTTTCGACTAGGGTCACATTAGGGTTGTCACAACTCTCCCCCAATTTTCGTCCCCGAAAATCTTACCAGTGAATAAATTTGGGTTTCTCTCTTTCATAGAGTTTTTAGTTTCCCAAGTAGCTTCCTCGATCCCGTGTTTGAGCCATAACACCTTTACTAAAGGAATCTTTTTGTTTCGCAACTCTTTCACCTCACGAGTTAATATACGAATTGGTTCTTCTTCATAACTCAAATAAGATTGAATTTCAACCTCTGATGGACTAATTATGTGTGAAGGGTCAGATCTATAACGTTGAAGCATCGAGACATGAAAAACATTGTGAATCTTCTCAAGTTCAGGGGGTAAAATCAACCTGTAAGCAACTGGTCCAATTCGTTCGGATATCTCATACGGCCCGATAAACCTCTGACTCAATTTCCTTTACGCCAAATCTGAGCACCTTTTTCCAAGGTGAAACCTTAAGAAACACTTTGTCACCGACCTGATATTCAATGTCTTTTCATTTCAAATCTGCGTACGACTTCTGACGATCTGTAGCTACTTTCAGACTTTCACTGATTACTTTCACTTTCTGTTCAGCATCTTTAATCAAATCGACTCCGAAAATTTTACTTTCACTAAGTTCGGTCCAAAACAATGGTGTACGGCATTTACGACCATACAAAGCCTCGTAAGGTGCCATCTTAATTCTTGATTGAAAGCTATTGTTGTGAGCGAATTCAATTAAAGGTAAATACCGTTCCCACGAACCACCAAACTCAAGGATGCAACATCTCAACATATCCTTGAGTATCTGAATTGTTCGTTCGGATTGACCATCAGTCTGAGGATGAAAAGCGGTGCTAAAATGTAATTTGGTACCCAAAGCTTCTTGCAATTTCTTCCAAAATCACGATGTGAACCTCGGATCTCTATCGGACACAATAGAAATGGGTAGTCCATGTAACCTTATGATCTAGGATACATACATTTTAGCTAACCTGACAAGGGAAAAATACGTACGTACAGGGATAAAATGGGTCGACTTTGTAAATCTATCAACAACAACCCATATCGCATCTTTCTTACTTGACGACAAGGGCAATCCAGACACAAAGTCCATTGTGACTCGATCCCACTTCCATTCTGGTATCATGATCGGCTGAAGTAATCCCGAGGGCACTTGATGTTCTCGCTTTCACTTGTTGACATATTAAACACTTCAAACAAAATCGTAAATGTCTCTTTTCATACCATGCCACCAAAATCGACGTCCTCGTGTCGTTGTACATTTTTGTACTTCCCGGGTGAATTGACATTCGACTACTATGAGCCTCATTCAAAATCATCGAAATGAGTTCTGAATTTCTTAGAATACACAAACGACTTTTGAACCTCAAACAATCGTCATCATCAATTTGAAATTCTGATTCCATGTTCGAAATACACTCAGCCCGTTTTGAAACCAATTCATCATCTACTTTCTGAGCTTCTCGAATTTGATGAATCAACAATGGTTTAGCCTTCAATTCTGCTACTAACACATCATCAGATACAACAGACAGATGTACATTCGTCGCGCGAAGGGCAAACAGTGATTACGACTTAAAGCATCAGCAACTACGTTAGCCTTTCCCGGGTGATAGTCAATGACTAGCTCATAATCTTTTAACAACTCGAGCCAACGTCTTTATCGCAAATTCAATTCTCTCTGAGTCATCAAATATTTGAGGCTTTTATGATCCGAGTATACATGACACCTCTCTCCAAACAAGTAATGTCGCCATATTTTCAAAGCGAAAACAATTGCAGCTAATTCGAGATCATGAGTCGGATAGTTTTTTCTCTTGCGCTTCAATTGCCTTGATGCATATGCTACCACTCGACCTTCTTGCATCAACACACAACCCAGCCCAAGCAAACATGCATCATCAGAATGACAAACTTTACTGGATTCGGGTTGCACTAGCATCGAGCTTCATTAAATAAGTTTTCATTGATCGAAACTTCTCTCGACATTTTTCGACCAATCAAACTTAACATCCTTCAAGTAGTCTTGTCATTGGTGTGGCTATCGTCGAAAAACCCTTTACAAAACGCCCGTAATAACCGCAAGTCCCAAAAAGCTCAACTTCGTAATATTTCTGAGGCTTCGCATTAAGTATGGTTTGTAATTTTACTCTGATCAACTCGAATACCCGATGATGGACACCACATGACCCAAAAACTAACTTCTCTCAACCGTAACTCGACATCGAACTTAGCATATAACTGCTTATCCTGCAAAATCCGTAACACTAATCTCAGGTGCTCAGCATGTTCGGTTTCATTTCTCGAATAGACCAAAATGTCATCGATAAACACAACTACAAACCGATCCAGATATGGTCTAAAAATCTGATTCATCAAATCCATAAATACCGCAGGGGTATTAGTAAGCCCAAACGGCATCATTAAGAACTCATAGTGACCATATCTCGTTCTGAAAGCAGTTTTGGGTATATCTGAGTCTCTAACTCGCAACTGATAATAACCCGATCTCAAATCTATCTTTGAAAATACAGAGGCCCCTTTCAGTTGATCGAACAAATCATCAATATGCGGTAACGGATATTTATTCTTTATTGTCACTTTATTCAATTGACGATAGTCGATCCATAATCTCATGGTTCCATCCTTCTTTTTAACAAACAATACTGGTGCACCCCAAGGTGAGAAACTTGGCCGAGCGAAACCTCTATCCATCAACTCTTGCAACTGAGTTTTCAATTCTTTCAATTCCGTTGGTGCCATACGATACGGAGCTGTAGAAATCGGTGTAGTCCCAGGTACAAGTTCAATGCCAAACTCTACCTCCCGAACAGGTGATAACCCCGGTAATTCATCGGGAAAAACATCCGGATAATCACAGACCACTGTCACTGATTCAAGCTTCTTTTCTAACTCTTTGTCATCAAATACGTACACCAGGTATACCTCACACCCCTTTCTCACATGTTTTTGAGCCAACATCGAGGATATAACTCATCGGTAACCCGATCCTATCAAGAGACTCAACTCGAATTATCTCATCGCTTATGCATCTCAAATCAATAGTCTTTCTTTTGCAATTCACAATGGCGCATCATGGACAATCAACCAATCCATACCAAGGATAACATCAAATTCATCAAACGGTAAAAGCATCAAATCTACTGGAAAGCAGAACCTCTCGATTACTAGGGACATTTCTTACACACCTTGTCCACAAGTACATAACGACCCAGGGATTTGACACTCAGATTACAAACTCGTTAGACTCGACAGGTGTAGAGTCTTATCTGGATACTAAAGTCTCACATATATATGAATGAGTAGAACCAGGTCAATCAAAGCAATTACATCGAGATCAAAGAGAGTAAAAAGCACGGTAATAACGTCCCGCGAAGAAGCATCCTCGCGTGCGCAGATAGCATAAGCTCTCAGCAGCAGAGCACGAGCCTCCGATTTGGTGGTAGCATCTTTAGGCCCTCTCTCGACCGCCACTAGCGTTCTCGGTTTCGGGGCCTACCTCTTCTTTGTAGTATTATTATTTGGGCACACTGATTCACATTACATTCGAGATAATCTCGGGTAATCTTTGATAAAATGATCGGTCGATCCACATTTGAAACAGAGCGGTCACGAACTCTCTGACTTCCCGAATGCCACTTGCCACAATGCTGGCACTTAGATCTGCCCCGACGATCATTGCCAACACCGGCAGCAGAGGTAGCTCGTGTACTTATAGGGGTCGACACGATCCCGCCCAGAAAAACCCAAGTATTCTTAGATCCGCTTGGATCATCTCTAAACTTCTTCGATGATTGATGAAAGGGCTTTCCAAGATCTTTACGAAACTCTCTTGCTCCCATATCGCCTTTTTTTTTCTTTATCGAGCTCTTGGCTTTGCAAGCAAGCTCGCTCAACAAGTACTACAAATTCTATGATTTGTAGAATGCCAACAACAGCATTTTATATCTTCGCTCGGTCCCTCTTCAAACGTTTACACATTACATCTTCAAGAAACTCATTCTCGAGCATACCTAATTGAGTCTCATAAACTTTCGCTCATAATCGAGAATCGACATGGAACCTTGTTTAAGTTCAAGAAATTCTTTCCGTTTTTATCAATAAATCTCGGGTGATATACTTCTTCCAAACTCGCTTTGGAAAAACTCCCAAGTTACTCGCTCTCTGGTACAACCGAAATCAACATATTCCACCAATAATAGGCAGAATCACGTAACTAAGAGATAGCACACTCGTGCATTCATCGGGTGTGCAAGAAAGTTCATCAAGTACCGGATGGTGTTATCCAACCAAAACTCAGCTTGTTCGGCATCATTGCTGTCTGTTGCTTTAAATTTAGTAGCCCCATGCTTTCGGATTCTGACAACTGGAGGCTTATTTAACCTTATCTGATCGGTTACCGGAGGTACTGCTGATGCATGGGGTGTATTGGTCGGGAGTGGGGGTTGTGGAACAGCCGTGTTAGTTCGAATGTACCGATTGAACCAATCATTCATCACGCTTATAAAAAGCTTGCCTAGCTTCATCATTTCGATTATTAGCCATAGGTTGAGAGTTCACGGGGCTATCCCTTGCGCGTGGAGCAAAGTGCCACACTCTCAACATCATCAACTATCGCTCGATTGGGATCGGGATCCATCACTATACATAAACGCATTTTTAATCGCCGTAAATCACCACACTATCAAATAAACACATAATGGCATGTATAGCTAGACCCATTCGCATTACGGTAGTCCTAGAATCGACTAAACTGTAGCTCTGATACCAATTAAAATGTAACACCCCTCGCCCGTATCCGTCGCCGGAGGGGTAAGAAATGTTGCTAAATAAGCCTTAATTTCTTTTCTAAATATTAACCATATAAATAAAACATTCAAGTATTATCGATCACATTCATAAACACCTACATTACTTATGAAAAACACATGTTAAATTAATAAGCCATTTGCGCATGGCTATACATATATACATAACCAAAAGATACCAGGTCAATTTACAAAGTCAATCCTATACATGCCATTATCAAAATTTCATCAAAAGTGTACCAAAAAGCTTAGATAGTGTGGTCGACTTCGACTTTGAAACTGCCGAATCCGAAGGATGACGAGCAAAAATCTCTAAAACAGAGAATCAAAGCAAAAGAATAAGCATTTCTATGCTTAGTAAGCTTTAAGTAATGAAATCATCTAGAAGATTAGCATAATAATGTCAAGTCTATATGAATCAACCCTTGGCCGAATCTAAACGTAACTAAAGTACTTCTTTATCGATCATATCATAAAGGTGAAATCAATACATCCATCTATTTTCATTTTATAGCCGAATACATTCGTCTCAAATTTTCATGCAAATCTCATGAATATATATACATACATATCATACTAGTGAAGTTGGATTTGTCTAATTCGGTACTCATACATTCTAATCAAATCATAAACGTTCAAAGGATTTAAAACAATGGTCTAAGCATACTTACCGACTTTCATAATACTAAATTAAATAATTAATCATATTCTCAACGAGAGTAAGTTACTTACTTGATCGTTTCACGGTAAGTCGCTCATGTGTTTGAAATTAATTTGACATGTATTATATAATTTCTCTTACGCATACTTACAGTTTATCAACCCATTTATTAGACTGGCATAGACATCCTTCTGAACTAAACCCGAATCTTAGCACTGGCTCAAAAGCCCTTCGAGACCAAGCTCGGTTTATGCCGCTGACTTGAAGGCCCTTCGAAACTAAGTTCGGTTATAACGCAGGCTCAAAGCCCTTCGGAACTAAGTCTGGTTATGACGCTGGCTTAAAGCCCTTCGAGACCAAGCTTGGATTTAAACCTCGATTAACATTCACACATATATGCACATTTAAATATCACTTTGATACTCGAATACAATTTCAGCATTCTTACTAGCTATATCGCGATCAGTTCACTAATCATAAACAAATAACATGATCCCGTTTCATTATCCCAGAAGCTTTCTATTATCATACAGCTACAAACGAATACTCTACTTATTTATTTGGTCATGTAACGCAAGCAGAACCACTAGGTCATAAATTATTTATCGCACTCATAATTATATAATTTCTGTGTCTAAACATAAGCTAAATTCCATTACTCAAAGACTTACCTCGGGTATGTTTGGATAATTACAGATAGACTAGTCGGTTGCTTTCTCCTTTCCTTTATCTGATTTTGATCCCTTTAGCTCTTGAGCTTAAATTTAAACAAATAAATTTATTTAATCATTTCGAACATCAAAGGAAAATTTAAAGCTCCTAACTTTTATACTCAATAATGAAATCAACCATTTATCTAATTATTTTAACACCTCACTTTAAGCACACAATTTATCTATCATACATCCATTTCACAAGCTCAGTCACAATGAATAGAAATACATGCATACCAATGAGTTACTTATAGCATGCTTTAATATCTTATATATCCCATTTGGCCTTAGCTTCTAACAATTAACTTTCATATTCAAATTCCATCTCATGATCAAATGTAGCTAGTTACACCTAGGTTACCATATTGCCAAACAATGACCGATTTTGCATATCAATTAATTAGATTACTTAACACCTATCTCACATAGTCCAAGTTCATATAACCTTAATGTCTAAATGTGTATGGTACCTAAAATTCTTATAACTTAACCCTTTTAACCCATTTTGCCGAAATTTTTATTAAATATCCTATTCACATACATATACATAATCCGTATTTGAAAATTTCCTTTAATCAACCTATATTCAGAAATGGCTACAACGACTTGATAAGTCTTAGAAACATTTCAATTTCATCTATTTCTTTAAAGACCGAATATATATATATATATATATATATATATACAATAATAATGCTGAATGCTATTAACTATTAAAGTCACATACACAACTTATATACAAAATTTATCCTTGCATAGCCTATAGCTTATTTGGCATTTCCTTACTCAATCCTAACAAAGTTTCATATCAAACTCCTATGACTAAGCACACATATTCTTACATTCCAATAATCATAATCTTTAAAAATCACATTCTAAATAAAGCATCATGAGCAATGTCGAATCTTCAATTGTTCCAATGTCTAGTTTACTCAATTCAAAAACATCATAATAACATTTGTTCATGACATCAAATATACATATATTTTCTTTTTCGGCTAGAACATATATGCGTATTAAAATTCATATTTTTAACAAGATCCATTTCTTTTCTCAACACATTCATCATCAAAACTTAATGGAAATCATCAAATTCTTTCTTTAATACCCATAGCCGAATGCTCCTTCTATCCTCCACAACTTAAAAATTTTAGCATGGGCTAAGTAGTAAACAAGATGATTACATAAAACAAGCTTAGATTTCAAGAAAATTTAACACCATTCACTAACCTTTCTTAGCTTCAATTGACCGAAAATTTCCTCCCTTTTCTTCCCTTCAATTCGGCCAAGAAGAAACAAAGGTGAAGCTTTGTTTTTTTCACCCAATTTTCACTTAATTCTTTTTCCATTAATTCATTTTGTATATTAAAATGTTAATAAACAAATTAAATAATTAAAATAAAATGCACATATTATGAGTTAGTCATTATCATGGCCGGCCACTATCTTTAAAAAGGTTAATTAGACATGCAAGTCCACCTTTTTAATAACATGCATAAATAGGTCATCTTAGAAATTACCCATCACATTTCACAATGTCTCACTTAAGTCCTATTTAAGATTTTCACATACAAATGACAAAATCAAAACATAAGGTTTTCACAATTGCATGTACACATATAATAAACACAGAATTTAACAGTTAATTATTTTTATGACTCGGTTTTATGGTCTCAGAACCATTTTCTGACTAGGGTCACATTAGGGTTGTCACAACTGTCATATATTTACCGATCATAAGAAATGCAAGTATCTAATGTCACAAAAAGATCTAACTCTGAGACAACGCAGGTGGCTTGAGTTATTGAAAGACTACGATTTGATTATTAATTATCATCTGGGTAAAATGAATGTAGTTGCGGATGAGCCGAGTAGAAATGAATACGGGACCGACGTTATCTGATGATGGTTCAATTTTAGCTGAGTTGAAAGTTAGACCGATGTTTTTACAGCAGACCAGTGAGGCTCAGAAGTGTGATGACAAGTTGCTAGCTAAACAGACACAAAGTAAGTTAATTTCTTATTTAGAATTTCATATGGGATCCGATGATTGTCTATTTTTCAGAGGTAAGATTTGTGTAACAAAGAATCTAGAGCTCATTTGAAAGATTTTACAAGAAGCTCATAGTGGTAGCTTGTTTGTTCATCCAAGAAGTAATAAGATGTACAGAGATTTAAAATAAATGTACTGGTGGCTGGGACTGAAACGGGAGATTTCTAACTTCGTATCAAGATGTTTAGTTTGTCAGCAAGTTAAAGCTGAACATCAGGTACCTTCTGGTTTATTACAGCTAGTGATGATACCGAAATGGAAATGGGAGCTAGTTACGAAAGACTTCGTATCAGGTTAACCCTATCTCCGAGAAAGAAAGATACAATTTGGGTTGCTGTTGATTGTCTGATGAAGTCTGCACATTTTATTCCAGTACGTACAGATCACCCTATTGTGAGATTAGCTGAGTTATATGTTTCTGAGATTGTCAGATTGCATGAGGTACTAGTTTCTATAATTTTAGATAGAGATCCGCGGTTTACATCACGATTCTGGAGAAAGTTACAAGAAGCTCTAGGTACGCGATTGCATTTTAGAACTGCATTTCATCCTCAAGACCGATGGTCAGTCCAAGTGAGTAATTCAGATCCTTGAGGATATGCTTCGTTGTTGTGTGTTAGAATTCGAAGGCAACTGGGAGAAATATTTACCGTTAGTTGAATTCATGTATAATAATAGTTATTAGTTGAGCGTAAAATGGCACCGTATGAGCTTTGTATGGTCGTAAATGTTGAACTCCGTTGTGTTGGACTGAGCTTAGTGGGAATAATATTCACGGGGTTGATATGATTCGAGAGACTGAAGAATAAGTAAAAATGATTCGAGATAGTTTGAAAGTAGCTTCAGATCGACATAAATCATATAAAATCTTAAACATAAAGGCATTGAATTTCAAGTTGGCGATAGAGTATTCTTGAAAGTACTGCCCTAGAAGAAAGTTATTTGATTTGGTTGCAAAGGGAAGTCGTGATTCATCGGGCTGTATGAGATTATTGAAAGAATCAGACCAGTAGCGTATCGATTAGCTTTACTGTCAGAGTTAGAAAAGATTTATAACGTAGTTCACGTATCTATGTTATGACGGTACCAATTTCACCCTTCAAATATTATTTAACCAGCGGATGTCGAGATTCAGTCTGATTTGTCATATAGCGAAGAACCGATCAGGATTTTGGCTCGAGAGGTTAAAGAATTGAGAAATAAGAGCATAGCTTTACTAAAGGTTCTTTGGAAATGTCACAAGATAGGGGAAGCTAGCTGGGAACCTGAGAAAGCTATGAGAAAATAATATCCGAACCTCTTTTCAGGTAAGATTTTCAGGGACGAAAATTCCTTTAGGGGGAGAGTTGTAACAGTCTGTTTTTAGTGAAATTAGAATAGTAGTTTTGGGACCATAAATTTGACGTGAAAATATTTATTTTATTATTATTTTAAGGTCTATAGCATGTTAGTATTACCGTATAAAAATTTCGTTAAGAAATTTTACCGTTTGCATGCTTAATTTGATAAAAAGGACTAAATCACATAAAGTGCAAAATTAGAGTTCTAGTAGCTAAAAGTATTAAATGGCTATAGAACCTTAATGTATGAGTCCTTATGTGGTAATTATACCATTTTTATTGAGTGGACAAATATGGACAAAAGTTATGAAATTTTTAAAGGTTAAAAGTAAGGTTAATTTAGTAAATAAATTAATAAGTAAATTAAGACAAAAAGAAATGTATCATCTTCATTAATTTTTTGAGCCACCACCGAAATGTTGAAGGAAAAAGCATCCATGGAAGCTTAAACATTTGGCCTACCCTATTTTACTTGCATGTGAGTATTTTTTGTCCCATTTTTAATTATTTCTATGATTTTGGGATTGTTGTAGCTTAATCTAACTAGCCCAGGAACTAATTTGTAACACTGTTAAAAGATTAAGGTCTTTTCATGAATGAATATAGACTGTTTTTGATTTTTTATGGAAGAAAATGGTTAGTTGTTGATATATAAACAACTTTTTTAAGTGATTTTTGATGAAATTGTAAAATAGAGACTAAACTGAAAATTAGAAAAATATACATGCTGAAATTGTGAAATAAATGAAATATAAAGCTTGCTAGGGACCTATATGAAATTTGGCCATGGTCGGTTTTGGGAAAATTACATGAATTTTCATTTTCTGAGCTAAGGACTAAATTGAAAGGAAATCAAAATTATAGGGGAAAAATATAATTTTTCTAAAATATAAGTTTGGGTTAAGTTGAATAAAACTATTATTAAATTGAGCTAAATTTATTCGTTTAGATCAAGACAAACCTCGTACAGCTTTAGATCAGGGCAAAGATAAAGTTTTGGAATAATCGCCTCCGTATCTACGTTTAATCATATATGTAAGTTATATTGTATTTATGTGCTTTTAATTGAATTATACATGTACTGTGGACTGCCATATATATATATATATACCAATTGCATACCCAATAATGTTATGTCAACTATCGAGACTCATTTGAACCTTAGGAGTTCGTAGGATATAAATGACATGTCATTAGGGCTTACATGATTCAGGTGCTAGTCTTGAACGTCCTACTGATGGTTGAGGTCCGGCATGTGTTATGGATACTCCACAGCTCGTGTAAGCAGGATCGTGTAGGTACGTTCTGACCCATAGCTCATGTGAGTAGGCCCATTTTTGTAGCTCGTGTAAGCATTCTAATTCACAGCACGTGTGATCATATATGTACAGAAATTGGTAGATTACAGTTATATGAGTTAGCACACTATGTGTGAGCTATCCTGGGTATCCAATGGTATTCTAAATGGTTCAACGGGCATGATTTGAAAGAGAATGGTAGGAGTTCGATACGAACTAAGACATGAACACGTGTGAATTTCATTGAATTGGTAATACATGGTATAATGAAAGTTGAGATAAATGATATATGCATATGATACATGATTAAATCTTGTTATCATCCATGATTAAATTGTTTATATTATATGCTTATACGACTAACATGTTTGGTGTAAATGCTTAGGCTTTGGCCAAGTGTGGTTGGATTATGTCATGTTTAACTTACTTAATATGTGATGAAATGGTAAGTTGAGTTTTATATTATAGAACTTACTAAGCATTTATGCTTTCTCTGTGTTATTTTTCGTGTTTTATAGTTAATCAGAAGCTTGTTCTGTTTGGAAGTTTGTCGGAGTTATATCAAACTATCCATCGGCTAAATTGATAGACTTTGGTATTTCTAAGTTTTGGTTATAATGGCATGTATAGGTATTTTGGTTAATGTTGAAGCCATAATGTTTTGGTTTGTAAATTTGGTATTTTTGAAAGATGTAATGGTGTAAAGATGGTATGTATATATTTGGCCTTGTAATGGTTGTTATGCTCATATATGTATGTGGCCTTATGATGGTTGATTTTATAGTCCTTATGATACTTAGATGATGGAAGTTGAACATGGTCATTTTGGTATAAAAAAATGTAGTTGGCATATATGGCTTTTGATGAATGTTAAATGGTAAATTTGGTACTTGAGGATATGAAATTGATATGTGAACAAAGTGGTAAGTTTTTGTTAAGTTATGCATATGGTTATAAATTTTTAAATGTCGTGATTGAGGTGCCTTTCGCCATATAAGTTGAATGCTTATGTACCTTATTAGGATAGTTTGATTATGCATGTTTTTAGTGCAATTTGAAGGCTTGTTTATATGTGGAAATTTGACTGTAGGTATGTGCTTGGATGGGTAAGAAAAATGGCTTGGAAATGGCCTATTTTTCATCCACACAGTCAGAGACATGAGCATGCGTCTCAGTCGTGTGTGACATACGGCCAAGCAACATGGCGGTGTGCCCCCTGTAACTTACAAAAGGGTGCAAGTCAGGCTGTTACATGGCCTAGCACACAGCCTGGCACACAGGCGTATGGCTTGGCCATGTGACCCAAATCAGAGAGTTATACAGGCTGGGACATGGCTGTGTGTCCCTACTTCAAATGTCTGTATGGCCTGGCCACACGACCGTGTGACCCTTGCAGTTTGAAATTTTTCATCTTTTTTTGAAATATTCTATATATTTTCGATTTAGTCCCGATTTGTTTCTAATGTGTTTTTAGGGCCTTAAGGGCTCGTATAAGGGACAGTACATATGCTATAGATTTGTTTAGCTATGATTAATGATATGAATTAAAATGTTTAAAATTTTTTATTGTTTTGAAATGAAATCTCTAGTAATGCTCCGCAACCCTTTTCTGGTGATAGATACGGGTTAGGGGTGTTACAAACCCCTCAAATTATTTGCAGTTTTTATAATGCTCCATACTATGAGAATGATTTTATTGATGAAACTAATCTAGAATATTTTCAAGATATAGATATTGATAGTCTTATAAACATTTTGACTAAAAGGAGGGGTGAATGGAAATACTGCACAGGTACCAATATTTCAATATTTTTTCATCAAGAAATTATGTTTCCTAAGGCTAAGATGTGGATTCAAATTTTTTTGCACACGAATAGTACATGCTTTAAATGTTTCTAATGTTAATACTTTTAGAGCAGTTTTACTCTATGCTATTTTGCAGAAAAAGCATGTATACATCAATAAATGGATCCACCAAAACATGAAGAGATGCATTAGTGTCCAGAAGGTAGGAGTTTTCTTTCCCTATCTAGTAAGAGCCTTACGCAAAAAGGCGGTTGTACCTATGACACCAACTGAGCAGTTGTTGAAACCTTCTAAAAGTATCATTGAGGACACCTTGTTCTAACAATACATTGAGCTGCGAGCCACACATATAAAAGATTGGAACAAGCGATAGCAAGTAGCGACAGCTACACTAGCTTCATCCCAGAGGTTGACACAAGCTCAATGAGAAGTTGGTGAGAGTAGTTATCGAAAGCTAGATTGGATGATTCAATGGATGGAAGAATTGGGACCAATTTTTCAAGAAATTGCTAGGCAAAACAACATCTGTGTCCCTAATATACACCTAGCATGTTTGGGCCAACAAATACGGAACAACAAGAAGAGGGGCAAGATAACAAAGAGGATGAAAGAAGTGAGGAGATAGATTTTAAAGAAGATGATTGAACATTTTTATTTTTAGGAAAACTTGTATTAATTTTTGGATGCTTTTAATTTTACCCTTGTAGGAGTAGGACTCATAGTAGTTTATTTATTTATTGCATTTTGTTTAAGTTTTTATGTAGGAACCCAACACAAAGAAGGCATAAACAATTCGATCTTAGCACGATCAAAAGAGGAAGCACCTACTATTAGTAGTTGGAGCGACCACAATCAATCAGGTAACATCTTTCCTTATCTATTAATGGGCTACACATTGAGAACAATGTGTCAACTAAAGTGTGGGGGTAACATAGAAAACTTCTGTATTTTCAATTTCTACATTTTTCTTTGATTTTTTTCTTCTCTTTGGTGTGCTTGAGCTTGTAGAAATACAAGAGATTTTTAAGAGCATGTAAATAGGTTGTTTGTGTTTACAAATAAATTTGGCATAATGGTAGAGGATTTTAAATTTTTTATTATTAGACTACTAAAGTTCTATATGTTACACTATAAATAGGCATTAAGTAATTTTAACGCTCGGGTTTGTGCAAGTGTACACAATCGTTATCAAGTAATAAGTAAGTATCGAGTTATCGTCTCCACTGGGATTGTATTCGTGCTAAGTAACTCAATTATAAAAATATTATTAACAACTTGGTATATAGAAATAGAATTTGATTTGGAAGTATTGATTAAAACTATGTAAAATTAATCTAGATGCAATGATCCCTAATGTGATTTATCCTAACATGCAACTATATGAATGAAATAGATTTTAGCAGAATTAACACAATAAGCAACAATTATAACATAAATAAGCTAGGACAATTACTTTAATTAAACTCAAATTATTATCAACATGCTTATCAATATTTGGAAAAAATTCCATGGCAACTCGATATTTCATGAGTTTGGAAACCATATTAGGTCCTTTCAAAATCCTTTACTTAGTAAATACGCATTTTACTGATCTTTATTTACTAAGGGTTTCTTAGTATTCGTGCGAGATAATAGGGACATGTTAGGCTTAAAACAATTTAATCACACAAATCTAAAAACTATGCAGATAACAGAGCCTGGTTAGGGTTGTTATGCAACCTACAATCTCATCGGGTTAGGATCGAAATTGAGCATGCGCATTTCAATTATGCGTCCATTAGCCATAGTCTGATTAGGATCGATCAGCTAATTTAGGTGCATTTCAATCACGTATGAACAAGATACAGACTTAATTTTAATTGAAAACATGATCGATTGAGGCACAAACATTAAAAGCATGAACTAAATAATTATTATTTAATCAAAGCAATCATCCTAACTTAAATAAAATTAAGATATCACTGTTGGAAACAAGAACAGTAAACACATAGCAAACATTCGTGAATTAAATTAAAGAAAAGAAAGATTAAACCCAAATTAGAGTGGCTGTCACCCAAGACTCTGACTGACGAGGGCTCCTTCGTTCCTTCGCTTTGCTCCTTTGCTGATGGATCTCTGAGATGGCCAACCAAGGGCTCTTTAAGAGGCTAATTTGAAAAAAATACTTATGCAAAGATGATGATAGGCGTGAGGGAGAAAGAAAGCTAAAAGAGTTGAGAGATGAGAGAATGATGGATGAGTGAGGGATGATTACAAAAGTGAGAAATGGGGTGTTATTTATAGGTGAGGCAAGGGAGCTAGTTTGCTAAAAATAGGAGTGTCCATCATTTGAAACTTCATGCAAGGTTGGCCTGCCATGATTTGTGGAAGTGTGGCTGATTTTTGCTTGATTTAACTGCCATAACATCATCAGGATCAAGACTCAGTCAATTGCAAATCTCTGGGTAAATCTCTGATTTCTTCAACTCTTCAAGGACCTTGTGTAATTAAACCAAAATTTGATTTATGAACATCCATATGCAGCCAAATTTTGGGTTGACTTGGTCCTCCATTTGGATGGTTTTGTAATCAAAATAAAGCTCTCAGACCTGTCCAAAAATAATAGATAATTTAGAGGACCAAAGAATATAATTTAACCAGTTTAATTAATCAATTTACTTGATTAATTAAAACCCAATTTATTAATGAAATATATTAAAATAAATTATTAAATATAACTTTATATTTTATTTTTTAATTTAATCATGCCTGACCCACTTTATAGCTTGAAAATATAATATGCTCAAATTAATATAATAGAAGCCATTTTCTGCATGAAAACTATATAATAAAGTATAAAATCACATTTTAATAATTTCTATGTCCCAATTTCATATTTTCATATATTTCATTAATTTATTAAAGAATTACTTGGTTTTAACAACTAATTTAAGTAAAAAGGTGATGAATTATATAGGAAAAATCCTATATATTTTTTAGTTTACACACCCCAAACCCAAATCATTGCTCGTCCCGAGCAATGTTCATGCACAGCACACGGTCTAGCTAAGGTAAAACTGCTAATTGTGTAAGCAGCATCAATCCTTGCTCCATAATCATGTATTAATAAATTCATGCTCATAGATCTTCTTTATTAACAAGTAAATCACGCACAAATATTTTGGAAATTTTATACTAAGTTTCAAGATATGTCAACATGAATCATAGTATGTATATATGCCACAGCCATAGATAATATTCTTCATTCAACATAATTTCTCATCAATCAAGCAAAACAATCATAAGGCTTATTTATGATCTTCATATGTTGAACTTAGTACTTCTTCTCCACTAATGTAGGTGACATAATCATCAAATCAATAGGTCTTTTATAAGGTTGTAATGGGGCTCGATTAAAGGTAAGGATTTTAAGTGATGGGTCATTTTGATTTTAAAAATCTTAACCTTTAACTTTGTCTTGGTTTTCTTATAATACAACCTTTTTCTTTAAGTGGTCCTTTGGAATACCCCCAAACTTATTTTGAACTCATGCTCATATATTTTTCTTTGTGGAAACTAAGCAAACTTTTCTTCGCTCTCTATTTTTTTTTTAAAGCATGAGCACATACATCCTCTGAAAATTTCCTCAAATGTCATTTACCAAGACAACTTTAGCTAAGACGGGTCCACAAAATTAGGATAACTTCAAAAGATGGAGATATAGCTTGTAATGTAGCTTCATTGCAATAAACAAGCTTTTAAGCTCAAAATTATAGTTTCAAGGGTCTAATATCATAAGGTGGGCTTGAAAAGGCTCAAACGATCTAAAGAAAATGGTGCCTATATCATCTTAAATTTTTATGTCTCTTAGGATTTCCCTTCAAGAAAGTTACTAAGTCAATTTTAAAGAAATAAACCTTCATGCTTGTCTAATCTCAAAAGAAACTAAGTTTTCATAACAAACATTACTGAAGACTAAGATCATACAATCATTCCGTTTTTCATGATAACATACAATCACTCAGATAAAATCATCATTCATGCTTGCATACAAGCTATCTTATTAACAAAGAATTTCTCTAAACATTCATTTATTAAAACATACTCATGAAAGAAATGATTGAAACATACTTGAAAATTTTAATGATTTTGATCAATTATTTGCCTTACTCCCCCTTTAAAAAGAAGCAATGTTCTCATTGCAAGAACAAAGTAATGAATGAAAACTGAACACCAGGTAAGGTTACAAAGAAAGAGAGGTAAGTCATTAAGACTGCTTAAATACCAAGTCTTTCATCATAATCCAATCCTAGACATGTCCATTCCCATTACCACATCACTTAGTCTTTTTCTTTCTAAAGAAGCATTTGTTCATGCTTGCTATGTTTTATTTTGCAGAAATTAAATCCTAGTTACTAAAGACCTAAAATAAATAAATAGACGAGAATCCCCCATTTTATTTTTCTGACTCTTTCCCCTTGTCTTCTTTAGCTCCATCTCCGCTTGTATAATCAGTATCTTCCGTCCATGTCTCAAAGATATCATCTGGGAACTCAGGAACAAAAGTGTTAGAGATATTCTTAAAAGTATTTTGAATCGAATCATCTCAATTTTTTGCATATTTCTAGTAAGTTTGTTGTTGTTTATGCACGAACTTGCACATATCCATCATAATTGACAACTCTAATTTCTTTGAAGTAATTGTGGAAGTTGGCTTTGGATTTGTAAATTCAAGTTCAACACTTAGCTTAACTAGCTCTTCTTGGCTCAACTCTAAGTTCAGGGTTTGTAAATCATTCTGCTAATAGAGGACTGTTCGGTTCCTTATCAGACTCTTCTTCTTCAGTGTCTGTAACTAAATCAGCTTCAATTTCATTTTGAGTTGTTGGTTCTTCGGTATCTGGTTCAGTTAATTCTTTTTGCTTGCCTTGATTCAGCTCATACACCTTCTCTACTAACCTTTCAAAATCATGACTTGTAATGCACCCATGGACATACTGCCCCTTTAGATTTGCTTGTGTTTTAACACGGGCCCTTAAGCAAAGTGAAGTGATTAATGATGGGAAATAAACACTTCCTGTCTTCCTTTTAGCACAATCATAAATCTCCTTGAGGATAATTTTCCCAACATTAATGGACTTTTCCGTCAAGGTTGCATATAATAAGAGCATCCGTTCCATCGAGATGGTGGAACTGTGTGAGATAGGCATAAAACTATAGCAAATGAAATAAAACCATACATTTGTTACTGGTTTTAGGTATTCCCTTTGGCAAGAATGGCTCTCATACTTTCTTATAATCCATTGGGATTCTGGATTTGTCACAACATCAAGCACTTGTTGAAGAAAATTCCAATTAATGTTGTTCATCATAGGGTAGTACTCATCTTCTTCAACATCAGGTAATTTAAACAAATCATTGATGGACTTAGAAGTAAGAGGTACCTTTTTCTTCTGAATGATTACCTCAGTAGCATCTTGTGTGGTCAAACTTTCTTAGAACTCTCGAACTAGTTCATCATCGGGAAGTGAACGAGCATCACAAAATCATTCCCACTTGAGAGCATTGATTGTCTTTCTAATTGGCACAGGGACAACCATTAAATCATTACTCTTCAAGTTAAAACCTTTTTCTGGCATCATAGGTTGATGCTTGAAAATTGAATCAAATCTCTCTTTCACTTCTTTATCGATCACAAGCGGGTTTTTAGGAGTAGTCTTCGACCATCTAGTTCTTTTGCGAGAAATGGTATTTTCCCAAAAATTCGGCAAAGTTTTGCTTATAGGGAAAGAAGAGAAATCACAGGTGGGTAGGATTTGCTTCGGCGAACCTTGCAATGGCAAAGAGGTTGCGGTGGCGACGACTGCGTGCGGCAACAATGGTGGTTTTGGCAAAAGAAAAGAAATATACTAAGGGTTTCTTTCGAGATTTTAGGCTAGCGGCACAAGAAGGAAGTTTAGGGACTTTTAGGGTTAAGCAAATTGCTTTAAGGGATATAAAAATTAGTAGAATAAAGAGGGGTTTATATAGGGAAAAACTAGGGCAACATGTAGCAAAAATTTAGCTACATAAAGGTTACTTGGGTGGCAAGCAATCGAAGTGGCGGCAATAGGTGTGGATTTTTCCCTCCTATCTATTGTCTTGGGCCTTAAATTCAGACTATATATACAAACTTATTCAACAAAGATAAACTGATTAGTACTTGGGCTAAATTTGACCCCCTTTATTAATATAAACATTTTAAATTAAACAGAATTAATTAAACTAGAAAAACATTTTAGATCTTAATTAGAAAATTTCTTCTTAACAAATTACATTAAATTAATTCCCAAGAAAGGTTGGAGGGGTCACAGTGGTCCCGCTTAAGTTCCAATCTCCTTAGACAAAATTAATTAAATGTACTAAACTAAGAAAATAAATTCTAATTATTTATTTATTTACAAAATGAGTTCATGAAAAATCAAAGGTCTGTTAATTTGAACGAGGATTCAACTCGCTCAACTTCACCATCCTAATAATGTTTGAGACGTTGACCATTAACTTTAAACTTACCTTCGTAATTGTCGTATAATTCAATAGCTCCATAAGAATAAACTCGATAGATGGTATAAGGTTCTTTCCATCGGGATTTTAGCTTCCCAAGAAATAACTTCAACGTTGAATTAAACAACAACACTTTTTGACCTTTTTTAAACTCGCGAGGTTGCATATGACTATCATGCCATCTTTTTTTTTATCTTTCTTTACACATTTTGGCATTCTTATAGGAAAACAACCTCATCTCTTCAAACTCATCCAATTGTAACATCTTCCTCTCACTAGCTTGCTTAAGATCAAAATTCAACTTCTTCAAGGCCCAGTGAGCTCTATTCTCCAACTCTAATGGCAAATGACATGCCTTCCTAAAAACCAACCAATAAGGAGTCATTCCTAATGGTGTCTTAAATGTTGTTCGATATGCCCATAATACATTATCGAGCCTTCGAGACCAATCTTTTCTACTAGGGTGTACTACCTTTTCAAGGATACATTTGATTTCATGGTTCACTCTTTCAACTTGCCCATTAGACTAAGGGTGATAAGCAGTAGTAATCTTGTGTTTCACATCATATTTGTCAAGCAACCACTCAAGCTATTTGATCACAAAGTGAGAACCTTCATCACTAATAATAGCTCTTGGTGTCCCAAATCGTGTAAACACATGCTTATGTAGGAATCACAAGACTACCTTAGCATCATTTGTAGGGTATGCTTCAACTTCAACCCACTTGGACATATAATCCACAGCAACTAAGATGTATTTTTTCCCATACGAAGAAGGAAACGGTCCTAAGTCAATGCCCCATATGTTAAGTAATTCAATCTCTAAAATATTTGTTAACGACATCTCATTCCTCCATGATATATTTCTGGTTCTTTGGAAATTATCCCAGTTCTTCACATAAACATAAGAATCTTTAAATAGTGTAGGCCAAAAGAAACCTTCTTGCAAAATCTTTGCTATGGTACGTGCACCACCAAAGTGTCCCCCACTTGGAGATGAATGGCAATGATATAAGATCTCAGCAATCTCACTTTCAGCTACACACTTTTGGATTATATTGTCTGCACACTATTTAAACAAGAAGGGGTCCTTCCAGAAATAATATCAACTATCATGAAGGAATTTCTTCCTTTTTTTGGTATGTCATTTCTCGAGGAATTATTCCACATGAAAGATAATTGGCAAAATCAGCAAACCAAAGTGTTTCATGAATTTGAATCACCTTAAATAAGTGCTCATCTGGGAAATTCTCATTGATAGGCACAAGTAATCGAGTTACCTCATCTTGCTCCAACCTCGATAGATGATCAGCTACTTGATTTTCAACACCTTTTCTATCTTGGCTCTCAAGGTCAAATTCTTGGAGTAAAAGTATCCAACGAATTAGCCTCGATTTCGCATCTTTCTTCGTGAGCAAGTATTTAATGGCCGCATAGTCAGTAAATATTGTAACTTTGGTACCTATAAGATATAAGCAGAATTTGTCAAGAGCAAAAAATATAGAAAATAGTTACTTTTCAGTTACCGTATAATTGGGTTGGGCTCTTGTCAAGGTTCTACTTGCATATTAAATGGGGTGGAACACTTTATCTTTTCTTTGACCCATCACAGCTCCAAGAGCATAATCACTTGCATTGCACATCAACTCAAAAGGTGTGCTCCAATCGGGTGTAATGATTATTGGGGCTGAGATTAACCATTTTTTAAGCTTTTCAAAAGCTTCTAAACATGCTTTGTTAAAATCAAACACTGTATCATTCTCTAACAATGAACACAGCGGCTTAGAAATTTTCAAGAAATCTTTGATAAACCGTCAGTAAAAACCAGCATGGCCTAAGAAACTTCTTACTCCTTTCACATTAATTGGAGCCGGTAATCTTTCAATTACGTCCACCTTTTCTTTGTCGACTTCAATTCCTTTCTTTGAATTCTATGACCTAAGACAATCCCTTCTCTAACCATAAAATGGCATTTCTCCCAATTAAGGACAAGATTCATCTCTTCACATCTCTTTAGTACTTTAGCTAAATTACTAAAACAAATATCATAAGTGTTACCAAAAATAGAAAAATCATCCATGAAAACCTCAACAAAATTTTCAACCATATCAGTGAAAATTGCCATCATGCATCGTTGGAATATTGCAGGTGCATTGCATAAACCAAAAGGCATTCGCCTAAAAGCAAACGTACCGTACGGACAAGTAAAGGTTGTTTTATGTTGGTCTTCCGGAGCAACAACTATTTGGTTATATCCCGAATAACCATCTAAAAAATAATAGAATTCATTACCTACCAGTCGGTCTAACATCTGATCCATAAAAGGCAATAGAAACTGGTCCTTCCGAGTGGCTTTATTCAGCTTTCTTTAGTCAACACAAATTCTCCAACTAGTAACAGTTCTTGTTGGGATCAATTCCTTATGCTCATTCTCAACAATCGTAATTCCACCTTTCTTCAGCATACACTACACCGGACTTACCCACAAACTATTTGAAATAGGATAAATGATTCATGCATCTAACCATTTGATCACTTCCTTTCTCAGAACTTTTTTCATAATAGGATTGAGCCTCTTTTGCCCATCAATTCGAGCTCTTTTACCTTCTTCTAGAATAATTTTGTGCATGCAAAATGAAGGGCTTATACCTTGAATATCAGCTATGGTCCAACCAATTGCTTTCTTAAATTTCTTTAGAACAGAAATTAGTTGCTCCTCTTGATCTTTTGTCAGTTCTCTTGAAATAATCACAGGCAAAGTAGAATAGTTACCTAAATAAACATATTTCAAATAGGAAGAAAGTACCTTTAGTTCGAGTGTAAGTGGTTCTTCGATTGACAATTTGGGTTTCACCAATTCTCTGATTTCCAACTCCAATGGTTCAAATCGTGTGGATTGAATAAAATTTCTCAGATTGGCTTCTACCAAAACCATGTTTTCTTCACTTTTTTCATCTTCCAAAGGACCAAACCCTAAGGCTTTCTCTAATGGATCTTCTTCAAGATGGCTTTCCATAGAAACCAAGGTTTCTATTTCTTCCATAACTGAGCACTCTTCTGTCGGATCTGGAAATTTCATCGCTTTAAGAATGTTAAAAGTTACCAGATTGTCTTGAACTCGCATGGTGAGTTCACCTTTCTGCACATCAATTAACGCTCTTCCCGTGGCTAGGAAAGGTCTCCCAAGGATAATTGGCACTTCCTTATCTACTTCAAAATCTAGAATAATGAAATCAGTAGGAAAAATAAATTTATCGACTCTTACCAAAACATCCTCGATCTTTCCTTCGGGGTATGCTAAAGATTGATCCGCTAGCTGGAGCGTCACAGTTGTAGGTCTTACTTCTCCTATCCCTAGCATATTGAAAATAGACTTAGGTATCAAGTTGATACTTGTTCCTAAGTCACACAAAGCTTTACGATAATAAGATTCACCAATGTTACAGGGTATCGTAAAACTTCCTAGGTCTTTCAATTTTGGTGGTAGCTTGTTCTGCAGGAATGCATTGCATTCCTTTGTCAGGGCGATAGTCTCATACTCACTCAGTCATTTCTTCTTGGATAGTACATCCTTTATAAACTTCACATAATTTGGAATTTGTTCTAAAGCCTCCAACAATGGAATATTGATGTGTAATTGCTTCAGAACATCCAAAAACTTCTTGAATTGCACCTCCTATTTCTGCTTGTGTTGCTGCAATCTTTGTGGATAGGGAGGTGATGGAACTTTTGGTTGAACCGGAAAACTTTTCTGAGTAGGTAAATCTGCATCCAAAGAATATGTTAAAGTATCTGAATTTACTAAGTTATGGTTTACCTTGTCAGTCTTTGTAGTTTTTGACTCTTTTGGTGTAGGAACTTCAACTGCTGGTTGACTTTTCCCCTTTTCAACAGGCTCATCTTTGACATCAATCAATTGGGGTTCCAGAATTTTACCCCTTCGCAATGCCACTGCCTTGGTATGTTCTTTACCCAAATTTCTTGGATTCTCAGTATTGCTTAGTAAGGTTCCGGTATATTACGAAGCTCCATAGTTAACTGACCCATTTGGTTTTCCAAATTTTTCAGTGTTGCTGCTTGGCTTTGGATCAAAGCGTCGTTCTTTGCCATGCACATTTTCAACAAGTTCTCCAAACTATTTGATGACTCAGCTTGAGTTAGTTTTGGAGCTTGCTGATTAAACCCTTGAGATTTGTTGGGTCTATGCTGCATAAAGTTATTGTTTGGTCTGTTTCCTTGGTTGTTCTAAGAAAAGTTGGGGTGATTATGCCATGAAGGATTATAGAAGTTGGACTGGGGTCCTTTTCCACTCCTATTTTGATGTTGGTTTCCCACATAGTACACTGACTAGGGATTCAATGCGCAATTCTCAAAAGAATGACCATCCCCACAGTACACACAAGAAACTACTTCATACGGACTTGGTGGCTGAGCTGCAAAATTATTAGTACATTTAGCAGTAAACTATTTTAACATAGAGGAAATAAATGATACCTGAGCTGATAACGAAGTGAGGGCATCAACTTCATGAACTTCGACTACACGTCTTCTTGAAGCTGTTCGATTTGTTGGCCATTGATAGTTATTACTCGCAATCCTCTCGATGATCTCATAAGCCTCATTATAAGACTTAAATAAAATTGCACCATTTCCAAACCATTATAGAATGTCTCCAACTGGATACAATGAGGAATCCCATGATGAGGACACTTACGCAGTAACTCCCTAAATTGTTCCCAAGCCTTATATAAAGACTCGTCATCCAATTGTTGGAAGGTTGTGATCTCGTTTCTCAACTTAGTATTTTTGCTAGGTGGGAAATTCTTAACCAAAAATCTCTCTGCTAATTCTTGCCATGTTGATATAGAACTTGGTGGCGAATGAATTGAGTCATGCTCGTTCTCGATCTTGCAACGAGTACAGAAACAACTTCACCCTCAGTGCGTCTTCAGTCACACTGGCTATCTTGAATGAATCACTCACCTCCATAAACAATCGAAGGTGGAGATGTGGATCTTTCGTGGGCATACCACTAAATTGGCCAACCCTTTGTAATATTTTAAAAATTATTGATTTCAATTCGAATTGGGTTGCCTCAATATCTGGCCATCTAATTCCTGGATTTAACTCATTGAAAAGTGGCACAACATATTATCTGATGCATCGATCCCTATCATCGGAAATGAGGATAAGATTTCATACATGTCTAAAAGTTCGCTCAATTTCAGGGTCTACTGAGAGTAAATCAATAATCCGATCTATGCTCATAAACACCTGAAAAGAAAATTAATAAATTAAAAAGAATAAGTTAGTACTGTTAGAAATAACCAAATTGAAAAAAAATATTTTCACAAAAAATGACTATGGCAACAATTGAAAATCCGGGGCAATTGCGCCAAAAACTTGTAACACTCGGGTTTGTGCAAGTGTACATAGTCGTTATCAAGTAATAAGCAAGTATTGAGTTATCGTCTCCATGGGGATTGTATTCGTGCTAAGCCACTCAATTATAAAAATATTATTAACAACTTGGTAAATAGAAACACAATTTGATTTGGAAGTATTGATTAAAACTATGTAAAATTAATCTAGATGCAATGATCCCTAATGTGATTTATCCTAACATGTAACTATATGAATGAAATAGATTTCAGCAGAATTAACACAATAAGTAACAATTATAACATAAATAAGCTAGGACAATTACTTTAATTAAACTCAAATTATTATCAACATGCTTATCAATATTCGAAAAAACATTCCATGGCAACTTGATCTTCCATGAGTTTGGAAACCACATTAGGTCCTTTCGGAATCTTTACTAAGTAAATATGCATTTTACTGATCCTTATTTACTAAGGGTTTCTTAGTATTCGTGCGAGGTAACAGGGATTTGTTAGGTTTGAAATAGTGTAATCACACAAATCTAAAAACTATGCAGATAACAAAGCCTGGTTAGGGTTGTAATACAGCCTGCAATGTAATTGGGTTAGAATCTAAATTGAGCATGCACATTTTAATTATGCGTCCATTAGTCGTCGATTGGTTGGGATCGCTCAGCTAATTTAGGTGCATTTCAATCATGTATGAACGAAATACAGACTTGATTTTAATTGAAAACATGATCAATTGAGGCACAAACATTAAAAGCATGAGTCAAATAATTATTATATAATCAAAGTAATCATCCTAACTTAAATAAAATTAAGCTATCAATGTTGTAAACAATAACAGTAAACACATTGCAAACATTCTTGAATTAAATTAAAGAAAAGAAAGATTAAACCCAAATCAAAGTGGCTGTCACCCAAGATTCTAACTGACGAGGGCTCCTTTGTTCCTTCGCTTTGCTCTTTTGTTGATGGCTCCCCGAGGTGGTCAACCAAAGGCTCTTTAAGAGGCTAATTTGCTAAAAATACTTCTGCAAAGATGATGATAGGCGTGAGGGAGAAAGAAAGCTAAAAGAGTTGAGAGAGGAGAGAATGATAAATGAGTGAGGGATGATTAGAAAAGTGAGAAATGGGGTCTTATTATAGGTGAGGCAAAGGAGCTAGTTTGCTAAAAATAGGAGTGTCCATCATTTGAAACTTTATCCAAGGGTGGCCGACCATGATTTGTGGAAGTGTGGTTGATTTTTGCTTGATTTAACTGCCACAACATCATCAAGATCAAGACTCGATCAATTGCAAATCTCTAGGTAAATCTCTAATTTCTTCAACTCTTCAAGGACCTTGTATAATTAAACCAAAATTTGATTTATGAACATCCATATGCAGCCAAATTTTTGGTTGACTTGGTCCTCCATTTGGATGGTTTTGTAATCAAAATCAAGCTCTCAGACCTGTCCAGAAATAGTAGATAATTTAGAGGACTAAAGAATATAATTTAACCACTTTAATTAATCAGTTTACTTAATTAATTAAAACCCAAATTATTAATAAAATATATTAAAATAAATTATTAAATATAAATTTATATTTTATTATTTAATTTAATCATGGATGGCCCACTTTATAGCTTGAAAATATAATATGCTCAAATTAATATAAAAGAAGCCATTTTCGCATGAAAACTATATAATAAAGCATAAAATCAAATTTTAATAATTTTTATGTCCCAATTTCATATTTTCATATATTTCATTAATTTATTAAACAATTACTTGGTTTTAACAACAAATTTAAGTAAAATGGTGATGAATTATATAGGAGAAATCCTATATATTTTTCTGTTTACAGTAATAAATGGTACCAAGCGATGTAGAAAATAGAAGGAAACAAGCATGCTAGTACGAAGGATAAATGATTGAATCTGTATTTGTTTGGTTGATTATGTAACACCCTGAATTTGGGCCTAGAATTTTTGGGCCTTGAGCATTGGAGCGGTTGAAGGTAGCTTGTAATATTTTGTTGTGCATGTAAATTTCATTAATGAAGGCTTGTTTTAGTGGTTAAGTGTGCTGAGAAGTGTTGGAGAAGTCCTGGGTTCAAACCTGGACTCTAGCAAAAATTTTGGTTTAAGGTGAATCAAACCCTGGGTGTAGTAGGTAGGCATTAAGAATATTGTTGGAGAAATTGTGCCACAAAAAGCCTTGTGGTCTAGTGGCAAAGTAGCGCTACATAAGAGGCAGGAAGGTGGCGTCATAGAGTTGGCAAGGAGGTCCAAGGTTCAAAACTCATGGCAATCAAAGAGCATTTATTTTGCTAGCAGGGGGCGGCAAGAGTTGGTGTTGAATTTAAACTCTGATGATGGAGGGATCCCACATTAGGAAGCTAACATAAGAGTGGATGCGAAGCTGGCTTTAAATAGAGAGAACCATGAGGAGAGTAAAGGTACCTTTCTTGGCTGATCCCTTTCGCTTTATGGCGTGCTCGTTTGGGTTGGGCATCGGCTAAGAGTGCTCGGAGCGCGGATTAACTCCAGTCTCTTATATGGTGTGTATTGTTTCACTACTCTGGCTGTAGGATGGCTACTTTGGGCCGCGGTGGGCCGAAAGGGGCCATGTGGGCCCAATGGGCCTACAAGCCATGTGGGCCCAATGGGCCTACAAGCCATGTGGGCACAATGGGCCTACGGGCCCAATTGGATAAGTTGTTTGATTGTGTAGTGAATATTGGACTAGGCTAGGTGAATCTCATATCTGTGGCTAGATTTGGGCTAAAAGGACCACACGAGCGTGTGGGCCCATTTGAGCTGAGAAAGGGCTTTAGGCCCATTCGTATTGTTATCCCTATTTAGAATACTTTAGTTTATCAAATTACTGAAATACCCTAGACTTGTAAAATTACCAAAGTACCCCTAATTTACAGAATTACCATTTTACCCTCGATTTACAAAACTATTGAAATACCCCTGTAGGGTAGAATTACTGAAATACCTTTGTAGGGTAGAAATACCGAAATACCTCTATAGGGTAGAATTACCAAAATACCCTTGTAGGGTAAAAATACCAAAATACCTCTATAGGATAGAATTACCGAGATACCCTTGTGGGGTAAAATTACCATTTTACCCCTAGGGTATTAAATGACCATTTTGCCCTTGTGGGCAATTGACTGACTTGGACTGTGTGGTTGACGGATTTGAATTGTGGATATATGCTGGTGATATGAATTACTTGACTGTGATTGTTTGATTCAAATATGGGTATGATATTCTGATTCTGTATGTTGTATGCCATGACATGTATATCTATTGCATGGGTTACGGGTTATATTGATGGAGGAAGCATTCTGGTGGCTATGCCACAAATATCAGTTCTAGTGGCTATGCCACAAATATCTGTTCTGGTGGCTCTGCCACAATATCTGTATCTGGTGACTCTGTCACAATATTTGTTCTGGCAGCCATGCTACAAATTTTGTGGTGCGTAGCGGATGGGTGGGTCGAGTTGTCTCCCTACAGGTGTAAGGTTGGTACAGGGGTGTATACGGATGGATATGGGTTGGGTTTCTGCATACATGAAATATCTATTCTGTATCTGTTGTGGGCCTATGGGCTTCATTCTGAATTCTATATAGGGCTAAGGCCCATTTGGTACTGTCTGTTATAATGGGCTAAGGCCCAATTGATACTGAAACTGTAAGTAGGACTGGGGCCAGACTTTTAATTCTTTTATATGACTGACTGTTCCTTTTATAAAATAGGGGATTGCACACTGAGTTTTCGTAAACTCATCCCGTTTATTAACCTTTCAGGTAATTTTCAGCCTTAGACGGATCGGAGCTACGAGGGGCTCAGAGGGAGCCACACACACTGTTTATGTTACAGTTTTGAATATTGCTTTTAAATTATTTTATGTGGGTTTTAGTAAATCCGTTGTAATTTTCTGGATTTCTAATTTGGAATTTTATTTATTTCTTATAATTGCTAGTATTAGAACACGATTTTCCAAAGCAACTACTGTTTTCAAAACATCATGTATCCACAATTGTTTTTAAATTAAGCTTCCGCAACTGCCAATATTTTTACAAAGTTGTTAAGAATGTTATTCAGTTGAGGTTTTCTAACAAGGTTTAAAAAGGGTATAAGTTTTTAATTATTAAGAAGGGTTCTTAATGGAAACATGGTTTTCGAAAAACACTTCAACGTGACACGCCAAATTCGAGCCAAACTTTTAGGCTGGGTTTGGGATGTTACAGATTAAGTTTGTGTATGTTAAGATATTTAGGGATGACCTAAGACATTGTTTGAAACACATCAAGAGCAAAAAAATTGACCTATTTGTATTTCCCCTTTAGTGCAAAATTTTAAGCGTGTTGACACTTTTTTATGAACCTCATTACAGATCTTAAGCCTGAAAATGTTAATTTGCATTTGCCCTTTTTCTTTGGTCCTGCATCTTATGATATAAACTTTTGGCCATACGTATTGAGGGTTAAGTAGTACATCATGGCATATTTTGTAAAAATAGAGTGAAATAGGAAAGATTGGTGTGATATAGGAACTATAAGTTAGCCTAATCTGCGAAACAAAAAGAAAAATCCAAAAAGAAAATTAGTATGAGTAGAAAATGTCCTAAACTAACGAAAAAGCATTCATTAGTAAGATGTATTTAAAAAGAGAAAAGTGGCACAATTACAAAATAAATAAAATCTCATTTTTTAGTGCACAAAAACTCATAAGGCTAGCCGTAGTTACTATGTCATGCTATGGCTTCTTATATATAGAGAGACACGGAAGGTGAGAGAAGGAGAAATAAGGCGATGAATGAGTAAGGGTTAATAAGGGGGGAAGAATAAAGACCAATGCGTTGTGTCAAACTATTTTTGTATTTGTAACCATTTTGATGCTTTATATCTTTGAGTTCCATACCTGTTCTAAGCCTTAGAATGTTAGAAGTTGAAAAGTCCTATGTGACCTAAATATCCTTATACTCGAATGGACATCATAGTAAACATATGCATGAACGACTATTTGTATTTTGCTAAGATAATCAAAGTACTTGTATAATTTATTGATGGATCCCTACAGGTGAGACCCTTAATACTTGTATATTTTGTAACATATTGAACTTAGATGTTTGTGATCAAGAGTGGTAGGTCAATTACTCATCATGTTAAAGTTGTTAGTAAGCATAAAATGCCTAAGTCATATGCTTTGAAGTCAATACCTGCATGATATTTGCTCAAAGGTCGGCACTTTTATTTCTTTTTTTTGTTTATGTTGCTTGAGGACAAGCAATGACTTTAGTTTGGGGGAGTTTGATCTGATGTAATTTAGTTTGGTAGATTAAACTAGTTTTCACATTTAAGGAGCTTGAATACAACCATTTTTATTATGTTTTAGTTAAGTTTTCATATTTTTATTTACATTAAATAAAATATGAAAAATGAGTCTTTTATTGACCTTAGGGGATGAATAAGGCCTATGGGTGAGCGAATGCATTTTGTGAGTACGAAGGAAACCATTAGAAGGTGCACTAAACAAATATTGGTTGCTATGTTGCAACACAGATGACTTCATATCGCAACATAGGGAGCAGAATGGAGAAAACTCAAGACTACCTTCTGTAACACCCTCACCCGTATTCAATACCTGAATACGGTTACAGAGTATTACCAGACTTACATCACAATTACACAAACTTTTCATATATATAATATCATTTCATACATTCATCATTCAAACTTAATCACTTTGTCCCTTAAACGAGCCTATGAGGCCTTAAACATGCTTTAGAAATGGTTCGGGACTAAACCAATAATTCAGAAAAAATTTGGGAAAAACTTAGAAAATTTTTCTTCAAACAGGAGATACACGCCCGTGTGGACAGGTCGTGTGTCTCACAAGGCCACTAGACACGTCCGTGTTATCGGTCGAGAGAATACAGGGGGTACAAACTGACTTGGGTTACACGACCAACCACATACCTGTGTTCCCATTCGAAATGACCACACACGCCTATGTGCCAGGTCGTGTGCTAAGTCGTTTCAAACCTATAGGGTATACTGACTTATACTACACAGCCAAGTCACACGCCCATGTGTGAGGCCGTGTAGAACATACTGACTTCCTTCCAATTGCAACACTAGGGGACACACAATCGTGTACTATGACCGTGTGTCACACATGGTTGAGCCACATGCCCGTGTGCTCTGCCCATGTGGACGAAAATAGGCTAATTTCTCACCCAAAGGAAACACAACTATACAAGTGCAAATAATACCATTTCCGTACACAATTAAACAGCCAAATCAATCCCAAATCATCACATTATAAACCACTTCAATACTAATCTGTTCAAAGCTTCTATCACAATCATTTACTTAACTAAATCATATACCAAACAACAAGTTCATAAGCTAAAATTCACATATATTTCATATACTAAATCAACATACTTTATTAACCAATTTGGCATTCAAATACCAAACCAAAACCAAGCACATCTCAAGCTATTATACAACACATACCAAATGGTATTTTGAATATCTTAAACCAACATTAAGCTTACCAAAATAACTCATATCACGTAGAAATATATATACTTTAAACCATATAACTTAATCATGCCATTTCAAATAACCAAAAACACTTCCAACAATCAAACCAAAGTGACCATAGTCTATACTTATCAAACCTTATATCATTATCAGGCCAAATCTCATGGCTAAATATATATCAAGCACATATGCATCAATCACCAAAATTACTTATACTCAACAAATAACCATAAAACCTATACATGCCATATAACCAATATCACAAAGCTTATAAGTACCAAATCTTAGCTGGATAGTGTGATATGATCTCCGATGACTTCTAACCCGAGTGAGCCTCTGAATCACTATAAACATAGAAAAGATAACAAAGTAAGCTATAAATCTTAGTAAGGTCGTATGATAATAACTTATCTCATCAAATTAACACATTTTAAGCCATTATAAATACTATAATATAACTTATATAATTCCACCTTTATGTCATGTATCCATTCACATAGTTAACCAAGAATTTCACAAATTTATTCATTTCAATGCTTATATGGTTTGAATACTTCTTATCAATTTATTCACATTTACATGAGCTTAAGCAAATAGAACTAAACTATATTCAATTCAATAGCCATCACATTTATATATATAATCAATTGAACCATATGAATTCTCATAATTTTCTACTTACTCCTCATATGAAATTCATTTTTAACACTTACTTGTCAATTTCTGTCACGAGTACCTCAACTGAGTCGTACCATCACTTGCAACCACATTTCGTCAACATTTCCCGTTGAACCGCATGGAATAATTTTGGTAACTCAAGAATCTTGCACACTAAGTACGTAGCCGAAGCTATCTTAATTACACACACTAAGTGCCAAATCATAGCCGAAGCTATCTTGATCTCACACACTAAATGCCATATATAGCCGAAGCTATGTAGAATTGCACACTAAGTGCCACATATAGCCGAAGCTATCTCGATCTCGCACACTAAGTGTCATATTTAGCCGAAGTTATGTTGAATCGCACACTAAGTGCCACAAATAGTCGATTTGCTGTCGAACATAACTGATATACTATTTATGAAATATTAAAGCATAAAAAATATAGTTATAATAATGCTTATTACATACGAACTTACCTCGTTTGCTGTAACGATGAATTAGGTCGACTAATCTTATACTTTATTTTACCCCGTTCCAGATCCAGTTCTCATTTATCTCAATCTATATAATATCAACATTTACTTATTTAATCATCATTTCATTTAATTTAGCACAATTTACACATTTTGGCAAAATTACATTTTTGCCCCTATTATTTCACATTTTTTCAATTTAGTCCTTTTCACATAAAATCACAATTTATTCAATTTAATACAAATTCATGTTGGTTGAATATTACCCATTCTCATATCATCCCATATTTTCATTTATTTTAAAATTCAACCACTAAATTTTCATATTTCACAATTTAATCCAAAATTGACATTTTTACTAAAATTCACTCTACAAAACTTGTACATCTAGCAACAATGATTTATTTTCCATCATAAACTAACAACATACTCGTGCATCTAACAATGGAAACATTCAAATGCTTTAACAATTTTGAAATCGGAGATACGGGCTAGCTAGATTAAGCTGCAATGATCACAAAAACATAGAAATCATTAAAAAGAGCAAAAACGGACTTACAGTTTGGATTACAAGTGTCGAGTGCCTTAAACCCTAAAATGGTTTCTCAAAACTTCAAATTTCAAAAATTGAATAAGATGGAAGCAATTAAAATTTGTTTGTTTTATTATAATTAACCTTTATTAATAATTTACATTTTAACCTTAATAAACTTTAATAACTACTCCAAATGCCATGCCACTAACTTCCACTATCTTATAAATGGGTTACTAACCATATAAGGACCTTAAATTTAAGGTTCTATAGCTATTTAACACCTTTAGCTAATAGAACACTATTTTTGCACTTTATGCGATTTAGTCCTTTTTACCGAATTAAGCATTTAAACGGCAAAATTTCTTTACAAAAATTTCATGTAATTAACCTATCATGCTATAGACCTTATTAAAATAATAAAATAAAAATTTTAATTTTGGATTTGTGGTCCTGAAACCATAGTTCTGATTTGACCCAAAAACGGGCTGTTACACATTCGATTTCACGACACAAACTAAGGGTGTTGCGACATACCCCTAAAGATAGATGCAAAGGAGTATACTGAATACTTTTTCACGACACAGGTCCTACTGTGTCACAACATCGAATCTGTAATGGAACCAACACACGAAGCAAGGGCGTTCTGGTCTACACTATCAAACTTTAAGCTTGGGAACGTAAGCTAACCTAGCGTTAAGGACGACAACCACCTGTTGGCTATAAATAGGCTTATTTGTCACTTGTTATTGACATCTTTCCTTTAGCCTAGATTCTCTTAAGAAAATTTAGTTTAGCTTTCCTTCTTTCTTAGATTTTAGATTTATTTCAATTGTTCTTGTTGATTTTAAGAGATTTGAATTATGGAAGCATTTAAACTTTATGGATTCGTACTTAATTTCAATACAATCAGGCTCTTTCAGTTACTCTATCTTGTTAATTTTATTAACATGCTTACATCAATTATATGTTGTCCCCAGGAAGTCATTAAGGTGGGAATTAACCCAAAATTGATATTACCCATTTATGAACACCTTAACCCCAAGCCAGTCTGAACTTGAGGTTAGAAGATAAGTAGTTCTTCTTGACTCATTATGTTAGCAGAAGATCGGAAGATCCTACTATGGTAGCAACTAGTTGATTGAAGAGGAGCCTGAAATGACAATTGATGGAGATTACAGAAGCAAGCTAATAACCCACAATAAAATTTGATTTATTTTCCCTTTTAATCTCTTGAATTTTGTCCTTTTATGTTATTTTGTTTTTATTACTATTATTATAAAACCCTAAAAATCCTTTATTTCATATTTTTCGTTAAAAGTATTAATTAGATCTTTTAGTGTTTAGGTTAGAATTGGTCCACCACTCGCCTCCCTTGGGTACAATCCTCGGGGTACTCACCTACTTTGTTGTAACACTATATTACAACTCGACCCGTATACTTGTAGATATCACATTGTCTTTCTATATTTTACTGCAGTATTCACACTCTGGACATTAGTACGTTTGAAGGTGGTCAAACAACTAAGAATTCCAACCAAAAAGCATGGGTTATACTCCATGTTCGTAACTTAAACTCATTTTCCAAGAATATGCAGAACCTTCAAAATAGTTATGATTTAACTCTAACTTACGCACACAAAAGTGTTAAGAACCTTACCCTCTTCTTGGTTTCCCTACTTTTCCAGATTCATACTCATGAAGTTTGCTCTATGTCAAACCTTCCATGGCTACTACTTTTTCGAGCTACCAAAGAAGATGAAGAACGAGAGAAATGAATCAGAACTAGGAAGAAAATCATCCATGGGAAGCCATCTCTAGCTATTTATAGCCCTTCCCTCGCTATTACCAACCTCATGAGTACCATCTAATTCTAATTATTATGTCCAATTTGGTTTCTGGCTTTCCTATTTATTCCAATATATGCCGCTAGCTTTTGGTCTTTTTCAATTTAGTCATTTATATATTCTTAACTTTAGGTTTTTAAATATCCGGGTGTTACATTTTTCATGTGGAAGTACCAAGGAAATATGGGATAAATTAGAGGTAATCTATATAAACAAGAAGAAAGAAAAGGAGATTAAGAAGCCTTGTGAGAAAGAAAACTCAACTAGTGGCAAACAAATCAAAGATGTGCAATTAAGTGAAAGTCACCCCACAAATCCAAAGGTAATGTGTTTCATGGCTTTTGAAGAGCAATATGTATTTTTTAATTCACATTATTTAAATTCATTTTCTTTTTATGAACTACAATATGCTTTCATTGAGTTAGTCTCCGAATTTGATGATAATACATGATAATTATCTAAATTAAAAATATCATTTTGCCCATCAACTTTCATTACAATTCCTTCCTTGAGTATCACTTAATTTAGTAAAATCACAATTTAGTCCCTCTCATTTCTTCATTTATTTAATTTAGTCCCTACATATTAATATATTTTTCATTTTGGTTCTTTCCATTTTTAGAATTTTTTCACTTTTAGTTCTTCAACTTTTTTGAATTTACACTTTAACCCCTCAAGTTTACTTAATTTCACTTTTGACCCAAATACTTTTTACTTCTTTACTATCTAATCAATGACTTGAATTAATATTTCACAATGTTACACTTTTTCTTTCTCCGAAACCTAACTATCTTCTTTACTTAACACTGATAATTCTTTTTCTATTTCATATTCTTTTAGAATTTGCACTGTTCACAACTAAATAGGTTTGGGGATATTAGAGGAACATTATTAAAAACAAATAATGAATAAAACATTTCAATCATAAAAAATCTTTAAATATTTTGCTATTATAATATTAATCCACCATAAATATGTAGTGTTAGAAAAAAGAAAAAAAAAAAACCTTACGTGACTAGTTACACAGAGCTGTTGAAAATATTTCAATTAATTGTAGAATATTTTATTAATGAAATATTAAGTATACATTTCTTTATCATATTTTGTAAAAATTAAAATTATTTGATATATTTTATTTAATTCTTTGAATTAACTATGTACATTACACAAGAAAAAACTAGTATATATATATGGTAAAAACGTGACAAAAAAGGAATGCTAGAAATAAAGATTTTATTTACTTTATTAAGGTAGAAATAATGATTTTATTTGGATATATTTCCATATCAAGAGATGTACATAAGCTTTATAAGGAAAATACAGCAAATCATATAATATACTGAAAATCTCACCTTTAAATAACCTTGTTTACACCCACCTTTCAATTCATCACAAGTTTAATTTCTCTTAAATAAAAAACCCCACAAAATATTATGGAAAAATCTGGTCCTTCGAATATTAAATTTCTCATTCCTTTGCTAATTGTATCATGTAAGTTCTTATCTTACTCTTATTCAATATTAACTAATCAATGGTTAAATTATAGTTATTCAATTCATGCTATTTGCTCAAGCCAACCTCCTATCTTCAATAAAATTGAACTGTAGTTGTAATATATATTTTTGCAGCGATGATGTTTTCAATGGTACCAAGGACCCGAGGGCAAATACATTTGCCATGCAGCAGTGAAGATGATTGCAAAGCAATTGAGTGTCAAGGGGGAACCGCACATTGCATCAATAGGCAATGCCAATGCACAACTTTCCAAATCAAAACAATTACTTGTTTCAATAACTTTGATTGCCTCAACAAATGTGGTCCTAAATCCATTATCCATAGATGTGTTAATGGTCGCTGCATCTGCTAAGATTAACCAAAAAAAGGAGTATGCAACTTTCTCTAATACATGCCATGAAATAAAGTAATGTTTTACCTTTCTTACTCTTTCTTTTTGAATTTTATTTCTATATTTTTAAGGCATTACTGAACTTTTAGAATTAAATAAAGGAATATATATTTGAGATAAAAGTATTAGGATTGCAATATATAAATTTTTATATTTTTATACGGCTTAAATAAAACAATTTGACCCTAAATTGTATTATATTCCCATTTAGGTATAATTTTTTTTTTTTGAAAAGTGATACTTAAATTATGATTTTGTTACCTTAATTAACTGATTTTTCTGTTTAAAAAAATTATTGTTATATCATGACATGTGGTACTTTTAAAAAATTAAATTAAATTAAAAAGAAAATATAATTATATTAAAAATTTAAAGATAAGTTTTTAATTTTTAATTATTTTATTGATTTCTTCTTTATATTTTCTTGCTATTTCTCAAATTTTCTTACCATTTCTCAGATTTTCTTGAGAACCAAACACACAATTTCCTTTAATAAATATATTTCTTTCCTTTAAATAGAGAAATCAAGCTGCTAAACAAAAACCCTTTGTTTGAAAAGTTCCACAAATCCAACACTTTTAGACTAAACTGAGAAAACCCAGCAAAAAAAAAAAAACTTCATTTCTTTGAAAAGCTTCACATAAAAAATTCTATCAAATTTGATAGAGTTCTAAAAATTAATGAAATCGAGAAAAAATTTAAGGAAAAAAGAAACTAAAATGTCAAATTGTACAAACCTCATTTCTCTCAAAATCCGAACAAATATTAAATATCAATTCAATTGGTGTTCTTTGATTTGTGCTCCACACATCCACAAAGACATAATATATATTGAGATCAACTAGTAAACGGTATAGATGAAATTCTTGGTCTTGCAAATTATTCCCTCATTATCTTGTTGAGCGTGCACAATACTTCCACTGCAAATTGCTCTCTCTCTCTCATGCAAAATAAGATCAAATTATTCTAAAGAAAAAAACACATGTGTATGTATTTTGGTGAGTCAAAACTTGCTCTCTTTCATCTAAGATCTCTAGATTGCCTTCCTTTTCGTAATATTGTAGATTCATGGATATCCTCTGCTTTTCGAACAATGAGAGATGGTGAAGAAGAAAAGGAGAGAGGATAATATCAAATGATGTTTAAATTAAATTAAATTAAATTTTATTTAATATTATATTATATTTTTTTGTTTAATTAAGATTCACATGCCATAGTGTCATTGGTTAATAGAAAATTTTTTTAATAGGAGTTAATGGTTGGACCGTTCTATGTATCATAGTTTAGGTATCGCTCCTAATAAAAATAAAGTTTTTAGTTAAAAAAATATTTAGGTACCGAAACAGGAAAAATACTTTAATTTAGGGCCAATTTCATTCAAGCCTCTTTATACCTATATATAAAAGGAAGGTAGGTACCAACAAGTGTTGGGTGCAGTTGTAAGCTGTACTATCAAGGTAGAATACAAGTTAAGATTCAGAGACAACATTATTGGGAGAGACAATCATAGATCCTCAAAAGGATTTATCTTCATGGACTGTAAAACATACATGAAAAAAAACCCTAGTTATACGAAAAAAGAAAAAAATAGAAAGGTCTATTGACACATGGGTATGCTCTCTCTCTCTCATATTTAAAATCTATATTGAGTTTAATGTCATAAACTAATCAAACATCAATTTAATATGTTATAAGAGAAAAATAATCCATTGATAAATTTAAATGAAAGACTTAATTTAAAAACAAAAAATCAGTCCTACTTTTTTTATGTAGTTTATTTTTATCAAAATCATTTATTTTTATTTTTATTAAGGATTAATATATACGAAGGTACTTGAACTGTAACATTCTGATTTTGGGCTTAGTTGGAACAGTGGTTTCGGGACCACAAATCTGACATAAGAAAATTTACTTTTATTGTATTTTTATGGTCTACGATTTCACGGAATAAATTTGTGAAATTTTCGTTTAAAAATTTTGACGTTCGGGCACTTAATTTAGTCAAAATGACTAAATCGTAAAAAGTGCAAAATGTGAGTTCTAGAGGTTAAATGTGTCAAATTGCTATGGACTTTAAATTAGAGGTCCTTATATGGTAACTAGACCATTAGACATTTATTGGACAAAAATGGGCATGAGATAGGTGAAATTAATAATTTTTAAGTTAGGGGCATTTTGGTAATCTAGTAAATAAGTGAATGAAAAGCCAAAATTGCCAAAATTGGCCTCCATCTTCTTGCTCTAGCCGTTTCTACCATAGAAGCCATGGCTAGGGTTTGGCCAAGCTCCCAAGCTCAATAGTAAGTGATCCCTAGCCCCGTTTTCAAAGTTCTTTACATTTTTGAAGTCCCCAAAACTCGATTTACCTATTTCTACCATTATTTTAAGCTAGGGTTCATGTCTAAAAATTTACCCATGAATGACATGTATGTGTTTTGATGTCTAATGGTAGAAAATGAATGTTTGGTGTTAGATAAACATCTCCTGTTAAGTGATTATCGGTGAAAACGTCCAAAAGGACCGTTTTGAGAAAGTTACAAATTGTGTAGTAAGAGTGTGTTGTAATGAAAATTATGAGATGCTATAGTTATGAAAATGGTTCGGCTAGGCTTGGGTAACAAAGAAATTGATTGCATTTCATTTTACGAGCCTAGGGGAAAAAGTGTAATTGTGACAAAGTTTAGGGGCAAAAATGTAATTTTACCAAAATATGATACTTGGACCACATTGAATAATGTGACTAATAATTAGGCTAAATGTGATATTATAGATAGAGGACAATGAGGTTCGAACTTGGAACAGGGGAAAAACGAGGAATCGATGGTTAGGTCCCTTTTTGATAACCTTGGTATCGAGGTAAGTTCATGTGTAAATGATACTACCTTATGTTATGTATTTTATATTTTGATATTGCGTGAATTGTACATTTGTTTCTATAAAATTTATCAATGATGATTTTGACAAAGTTCCGATGAATGAGAAATCCCAAACGAATCTTAGAGATGAATAAGGTACAAATGTCAAAACAATAAGTTTATTAAGATTTCGTGTAAGACCATATCTGGGATATGGCCTCGGTATGTGATTTCTTATAAGACCATGTCAGGGACATGGCGTCGATATGATATTTCATGTAAGACCATATTGGGGATATGGCATTAAAACGATACTATATGTATGAGATTTCCAAGTAACCATTGGTATTCCGAATGATCAAACGGGTACGTTCAAAATGAGAAGGTATGTGACCGTATTACGAGTGGTACAGGTATGTACATATAAATCATGTGAAGTGAATTCGATTTATGATGCATTATTGGTAAGGATACGAATGAGTAAGATATGTATTTATACCATGATGGTTGAAATGATTTGTAAAAGTGTAATTGACTTAGTTATCATTATTTTACACTAAAACAATTCTAGACAGCAGCAATAGTCTGACTTTGAAAATACACCAAAAATAGTAGAAAGTGAGTTAGAGATTAAATAAAATATGGAATTTAATCTTGTCGAGTCTATTTTCTTATAAATGAAACGACTTAAGAAAAACAATTTCATATTATGAGATATTTGAATTTGTGTGAGACAAAGTCAGAACAATTTTGAAATCCCCTATTCCGATTTGGGAAAATCATTAAAAATAGTAAAAAAATAATTATGGGTTATATTTTATATGATTAGATTTTTTAATGAGTATATTTTCAAAATAAACAAATAAGAACATCGTTCAAATCCCACATGAGGAGATAATTAATTTTTAGTGAAGAGGGGTCAGAAGTGTCAAACAGCAAAAAAAGGGTAACTTTGAAGAATAAACTGTACTTATTGGATAAACCAAAAATTATGAAAATTTTATGGTAGGAACATACGTGAGTATAGTTTCAGGAAAATTAATTGATCTCAATTTAGAGCTCTATAGCTCCAAATATAAATAATTTAGTGACTATGACTTAAGTAGACAGCTTGACTGGAATTTGAACAAATAGTGGAATAATATGCAATTACAATTGTGATATCTTGAGAGCATGTTGTAAGAATTTGGAAAAAGCATATTAATAAAATTTCTTATTATTTTCTTATGAAATTACTAAGCTTTATAGCTTACTCCCCTCCCTTTCCCATCTCTTATAGGTTAATTTTGCTAGCTCGGGTTGGAGATCGCCGAAGATGTCATCACACTATCAAGTGATCACATTGGGTAAAAATGGATGCAACCCTCTTAAGCTTATGGCATGTATAGGGACTAAGTCACCTTGTGTATATATCTTTATAAGTTAGCCAAATGTATTGGCTTGTAAAGGTCAATAGATTGATGTTGTAGGTAGCCATGCAAATTTGCCTATATGGCTTAAATGGTCGTAAATCAAATTGTGTATACATGTATGTGCCAATGCTTTGATGATGTGGATTTTGTTATAAAGCATGAATGCTTGAAGATTTAAATTATATTTGTTGGCATGTTGATAACTATGATATGAATGGATAAATTGGAGGTAAACCAATTATATATATATTACATGTGTTTTGGTAAGTTTGAACTTGAATAAGAGAAATATCAAGTGCATGCATGTGTTGTTGTGAGAATGCCATGCTTGAGCCTTGATTGTGGATGTATAATTGCTCAATTAAGTATGTTAATTGCTATAGAGATGTATAAGTGTATATGTACAACTAAGGGTGGAAAATGGCTTGGAAAATAGCCTTGTATTTGTCCACACGGGTAGACACACGGGTGTGTGTCTAAGCCGTATGTGACACACGGCCTATCCCCATGGGCGTATAGTCCGGCCGTGTGTCCCCTGCATCTTGTACTTTAACTTTGAATTGGCCACACAGGCTGAGATACGGTCGTGTGTCTTAGCCGTGTGAGGGACATGACCTTAGGACATGGGCGTGTGCTTTGGCCGTGTACCCCTAATTTGGTGATGACGTCATAAACAGAGAGTTACACAGGCTGAGGACACGGGCGTGTCCCAAGCCACACGGGCGTGTATGACCACATGGCTTACCCGCACGGGCGTATGACCCTGTTTCATGATGAAATTTTCTAAGTTTTCCCAGAAGTTTTTAAAGCTTCTAGTTTAGTCTCGAATCATCTTTGATGCGTGTATAGGGCCTCGTAAGCCCGTTTAAGGAACGTTGTACATATGTATGAATGTTTTTGATCTGATAAAATTTTATGGCCTGATTTTATGTGATTATATATATGTTTAAGTTCGGTAATGCCTCATATCCTGTCCCAGCCTCAGACACGGGTAAGGGGTGTTACATGAACTTAGTAACTTGTACCTACTTGCTACCTAAATTATTTTTTTGGATCTAACTGGCCAACTTGGTACTTTTTTAGGTGCCTGATTAACACCATTTATTTTTACCAATCCAACCAATCCTTTCACGCCATGTGTATTAAAAGAATTAATCAAATTTTTACACATGTATTCAAAATAATTTATTTAAACTTATGAAACAAAAAGATTTATTTTTAGTTTTTTTTTGGTGTTAGAGTTTTTTTTACTCCATTTTATTTATTTCCTTTACCCATTAATTTTATTTTCCCTTTCTCTGGTTTTGTTCCTTCATTTAAATCAATGTTGGATTGATTTTTATTTACTTTTTCTCTAGTTTTGTTTCCCTTATCTTAATCAATTTTGGAAAATAACGATGATGTGTGAACGATGTCAGAAGATAGAGGCATAGATGTGACTAATTGGAATTACAGTACATCAAAATGGATCTAAGGAGAATAGATATTGAGTTCATTAATGGATTTTATAGCCCTTTAAATTCGACCTAGATGTTATGGTCGAATCTCAAAAATTACATTGACAATGTTGATGGCACGGAAATTATTTAGCTATTTTATTTCGACAACTGTCATCATTTAAAATTGGCATTTTGATTTCCTTATGAAAAGCCAAGTAGTGTTTATAACCTTCTTTTGGAAAGAATTTATCAAAAACTGATTAACTTAGAAAGACTCTAATTTCAAATATTTATAGAAAACATCGTATTTCAAAAATGTTACAGTGGAAAATAAAATAACTAATATTTCACTTGTTGATTTAAAATTGTGATTTTTGACATGTCTTGTAAATATTGATTAAGTGAACAGATAGCTTTCAGATTTTGAAAATGAAGTCTTGATTTTGAAATAACAACTTTGAGTTGTGTTTGTCATTTAGGTTGAAAAATCTAGTTTTTCTTACCAAATTTATAAACCGTCTTAGATGATAGTTTCAAAAAACCCAATCATGCAATATTGTCAAAAAACCCAAAATCCAAATAAAAAGTCCCAAGCCACAGTCCAAAATAATAAATAGCAGTCTCAAAATATCAAATGATAAAGCATAACAGCTTATTCAAAAACATCCGAGTGCACCTCCAGAAGCTGAGCCCATGTCCTAACCCCGATTATTATCTGAAAAATCATAAACTTAAAGGGGTGAGCTTTTAAAGCCCAGTGTGGATCAATTTGCAAAAGAACAGAAATTAAGACATATACAAAAATATATAATCAAAGAATCACATCTATCAGTATGCATAGATGATGTCAATGCAATGTTTTTTTAGAAACAGTGCAAATTCTTAGAAAACATTTTCTACCCCTCTCTGGTACACACCATAATGAATTCCCTAGAACTCGTCCATCCAATAACACACCAATAATGTAGACAAGCCACCAGATAATGCAGACAAGCTATTAGATATAGAATATTGCGGTCAAGCCTCCAAAATTTGTAGATATATTACAAGATATTGTGGTTAAACCACTAACATATGCAGATTATTAAACTACCAAAATCTTCTTCCGTACAATCATATCCTAACCCCATGCATGTGATATGTCATACGAAACAGAATTTTTAGTAAGCATGTTTTACATGCGAATCAAATCTCATTACGATTTAACACAGTGACATGCTTAACATGCAAATCAGACTTTATTTATGAATCTGTACAGTGGCATGCTTAACATGTGAATCAGAATATCAGTCGAAATAGTGTCATGGTTATTCTTTATGCATATCAAAAAACACTATATGTCACAATACATGAGTGTCAGGATATCATATACATTCATTTAATAGAAAAATGCACCAACACTTTATATTATCATAGATCTGAAAGTTCAAAATCACTTACTTGGAAATCATTCGTTTTAACGGATTTATCAATATAATTGAATACATGGAGTATTCCCATTATTTTCACGTTTCAGAATTTCTTATACAAATATTTATCATTAAACATATTTATTTAGTTAACAATGATTCATAGAAGTTAAGAAGATTAAACACCACACATGGATTCGTATGTCCCGACAATAATGATTCTGCTTCCCAGCTCTAAGAGAGTAGATTAGTCTTCGAATCCTTAGATTTGAAAAAAATTGTATCATATTAGTATAATGATATTTTGATGTATATTTCTCATTTTGGTGATTGAGTAGAATACTTAATCAGTCATCCAAAACGCACGCTTCCAAGATATGTATTACGAATTTGAGTTTCACAATTAAGACTACACCTTTGCACAACAACCTTAATGTTAGAATCTGTGAGCAAAATGAAAAAATAAAATAAAATGAACCTTATGCCTCGGTGCATTTGTGACCAAACCTTTGGCTTAGTTTGCCCTTGCAACCAAACTTTATTACCATTTTCCACAATGATACCTTAAGGAAAACTTTGATCTCCAACATTGAAATTTGTATCCCTCCACCTCAAGTCAGCGTAAGATTTTTGTCGATCACATGTTGCTCTCAATAGATCTTGAATCAGTTTCACTAGATTCTAAGTCTCTTATACAAAATCTAAACCCAATATCTTATTTTTCACCCACTCCGTCCAACACAAAGGTGTACGGTATTTGCGACCATAGAGTGCTTCATAAGGAGCCATCTGAATGATCAACTAAAAAACTATTGTTATACACAAACTTAGTTAGCGGTAAATGTTCTTCTCAACTGCCACTAAAATCAATCACACAACCCCTCAACGTATCCTCCAAAATCTAAATGACTTAGTCTGATTGCCTATCAGATTGTGGATGAAAAGTTGTACTAAAATTCAAGTGAGTACCTAAAGCCTCGTGTAACTTATTCAAAAACCACAATGTAAATTAAGGATCCTGATCAGAAATGATGGACACTAGTACACCATGAATTCTCACAATCTCAGAAATATACAACCTTGCCAACTTATGCAGTGAATAATCAATAAGATAGGTAAGAAATGTGCTAACTTGGTCAGTCTATCCACAATTACCCAGACTAAATCCTTCTTAGTAGGAGTCAATGGCAACCCACTAATGAAGTCCATAGTCACACGTTCCCACTTCGACTAAGAAATCTGAATAGGTTGTAATAAACCAGAGGAGAATTTATGCTCAACCTTAACTTGCTAACACGTCAAAACCTTACTAACATACTTGGTTACTTTACAGTTAAGTCCTGGCTACCAATATTGTTCCCTTAAATCTCGGTACGTCTTATTCCCTCTAGGATGCATAGTGTATAGGATACTATAAGCTTTCTGAAGAATAGACTATCTCAATTCTTGATCATTGAGTGCACAGTATCTCCCATAAAAGCACAGAACTCCTTCAAAGTTAAGCCTAAAATTTGTAGTCATACACTTTTCTATTTGTCTGAATCGAGGTGCAAGAGATGCATAATCATACTGTTTTGATCGAATCTCATCCACTAAGGCAGGTCTTGTAACAGTCTGGTTTAGACCCTAGTCGGAATAGTGGTTTCGGGACCACAAATCTGAGTCAGAAAAATATTTAAATACTATTTTATGTGCTTATGATATTTGAATTAGCATGTGTGAAAGTTTTGTATGAAAATTTAACTATTTGTGTGCTTAATTTGATAAAAGAACCTAATCATGTAAAATGTAAAAGTTGTCTACTAACTGTTAAAGTGCCTATTTGATGTGTCTCTTTAAATGTGAGGTCCTTATGTGGTTATTTGATCATGGCATGAATTAAAAGACATAAATGGCATTATGTTTAATGAATATATGGTTTTATAACAAAGGGCAAAATGGTAAAAGGTGAATTTATGTTAATATTAAGAAAAATAAAGGTTCAAATTCATGGGATCCATTCATCTTCCATCGAAAATAGAAAGAAAAAAAAGGGTTTAAGTGTTTGAAGGATTCGGCCATGGTATAAACTTGATTCAATGTTCGTTTTTGTTCGATTTTTGATAATTTCTACGTTTTTTAAATTGTTGCTTCGTATACTATCAAGCCCATGCCTCAATTTCTGAATTTGATTATGATTTTACGTTATGCCATTGATGAAAATATGAGTTTTGTGAAGTTAGTTGTTGATAAATTAAAGATATATTTTGGGTTAACATGTTTTGTCTTTGGATTTTTGATGAATTTGAGTAAAATGGGATAAATTGAGAAATTTGTAAATTTAGGGACTAAAATATGAAATAAATTAAATGTGTGGACTTGTATTAGTGCTATGAATATTCAGCCATGTACATGTCTAAAAAAATTATGTGTACTTTGTGATTTTGTGAATTAGGGACTAAAGTGTCAAAATGTGAAAATGTGAGGGCTAGTTTGAAAATTGCCTTAAATATGTGTTTATGGACTGTTTTGAATGAATTTGTGATTGAATAAGTTAAATTTGAATTTATATAGATCAAGAATTAAATAAAACAGAATTAGATCGGGGAAAGTTGAAAGTTGTCGAGTAACCGATTCCATCCATCCGAATCCGTACGAGGTAAGTTTATATACAAATAAACGTGTTTGGATTGAATTATTATTATTCATATGATATTGAATTGTGATGAATGAACCATCCATGAAAGTATCGACAAAGTTCCGATGTCCGGAAAGCCCCGTACGAGCCTTAGTAGTAGTTAGGATGCATATGTCATGACATAGAATTTTTGATATGTGTTATCATGTAAGACCACATCTGGGACATTGGCATCGTATTTGATTTTATGTAAGACCCTATCTGGGACAGTGGTATCGATGTTTGATTACATGTAAGACCACGTCTGGGACGTTGGCATTGTATATGCTTTCTGAGCTATCCACGTATCCTTATGTTTCCGAATGGTTTAAACGGGCATTCCGAGAAAATGAATGACTTTGTGAAATTGTATCCGATTCAGGTACGTTTAAATTGTATATGATGATTGAGAATGAAAAGTAAGTATACAAGCAAATGATGATATATGATCTAAGTATGTGAACATATGTTATATGTGTAAATGAATTGAGATTATGTAACATGTATATGAGCAAGAGGTTTGTGTTAGTTTTTGGCTACAGAGTATATGTAAATTGATGACGCTTAAATGTTTGAATGATAAGTTTATTTGTATATAGCTTACTAAGATTTTAAAATCTTACTCTGTATGTGTTTGCATCGTTTTATAGATATCGTAGCTATCTGGAGCTCGTGGATCGTCGAGGATCGTCACCACATTATCGAATCTTATTTTGGTACCCTTTTGAAAAAATATATAGTAAAGTATAGCATGTATAGGCTAGAAGTGATTTGGTTAGGTTTTGTAATGTATATATCATGCCATGTGATATGGCTAGCTTGTGTTTGAACTTATGGTTGGAAATGTTATATGATATGAGATGCATTATGAATCATATGATATGTTTTGAATGACTAAAAGAAATGGTCAATGTTGATAAGTTTTGGTAAGTTCATAACATGAGATTGAATGATGTGTATTAAGGTTTATAAACCATATATGTTTTGGCATAAATTAGTAAGGTTTATGAACATGTAAATGGTTGATAATGTAATGGCATGAATGATGTATGGTTTGGTATAGAAATTGGCTGAAATTTTTGTACAAATATGCTTGGTTTGATGCTTGTAGGTTTGACCTAATTGGGGTGGCAAATTGGCTATTCAAATGGCCTATATTTGCCCACACGGGCAGAGACACGGGCGTGTGTCTCAGCCGTGTACGACACACGACTATGTTGCACGGTCGTGTGTCCCCAGGGGTACCCCACAATTGTAAGTCAGGCTCAACCACGGCCAAGGCATATGGGCATGTGGTTAGCCGTGTGACCCAAGTCAGTGTCGACCACGGCCAAGAAACACGGGCGTGTCTTGTGGCCGTGTGTGGAAGTCAGTATGTATGCCCTGTTTTGGCATGGCCTAGACACACAGGCGTGTCTACTGCTGTGTGAGGCACACGGGCGTGTGACCTACATAACTTTGAAATTGTTTAAGTTTTGGAAAAAAAATTGTATGTGTTCGGTTTAGTCCCAACCTCTTTCTAATGCATGTTTAAGGCCTCGATGACCTATGTAAGGGACTTAATATGGATGTTTGAATTATGATGCTATGAAATTTATGAATTGAATGTTAAATGTTTTGTTTTGTCCGATAATTCCTTTAACCCTAGTCCGAGATGGATACATGATAGGGGTGTTACATTTTATTGGTATCAGAGCTATGGTTTAGTCAGTTCTAGGACTACCATAGCATTTGTGAATCTAGCTATACATGCCATATTTATGAACCGCAATAGTGTGATGAATCCTGACATTGAAAATGTGCTTTTATATAGCAAATGGATCCCAAATGAGCCGTAGCGGACGATGTTGAAAGCAATGCTTCTGTTCCCATACAAGGGACAGCGCCATCTGATTCTAGACCGGCTACGAGTAGCCATGATGGAGAGGCTAAAAAATCCTTCTATCAAATGATGAACGATTGGTTTAGCCAATACATTAGAACCAATCCGGCTGTTCAACAACCTCCACCCCCGGTGAATCCTCTACAAGCTCCTTCTATGCTAGCAGTGAATCTGATTCAGTTAAGTAAGCCTTCGGTAGATAAGATTTAAAAATATGGGGCCAAAGAGTTACGAGGTACAACGAATGATGATGCTAAAAGAGCCATGTTCTGGTTAGAGAACATGATACGAGTGTTCGATGAATTGTCTTTGAATCCTGAGGCATGCATAAAATGTGATGTTTCACTTCTGAGAGATACGGCGTACCACTTCTGGAAGATTATGATATCAGTAGTTCCGAGTGAGCGAGTCACCTGGGAATTCTTCAAAGCTGAATTCTGAAAGAAATACATCAGTCAGAGATTTATCGATCAGAAGCGTAAAGAGTTTCTTGAGCTTAAACAAGGCCGTATGTTTGTTACAGAATACGAGTGGGAATTTGTAAGACTGAGTTAGTATGCTCGTGAATGTGTATCTACTGACGCGATAATATGTAAAAGATTCAAGGATGGCTTGAATGAGGATATCTGTTTGTTAGTTGAGATTCTTGAGATTAAAAAATTCGTTGTGCTTGTTGAACGAGCACGTAAAGCCTAAGATCTTGGGAAAGAGAAAAGAAAAGCCGATTCTGAAGCTAGAGAAGTGCGAAAGAGATCATCGGGCAAGTCATTTCAGTCTGCATCAAAGAAGTTTAGAGATGATAATAGCCGTTCAAAGGCTAATGTGGGACATTCGAATAGAGATCGTGCTAGATCGCATTTGAACTTCAAAACTCCAGCTTCATCTATTGCCAGTGTTGGAAATGCTAAATCTGATCGCCCTGAGTGCAAGTATTGTGGTAAAAGACATCCTGGTAATTGTAGACTATATGATCGGGCTTGTTTCAAATGTGGATCGTTAGATCATTTTATTCGTGATTGCCCCGAATCTGTCGAGCAAGAAATTATGCAAAATCCAGGGCCAAGTGGCAATGCATCTCATGGTAGACCTCCCAGAAATACGGGAAATGTAAGTGGTAGTCAGAAAGGAACAAAAGACAGCTATTAGATCCGTGGCTCGTGCACCTGCCAGAGCCTATGTTATCCAAGCTCGTGAGGAAGCTTCGTCACCAGATGTGATTATGGGTAATTTTCACTTTATAAAACTACTTTTAGAACAAGTTACGGCCACTATGAATTCTTAGTTATGCCTTCCGGATTGAATAATGCACCTGCTTTCTTTATGGATTTGATGAACAGAATTTTCAGGCCGTATTTAGATCGATTTGTTGTTGTATTCATTGATGACATATTGATTTATTCACGTGATGAGTCCGAACATGCCGAGTATCTGAGAATTGTGTTACAAACTTTGAGAGATAAGCAATTATATGCGAAATTTAGTAAATGTGAATTCTAGTTACAAGAGGTCGGTTTTTCTAGGCCATATTGTGTCAGCATCTGGTATCCGAGTTGATCCAAGCAAAATTTTAGCTGTTCTGGATTGGAAGCTTCCGAGAAACGTTTTTGAAGTCCGTAGTTTTCTAGGACTTACCGGTTATTATAGATGATTCCTAAAAGGCTTTTCAATGATTGCGACTCCGTTAACGAGACTACTTCAGAAAGATGTGAAGTTTGAATGGTCTGAAAAGTGTCAGAATAGCTTTGATCAGTTGAAAACTTTGTTGACAGAGGCACCAATTTTAGTACAACCTGGATCGGGTAAAGAATTTGTGATCTACAGTGATGCTTCGTTGATCGGTCTGGGATGTGTTTTGATGCAAGAAGGCAAAGTCATTGCTTAAGCTTCGAGACAGTTCAAGCCGCACAAAAAGAACTATCCGACACACGACCTTGAGTTAGCCGCGATTGTGTTTGCTTTAAAGATTTGGCGCCACTATCTATTCGGTGAGAAATGTCATGTATATTCTGATCATAAGAGTTTGAAATATTTGATGACCCAGAAGGATTTGAATTTGTGACAGAGAAGATGGTTAGAACTGCTAAAAGACTATGAACTTGTGATTGATTATCATTCGGGAAAAGCAAATGTTGTTGCTGATGCTTTAAGTCAAAAATCACTATTTGCTCTGCGAGTGATGAATGCTCATTTAGCTTTATCTGATGATGGTTAGATTTTAACAGAGTTCAAAGTGAGACCTTTATTCTTACAATAGATTATCGAAGCTTAGAAGATTGATAATGAGATTTTAGCAAAACGAGCTCAGTGTGATTTAAAGTCTGATTTAGAATTCATAGTTGATAAAGATGATTGTTTGAGATTTCAAGATCGAATTTATGATTCGAGAAATCCAGAGTTAATTTAGATGATTTTGAGTGAAGCTCACAATAGTCGGTTATCTGTGCATCCGGGTAGTACGAAAATGTATAATGATCTGAAACAGCATTACTGGTTGTCTGGAATGAAAAGAGATATCGCCGATTTTGTTTCAAAATGCTTAATCTGTCAGCAAATTAAAGTTGAACATCAGGTGCTATCTGGTTTGTTACAACCGATTATGGTTCCTGAATGGAAATGGGATAGAGTAACAATGGACTTTGTTTTGGGTTTGCCCCTTTCTCCAAGGAAGAAAGATGCGATCTGGGTTGTCGTTGATCGATTGATGAAATCTGCTCATTTTATTCTAGTACAATCAGATTACTCACTTGATAAGTTAGCTGAGTTATTCATTTTTGATATTGTGAGATTGCATGGTGTGCCATTATTTATTGTGTCAGACAGAGATTCGAGATTCCCATCACGATTCTGGAAGAAGTTGCAAGATGCTCTAGGTATGAAATTGCTTTCAGTACTGCTTTTCACCCACAAGCGGTGGATCATTCAGATACTCGAGAATATGTTGAGATGTTGCATTCTTGAGTTTGAGGGTATGTGGGAACAGTATTTGCCTTTGATTGAATTCGCTTATAATAACAGTCTTCAATCGAGCACTAAAATGGCACCGTACGAAGATTTATATGGTTGCAAATGTCGTACACCTTTGTATTCGACTGAGCTTAGCGAAAATAAGATTCACGGGATTAATTTAATAAAAGAGACTAAACATAAAGTAAAAATGATCCGAGATAGTTTGAAAGCAGCTTCCGATCGTTAGAAATCTTATGCAAATTTGAAAAGAAACGATATTGAATTTAAGATTGGCGACAAAGTGTTTTTGAAACTATCTCTATGGAAGAAAGTAATTCGGTTTGGTAGAAAAGGAAAATTAAGTCTGAGGTTCATCAGGTCGTATGAGATTACTCAGCGTATTAGGCCAGTAGCATATAGATTTTTATTGCCACAAGAACAAGAAAAGATTCATGAAGTGTTTCACGTATCGATGCTTCGACGATACAGATCTGATCCTTCGCATGTAATTCCTCCTCCTGATATTGAGATTCAGTTTGATATGACTTACGATGAAGAACAGATCCGTATCATAGCTCGCGAAGTTAAAGAACTAAGAAATAAGAGAATTCCGTTAGTGAAAGTGATGTAGCACCGGTACAGTATTGAAGAGGCTACATGGGAGCCTGAAGATATTATGAGACAACAATATCTGAATCTGTTTACTGGTAAGATTTTCGGGGACGAAAATCCCTTAAGGGAGGAGAATTATAACAGCCTGGTTTAGACCCTAATCAGAATAGCGGTTTCAGGACCATAAATCTGAGTCAAAAAATATTTAAATATTATTTTCCGTACTTATAATATGTGAATTAGCATGTGTGAAAGTTTCGTATGAAAATTTAATTGTTTGTGTGCTCAATTTGATAAAAGAACCTAATTATGTAAAATGTAAAAGTTGCCTACTGATTGTTAAAGTGCCTATTTGATGTGTCTCTTTAAATGTGAGGTCCTTATGTGGTTATTTGATCATGGCATGAATTAAAAGACATAAATGGCATTATGTTTAATGAATATATGGTTTTATAACAAAGGGAAAAATGGTAAAAGGTGAATTTATGTTAATATTAAGAAAAACAAAGGTTCAAATTCATGGGATTCATTCATCTTCCACTGAAAATAAAAAGAAAAAAATAGGGTTTAAGTGTTTGAAGCATTCGACCATGGTAAAAGCTTGATTCAAGGTTCGTTTTTGTTCAGTTTTTGATAATTTCTACGTTTTTAAAATCGTTGGTTCGTATACTATCAAGCCCATGCCTCAATTTCTAAATTTGATTATGATTTTACATTATGCCATTGATGAAACTATGAGTTTTGTGAAGTGAGTTGTTGATAAATTGAAGATATGTTTTGGGTTAACATGTTTTGTCTTTGGATTTTTGATGAATTTGTAAATTGCGGGACTAAAATGTCAAATAAATGAAATGTGTGGATTTGTATGAGTGCTATGAATATTCGGCCATGTACATGTCTAAAGAAATTATGTGTATTTTGTGATTTTGTGAATTAGGGACTAAAGTGTCAAAATGTGAAAATGTGAGGGCTAGTTTGTAAATTGCCATAAATATGTGTTTATGGATTGTTTTAAATGAATTTGTGATTGAATAAGTTAAATTTGAATTTACATAGATCAAGAATTAAAGAAAACGAAATTAGATCAGGGAAAGTCGAAAGTTGTCGAGTAACAGATTCCATCCATTCGAATCCGTACAAGGTAAGTTTATATACAAATAAACGTGTTTGAATTGAATTATTGTTATTCATATGATATTGAATTGTGATGAATGAATATTCAAACTATATATCTGCCATCTGAGAAAGTATCGACAAAGTTCCGACGTTCGAAAAGCCCTGTACGAACCTTAGGAATAGTTAGGATACATATGTCATGACATAGAATTTCTGATATGTGTTATCGCGTAAGACCACATCTTAGACATTGGCATCGACTTCTATTTTACGTGTAAGACCATGTCTGGGACATTGGCATCGTATTTGATTTCGTGTAAGACCCTGTCTGGGATAGTGGCATCGATGTTTGATTACATGTAAGACCACGTGTAACATCCCAATTTTGGGTCTAGTCGGAACAGTGGTTTTGGGACCACAAATTCGACAAAGAAAATTTTACTTTGATTATATTTTTATGATCTATGATTTCACGGAATAATTCATAAAAATTTCGTTTGAAAAGTTCGACTTTTGGGCACTCAATTTGGTCAAAAGGACTAAATTGTAAAAAGTACAAAAGTTGAGTTCTACATGTTAGAGGTGTCTAATTGTCATGAAATTTTAAATGGGAGGTCCTTAAATGGTAATTACACCATTAGTTAATTGTTGGACAAAAATAGACATGAAATGGGTGTAATAAAATATTTTCAAGTCAGGGGCATTTTGGTAAACTAATAATTAAAAGAATTAAAAAGGGAAATAAGCCAAAATAGCTATCATCTTCTTCATTCAACCGTTTCTACCAGTAGCAGCCATGGTTACGGTTTGTTCAAAGTCCCAAGCTCAATTGTAAGTGATCCCTAGCCCCATTTTTAAAGTTCTTTACATTTTTGAAATCTTGGTAACTTGATTAAGCTTATTCTAGCAACAATTTAACCTAGGGTTTATATTTGGAAAAATACCCATAGGTGAAATGTGTTTATTTTGATGTTTTATGGTAGAATATGAAGCTTGAAATTGTGTTAAACAACTTTTGCTAAGCGATTTTATGTGAAAACGAGTAAAATGACATAATCGGTAAAAATGCCTAATGTTCATAAGTACATGCTAGAGTGAGAATTTGATATTTCTATAGAAGGGAAAAATGACCAGCATGCCACAAAACATAAGAAAATAGGATGAAGTTTAATTTACGAGCCTATGGGAAAAAATGTAATTTTGACAAAGTTTAGGGGCAAAATTATAATTTTTCCAAAATATGATTCTGGGTCAATTTGAATAATGTGAGTCCTAATTAGGCCATATTTGTAATTATATAGCAAGGAAAATTGAAATTCGGGCTAGAATCGAGAAAATACCAAGTTGTGGACTAAAATGGTAAATTACCATTTCTGGATCCGAGGTAAGTTCATGTGTAAATGTAGTAACATAATTGTAATTTTAAGTAATTTAATGTTATTTATATGATATGATGATCATTATCATGAAATATTATTCTTTGTGGATTATTATTTAGTAATATGCAAATTATGTGAGCTACTTGATAAATATGAAATGCTACCAAGTATATGTTCCAACATTCTGTGGAAGACGACAAAGATGTGTGATTAAGGAAAATCCCGTTTGAACCTTGGGAATAGATTAGAATACAAGTGACATGTCATAAGGATATATGAGTTCCGAACTCGTTGAGTTGAGTCCGAGTTCGTGAGATGTAGCTAGGCATCCGAGCTCGTTGAGTTGAGTCCGAGTTCACTTATGGATGCGAACACCCGAACTCGTTGAGTTGAGTCCGAGTTCGCTTATGGGCAGGTTACATGGTAGCTTGGCTACATAATTTCCGCAGGCTATTGAGTTTGTCTAGCTGCGGGTATGGCACTTATGTGCATGCAATCCGTGTATTTGAATCATATTCCGATATGTTCAACGGGTGAATCTTAAGTGAATAAGGAGAATACCTAAGATGAAAGTGACATGTTGGCAAGTGTGGTGAATGAGAAAGTTTGGCAGGTATGTGCTTAAACCCTCGGGTTAAGAACTTGGTATGATGAATCGTGGTAAGATAGTAAATACACATGTAACATGAATGTCTTGGTGATATTTATGCAAATGATGTTTTATGTTGGATTGCATGATTATGTTACTTGTTATTTGCATGTGAACTTACTAAGAATTTATGCTTACTTCTTCCTTTTCATTCTTTATAGTTTTATCAAACCAGCTCGGAAATCGAGAACGGTCGGAGGCTCGCTCACACTATCCATGGACCATTTTGGTATAGTGGCTTGTATATTTTGAGTATGGCATGTATAGCATTATAATCATTTTTTGTATATAATCTTATGATATGGCTATTGAGTGGTAAGAAAATGCTTGGTAATGATTAGCCATTGGAATGGCTAATGAAGATCATATTTGGTGTTATGTATGTTTAATGTGCTATCTAATCCATGGAAATTCGTAAAGAGGTGAAATTTGCTATAAAATAGTATCATACAGCAACAATGATGTGAATTTGAAAAATCACTAAAAATAGTAGAGACAGAATTAAATGGTGAATAAAATCTGAAATTGAATCTTATTGAGCCTATTTTAATATGGAAGAAAAAAAATAGGTAAATAAGTTGTATTTTATGAGATATTTGAGTTTTTGTGGAACAGGGTCAGAGTAATTGCTGAATCCCCTATTCTAATTTTAGAAATTAACTAAAAGTTATAAAAAAATAATTAGGAGTCATACTTTAATTTACAAATTCCTTATTGAGTATAATTTTAAGAAAAACAAACAGCATAGTCATCTAAATTCTGTACAGAGAGAAAAGTGATTTGTAGTGAACAGAGGTTAGAGTAGTCAAATACTGAAATAGGGAAAACTTTAACTAATAAAATGTACTAATAGGCCTGACCAAAAATTTTGGAAAAAAAATTTTAAATAGATATATGAGTCTAGTTTCAGGGAAAATTTGCGGATTTGAATTTTGTGTTTTGTAACTTGAGATATGAATTTTTTAGCGACTGTGATGCAAATGGACAGTTTATTACAAAAGGTGAAATAAATTGTTTGAAATTGTTTAAGTGATAAATTAAGTCTGTTAATGCCTCGTGCTCGACTCTGGCGATGGTCTCGGGTAAGGAGGTGTTACACCACATCAGGGACGTTGGCGTTATATATGCTTTCCGAGCTATCCGCGTATCCTTATGTTTCCGAATGGTTCAAATGGGAATTTCGAGAAAATGAATGACTTTGTGAAATTGTATCCGATTCAGGTACGTTTGAATTGTATATGATGATTGAAAATGAAAGGTAAGTATACAAGAAAATGATGATATATGATCTAAGTATGTGAACGTATGTTATGTGTGTAAGTAAATTGAGATTATGTAACTGTATATGAGCAAGAGGTTTGTGTTAATTTTTGGCTACAAAGTATATTTAAATTAATGATGCTTATATGTTTGAATGATAAGTTTATTTGCATATGGCTTACTAAGCTTTTGAAAGCTTACTCTGTATGTGTTTGCATTGTTTTATAGATATCGTAGCTATCGGGAGCTCGGGGATCATTGAGGATCGTCACCACACTATCGAATCTTATTTTGGTACTCTTTTGAAAATATATATAGTAAAGTATAGCATGTATAGGCTAGAAGTGATTTGGTTAGGTTTTGTAATGTATATATCATGCCATGTGATATGGCTAACTTGTGTTTGAACTTATGGTTGGAAATGTTATATGATATGAGATGCATTATGAATCATATGATATGTTTTGAATGACCAAAAGAAATGGTCAATGTTGATAAGTTTTGGTAAGTTCATAGCATGAGATTGAATGATATGTATTAAGGTTTATAAACCATTTGTTTTGATATGATTTTGTCTTATGTTTTGGCATAAATTAGTAAGGTTTATGAGCATGTAAATGGTTGATAATCTTATGGCATGAATGATGTATGGTTTGGTATAAAAATTGGCTGAAATTGTTGTGCAAATATGCTTGGTTTGGTGCTTGTAGGTTTGATCCAATTGGGGTGGCAAAGTGGCTATTCAAATGACCTATTTTTGTCTACACAGGTAGAGACACAGGGCATGTGTTCCCTGGGTACCCTACAATTGTATGTTAGGCTCAACCATGGCCAAGGCACATTGGCGTGTGGCTAGCCGTGTGACCCAAGTCAGTGTCGACCACGGCCAAGAAACACGGGCATGTCTTGTGGCCGTGTGTGCAAGTCAGTATGTATGCCCTGTTTTGACACGGCCTAGACACACGAGCATGTCTAATGCCTTGTGAGGCACACGGCCTGTTCATACGGGCATGTTACTTGTATAACTTTAAAATTGTTTAAGTTTTGGAAAAAAAATTTGTATGTGTTTGGTTTAGTCTCGACCTCTTTCTAATACATGTTTAAGGCCTCGATGACCTATGTAAGGGATTTAATATGGATGTTTGAATTATGATGCTATGAAATTTATGAACTGAATGTTAAATGTCCTATTTTGTCCAGTAATGCCTTTAACCCTAGTCTGGGATGGATACGGGACAAGGGTGTTAAAGGTCTTACTTGGAACTCCGAAGAAAACCTTCATCATCAGTCAAGTTCAACTTAGCAAACATTGGTCTCAAATCTGTCATCAACTTCCTACTCAGTGCATCAGCCATAACATTTGCCTTTCCCGGATGGTACTCAATAGTACAATCATAATCTTTGAGCAACTTTATCCATCTACTATCCCTTAAGTTTAAATCCTTTTTGGTGAGGAGATACTTAAGGCTTTTGTGATTCATGTAGATAATACACTTCTCATCACACAAATAGTGCCTCCAGATTTTGAGGGCGAAGATAATAACTGCAGGCTCGAGGTCATAGGTTGGAGAATTATGTTCGTTAGGCTTAAGTTGTCTCAAGGCGTTACCACAACTTTACCATCTTACATCAAAACACAACCAAGGCTGGTATGAGATGTGTGACAGCCTAATTAGACCCTAGTCGGAATGTGGTTTCGGGATCGCAAAAATTGAGTCACAAAAATTTATTTTAATTTTAATTGCATATATTTATGTGTGATAGTGTATGTGTAAAAAAAATTAAATGTTTAAAATTAGCCTTAGGAATGTGAATTTTCTTGAAAGGACTTAGTTGAGAAATTTAGAAAAGATGATAGGTAAATTGTAAGGATTAAATAACAACAAGGTGAGAAAGCATGGACTTGCATGTCAAAATGCCCTTAATTCATGAAGTGGCCGGCCATGTGATGATGTTCCTCCACTAAGTCTAGTTAAATACAATTTTATAATGGCAAATGATAAAATAATCTAAATAGAAAAATAAATTAATAAGAAAAAGATGAATAAAATAAGAATTGAAGATGGGAGAGTGTTCATCTTCTCCTTGCAAAACCGAAACCTAAATGAAGAAAGAAAGAAAAATTGTTAGAAGCATTCGGTCAACTTAAGGGTTAATCAAGGTAAGATTTCATGTTACTTTTCATTAAATTTTATCAAATTTAGTTAATAGACAAATCCATATTATAACCCATAGGTTGATTTCTCTATTTGGTGACAAAAATGGGCATTCGGTTGTGATGGTTAGATGTTAAGAGGATAGTGTTTGATGCTTTTGAATGAAATATTAGAAAGATGAGGAATGAACTAGCGAATAGATATATGAACATTGGTATGATATTATGAATAGATGTGGAGTTTTTGTTAGTTAGAAACATTCGGTCAAATTGTTATGTGGAGGAACCATATGTTTAAATGAAATAAAAATGATATTTCATTGAAATTGTATATCCAGCATTGTAATTAGGTACATAGGTGATGTTAAATTTTATCTTGCATATTCGGCTATATAGTATATACATTTGTGAAATTTTCTTTGATTCTATACAATCGACCAAATGAGGAGGTTGGCTTACAAAGTTGAGTTTGATTCATAATTATGTATATTTGAATGTAATCATATTTGGTATAATGTTATTTTGGAAGTGATAATATATTCGGCTTTGAGATATAATATAAACGTTAGTTGAGACTTTGATGTCTTGAACAAGGATGGTTGTAAGAAGAAGTGGAATCACTAAATTTATATATATATGAGTATCTTGCAAGGTAAATTAAAGTACTAAATTTATTTATTCTAGCTCAAGAATCCAAAGGAGGGGAATCAAGCAAAGGCAAAGGGAAGAATATTGAGTAGTCGATTGGGAATCATTTCATCCGACATAAGGTAAGTCCATAAGCATTTATAGGTTGATTAACTTATAACTAAATAATACTAATGTATCATGAAAGGATTTCTTATGTTAGGTATTCTTTTGGAGTGACACACGTATTTATAAATGTGCTTGTATATGCTATTTGATTTAAGTAAATTGCCTTATTATATGAGTCAACATTGGCACTAAGTGTGCGGATTTGAATGGCACTATGTGTGCGAAATTGAATGGCACTATGTGTGCTGGCTAGAATGTCAATACATGAGTGAATTTTCAAAGCAAGTATGTGCGCAGTTTATCATAGCACTATGTGTGCGCATTTGATTAGTATTATGTGTGCGGAAATGGTTGAGGATATAGAGCATGCCGGAAAGGAATAAAGTGCAAGGACTATTAACAGAAAAATCGAATTTGAGATATGAAACATATATGTATGGAACCATCTAGTTTATCATTGTTTTATACTTCGAGGAAAGGGTCTAAACTATTTGGTTGTTTTAGGTATATAATTGGATATCTAGATTTGGCTTGGGGTTCAATCGATAATCTAAGTAACTGTGGCATAGTTTGGTATGGATGAAATAGTTACTCTTACATTATTTTTCATATTATTTCATGTTAATGGTCTGTATTATATTGCTTATTACTTATTGAGTTGAATACTCATTTGGTGTGTTTACTTGTCTCTTATTTAGATTTCTTTGATCCATTTCTTGTGTTCGGGACCATCTTCGAAGTCATCACACCAGCCTGCAACGTTTTGGTACCTTTTTCTTAGTTGAACTTAAGGGAACATTATGGCATGTATAGGCTGGTATGTGTTTTGTTTGAATTTGTATATGTAAATTTCAGCCATGCGAACATAGCTTAACTACTAAGTTTGAATTTGGTTATGTTTAATTATAGTTTGGATTCGTTTTGGGTACAAGGTTATATGCTGTTAATGAATGGTATATGTGATTATGAGTATACGTTTTGGAAATGGTTTGACTATAGTCAATGAGTCTATCATGATGTATGTAAATTTTCATAAGTATGGTTGTATGATTAAATTTTTATTGGCCAACATTTAAATTCCTTTAGATTATTACGACATGTATTTAGGGATGAAAGTTACATGTGGTATATATATATATGTTTTGAGAGTTGAAAATGCTTAGTAGTTTGATAATGTGTATTAGGGTGAGTCGACCATGTTAGTCATATATAAGTAATTATTTGAAATTTTGTTATTGTTCTCGGTCATAATGTTTAATTTGAGACAGTATTATAGGTTGTCACTTCAAGTACAAATATAAAATAAAATAGTTTTGATGTGTATTTTATGTTAGGTGTGTATATAATATTATATACTTATAAACTTGATGATATTTTATAAATGTATTCAAGTATATACATCCGATAAAAATTGAAATAAATGTTTTGTCTGATATTACCTCATAACTCAGTCTAGTGATTGAAACGAGTTAGGGTGTTACATTTTATTGGTATCAGAGCTACGGTTTAGTCAGTTATAGGACTACCGTAGCGTGTATGAGTTTAGCTATACATGCCTTAAGGTTAGTATATGATAGTGTGATGAGTTCTGACGGTTGAAATTATTGTTTTGATTAGTAAATGGAACCCAATTTAAAGAGAGCCTTAGCGGATGACGTTGAGAGTGTAGCGGCTGCTCCTGCGCAAGGGACATCGTCTGTTGAACCTCAATCATCTGCGAATAATCAAGATGATAGGGTAAAACAAGCCTTCTTTACCATGATGAACGAGTGGGTCACACAATATGCTTGAACTAACCCAGCTGCTCAACCATTCCTGAATTTAAATAATCTGCCTTAGGTTCCTATAATACCAGCAACTATTGATCCTTTGAGGCCGAGTAAACCTCCTGTGGATTTGATTAGGAAGCGCGGGGCCGAGGAATTCTAAGCCACAGCTACTGATGATGCTGAAAGGGCCGAGTTTTGGCTTGATAACACCATCCGTGTTTTTGAAGAGCTGTCTTGCACACCTGATGAGTGTCTAAAGTGTGCCATATCCTTATTACGGGACTCGGCTTACTATTGGTGGAGAACTCTAATTTCTATTGTTCTGAAGGAATGGGTTACTTGGGATTTCTTTCAGGCGGAGTTTCGTAAGAAGTATATTAGTCAACGATTCATTGATCAAAAGCGTAAAGAATTTTTGGAGCTCAAACAAGGTCGTTTGACGGTATCTAAATACGAACGTGAGTTTGTAAGACTCAGTCGATATGCTCGGGAGTGTGTAGCTGATGAAGTCGCTATGTGTAAAAGATTCGAAGAGGGATTGAATGAAGATTTAAAGCTACTGGTGGGTATTTTAGAAATAAAAGAATTTGTAACACTAGTTGAACGGGCTTGCAAGGCTGAAGAGCTTGGAAGGGAGAAAAAGAAAGCGGAATCTGAAGCTAGATACTTTCGTAAAAGATCGACGGGTAAAACTTTTTTCTCGGCTGCAAAAAGGTTCAGAGACGATACAAATAAATCAAAGACGACTGTAGGAATTTCTACTAGGGAGTAACCATCAATGGACTCTCGAGCTACCTCGATTGCTAGTGTTGGCAACAATCGACAGGAAAAACCCGAATGTTCACAATGTAGAAGACGACATGTAGGTGAATGTTGGGGTAAGTCTATTAACAGGGCCTGTTATAGATGCGGATCGCGGGATCATTTTATTCGAGATTGTACGGAACCTGATGAAAAGAATAAGATGCATGGTACGAGATTGAGTGGCGTAACGACTAGAGGTAGACCACCGAGAAATATAGGAGGTAGGGATGGTAGTCAGAGAGGGACTTCAGATATGGCTGTTCGATCTGAGACTCGTGCTCCTGCCAGAGCTTATGCCATCCGTGCACGAGAGGAGGCATCTTCCCCTGATGTGATCACTGGTACTTTCACTCTCTTTGATACTAACGTGATTGCATTGATTGACCCTGGTTCTACTCATTCATATGTATGTGAAACTTTAGCATCCAGTAAGACTCTACCTGTTGAGTCTACTGAGTTCGTAATTCGAGTGTCAAATCCCTTGGGCGATATGTACTTGTTGACAAAGTGTGTAAGAAATGCCCCCTAATAATCCGAGATTCCTATTTTCTGGCCGATTTGATGCTTTTACCGTTTGATGAATTTGATGTTATTCTCAGTATGGATTGGTTGACCGTACATGATGCAGTTGTGAATTGCAAAAGAAAGACCATTGATTTGAGGTGTGCAAATAATGAGATAGTCCAAGTTGAGTCTACTGACTTGAACGGGGTGCCAGCAATAATATCCTCGATGATTGCTCAGAAATATATGAGAAAAGGGAGTGAAGCATATCTTGTGTACGTACTTGATAGCAAAGAGTCAGAAAAGAAACTTGAATCAGTACCAGTGGTTTGTGAGTATTCAGATGTTTTTCCTGAGGAGTTACCGGAATTACCACCTGTTCGAGAGGTAGAATTCGGCATCGAACTTGCACCTGGTACCACACCAATTTCGATAGCTCCGTATCGTATGGCACCAATGGAATTGAAGGAATTGAAAACCCAGTTGCAAGAGTTGACGGATTGAGGTTTTGCTCGATCGAGTTTCTCACCTTGGGGTGCACCAGTTTTATTCGTGAAAAAGAAAAATGGAACCATGAGGATGTGCATCGATTATCGTCAATTGAATAAAGTGACAATAAAGAATAAATATCTATTACCGCGTATTGATGACTTGTTTGATCAGCTGAAGGGAGCCTCAGTGTTCTCAAAGATAGATTTGAGATCGGGTTATTATCAGTTGCGAGTTCAAGACTCGGATATACCTAAAACTGCTTTCAGAACGAGATATAGTCACTACGAGTTCTTAGTGATGCCGTTTGGGCTCACTAATGCCCCTGCAGTATTTATGGACTTGATGAATCGAATCTTTAGATAATATTTGGATCGGTTTGTAGTGGTGTTTATAGATGACATTTTGATTTATTCGCGCGATGAATCTGAACATGCCGAGCACCTGAAATTGGTATTACAAATTTTACGAGACAAGCAGTTATACGCGAAATTCAGTAAATGCGAGTTCTGGTTGAGAGAAGTTAGCTTTTTGGGACATGTGGTATCCGCATCAGGTATTCGAGTTGATCCGAGCAAAATATCGGCCATAATTGATTGGAAGCCTCCGAGGAATGTTACTGAAGTTAGGAGCTTTTTGGGACTTGCCGGTTACTATATACGGTTTGTAAAAGGTTTCTCAATGATAGCCACACCGACTTCAAAAAGATGTTAAGTTTGAATGGTCAGAAAAATGTCAGAAAAGTTCCGACCGATTGAAAACCTGGTTAACTGAAGCTCCAGTGCTAGTACAGCCAGAATCCGGTAAAGAGTTTGTTATTTACAGTGATGCATCCTTACTTGGGCTGGGTTGTGTGTTGATGCAAGAAGGTTGAGTTGTGGCTTACGAGTTGAGGCAATTAAAGCCGCATGAGAAAAATTATCCGACCCATGATCTTGAATTAGCGGCCATTGTACTCGCTTTGAAAATATGGCGACTTGTTTGGAGAGAGGTGTCATGTTTATTCGGACCACAAAAGCCTCAAATATTTGATGACTCAAAGAGATTTGAATCTACGACAAAGACATTGGCTTGAGTTGTTGAAAGATTATGAGCTCGTCATTGATTATCACCCGGGAAAGGCTAACGTGGTTGCTGATGCTTTAAGTCATAAATCACTGTTTACTTTGAGAGCGATGAATGTTCACCTGTCCGTTTCATCCGATAATGTGTTAGTAGCAGAATTAAAGGCCAAACCATTATTGATTCATCAAATACTTGAATCCCAGAAAGTCGACGATGAATTGGTTACTAAACGAGCTGAATGTGTTTCAAATGTGGAATCAGAGTTTCAGATTGACGACAATGATTGCTTGACATTCAAGAGTCGATTATGTGTTCCAAGAAATTCGAAACTTATTTTGGTGATTTTGAGCGAGGCTCATAGTAGTCGAATGTCAGTCCACTTGGGTAGTACAAAAATGTACAACGATCTGAAACGTCAATTTTGGTGGCCTGGTATGAAACGAGACATTTCTGACTTTGTTTCAAAGTGTTTGATATGTCAACAAGTAAAAGCGGAACATCAAGTGCCTTCGGGATTACTTCAGCCTATCATGATACCCGAATGGAAATGGGATCAAGTCACGATGGATTTTGTATCTGGTTTACCATTGACGCAGAGTAAGAAAGACTCAATCTGGGTTATTGTTGATAGATTAATAAAGTCTGCTCATTTTATCCCTGTCCGTACGGATTTCTCGCTCGATAAATTGGCAGAATTATATGTCTCCCAAATTGTTCGATTACATGGAGTACCTATTTCTATTGTGTCGGATAGAGTCCTGAGATTCACATTGCGATTTTGGAAGAAATTGCAAGAAGCATTGGGTACCAAGTTGCATTTTAGCACAGCTTTTCATCCCCAGACTGATGGTCAATCTGAGCGGATAATTCAGATACTCGAGGATATCTTGAGATGTTGTATTCTAAAGTTTTGTGGTTCATGGGAAAGGTATTTGCCTTTGATTGAATTCACTTACAACAATAGTTTTCAATCAAGCATTAAGATGGCACTTTATGAGGCTTTGTACGGTCGTAAATGCCGTACACCGTTGTTTTGGACCGAACTTAGTGAAAGTAAAATTTTCGGGGTTAATTTGATTAAAGATGCTGAACAGAAAGTAAAAGTGATCCGTGAAAGTTTGAAAGCAGCTTCGGATCGTCAGAAGTCGTATGCGGATTTAAAAAGAAAAGACATCGAATATCAGGTTGGAGACAAAGTGTTTCTTAAAGTCTCACCTTGGAAAAAAGTACTCAGATTTGGCCATAAGGGCAAATTGAGTCCGAGATTCATCGGGCCGTATGAAATATCCAAATGAATTGGGCCGGTCGCATATAGATTGATTTTACCCCCTGAACTTGAAAGGATTCACAATGGTTTTCATGTGTCGATGCTTCAGCGATATAGATCCGACCCATCGCATGTAATTAATCCGTCAGAGTTTGAAATTCAATCTGATTTGAGTTACGAAGAAGAACCGGTTCGTATTTTGGCTCGTGGAGTAAAAGAACTACGAAATAAGAAAATCTCATTAGTGAAGGTACTGTGGCTTAAACATGGGGTTGAAGAAGCTACTTGGGAACTTGAAGACACTATGAAGGATCGATATCCTAACTTATTCGCTGGTAAGATTTTCGGGGACAAAAATTCCGTATGTGGGGGAGAGTTGTGACAGCCCTAATTAGACCCTAGTCAGAATGTGGTTTCGGGACCGCAAAAACCGAGTCACAAAAATTTATTTTAATTTTAATTGCATATATTTATGTGTGATAGTGTATGTGTAAAAAAATTAAAATTTTAAAATTAGCCTTAGGAATGTGAATTTTCTTGAAAGGACTTAGTTGAGAAATTTAGAAAAGATGATAGGTAAGTTGTAAGGATTAAATAACAACAAGGTGAGAAAGCATGGACTTGCATGTGAAAATGCCCTTAATTCATGAAGTGGCCAGCCATGTGATGATGTTCCTCCACTAAGTCTAATTAAATACAATTTTATAATGGCAAATGATAAAATAATCTAAATAGAAAAATAAATTAATAAGAAAAAGATGAATAAAATAAGAATTGAAGGTGGGAGAGTTTACATCTTCTCCTTGCAAAATCGAAACCTAAATAAAGAAAGAAAGAAAAATTGTTAGAAGCATTCGGTCAACTTAAGGGTTAATCAAGGTAAGATTTCATGTTACTTTTCATTAAATTTTATTAAATTTAGTTAATAGACAAATCCATATTATAATCCATAGGTTGATTTCTCTATTTGGTAACAAAAAATAGGCATTCGGTTGTGATGGTTAGATGTTAAAAGGATAGTGTTTGATGCTTTTGAATGAAATATTAGAAAGATGAGGAATGAACTAGCTAATAGATATATGAACATTGGTATGATATTATGAATAGATGTGGAGTTTTTGTTAGTTAGAAACATTCGGTCAAATTGTTATGTGGAGGAACAATGTGTTTAAATGAAATAAAAATGATATTTCATTGAAATTGTATATTCGGCATTGTAATTAAGTACATAGGTGATGTTAAATTTTATCTTGCATATTCGGCTATATAGTATATACATTTGTGAAATTTTCTTTGATTCTATACAATCGACCAAATGAGGAGGTTGGCTTACAAAGTTGAGTTTGATTCATAATTATGTATATTTGAATGTAATCATATTTGGTATAATGTTATTTTGGAAGTGATAATATATTCGGCTTTGAGATATAATATAAACATTAGTTGAGACTTTGATGTCTTGAACAAGGATGGTTGTAAGAAGAAGTGGAATCACTAAATTTATATATATATGAGTATCTTGCAAGGTAAATTAAACTACTAAATTTATTTATTCTAGCTCAAGAATCCAAAGGAGGGGAATCAAGCAAAGGCAAAGCAAAGAATATTGAGTAGTCGATTGGGAATCATTTCATCCGACATAAGGTAAGTCCATAAGCATTTATAGGTTGATTAACTTATAACTAAATAATACTAATGTATCATGAAAGGATTTCTTACGTTAGGTATTCTTTTGGAGTGACACACGTATTTATAAATGTGGTTGTATATGCTATTTGATTTAAGTAAATTGCCTTATTATATGAGTCAACATTGGCACTAAGTGTGCGGATTTGAATGGCACTATGTGTGCGAAATTGAATGGCACTATGTGTGCTGGCTAGAATGTCAATACATGAGTAAATTTTCAAAGCACTATGTGTGCGGTTTATCATAGCACTATGTTTGCACATTTGATTAGAATTATGTGTGCGAAAACGATTGAGGATATAGAGCATGCCGGAAAGGAATAAAGTGCAAGGACTATTAACGGAAAAATCGAATTTGAGATATGAAACATATATGTATGGAACCATCTAGTTTATCATTGTTTTATACTTCGAGGAAAGGATCTAAACTATTTGGTTGTTTTAGGTATTTAATTGGATATCTAGATTTGGCTTGGGGTTCAATCGATAATCTAAGTAATTGTGGCATAGTTCGGTATGGATGAAATAGTTACTCTTACATTATTTTTCATATTATTTCATGTTAATGGTTTGTATTATATTACTTATTGAGTTCAATACTCATTTGGTGTGTTTACTTGTCTCTTATTTAGATTTCTTTGATCCATTTCTTGTGTTCGGGACCATCTTCGAAGTCATCACACTAGCTTGCAACGTTTTGGTACCCTTTTCTTAGTTGATCTTAAGTGAACATTATGGCATGTATAGGCTGATATGTGTTTTGTTTGAATTTATATATGTAAATTTCAGCCATGCGAACATGGCTTAACTACTAAGTTTGAATTTGGTTATGTTTAATTATAGTTTGGATTCGTTTTGGGTACAAGGTTATATGCTGTTAATGAATGGTATATGTGATTATGAGTATACGTTTTGGAAATGGTTTGACTATAGTCAATGAGTCTATCATGATGTATGTAAATTTTCAAAAGTATGGTTGTATGATTAAATTTTTATTGGCCAACATTTAAATTCCTTTAGATTATTATAACATGTATTTAGGGATGCAAGTTACATGTGGTATATATATATATATATGTTTTGAGAGTTGAAAATGCTTAGTAGTTTGATAATGTGTATTAGGGTGAGTCGATCATGTTAGTGATATATAAGTAATTATTTGTAATTTTGTTATTGTTCTCGGTCATAATGTTTAATTTGAGACAGTATTATAAGTTGTCACTTCAAGTACAAATATAAAATAAAATAGTTTTGATGTGTATTTTATGTTAGGTGTGTATATAATATTATATACTTATAAACTTGATGATATTTTATAAATGTATTCAAGTATAAACATCCGATAAAATTTGAAATAAATGTTCTGCCTGATATTACCTCATAACTCAGTCCAGTGATGGAAACGAGTTAGGGTGTTACAAGATGCATCGCTATATACCACATAATCCTTCTCAGATTCAGACTAGATCAAGACTGGTGCTTGATGCAACACAGATTAAAGCTTTAATTTGGTGCACTTGAAAGGTGCACTCCTCCTCAATAGATTAGTTATAAGAGTTGTGATCTGCCTTAATTTGGGGTAGTAGATTAAACTAGTTTTCGTACTTGAGGAGTTTGAATACAAGAACTTTTATTATGTTTTAGTTAAGTTTTTATATTTTAGTTTAAATTAAATAAAAAATGTATTATGAGTCTTTTACTAACCTTAGGGGCTAAATGAGGCCTAAAGGTGAGCTAACATACTCAGTGAGTGTGTAGAAGATCATTCAAGTGCATAGAAACTCAATATTGGTCGTTGTGTTACAACACGGGAAGTTTGATGTCGCAACATAGGGAGCAAAATGCCAGAATTGCTATACTACCCTTGATGTCGCGACACAACCATAGGATGTCACCACATACCCCTGAAGTTACCACTGAACCATGCATAGTACCTTCAATGTCACGACATAAGCCTTGTACAGGAATCATTATGAGCCGAGGGTGTTTTGGTCCACACAATGAAAATTAAACACAAGGACGTCAGTTGACTTAGGGTTGTGGATGACGAAAACCCTAACTCTATAAATAGGCTCTTAAAACACTTGTTGAGGATAGCTTTTCATATTTTAAGTTTTCTTTGTAATTTTAGTTTTCAGTTTTTCTTTCCTTTAGGCTTTAGGTTTATTTTTATATGTGTTGTTTGGAGAACGTAGTTTGTAAACGCGATCAAACACTAGTGAATTTTTTCAATTTCATTTATCAAATACAAACCAGATTCTCTAAAACTCTATTCTTTAATTTTTTATATTTATGTTTATCCTTATCATCAAGTTTATTCTGTTCATGAGATCCATGAGGAGATAATCCTCTCATGGCGGATTAGTAAGTTGATGTTTGATTAATTGACTACTATGTACGGGTTTTCTTAGCGAATCAACAATTTGGGACAAGAAAAACTTAAACCCTAGACTTGGTGGCCCTAGGAAGTCATTTAGGTAGGAATTAACCCAAAATTGGTATAACTTATCCGTGAACACCTCAGCCCCAAACTAGTCTGGACTTTAAGGTCTAGTGATAAGTAGTTCTTATTGACTCATTATTTTAGTGGAAGATCACAAGATCTTGCTAGGATAATGACTAGTTGATCGAGTAGAAACCCGAAATAGGAATTAGTTATTACCACCAAAGCGAGCTAATCACCCATGCCTAGAATTGATTAAGTTTATAAATTAGTTTCTTGAAGCCTTTCTTATTTAGGTTTTTGTTATTTTTCTTTATTTATATATAAAACCCAAAAAAATTATTTTATATTTTATCGTAATATAACTTGTTTAAGTACTAATTAGATCTATTTATGTTTAGGTTAGATTTAATCTAGTAACTTGCCTCCCTTGGGTACGATCCTCAGCGTACTCACCCACTCTTTTGTTACTATATTACAACCTAACTCATATGCTTGTAGACACCGCCTCTATATTTTATATCCTTTAGTTGTAGTATTCATACTTTGGACTTCATTGCGTCCGGAGGCAGTGAAGTTGTTGGCGCCGTTGCCAAGGAGGCAACGCTGGCAACGCTACTAAGTTCATTTTAATTTTGTGCTATAATAAAATAATTAAGAAAATTATAAATTATAGATACGATAATTAATTCCTTATATTTATTTTATATTACTAACATTTTTCTTGTATTTTCTTTTGATTTCAGCATTTAAGAAGGTCCTTATAGAGTTACCCACTTATCCCACAAGACTAAAAATGACATTTTTTTGGTAATATAAACAATGGAAATCAAGGGAAGTCGATGAAATAACATTTATGTGCTTTGAATAAGTAACCTCTAACAAAATGATGCAGATGTTAGGAAAATTGTTCTTTGACATCAATTGGTTACGACCTGGTATTACTCAGCCTGTTATCCAAAGATCTTATTTTGAATTAAGTCCTTCATTATTAACATGGATTTCTTTCAATCTTTGTAAGACCCCTAACCCATATTTGTCACCATAATAGGTTAAGAGCCACTACTGTAACGCCCCCACGCCCGAAACCGTCACCGAAGTCAAGCTTGAGGTGTAACTAAACTTATCTTACCTTTTAAACAACTCTAAACCACTTATTTTAATTTTCGAAATAAACTATTTTTCTGCGTCATGGTTGCTTGAAAATTCATTTCTTGAGTTTCAAAACTCAAAATTAATATCTGTAAACTTTTCCTGAAACTAGACTCATATATCTATCTACTAGTTTTTTTCTAGAATTTTTGACTTAGCCAATTAGTACAGTTTATTAGTTAAAATTACCCCCTGTTTGAGTGATTTGATGCATGACCTCTACTTACTACGAACCACTTTTCTCCCTGTAAAAAATCATTTGATTTTATTAAAACTAGATTCAATAAGAATTCTAACCATATAAAGTACACCACCTAATTATTTTTGTAAAATTTGTGGTGAATTTCTAAATTTGAAACAGGGGATCCAGAAATCGCTCTGGCCCTATTTCACTAAAACTCAGATACGTTATAAAATACAAAACCTTTACTTGTTTTGCTTATTCCATATGAAAATAGACACAATGAGCTTTAATTTCATATATTATTCACCATCAAACCAAGTCTCTACCATTTTTAGTGATTTTTCAAAGTCACGTTATTTCTGATACTTGAATCCGTTTTTAAGTTACTTTCACATTTTTCATAGTTTTCATGTGATAGTTACTACTTAATCATACATACTATTAAACATGTATATCATCAGCCATTCTATTAGCTAATCATTATCAAGTATTTACACATCATTCATTGATCATATCATATCAAAAGAAACCAAGTTCCTATACATGCCATACACAAAACGAAACGTCTAACTATACCAATGTGATTTCTTCGATAGTGTAATCAGGTCTTCGACGTTTCCTTCGATCCCCGAGTGGCTTGATAAAAACTATAAGAAAAAGAAAATAAAGAAAGTAAGCACTAGGCTTAGTAAGCTTACAAGCAAATAAATTACAACATTCAACATAATGAATAATTATACATAATATCACCTAGCCTCATTTTCTACCTTCTTCTTTACTCACTTACCTTCTTTCTTACCTGACCTTTCACCATTCATAAATATAATCTACCTTCCCTTTTGCTGATAATTCACTGTAATTTAACATGTACAATGACCCGTTGAACTACTCGGAATACTAAAAATACTAGGGTCGTTCCTGTCTATCAATATCCTGCCAATGCCATGTCTTCGACATGGACTTACATGAATTATTCCTGTCTCCAATGCGATATATATATCTAATATGGGCTTACATGTCTCATTCCTGTCTCCAAATCCATATATCTGATATGGACTTACATGGCTCATTTACGTCTGTGTACATCACGGCAACCCCAATATCCTAACATTCGTAAGGTTCAAACGGGGCTTCCTAATGCTTTTTCTCTGTCACTTCGCCTTTAATTTGACTTTAAATATTCTCATAAAATAAGTATATAAATGATAGAAATTGACAATAATAATGTAAAATAAAAGAATATTGCATTTTTTTACTGTAAACTTACCTCGATACAAAATGTGACTAAACTTTACAATTTAGTCCTTTACTTTTTCTTTTCCCTGATCTACTCCCGAATTTCGCTCTTCTTGATCTATAATAGAAAATTTAACTTATTTAATATTCACATTTATCAAAACAGTCCTTTACTCAAACTTTAGAAAAATTACATTTTTGCCCCTAAACTTTTGCATATTTACACTTTTTCCCCAAATCTCATAAATTAAACTTTAGCCTATTTTCTCATGTTTTATGACATGCTGATCGTTTTTCCCTTCTATAGAAAAATCAAATTCTCACTCTAACATATACTTATGACAATTAGGTATTTTTCCGATTAAGCCCTTTTACTCATTTTTACCTAAAACCGAGTAGCACAAGTTGTCTAACATAATTTAAGACCTCATATTCTATCATAAAACATCAAAATAAACATTTTTCACCTATGGGTATTTTTCCAAATATGAACCCTAACTTAAATTATTGCTAGCATAAGCTTTATCGAGCTATCGGGACTCCGAAAACGTAAAGAACATTAAAAACGGGGCTTGGAATCACTTACTATGGGGCTTGAAAGCTTGAAGCAAACCCTTGCTATGAAGAACCCTTAAAATTTCGTGCTAATTAAGAAGATGATGAATTTTGTGTTATTTTTCCCTTTTTATTTCATTTAATATCCAAATGACCAAAATGCCCTTCCTTATTAAACTTTCAAAAATTCCATCCATGTCCTATTTTGTCCATGAACTTAGAAATTGGTAAAATTGTTATTTAAACCCTCCTAATTAATATTTCAAAGCAATTTCATACTAAAAACTTCTAGAATGCAAGTTTTGCAAATTATTCGATTTAGTCCCTAATCTCAACTTAAGCGCTTTATGCATAGAATTTCATCATGAAATTTTCACACAATCTTGCAATCATATCATGAACCTCAAAATAATAATAAAATAAATTTTTCTACCTCAGATTTGTGGTTTCAGAACCACTGTTCAGTTTAGGCCCTATTTCGGAATGTTACATTTCTCCCCCCTTTAGGGATTTTCGTCCCCGAAAATCTTACCTGTGAAGAGATTTGGGTACTGTTTTCACATAGCCTCTTCAGGTTCCCATGTAGCCTCGTCTACCCCATATCTATTCCATAGTACTTTCACAAGTGCAATACTTTTGTTCCTTAATTGTTTTACCTCTCGAGCTAGAATCTTTCTGGGTTCTTCACCGTAAGTCATGTCATTTGAATCTCAACCTCTGTCGAGAAATCACATGTGACGGATCTGAACGATAACGACGTAGCAGAGACACATGAAATACATTATGAATCTTCTCTAACTCAATCGGCAAAGCTAACCGATATGCTAATGGTCTGACTCTCTCAATCACTTCAAACGGTCTAATAAAACGTGGACTTAGTTTGCCTTTCTTGCCAAATCTAAGAACTTTCTTCCACAGGGATACTTTCAAAAAAAACTTTGTCACCAACTTGATACTCAATCTCTTTTCTCTTCAAATCGCATACGACTTTTGTGCATGCGAAGTTGCTTTCAAGCAATCTCTGATGATTTTTACTTTCTTTTCTGTTTCCTTAACTAGATCAACCCCGTAAATCTGATTTTCCTTAAGCTCTGTCCAATACAAAGGTGTGCAACATTTACGTCCATACAAAGCTTCATAAGGTGCCATTTTCAAACTCGACTGATAACTATTATTGTAGGCAAACTCTACTAATGGTAAATATTTTTCCCAATCGCCTTGAAATTCCGATTACAAACATCTAAGCATATCTTCAAGTACTTGAATAACTCTCTCTGACTGACCGTCGGTTTGAGGATGGAAAGCTGTACTAAAGCTCAACTTTGTGCCCAAAGCCTTCTATAATTTCTTCCAAAACCGTGAAGTAAATCTTGGATCTCTCATGCGAAATGATCGATAATGGTACCCGTGTAGTCCGACTATCTCCGAAATATACAACTCGCCAACTTGTCAAGTGAATAATCCATCTGACCCCGGGATAAAATGAGCCAACCGTTAACTTATCAATCACAACCCATACTGCATCTTTCTTTCTCGGTGTAAATGGCAATCCTGTGACAAAATCCATAGTAACTCGATCCCATTTCCACTCAGAGACTAGCACAGGCTGCAATAAACCTGAAGGTACCTGATGTTCAGCCTTTACCTGCTGACAGATCAAGCATCTAGAAACAAACTCGAAATGTCCTTTTCATTCCCGCCACCAAACACATTTTCTTCAAATCATTATACATCTTTGTACTACCTGGATGAATAGACAAAGAACTACTATGTGCTTCCTGTAAGATCTTTCGAATAAGCTCATCATTCTTCGGTACACATACCCTGGGTGATAATCGATCACTAGCTCATAATCTTTAATCAACTCTAACCATCTTCTTTGCCTCAAATTCAAATCTTTTTGAGTCATCAAATATTTCAAACTTTTGTGATCAGTGAATATGTGGCACTTCTCACCGTACAAATGATGTCTCTAAATCTTCAACGCAAAAATAATGGCAGCTAGCTCTAAATCATGTGTTGGATAGTTCTTCTCATGTGGCTTTAGCTGTCTAGAGGCATAAGCAATTCCCTTCCCTTCCTGCATAAGTACGCAACCAAGTCCATTCATGGACGCATCACTGTAAATCACAAACTCCTTACCTGGTTCTGGTTGTACTAAAACAAGAGCTTTAGTCAACAATGCTTGTAACTTGTCAAAACTCTGTTGACACTTCTCAATCCATTCAAAATTGACATCCTTTCACAGCAATCTTGTCAGTGGGGTAGCTATCATGGAAAATCCCTCTACAAATCGTCTATAATATCCGGCAAGACCAAGAAAACTTCTAAGTTCTGATACATTTCTAGGAGGCTTCCAATCAACAATGGCTGAAATCTTGCTCGAATCAACCTTAATACCTTCGCCTAGTCCGGAAAGCAGTTTTCAGGACTTCTGACTCTTTAACTTGCAACTGATAGTATTTTCTAACCAAAATTCTGCTCTTTCTGCATCATCATCTTTTATTGCTCGGAACACTTCTGCCCCTTGTTTCCTGATTCTGTCAACTGGTGGCTTTTCGCTTATCACTATACCTGTGACTGGGGGAGCTTGAACTACATGGGTAACCTGAGAATCATGAGGGGGTGGAGGTCTAACTGCCAGATTTGTACGAACGAACTCGGCAAACCAATCATTCAAAGCTTGGAAGAGAGCTTCTCGAGTCACTCCTCCTCATCAATCAGCATTCTTTGGTCTATTCTCGGGCGCGCCCTTCCGTGGGAGCAGGTGCATTACTTTCTACATCATCATCACCAGCTCGCTCGGGATCCATTACAATAAAACAAAATATTTAAAAATCGTCAGGAGTCGTCACACTATCAAAATACAGGTATGACATGTATAGCTAGACTTTTACTCACACTAACTATTCCAAAAACCGATTAAACCTGCTCTGATACCAATAAATGTAACGCCCCCACGCCCGAAACCGTCACCGGAGTCAAGCTTGAGGTGTAACTAAACTTATCTTACCTTTTAAACAACTCTAAACCACTTATTTTAATTTTCGAAATAAACTATTTTTCTGTGTCATGGTTGCTTAAAAATTCATTTCTTGAGTTTCAAAACTCAAAATTAATATCCGTAAATTTTTCCTGAAAATAGGCTCATATATCTATCTACTAATTTTTTCTAAAATTTTTGACTTAGCCAATTAGTACAGTTTATTAGTTAAAATTACCCCTATTTCAGAATTCGACTACACTAACCTCTACTTACTATGAACCACTTTTCTCCCTGTAAAAAATTCGTATGACTATAAAGTTTGTTTTTACTAAAACTGGATTCAATAAGAATTCTAACCATATAAAGTACACCACCTAATTATTTTTTTAAAATTTATGGTGAATTTCTAAATTTGAAATAGGGGATCCAAAAATCGCTCTGGCCCTATTTCACTAAAACTCAGATATGTTATAAAATACAAAACCGTTACCTATTTTGCTTATTCCATATGAAAATAGACACAATGAGCTTTAATTTCATATATTATTCACCATCAAACCAAGTCTCTACCATTTTAGTGATTTTTCAAAGTCACATTATTTCTGATACTTGAATCCGTTTTTAAGTTACTTTCACATTTTTCATAGTTTTCATGTGATAGTTACTACTTAATCATACATACTATTAAACATGTATATCATCAGCCATTCTTTTAGCTAATCATTAGCAAGTATTTACACATCATTCATTGATCATATCATATCAAAAGAAACCAAGTTCCTATACATGCCATACACAAAACGAAACGTCTAACTATACCCATGTGATTCCTTCGATAGTGTGATCGGGTCTCCGACATTTCTTTCGATCCCTGAGTGGCTTGATAAAAACTATAAGAAAAATAAAATAAAGAAAGTAAGCACTAGGCTTAATAAGCTTACAAGCAAATAAATTACAACATTCAACATAATGAATAATTATACATAATATCACCTAGCCTCATAAACTTTCTTTACTTCTCATTTTCTACCTTCTTCTTTACTCACTTACCTTCTTTCTTACCTGACCTTTCACTATTCATAATATAATCTACCTTCCCTTTTGATGATAATTCACTGTAATTTAACATGTACAATGACCCGTTGAACCACTCAGAATACTAAGAATACTAGGGTCGTTCCTGTCATTAATATCCTGCCAATGCCGTGTCTTCGACATGGACTTACATGAATTATTCTTGTCTCCAATGCCATATATATATATATCTAATATGGGCTTACATGGCTCATTCCTATCTCCAAAGCCATATATCTGATATGGACTTACATGGCTCAATTCTGTCACATTCTCATCTGTCAACCCTTTAATATCCCAACATTCCTAAGGTTCAAACGGGGCTTCCTAATGCTTTTTCTCTGTCACTTCGCCTTTAATTCGACTTTAAATATTCTCATAAAATAAGTATATAAATGCTATAAATTGACAATAATAATGTAAAATAAAATAATATTGCATTTATTTACTGTAAACTTACCTCGATACAAAATGTGACTAAACTTTACAATTCAGTCCTTTACTTTTTCTTTTCCCCGATCTACTCCCGAATCTCACTCTTCTTGATCTATAATAGCAAATTTAACTTATTTAATATTCACATTTATCAAAACAGTCCTTTACTCAAACTTTTGAAAAATTACATTTTTACCCCTAAACTTTTGCATATTTACACTTTTGCCCCAAATCTCGTAAATTAAACTTCAGCCTATTTCTTATGTTTTATGACATGCTGATCGTTTTTCCCTTCTATAGCAAAATCAAATTCTCACTCTAACATATACTTATGACTATTAGGTATTTTTACCGATAAAACCCTTTTACTCGTTTTTACCTAAAACCGAGTAGCACAAGTTGTCTAACATAATCTAAGACCTCATATTCTATCATAAAACATCAAAATAAACATTTTTCACCTATGGGTACTTTTTCAAATATGAACCCTAACTTAAATTATTGCTAGCATAAGCTTTATCGAGCTACTAGGACTCCGAAAATGTAAAGAACATTAAAAACGGGGCTTGGAATCACTTACTATGGAGCTTGAAAGCTTGAAAAAAACCCTAGCTATGAAGAACCCTTGAAATTTCGTGCTAATGAAGATGATGATGAATTTTGTGTTATTTTTCCCTTTTTATTTCATTTAATATCCAAATGACCAAAATGCCCTTCCTTATTAAACTTTCAAAAATTCCATCCATGTCCTATTTTGTGCATGAACTTAGAAATTGGTCAAATTTTTAGTTAAACCCTCCTAATTAATATTCCAAAGCAATTTCATACTAAAAACTTCTAGAATGCAAGTTTTACAAATTATTCGATTTAGTCCCTAATCTCAACGTAAGCACTTTATCCATAGAATTTCATCACGAAATTTTCACACAATCATGCAATCATATCATGAACCTCAAGATAATAATAAAATAAATTTTTCTACCTTGGATTTGTGGTTTCGCAACCACTATTCCGTTTAGGCCTTATTTCGGGATGTTACAACTACTTAATCCATAACACAATTCAGAATAATCGAATAACAAATATCATCTCATTGCAGTAATTCTCAATCACTCACATTCATTAAGATCATAAAAGCAAGTATACAATACTTAAACATACATTCGAGACCAAATTGACAATATATAAAAGTTCCAGAGCTTATAAAAAATTTTAACTTTTAAAAGGTCACACGCTCGGGTGAACAGTCCGTGTGCCTCACACGGTCTTAGACACGCCCGTGTGTCTAAACCGTGGCAAAAGAGGGCATAGCTACTGACTTGCCCACACAGCTACAAGACACGTCCATGTGCCTCGGCCGTGGTCGAGTCTAAATTGGGTCACACGACTAGCCATAAACCCGTATGCCTTGGCCGTGCTCGGGTCTGACTTACAATTGTAGGGTACCCCAGGGGACACACGACCATGTAACATAGTTGTATGTCGCACACGGCTGAGACACACGCCTGTGTCTCTACCTGTGTGGACAAAAATAGGCCATTTGAAAAGCCAAATTGCCACCCCAAATTGGGTCAACCTACACTCAAGGAAACAAGCATATTTGCACCACCATTTCAGCCAATTTTAACATCAAAACATAAACCATTCATATCATATAATAGTCACCCAAATACATGCTCATAAACCTTGCCAATTCTTGCCAAACATAAGGTAAAATCATACCAAAATATTTTCTTCCCTACATCATCCAATCTCAAGTTAAACTTACCAAAACTTACCATCTTCATTATCCAACTAAAACATACCACAATTGCAAATTAACATCACATATCATAAGCCATTTTCAACTATGAGTTCAAACATAAATTAGCCAAATCACATGGCTAAGTATATACATCACAAAACACAACTACTAGCCTATACATGCCATACTTCAAAATATACATTTTCAAAGGAACCAAAATGAGGTCTGATAGTGTTATGACGATCCCCGAGCTTGTAGTAGCTTCGATATCTATAAAACAATGCAAACACACACAAAGTAAGCTTTCAAAAGCTTAGTAAGCTCGTACGAAGAATCATCAATACATAAATATACACAAATTATCAAATCATCTATCAAATCTATACCAACACAATCCATAAGTTCATACCAAATCAATGAGCCTTATAAACATAATATCATCTACCACATAGGTATCATACTTACCTGAACATTTTCGTATTCATTCATTTTCAATCTCACCTCTTGTTCGAATACTTTAAGACTTTTCGAAGATCACCAATGCTTTAAACATCCGCACACTTAGTGCTTAAAGGTTAGCCAAAGCTAGAACAATCCGTACACTTAGTGCCATCTCAACTAACCAAAGCTAATCGATATTTCACACTTAGTGCCTCATATAGCCGAAACTAGTTTAAATCGCACACTTAGTGCCTCAAATAGTTGAAGCTAGTTTCAATCACACACTTAGTGCCAAATATCCTTGATTTGTCGTTGTATTCATCCAAGCCAAACATGTATACAATCTATGTATAATCAAAACATCAAAATATACTTAAACATCATGCTTTAAGTACGAACTTACCTCGTACTCGGAATTGTCGACTCGAATTATTGACTCTATAATCTTCGACTTCCCTCTGTCTAAGTCTGAATTCTTCTTTTCTTGATCTATATGTATTCAAAATTAACCCTTTTATTCACTAAATCATTCAAAATAATCCATAGACACATATTTAGGGCATTTTGCAAACTAGCCCTCACATTTTCACATTTTGACACTTTAGTCCCTAATTCATAAAATCAAAAAATACACAAAATTTGCTTATACCCATGCTTAGCCAAATTTTCATAGCTCTCATACAAGTCCATAAATTTTATTTATTTCACATTTTAGTCCCTCAAAATAACATTTTTACAAATTAGCCCAATTTGCTCTATTTCATCAAAAATTCAAAGACAACACATGTAAACCCAACATCAAGCTTTTATATTTCAACATATAACATCACAAAGCTCATGAATTCATCCATGGCACATTTCCAAATCATTAACAAAATCAAAAATTGAGGCATGGGTTAGATAGTACTTGAAGCAACGATTACAAAAACGTAAAAATTATCAAAAATCGAGCAAAACTCATACCTCAATCAAGGAATGAAATGGCCGAACCCTTGGTGTTCTTTTCCTTTTATTTTCTTTGCTATTTTCGGCTATGAACATGAACAATAGCCAATTTCATTCTTTGATTTTATTAAACATATAATTATTAAACAAATACCTATTTTTCCCTTTATTAAACCTTTATAAAACCATTTAATAAATGGCTATTTTCGTCCATTAACATTTTCAATGGACAAATAACAACATAAGGACCCTTGCTTTACAAAGCTAAATCAAATAAGCACTTTAACATCTAGCACACAACTTTTAAATTTTACGCGATTAGGTCCTTTTTGCAAATTAAGCACACAAACAGTTAAATTTTCACACAACTTTCACGCATGTCTATTCACTTATAATAGGCACGAAAATAATATTAAAATATTTTTTGACTCGAATATGTGGTCCTGAAACCACTATTCTGACTAGGGTCAAAATCAGACTGTTACAATTCTCCCCCTTAGGGATTTTCGTCCCCAAAAATCTTACCATTAAACAGATTCAGATATTGCTATCTCATAGTTTCTTCAGGCTCCCACGTGGCCTCTTCAATACCGTGTTGATGCCACATCACTTTAACTAACAAAATTTTCTTTTTTCGCAATTCTTTAACCTCGCGAGCTAAGATACGGATCAGCTTTTCTTCGTAAGTCATGTCAGACTAAATTTCAATCTTAGACGGGGAAATCACATGCAAAGGATCGGATCTGTATCGTCGAAGCTTCGATACATGAAACACATTATGAATCTTTTCTAGCTCTGGTGGTAATAATAATCTATACGCTACTGGCCTAATACGCTCGATAATCTCATACGGCCCGATGAGCCTCGGACTCAATTTGCCTTTTCTACCGAATCGAAGCACTTTCTTCCACGGAGATACTTTCAAGAACACTTTGTCACCGATCTCAAACTCAATGTCTTTTCTTTTCAAATCTACATATGTTTTCTGACGATCGGAAGCTACTTTCAAGCTATCTCGAATTACTTTTACTTTCTGTTCAGTTTCTTTTATCAAATCAATCCCATGAATATTATTTTCGCTGAGCTCTGTCCAATACAAAGGTGTACGACATTTGCGACCATATAAAGCTGCATGCGACGCCATTTTAATGCTCGATTAAAAACTGTTATTATAAGCAAATTCAATATAAAGCAGTTTGAACATAACCGTCACATACATCGGTGTTTGGAAGAGATTATCAAACTTTTGTTAATCCTATTCACTCTAGATGGACAAGTGAAAGCTTGGTTAGATGCACTTCAACTAGATACAATTACTACATGGACTGATTTTGTGCAATTATTTCTTCGTCGAGTTCTGTCGGTGACTAAGGTAATTAGCAAGGAAACGATTTAAAATTTAAACAAAATGTTTCTAAAAAATTAGGATGAGTAAAGGAATGATTGGGAGGAGGCATACATTTTGTAGTTCAAATCCAACATTTCTATGATAGGTTAGATGTTTAGAACAGATGACAATTTCATACCCTAACCGGGGGAAGTATATAAAATAAAAAATGGGGAAGAAATCATGGATATATTAAAGAAAGCAAGTGAAAATGAATTCACATAGGACATACACCTAGAATTAGGGGATAAAAAACTAGTAGATTTTCGGCCAAAATAATAGACCTACTATAACATGGAGTTGAAAACGGTGGAATTTGTTGAAAAGAATGAAGACGAATGAAAAGAAGAAAGGCTAGATGACGTTGATCAAGAGAATAAGGAAATAACCTTACAACTTGATTGGTGGCATCAAAGTAGAGGACAAACAGAACAAGTCATCCCTACTACAACAAAAATTGTTCCTTCTACTGTCAAACCACCATAATTGGAATTGAAACCGTTACCTGAACATTTGAAATATGGAAACCTGGGAGAGCATAACACCATACATGTAATCATAGTTGTAGGATTAACTTATGAATAAGAAGGGGCACTATTGAGTGTATTGAGCATGCAAAAGACAATTGGATGGACTGTTGCTAATATAAAAGGGATTAACCCTGTATTATGTCAATAAAAGATCAAATTGGAAGAAGAGAAGAAACAAGTGGTGGATGTGCAATCTTGGCTAAATCCAGCCATGAAAGAAGCGATGAAAAATGAATTACTTAAATGGTTAGACGTTGATACTGTGTATACAAGTTTTGATAGTGAATGGGTCAGCCCTACATAATGTGTTGCAAAGAAAGGGGGCTAACTGTTGTAGAAAATGATATAAATGAGTTAATCCCAATAAAGACGATCACTAGTTGAAGCGTATGCATTGATTATTTGAAATTAAATGATGGAACAAAAAAATATCATTTTCCTTTTCCTTTTATTGATCATATATTGGATAGATTGACAGGTAAAAAATATTATTGTTTCCTTGATGGATACTCAAGATATCATCAAATTCCCATACATCTAAATGATCAAGGAAAAACTACATTCACATGCCCTTTCAACACATATGCTTTTAAATGGATGCCATTCAGATTATGCAATGCCCTAGCAGCATTTATGAGATGCATGACTGCTTAACTAGGGAAATGTCATTTTATGTTAAAGAAAAGTTGGCGTTAAGACATCAAATATCAGTAAAAGGTTTGGAATTGGACCAAGCAAAAATTGAAGTTATTAAGAATCTCCCCAATCCCACACCAGCCCGAGGAGTAAGAAGTTTTTTGGGGCATGCTGAATTTTACAAAAGGTTCATAAGAGACATCACTTATATATCTAAACTATTGAATCGACTCCTCCAGAAGGAAACACCTTTTATATTTTACTAGGATTGCATTAAAGCTTTCAAGGTCATAAAAGAAAACTCATCTCTGCCCCTATTATCATTACATCTAATTGGTCAGAGCCCTTTATTATAATGTGCGATACTAGTGATTATGTTGTAGAAGCAGTGTTGCGACAAAAAAGAAATAACATCTTTCGCTCTATGCATTATGCAAGTAAGACACTTAACTCAGCACAGCGTAATTACACTGCTACAGAAAAAGAAATGTATTCCATTGTATTTGCTTATGAAAAATTTTGCCCATATTTAATGGCAAATAGAGTTTACGTTTACACTGACCAGTGTGTGTTGAAATATGTTATGAAAAAGAATGAGATAAAAGCTAGGCTAATGTGGTGAGTGTTATTACTTCAATAATTTGATTTGTGGATAATAGATAGAGAAGTAATGAAAAATCAAATTGCAGATCACTTGTCCATGATAGAAAATGAAATAGAGGAGCAAACTTCTGAAGAAATCAAAGAAACCTTCATTGATGAGTAGTTATTTCAAGTAGACATACATTAGGAAAAGTATAGGGATAAGAAGACTGTAACACCCCTAATGTATCTCCATCGCTAGAGTAGGGTTGCGACTCATTACTATACAATTCAAAACATTTAACTTCAAATAAAAACAATTAAGCAAACAAAATAAAACTGTAGCAGCCCGTTTTTAGTCAAATTAAAATAGTGATTTCAGAACCATAAATCCAAAATTGAAATAAATATTTTATTATTATTTTAATGTAAAAAGCATGATAATATGTTTGTTTGAAATTTTCATTAAGAAATTTTATTGTTTAAGTGTTCAATTCGATAAAAAGGACTAAATCGCGTAAAGTGCAAAAGTGTTGTTCTAATAGTTAAAGGTATTAAATAGCTATGAAATTAAATAGTGGAAGTCCTTAATTTTTAATTAGACCATTATTAAAATAAGTGGACAAATATGGACATCATTTGGATGATATTAATGGTTTATTATTAAGGTTGATTTGGTAATTGATAATTAAAATGTTAATTAAATAAAACAAAATAGGTATTTTGTGTTCATCTTCTTCAAAAGAGAAAATCAAACTAATTTTCTGGAGAAAAAGAGGGCTAGGGTTCGACTTTCTTATTCTCACCAATTAGGTATGTATTTTTGATTTGTTTTTAATGATTTCTATGTTTTTGAGATCGTTGCAACTTAATCTAGCTAGCCCAGGGACTATTTTACAAAACTATTAAAGGTTTAGGTTTTGCCATTGATGAATCTATGAGTATTTTGATGTTTAATGGTAGATTATGAATGTTTGATGTTAGTTATACAAGTTTTGTTAAGTGATTTTTATTAACAATGCAAATTAGGGATTAAATTGTGAAATGTAAAAATTTTATGGTTAAAATGTGAAATAAATGAAAAAATAGGCTACTAGGGGCCTAATTGAAATTTGGCTAGCATGGGTTTGGGTGAAATTATATAAATTTGTAATTTTATGAAATAAGGACTAAATAGTAAAAGTTATGAAATACTTGGGGCAAAAGTGTAAAAGTACTTTAATGAGTGTTTTGGGTTAAATTGAATAGAAATATTATTAAATAAGCTAAATTTGATATTATATAGATCAAGAAAAATGAAGTTCGGATCTAGATTGGGGGAAAACAAAGTACTCGACTAATCAACCTATTTCATCATTTTTGTGAATCAAGATAAGTTTGTATGTAATAAGTTTCATTGCAAATGTATTTTAAATGCTTTGATATCACATAAACTGTGAATATGTTCGATGGTGATCTAATAAAAGTGAAAATACCAGTTGAACCATAGGAATAGATTAGGATACGAATGACATGTCATTAGGGGTTATTATGATATTTTGATCTGGGTGCTTGTCTTGTACGTCCTACTGGTGGCTGATTATACCGGCATGTGTTGCGGTTACTTGACAGCTTGTGTAAGCAGCACCGTGTAGCTATGTCTTGACCCACAGCTTGTGTGAGCAGGCCCGTTGATAGCTCGAGAATGAGCATGTATGTGATATGAGATTGAGATAGCATTGGCTATGTATGTGGCACCTGGGTGTGAGTTTCCCGTGTATTCGATAGTATTTCAAATGGTTCAACGGGTAAATGATAGACACCATTGAGTATGAGATTGATACGAGATGGTACAGGTATGTACATAAACCGTATAAGCTTTAAATCAAAGAAACTTGTAAAAGACACGTTTAAATTTTAGATTGAATATATGGAAGGTTTGTTAGATAATGAGTTACATGTTGATATATTCAATTTGATGAATTGTGCATTTATGAATAGATTGAGTTTATTTCATACGAGCTTACTAAGCTATAAAGCTTACATTAGTTTATTTTATCGTGTTTTTTAGTGATTTCAAAGCTAGCTTGGATTCGAGGATCGTTGGAGACTTCGTCGCACTATCCTACTATCATTTTGGTACTTTTAAACTTAAGTATTTTGAGTATATGCCATGTATAGGGATTTTGTTTTATTTTGGTTAAGTGTTCGTAATGAATTTAGCCATTTTAATTGTCTTGTATATGTTTAAAGTTTGGTTTTGTATATAGCCATGAAAGTTGGCTTAACTTTGTTGGTTTGTGGTTGTGCATATATTTAAGAATATGGCTTTTATTATGTGCTTAAATATAGATATGTGATGATAGAAGGTATTTGGTATTTAGAAGCACTAAATGATTGAGTAATGAACTTGGCATATTTATGAAATTAGATAAACTAATGCATGTTTAGAAAATGACTATATTGGCGATTTTATAAAGTGAAATATGGCATGGAATTGAATGGCACATTGTGGTAATTGTATTTTATATTGGTTGGTAATAAAATGTATGGATTATGCTTGGTTAGAGTTTATTTAAATGCTCATTTATGCTATGTTTTGGTACCATTGAGTTTGAAGTAGGTGTGCACAAGTTTGGGTGGAAAAATGGCTTGGTAAATAACCTATTTTTGTCTACACGGGCAGAGACATGGGCGTGTGTCTCAGTTGTGTGTGATACATGGTCATGTACACAGCCGTCTGTCCCTTGGTGTTGAAATTAAAATTAAGTCAGTATGCTCCACACGGTCTCACACAAGGGTGTGTGACTTGGCCGTGTGGCATAAGCCAGTATAGGTTAGAGGTTTGGCACGGCCTAGCACATGGCCTGGCACATGGGAATGTGTGGCCATTTTTAGGGCACACGAGCCAGCCACACGGGTGTGTGTGTTGGTCATTTGACCCAAGTCGGAGGGTTACATAGGGTCGGACATGGGCTGGGACACGGCCATGTGCTCTCATTTCGAATGTCCACAAGGCTTGCGACATGGGCGTGTCTTTGGTCGTGTGAGAGACATAGCTGGACCACATGGACGTGTGTCCCTTATTTTTGAGAAAATATTCTAACTGTTCTAAAGTTATAGGTTTAGTCCCGAACCACCCCCAATGCATGTTTTGGGCCTTGTAGTAGGGACAATATTATTGGTTGTGAATGAATTGTATTTGAATTGACTAATTGTATGAGAAATGTATGTTTATATGATAAGTTTGGTAATGCTCTGTAACCGTATTTCAGCATTGAATACGGGTGAGGGGTGTTACATTTATTGATATCAGAGCTATAGTTTAATCGATTCTTGGACTAACGTAGTGTATGTGAGAGTCTAGCTATACATGCCATATATAATCTGTGATAGTGTAATGACTCCTGACAATTTAAACTGTGTTTTCATATAGTAAATGGATCCCAATCGAGCTGTAGCTAACGATGTTGAAAGTAATGTGCCTGCCTCAATTCATGGGGTAGTGGAATCTGAGTCTAGACCCGTTTTGGGTAGCCAGGGAGGAGAGGCTAAAGAAGCCTTCTTTCAGATGATGAATGCGTGTTTTACGAAGTATGTTCGAACAAATCTGGCTGCTCAACAACCTCCACCACCACCTAATCCCCAACCGGTTCCCATAGTTCCTCAAGATATGGAATTTTTATAATTGAATAGCCACCAGTTGATAAGATCAGAAAACACAGAGCTGAAAAGTTTAGAGCTAATGTGGATGACGATCCTGAGAGAGCTAAATTTTGGCTTGAAAATACTATTCGGGTGTTTGATGAACTTTCGTGCACACTGGTAGAGTGTTTAAAATGTGCCATATCACTTTTGAGAGACACAGCATATCAGTGGTGAAATACCGTAGTATCAGTAGTGCCGAGAGAAAGAGTTACCTGGGATTTCTTTTAAGCTGAGTTTAGAAAGAAATACATAAGTCAATAGTTTATTGATCAAAAGAAAAAAGAGTTTCTTGAATTGAAACAAGGTCGCATGTCTGTAACCAAATACGAGCGAGAGTTTGTTAAACTCAGTAAATATGCTTGAGAGTGTGTTTCCACTAAGGCAATCATGTGTAAAAGATTTGAAGATGGGTTAAACGAAGACATCAAACTATTAGTCGGGATTCTTGAATTAAAATAATTTGTTGTGTTGGTTGACAGAGCCTGTAAAGCCTAAGAACTTGGCAAAGAAAAGACAAAAGCAGATTTTGAAACTAGAGATTCGAGGAAAATACTGATGAAAAACCCATATCAATCTTCATCAAAGAAATCATGAGATTTCTTTAGTCGCTCAAATTCTTCAGTGGGATATTCAAACAGAGATCGTGTAAAACAATACTCAAGTCCTAAAGCTCAAGCTACATCAGTATTGAGTGTTGGTAGTGTGAGAAATAATAGACCTGAATGTCAACGATACGGAAGACGACATCCTGGTGAATGTAGAATGAACGATCGAGCTTGTTTTAGATATGGCTCACAAGATCATTTCATTCGAGATTGTCTTGAATTAGATGAGAAAAATAAATTCCAGAATGTAAGACCGAGTAGCAAAGCTATTAGAGGGAGGCCACCTAGAAATTTAGGGAATGTGTCTAGTAGTAGAGGAATGGCTAAGGACTCCGCTATGAGATCCGAGGCCAGAGCACTTGCAAGAGCTTACGCTATTCGCGTTCGCTAAGATGCATCATCACCCAATGTTATCACTGTTACATTTTCTCTTTATAACACTAATGTGATTGCTTTAATTGATCCTAGACCAACTCATTCGTATATTTGTATGAATTTGGTGTCCAGTAAGAGTTTGCTTGTTGAGTCTACTGAGTTTGTGATTAAAGTATCGAACCCTTTAGACAAGTATGTTCTAGTTGATAAAGTTTGCAAGAACTATCCTTTAATGATTTGGAGTTACTGTTTTCTGGCTGATTTGATGCTACTACCTTTTGATGAATTTGATGTAATCCTGGGTATGACGCTATATGATGCCGTTGTGAATTGTAGACGAAAGACAATTGAATTGAAACTTCAGAATAGTGAAATCCTTTGTATTGAATCTGATGTGTCGAGTGGATTGCCTGTTGTGATTTCATCTATGTCAGCTTAGAGATGTGTGAGGAAAGGTTGCAAAGCTTATCTTGCTTATGTTTTGGATACAAAAGTGTCTGGATCTAAGATTGAATTAGTGCAAGTTACCCATGAATATCCAGATGTGTTTCCAGAAGAATTACCGAGGTTGCCATCGATTAGAGAAGTTGAGTTTGCTATTGAGTTAGTACCTGGAACATCACCGATATCTATAGCTTTGTATAGAATGGCTCCGACAAAGTTGAAAGAATTGAAAGCTTAATTGCAAGAATTAACGGATAGAGGTCTTGCACGACCTCGTTTTTCGCCCTGGGGTGCACCTGTATTGTTTGTAAAGAAGAAAGATGGGTCAATGAAAATGTGTATTGATTATCGACAACTCAACAAAGTTATGATAAAGAACAAGTATCCTTTGCCGAGAATAGATGACTTGTTTGATCAGTTGTAAGGGGAAACAGTATTCTTGAAGATTGATTTGAGATCGAGCTATTATCAGTTAAGAGTTAAAGATTCAGATGTGCCAAAAACTACGTTCAGAACAAGGTACGGGCACTATGAATTTCTTGTTATGCCTTTCGGATTGACTAATGCTCCTGCAGTTTTTATGGATTTGATGAATCAAATTTTTAGACCGTATTTAGACAAATTCGTTGTTGTATTCATTGACGACATTCTGATCTTTTCTTAAGATGAGTTTGAGCATGCTGAGCATTTGAGGTGTAACACCCAAAACTCGGCCTGGACGTTATGGCTGAATCTGGCGATGCCACATTAAAGTGTTTTTTGCAAAGACAGAAAACCCTTTTTACACATTTACTTTTGTTACTTATTTTTAATGATGATTTTAAAGCTCGTCGTTTATCATGTTAAAACGTCTTTAATTTTTAAAACGTTGTCTTTTACGGAAGCTTATGAAATGTGTTGTGTAAACGTGGTGTCTTTGAAAAACAGTTATCTTTTGGGAACCTGTCTTTTTCCTACAAATAGAAGTTTATATCAAAGCAAGTAAAAATCCCAAAATTTAAAGTTAAAACTTTAAAGAGGCCTTATTACCTAAAAATACCTAAATTTAAATTACTAATAAATTAAAAATCCAATATAGAGGCATGAACGAATGTGTGGCCACCTTCGAGTCCCTCGCAAAGACCGACCGATCGCGCCTAAGGTTTACCCTGAGATAGCGAGAAGGGTGAGTTTATGAAACTCAGTGTGTAATCCCTTAAAACAAACAGTCAGTGATACAATAGGCAAATACAGTCTGGGCCTAAGCCCGTTTCAGTAACAGTCTAGTATCTGTTAGGGCCTTGCCCATTACAGTATCAATATCAGTATCAGTATCAGTATCAGTGTGGGCCTTAGCCCATTTCAGTAACAGTAATAGAAATGCAATCAGAAATCCTACCTATCCATCCTCTACACTCCAATCCGTCTAGCCCTACACTCCATGTGGGGATAAAATCAACCCACCCATCCCTACACTCCAAAATATAGCTTCAGTATGCAAAAATAAACCCATCCCATGCAATATGTCATGTCATAATATCATACATGTATGTAAAAATGTCATGCTCGATTACAATCATACATATCATAGGGGCATATTAGTCATTTTACCTCATAAGGGTATAACAATCATTTCATCAAATTGGGGTCTAGGTATACTTACAGACCCAACAGTAGGTCCACAGTCGTCTTGCGCGACCCGTGCAACCTTAATAGTCAAACAGTGAGAATGGGCCCACAACCCATATTGCACACCCATGTGGGCCCATGTAGCCCAGAAATGGCCTCGACCGTGTGGCTTATATAGCCTGGCCCAATATTCTCCACACGTTCGTGTGGTTTACTCGTGTAGGGCCCATATGCTCGTGGGACCCACACGACCCATTTCGGCCCAACGTGGCCCAAAACGGGCCCATGAAATCGCTCATGGTGGCCTCTATAATCTATCGCCCATGTTTATATGTTCGGATTACCACACGAGCGAGCGTACGCCGATGTTGCCTCAAAGGTCACAGTTTTTGGCTTTTCCCGAACTACGATTTGGGCAGTGTTTACACACCTTGCTCACAAAAATGTGTGAATAGTCCACGAGTACTCTTACATTCAATCACAAGTTCTGGTTAATTGCATCCTAATCAAATTATCAAAAGCCCCACCAATATCTTGATCAAAGGATTACCTAACACTTGCTTAGATCAGTAGATTGTGGCTTGCCCACTTAAACCGTTCGCAAGAGACTAATCACTAGGCCTTAGGGGGTTATCTGCACTTCAACCAAACCTTATCAACCATCAAACAAAAGAATAGTTTGAACTAGATGAAAAGTCGCTTACCAAAAATACAGAGTCTAGATTAGAAGAACATTCGGCCTACACCCACACAAAAGCCAAAAATACACAAAATAGTAGAGGCAAAGTGGAATAATCGCACCCCTAGAAGTAATCGGCAGAAGAAAGAAGATGTTAGAAAAAAGATCACAACAGTAGAGAGAAACAAGAAGGATTCATGTGCATTTACTGATTTGTTAGAGAATCCTTACTAAACCAAAATCAAAAATAAAAGAGAAGAAAACAATGACCATGTACTCGAACTTGAGATGGAATGTTCGGCTAGCACAAAATGTAGAGAATCGAAAGAATGAAATGAGGGGAAGAGTACTCGATTTTAGCAATACAAAGAGGGACACTCAAAAAGAGTCAAAAGAATTGAGAGAGAGAGGAAGGAGAGAATTCGACTAAGAAGAAGAAGGGAAATAAGAGCAAAAATGGCGAAATGAGGAACCTCAGGAGAAGTGAAAAATCGATGCCAGCAAAAATGAATGATACCACCAAAACCTCCCTAGAGTGGTTATACCACCAAAAATCATTCGGCCTCAACAGAACAAAGAGAGAGCCAATATGTTTATAGCACCCAAAAATAGAGTGGTTAAACTCACCAAAATCGAAAGTCTTGAGTGCCACAAATCCTATTCGGCACCAACTCTTCTCCCACCACAAATCCCCACGATTTTCTCCTATAATCTCTCCTAAAATCCCTCCAACCAAACACAATCTACATCCCAACATTCCCTCCTACAATCCCTCCATGACAATTCAATCTCCACACCATTCAGCAGCGTTTCGGTCAAGCTCTATTACCCACACGACTTAGGCAGCAAAATAGAACCCGCGTTGCGCAAACCAGGACTTGAACTTCAGACCTTGGACATTAGTAACATGCCACTTATCCCCTGGGCCAGCAGGCTCTTTTCTGCCATGTTTTTCCCTTATTTACTTAAAAGCCTACTGCCTAGAGACAGTGCTTATTCATTTAAAAACAAAACTTTTTGCACTTGCTTAGGCTTGAACCCAAGACTTCTCAGACACTTCCCAGGACTCTTAACCACTGAACCAGACAGATATTTGTGTCACCTTCTTATACAACTAAACATTTATGTGCAACCTCCTAACTGTACCCCTACTCAAAACCTAATACTTCTAGCCCCAAAATTCGGGGCGTTACATGAGGATTGTGCTACAAGCCTTGAGAGATAAGCAAATGTTTACTAAATTTAAGAAATGCGAGTTTTGGCTCCAAGAGGTTGGATTTTTGGGACACACTGTTTCAGTGGAGGGTATATGATAAACCGTAATTTATACATATTTTTACCCCATGCTTAACGCATTTTATGGATGATTTTTCCTTAGAATTAGTGAATTCGATGCTCCTAGTGCCTTAAATTCAGGTTTTATACTTAGGTAAGCATAAGAGAGTGAAAGGAACGAGAAACGAGCCAAAAACAGAGAAAATGAGCCAAAATACAAAATCAACACGGCCTGGACCTCCTCACACGGGCAGCACGCACAGTCGTGTCAATTTGGAGTATCAAAGCACGACTCACACGGGTAGAACACACACCCGTGCCAATCTCTCAGCCTCGAACACGGCCTGAAGTAATCACACACGGGCGTGTCACACGGGTGTGTCCCTGCTGAGCCTAAGTTGAATCCAATTCGAAAAAGGCCACTTCTGAGGGCTCTTAGGCATTCCAAAGCCTATAAATACACCCTATAAGAGGAAGAAAAGGGAGACAGAGAATAGGGAATAAGGAATTACTCCAAGGAAGCCTATTGCTCCATCTCAGAAGCCGGACAAGGAAGCCAATTGATCCATCTCAGAAGTCAGATTCACCATCAAGACTAAATATTTCTCCTCAATTTCCCTTTCAGGAGTTTTGGGTTTTCTTTATGTTTAGTATTTTTTATTATTCTGAGATGTTTTCTTATTTAGTTATGAACTAAACCCCTAAATACCTAAGGGGGATGAAATCTAAGACGAATCTTGTTATTATTTTTTGAATCGTATGATAAATATTTGACTTGTTCTTACTTATGTGTTCTTAATTCCTGTTTTGGTATTTCAGGATATCACTTCAAGTTACTACTCTTAGTTGGAGGAGGAATAGACCCTGGCTAAGAGTAACTTTGTCATAATTAAACGGAGTTGATTGTGCGCCTAGAGATAGGGTGAGAATATTTTGTCGGATTAGGGTGAAACCTAATAAGGGAATCCATAGATCGTGTTAATGCAACCCTAGGGTGTTAATTAAAGAACAGTCTCGGTTATTCAACCTAGGGATTAGACGTTATTAGTCTTGAATAGGGATTTGAGGGATTTCTACGGAACAAGTTAAATGAATAAATCGTCCGGTTCGGAGCCAGAATAACAAGTAAAAGTCTAGGTGGATTTTTCCTTAGGTATTGTCTTTAATCAATCATATTCCCAGAAGTAATTTCCCAATTCTATTTTCTGCAACTTCTTAGTTTAATTAATTAGTTAGTTAAAACAAACCCATTTATTTCTTAGGTTAGATAATAAAAAGACAGTCATTACTAGTACATTTAGTCCTTTGGGTTCGACAATCCGGTCTTGCTAAAGCTATACTACTGTTCGATAGGTACACTTGCTTACGTCGTGATAATAGTTAATTTCAAGAACGATGAATTATAAATTTATAAAACTTATCATAAAAAATCACGACCAAGTTTTTGGCGCCGTTGCTGGGGACTAAAATATTAGGAACACTCAATTTTTATTACTTTAGCCATTTATTTTTCTTTCAATTTAAATTTATTTTTATTTTTATTTACTAACTTTCTTTTTCTTTCTTCTGGTAGGTTTTTATAGTTTATGACTAGAAGAAACTCATTGAGGCCACTGCTCTTTGACGAAGAGATCAATTGCATAGCTCCAAGAAACCGACGAGAAATAAGGCGAAGCTTAAGATACACAGAAGAAGAGCAAGAGGACGATATCTCAACTACAACCGAGGAGATTGCTAAAAATCAAGACAATCAGCTACCTCTAGCAATACCCGTTGAATTAGCAAATCAGAATCCTGCTCCTCGTACTATGTATGATTATGCTAAACCTAATTTAAAAGGAACTGAGTCAAGTATAGTTAGGCCTACTATTGCTGCAAATAATTTTGAACTGAAACCTAACACGATTCAAATGATACAGCAGTTTGTTCAATTTGATGGTTTGCAGGACGAGAATCCTAACACTCACTTGGCGAATTTTTTGGAATTTTGTGAAACTTTCAAAATTAATGGCGTTTCTGATGATGCCATTCACCTTCGGTTATTCCCTTTTACACTGAGGAACAAAGCTAAACAGTGGTTGAACTCGTTACCACGAGGGTCCATCACTACTCAGGAACAATTGACCGAAAAATTTTTATTAAAATATTTTCCACCGGCTAAAACGGCTAAGTTACGTAATGATATTTCTTCTTTTGTGCAGATGGACTTAGAAACACTTTACGATGCATGGGAGAGATACAAGGACCTACTGCAAAGGTGCCCTCACCATGTGTTACCTCTATGGCTGCAAGTTCAAACATTCTACAATGGTGTGAATCCCTCAATAAGACAGATGATTGACGCAGCTGCTGGTGGAACCATCAACAACAAAACACCTGAAGAAGCTTACGAATTTATTGAGGAGATGTCACTAAATAACTATCAGTGGCAAGTCATGAGGACTAAGCCAACGAAAATAGCAGGCGTTTATAATGCCGACTCGGTTACTATGCTGTCAAATTAGGTAGAACTTCTAAATAAAAAAATTGATGGTTTACTTGGTTCTTCGTAGGTTCACCCAGTAATGCAATATAAAGCAAGTGGAGGTGGATCAAGTAATCCAGAATATCAACCCTATGGCCACACCATGGAGAACGAGCAATTAAATTATATGGGTAATAATCCTCAATCTCAAAATAATCCTTACAGCAATACCTACAATACAGGTTGGAGGAATCACCCAAACTACTCATAGGGAGGACAAGGAAATCAGAGACCACCACCACCCTCAGGCTTCCAACAGCCACCTTATCAACCAGAGAAGAAACCGAACCTTGAGGAGATGCTATCCAAATTCATCTTGGTGTCAGAAACTCGTTTTTAGAATACCGAGACAGCACTTAAAAATCAACAAGCATCGATCCAAGGGCTCGAAACTCAGATAGGCCAGCTTTCCAAACTAATCTCCGAATGACCACAAGATAGCTTGCCAAGTAATACTGAACCTAACCTACAGAAACAGCTCAACGTAATTAATGTTCAAGATAAAGAAGGATTCGTTGAGCCTGAGCCCGAATCGATGCAAGAAACTGTGGTGAACAAAGGTAAAGATAAGATAGGTCATAATGAAAATAAATTGGTGAATGTAGAATATAAACCTCATGTCCTATACCCTAACACGATGAGGAAAGACCGCTCAGACGAACAATTCAGTAAATTCCTTAAACTTTTGAAAAAATTACATATCAACTTACCGTTTATTGAAGCTCTGTCGTAGATGCCAAATGCAATGAAATTTTTAAGAGAGCTTTTAGGAAACAAGTGGAAATTGGATGAGGCGTCGTATATGGAGCTAAACGCAGTATGCTCAGCTATACTACAGAATAAGCTACCCCACAAATTGAAAGATCCAGGGAATTTTACAATTCCTTGCTTAATTGGTAGTTTAGATGTAAATAATGCATTAGATGATTTAGGGGCCAGTATCAACGTCATGCCTTACGAAATGTTTAAGCAACTAGGCCTCGGGAAACCTAAACAAACTAGGATGAGCATTCAATTGGCAGATAAAACTATAAGATTTCCTAGGGGTATTATTGAAAATGTACTAGTGAAAATAGATAAGTTCATATTTCCCATTGATTTCGTTGTTCTAGACATAGAGGAGGATAACAACACCCCTTTGATTTTAGGGAGGCCCTTTTTAGAAACTGCTAAAACAATTATTGATGTTGGCACAAGTGAGCTCAAACCTCATGTGGGAGACGAAATGATCACCCTTCAAGCTTGTAATTCTGACAACACATCGAATATTGAAGGTACTTGTCCACACCAGTCTACTAAAACGGACAATATGACGCAACCTACTTTGCAAAAGTTGAGTTTGAAAGAAGTTCACGAGCCATGTTCCCGCAATAATAGAGGACCCATTCATGAAGAACGAAGGCTACAAATAGAGGAACTAGACGAATGGCGAGCATATAAACTGAGAACATACGGTAAACCAAAACTACGCCAGAACAAGCTCGATACCTCTCCAAATCAACTTAAGGTTGGAGATAAAGTTTTATTAGATGCCGCAGATCCTTACATTGTCACTACTAACCCGAATGAAGAAATCCCTCTTACGATACTTAGTATTTTCCCATTTGGTACAGTCGAGGTCAGTCACCCCAAGTTCAGCACTTTTAAGGTAAACAACACACATCTAAAACCTTATTTTAATGAGACTGATAGCAAGAATGAGGAGTATGAACTCCTCAAACCACCATGACCATTCAACAGAGAGGTAAGTCGAGCTTAGACTATAAATAAGCACTTTTCGAGAGGCAATCTGAGCACTAACTGTATTAACTTCTTTAAATTTTAGTGTTTAAACACCTAACCTAGTAACGAAGCTCTTAAAAATAGGTTGACCATAGAGACACGACCAAGCACACGGGCGTGCTTATGACTGTGTGGAAACAGGGCAAAGATTTCCCCAAAACACAGGCTACGATAAATTTCCATGGCCGTGCAACATGGCCGTGGGCGAACCTGTCAAAACAACACGGGCGTACGACATGCCCGTGGCATAGGACCGTGGTTGAAACTGAGAAACTAGCACGGGCGTGCGACACGCCCGTGTCTAACAGCCGTGGTCAAATCTGTCAAATTAACACGGACGTGGGGATTGCATACATGGGCGGGGAGAAGCGAACAAAGCTAGACACGGTCATGCGACACGGCTGAGGTACACGGGCGTGTGTCAAATTTCAGACACGCCAGAATAGGAAAAACGCGAAACACACGGGCTGGAATTGGGGAACACGAGTGTGTCCCTTGGTCGTGTGGCCCAAAATCTATAAATAGGTTGCACTATTCATTGTCTTCCCCACTCAAAAACCCTAACCTTAGCCGCTGCAAGTTCACACAACCTCCTTGCCAAGCCCGTGCTCCACTTCGCACTCCATTTTTTATGCCCGATCTCTCCCCCTTAGCGTTTGTTTACTCTTTTCACCTCTATTCTACTTATTCTTAATGTTTATTCTTAAAATAATTTTTATTTTCCTCATACTATGTCCATTTTGTTCATTATTTTTTTGCATTATTAGATTATTTATCATACATTTCATGTTAAATCATGTTGTTAGGAAAGCCTCATTCTTTTGTCATACGCATGCCATTACTATGCCCATTCTCATGCCTTTACAATGGTAATGTCACAAAATTATGCTATCAAAATAATTATGTTGGTTATGTTTGGTTCATATTAGCAATTTTGACTGAAATTGTTAGTTCAAATTCATGGCTTTTCAAAATCATGTACCTACTATTCTACTTCTTTATAAATTACAGGTATACAATGTCGTCTTCACGAGGAAAGAAAATTGCTGTACCTGCTTCGAAGGAAAGGAAGGGAGCATCATCTTCCTTGGGCCCTACAGCGAAAATTTGTCACTCGTTCCTATAGTTTCCCAACGGGCCCCACGAGGAACTTTTTCAAATACTACGGGCCCGGCCTTTAGCTGCGGGCCACTAAATCGACTGGGCTGTGCTAGAACAAGTTCAATTGGCTGATGCGATCCGGACCCTCCTTACCACGAACCCATGGAACCTCTTCTTCGGAATCGTCGAACCGACGTATCTCAAACTCACAATGGAATTGTGTTCGACATTTCATCTCCAGACTGTCATAACAAACAATGATGATCTCGGCATAGTCTAATTTTGACTTGGTGGTCTAGTCCGCCAGTTGAGCGTTCTAGAGTTTGGTTCGACACTGGGTCTTTACACAGAGGAGTTCCAAGAGGAGAACTATCTTGACACCTTAAACTGTCGCATCCATTATTCTCCCTCGAAGTGCTAGAACGCCCTCGTCCCACGTTCAGCCAGATATGACCCTAGTCGTTCCAAGGCATCATCTCTCCCTCCATCCTTCAGGTACTTACATTATATTTTATCTCACACTCTGACAGGACGGAGAGAGAGCACCAGCGTCGTCACTACCCACGATGTCTACTACTTATGGTGTATGTCAAACGGGCATGTTTTTGATCTCGCATACTTTATAGCCCTTGCCATCCGCCATCAGACGGAGTGACATCAGAGGGCGTCATCTCCATTGGCCCCTACGTAACTCGACCGGCTCGACATTTCGGACTCCTCGACACTGCGGCCTAAGAATCATCCCTGACCCTCATTAGCCAGATGTCTCCACAAGACATCTCGAGCATGCTTAGCATGAGGATGATCGAGAGACGCCGAGGAACCTACCCTCCCCAATATTGTCTTGCCCAATCCATCGAGGAGGAGGCTTTAGAGGACATTACTGATGATGTCCCTACCTAGCAGGAGGACCCACCTTCCCAGCCACCACCACCTTCTCGTCCAGTTCATGCGGCGGCTTCATATGCTGACATCTCTGAGCGCCTTAACCGATTCGAGCAGCAGTGTTTTGAAAGATTTGACAACATTGATGCTACCCTCCAGCAGATCTGTCAACACTTTCACATCTCATCGCCACTACCACCTCGCGAACCATCCGGTGATGATGATATTTAATTTAATTTAATTTTATCTTTATTTTTATTTCTACTTTTATTTTTATTTTTATTTTTATTTTATGTTTTTTATTAATTTCACTTTTAACATTTAAATGTTATTTTTTTTGTTGTTATTATCTTATTTATTAGGTTTTATTAATTACTTTTAATCTCGGCTATTTATGAGTAATTATCCTTCCTAATATCCCTTAAATAGCTCCTGCTTTTATCACAGTTATAAAGAGCTCCAAAGCTCACAATCACTTAGGAACTTCAAACTCCATTGGAAAAGGTTCTCCACGACTGCCATGCCCTGCTCAATGATGAGATATATTATTCTTTTGGCACAGCACTTGTGGTACCCAACCTCTACCACCACCGGAGTATCCTCCTCCACCTCCATAACACCAAACTAGGGAATTCATTCATTCAACACTTAAGAAGTTTCAATTCTCTCTCTATCTTATGATCTTATATTTTCTTATATGTCTATCTTTGTACATTGAGGGCAATGTACATCTTAAGTGTGGGGGGGTAATCATTTCATTATCCGAAAAACCCCTGAATATTGCTTTGTTCTCTTACAAATCTCTCATATCGTGTTTAGGATAAATTTTGATTGACTAATAATTTCTATTGATATATCTTGAATTAAAACATAGGCATTCATGCATTGATTATTTAAACTTTAAAACATTAGAAAATCAAGCATGACAAGTTTATTTTTAAGAATATAAAATTTTAGGTTGTTTCCCCAAGTTTTGGTATTATCTTGAATTGAATTCCATAGATTTAAACATCAAAAAGCCATAATTTTTGTGAGATTTTTTGAGCCTTTTGAGCATCTATTAATTCTTTCATGCTCACTTTTATTATTGCTTTGAGTGTGTCAATATTGAATTGTTATTCTAGAACTTGCTTGATTATGCATGTCAAGACCACACTTTGATATGTCAAGATGATAGAGGCACTTAAGATTAACTCACTCATGCCATGAAAAGCCTACCTTCACGATTAACCCTTAGAAAACCCCTTTGAGCCTAACAAGCCATTCCTTGTATGAGCCTCAATATTAACCCTTAACCCATTATTGTTGAAATCCCCTTAAATTAATTTGATCCCTATTTTTTTCGAGATTTGAGTTGAATAAATTGCTTAGCTATGTCTTGTTCTTAATAGTTAATCTATGTTATTTGACTTGTTCTTAAAAAAAAAACATGTATACATATTAGTAGTTATCTTTTGTTTATAAGCTTCATTATTCAAAACCCACAATCAGAGAAAAAGCTATGTTGTACGCAAGTGAAGATTAAATATTTTTCTAGTTAAGTAGTTTTTCAAGTCAATCTCGATTCTAACCTTTTCTTTCAGCCTGTGACCACACCCCCTAACCAAGCCTCGTTACAACCCTCTAAAGACCTTTTGATTGGTGTATCATCTCAATTTATAGTGGTGGAGATTTGATTTTCATGCAAGCCTATGGTAATAACTTTTCATATTGACTGATGAGTGCTAATTTCATTGTCCTTAAACACTTCGAGTGATTTGAGTGAATCTTTCAGTAAGGATGTTAAACTCTGTACAATTTTGAATCAATGATAACTACTTAGATGAAAGGAGGTGCCTAAGTTTTTCAGGATTAAATATTCAACTTGGAATGTTTGAAGCTTTAATGTTCTTTTAGTTGAATTCTCAATGTATGATTACTTATGAGATAGTTTGAAATATTATCGATAGGAATTATAAGTTGAGAAAAAGGAATTTTTAATTATGATGTCAGGATTTTGCTTGAGGACAAGCAAACGCTTAAGTGTGGGAGTATTTGATAAACCGTAATTTATACATATTTTTACCCCATGCTTAACGCATTTTATGGATGATTTTTCCTTAGAATTAGTGAATTCGATGCTCCTAATGCCTTAAATTCATGTTTTATACTTAGGTAAGAATAGGAGAGTGAAAAGAACGAGAAACGAGCCAAAAACGGATAAAATGGGCCAAAGTACGAAATCAACACGGCCTAGACCTCCTCACATGGGCAGCTCACACATCCGTGTCAGTTTGGCAGTATCGAAGCACGGCTCATACGGGTAGAACAGACGCCCGTGCCAATCTCTCAGCCTCGACTACGGCCTAAAGTAATCGCACACAGGCATGTCCCTGCCGAGCCTAAGTTGAGTCCAATTCAGAAAAAGGCCACTTTTGAGGGCTCTTAGGCATTCCAAAGCCTATAAATACACCCTAGAAGAGGAAGAAAAGGGAGACGGAGAATAGGGAATACGGAATTACACCAAGAAAGCCTATTGATCCATCTCAGAAGCTGGACAAGGAAGCCGATTGATCCATCTCAGAAGTCAGATTCACCATCAAGACTGAATTTTTCTCCTCAATTTCCCTTTCAGGAGTTTTGGGTTTTCTTTATGTTTTGTATTTTTTATTATTCTGAGATGTTTTCTTATTTAGTTATGAACTAAACCCCTAAATACCAAAGGGGAATGAAATCTAAGACGAATCTTGTTATTATTTTTTGAATCGTATGATAAGTATTTGACTTGTTCTTAATTATGTGTTCTTAATTCTTATTTTCGTATTTCAGGATGTCACTTCAAGTTACTACTCTTAGTTGGAGGAGGAATAGACCCTGACTAAGAGTAACTTTGTCATAATTAAGCGGAGTTGATTGCGCGCCTAGAGATAGGTTGACAAGATTTTTCCAGATTAGGGTGAAACCTAATAAGGGAATCCATAGATCGAGTTAATGCAACCCTATAGTGTTAATTAGAGAAAAGTCTCAGCTATTCAACCTAGGGATTAGACGCTATTAGTCTTAAATAGGGATAATAACATAATTTAGGGATTTCTACAGAACAAGTTAAATGAATAAATCGTCCGGTTCGGAGCCAGAATAACAAGTAAAAGTCTAGGTGGATTTTTCCTTAGGTATTGTCCTTAATCAATCGTTTTCCCAGAAGTAATTTCCCAATTCTATTTTCTGCAACTTCTTAGTTCAATTAATTAGTTAGTTAAAACAAACCCATTTATTTCTTAGGTTAGATAATAAAAAGATAGTCATTATTAGTACTTTTAGTCCTTTAGGTTCGACAATCCGGTCGTGCTAAAGCTATATTACTGTTCGATAGGTACACTTGCTTACGTTGTGATAATAGTTAGTTTCAAGAACGATTAATTATAAATTTATAAAACTTATCACGAAACATCACGATCAGTATATGAGTTGATCCGAGCCAGATTTCAGTAGTTGCTGATTAGAAACCACTAAGAAATGTGTCTAAAGTCAGAAGTTTTCTGGGATTAGCAGGCTATTATCAATGTTTTGTCAAAGGATTTCCAATAATTGCTACACCGAGGACTAGATTACTACAAAAAGATGTGGAATTCAAGTGGTCCAAAAAATGTCAACAGAGTTTTGATCAGTTGAAAACATTGTTAACTGAGGCTCCAGTGTTGGTTCAACCCGAGTCAGGTAAAGAGTTTGTGATTTTTAGTGACGCGTCATTGAATAGTTTGGGTTGTATTTTGATGCAAAAGGGAAAAGTGATAGCTTATGCCTCCAGACAGTTGAAACCGCATGAAAAGAATTATCCGATGAATGATTTAGAGTTGGCCGCTATTATATTTCCAGTGAAAAATTAGTGACATCATTTGTACGGCAAAAAGTGCCATATCTTTACCGATCACAAAAGTTTAAAGTATATAATGACTCAGAAAGATCTGAATTTGCGTCAACGAAGGTGGCTCGAGTTACTGAAAGACTATGAGCTAGTGATTGATTATCATCCGGGGAAAACGAATGTAGTCGCGGATGCTCTAAGTAGAAAATCATTATTTTCTTTACGGTCGATTAGTACTCAGTTAACTTTATCAGATGATGGTTACATTCTAGCAGAGTTGAAAGCTAAACCAGTTTTTCTTCAGCAAATTTATGAAGCTCAGAAGTGTGATAGTGATCAGTAAACCAAAAGAATGCAATGTGAGTCAGCTAGTGATTTAGACCATCAGATCAGATCTGATAATTACTTATTGTTCTAAGCTAGAGTTTTCATACCGAGAGATCTAGAGCTTATACAGAAAATTCTAAATAAAGCACACAGTGGATGTTTATCAGTTGTATTGGTGGCCGGGCATGAAATGAGACATTTCAGAGTTTGTGTCGAAATGTTTAGTTTGTCAACAAGTAAAGGCTGAACATCAAGTTCCTTTAGGATTGCTACAACCGGTGATGATACCAAAATGGAAATGAGATAAAGTTACAATGGATTTTGTATCGAGATTACCCCTGTCTCCGAGGAAGAGAAATACTATTTGGGTTGTCATTGATCAGCTAACGAAATCAGTACATTTCATTCCGGTACGTACAGATTATCCACTTGATAAATTGGTTAAGTTGTACATTTTAGAGATTGTTAGATTGCATGGGGTGCCAGTTTTGATTATTTCAGATAGAGATCTGAGGTTTACACCGTGATTTTGGAAGAAATTACAAAAAGCTCTGGGTACAAGGTTGAATTTTAGTACAACATTTCATCCACAAACCGATGGTTAGTCTAAGAGAGTAATTCAGATTCTCGAAGATATGCTTCGTTGTTGTGTTTTAGAGTTCGAAGGCAACTGGGAGAAATATTTATCTTTGGTTGAATTTGCGTATAACAAAAGTTTTCAATCGAGCATCACCGTATGAAGCATTGTATGGTCGCAAATTTCGAACTCCATTATACTGGACCGAGCTTTGTGAGATAAAGATTCACGGGGCTGATTTCATCAGAGAGACTAAAGAGAAAGTAAAAGTAATTTGCAACAGTCTGAAAGCAGCTTCAGATCAACAGAAATCGTACATGGATTTGAAATGAAAATAAATTGAATTTTAGATTGGCGACAAAGTATTTATGAAAGTATCTCCGTGGAAGAAAATTCTTCGATTTGGTCGTAAAGGCAAGCTGAGTCCGCGATTCCTCGGGCCGTATAAGATTATCAAAAGAATAAGACCAGTAGCATATCAATTAGCTTTACCATTAGAATTAGAGAATATTCATAATGTGTTTCATGTGTTGGTGTTGCATCGATATAAATCAGATCCATCGCATGTTATTTCTCTGACTAAAATTGAAATTCAACCTGACATGTCATACAACGAAGAATCGATCAGAAATTTATTTCGAGAGGTTAAACAGTTGAGAAAAAAAAGCATAGCCTTAGTGAAAGTACTTTGGCAATGACACAATGTCGAAGAAGCCACGTGGGAGCCCGAGGAAGCTATGAGAAAATAATACCCTAACCATTTTGCTAGTAAGAGTTGTAACAGCCCGTTTTTAGTCAAATCAGAACAGTGGTTTCGGAACACAAATCTAAAATTAAAATAATTATTTCATTATTATTTTAATATCTACAATATGATAATATGTTTCTGTGAAATTTTCGATAAGAAATTTTATTCTTTAAGTGTTTAATTCGATAAAAAGGACTAAATCATGTAAAGTGCAAAAGTGTTGTTCTAATAGTTAAAGGTATTAAATAGCTATGAAATTAAATAGTGGAAGTCCTTAATTGTAATTAGACCATTATTAAAATAAGTTGACAAAGATGGACATCATTTGGATTATATTAATTGCTTATTATTAAGGTTGATTTGGTAATTGATAATTAAAATGTTAGTTAAATAAAAAAAAATAGGTATTTTGTGTTCAACTTCTTCAAAAGAGAACCAAACCAATTTTCTTGAGAAAAAAAGGGTTAGGGTTTGACATTCTTATTTCCATCAATTAGATATGTATTTTTTATTCGTTTTTAATGATTTCTATATATTTTGAGATTGTTACAGCTTAATCTAGCTAGCCTAGGGACTATTTTGCAAAACTGTTAAAGGTTTAGGGTTTTTCCATTGATGAATCTATGAGTATTTTGATTTTTAGTGGTAGATTATGAATGTTTGATGTTAGTTATACAAGTTTTGTTAAGTGATTTTTAGTAAAAAGGCAAATTAGGGATTAAATTGTGAAATGTGGAAATTTTGTGGTTAAAATGTGAAATAAATGAAAAATATTGGCTGCTGGGGACCTAACTGAAATTCGGCTAGCATGGGTTTGGGTGGAATTGCATGAATTTGTAATTTTATGAAATAAGGACTAAATTGTAAAGGTTGTGAAATACTTGGGGCAAAAGTGTAAAGGTGCTTTAATGAGTGTTTTGGATTAAATTGAATAGAAAGACTATTAAATAAGCTAAATTTGATATTATATAGATCAAGAAAAATGAAGTTCGGATCTAGATCGAGGGAAAAACAAAGTACTCGACTAATCAACCTATTTCACCGTTTTTCTGAATCAAGAAAAGTTCGTATGTAATAAGTTTCATTGTAAATGTATTTTAAATGCTTTGATATTGCATAAAATATGAATATGAGACTACGAGCATGTTTGATGATGATTCGGTAAAAGTGAAAATCCTGGTTGAACCTTAGGAATAGATTAGGACACGAATGACATGTCATTAGGGGTTATTGTGATATTATGATACGGGTGTTGGTCCTGTACGTCCTACCTGTGGCTAAATATACCGACATGTGTTATGGTTACTTGACAACTTGTGTAAGCAGCACCGTGTAGCTACATCTTGACCCACAGCTCGTGTGAGCAGGCTCGTTGATAGCTCGAGAGTAAGTCTATATGTGATGTGAGATTGAGATAGCACTGGCTATGTATGTGGCACTTGGGTGCGAGTTTCCCATGTATCCGATAGTATTCTGAATGGTTCAATGAGTAAATGATAGGCGCGGTTGAGTATGAGATTGATACGAGATGGTACAAGTATGTACATAAACCATAGAAGCTTTAAATCAAAGAAACTTGTGAAAGACACGTTTAAATTTTATGATTGAATATATGAATGGTTTGTTAGATAATATGAGTTACATGTTGATATATTCAATTTGATGAGTTGTGCATTTATGAATAGATTGAGTTTATTTCATACGAGCTTACTAAGCCATAAAGCTTACACTAGTTTATTTTATTGTGTTTCATAGTGATTTCAAAGCTAGCTCGGGTTCGAGGATCGTCAGAGACTTCGTCACACTTCCTACTATCACTTTGGTACTTCGTCAGAGACTTCATTACAGCCCATATTTTCCACCATTTCACATTAATATTATTGAATTTTACTATTTTCTCAAATAGGTCCTTAAACATAAAATCATCAAAAATCACTTGACAAAATAATTCCATTTAACTACCAACATTAATAATTTATCAACTAAATTCACAAACACCTCAAATTCATTCATGGAAAGTCCCTAAACTTTTAAAAAATCTACAAATTCACCTCTGAGCTAGCTAGATTAAGCTAATATGAACTCAAAAACGTAAAAATTACAAAAAACAGAAGTCAAATAGAAACCATGCATGTACAACATAGCTTGCCCGAAAGTTTCCTTAGTTCTTCAACTGTGGGTTCGGTTTGAAAGATTAAAGAATGATGAAGATGATGGATTTTTCCATCTTGTTTTGTTTAATTATCATTTATTTACCAATTTACTATTTTACCCCCTTTTCACATAAAAAATTAACAAAATCATGCTCATAATTGCCCACTATTAATATACATGGTATAATTACTATCTAAGCCCATTAATTTACAGTTCCATAGTCATTTAATCCTTTTAAATTATAGAAAACAACTTTTTCATTTTTTACGATTTAATCCCTTTTTACTTAATTAATTAATTATTTAAACATTAATATTTCTTAACAAAATTTTTATATGATCATAATATATACTCCTAAACATTAAATAAATACTAAAATACTAACTCACTCATCGGATTCGTGGTCCCAAAACCACTATTTTTGACACCATTAAAAACTGTCCGTTACAACTCTCCCTCTCTAAAAGAAATTTTGTCCCCGAAATCTTACCAGAAAATAGGTTCGGGTACTGCACTCTTGATTTATTGTAATTCAGTGTAGCAAATTAAACTAGTTTTTTCACTTTAGGAGCTTGAACATAAGCATTTTAGTTATGTTTTAATTATTTTACAATAGGTTTAGTTAAGTGTAATAAAATGTGTTATTCGAGTCTTTTATTGACCTTAAGGGCCGAATGAGGCATAAAGGTGAGCTAATACACTCTGTGAGTGTGCAAGAGACCATTAGAAGGTGTATTAACTCAATATTGTTGCTAAGTTGTAACACAGAGCATTAGATGTTGCAACATAGGGAGCAAAACTGAAGATGCCCAAGACTCCCTTCAATGTCGCGACACAACCAGATGATGTTGCAACATACCCCTGAAGACACCCTCGAGCTAAGCATACTGCCTTCAATGTTGCGACACAGGACATAGTGTGTCACGACATTGCCTTTTTACGGGAAATCCATATAAGCTAGGGACGTATTGGTCTGCACAATCAAACTTTAAGCTCAGAAACGTCAACTAACCTAGGGTTAAGGACGACGACCATTCTAAGTTTATAAATAGGCTCAACTAACACATGTTATGCAACCTTTTTCTTTGTATAAGTTTTTCTTTAGTTTTATACTTTAGTTTTTCTTTTCTTTTAGGGTTTAAACTTTATTTCCATTCCTATTATTTGCTTTCGGGAAGAAAGTAGATTCTGAAATTATTCTCAGACTTTGTCAAGATTCTGCGTTTAAAGTGAATACAATTAAGCTTATTCTAAACTATTAGTATTGAAATTGTTCTCCATATTCATTCTTTCATTCAAGTTTATACAGTTTACTAGAACCATGAGGAACTAATCCTTCTATGGGGGATTAGCAGGTAGAGGCATGAATAATTAACTATTTTGTAGGGATTTCCCAACAAATCAATTGTTCAGGAAAGAAAGAACCTAAACCCTAAGCCTAACAACCCTAGGAAGTCATCAAGGTGGGAATTAACCCAAAATTGGTATGACCTATCTATGAACACCTTAACCGTAAACTAGTTTGGACTGTGAGGTAAAAAAGATAAGTACTTCCTACTGACTTAGTATTCCAATGGATGTATCAAAAGATCCTGTTGGAGTATTGACTATTGATCACAATTACCAAAGCGAGGTAATCACCCATGCTCGAATTTGATATATATTTTCTTATTTGATTTCTTGCTTTTTTTTTATTTTCTGTTTTATTTTCTTATTATTTTATTATCATTTATCCAAAAACCCTTCTTTTAATTTTTCGTACTACAATACAACTAAAGTATTAATTAGATCTATTTATGTGTAAGTTAGAATTAATTTAGTGCTGACCTCCATTGGGTACGATTTTTGAAGTACTCATGTACTTCGTTACAACTATATTGCAACCTAACCCGTATACTTGCAGATACTATTTTACCACATATTTTGTGCTGGATTTCTACTCTGGACGTTGGTATGTCCAACGGTGGCCATGTTGTTGGCACCATTGCCGGGGAGGAAATGTCACTATATTAGTTTAAAATTTTGCATAATAATAGAATAATTAGGAAATTTTTATGTTATAGTTACGAATTTAATTTCCTTTTTTTCTACTAATCTTATCTTTTTGGGTTTAGTGTATGACTCGTAGTAGGGGAACACCTATAGAGCCAACCATAGATCTAGAAAGAATTATCCAAAGGAACCGTCGATAAAAACGATAGCAGCAACAGCAATAGATGTAGAACCCACCACCTGCTATGAGAAATATACCTCATGAAAATCTGCTATTCGACAAAGCCAATGCTAACCCACCAAACTTACCATCACAACAACTACTTGCAAATTTAAACATTACGCGTGATGAGAGGACTCTGAGAGAGTATGCACATCCAAATCTAGATTTGGTTCCAGAGAGCATAATGAGGCCAGCTATCACAGCCAATAATTTCGAGATTAAGCTAGCCATGGTCCAGAACAATTTGCAGTTTTGTCAAATGATGACAGACGATCCGAGTCAGCATTTAAAATGGTTCCTCTAGCTTTGTGATGTCTTCAAATACAATGGGGTCACTGGTGACGCTCTTCGTCTTTGATTTTTCTCCTTTTCATTAATCGATAATATCTTTTCTTTGCTAGATTTGTAGGTACTAGGATCAATCACGATATGGGACAAACTCGAAGGAAAATTCCTATAAAAGTTCTTCCTCATCAGTAAAATGGTCCAACTAAGAAGGGAAATTTTGATATTCAAGAAATTAGAAGGAGAAAGTCTTTACAAAGCACGAGAGAGTTTCAAGATGTTGATTCAAAAGTGCCCACACAATGGATTACCTGAGTGGTTACGAATGCAAACTTTTTAAAACAGGTTGGATGTGCATTCGAGGTCTGTATTAGATGGAGCAGTAGTAGGAGCCTTAATGAATAGAATGTACAAAGATGTGTATGAGCTAATAGAAAGTATGGCAAATAAATTCCTGCCAATGGCCAACTAAACTTCATACATCTGGCCAAAGACCATCTACAGTGAAGACTGTCCAAGAAGATGATAGATACCATCAATTATTAGATAGAATCAACCGAATAGAGCCTGGAAATGGTGCACTAGATATCAATGAAGAAGACAAACTGCTCTTCCAATATATTAATAATCCTACTGAGGATGTGAACTACATAAAAAATAGGGCCGAAAATCCCTATTCAAATGCATACAATCTCAGATGGAGAGATTCCCGAACCTGAGATGGGGAGGAAACCAAGGAGGAGATAATAGCTTGAATCAAGTTAAAAACACTAGCTACCAACCTCTTTATTTTCATAAGCCTCAAGATATGGCAAACCTAAGTGAGCATACTGTATGTGCTCAACGTCTGGATAGAATTGAGGGGGATATGAAGTCAATGAGAATGGATGGGAAGAAGGTGCAATCTGAGTGCACCAACTCAACAAGAACATTAAATAAAGTTGAAGATCAAATGAGCCCATTGATGAGCATGACGGGTGACATCAAAGTAATGGCATAGGTATTCCCAGCAATACAAAAAAAAATCCTCGTAAGGAAGGGAAGGAGCATGTGAAAGCAATAGCACTCTGATCGGGTAAAGTACTGAGCAACCTAAAAAACCCAACTCAGGAGGTAAATATGGAGAAAATTGATAATCTTCAAGAAAGACCACTAGAAGCTAAAAACAAACCAAAACCAGATGAAGTAGTTGTGTTGATGGTTGAGCCAAAGATGGAAACAACCAAAGATTCTGCCATTGCAAAAATACCATTCCCTTCAAGAGTAGAGGAAAAGCAAAAGTGGGATTAAGACAAGTTTGTAAGTTTTTTGAACTTGTTCAAAACTTTAAACGTTAACTTGCCCTTGATCGTATTAATTGAGAAAGTTCCAAGTACGCCAAGTTTTTAAAGGGAATTATGTCTAGGCGTAGCAAAATTAAGGTAGGCGAACAAGTTAGTATAAGCACTTCCTCGAGAGATATTATCTCAAGATAGGTTTCCCAAAAATTGAAAGGCCCGGGAAGTTTTACTATTCCCATAGAGATAGGGAGTATTCATTTTAATTGAGCTCTATGTGACTTAAAAGCTAGTATTAATTTAATGCCTCTCTTTATTTTTGAAAAACTCAGGTTAGAGGACCTAAAAAATATCCAACTAACAATACGTTGGCAGACAAATCCTCTGTACATCTGAAAGGAGTACTAGAAGATGTGTTAGTCAAAGTGCACAGCTTTATCATCCTACTAGACTTTGTGGTTCTAGATTTTGAAGAAGATCGAGAAATACCCATCCTGCTAGGTAGACCTTTCTTAGCTACTTCTATGCCTACTATTGATTTAAACAAAAATTAATTAACCATGAAAATCAATGGTGAGACTAAAACTTTTAGGTATGGCCACCAATTAAACGAGGAAAGTAGAAGGAAGTCAGGAGAGCATTACAATAAATTATCTATTTATAATAATCTCGTGTCAATGGACGCATTTCCTATTTAGTGTGGTGGTCGAAAAAACTTAAATTATTTGAATTAATTTTTAATTTTTTGTAAATTATTGTATAATTAATTAACTGTTTAGTTTAGTTTTTAAGTTTTATTAATTTTATGTTTTATATAAACCGTAACACTCAAGAAATTGGAATTTTATATGAAAATAGAGCCAGTGTCGCAACACAGTTACCTCGTGTCGCAATACCAAAGGCAGATTTGACAAAATTAAGGAAACCACTTCGGTGTCACGACATGTACTTTATGTGTCGCGACACCGAGGTCAGTATACCTAGGAATCAAAAAGACCAGAGTGTGTCGCGACATCGAACCCCAATATCGCGACAATGGTAAATTGCCAAGGATGTTGGGACATAGAACCCCTATGTTGTGACATCATTGTAATTTTCTATAGGGTTGACCCGACCCAATTGCGTAACCTGATTTGTTAAAATAAATTTTTACCTAGTTTTTAACACCCAAAAACATTAGTTTTTAACCTCAAAGACTCTTATCTCACATTCTAACCTTCCTTAACATCTTAAACTTCTTAAAACTCTCTCAAACCCTAAAACCTCTTTTCACTAAAACCTTAAATCTATAAAACCTCTTTTTCTACTTGATATATTAGTGGATGTAGGTTCGAAATAACTGGTTGGGACGAAAGTAAAGGCTACAACATCAAGGTTAAAGGTTCTAAACTTTCTCTTTACCATTATATTGGGAATATTGTTCATTCGTATTAGCATACATTATAGTAAAAAATGCAACCTAGGAAATCTAAAAGGACGATTGTGTAAGAACCATTAACAGTTTCAAATTCCTTCAAATTTCGAAACTAAAATGCCAAGAAGTACTATCTTAAACTTCAAGGCAAAACTTTTATTGAAGAAAGGGGATTCAAACCATTAATGGTTTTTTGTAACAAAAGATGGTCCTTAGTATGGTATCATAGATGGGAGCAATTCTGTGTCACTCCCAAAGAAATTACTGTTATTCCACTTGTACAAGAATTTTATGCCGCTACTAAAGATGAGGAAACTCGACACCCTCGTGAACAAATATGGAAAATAGTAATAGTGTGTGGAAAAAATGTACCATTCTCCTCAAAAAAGGTTTGTAAATATTATGATGCCACATACTATAAATCAAATTTTTTACAAAGTATAGGTTTAATGGAGTTTAAAGACATAGATATGGATAGCATAATAAAATACTTAACTAAAAATAAAGGGGAAAGAGATGTTTGACAAGAGACCGGACTACCTACTAATTTTAATCAAGCTACAATGTTTCCGGTAGATAAAATGTTGATATAGTTTGTTTGCACCAGAATTACACCTGCCCTTAACATTTCTAATGTCTATACATTCTAAGCTCTTTTATTATATTGTATTTTACAAAAAAAAAAAGATATGCATTGGAGAATAGATGTATCAAAACATGAAGCATTGCATTAGTGGCCAGAAGGTTGGGATTTTCTTTCCCCATATCGTGATTTGTAAAAGCGCAGAGGTTTCAATGGATGAAAATGAGATCCAAAGAAAACAACTTACCAATTGACACTAGAGAAGGAAACAAAAGATAGATGTTCCAACATAGCTCAAACGGAAAGAACAATCAAAAACTTAGAAAATAGTAAGTGGAAGCATTGAAGAAAAACTAGATAGAATGATCAGATGGATGCAAGAGACAGGCTTGGTTCTCCAAGAATTTGCCCAACTGAACGGGTTGAGAGCCTTAAAAGTATCTGCCAAATATGTTCGATTACACACATCATAGAGTTGAAGAAGAAGAGCCTACTTCAAGGGATGACAGCAAGGGGGATGAACAAGATCTCCCAATAGTGGACAAAGTCTATGAGGTGACATTCCAACCGCAATACTCTACACCAAAAGGGTTTATCATTTGAAGCCTAACCCACCATGCACCTATAACGAGTAGGAGCTTCCATCAAGAATATGATTCGAGAAAGGGAAAAGCTCTGATGGAAAGAAGGCATTTGCCTCAATTCGATAATTCAGATTAAACATAAGTGTTTATATTTTAGATTTGTATTAATTTTTGGATGATTTTAATTTAATTTTATAGGAGTGAGTTGTTTTGTGTTTTTTTTTCTAATTTTTCTATGTAGGAACCCAACATGAAAGAGGCACAAATAATTCGATCTTTAAACAATCAAAGGAGGAAGCATCCACCAATAGCCTATGGAACTATCACGATCAATCGGCTAACCTCTTTTCTTATCTTATTAGGGGCTACATATTGAGAACAATGTGTTATCTAAAGTGTGAGGGGTAACATAGAAAATTTTTATGTTAAATTTTCATTCTTTTCTTTAATTTTTCTTGTCATTTGAGTGCTTGAACTTGTAGAAATTCAAGTGATTGGTTAGGAGCATGTACATAGGCTGCTTGTATTCATAATAAATTTTACATGAGGATAAGTGATTTTGAATTTTTGATTATTAGACTACTAAGTTCTATATATTAAACTATGAATAAGTATTAAAGCAATTTAATGTTCCAAATGATATAGAGAATATAAGGAAATGAGCATGCTAGTATGAATGATAAATTGTGAATTTGTGGTTGTTTGGTTGATTTGAGTTGTGAATATTGAGATGCTTAGGGATGACCTAAGGCATTGTTTGGAATACACCTAGAGCCAAAAAGCTAACCCTGTTATTTATCTGTAGTACCTATTGTTAAGCCAGAAAGGACTTCTCAATGAACCTTCGTACAAAACCCAAGCCAAAAAATCAACTTACACTTACCATTTTCTTTGGTCTTGAACTGCACGATTATAGACATCTGGCCATACGTATTGAGGGTTAAATAGAAATAATATGGAAAATTTTGCAAACATAAAGTTAAATAGGAGGGATCAGTGTGATATAGTAATCATAGGATAACCAATATGTGCAACAAAAGAAAAAGAATTCAAAAAGAAAATAAAAAAAGAGTGGAAAAAGTACTTGAAAAGAAAAAGTATTTGTGAGTGAGATATGTTAAAAAAATAGAAAATTTGACAAAGTCAGAAAAGTAGAAAAGCTCATTCATTAGTGCATAAAAATTCGTGAGCTAACCATAGTTGTTATATTATGTTGTGACTTCCTATGTGGAGAGATAATGAAGGTGAGAGAATGAGACATAAGGCAATGAGTGGGAAAGGGTTACTAAGGAGAAGAATAGAGGACTATATGATCTGTCAAACTATTTTCGTGCTTGAAACTATTTGATGCTTATCATTCTTGAAATCCATACCTGCCCTAAGGCTTAGTACTTCACAAGCCGAAAAGTCCTATGTGATCTAGGTAAACTTGCTCACAATTTGAAATCATATTGAACAATTGCATTTATGACTATTTTATTCTGCTAGGATAATCAAATTACTTGTATAATTTATTGATGGATTCCTACATTTAAGACCCTTAATACTTGTATACTTTGTAATATCTAGAACTTATATGTCTGATATCAAAAGTAGTAAGTCAGTTATATATCATGCCAAGCTTATATGTGAGTATGAAATAGCTATTCATGTACTCCAAAGCTAACACTTGTACCATACCTGCTCAAAGTTCTTCGTTTCATTTATTGTTTTTATTTGTGTTGCTTGAGGACAAGCAAAGAAATAAGAGTGAGAGAGTTTGATTTGTCATAATTTAGTGTAGCAGATTAAATCTTGAACATAAGGATTTTAGCTATGTTTTAATTACTTTTCAACAAGTTTAGGTAAGTGTAATAAAATGTGTTCTTCGAGTCTTTTATTGACTTAGGGGCCAAATGACGCCTAAGGGTGAACTAATACACATTATGAGTGTACAGGAAACCATTAGAAGGCATATTAACTCAATATTGGTCACTAGGTTGCAACACGAAGCATTAGATGTCACAACATAGGGAGTAGAACTGAAGAAGCTGAAGACTAACTTCAATATACGACACAGCGTGATGATGTCATGACATACCCTTGAAGACACCCTTGAGCTGAGCGTACTGCCTTCGATGTCGCGACATAGACCTAGTGTTTCACAACATCACCTCTATATGGGAAATTAATATGTCAAGGTGGTTTTGTATGCACAATCCAACTTTAAGCTCAGAAACTTCAGCTGACCTAGTGTTAAGGATGGCAACCATTCTAAGTCTATAAATAGGCTTAACTAACACATGTGGACAGCTTTTTCCTTTGTATAATTTTCTCTTTAGTTTTAGACTTTAGTTTTTCTTTTCTTTTAGGGTTTAAAATTTATTTCAATTCTTATTGTTTACTTTCGAGAAAAAATTAGATTCTAAAATTATTCTAAAACTCTGTGTGGATTTTGCATTTAAAGTTAATATAATCAGGCTTCTTCTAAACTATTACTGTTGAAATCGTTCTTCATGTTCATTCTTTCATTTAAGTTTATACGGTTTACTAGATCCATGAGGAACTAATGCTTCTGTGGGGGATTAGCGAGTGGAGGTATGAATAATTAACTATTTTGTAAGGATTTCCCAATAGATCAATTGTTCAGGAAAGAAAGAACCTAAACCCTAGGCCTGACAACACTAGGAAGTCATCAAGGTAGAAATTAACTCAAAATTGGTATGGCCTATCCGTGAACACCTTATCTCTAAACCAGTCTAGACTGTAAGGTCGAAAGATAAGTAGTTCTTGCTGAATCAGTATTACAGTGGATGTATTAGAAGATGTTACTGAGGTACTGAGTAGTTGATTGAACGAGAAAACCTGAGACAATAGTTTATTACAATTACCAAAGCAAGCTAATCACCCATGCCTAGATCTGATATATATTCTCTTATTTGATTTATTGCTTTTTGTTTATTTATTATTATTTCTTTTCCTATTATTTTATTATCATTTATCCAAAAACCCTTCTTTTAATCTTTCGTACTATAATCTAACTAAAGTATTTAGTACATCTATTTAGGTGAAACTTAGAATTAATTTAGTGCTCACCTCTCTTGGGTACGATCCTCGAAGTACTCACCTACTTCATTGTAACTATATTATAACCTTACTCGTATACTTGCAGATACTATTTTTCCACATCTTTTGTGAAGGATTTTTTACTCTGGACATTGGTACATCTAGAGGTGGTAAACTCTCATAGCTTCTTCAGGTTCCCAAGTAGCTTCCTCGACACAGTTTAAAAAACTTTAACCAAAGTTATATGTTTATTTCTTAATTCTTTAACTTCACGAGCCAAAATTCTAATTGGTTCCTTACCATAGGACATATCAAGCTGAATTTCCACATCGATTGGTGAAATCACATGTGAGGGGTCAGATTTGTACTGGCACAACATCGATACATGTAAGACATTATGAATTTTCTCTAATTCTGATAGTAAAGCTAAAAGGTAAGCTACTGACCAGATTCTCTCAATAATCTCATACGGCCTAATGAAATGCAGACTAAGCTTCCGTTTTCAGCCAAAATGGAGAATTTTGTTCTAGGGCGATACTTTCAAGAACACTTTGTTATCGACCTGAAATTCAATATCTTTTCTTTTCAAACCAACATATGACTTCTAACGAACAGAAGCAGCTTTCAAACATTCTAGTATTACCTTGAATTTCTCTTAGATTTCACGAATCAGATCAGTTTTGAAAAGCATTTTCTCACTAAATTCAGTCCAATATAATGGATTTCTACACTTTTGACTATACAAAGTTTCATACGGGGCCATTTTAATACTCGACTGGTAACTGTTATTATACGTAGATTCAACTAACGAAATATTTTTTTCCTAGCTACCCTCAAACTAAAGAACACAAAAACGGTGCATATCCTCGAGTATTTGAATCACTCATTTCGACTGACCATTAGTCTGCGGATGAAACGTTGTACTAAAATGCAATTTGGTGCCCAAAGCTTCGTGTAATTTACTCTAGAATGTAGAAGTAAATCACGGATCTCGATTGGAAATAATCGAAAATGGCACCTCTAGTAAATTGACAATCTTAGCAACATATAACTCTACCAATCTCTCTAGTGAATAATCTGTACGTATGAGAATAAAATGTGCAGATTTAGGCAAATGATCTACAATAACCCATGTAACACCCCTCCCCCGTATGCAACGCTAGGATAGAGTTATGGAGCATTACCAGACTTATAGCACAAATAATCATACATTTCATATATATTTCTCAAATTCAATTAATCATCACTCAAAATCATTTATATTGTCCCTATTACAAGCCAGCGAGGCCCAAAACATGCATTCGGAGTGGTTCGGGACTAAACTGATAACTTATGAAATTTTAAGGAAACATAGAAAATTTTACAAAATACAGGGGACACACGCCCGTGTCACAAGCCGTGTGGAAATTTTAAATGGGATCACATGGCTGTGTCCCAGCCCGTGCCTGGCCTTGTGTAACTCTCTGACTTGGGTCACACGGCTAACACACACGCCCATGTGGCTAGCTCGTGTGCCCTAGAAATGGCCACAAACGCCCATGTGCCAAGCCGTGCCAAACCTGTAGGATTTACTGACTTATTCCACACGGCCAAGTCACACACCCGTGTGCTAGGTTGTGTGGAGCATACTGACTTGATTTTTAATTCAACATCAAGGGACACATGGTCGTGTAACATAACCATGTATCATACACGACTGAGACACACCTCTGTGTCTCTGCCCATATGGACATAAATAGGCTATTTACCAAGCCATTTTGCCACCCAATTTGCATGTACCTAAATCAAACTCAAATGGCACAATTCATGGCATAAAAATAGGCATTCTAATAACCTCAACCAATATAATTCACATCATTGTAATACCAACCAATTCAAAACACACCAATACAACAATATACCATTCAATTTCGTACCAAAATTCCTAATCTGAAATCATCAATATAAACACTTCCAATTTTGCAACATTTAGTCTAATCTCATAAACATACCAAATTCATTTCTTAACCATTTGCTATCCATAATACCTACTATCAACAAGCATCACATAACCATCACCCAACACATCACACAAGCCATAAGCACATATATATACATGATCAACTATACCAAAATAAACCAACCCCCATGGTTATATACAAAACCAAACATTAGACATTTACAAGCCAATTCGAATGGCTAAATTCTTTATCAAGCCATTACCAAAATGACTATAATCCTATACATGCCATATATCAAAATAGTTAAGTTCAAAAGTACCAAAGTGATAGTTGGATAGTGTGATAAAGTCTCCGACGATTCCCGAATCCGAGCTAACTTTAAATTCACTATAAAACACGAAAAAATAAACAATGTAAGCTATAAAACTTAGTAAGCTCATATGAAAATAATAAGCAAAACTCACCATTTAATTACCATTCAAGTATATGCATATAACATACTACAAAATAGTTAACCATAATGTTAACATATATTCAATCACTTATTTAACCATGAACTCAAGTCTGTCATATGTTCAATTCATATACAATTTTCGTACATAGCTGTATTGGTACGTATCATTTCTCACCATTTCATATCTTTGATATACCCATTGAACCATTTGGAATAATATAGGATACTCGGGAATCTCTCACCCTAAGTGCCAATATATATAGCTGAAGCTATCTCAATATCATATCTCAAAAATTCTTATTCTCGAGCTATCAACGGGTCTGCTCACACAAGCTGACGATCATGACGTAACTACACAGTGCTACTCACACAAGCTAACGAGAATCCGCAACACATGCTGGATAACTCAGCCACTAGTAGGACGTACGGACCAGTACCCAAAATAATAATAACCCCTAATGATATGTCATTTGTATGCTAATCTATTCCTAAGGTTCAACCGGGATTTCTCATTTGCCGAATTATCGCCGAATATTTCTACAAGGTCATGTTCACAATTTATACAATATCAAAGCAATTAAAACACAAATATAATAATGCTTATTACATATAAACTTAGCTCGGATACCAAAAATGACGAATTAAGTCGATTAATCTGAAACTTTGTTCTTTCCCCGATCTAGATCTGTATTTCGCCTTTCTTGATCTAAATGTAATCAAAATTTAATTATTTAATAATATCTCTATTCAATTTAGTCCAAAATACACATTAAGGGAAATTTGCTTTTTTGCCCCTAACATTTCAACATTTTTACAATTTAGTCCTTATTTCATAAAATCACAAATTCATGCAATTTAACCAAAACCCATGCTACCCAAATTTCAATTAGGTCACTAACAACCGATGTTTTTCATTTATTTCACAATTTACCCACAAAATTTACACATTTCACAATTTAATCCCTATTTGGACATTTTACTAAAAACAACTTAACAAATGTTGTTTATATAACAACAATCGTGCATTATCTACCATTATCCATCAAAATACTCATATATTCATCAATGGAAAAACCCTAAACCTTTGACAGTTTTGTAAATTAGTCCCTGGTCTAGCTAGATTAAGATGCAACCATATTAAAAACATAGAAATAATTAAAAACCGAGTCAAAATCACTTATAATGCAAAGAAAAATGCCTAGCCAAAACCTTCTCCTTGTTTTAACAATGGTGGCTGGTTCTTTAGATTGAAATGTGGAGAAGAAAATGTTTTATTTCACGTTTTCTTTAATTAAATTAACTTATAACACTAATTACAAAATTAACCTTTTAAAACATCACAAATTTCACTTATACCAAGCCATGTGCATCCACTATCAATATAAATGGTCTAATTACCACATAAGGACCTCCACTGTAAGGTTCCATAGCTATTAAACCCTTTTAGCTAATAGAACAAAAATTTTACATTTTACACGATTTAGTCCTTTTATCAAATTAAACACTCAAGCGATAAAATTTCTAAATGAAACTTTCACACAACCATTCTATCATACTGTAAACATTAAAATAATAATAAAATAATTATTTTCCCTTTAGATTTTTGGTCCCGAAATCACTGTTCCAGTTTGATTCAAAACGGGCTATTACAACCTATGAGACATCCTTTTTCCTCGGAGATAACTATAACCCTGACACAAAATCCATGATAACTTGTTCCTATTGTAACACCTCTAACCCATATCCGTCGCTGGAATAGAGTTATGGAGCATTACTAGAACTTTCAAAACATTTACAGATGAATCATGTCAATCACTGTTCATTTTCTGATATTATTCAAAACACCTATTAAATAGACCCTCGAGGCCCAATATAAGCATTAGAATTAAGTCGGGACTTAATAGAAAACTCTAAGAATTTTTCACGACATTTTAAAAATTTTCTAAGTTACAAGGCTCACACTCCCGTGTGGTCCAAGGGACACACCCATGTGACCCTGGGACACGCTCGTGCTGTAGGCCATGTACAACCCAGTGTAACTCTCTGACTTGTACACATAGCCAAGACACATGCCCGTGTTCTAGGTTGTGTAGCACATACGACTTAGACACATGCCTGTGTCTCTGCCCGTGTACTCAATACTGAGTATTCTATTTTCTCAAAATATCAGGTGTAGAGGACACAAGACCTAACCACACGCCCATGTACCAGGCCGTGTGTCAGACGCGGTCTAGACACACGCCTATGTGTCTTATCATGTTGACAAAATGAACCCATTTCTAGCTTCATTTCTCACCCAAAATCACACCAATGAACTGCACTTAAACTCACATCCAAATAGCAACCATCTCAAGCATTCAAATTGAGCAAACTCTATCATTCAACATGGCATACCATTACAAGCATACATGTTTGTAATCTTACCTGGGCATATTCCGTATGATAGGCATAATTTGAACAACCTTTAAACATGTATATAAGTACCATAGTATGACATTACAAGTATATCAAAAACAACCATTACTAGCCATTCCAAAGGCTAGATTACAAACCACATGCTTAAGCCATCTATGGCCAAGTTAGCCTATACATGCCATTATACCAAAATGATTCTACTACATATACCCAAAATATGCTAGTGGATAATGTGATGATGCTCCAATGATCTTCAACCTTCGCGTGCTTCGAAGCATCATAAAATAGGAAAAAATAAAACAGAGTAAGCATACATGCTTAGTAAGTTCGTATAACGGAAACTAAACTTACCAATCCCGTTTATTAAATCTAAGCACGCAATATCATGTTTTCCATCCATTGGCAAATTGCCTAAACACATGGATTCAATCAAACATGTTAGTCACAAAATTTATATATACATCAAGTAAGGATGGATGAGCTCATCATGCAATATTCTCTCAAGCCATTACTCATTTCATCTCATAAATCCCTTATTGTGCCAAGAGTTTTGTGCCCGTTGAATCATTGAAATTTCTATGGATGCTCAAGTAGTACACTCGAGGTGTACGATTCAATAACCTATGAATTCTTATTCAAGAGTACCCATTAGGGCACTTAATCAAAGAACACACTCTCAAGCCACATATCATATAACAGGATTACCAGTCCAGGCTAAATCCTTTATATAATGTATGTTCAGAAGAGCTCAATTAGGATTACCAGTCCAGGCTAAATCTTAATTGTAACATATACTCAAGAGGTATCATGTCAGGATTACCCGTTCAGGCTAAATCCTTTCTATAATAAGGTCAATAGGATTACTCATCCGAGTTCAATCCCGTCAGCAACAAATGCAGTACTCATTCATTTTGGGAAAGCACATATATTGATCGAAATTCAATATTTGAACGAGACTTAACCCTTTTTCACCATTTCAAGCATGTATTCAATTTTTCATTATAGCAATCAAATAATTCACATAAATATAAGTCACATTTCATACAAACACAGCATTCAATTAAACATATTCACATGCTCGATTAAGTTACACGAACTTACCTCGACACTTGTTCGCGTATATAATCTACTAATCTGAAACCTTTTTTTTTCCTCGGTCTAACCTCAAATTTGTGTTGTTTGGATCCAATTAAGCCATGAAAGTTTCTTCTCTCTCTCCTAGGGTTTCCATGTATTTTAGGTTGAAGATGACATAAAAAAAAGATGATATATTTTATCATCTTTTAATTAATTAAAATTTTTTTAATTTCCAGTTTAGTCCCTATCTTTTTTCTAAATTTCCATGGATGAGTCACCAAAATATCTACATACTTTTCCTTAATGGTCTAATTACCATATAAGGACCTCAAGTTTTGAATTCCATAGCTATTTAATCCTTCTAGCTACTAGAATTCAACTTTTGTATTTTATGCGATTTAGTCCTCGTACTTAAGCACAAAATCAATAAAATTTTCCTATCAGTTTTTTCACACTACATTTCTAACATATTACGGACCACGTAATAAAATAAAAATAAATTTTATTTTTGACTCGAATTTGTGGTCCCGAAACCACTATTCTAATTTCACTGAAATTGGTTGTTACAACTCTCCCTCCTTTAAGGATTTTTATCCTCATAAATCTTACTAGTAAAAAGATTCGGGTATTACTTTCTCATAGTATCCTCCGGTTCCCAGGTAGCCTCTTCTATGCCATGTCGTTGCCAATAAAGCTACCTTTTTATTTATTAACTCTTTTGTATCTCGAGCTAATATTTTGATCGATTCTTCACTATATGTCATATCAGGCTGAATCTCTACCTCTATCGGAGAAATAACATGTGAAGGATCGGATCAATACCAGTGTAGCATAGACACATGAAAAACATTATGAATTCGATCAAGTTTGGGTGGTAAAGTTAACCGATATACAACTGGTCTGATTTTTTCTGTAATCTTATATGGTCCAATGAACCGTAGACTTAGTTTTCCTTTACGATCAAACCAGAGAACTTTCTTCCAAGGTGATACTTTCAAGATTACTTTGTCATCAATTTGAAACTCCATTTCTTTTCGTTTAATATTAGCATAGGAATTTTGACAATTAGAGGCTACTTTCAAACTGTCTCGAATACTTTGGACTAAATCAACTCCGTGTAACTTTTTCTCACTGAGTTCTATCCAATACAATGGAGTTCTACATTTACAACTATAAAAAGCTTCATAGGTGCCATTTTGATACTAGGCTGATAACTGTTACTGTATGCAAATTCAACTAAAGGTAAATAATTTTCCCAGCTACTTTCAAACTCAAGTATACAACACCAAAGCATATCTTCCAAGATCTGTATAACACGTTTAGATTGACCATCTATCTGTAGATGAAATGCAGTGCTAAAGTGTAACTGAGTACCCAAAGCTTCTTGAAATTTGCTCTAGAATCGAGATGTAAAACGAGGGTCTCTATCTAAAATAATGGAGAGGCACTCCATGCAATCTGAAAATCTCAGAGACATATAATTCAGCCAATCTGTCCAAAGAATAATCTATACGTATTGGAATAAAGTGTGCAGACTTTGTCAACCGATCAACAACCACCCAAATGGCATCTTTCTTCTTTGGAGACAAGGGTAATCTTGATACAAAGTCCATGGCAATTCTTTCCCATTTCTATTTCGGTATCGTGACTGGCTGTAGTAATCCCAAAGGCAACTGATATTTAGCTTTTACTTGCTGACATATCAAACATTTAGATACAAACTCAAAGATATCTCATTTCATTCCCAGCCACCAGTACATCTTTTTCAGATCAATATACATTTTGTTACTACCGGGATGAATAGACATGTTACCATTATGAGCTTCAATCAAAATCTTCTGTACTAGTTTTGAACCTTTTGGTACACATACTCTGCCTCTGAATAATAGACAATCATCAATCGAAATCTGAAATTCTGAGTCAAGATTCGATTCACTTTGTATCCGTTTTGTTTGCAACTTACTATCATTTTTCTGAGCTTCAGAAATCTGTTGCAAAAATGTTGGTCTAGCTTTTAACTCAGCAATAATTGAACCATTATCAGATAATGACAATTGAGTATTCATAGCTCATAAGGAAAATAGAGATTTCCCGCTAAGAGCATTAGCAACCACATTGGCTTTTCCTAGATGGTAATCAATAACAAGATCATAGTCTTTCAGTAATTCAAGCCACCTACGCTGTCTCAAATTCAAATCTTTCTGTGTCATCAAGTACTTCAAACTTTTATGATCCGTGAATATATGACATTTTTCACCAAACAGGTAATGCCACCAAATTTTCAATGCAAACACTATGGCTACCAGCTCAAGGTCATGTGTCAGTAGTTTCTTTCATGTGGTTTTAGTTGTCTTGAAGCATAGGCTACTACTTTACCTTCTTGCATCGAAACACAGCCTAAACCATTCAATGACGTATCACTGTAAACTATAAATTCCTTGTCGGATTCTGGCTGAACTAACATTGGAGCTTCTGGCAATAAAGCTTTTAATCTGTCAAAACTCTTCTGCCATTTATCAAACCACTCAAATTTCACATATTTTTGCAATAAACGGGTTATTGGAGAAGCTATCATTGAAAAACCTTTTACAATCCTTCGATAATAACTAGTTAGTCCCAAAAAACTTTAGACTTCAAACACATTCTTCGGTGGCTTCTAGTTAACAATGGCTGAAATTTTATTTGGGTCCACCCTGACACCTTCAGCAGATACGATATGCCCAAGGAAACTAACTTCCCATTGCCAAAATTCACATTTACTATATTTGGCATACAAGTTTTTCTCTCGCAAAGTTTGTAACATCATTCTCAAATGCTCCGCGTGTTCATTTTCATCTTGGGAGTAAACTAAAATATCATCTATAAATACCGCCACAAACTTGTCTAAATATGGGCTGAAAATTTTGTTCATCAAATCCATAAACACTGTAGGTGCATTTGTCAAATCGAATGGCATCACAAGAAACTCATAATGTCCAAACCAAGTTCTAAAAGCTATCTTTGGCACATCCGAATCTCTTACCCGTAGTTAATAGTAACCAGAACGGAGATCAATCTTTGAAAATATAGTGCACATTTTAACTGGTCAAACAAGTCATCAATACGAGGCAATGGATACTTGTTCTTTATTGTAACTTTGTTAAGCTGTCTGTAATCAATGCACAGGCTCAATGATCCATCTTTCTTCTTTACAAACAGAACCGGCACATCCCAAGGTGAGAAACTAGGTCGAGCAAAACCTGTGTCAATCAATTCTTGCAACTATACTTTCAGCCCTTTCAATTCAGTAGGAGCCATTCTGTAAGGTGCCATGGATATCGGTGTTGTACCCGGAACAAGATCTATAGAGAATTCCACTTCTCTATCCGGTGCTAAACCATGTAATTCCTCTGGGAATACATCAGGAAATTCACATACAACTGGTACTAACTGAATCTTTGACTCAGATACTTTAGTATCCAACACATATGCGAGATAATCATCATAACCCTTTCTGACATATTTCTGTGTTGATATTGCTGAAATCGCAATAGGTAATCCATCCAGTTTATCAGATTCAACATGAAGTAATTCACCACTCTGACATTTCCATAGAAAACATTTCTATTTACTATTCACCACTGCATCATATTGGATTAACCAATCCATTCCCAAAATCACATCAAATTCATCAAATGGCAATAACATCAAGTCAGCCAAAAAGTAATAAACTTTTACCGTCAATGAATAGCTTTTACAGACTTTATCCACTATAACACAGTGGCCTATAGGGTTTGAAACATTAACCACAAATTCAGTGAATTCAATAGGTAAATTTTTAATAGACACTAAGTTTGTGCATATGTATGAATGTGTGGAACTAGGATCAATCAAAGCAGTAATATCAGTATCAAGTAGAGAAAATGTACCAGTAATGACGTCTAGTGCAGAAGCATCTTCTCTAGCATGAATAACATATGTTCTTAAAGGTGCTCAAGCCTCAAATTTAACTACTGTATCCCTGCTAGTACCTCGACTACCACTAACATTTCCAGGGTGACGGGGCGGTCTGCCCCTCAAAACAGGATTACTCGGCTTTGGAGCTAGTTCTATTTCTTGTTCAACTCTTTTTGGACAATCTCTGAGAAAATGGTCAAATGAACAACATCAGTAACAAGCTCCACTTTTCAAATGGCATTCCCCAAAATGAAATTTGTTGTAATGCTTGCACTTTGGTTTGGGATTACCGACACTACCTACACTGGTTATAGATGGCGATAAAAAGCTCGGTTTAGAGCATTGAGAGCCTCACTCTTTTCCAGAATACCCTGTAGAGGTAGTATCACGATCATAATACTTCTTTATTTTCTTAAAAGCAAATGATTTTGACTTGCTCATAATCCTTTTTCAAGACTCTCTTTCAGCTTGTTTCTTTTCTTTACTCAATTCCTCAACTTTGTGTTCTCGATTGGCTAACACCGTAAATTCCCTTATTTTGAGAATTCCAATCAATAACTTGATATCTTCATTTAAACCCTCTTCAAAGTGTTTACACATCTCAACCTCGGTTGGAACCCATTCTCTAGCATATTTGCTCAACTGAACAAATTTTCGTTCACACTCTGATACAGTCATGTCTCCCTGCTTGAGTTCAAAATATTCTTTCTTTTTCTGACCCATAAATCTCTGACTAACATATTTCTTCATGAATTCGGCCTGAAAGAATTCTCATGTAATGTTCTCTCTCGGTACAACTGAAATTATGGTATTCCACCAATGATAAGCTGTATCTTTCAGTAGAGATACTGTATATTTTAGAAATTCAGCAGGCGTATAGGATCATTCATCAAAAACCCGGATGGTATTTTTGAACCAAAATTTAGCCCTTTCCGGATCATCATCTGTGGTAGCTCTAAATTTTTCTACCCCATGCTTATGGATTTTATCTACTGGAGGCTTACCAGTTCTAACAGGTTCAACACCCTGTGGCATCTCAGGAATCGGTTGAGGAGCAGGTGGGGGAGGTCGTTGTACAGTGGGGTTTGTTCTTAAATACTCAGTAAACCATTCATTCATCAATTGGAAGAAGGCTTGTTTTGCCTTTTCACTTCGGCCCTCATATACGGGCCTTTCGCTACCAGATGCAGATGCAACTCCTTGAACTTAAGCTAAAGCATTTCTCTCAGCTTCCTTGGATTCAGCTCTAGCTTGATTGGATGACATTACTATATGAAAAACACATTTAAAATGATCAGGAGACATCACACTATCACAAATTATATAATAGCATTTATAACTAAACTCGTATTTACTACGTTAAATTCGAGAATCAACTAAACCGTAGTTCTGATACCATTAAATGTAACATCCCAAACCCTATCCATTACCGAAACAGAGTTACAAATCATTACCGGAACTTTTAGAACATTTACAGATAAATCATGTCAATCGCTGTTCATTTTTTGAGATTATTCTAAACATCCCTTAAATGGACCCTCGAGACCCAATAAAAGCATCAGAATCAAGTCGGGACTTAATAAAAAACTTGAAGAATTTTTCGCCACATTTCAAAAATTTTCTAAGTTACAAGGCTCACATGTCTGTGTAGTCCAATGGACATGCCCGTGTGACCCTGGGACACGCCCATGCTGCAGGCCGTGCTCGACCCCGTGTAACTCTCTGATTTCTACACACGGCCATGGCACCAGCCCGTGTGCTAGGCCGTGTGGTGAATTAAATTCTTTCAAAATTTGGTGCAAGTTTCACACGGCCAAGACACATGCTCGTGTTCTAGTTCGTGTAGCACACACGGCTGAGACACATGCCTGTGTCTCTACCCGTATGCTCAATACTAAGTATTTTATTTTCTCAAAATTTCAGGTGCAGGGGACACACGACCTAACCACACGCCCATGTACCAGGCTGTGTGTCACAGGCAGTCTAGACACATGTCTGTATGTCTTCACATGTGGACAAAATGAAGCCATTTCTAGCTTCATTTCTCACCTAAAATCACACCAATGACTTGCACTTAAACTCACATCCAAATACCAACCATCTCAAGCATTAAAATTGAGCAAACTCTATCATTCAACATGGCATATCATTACAAGCATACATGTTTATAATCTTACCTTGGTATATTCCATATGATAGGCATAATTTGAACAACCTTTTAACATGTATATAAGTACCATAGTATGACATTACAAGTATATCAAAAACAACCATTACTAGCCATTCCAATGGCTAGATTACAAGCTATATACTTAAACCATCTATGGCCAAGTTAGCCTATACATGCCATTATACCAAAATGATTCTACTATATATACCCAAAATAAGATATTGGATAGTGTGATGATGCTCCAATGATCTCCAACCTTTGCGAGCTTCCGAGCACTATAAAATAGGAGAAAATAAAATGGAGTAAGCATTACATGTTTAGTAAGCTCGTATAACGGAAACTAAACTTACCAATCTCGTTTATTAAATCTAAGCATACAATATCATGTTTTCCATCCATTTGGCAAATTGCCTAAAGACATGCATTCAATCAAACATGTTAGAACAAAATTTATATATACATCAAGTAAGGATGGATGAGCTCACCATGTAATATTCTCTCAAGCCATTATTCATTTCATCTCATAAATCCTTTATAGTGCCAAGAGTTTTGTGTCCGTTGAATCGTTGAAATTCTGATAGATGCTCAAGTAGTACACTTGAGGTGTACGATTCAATAACCCGTCAATTCTTATTCAAGAGTACCCATTAGGGCACTTAATCAAAGAACACACTCTCGAGCCACATATCGTATAACAGGATTACCAGTCCAGGCTAAATCCTTTATATAATGTATGTTTAGAAGAGCTCAATTAGGATTACAAGTCCAATCTAAATCTTAATTGTAACATATAATCTGGTGGTATCATGTTAGGATTACCCGTTCGGGCTAAATCCTTTCTATAATAAGGTCAATAGGATTACTCATCTGAGCTAAATCCCGTTAACAGTAAATGCAGGACCTCATTCATTTCTGAAAAGCACATATATTCATCGGAATTCAATATTCCAACAAGACTTAACCCTTTTTCACCATTTTAAGCATGTATTAAAATTTTTTATTATAGCAATCAAATAATTCACATCAATATAAGTCACATTTCATACAAAAACAATATTCAATTAAACATATTCACATGCTCGATTAAGTTACACGAACTTACCTCGACATTTGTTCGCGTATATAATCTACTAATCCGAAACCTTTTCTTTTCCTCAATCTAACCTTGAATTTGTGTTGTCCGGATCCAATTAAGCCTTGAAAGTTTCTTCTCTCTCTCCTAGGGTTTCCATGTATTTTAGGTTGAAGATGAAAAATAAGATGATATCTTTTATCATCTTTTAATTAATTAAATATTTTTCAATTTCTAATTTAGTCCTTGCCCTTTTTCTAAATTTCCATAGATGAGTCACCAAAATATATACATACTTTTCCTTAATGTTCTAATTACCATATAAAGGCCTCAAGTTTTGAATTTCATAGCTATTTAATCCTTCTAGCTACTAGAATTCAACTTTTGCATTTTATGCGATTTAGTCCTTCTCGTAATTAAGCACATAATCAATAAAATTTTCTTATCAAGTTTTTCACATGACATTTCTAACATATTACGGATCATGTAATAAAATAAAAATAAATTTTATTTTTCATTTAGATTTTTTGTCCCGAAACCATTGTTCTGATTTCACTAAAATTGGGTTATTACACCTATTACCAGTTCAGAATCATACATGCTAAAGTAATCCTCAAGGTACTTGATGTTCAACTTTAACTTACTAACAAATAAAACACTTCGATACAAATTTTGAGATCTCACGTTTCATACCTAGCCACCAGTACATTTGTTTCAAATTCCCGTACATTTTCTTACTAATGGGATGAATCGAATAACTGCTGCTATGAGCTTCCTATAAGATATCTTGTTTAACATCAGTATTCCTCGGAACACATAACCTGGTTCAGAAATATAAACTATCATCTGAATCAATCTGAAAATCTGAATTTGGTGACTTTTCAATCTAGTCTCGTTTAACAATTAATTATGAATCATTATTTTGAGCTTCACAGATCTGTTGTAGAAACATCGGTTTAGCTTTTATTTCTACTAAAATAGAACCATCATCAGCAACTGTCAACACGAGTGTTCAAAGCTTTCAGAGCAAATAATGAATTTCTACTTAAAGCATCCGCAACAATATTAGCTTTTCCCGGGTGATAGTCAGTAATCAGATTATAATCCTTTAACAACACCAACCATTTATGCTGTCGCAAATTCAGTTCTTTCTGTGACACCAAGTATTTTAAGCTTTGGTGATCTGTAAAAATGTGACATTTTTCTCCATTTAAATAGTGTTGCCAAATTTTCAAGGCAGATAGAATAGAGAAAGCTCCAAATCATGTGCTAGATAATTTCTCTCATGTGGTTTCAACTGATGGGAAGCATAACCTTGCCTTCCTGCATCAAAACATAACCTGACCCATTACGTGAAGCATTGCTAAAAATAAAAAATTCTTTGTCAGACTCTGGCTGAACTAATACAGGGGCTTCGGTTAACATCTTTTTCAACTGATCAAAGCTCTGTTGGCATTTATCGAACCAACCAAACTTTACCTCTTTCTGTAGTAGCTTTTTCAACGGTGAAGCAATCATCGAGAACTCTTTGACAAATCGTCTGTAATATCTGGCCAAACCCAAAAAATTCAAATTTCAATGACATTTCTTAGAGGTTTCCAATCTGTAATAGCTGATATTGTTCTTGAATCGACTCTAACCGACACTACATGACCCAAAAACTTGACTTCTGAAAGCCAAAACTCGCATTTACTGAATTTTGTATATAACTGTTTATCACATAAAGTCTGTAAAATAATACTCAAATGTTGGACATGCTAAATTTCATCTTTTGAATAAACCAATATATCATCAATGAAAACTACCAGAAATTTATCCAAGTATGACCGAAATATTATATTCATCAAATCTATAAATATAGTAGGGGCATTTGCTAAACCAAACGACATAACAAAAAATTCATAATATCCGTACCTAGTTTTGGAAGCTATTTTTGGCACGTCTAAATCTTTCACCCAAAGCTGGTAGTATCCAGAACGTAGATAGAATTTAGAAAATACCATCGTACCTTTCAGCTGGTCAAAAGAATCATAAATACTAGGTAATAGATATCTGTTCTTGATTGTAACTTTATTAAGCTACCAATAAGCAATACATAACCTTTATCTTAACAAACAATACAGTGCCTACTGAGGGAAACAATAGGCTGAACAAAACCTTTATCTGTCAACTCTTGCAACTGTGTTTTTAATTCTTTTAACTCTGCCGGTGCCATTCTATATGGCGGGGTAAAAATGGGAAAATTTTTTAGTACTAATTCAATAGCAAATTCAACCTCTCTATTTGGCGGTAACTCTGGCAATTCCTCTAGAAATGCATACATGAAATCACAAATAGCTCGAATAGATTCCATCTTCGATTCTAAAACTTTGGTATCTACAGTATCTGCTAAATATGTCTCACACCCTTTTTGAATACATTTTCAAGTCGCCAAAGAAGAAAAAATATTGTTGGTGTTGTTAAAACTATCCGACTCAACCCTGATTGTTTCACCATTTTGACATTTCAAAATAATTTGTTTTTATCTACAATTCACAACCGCAACATGTAAAGTCAATCAATCCATATCGAGAATCAAATCAAATTCGTCAAATTGAAATAGCATCAAACTAGTCAGAAAGTTGCAATCTCACATCAAATGTAATTACACTACTATAGAAAAAGAAATGTTTTCCATTTTATTTCTTTGTGAAATATTTCGCCCTTACTTAATGGAAAATAAAGTTTATGTTTACACTTGTAACACCCTATACTCGGCTCGGTCGTCGAGCCCGAATACTAGGATGCCACACAACTGTCCCATGTCATACACAACAAATAAAAGGCTCATTCTAGAAAAACATTTTTCTTATTAACATTCGTATGGATTTAAGACAATTACACTCTTTAATTATCATTATTACATGTTAAACATACATAAAATGGTCTTATAATAATAAGTAAACATACATAGGGTCTATTTAGAAAACTTTTCCAATCAAGTATGTAGGTATAGATACTAGAATATGGGAATCGATACTGCTAGGAAAATCGGTACCAAATCAGCATTCTGTTTCACGACTAAAATACAAAGTCTCAAAAATTATCTGTACCTTTCAAAAAATATTGGTAATTTTACCCCGAGTATCAATACTCATGATAAGATATCGATACCAAATTGCGTTACTAACTTCTTGCACTATAAAAAACATGGAGGTATTGATATTAAAACCCGGATATCAATACCTCTTCTCTAGACATAAAAAATAAAATAATTATAAGCATATAATTCATACCAACTAATGTCTAACCATCATGTGTCATTCACTTCATCAAATGGTCACTAAAATGTCCAAAGTATCAATCCAAAAAATCATAATCATGATCGAGCAAGAAACCAACAATTCAAATTGAAAGTCCATAAGTCCTAAGCAAAATAACTGTATAAACAACTTAAAAATCATGGTAAAAGCCAACATATAGTCTACCACATTGCCTTGTTCCTAAAATGTAAACGCATAGATAACAAACACCTATGAAATAACAAAAAGGCTTGTTGGGATCGCCCTACGAAACCACACCGCTCACACTGAGATGCTACTAATCTGCAATGGTTTAAGAAGGGAGCGGGTGAGCTTAACAAGCTCAGTGAACGCCTAGAACATCTACCATGCAAAGAGTTCATCAAGCATTAGTGAAACATATAAGTAGCATAATTATAACAGCCTTAACTTAGTTGACATATTTTACTTCACATGCATATTCAATAGTTTATTTACAGAGTCAATGCACACATATTCATGTAAACGTCACAATACACACAATCACAATAATAGATAATTTGGCACTTGAGTTATGAAAAGTAAAAGTGGGCACTATCACTAGTCACTAGATACACAAATCTTTAGCACACGACATAGGCTCATAGAGTCAAACATGTCCCATAAGTGAAGCATTAAGCTAAACTCTCCAACACACCACACATGTCTCATTGAATGGAGCTTAGTTCACATTCCCTAATCTATACAAACATGTCCCAGGGCCTCAACGCTCAAATCACATATAGGTGAGTACTCCCAATCCTATGGCATGCCAACTATATGCAATGGTCTTAAGTATAACAAGGCTAAAATATTCGTACTTAAAAACAAATATTACTTACTGTTTTTCAATTACTTTCACTACTCATTTGTATTATTTGGACAATATTATCCCTGTCACTTAGCATATATGACATGCCTACACATATACACTTTTAGAGTAGAAATCATGAACATATAACACATTTACGACATCTCAATTCAATTCAAAATTTCACAATAACGCGAGCACATATCTCACAAGATAAACATGAGTATAAGAAAGCTTACACTTAGAATTTAGAGTTGAGGTTTAGGCTACCACTAAATTCCCAAACAATGCATTGAATCTTTGACCGATTTTGGGCGTGCTAACGTCTAAAGAGTGAATACTAGATGCCTTATTAAAGCATATATGAAGCATCACTATAAACCATAAAATCTTTTCTAGGCTCTTATTGAATTAATACTGGTGCCTTATTCAAAACTGCCACAAGTTGTTGGATAAGAGAAATCCCTTCAATGAATCTATGATAATAGCCAGTCAAACCCAAGAAACTCCTTCTGAACAGTCTAAGGCTAAAATTCTTAAAATACCTTTAAAACTCCTAGGCCCTATTTTGAGGTGTTACAATTCTCCCCCTCTAAAAAGAATTGCGTCCTCAAAATTACCTAAACTAAACATATAATGATATTGTTGTCATTTGCATCTTCAGTTTCCCAAGTAACCTCTTCAGTCTTGTGGTCGCGCCACAAAACCTTAACCAACAAAACCCTTTTATTACGCAAAACCTTCTCTTCACGAGCTAAAATTTCAACTGGTTATTCCTCATAAGTAAGGGTCATCTTTTAATTATTGTTTTTGTTTGCTTTGATTGAGATCAAGCAAAGACTTAAGTGTGGGGGAGCTTGATCTGTTGTACTTCGATTTAACAGATTAAACAACTTAAAATAGTTTTCACATTTGAGCAGCTTGAATACAAGCATTTTAGTTAGTTAAGTTTTCATAGGTTTGCTTAAATTCAATAAATTTTTGTTATTTGAGTCTTTGTTAACCTTTGGGGCCGAATGAGGCCTAAAGGTGAGCTAATATGCTTTGTGAGTGTGAAAGAGACCATTAGAAGGTGTGCTAACTCGATACTAGTCATTGTGTTGCAACACAAAGAGTTGGATGTCACAACATAGGGAGCAGAATAGAAGAATATCATGACTACCTTCAATGTCGCAACACAACCTAAGGATGTCGCGATACACCCTTCAAGATATCTTGAAGATGAGCATATTGCCTTTGATGTTGTGAAATAGGACCTAGTGTCTCCTGACATCAACTCTGTACGAGAAATAATTATGAGCCAGGGGAATTTTGGTCTATACAATCAAACATTAAGCATGAGAGTGTCAACTAACCTAGGATTAAGGAAGATAACCACTCTAATTCTATAAATAGGATCATTTAACACATGTTATAGATAACTTTTCATACTGTACAATTTTTTTTATAGTTTTACTCTTTAGTTTTCTCTTTTCTTAGGCTTTAGGATTATTTTCGGTTTTGTTATTTGCTTCTATTGGGCGATCTGAACCGTGGAACTCAACAAACTTTGTGTAGATTTGACTTTATCTTTAATATGATTTAGGCTTCTCCTAAACTCTAGTTTCTTTACTCGTTATTCATGTTTTCTTTCTACATCAAATTTATCATGTTTATGAGATTCATGAGGAATTGATCCTTTTATGGTGGATTAGCGAGTAGAGGTTTGATTAATTAATTATTCTGTAGGATTTTCTTAGCGGATCAGCTATTTGGGAAAGGAAGAATTTAAACCATAGGCTTGACGACCCTAGAAATTCAATTAGGTGAGGATTAACCCAAAATTGGTATGGTTTATCTGTGAACTCCCTTACCCCAAACCTATCTTGGCTGTGAGGTCAAGAGATAAGTAGTTCTTGTTGACTTGTTATTCTAGTGGAAGATTGAGAGATCCTGCTGGGGTAATGACTAGTTGATTGAACAGGGAACCCAAAGTAACAATTAGTTATGATTATCAAAGCGAGCTAGTCACTTATGCTCAAATCTAGTTCAGTTTCCATAGGAAATTTCCTAAATTTTGTCGATTTATATTATTTTATTATTTAGTTATAAAATTACCGAAAATCATTCTTTCTGTTTAGTCATAATATAATTTATTTAAACTAGTAATTATATCTAACTATGTTGAAATTATGATTTATTTAGTGCTCACCACCCTTGGGTACGATCCTCAGTGTACTCATCTACTTCATTGTAACTATCTTGCAACCTGAACTGTATACTTGCGGACACTACCTATTTAACATACTTTGTGCAGGATTTCTATGCTAGACATTGGTACATCTGGAGGTAGTCGGAAAGGGGCGAAAATTGAGCCTCTTGGGTAGTAATGGAGATCATTATTGTAGGTTAAATATTTTAGATTTATGGCTTGAAAAACAAGGGTAAATGGTAGAAAGAAGGAGAGGAGAATGGTGCAAAAATAACTTGTGAAATAAGGAATAAGAGATGGTGATTCTTGGTGGTTTCAGCGGTGACAACAAGGGGAAAAGAAAAGAAATAAATGAAGAAAAGAGATAAAAGAGGAGGAAGGGGCAGCTAGGGAGGAGGAAGATAATTAAAGGCCAATCAAATTAATTAAAACTGGTATTTATACTTAGGTTTTACTAGGTATGGACGAAACACATAAAGAAAAAAGAGAGACTTTTACAAATTTAAATTATTTTGCAAGGGAAGGGAATCAAACTTGGAACCTTATTCTAATTTCCATGCTTTCTTATTTTTCTTTTACCCACTTGGTTATTTCCTCATTCCTTAAATAGTTTTGCATTCCTATTAAGCTAAAATTTGGGATTTTACAACTCTACCCCCTTAAAGAAATTTCAATTTTAAAATTTACTTGATTCAAAGAGGTGAGGATACTAATGCTGAATCAAGTCTCTAGCTCCCAAGTCGCCTCCTCGATGCCATCATTTCTACAAAGCACTTTGACTAGAGGAATTTACTTTCACCTCAAAACCTGAACCTCATGATCCAATATTCAAATAGGCTCCTCCTCAAAATTCAAGTTCGGTCTAACACTGATCTCTTCTATCGGTACAAAATGTGAGGGATCATATTGGTACCGTCTCAATATCAAGATGTGAAACATATTATGGATATGATCCAACTCAAGAGGCAGTTCTAGCTGAAATGCCACAGGACCAACTCTTTTAAGCACTCGATATGGGCCAATGAACCTAGGGCATAACTTACCATTTGGACTGAACCTCAAAACCTTCTTCCAATGAGTAACTTTAAAGAAAACCCAATCTCCCACATCAAACTCAATGTCCTTATGCTTGAAATCAACATATGAGTTCTGTTTATCAGAAGCTGCCTTCAATCTATCCCTAATTAACCAAATCTTATCCTCAGTCTCCAAAACCAATTCTAGACACATAAATTTTCTTTCACCCTCTTGAGACCAACATAAAGGCAAATGACACTTATGACCATAAAGAGCCTCGTAAGGTGCCATTTGGATACTTGATTGGAAGCTATTATTATAGGAGAAATCTACCATTAGTAGATGCTTCTCCCAACTACCTAGAAATTCAATCATGCAACTCCTAAACATATCTTCTAAAATTTGAATGACCCTTTTCAATTGACCATCGGATTATGGATGAAAAATTGTATTAAAATCAAATCAAGTACCCAAAGCCTCGTGTAATTTCTTCCAGAATCGAGATGTAAATTAAGAGTTTCGGTCTGAAATAATTGACATTGTCACTCCATGCAGTCTCACTATCTTGGAAATGTAGAGCTTAGCTAGCTTCTGAAGAGAATAATCAGAGTGGGTGAGAATAAAAAGGGCAGATTTCATCAATCTATCCAATATGATCCAAATTGAACCTTTCTTAGTAGGTGTTAAAGGCAACCCACTAATAAAGTCCATTGTCACTCTATCCCATTTCCACTGCAAAATTAGAATTGGTTGGAGTAACCTTGATGGAAACTAATGGTCAGCCTTAACTTGTTGGCAAGTCATACATTTCAACACCAACTCTGTTACTTCTTGTTTAAGACCCAACCACCAATACACTTCTCTTTAATCATGATACATTTTAGTACTACTAGGATGCATAGCATAAGGGTTGCTATGTGCTTCCTAAAGTATAGACTATCTCAAACTTTGATTGTTGGGTACACAATATTTGCCTTTGAAGCACAAAACTCCCTCAGGATTAATCCCAAAGTCCTCAGTTGACCCATCCTCCACTTATTTAAATCGAAAAGCTAAAGATTTATCCAGACCTTGCTTATCTTTGATTTCCTGTATCCAAAAAGGTTTTACATACAACTCAACCAAGATGCCCTCATTATCAAATAGACTCAAATGAACAAATATAGCCCTCAATTCAGACATTGCCCTCCTGCTCATAGAATCAGCCACTACATTAGCTTTCGGGGTGATATTCGATTGTAAAATCATAGTCTTTTAACAATTCAACCCAACAATGTTGTTTAGTTTTTTCGAGGTGATTCTCGATTGTAAAATCATAGTCTTTTAGCAATTCAATCCATCAATCTTGTCTCAAGTTAAGTTCTTTCTAGGTAAGGAGATATTTGAGACTTTTGTGATAAGTGTAAATGATACACTTCTCACCATATAAGAAGTGTCTCCAGATTTTAGGAGCGAAAACAACAGCTGCCAACTCTAAATCATGAGTAGTATAATTAAATTCATGTGGCCTAAGTTTTCTTGAAGCATAAGCTACTACCTTAGCGTCTTGCATTAGTACACATCCAAGCCCAACATGCAAAGAATCACTATACAGAGCATATTCTTTACCAGATTCTGGTTGAATTTGGACAGGAGCTTCTATCAACAAGGGTTTTAATTTCTCAAAACTAGCCTGTTGCTTTTATCCCCACTTAAATGGAGTGTTCTTAATTAAAAACATAGTCAATGAGGATTCCATTAAGGAAAAACCCTCAACAAATCTCTGATAATACCCAGCAAGACCGAGAAAAACTCTGAATCTCCAAGACATACTTCAGCTGCTTCCAATATCAAATGGTTTCTACCTTTTGGGATCTATGCGGATACCTTCAGTTGATACCACGTGACCTAAAAACATAACTTCCTTCAACCTAAATTCACACTTATTAAGTTGAGAAAAAAGCTACTTTTTACGACGTATCTGTAGGACCATGCTCAAATGTTCATCATGCTCAGATTCTATCTTGGAATATACTAAAATGTCATTGATGAATACAATGACAAATTGATTAAGGAAAGGCTAAAAGGCACGGTTCATAAGATCCATAAATGTCGCTGATGTATTAGTTAACCCAAAAAATCATGACAAGGAGCTCGTAATGTGCAAAATGAGTCCTAAAAGAAGACTTGAGAATATCATATTCTTTTACCTTAAGTTAGTAATACCTGAACCTCAGGTCAATTTTAGAGAAGATAGTTGCACCACTGAACTGATTGAATAAGTCACTAATTCTTGGTAGAATATACTTATTCTTTATAGTTAGCTTGTTCAACTGTTTGTAATCAATGCATAACTGAAATGTACCATTCTTTTTATTCACAAAAAAAATTGGTACGGCCCATGGTGAAACACTAGGCCTAATAAAATCCCTATCCAACAGTTCTTTCAACTATGCCTTCAACTCCTTAAGCTCTTTAGGTGCCATGTGGTAGGGAGCAATGCACACCGGTGCCATTCCTGGCAACAACTTAATACCTAACTCCACTTCTCGATCCGGAGTGTAACACCCTGAATTTGGGCCTAGAATTTTTGGGCCTTAAGCATAGGAACGGTTGAAGGTAGCTTATAATATTTTTTTGTGCATGTAAATTTCGTTAATGAAGGCTTGTTTTAGTGGTTAAGTGTGCTGAGAAGTGTTGGAGAAGTCTTGGGTTCAAACCTTGACTCTAGCAAAAATTTTGGTTTAAGGTGAATCAAACCCTGGGTGTAGTAGGTAGGCCTTAAGAATATTGTTGGAGAAGTTGTGACACAAAAAGCCCTATGGTCTAGTGGCAAAGTAGTGCCACATAAGAGGCAGGAAGGTGGCGTCATGGAGTTGGCAAGGAGGTCCAGGGTTCGAAACTCATGGCAAGCAAAGAGCATTTATTTTGCTAACAGGGGGCGGCAAGAGTTGGTGTTGAATTTAAACTCTGATGATGGAGGGATCCCACATTGGGAAGCTAACATAAGAGTGGATGTGAAGCTGGCTTTAAATAGAGAGAACCATGAGGAGAGTAAAGGTACCTTTCTTGGCTAATCCCTTTCGCTTTATGGTGTGCTCGTTTGGGTTGGGCGTCGGCTAAGAGTGCTCAGAGCGTGGATTAACTCCAGTCTCCTATTAGGTGTGTATTTCTCACTACTTTGGCTGTAGGATGGCTACTTCGGGCCGCGATGGGCCGAAAGAGGCCATGTGGGCCCAATAGGCCTACGGGCCCAATTGGATAAGTTGTTTGATTGTGTAGTAAATACTGGACTAGGCTAGGTGAATCTCATATCTGTAGCTAGATTTGGGCTAAAAGGGCCACACGAGCGTGTGGGCCCATTTGAGCCGAGAAAAGGCTTTAGGCCCATTCGTATTGTTATCCCTGTTTAGAATACATTAGTTTACCAAATTACCGAAATACCCTCGATTTGTAAAATTACCAAAATACCACTGGTTTGTAAAATTACCAAAATACCACTGGGTTGTAAAATTACCAAAATACTCTTGTAGGGTAGAAATACCGAAATACCCATGTAGGGTAGAATTACCGAGATACCCTTGTGGGGTAAAATTACCATTTTGCCCCTATGGTGTTAAATGATCGTTTTGCCCTTGTGGGCAAGTGACTGACTTGGACTGTGTGGTTGACGGATTTGATTGTGAATGTATGTTGGTGGTATAGACAATTTTGGTGGAGCAGCAAGGCTTGGAGTATCGGTTTGGATAAACTTGGATCGAATCATCGGACCCTGCGAAGGTAAGTGATCAATGGCTATTGGGGGTTCTTTGGCCGAATATGGTAAGGTGGATGTTGGGTTTGATTAAGCATGAACTGTAAACTAAGAATGATGGTGGTTAATTGTAGGACATCGTAAGGGACCTCAGTAGCAGTCGTCGCGAAACAGTTGTGTATCGAACACCTTTTCATAGTACAATTCGGCAAAAGTCGAAATGCTAAAATTCTGGCATTCCATGGGCCTGTGAGCGTGCGAGTGCTCACAATACGTGTAGAAACTATTAGATCTAGCATCGCAAAGTGGTAAGCTAGACGCATGTGAAATTTTGTGAACTTCGGTAATTGGGCCTCGATAGACTAAAAGTTGGCCCAATGGGCTTACGGGTCCGTATGGGTAAGATAACAAAAAAAGGGCAAATAAATATGTTCTATTAGACTATGGATTCAAACTGCTTAAAACTGATAAAATTACTGAAATACCTTTATAGGTGGGAAAGTTTACGGATTTACCCCTAGGAGCAAAATTACTAATATACCCCTAGGGTTAAAGTTGACCAAAATGCATGATTGATATTTATCATTTCTTTGCATGTCATGTTATTATTAATATCTGTTGCATGGGACTGGGATATTGATGGAGGAAGTACTGAAAGCGGCTTGTCCACGTACTGGAGGCTTTGCCTCACCTTACCGATAACTAAGCAACAATGCTGCAACTGTGGAGTGTAAGGCTGGGTGGGTTGAGATATTCCCCACATGGAGTGTAGGGCTGGTACGGGTGCAGTGTAGCGGTTGGTGGTTTGAGTAGTCTCCCTAGATGGGCTTGCATTCATTATTACTATTGTTACTTGTGTTATTGAATTGGGCCTATGGGCCACACTGTTAATGGCCCAGTTTACTGTATTCTGAAAAGGGCTTCGGTCCGCTATACACTGTTATCTGATTGGGGCTTAGGCCCAATGAGCTTGAGCTGACTTGGGCTTTGGATGGGTTTTTGTACACACTGAGTTTCCCAAACTCACCCCTTTCTCTTCCATCCTTGCAGGTTAGCCCTAATTGGTGGACTTGGAGCTGGGCGGGATTTAGAGTGGCCATGAAGATTAATTTTTGGTTTTTAAATAAGTTCGCCTTTTTTTTACTTATGATTATTTTCATTTTTCTTAAAGTTGTAATAGGGCCGCTCTTTTAATTATTTTTATTTTGGATTATTAAATTGGTTAGCACTAGGGCGCGTTTTATAAAAGTTACTTATTTTCAAAGTATCACGATAACCGAACAAAGCTTCCGCAATGTGAATGTTTTAAAAAATGAAATAAATATTTTAAATAGACTTAAGCTAAAGTTGATGGTCATGAACAAGTAACATGCTTTAAGTGTGGCAATGGATGTGTGCATGTCTAGGATTGGATCCGGGAAGAGCTTGGTACTTAAGCAGTCCAATAGACTCACCTCCTCTTTTCTGGTTTCCTACCTGGTGCACAGCTTCTATTCACTTAAGCCTAAAATAGAAATATTTTTTAAACCCTAAGAGAGATTTTTAGATAAAACGTAACTTCTTTGGTAATAGTTCCATGTGGCACACTGAATTCGGCCGTAACATCTGGGCTGGGTTTGAGGTGTTACACGGGGGGAACCCTAGCAGTTCCTAACGAAAAAATCCAGAAATTCCTTTACTATACGAACGCTACCAATAGAAGGATCAATGATGTTTGCATCTCAGACATAAGCTAGAAACATTTCACACTCTTTTAGTACCATCTTCTTCACTACTATAGTAGAGACCACATTGGACAAATAATTCCAACATTCCCCAAACATAACAATTTCCAGTCTGGACTCCTACACCAAAGTTACCCTCTTCAGTGAAGAATCAAAATGGACTTGGTGTTTAACCAACCAATTCATCCCAAGAATTAGACCAAATTCATTAAAAGGCAATTCCATTAAGTCAATGGGAAAAATCTCTCATTGAATTTCTAAAGGGCACCTCCTATAATTTTATTCATAAATACTGATGATCTTAAAGGACTGACTACAGTAATAGTGTTTTCAGTTTTTTCTACCACAATTCCTAATTTTACAGCCACATCGCAAGCAATATATGAATTCATAGATCCTATATAAACCAATGCGAAATAAGGCACTAAGTAGATAGCTATGACATCAACCACATCTCTATCCTCTTAGTGTCTAGCTCCATATACCAAAGAATGTTGCCTAGCTTCAACCTGATTTACACCCTAAGCCAGTGCCCTTGTCTTCAATTACTATTCCCATTTTAGTTTTGATTACAGCCCCACTGAGCAACCTGATTACCACTATGATTTTAACCCCTATCTGGGACCTGATTCTGATCATTCCAGCAAGGACAATCCTTAATCTTGTGCTCCATCAAGCCACAACCCAAACAAGCACCCGTTCTCCTCCAGCACTCGCCTGGATGGCACCTTTCAAAATGCTGACATTCTTGAATTTTCCCTTCTCTAGGGCCCACTGCTTCCCTATTTTGCTTTGGCCTGCTTAACAGGACACAAATTTGGGCCAACAGAGTCCACGTCTCTCTTAGGTTGATATTTCTATTTCCCTTTTTTTCTTACACTCCACACACTTAATCTACTCAACAATTTTGGTCTTCTCGACCAAAGCCTCAAGCACACGCTCCTAGCATGGAGCTACCTATACCTTAAGGTCATACCTCAGACCTTCTTAAAATTAGAAACTCTTTTCCGGTTCATATGCCACCATACTAGTACATAGCAACTCAACCTCAAAATTCTGCCTCATACTCAGAAACGGTCATATTGCCCTACTCAACATTATAAATTCCAACCGTTGAGCCTCTACATAGGAAGGACATACAAACTTACCTTGAAAGGCATCCTGAAAATAGGCCCAATCAATATGCTTCGGTAACGTACCCCTAACAACTGTATGCCTTATCCCTCAATAAGGATGCAACAGCCTTAAATTTCTACTCAAGAGTGTAGTCTAAATCATCCAATATATGTTTAGTGGTCTCCATCTAATACTTAGCCACTGTAAGGGTAGTTCCAACAATACCTCTGAATAACTCAACCCCACTAGAGTAGAGCCTCTCAGCAATTGTCCCACAACTAACACCACCAATCGAGGCCTTAGAGACCTTGAGTAAGGCCCTTAACAAATATTGTGTCACTGGAACATCCTTATTGCATTCATTATTATTATTTTCCTGATTATCCCTATTCCCACCCTCAATAGTGGGTTCACTAATAGCCACATTCGATTCATTATTCTGCGCAGGCTCTTGAGATGAATTCGACTTAGCTAAAGCCACCGAAGGCCGCCTTTTACAGCCCCTCCTACCACGAGATATCATTCCACAAGTATTCAATTTGATGTTTTATAAAACCTACAATTTACAAGTAAGAATACCTTTAGTATTTTTGTTTAATATTTTATCACACATTTAACTAAGTTATTTCATTTAAAATTTTATACAATAGTCTCTAGTATCTTTCTAAATTTTCAATACTATTTCTATGGGCATGGCATCAGACCTTTGGACTTCATCGTTTCTTGAAAGAAATAATTTTCAAAATATTATGGATTATTTTTCCCAAAAATTCCCCTTTTACGGATGCATGCATGCAAACTTGTTTTTTAAAAGAATAAAAATTCAGTCCGAGATTTTGAACCTAGGCACTGATACCACTAAATGTAACCTTTCGAACTCAGCCTAGATGTTACGTCCGAATCATGAAGGTCTCATTGGAAACCTACTACGAACATACCCTATCGCTAGTTTAAAACCTCAAATACTCTCTCTTTTAAATATAATTATGGTTACCTTTGTTATTTTGGGAAAATATTCATTTAACAAGTTCAACTTTTATTAAGTCAAGTTAGTAACATTGGCATGGTTTTAAGAAAAACACATTGCTCATCGTTGCTTTTGAAAAACCCTATTAAATTTAGTTGCAGCGGAAAACCGATTAAAGACCTAATTAATTATTAAACCAAGTAACATGCTCAGTCCAATTTCAGAATATACTTATAAATCAACTTAAAGTATGTAAATTATGTATAATGGCCAGTTTTTCAATGGTTTCAAAAATAGTGGTTTCGGGGCCACCAAATTCGACAAGTTTGTAAATATTATATTTAATATTTACGAGTTATTTGTGATTTTAAAAAGGTTTTTAATATAGTGATTTTGCTTGTATAAATGATTTATTAAGTTCAAGTGGTTTTAGAAAATGAGGTATCAGGACCTCGTTTCTATAAACCGAGCTGTAAATATTATTATAAATATTTACAGAATGTCATTAAGGTGGTATTAATTTTTTGTTGGAAATTTTTATCGTTTCGATAGTTAATTAAGCAAAAAAGGACTAAATCGCGTAAAGTGCAAAAGTTGTGTTCTATAAGCTAAAGGTATTAAATAGCTATAGAAATTTAAAGTGGAAGTCCTTATATGGTAAATAGACCATTAAAGGTGATAGTGGATGTGCATGGCTTGGCATTAATGTAATTTTTAAAGTTAGGTAAGGGTAAAATAGTAATTTGATTATTAAATTGAATAAAATAAAAACCAAAATGTTATATCAACATTTTGGTTTCTTTTTCATGCATGAAAAGAAAAAAAAAAAAAAGAAGCCATGGATGCTGGAAAATTTTAGCCATGTTTATTCCTTGCATGTAAGCCCTTAAGCTATTAATTTCTTGTAATTTTTATGTTTTGCAACTAGGTCCAGCTAGCCTGTACCTTCGATTTTGAAATTGTTAAAGATTTTGAATGTTACTATTGATGAATCTTGAGATTTTTTATGTTAGATGATGAATTTGGAATGTTGATTTATATCTAAAAGTATTTTGTTAAGTGATTTTGATGAATTTTTCGATTAGGGACTAATTTGTTAAATTAATAAAAGTACAAGAATTTAATGTGAAATTGTTGCATAAATGGGCTGTTTTGGATACCATGAACTTTCAGCTATGCTCAATTTGGGCTAAAAATGGTTAGTTTGCATGTTTTGGTCTCAGAAACCAAATTCAATAAAAGTAAAACTTTAGGGGCAATTTTGTAAAAATTTCAAAAATGACCAAATTGTATGAAATGAATTTTTTTTATTGTCTAAATTAATATATTGAATGAAATTATTAATTTAGACCAAGATCAGGTAGAAAGTCGAGGAAAATAAAAAATTACCAAAATGCCCTTGAACTTTAGTATTTCTGCAATTTAGCCAAGTAAGTTGTATGAACTTTACTATGTATATTGTTGAGTAAATTGAATGTTATTATATGAATTTTATTGAAAATGAATCGATATATATATATATATATGATATTATACAATTTAGTTTATAATGAAACGAGGAAAATTCAACTACACACGACGACTATCAAGTCCGGTTTGAACCTTAGGAATATTTAGGATACAAATAACATGTCATTAGGGGTTACTGTGTTATGGGTGCTGGTCTCGTACATCCTACCGGTGGCTGAGTTTCCTGCATGTGTTGTGATTACTTGACAGCTTATGTGAGCAGCACCGTGTAGCTACATCTTAACTGACAGCTTGTGTGAGTAGACCTAGTTATGGCTCGAGTGAGAGCATTGATATAAGATATGAAGTAATAGTGGCTTCGACCACGTGTTGGTACATAGTGTGCGAGACTCCTGCTATTTGATATTAATCTAAGTGGTTCAACGGGAAATGTGATATTACGAGATGATATGAGTTCGATACGAACTAATACAAGTATATACATGAGATACATGGAAATGATGGTACATGATATATTGATATATTAAAATGGATGATATATGTATTCGAGGAAACAGTAAGATAATGATATGTATCACGACATGTACACATATGAATATCTTTGATATATTGATACATGGTAATTATGTAAGTTGAGACGAGTAATGAACTCAATTGTGACATGTTAAGAAAATAAGGTTATCAATGTTGAATTTATATAAAATATGTTCAAGTACGCTAACATGTGTTACTGTTTGATGCTTAGGTAAGTGCCAAGCTATTGGTTGAATGGTATTATGTTTACTTATAAGTCATATTGAAATGAAAATATAATTGTACTTATGAATTATGCAAATTCTTATGAAATGGTTTATCATGTGATTAATTCTAAAAGAGCTATGTTTAAATGCATTAGCTTGTGGCTATGGTTGATGATATGCTTGTGTCTTGTGTATTATGCATATGAAATGAGTGATGAAAAAAAGAATGATGAGTTGAATTGATGATGTTGTTTAAGCTAAAGAAAGTAAATGTAATGAAAAGTAGTGACATGCAAACGAAAGGAAGAAAATTGAAAGAGATTTAAAGTTTTTATAAAATCCTACTTTGTTAGGGATGATAGGTATAAGTGATGTTGTCGAATTATTCAATTTGTGAGTTGTTGAATTTGGTTTCATGAATCATGTGGTATCGGTATATGATTATTCTTTATATGTATAAACCTCATATTTGAAATGGATAGATATGATTAAAGTTTATATGAGCTTACTAAGCATTCATTGCTTACGTAGTTATTTTTCTTTACTTACATACTATCGAAAGCTCGATCTGGTTGGAAGCTCGTCGAAGATTTATCACACTGTCCAGCGACTATATCGGTAGATATTAAGGTCTTGGTGAAGGTTATAATGGCATGTATAGGAATTTTGGCTAATGTTAGCCCATGTATTTTGGTTGTAGAAATGACTATTTGGTTAGTTGCATTTTGGCATTGTGTTGGTAAAATGATATATATTATAAGGTGTATATAAGTAGCCTTGTACTGGTTGATATATGACTTGTTATGGTTGAATGATGGTAGATAGAAAAGTAATTGAATGTGCATATTAGATATGACATATAACTTGTTGTGAATTGGTGTTTTGCCATAATAAGCATATATGTATTTTGATGTTATATGTGGTACAGTTGGTACCAAATGGTATGTTTTGGTAAGTGATCTACATGTTGTGGAATGTTGCAAACTTAGTTAGAAGTTAATCAATTATTTTGGCCAAATTGAGTATATGGTTATACATGTTTTAAATGTTGTCATTTGAGGTGCCTTTGGGCATATTGGTTGGATGTTATTATACCATATATGTTTGGCTTGATTATGCATGATTTTGGTGCCTTTTGAGGTCTTTTGTATATGTACAAAAGGGATTATAGGTACATGTTGAAAAGGGTGAGCAAAATGGTTTGCAAAATAGCCTATTTTCGTCCACACGGGTAGAGACACCAGTATGTGTCTCAGCTATGTGTGACACACGGCCAAAGAACATGGTTGTGTGTCCACTGTAGTTTTTAAAGGGATGCAAGTCAAGTTTTACACGGCCTAGCACACAGCCTGGCACATGGGTGTGTGAGGTTATTTCGAAGGGCACACGGCCTGGCACACGGGCGTGTGGCTTGGCCGTGTGACCCAAGTCAGTGAGTTACATAGGCACGGTCACGGGCTGGGACACGGCTATGTGTCCCTATTTCGAATGCCTACACGGCCGTGTGACCCCTGCAGTTTGTAAATTTTCATATTTTCCCTGAAATTTCTATATGTTTCTGTTTTAGTCCCAATTTGTTTCTAATGTGTTTTTAGGGCCTCGAGGGCTCGTATAAGGGACAATATGTACGCTATTGATTGGTTTTGTTGTGATTGATGATATGAATTAAATACTTTAAAATTTTTGATAGTCTTGAAATGTAAACTCTGGTAATGATCCGTAACCCTATCCTGACAACGAATATAGGTTAGGGTGTTACATTATGCATTTATGAAAAACCCTAAAATACAAATAAACCCAAACCACAGTTCAAATAGCTTTACAGTCCAAGCACCAAATAAATTTAGGGAACTTTAAAAAAAATATAAAATAAGTCCAAAGTCTATTGTACATCTGCATGCCATGTTTGGTCATAGTCTTGTTTATTACCTAAGAGGTTTGAAGTAATAGGGCGAGCTAAGTAGCTTAGTGTGGGTCTAATCAATAAGTACATTTAACATATGTTTAACATCAATCGCACAGTAATCCATGGAACATAATCATAGCAACAATATCATATTAGAATGAGTCATGAATGTAACATAATGCAAAAATAATTTCATACCCTAACCATCCACTACACACCACGAGTTCCCAATAACTTGTCTGCCAAACTCAAAACAGTGTGAGCAAAGCTCGTTGTGGTTAAACCACCATATAAACATAGTGTAGATATTCTGCCATTTAACATAAAATGTGATAAAAACACCAATCTCCATAGTACTCCGGTGCAGTGCACTGACTATGTATAAATGCAAACTTAATATGCCATCATTACTCCATGAAACTCCTTCGTCAACCACAATATCCTACCCCATGCACATGTGATATGTCATACACTATTTCAATCAAATGCACATTCCATACTTTTCCTTTCACTAGCATAGTTTACATTCCATCATTATAGCATTCACATATCAAGCGTTTAGTTTCACCGTCAATACGGTGACATTTTATCATACCATGTATAGCAGTTTTTCCATTCAAAACTTTGCATGGCATTATACCCAACAAGATTTCAGAATTAAATATTTATTTCAAATTTAATACATGCTATACATACAACAAATCATACATTAAATTAACAAACCATTCACATTAGTACCAACCAATCAATCATTTAATCAACCATGCAAAATTGCAAACAATCCATTCAGTTAAGGCCAGTAACGTACTCAATTTAGCCAATTTAACACATTGACTTAGTCATTTAACTAAGCCTAACCAGCAGGCTTAATCCACATTTAGATCATTCAGTATATTACTAAAACATTTAAGTTAACAAGTTTGGGCCCACACCTTATTTTCTGCATTACTGCAGCACACTGGCAAAACCTACGATTTCTCCATAAGAACTTAAATTGAGCCTAAATTAAAAATAAATATTTTATTAAATCAATATAACATTTAAACATCCTCTTATGGGTTTAATCTAAACAACATAACTATAATGATTTTTCATATCTAAATTAACTAGGTTTCTTACATTGGTTTGATGCGAAACATACGCACGAATGTCTAATGTCTTCATTATTGGTTTAGGGTGTTTAAGACAAAACCTAATACCAATAAATACTAAAAATTTTTTGGCTTTAAAATCACCAAAATATTTAGTTCAAAAAATTATCAATTTCTCCAAGAATTAAGTTGAAACTACATACTAGCCTACAATAACCACACTTATGCTTCACGAATTGTCAGATATGAGTTGTCAAATGATCAAGATTGAATTGTCCCAAATAAAATATGATTAAAGGATGACTAGGAGGGGTTCTTAAGACCAAGATATTTCTGGAAATAGGTGGGAAAAATAAAGAAAATAGAAGCCCCCTTTTGGTGCCTCTAGGCTCGGCGCGCCACCACCAACGATGGCAAATTGAAGCTGATTTAAAAAGCCAATTGAAATGATTTTTGAAGGATGGAAAAATACCCATAAAATCATAAAAAATAACCCTAATTCTAGACTTAGAACTTTTAGGTTCTCTTGAAAGATTAGTCAAGAAAACTAAAGAAAATAAACACTTACATTAGCTAGAAGGAAGGGACAGCAATGAAGCTTCTTAGGCAGCAATAGAGATCATTCTTGGAGGTTAAAGATTTCATATTTATGGCTGAAAAATTAAGGAAAATTTCAAAAAGAAGGAGAGGATAATGGTGCAAGAAATCTTTGCGAAAGAAAGGAAAAATTGATGGTGATTCTTGGTGCTTCAGGCGACGACAACAAGGGAAAAGAAAAAAAATGAAGAGAAGAGAGAAGTGAAGAGGAAGAGGTGGCTAGGGAGGAGAAACCTAACTAGAGGATGATCAATATAATTAAAAGTGGTATTTAAACTTAGGTTTTACTAGGTATGGACGACACACATAAAGAAAAAAGAGGGATTTGTTCAAAATTAAATTATTTTGCAAGAGAAGGGAATCGAACTTGGAACCTTAATCTAATTTTTCATGCTTTCTCATTTTTCTTTGAACCACTGGACTATTTCTCCATTCTTGAAATAAATTTTCATTCCTAATAAGTTAAAACTTGGGATGTGACACATGTATACTACTTTCAATGTCGCGACATTGGCACTAAGGTGTCATGACATTAGCCTTGTACTCGAAACATTTACGAGCCGGGGGCATTTTGGTCTACACAATGAAATTAATCACGAGAATGTTAGTTGACCTAGGGTTGAGGATGAAAACAACCCTAACTCTATAAATATGTTCTTAAAACTCTTTGTAATTCTAGTTTTCAGTTTTTCTTTCCTTCAAGATTTAGGTTTATTATTATTTGTTTGATTAAGAGAATGTAGATTATAAATGCGATGAAATGCTAATGGATTTTCTACACTTCATCTATTAAATACAAACAAGATTCCCTAAAACTCCATTCTTTATTTGTTATTTATGTTGATCCTTATCATCAAGTTTAGTGTGTTCATGAGATCCATAAGCAACTAATCCTCTTATGGGGGATTAGTGAGTAGAGGTGTGATTAACTAGTTACTATGTATGGTTTTCTCAGAAGATCAACTATGTTGGAGAGGAAGAACTAAAGCTGTAGGCTTGATGACCCTAGGAATTATTTTAGGTGGGAATTAACCCAAAATTGGTATGGCTTATCCATTAGCACCTTTGCCCTTAATTAGTTTGGACTTTATGGTTGAGAGATAAATAGTTCTTGCCGACTCATTAGTTTAGTGGATGATCCAGAGATCATGCTAGGGTAATGACTAGTTGAGTGAGTAGAAACCCAAAATAGGAATTAGTTATGACCATCGAAGTGAGTTAATCACCCATGCCTAGAATTGATTTAGTTTATAAATTAGTTTCTCGAAGTTTTTTTTTTTTTGTTTAGGTTTTTATTATTCTTATTTCCTTATTTATAAAACCCAAAAATATTTATTTAATGTTTTATCGTAATATAATTTATTTAAATCCTAATTAGATCTGTTTGACCTTAGGTTAGAATTAATCTAGTAACTCACCTCCTTTGGGTAGGATCCTCGGAGTACTTACCCACTCACAACCTGACCCGTATACTTGCAGACACTGCCTCTATATTTCATATCTTTTAGTTGCAGTATTTATACTCTTAACATTAGTATATTCGGAGGTGGTCAAGCTGCAATCAAGGAAAGCCCTTCTAGAAGCCTCCTATAATAACTGGCTAATCCAAGGAAACTCTTAATTTCACAACATTCTTAGGTTGTTTCTAGTCCAAAATAGCTTCAATTTTATTGAGGTCGACACGGATACCCTCAGCTGATATCATGTACCTAAAAGCATCACTTCATGGAGCTATAACTCACACTTACTCAATTTAGCGTAGAGCTTTTTCTCTCGAAGAATCTGTAGGACAACTCTCAAGTGCTCATCATGTTCTATTTTAGACTTGGAGTAGATCAATATGTCCTCAATGAAGACAACAACAAATTGATCTAGATAGTGCTGAAAAACCTAATTTATTAGGTCCATAAAAGTTGTTGAAGCATTTATGAGACCAAAGGGCTTTACTAGGAACTCGTAGTGACCATATCGAGTCCTGAAGGCAGTCTTAGGAATGTCTGCCTCCTCCAATTTCAACTAATTGTACCTAAACCTTAGATCGATCTTAGAGAATAGTTTCACAACCCTAAACTAATCAAATAAATCATCAATCCTCAGTAAAGGGGATCAATTCTTTGCAGTCAACTTGTTTAGTTGTCGATATTTGATGCAGAGTCTCATGGATCCATCCTTCTCTTTCACAAATAAAATAGGGGCTCCCCATGGTTACACAATTTGTCTAATAAATCCATAATCCAGGAGTTCCTGTAATTATGCCTTGAGTTCTACAAGCTCTTTAGCTGACATGCGATATCGGGCAATGGACACTGAAGATGTTCCAGGTAATAGATCAATACCAACTTCAACCTCATGCTTTGGAGGTAATCCAAGAAACTCCTCTAGAAAGACATTGGGAAAAATCCTTCATTGAATGAATGTTCTCCACAGCTGACTCACTGACATTCGTGTCCAGAATATATGCTAGATAGGGTTCGTGTAACACCCTAACCCGTATTCGTCGCTGGAATAGGGTTACAAAGGATTACCAGACTTATTACTTAAACAAACATACATTTCACATACAATTTTTATTTCCAAATAAAAATCATTCACATTCAATCATATTGTCCCTATTACGAGCCCTCGAGGCCCAAATCATGCATTAGAAGTGGTTTGGGACTAAACCGATACCTCAAGTAAATTCTTACTAGACACTAAATTCTTACAAACGTACGAATGAGTCGATCCAGGATCAATCAAAGCAATTAGATCAGTGTCATAGAGAGAAAATGTGCTAGTGATAACATCTGGTGATGACGCATCTTTGCGAGTGCGAATAGCGTAAGCTTTGGCTGGTGCTCGAGCCTTAGATCTCACAGAAGAATCCTTTGTCACACATTTGCTACTAGTACCATTTCCAGTATTTCTAGGTGGTCTCCCTCTGGAAGCTGTTGTCATATTCTGATTTTGGGCCTAGTCGAAATAGTGGTTTCGTGACCACAAAATCCAAGATAGAAATAATTATTTTATGATTATTTTGAGGTCTATGATATGATTGCATGATTGTGTGAAAATTTCGTGAAGAAATTTTATGCATAAAGTGCTTAAATTGAAATTAGGGACTAAATCGAATAATTTGCAAAACTTGCATTCTAGAAGTTTCTAGTATGAAATTGTTTTGAAATATTAATTAGGAGGTCTAAAATAGAAATTCTACCAATTTATAAGTCTATGTACAAAAATTGGACATGGATGGAATTTTTGGAAAATTTAGTAGTAAGGGCATTTTGGTCATTTAGGGGTAAAATGAATTAAAATACAAAATTAAAAGCCAATTTTGCTCATCTTCAACCCCATGGTCGAATATAGCAAGGAGAAACCATGGCTAGGGTTTTTCAAGCTTCCAAACTCAATTGTAAGTCCGTTCTAGCCCCGTTTTTCAAGTTCTTTACGTTTTTGGAATCCCGGTAACTTGATTAAGCTTATTCTAGGAATAATTTAAGCTAGGGTTCATATTTAGAAAAATACCCATAGGTGAAATGTGTTTATTTTGATGTTTTATGGTAGAATATGAAGGCTGAAATTATGTGAAACAATTTTTGCTAAGCGATTTTAAGCAAAAATGAGTAAAACGGCTTAATCGGTAAAAAATGTTATTGTTCATAACTATGTGTTAGAGTGAGAATTTGATGTTGTCATAGAAGGGAAAAATGTTCAACATGTTATAAAACATAAGAAAATATGCTGAAGTTTAATTTACGAGCTTTGGGTCAAAAGTGTAAATATGCAAAAGTTTAGGGGCAAAACTGTAATTTTGCCAAAATATGATTTTGGGTTAATTTGAATAATGTGAGCCCTAATTAGACTATATTTTAAATGATAGAGCAAGGAAAACTAAAATTCAGGCTAAAATGGGGAAAATACCAAGTTGTGGACGAAATGGTAAAAGTAGCCATTTTCACATACGAGGTAAGTTCATATGTAAATGTTGGTAACATAGTTATTATTTTAAATGTTTTTATGTTATTTAAATGATATGATAATTATTATAAAATATTACACTCGTGATAATTGTTTGATAATATGTTAAATTATGTGATATACTTGGAAAATGAGAAATACTATCGAGTATCGGTATCGGCATTCCGTAGAAGATGGTTGAGACAGATGATTGGGAAAAAGGTCCCGTTGAACCTTAGGAATGGATTAGGATACAAGTGACATGTCACTGGGTTATTTGGGCATCCAAACTCGTTGAGTTGAGTCCGAGTTCACTTATGGATGCGAATGTCTGAACTCGTTGAGTTGAGTCCGAGTTCGAGAGATGTAACTAGGCATCCGAGCTCGTTGAGTTGAGTCTGAGTTCACTTATGGATGCGAATGTCCGAACTCGTTGAGTTGAGTCCGAGTTCGAGAGATGTAACTAGGCATCCGAGCTCGTTGAGTTGTGTCCGAGTTCACTTATGGATGCGAACGCCCGAGCTCGTTGAGTTGAGTCCGAGTTCACTTATGGGCGGGTTACATGGTAGCTTGGCTACATATGTGGCACTTATGTGCAAACTTTCCATGTATCCGAATTATATTCCGATGTGTTCAACAGGTAAAATTCTACTCAAATAGAGGAATACTCGAGATGAAAGGACGTATTGGTAAGTGTTGTGAAATGGATACTTTGAACAGGTATGTACTTAACCCTTGGGTTGAAAACTCGATATAACAACAATATGGTAAGATGATAAATGAAAATGTGATATGAATGTCTCGATGATGATCATGCAAATGATGTTTATGTTTGCTTATATAGTTGTGTTACTTGCTATTTGCATGTGAACTTACTAAGCATTTGTGCTTACTCCCTTCTTTTCATTCCTTGTAGAGTTGACAAGCCCATTTCGAGAAATCGGAAGCGGTCGGAGGCACGCTCACACTATCAAGTATACCATCTTGGCATAATGGCTTGTATATTTTGAGTATGGCATGTATAGCATTATAATCATTTTGTATATATGGTCTTATGATATGGTTATTGAGTGGTATGGAAATGCTTGGTAATGATTAGCCATTGGAATGGCTAATCATGATCATATTTGGTGTTATGTATGCTAAATTGCTAGCTAATCCATGGGAACCATGAAATGGGTAAAATTTACCATAAAATAGATTCAGACAGCAGTAGTGACGTGAATTTGAAAAATCACTAAAAATAGTAGAAATGGAATTAAATAATGAATAAGTTATGTAATTGAAGCTTGATGAGTCTATTTTCATATGGATGGAACAAAACAGGTATATGAGTTATATTTTATGAGATGTTTAAATTTTTGTGAAACAAGGCCAGAGCAATTTCTGGATCACCTGTTTTGACTTTGGAAATTCACCATTAATTTTTCAAAGATAATTAGAAGTCATGATTTATATGTACAGATTCCTTATTGAGTCTAGTTTTATTAGAAATAAACGGCATAGTCATTGAAACTCTGTACAGGGAGATATCTGATTCATAATACACAGAGGTCAGAGCAGTCAAACCCTGAAACAGGGGAGACTTTAACTAATAAACTATACTAATTTGCTTGACCAAAAATTATATAAAAAATTAGTAAATAGATATATGAGTCTAGTTTCAAGGAAAATTTACAGAATTGGATTTCGAGTTTCATAACTCGAGATATGAATTTTTAAGCGACTATGATGCAGATTGCTAGCTTGACTAAAAATTTTAAAAATAAATTATTTGAGCTGTTTAAAGTAATGAATTAAGTCTGTTAACACCTCGTGTTCGACTCCGGCGACAGTCTCGGGTACGGAGCGTTACAGCTGTATTGCTCGGTCTTGTATTCAAAAATTTGTCTTTCTTGGGTAACTCAGGACAATCCCGAATAAAATGATCTTGCGAGCCACATCTAAAACAAGCTTTGTTATTCATCCAGTAATTTCCAAAATGTCGTCTTCCACACTATTGACACTCAGGTTTGTTGGTTTTAACACTACCAACGCTCGATACTGAACTAGCTTGAGCTTTAGAAGTCGTGTATTGCTGCCCACGATCTCTATTAGAATACCCCACTGAAGCATCCGAACGATTATATAAATCCCGTGATTTCTTTGAAAAAGAATGATAGGGTTTACTCATTGACCTCTTTCTTAAATCACTAGCCTCAGAATCAGCTTTTCTCTTTTCTTTTCTAAGTTCCTCGGCTTTGTAAGCTCTATCGACCAACACAACAAATTCTTTCAATTCTAGAATCCTGACTAGTAGCTTAATATCTTCATTCATCCCATCTTCGAACTGCTGACACATAATTTTTTTAGGAGAAACACATTCTTGAGCATATTTACGTAGTCTCACGAATTCTCTTTCGAACTCAGTTACAGTCATATGACCCTGTTTCAACTCTAGAAACTCTTTGCGCTTTTGGTCAATAAACCGTTAACTTATTTATTTCTTTCTGAACTTGCTCTAAAAGAATTCCCAGTTGACTCTTTCTCTTGGCACTACAGATATCAAAGTGTTCCACCACTTATATGCAGTATCTCTCAAAAGTGATACAGCGCATTTGACACATTCTGCTGGTGTACAAGACAACTCATCAAATACCTAGATCATATTCTGAAGCCAAAACTCAGCTCTTTCAGGATCATTATCAATTGTAGCTCTAAACTTTTTAGCCCTGTATTTTCAAATTTTATCCATAGGTGGCTTACTCAAACGTAAAGGATCTAAACCTTGAGAAGCTATGGGAACCGGTTGGGGAATAGGTGGGGGTGGAGGTTTCTGAATAGCAGATTAATTCAGACAAACTCAGTGAACCATTCATTCATCATTTGGAAGAAGGCTTCCTTGTCCTCTCCTCCATGACTCCCAGATACAGGTCTCAACTCAGACTGCGCTACTCCGTGAATGAAGGTTGGCACATTACTTCAACATCATCAACCACTGCTCGATTAGGATCCATAGCTATATGAAAACATGATTTAAAATTGTTAGGAGATATCACACTATCATAGGTTATATATGGCATGTATAGCTAGACTCACATACGCTACATTAGTCCTAGAATCGACTAAGCCATAGCTCTAATACTAATAAATGTAACACCCTAACCCGTATTCGTCACCAGAATAGGGTTACGGAGTATTACCGGACTTATTACTTAAATAAACATACATTTCACATACAATTTTCATTTCCAAATAAAAATCATTCACATTCAGTCATATTGTCCCTAATACAAGCCCTCGAGGCCCAAATCATGCATTAAAAGTGGTTCGGGACTAAACTGATAACTCAGGAAATTTTTGGAAAACCTTGAAAAATTTTCAAAATACAGGGGGCACGTGCCTACGTGGCTCGGCTGTATCTCACACAGCTAAAGATACGTCGTGTCAAAGGCTGTGTGGACATTCAAAATGGGATCACATGGTCGTGCCCTCGCCTGTGTCTTACCCTGTGTAACTCTCTGACTTGGGTCACACGGCCAACCACACTCCCGTATGACTAGCCCGTATACCCTTTAAAATGGCCTCACACGCCTGTGTGCCAAGCCGTGTGCTAGGTCGTGCCAAAACTATAAGGTATACTGCGGCCAAGTCACACGCCCGTGTCCGGAGCTGTGTAGAGTATACTGACTTGGTTTCTAATAAACATCAGGGGACACACAGTCGTGTCACCGGACCATGTGTCACACACGGCTGAGACACACACCCATGTCCCTGCCCGTGTAGAAAAAAATAGGCTATTTTCCAAGCCATCTTTCTCACCCAAATTTGCATTCACCTACGCATACCAAATAACATATAACATATTATCCATAGGCATTCAAACTAATCTCAACCAAGCCTAATTCATGCCATTTCAATACCAACAACCATAATGCTCATAACATCATGTTTTTGCCAATTCAAAACATACCAATTTCACATCTAAAAATCACCTAAATGGTCACTTTCAAACATGCATTATTTTTCTATTAATAACATATAAATCGAATCTCAATATCAACCATTTTCTACCTTCAATACCAATTATCAACAATGCATTCACATAGCAATTATAAACCACTTAACAAAAGGTCATTTAGTCATATATGTATACATCACTAAGCATGCTAAAATAAGCTAAATTACATGGCTATACACATAACCAAGCATTCATCATTTACAAGCCAAATCAATTGGCTAAATCCATTACCAACATATAGACCATATTAACCACAACACCTATACATTTCATATAACCAAATACATAAGTTCAAAAGTACCAAAACGACAGCTAGATAGTGTGATGAGATCTTCGGTAACTCCCAATCCGAGCAAGCTTCAGAATCACTATAAAACACAGAAAAGTAAACAGAGTAAGCTATAAAGCTTAGTAAGCTCGTACGCTTAATAAGTAAAACTTACCATTCAACTACAATTCAAAAACATAAACATCACATAATGCAATTCAATTTAAACCCAAAACTTAACACAAATTCAATCCAAAGGCTAGACATGAATTCCATCTATTTCCTCAATTCAATGATTGTATAGTTCACGTACATACTTGTACTAACTCGTATCAATTTCATACTCTTCCAATTCATCGATATACCCATTGAACCATTTGGAATTATATCGAATACTCAGGAATCGCGCACCCTAAGTGCCAATACCAGGCCGAAGCCATCTTAATCTCATATCTCATATAATGCTCACTCTCGAGCTATCAACAGGTCTGCTCACACAAGCTAACGGTCAAGATGTAGCTACACAGTGTTGCTCACAAAAGCTAGCAAGAATCTGCAACACATGCTGAAAAACTCAACCACCGGTTGAATGTACGGACTGGCACCCAAACATAATAACTCCAAATGACATGTCATTTGTATCTTATTTATTTCTAAGGTTCAACCGGGATTTACACATTGCCGAATCTTCGTTGAACTTTTTTGTAAGGTCATATTCATCAATAATACAATTATAAAGCACTTAAAACACAATTGCATTAATGTTTATTAACATACGAACTTACCTCGTATTTATACGGAGAGAAATGAGCTCTCAAACCACTATTTTGTTTTTTCCCCGATCTAATTCTGAACTTCACTTTTATTGATCTATATATAATCAAATTTAACTTGTTTATTTATCATTCTATTCAATTTAGCCCAAAAATCATATTATGGAAAAATTACACTTTTGCCCCTAATATTTCAATTTCTTTACAATTTAATCCCTAGCTCATAAAAATGCAAATTCATGCAATTTGATGCAATACCACTATAGTCGAATATCACTAATGCTCTTAGCAAGCCTAAGTTTCCTTTATTTCACAATTTGACCATTAATATTTTTCTAATTTTCAATTTAATCCCTAATTGACAAATTCATCAAAATTTCCTTTATTAAAGTTGTTCAACTATCATTAAACATCCATTTTCATTCATCAAACATAAAAAAAAACTAACATACATTCATGAGAAAACCCTAGACTTTTAACAGTTTCACAAATTAGTCCCTGGGCTAGCTAGATTAAGCTACAACAACTCTGAAAGCATATAAATTATTAAAAACTGAGTCAAAATCACTTACATGCACTAGGTATCAATGGTCGAATACTTCAAGCACAAAAATGGAGTTTTCTTCTTCTAATTTTCAGCTAGGTGAAGAAGATCGACAAAAATATGGTTTTGTTTTACTTATTTAATCTTTATTAATCAATTTACTATAATAACCTTATTCATTAAATCAAAATTCACCTATTTAATGTCCATCTTTGTCCACTCATACCATGAATGGTCTAATTACAACATAAAGACCTCTAATTTAAGGTTTCATAGCTATTAGACACCTTTAGATATTAGAACAAGACTTTTACACTTTATACGATTTAGTCCTTTTTATCAAATTGAGCATTCAAACGATAAAATTTCTTAACGATATTTTAATACAATCATACTATCATGCTGTAGACCTCAAAATAATAATAAAATAAATATTTTGACCTCAAATTTATGGTTTCAAAATCACTATTCTGAATTGACTAAAAACGGGTTGTTACACTTCGCATCCTTTGCTAACCAACTTTTCAGTCACTAAACTTGAGATAACATTAGATAAGTAATCTCTATGCTTTCTAACCATCACTATCTATTTCTCAATGAAAATTTTCAAGGTAACCCTTTTAGAAGCGCAGTCTAAACTAACTTTGTGTTCCACCAACTAGTCCATTCCCAAAATAAGATCGAATTCACCAAAGGGTAACTCCATCAAATCTGCCGAAAATACCTCTCATTGAATTTCAAGCATCCATCAAACCTCAAGATTTTACAAGAATCTCACAGTAGTAATTTATCGATTCACCCTGGTAGCAATAAAATGTACAGCAATTTAAAACAAATGTACTGGTGGCTAGGTATAAAATAAGAAATTTCAGAGCTTGTATCGAAGTGCTTAGTTTGTCAGCAAGTTAAAGACGAGCATCAAGTACCTTCTGGTTTATTACAACCTGCAATGATTCTTGAGTGGAAATGGAAACGTGTTATGATGGATTTTGTATCGGGGTTGCCCTATCCTCGAAAAGAAATATGTTGTGTGGGTCATTATAGATCGATTGACGAAATCTGTGCATTTCCTTCCAGTGCGTATGGGTTTTTCACTTGAAAGATTGGCAGAGTTATATGTTGTCAAGATTGTTAGATTGCACGGTGTGCCAGTTTCTATTATCTCTAACAAGGAACTACGACTTACGTCTCAATTCTAGAGTAAGTTACATGAAGCTCTAGGTATTCGGCTGCATTTTAGTACAGCGTTTCATCCATAGACCGATGGTCAGTCTGAGCTAGTAATTCAGGTACTCAAAGATATGCTTTGATGTTGTGTTTTAGAGTTCGAAGGTAATTGGGAGAGATTTATATTGTTGCTTGAATTTGCATACAATAACAGTTATCAAACGAGTACTAAAATGGCACCGTACGAAGCTCTATATGGTTGAAAATGTCAAACTCCGTTATACTAGACTGAGCTAAGTGAGAAGAAGTTATTCGATGTTGATTTGATACAAGAAATCGAAGAAAAGGTCAAAGTAATATGTGATATGTTGAAAGCATCTTCGGATCGGCAGAAATCTTTTGCAGATCTTAAAAGAACGGCTATTGAATTTCAAGTCAGTGACAAAGTATTTTTGAAAGTATCGCCTTGAAAGAAAGTTCTTCGATTTGGCCAAAAAAGAAAGCTTACTCCATGGTTTATCGGACCGTACGAGATCATTGAGAGGATGGGACCAGTAGCTTATTGATTAGCTTTGCCATTAGAGTTAGAAAAGATTCATAATGTCTTTCATGTATCGATGTTACAATGGTATCGATCAGATCCTTCCACATGATATCCTCAGTTGATGTTAAGATTCATTGATATTGTAACACCCCTAACCCATATCTGTCGCCGAAATAGGGTTATGGAGCATTACCGTAAAACATAACTCAAATCATTCATTTCCAATCATTTTATAAATCATAATATAATCCATTCAAATACATGCATATCGTCCCTTATTCGAGCCATCGAGGCCTTAGAAACACTTTAGAAATGATTCGGGACTAAATCGAAAACATTTAAAACTTTGAAGGAAAATTTAAAAAAATTCACACTGCAGGTGTCGCATGGCCATGTGACTCACGCGGTTGAGACACACGCCCGTGTCTCAAGCCGTCTAAAAATCAAAATAGGGACACACTACCGTGTCCCAGCCCGTGTCTGTGCCTATGTAACTCTCTGACTTGGGTCACACGGCCAGGCCACACGCTCGTCTGCGAGGCCGTGTAACACTTGAAATGGCCTCACACGCCCGTGTGCCAGGGCATGTGCTAGGCTGTGTAACTTTTGAAAATCAACCTTTAAAACCTACAGGGGACACACAATCTTGTCGTATGACTGTGTGTCACATACAGCCTTGTCGTATGGCCGTGTGTCATACACGAATGAGACACACACCTGTGTCTTAGGCCGTGTGGATAGGAAATTGGCCAAAATCAAGCCATTTCCTTCACCCACCTTAAACGTGCACCTAAATATAGGCACTTCAAATGCAAACATACAATTTACCTAAACATATACATGTACTTAACACATTTCATTCATCAACCCTTAAGTCATTTTCCTTCTCAAAACTCACCATAAATTGACCTATATTACTTCAACATAAACTTACCATATTTGACCACATTTAGACCATTACAAATAGTTCATATCTACCTCAAACCATAACTCCACATGGTCTTATTATAAGCATACCAAATATGATCATTCCAAACATGCATCAATTTAACCATATCAAGAACCACCAATAAGCATCAATATACCATAAGTACCTCAAATCCAAAAAAACATAACATGCCATAACATAAACTAATCATTAGACATAAGTCTACCTATACATACCATTATAACGTAACCAAAGCATCCAAATCTACTGATATAATCGTCGGATAATGTGATAGGTCTCCGAGAAGCTTCCTATAATCTATAAAGTAAGAGAAAGGCAACTACGTAAGCAATGAATGCTTTAGACCTTAAGCTTTTTGAGGCTACTGGTCAACTCTCTTGTTATGACCTAGATTTTACTCTGGGCTTACATTTGCTCATTACAAAGTTGACAACCCTTGATCTTATGATCCAAGGATCCACATATAAGGTTTCCACCCAAGCTTTTCCAGCATTCACCCTTAAGAATTTGGTGTCATACTCGGCCACAGAGTTGTCCCCCTATTTGAGTTCAATGAACTCCAACCTCCGAGCCTCGACATATTTTATACCCACATATTTGTTTTGGAAAGCATCTAGGAAATATTCTCATGTCAATCTCTCTATCTGAGTACCTCTCATGACAGCCAGCCACCAGCGGTAAGCCTCATCCCTCAGCAACGATACCGTACCCCTCAATTTCTGCTCCGGGGTACATTCCATATCATCTAAAACTCTCTGTGTAACCTCTAACCAGTATTCTGCTACGAGGGGGGTTGCCCTAACAACATCACTAAATAACTCATCTCCATTATTCAATTTAGAATTTTTAAGCTTTTAGTCCTTCAATTTTTTTAATTTACACTTTAACTCTTCAACTTTTGCTTAATTTTACTTTTGGCCCTAATACTTTTTACCTCTTTACAATTTAATCAATTTCTCGAATTAATATTTCACAATGTTACACCTTTTCCAGCATTCTCCGATACCTATCTTCTTTTACTTAACACTAATAAATCTTATTTTATTTATCATTAGAGGTCTATTTCATATGCTTTCAAAATTTAAACTTTTTACAATTAAGGAGGTTTGAAGATGTTGCAGGACCCATTATTAAAAAAATAATGAATAAAATATTTCAATCATAAAATACTTTAAATAATTAATTACACTTTAAATATTTTTCTATTATATTATTAATCCACGATAAATATGTAATGTTAGAGAAAAAAACTTACGTCACTAATTACACAGAGCTGTTGAAAATATTTCAATTAATTGTAGAATATTTTATTTGTGAAATATTAAGTATACATTTCTTTATCATATTTTATAAAAAATAAAATTACTTGATATATTTTAATTAATTCATTGAATTAAAATGTACATTACACAAGAAAAAACTAGTGTATATATATGGTAAAACGTGGCAAAAAAGGAATGCTAGAAATAAAGATTTTATTTACTTTTTTAAGGTAGGCATAATGATTTTATATGGATATATTTCCATATCATGAAATATACATAAGCTTTATAAGGAAAATACAGAAAATCGTATGACCTTTAAATAACCTTGTTTACACCCACCTGTCATTTCATCACAAGTTTAATTTCTCTTGAATAAAAAAACCCACCAAAATATTATGGAAAAATCTGGTCCTTTGAATATTAAATTTCTCATTCTTTTGCTAATTGTATCATGTAAGTTCTTATCTTACTCTTATTCGATATTAACTAATCAATGGTTAAATTATAGTTATTCAACTCATGCTATTTGTTCAAGCCAACCTCCTATCTTCAATAAAATTGAAGTGTAGTATTTTTGCAGCGATGATGTTTTCAATGGTTCCAAGGACTCGAGGATGCAACAGTGAAGATGATTGCAAAGCATTTGAGCGTCAAGGGGGAACCACTCATTGCATCAATGGGCGGTGCCAATGCACAAATTTCCAAATCAAAACAATTACTTGTTTCAATAACTTTGATTGCCTCAATAAATGTGGTCCTACATCTAGTATCCATAGATGTGTTAATGGTCACTGCACCTGCTAAGATTAACCAAAAAAGGAGTATGCAACTTTCTGTAATACATGCCATGAAATAAACTAATTTTTGTTACTTTTTTATGCTCTTTTTCTTTCAATTTTATTTCTACATTTTTATGGCATTACTGAAATTTTAGAATTAAATAAAGGAATATATATTTGAGATAAAAGTATTAGGATTGCAATATATAAATTTTTATATTTTTATAAGGCTTAAATAAAAATTGATCCCAAACTTTATTATTTTTCCATTTAGGTATAATTTTTTTTGACAAAAACTATACTTAAATTAGGATTTTGTTACTCAAATTAATCGTTTTTTCTGTTTTTTTTTTAAAACTCCCATTATATCATGACATATGACATTTTAAAAAAAAGTTAAATTAAATTAAAAAGAAAATATAATTATATTTAGAATTAAATTTAAATTTTAAAATTTAAAGATAAGTTTTAAATTTTTAATTATTTTATTGATTTGTTCTTTATATTTGCTTGCCATTTCTCAAATTTTCTTACCATTTCTCAGATTTTCTTGAGAACCAAACACAAATTATCCTTTGATAAAAAGATTTATTTCCTTTAAATAGAGAAATCAAGCTGCTAAACAAAAATCTCTTGTTCGAAAAGTTCCACAAATCCAACACTTTTAGACTAAATTGAGAAACACCGGCAAAAAAACAAACTTCATTTCTTTGAAAAGCTTCACATAAAAGATATCAAATTTGATAGAGTTCTAAAAATTGATGAAACCCAGAAAAATTTTAAGAAAAAAGAAACTAAGACATCAAATTGTACAAACCCTATTTCTCTCAAAACCCAAACAAATATTAAATATCAATTTAATTGGTGTTCTTCGATTTGTGCTCCACACATCCACATAGGCACAATATATATTGAGATCAACTAGTAAATAGTATAGATGAAATTCTTGGTCCTCCAAAATATTCCATCATTGTCTTGTTGAGCGTGCACAATACTTCCACTGTAAATTGCTCTCTCTCTCATACGAAATGTGATCAAATTATTCTAAAGAAAAAAACACGTGTATGTATTTTGGTGAGTTAAAATTTCTTTTCATCCATCTAAGATCTCTAGACTACCTTCCTTTTTGTAACATTGGAGATTCATGGATATCCTCTGCTTTTTGAACAATGAGAGATGGTGAAGAAGAAATGAAGGAGAGAGGATAATATCAAATGATGTTTAATTTAATTTTTATTTAATATTAATGTAATAGTTCGATTGTGGGCCTAGTTGGAACAGTGGTTTCGGAACCACTATTCTGAGGCCGGAGAAAATTATTTTGATGTTACTTTATGTTTTGTAATGTGATTTTATAAGTGCATATTAATTTTGGTATAGTAATTTTAGCAATTTAGTCTAATTTCGAAAAAAGACTAAATTGCGTAAAAAGTAAAAGTTGTGTTTTGTTGCCTAAAGGTGTTAAATTGCTTTGTATCTTAAATTGGGGGTCTTTAATGTGAAATTACGCCATTGAAAGAGTGATGGTCGGGCATGAGACAAGGAATTAAATGGTCAAATGTGTTAGGTAAGTGTTGCGTGACTTATTTGACAAATTAGTAATAAAATAAAGAAAAGAAAATATCATCTTTTCTTCATCTTCTCTCCACCGAAAATGGCAGAAAAGAAAGGGGTTTAGAAGCTGGAAAATTTCAACAAAGAAACTCCCATGCTAGTAAGTGAATTTTTAATGTCTTTCTTGATGATTTTTACATTTTTGGAACCCTTAAAGCATGAGCTTTCAAATGAGGGGATTATTTTGCAAAATGATTAAGAGTCTAGGGTTTTGGCATGAAAGTATATGTGTTGTTTGCTGAGTTTTTATGGAAGAATATGAGCCTTGGTAGTGTTATAAACAACTTTCATGAAAGAAATTTGCATGAAAGCACCTAAATGGGCTATTTTGTAAAGTTTGTAAAACAAGTTTTAAATGTGTGAAGTAGTTGAAATTATGAGTTGCTAAGTTATGAAGATGGTTTATCTAGGCTTAAAGAGTAAGAAAATGTGATAGAAATCCTTTTACGAGCCTAGGGGCAATTTGGTAATTTTGGCAAAGTATAGAGGCAAAATTGTAAATTTTGCCAAAATGTGTCATTGGACTAATTTGATTAGTATATTGTGTTAATAAGTTAAATGTGATGTTATAGATGATGAAAAACAAGATTCAGGCTTAAAACGAGGAAAAACGAGAAATTGATAAATAGGCCTCTTTTACCAATTTGGGGTCGAGGTAAGTTCGTATAGCAATAATAATGCAATATCGTGCTTGAATTAAAATTATTTTTTGTTATGGCATTAAGTGTATGATTTAAAATATTGTAAGTTTGATGGAATATGTTGTTTCTTGGAAATGAGTAAGTTTCTATGAAAGTAATTTATCAACTTCATTATCATGTGCTTAATACTTGATACTGTATGAAATATGGATATATGCCTTTATTGGAATTGAATTGTGATGATTCAATGAAAATGGGATGATATGTGTGCTAGTATAAGACCATGTTTGGGACATGGCACCGGCACTGACATGAGACCTTGTATAAGACCATATCCGGGATATGGCAACAAGACGTGGATCCATGTAAGACCATGTGAGGGACATGGCTTTGGCATTCTATTCAGTGTATGATAATTTCGAACATCCTTAAGCATCCCGAGTGTTCAACGAGTATTGTAATGGATGAAGTGATGAGAACCCTGAGAAGGGCATGTTAAAAAAGGTATAATTATATGCTTTATTACGAGGTGGTACACGTATGTACACTAAAATTATGAGTAATTCCTTGATATGTGGTAATCTATGATGTATATAGTATTTGGTGAATACTATGAAAATGACATATTTTGGAATAAGTCTTTGAGACTTGATGATATTGAGATTATGGGTCCATGCTTATAGTGCATAGCTATGTGTTCTCACCATGATAGATGAAATGATGTTGTATTAATTGGGTGAACAATAATTGTGAATGAGTAAATTAGCCTGGACAGCTTTGGGCTACTACAGTGGTGTAACTTTGAAAATACGCTAAAAATAGTGAAAAATGAGTTAGGGGCTGAATAAAATATTTAATTAAAGATTACGGAGTCTAGTTTCTTACAAAAGAAACTGTGTAAGCAAAAGAATTTCCTAATGCGATATTTGAAGTTGTGTAAGACAGAGTCAGAATGACCTCAAAAATCCCTTGTTCTGATTTGAGAAAATCATTATAAATTTTAAAAGAATAGTTATGAGCTATAATTTATATGTTTAGAATCCCTAATGAGTCTTTTTTCAATAGAAATAGACGAGAACATTATTCAAGTCCTGTGCTATGGGATAATTGAACTTTAGTGAAGAAGGGTCGGAACTGTCAAACAGTGAATCAGGGGTAACTTTGAGGAATAAACTGCATTGTTTGGCTAAACCAAAAATTCTGGAAATTTTATGATAGAAAGGTAATTGAGTCTAGTTTTAAGGAAAATTAACAAAACTTAATTTGGAGTTTCATAGGTCTAGATATAAATATTTTATCAACTGTGGTATAAGAAGACAGCTTGTCATGAACTTGATGATGTGTTGTGAATATTGATAAGAACATGTTAATGAGTTGCTTATTGTTTTCATATGAACTTACTAAGCTTTAAGCTTACACCCCTTCCTTCCCATCTCTTAAAGGTAAATTAAGCTAGCTTGGGTTGGAGATTGCTGGAGATGCCATCACACTATCAAGTTAACACGTTTGGTAAGAACGATTGTAAATCCATTTTAAGTTTATGGCATGTATAGGGTCTAGATCTTTTGTTATGAAGTCATTGCCAATGTGGTCAAAGGTGTTGGCCTATATTATTTTGATGATTAATTTGTGAATGGCCATGAGGTGTGGCTCATGATGATTGTTGTGTTGTAAATCCAATTATGCATGCATGTAAGTACCAATATCTTGTGTTGTGGTTCATAGCCATGAGAGTTGGCTAAAGTTGAAAATGTTGAAAATGAATGATATTGGTTGCATGTGAAATTCCATGATCATAACATGTTAGGAATGTTTAAGTGCCTAATTTTGCCAGGTTATATGCTGTTGTATAAGTATGTGTGAGTATGTTGTGAGGGTGACAAAATGGCTTGGAAAATAACCTTGCATTTGTCCACACGGTAGACACACGGGCGTGTGTCTAGGCCGTGTGTGACCCCTGGTCTGCCCACATGGGCATGTGATTCTGCCGTATGTCCCCTGCACCTTGGAAATTCAAGTCAATATGCATGGTAGCAAGCATACGGGCAAGAGACATGGCCATGTGTCTTAGCCGTGTGAAAGACACTGCCATAGAACACGGGCGCGTGCCTCGACTGTGTGGCTTCAATTTGTTCATGACCAAATTGGCAGAATGTATAGGTTTTTGGACACGAGTTCAGGACACGGGCGTATGCTCTACACCCATATGGGCATGTGGAGCCTTAAAGCATGAAATTCTTCCAAGTTTTTCTTAAGTTCTCGGTTTAGTCCCGAACCATCTCTAATGTATGTTTTGGGCCTTGTAAGCCCGTTTAATGGACAAAATGTATGTGACATGAAAATTTTTAAATTGATCAAAATTTTACAGCCCGGTTTTATATAGTTGGTTGAGTTAAAGTCCGGTATCACCTCGAACCCTGTCCCGGCGGTAGATACAAGCAAGGGGTGTTACATTTAGTGGTGTTAGAGCATGTTTTAGTCGGTTCTTGGACTAACATAGCATAAGTGAGTCTAGATATACATGTCATAGTACTACTTGTGATAGTGTGATATCTCCTGGCGCTAACGAAACTGTTTGCTTAGACAGGAAAGACTTCCAACCGAGCAAATCTTATTAATGATAGAAGTAATATTGAGATGACTGAAACGTGCTTGTGATATGTTAAAATTTGGAAAGGTATGATAATAAATTCATGATTTTTACATGAATTAATATTCAATATGTGATAATCATAAGTTAAAGAATGTGGAATCGTGGAGTGAAATGAAAGTTAAGTTGTGATAAGCTCTTTTATGCATGTTAGTATCCATACGATGTTATGTGCTTAACTCTTTTGGCCAAGTGATTATGAAAAGGAAATTTTACTCGAAATGACAGAATGATGTGTAATCAGTATATACATGTGATTGACATTTATGTTTAAATTTCTGAATTAAAGATGTCATAAATGTTATGATAGCATGAAAAACTGAAATGAAAGATCAAATTGAGTAGAACGCTGGAATTGAGTACGATCGTTCGATTATGAATTGACAGATAAGACCATCGTTGGACCATGGCAGTGCAGGTGATATGTGTGCCAGTGTAAGACATGTCTGGGACATGCACCGACCACATAGTGAAAGCCAGTGTAAGATATGTCTGGTGTAACATCTCGAAATAAGGCCTAGTCAGAATAGTGGTTTCGGGACCACAAATTTGACGTTAAAATATTTATTTTATGAATGTTATGAGGTTTAGAATATGAGGATATGTTTACATTAGAGTTTCATGAAGGAATTTTAAGTATAAGATGTTCAATTGGGAATTAGGGACAAAATTGAATAAATTTCAAAACATGGGTTTTAGAAGCAATTTATATGAAATTTCTTTGTATTATGAATTAGAGGTCCTTAAATAGTAATTTGACCAAGTTCTAGAAATTTGGACAAAAATGGGCTTGCATTGATGAATTTTTAAAGAAAGGGGTTTAAGGGCATTTTGGTCATTTGCCATTTTAATGAATTAAAAAGGGGAAAAAGAAGTAAAAATCAGCAATCTTCTTCCCCATAGCTGTCGAAATTTTAAGCCCTCTATAGCTATGGTTTCTTCAATTTTGAAGCTCAATAGTAAGTGCTCTCAAGCCCCGTTTTTAATGTTCTTTGTATTTTTGAGATCCCGGTAGCTTGTCCTTTCCATTTCTACCCATATTTCATGCTAGGGTTCATGTTTAAAAATTTACCCATGCATGACATGCTTGTATTTTGATGGTTTATGGAGGAAAATGAAAGGATGATGTATGTTAAACATCTTTTTCTAGGTGATTTTCATGAGAAACCCTTATAGGGACCATTTTGTGAAAGTTATAAAATGTGTGTGGTAGGAATGTGAAACCAATGGAAAATGTTAGTTACCATAGGAGAGAAAATTTTTTGGCTAGGCTTGGGTAAGGTAGAAATTGCATGAGTTTCATTATACGAGCCTAGGGACTAAATCGTAAAAATGTGAAAGGCTAGGGGCAAAATGGTCATTTTAACTGGGGGTGGAATTTAGACTTGAAATGGATAAAATGAATGTTTAATAATCTATTCTTATTGTTATAGACCCCAAGGAACAAATTCCAGAGGTCGATCGAGGAAAACAGAAGGTTTCGGAGTGACCGAAACATAAGACGAAACGAACACCAGGTAAGTTCGGATAACTTAAAGTCAACACATAATATGCTTAATTATATACATTAATAAATGTATGATGAATTGCATTTTTTTAAAATATGTAAATGTGTGAAATACAATTGGATAATGAATTGATGATAAATGTCTCGGTTGAGGTTAAATGGGAAATCCAATGGATGAACCATGATTTATATGAAAAATGAGATCCTGCATGTGTTGCAGTAAGGGTTTAGCCCAGGATGGGTAATCCGTTGATCTCATTTCTGAAAAAGATCTAGCTCGGACGGGTGTTCCTTCTAAATGATTGAGCCTCCCGAAGAATAAGAGTGCATTGTGGATTTAGCCCGGATGGGTAATCCAAATAGGGTTTGAATTTAGCCTGGACTGATAATTCAGATCCTAGCTCACTAAGGATGTTTACCATGGATGGGATTTAGCCTGGACTGGTAATCCTGGTATCACCTTATGAGTTTCTGAATGGGGGATTTAGCCTGGACTGGTAATCCAGCCATAAGAATGTGAGGTTTACGGGAGTGCATACTTAATATGATCATTCATACGAATTGACGGTTAATGGGTATTTCATCGAGATTTCCTATAAACTCAACGAGGCTAATATGATATACATGTGTAAGATGAAATGTGAAATGATGAGCTTATCTAAGTTAAATTCCATGGTATTATTGATATATATATATATATATATATATATCTAACTCATTGATTGAGTGTATGATTAGGAAAAGGATTTCATGCTAATTGAGTTTACTAACCAAATATGTTTGAATGATAAATTACCTGGTAAGTTTGCTTTTCGGTTATTCGAGCTTACTAAGCACGTAAATGCTTACTCCTCTCTTTTTCCAACTTTTTAAAGCCCGGGGACTCATAAAGCTTGGAGGACGGTTAGAGATTACAAAACACTATCAACTAGGTTCGCTTTGGTATATGAATACTTTCATTTTGTTAATTGGCATGTATAGGTGTTTTTGAGTTATTTTGTTAAATGCCAATTGGCTAACCAATTTAAAGGCTTGGATGCCTCGTTTATACATTTTGTAATGACCATGATATATGTGTAACACCCCTATAACCCGTATCTGTCACCGGAATGGGTTATGAAGTATTACCAACCCAAATACCACATTTGTACAATCACACAGATATATGAACATTAACTTTTCTATGCATTCAAAAACTTTATACAAACATTCAAAAGATGCCATATTCGCATTGCCCATATATAACAACATTTCAAAAATACCATTCACTTAAGTCTATTCTATACATGCCATACTAGCTTCAAAACATAGCAATACCAAAATGATAGATAGTGTGACGAATTGCTGATGATCCCTTTCCGAGCAGGTGATTGGAGTCAACAAACTATAAAACAGAGAAATGTAACAAACGAAGTAAGCTTTCAAAAGCTTAGTAAGTTTTAAGCAATGCAACAAATAAACTCAATTATACATCGATTATTCAATTTCTCAAGAGGCCATTTTCTAGATATACTGTCACTTGGTCGAATATACACAAGCACATAATACACATTTAGCATTCTTATCTCACTTAATCTAAATTCATATAACATACATAAATCAATTACTTTCACATACTTTTACACCTTGACCGAATGAATCATGATCTTAGATATAGTTATAACATTTATTCACATATATATATATATCACATTATACACTTATGATTCAATTCAAATCAAACTCACATTTAAGTACGTAATACGTACCTAGCCAACTTAACGTATTGAATGTATTCATTTGTCATTCTAACACGAGGTATCTTAGTTTTAGACTTTAACCAAATCACCAGCATTCAGCTTGCTAGGTTTAAAACCCGAATTCAATCACCGGCATTTTGCCTGCTACGCTTGAAGCCTGATATTATTTCACCGGCATTATAGCCTACTAGGTTTAAAACCCGAATTCATTCACCGGCATTTTACCTGCTAGGCTTGAAGCCCGATATCATTTCTCCGGCATTATAGCCTGCTAGGCTCAAAGGCCCGAATAGTATCTGTACAATATTCAAATCAACAAGTTTTATATAACACAATCACACCAAATTAGGTACCAGCATCATTCGAACATATTATCCCACATTTTATTCACTTTTATTTCATTTCATCACTCACATTTATCATTTGATAGTTTACACGTAATATCTTACTCATATTCATCTAACACTATCATCTGATCATAGAAGCATATCACATTTTACTTCTTTTATAAATGCCATCTGGCCATATACATATATGACAAGAAATACTTAATTCTCATAATCTGTCCTGTCATTATCGAATATTATATATATTTAACTACTTAAAACTTACCTCCAATATATTCGAATAGTCTCGGATCGACTATTCAACTACTTTCTCTTTTCCCTTGTCCAACCTTGGTTCTCTATGCTCTTGAGCTAATTCAAACAAAATTTAACTTATTAAAGTCCCATCATGCTAGCTTATGGCCGAATATGACAAGAAATTTAATAGGCCATATAGCTACTTTTAGTTCAAATACAAAATGGTCATACACATTTTTAATCACATAAAGCAATTTAATACAATTAATTTAACATTTCCTCATGTACACCTTTAGTACATATACAAAGTTTATATTGATTTATACACACACCATTAACCTAGTATCAATTAACTAAATACTTTAAAAATTTTCTTTAACTAAGTAACTTATCCGGAATTATTAAGAGCAAATTTAAAAAGCTTAACTAAGTAACTTATCCGGAATTATTAAGAGAAAATTTAACAAGCTGAACTAAGTAACTTATCCGAAATTATTAAGAGCAAATTTAACAAGCTTAACTAAATAACTTATTTGGAATTATTAAGAGTAAATTTAACAAGCTTAACTAAGTAACTTATAACATTATACTCAAAATTCAAAGCATTTAACATCGCTTCATTATAATATTTCATCATGGCCGAATGCTCCTTTTAAACCATTTAAAACATCCAACACTAAACTTTCTTTGCATTACACTCTAATAGCCGATTACCATCTATCTATCTAACCACAACTATCCTTATTCATCAAACTCAACTATTCTATCACCACATTTAATACCAAAAACATCAAACACCTTCAAAGACTCCCAAACAACTCATAGCCGAATGCATCACTTCAAACCAATAACAAAATTAAGTCATAGGCTATGAAAGGAGCTTAGCAATTAACTCAATTCCACATAAATTATCAAGAAATAAAATCAAACATACCTCAAATTAGAAACACCAAGGCCTAATATCCAAGAACCTTTTGTTTTACTTGTTCTTTAAATTTCGGGAAAATGAAAGAAAGAATGGATGAAAACTTTGTTTTTCTCACCTATTTACTTTTAATAATTTATAAATTTCCTCTTATAAAATCATTAAATATTATAATACTAATATGGAATGCATATAATATTCATTAGGTTATTATTTTACAATACTAAATACATATTTTTCTTATCATCTAACATCATTGCCGTCCACTAATTCAATAGTGGTCCATTTGACATGCAAGTCCTCCTTGTAATATACCATGCATTATTCGACCCTCTAAATTCTACCAGTCACATTTTTAAGTTTTATCACACAAGTCCTTTTAAGCAAATTCCACATTCAAATGACAAAGTTAAGACACGATACTTTCACACATGCACTTTCACATATAATAAGCATAGAATATTACATTTAATTATTATCGTGACTTGGTTTTGTGGTCCCGAAACCACTTCTCGACTAGGGTCAAATTAGGGTTGTCACAACTCTCCCCCTTTTAGGAATTTTCATCCTCGAAAATCTTACCAGTGAATAAATTAGGGTATCGTTCTTTCATGGAGTCTTCAAGCTCCCAAGTAGCTTTTTCAACCCCGTGTTTGACCCAGAACACTTTTACTAACGAAATCTTCTTATTCCACAATTTTTTCACCTCATGAGCCAAAATACGAACCAGTTCCTCTTCATAACTCAAATCAGACCGAATTTCTATCTCTGGTGAACTAATCACATGAGAAGGATCGGATCTGTACCGACGGAGCATCGAAACATGAAAAACATCGTGAATCCTTTCAAGTTCAGGTGGCAAAAGTAGTCTATAAGCAATCAGCCCAATCTGTTCTGTAATTTCATATGGTCCAATAAATCTCGAGCTCAATTTACCTTTACGGCCAAATCTGAGTACCTTTTTCCACGGTGAAACTTTAAGAAACACTTTGTCTCTGACTTAGTACTCTATATCTTTCCGTTTCAAGTTCGTATACGATTTTTGACGATCTGATGCTGCTTTCAGACTTTCACGGATCACTCTTACTTTCTGTTCGGCATCTTTAATTAAATCAACTCCGAAGATTTTATTTTCACTAAGCTCGGTCCAAAATAATGGTGTATGGCATTTATGACCGTATAAAGCCTCGTAAGGTACCATCTTGATGCTCAATTGAAAACTATTGTTGTAAGCGAGTTCCACAAAAGGCAAGTATCGTTCCCTTGAGGCACTAAACTCAAGGATGCAACATCTCAACATATCCTCTAGTATTTGAATAATTCGCTCGGACTGACCATCGGTCTGGGGATGAAAAGTGGTACTAAAATGCAACTTAGTACCCAATGCTTCTTGCAATTTCTTCCAAAATCGCGAAGTAAATCTCAGATCTCTATCCGAAACAATAGAAGTAGGTACCCCGTGTAACCTTACATCTGAGAAACATACAGTTCGGCTAACTTATCAAGTGAATAATCCGTACGTACGGGAATAAAGTGAGCCGACTTTGTCAATCTATCAACAATAACCCAGATCGTATCTTTCTTGCTTGGTGACAATGGCAACCCAGATACAAAATCTATCATGATTCGATCCCACTTCCATTCGGGTATCATGATCGGCTGAAGTAATCCGGAAGGCACTTGATGTTCTGCTTTCACTTGTTGACATATCAAACACTTCGAAACAAAGTCAGAAATGTCTCGTTTCAGACCATGCCACCAATACTGACGTTTCAGATCGTTGTACATTTTCGTACTACCCGGGTGAACTGACATTCGGCTGTCATAAGCCTCGTTCAAAATCATCGGAATAAGCTTTGAATTTCTCGAAACACATAATCAATTTCTGAACCTCAAATAATCATTGCTATCAATCAGAAACTCTGAATCCTCTTTCGAAACACATAATGCTCGCTTTGCAACTAATTCATCATCAACTTTTTGAGCTTCACGGATTTGTTGCATCAATAATGGTTTTGCTTTTAACTCTGCTACTAACACATCATCAGTGGACACAGACAGGTGCACATTCATTGCTCGTAAAACAAACAGTGATTTACGGCTTAAAGCATCAGCAACCACGTTAGCCTTTCCCGGATGGTAATCAATGACAAGCTCGTAATCTTTTAATAATTCTAGCCAATGTCTTTGTCTCAAATTCAAATCTCTCTGAGTTATCAACTACTTGAGACTTTTGTGATCGGAATACACATGGCATTTTTCCCCGAACAAGTAGTGGCACCAAATTTTCAAAGCGAGTACGATAGCAGCTAACTCGAAATCATGAGTCAGATAGTTTTTCTCGTGTGGCTTCAACTGTCTCGAAGCATACGCTACTACTCTACCCTCTTGCATCAATACACAGCCCAAATCATTTAGAGACGCATCACTGTAGATCACAAATTCTTTACCGGATTCTGGCTGAACTAACACTGGAGCTTCGGTCAAAAGAGTTTTCAATTGATCAAAACTTTCCTGGCACTTTTCTGACCATTCAAATTTCATATCTTTCTGAAGCAACTTTTTCATCGGTGTTGCTATCATCGAGAAACCTTTCACAAACCGTCTGTAGTACCTGGCAAGTCCCAAAAAACTCCAAACTTCTGAAACATTTCTCGGAGGCTTCCAATCGAGTATAGCTGAAATTTTACTAGGATCAACTCGGATACCCGATGCGGATACAACATGCCCCAAAAAGCTGACTTCCCTCAACCAGAACTCACATTTACTGAACTTCGCATATAACTGCTTGTCTCACAAAATCTGTAATACTTACTTTAAGTGTTCGGCATGCTCGGTTTTGTCATGTGAATAGATCAAAATGTCATCTATAAACATGACTACAAACCGATCCAAATACTGTCTGAAAATTCGATTCATTAGATCCATAAAAACAGCAGGGGCATTAGTGAGCCCAAATGGCATCACTAGAAAGTCATAGTGTCCATATCTCGTTCTGAAAGCAGTTTTAGGCACGTTAGGGTCTCTAACTCGCAACTGATAATAACCTGATCTCAAGTCTATCTTCGAAAATACTGAGGCTCCTTTTAGTTGATCAAACAAATCGTCGATTCGTGGCAACGAATATTTATTCTTTATCGTTACCTTATTTAGCTGACGATAATAAATGCACATTCTCATGGTTCCATCTTTCTTTTTCACAAACAGCACTAGTGCACCCCAGGGAGAAAAACTCGGTCGAGCAAAACCTCTATCTGTCAACTCTTGCAACTGAGATGTCAATTCTTTTAGTTTAGTTGGTGCCATACGATATGGAGCTATCGAAATAGGTGTAGCCCCTGGCACTAGTTCAATACCAAACTCTACCTCTTGAACAGGTGGTAATCCAGGTAATTCTTCGGGGAATACATCCAGAAACTCACAAACCACTGGCACTGACTCAAGTTTCTGTTCTGACTCTTTATTATCTAGTACATATGCAAGATAGGCTTTACACCCTTTTCGTACATATTTTTGAGCTAACATCAAAGATATTACTGTCGGTAATCCGTTTAAATCTGTAGACTCAACTCGCATTATCACGTCATTCGAACATCTCAAGTCAATTGTCTTTCGTTTGTAGTTCACTACCGCCTCATGCACAGTTAACCAATCCATACCGAGAATGATGTCAAACTCGTCAAACAGTAATAGCATTAGATCAGCAGGAAAGCAAGAATCTTTGATCATCATGGGACATTTCTTACACACTTTATCAACTAGCACATAACGACCCAAAGGATTCGACACCCGAATCACAAACTTAGTAGACCCAACAGGTAGAGTCTTGCTGGATGCCAAAGTTTCACACACATACGAATGAGTAGAACCAGGATCAATCAAAGAAATAACATTTGTATTAAAAAGAGTGAAAGTACCGGTAATAACATTAGGCGAAGAAGCATCCTCGCGCGCGCATATAGCATAGGCTCTGGAAGGAGCACGAGCCTCAGAACGTACAGTAGTATCTTTAGTCCCTCTCTGATTTCCACTAGCATTACCCGCATGTCTAGGTGGTCTACCTCGTGTTGCAGTGTTACTAGGTCTCTTACTAGGATCAGTATTCTGTTCAGCTAATTTCGGACAGTCTCTGATAAAGTGATCAGCTGATCCACACTTGAAACAAGAGCGGTCATAAAATCTACAGCTTCCTGAATGCCATTTACCACAATGCTTGCACTCAGATCTGTCCTAACGATCATTGCCAACACTAGCAATAGAGGTGGCTCGCGTACTCACAGGGGGTCGATCACGGTCACGTCTGGAAAAACCCGAAGTATTCTTAGATCGGCCTGAGTCATCTCTAAATTTCTTCAATGACTGATGAAAGAATTTTCCCAAAGATCTTTTACGAAACTCTTTAGCTCCATCATCAGCTTTTCTTTTATCTTTACTAAGCTCTTCGGCTTTACAAGCTCGCTCAACAAGCACTACAAACTCTTTGATTTCCAGAATACCCACCAACAGTTTGATGTCTTCATTCAACCCGTCCTCGAAGCGTTTACACATGATAGCCTCAGATGAGACATATTCCCGGGTATATCTACTAAGTCTGACAAACTTTCACTCGTAGTCGGTAACTGTCATAAAACCCTGTTTGAGCTCAAGAAATTCTTTCCGTTTCTGATCGATGAATCTTTGACTAATATATTTCTTGCGATATTCGGTTTGAAATAATTCCCAAGTAACCCGTTCTCTCGGCACCATTAAAACCTAAGTATTCCACTAATAGTAGGCAGAATCATGTAACACAGATATAGCACATTTTAAGCATTTATCGGGTGTGCACGATAATTCATCAAACATACAAATGGTATTATCGAGCCAAAACTCAGCCTACTCGGCATCATCACTGTCAGTAGCCTTGAACTCAGTAGCCCCTTGCTTTCGAATTCTATCAACCGGGGGCTTACTCAATCTCAACGGGTCGACTACCAGAGGTACAACAGGTGCAGGGGTTGTATTAGTCGAGGGTGGGGGATGTGAAACAGCCAGATTAGTTCGAACATATTGAGTAAACCAATCGTTCATCATAGCATAGAAGGCTTGTTTAGCCTCATCATTTTGATTACTAGCATTAGGTTGAGAGTCCAAAGGCACTGTCCCATGCGCGGGAGCAGGCGCTATGCTCTCTACATCATCAGCTATCGCTCGATCGGGATCGAAATTCATTACTATATGAAAAACACATTTCAGCTGTTAAAAATTATCACACTATCGTGCTAACGCTTCATGGCATGTATAGCTAGACTTACACGTGCTACGTTAGTCCTATAATCGACAAAACCATAGCTCTGATACTAATAAAATGTAACACCCCTATAACCCGTATCCGTCGCCGGAATGGGTTATGAAGTATTACCAACCCAAATACCACATTTGTACAATCACACAGATATATGAACATTAACTTTTATATGCATTCAAAAACTTTATACAAACATTCAAAAGATACCATATTCGCATGGCCCATATATAACAACATTTCAAAAATACCATTCACATAAGTCTATTCTATACATGCCATACTAGCTTCAAAACAAAGTAATACCAAAATGACAGATAGTGTGACGAGTTGTTTGTGAGTCCTTTTCGAGCGGTGGACTGAGTCAACAATCTATAAAGCGAGAAAGCGTAATAAAGCGAAGTAAGCTTTCAAAAGCTTAGTAAATTTTAAGCAGTGCAACAAATAAACTCAATTATACATCGATTATTCAATTTCTCAAAAGGCCATTTTCTAGATATACTATCACTTGGCCGAATATACACAAGCACATAATACACATTTAGCATTCTTATCTCACTTAATCTAAATTCATATAACATACATAAATCAATTACTTTCACATACTTTTACACCTTGACCGAATGAATTATGATCATAGATATAGTTATAACATTTATTCACAACTATATATCACATTATACACTTATGATTCAATTCAAATCAAACTCACATTTAAGTACGTAATACGTACCTGGCCAACTTAACGTATTGAATGTATTCATTTGTCATTCTAACATGAGGTATCTTAGTTTTAGACTTTTATAAAATCATCGGCATTCATCCTGCTAGGTTTAAAACTTGAATTCAATCACCGGCATTTCGCCTGCTAGGCTCAAAGCCTGATATCATTTCACCGGTATCATAGACTGCTAGGTTTAAAACCTAAATTCATTCACCGGTATTTCGCCTGCTAGGCTCAAAGCCCGATATCATTTCACTAGCATTATAGCCTGCTAGGCTCAAAGGCCCGAATAGTATCTGTACAATATTCAAATCAACAAGTTTCATATAACACAATCACACCAAATTAGGTACTAGCATCATTCGAACATATTATCCTACATTTTATCCACTTTTATTTCATTTCATCACTCACATTTATCATTTGATAGTTTACACGTAATATCTTACTCATATTCATCTAACACTATCATCTGATCATAGAAGCATATCACATTTTACTTCCTTTATAAATGCCATTCGGCCATATACATATATGACAAGTAATACTTAATTCTCATAATTTGTCCTGTCATTATCGAATATTATATATATTTAACTACTCAAAACTTACCTCCAATATATTTGAACAGTCTCGGATCGGCTATTCAACTACTTTCTCTTTTCCCCTGTCCAACCTTGGTTCTCTATGCTCTTGAGCTAATTCAAACAAAATTTAACTTATTAAAGCCCCATCATGCTAGCTTATGGCCGAATATGACAAGAAATTTAATAGGCCATATAGCTACTTTTAGTTCAAATACAAAATGGTCATATACATTTTTAATCACATAAAGCAATTTAATACAATTAATTTAACATTTCCTCATGTACACCTTTAGTAGATATACAAAGTTTATATTGATTTATACATACACCATTAACCTAGTATCAATTAACCAAATACTTTAAAAATTTTCTTTAACTAAGTAACTTTTTCGGAATTATTAAGAGCAAATTTAACAAGCTTAACTACGTAACTTATTCGGAATTATTAAGAGAAAATTTAACAAGCTTAACTAAGTAACTTTTCTAGAATTATTAAGAACAAATTTAACAAGATTAACTAAGTAACTTATAACATTATACTCAAAATTCAAAGCATTTAACATCACTTCATCATAATATTTCATCATGACTGAATGCTCCTTTTAAACCATTTAAAACATCCAACATTAAAGTTTCTTTGCATTACACTCTAATAGTCGATTACCATCTATCTATTTAACCACAACTATCCTTACTCATCAAACTCAACTCTTCTATCACCACATTTAATACCAAAAACATCAAACACCTTCAAAGACACCCAAACAACTCATAGCCGAATGCATCACTTCAAACCAATAACAAAAATTAAGTCATGGGCTATGAAAGGAGCTTAGCAATTAACTCAATACCACATAAATTATCAAGAAATAAAATCAAACATACCTCAAATTAGAAACACCAAGGCCGAATATCCAAGGACCTTTTGTTTTACTTGTTCTTTAAATTTCGGCAAAATGAAAGAAAGAATGGATGAAAACTTTGTTTTTCTCACCTACTTATTTTTAATAATTTATAAATTTCCTCTTATAAAATCATTAAATATTATAATACTAATATGGAATGCATATAATATTCATTAGGTTATTATTTTACCATACAAGTACATATTTTTCTTATCATCTAACATCATTGCCGTCCACTAATTCAATAGTGGTCCATTTGACATGCAAGTCTTTGTAATATACCATGCTTTATTTGGCCCTCTAAATTCTACCAGTCACATTTTTAAGTTTTATCACACAAGTCCATTTTAGCAAATTCCACATTCAAATGACAAAGTTAAGACACGCTACTTTCACACATGCACTTTCACATATAATAAGCATAGAATATAACATTTAATTATTATCGTGACTCAGTTTTGTGGTCCCGAAACCACTTCCCGACTAGGGTCAAATTAGGGCTGTCACAATATGATTTTTGGGGTGTGGTATTTTATCCCACCAATCATGCTAGATAAGTTGATGAATGTTTATTAATGTACTATAATATAGACATATTAATAAAATGTGACCAATTCATCAGAATTGGGAGGATCATAATTGGCAATGAGTAAATAACGAGCCAAATCTAATGTTGAGGCAAATACTGCTATCATTCTTCAAACTACTAAGGAACATTATGGCATGTACAAACCAATGATATGAGGTTTCCATGCAATAAGGTTTTATGAAGTCAATTCATAAGTATTAAGTGAATATTACTTGTTAATTGATATCTAATAGGTATGAGGGTGTAAAAAGGGTGACCAAGGGCCTGGAAAATAGCCTAATAGGGTCCATATGGCTGGACACACGGCGTGTGTCTTGGCCGTGTGGGACACATGGGCCACTCACATGGGTGTGTGGTATGGCCGTGCGTCCCCTGCACCTAAAATTTTAAGTTAGCATCAAGCACGGGCTAGAGACATGGGTGTGTGTCATGGCCGTGTTATTTTAATAGATTGCTCAAGTCATGGGCACGGGGTGAACCCACGGGCGTGTGCCATGGCCATGTCAATAAGTCAGTGTTGTCCATGATTTAGAGGCATGGGCGTGTTTCCTTACCCACGGGCGTGTGGGGTATTATTCAAAGAATTCATGCCGAATGTCTGACATTGTTCTGATTTATTCCTAGTATTAAACAAAGGCCTCGTAGGCCCATGCTAATAAATTGATTTAAGGTTGAAATGAAATTTTATGGCTCGTATTTTCTGGTTCTGCCTGCATATCTGTCTGGTAACGCCTTGTACTTATCCTCGGGCATGGGTACGGGTAAGGGGTGTTGCATCTGGGACATGCATCAGCCACATTATGAGAGCCAGAGTAAGACCATGTCTGGGACATGACATCGGTATTGAGACGAGTGCTAGTGTAAGACGTGTCTAGGACACGCATCGCCCTCGATAATGATAGTCAGTGTAAGACCATGTCTGGGACATGGCATCGACTTGAGATGTGAGCTAGTGCAAGACCATATCTGGGATATGGCATCAGCTTGATATGTGTTAGTGTAAGACCTGTCTGGGACACGACATCGACACAGATGGACGAGAGCTAGTATAAGACCATAGTTGGACTATGGCACCAATTGAATGATGTACTCAAAACCGTAAGACGTTCTCTAATTTGGTAAATATTGGTAAGTAAAATAAGGCTAAGTGTTGAAACTTGATTAGAAATTAATGATGATTCGAGTAAAAGAAATGAAAATTTTATATTGTGTTAAGTTCACCGATGTTTGGCTAGTATTCATATGAAATAAAGTTGCATGTGTTACTAAGATATGTGAAAGTGTGTTCATAACAAATTAGAAATTTGAAGTGTTTAAAACGACATGCATAATACTATGTTGTTATGTGTGAGAGTCGAAAGTTTAGAGGCTTTGCAATCGTCACCCCCTTACCATAATAGAGTTATATGAGGAAATTCACGAGAGATATGTTGTATAAGCTTACAAATGGGAAACTAAAGAGTGCAATAATAGAGTATCATGGGATTATTGATGACAAAAATAATCAGAGGAATGATGTCGGATTCACAAAGATGTTTGAGCATGACGAATCCAATTAAGTAAAATTTTAGCTATCTTTCTCTTTTGAGTATTCTGTATTTTCCTCTATCCTTGGGAATATATATGGTTGTTCATTTCCAGTGAAATTCTTAGCGTATGACAATGCTAGTGGCTGTGATATTAGACGAAAGCTCTGTTGATCCAATTGACTATGATCAACATTTCCTTGTCTTTTTAGAATTTTATTCTGATATGTCGGAATGAAATAGACGGTGAAAATTCATGTGAGACCATTCTGATGTTCCTATTGACTATGGTTTTATATATATATATGCAGCAAATGCATTATCTCCATTATGATGAAATTTGAGAGAGTATAAACGGTAGTTTCTTTCTAGTTTTCTCTAAGAAGACGTTCAAATCTTCTTTATTATTTTCTTCTGGGTTATATTCTTGAATTTCTTATATAGTGTTATGTCTTGGAATTTGTTATCCTGATTGTTCCCATCGTTTTTATTTTGAGAATTACCAGTCTGGCTTGTCTTTAAGGGTATTCTTTGATTTGTGATAACAATGTCTATTATGATTATGCTACTAGTTCGATTATGGAAGTGTGGGAATTCTAGTATTTGGATTTCTCTAATCTTCGCGTAAAGGATTATTATTAGCAAAGACAAATTAAGTCATGTGCATTAAGTTTATTCTCTGGTTCGGGAATAATGTTGTGCAATTACAAGTAAGTAGACGTACAGTCTGAGATAAAGAAATTTTATTCTTGAAAATATGATACAGAAACATATTAGTTGGATTTATCTCATTCGAGAGATGTTGTTATAAGTAAATTTGTCCTGATTGATAAAGAGACCACATCTATGAAGTTGGAATTCATGTTAGTAAAGTTTCTAAACAGTTGATGACCAGAGTATAGAAATGTGGCTATAAGTGGTAAATTAAACAAGTATAACATGATTTGACTTTTAATTTGGAATTGCAGGGAGGATTTGATTTCTGGTTTCTGTTACTATTATTTCAGAGTAAAATTTAAGTACAGAGTTCACAGCAGTATCTTGTCTATTCTTTTAAAGGATGTTGAATTGTCTACAAGGTAAAGTCGAATATCAAATGTATTCGAGATTATTACTGCCAGTGATGACAGTGGGAAGAAAATGGGAAAGGACTGTTATGAATTTCATATCGGGATATCTCTCATCCCCAAGAAAGAGGAAAGATGCAAGTTGAATTGTGATAGGTTGATGATGGAAGTCCACATGATTATCTTAGTATGTACAGATATATTATTCGACACATTTCGCCGAGCTATGTATCTGAGTTTATAGTTCTTAGAATGTCAGTCTCCAGTATTTCGAATTGAGCTCTGAGGTTTATACCTCAATTATGGAAAAGCTACAAGAAATCTTGAGTATGAGACTGAGTTGAATTGTAAGTTGTGAGGAAAAGGTGAAAGTGACTCGTGAAAATGAAAGTAACTTCTTCTGGTAAGATTTTCGGGGACGAAAATTCGTAAAGGGGGAAGAACTATAACAGCTCGATTGTGGGCCTAGTCAGAACAGTGGTTTTGGAACCACTATTCTGAGGCCAGAGAAAATTATTTTGATGTTGTTTTATGTGTTATAATGTGATTTTATAAGTTCATATTAATTTTGGTATAGTAATTTTAGCGATTTCTATTCCAATTTCGAAAAAGGACTAAATTGCGTAAAAAATAAAAGTTGTGTTTTGATGCCTAAAGGTGTTAAATTGCTTTGTATCTTAAATTGGGGGTCTTTAATGTGAAATTATTCCATTGAAAGAGTGATGGTCGGCCATGAGACAAGGAATTAAATGGTCAAATGTGTTAGGTAAGTGTTGCGTGCCTTATTTGACAAATTAGTAATAAAATAAAGAAAAGAAAATATCATCTTTTCTTCATCTTCTCTCCACCAAAAATGACAGCAAAGAAAGGGTTTAGAAGCTGGAAAATTTCAGCAAAGAAACTCCCATGCTAGTAAGTGAATTTTTAATGTCTTTCTTGATGATTTTTACATTTTTGGAACTCCTAAAGCATGAGCTTTCAAATGAGGGGACTATTTTGCAAAATGATTAAGAGTCTAGGGTTTTGCCATGAAAGCATATGTGTTGTTTTCTAAGTTTTTATGGAAGAATATGAGCCTTGGTAGTGTTATAAACAACTTTCATGAAAGAAATTTGCATGAAAGCACCTAAATGGGCTATTTTGTAAAGTTTGTAAAACAAGTTGTAAATGTGTGAAGTAGTTTAAATTATGAGTTGCTAAGTTATGAAGATGGTTCATCTAGGCTTAAAGAGTAAGAAAATGTGATAAAAATCATTTTACGAGGCTAGGGGCAATTTGGTAATTTTGGCAAAGTATAGAGGCAAAATTGTAAATTTTGCCAAAATGTGTCATTGGACTAATTTGATTAGTATTTTGTGTTAATAAGTTAAATGTGATGTTATAGATGATGAAAAACGAGATTTGGGCTTAAAATGAGGAAAAACGAGAATTTGATGTTTAGGCCTCTTTTACCAATTTGGTGTCGAGGTGAGTTCGTATAGCAATAATAATGCAATATCATGCTTGAATTAAAATTCTTTATTGTTATGGCATTAAATGTATGATCTAAAATATTAGAAGTTTGATGGAATATGTTGTTTCTTGGAAACGAGTAAGTTTCTATGAAAGTAATTTATCAACTTCATTATCATGTGCTTAATACTTGATATTGTATGAAATATGGATATATGCCTTTACTGGAATTGACTTGTGATGATTCAATGAAAATGGGATGATATGTGTGCTAGTATAAGACCATGTTCGGGACATGGCACCGGCACTGACATGAGACCTTGTATAAGACCATATCTGGGATATGGCAACAAGACGTGGATCCATCTAAGACCATGTGAGGGACATGGCTTTGGCATTCTGTTCAGTGTATGATAATTTCGAACATCCTTTAGCATCCCGAGTGTTCAACGGGTATTGTAATGGATGAAATGATGAGAACCCTAAGGAGGGCATGTTAAAGAAGGTATAATTATATACTTTATTACGAGGTGGTACACGTATGTACACTAAATTTATGAGTAATGCCTTTATATGTGGTAATCTATGACGTATATAGTATTTGGTGAATACTATGAAAATGACATGTTTTGGAATAAGTCTTTGATACTTGATGATATTGAGATTATGGGTCCATGCTTATAGTGCATAGCTATGTGTTCTCACCATGATAGATGAAATGATGTTGTATTGGTGAACAATAATTGTGAATGATTAAATTAGCCTGGACAGCTTTGGGCTACTGCAGTGGTGTAAATTTGAAAATACACTAAAAATAGTGAAAAATGAGTTAGAGGCTGAATAAAATATTTAATTAAATATTATTGAGTCTAGTTTCTTACAAAAGAAACCGTGTAAGCAAAAGAATTTCCTATAATGCGATATTTGAAGTTGTATAAGACAGAGTCAGAATGACCTTGAAAATCCCCTGTTCTGATTTGAGAAAATCTTTATAAAATTTAAAAAAATAGTTATGAGCTATAATTTATATTTTTAGAATCCCTAATGAGTCTTTTTTCAAGAGAAATAGACGAGAACATTATTCGAGTCCTGTGCTATGGGATAATTGAACTTTAGTGAAGAAGGGTCAGAACTGTCAAACAGTGAATCAGGGGTAACTTTGAGGAATAAACTGTATTGTTTGGCTAAACCAAAAATTCTGGAAATTTTATGATGGAAAGGTAATTGAGTCTAGTTTTAAGGAAAATTAACAAAACTTAATTTGGAGTTTCATAGGTCCAGATATAAATTTTTTATCAACTGTGGTATAAGAAGACAGCTTGTCATGAACTTGATGATGTGTTGTGAATATTGATAAGAACCTGTTAATGAGTTGCTTATTGTTTTTGCCAGGTTATATGCTGCTGTATAAGTATGTGTGAGTATGTTGTGAGGGTGACAAAATGGCTTGGAAAATAGCCATGCATTTGTCCACACAGGTAGACACACGAACGTGTGTCTAGGCCGCGTGTGACCCACAGTCTGCCCACATAGGCGTGTGATCCGACCGTGTGTCCCCTGCACCTTGGAAATTCAAGTCAGTATGCATGGTACTAAGCACACGGGCAAGGGACACGGCCATGTGTGTTAGATGTGTGAAGGAAACGACCATAGGACACGGGCGTTTGCCTCAGCCGTGTGGCTTCAATTTGTTCATGACCAAATTGGCAGAATGTCCAGGTTTTTGGACACGGGTTTGGGACACGGGCGTGTCCCTAGCACACGGGCATGTGCTCTACACCCACACGGGCGTGTGGAGCCTTAAAGCATGAAATTCTTCCAAGTTTTTCTTGAGTTCTCGGTTTAGTCTCGAACTGTCTGTAATGTATGTTTTGGGCCTCGTAAGCCCGTTTAAGGGACAAAATGTATGTGACATGAAAAGTATTAAATTGATCAAAATTTTACGGCCCCGTTTTATATAGTTGGTTGAGTTTAAGTTCGGTATCACCTCGAACCCTGTCCAGGCGTCAGATACGGGCGAGGGGTGTTACAATTAAACTTTATTTTTTATTTAATTAAGATGTCACATGCCGCAACATAATTGGTTAATAGAATTTTTTTCAATGGAAGTTAACGGTTGGACCATTCTATATATTAGAATCATAGTTTAGGTACACTATTGATAAAAATAAATTTTATGGTAAAAAATAAAGGTTTAGGTACCTAAATGAGAAAACACTATAGTTTAGGGCCAATACTCATTCAGGCCTCCATATACCTATATATAAAAGGAATGTAGGTACCAACAAGTGTGGGTGCTGTTGTAAGGTGTACTATCAAGGGAGAACGCAAGTTTGAATCTCAGAGACAACATTTTTAGGAAGGGCAATTATAGATCCTCAAAAAGATTTATCTTCATAGACTATAAAGCAAGGTCTATTGACACGTGAGTATGCTCTCTCTCTCTCTCACACACATTTAAAATCTATATTGAGTTTAATGTCATAAACTAATCGAACATAAATTTAATATGTTATAAGAGAAAAATAATCCATTGATAAATTTAAATGAAAGACTTAATTAAAAAAAAAACTAAAAATTAGTCCTACTTTTTCTATGCAGTTTATTTTTATCAAAATAATTTATTTTTATTTTTATCTAGGATTAATATATATGAAGGTACTTGAACTCGATAACTTATACCTATTTGGTACCTCTATTTTTTTTTGGATCTAACTGGCTAACTCGGTACTTTTTTTTACGTGCCTAATTAACACTATTTTTTTTACCAATCCTTTCACGCCATGTGTATTAAAAGAATCAATCAATTTTTTACACATGTATTCAAAAACATTTAATTTAAATTATTTTTAAATTTATTAAATAAATTTTGTTAAAACTTTTAATTTGTTTTCCATTGACCATTCTCAAGCTTTCCCCCTCCACCCGCCAACCTTTTCTCCTTCCCAATTCCTCACCATTCTTAGTTTTTTTTTCATCCTCAACTTATTCTTTTGCTTTAAGAAAATATATAATAAAAAAGCCCATTTTATAATTTTTTTGATAGGTGAGAAAGAATAAGAAATTAAAAGATTTATTTTTAGTTTTTTTGGGTGTTAGAGTTTTTTTTACTCCTTTTTTTTAGTTCCTTTACCCATTAATTTTATTTTTATTTGGTTTTCTCGTTCTCTAATTTTGTTTCCTTCATCTGAATCTGTTGGATTGATTTTCATTTTCCCTTTCTCTAGTTTTGTTTTCCTTATGTGAACCAATTTTGGAAAATGACGATGATGTATGAATGAGGTTGGGTCAAGGGATAAGCGGTGACAACTTAAACAAAATTTGTCGATGGTGATGGCGAAAGGGGATGGTGGATAGTAATGTTGTTAAAGAAGAAGAAACAATAGGAGAAATTGAGATAATGGTAATGAAAAATAAATAAATTAATTAAAAGTTTTTATTTTTTAATTTATAAAAATTAGAGAAAAATAAATTAAATATTTTTCAATGCATGCTAGACAATTTTTTTAGTTTTTAATACACGTTGCGCAATTTGATTAGTTGATATTAAAAACTTAATGGTGTTAGTGTTGGATATGGTACCCTAAGTGTAGTATTTTCATCTATGTACACTTGTACTTTTTTTGAACAAATTGGTTAATAAAATTATTCATGAATTACATTAATACTTTGTATATTGTCCCCACATGGTTGTTGCATGTAAAGCAAAATAGAAGCAAATACTGCTCATTGGTTGTCTAATGTTTAACTATTACTAGGTGATATTATGTTGTCATTTCGTAATACAGAAAGACAACTTTTATTACTAGACAAGCGTAAACATGTCCTTAGTCTAATCAGAAATGAGCAAACTGATTCAAAGACTAATAAGTTACCTATTAAGTCCAATTAGGAATATGCTTTGTCTTGGGCATCGGAGTAGATGACTCCTAGAAGATAGAGACATAGATGTGTCTAATTGGACTAACAGTACATCAGACTAAACCTAAGGAGAATAGATCCTAAATTTATTTATGGATTTTGATACCCCTTAAACCTGGCCCAGACATTATGGTTGAATGTCGAAGATCACATTAACCATGTTGATGGCGTAGAAAATTATTTAGCTATTTTATTTCGACAATCACCATCATATAAAATCGACATTTTTATTTGCTTATGGAAAACCAAGTAGTGTCTATAAACCTTCTTTTAGAAAGAATTTATCAGAAATCAATTAACTTAGAAAAACTCAAGTTTCAAAAATTTACAAAAAACTTCATATTTCAAAAGCGTTGCACCAAAAAAATAAAATAATTAAAATTTCACTTGTTGACTTAAAATCGTGTTTTTGACATATCTTGTAAAATATCAATTAAGTTAGAAAATAGTTTTGAGTTTTCAAAAATGAAGTCATGATTTTGAAATAATATCTTTCAGTTGAGCTTGTCGTTTAGGTTGAAAAATCTAGTTTTTCTTACCAAATTTATAAACCGTCTTAGGTGATTGTTCTAAAAAACCCCTAATCATGCAATATCATCCAAGAACCCAAAATCAAAATAAAAGGTCCCAAGACATAGTCCGAAATAATAAGTAATAGTCCCAAAATACCAAATGATAAAGTATAACAATTTATTTAAAAACATCCGAGTGTGTAACAACCTACTTTTAGCGAAATCAAAACAGTGATTTTGAGACCACAAATCTGATGTAAAAATATTTATTTTATTATTATTTCGAGGTCTACAGCATGTTAGTAATATCGTATAAAAATTTCGTTAAGAAATTTTACCGTTTGCATGCTTAATTCGATAAAAATGACTAAATTGCAAAAGGTGCAAAACTTGAGTTCTATAAGCTAAAGGGATTTAATGGCTATCATATTTAAGTTTTGGAGGGTTTATGTTGTAATTAAACCATCCATAGTGAGTGGACATATATGGACACTTTATTAAGTAATTTAAATGTTATATATTAAGATTAAAAATGTAATTTAATAAAATAAACTGAGTAAAATAATTAAAAACAAAGTCACCATCTTTGTTATGTCCATCTTCCACCGAAATTTAGGTAAGGAAACTCCATGAATGAAGTTTGAAGTTTCGACTATTGTTCATCTTTGCATGTAAGTGTGGTTTTATCACGTTTTTAATAATTTTTATGTTTTTTGGAGTCATTATAGCTTAATCTAGCTAGCCCAGGGATTATTTTGCAAAACTGTTAAAAGATTAGGGATTTTCCATGAATGTATATATGTTGTTTGTAAATTTTGGTGGTAGAAAATGAATCCTTGTTGTTAAATAAACAACTTTTGTAAAGTGATTTTTGATAAATTTGTCAATGAGGGATTAAATTGAAAAATGAGAAATATTCATGGTGTAATTTGTGAAATAATGAAATTATGGGCTGTTATGAGTTTATATAAAATTTTGCTAGGCTTGGGTAGGGATGAAATTACATGAATTTCATTTTACAAGTTTAAGGACTAAATTGTTAAGAAATCAAAACATTAGAGGCAAAAGCGTAGTTTTTCAAAAATGTGAATTTGGATGGAATTGAATAGAATGGCTATTAAATTGATTTAATTTGTTCATTTAGATCAAGATAGACCTCGTACGGCTTTAGATCAAGAAAAGATAAAGCTTCAGATTAATCGACTCCATTTCTATATTTTATCGTCGAGGTAAGTTCGTACATTTAAATAGCATTTTAAATTATGTTTTAAATGCTGTTATTTTATAATATCAAATTAAGTCTCGATGGAAAAATCCCACGGCATATCGACGACCATCTATCAATTAAAGGGGATAGCTTTGGCTATCGAATTATGAAAAGGGATAGCTCCGACTGTCAAATTATGAAAAGGGATAGCTTCGGCTATAAAATTATGAAAAGGGATGGTGACAACCATCAATAATGAAAAGGGATGGTGATGAACATCGAACTATGAAAAGGGATAGCTTCGGCTATCGAATTATGAAAAGGGATAGCTTTGGTTATCAAATTATGAAAAGGGATGGTGACGACCATCAAAATTATGAAAAGGGATGGTGACAACCATCAACTATGAAAAGGGATGGTGACGACCATCAAAATTATGAAAAGGGATAGCTTCGATTATTGAACTATGAAAAGGGATGGTGATAACCATCGTGATTCCACTTTATGTGAGCTTCGATAAGAGTTCTGATGCAAGTTACTTGCTACTATGAAAGGTAGGAAGCATGTGTATTCATGATTTGTGGAAAGTTATTTTATCACGTGTTGATATTGAATTTATGTGATCAAGCACTAATTTCGGTTGTTGGTGATGCCTAGGCTTGTACCAATCTTGTGTTGGAATGATCCATGTTTATGTTAAGCTTACGCATTGTATTGGTAAGCATCGTTGATGAATTACAAACTTACTAAGCATTATATGTTTACCTTGTGTTCATTTTTTATGTTTTGTAGTTAATCGAAAGCTCGTTGGAGACCTATCACACTATCCATCGGCTATATCGATAGATTTTGATGTCTTTAAGTCATGGTTATAGTATCATGTATAGATGTTTTGTGCTTAATGAAATAGCCATTATGTTTGGCTTGTAAATGTGGTATTTTCATTAATGAATTAGTTGTCAAGGTGGCTTGTATATATGCGGTTTTATGATGGTTGATAATTTGACATTTTGATGCTTTTTGTGTTTGGTGTTGGAATGGTCAGGTTGATGTATGTTTTAGTGATCATTTTGGTATATTTGAATGCGATTTTGGTATGGTCATTTTAGTAGAATTTGGTACGGAAATTGGTTGCAATTATTGAGTTGTATAATGGCGAAGTTTTGCTTATGTTTGAGTATATGTAATGTCATGAAAATGGAGGTGCCTTTTGGTATGATTAGGTACCATATTGTGCTAGCTTGATTATGCATATTATAGGTGCACTTTTGAAGCTTGAATTGGGTGCATTTGAGTTGCACAAGTGTGCACATTATGGGTGAAAGAATTTTCTTGAAAATAGCCTAATTCTTGACCAGGGCATGTCCCTCAGCTGTGTGTGACACACAGCCAGGGACATGACTGTGTGTCCTTTGTAGCTTACAAAGGGTTGCAAGTCAGTCTGTTACATTGCCTAGCACACGGCCTGGCACACAAGCGTGTGAGGCCATTCTGAAGGGTATACAGCCTGGCACACGGGCGTGTGGCTTGGCTGTATGACCTAAGACAGAGAGTTACATGAGCGCAAACATGGGCTAGGATACGGCCGTGTTTCCCTACTTCAAATGTCCATACGGCTTTTAATACGGGCATGTGTTTTAGCCATGTGAGTCACACGGCCTGGCCACACGGCTATGTGACCCCTACAGTTTGAAAAATTCTAACTTTTTTCCAAAAATTCTATACATTTTTTATTTAGTCCCGATGCTTTTCTAATGTGTTTTTAAGGCCTCAAAGGCTCGTATAAGGGACAATATGCATGTATTTGAATGGATTATATCATGATTTATGAAATGTTTAGAAATGAATGTTTTAAGTTTTAAATCTTCCAGTAATACTCTGTAACTCTATTCCGGCGACGGATATGAGTTAGGGGTGTTACAGAGTGCACCTCTGTAAGTTGAGCCCATGTCCTAACCATGATTATTATCTGAAAAATCATAAAATTAAAGGAGTGAGCTTTTAAATCCTAGTATGGGTCAATTTGCAAAAAAAAAAAAAAAAAGAAATTAATGTAGAATCTCAACAGTATAACAGTTCACATATATAAAAATATATAATTAGATAATCACATTTATCAATATGCATAACAATGATGTCGATGCAATATTTTTTTCAGAAACAGTGCTACTTTTTAGAAAACATTTCCTACCCATTTCCTATACACACCATAATGAGTTTCGCAGAATTTGTCCATCTAATAACACACCAATAATGTGGACAAGCCACCAGATAATACAGATAAGCTGCCAAATATAGAATATTATGGTCAAGCCACCGGAATTTATAGATACTGCCAGATATTGTGGTTAAACCACCAGTATATGAAGATTATTAAACTGCCAGAATCTTTCTCCATATAATCGTATCCCAACCCCATACATGTGATATGGCATACGAAACATAATTTTCGATAGGCATGCTTTACATGCAAATTAGATCTCATTCAATTTAACACAGTGGCATGCTTAACATGTGAATCAAACTTTCATTATGAATATGTATAGTGGCATGCCTAACATTTGACTCAAATTATCAACAGAAACAATGAAATGTTTATTTTTCACGCATATCAAATGGTGCCATATGTCACAATACATGAGTGCTAAGAAATCATATACATTTCATTTAACAAAAAAAAAAAAAGCACAAACATGATCTTAAAGTTTAGAATCACTAACTTGGAAATCCTTCGTTTTAATGGATTTATCAATCTGATTGAATACATGGTGTACTCCCATTACTTTTACGTTTTAGGATTTCTTATGCAAATATTTATCATTAAACATAATTATTTAATTCACAACAAGTCAGAATTTAAGTAGATTAAACCTCACACCTGGATTCATATATCTCGACAATAAAGATTTTGCTTCCCAAATCTAAGAGAGTAGATTAGTCCTCTAATCCTTAGATTTGAAATTTTTTTTGTATCATATGAGTATAATGATATTTTGATATACATTTCTCATTTTGGTGATTAAGTAGAATACTTACTTAATCGGTCATCCAAAACGCATGCTTCCAAGGTATGTATTACAAATCTGAGTTTTATGATTAATACTACACCTTTGCACAACAACCTCAATGTTAGAATCTGCCTAATCGAAATAGAAGAATTTATTGAGATAAAAGGATTTACTAAAACTTAATTAATATCGAGAGTAAGGAGGGCTTAATGATTCCCATGATGATTCGTTTAGAGGGAAGCATTCTTAACTAACAAGCACAAATAAATAAAAGATGATGTATTAGAAAGGTTGTCCATAAATCCTTTCAAAAAAAATAAAAATATAAAGTTTTAACAAATGGAAATATGATAACAGAATAGAGGAGGAGAGAAATAAAATGAGGAAGAATGGAGGAGGACAATGACGACGCGATGGCGATACGGCGACGGTAGTGATGGAGGTGGAAGTCCGATGGTGGTGTTTTGGGGGTAAGGTTGGCTAATGGTGGTGGTGATTTGAAGGAAAAGTAGAGAAAAGGGATTATTTAAAAGCTAAAATGGAAGAAAGAAAATATAAAAAGGGAGGAGTATGGAAGAGGGGTGGCAAAAGACAGAGGAGGTGAGCAAAATGAAAAAAAATAAAATGATCTTTGTGTTTAGGTGCATTGGAGTATTGAGGTAAGGTAAGGGGGGAAAATGACAACATGAGGGGATAATGGCATGGAAAAGGGATCAAGAGAGTGAAAAAGAGGCTAATAAGGGAAAGTTGACTAGACAAACAAGGGGAGAATCTTCACAAGCATGCCAATAATGGGGTGGACGGGAAGGGGGTTGACCAACCCCTTTTTTAAATGCTAAAAATTAAAAAAAAAATTAAGGGGAATTGAACCTAAGATCTCTAAGAATTTAATTAGGCTCTTTACCAGTTGACTACTTACTTGCTTTTCATGCATTGGCAAAATAATTAATAAAAAATATGAGGTTTTACAGATTTATTCACTTGTGACGTTCATAGTGTGGCATACCTAAATCTTGAGTGGATGGCGAACTATGTATATGTGACTCGTCTACTTTGATGTAAGTAAAAGCCTGAGTTTAAATAGATAAGGAACCGAAAGCTGGTACGTTGGGTATATGACTTCTATAGTATGCAGTGTCGTTTACAATAGTGGAATTCATAACCCGAGACATGGGTAAATGATATCCTCTCTCATTGGCATTACATGGTTGATGAAAAGTAAACGTGGTCATGCATCATTCGTCTTTGTGATGAATGACTTGATTACAATTTGATAGCAATTGACTTTTCATGAAAGAAGATGTAAGGGTTATTATGAGATAAAATAGGATCATACAGGGAGAACGAATATTACCACAAAGAGATTAAGGATGTCCTACAAGGGTAATCACCTCCCGACGTACTATCTGTAACACCCATTACCCATATCCAACACTAGGACAGGGTTTGAGGCATTACCGGACTTAAATATAAACATTCATACAAAACTGGCCCATAAAATTTCATTCAATTTAAAACCATTCATATGCATGCATAACGTCCCTTATACAGGCATACGAGGCCCAAAACATACATTGATGATGGTTCGGGACTAAACTGAGAACTTTCAGAACTTTTGTAACACTTATAAAATTTTCATGTTTTGGGAAGTCACACGCCCGTGTAGGTAGGCCGTGTGGTCACACACACCCGTGTGGCTTGAGACACGCCCGTGTCCTCAGCTCATGTAACTCTCTGACTATAACGTCATCAACAAAATAAGGTCACACGGCCAAGTCACACGCCCATGTGATTAGGCCGTATGGCGAATTAAATTCCAAAAATTAAGTGCAGACTTCACACAGCCTGGGCACACGCCCATATCCTGAGGCTGTGTTCTTCACACGGCTGAGACACACAGCCGTGTCTCTGCCCATGTGTTAACTACTAAGCATTCCATTTGCAATAAATGGAGTGCAGGGGACACATGGCTGGATCACACGCCCATGGGGTAGACACATATACCTGTGTGTCTAACCGTGTGGACAATTTCTAGGCTACTTTCCAAGCCATTTGTCACCCTTGAACTCTCACATACTCAATCCTACTTCATAGCATACAACATGGCACACTTGGCTACACAAGCACACACCATCATACTTCTACATGACATTCCACACCAATTTCATATTTATTCATCTTTATAATTCTTCTTTCAAGTTACTCAATTACACCATAAATATGATCATACCTATTGGTCCTCGTTCATCCATTAAATACATATATTATTTATCTCACATATCATCTACAAGCAACCAAAACTACATCAAAACATAAACACATCTACATGCATGCATAAATGATTAGGGTTACAACCCAATAATCAATATGAGCCACCTCTCATAGCCATATAAAAAATGAATCATAATACCATCATGAGCCAACACATTTGGCTAATCAATATAACATATAACAAAAAGACCAAGTCCCTATACATGCTATATTCAAATGATTAGACTAACTATACCCAAATATCCAATTGATAGTGTGATCGAGTCTCCGACATTCCATGATCCCCGAGCTAGCTTGGCGACACTATAAGAAAAAGGGAAAGAAATGAGGGTAAGCTTTTAAGCTTAGTAAGTTCACATGCAAATAAAATGCAACTTAAACATGCATCAATCATACATTAACATATTGAACAAAATCTTGTATTTTAACAACTTCTCAATCTTACTCTTCACATAAATATACATATGCATAATCTTACCGCAAGTTCATCATATTTCATGGCATTCTCATGAGATCGGTATACATACCTGTGCCACTTGCACAACATAACTCACTTTTATGTCTTTGTCATATTCATTAGGATTACACAGTACCCATTGGGCTTCTCTTTGGATTACCCGTTGAACACTCAGAATAGTATCGGATACATCAGAATCTGGCACCTAAGTGCCCCTTATGTAGCCAATGCAACTTCATAATGATCTCATATCACATGTTACTCGCTTTCGAGCTACTCACGGGTTTGCTCGTATAGGCTGTCAGGTATCTGGAACACATTCTAAACTACCTCGCAATTCAAAGTATGTACGAGACCAGTACCCGGATCGCCATAACATGTTTTTCATAATCATGAACTCAGACCACAACTCATGAGTTCAAATCACATAAATCAAGAACTCAGACCACAACTCAATGAGTTCAAATCACATAATTCCTAGTGACATGTCACTTGTATCCTAAACTATTCCTAAGGTTCAAATGGGACTCTTCGATACCACATTTTTGTTGAGCTTGCTTGTAATGTCGATTTCAATATCCATAGCACCATTCACATACTCATGAAATAATCAAGCATATTTCATGATAAAAGTGTAAGCATTTAAACACATGATACAACATCACATTAAATATGTATATACTCACCATAAATGCAATATTAAAGCATTTAAAGTATGGTACATATTGCATTATTTGCAGATGAACTTACCTCAATACAAAATGATAGAAATGAGCCTAATCCTCGTAAACTTTGTTTTTTCCCCCGATCAAGATCCAATCACGTTTTTCTTGATCTATAATGCCAAAATTAACTTGTTCAATACATACATTGGACAAATTGACCCATAACACATACTTTGGTAAAATTACTATTTTACCCCTAACTTTACACTTATTTACAAATTGGTCCCTAGGCTCGTAAAAAGAAATGCAAGCATTTTCTTGGTAACCCAAGCCTAGCCGAACCTATACCATGCTCCTACCAGCCCATATTTTCCTCTATTTCACATTTGTACTACTCATTTTTACACCTGTTACAAATAAGCCCTTTTTAGGAGTTTTCACTAAAAACCACTTAGTAAAAGATGTTCATCACACATCAAACTTTATATTCCTTCATTAATCATCAAAATAAAAACATGTCACACATGGCTCAAATTTCATACATGAATCTTAGCTTAAAATAATGGTAGAAATAGCTAGATCGGTTGATGACAACTTAAAAAATGTAAAGAACATTAAAAACGGGGCTTGGGAGCACTTACAATCAAGCTTGAAATGTTGAAAACCTTAGATATAGAGACTCCCTAAATTTCAGCACCCTTAGAGAAGATGGGCATCATTTTTGCTTGATTTTTTTCCTTTTTATTCTTTTATTTACTAAATGACCAAAATGCCCTTACTTTCTTTCAAAATTTTCCTATTCATGCCCATTTTTGTCCAAAATTTTAGAACTTGGTCAAATTTCTATTTAAGGACTTCTAATTAATAATCCAATGCAATTTCATGCTTGAAGCTTCTAGAACACAAGTTTTGCAACTTATTCAATTTAGTCCCTGACTTGAAGTTGGACACTTTAGGCATAAAATTTCTTCATGAAAATTTCATACAAACATGCAATCATATCATGAATCATCAAACAACCATAAAACAATTATTTCTATTTTAGATTTGTGGTCTCAAAATCACTATTCTGACTTGGCCCCATTTCGGGATGTTACGGCTCTCCCCCTTTTAGGGATTTTCGTCCCTAAAAATCTTACCATTGAAAAGGTTTGGGTATTGGTTTCTCATGGTCTCCTCAGGCTCCCATGTAGCCTCTTCAATCCAATGTCTTTGCCATAACACTTTCACAAAGGCAATACTTTTGTTTCTCAACTGTTTAACTTCCCGACCTAAAATCTTAACCGGTTCCTCACCATAGGTCATGTCTAGTCGAATCTCAACCTCTGTAGGTAAAATCACATGTGTAGGATTAGATCGGTAATGGTGTAACATTGACACATGGGACACGTCATGAATATTTTCCAAACCTGATGGTAAAGCCAACCGAAAGGCAACTAGCCCTATTTTCTCGGTAACCTCATATGGCCCTATAGAACGAGGACTCAACTTGCCCTTCTTGCCAAATCTCAAAACCTTTTTCCATGGAGACACTTTCAAGACCACCTTATCACCAACCTGAAACTCAATTTCTTTTCGTTTCAAATCCGCGTAGGATTTCTGTCTATTCGAAGCAGCTTTCAAACAATCATGAATTATCTTCACTTTCTCTTCGGCTTCGTTGACTAAGTCTATAACACCCTTAACCCGTATCCATTACCAAACTAGGGTTAAAGGCATTACCGGACAAATCAAAACATTTAACATTCATTTCATAAACATCATGGCATCAAAGATCAATCATCAATATAGAGTCATCGAGACCTTAAACATGCATTAGAAATGGGTCGAGACTAAACCGAACACATACAAAATTTTTCAAAAGTGAAACATTGTTCAAAATGATACAGGTCACATGCCTGTGTGAATAGGCCGTGTGCCTTACACGGCTTTAGACACACCCGTGCATCTAGGCCATGTCAAAACAGGGCATACATACTAACTTGCATGCACGACCACAAGACACGCCCGTGTGCCTTGGCTGTGGTCGACACTGACTTGGGTCACACGGCTAGCCACACGCCCGTGTGCCTTGGCCATGCTCGAGCCTGACTTAAAATTGTAGGGTACCCTAGGGGACACACGGCTGTGCAACATGACTGTGTGTCACACACGGTTGAGACACACGCTCGTGTATCTGCCCATGTGGACAAAAATGGGCCATTTGAAAAGCCAATTTGCCACCTAATTTGGGTCAATCCTACAATCAACAAAATCACAGCATTTCATAATCAATTCACAACTAAAACATAAACTAGTCATGCTATATCATTGCCAACCAATTCCATGTTTATAAACCTTACTAATTTATGCCAAAACATAAAACAAAATGATATTAAAACATATGGTTTATAAACCTTAATACAAATCATTCAATCTTATACTATGAACTAACCAAATTCTCAATAAACACATAACAAAACTTACAAAATTGACCAACTCTCTCTTGGCCATCTAAAACACATCATACATACCACCATTGTATCGCATATCACATATCATTATCCAACCATAAGTTCAAACACAATCTAGCCATATCATATGGCATGATATAAACATTACAAAACAAGATCAAAGTACTTCTAGCCTATACATGCCATACTTCAATATATATAATTTCAAAAGGTTCTAAAATAAGATTCAATAGTGTGGTGACGGTCCTTGATGATCCCGAGCTCCCGATAGCTACGATATCTATAAAATAGTTGAAAAACGCACAGAGTAAGCTTTTAAAAGCTTAGTAAGCTATATACAAATAAACTTATCATTCAAAACATATAAGTATCATCAAATTGCATACTCTTTATGAACAAATACTAACTCAAATCTCTAACTCATATACAATTTATATAATCTTAATTCACTTGCACATATATCATTTGTTCACAATTACTCATATACTTACCTTTCATTTTCAAATATAGTATACAATTCAAACGTACTTGAATCGGATACAATTTAACAAAGTCATTCATTTTCTTGGAATGCCTGTTTGAACCGTTCAGAAACATAAAGATATGGGGATAGCTCAGAAAGCACAAACAATGCCAACGTCCCAGACGTGGTCTTACATGTAATCAAATATCGATGCCACTGTTCCAGACAGGGTCTTATACGAAATAAAATACGATGCCAATGTCCTAGACATGGTTTTACACGTAAATCAGAAGTGTATGCCAACATTTCAAATGTGGTCTTACACGATAACACGTATTGAAAATCCTATGTCATGACTTATGTATCCTAACTATTCCTATGGTTCGTACGAGGCTTTCCGGACGTTGAAGCTTTGTCGATACTTTCTCTAATAGCACATATTTAGCTAGAATATTCATTCATCACAATTCAATATCATATGAGTAATAGTAATTAAATTAAAACACGTTTATTTGTATATCAACTCACCTCGTATGGATTCGGATAGACTGAATCGGCTACTTGACGACTTTCAATTTTCCCTAATCTAATTCTGTTTTCTTTAATTCTTGATCTTTAATCAAGCTAGATGTTGGCCGAATGCTTCAAACACATAAACCCTATATTTTCTTCTACAATTTCAGCAAAGATGGAAGATAATGTCTTATTTTATGCCTTTGTTTTATTATAAAACATATTATTAACTAAATTCCAACTTTACCCTTTCTAATAAAATCATTAAATCAATAAACACAAGGCCATTTATGTCCACTCATGCTTTCAATGTTCATATAACATGATAATGACCTCTCACTTAACAAGACAAATCAAATAAGCACTTTAACAATCAGCAGACAACTTTCAAATTTTACGCGATTAGGTCCTTTTATCAAATTAAGCACACAAACGATTATATTTTCATACGAAACTTTCACACAGGCTAATTAACATATCATAAGCACAAAATATAATATTTAAACATTTTTATGACTCAGATTTGTGTCCTGAAACCACTATTCTAACTGGGGCCTAAACCAGACTGTTACAATTCTCCCCCCAGGGATTTTCGTCCCCGAAAATCTTACTGTTGAACAGATTCGGATATTGTTGTATCATATTATCTTCAGGCTTCCATGTAGCCTCTTCAACACTGTGTCGATGCCACATCACTTTTACTAATGGAATTTTCTTATTTCTTAGTTCTTTAACATCGCAAGCTAAGATACTGATTAGTTTTTCTTTGTAAGTCATATCAGACTGTAACAGCCAGATTTAGGGCCTAGTCAGAATAGTGGTCCCAGGACCATAAATCTAAAGTTAGAAAATTTATTTTATTATTATTATGGAGTCATGAAATGATTATATTAGTGTATGAAAACTTTGGTGAGTCAATTTTTTTGTTCGTGAGCCCGATTACGAAAAATGACTAAATCGCATAAAAGGTAAAAGTTGCATTTTAGTGAAAAAATGTGTTAAATAACTAAAAAATTAAAATTTGAGGTCCTTAAAGGTTAATTAGACCCTTTTTAGAGTGCTTTGCCAGCCAAAAAGTCAAAGGGGGACAAAAGTTTTGTGTTTGGTATGTTAGGTGACTTATTTGGACTAAAATAAAAAAAAATTATATCAACTTCATCCCATTTCTTTCTCCATCAAAAATATCAGAAAAAGAGAGGTTTTTGAAGCTTTGAAATTTCAGCAATTTATCACCTTAACAAGTAAGTGATTTCCATGTCCCTTGTTGATGATTTTCTCATTTTTGGACTCCTTAAAGCATAAGCTTTCAAATGAAGGGTCTATTTTGCAAATGATTAAGAGTTTAAGGTTTTTCCATGAATGGATTTATGAAAGTTGCTGAGTTCTTATGGAAGAATATGAGTCCTATTTAAGTTATAAACAACTTTTGTGAAAGGTGTTAGCATGAAAGCACCTAAAGGGGCTATTATGCATAAGTTGTAAAATAGTTGACAAACATGTGAAATAGTGAGAATTTGAAGTTATTATACGAGTAAAAAGGGTTCAACTAGGCTTGAGATATGAAGAAATTTGATAAAAATTGATTTTCGAGCATAGGGGCAAAATGGTTATTTTGTCAAGGTCTAGGGGCAAAATGGTCATTTTACCTAAGTCATAAATTTTGGATTTGCCTAATTTTATTTAGTGACTAAATGAGTGTATTTTTCTAATATAGATCAAGAATTGCCAAATCTGAACCTAGACCAGGGGAAAGCCAAGAAAATCGACTAAACCGACTAATGTGTATTTTGTAATCCGAGGTAAGTTGCATGTAAATAATACAACTACATTGTTAATGCATGTATTCGAATTGTTATTGGTTTGATATAGTATGAATTGCTAGATTGCGAACTGAGAATGCATATTAATGATTGAGATAATAGAAATATCCTATTGGAACCCTATGAAACAAACTGAATATTCATGCCATGACATTCGAGTTATTTAAGCGCCAATGTAAGACATGTCTGGGACATGCATCGGCCACATAATGAGAGCCAGTGTAAGACCATGTCTGGGACATGACATCGGCATTGAGACGAGTGCTAGTGTAAGACATGTCTGGGACATGCATCGGCCTCGAAGATGATAGCCAGTGTAAGACCGTGTCTGGGACATGGCATCAGCACGTATATACGAGAGCTAGTGTAAGACCATGTTCGGGACATGGCATCGGCTCGGTGAAGATAGCCAGTGTAAGACCATGTCTGGGACATGGCATTAGCAACTTATCTCATGTTTGAGGCTTATAGAATATCCGGTAGTATACCGAAAGGTTCAACGTTAAAAGTTACAAAAGTGAGTTAATAAAGGAAGTATAATAATGTTGTGAGTGGTACAGGTACCTGTTTTGCATACATGAGTAATGAGATCAAAATAGAAAAATATGACTTGAGTAGACAGTAATGAGTAAGTCAAGCTTATGCTTACCCTTGTGTTATGAGTATGATGATTAGCGAGAAGTTATTGTTGTATATTTATTTATATGCAACTTACAAAGCTTTTATGCTTACTCTCTCTTCCTTTCCATCTTCTTGTAGTGTCATCCAATTAGCTTAAGGATTACTGGAAGTCAGAGATATCGATCACACTATCAGCCAAAATACTAGGTATAGTTGGATTTATATTTTTGATTATGGCATGTATAGGGGGCCTAGACCTTATTATTTTGTGTCCTCAGAATTGGCCAAATGTGTTGGTCTAGAATAGATTCCACTCTCTATGTTAAGCCTTCAATGAGGGCTAACATCTATTTTGAATCTATAAAAGATGCATCTTCATGGTTTAATGAATGTCTATTATGCTTGTTTTGGTATTGGTTGTTATTGACATGAGAATAGGTGTACTAGGGTGGCAATGAGGCTTGGTAGATAGCCTCATGTTGTCCACACGGGTAAACACACAGGTGTGTGTCTAGGCCGTGTGTGGCACACGGACAGCCCCATGGGCATGTGAGAAGGCTGTGTGTCCCCTACACTTAGATATTCCATGTCAAAATGCATGGAAATAAACACACGGGCAGAGATAAGGCCGCGTGTCTCAGCCGTGTGGGAGGGCATGGCCTAGTATACGGGTGTGTGCCATCGTCATGTGATGCTGGCGTTAGAAATAGAATACCCAGGTTTTTGTACACGGGCTATGCCACGGGCGTGTCAAGGCCGTGTGAAAGGACACGGGTAAAGGACACGAGCGTGTGTCTAGGCCGTGTGAAGTCTACACTTGTTTTATGAAAAATTGTGAAATTAAATTAGCCACACGGGTACGGGACATAGGCGTGTCCCTGGCACATGCGTGTGTGCTCTATACCCACACAGGCGTGTGGAGCCTTAAAGTATGAAAGTTTTTCCAAGTTTTTTCTTAAGCCATCGGTTTAGTCCTGAGTCACCCCGAATGTATGTTTTGGGCCTCGTAAGCCCGTTTAAGGGACAAAATGGTATGTGAAATAAAAAGTTTTAAATTGATCAAAAATTTTATGCCCGGATTTTATATAGTTGGTTGATTTTGAGTCTGGTAGCACCTCGAACCCTATCCTGGCATCAGATACGGGCGATGGGTGTTACATTTAGTGGTATCAGAGTTATGGTTTAGTCAGTTCTAGGACTAACCTAGCTAGAGTATGAGTCTAGTTATACATGCCATAAAAATATATTGATAGTGTAAAGATTCTTGACGATTATGAATTATGTTTTTCTTATAAAGTAAATGGATCCTGATAGAACCACGGCGGATGATGTGGAAAGTAATGCGTCAGCTCCCGCCGAAGGGACCGCGCCAGTAGAGAGTGAGCCCGTGAGTATGGTCCAAGGCAGAGGGGCTAGAGAAGCCTACCTCCGAATGATGGATGCTTGGTATTAAGAGTTTGTTTGTGCAAACCCGAACACTCCACCTCCACCTCCTCTGATTCCTCAGTATGCCCTGGTAGCTTTACAAGGTGCAGACATGTTTAGAAGAAAGAAGCCTCCGGTAGACAAGATTCAAAAACAAGGGGCCGAGGAATTCTAGGATAACTTAGATGATGACCCAGAGAAGGCAGGGTTTTGGTTAGAAAATACCATAAGGGTGTTTGATGAATTATCATGCACACCTGAAGAATGAGTGAAGTGTGCAACGTCACTCCTACTGGATTCGGCCTATCAGTGGTAGAACACTCTCGTGTCTGTGGTACCGAGAGAAAAAGTAACTTGGGAATTTTTCCAAGAATAATTCAGAAAGAAGTACATTAGCCAGAGGTTCATGGACCAGAAAAGGAAGGAATTTTTAGAGTTGAAGCAGGGCAATAAGACTGTGACGGAGTATGAACGTGAGTTTGTGAAACTCAGCAAGTATGCGCGGGAATGCATATCCATTGAAGCCACCATGTGTAAGAGATTTGAGGATGGCCTCAATGAAGATATCTGAGTGTTTGTGGGCATCTTAGAAATAAAAGAATTTGTGGTACTCATTGAGAGAGCGTGCAAGGCAGAGGAGCTGGTAAAAGAGAGGAGGAAAGTGGCCTTTGAGTCGCGGGATTTAAAGAAAAGACAGATGGGAAAAGCACTTCAGTCCTCATCTAAGAGATCAAAAGAATTTACTACCTGATCGAATGCTTCAGTGGGTTATTCAAGGAGAAATAAGAATCAATAGAATATGGTATCTAAAGCCTAGACTACTTTGGTCACTAGCGTTGGTAGTACTCTGCTAAGTAGGCAAGAGTGTCCGTAATGTGGGAGACGAAACTTAGGTGAATGCCAAGTAAACGAGAGAGGCTGCTTCAAGTGTGGGTCACTTGACCACTTTATTCGTGATTGTCCTGAGATGGATAAGAAAGGGAGAAAACAAGATGTGAAAGCAAGTAGTGCTCCCTTAAGGAGTAGGCCACAAAAGAACCCCAGAAGTGGGACTAGTGGTAGTGGCGCGTCAAGAGATACCACGACAAGGTCTGAAGGTAGAGCACTAGCGAGGACTTATGTTATACGTGCCCGGGAAGAGGCAGAGTCTCCCGATGTGATCACGGGTACCTTTTCTATCTATGATATAACTATTGTTACTTTAATTGACCCGGGATCTACCCACTCTTACATTTGTATGGAATTGATACCTCGTATGAATATGTTAGTAGAGTCCACTAAGTTTGTCATAAAAGTGTCCAACCCGTTAGGCAAGTATGTGTTAGTGGACCAAGTATGTAAAAATTGTCCTTTGATGATTAGAGGCCACAGTTTTTCGGCCAACTTGATGTTGTTGTCTTTTAATGAATTCGATGTAATTCTTGGGATGGATTGGCTGACTGTGGAAGAAAAGTGATTGAGTTAAGATGTGAAAATGGGGATATTCTTCGAGTTGGACCGGATGAGTCAGATAACTTTCCTATGATAATATCGTCATCGACTGCTGAAAAATATTTGAGAAAGAAGTATAAAGCTTATTTAGCTTTTGTGCTGAATACTCAAGACTCAGAATTAAAGATTGAATTAGTGCCGGTAGTCTACGAGTTCACAGATGTGTTTCTAGAGGAATTACCTGGATAATCTCTAGTGAGAGAGGTTGAGTTTGAAATTGAATTGGTTTCTGGTATGACACCTATCCCGATTACTTGGTATAGGATGGATCCAACGGAGCTGAAAGAGTTGAAAGCATAGTTGTAAGATCTGATAGACAAAGGCTTTGCGAAACCGAGCTATTCTCCATGGGGTGCTCCGGTACTCTTTGTGAAGAAGAAAGATAGGACGATGAGATTATGCATTGACTATAGGCAACTCAACAAAGTTACATTGAAGAACAAATACCCTTTACCAAGGATCGATGGTTTGTTTGATCAATTGAAGGTAGCTACTGTGTTTTCTAAGATCGATCTAAGGTTTGGTTATTATCAGTTAAGGGTTAAGGAGCGAGATGTGCCAAAGACTGCATTTCGGACAAGATATGGGCATTATGAGTTTCTTGTCATGCCATTTGGTTTGACTAACGCCCCGGCGATATTCATGGATTTGATGAACTGCATAATCAGACTGTATCTAGATAAGTTTGTTGTCGTCTTTATCGATGACATACTGATCTATTCGTGTAATGAGGGGAGCACACAGAGCATCTGAGGGTTATGTTACAAACCTTGAGAGACAAACAATTATACGCCAAGTTTAGCAAAAGTGAATTTTGGCTTAAAGAGGTCAGGTTTCTAGGACATATTGTGTCTGGTGATAGAATCTGAGTTGATCCAAATAAGATCTTTGCTATTGTGGAATAGAAACTGCTGAGGAATATAGCCGAGGTTCGAAGCTTTTTGGGTTTGGCTGAATACTACAGATGGTTTGTAAATGGATTTTCTATGATAGCTACCCTGATGACCAGGCTGCTGCAAAAAGATGTCAAGTTTGAATGGATGGAAAACTGTCAACAAAGTTTTGAGAGATTAAAGGCTCTGTTAACGGAAGCCTCAGTGTTAATGCAACCAGAGTTGGGCAAGGAGTTTATGATTTATAGCGATGCCTCCTTAAATGGTTTAGGGTGTGTGCTCATGTAAGAAGGCAAGGTTATGGCCTATGCCTCGAGACAGTTAAAACCACAAGAGAGAAATTATCCAACCCATGATTTGGAGCTAGCGGCTGTAGTGTTCGCGCTGAAGATTTGAAGACACCATTTGTATGGAGAGAAATTTTGGGTATTCACCGACCATAAGAGCTTAAAGTTCTTGATGACTTAAAAGGAATTGAGTTTGAGGCAACGCTGTTGGTTAGAGCTATTAAAAGATTATGAATTAAATTATCAACTACCATCCGATAAAGGCGAATGTAGTCACCGACGCCTTGAGTAGGAAGTTGTTGTTTGCCTTAAGAGCCCTGAACACTCAGTTGACTATATCTAATAATGGTTTAATCCTAGTAGAGCTGAAAGCCAAACTGACTTTTCTCCAAGAAATTCAAGAAGCTCAGAAAGGTAATGAGAAGTTGCAAGCTAAGAGAAATCAGTGTGAATCAGAAATTGAATCAGATTTTCGTATTAGTACTGATGGATGTTTAATGTTCAAAGATAGATTTTGTGTACCCAAGGATAATGAACTTATTTAGAAAGTTTTGAGTGAGGCACATGGTGGTTGTTTATCTGTTTACACGGGTAGGGAAAAAATGTACAACGACCTTAAGAAAATGTATTGGTGGTTAGGTATGAAAAGAGACATTTTAGAGTTGGTTTCCAAGTGCTTAGTGTGTCAGCAAGTAAAGGCTAAACATCAAGTACCTTCGGATTTACTTCAGCCTATTATGGACCGTAAGTGGAAATGTGATCGTATTACTATGGACTTCATGACTAGTTTGCCTGTAAGCCCAAAAAAGAAAGATGCAGTATGGGTTATTATCGACAGACTAACTAAGTCGGCACATTTCATACCAGTGCGTACTGACTACTACCTCATAAAATTAGTCAACTTATATATTTCCGAGATTGTGAGACTTCATAGAGTGCCATTGTCGATTGTGTCAGATAGAGACCTGAGGTTTACCTCAAAGTTTTGGAAAAAGTTATAAGAGGCTTTGGGAACCAAGTTGAGTTTCAGCACGGCATTTCATCCGGAAACTGACAGACAGTCAGAAAGAGTAATATAGATTTTTGAGGACATGCTGAGATGTTGTGTTCTCAAATTTCAAGGAAGTTGAGAGAAATACTTGCCATTGGTTGATTTCACCTACAGCAACAGCTATCAGTCGAGTCTGAGAATGGCACCTTATGAGGCCTTGTACAGGAGAAAATGTCGAATGCCTTTATACTGGACTGAGTTGAGAGAGAATCAGATTCACAGGGTCGATTTGGTCAAAGAGGCTGAGGAAAAAGTTAAGGTGATTCGTGACTGCCTGAAAGCCCCCTCAGATAGACATAAATCCTATTTGGATTTGAGACGAAAGGAAATTAAGTTTTAAGTCAGTGATAAGGTATTTTTGAAAGTTTCCCCGTGGAGGAAAGTTCTCAGGTTTGGAAAAAGGGGCAAGTTGGGTCCTCGTTTCATAGGACCTTATGAGATTACGAAAGGGTAGGGCCTGTTGCCTACCATTTGGAATTGCCCCAGAGTTAGAAAAGATTCACGATCTATTTCATGTTTCCATGTTACGCCGGTATAGATCAAACCTTTCGCATGTAATTGCGCCAACTAAAGTTGAGATTCTTCCGAATATGACTTATGGTGAAGAGCCGGTCAAGAGTTTGGCTCGAGAGGTCAAACAGTTGAGAAATAAGAATATACCACTTATGAAGGTTTTGTGGCATATATATGGGGTCGAGGAAGCCACATGGGAACCCGAAGAGTCTTTGAGAGAGCAATACCCGAATTTATTCACCGGTAAGATTTTCGAGGACAAAAATCCCTAAGGGGGGAGAAATGTAACAGCCCAATTTAAGGCCTAGTCGGAACAGTGGTCTCAGGACCACAAATTCGAAATTAGAAAATTTATTTTTTTATTATTATGGAGTCATGACATAATTATATTAATGTATGAAAAATTTGGTGAGTCAATTTTGATGGTTGTGAGCCCGATTGCGAAAAAAAGGACTAAATCGCATAAAAGGTAAAAGTTGCATTTTAATGCCCAAATGTGTTAAATAATTAGACAAATTAAAATTGGAGGTCTTTAAAGGGCAATTAGACCCTTTTTAGAGTGCTTGGCCGACCATAGAGTCAAAGAGGGACAAAATTTTTGTGTTTGGTATGTTAGGTGACTTATTTGGACTAAAATAAAGAAAAAAATGATATCATCTTCTTCCCATTTCTTTCTCCACCGAAAATATCAGCAAAAGAGAGGTTTTTGAAGCTTTGAAATTTCAGCAATTTATCACCTCAACAAGTAAGTGATTTCCATGTCCCTTGTTGATGATTTTCTCATTTTTTGAATCCTTGAAGCATGAGCTTTCAAATGAAGGGTCTATTTTGCAAATGATTAAGAGTTTAGGGTTTTGCCATGAATGGATTTGTGATAGTTGCTGAGTTTTTTATGGAAGAATATGAGTCCTAGTTGAGTTATAAACAACTTTTGTGAAAGGTGTTAGCATGAAAGCATATAAAAGGGCTATTATGTATAAGTTGTAAAATAGTTGACAAACATGTGAAATAGTGAGAATTTGAAGTTGCTATACGAAGAAATTCGATAAAAATTGATTTTCGAGCATAGGGGCAAAATGGTCATTTTGTCAAGGTCTAGGGGCAAAATGGTCATTTTACCTAAGTCATAAATTTTGGATTTGCCTAATTTTATTTAGTGACTAAATGAGTGATTTTGCTAATATAGATCAAGAATTGCCAAATCCGAACCTAGACCAGGGGAAAGCCAAGCAAATCGACTAAACCAACTAGTCGTGTGTATTTTGTAATCTGAGGTGAGTTGTATGTAAATAAAACAACTGCATTGTTAATGCATGTATTCGAATTGTTATTGGTTTGATATAGTATGATTTTCTAGATTGTGAACTGAGAATGCATATTAATGATTGAGATAATAGAAAAATCCTGTTGGAACCCTATGAAACAAATCGGATATTCATACCATGACATTCGAGTTATTTGTGTGCCAGTGTAAGACATGTCTAGAACATGCATCAGCCACATAATGAGAGCCAGTGTAAGACCATGTCTGGGACATGACATCGGCATTGAGACGAGTGCTAGTGTAAGACATGTCTAGGACATGTATCGGCCTCGAAGATAATAGCCAGTGTAAGACATGTCTGGGACATGCATCGGCTAAAAGTTGTGTTAGTGTAAGACCATGTATGGGACATGGCATCAGTACGTATATACAAGAGCTAGCGTAAGACCATGTCTGGGACATGGCATCGGCAACTTATCCCATGTTTGAGGCTTATAGAATATCCTGTAGTATTCCGAAAGGTTCAACGTTAAAAGTTACGAAAGTGAGTTAATAAAGGAAGTATAATAATGTTGTGAGTGGTACAGGTACCTATTTGGCATGCATGAGTAATGAGCTCAAAATAGAAAAATATGACTTGAGTAGACGGTAATGAGTAAGTCAAGCTTATGCTTACCCTTGTGCTATGAGTATGATGATTAGCGAGAAGTTATTGTTGTATATTTATTTATATGCAACTGACTAAGCTTTTATGCTTACTCTCTCTTCCTTTCCATCTTCTTGTAGTGTCGTCCAATTAGCTTAAGGATTACTGGAAGTCAGAGATATCGATCACACATCAGCCGAAATAATCGGTATAGTTGGATTTATATTTTTGATATTGGCATGTATAGGGGGGCTAGACCTTATTATTTTGTGTCCTGAGAATTGGCCAAATGTGTTGGTCTAGAATAAATTCCACTCCCTATGTTAAGCCTTGAATGAGGGCTAACATCCATTTTGAATCTATAAAAGATGCATCTTCATGGTTTAATGAATATCTATTATGCTTGTTTTGGTATTGGTTGTTATTGAATGAGAATAGGTATACTAGGGTGGCAATGAGGCTTGGTAGATAACCTCATATTGTCCATATGGGTAGGCACACGGGCGTGTGTCTAGGTCGTGTGTGACACATGGGCAAGCGGTGTTATGTAGTTGATGAGCCTCTGATCTACCCAATCCATTATTTACTAAGGCCGTGTGTCCCCTGCACTTAGATATTCCAAGTCAGAATGGATGGAAATCAACACACAGGCAGAGACACAGCCGTGTGTCTTAGCCGTGTGGGAGGGTACGGCTAGTATACGGGCGTGTGCCATGGTCGTGTGATGCTGATGTCAGAAACAGAATACCCAGGTTTTTACACATGGGCTACGCCAAGGGCGTGTCAAGGCCGTATGGAAAGACACGGGCGTGTGTCTAGGCCGTATGAAGTCTGCACTTATTTTATGAAAAATTGTGAAATTAAATTGGCCACACGGGTACGGGACATGGGCGTGTCCCTGGCACACAGGCGTGTGCTCTATACCCACACGGGCGTGTGGAGCCTTAAAGTATGAAAATTTTTCCAAATTTTTTCTTAAGCCCTTCGGTTAGTCCCAAGTCACCCCGAATGTATGTTTTGGGCCTCGTAAGCCCGTTTAAGGGACAAAAAGGTATGTAAAATAAAAAGTTTTAAATTGATCAAAAATTTTATGGCTCGATTTTATATAGTTGGTTGAGTTTGAGTTGGCAGCACCTCGAACCCTATCCCAGCATCGGATACGGGCGAGGGGTGTTACACATCATATCATCGAAGGATCGGATTTATATCATCGAAGCATCTATCTGTGAAACACATCATAAATCTTTTCTAGCTCTGGTGGCAACAATCAATGATAAGCAACTGGCCTGATTCATTCAATAATCTCATACGGTCCTATGAATCTTGGACTCAATTTGCCTTTTCTATCGAACTGAAGTACTTTCTTCCATGGAGATACTTTCAGAAATACTTTTTTGCCAATTTCAAATTCAATATCTTTTCGTTTCAAATATGCATAGTATTTTTGACGATCGAAAGCTGATTTCAGACTATCTCGGATTACTTTTACTTTCTGTTTAATCTATTTTATCAAATCAACCTCGTGAATCTTATTCTCACTGAGTTCAGTCCAATACAAAGGTGTACAGCATTTACGACCATCTAAGGCTTCATACGGTGCCATTTTAATACTCAATTGAAAACTATTACTGTAAGCAAATTCAATCAAAGGTAAATATTGTTCCCACGAACCTTCAAACTCAAGAATGCAACATCTCAACATATCCTCAAGAATTTGAATAATCCGTTCAGATTGACCATCCATTTGCGGGTGAAATGCAATTTCGTACCCAGATCATCTTGCAATTTCTTCTAGAATCGTGATGTGAATCTTGGATCTCTGTCTGACACAATAGATACTGGCACACCATGCAACCTCACTATATTGAAAATGTATAATTTAACTAACTTATCAAGTGGGTAATCAGATCGTACCGGAATAAAATGAGCTAAATTCATCAAGCATCAACTACAACCCAAATAGCAATTTTCTTTCTTAGAGATAGGGGCAAGCCCGAAACAAAATCCATTGTCACTCTATCCCATTTCCATTCCGGGATCATAATCGGTTGTAGCAAACCAGATGGCACCTGATGTTCAATTTTAAGTTGCTGACAAATTAAGCATTTTGCAACAAATTCAGAGATATCACGCTTCATACTAGGCCACCAATAAATCTATTTTAGATCATTATACATTTTCGTACTACCCGGATGCACAGATAATCGACTATTGTGAGCTTTATTCAAAATCATCTGAATTAACTCTGGATTTCTCGAAACAAAAATTCGATCTCAGCATCTCAAACAATTATCTTTATCAACTCTGAATTTTGAATCAGAATCCAAATATCATTCAATTCGTTTTGCTAAAATCTCATTATCAATTTTCTGAGCTTCGATAATCTGCTACAAAAACAAAGGTCTCACTTTTAATTCCACTACAACCGAACCATCATCAGATAAAGCTAAATGAGCATTCATCGCACGCAGAGCAAATAGCGATTTTCGAATTAAAGTATCAGCAGCAACATTTGCTTTTCCCAAATGATAATCAATTACAAGTTCGTAGTCTTTTAGCAGTTCTAGCCATATTCTCTGTCCCAGGTTAAAATCTTTTTAAGTTATCAGATATTTCAAACTCTTATGATCAGAATACACGTGACATTTCTCACCAAACAGATAGCGATGCTAGATTTTCAAAGCAAACATAATCGCAGCCAACTCAAGATCGTGCGTCGGATAGTTCTTTTCATGAGGCTTTAACTATCTTGAAGCATAAGCAACAACTTTACCTTCTTGCATCAAAACACATCCTAGATCGGTAAACGAAGCATCACTATAGAACACAAATTCTTTACCTGATTCGGGTTGTACCAATACTGGAGCTTCAGTCAACAAAGTTTTCAACTGATCAAAGCTTTTCTAACACTTTTCAGACCATTCAAACTTCACATCTTTCTGAAGCAGTTTCGTTAACGGAGTTCCAATCATAGAAAAACCTTTTACAAACCTTCTATAATAATTGGCAAGTCCTAGAAAACTGCGGACTTCAGAAACATTTCTCGGAGGCTTTCAATCCAAAATAGCTGAAATCTTGCCCGAATCAACTCGGATACCTGATGCTGATACAATATGGCCCAAAAAACCAACGTCACGCAACCGGAATTCACATTTGCTAAATTTCGCATATAATTGCTTAACTCTCAAAGTCTGTAGCATAATTCTCGGATACTCAGCATGTTCAGATTCATCACGTGAATAAATCAATATGTCATCAAGGAATACAACAACAAATCGATCTAAATACGGTCTAAAAATTCTGTTCATCAAATCCATAAAGATAGCACGTGCATTCGTTAATCTGAAAGGAATAACTAAGAATTGATAGTGGCCATACCTCATTCGGAATGCAAGTTTCAGAATGTCTAAGTCTTTCACTCGCAACTGATAATAACCTGATCTCAAATCTATTTTCGAAAACACAGCAACTCCTTTATTTGATCAAACAGATCGCCAATTTGGGGTAGAGGATACTTATTCTTGATAGTCACTTTGTTCAACTGACGATAATCTATGCACATTCTCATCTTGCCATCTTTCTTTTTCACACACAGAACAAGAGCACCCCAAGGTGAGAAACTCAGTCTAGTAAACCCTCTATTGGTCAATTCTTGCAACTGAGACTTTAATTCTTTTAGTTCGATCGGAGCCATTCAATACGGAGCTATCTAAACCGGAGTAGTTCCTAGTACTAATTCAATGCCAAATTCAACTTCTCAGATTGGAGGTAATCCCGAAAGTTCTTCAGGAAACACATCAGCAAATTCACAGAAAATAGGTACTAATTCAACTTTCTATTCTGACATTTTCAAATCAATAACATAAGCAAAGTAAGCTTCGCACCCTTTTCTCATAATACTCATAGCTTTCATCGAAGATATCACAGCAGATAATCCATGCAAATCATTAGATTCAATTCAAACTATTTCATTATTCTTGCATCTCAAATCAATAGTTTTCTGTTTGCAGTTCACAACAGCATCATGCAAAGTTAACCAATCTATGCCCAGAATCATATCAAATTCATCAAAAGGTAATAACATCAGATCTTTCAGAAAACAAATATCTCGAAACATCAACGGACAGTTCTTGCAAACTTTATCAACCAAAACACATCTACCTAGAGGGTTCGATACTTTAATTACAAACTCAGTAGACTCTATAGGCAAAGTCTTACTGTTCACTAAGTTCATGCATATATACTAATGCGTTGATAAAGGATCTACCGTGGCAATCACAGAAGTATCATAAAGTGTGAAAGTATCTGTAATCACATCTGGAGACGAAGCTTCCTTACGAGCTCAAATGGCATAGGCTCTGGCAGGTGGACGAGCCTCGGATCTAACAGCTGTGTCTTTTGTTCCCCTCTGACTGCCACTCACATTTCCCGTATTTCTAAGAGGTCTACCACGAGATGCATTGCCACATGGCTTTGAATTTTGTACAATTTCTTACTCGACAGATTTAGGGCAATCGCGGATAAAATGGTCTAATGATCCACATTTAAAACAAACCCGATCATATAGTCTACAATTGTCGGGATGTCATTTAGCACAATGTTTACAATCGGGTCAATCGGATCTAGCATTTCCAACACTAGCAACAGAAGTAGCTGGAGCTTTGTAGCTCGAATACGATCTAGTAGGATCTATATTCGAATGTCCCACATTAGCATTTGAATGGCTATTATCATCTCTAAACTTCTATGATGCAGATTGAAATGACTTACCTGATGATCTTTTTTGCACTTCTCTAGCACCTGACACAACTTTTCTTTTCTCTTTCCCGAGATCTTCAGCTTTACATGCTCGTTCAACAAGCACAATGAATTCTTTGATCTCAAGAATCCTAACTAACAAATGGATATCTTTGTTCAAGCCATCCTCAAATATTTTACACATTATTGCCTCAGTAGATACACATTCTTGAGTGTATTGATTCAATCTTACAAATTCTCGCTCGTATTCTGTAACAGACATACGACCTTATTTAAGCTCAAGAAACTCTTTACGTTTTTTATCGATAAATCTTTAACTGATATATTTCTTTTAGAATTCAGCTTGGAAGAAATCTCAGGTGATTCACTCACTCGGAACTACTGATATCAAAGTCTTCTACCAATGGTACGCCGTATCTCTCAGAAGTGAAACGACACATTTTATGCATTCATCCTAATTCAAGGACAATTCATCGAACACTCGTATTGTGTTCTCTAACTAGAACTCGGCTCTTTTAGCATCATCGTTCGTTGTAGGACGGAACTCTTCGACCCTATATTTTCTAATCTTATCAACCGGAGGCTTGATCAACTGATTTGGATTCACTTGTCGCATAGTAGGGGCTTGTGGAGGATTTACCGGGGGTGGAGGTTATTGTACAGTCAGATTAGTTCTAATGTATTGGGTGAACCAATCATTCATCATCTGATAGAAGATTTCTCTAGCCTCTCCATCACAGCTACTCATAGTCGGTCTAGAATCGGATGGCACTATCCCTTACACAGGAGTTGGCGTATTGCTTTCAACATCGTCAGCTATGGCTCGTTCGGGATCCATATGCTATATGAAAACACATTATCAATGTTAGGACTCATCACACTATCATAGTTCATAAATATGGCATGTATAGCGAGACTTACATATGCTATGGTAGTCCTAGAACTATCTAAACCATAACTCTGATACTAATAAAATTTAACACCCCTAACCCGTATCCATCGCCGAACTAGGGTTAAAGGTATTACTGGACAAATCAAAACATTTAACATTCATTTCATAAGCATCATAGCATCAAAGATCAATCATCAATATAATGTCCCTTATATAGGTCATTGAGACCTTAAACATGCATTAGAAAGGGGACGGGACTAAACAGAACACATACAAAATTTTTCAAAACTTAAAACATTTTTCAAAATGATACAGGTCACACGCCCGTGTGAACAGGCTGTATGCCTTACACGGCTTTAGACACGCCCGTGTGTTTAGGCCGTGTCAAAATAGGGCATACATACTGAATTGCATACACCACCACAAGACATGCCTGTGTGCCTTGGCCGTGGTCGACACTTACTTGGGTCACACGGGTAGCCACACACCCGTGTGCCTGAGCCATGCTTGAGCCTGACTTAAAATCGTAGGGTACCCCAGGGGACACACAGCTGTGCAACATGACAGTGTGTCCCACATGGCTGAGACATACTCCTGTGTCTCTACTCATGTGGACAAAATAGGCCATTTGAAAAGCCAATTTGCCACCCAATTTGTGTCAATCCTACAATCAACAAAATCACAACATTTCATAATCAATTCACAACAAAAATATAAACCATTCATGCTATATCATTGCCAACCAATTCCATGCTTATAAACCTTACTAATTTATACCAAAACATAAGACAAAATCATAATAAAAAATATGTTTTATAAACCTTAATACACATCATTCAATCTCATACTATGAACTTACCAAATTCTTAATAAACACATAACAAAACTTACCAAATTGACCAACTCTCTCTTGGCCATCTAAAACACATCATACATACCACCATTGTATCACATATCATATCTCATTATCCAACCATAAGTTCAAACACAATCTAGCCATATCACATGGCATGATATAAACATTACAAAACAAGATCAAAGTACTTCTAGCTTATACATGCCATACTTCAATATATATATTTTAAAAAGGTAGCAAAATAAGATTCAATAGTGTGGTGACGATCCTTGGCGATCTTGAGCTCCCGATAGCTACAATATCTATAAAATAGTTGAAAAAACACACAGAGTAAGCTTTCAAAAGCTTAGTAAGCCATATACAAATAAACTTATCATTCAAAACATATAAGTATCATCAAATTACATATTCTTTATAACCAAATACTAACTTAAATCTCTAACTCATATACAATTTATATAATCTCAATTCATTTGCACATATATCATATGTTCACGATTACTCATATACATACCTTTCAATTTCAAATATAGTAAACAATTCAAATGTACCTGAATCGGATACAATTTCACAAAGTCATTCATTTTCTCGGAATTCCCATTTGAACCGTTCAGAAACATAAGGATACATGAATAGCTCAGAAAGCACATACAATGCCAATGTCCCAGATGTGGTCTTACATGTAATCAAACATCGATGCCACTATCCCAGATAGGGTTTTATACGAAATCAGATACGATGCCAATGTCCCAGACATAGTCTTGCACGTAAATCAAAAGTCAATGCCAACATCCCAGACGTAGTCTTACATGATAACACATATCAGAAATCCTATGTCATGACATATGTATCCTAACTATTCTTATGGTTTGTACAGGCCTTTTCAGGCATTAAAGCTTTGTCGATACTTTCTCCGTTAGCACATATTTAGCTCGAATATTCATTCATCACAATTCAATATCATATGAATAATAGTAATTCAATTCAAACACCTTTTTTTGTATATCGACTTACCCTGTACGGATTTGGATAGATTGAATTATCTACTGGACGACTTTCGACCTTCCCCGATCTAATTCCGCTTTCTTTAATTCTTGATCTTTAATCAAGCTAGATGTTGGCCGAATGCTTCAAACACATAAACCCTATATTTTTTTCTTCAATTTCGGCAAAGATAGAAGATAATGGTTTATTTTATGCCTTTGTTTTTGTAACACCCCATACCCGTAATCCACGCTGGGGCATAGTACAAGGCATTACCTAACAAGATCTCATGCACACAACAAAACTCAAGTCACCAAGACCCTGTCTAAATTAAAATTTTTTAGATTTCTACTTTAAACTCCTCAATATGGGTCTACGAACCCCAAATTGACTATTGGAAACTATTCGGGACCATTTTGGGTCCTTAAACCACCTATTGGAATTTTGCCTTCAAAACAGGGCACACGCTTGTGTAGAAGGGCAACACATCCGTGTGACCATCTCAACATGGTCGTGCTGATGGCCCGTGCAATTCACACGGCCTAAGGACATAGGGACATACCCGTGTCCCTTACCCGTGTGACATTAAATTCTAATGCAAACCTACAGGGGTTTTCACACGGCCAAACACACGTCCAGACACACGCCTGTGTCAATGGCCCGTGTCCCTCACACGGCCATGACACGCCCGTGTCTTAGCCCGTATACAAAAACCTGGGTATTTTGTTTCTGGTGTCAGCATCTCCAAAATGTCACATGGCCAAGGCACACGCCCGTGTGCTAGGCCGTGCCCTTCACATGGCTGAGACACACGGCCGTGTCTCTACTTGTGTGTTTATTACCACGCATAATGATTTTGAAATTTTTTTACGTGCAGGGGACACACGACTGGACTACATGCCCGTGGGGCGGACCGTGTGTCACACACTGCTTAGACACAAGCCCGTGTGTCTACCTGTGTGGACAATATAAGGCTATTTACCAAGCCTCATTGCCACCTTTACATACATAACTCCATAAAAAACCAATCAATACAAAAACAAGCACAATTCATATAACCAAATTAGCCACAATAAACATTAATACAACAATAAAAAATGCATCTTTTATAGAATCAAAATGAATGTTAACCATCATTCAAGGCTTACTACAAAATGAAGGGTTTCTAATCCAAGCCAACACATTTGGCCAATTCTCAATGACATAAAAATAATAAAATCTAAGCCCTATTCATGCCATATTCAAAAATATAAACCCAACTATACCGAATGCTTCGATTGATAGTGTGATCGATATCGCTGACTTCCGGTGATCCTCGAGCTAGTTAGGCGGCACTATAAGAAAATGGAAAGAAAAGAGAGTAGGCATATAGCTTACTAAGTTGCACATAAATAAATATACAACAACTACTTTACCATTCATCAACAAGCTTATAATACAAAGTGGCATAAGCATCACTTAATCATCACTACCCATACAAATCACATAGCATATATATATATTGAACTCAGACCTAATACATGTAAATTTGGTACCTGTACCACTCACAACACGATTATACTTTTTTCATTAACTCAAAATCATAACTCTCACTGTTGAACCATTAGGAACACTATCAGATATTCCATAAGCCTCAAACATGGGGTAAACTGCCGATGCTATGTCCTAGACATGGTCTTACACTAGCTCTCGCACATCTGTGCCAATGCCATGTCCCAGACATGGTCTTACACTGACACATCTCATAGCCGATGCATGTCCCAGACATGTCTTACACTAGCACTCGTCTCAATGCTGATGCCATGCCCCGGACATAGTCTTACACTGGCTCTCACAATGTGGCTGACGTATGTCCCAGACATGTCTTACACTAGCTCACACAAGTGACCCAAATGTCATGGCATGAATATCTGATTTACTTCCTATGGTTCCAACAGGAATTCTACTATCTCAATTATCATTATATAATCTAAATTCTACAATCAAGCAATTTGTGCTATATCGATTCAATGATAATTCAAACATATATAGTAACAATGTAGTTGTATTATTTACGTAGAACTTACCTCGGATTACAAAATGTACACGACTAGTCAGTTTAGTTGGTTTGCTTGAATTTCCCCCTATCTAAGTTCGGATTCGTCAATTCTTGATCTAAAATAGCAAAACGCACTCATTTAATCACTAAATAAAATCAAGCAATTAAAAATTCACATCTTTGGTAAATTGACCATTTGCCTCTAAACTTTGAAAAAATGACCATTTTACCCCTATGCTCGACAATCGATTTCTATCGAACCCTTTTTACTCTTATGGCAACTCCAAATTCTCACTATTTCACACATTTATCATCTATTTTACAAACTTTACAAAATGGTCCTATTAGGTGATTTCCATGAAAACCCCTTCACAAAAATTATTTATTATACAACCCTAACTCATATTCTTCCATAAAAACTCAGCAAACATTACAAATCCTTTCATGGCAAAACCCCAAACCCTTAATCATTTTGCAAAATAAACCCCTCATTTGAAAGCTCATGCTTCAGGGTATCAAAAATACAAAAATTATCAACAAAGAGTATAGAAAACACTTACTTGTGAGTGCTTCAAGTTGCTAAAAATTTTAAGCTTTCAAAACCCCCTTCAATGGCTAATTTTCAGTAGAGAAATAAGATGAAAAAGGGATGATATCATCCTTCCTTTATTTATTTCTATTTTAGTCAAAAACAAGCCACCTAACTCATCAAATTTGAAAATTTTGTCTCCTCTTTGACTCTATGGCTGGCTATGCTTTCTTTTAAGGGTCTATTTGCCCTTTAAAGAACCCCAATTTAAGTTCATGGCAATTTAACGTCTTTAGCTATCAATTTAGGACTTTTGTACTTTATGTGATTTAGTCCTTTTTCACAATTGGGCTCAAAATCGCTAAAATTAATTCACCAAATTTTTCATGCACTAATATAAACATGCTATAACCCCAACATAATAATAAAATAATCTTTTTGACATTCAGATTTATGGTCCTGAGACCATTGTTTCGACTAGGCCCTAAATCGGGCTGTTACAGTTTTATTATAAAACATATTATTAACTAAATTCCAACTTTACCCTTTGTAATAAAATTGTTAAATCAATAAACATAAGGCCATTTATATCCAATCATGCTTTCAATGGTCATATAAAATAATAAGGACCTCCCATTTAACAAGAAAAATCAAATAAGCACTTTAACAATCAGTAGACAACTTTTACATTTTACGTGATTAGGTCCTTTTATGAAATTGAGCACACAAACGATTATATTTTCATACGAAACATTCACACAGGCTAATTCACATTTCATAAGCATAAAAAATAATATTTAAACATTTTTCTGACTCATATTTGTGGCCCTGAAACCACTATTTCGACTAGTGCCTAAACTGAACTGTTAGAAATTCAACCCCGTGAATCTGACTTTCTCTGAGTTCAGTCCAATACAGAGGTGTTCGACACTTATGCCCATATAATGCGTTGTAAGGCACCATTTTCAAACTCGTCTGATGACTGTTATTATAAGCAAACTCCACCAACGGTAAGTACTTTTCCCAACTACCTTGGAATTCCAATACACAACATTGGAGCATGTCTTCCAAGATCTGAATTACTCGCTCAGACTGACCGTTAGTCTGCGGATGAAAAGCAGTGCTAAAATTCAGCTTTGTACCCAAAGCTCCTTGTAACTTTTTTCAAAACCGTAAACTAAACCTCGGATCTCTATCTGATACAATTGATAGAGGTACTCACTGAAGTCTAACAATTTCACCAATGTACAATTCAGCTAACTTATCGAGTGAGTAATCAGTACGTACTGGGATAAAATGAGTTGACTTCGTAAGCCGATCAACCACAACCCAAACGGCATCTTTCTTTTTCAGAGTTAAAAGGCAAACCTATCACAAAACCCATAGTAATCCAGTCCCATTTCCACTTGAGAACCATGATAGGCTGGAGCAAACCTGAAGGTACTTGGTGTTCAGCTTTTACCTGCTGACAAATTAAACACTTTGATACAACTCTGAGATATCCTTTTTCATACCATTCCACCAATACATTTTCATAACATCCATTGTGTGCCTCATGTACAATATTTTGAATCAAATCAGTGTCATTCGGAACACAAATCCTACCATGAAATCTCAAATAACTATCGGAATCACTTAGAAAATCTGGTTCACTCCTGGACTCACACTGAACTCTCTTAGCTTGCAACTCTTTATCCACTTTTTGAGCATTAAAAATCTGTTAAAGAAAAGTCGGTCTAGCTCTCAACTCGGCTAGAATAGAACCATCACCGGACAAAGTTAGTCGTGTATTCATAGCCCTTAAGGAAAATAACGACTTCCTACTCAAGGCATCGGCGACCACATTTGCCTTACCTAGATGGTAATCAATCACGAGTTCATAACCTTTTAATATTTCTAACCATCTTCGTTGCTGCAATTTCAAATCCTTTTGAGTCATCAAGTACTTAAGGCTTTTGTGATCGATATAGACATGGAATTTCTCACCAAATAAATAATGTCGCCAAATCTTCAAAGCAAACACTATGGTGGCCAACTCTAAGTCATGTGTTGGATAATTCTTCTCATGAGGTTTCAACTGTCTTGAAGCGTAAGCTACGACTTTATCCTCTTGCATAAGTACACATCCCAAACCATTTAAGGAAGCATCACTATAAATTACAAAATCTTTACCTGACTCAAGTTGTACCAAAACCGGTGCTTCAGTCAATAACATATTCAATTTCTCAAAGCTTTCCTGACACTTTTCTGTCCAATTGAACTTAACATTCTTTTGAAGTAATCTCGTCATAGGAGTGGCGATCATGGAAAATCCTTTCACAAACCATCAGTAGTAACCGGCTAAGCCCAAAAAACTTCTAACCTCGGATATGTTCCTCGGTGGTTTCCAATCAACAATAGCCGAAATCTTCCTTAGATCAACTCGTATCCCATCACCTGACACAATATGTCCCAAAAATCCAACTTTTTTAAGCCAGAACTTACTTTTGCGTATAATTATTTGTCTCTTAAAGTCTACAAAATAGTTCTCAGATGATCGTCATGTTCTGTCTCATCTCTCGAATAAATCAAAATATCTTCAATAAACATAACAATAAACTTGTCCAAATATGGCTGAAATACCCTGTTCATTAAATCCATAAATACAGCAGGTGCATTTGTCAGCCCAAATGGCATAACAAGAAATTCATAGTGGCCATAAATCATTCGAAAAGCAGTTTTTGGCACGTCTGAGTCTTTAACTTGCAATTGATAGTAACCGGACCTAAAATCAATCTTAGAAAATACTGTGTCTCCCTTCAATTGATCAAACAAGTCATTTATCCTTGGCAAAGGATACTTGTTCTTGATTGTTACTTTATTGAGTTGTTGGTAATCAATGCTTACCTAATTTGAGGTAAACCCGACAATTCATTCGAAAATACATCCAAATAATCACATAGAACAGGCACTGATTCAATTCTCAATTTAGACTCTTTTGTATTCAGCACATAAACCAAATAAGCCTCACATCCTTTTCTCATACATTTCTAAGCAGACATCAAAGAAATTACGATTGGCAACCTATCTGACTCATCTGATTCAATCCAGAGAATTTCACCATTTTCACATTTTAGTTTAATAACTTTTAGTCTAAAATTAACTACAGTATCATCAAGTGTTAACCAATCCACACCCAGTTTTACATCGAATTCATCAAACGGCAATAACATCAAGTTAGCTAAAAAATAATGACCTCTAATCATCAAGGGACATTTCTTGCATACCTTATCAACTAGAACATGCTTACCTAATGGGTTTGACACATTGCAGGAGAAGATGCGTCTTCACGCACACGTATAGCATAAGCCCTTGCAGGAGCTCTAGCTTTGGATCTCACAGTTGTATCCTTCGTCACGTTTTTACTACTAGCCCTATTGTCGGTGTTTCTCGAGGGTCTCCCTTTTGTAGCCGTACTAGTTGGCCTTGTACTCTAAAATTTTTCTTTCTCGACCATCTAGTGGTCTTGAGAACCACATCAGAAACAAGATCCATTGTTCACTCTACACTTGCCAAAATGATTTCTACCACTTTGTTGGAACTCGGGTCTAGAAGTTTTAGCATTACCCATACTAGCCACAGATGTAGCCTGAGATTTAAAACCTAAATTTTGCTTCTTACGATCTCTGTATGAATGACCAGTCGACATATGAGAACGAGAGTACATGCCTCTAGATTTCTTAGACTGATATGGAGTGACTTGCTCATCGGTCTCTTCCTTATGTCTCTAGTCTCAACCTCGGCTTTTCTCTTTTCCTTGGTCAGTTCCTCAGCTTTGCAAGCTCGATCAACGAGTACCACAAATTCCTTCAACTCAAGAATACCCACTAACACTCTAGTATCCTAATTAAGTCCATTTTCAAACCTTCGACACATTTTAGCCTCTAAGGATACACACCTTCGAGCATATTTGCTGAGCCGGAGAAACTCTCTTTCATACTCAGTAACTGACATGCGGCCTTGTTTCAAATCAAGAAATTTTTTACACTTTTGATCAATGAATCGCTCACTGATGTATTTCTTTCAGAACTCCTCTTGGAAGAGTTCCCATGTGACCCTAACTCAGGGTACCACCTATACTAGTGTCTTTCACCAATGATATGCTGAGTCTCTCAACAAAGAAATAGCACACTTCAAACACTCTTCGGGTGTACAAGATAGCTCATTGAATACCTGAATAGAATTCTCCAGCCAAAATTTTACTTTCTTGGGGTCATCATCGACATTGGCCCTAAATTCCTCAACTTCTTATTTTTGAATCTTGTCAACCGGGGTTCTATGAAATCTCATAAAGTCCATATCTTAGGGCATTGGGGGTGCAGGTTGAGGAATAGGCAGGGGTGAAGGGGGTTAAGCATTCGAGTTCATGCAAACGAACTCCGTATACCATGTATTCTCAACGTGGAGAAAGGCTTCTCAAGCCCTTTCTCCTCCTCTCTAACTAACCTGGGAGGTCAATTTTTTTACGGCACCGCCCTTTCAGCGGGAGCCAGCATGTTACTTTCCATATCATCCGCCATAGCTCGATCGGGATCCATTACTATACGAAAAACACAATTTTAAAAGGTCAAGAGTCGTCACACTATCACAATTTACTTATGGCATGTATAGCTAAACTCGTACACGCACTATGTTAGTCTGAGAATCGACTAAACCATAGCTCTGATACCACTAAATATAACACCCCTTACCCATATCCGACATTAGGACAGGGTTTGAGGCATTACCAGAGTTAAATATAAACATTCATACAAAAACTAGCCCATAAAATTCATATACATGCATAACGTCTCTTATACAGGCCTACGAGGCCCACAACATACATTTATGATGGTTTAGGACTAAACCGAGAACTTTCAGAACTTTTGCAACATTTAGAAAATTTTCGTGTTTTGGGAAGTCACACGCCGGTGTGGGTAGGCCGTGTGGTCACACATGCCCGTGTGGCTTGAGACACACTTGTGTCCTCAGCCCGTGTAACTCTCTGACTATGACGTCATCAACCAAATAAGGTCACATGACCAAGTCACATGCCCGTGTGATTAGGCCTTGTGGCAAATTAAATTCCAAAAATTAAGTACAGACTTCACACGGCCTAGGCACACACCCATGTCCTGAGGCCGTGTCCTTCACACGATTGAGACACACAACCGTGTCTCTGCCTGTGTGTTTACTACTAAGCATTCTGTTTGCAATAAATAGAGTGCAGGGGACACACGGTGGGATCACACGCCCATGGGGTAGACCGTGTGTCACACACGGCCTAGACACATACCCGTGTGTCTACCCGTGTGGACAATTTCTATGCTACTTTCCAAGCCATTTGTTACCCTTGAACTCTCACATACTCAACCCTACATCATTGCATACAACATGGCACACTTGGCTATACAAGCACACACCATCATACTTCCACATGACATTCCACACCAATTTCATACTTATTCATCTTTATAATTCCTCTTTCAAGTTACTCAATTACACCATCAATATGATCATACCTATTGGTCCTCGTTCATCCATTAAATACATATGCTATTCATCTCACATATCATCCATAAGCAACCAAAACCACATCAAAACATAAACACATTTGCATGCATGCATAAATGATCAAGGCTACAACTCAATAATCAATATGAGCCACCTCTCATGGCCATATACAAAATGAATCACAATACCATCATGAGCCAACACATTTGGCTAATCAATATGACATATAACAAAAAAACCAAGTCCCTATACATGCCATACTCAAATGATAAGACTAACTATACCCAAATATCCAATTGATAGTGTGATCAAGTCTCCGACGTTCCACGATCCCCGAGCTAGCTTGGCGACACTATAAGAAAAGGGAAAGAAAGGAGGGTAAGCTGGTAAGCTTTTAAGCTTAGTAAGTCAAATAAAATGCAACTTAAACATGCATCAATCATACATTAACATATTGAACAAAATCTTTTATTTTAACAACTTCTCGATCTTACTGTTCACATAAATATACATATGCATAATCTTACCATAAGTTTATTATATTTCATGGCATTCTTATGAGATCGGTATACATACCTATGCCACTTGTACGACAAAACTCACTTTTACGTCTTTGTCGTATTCATTAGGATTACACATTACCTATTGGGCTTCTCCTTGGATTACCCGTTAAACACTCAGAATACTATCGGGTACATCAGAATCTGGTACCTAAGTGCCCTTTATGTAGCCAATGCTACTTCATAATGATCTCATATCACATGTTGCTTGCTTTCGAGCTATTCACGGGTCTGCTCATACAGGCTGTCAGGTATCTGCAACACATGCCAGACTACCTTACCATCCATAGTATGTACAGGACCAGTACCCGGACCACCATAACATGTGTCTTATAATCATGAACTCAGACTACAACTCATGAGTTCAAATCACATAAATCATGAACTCGGACTACAGCTCAATGAGTTCAGATCACACAATTCCTAGTGACATTCACTTGTATCCTAAACTATTCCTAAGGTTCAAACAGGATTCTTCAATTCCATTGAGCTTGCTCGTAATGTCAATTTCAATATCCAAAGCACCATTCACATACTCATGGAATAATTAAGCATATTTCATGATAAAAGTGTAAGCATTTAAACACATGATACAACATTGCATTAAATATGTATATACTCACCATACATGCAATATTAAAGCATTTAAAGTATGGTACATATTGCATTATTTTCAGATGAACTTACGTAGGTACAAAATGATAGAAACGAGCCCAATCCTCGTAAAATTTATTTTTCCCCGATCAAGACCCGAATCACATTTTTCTTGATCTATAATGCCAAAATTAACATGTTCAATACATACATTGGTCAAATCGACCCATAACACGTACTGTGATAAAATTACCATTTTACCCCTAACTTTACACTTATTTATAAATTGGTCCCTAGGTTCGTAAAATGAAATGCATGCATTTTCTTGGTAACCCAAGCCTAGCCGAACCTATACCATGCTCCTACCTGTCCATATTTTCCTCTATTTCACATTTGTACTACTCATTACAGATAAGCCATTTTTAGGAGTTTTCACTAGAAGTCACTTAGTAAAAGATGTTCATCACACATCAAACTTTATATTCCTTCATTAGTCATAAAAATGCAAATGTAAACTAAAAAATATATAGGATTTTTGCTATATAATTCGTCACCTTTTAACTTAAATTTGTTGTTAAAACCAAGTAATTGTTTAATAAATTAATGAAATATATGAAAATATGAAATTGGGAAATAGAAATTATTAAAATGTGATTTTATGCTTTATTATATACTTTTCATGCAAAAAATGACTTCTTTTATATTAATTTGAGCATATTATATTTTCAAGCTATAAAGTGGGCCATGCATGATTAAATTAAATAATAAAATATAAAGTTATATTTAATAATTTATTTTAATATATTTCATTAATAAATTGGGTTTTAATTAATTAATTGAATTGATTAATTCAAGTGGTTAAATTATTTTCTGTGGTCCTCTAAATTATCTACTATTTTTGGACAGGTCTGAGAGCTTTATTTTGATTAAAAAATGGTCCAAATAGAGGATGAAGTCAACCCAAAATTCAGCTGCATGGGGATGTCCATAAATCAACTTTTGGTTTAATTGCACAAAGCCCTTGAAAAGTTGAAGAAATCGGAGATTTACCCGAAGATTTGCAATTGACCGAGTCCTGATTCTGATGATGTGTGGCACTTAAATCAAGCAAAAATCAGCCACATTTCAACAAATCATGGCTGGCCACCCTTGGAGGAATTCTTAAAAGATGGGCACTCCTATTTTTAGCAAATTAGCTCCCTTGCCTCACCTATAAATAAGACCTCATTTCTCACTTTTCTAATCATCCCTCACTCATTCATCATTCTCTCCTCTCTCAATTATCTTAGCTTTCTTTCCCCTCATGCCTATCATCATCTTTGCATAAAGATTTTGAGCAAATTAGCCTTTTAAAGAACCCTTGGTCGGCCATCTCGGAAAGCCTTCAGCAAAAGGATCAAAGCGAAGGAACGAAGGAGCCCTCATCAGTCAGAGTCTTGGGTGACAGCCACTCTGATTTGGGTTTAATCTTTCTTACTTTAATTTAATTCAAGAATGTTTGCTATGTGTTCTTTGTTCTTGTTTACAACAACGATAGCTTAACTTTATTTAAGCTAGGATGATTTCTTTGATTTAATAATAATTATTTGATCCATACTTATAATGTTTGTGCTTTAATCGATCATGTTTTCAATTAAAATCAAGTCTGTATTTCATTCATACGTGATTGAAATGCACCTAAATTAGCTGAGCGATCCTAACCAGACGACGGCTAATGGACGCATAATTGAATTGTGAATGCTTAATTTAGATCCTAATCCGATTAAACTGCAAGTTGCATAACAACCCTAACTAGGCTCTGTTATCTGCATAGTTTTTAGATTTGTGTGATTAAACTATTACAAACCTAACACGTCCCTGTTACCTCGTACGAATACTAAGAAACCCTTAGTAAATAAGGATCAGTAAAATGTGTATTTACTAAGTAAAGGATTGTAAAAGGACCTAACATGGTTTCCAAACTCATGAAAGATCGAGTTGCCATGGAATGTTTTTTCGAATATTGATAAGCATTTTGATAATAATTTGAGTTTAATTAAAGTAATTGTCCTAGCTTATTTATGTTATAAATGTTGTTTATTGTGTTAATTTTTCTAAAATCTATCTCATTCATATAGTTTGCATACTTAGGATAAATTGCAGTAGGGATCATTGCAGTTAGTTTCATATACTTAACTTTTCATCAGTTCACAATTATATTGTTTTTATTTATCAAATTATTAATATACTTTTACAAATTAAGTTACTTAGCACAAATAAAATCCCTGTAGAGACGATAACTCGATACTTATTTATTACTTGATAACAATTGCGTACACTTGCACAAACCCGAGCATTACAACAAACATTTCACACGTGGGTCAAGTTTCATACATGAATCCTAGCTTAAAATAATGGTAGAAATAGCTAGATCGGTTGATGACAACTTCAATATTGTAAAGAACATTAAAAACGGGGCTTGGGAGCACTTACAATCAAGCTTGAAATGTTGAAAACCCTAGCTATGGAGACTCCCCAAATTTTGGCACCCTTAGAGAAGATGAACATCTTTTTTGCTGTATTTTTCCTTTTTATTCTTTTATTTACTAAATGTCCAAAATGCCCTTAAGGCTTTCTTTCAAATTTTTCCTATTCATGCCCATTTTTGTCCAAAATTTTAGAACTTGGTCAAATTTCTATTTAAGGACCTCAAATTAATAATCCAATACAATTTCATGCTTGAAGCTTCTAGAACACAAGTTTTTTAACTTATTCAATTTAGTCCCTGACTTCAAGTTGGACACTTTAGGCACAAAATTTCTTCATGAAAATTTCACACAAGCATGCAATCATATCATGAATCATCAAACAACCATAAAAGAATTATTTCTATTTCAGATTTGTGGTCTCAAAATCACTATTTTGACTAGGCCCTATTTCGGGATGTTACACTATCTTTGGGAGTGAGAATATTGCAACTAAAGAAAAGAAAGAAGGCGGTGTCCACAAGTATATAGGTTAGCTTGTAATATAGTTTGTAGAACGAAGTACAAGAAATACTCTGAGGATCGTACCCAAAGGAGGCTTGATTACAATAATATTGATTCCTTTGCTAATAGATCTAACTATTACTTTGACCAAATTATATTATGATAATTCATAAAATGATGATAAAAAGGAAATTTAGAGAAAGAATAAAATATTGACAGAAACAAATTGTAAATATTAGATTTAAAGGCAGAAGACTTATAACATCTCGAATTAGGGTCTAGTCAAAACAGTGGTTTCGAGACCACAAATCTGAAGTAGAAATAATTATTTTATGATAATGTTGAGGTCTATGATATGACTGCATGCTTGTGTAAAAATTTCATGAAGAAATTTTATTGATAAAGTGTCCAATTTGACATTTAGGACTAAATTGCAAAAGTTGCAAAATGTGAGTTCTAGAAGCTTTAAGCATGAAATTGCCATGGATTATTAATTGGAGGTCCTTAAATAGCAATTTTCCCAATTTCAATTTTTATGGACAAAAATAGACATTGTTAAGAAAATTTGAAAGAAAGGCATTAAAGGGCATTTTGGTCATTTGGTTAATAAAAGAATAAAAAGGGAAAAATGAAGCAAAATTTGCTCATCTTCTTCAAGCTAGGGCCAAAACTTTGAAGCTCTCCATATATAGGGTTTCTTCACTTTCCAAGCTTGATAGTATGTGCATCCTAGCCCCGTTTTTAATGTTCTTTGTATTTTTGAAGTTGTCATCAACCGATCTAGCTATTTCTACCATTATTTTGAGCTAGGGTTCATGTTCAGAAACTTACCCATGTGTGACATGCATGTATTTTGATGTTTAATGGAGGAATATGAAAGTTTGATATGTGATAAACACCTTTTACTAAGTGGTTTTTTATGAAAACACATAAAAAGACTTATTTGTAAAAGTTGTAAAAATGAGAAGTAGAAATGTTATTTGATGAAAAATGTGGGCTAGTATACGCATGATATAGGTTTGACTAGGCTTGGGTAACAAAGAAAATGAGTATATTTCATTTTACGAGCCTAGGGACTAATTGTAAATATGTAAAAGTTTACGGGCAAAACTGTAACTTTGCCAAAGTATGGTTTTTGGACTGATTTGAACAATTAGATGATTAAATGAGCTAAATTTGCTATTATAGATTAAGAAAAATGGAGTTCGGACCTAGATCGGGGAAAGAACAAGATTTTGGGCTAGATCGAATTAGTTGTCCATATTTTTTACCGAGGTAAGTTTGAGTGTAAATAATGCAACTTTATAGTATGCATTTATTATTTGATATTGCATGAATTGTTTGATTACTGTTATGAGTACGATCGACGAAGATTCAATGTGATAAAATTCCCAGTTGAACCTTAGGAATAGATAGGATACAAATGTCATGACATTAGGGTTATGTGTGATTTTGTGTAAGACCATATCTGGGATATGGCATCGATATGTGATTTTGTGTAAGACCATGTCTGAGACATGGCATCGATACGGGACATCGTGTAAGACCATAACTGGGTTATCGACATCGATATATGTAATGCCATGTAAGAATATATTTGGGATATGGCATTGGTATCTTACTATGTGTACAAGATTTCCCGGGTATCCTTTAGCATTCCAAGTGGTTCAACGGGTAATTTAAAAGTTATGTTAATAATGTGAAAGGCTATAATTATGTTATGACGTGGTACAGGTATGTACGCAGAACTCATGAGAAATGAGCTTGGTTCATGATGTATTATCGGTAAGGATGCAAATGTGTAAGATATGCCTATGATCATTTGATGATTATGTGCAAATTTATTATATGTTATGTGTATGTTATATCATGTTTAATGTTGTTTATTATTTATACACAAATTGTTTATTATTTATACACAAACTTACTAAGCTTAAAGCTTACCCCCTTCCTTTCCATTCTTTATAGTGTCGCCAAGCTAGCTCGGGGATCAGAAGTCGTCAAAGCATCAATCACACTATCAACTTAGTCATTTAGGTATAATTGGTTTTGATATTTTGAATATGGCATGTATAGGGGACTTGGTCTTTTTGTTTATGTGTCATATTAATTTGGCCCAATGTGTTGGCTAATAATGACTTGATGATTTATTTTGTATATGGCCATGAGATATGGCTGATATTGATTATTGGGTTGTAAGCCTATTCATTCATGCATGCATACGCTTATGTAATTGTGATGTGGATGATGGTTGTGTGTATGTGAAGAGGTATGTTGTGGCTATGAATGCTTGATGATTTAATTGAGATTTGATTAGTATGATGCTAAATAAGATATGAATGTGTAAAATAGAGTAAATTGATGTTACTTATTGCATGTGGTTTGGTAAGCTTGGCTTATCAAGGTATGGTGACATAAGCATGTATAGGTTGATATGGTGTTACCATGAACATGACTATTTGATGATGTCTAAGTACTTAATAATGCCATGTTAAGTGCCTTTGAAGTCTTGTATGTGTTTGTGCAAATAAGGGTGGCAATTGGCTTGGAAAATAGCCTCAAAGTTGTCTACACGGGTAGGCACACGAGCATGTGTCTAGGCCGTGTGTGACACACGGTCTGCCCCATGGGCGTGTGATCCGGTCGTGTGTCCCGTGCACCTTAGTTTTAAGAAATAGAATGCCCAGTAGTAAACACACGGGCACGAGACACAGCCGTGTGAAGGACATGGCCTTAGGACATGGGCGTGTGCCCAGGCCGTGTGAAGTTTGCACCTTATTTATGAAAATTCATGAAAATTAAATTTGCCAGACGGCTTAGCACACGAGCATGTGACTTGGTCGTGTGACCCTATTTTGTTGATGATATCATAAGCAGAGAGTTACACGGGCGTATCCCAAGCCACACGGGCATTTGACCTCTGTTTTGATGAAAAATTTTCTAAGTGTTGTAAAAGTTCCAAAAGTTCTCGGTTTAGTCCCAAACCGCTCCCAATGTATGTTTTGGGCTTGGCAGACCCATAATAGGGACGATATGCATATGTATGAATGGTTTTAAATTGGATGAAATTATGGCTTGGTTTTGTATGAATGTTTATGTTTAAGTCCGATAATGCCTCAAACCCTATCCTGGCATCATATACAGGTAAGGGGTGTTACAAGACTAACTCGTTTCAATTTTCATAGTTCACTCTTATCTCGGGTTCTATCCAAGCTAGCCAATAACCTAGTAGGACCCTCAGCCTTTTACTAACATAATAAGTTGGCAAGCACTACTTATCTCTCGATGTCACAAGTAAGGCCAGGTTAGGGTAAGGTTTTCAAGGTAGACAATACCGATTCCAAGTTCATATCTACCTACATGACTTCCTATGTAACACCCCTTACCCGTATTTGACACCGAAATACGGTACGAGGCATTACCAGACTTATACTGTAACACCCATATGACCGAGTCTATTGTTGAAGTAGGTTCGTATAACAAGATTCAAATAAAACCCTTCTTTTCATTTAGTGATTTATCCTCTATTAGCCAAATACATATACATAATATATAGTCAAACGCTAACTCACAAATTAATTAAAACAACTAAACATGTTGTTAGTTTATAACAAATTATCAAAGCGATTTTATGTTATGCTTGTAATTAACCAGACCACTTATAACGCTAACTCAAATTAGAACTATGACTAAATACAATAGCCAATTCCAAAAAAAATGAAACCACAAATCATAGGTAACATTCATTAGTAGTAGATGACCTTATAACCAAAATGAATTAAACCATAACTAAACATGACCAAATTTAAGCTTAGTAGTTAAACCATATTCGCATGGCTGAAATTTACATATATAAGTTTAGACAAAATACATATTAACCTATACATGCCGTAATGTTCACTTAAGATCAACTAAGAAGATGATACCAAAACGTTGCAGGTTGGTGTGATGACTTCGATGATGATCCCGAGCACACAAAATGGATCACAGAAATCTAAATAGGAGACAAGTAAACACCCCAAATAAGTATTCAACTCAGTAAGTCATAAGCAATATAATACAGGCCATTAATATATGATTATAAGAAAATAATGTAAGATCAATCACTCCTGCAATGCCGAACTATGCCACAATTACCTAGATTATCGGTCCAACACAAGCCAAGTCCTACTATCCAATTAAAAATCAAAACAATCAAATGATTTAGATTCATATCTCAAAGTATGAAATAATGATGAACTAGACTAATTCATGCATTAACGTTTCATGTCTCAAATTTGATACTTCCGTTAATAATTCTATCCCTTATTTCTTTTCCTGCACATATTATAATATCAATCAAACTCGCACACATAATGCTAATCAAATTCGCACACATAGTGCCATACTAGACCGCACACATAGTGCCTAGAAATTCCCCTCATGTATCGCCATTCAAATCAGCACACCTAGTGCCATTCAATTCCGCACACATAGTGCAAATTTTAACTCATTACAAGATGGCTATTTACTTAATCCAAATAGCATATTTGGCCGCATTAATAAATATGCATAACACTAAAAATATATATATATCTAGCAAAAGAAATTCTTTCATGATCCACTAGTATTATTTATATACCAACTAATCAATTTTACAAATGCTTAAGGACTTACCTTTTTAATCGGATGAACAACTCCGATCGGCTACTCCACCGCTTTCGCTTTCCCTTTTGCCGAACTTGGCTCCCTTTGATCTTGAACTTCAACTCCAGCTAAGCAAATAAAATGACTCAATAATCATAACCCCAATTTATACTTCTTCCTTATAGTCACACATAGAGATTCGGTATTTGCCCATACATAATTTAAAATTTAACCTTTAAGCTTAATGCATATCCAAACATACTTTTCATCTATTCTAATAATTCGATACATTACAAGTTCAACTTCGGCAATTCATGTTTCCATATTTTATTAGCTAAATTCATTTTCGGTTAGCAATCATTTAACATCTATCGAGCTCGTAAAATTCAAATTTCTTGAGTTCAACATCCTAATGCCCATTGTAATTATTCAAACAAAATTTCAAATACAAAAATTAGGTTACTCAAGCTATCTTGGTAAAAAAAATAATCGGCAAACTCACACATATATCAAGCTATTTTAACCAAATTTTACTTAACACTTAAACTAAAATATGCATTTAAATTTACTATATCCTCATTATGCCTTTCACTCTTAAGACATAAAAATATTAACCACATTCCTTCTTCTATGTCTCGGTCAACTAGTTAATTTATCACATAACATGAATTTTGCACTCTACTATCCATCATAACTCATTCGGCTTTAACATTGACCCATTTCTTTTAAAAGGAATGAACAATTAAAATGAACATTCCATTAAACCCATATGGCTGAATGTACCAAACATTACCTAACTAATAATTCAATAAATTTCAACCTCATAATAATCTCTACTTATTCACTATAACATGAAAACAACCTCTACTCCTAACCTCTTGATATACGGCTTAATGCCCCAAACCACCATAAAAAAGATTGATTTTTCATGACATTACCGAAATGCATTTAACAATTAGCTTAATATATAGGAGAAGTTAAAACCAACATTTCAAAACTTACCTCCAACTAGAATAAGGGTTGCTGAATTGCCTTAGTGTGAATTTCCCTATTTCTTTCCTTTTTGTTTCGGTTTTGGCAAGGTGGAGAAGAAGATGAACACTCCCCTTTCTTTTTCTCTTTTATTCATCTTTATTTAGCATATATTTTAAATCACTTACCAATATTAAATTATAAATAACATAATTTAATGGACGAAATCATTGTTTGGCCGGCCACTTATTAAAAACTTGGCATTTTGACATGCAAACCCAAGTTTTCCTATTTTAATACTATTTGGTCCTTACATATTCACCTACCATATTTTCATAAGTTCTCAACTAAGTAAATCAAATGAAATTCACATTCATGAGACTAAATTAACAACCTCAAATTTTTCACACATGCACTTTTACACATAAAGATATGCAAATTAAATTTTAAAATAATTTTTGACTTGGTTTTGTGGTCCTGAAACCACATTCCGTTTAAGGTCAAATTAGGGCTGTCACATATACACAAGCAATCATACATTTTCGAGTCATAAATTTGGCACCAACTTAAAATTTTTTAACAGTCAATCACATTGTCCCCAAAACGAGCCTACAACGCCCAAAACATGCTTTGGAAGCGATTCGGGACTAAATCGAGAACTTTAGAAAATTTTACGACACTGGCTTGGGACACGCCCGTGTCGGCAGGCGTTGTAGTCACACACGCCCGTGTCCCTAGCCCGTGTAGCTCTCTATTTGTCACCCAAGAGCAATTTGAAGTCACACGGCCAAGACACACGCCTGTGTCCCGAGGCCGTGTCCTTTACACGGTTGAGACACGTGCCCGTGTCTTTGCCCGTGTGCTCAATTCTGAGCATTCCATTTTGCAAAAATTAAGGTCCAGGGGACACAAGGTTGGATCACACGCCCATGGGGCTGACCGTCTGTCACACACGGCCTAGACACACGCCTATGTGTCTACCCGTGTGGACAAAAACAAGGCTATTTACCAAGCCATTTTGCCATCCTCACTTGCACATATTTACTCAACATTACATGGCACAAACTCAAGCATGAAAAGCAACCAAATAATCACAACCAAGACAATAACATGTCATTCTCATACCATTTTCAAACATGCTTAAAATATCAACCTTTCCACATCAAATTATTCAAGTTTTCACATTCGCAAATTAATACAAATATACTCATAACCAACATTAGCCAACTTCCAAGGCTATATACAAAATGAACCATGAACCGTTCACAATTATGACCATCACATATCAGTACCATATCAACATCTATCCATTCACAATTATGACCATCACATATCAGTACCATATCAACATCTATCATACACACAACATTTATCATGTCATAAATCATTCATGTCAATTTCACCTTCATTAGGCTCCATTTAACTACTTTCTAGTTACCTTATTGTACACACAAATTTATCATCTCATTAATAGACCACATTACAAACATTCACATTCATGCCATAAATCACATTTCCAAACATTTCACATTCACCAAGCATACCATGATCATATCATCATAGACATTGACACATATATGAATATACTTAGGCTTACAAACATATTTCCAATATAAGTCAACTTACATGGCCAAATAGCAAAACAAGCCTTGACGATTACAAGCCATTACATTGGCTAAAATCATATGATGCATATAACAAAATGACCACGTCTTTATACATGCCATAACTCAAAATACTTGAATTTATAAATACCCAAAACGATAGCTTGATAGTGTGATAGGATCTCCGACGATCTCCAACCCGAGCTAGCTTGACGATACTACAAAACATGGGAAAATAGGGGGTAAGCTATATACCTTAGTAAGTCCGTACGAAAATAATAAGCAACTCTTCTTAGGCATTTATCAAGTTCAACAATTTAAACACAAAATAATACCAATTACTATAAATCTCATAGTTATAATTTTATTCAATCACGATGTTTACTCTATTAACTTATAAGCATAATTTAACATATCTTGGCATAGCCTAACAACCGTACTCTCTCTCTCGTAACATATCACAACACTTAACTAGTCATTTCAAACCTCATAGTAAACATGCACATTAAATTATGAGTATTCACATTTCAAGCATATATTTTAACATCTTTCAATTGTTTAAAGCTCATATTTTCCCACAATCATTTCAATAGGCAATTATGCCAACCTTTACTCTTTCTCATATCCGATAGATCACAACTTAAGTGAATAAAACACGCTATATCATAACTCAATTTCGCCTGAAAGCCAATCACATGGTCTTCAACCAAATTTATCATGAATTTCTTACATCACAAGCATAGGCTAATAATCACAAGGTTTCGCAAAATCATTCTCGTGGAAATCATGAACTCACAATTTCATGAAGTCAATGCTTATAAATTTTACGTACATACCTATACCAATTCGTAATACTTACATATTGTTTCTCTTCTTTGACATACCCGTTAAATTACCCGTTGAACCACTTGGAATACTAAAGGATACTTGGGAGTCCCGTACACTCGGTACCATACCAATGGCATATCCCAGATATGGTCTTACATGAAATCTCATATCGATGCCATATCCCAGATATGGTCTTACATGAAGCCTCATACTGATGCCATATCCCAGACATGGTCTTACACACAGTTTCAGTAACCCTAATGTCATGACATCTGTATCCTATCTATTCCTAAGGTTCAATCAGGATTTCACGCTTGTCGAACTTTTTTGAACAAACTCAATGGTCAATCATAATTCATACAATAGTAAAGCATTTAAAACATAATTAAAATAATGTATTATTTACATATGAACTTACCTTGACATAAAAAATAGCGAAAAGGACCTAACCGTCAAATACTCGTTTTCCCCCGTTCTAACTCCAAACCTTGTTTTTCTTGATCTATAATATCACATTTAACTTAGTTAATCATTATACTATTCAAATCAGCCCAAAATCACATTATGGGAAAAATTACATTTTTGCACCTAAAGTTTCACATTTTAACAATTTAGTCATTAGTCTCGTAAAATGAAATGTATTCAATTTCTTCAATACCTATGCCTAGCCGAACCTTATACATGCTTATAATAGCCCACATTTTTCTTTTATTTGCATTTTGACACCCATTTCATAACTTTTTACAAATAGGTCCTTTCAAGCATTTTCATCGAAAATCACTTAGCAAAAGTCTTTATCATACACCAAACATACATTTCCTACCATTAGACATCAAAATAAACTAATATATATCAAGGGTAAAATTTTAGACCTTGATTATTTCTTAAATTAGTGGTAGAAATAGATAGATCATGTTACAAGGATTTCAAAAATGTAAAAATCATTAAAAACGAGGCTAGAATGGACTTACAATCGAGCTTGGAAGCTTAAAAAACCCTAGCCATGGTTTCTCGTTGTAAAATTCGGCCATGGAGGAAGATGGACAAAAATTGGCTTTTTAATTCATTTAATTACCAAATTAACAATATTCCCTTAATGAAAAAATTAAAAAACATACCTAACCATGTCCATTTTTGTCGAAAAACTTAACCAATGGTCTAATTACCATTTAAGGACCTTCAATTGAAAATTTTATAACAATTCGACACCTCTAGCTTATAGAACTCAAGTGTTGCACTTTTTACAATTTAGTCCTTTTGACTAAATTGAGTGCCCAAACGTCAAAATCTTTTAACGAAATTTTCATGAAATTATTTTATAAAATTGTAGACCATAAAAATATAATAAAAATAAATTTTTCTACGTCAGATTTGTGGTCCCGAAACCACTGTTCCAACTAGACCCAAAATTAGGCTGTTACATCCTAGGGTCATTAATCCTATGGTTTAAGTTCTTCCTTTCCCAACCAACCGATCTGCAAAGAAACCCTACATAGTTATCAACTAATCCCACATGCAGTCGCTAATCTTCCTAAGGGATTATTTACTCATGGATCTTAGGAACATCATAAATTTGAACTAAAAAAGAAATATTTACAAAATTAAATAGAGAGATTAGAAAAATCTTGAACATATATTGAAACGTGAAGCACAATCCTTGACAAAGTCTGATGAATCCACAATTCGAGTCTCTTAAAGAAAAAAATAGAAATAAAATTTAAAAGTAAAACCTAAAAACTAAGAATGAAAGTGAAAAAAAAAAGAGGCAAAAGTCCCTTGAACAATTCTGAGCAATAATATTTATAAGCCTAGGTTAACAGTCTTTCTTAACTTAAAATGATTGACTATCTTCGTTAAAGTATGTTGTACAGAAGAAAACACCATTGCTTCATTAATTGTCCATGTCACATTGGTGTCGCGACACCTTCAAGCCTGTGTCACGACACTGATGGTAGATTACTTCTTTGGGCGTGTCTTCAGGTTTGTGTCGCGACACCCAATGGTCTGTATCGTGACATCCTTGGCAAATTGCTCCTTGTGTATTATGCTAGCTATGTTACGATTTCCCAACTCCGTGTTGCAACATCGAGAGTAGCCCAGTTTCTTTCTGCCTTAAAGTGATGTCCTGCTCATTTTTCGAACATATTAGTCTACCTGTAGGCCTACTTCGGCCCACTATGTCATATAAAATACCCAAATTGCTCATTTGATTACCTAAGTACTAAAGATGAAAATTAAATAAAAACATAACTAATTGGCTTTCTAACAAGCTCATTAAGCACGAAAAGATATCTAATCTGGTATAACAAATTACAATAGATCAGAAGGTAACGTACTTATGACAAGGTTATTGGATAAGCAATGATTGAATTATTTTCAGAATGGTGTGTCATTGGGGAGAGCCCATTCACGATACTATAGTGAAATGACTTTGTGACTAAATGAGTTTATAATTAATAGGTGAACATCTAAAACCTAGTTATAAATCATTTAAGCCTCAATTGAATATATTCAATTGGTCCCTCCGCTAGCTCATTGGATCCGAAAATGAATTGCTTATTAAATTAAGTGAACAAAAATACATAGAAATTGTGAAAATAGAGAAATGAAGAAATGAGAAACATTTGGAAATTATTATGGTTTTCTCAAAAACGAAGATGAAAATGGAAAAATGAAATTATTTTGAAATGAATGTGGTTTTCTCCTAAATGAAAAAGAAAAAGAAAAAAATGAACAATGAACAATGAAAATGACCTGGAAATGAATTTATATTTTTTGAATTAAATGAAATCCAAAAATAAAAATAAATCATTTGGTCATAGTGAATCGTTGACTGTGGAAATATTAAATATATTTTCTCATGGATTCTATTACGGTAAAGTCGTCATGATTTTAATGAAATTAGAATTAGGTTGAGAATATTATTTAATTGGAAATATATTGAGAAGTTTAATTTCGAAAATAGAAAAATAAATATTGAGTTGAGTCAAATTATAAAGTATTGGGTTAAAAGCTAGGGAAGTACTTGTAATTGGACCCGATATGGGAGAGCCCAAAAGTCCCTCATTTTAAAAAGGGTGGATGACAAACCCTATTAATATTAACTAAGGTTCTCGCCACCTATAATTCTAGTTACACTAGGAGTTCAGTTGAAAAAGAACTTAAACAATTTAACAAGGGTTCTATCTTCTCTCCCTATAAATAGATGACACCCACAAGTCTATATAAACACAACATTTATTGTTACTATGCTGAAAAATAGAGTAAATTTATTCTCAAATATTAAATCTATAACCTCCCTAACCCGGCCCAAACTTTATGGCCAAATCTTGTAGGCTACATGGGCCATCAAAATGGCCTAAATAAACCTTTGTATTTCAAATGCACTTTTTAAATCATTTGCTTATTTGTTCAAAACTAGTGAAATAAAAATTTTCTATTAATTTCTTAAAAATTATTCTAATTTTAAAGAAAAACATTACCAGTTAAAGATAATGGAAAAAATCAAAGACAAATAGCATCATCGGTGACCCCATTAAATTCAACAGTATCGTAAAGTAGGAGAAATCATTTTAAGCATTAGTTAGGGTCCTTCATCATATTCCCTATAATAGCTCGTTTTTACTCAAATCAGAACAGTGATTTTAGAACTACAATTCAAGGTTGAAATATTTATTTTATTATTATTTTGAGGTGAATAACATGATAGTATAATTGTGTAAAAATTTTGTTAAGAAATTTTATCGTTTGGATGCTCAATTTGATAACAAAGACTAAATCGCGTAAAGTATAAAAGTTGAGTTCTAATAGATAAAGGGGTCTAACAGCTATGGAACTTTAAAACGGAAGTCCTTATGTGGTAATTATAACATTTTTAATATTATTGGACAAATATGGACATGAATTAAGTGTTTTATATAGTTAATTAATAAGGTTAAATTAGTAAATTAATAAATAAGTGAAAGTAAAATGACATAAACAAAGACATCATCTTCTTTAATTAATTTTTCCGCTGAAAATAAGAAGAAAGAAACTCCATTGTTGTGCTTGAAGGTTCGACCAAGTTCCCTTTGTGCATGTAAGTGATTTTTGACTCAGTTTTTAATGATTTCTATGTTTTCTAGAGTCGTTGTAACTTAATCTAGCTAGTTGAGGGAATAATTTGTGAAACTGTTAAAAGTCTAGGGTTTTTACCATTAATGAATAATTGTGTATTTTGATGTTTAATGATAGAATATGAATGGTCCTTAGATAAACAACATTTGTTAAGTAATTTTTGATAAAATTGTCAATTAGGGATTAAATTGAGAAATGTGAAAATTATGGTAAATGTGAGAAATAATAAAAAATATGGGCTGCTATGAGTATAGGTGAAATTCGGCTAGCATGGGTGTGGACTTAATTGCATGAAATTACATTTTTAAGAGCTAGAGACTAAATTGTAAAGAAGTTAAAATATTAGGGGTAAAAGTGTAAAATTGACATAATATAAATTTTTGGACTAAATTAAATAGAATTTATTTTGAATTAGTTAAATTTTATTATATATAGATCAAGAAAAGAGAAGTTCAGAATTAGATCGAGGGAAAAATAAAATAGTTTATTGATAGCTCAATTCTCTCCGTATAAGTCTGAGGTAAGTTCGTATGTTAATAAGCATTAATGTAATTGTGTTTTAAATGCTTTATAATTGTATTGTTAATGAATATGGCCTTACAAAAATGTTCAACAAAGATTCAGCAATGTGAAATCCCGGTTGAACCATAGGAATAGATAGGATACAAATGACATGTCATTAGGGGTTATTGTGTTTGGGTGCTGGTCCTTTCGTTCTACCGGTGGCTGAGTTTTCTGGCATGTGTTGCGGATTCTCGTCAACTTGTGTGAGCAGCACTGTGTAGCTATGTTTTGACCTTCAGCTTGTGTGAGCAGACCCGTTGATAGCTCAAGAGTGAGCATTGTATGAGATATGAGATTGAGATGGCTTCAGCCATGTATTGGCACTTAGGGTGTGAGATTCCCGAGTACCCGATATTATTCCACATGGTTCAATGGGTATTGAAGATAGGTAAAGGGTATGAGATTGATATGTATCAGCTCAGGTATGTACGTAAATCGTATAAGCATCGAATCTATGAACTTGTGAGTTACATGATTTACTATGTGGATGAACATATGTTAGCCTTGTGGTTAAATTGAATTGTAGTGTATTATGATAGATAACTTAATTTGTGAATGATTGGTAAGTTATATTTATTAATCATACGAGCTTACTAAGCTTTATAGCTTACTTTGTTTACTTTTCCGTCTTTTATAGTGATTTCAAAGTTTGCTCAGATTGGGAGTTGTCAGTGATCTCATCACACTATCCAGCTGTCATTTTGGTACTTTTGAACTTGTGTACTTGGTTATATGGCATGTATAGGTGTTGTGGCTAATATGTAACACCCTTCACCCGTATCCGACTCCAGGACAGGGTTCGAGGCGTTACCAGACTTAAACATTCACAAATATATAAAATCGGGTCACCAAGTTCTGCCCAAAATTTAAAACTTACAAACCACAATGAATAAAGACCACATCTCATGGCCATATACAAAAGCTCAATGTAGGCCAATACGTAAACCAAATCATAATAATAATACATGTCATGAAACAAACTTGCTATACATGCCACTCACATGAAAATATTTAACATATACTAGCCTATACTCCAAGGATAATGGCTTGATAGTGTGATCTTTGCCTCCGACGATCTCCAAAATCCCGAAAGTGGCTTAATAATTCTATAAAACAAGAAAAAGAAAAGATGGTAAGCATATAGCTTAGTAAGTAAGTACTAAATTGATATATAATTTATCAAAGTAAAACAATCATACTAGTATATGGTTACATATATTGATGAAAGGCTGTTTTCTAGAGTCCCGGTTAAAATAAAAATCATATCTTGAGCTACATATCTCGAAATTCAATTCCGTAAATTTTCCTTGAAACTAGACTCATAAGTCTATTTACTAATTTTTTTCTAGAATTTTTGGTCGGGCCAATTAGTTCAGTTTATTAGTTAAATTCTCCCCTATTTAAGGGTATGACTACTCTGACACCTGTACATTACGAACAAAATTTCTCCTTGTACAAGATCCATGCATGTATGTTATGACTCTTAATAATTTTTGTACAATTTATGGTGAATTTCTAAAGTCAGAACAGGGGATCTTAATTTCATTCAGAACCTGTTTCACAAGAATTCAATTATCACATAATATAGAAGTATTTTGTTTCCCCTGTTTCTTTTATATGAAAGTAGACCCATTAAGCTTTAATTCCATAATTTATTTGAGATTTAATTCTAGTTCCATGATTTTTGGTGAATTTTCAAAATTATGCAGCCTTCTGTCCAACATTGTTTTACTACAAAAATTCACTCTTACATATTTCGCTCAATCCTTTCCATTTTATTGAGGTTCGCTCACTTATCGAGCATATTGCTTATAAATTCAAATACACATATACTTGCACTTATTCATCACATAATCACTTTCATATGTATCTTCATTTAAATCAATTTCCGTTGAACTCATCGGAATAACATCGGATACACCACTACTTGAACATTTTCCCATTTCCACACGTGTAGCGAAGCTATATGATATGCATAGTAGCTTTGCGCACTTAGTGCTACACATCGCGACCAATAATCTGGTACACGTAGTAGCCCGCACTTAGTACTACACACGTGACCACGGTTTTAGTGCACGCATAGTAGCTTTGCACTTAGTACTACACATCGACCAATAATGCGGTACACGTAGTAGCTTTGCACTTAGTACTACACACGTGACCACACAATAGTTCATTTGTATCGTTTTTTATTAGAAGGTTCAACAAGAAATTTCTCACTTTTCCAACATTTTACTAAATTGTCCGAAATCAATTTAAATTCATAACTTACATCAAATAACCATTTGATAGGCAGCCATATTCCACATGTTATCAAAATACAATAACATAAAAGAAATCGATGATTTATTTACGTACAAACTTACCTCGGTGCAATATATAGAAATTTTGCAATTTAATCCAAAACATTTTCCTTCCCCCGTTCGAGATCGATTCCATGCCTTTCTTGATCTATAATATCACATTTAGCCTAATAATTAATCACACTATTCATATGGGTCTAAAAATTATATTTTTACAAATTTGCATTTTGACCCCTAAACTTTTACATATTTGCACTTTTTCCCCAAGGCTCGAAAATTTAATTTCAGCCCTTATTCTTATGTTTAATGACAGGCTGATCATTTTTCTCTTCTATGGAAACATCAAATTCTCACTCTAACACATAGTTATGAACAATAGATATTTTTACCGATTATATTAGTTTTACTGTTTTTTACGAAAAATCACTTAGCAAAAGTTGTTTAACACAATCTCAAACTTCATATTCTACCGTAAAACATCAAAATTCATGCATATCATTCATGGGTAAATTTTTAAACATAAACCCTAACTCGAAATAATGGTAAAAATAGGTAAACCGAGCTACGAGGATTTCAAAAATGTAAAGAACATTAAAAACGGGGCTTGAATGCACTTACTATTGAGCTTAGAAGTTGAAGAAACCCTAGCTATGGTAGCAAGTAAAATTCAGCAGCAACATGAAGAAGATGAATGGATTTTTGCTTTATTTTTCCCATTTTATTTCATTTAATATCCAAATGACCAAAATGCCTTTACTTACTAAACTTTCAAAAATTCCATCCATGTCCAATTTTTGTCCATAACTTAGAAATTGGTCAAATTGCTATTTAAAACCTCCTAATTAATATTGTAAAGCAATTTCATACTAGAAACTTCTAGAATGCAAGTTTTGCAACTTATTCAATTTAGTCCCTAACTTCAAATTAAGCACTTTATGCATAGAATTTCTTCACGAAATTTTCACACAATCATGCAATCATATCATAGGCCTCAAAATAATCATAAAATAATTATTTCTATCTCGAATTTGTGGTCCCGATATCACTATTCCGACTAGGCCCAAAATCAGGGTGTTACAACTCTTCCCCCCTTTAGGGATTTTCGTCCCCGAAAATCTTACCGAAAAAGTGGTCTTCACTTAGATTCCTCAATCTCATACTCAATAATAAAGTACCTTCACTCGAGCCAGTGCCTCCAATACATCTCTTTAATTTCTCATTTCCATCCTAATATCAATTTTGGCAAAGATAATTCTGGTAGATTCTGATGCTCGGCTTTAACCCCATTATCAATTTAGATTCTCTGTGGCATCGAATGCTCTATACTATCACATTACCTTATTAACTTGAAACACATCACAATTCATACAACAATACATTACTAAAAAAATCGGAAGTCTTTACTCAATACGGACTAGTCCATTTCGGACATTCGAGTTAACAATATTCTCATCTGCTCAAACTTTACCAACATGTAATAAACTTTTCACTTTCACTAAAGCGAAAACCTCATCATTCAGTAGTGGTTTTTACTCATATAAATTTATTTATTTATTTATTATTATTATTATTATTTTTAAGAGATATACACTTCTCATTCAAAGCATATTTGCCTTTTATCCGTATTTAAATGAAATTCTATTATCGGACTTGAGAAAAATAATCCTCGACATGATTGTCACATGAAATATTTCAAATAAATAATTCACACTTGATTGAACACTCGAGTCGATCTTAATCACGATGAATGACATTTCCGGTAATCTTTTACTATTCATTCATTACGCTAACTAAAACCATCTCAATTTCATTAGTTCAAGTAACCAAAATATCTCAATTGAAGTCATTAATTATAATTGACTTATTTGAGAGAAGTAATCCACCATATCGATTGAGACTCGCGCTTTTATCACTTATGTCTTTCTTTGTTGTCAAATCCTTACACGGAAATTTAAAAAAATCCTAATGCCAAAATTTGTCCAGTAGTAATTGTCACATTCGGATATTCTGATTTCAAATATTATTTCCCACAACTAGTTCTCGCCATCACAAATTTCATATTAGACCTTTCGCTAAAGAAGACCCATTCTGAATAAATTTTGATTTACACTTTTCTCGATCTTGTACACGAGTAATTCGATTTACCAAAGTAAATTTCTTCTCTAATCTGGAGCAGTGTATAATTTCAATAATCTTTATGGCAACTTTGATACTTTTCTAGCTCTGTCTTTACTTATCAATTCATTCTTAATCTCCAATTATACTTATAATTATTCTATCACTGAACTCTCTTTGAATTTTCAAGCGGGAACTTATTCAGTATGTATCTCATGAAATTCAATCATAAGCACCACTTCAATAAGAGGGAGGGGTTATAAGGCCTCTGACTCATCTTTCTTATACATACACATATAATACAACTTTCATCATCATAGCAACATCGTCAAAATCATGTCATTCATTCAGGTAATGCATCATTCATATTGGTTTACACCAAATTTTCCAGTTATCCTATTTAGACAAGTATACTTATACATGCATTCTATGTTTTCTGGATAGCTTTACTTACCCATTCATTTACTCAAACAAATCATACTCATGACATCGTATAAGGGCCAAACAAACATAGTTATTTGCATAACAGTCACAACTTTCATTTCGTGCATCATTATATACATATCCTTAAAATCATATAATTCAGTCCAAACAATTTAACATAGATAAGTTCATTTCATTATAATCCTTTATCTCATAAAAAAAATATCATTGACATTCATCAACATTCAACGTCAAACCAGGACATTGACATTTTTATTCGTATTAAAATATTATAAACCTTTATTCATACCTTTCTGAATCTAAACTTATTATAATCGTAATTTACTCAATTACCTTTGCATCACGTTAAACATGGTCGGTACAGCTCGGTTGGAGAGTACCTCTGTCTAAACAAAGACGGTTCTCATACGCGTCGGAAGACATCACACTATCACAGATCCATGGCATATATAGCTAGACTTTTCTTTTTTTTTTTCACATGCTAGGTTAGTCCGAGAACCGACTAAACCATAACTCTGATACCACTAAATGTAACACCCTTCACCCGTATCCGACTCCAGGACAGGGTTCGAGGCGTTACCAGACTTAAACATTCACAAACATATAAAATCGGGTCACCAAGTTCTGCCCAAAATTTATAACTTACAAACCACAATGAATAAAGACCACATCTCATGGCCATATACAAAAGCTCAATGTAGGCCAATACGTAAACCAAATCGTAATAATAATACATGTCATGAAACAAACTTGCTATACATTCCACTCACATGAAAATATTTAACATATACTAGCCAATACTCCAAGGATAATGGCTTGATAGTGTGATGCTGCCTCCGACGATCTCCAAAATCCCGAGCTGGCTTAATAATTCTATAAAACAAGAAAAAGAAGAGATGGTAAGCATATAGCTTAGTAAGTAAGTACTAAATTGATATATAATTTATCAAAGTAAAACAATTATACTAGTATATGGTTACATATATTGATGACAGGCTATTTTCTAGAGTCCCAGTTAAAATAAAAATCATATCCTGAGCTACATATCTCAAAATTCAATTTCGTCAATTTTCCTTGAAACTAGACTCATAAGTATATTTACTACTTTTTTTCTAGAATTTTTGGTCAGGCCAATTAGTACAGTTTATTAGTTAAAGTCTCCCCTATTTCAGGGTATGACTACTCTGACACCTGTGCATTACAAACAATATTTTTACCTGTACAAGATTCCAACGACCATGCCATTTATTTCCCTTAAAAATAGACTTAATAAGGAATCCATGCATGTATGGTATGACTCTTAATAATTTTTGTACAATTTATGGTGAATTTCTAAAGTCAGAACAGGGGATCTTAATTTCATTCAGAACATGTTTCACAAGAATTCAATTATCACATAATATAGAAGTATTTTGTTTCCCCTGTTTCTTTTATATGAAAGTAGACCCATTAAGCTTTAATTCCATAATTTATTTGAGATTTAATTCTACTTCCATGATTTTTGGTGAATTTTCAAAATTATGCAGCTGCTGCTGTCCAACATTATTTTATTACAAAAATTCACTCTTACATATTTCGCTCAATCCTTTCCATTTTACTGAGGTTCGCTCACTTATCGAGCGTATTGCTCATAAATTCAAATACACATATACTTGCACTTATTCATCACATAATCACTTTCACATGTATCTTCATTTCAATCAATTTCCCGTTGAACTCATCGGAATAACATCAGATACACCACTACTTGAACATTTTCCCATTTCCACACGTGTAGCCGAAGCTATATGATACGCATAGTAGCTTCGCACTTAGTGCTACACATGCGACCAATAACTCGGTACACGTAGTAGCTCGCACTTAGTACTACACACGTGACCACGGTTTTGGCACGCATAGTAGCTTTGCACTTAGTACTACACATGCGACCAATAACTCGGTACACGTAGTAGCTTTGCACTTAGTACTACACACGTGACCACACAATAGTTCACTTGTATCATTTTTATTCCGAAGGTTCAACAAGAAATTTCTCACTTTTCCAACATTTTACTAAATTGTCCGAAATCAATTTAAATTCATAACTTACATCAAATAACCATTTGATAGGCAGCCATATTCCACATGTTATCAAAATACAATAACATAAAAGAAATCGATGATTTATTTACGTACAAACTTACCTCGGTGCAATATATAGAAATTTTGCAATTTAATCCAAAACATTTTCCTTTCCCCGTTCGAGATCAATTCCACGCCTTTCTTGATCTATAATATCACATTTAGCCTAATAATTAATCACACTATTCATATGGGTCTAAAAATCATATTTTTACAAATTTGCATTTTGACCCCTAAACTTTTACATATTTGCACTTTTACCCCAAGGCTCGGAAATTTAATTTCAGCCCTTATTCTTATGTTTAATGACATGCTGATCATTTTTCTCTTCTATGGAAACATCAAATTCTCACTCTAACACATAGTTATGAACAATAGATATTTTTACCGATTATCTTAGTTTTACTCGTTTTTTACGAAAAATCACTTAGCAAAAGTTGTTTAACACAATCTCAAACTTCATATTCTACCATAAAACATCAAAATTCATGCATATCATTCATGGGTAAATTTTTAAACATAAACCCTAACTCGAAATAATGGTAGAAATAGGTAAACCGAGCTACGAGGATTTCAAAAATGTAAAGAACATTAAAAACGGGGCTTGAATGCACTTACTATTGAGCTTAGAAGTTGAAGAAACCCTAGCTATGGTAGCAAGTAAAATTCAGCAGCAACATGAAGAAGATGAATGGATTTTTGCTTTATTTTTCCCATTTTATTTCATTTAATATCCAAATGACCAAAATGCCCTTACTTACTAAACTTTCAAAAATTCCATCCATGTCCAATTTTTTTCCATAACTTAGAAATTGGTCAAATTGCTATTTAAGACCTCCTAATTAATATTTTAAAGCAATTTCATACTAGAAACTTCTAGAATGCAAGTTTTGCAACTTATTCAATTTAGTCCCTAACTTCAAATTAAGCACTTTATGCATACAATTTCTTCACGAAATTTTCACACAATCATGCAATCATATCATAGACCTCAAAATAATTGTAAAATAATTATTTCTATCTCAAATTTTTGGTCCCGATATCACTATTCCTACTAGGCCTAAAATCAGGGTGTTACATAATATGGTCTATATGTTGGTAATGGATTTAGCCAATTGATATGGCTTGTAAAGGATGAATGTTTGATTATGTGTATAGCCATGTGATTTGACTTATTTTGGTATATTTAGTTATGTAAATATATGTGCAAATGGCCTTTTATTATCTGGTTGGTAATTGTTATGTGAATGCTTGTTGTGGATTGGTATTTTGAGTACCAAATAATTAAATTTTGAGATATGGTATGCTTGTGGTTTTAGGTAAAATAATGCATAGTTGAAAGTGACCATTTAGGTGATTTTTAGATGTGAAATTAGTATAAAGTTGATTGACTAATTGTGATACTTGTGTGCCTTATGGTTGTTGGTATTGGAATAGCATGAATTGTGCTTGGTTGAGATTGGCTTGAATGTCTATTGAAGATATGGTCATATGCAATTTGGTTTGTGTAGGTGGATTCAAGATTGGGTGGGAAAGATGGCTTGGAAAATAGTCTATTTTTGTCCAAACAGGCAGAGATACGGACGTGTGTCTCAGCCGTGTATGACACATAGTCAGGTAGCATGGCCGTGTGTCCCTTGATTTTTATTTTGAAACCAAGTCAGTATGCTCCACACAGCCCATCACACGGGTGTGTGACTTGGCCGTGTGGCATAAGTCAGTATGCCCTACAATTTTGGCACGGCCTAGCACACGATTTGGCACACGAATGTGTGAGGCCATTCGAAGGGTGCACGGGCTAGTCACACGGGCGTGTGAATGATTGATTGTGAATGAATTTTATTTGTAAATGGAAAATGTATGTGAAATGTAAGTTTGTTTATGTAATAAGATCAGTAATGGTTCGTAACCCTATTCTTGCGATGAATATGGGTTAAAGGAGTTACATTTCTTGGTATCAGAGTTACAGTTTAGTCGATTCTAGGACTAACGTAGCGTTTGTGAGTCTAGGTATACATGCCATATATAACCTGTATTAGTGTGATATCTCCTGCCAGTTCTAAATCGTGTTTTCATATAGTAATGGATCCCAATCGAGCTGCTGTTAATGATGTAGAAAGTAATGCGCCAGCCTCTATTCATGGAGTAGCATCGTCTGAATCGAGACCTATATCTGGGAGTCATGGAGGAGAGGCTAAGGAAGTATTCTTCCAAATAATGAAAAACTGGTTCACTGAGTTTGTTAGAACTAATCTAGTTGCTTAGCAACCTCCACCCCCACCTATTCCTCAATCGATTCCCGTAGCTCCTCAAGGTTTGGAACCTTTACGTTTGAGTAAGTTGCCTGTAGATAAAATTCAAAAAGACAAGGCTGAAGAGTTTAGAGCTACAATTGATGATGGTCCTGAGAAAGCTGAGTTTTGGCTTGAGAAAATGATCTGGGTATTTGATGAATTGTCTTGTATGCCAATAAAATGTGTCAAATGCGTTGTATCACTTCTGAGAGATACTGCATATCAGTGGTGGAACACGTTGATATCTATGGTGCCGAGAGAACAAGTCACGTGGGAATTCTTTCAGGCTGAGTTCAGAAAGAAATACATAAGCTAGCAGTTCATCAATCAAAAGCACAAAGAATTTCTGGAATTGAAACAGGGTCTTATGACTGTAACCAAGTATGAAAGAGAATTCGTGAGAATAAGTAAATATGCTTGAGACTGTGTTTCCACAGAGGAAATTATGTGTAAGCGATTCGAAGATGGGTTGAACGAAGACATTAAACTTCTAGTCAGGATTATGGAATTGAAAGAATTTGTTATTTTGGTTAACAGAGCTTGCAAACCCGATGAACTTGGCAAAGAAAAGAGAAAAGCCGATTTTGAGGCTAGATATTCAATAAAGAGGCCAATGAGTAAACCCTATCATTCTTCTTCAAAGAAATCACGGGACTCGTATACTTGTCTGAATGCTTCAGTGGGGTATTCTAATAGAGATCGTGGGAAGTAATATACGGCTGCTAGATTGAGCCACTTCAGTATCGAGCGTTGGTAGTGTTAGAAACAACAAACTTGAGTGTCAATAGTATGGAAGAAGACATTTTGGAGACTGCTGGATGAATAACAAATCTTGTTTTAGATGTGGCTCGCAAGATCATTTTATTCGAAATTATCCTGAGTTACCTGAGAAAGACAAATTTCTGATTACGAGGCTGAGTGATACAGTTATAAGAGGGAGACCACCTAGAAATACAAGAAATGTGACTAGTAGCAAAGGTCTGACAAAGGATTCTGTAATAGCCCAAAATTGGGTCTAGTTGGAACAGAGGTTTCGGGACCACAAAATCAGAGATAGAAATAATTATTTTATGATTATTCTGAGGTCTATGATATGATTGCATGATTCTGTGAAAATTTCGTGAAGAAATTCTATGCATAAAGTGCTCAATTTGAAATTAGTGACTAAATTGAATAAGTTGCAAAACTTGCACTCTAGAAGTTTCTAGTATGAAATTGCTTTGAAATATTAATTAGGAGGTCTTAAATAGCAATTTGACCAATTTCTAAGTTATGGACAAAAATTGGACATGGATGGAATTTTTGAAAGTTTAGTAAGGAAGGGCATTTTGGTCATTTGGTAATTAAAAGAAATAAAAGGGAAAATAAAGCCAAAATTTACTCATCTTCTTCATGGAGGCCGAAATTAGCATGGGGAAGCCATGGCTAGGGTTTTCAAGCTTTCCAAGCTCAATAGTAAGTCCGTTCTAGCCCAGTTTTTCAAGTTCTTTACGTTTTTGGAATCCGGTAATTTGATTAAGCTTATTCTAGCAATAATTTAAGCTAGGGTTCATATTTGGAAAAATACCCATAGGTGAAATGTGTTTATTTTGATGTTTTATGATAGAATATGAGGTTTTAAATTTTGTTAAACAACTTGTGCTACTCGGTTTTGAGTGAAAATGAGTAAAAGGGCTTAATCAGTAAAAATACCTAATAGTTATAAGTATATGTTAGAGTGAGAATTTGATGTTTCCATAGAAGGGAAAAGTGATCAGCATGTCATAAAACATAAGAATAAGGGATGAAGTTTAATTCCCGAGCCTAGGGGCAAAAGTGTAAATATGCAAAAGTTTAGGGGCAAAATTGTATTTTTCCAAAGTTTGAGTTAATGACTGTTTTGAATAGTACATTAGTTAAATAAGTAAAATATGATTTTTTAGATCCCGAAAAATGAGATTTGAACCTAGAATGAGAGAAAAATTAAAAATTGAGAAAGTTGGTAAAATGGCCGTTTTAGTATCGAGGTAAGTTAATATGTATAATAAGCATTAATTTATGCATGTTTCAATGTAAAATTGATATATTTACTATGATATCCGAGGTGTTGAAAGTATGTAAGTTGGTATGATAATAATAAAGCAATAATGCTGTAATTTATATTTGAAAGTTAAATTTAGTGAATTAATTGAATTATGTTAAAGTAAATGATTATGGTGCCAAGTTTATGAATTGATTTAAAAATATGTCTATGGTACATGAAGTGCATTGAATTATCATACATAAATGTGATTTCTATGATTATGGATATTATGCGAAATTGTAAGTTCATATGATTTTTAATAAGACAATGTGTAATTTAATGTTATTGCCTTGATATTAAATGAGATGTAAGTTTATATGCAAGTAATACATCAATATTACTTGTATTATGATATTTTATAATAATATTGGAAATATGTTTGTGGATAATTATTTGATTGGTGAAATTGTTGAAAAGAGAGAGAAATCCTGTTGAACCTTGGAAAGATTGGATGATCTGAGATGGTATGTAGCTAGGTCACATGTATGGTCTTTGAGTGCACATCATGTGTACAAGAGAGCTACGAGACATTATGATGTAGCTAGGTCACATGGGTGATACTATGTGTACACCATGTAGACAAGAGAGCTACGGGATATATGTAGCTAGGTCGCATGCGTGGTTCCAGTGAAGGACACCATGTAGATAAGAGAGCTACGAGATAAGCGGCTAGGTCACATCGGTGGTACTAAGTGTTCACCATGTGTACAAGAGAGCCGAACTTTATGATGGGTGGAGCTATGTCTTTGAAACCACCAAGTATCGAGGATTGATCCGAAGTGTTCAACGGAGACTTACTATGTCTTGCTTTGTGAGTTTTGTGATGAAATAGTGTAGGTATATGTTTATGAAAATTATGAGCAATGTGCTCGATAGTTTGGTGAACTTTGATAAGACAAAACGGATTAAGTGGAATTATGTAAGAATGAATTTTAGTAGTAAAATAGTGTTGGACAGCAGCAGTTGCATGACTTTGAAAATTCACTAAAAATTGTGGAAGTTGAATAAAAATACAAATGATATATGAAAATAAATCTTAATAAGTATATTTTCACATGAAAGAAACAAGGGAAGCAAAAGAATTCTATATTGTGTGATATTTGAATTCTAGTGAAACAGGGTCTGAATGAATTTGAGATCCCCTATTCTGACTTTATAAATTTACCATAAATTGTACAAAAATTATTAAGAGTCATACCTTACATGCATGGATTCCTTATTCAGTCTATTTTTAATGGAAATAAATGGCATGGTTGTTGGAATTCTGTACAGGGAGAAATTTGGTTCGTAGTACACAGAGGTCAGAGTAGTCGTACTCTGAAACAGGGGAGGCTTTAACTAATAAACTGTACTAATTGGCTAAACCAAAAATTATGAAAATTTTATGGTGGAAAGATATGTGAGTCTAGTTTCAGATAAAATTTACAGATCTTAATTTCGAGCTCTGTAGCTCGAATAATAAATAAGTAAGTGACTATGACTTGTGTGGACAGTTTGATGTGAGCATTTATTAGTAAATTGTGAAATCGTACTTACAAGAATGCTCTATACATTAAGGATGTGGAATGGAGAGGAGGAGGAGGAAAATAAATATATGTGGAATACATGGAAACTATGGTATATGAAATATTGATATAATGAAATAAATGATATGTGTTTATAAGAGAATAGAAAGAGAATGATATGTGTCATGACATGTATATATATATATATATATATATATATATAAATATATGACTAGTCTTAATGTAATGCTTGTTGGGTATGGAGTTGAATTGAAATGTTTCAAGCAAACATGTTATTCTGTGCATCTGAATTGTGGTATTTTATAAAGATATGATCTAGCTTTAAATATGAATGCTTGATGATTAAGCTGAAGTGGTAAGATGATAATCTTGGTGTAAATGTATAAGTGGTACTATAATAGACAAGGTAAAATAACTATGAGAGACACATGTATGATGACATACAAATGCTATGTTTGTGGTTTAAATTGAGATTGTTTAATCATTAAATGAATACCATGTTATATGCTTTTGATTTTGTATAAGTGGGTAAGAGATTAAGGTTGACCAAAGCTTGGAAAATAGCCTAGGTATATTCCACACAGCAGAGACACGACCATGTGTCTCAGTAGTGTATGGAACACGACTTGGGACACGGACATGTGGAGCCTTAAAGCATGAAATTTCCAAGATTTTCGTAAGTTCTGGTTTAGTCCCGAACCCTTTCTAAAGTATGTTTTGGGCCTCGTAGGTTTGTATTAGGGACCTTATGATTAAATGCAAAAAGTTTGAATTTGATACAAATTTTATGGCCCGTATTTTAGTTTAATGTTTTTATCTTTGTCCGGTAATGCCTCGTACCTTATCCCGGCCTCGGGTACGGGTAAGGGGTGTTACAGATTCTACTGTGAGATCTGAGGCTCAAGCATTAGCCAGAGCTTACGCTATTCGCGCTCGCAAAGATGCGTTGTCACCAGATGTTATCACCGAAACATTTTCTCTTTATGACACTGATATAACTGCCTTGATTGATCCTGGATCGACTCGTCCATATGTTTGTAAGAATTCAGTGTCTAGTTAGAATTTACCTGTTGAGTCTACCAAATTTGTGATTAAGGTATCAAACCCCTTAGGCCAGCATGTCCTAGTTGATAAAGTTTGTATGAATTGTCATTTGATGACTTGGGGTTACTGTTTTCTAGCTGATTTGATGCTTTTACCATTTGATGAATTTGATGTGATCTTGGGTATGGATTGGTTGACTCTGGATGATGCTGTTGTGAATTGTAGATGAAAGACTATCTAGTTGAAATGCCATAATAATGAAATTCTTCGAATTGAATCTAATGAGTCTAGTGGATTGTCTATAGTGATATCGGCGCTGTTAGCTTAGAAATATGTGAGGAAAGGTTGTGATGCTTATCTTGTGTATGAACTAGATACAAAAGTGTTTGAATCGAAGATTGAATCAGTGCCAGTGGTTTATGAATATCCGGATGCGTTTCCGGAAGAGTTACCTCGGTTGCCACTGATCTGAGAGGTTGAATTTGGTATTGAATTAGTATTGGGAACATCACTGATATCAATAGCTCTGTACAGAATGGCTTCAACAGAATTGAAAGAATTGAAAGCTCAATTACAAGAGTGAACAGATAGACGTTTTGCACAACCTAGTTTTTCACCTTGGGGTGCACCAGTTCTATTCGTAAATAGATCACTGAGATTGTGTATCGACTATCGTCAACTTAACAAGGTTACAATTAAGAATAACTATTCTTTTTCGAGAATTGATGGTTTGTTTGGTTAGTTGAAAGGAGCAACAGTATTTTCAAAGATTGATTTGCGATTTGGCTATTATCAGTTGTGAGTTAAAGATTCAAATGTGCTGAAAACTATGTTCAGAACAAGGTACGGGCATTATGAATTTCTAGTTATGCCATTCGGATTAATTAACGCTCTTGTAGTATTTATGGATTTGATGAATCGGATCTTTAGACTGTATTTGGATAGATTTGTTGTTGTATTCATTGATGACATTCTGATCTATTCCCGAGATGAATCTGAGCATACTCAACATTTGAGGATTGTATTACAAACATTGAGAGATAATAAAATGTTTGCTAAATTTAGTAAATGCGAGTTTTGGCTTTGAGAAGTTAGATTTTTGGGACATATTGTTTTAGCAGAAGGTATTCGAGTTGATCCGAGTAAGATTTCAGCAGTTGTTGACTGGAAACCACCAAGAAATGTGTCCGAAGTCAGAAGTTTTCTAGGACTAGCTGGCTACTATCGGTGTTTTGTAAAAGGGTTCTCAATGATTGCTACATCGATGACTCGGTTGCTATAGAAAGATGTAAAGTTTGAGTGGTCTGAGAAATGCCAATAGAGTTTTAAACTATTGAAAGTATTGTTAACTGAAGCACCAGTTTTAATTCAGGCTGAGTTGGGTAAAGAGTTTGTGATTTTTAGTGATGTGTCATTGAACGGTTTGGGATGTGTTTTGATGCAAGAAGGCAAAGTGATAGCTTATGCTTTCAGACAATTAAAACTGCATGAAAAGAATTATCTGACGCATGATTTGGAGTTGGCTGCTATTGTGTTCGCATTGAAAATTTGGAGACATCATTTATTTGGTGAGAAGTGTCATATTTTTACCGACCACAAGAGCTTGAAGTATTTAATGTCTCAGAAAGATTTGAATTTTTGACAACGAAAATGGCTCAAGTTGTTGAAAGACTATGAGTTAGTGATTTATTATCATCTTGGGAAAGCGAATGTAATCGCGGATGGTCTGAGTAGAAAATCTTTATTTGCTTTGCAAACGATGAACACACAGTTAACCTTATTTGATGATGGTTCAATTTTAGCTAAGTTAAAAGCTAAACCGGTATTTCTTCAGCAAATTTGTGAAGTTTAGAAATGTGGTAATGAGTTACAAGCTAAAAGATTACAATGCAAGTTAACTACTGATTCAGAGTATCCGGTTGGATTCGATGATTGTTTACTATTTCAAGGTAGAATTTGTGTACTAAGAAATTCTGAGCTTATTCAGAAAATTCTACATGAAGCACACTGTGGTTGTTTATCTGTTCATCCGAAAAGTATTAAGATGTACAATGATTTAAAACAGTTGTATTGGTGGTCGAGGATGAAATGAGATATTTCAGAATTTGTGTCGAGATGCTTGGTTTGTTAACAAGTTAAAGCCGAGCATCAAGTTCCTTCGGGATTACTATAGCCACTAATGATATCAGAGTGGAAATGGGATAGAGTTACGATGGATTTTGTATCTGGATTACCCTTATCTCCAAAAGAGAAAGATGCTATTTGGGTTGTTGTTGATCGATTAACGAAATCTTCATATTTCATTCTGATACGTACAGACTTTTCACTCGATAGATTAGCTAAATTGTACATCTCTAAGATTGTCAAATTGCATGGGTGCCAGCTTCTATTATTTCGGATAGAGATCCGAGGTTTAAGTCGCAATTTTGGAAGAAGTTGCAAGAAGCTTTGGGTACTCGGTCGCATTATAGTACTACATTTCATCCTCAAACTGATGGTCGGTCTGAGTGAGTTATTTAGATTCTCGAAGATATGCTTCGTTGTTGTGTTTTAGAGTTTGAGGGCAACTGGGAAAAATATTTACCATTGGTTGAATTCACGTATAACAATAGTTTTCAATCGAGTGTAAAGATGGCACCATATGAAGCTTTATTTGGTCATAAATGCTGAACTCCATTGTATTGGACCGAGTTTAGTAAGAAAATGATTCATGGGGTTGATTTGATGAAAGAGACAAAAGAGAAAGTGAAAGTAATTCGCAACAGTTTGAAAGAAGCTTCAAATTGATGACAAAGTGTTTCTAAAAGAATATCTGTGGAAAAAGATTCTTTAATTTGGTCACAAAGGAAAATTGTGTCCGCGATTTATCGGACCATATGAGATTATAGAGATAATAAGGCCAGTAGCTTATCTACTTGAGTTACCATTAGAATTAGAAAAGATTCATAATGTATTTCATGTGCCAATGTTATGACGGTACCGATTAGATCCATCACATATAATTTCTCCAGCAGAAGTTGAAATTCAGCCTATCTTGTCGTATAATGAAGAACCAATCAGAATTTTGGCTTGAGAGATTAAAGAGTTAAGAAACAAAAGCATCGCTTTAGAGAAGGTTCTTTGGCAACGTCACAGTATCGAAGAAGCTATGTTGGAACCCGAAAAAGCAATGAGAAAACAGGACTATAACCTATTTTCTAGTAAGATTTTCAGGGACGAAAATTCCCAAGGGGGGAGAGTTGTAACAACCTATTTTTAGTCAAATTGGAACAGTGGTTTTGGAACCACAAATCCAAGGTTGAAATATTTATTTTATTATTATTTTGAGCTTAACAGCATGATAGTATAACTGTGTAAAAAATTCGTTAAGAAATTTTATCGATTGAATGCTCAATTTGATAAAAAGGACTAAATCGCGTAAAGTGTAAAAGTTGAGTTCTAATAAATAAAGGGGCCTAATAGCTGTGGAACTTTAAAATGGAAGTCCTTATGTGGTAATTATACCATTGTTAATATTAGTGGACAAAGATGGACATGAATTAAGTGGTTTATGTAATTAGTTAACAAGGTTAAATTAGTAAATTAATAAATAAGTGAAAGTAAAATGACATAAACAATGACATCATCTTCTTTAGTTAATTTTTCTACCAAAAATAAGAAGAAAGAAACTCCATTCTTGTGCTTGAAGTTTCGGGCAAGTTCCCTTTGAGCATTTAAGTGATTTTTGACTTAGTTTTTAATGATTTCTATATTTTTGGAGTCGTTGTAACTTGATCTAGCTAGCCGTGGGACTAATTTGTGAAACTGTTAAAGGTCTAGGGTTTTAAAATTGATGAATAATTGTGTATTTTGATGTTTAATGATAGAAAATGAATGATTTTTGTTAAATAAAAACATTTGTTAAGTGATTTTTGATAAAATTGTCAATTAGGGATTAAATTGAGAAACGTGAAAATTATGTGGTAAATGTGAGAAATAATGAAAAATATCGGCTGCTATGAGTATAGGTGAAATTCGGCTAGCATGGGTGTGGACTTCATTGCATGAAATTGCATTTTTAAGACCTGGGGATTAAATTGTAAAGAAATTGAAATATTAGAGGTAAAAGTGTAAAATTGCCATAATATAAATTTTTGGACTGAATTGAATAGAATGTATTTTGAATTAGTTAAATTTTATTGTATATAGATCAAGAAAAGAGAAGTTCGGAATTAGATCGGGGGAAAAACAAAATAGTTGATTTATAGCTCGATTCTCTCCGTATAAACTCTTTGCAGCGTTTTCACAAGCGACGCAAAAAACGCCGCTATAGGAAACGTCGCAAAAATTTACGGCGTTTATAAAAAAAAGCGCCGCTAAAATTCATGAGTTTTAGTAGCGCTTTTGTCACAAACGCCGCTAATTTTGGCAGATTTGAAATACACATTTTTCACCAGTATCCAACCCTTCTTGTATTAAATCCAACCAAAAACAACAAATATAGCATGAAATGCAACCAAAAACAGAAAATTTAGCATAAAAAATACAACCAAAAACATTAAATCTAAATGATACTTCAAATTTAACGAAAGGTATATGATGTAATTAATAAATAAAGTAAAACTCAAAATATTCTAATGTTAAATATGACAATGTTAAAAACATTCTTACAACGAGAAAACTAATGTCTAGGATGGCGGCTTTTGCGACCGCTGAAACATCTGCATCATTTTTGTCAAGTCAGTTGGAGCTCATCGTGCTTCTCGCTCTCGCTCTGCTTGCCATTGCTACCTACTGGCTTCCCTCGCCGCTACCATTTGCCTCCTCGTTCATGCGCCCGCCTCCCTCTCTGGTACCTCCGCTTTAAGTTGTTGTTGGAGTTCTTCATATTTTCTTTGAACCTCGGTAATTTGCTCAATCGTGTTCGCTTGCATCTGAGCTATCTGGTCTCTTAAAGTCTGAACTTCAGCTTGAGCTTGACTCTCGGAAGGCATGTATTGCTGGGAGCTGGATCCAAAATATTGGGCCGGTTTAAAACCAGATCCTTGAAATCGAACCCGACCATACCTTTCAGGACCCAAAACTTCAGTGATAATTTTGTTATCAATGTTCCCAAGATTAACAGAACTATCAGTCGAAGCAATCGCTTCATACTCCACCTTCTTCTCCTTTAGTTTCTCCTAATAAATCAATCAAAAAGTTAGAAACGAAATATATAATAAAAAGGAATGCAACATAACTTAACACTATTTAAAACTACTAACGACAAATTAAACCATTATAATTAAACATTATAAATATTTATAATAAACCATAATTTCTCTAGCTTCGGATGTCATAGGAGATCCATCTTTCTTCCTATGTGTAATCTCAAAAAGCTGAAGGCGTCCAACTTTTTGACCAGACGAGACTTCCTACAATATAGTAGTAAAAATATTATTTAATAGTAGAAAGTCATTAATATTTGATAGAATTAATAACTTCATAATACCTCGGCCTCAGCTACAGAAGCAAAACTTCTCGACCCTACCGTGTGCGTGAATTTTTGTTTTTGCCTGCTGCTTGTTCCAACTCACTGACGGTCCTACATAATGAAATTATTATTACGTATATAGTAAACACTATATATAAGAGTTTGAAAAACTTAATACCTCTCCTTTCTTCGAATTCTAGAATCTAACGGCATCTTCCCATTGGTACCTCAGCATTCTCGGTGGGACATTTCGTAATTTTTCCTCGAGGCTTATGTCTTTCTTAGAATATTGTTTTTTCAAAGTGCTTTTATGGTCTCCATTTTTTACCCAATGCCTTTTTGATATAGTCATCGGAGACCTCTAAAGCAAATCTCTCCTAAAAAAACACAAGTTTAGAATGTAAATATAAATGAAACTTAAACCAAAGTATTATAAATTACATTTACGTTTTGTTACCTTAATATTATCGAGATCCTAATTTTTGTTGCTATCAGGCATGTGATGCCATGATTCGTAGTTGATGGGAAACATATTGGCATTTCGTGCTAAAATGCCCAAATAGCCTGCTAAAAGTTGAGCTTCAGATCCAACAGGCTGACCATGATTGTTTCTACTTACTTTAACACGCTCGATAGGATTTAGGTCGTATAAATCTTTAAGCAGTGTACATCCTCGACCTCTGCGCATCCCACTACTTTCAGATGAAAAATGATATATTATTATATTAAAATTGACAAATAAATCAATAATAAAAATCAACACATGTAAAATGAACTTAACATTACTTTGAAATTCTCCAGGCTCATCAAGTGTCTCCGGTGCATTCAAAGATCCAACAACTGTCTGCTGTTCACTATTTGCTTCTTTTGAATTTGGAGTATTCTGGACAATACTTAAATCTCGTAATCTTCTTCTACACATTTTTCCTGCAATACACATAAAATAGTTGGAGTTTTAGTAACAAATTATAACAATAATAGTACATATAAAATAGTTAAATTATATAACATGACCAAAATTAAAAATATAATATTACATATAATTAAAAAATTGTAAAATCTTACTACATCATTATTCATAAATATCTTCATCCACATCATGTCGAACCCATTGATGTTGTGTACTAGTACTAGGGATATTTTCATCTAAGTCTTGTTCTAGAAAAGGTAATGTTTCTGATCTTTCGACAATGTCATCCCTACTTCCATTACCCATGTCAAACAAGTGTCTAGGGATGTTCCGGAGTACAACATACCAACCCTCATCAGTTGGATCTTTCGAATAAAAAACTTGTTTCACTTGAGAGGAAAATACATATGGCTCGTCCATCAATTGTTGTCTAGTGTGAATTAAGCGAGAGAAATTAACCATTGTAAAACCAAATTGATCTTTTTTAATTCCACGAGCAGTATTAACATCATCCCAATCACACCGAAATAAGACAACTTTCCATCTGCCATAGTAATCCAACTCAATAATGTCGGTAAGAAGTCTGTAATACTCCACATTACCCTCAACCGGATTACTGTCCCTAGCACTAGCATAACTTGTAATTGAAGAATTAACAACAATTCCCCAATTTTGAGTTCTCCTCATTCTCTCGTGATATTCTGTATGAAATGTGTATCCATTAATGAGGAAGGCACTATATCTTTTTATTACTCTGTTCAGACCTTGAGAAAGCCATTTAACTTCGTCATTGACGTCTTTCCTACTCCAAACCTATTGAATCGAAAGTAAATTGAGTAATTATAAATGTATTATGTAAAAACAATCTTATTTGATTAACTAAATTTCGCGATTATATGTGACTTATTAACTTCAGTTACATACCGTTTGGCTTAACCATTCATGAAAAGATTCTGCGAATAACTTATTAATCTCTCGATGTTGTAATCTTCGATAGCGTGCATGAGATCTCAAAATTTGTTTGTACTCACTATGTTAAAAACAAGTTTAATTGGTTAGAAGATAAACAAATCAAAACGATGAATATGTGAGGAAATTTTAGAACTTACTTGCGTAACGGTTCAATTGAATCGTGGTGAAAAAGTACATATCAATGTGCTTGTATCCACGATATATCATCTAATTCTGCAATTTCAACTTTGCCGATTGGTTCTCCATAACTTTGGAATAAATAAGTTTCGGCCAAGTTATGATCATTGAGCCTAGCATTTCTACTTGGTCTATCCAATCGTGTTTCAACATCTTCTAAATATCTAGAGCAGAAGGTCATGCACTCCTCTGCCAAGTAGCCTTCCGTAATTGATCCTTCTGGATAATGCTTATTGCGACAATACGACTTCAATTTGCTTAGGAACCTAAACACAATACACAATATCTATCAAAAGCTGTAACTAAATGTATAGAGGTGAATGAATGAATACTTGAGAAATAAATTAGCACCTTTCTATAGGATACATCCATCGATAAAAAATTGGTCCACCAAGTATTGCTTCGTGAGGGAGATGGATTACCAAGTGCACCATAATAGTGAAGAAGGAAGGTGGAAAGATCTTCTCCAAATTGCATAAAGTCAAAGCCACTCGATCCTGTACTTTCTCAAGTTCTTCAACATCCAAAACTTTGCCACAAATAGCTTTCATTATATTGGATAGTTCAATTATACAGGACGTTACTTTTTTTGACATACAGCACCGTAAAGCAACTTGGAGTAAATCTTGCATCAAGATGTGGTAATCATGTGATTTTAATGAATATAATCTTCGATCTTTAAGACTCACACATCGAGATATATTTGACGCATATGCATCTGGGACCTTTATATCCTTCAACACCATGCAGAACACTTCTTTCTCTTCCTTTGACATTGAAAAAGTAGAAGCCGGCAACTGATATTTCCTATTCAGAAGTACTTGAGGATGAAAATCACGCCGAATTCTCATGTCAACTAAATCAAGTCGACTCTGAAGATTGTCTTTTGATTTTCCATCGACATTCAAAATTGTCCCAATTATGTTCTCGCAGACATTCCTCTTAATATGCATGACATCAAGATTGTGGCGTAAAATGTTGTGCTCCTAATAAGGTAACTCAAAAAAAATACTCCTTTTTTTTTCACAAGTCCGCGTCATTAGGATCATCCTCTTCATCAGATTCATCCCTCAATCTTCTCTTTGTTTGCGTGTTAGGTGGTTGATTCATCTTCCCATAACTAAAATTGATATCTTTTAACATAAACAAGATTTCAGATCCAATGGTCTGCTTAGGAGCTCCTCTGTACTCTTCAGTACCGTCAAATAGAGTCCTTTGAAATCTAAATTTATGATTTCCATCTAACCACCTCTGATGGCCCATGTAAGAGAACTTCTTCCCATTGTACAACCACTTCGAACAAGCTTGTGCAGCACAACAAGGACAAGCATAACATCCTTTAGTACTCTAACTTGATAAATTAGCATAAGCTGGGAAATCATTAATTGTCCATAACAAAGCTGCACGTAAATTAAAGTTCTCATTTCTCAATACATCATATGTCTCAGCACCTGACCATAATTGTTTTAACTCTTCAATATGTGGCTGCAAGTAGATGTCAATATCATTTCCGGGACCTTTCTCTCTAGGGATAATCATTGATAAAATAAACAAAGATTGCTTCATGCAAATCCATGGAGGCAAATTGTAAGGAACAATCACTACAGGCCAAGTACTGTACAAATTACTCATGATTTTAAATGGATTAAAGTCGTCAGCTGCTAGCCCAAGCCTCACATTCTGAGGATCGCTTGCAAAGCTTGAAAATTTACTGTCAAATGATTTCCAAGCTAAAGAATCCGCAGGAGGTCTTAATAATCCGTCATCGGTTCATTAATCATTATGCCACCTCATAGAATCGGCTGTCTTTGACGACATGAAAAGCCTTTGAAGTCTTGATATTAGTGGAAAATATCGCAAAACCTTGACTGGCTTCTTTCTTAACTGTGCCCCACCTTCATCCGCATTCACATCTTCTGTATTCCTATCCATCCAATGAGACTTACCACAAACATGAAAAGACTGTTGGTTTTTCTGATCACCCCAGTACAACATGCAGTCATTTGGGCAACTATGAATTTTATCATACCCAAGGCCCAAATCTTTTATGAGTCTCTTCATATCTTGACAAGACTGGGGAATTTTTGCAAACGGAAACATCTCTCTCAAAAACTCTAGCAGCATTGTAAAAGAGTTTCCGGTCCACCCTCCCAAGCATTTTAAGTGAAATAGACGAATACAGAAGGACAATTTCGAATATTTGATCCCTCGTAAAGTTCTTTGTTCATTTCATTAAGTAAATTGTAGAACTTCGCCGCTTCTTCATTTGGCTCCTCATCAGGTGCACTTGTTCCCGTTTTGGTAAAAACATTTCCACCGATATTACAATCATCGGATACAATAAATTCAGGTGCAAACAGTTGCTCACCATGACTGTGCATATTAAATCATCCCGCAACATACCTTCCATGTCAACTTATCTAACATACTGATGGTAAGCAGAATCAGGATAAGTCGGATTAATCGTTGAAAAGCTTCTACTAGATGTACACTCTCCATGGAAAATCCATTTTTTATACCCCCGAATAAAGCCATCAACAATTAGATGTTCGTAGACAACTTCACGAAAATGCCAATTGATGTTGCCACACTTCTTACACGGGCAAAGAATCATATTCTCTTGGCTTGCATTTTGAAATGCAAAATTTAAAAAAGTTTGTACTCCATTTCAATAGTCATTGCTTACCCTTGACAAATTCATCCAACTCCTATCCATTTCGTTGTTCTTGAAGTCTAAAGTTTACAATAAACTATGGTTACTAAAATAGATAATACATATCAAGTATCAAGTATCTAATGGGTGTAAACTAATTCGAGTAAGTTGCGGGATTTTCAAGTGTATATTTATGTATTACATAAGTTAAGTAAGTTTTGTAAGTTATGTAAGTTATGATATGATATAAATTTATGTAAGGTATGTAAGTTATGTAAATTATGATATGAAATATATTTATGTATTACGTAAGTTATGTAAGTTATTATATGATATATATTTAACATTAAGATAAATATTATTTCCCTTTTAAAAAATTATTTTAATTAAATAATATTTAAATAAATTAATCCAAATCATTTGTGATAATTTTTAATTGAATATAAAAAAATAATTAAATATTATTATTTAATATAAATTAACTAAAACAGTAGACATATATGGAAGTGTAAGAAGGAATGGAAAGTGTTGCAATCTGGCAGTGGTTTGAGGGATGGGAGAAAAGAAAGAGCATTTTATTTTTCAAAATATAAATAAATTATATTTTTCATAAAAATTATTTCTTATATTATATTTTTCAGAAAAGAGTTTGATTTGTAATAGATAACAAAAAGAGTTTTTGCTTCTTTAATTTAAATTATTTTTTAATAAAAGAGTTTGATTTGTAATAGATAACAAAAGAAAGAGCATTTTATTATTCAAGGCAAAATAGTTACTTTGATGGAAAAAAAATGCTTAAATATATCAATTTCTAACATCTCCAAAAACATTCTCTTTAATTTGTTTCTTCTATGTCGGTCATATACTTTTATCATTTCAATTTCATATTAAACAATAAGATTTATATGAATTTATTTATTTTAAAATTTTTAATTTCCAGTAAACTTAAGAAAGTAAAATTTCAAGTTATATAATAAAATTTTTGGTTATAATTAAAGTATATGTACCATATTTTTACTTCATATAATTAAAAAAACATTATTGAAAATAATAAATAATAAATATAATTAAAATATATCACTAATTTGTTTGTTAATTCAAAAATAGTGATAATATTCATCTGTACAAAATGTAAAAATTGATTTAGTGCTAAAAGGTTGCAAATTGAGCAGAAATGATCCCTTTTACAGTATTAATGCAAGTAAGAACATAGGCATTGGAACCAGTAGCAAAGATCCCCAAGCGAAGCAAGGCAAATGAAGTGGAAGTTGGTGTACATGTGCAAACATGTGTGTGATTTCTAGAAACTGTCGATTTTAATCTGAAGGCCGAGAAAGGTATATATGATAAACTTTGATCAACCAAAGTTTTGTACTTCTCAGCTTGCTTAATTCATCCAAAAACAAATTTAACTACTATCATCTGGTCCAAACAGATTTTACTCCAAACAATAAATATAATTAAATGGTAATCAAACAGAAAAAAAAAAACTGAGATCGTGCTCTCTGAAGTTCTTGTTCAAGTTGAGTTAGCTCTATTCTACTCGACTATAGTTGTTGAACATATGCCTGCTAGAGAATCACATACCAGAGCTAACTATTAGAGAAACATTTCATTTTGCTGCTAGGTGTCAAGGTGCAAGTGAGGGCATTGCAGGTTTGTTTACTTCCGGTATCACCAAATATTTGTCACTTAAATTTCACTTCTAAAAAATATTTTTGTACAAAATTAATTCAAATACTATGATTTATTAATTTGGTAACAGGTAATCGGTATCATGAAGTTTAGTACATTAGTTAATATAGTAAAATTGAACAATGTCTAAGTAAATCTTGACAGAATAACCCAAACAAGAAGGAATTATATAACCAACCTGCAATGTACAAGAACTAATAGATAGGCATTTGATACTTGATAAGGCTACTAACAAACTGATACAAAAATTATCAATCTGAATCGTTGATAATTTTTTCAACTGCTCCCTGGAATGCATTGCTTTATCAAATTAGATTCAATACACAGAACATAAATGTAAAACTAATTAAGTAAAAAACTTACTTGCAGGTAACGATCTTTTTAGCGTCTCAGAAAGAAATACAGAAGAATGACCCTGAAAAAGTTTAAAAATTAAATGTCACCAAAATCCAACTGATTTGTACGTACCAAAGTAGATCATCTTCAAACTCTTAAACACCATCACTTTATATCATATTATATATAATCCAAATCAATGTACAATTTATTTTTTTTACTTTGCAAGAGGGGATTATAAACATTTTATAACAGACCTAATTTTACTATTATAACAGTCAAATCAAACTTCTCAGCCAAAAAAATGCAGCAGAGGAGGTAACAGAAAATATCACAGTCAAATTACAACAGAAAATACTTACCGATCGGTAGAGGATGGCGATGCAGCAGAGGGGACACTCAACGGCTATGCAGCAGATGCACGGGGCGAAGGCGATGGAGGAGATGGGTTGCGATGCACGGGCCGAGGGCGATGGAGGGGATGGGTTGCGATGCATGAGCTGAGGGCGATGGAGAAGATGGGTTGCAATGCACGAGGTGAAAGCGACGGAAAAGATGAGTGGCTTTAGGGGAAAAAACGAATTGGGGAAATTGGAGATTTCAGAATTTAGGGAAGGAATGAAGTGTTGGGTGGAAAATTTTGGGGAAATCGGGGCTAACAAGACAAAAACGTTTAAGTTAAAAGTTTAATTTGTTTGTAATGAAACGGCACCGTTTAAATCGAATTGGTGTTGCAAATTTGTGGCGTTTACAAAAAACGCCACTAAAAGTTATCCATGTCATAAAACGCCGTCGTTCAAGGCTAATGGGTATTGCACTTCTGCGGCATTTCCCTAAAATGCCACTAAAACTTAATTCACGAATGCGAAACGACGTCGCCCTGGGCAATTTGGTATTGCGAATTTGCGGCGTTTATAAAAACGCCACTAAAAACTTTATACCTTGTTGTGGAACGACGCCGTTTAAGCCAAATGGTAATGCAATTTGGCAGCGTTTTTCATAAGCACCACTAAATGTTTAATACTATAAACTAAAACTGCATCGTTTTAGTCAAATTAAAAATAAATTTGCGACGTTTTCAGGCTAAGCTTTTAGTTGAATTAAAAACAAATTTGCGGCGTTTTCAGGCTAAGTGCCACTAAATTTCTTTCTCAAACGGTGCCGTTTCTACAAATTTTAATACATTTTAGTTCCTTTTTTGTTTATCAATTTTTTTTAAAATCTAATATTTTAATATATCAAATGGTTTAGATTAAATAGTTTTAAATATAAAAGCATTAATTTATATATATAAATTAATTAAATAAAAAAATTATGTTAATTATATCAATAATTGTGTTAATATTTTACAAGATTTAGATCAAATTACAGTTCATGTACACAATCGCACACTAAACCACTTTTCATGCATGCTTTTGGGATTTACCCATTTTGATATATATTCTTTTAAAATAATAATTTTTATATATTTATCTTATTTATATTTATCTTCTAAATTAAAATCCAAAATTATACCTGAAACTTTAAACCCTAAACCCTAATTCCTAATCCCTAAACCACAAACACTAAACCCCAAACTTTAAACCCCAAAACCATACACCGTAACCCCTAAACCAACCATAAATCCTAGACAATGAAGCCCAAATTATAAACTCTAAACCCCGTTAACCCTAAACCATAATCCTAGACATATTTTTGGGAATTCGTGTGGCCAATGTTAGTGTAGTACAAAACATATATGTTATATTCTTATATTAAATAATATGGGTATAGTACAAAATGGCATGAATCTCAGTAAAATCCAAATGTTCTTCAGTTCTAATATATAGTATCCTTTCCTTGAACCCTAAACCGAAACTTACACCCTAAATAGAATCTTATTATATACAAGGGACAAAAGTAATTAAAATAGAATCTTAATGCTTACCAAAACCCTAAAATAAATCAATTTTTTATCAGTAATCGTAACCCCTAATCCCTAATAGCCTAACCTCTAAAACCATAAACATTAATATTAAGACCCTAATCTCTGAAATAATAAATTAACCCGAAAACTTAAACTCTAAAACATAAACCCATAACCCAAAATAATAAACATTATATCATAAACCCTAAAACTCTAATTAACCGTAGACATTAAACCTAAAATTCATAACCCGAAAGCTTAAAATGACATTTTTTTAAGGCGTTTTATGGTAAAATGCCACTAATGATTGACATTTTGCTGCGTTCTACAATAAACGCCATTAATTCCTCTATAGCTAATAATGGACGCTGTCATTTTAGTCAACACTTTTACAGCGTTTTTGTGTAAGCCCCGCTAATGCTTGACCTATAGCGGCGTTTTTCAAGAAACGCCGCTAATTCCTCTATAGCTCAACAATGGACGCTGTCATTTTAGTCAACACTTTTGCGGCGTTTTTGTGTAAGCACTGCTAATGCTCGATTATTTGCGGCGTTTGTTACATAAGCACTGCTAATAGTGATCTTTTACGACGTTTGTAAAAAAAACGCCGCTATAGCTCTAACCTTTAGTGGCATTTTTCTTCAAGCGTCACTAATGTTCAACTTTTGCGGCGTTTGTGTCCAAACCCCGCTAAAAATGCCGCTAAAGGTCTGTTTTACAGTAGTGTATAATTGTATTGTTAATGAATACAACCTTACAGAAATGTTCGATGAAGATTTGGCAATCTGAAATCCCAGTTTAACATTAGGAATAGATAGGATACAAATGACATGTCATTAAGGGTTATTGTGTTTGGGTATTGGTCCGAATGTTCTGCCGGTGGCTAAGTTTTTTGGCATGTGTTGCGGATTCTTGTCAGCTTGTATGAGTAGCACCATGTAGCTATGTCTTGACTGTCAGCTTGTGCGAGCAGACACGTTGATAGCTTGAGAGTGAGCATTGTATGAGATATGAGATTGAGATAGCTTCGACCATGTATTGGCACTTAGGGTGTGAGATTCTCGAGTATCCGATATTATTCCAAATGGTTCAACGGGTATATTGAAGATAAGTAATGTAACACCCCTAATCCGTATCCGTCGTAAAAATAGGGTTTCAGAGTATTACTAAAACATTCAAAACATTTTTCAGATCATTCCTGTAAATTACTATTCATCTCTCGTGTGACAGCCTCAATTTGACCCTAGTCGAAATATGGTTTCGGGACCACAAAACTGAGTCATAAAATTTATTTGCATAACTTCTATGTGTGATAGTGCATGTGTGAAAATTTAATGTTTTAATTTAGTCTTATGAATGAGAATTTTACTTGAAAGGACTTAGTTGAGAAACCATGAAAATGTGATAGGTAAAAGTTAAAGTGGCCAAATTGTATATGGATAGCATCATAGAGGACTTGCATGTCAAATGGACCACTATAATTATAGTGGACGGTAATGATGATGAAAAATTTGGCATTTTGTGTTTTTTATATTAGTGAAATAATATTAAATAGTTTTATATTAGAAAACCATGAATTAATAATAGAAAAAGGGCGATAAAAACAAAGTTTCTCATTTTTGTCTCCCCTTTTGCCTAAACTAAACAAGAAATTGAAGAAAGAACACCTAAGGCATTCGACCATCTTGTGTTGGGAATTAAGGTTGATTTCATATGTTTTTCTTTGGATTTTGAGAAATTTAAATTGGTTTTGGAGCTCCTAACATGACCCATGTGTATGATTTTGTGTTTGTGATGCATGAAGCATTCGGTCACGAGCCCAATGGGTTACATTGTGTATGTTTTGATAATTTGTAAGGAGAAATGTTTCTAATTGAGTATGAATAAACTAAATTACTATATGTGGCTCAAACGAGCTTGAGTAGTCGGCTAATGAAGTTAAGTATATGAATTAGGAGCATGAGTCCATTCGGCAATTTAAGATAAATTGTGAAATAATGTTTAATATTAGTAGTACTTGTTTAATTGGCAAATTGAACTTAGAATGGATGAATTTATGAGTTTGGGACAAAGTATATATATATTCGGCTATGAATTTTCGTGTTTAATTTTGAATGTTGATGTTTCAAATTGAAATTGGATGTTAGTTGAGTTATAATACTTGCTTAATAATGAAAAGAACATGAGCTTAATGCTTAAATAGCATTCGGCTTTGGAGTAAGTTAAATTAGTTAGAAAATGAGTTCCAAGATAGTGAATTATGTGTTAAAAGAGGGATTTAGGTTGTATATATGTGATTAGATTGAACACAAGAGGCTATGTTAGCTAATTGAGGGATTCGGGCATAGTATTATAGTGAATAATAATTTGAACAAGGGTTTTAATTGTATGATAGGTTTTCGGTTATGGTTGATCGGATAATAAATTGGTGTGGATGCTTTGAATGAGATATGTACAATTATTTAGTATTGAAAAATTTGGAAATGTGAATTGCCAAAATTATCTTGTATATGTAACGAATAAATGGAATAGATGAGAAGTATGTTTGGATGTGCATTAAGTTTAAGGGTTAAACTTTAAATTGTTAGGGCTTGGTTAATATTAGATGGAATACCGAATATGTGCGTGTGTTTATGAGGAATGAATATAAATTGGGGCTACGATGATGAATTATTTTATTTGCTTAGTTGGAGCTCAAAATCAAAGGGAGCCAAGTTCGGCCAAAGGAAAAGCGAAAGCGGTTGAGTAGCTGATCGAAGTTGTTCATCCGACTAAAAAGGTAAGTTCCTAAGTAATTCAAGTTACGGTTAATATTGCACATAAAATAGGTTGGATAAGAAATCATGGTATGTATGAATTTGTGAAAATCGAATGTGAGATTTATCAACCTATCTATGACATAGTGGTAGCTATAGATAAGAAATTTCAGCACTATCTGTGCGAGGAAAAACGACACTATGTGTGCGAATGAGTTAGAGCACTATGTGTGCGGACCTTTAAATCGAGCATTAAGTGTGCGATACCGATCGTAGAGAATTGCTTGTGCAAATGAAAAAGTTTAAAACTTTAAACTGGGAGTAATGAAATATGCATGGATATTAGACATGGGACTTGATCTATATCTGTATATTAATAGATAAATGCTCCGGAAGAGAGAAAGAAGAGAAAGGTAATCGGCTCAATTAGTATATAATTGAAAAAAGATATAAATTAATGATAAAGGAATCTAAATGGATTGGAGATTGATTTAGAAAATGGAGCGGCTTGGTTTGTTCTTTATTTGATTAAATGGACATTGTTTGTCATTTATATATATATATATATATGCCAACGATATGCATATGATATTTACCATGGTCCTTTCAATTTGCGATTAAATGGTGTAGGAGTACATAGTAAATTCGGGTAAGTATGTACCAAATTCATAATGTACACATGTGACATAAGATTTCCTTGTGATATCCTGTTTGAATTTGGCTAATATTGGATTGAAATCTTAAATTTTTGTTAAGATAATTGGATCATTACATTCTTTTTAAAATTTCTTAGGACTTATTGAGTTAATAACTCACTTGGTGTGTTTATTGGTTTTGTATAGATCATCTTGTTGAGGAAAGCTTGGATTCGTTACGAAGTCATCACATCTTTTGACAACCCCTTTTTGGTATCTGTAACACCCCCACGCCCAAAACCGTCACCGGAGTCAAGCTTGAGGTGTTATTAAACTTATCTTACCTATTAAACAACTCTAAACCACTTATTTTAATTTTCGGAATAAACTGTTTTTCTGCATCATAGCTGATTAAAAATTCATTTCTCGAGTTTCAAAACTTGAAATTAAGATCCGTAAATTTTTCCTAAAACTAGACTCATATATCTATCTACTAATTTTTTTCTAGAATTTTTGACTCAGCCAATTAGTACAGTTTATTAGTTAAAGTTACCCCTGTTTCAGAATTCAACTGCACTGACCTCTACTTACTACGAACCACTTTTATCCCTATAAAAAATTAATATAACTATACTGTTTGTTTCTTTTAAAACTAGATTCAATAATTATTCTAACCATATAAATTAAACCACCTAATTATTTTTTTACAATTTATGGTGAATTTCCAAATTTGAAACAGGGGATCTAGAATTTTCTCTGACCCTGTCTCACTAAAACTCAGATATCTCACAAAATATAATACCTTTACCTGTTTTTCTTATTTCATAAGAAAATAGACATAATAAGATTTAATTTCATATATTATTCACCATCAAACCATGTCTCTACGATTTTTAGTGATTTTTTAAAATCACATTATTTCTGATACTTGAATCTGTTTTTAAGTTACTTTCACATTTTTCTTAGTTTTCATGTGATAGTTACTACTTATTCATACATACAATTAAACATGTATATCATCAGCCATTCTATTAGTTAATCACTAGCAAGTATTTACACATCATTCATTGATCATATCATATCAAAAGAAACCAAGTTCCTATACATGCCATACACAAAACTAAACGTCTAACTATACCAATGTGATTTCTTCGATAGTGTGATCGGGTCTCCGACGTTTCCTTCGATCCCCGAGTGGCTTGATAAAAACTATAAGAAAAAGAAAATAAAGAGATTAAGCACTAGGCTTAGTAAGCTTACAAGCAAATAAATTACAACATTCAAACATAATGAATGATTATACATAATGTCACCTAGCCTCATAAACTTTCTTTACTTCTCATTTTCTACCTTCTTCTTTACTTACTTACCTTCTTTCTTACTTACGACCTTTCACTATTCATAAATATAATCTACCTTCCCTTTTGCTGATAATTCACTGTAATTTAACGTGTACAATGACCCATTGAACCACTCGGAATACTAAGGATACTGGGGTCGTTCTGTCATCAATATCTCACGCCAATGCCATGTCTTCGACATGGACTTACATGAATTATTCCTATCTCCAATGCCATATATATATATCTAATATGGGCTTACATGGCTCATTCCTGTCTCCAAAGCCATATATCTGATATGGACTTACATGGCTCATTTCTGTCTGTCTGTCTGTCAACCCCAATATCCTAACATTCCTAAGGTTCAAACGGGGCTTCCTAATGCTTTTTCTCTGTCACTTTGCCTTTAATTTGACTTTAAATATTCTCATAAAATAAGTATATAAATGCTGGAAATTTACAATAATAATGTAAAATAAAAGAATATTGCATTTATTTTATCAGAACTTACCTCGTATGCAAAAATAGCTACTTTTACCATTTCGTCCACAACTTGGTATTTTCTCCATTTTAGCTTGAATTTCAGTTTTCCTTACTCTATCATTTAAAATATAGTCTAATTAGGACTCAAATTATTGAAATTGACCCAAAATCATATTTTGGCAAAATTACAATTTTACCCCTAAACTTTTGCATGTTTACACTTTTGCCCCAAAGCTCGTAAATTAAACTTCAGCCTATTTTCTTATGTTTCATGACATGCTGGTCATTTTTCCTTCTATGGCAGCATCAAATTCATACTCTAACAAGCACTTATGACTATTAGGTATTTTTTAGATTAAGTCCTTTTACTCGCTTTTTGCTTAAAACCGATTAGTACAAGTTGTCTAACATAATTTAAAACCTCATATTCTATCATAAAACACCAAAATACACAAATTTCAACTATGGGTATTTTTCCAAATATGAACCCTAACTTAAATTATTGCTAGCATAAGCTTTATCGAGCTCAGGGACTCAAAACGTAAAGAACATTAAAAGCGGGGCTTGGAATCACTTACCATGGAGCTTAAAAGCTTGAAACAAACCCTAGCTATGGAGAACCCTTAAAATTTCGTCCTAATGAAGAAGATGGACAAAAATTGGCTTTTAATTTTGTTTTTAATTCATTTTACCCCTAAATGACCAAAATGCCCTTACTACTAAACTTTCAAAAATTCCTTCCATGTCCTAATTTTGTCCATGAACTTAAAATTGGTCAAATTCCTATTTAAGACCTCCTAATTAATATTCTAATTCAATTCTATGCAAAATACTTCTAGAACACAAGTTTTGCAATTTATTCAATTTAGTCCCTAATTTCAAATTAAGTACTTTATGCATAGAATTTCTTCACGAACTTTTCACACAATCATGCAAACATATCATAGACCTCGAAATAATAATAAAATAAAATTTTCTACCTCGGATTTGTGGTTTTGCAACCACTGTTCCGTTTAAGCCCTATTTCGGGATGTTACATTTCTCCCCCCCTTTAGGGATTTTCGTCCCCAAAAATCTTACCTGTGAAGAGATTTGGGTACTGTTTTCACATAACCTCTTCGAGTTCCCATGTAGCCTCGTCTACCCCATGTAGTCTGACTATCTCTGAAATATACAACTCGGCCAACTTGTCAAGTGAAAAATCCATACGAACTGGGATAAAATGAGCCGACTTCGTTAACTTATCAATCACAACCCATATCTGCATCTTTCTTTCTCTGGTGTAAGCGGCAATCCTGTCACAAAATCTATAATAACTTGATTCCATTTCCACTCGGGGACTAGCACAGTCTGCAATAAACTCGAAGGTACGATGTTCGGCCTTTACTGGCATGACAGATCAAACATCTAGAAACAAACTCGAAATGTCCCTTTTATTCCTACCCACCGAAGACAGTTTCTTCAAATCATTATACATCTTTGTACTACACCGGATGAATAGACAAAAAGACTACTATGTGCTTCTGTAAGATCTTTCGAATAAGCTCATCATTCTTGCACACACACATACCTGGGTGATAATCAATCACTAGCTCATAATCTTTAATCAACTCTAGCCATCTTCTTTGCTTCAATTTCAAACTTTTGTGATCGGTGAATATGTGGCACTTCTCACCGCATACAAATGATGTCTCTAAATCTTCAACATAAAAATAATGGCAGCTAGCTCTAAATCATGTATCGGATAGTTCTTCTCATGTGGCTTTAGCTATCTAGAGGCATAAGCAATTACCTTCCCTTCCCTCCTGCATAAGTACACAACCAAGTCCATTCATGGACGCATCACCGTAAATCACAAACTCCTTACAGTTACGGTTGTACTAAAAACAGAGCTTTAGTCAATAATGCTTTTAACTTGTCAAAACTCTCGTTGACACTTCTCAATCCATTCAAACTTGATATCCTTTTCGCAGAAATCTTGTCAACGGGTAGCTATCATGGAAAATCCTCTACAATATCCGCAAGACCAAGAAAACTTCTAACTTCGATACATTTCTAGGAGGCTTCCAATCAACAATGGCTGAAATCTTGCTCGGATCAACCTTAATACCTTCACTGAAACAATATGTCCAAGAAAACCAACTCGTAACTAACTCACTTTTGCTAAACTTGGCATACAACCGATTATCTCTCGAGAAATAGAAAGCTCGTTCTCAAATGCTGCTCGCATGCTCGGTCTCATCATGAGAATAAATCAAGATATCATGAATGAACACAACTACAAACTTATCCAAGTACGGTCTGAAAATTCGGTTCATTAAGTCCATGAAAATGGCAGGAGCATTAGTCAAGTCAAATGGCATCACAAGGAACTCATAATGACCATACCTAGTCCGAAAGCGATCTTGGGACATCTAACTCTTTAACTCGCAATCGATAGTATCCGGATCTCAAATCTATCTTGGAGAACACAAAGAGCTCCCTTGTTTCAATTCCAGAATTCCTTTTCTCTTACGGTCAATAAACCCACGAGTGATGTACTTTTTTACGAAATTCCTCCCGAAAGAAATCCCAAGTGATCCTCTCCTTTGGTACAAGCTGATACAAGTGTCTTCCACCAGTAGTAAGGTGAGTCTCTAAGAAGTGATATTACACATTTCATACATTCCTCGGGTGTACAAGATAATTCATCAAAGACTCGATAGTATTTTCTAACCAAAATTTTGCTCTTTTCTGCATCATCATGTTTTGTTGCTCGGAACTCTTCTCGCCCCTTGTTTCTGATTCTATCAATCTGGTGGCTTTTTCCTTATCATTGTACTGTGGATTGGGAAAGCTTGAGCTACATGGGTAGCTTGAGAGTCATGAGGGGATGGAGGTCTAACTACTGGGATTGCATGCGAACGAACTCGGCAAACCAATTATTCAAAGCTTGGAAGAGAGCTTCTCGAGTCACTCATCCACGATTAATCACATCGCCTATTCTCGGATGGCGCTACCCTTCCGCGGGAGCAGCGCATTACTTTCTACATCATCATCACCAGCTCGCTTCGGGATCCATTATAATAAAACAAAATATTTAAAAATCGTCGAGAGTCGTCACACTATCAAAATACGTGTATGGCATGTATAGCTAGACATTTACTCACACTAACTGTTCCGAGAACCGACTAAACTGCTCTCGATACCAATAAATGTAACGCCACACGCCAAAAAACCGTCACAGGAGTCAAGCTTGAGGTGTTACTAAACTTATCTTACCTATTAAACAACTCTAAACCACTTATTTTAATTTTGGAATAAACTGTTTTTCTGCATCATAGCTGCTTAAAAATTCATTTCTCGAGTTTCAAAACTTGAAATTAAGATCCGTAAATTTTTCCTAAAACTAGACTCATATATCTATCTACTAATTTTTTTCTAGAATTTTTTACTGTAACACTCGTGTAGCATGCAAGGATTTTTACAATCATACAGACCCGCGTATAAGTTTCTTGTCAAGAGTGAGCTAAATAAGAAAAAGAATTCATTTTAAAAAAAAATGAATAGAACGGTACATCACATATACACATATATATGAATCCATTTCGATACTAAATTGGCCGAACCACAACTTCATAATCACTTACATAAATGCTTAATTATACTTCTAAGACTATCTTTATGATTTCGTATTATCATACCCTAGACATGTTCACTAAACAATAATTACATAAATATAAAACTTCACATTTGTTTTCATGCCAAAGCCGAATCTAAATATATATACATATCAAGCCATTTTCACACACGGCTTTGGGTACATAAACAAAATATACACTTCAAAAACACATATTTAAACCTATACATGCCGTAATGTTCGCCTAAGTAACTAAGGAAAATATACCAAAATGTGGCACACAGGCGTGATGGCTTTGACAATGATCCGAACACGCAAATGATTCAGAAATCTATGTGGATAGCGACAAAACACAAAGAAAGATAGAATGAGTATACAACTTGAAGAAGTCATAAGAAATTTTTACGCATATCATTGATATAAGGAGAGAAAATGTATAGAATTCACTGTTTAGGTCATGCCGAACCACATTACAATCATATAATTAAATAAACAATCCATGATCCAAGGACAATTAAAAATTATCTATCAACCAACCAAATAACTTTAAATCATCACTCAATATACGTACCACAATGTCAACCTTATACATACACACATATTCATTTTATATCCCAACTTGATACCTCAAATAATAATACGACACCATGTGTCTTCCGTATACCACTTAGACCATAAATCATAGTCGCACACATAGTGCACAAGGATTTTTCCACACACATAGTGCCAAGATACATCGCACACTTAGTGCCTCAAAACTCACTCACGAATTGGCATTCAATTCAAAGCACACATAGTGCCCTTCGATTTTGCATACATAGTGGTAGTATTGAATACTTGCAAGAAGACAACTTAATTAACTACATTAGCATATATGGCCACTAATTTAAATACATATATATTTATATATGAGTCTATAATCACTCTCATATAAAAGAAACTTATGGACTTACCTTATGTCGGAAGAAACGATTCTCGATCGATTACTCAATCTCCTTTGCTTTGCCTTTGTTCAATTCTCCTCCTTTGGATTCTTGAGCTAGAATAAATAAATTTAATATTTTAATCACCTTGTTAGTTAATTATCCCATACTAAAAATAGTTTCACATAACAAGAATCACACAACATAAATTTGATTTTACCCTCCTTATGCTTTTATCAAAACCAAGCCATTCGGCTATTGACCACCTATTATTTAGTTACTATCGATAACCAATCAAGTACTTCCTTGAAATACATTTATATACATATGCATATATCTATACGGCAACCACACTTGGCTAAGTACTCACCTATACAAATTCAATAATTTCCCACATCATCTTACAACTATCCTTGTTCAATACATTAAACCTCAACTAAGGATTATATAATGTCTCAAGGCCGAATGCATTCTTACTTTCAAGGTAACATAGTTTAGTTTACAATCCATTTCAAGGTACATGTTTGTAATTCACATTTATTCAAGTAAACCAATGTCATTCACTTGATCAAATTTGGAGAGTTTAAGTTAAAACACCACATATACCCTATATGGCCATTTACACATAGTCAAGTGTAACATCATCTTTATAATTGTTCATATGGCCGAATATCCACACTTCCACACAAGGTCAATTTCATCTCATTTAATACTTGGTTTCTATCACATAAACATTTGACCGAATAGCCCTAAACTAGCAAAACTACACATTTCTACTTACCACGAATTTTGCACTTTCTTATCCATCATAATACGTTCAACTTAACATTAATTCATTTCTCATAAGAATGAAATAACAATAAAATGAACATTCCCTTTTCTTTCTCAAATGGCCGAATGTAGCAATTGTTATCTAACTAGAAATTCAACACTTTCAACTCCATAATATCTTCTACTCATTCAATACAACATGAAACAACCTCTACTCCTATCTCTTAATATACGGTTTAGTGCCCAAAACCCTCCATAAAATTTGATTTTCTTGACTTTACTAAAAAGTATTTAACAATTATCTTAGCATATATATATCTAAACAAGAGTTTAAACAACATTTCTAAAGCTTACCTCCAACTAGCAAGATGGATTGCCGAATTTCCTTAGTGAAATTTTTCCTATTTCTTTCCTTTTGGTTTTGGCATTTGCAAGGAAGAAGATGAACATCCTTTTTTTTCTTTTTTTACCATTATTAAAACATATGTAATATTAAAATATTTTAAAAATTAAAATTAGTGGGGTATCATCATGCCTTGGCCGGCCACTATGCTTAATAAGGGTAAATTGACATGCAAAACCACTACTTTCCATGCATGTACTAATAGATCATTAAGATTAACCTATCACATTTTTACCATGTTTCATATAAGTCCTTTCTTTATAAATTCACTTAGAAACGATCAAATTAATGCATGAAATTTTTCATACACGCTTCTACTCACATTGTAAACACTAAAATAATTAATTTTAATTACTTAACACTCAGTTTCGTGGTCCCGAAACCACTTCCCGACTAGGGTCAATCTAGGGCCGTTACAATTCTCCCCCACTTAAGGAATTTTCGTCCCGAAAATCTTACCGATGAAAAGGTTTGGGTATCTTTCTTTCATAGAGTTCTCGGTTTCCCAAGTAGCTTCTTCAACCCCATGCTTGAGCCATAGTACCTTTACTAAAGGGACCTTTTTGTTTCATAACTCTTTCACTTCGCGAGCTAAGATACGGATCGGTCCTTCTTCATAACTCAAATCGATTTAATTTCAATCTCTCTTTGGGCTAATTATATGCGATGGATCGGACCTATAACGTCAAGCATCGAAACATGGAAAACGTTGTGAATCTTTTCGAGCTCGGGGGTAAAATTAATCTGTATGCGATGGTCCAATTCGTTTCGATATCTCATACGGTCCGATAAACCTCGGACTCAATTTGCCTTACGGCCAAATCGAGTACTTTCTTCCAAGGCGAGACTTTAAGAAACACCTTGTCTCCGATCCGATACTCAATGTCTTTTCTTTTTAAGTCTGCGTATGACTTCACATCGATCCAAGTCGCCTTCAAACTTTCACCGATTTTCTTTACTTTCGATTCAAGCGTCTTTGATCAAATCAACTCCGAAAATTTTACTTTCGCTAAGTTCGGTCCAAAATAGCGAGTAACGGCATTTTCGACCATATAAGGCCTCGTGATGGTGCCATCTTAATGCTTGATTGAAAGCTATTGTTGTAAGCAAATTCAATCAAAGGTAAATATCGTTCCCACGAACCACCAAATTCAAGGATGCAACATCTCAACATATCCTCGAGTATTTGAATAGTCCGTTCCGATTGACCATCAGTCTGGGGATGAAAAGCGGTGCTAAAATGCAACTTAGTACCCAAAGCTTCTTGTAGCTTTTTCCAGAATCGCGATGTGAATCTTGGATCTCTATCCGACACAATAGAAATAGGTACTCCATGCAACCTCACAATTTGAGAAATATACAACTCGGCTAGTTTATCAAGTGAATAATCCATGCGCACGGAAATGAAATGAGTGACTTTGTCAATCTATCTACAATAACCCAAAGCGCATCTTTCACGCTTAACGACCACGGTAACCTTGCCTACAAAATCCATCGTTATTCGATCCCATTTCCATTCGTGTATCGTGATCGCATTCAAGTAATCTCGAAGGTACTTGATGTTCCGCTTTCACTTGTTGACATACCAAACACTTGAAACAAAATCGAAATGTCTCGTTTCATACCGGACCACCAAGCCCGACATTTTAGATCGTTGTACATTTTCGTGCTACCGGGATGGATCGACATTCGGCTATTATGAGCTTCATTTAAAATCATCGAAATAAGTTCGAATTTCTTGGAATACACAATCGGTTTCTGAATCTTAAACAATCGTCGCCATCAATTTGAAATTCTGATTCCCTACCCGTGGCACATTCAGCTCGTTTAGCAACCAACTCACCGTCGACTTTTTGAGCTTCACCAATTTGGGGAATCACCACGGTCTAGCCTTTAATTTCGCTACTAACGCATTATCGGATAGAGCGGACAAGTGTACGTTCATTGCTCGTAATGCAAATAGTGATTTGCGACTTAACGCATCAGCAACTACGTTAGCTTTTCCCGGGTGATAGTCGATGACCAGTTCATAATCTTTCAACAACTCGAGCCAACGTCTTTGTCGCAAATTCAATTCTCTCTGAGTCATCAAATATTTGAGGCTTTTATGATCCGAGTATACATGACACTTCTCGCCAAACAAGTAATGTCGCCATATTTTCAAAGCGAAAACAATTGCGCTAACTAACTCGAGATCATGAGTCGGATAGTTCTTCTCATGCGGCTTCAACTGTCTTGATGCATATGCTACCACTCGACCTTCTTGCATCAACACACAACCCAGCCCAAGCAAAGACGCATCACTGTAGATGAAAAACTCTTTACCGGATTCGGGTTGTACTAGCACTGGGGCTTCAGTTAAATAAGTTTTCAGTTGATCAAAACTTTGCTGACATTTTTTCGTCCATTCGAACTTAACATCTTTTTGAAGTAGCTTCGTCATTGGTGTGGCTATCATTGAGAAACCTTTTACAAATCGTCGGTAGTAACCAGCAAGTCCCAAAAAGCTCCGAATCTCAGTAATATTTCTCGGAGGCTTCCAGTTAAGTATGGCTGAAATTTTGCTCGGATCAACTCGAATACCTGATGCGGATACCACATGACCCAAAAAGCTAACCTCTCTTAACCAGAGCTCACACTTACTGAACTTAGCATATAACTGCTTATCCCGTAAAATTTGCAACACTAATCTTAGGTGCTCAGCATGTTCGGCCTCATCTCTTGAATAGACCAAGATGTCATCAATAAACACAACTACAAACCGGTCCAAATATCATCTCAAGATCCGATTCATCAAATCCATAAATACCGCAGGGCATTAGTGAGCCCAAAGCGGCATCACTAAGAACTCATAGTAAGGCCGTATCTCGCTCAAAGCGATTTTGGGTATATCCGAATCTCGAATTCGCAGCTGATAATAACCCGATCTCAAATCTATCTTTGAAAACACCGAGGCTCCCTTCAGTTGGTCAAACAAATCATCAATACGCGGTAACGGATATTTATTCTTTATCGTCACTTTATTCAGCTAACGATAGTCAATGCACAACCTCATGGTTCCATCCTTCTTTTTCACAAACAATCTTTGGTGCACCCTAAGGTGAGAAACTTGGTCGAGCGAAACCTTTATCTATCAACTCTTGCAACTGAGCTTTCAGTTCCTTTAATTCCGTTGGTGCCATACGATACGGAGCTATCGAAATCGGTGTAGTCCCAGGTACAAGTTCTATGCCAAACTCTACCTCCCGAACAGGTGGTAACCACGGTAGTTCCTCGGGAAAAACATCCGGATAATCACAGACCACTGGCACTGATTCAAGCTTCTTTTCTAACTCTTTGTCGTCAAACACGTATGCCAGGTGTACCTCACACCCCTTTCTCACATGTTTTTGAGCCATCATCAAAGATATAACTGCTGGTAACCCGATACAATCAGTAGACTTGACTCGGATTATCTCATCGTTTGCACATCTCAAATCAATAGTCTTTCTTCTGCAATTCACTACTGCATCATGAACAGTCAACCAATCCATACCAAGGATAACATCAAATTCATCAAACGGTAAAAGCATCAAATCAGCTGGAAAGCAGGAGCCTCTGACTACTAAAGGACATTTCTTACACACTTTGTCCACAAGTACATAACGACCCAAGGGATTTGACACTCGGATTACGAACTCAGTAGACTCGACAGGTAGAGTCTTACTAGATACTAAAGTCTCACATATATATGAATGAGTAGAACCAGGGTCAATCAAAGCAATGACATCAGTATTAAAGAGAGTAAATGTACCAGTGATAACATCAGGAGAAGATGCTTCCTCTCGTGCACGGATGGCATAAGCTCTGGCAGGAGCACGAGTCTCAGATCGATCAGCCGTATCAGAAATCCCTCTCTGTCCCCCACTTCTACCTCCGGTATTTCTCGATGGTCTACCTCTAGTTGCTGCGCCGGTCGATCTTGTACCTTGTACCTTATTCTTCTCATCAGGTTCCGTACAATCTCGAATAAAATGATCCCGCGATCCGCATCTATAACAGGATCGGTTAGTAGACTTACCCCAACATTCACCTACATGTCGTCTTCCACATTGGGTGCATTCAGGTTTCTCTTATCGGCTGTTACCAACACTAGCAACCGAAGTAACTCGAGAATCGATGACGTGTCGCTCCCTAATAGAAATTCTCTGAGCGCGCTTTGATTTGTTAGTATCGTCCTGAATTTCTTTGGAGTCGAGAAAGTAGTTTTACCCGCCATTCTTTTATGAAAATCTCTAGCTTTGATTGAGCTTTCTTTTTCTCCTTCCCGAGCTCTTCAGCCTTGCATGCTCGTTCAACCAGCGTTACAAATTCCTTTATTTCTAAAATACCCACCAGTAGTTTTAAATCTTCATTCAATCCTTCTTCAAATCTTTTACACATAGCGACTTCATCAGCTACACACTCCCGAGCATATCGACTGAGTCTTACAAACTCGCGTTCGTATTCAGATACGGTCAAACGACCTTGTTTGAGCTCCAAAAATTCTTTACGCTTTTGGTCAGTGAATCGCTGACTAATATACTTCTTTCGAAATTCTGTCTGAAAGAAATCCCAAGTAACACGTTCCTTCGGAACAATAGAAATCAGAGTTCTCCACCAATAGTAGGCCGAGTCTCGCATTAAGGATATAGCACACTTTAAACACTCTTCTGGTGTACATGAAAGCTCTTCAAAAATGCGAATGGTGTTATCAAGCCAAAACTCGGCCCTTTCAGCATCATCAGTAGCTGTAGCTCGAAATTCCTCCGCTCCGCGCTTTCTCACTAAATCTACAGGAGACTTACTCAGCCTCAAAGGATCAATAGTCATTGGTATGACAGGAACCTGAGGCGGATTATTTAAGTTCGGAAACGGTTGAGCAGCCGGGTTAGTCCGGGCGTATTGTGCGACCCATTCATTCATCATAGAAAAGAAGGCTTGTTTTGCCCCATCATCTTGATTATTTGCAGAGGATTGAGGTTCAGCAGGCGGTGTTCCTTGTGCAGGAGCAGCCGCTACACTTTCAAAAACATCCGCCAAGGCTCTCTCAGGATTAGGTTCCATCTACTAATCAAAACATTAATTTCAACCGTCAGAAGCCATCACACTATCATATACTAACATTAAGGCATGTATAGCTAGACTCGTACGCGCTACGGTAGTCCTAGAACTGACTAAACCGTAGCTCTGATACCAATAAAATTGTAACACTCGTGTAGCATGCAAAGATTTTTACAATCATACAGACCCGCGTATAAGTTTCTTGTCAAGAGTGAGCTAAATAAGAAAAAGAATTCATTTTAAAAAAAAATGAATAGAACGGTACATCACATATACACATATATATGAATCCATTTCGATACTAAATTGGCCGAACCACAACTTCATAATCACTTACATAAATGCTTAATTATACTTCTAAGACTATTTTTTTGAATTTCGTATTATCATACCCTAGACATATTCACTAAACAATAATTACATAAATATAAAACTTCACATTTGTTTTCATGCCAAAGCCGAATCTAAATATATATACATATCAAGCCATTTTCACACGGCTTTGGGTACATAAACAAAATATACACTTCAAAAACACATATTTAAACCTATACATGCCGTAATGTTCGCCTAAGTAACTAAGGAAAATATACCAAAATGTGGCACACAGGCGTGATGGCTTTGATGATGATCCGAACACGCAAATGATTCAGAAATCTATGTGGATAGCGACAAAACACAAAGAAAGATAGAATGAGTATACAACCCGATGAAGTCATAAGAAATTTTTACGCATATCATTGATATAAGGAGAGAAAATGTATAGAATTCACCTGTTTAGGTCATGCCGAACCACATTACAATCATATAATTAAATAAACAATCCAGAGTCCAAGGACAATTAAAAATCATCTATCAACCAACCAAATAACTTTAAATCATCACTCAATATACGTACCACAATGTCAACCTTATACATACACACATATTCATTTTATATCCCAACTTGATACCTCAAATAATAATACGACACCATGTGTCTTCCGTATACCACTTAGACCATAAATCATAGTCGCACACATAGTGCACAAGGATTTTTCCGCACACATAGTGCCAAGATACATCGCACACTTAGTGCCTCAAAACTCACTCACGAATTGGCATTCAATTCAGCACACATAGTGCCCTTCGATTTTGCACACATAGTGGTAGTATTGAATACTTGCAAGAAGACAACTTAATTAACTACATTAGCATATATGGCCACTAATTTAAATACATATATATTTATATATGAGTCTATAATCACTCTCATATAAAAGAAACTTATGGACTTACCTTATGTCGGAAGAAACGATTCCCGATCGATTACTCAATCTCCTTTGCTTTGCCTTTGTTCAATTCTCCTCCTTTGGATTCTTGAGCTAGAATAAATAAATTTAATATTTTAATCACCTTATTAGTTAATTATCCCATACTAAAAATAGTTTCACATAACAAGAATCACACAACATAAATTTGATTTTTACCCTCCTTATGCTTTTATCAAAACCAAGCCATTCGGCTATTGACCACCTATTATTTAGTTACTATCGATAACCAATCAAGTACTTCCTTGAAATACATTTATATACATATGCATATATCTATACGGCAACCACACTTGGCTAAGTACTCACCTATACAAATTCAATAATTTCCCACATCATCTTACAACTATCCTTGGTCAATACATTAAACCTCAACTAAGGATTATATAATGTCTCAAGGCCGAATGCATTCTTACTTTCAAGGTAACATAGTTTAGTTTACAATCCATTTCAAGGTACATGTTTGTAATTCACATTTATTCAAGTAAACCAATGTCATTCACTTGATCAAATTTGGAGAGTTTAAGTTAAAACACCACATATACCCTATATGGCCATTTACACATAGTCAAGTGTAACATCATCTTTATAATTGTTCATATGGCCGAATATCCACACTTCCACACAAGGTCAATTTCATCTCATTTAATACTTGGTTTCTATCACATAAACATTTGACCGAATAGCCCTAAACTAGCAAAACTACACATTTCTACTTACCACGAATTTTGCACTTTCTTATCCATCATAATACGTTCAACTTAACATTAATTCATTTCTCATAAGAATGAAATAACAATAAAATGAACATTCCCCTTTTCTTTCTCAAATGGCCGAATGTAGCAATTGTTATCTAACTAGAAATTCAACACTTTCAACTCCATAATATCTTTTACTCATTCAATACAACATGAAACAACCTCTACTCCTATCTCTTAATATACGGTTTAATGCCCAAAACCCTCCATAAAATTTGATTTTCTTGACTTTACTAAAAAGTATTTAACAATTATCTTAGCATATATATATCTAAACAAGAGTTTAAACAACATTTCTAAAGCTTACCTCCAACTAGCAAGATGGATTGCCGAATTTCCTTAGTGAAATTTTTCCCTATTTCTTTCCTTTTGGTTTCGGCTTGTTGCAAGGAAGAAGATGAACATCCTTTTTTTTTTCTTTTTTTTTTTACCATTATTAAAACATATGTAATATTAAAATATTTTAAAAAATTAAAATTAGTGGGGTATCATCATGCCTTGGCCGGCCACTATGCTTAATAAGGGTAAATTGACATGCAAAACCACTACTTTCCATGCATGTACTAATAGATCATTAAGATTAACCTATCACATTTTTACCATGTTTCATATAAGTCCTTTCTTTATAAATTCACTTAGAAACGATCAAATTAATGCATGAAATTTTTCATACACGCTTCTACTCACATTGTAAACACTAAAATAATTAATATTAATTACTTAACACTCGGTTTCGTGGTCCCGAAACCACTTCCCGACTAGGGTCAATCTAGGGTCGTTACATTAACTTAGCCAATTAGTACAGTTTATTAGTTAAAATTACCCCTGTTTCAGAATTCGACTGCACTGACCTCTACTTACTACGAACCACTTTTATCCCTATAAAAAATTAATATAACTATACCGTTTGTTTCTATTAAAACTAGATTCAATAAGGATTCTAACCATATAAATTACACCACCTAATTAGTTTTTTACAATTTATGGTGAATTTCCAAAGTTGAAACAGGGGATCTAGAATTTTCTCTGACCCTGTTTCACTAAAACTCAGATATCTCATAAAATATAATACCTTTACCTGTTTTGCTTATTCCATAAGAAAATAGACATAATAAGCTTTAATTTAATATAATATTCACCATCAAACCATGTCTCTACGATTTTTAGTGATTTTTCAAAATCACATTATTTCGATACTTGAATCTGTTTTTAAGTTACTTTCACATTTTTCTTAGTTTTCATGTGATAGTTACTACTTATTCATACATACAATTAAACATGTATATCATCAGCCATTCTATTAGCTAATCACTAGCAAGTATTTACACATCATTCATTGATCATATCATATCAAAAGAAACCAAGTTCCTATACATGCCATACACAAAACTAAACGTCTAACTATACCAATGTGATTTCTTCGATAGTGTGATCGGGTCTCCGACGTTTCCTTCGATCCCCGAGTGGCTTGATAAAAACTATAAGAAAAAGAAAATAAAGAGATTAAGCACTAGGCTTAGTAAGCTTACAAGCAAATAAATTACAACATTCAAAGCATAATGAATGATTATACATAATGTCACCTAGCCTCATAAACTTTCTTTACTTCTCATTTTCTACCTTCTTCTTTACTTACTTACCTTCTTTCTTACGACCTTTCACTATTCATAAATATAATCTACCTTCCTTTTTGCTGATAATTCACTGTAATTTAACGTGTACAATGACCCATTGAACCACTCGGAATACTAAGGATCTTTGGGGGGTCGTTCTGTCTATCAATATCCGCCAATGCCCTGTCTTCGACATGGACTTACATGAATTATTCTGTCTCCAATGCCATATATACATATCTAATATGGGCTTACATGGCTCATTCCTGTCTCCAAAGCCATATATCTGATATGGACTTAGATGGCTCATTTACATACTGTCTGTCTGTCAACCCCAATATCCTAACATTCCTAAGGTTCAAACGGAGCTTCCTAATGCTTTTTCTCTGTCACTTTGCCTTTAATTTGACTTTAAATATTCTCATAAAATAAGTATATAAATGCTGGAAATTTACAATAATAATGTAAAATAAAAGAATATTGCATTTATTTACTGTAAACCTTACCCGTATGCAAAAATAGCTACTTTTACCATTTCGTCCACAACTTGGTATTTTCTCCATTTTAGCTTGAATTTCAGTTTTCCTTGCTCTATCATTTAAAATATAGTCTAATTAGGACTGAAATTATTGAAATTGACCCAAAATCACATTTTGGCAAAATTACAATTTTGCCCCTAAACTTTTGCATATTTACACTTTTGCCCCAAAGCTCGTAAATTAAACTTCAGCCTGTTTTCTTATGTTTCATGACATGCTGGCCATTTTTCTCTTCTATGGCAGCATCAAATTCATACTCTAACAAGCACTTATGACTATTAGGTATTTTTACTGGAGATTAAGTCCTTTTACTCGTTTTTGCTTAAAACCGAGTAGTACAAGTTGTCTAACATAATTTAAAACCTCATATTCTATCATAAAACACCAAAATACACAAATTTCACCTATGGGTATTTTTCCAAATATGAACCCTAACTTAAATTATTGCTAGCATAAGCTTTTATCGAGCTCAAGGGACTCAAAACGTAAAGAACATTAAAAACGGGGCTTGGAATCACTTACCATGGAGCTTGAAAGCTTGAAACAAACCCTAGCTATGGAGAACCCTTGAAATTTCGTCCTAATGAAGAAGATGGACAAAAATTGGCTTTTAATTTTGTTTTTAATTCATTTTACCCCTAAATGACCAAAATGCCCTTACTACTAAACTTTCAAAAATTCCTTCCATGTCCTAATTTTTTCCATGAACTTAAAATTGGTCAAATTGCTATTTAATACCTCCTAATTAATATTCTAATTAAATTTTATGCAAAATACTTCTAGAACACAAGTTTTACAATTTATTCAATTTAGTCCCTAATTTCAAATTAAGTACTTTATGCATAGAATTTCTTCACGAACTTTTCACACAATCATGCAAACATATCATAGACCTCAAAATAATAATAAAATAAATTTTTCTACCTCGGATTTGTGGTTTCACAACCACTGTTCTGTTTAGGCCCTATTTCGGGATGTTACAGTATCTTTGTTTAAAACTCAAATAGACATTATGGCATGTATAGAATAATATTTTGGGAGGTTGCTATTTTGATAGTATTGTATATATATAAGGCCATGTGAATATGGCTAAAGTTCTATGTATAGATGTGATAATGGTTAAATTATAAATCTTGAAGTGAAATCAACTTGACATATGAATCCATATTGTGATATGAGTGTGATTATGTTATGCTTGAACTAACATGTTAAGCACTCGAGATACATTATGTATGTATATTCGGTCAAGAGGAGAAAAATCATCTTATATTTCTACCCTTGTTTTAGTATGTGCATACTATAGAAGTTACTCATGGCAACGTGCTATTATTGTTGTAATTACTTAAATTAATATTGGACACGGGTATTAGGGTGTTACATATCGAGATAATTGAAACTTCTTTTAATTGGACCCTCGAGGCCCAATACGTGCATTAGAATCAAGTCAGGACTTAATCAAAAACTCACAAAATTTTTTGTGACATTTCCAAGATGCAAGGCTCATATGCCCGTGTTGTCTAGGGACACACTCGTGTGGTCGGGCCGTGTACTACACACGCTTGTGTCCCTAACTTATGTAACTCTCTGACTTTTAAGGCATGAAGAAATTGAAGTCACACGGCCAAGTCACACGCCCATGTGCTAGGCCATGTGGTGAATTTTATTTTCAAAATTTAGGCATAGTTTTTAAATGGCTGTGTAACACGCCCGTGTTCAAGGCCGTGTCAACCACACGGCTGAGACACATGCCCGTGTCTTTGCCCGTGTGCCCAATTCTGAGCATTTTGTTTCTCATTTTTAAGATGCAAGGGACACACGGCTGGACCACATGCCAATGGGACAGGCCGTGTGTCACACATGGCCAAGACACAAGTCCGTGTTTCTACCCGTGTGGACAAAATAAAGCCATTTCCTAGCGTCATTTGTCACCTAAAAGCTACCATTTTCCTACACCAAAACTCACAAACATATATCCACCAATCTAATATCATATTCACATAAATTTAGCCATCAACTATGTGGTATTATCTCATGCATCAAAGGATAGAAACTTACTCTTATCATACACTTATATGCTAACATAATTCCAACAAACTAACACATAATAAGCACTTATGTGATTACCAAAATATTACTTCAAAAAAATAGCCAAACTTAGACCACCACTAGCCACTCCAATGGCTAGATTACAAAACAACAACTGCAAGCCATCATTGGCCAAATAAGCTTATACATGCCATTATACCAAAATGAGGTTTCTATTTTTACCAAAATGAGATAGTGGATAGTGTGATGATTTCTCCGACCGACTTCCAACCATCGTGAGTTTTGAGCACTATAAAACATGGAAAAATTAAATGGAGTAAGCATTTTATGCTTAGTAAGTTCGTATAATAGAAAATAAACTTGCCAGTCATATTTATTAATGCAAGCATACATAAATTTACATTCCATCGATTTTGGATAAGTTCCCCAAACATACACTTATTCAACAAGTTAGTCACACAACCTCATATGACTATCAAGTAAACATAGATGAGCTCATCACATTACAATCTTCCATTAATTTCACATTTCCACACTTCAAGAGTCTTTTCCGTCAAACTATTGAAATCTCGATGGATGTTCGGTTAATATACACATGTGCAAAAGTACCCATTAAGGTACAAAATAAAAAGGCACACTCTTGAACCGTACATTTTACAGTAGGATTACTAGTCCGGGCTAAATTCTATTCGAAGCATATGCTCTAGAGAGCTTAATATGGATTACTCGTCCGTGCCAAATCCAATTTACAACCTAGGCTCAAGAGGGGCTTACATTAGAATTACCCATCCGTGCTAAATTCTATCTGCAACATATGCACTATTATTCTTAACCCATCGAAATTCAACATTAATCCGGAACATGACAATTTGTCCATATTACACAACTTAAGACTATTTAATTATGTATATATATCATCTCACACATATCAACACAATCATACAATTCAATTCAAGCATATTAACGTACATTTTTAAGCTACACGAACTTACCTTGAAAATGGTTCATATTTGAATTTCAACTAATCCGTAACCTTTTTCTATCCTCGATCTAGTTCCGTGGTTGGTCTTTTCAGATCTATATGGGTAAATTTAACTATTAATCTATCACATTTCATATACATTGGCATCCTATTACATCCTAGGAAAAATTACCATTTTACCCCTATATTTTTTTAAAAATTCTGATTTCGTTCCTAGGCTTCAAAAATAAAATTAATGAAATTTAACCCTATTTCCAAGCCTAGCCGAAATATATATACTACATTTATAGCACATACATTTCACAAACTTCAGAATTTTCCATGGGTTTTACCACTTTTTCATTTTAGTCCCTAAATCAAGTTTTCATCAAAAATTGCATTGTAAAAGTTGTTTATCTATGAATAACTTTTTATTTTCTACCATAAATTTCAAATTTTCAGCATATTCATCCATGACTCAAATTTCATACCTTGACAGCTGTCGAAACCTCCTTAAAAATGGAGAGGGTATTTTGAAAACGAGAGTTGCCACCAACCTTTTAAAGTGTGATTGGATCACTTTATAAAACATTTTGGTCTACAAAATTACGAGAAAACAAGTTCGGGAGTCAGTTACGCACGAGGAAGGATTAGCACCCTCGTAACGCCAAAAATTGGTACCAAATTGAATATTTTCATCTTAATGTCAAAAGCTTGAAACAATTTAGCAATAAGATCTATTTTAAAACCATAATAATTTGAGTTGAATGTCAAAATTCTTTCGTTCCAAAAGAATGCGAACATCACAGCCAGCGCAATTGGACACAATATTCATAAACTTTTGTAACAAAAATATCTCGTAATCTGTAAAATCTCGTAATTTGTAAAATCTATTAAAAGGATATTTTAGATATTTAGACAAACGGGAAATCACAACCCAGCATGTTAGGGTACCATTTCTCGAATTCCTAAATACAAAAGACATTGCCCTATTTTTTAAAATTCCTTTTGATTAAAAGAAATAAGGAAACGATGATGCATTTAACCTATTACAAAAGATCAACGTTGGATTAATTAAGCTACCTATTTTAACATTTCATGCAAATATAATGTTGAAAATGGTAAATATGACATAAATCACACAATATACTTTAGCATTTTATACATACGTAATCACAAATAACATGAATATACACATTATCATTTCATGCAAAAATACAAAATGGCAAAAATAATGAATATATCAGTACAAATTAAACATATATAATAATATTTCATGCGAATATATTTTTTAAAATAACAACATAAATGACCAATTTGCATGCGCATATAACAATAAATAAACAACATAAAAATAATAAATAATTTATGAGATGAAATTAGTGTGTTAAAACAATGCCTAATAAATACAAAAAAGGGATAAAAACAAAAAAAATATTAAGCCATATATAAGTAATAATAAAAATTTTAAAAAATATATTATATAATATAGTAGCTTGATATACTTATAAAATAATATGCTAAATTGGGGTAAAATTTTGTAGTAAATTTTAAACATAGACATATATATATGTATTAGTTTATAATAATTTACAAGTGTTATTTTTTATATACCAATAAATAATAGATTATGAAATAATATATATAATAAAAAGAAGATATTATAAGGAATAATATATAATAAAATATGATATATAATATAAAAATAAAATATAGTGAAATATAAATACTATCATATAAATAAATATATAAATAAAATATAATGAAATATAAATACTATCATATAAATAAGGATAATATATATACTATTATTAAATAATAATTTATTTTAAATTTTTACATAATTAATGAATAATAAAATAATACATAAAATATAAAAAAAGGAATAATATATAGTAAAATGTATAATGTATACTAAAATTTATAAATAAAATGTATAATAATGTAAACTATATGATAGATAATATATAAAATAAAAAAATGATATAATAAGTAAAAATATAGTAAAATAAATAATATATATATAGTAAATATTTATAACATATAATAAAATATGAATATAATAGAATAAATAATATACATAATAAAAATATAACATATAATAAAATTTATAAAAATGTATATAATATTATAAATAATATATATTATTTTCCATATAATTAATGTTTATAAAAATAAATAATACATATATTATTTTAAAATAAATTAAATATATATAAAAAGGAGTAAAATCGAATTTAATTTAAAAGAACTAGGGCTAATTACAAATAAATGAAAATTTGGACTTAATTAAAATACACATCAAAATCTGAGGGACTCATTGGGCAATTAGCCCTAATCCCTAAAAATGACGTCGTTCTCCAGAATAGATTTTAATGGCCATCAGGACTAAATTGAATTAAATATAAGAGGTTAGGGCCAATTTAAAATAAAGAAAATGAAATCATAAATTTTAAAAAAAACGGAAGGACCGATTGGGCAATTTTCCCATTTATCAAAAAACACGCGAATCCTCCCCGGGTCATCGGGTCAACACACGGATCCTCTGTTGAAACGGTGTCGTTTAGTGCTTATTGAACTAAGTCAAAACAACACTGTTTTTGTAATGCTATATATGTTAAAACTGAACCCAAAATTCATTTCGTTATCAGTTTTAAAAAAAAAAAAACTTTGAGATCCTCTGAAAGAGGAGAAAAGGGGGGCCTCCGGCCCCGACCTCTGGCCTCTGGCCACTGGACTTCAAGCGCCCACGCGCTATACGCGCCGCCGTACACGGCGGCTGGAAGGCTAAAAGCCTTCGTTCCTTTCGGCAAATTGTAGGTAACCTCTTCTCCTTCTTACACTTAACCTTTTTAAAAAAAAATATGATTTATATGCGTTGAACAAAGAAGAAAAAAAAATATAACAAAATCACCTTTTTTAAGTAAACAACTGCTTCTTATTTCTTTCTTTTGTGTATATATGTATGTATCTTTTTGGTATCTTTAAAAAATTCCCCCTTGTTACAGTGGAATGATTTGGCTTTTATAGCCTCTATTTACAAGCTTGGTTTATTCCCTATTCGATTTCTTGCCTTGTTTGCTGCATTCTTCTTTCTCTTTTTGCAGGTGATGACGAGGAGACTAGCGATGATTGGGCACTGATAACGGCACATCGGTGTTGATTCAGGCGTCAATCATGGCGTGATACGGGGCCTGGAAACACGGCGTCGATCGTGGGTCACTGCGAGACAAACGGACGTGTCTGTTGGGGTGTTTGCGGTGCCTAGGGTTTCTAAAACCCTAGGCCTTTCCATCTTTTGTTAACAGTTTGGGCCTCTTGGGCCCCGTTTGTTTTTGGGTTAAGGGTGTAACGGGTACTGGGTAGTGGTATAATCGGGTGTGGGCTTATTGGGTTGTAACCGGGTTTTGGGCTTTGTACATAGGCTGTATAAACTTTAATAAATTTTTGTTTTTGTTATTTTCATTTATTCATGGGCCGGGCAGAAATGGGCTACTACAGCTGCCCTTTTTTGCTCATTGTCGTGTAACGATGATAGAGCAAAGACTATAAAAGGACTCATTTTGCCCGGTCTGGCCCAATCTTGAGATCTTTCTTCAAATGGCCTTCAACCTATCTGCAACTTCAGAGGTATTGGACTATAAATATGATAGCTTCAATTTGCTTCACCGTAACTTCAATAAGGTAATATCTACTATCTTCAACCTGCTCCCTGCAACCTCAGGGATGCCATGTTGATATCTTTGATCTGCTCTCTGACAATACAGAGACGCCGAATCCGCTATCCTCGATTTGCTCTCTGGCAATACAGAGATGCCAAACCTATTATCTTCAATCCGCTCTCTATCAATACAAAGACGCCAAACCTGTTATCTTTGATCTGCTCTCTGACAATACAGAGACGCCAAATCTGCTATCTTCGATTTGCTCTCCGACAATACAGAGATGATAAATCTACTATTTTCGATCTGTTCCCTAACTATACAGAGATGTTAAATCATCTTAGATTCGCTTCAGCGTAAACACGTGAAAGCCAAATCTGCTATGTCTTCGATCGGCTCCTTGTAAATGCAAGGATGCCAAATCATCTTGGTTCTACTTCGATGCAAAAACATCCGAAGGTTAGATCTGCTATGTCTTCGATCTGCTCTCCGTCGAATATGGAGATGCCAAATCTGTTTCTTCGATTTGTTCTCTGACAATACAGAGATGCCAAATCATCTTAGATCTGCTTCACGTAAACACGTGAAAGCCAAATCTACTATGTCTTCGATCTGCTCCTTGTAAACTCAAGGATGCCAAATCATCTTGGATCTACTTCGATGTGAAAACATCTGGAGGTTAGATCTGCTATGCTTTAGCCTGTTACCCTACTGCTTAAGGGGTTAAGGTGCATTAATCTTCACTGTCCATTGAAGGACATAATGTGACAGTCCTAAATTGACCCTAGTCGGGAAGTGGTTTCGGGATCACAAAACCTAGTCAAAAATTTTGTAAACTATTAATTTCAGTGTTTTTGTTATGTGAATTACCTATTGTGAAAGTTGGGTGGTCTAATTTAGTTAATTGGATGCTAAATTATTTAGTTGGGATTTGATTGTATAAAGGAAAATTTTAGAAGTCTTTTTCTTAAAGTGGCCAATTGTTAACATGGCTAAAATGTGGGGCTTGCATGTCAAATTGCCCACTTTATTATTGGTGGCCGGCCATGTTGCTAGTTAACAAATAACATATAAATTTTATATTATCAATATGTTAACTAAATGGCTTTTATTTATTTAATAATAATAATATAATAAAGAGAACAAGGGTGATAAAAACAAAGTATTCATCTTTGTTTCTTGAAGAACCGAATGTGAAAGAAGTTTAGGGGAGAACATCATTCGGTCATCCTAGTCCTAATTAAGGTAAGAAGTTTTGGTTAATTTTTGAAATATTAGTTAAATCCTAGTAAATTTCTAAGTTCCTTATTTGACCCATGTTAAATTTTTGATATTTGGTGAATGAATATGAGTTTTGGTCATGGTAGATAACAAGGAATGTGGTTGTTGTTCTTGTTAATTTGGATGAATTTTTGGTGGATAGGTGTTTGAATCAAACAAATGATCATGTGTGTACACTAGGTGCTAGTTGAGAAGAATCGGTCACTATATTGGAGGCCATTGCCGAATATGAATTTAGTTATTGTGAGTGATGAATGTGTTTTGAGTTGATGGAATAAAAGAATGCTTAAAGATGTGTTACAACAAATTATATGTTAAGCTAAAGTTGTTAAATTATCAATCTTTCTTCCTAGCCGAATATGTGTTTATAAGGTTGAGTTGTGTTGAATGTTTTAAATAATTTAAATGCAAACTAATGGAAGAATGGAATTTAGCTTTTTGCTGTACTGTGTTAAAATGATGGAATTAGTAGGAAATGGGTATGAGCTTGTCAAATTTTTGAAATTAGGACCTTGTGAACTAAATGATATTCGGCAATGGTACTTTTACATGAGGAATTCGGTGTTAATTGTATTAAATAAGGTTGAGGTAGTTGCGAATGTGTTTATAATTAAGTAAGGTTAATAATAGAGCAATGAGTGGCTAGTAGAATCTAGTTAGTCTTCTTGTTGTATTCGGCCATGAGTTTGTATAATTGGTTTGTAATAGATTAAATTTGTTTATTCAAGCTCAAGAGCTTAGGGAGTCTAATTCGGATAAGAGAAAAAGCTACCCAACCGAATAGTCGATCTGTAATCGTTCGACAACTTCCGAGGTAAGTTCTTAAGCATTTGAGTTTGATTCCTTTGTAAGTTTTAAGTTTTTAAATGGGATGAATATGAATTAAGTATATACGTTAAGGTCAATAACTTTTCTAAATGATGGCATATATGATATTATGTTTTAAATATGTGAATGAGAACTTTACAGAGTAAATTTGTATAAATCTGCTCGGGACAGCAGCAGTAGCGTGTTTTGGAAAAATTACCATAAATTGTGGGAATTGAGTTAAAGGCTGAATAGATTATGTAATTAAAGCTTGATGCGTCTAGTTTCGTATAAAAGAAATCGTGTAAGTAAAGGGGTTGCCGATAATGAGATTTTTGTTGTTGTGTGAGACAGAGTCAGAATGGCTCCGAAATCCCCTGTTCAGTATTTGGAAAATCATTATAAATCGTACAAAAATGATTATAAGATAATATTTATATGCTTAGACTCCTTAATGAGTCTAGTTTCAAACAAAATAAACGAAAACATATTTTGAATTCTGTACAATGAGAAATTCAGTTCTTAGTGAAGAGTAGTCAGAATAGTCAAGCAGTAAAATAGGGGAGACTTTAAGAAAAATCTGGTATTGATTAGCCAAACCAAAAATTCTGAAAATTTTGTGGATAGAAGATATACGAGTCTATTTTCATGGGAAATTAACGGCACATCATTTGGAGTTTCGTAGCTCCAGTTACAAATAATTTAACAACTGTTGCTCAGGAAAACAACTTGTAGAGAATTTGTGATTATGTTGTAAACATTGATAAAACTTGTTTTAGTTGCTCATAAGCTATTGATTAAACCCATACGTGGATTCTAAATTGTGATATTATAAAATGATATATGAGTGTTAGATGGATCTTTGATATTAAAATTTGTGAAATTGTAAGTTTATAAGTATTCGAATATGGAATGATAGTATGGCTTGAAATTGAATTATTCATTGGAAAATGATAGATGTAGATTCAGTCAAGACAAAGTGTAAACATGAAACTATATGTGGTATGTGAAGTATATTTGGATAATTCTGATGTGAATACATGAAAATTTATATTTTGATTTAGGATTTTATGTGATGAATGTGAATGTGTATATATGAGATAAGGCCGAATGGCCAATGTGATGAATGTGAACATGCATATATGAGATAAGGCCGAATGGCCAATGTGATGAATGTGAACATGCATATGTGTAATAAGGCCGAATGGCCAACGTGATGAATGTGAACATGCATATGTGTGATAAGGCCGAATGGCCAATGTGATGAATGTGAACATGCATATATATGATAAGGCCGAATGGCCAATGTGATGAATGTGAACATGCATATGTATGATAAGGCCGAATGGCCAATGTGATGAATGTGAACATGCATATGTGTGATAAGGCCGAATGGCCAACGTGATGAATGTGAACATGCATATGTGTGATAAGGCCAAATGGCCAACGTGATGAATGTGAACATGCATATGTGTGATAAGGCCGAATGGCCAACGTGATGAATGTGAACATGCATATATGAGATAAGGCCGAATGGCCAATGTGATGAATGTGAACATGCATATGTGTAATAAGGCCGAATGGCCAACGTGATGAATGTGAACATGCATATGTGTAATAAGGCCGAATGGCCAACGTGATGAATGTGAACATGCATATATGTGATAAGGCCGAATGGCCAATGTGATGAATGTGAACATGCATATATGTGATAAGGCCGAATAGCCAACGTGATGAATGTGAACATGCATATGTGTGATAAGGCCAAATGGCCAACGTGATGAATGTGAACATGCATATGTGTGATAAGGCCGAGTGGCCAATGTGATGAATGTGAACATGCATATATGTGTTAAGGTAGAATGGCCAATGTGATGAACGTGGAAGTGTATATATGTGGTAAAGCTGAGTGGCTAATGCGAAATGTGTATGAGATGGATATGTGGTAAAGCCAAATGGCTAATGTGAGATATGTATGAGATGTATATATATATATATATATTGTGGCCAAATGATAAACGGTGGAAGGTGTGTTTTATTAGATATTTGATGAGGTAAATGAATTACAAGTATGATAGTCGATGTGAATGTTGTAACATGTGAATAAATATGCATGAAACTCTGTGATGTAAACCCGGGATTAAAGACCAGATGACTATATGTGGTGACTATGTCTGGGTTAAGACCCGCTGACTTCGTGTGGAGATTTCATCTGAGCTAAAGGTCTCGCCGATAATCCAAGTAGAGTTTAAAGCTACAAGACTTCGCAATAAGAATTGCTTATAAATATATTCAATGCGAAAGGTTAAATGTGTATGTACTCCGAGTTTATATGTGAGCTTGATTTGAACTAAATCATAAGGTAGTTATGTGATGCATACGTGAGCAATCTATGAGACTATTCCTATGATTATGTGGCGTCGGATCGGTGTGAAAGGTTATGTGAAACTATACAATATATCTATGTCACATGAGCTCACTTTTATGTGAAAGTTTATCCGCCTATTGTATATGATGAGATGTGTATATTCGGTAAAGGGATGGTATGCCCGAAGGAAGAGTGAAATAAAAATACGAACAACTATGTTATAATTTGATTGTTATCTGTTGTGACATCGCTTAAAACTTACTAAGCATTTTAATGCTTACTCCGTTTACTTTGTTTCCTCTGTTTTATAGATCTCATTTGGAAGATTCTGAGACTCGAGGATCGTCGGCAACTAATCACACTATCACTATCCAACGCTATTCTTTGCTATGTTTTGGATTATTTTATGGCATGTATAGAATAGACCAGTGGCCGAAGAATATTTTGGTTAATGTATATATAAGCCATGTGAAAATGGCATCTTTTGAATATGTACTTATAGAAGTTTAAATTTGTATCCCTGGCTGTCTTTAGTATTTATCTAAAGGAATGTTCAAAAAAAAAAAATTTTACTGTTCTGATATGAGTTTCAAGTCTGGTAATGCCCCTTCACCTATTCTGGCGACGGATACGGGATAGGGGTGTTACACATAACCTATATAATGTATATGAGTTCGTGCCTAATGATTAGGATGCTATGATTGAAGTGAGTCAAATGTTCCTAATTAAACCTGTTATAATGCAAAATGTTTATGAATATGACCCCTATTCCAGATGTCACCACTCACTCCTTCGTCGAAGTTTATCTGGAAGTATCATTCCTACTCAGCCTGTGGGTTTGTACCATTCTTCAAATGCTATGACCCACTGAAAATGTCTGTACGATGATCCTCTCCTAGGATCGAATCGTTTGATTTGTCTAATCATAATTTGGACTAAAGAAAGAATTTCCTCAAAACCTCACTTACGTGAATTCCTCGAACAATTGTTCTGTTTTAGTTTCTTGTATTATCCAGAAATTTCCAGAATTATGAGCAAAACTTCATTTGTGAAAATTATTTAGTTCATCTATCATTATTTTAATGCAACATACTTTAAGAATAATGGAAGATGAATTTAATCTTGAGAATAATGAATTTGTCAAAAATACAAAGGAAATTAATCTGATAGCCTATCTTTGAGCAGAAAGAGAATGTAAAGATAGCAAACTGGACAAAAGTTAGATGCCCTAGATATCGTCGCTTGAGCGTCTATACACCAACTCTATGAAGACTTTCTTGAGTTCAACATGTGTTTAAAAGGTCTAAAGTACTTTGTTGATGCACCGATATGCAACGCGCTTCGCTCTTTGTTGAATCCAATATAGCAAGATTACCGTGTGCTCTTTAAAATTTGAGCTGCCCTTTCGAGTTTTCAACTCAAAACCCCTTTGGTCACAAGGCGCCCTTTGCGGGTTTTCATCTTGGCCTCTCTATTTTTTTTCTGAAAACTCAAGGTGCCCTTTGCGGGTTTTCACCTTGGATTCTCCTCTCCTTTAGACAAAGTACTTTTTGACTGAGTCTGAATTCACTAGATTGGGTAAACTCTTCCCATCCATTTCTGTTAAGATCAATGCACCCCCAGAGAAGGCCTTCTTCACGACATACGGCCCTTCCCAATTTGGCATCCATTTTCCTCTAAAGTCCTTCTGAATGGGAATGATCTTTTTTAGCACAAGATCCCCCTCGTGGAATTCTCTTGGTCTCACTTTCTTGTCATAAGCTTGCATCATTCGCTTCTGATACATCTGACCATGACAAATGGCCCTTAGCCTTTTTTCCTCAATCAAGTTCAATTGAGCAAATCGCGATTGTATCCATTCAGCTTCATCCAATTTTATTTCTGACAAGACTCAGAGAGACAGTATTTCCACTTCAATGGGTAACACTGCTTCCATCCCATAAACCAATGAGAAAGGAGTTGCCCCAGTAGAGGTTTTGACAGATATTCGATAGGTAAAGAGTGCAAATAGTAGTTTCTCATGCCAATCTCTATAAGTCTCAGTCATCTTCCCCACTATCCTCTTGATGTTCTTGTTGGCTGCTTCTACTGCCCCATTCATTTTTGGGCGATACGGAGAAGAGTTATGATGCTTAATCTTGAACTGACTGCAAACTTCTGCTATCGTTTTGCTGTTCAAGTTCAATGAATTGTCTGATATGATCCTTTCAGGCATCCCATACCGACAAATGATCTCTTTCTTCAAGAATCGATGTACAGCCGACTTAGTAACATTTGCATAAGAAGTAGCCTCTACCCACTTCGTGAAGTAATCAATGACCACAAAAATAAAGTGTTACCCATTTGAAGCTTATGGTGATATTGGCCCAATGACATCCATGCCCCACATAGGAAAAGGCCATGGAGAAGTCATAACATGTAGAGGTGAAGGTGGAACATGAATCTTGTCTCCATAGATCTGACATTTATGGCATTTCTTGGCGTAGTTGATACAATCCCCTTCCATAGTAGACCAATAATATCCAAACCTCATGATTTGTCTAGCCATCATGAAACCATTAGCATGTGTCCCACAAACACCCTCGTGAACTTCCTCCAAGATTAACTTAGCTTCCACGGCATCAACACATCTCAAAAGTACTTGGTCCTTTCTTCTTTTGTACAAGATGTCCCCATCCAAAATGTAATCACAAGCTAATCTCCTTAAAGTTCGCTTATCATTTTTAGTTGCCTGTTCTAGGTATTTACGATCTCTCACATATCGTAATATATCATGACACCAAGGGTTATCATCCTTTTCTTCTTCTTCAATGTTACAACAGCGAGCTGGAGCCTCAAAGATACTCATCTGAATGGGTCTCATCTCCTTCTCTTTATTCACTTTAATCATTGAAGCCAAGGTTGCTAGAGCATCTGCCATTTGGTTTTCGTCTTATGGGATATAATTGAAAGTGGTGTTATCGAACTCCTCAAGTAACCCCAAAACTACCTTTCGATAATTGATCAATTTAGGATCCTTCGTCTCCCATTCACCTTTAAGCTGGTAAATTACCAACGCAAAGTCTCTATATACTTCCAAGGTTCTTCTTCCTCGCTCTATAGCCGCTCGGAGTCCCATGATGCACGCTTCATACTCGGCCATATTGTTTGTGCAATCAAATTCCAACTTGCACGTGAATGGATAATAATCGCCATTTGGAGATACCAAGACTACCCCAATTCCATTTCCCACTGCATTGGATGCCCCATCAAAGCTCAACTTCCAAGGATAATCCTCTGTAGTGGCTACGCACATCAACTCCTCATTTGGAAAATCAAAATTCAATAGCTCATAGTCCTCTAGAGCTCTACTAGCCAGAAATTCCGCTATCGCACTTCCTTTTATAGCCTTCTGGCTCACATAGATTATGTCAAACTCTAAAAGCAAAATTTGCCACCTCGCCATTCTCTCATTCAAAGCTGTTGACTCCATCATATACTTCAAAGGATCAAGTTTTGAAATAAGCCAAGTAGTATGATATAGCATGTACTGTCTTAACCTTCGAGTCGTCCAGATTAAAGCACAACACAATTTCTTAATTGGCGAATATCTCATCTCACACTCTGTGAATTTCTTACTGAGGTAGTATATCGCCTTCTCCTTTCTTCCCGACTCGTTATGTTGGCCAAGCACACATCCCTTAGAATTACTAAACACTGATAAGTACAAAATTAATGGTCTATCTGGACTAGGCGGAGATAGCACTGGAGCATTTAACAAGTATTGCTTAACCTTATCAAAAGCATTCTGGCATTCCTCATCCCAAGTACCTTGGTTGTGTTTTCTAATGAGGCGAAATATGGGATTACATTTTTCGGTTAATTGTGAAATAAACCGAGCAATATAATTCAATCTTCCAAGAAAACCCAGAACTTTCTTCTAAGTACATGGTGAAGGCAATTCTCGTATAGCTCTAACTTTGTCTGAGTCAACTTCTATTCCCTTTTCACTGACTACAAAGCCTAATAACTTCCCTGACCTAGCTCCGAAGATGCACTTTGCCGGATTAAGCTTCAACTGAAATTTCCTTAATCTCAGGAACAACTTCCTCAAAACTTCAATATGTTCCTTCTCTGTTCGAGATTTAGCAATCATGTCATCAACATACACCTTAATTTCTTTGTGCATCATATCGTGAAATAAAGTCACCATAGCCCTTTGGTATGTTGCCCCTACATTCATTAGCCCGAAGGGCATTACCTTGTAACAAAAGGTGCCCCACAATGTTATGAAGGTGGTTTTATCCATGTCCTCAGGATGCATCTTTATCTAAATTGTACCCTGAGAAACCATCCATGAAGGAGAACAACGAATATCCTACTGTATTGTCTACCAAAGTATCTCTGTGTGGCAGAGGGAAATTATCTTTTGGGGTAGCTTTGTTCAGATCTCTGTAGTCAACACATATTCGTACCTTCCCATCCTTCTTAGGGACTGGTACAATGTTAGCTACCCATTCACAGTACTTCACCTCTTTTAAGAATCCTGCATTGAACTGCTTCTTGACTTCGTCCTTTATTTTCAATACGATATTTGACCTCATTCTTCGCAACTTTTGTTGGACTGGCTTACAATCCTGTCTTATTGGAAGACGATGCACCACAATATCGATATTTAACCCTAGTATATCTTGATAGGACCATGCAAAGATATCCTTGAACTCACGTAGAAACTCAATCAGTCCTTGCCTTGTGTCCTTGGCAATATGCGTGCCAATTTTCACCTCTTTCCCTTCCTCTAGGGCTACATTCTCTATTGCTTCTTTCTCATGGGGCATGATTTGTTTCTCCTCCTGTTTTACCATCCTCAACAGATCTAGAGACACATCACAGTCCTGGACATCTCTAAAATCCTGAGATTCGTCTAAACACATGTCTTGCTCGCGAGAAAAATCAGGATTTGTAATATCAGTGCTCATGTAATTGATATCTAGGGACCTGTGAAGTATAAAGAATATACAAAGAATGAATGAATTTAAGAATGATTATTTATGTGCTATGAATGAAAGAATAAGAATTGCAAGAGTTTAACGGAATATTGGTTGATAAAAATGAAATAATACTCGTTCAAATCGATAAAAGTTATGTTTTATTAAAAAAATAATAGATGATCGTAAGCACATTTCACAAATGTAATCCTATTACGCCTAGGCTCTAGAGTAACAAGAACGTTTCGAGAATTACTTTGAAAAATTCCTAAAGACTACAAGAAGTTCCTCCATAGTCCAATTGTTCAGAGAGCTTCCAGGTTCTTAAGGGCGAATGCCCTCAAGGTTTCTTTACTCCGATCCTTCGTCGTGTATAGCATTAATCTGATGACTTTCTTCTATATGTAACCCTCCTGAAATAAAGGTTTGGGATATTAGAGGGAATGTCATTGGTTCCCACTCCACTTCTCTTCCATTAAGGCACGCCCTTCTTCCCTCTTGGCACTTCTCAACTTCCTTCCTCCTTTGCTTATAGTCTGCCTTGAAGCCCAGACCAAAGCGATCTCTCTTCTCTTTCAGTTCTGGGATTTGAGTCCCTCCTTATAGGTATTTTCTTAACCCTCTTCCTGGTAAGACTCCCTTTCCCACCATCATTTGTAAAGCCATCCTCGTAGCTTTTGCTATCTTTGGGACTGGTAGCTTACTCCATTTAAGGTTGCATTCACAAATTCTAAAGAGTGAAAGGAACACTCAATAGACTCTTCGTTCGTCTCGACATAAAGGGCCTTGCTAGTGACTGCGATTATAATGTCCTCCTTTGCATTGATGGTTACTAACCGTCCATCCGTCACTAACTTTAATTTTTGGTGCAACGATGAGGGCACCGCTCCCGCTGAGTGTATCTATGGCCTCCCTAATAAGCAATTGTAGGAGGGCTTGATATCCATCACCAAGAAATCTATTTCGTATATACTCGGCCCAATTTCCAAGGGGATGTCAATCCTTCCCATCACCTTCCTTTCTGTACCGTCGAAGGCTCTTACCACATTTTGACATGTCTTCATGTGAGAATCGTCAATGGGTAATCTGTTCAATGTAGACAATGGTAGAACATTCAAGGCCGATCCATTATCAACAAGCACGCTTGGGAGTGTGTACCCCATACATTGAGTGGTGATATAGAAGGCCTTAGTTGACCCCCTACCCTCCAGTGGGATTTCATCATCATTAAAGTAGATGAAATTATCTGCACTTATGTTATTCACCAACCGGTCCAGCTTGTTATGGGTGACATATGTTTTGTTGAGCACCTTCATCAATGCATCCCAATGCACCTCAGAACTCAGAAGTAGAGCCAATACTGATATACGAGCTGACTGCCTACGCAACTACTCAACCACGCTATACTCGCTATGCTTAAGGAACTTTAGAAATTCCTTAGCCTCCTCCTCCTTTACTGGCTCCTTGACAGGCACTTCAGCCTCTTTCTCCTTCTCAGCACTAACATTCTTTGCTTTTGTGGGCTCCTCTCTGACGCCCACCGTATCATACCGCTTCCCACTCCGTGTATGGGAACCCTCAACTTGTACATCCTTAGACGTGCTGGCTATACTCTCCTTCTCCGGCACTGTCACACTGCAGTCATAACTCCATGGTACCCTCTTGCTATCCTTATAATGGAAAAGCGTAGGCTTATGGATAATGACCTTAGGCACCGTTTATGCTCCCACTTCATTATTCCCCAGCAAGGAAATAATAATCCTTGGCTGGCTAGTTCCTTTCTGTTCATCCTCCAGCATACATACTTGATTTTCACAAGAGCTACCTTCAAAAATTTGTAGCTCTTTGTTGTCTATAAAGCCTTGCACTAAGGCCTTGAATTCTTCACAATCTTGAACTTCATGTCCTTCTTTCTCATGGAACTCACCATAGTTCCTTGTTTCTCTTCTCTCGTTTTTAGAGGTTAACATACCTCTCTTCATCATCTCCTCCCAAATCACCTTCATAGGCATCCTTACCTGAGCAACATCTTCTTTCATTCTCCTCTCACTGGCTTTGCCAATGGCATTCACTCCTTGATCGCTATGATTTGGCAATGAGTTTTCAGTATTAGGGGTATTGTCGAACTTTACTACCCCCATCTTAATAAGCTTCTCCACGACCTTCTTAAAATCGATACAGTTTTCGATTGAATGCCCTGGTATTCCAGCATGGTATTCGCATCTGGCGCTTGCGTCATACCATTTGGGATATGGGGGCTGCAGTGGTTTCAAGTGAAAAGGAGAAATAGCATGTGCATCGTATAAGCTTTGATAAAGCTCACGATACGTCATAGGGATAGGTGTGAATTTAATCCTTTCAAAATTCTACCTTGTACCTGACTCCTGCCTTTGAGAACTCTGTTGCTCAACCGCAGCTGTTTTAGGTTGACCAACTGTGATTGCCTTCGTGTTGAATGTGCTTGTGTTATTCACTTCACTATCTTTTCTCTTTGGGGCCAATCTTTTGGTCGCTTCCCCCTCGATTTTGCCACCCCTTATGGCATTCTCGATCATCTCTCCCGCCATGACTATACCCGCAAAGCTTTTAGTGGTGCTCCCAATCATGTGAGTGATGAATGGAGCCTTTAGACTGTTGATGAAAAACATGGTAGTCTCCTTCTCCAACAACGATGGTTGAACTTGCATTGCCACCTCTCTCCATCTCTGTGCATACTGCCTAAAATTTTTATTAGGCTTTTTCTCCATGTTTTGCAATGTGATCCTATCCGGAGTCATGTCAGTCACATGATTGTACTGCTACATGAAGGCTTGTGCAAGATCCCTCCATGAACTTATTTTGGCCCGGCTCAATTGATTATACCACCTGACCCAATTTCTTAACGATATTTTTACACAATATTTTAATCAATAAATAAACCTTAAAACTTAATCGGCATAAATTTTTCGACTTCGAATTCGTGGTTCTAAAACCATCATTCCATTTAGGCCTTAAATCGGGCAGTTTCAATAACTTCTGCAAATAAGCCCTAATAGGCAATTTAAACATGCAATCTACAAAATTTCTTATCAATACTTTAACACATGCATCTAATCACTCGGTAAATCATAAAAATTAATCGAAATAAACTTTTCTATCTCAAATTTGTGGTTTTGCAACCACTATTCCATTTAGGCCTTATTTCGAGATGTTACATTCTGTTTTACCTAATTAGGGTGCAGGGGACACACGGCTGGAACACACGCTCATAGGGCAGACCGTGTGTCACACACGGCCTAGACATATGCCCGTGTGTCTACCCGTGTGGACAAATTTGAGGCTATTTTCCAAGCCAATTGCCACCCTTATTTGCACAAACACATACATGACTTTAAAGGCAATTAACATGGCATAATCGAGCATTTATACATACACAAATAAGACATGATCATGATCATTTCATCTTTACTAATACATGCATAAGACTTTATACTTTGTTAAGCCAAATTTATAAATTTGCATGCACTAAGAGTTGTAGTTTACTTCTATTCAACATACTCATGTCTCAACTGCCATCATGCTATTCATTCAGGATTCCATCATCAAACATCCATAGCCACAACACAATTCATCACATACACACAACAACTACCCACATTACAATTGCATAGGCACATACATGCATATATGAATAGGTTTACAACCCAATAAACAATATGAGCCACACCTCATGGTCATATACAAAATGAATCACCAAATCATTATAAGCCAACACACTTGGCCAAATTAATAATGACATAATTTATCAAAAGACAAAGTCCCTATACATGCCATAAACGTAAAATACTTGCGTTCACTTATACCTAAATGATAGCTTGATAGTGTGATGGCATCTCCGGCGATCTCTAACCCGAGCTAGCTAAATTAACCTATAAGAGATGGAAAAGGAAGGGGAGTAAGCTTCAAAGCTTAGTAAGTCCATATGCAAATAAATAACAACTATTAACATTCAATTACTTTATCCATCTATAAGGATACTATTATTACAATTTGCATAAGTCTCATGATTACCACTTACTCATTCATAATGCTTACTCTTTTATCTTACAAACACTAATTGCATGTCTTGGCATTAGACTAGTAACCATAATCTCCTGATTATAACATATCACATTATTAACAAGTTATTTCAACTCACTTAACAACATGTACATCATTTATGAGTAGTCATAATTTTCACATATAGCTTAACAATCTTTCACATATCTATTGAATCACAGCTTAGATATACATATACATCGTACTAAATCACAACTCAATTAGGTTTATAAGCCTATCACATAATCATTTCCAAATCTGATTATACATCCATTCATCATAAATGTGGATCATTAGCCACAAAGTTATCAATATCTCACAAGTATATCTTGTTCATGTACACTCTTATCAAGAATTCATCATATACCAAATTCACTTCACATGAGTTCTGTGTACATACCTGTACCACTCATAGTATAGTCACATACTTTCTCGTTCTTAGCATACCCTTTGAAATGCAATTTGGGCATATAAACATATTAGATCACATTTCAATTCGGCCCAAAAGCCTAACATGTAATCATCATTTATATTTATCATATATCCAACATCATAAGTATGTACACTATCAATCACAATGGATGGTAAACAATTATTTCCACAATAATCATGAATTTACAATCATAGGCTTACGTACATGCCTATACACCTGAAGTAATTTCATTCACATACTAATCTTAGATTTACCCATTGAACACTCGGAATACTATTGGATACACAGAAGGCCTGTACATAAGTGACACATACATAGCTAAAGCTACCTCATATCACATAACACATAAAAGCTCATTCTCGAGCTACTCACAGGTCTGATCACACAAGCTATTGGTCAGGATGTAGCTACACGGGCTACTCACACAAGCTGTCAGGTATCCGTAACACATGCCGGACTACCCAGCCATCGGTAGGATGTACAAGACCAGCGCGCGGAACCACATAAACAAATATCAGATATCTCATGAGCTCATAAATCACATGGTTCCTAATGACATGTCACTTGTATCCTAAACTATTCCTAAGGTTCAAACGAGATTTTTTGAGATCACATCTCTGTCAAGCTTGCTCGTAATGTCGATCTTAATGTCCATAATACCAATCACTTACTCATGGAGCAATGAAAATATAACTCATAATAGCATTAAAGAATTTAAATTCACATAGTACTCAAGCGTCAAAAATATAACATAACATCACATTATTTGTATATGAACTTACCTCGACACAAAAAATGGCAAAGAGGGACTTAACCGTTAATTTCTCATTTTTTCCCCTTCTAGGTCTGAACGTCATTTTTCTTGATCTAAAACATCACATTTAACTTATTTAATCATTATACTAATCAATTCAGCCCAAAAATCATATTTGGCAAAAAATACATTTTTGCCCCTAAACTTTATCATATTTACACTTTTTCCCCTAGGCTCGTAAAATGCTTTTCATTCAATTTCTTTGTATTTTAACCTAGCCGAACCCTTTTTATAACTATAACAGCCCAAAACACACTTTTACAACATATTTTATAACTTTTATAATTTAGTCCTTTTATGCATTTTCACCGAAAATCCCCTAGTAAAAGTCATTTCTCTAACCATAAACGTGCATTTTCTACCATTAAACATCAAAATACACACATATTCATCATGGGTCAAAACCTTAGACTTCAACCATATCTCAAATTAGTCGTAGAAATAGATAGATCTTGTTATGAGGATTTCAAAAAAATAAAAATCATTAAAAATGTGGCTAGAACGAACTTACAATCGAGCTTGGAAGCTTGAAAAACCCTAGCCATGGTTTCTCCATGCAAGTTTCGACCAAGGGGTTGAAGATGGACAAAAATTAGCTTTTAATTTTGTTTTTAATTCATTTTAATAACTAAATGACCAAAATGCCCTTAGTGAAAAACTTTGGAAACATGCCTAACCATGTCCATTTTTGTCCACCAACTTAACCAATGGTCTAATTACCATAACCTCCAATTTAAAATTTCATAACAATTGGACACCTCTAACATGTAGAACTCAACTTTTGCACTTTTTACAATTTAGTCCTTTTGACTAAATTGAGTGCCCAAACGTCAAATTTTTCGAACGAGATTTTCACAAAATCATTCTGTGAACTTGTAGACCATAAAAATATAATAAAATTAAATTTTCTTACTTGGATTTGTGGCTCCGAAACCACTATTCCAACTAGACCCAAAATCGGGCTATTACAGGTTTAAGGTTTCCAACACCCCCTACACTAGTTGTTAAGGGAGACGAAGACCTCGGGTTAGTGCTTTTAGAACTTTGTTCCTTTCCTAAATACTCCCTTGATGTAGCAAAACACTTATGATAATTTTGTGATTTCTTTGAAGTAGATGATTGCATCTTGTTCATAAATCTCTTGCTCGTAACCCGAGCTTCCCTTTCTGCTTGCCTCTTTTCTTTGCTTAATTCCTTGGCCTTGTGTGCTCGTTCAGCCAACACCATAAATTCTCTTAATTCCAAAATCCCAATCAACAACTTAATATCTTCGTTTAGCCCTTCTTCAAATCGTTTGCACATTTCAGCTTTAGTTTGAACCCATTCACTAGCATACTTGCTCAATCTAACAAATTCTCGTTCATACTCGAACACTGTCATATTCCCCTATTTGAGTTCTAGAAATTCTTTCTTTTTCTGGTCTAGGAATCTCTAACTAATATACTTCCTTTTGAACTCTAATTCAAAAAATTCCTATGTAATATTTTTATTTGGTACTATAGAATATATAGTTTTCTACCAATGGTAGGCTGTGTCTTTCAACAAAGATACCGCACATTTCAGACATTCAGCTGGTGTACATAATAACTCATCTAGAACCCGAATAGTATTTTTCAACTAGAACTTGGCCTTCTCTGGATCATCATCAGTCGTAGTCCTAAATTCTTCAGCCCCATGTTTTTGGATTTTATCTACTGGAGCTTTACCAATTCTAATAGGTCTAGCATCCTACGGAGTTTCATCATGCTGTGAAGCAGGTGGGGGAGGTCGTGACAAGTAGAGTTTGTTCTCATATATTCACTAAACCATTATCCACAATTCAAAGAAGGCTACTTTTGCAGCCTCAATTCGGCCCTCAGATACGGGCCTTCTACTATCACTAAATGTAGCTTATTGAACGAAAGCTTGAGTAGCGCTCTCAGCTTCCTCAGTCTCGGCTCTAGCATGGTTGGAAGACATTACTATATGAAAATACATTTAAAAGTGGTCAGGAGATATCACACTATCATAATTAATATAATGGCATGTATAACAAGACTTGTACTCGCTACGTTTGTCTAAGAATCAGCTAAACCGTAGCTCTGATACCACTAAATGTAACACCGTTACCCGTATCCGTCATTAGAACAAGGTTTCAGAGTATTATTAAAACATTCAGAACATATTTCAGATAATTATTGTAAATTACTATTCATCTACCGAGACCATTCAAAATGTCCCTTAATTGGACCCTCGAGGCCTAATACGAGCATTAGAATCAACTCGGGGCTTAATTAGAAACTCAAAAATTTTCTCGACATTTCAAAAGTTTTCCAAGGTGCAGGGCTCACACGCCTGTGTGGTCTAGGGACATGCCCATGTGGTCGAGCCGTTTACTACACATACCCGTGACCCTAACCCGTGTAACTCTCTAACTTTTAAGGCATGAAGAAGTTGAAGTCACACGGCAAAGTCACACACCCGTGTGCTAGGCCGTGTGGTGAATTTTACTTTCGAAATTTAGGTGTAGTTTTCACACTGTCTTGTAACACGCCTGTGTTCAAAGCCGTGAGAATACTGACTTGATTTTTAATTCAACACTAGCGGACACACGGCTGTGTAACATAACTGTGTGTCACACACAACTGAGACACACGCCCGTGTCTCTACCCGTGTGGACAAAAATAGGCTATTTACCAAGCCATTTTGCCACCCAAATTTGTATACACCTACACCAAACCAAATGGCACCAAAACAAGAATAAATATGCATTCAATCTACCTCAACCAAGCATCATTTAAACCATTTCAAAACCAACAAATACAAGGCACCCAAAACCACAATATGTCATTCAATTTATACCAAAATATCATATTCTTAAATCATCAACATGAATACATTTAAAACATGCATTATTTTACCTATAATTCAAACATACCAATTCTCATATCTCAACCATTTAGTATCCTTAATTACCGATTATCATTAAGCATCACATATCCATCAATAAATACATAATCAAAGCCATATGTACATATGAATACACAACCATATCAACCAATTTAAGCCAACTCCCATGGCTATATACAAAACCAAATCATTCACATTTATAAGCCATTTTAAATGACCAAATTCATTACCAAACTATATACTAAAATGACCATAATCCTATATAATATACATAAAATACTTAAGTTCAAAAGTACCAAAGTGATAGTTGGGTAGTGTGATGAAGTCTCCGATAATCCTGAATCTGGGCTAGCTTTGATTTCACTATAAGACACAGAAAATAAACAAAGTAAGCTATAAAGCTTAGTAAGCTCATATGAATTAATAAGCAAACTTACCGTTTATTCAAAATCAAATAATATAAACATAATATGCTACAAAACATTCAAATCAAAATGTTAACTTGTATTCAATCACAAATATACCCATGAACTTCTAACTTCCATAAATTCGATGCTCACATAGTTTCCGTACATACCTGTACTATTACATATCTATTTCTCACTATTTCATATCTTCGATATACCCGTTGAACCATTTGGAACAATACAAGATACTCGGGAATCTCGCACCCTAAGTGCCAATATATATATAGCCGAAGTTATCTCAATATCATATCTCAATAGTGCTCACTCTCGAGCTATCAATGGGTTTACTCACATAAGCTGACGGTCATGATGAAGCTACACGGTGCTGCTCACACAAGCTGACGAGAATCCGCAACACATGCTGGATAACTCATCCACCGGTAGGACGTACGGACCAGCACCCAAAACAATAATAACCCCTAATGACATGTCATTCGTATCCTAATCTATTCCTAAGGTTCAATCAGGATTTCTCATTGCCAAATTGTCGTTGAATGTGTCCACAAGGTCATTTTTACAATTTATGCAATATCAAAGCATTTAAAATACAATTATAACAATGCTTATTACATACGAACTTACCTCAAATACAAAAACGACAAATTAAGTCGATTAATCTGAAACTTTGTTCTTTCCCCGATCTAAATCCGTATTTCGCCTTTCTTGATCTAAATATATTCAAAATTAGCTTATTTAATAACCTCTCTATTCAATTTAGTCCAAATTATACATTAAGGAAATTTTACACATTTACGCCTAATATTTCACATTTTTTAAAATTTAGTCCTTGTTTCATAAAATCAAAAATTCATGCAAATTTAACCAAAACCCATGCTAGCTAAAATTCAATTAGGTCCCTAGCAGCCCCTATTTTTCATTTATTTCACATTTTAACCACAAAATTTACACATTTCACAATTTAACCTGTAAGTAGACATTTCACTCAATATCGTTTAACAAATGTTGTTTATTTAACAACAAGCATGCATTTTCTACCATTAATCATCAAAATACATTGACATTCATCAATGGCAAAATCCTAAACCTTTAAAAATTTTGTGAATTAGTCCCTGGGCTAGCTAGACTAAGCTGTAATGATCTCAAAAACATAGAAATCATTAAAAACCAAGTCAAAATACATACCATGCACTCCAAGCTACCATGGCTGAACTTAACAAGGTTTTATGGCTTTTCTTTCTTTCCAAAATCGGCTAAGGAAGAAGATGGACACCAAAATTTGATTTTTGTTTCATTTAATTAACCTTAATTATAAAACATTAAAGTCACCAAATTAATACCCATATTTGTCCACTTCGTTTTTCTTTCAAACAAATAAAAATAAACAATGGTCTAATTACCACATAAGGACCTCCACTATTTAATTTCATAACCATTATATACCATTAGCTATTAGAACATCACTTTTGCAATCTACGCGATTTAGTCCTTTTCATCAAATTAAACACTTAAACGATAAAATTTCTTAATGAAACTTTCACACAAACATATTATCATGTTGTAAACATTAAAATAATAATAAAATAAATATTTTTAACCTCGAATTTTTGGTTTCAAAACCACTATTCCAATTTGACTAAAAATGGGCTGTTACAACTCTTCCCCTTTAGGAATTTTTGTCCTCGAAAATCTTACCAGAAAATAGGTTAGGGTACTATTTTTTCATAGCTTTTTCGGGCTCCTACGTAGCCTCTTCGACCTTGCGATGTTGCCATAACACTTTCACCAAAGCAATGCATTTATTTCTCAATTCTTTAACCTCTCGAGCCTACAAGCCTACGAGGCCCTAAACATGCTTTAGAAGTGATTCGGGACTAAACCGATAACTTTGAAAACTCATAGAACACTTAGAAAATTTTTTCAAAAATAGGGGACACACGCCCGTGTGGCCCGACCGTGTATCTCACACGGCCAACAGACATGCATGTGTCACAAGTCATATGGACATTCAAAATGGAAGCACATGGCCGTGTTTCAGCCCGTGTCCAACCCCGTGTAACTCTCTAACTTGGGTCACAAGGCCAACACACACGCCCGTGTGGCTAGCCCGTGAGCCCTAGAAATGGTCCTACACACCCGTGTGCCAGGCCAAGTTCTAGAGGGTATACTGACTTATGCCACATAGCCAAGTCACACGCTCGTGTGTGAGGCCGTGTCGAGCATACTGACTTATTTTTAATTTCATCACCAGGGGACACACAGTCGTGTACATGACCGTGTATCACACACGGTTGAGACACACATCCGTTTCTTTGCCCGTGTGGACAAAAATAGGCTATTTACCAAGCCATTTTGCCACCCAAACCTGTTCTCACCTACATCAAACTCAAAGGCACCAATACATAGCATCAATAGGCATTTCAAATCAACCAGTTCAAACATAATTCATGCTTATTCAATATTCCCATTCTCTGTACACATTAATTACAAAACACTTATATGCATTATTTCAACCAAACATTATGCCTAAAATTACAACCATACAATAACCATTTCCAACCATTAGCTACAATATATGCTAAACTACCTCTAACACCCCTAACCTAGATCCATCGCTGGAATGGGGTTAAAAGGCATTACCGAAAAAGATACAACTTTCATACATTCACACAGTCACTCAAATCATAATCGAAGGTATACATTTGTAACTTCAGTTTAACAAATCTTGAATCATTTATATACATAGTACAAAATAAATTTTATTAAACTCACGTATAATCATTTTGTTTCCATATAACATGAATTACTATCCATATGGTCAATTTCCAATACAATAGTAGGATATTAAAACATGCTAAATACATATGCATTGTTCAATGTCAACTTTCATATTTCTCTATTACTATAAACGCATATAACATTTCTTATAATCAAACTATTATGTCAAACATCATATATTCAAACAAACTACGAACCATTTCAAAACATAATTATCAAATCAAACATACCAAAATGTATATGCCAACATCATAACAGAATTACAAACACATGATCAACTCATTTGCTCACCTATTCGATTACCAAGATTAATCATATATATATAATATAAATTATGCCATTCTACCACAAGCTTAAATAAACCATTTTCTAATCAAACAAAGTTGATCATTTCACAACCAAAGACTTCATAGGCATAAGTTATTAACTAAACTTATTACCACCCGAATATAATCATGCATTTAATTCACTTAATAACTAACCACATAACCAATACAACATGTTTATAATATAATCATGATATCAAATCAATTCACCCTAATTTATAAGTACAAATGCCGAATCCAATCATGTTAGTTACACATACTATGCATTATAACAAAATTTCACACAAAACCAACTTACTTCCTATCAATTCGGGTAGTAAAGTTAACCACAAAAATCATAAAAATTTTATATACTTTGTAATAAGCCAAAACGTCACTTAATAAGCCAATATATATATACACACATCATATTGAGCATTTTCATTGCTGAATCATATGATTAAACACTACCACATATATGCCATTTTTTAAATTTATCAACATGACTAATTTATAAGTCATACATATCAATACTCGACTAAATCATATAGCCAAAACACCATTCAAACATGTCATGGAATATACTTACCATAATATATTTATCCCTTGTCAAATTAATAAATCATCGACTAACCTAATAATTAAGCCGAACCATATAGCCTAATACCACACATATATATATGGCATGAAATATACCTTAATAACAAACCTATGCCATAACCGAATACATATAAGCATTGATATCAAGATTAAGCCATTTTCGCATGGCTAAGATATATACAATTTCAAAACCAAAAATACTAATATATCAAGCCTATACATGTCATATGTTCAAAGTTTTAAACTTATAGAATACCGAAAACAGTTGATAGTGTGATAGACTTTGCCAATGATACCTGTGCTAGTAACTTGATCCCAAAATCTATAAAACAGAGGCAAACATATACACACAATAAGCTATCATAGCTTAGTAAGTCATAAGAAAATAAGCAACTCAATTTAAATAAACCAATTTATAATAACACACCTACATTTACTCTCAAGCTTAAAGTTTCTTAAACAACATATAATTTCATAGATGAACTTTACCTTGGCCGAATATACATATATCTATTATCAAAGTATCATACACTTTCAAAGTCATATTATCAATATATATATAACTGAATATTAAAACACTTGTATGCATATAATTATGAATCAAATTTTCATTATCACATACTTATACATAACATGTGGCCGAATATACTTCACATGTGCACAAATATTCACATTAGGATCATTTATATTTTTTTATCACATATCAAATAACCAACTTACCTTACTTTCGAATAGGTAATCAACTATCACATACCTGGTCACTTAGCTCGATTTATACATTCAGTCACAACTTACAAATTTCCCATTGAACCATTCGAAATTGAATAAGATACTTGGACAATCACACATATTATACAATGCCGACGTCCCAGACATGGTCTTACATGTAATCACATACCGATGCCACTGTCCCAGACAGGGTTTTACTCGCACACATATACCGGAGTCACATATTAATGCTAACGTATTAAAAGTAGTCTTACGCATACATATATCGAAGCCATGGTGTTACTCGCACATCACATGTTGGAATCCTATGTCATGACATATGTATCCTAGCTATTCCAAAGGGTCATGCAGGGCTTTCGGACGTCACAACTCGGTCGAAACGAATTTGTAAATATAGCTCCCTAGCATATACACATTCGGCTAATAACATATATAATTTACATAATTCGTTTAAGCATAATAAGCTCGTATTTTTTTAAAATAAACAATATCTATTTGCTTATAAACTTACCTCAGACATTAGTAATCAGAACGGGACGACTAATTGATAACTTTAGTTTTCCCCCGATCCAAATCTGATTTCTTTGGTTCTTGATCTAAAAAAATTCAAATTAAACTCAATCCAACATATTTTCACTCAATTTAGTCCAAAAACACATAAATGGGCAAACTACCATTTTACCCCTTACATTTTACACTTTTTACAATTTAGTCCAAATTGCACAAAACAAAAAATATGCAAAATTTCAATATACCATGCTTACGCCAAATATTCACAAGCTTTCAATCATCATCAAATTCAAAAATTGAAACATCGGCTTGATAGATAACATAGAACGATCTCAAAAATGTAAAAATTATCAAAAATTGAGCTAAAACTCAACTTGAATCAAGCTTGCTAATGGTCGAATACCCTAAACTTTTGTTTCTTTTTATTTTTGGTCATGCAAAAGAAGATGAAAACTTATGTCTTTATTTTATGTTTTATTATATCATATATTATTTACCATTTTACATTAATAACCTTTAAACATAAATATAAAACCATTATAACATAAGGTCTTTACCGTCCATAACATATAATTATGGTCTAATTGAAACATAAATACCTCATGCAATAAAGACATCATCAATTCGGCCCTTTTTAAAATTAACCATCAAATTTTCATTTTATGCGATTAAGCCCTTTTATTAAATTGGGCATTCAAACGACAAAATTAAAACACAAAAATTTCACAGATATAAATTCACACATATTAAACAGAAAAAATAATTTTTAAATATTTTTCTGACTTGGATTCGTGGTCCCGAAACCACCGTTCTGAATAGGGTCTAAATTGGGCTGTTACAACTCTTACCCCTTAAGGATTTTTGTCCGCGAATATCTTACCGGTGAACAGGTTTGGATAACGTTCTTTCATTGCATCCTCTAGCTCCCACGTTGCTTCTTCACCTTCATGTTTATGCCACAGTACTTTCACTAACAGAATTTTCTTATTTCTCAATTCTTTGACTTCGCGAGCCACAATACAAATCGGTTCTTCCTCATATGTCATATCAGACTTAATCTCTGTTTTTGACGGATTAATTGCATGTGAGGGATTTGATCGATATCTACAAAGTATCGAAACATGAAATCCATTATGGATCTTTTCAGGTGGCAACAACAATCTGTACGCAATTGGCCCAATACGCTCAATAATCTCATACGGCCCAATAAATCTCAGACTCAATTTGCCTTTACGACCAAATCTGAGTATTTTCTTTCATGGCGGGACTTTCAAAATTAATTTTTCCCCTATTTGAAATTCTATATCTTTTCGTTTCAAGTCCGCATACGATTTCTGACGATCTGACGCTATTTTAAGACTTTCGCGGATCACTTTTACTTTCTGTTCAGTCTCTTTGATCAAATCGACCCCGTGTATCTTATTTTTATTGAGCTCGGTCCAGTACAAAGGTGTACGACATTTACAATCATACAAAGCTTCGTAAGGTGCCATTTTGATACTTGATTGGAAGCTATTATTGTATGCAAATTCAATCAAAGGTAAGTATCGTTCCTACGTACCTTCGAACTCGAGAATGCAACATCTTAACATATCCTCAAGTATTTGAATGATTCGTTCAGACTGACCATCTGTTTGCAGATGGATAGCGGTGCTGAAATGTAATTTTGTACCCAGAGCATCTTGCAGTTTCTTCCAAAACCATAATGTGAATCTCGGATCTCTATCCGAAACAATAGAAATAGGTACTACGTGTAATCTCACAATCTGATAAACATACAATTTAGCTAGCTTATCAAGCGGATAATCTGTGTGAACCAGAATAAAATGAGTCGATTTAGTCAATCTATCTACAATAATCTAGATTGCATCTTTCTTGCTCGGTGCCAATGGTAAACCTGATACAAAATCCATTGTGACTCTGTCCCATTTCCACTCAGGTATCATGATCGGCTGAAGCAATCCAGAAGGTACCTGATGCTTGGCTTTTACTTGCTGACAGACTAAGCATTTTGAAACAAAGTCAGAAATGTCTCGTTTCATACCATGGCACAAGTAAAGTTGTTTCAAATCATTATACATTTTCGTACTACCCGGGTGAATAAATAACCGACTGTTGTGAGCTTCATACGAAATCATCTGAATCAATTTTGAATTTCTCGGAACACATATTCAGTTTCTGAACCTCAGACAACCCTCAGTATCAACTCAAAATTCTGAATCAGCATTCGAATCACATTGACTCCGCTTTGCTAACAATTCATTATCAACTTTCTGAGCATTACAAATCTATTGAATAAATAATGGTCTTACTTTTAATTCAGCTATTATCGAGCCATCATCAGACATAGCCATATGTGCATTCATTGCCTGCAAAGCAAATAGTGATTTTCAGCTTAGAGCATCAGCAACAACATTAGCCTTTCCCAAATGGTAGTCAATCACAAGGTCATAGTCTTTTAACAACTCTAACCATTGACGCTGTCTCAAATTCAGATCTTTCTGAGTCATCAAATATTTTAGGCTTTTGTGATCAGAATAAACATGACATTTTTCACCCAACAGATAGTGACGCCATATGTTCAATACAAACACAATAGCTACCAATTTTAGGTCGTGTGTCGGATAGTTCTTTTCATGCGGCTTTAACTGTCTCGAGGGATAAGCTATAACTTTACCTTCCTGTATCAAAACACAACCCAAAACATTTAAAGATGCATCACTATAGATAATAAATTCTTTACCCAATTCTGGCTAAACTAGCACTAGAGCTTCGGTCAAAAGGGCTTTCAACTGATCAAAACTCTTCTGACACTTTTCTGACCACTCAAACTTAACATCTTTCTATAATAGCTTCATCATCGGGGTTGCAATCATAGAGAAACCTTTCACGAATCATTTATAGTAACCAGCAAGTCCCAGAAAACTTCAGACTTTAGAAACATTTCTCAGATGTTTCCAATCAAGTATAGCCAAAATTTTACTCGGATCAACCCGAATACCCGATGTTGATACAACATGACTCAGAAAACTGACTTCACATAACTAGAACTCGCATTGACTGAACTTCGCATACAACTGTTTATCTTGTAAAGTATGTAACACAAGTTTCCAATGTTCGGCATGCTCGGTTTTATCACGGGAATAGATCAATATATCATCTATAAACACAACCACAAATTGATCTAGATACTGTCTGAAGATCTGGTTCATCAAATCTATAAAAACAGCAGGTGGATTATTGAGTTCGAAAGGCATAATGAAAAACTCATAGTGTTCGTACCTTATTTGGAAAGCAGTTTTTGGCACATCGGAGTCTTTAACTCGCAACTGATACTAGCCTGATCTCAAATCTATCTTTGAAAACACTGTAGCTCCTTTCAACTAATCGAGTAGGTCGTCTATCCGTGGCAACGGATATTTATTCTTTATAGTCACCTTATTGAGTTGTCTATAGTCGATACACATTCTCATAGTTCTGTCTTTCTTTTTCACAAATAAAACTGGTGCACCCCAGGGAGAGAAACTCGATTGTGCGAATCCTCTATCTGTCAATTCTTGCAACTAAGCTTTCAATTCCTTTAATTCGGTCGGTGCCATTTTGTACAAAGCTATTGAAATTGGAGTCATCTTCGGTACTAATTCAATACCAAACTCTACTTCTCGGATAGGTGGTAAGCCCAGTAATTCCTCAGGAAACACATCCGAATACTCACAGACAACTGGTACTGATTCAATCTTTCTTTCAGTCACTTTACTATCAAGCACATACATAAAGTAAGCTTCACAACCCTTTCTCACATATTTTTGAGCTAACATCGAAGATATCACTGCCGGTAAACCATTTAGATCATTAGATTCAATCTGAACAATCTCATCATTCTGACATCGTAAATCAATAGTCTTTCTTTTGTAGTCTACGACAGCATCATGCAAAGTCAATCAGTCCATACCCAAAATTATATCAAACTCATTGAATGGCAACAACATCAAATCAGCTAGAAAACACGAATCTCGAATCATCAAAGGACAATTCTTATACACTTTATCAACCATAACACACTGGCCCAAAGGGTTCGATACTCTAATCACAAACTTAGTAGATTCAACAGGCAAAGTATTACTGAATACTAAAGTCTCACACACATAAGAATAAGTCAAACCAAGATCAATCAACGCAATTACACTAGAATCATGGAGAGTGAATGTACCAGTAATAACATCTAGGGATAAAGCCTCCTCACGAGCGTGTATGTCATAAGCTCTGGCAGGTGCGCAAGCCTTAGATCGAACTGCTGTGTCTTTAGTTCCTCTTTAACTGCTACTCACATTACCCGTATTATTGGGTGGTCTACCTCAAGCTGTAGTATTACCCGATCTCATATTTTTCACTGTATCTTGCTCAACTAACTTAGGACATTCATGGATGAAGTGATCCACCGATCCACATTTAAAACAGGCCCGATCATACAATCTACAACTGTCAGGATGTCATTTACCATAATGTTTGCACACTGGTTGATTTGATTTAACATTACAAACACTAGCTACTGAGGTAGCTTTCGAATTCACAGGTGGTCTATCTCGGTCACGTCTAGTATAACCGTAGTAGCCTTTGAATGGCCAGAATCATCTCAAAATCTCTTTGATGCCGACTGAAATGACTTACTCGATGATCTCTTACGTGAATCTCTAGCTTCAAAGTCAGTTTTTCTTCTCTCTTTCCCGAGCTCTTCGGCTTTGCATGCTCACTCAACTAGTACTACAAACTCTTTTATTTCAAGTATGCCAACTAGTAGTTTAATGTCTTCGTTCAACCCGTCTTCGAATCTTTTACAAATTATAGCTTCGGTCGAAATACACTCTCGGGCATATCAACTGAGTCTCACGAATTTTCGCTCATACTCTGTCACAGTCACACCTGTTTCAATTCCATAAATTCTTTACGCTTCTGGTCGATAAATCTTTGACTGATGTATTTCTTACGGAACTCAGTCTAAAAGAACTCTCAGGTCACCCGTTCTTTCAGAACCACCGATACTAGTGTATTCCACCAGTGATATGTGGTGTCTTGTAGCAAAGATATGGCACATTTTAAACACTTATCTGGGGTACAAGATAGCTCATCAAACACGCGGATAGTATTATCAAGCCAGAATTCAGCTCGCTCAGCATCATCATCATCAGTAGCTTTGAATTCTTCAGCCCCGTGTTTTCTGATTTTATCAACAGGAGGCTTAAGTAATCTCAACGGATCACTCACTTGAGGTATAGCAGGTATTGAAGAAGGATTAGTCAGGGGTGGAGGTTGTTGTGCTGCTGGATTCGTCCGGATATGCTGAGTAAATCAGTCATTCATCATTTGGTAAAAGGCTTATTTAGCCACTCCCTCTTGGTTTCTCGAAGTCGGTCGAGAATCAACCGATGCTGTCCCTTGCGCTGGACCAGGTGCTATACTCTCGACGTCATCAGCTACGGCTCTCTTGGGATCTATTTACTATAAGAACGCACATTTTCAAATGTCAAAAGTCATCACACTATCACAGTATATAATATGGCATGTATAGCTAGACTTACAAGCGCTACGTTAGTCCTAGAATCGACTAAACCGTAGCTCTGATACCAATCAAATATAACACCCCTAACCTGTCTCCATCGGTGGAACGGGGTTCAGAGGCATTACCAAAAAAGATACAACTTTCATACATTCACACAGTCACTCAAATCATAATCGAAGGTTTACATTTGTAACTTCAGTTTAACAAATCTTGAATCATTTATATACATAGTACAAAATAATTTTTATTAAACTCACGTATAATCATTTTGTTTTCATATAACATGAATTACTATCCATATGGTCAATTTCCAATACAATAGTAGGATATTAAAACATGCTAAATACATATGCATTGTTCAATGTCAACCTTCGTTTTTCTCTATTACTATAAACGCATATAACATTTCTTATAATCAAACTATTATGTCAATCATCATATATTCAAACAAACTACGAACCATTTCAAAACATAATTATCAAATCAAACATACCAAAATGTATATGCCAACATCATGATAGAATTACAAACACATGATCAACTCATTTGCTCACCTATTCGGTTACCAAGATTAATCATATATATATATATAATATAAATCATGACATTCTACCACAAGCTTAAATAAACCATTTTCTAATCAAACAAAGTTGATCATTTCACAACCAAAGACTTCATAGGCATAATTTATTAACTAAACTTATTACCACCCGAATATAATCATACATTTAATTCACTTAATAACTAACTACATAACCAATACAACATGTTTATAATATAATCATGATATCAAATCAATTCACCCTAATTTAAAAGTACAAATGTCGAATCCAATCATGTTAGTTACACATACTATGCATTATACCAAAATTTAACACAAATCCAACTTACTTCTTATCAATTCGGGTAGTGAAGTTAACCACAAAAATCATACAAATTTTATATACTTTGTAATAAGCCAAAATGTCACTTAATAAGCCAATATATATATACACACATCATATTGAGCATTTTCATTGCCGAATCATATGATTAAACATTACCACATATATGCCATATTTTAAATTTATCAACATGACTAATTTATAAGTCATACATATCAATACTCGACTAAATCATATAACCAAAACACCATTCAAACATGTCATGGAATATACTTACCATAATATATTTATCCCTTGTCAAATTAATAAATCATCAACTAACCTAAAAATCAAGCCAAACCATATAGCCAAATACCATACATATATATATGCCAGGAAATATACTTTAATAACAAACCTATGCCATAACCGAATACATATAAGCATTAATATCAAGACTAAGCCATTTTCGCATTGCTAAGATGTATACAATTTCAAAACCAAACATACTAATATATCAAGCCTATATATGCCATATGTTCAAATTTTTAAACTTATAGAATACCGAAAACAGTTGATAGTGTGATAGACTTTGCCAAAAACAGTTTTAAATTGAGAAAGCTATCATAGCTTAGTAAGTCATAAGCAAATAAGTAACTCAATTTAATTAAACCAATTTACAATAACACACCCACATTTAATCTCAAGCTTAAAGTTTCTTAAACAACATATAATTTCATAGATGAACTTTACCTTGGCCAAATATACATATATCTATTATCAATGTATATATAACCGAATATTAAAACACTTGTATGCATATAATTATGAATCAAATTTTCATTATCACATACTTATACATAACATGTGGCCAAATATACTTCATATGTACACATATATTCACATTAGCATCATTTATATTTTTCATCACATATCAAATAACCAACTTACTTTACTTTCGAATAGGAAATCAACTATCACATACTTGGTCACTTAGCTCGATTTACACATTCTATCACAACTTATAAATTGCCTGTTGAACCATTCAGAATTGAATAGGATACATGGATAATCACACATATCGTATAATGCCAACGTCTTAGACGTGGTCTTACATGTAATCACATATCAATGCCACTGTCCCACACAGGGTCTTACTCGCACACATATTCCGAAGTCACATATCGATGCTAAAGTATTAAACGTGGTCTTACACGCACACATATATAGAAGCCATGGTCTTACTCGCACATCACATATCAGAATCCTATGTCATCACATATGTATCCTAGTTATTCCTAAGGTTCATACGGGACTTTTGGACATCATAACTCGATCGAAACGAATTTGTAAATATAGCTCCCTAGCATATACACATTCGGCTAACAACATATATACTTCACATAATTCATTTTAGCATAATAAGCTCATATTTTTTTAAAATAAACAACATCTATTTGCTTATAAACTTACCTCGGACAATAGTAATTAAAACGGGATGGCTAATCGACAACTTTAGTTTTCCCCTTATCAAAATCTGATTTCTTTGGTTCTTGATCTAAACATATTCAAATTAAACACAATCCAACATATTTTCACTCAATTTAGTCCAAAAACACATAAATGGGCAAATTACCATTTTACCTCTGATATTTTACACTTTTTACAATTTAGTCCAAATTGCACAAAACATAAAATATGCAAAATTTTAATATACCATGCTTAGGCTGAATATTCATCTTCCTTATATAGGTCCACAAATTTCATTTATTTTACATTTTAGTCCCTCAATTTATCATTTTTTACAAATTAGCCCTAATTACTCAAAATCATCAAAAATTCAAATACAAAACATGTTAATCTATCACATATCTTTTATTTTCCATCATCAAACAACAAAAATCACAAGCTTTCAACAATGGAAAAATACAAAATCATCATCAAATTCAAAAATTGAAACATGGGCTTGATAGATAACATATCAATGATCTCAAAAACGTAAAAATTATCAAAGACCGAGCTAAAACTCACCTTGAATCAAGCTTGCTAATGGCCGAATACCCTAAGCTTTTGTTTCTTTTTATTTTCTGTCATGCAAAAGAAGATGAAAACTTATGTCTTTATTTTATGTTTTATTATATCATATATTATTTACCATTTTACATTAATAACCTTTAAACATAAATATAAAACCATTATAACATAAGGTCTTTACCGTCCATAACATATAATTATGGTCTAATTAAAACATAAATACCTCATGCAATAAAGACATCATCAATTCAGCCCTTTTTAAAATTAACCATCAAATTTTCATTTTAAGCGATTAAGCCTTTTTATTAAATCGGGCACTCAAACGACAAAATTAAAACACGAAAATTTCACAGATATAAATTCACACATAATAAACATAGAAAATAATTTTTAAATATTTTTTTACTCGAATTCGTGGTCTCAAAACCACCATTCCAAATAGGGTCTAAATCGGGATGTTACACTACCACAAACCATTTGCAAGCAATTATGAACCACATCATAGACCATTTTCACATATATTCATATACATCCGAAACAACCAAATTAAGCCAAATCTCATGGCTGTATATATACAAACCAAAACATAGCAATTTACAAGCCAATTCAAATGACAAAATTCACTACCAAAATACATATCAAAATGACCATATTCCTATACATGCTATATGACTAAAACACAAGCTCAAAAGTACCAAATTGATAGGTGGATAGTGTGATGGAGTCTCCGACGATCCCCGAATCTGAGCTAGCTTTGAATTCACTATAAAACATGAGAAAATAAACAAAGTAAGCTTTATACCTTAGTAAGCTCGTATGAAATAAACTGAATCTTAATATAAATATACAAATCATCAATCTGAACATATCAGTTCATTAACTAACAAACCTTGCACATTTTCAATTTTAATCTTATGTATGAACTTCATAACTTCTTCGATTTAAGCTTATATGGTTCATGTACATACCTATACCATCTCGTATCTATCTCATACACAACCATGTCTTTCATTTACCCGTTAAACCATTCAGAATACTAACAGATATATGGGAAACTCGCACCCGAAGTGCCACATATATAGCCGAAGCTATCTCAATCTATTTCCCTAATGACATGCCACTAGTATCCAAATCTATTCCTAAGGTTCAACCGGGATTTTGAATGCCGAATCATCATCAAATCATTGTCAAATATGTTTGTAGTCTTGTATTCACAGTTTATGCAATATCAAAGTAATTAAAAAATAATTATAACAATTCTTATTACATACAGACTTACCTCGGATGTGAAAATGGCTTAACTAGTTGATTAGTCGAGTACTTTGTTTTTCCCTCGATCTAGATCCGAGTTTCGCTTTTCTTGATCTATATGTAATCAAAATTAGCTTATTTAATTATCAATTTAGTACAAAATTCACTTGAAGGCATTTTTACACAATTGCCCCTAATGTTTCACAGCTTTTACAATTTAGTCTTTATTTCACAAAAACACAATTTGATGCAATTCAATACTAACTCATGCTAGCCAAATTTTAATTAGGTCCCTAGCAGCCCATATTTTTCATTTATTTCACATTTTAACCATAAAGTTTCCACATTTCACAATTTAATCCCTAATTTTCATTTTAAATAAAAATCCCTTAACAAAACTTGTATAACTATCATCAAACATTCATAATCTATCATTAAACATCAAAATACTCATGTATTCATCAATGGAAACATTCAAAATCTTTAACAGTTTTGCAAAATAGTCCCTAGACTAGCTAGACCTAGTTGCAACGATCTCAAAAACATAGAAATCATTAAAACGAGACAAAAATCGTACCTTAATGAGAAAAATAGCCTAGCCAAATGAAGAACATAAAAATGGCTTCTTCTAGCCCTAATAATTGGTTCCAAAATGAAGAAGAAAAGATAATAGCTTATTTTATTTGTTTTTAATTATAATTATTTACCAATTTACAAAATTAACCTTATTCATTAACCTTTATAATATCATTTTAATGACCATATTTTTCCACTCAAACTATTAGTGGTCTAATTACAACATAAAGGCCTTCACTTTATGGTTCTATAACTATTGAATACCTTTAACTAATAGAACAACTCTTTTGCACTTTACGTAATTTAATCCTTTTTATCAAATTAAACACTCAACTGATAAAATTTCTTAACAAAAATTTCACACAATCATATTTTCATGCCGTAAACATTAAAATAATAATAAAATAATTATTTTGACTTCAGATTTGTTGTCCCAAAGCCACTATTCTGATTTGATTAAAAATGGGCTGTTACAACTCTCCCCCCTTTGGGATTTTCATCCCCGAAAATCTTACCAGCAAAAAGGTTAGGATACTATTTTCTCATAGCTTTCTTGGGTTCCCATTTCGACACCGTGTCATTGACAAAGTATTTTCACTAAAGCTATACGTTTATTTCTCAACTCTTTAACCTCTCGAGCAAAAATTCTGGTAGGTTCTTTGTTGTATGCCATATCGGGTTGAATCTCAATAGCTGCCGGAGAAATTATGTGTGATGGATATGATCTATATCGTCGTAACATTGACACATGAAACACATTGTGGATCTTTTCTAGTTCTGACAGTAAAGCTAGTCGATATGCCGTTGGCCCTATTCTTTCAATGATTTCATATGGCCCGATGAAACACAAACTTAGTTTGCCTTTGCGACCAAAACGAAGAATTTTCTTCCGTGGAGAAACTTTGAAAAATACTTTATCGCCAATCTAAAATTCAATGTCTTTTCATTTTAAATCCGTGTACGATTTCTGTCGATCTGAAGCTGCTTTCAAACTGTCATGAATTACTTTCACTTTTTCTGCAGTCTCTTGGATCAAGGCAACTCCGTGAATATTTTTCTCACTCAACTCGATCCAGTACAACGGAGCTCAGCATTTGCGACCATAAAAAGCTTCGTACGGTGCCATCTTTATACTCGAGTGAAAGCTATTGTTATACACAAATTCAACCAATGATAAATATTTCTCCCAGTTGGCTTCTAACTCTAAAACACAACATTGAAACACATCTTTGAGAATCTGAATTACTCTCTCAGACTGTCTGCCAATTTACAGATGAAATGTTGTATTAAAATTCAACTTCATACCCAGAGCTTCTTGTAATTTCTTCCAAAGTTGCGATGTAAACCTCGGATCTCTATCCTAAATAATCAAAACTGGCACCCCGTGTAATCTAACAATCTCAGATATGTACAACTCAGCCAATTTATCAAGCGAATAATCAGTACATACTGAAATGAAATGTGTAGACTTTGTTAGTTCATCAACGACTACCTAGATAGCATCTTTCTTTTTTAGAGACAAGGGTAATCTCAATATGAAATCCATCATAACTCTATCCCATTTCCATTATGGTATCACCACAGGCTGTAACAGTCTTGAAGGCATTTGATGTTCAGCTTTGACTTGTTGACAAACTAGACATCTCGATACAAATTCTGAAATGTCTCGTTTCATGCCCGGCCACCAATACAACTGTTTCAAATTATTGTATATTTGAGAACTCCCTGGGTGTATAGATAAACAACCACTGTATGCTTCATGCAAAATTTTCTGAATGAGTTCTAAATTCTTTGGTACACAGATTCTATTTCGGAACATTAAATAATCATCAGCTCTGATCTGATAGTCTGAATCACTATTCGACTCACATTGCACTCTTTTAGCTTGTAACTCAGTATCACACTTTTGAGCTTCACAAACTTGCTGAAGAAAAACCGGTTTAGCTTTCAACTCTACTAGAATCGAGCCATCATCGGATAAAGTCAGTCTCGTGTTCATTGCTCACAAAGCAAACAAAGATTTTCTACTCAAAGCATCTGTGACCTCATTTGCTTTTCCCGGATGATAATCAATTACTAACTCGTAATCTTTCAATAGCTCAAGCCATCTCCGTTGTCACAAATTCAAATCTTTCTGAGTCATTATATACTTTAAAATTTTGTGATCGATAAAAATGTGTCATTTTTTGTAATACCCCATACCCGTACCTGAGACCGAGATAGGATACGAGGCATTACCGAGATTTTCAGAATAATTTCAATTAATTTATATTATTTAGTATTCATTTGCATGTTTCATGTAACATTCTTTCCATATATATATTCAATTCAAAATATCATATAAAATACGATACAATACTTAAATTTTCATATTTACATGTTCATGCAGGATATACGAATCTACCTGACTAAATTGTAGAAATACCAAGATTTAGGGGCATATTGGTAATTTACCATATTCCCAAATTGCACCCAATCTTAAATTGATAATTTCATTCAATTTATTAATTTAGATAATAAAACAATTCATTCCCTTCAATTTAGTCATTTTTGACATTTTTACAAACCCATAAAGTTTTACTTTTATTCAATTTAGTCCTTGAGCCTAAAACATACAAATTAGCCATGCTAGATGAATATTCATACATATTTTTCCTCCTCCTCCTCTCCATTCCACATCCTTAGTATAAACAACACACTTGTAGGTAACATTATCCATAATTTTCACTATCTACTTATGTGAATATTCAAGCTGTCCATCTGTATCATAGTCACTAAATTATTTTTATCTTGAGCTAAAGAACTCCAAATTAAGATCCGCTAATTTTTACTGAAACTAGACTCATATACCTTCTTACCATAAAAATTTCATAATTTTTGGTTGGGCCAATTAATACAGTTTATTCATTAAAGTCTCCCCTGTTCTGCTATCTGACAGTTCCGACCCTTCTTCACTAAAAATTAATTATCTCCTCGTACAAGATTCGAATGATGTTTCCGTTTGTTTCTTTTGAAAATAGACTCATTCAGAATTCTATACATATAAATTTAAGTCCCTAATTATTTTTCTTCAATTTTTTATGATTTTTCAAAATCAGAATAGGGGAACCCGAAATCATTCTGACCTTGTCTCACAAAATTTATAATATCTCATGATTTACAATTCCATTGCTTACATAATTTATTCTATAAGAAACTAGACTCAATAAGCTTTAATTTCATATTTTATTCATCCTCTAATTCGATTTCTACAATTTTTTGTGATTTTTCAAAGTTAGACTACTGCTGCTGTCCAAACTGTTTTAGTGCAAAATGTTGATTTCCATTTTGTCCCAAATTTCACAATTCATACAATTCAGTCCTTGGTCAATTAACCCCTCAATTAAGATAATTTTCTCAATTAATACTTTTCCTAGACATTATAAGTTATTTCATAATTATTGAAATTCAGAATTTCCATATAAAACTCTAACTTCAAACTCTTTTACAATTAGGTCCCAAACATTCACTTTCTATTCAATTCTTTCAATAAAATCAGCATATAAATAATTTAAAGCTCTAATTCCATGCCAAATCATCATGTACTTCCAGCACATATTCATAGCAACTTTCAATTTCTTTCATAGAATCAAAAACTAATGAATTCAACAAGTGGACCTAGTTGTAAAGGTCACACAAAACATAAAAATTTCAAGGAGAAAGCAAGAATTAAACTTACATGAAGCAAGAGTATGAAAACCAGCTTGAACCCTCCTCCATGGCTGTTTTTCAGCTGATGAATATGAAGAGAAATGAAGAGAAATGAAGAGAATTCTAGATATTCCAATTTAGTCCTATTTTTATTTAGCCAATTTTGGCAATTTTCCAATTTTGCCCTTATTTCATCCATTTCCTGATTTTTCTCAGCTATTGCCGCCAAAAATATCTCCTTTAGGATTATTTGCACTTTAGGTCCTTCCTCATTTGACAATTGAGCTATTTAATCCTTCTAGCAACTTTTACACCCTTTTCAATTTAGTCCTTTTATTTAATTAACCACCCAAACGTCAAAATTTTCTGACTAAATTTTAATACTACCTCACCAACACTCCATAAATATTTCTAAAAATATTTATGGCTCAATTTATGAAGTCGAGATCTCGATACCTCACTCTCGACCCAATTTACTTAATTAATTCTTTTAAATACCAAATTCACTAATTCAAAAATACTTTTATATTCGCATTTGACTCATAGGTATTAATTTATTAAATTTTTAACTCACCCGTCGAATTTGGTGATCTCAAATCTCTATTCTCGATACCACTGAAAATTAGGATGTTACAACTCTCCCCCCTTTAGGGATTTTCGTCCCCGAAAATCTTATCAGAAAAGAGGTTAAGGTTTCAAAGATAAATCCTCCATCCCTGTAATGTTGCCTAAGAACCTTACACTTTGTACTCGATTACTTTAAATTTTCTGAATGTCATTATACAATATTAATTAAGTAATCATCACTCATAAAGTAAACAAAACTTCATTACTCAGAGCATACATATCTACGTTTACTCCTCTCAAAGGTTAATTGATAGCTACTCACAATCTTTCAACAACTCAAATCATCATTACTGTCTTAAATTCAAATTTTTCTGTAATATTCGACATTTTAAACTCTTGGAATCAGGGATTATGTAGCAAAATTTTTTTAATTTTTTTAATTTTTTTAATTTTAATTTTATATATATATATATATTTTTAGACTATCCATCTATTTACTCATGAATACATAAAATTCATTTCCAAACTCGAGGATCGATTTACATGCATATATCTCAATTTACCTTCCAACTGAATAACTTGTTTTGATTAAAACATTTTATTCCGTCTTAACCGTCAAACAATAATAACCTTTTCAAACAATTTCCTCTTCAAGTTGTTAGAACAACTCAATCACATAATCTTTCACAAATTTCTGTAACATGCTAGTCAAAAAGCTTTACTAACGGCATTAGTTCAAACAAAACACCACATCTCGATTTATCTCATTGACCTTAATCAATATTACCTAATAAAAGAAAATCAATATAAAAATTTAGCTTGAACGATTTACAATCCACACTTTGTTGATGTCAATCTTCTTAAGAAAACTCGAAGAATTCTCGATAACACATTGTTTAGATATCATACGGATAAGTTGATTGTCCTCTTCTTTAAGCTGTGGCATCACTTAATTTGAATGATTTTCAAAGCAGATCTATCATCTATTCGAACCGTTTTTACTTGCTAAACCATTCTTATCTCGACCACTTTATTCCACTTTTTTGAACTCTTTTGTTTCACACTTGTGAACTTATTCAATATAAATTTCATAAACTTTATTATATAATACCATAATGATAGGGGGTGAAGATTGTAAAGCCTCGACTTTTAGCTCTTATATATATACACACATCTAAAATATCATTTATCAATCAACATAATATCATATAAATACCAAACAACATAGGCGCGCTCATCACAAGATAAACTTTTATTTCATTTCATACATCATCACATCCATATCATGAACTCTTTTCATACCTTTCCAAGTTTGAACTCATCATAAACACATTCTTACTCGGACACATTAGTGTCACTTTCAACACTTTCGAAATAACTCGCTTAAAAGTATTTACGTCTATAAGTAAAATAAAAATTTGATCGGATTATACGCATCACTCTATCATGATTTATATGGCATGTATCTCTAAACACTTTACACTATTTTCTTTTGATCATGAATTTCATTATTTCTATAATTCTATAGTTTCTTTTTGCACATATTTACCTAGTTTATCATTTATATCCATTTTCTATCCTTTCATTTCACATTTTATTTTCAATTCAATTTTCACATTTGCCTCTCGAGAGCTTTTACCAACAGAATAGAAGATAATATCATATGAATCTTATTATCAAGTGTTTTATCACATATATTAGCTTGGAAAACCAAAGAAAGATAGAGTAGTACCGCTTGTGAATCAATCGGACTTGCGATAATTTTTACATCTATTATAGCATCCAAACATTAACAATTGCATATGCCTCTGAAAATATCAGTACATACAAGATACCCACATAATATCCCAAAAATTTACTATAATATACCCAATTATAACTGCTATATTCAAATATTTTTTTGCAATTTATTTACCAATCTATTGACTAGTATAATCATCAATAATTTCACATCATTCAGTTCACTCAAGAAATTAATTTGGAAGGAATATTCAGTTAACCATTCTGTAAATACCATATTTGAACAAATCGATTTTCCTATAAATAACTTCTTTATTTAACAGTGGTACTGTATATCCCAGCTAGTTTTCAGAAAAATTTGATGTCTCTATTTAGAACCCATCTTTACCTATTAACTCATTCTCAGTTTCGACTGTATTATCAATTGTTCAACCATTGAACTTTTTCACTTTCCGCTTCTGAATTTAATCAATATAAATCTCATGAATTTCATTGCATATAACTGTATTAGTAAATGGGTATAGATCGTAAAGCCTCATAATTTAATTTTCATGTATTTACTCATATAACATTTATTATTCTCAAGTATTATAAAACATTTATCCGTACTTTTACGAGTACTGCTTCATCATAACTAACATTTTTACTCAGGGATAATCATTTACCTTGTAACAAAAATTGTTTACTTTTTATTTAACAGAGGCCCAGTAGACTAGATAGAACACTTCGGATATACAGGACTTATACAGAGGTGCATTATTACGCACTAATGAGCAGAGAGACCTTTGAAGTGCTATACAGAGAGCACAAATGTGCTAATCAGAGAGCACTGACGTGCTAAATATCAGAGAGCACTGGCGTGCTAGTAATCAGAGAGCACTGGCGTGCTAAATATCAGAGAGCACAAATGTGCTAGTAATCGAGAGCAACGGCGTGCTAAATATCGAGAGCACAAATGTGCTAATTAGAGAGCATTTGAAGTCCCTTAACATCCTAGTAGTTCTAATCTTGTCTACTTGGGCAAATTATTTAATACGTGCATATCACTTTTACACCTTTTGCATAATATTTCTTTACATGCTTTACAATTTAATCCTTGTACAATAATTTATATGCTTATATCTTCTGTATCTTCAATACATGTAATATATTTCAAAATTCACTATTCATTCATAATTCTCTAATAATCCTTATCATGTACTTCATATATCACATTTATATATTTTGTAATTTAGTTATCAAGCACAATATTTCATATAGTAATATAATTTACTTTTAATAATACATATAACATAATATTCATCATCGACATGTATTATAAAACTTTTATTCATGCCCTTTTTTTTTTTTTTTTTTTTACCTATTCATCATAATCAACTTTCTACTTGTATACTTGAGTATCGTTTTTTTAGCATTATCAGAATTAACTTGGTTATAAAATATCTCTTTCTATAAGTAAAACAAATTCCATTAGAGTCGAGAGATATCACACTATCACATATTTTAATGACATGCGTTTTTAGACTTCACATATACTACGTTTGATCCGAGAACCGACTAAACCGTAGCTCGATACCATTAAATGTAATACCCCCGCACTGCACTGAGACCGAGATAGGATACGAGGCATTACCGAGATTTTCAGAATAATTTCAATTAATTTATATTATTTAGTATTCATTTGCATGTTTCATGTTACATTCTTTTCATATATATATTCAATTCAAAATATCATATAAAATACGATACAATACTTAAATTTTCATATTTACATGTTCATACGGGATATACGAATCTACTACGACTAAATTGTAGAAATACCAAGATTTAGGGGCATATTGGTAATTTACCATATTCCCAAATTGCACCCAATCTTAAATTGATAATTTCATTCAATTTATTAATTTAGATAATAAAACAATTCATTCCCTTCAATTTAGTCATTTTTGACATTTTTACAAAATTACCCATAAAGTTTTACTTTTATTCAATTTAGTCCTTGAGCCTAAAACATACAAATTAGCCATGCTAGATGAATATTCATACATATTTTCCTCCTCCTCCTCTCCATTCCACATCCTTAGTATAAACAACACACTTGTAGGTAACATTATCCATAATTTTCACTATCTACTTATGTGAATATTCAAGCTGTCCATCTGTATCATAGTCACTAAATTATTTTTATCTTGAGCTAAAGAACTCCAAATTAAGATCCGCTAATTTTTTCTGAAACTAGACTCATATAACTTCTTACCATAAAAATTTCATAATTTTTGGTTGGGCCAATTAATACAGTTTATTCATTAAAGTCTCCCCTGTTCTGCTATCTGACAGTTCCGACCCTTCTTCACTAAAAATTAATTATCTCCTCGTACAAGATTCGAATGATGTTTCCGTTTGTTTCTTTTGAAAATAGACTCATTCAGAATTCTATACATATAAATTTAAGTCCATAATTATTTTTCTTCAGTTTTTTATGATTTTTCAAAGTCAGAATAGGGGAACCCGAAATCATTCTGACCTTGTCTCACAAAATTTATCATATCTCATGATTTACAATTTTATTGCTTACATAATTTATTCTATAAGAAACTAGACTCAATAAGCTTTAATTTCATATTTTATTCATCCTCTAATTCGATTTCTACAATTTTTTGTGATTTTTCAAAGTTAGACTACTGCTGCAGTCCAAACTGTTTTAGTGCAAAATGTTGATTTCCATTTTGTCCCAAATTTCACAATTCATACAATTCAGTCCTTGGTCAATTAACCCCTCAATTAAGATAATTTTCTCAATTAATACTTTTCCTAGACATTATAAGTTATTTCATAATTATTGAAATTCAGAATTTCCATATAAAACTCTAACTTCAAACTCTTTTACAATTAGGTCCCAAACATTCACTTTCTATTCAATTCTTTCAATAAAATCAGCATATAAATAATTTAAAGCTCTAATTCCATGCCAAATCATCATGTACTTCCAGCACATATTCATAGCAACTTTCAATTTCTTTCATAGAATCAAAACTAATGAATTCAACAAGTGGACCTAGTTGTAAAGGTCACAAAAACATAAAAATTTCAAGGAGAAAGCAAGAATTAAACTTACATGAAGCAAGAGTATGAAAACCAGCTTGAACCCTCCTCCATGGCTGTTTTTCAGCTGATGAATATGAAGAGAAATGAAGAGAATTCTAGATATTCCAATTTAGTCCTATTTTTATTTAGCCAATTTTGGCAATTTTCCAATTTTGCCCTTATTTCATCCATTTTCTGATTTTTCTCAGCTATTGCCACCAAAAATATCTCCTTTAGGATTATTTGCACTTTAGGTCCTTCCTCATTTGACAATTGAGCTATTTAATCCTTCTAGCAACTTTTACACCCTTTTCAATTTAGTCCTTTTTATTTAATTAACCACCCAAACGTCAAAATTTTCTGACTAAATTTTAATACTACCTCACCAACACTCCATAAATATTTCTAAAAATATTTATGGCTCAATTTATGAAGTCGAGATCTCGATACCTCACTCCCGACCCAATTTACTTAATTAGTTCTTTTAAATACCAAATTCACTAATTCAAAAATACTTTTATATTCGCATTTGACTCATAGGTATTAATTTATTAAATTTTTAACTCACCCGTCGAATTTGGTGATCTCAAATCTCTATTCTCGATACCACTGAAAATTAGGATGTTACATTTTTCACCGTACAAATGATGTCGCCAAATTTTCAATGCGAGTACAATAGCGACCAAGTCTAAATCGTGCGTCGGATAGTTCTTTTCATGCGGTTTCAACTGTCTAGAGGCATAAGCTATAACTTTTCCTTCTTGCATCAAAACGTAACCCAAACCATTCATGACTCGCTATAAATCACAAACTCTTTACCCGACTCAGGTTAAACCAAAATTGGTGCTTCGATTAACAATGCTTTCAATTGATCAAAACTCTATTGACATTTCTCAGACCACTCAAAATTTACATCTTTCTGTAGCAATCTGGTCATCGGTGTAGCAAACATCGAGAATCCCATGACAATACATCGATAATAACCATCTAACCCTAGAAAAATTCTAACTTCAGATACATTCCTTGGTGGTTTCTAGTCAACAACTGCTGAAATCTTGCTCGGATCAACCCGTATACCTTCCGTTGAAACAATGTGCCCCAAAAATCCAACCTCTCTGAGCCAAAGCTCACATTTACTGAATTTAGCATATAGTTTCTTATATCTTAAGGTTTGTAACACAATCCTCAAATGCTTGACATGCTCAAACTCATCTCGTGAATAGATCAGAATGTCGTCAATAAACACAACCACAAGTCTGTTTAAATACGGTCTAAAAATCTGGTTCATCAAATCCATAAAGACTGTAGGAGTATTAGTTAATCTGAAAGTCATAACAAGAAATTCATAATGTATGTACCTCATTCTGAACGGAGTTTTTGGCACATCTGAATCTTTAACTAGCAATTGATAATAGCCAGATCTCAAATCAATATTTAAAAACACTGTTGCCCCTTTCAACTGATCAAACAAATCATTTATTCTCTACAACATATACTTATTCTTTATCATAACCTTGTTGAGCTATCGATAATCAATACACATTCTCGTTGACCTGTCTTTCTTCTTTACGAACAATACTGGCACACCCTAGGGTGAAAAACTAGGTCATGCAAAACCTCTATTTGTTAACTCTTGCAACTGAGATTTCAACTCTTTTAATTCAGTTGGAGCCATTCTGTATGGAGCTATTGATATCGGTGAAGTTCTTGGTACTAACTCAATAGCAAACTCAACCTCTCTTATCAGTGGTAACCCCGGTAATTCTTCTGGAAATACATCCGGATATTCATAGACTATAGGCACTGATTCAATCTTCAATTCAGACACTTGTATCTAAAACATAAGCAAGATAAACTTCACACCTTTTTCTCATACATCTCTGAGTTGACATAGACGAAATCACAGCAGGCAATTCACTCGATTCATTTGATTCAATTTGAATAATTTCACTATTCTGACATTTCAATTCAATGATCTTTCGTCTACAATTCACAATAGCATCATGCAGAGTCAACCAATCCATACCCAGAATTACATAGAATTCATCAAATGGAAAAAGCATCAAATTAGTCAGAAAACAGTAACCCCGAGTCATTACAGGACATGTCTTGCAAACTTTATCAACTAAAACATACTTGCCTAAGGGGTTCGATACTTTAATCACAAACTCAGTAGATTCAATAGACAATTTCTTACTAGACACTAAATTCATACAGATATATGAATGAGTCAATCCAGTATCAATCAAAGCAATCACATTAGTGTCGTAAAGAGAAAATGTACCAGTAATAACATCGGGTGAAGATGCTTTCTTACGAGCGCAAATATCGTAAGCTCTAGCAGGTGCTCTGGCCTCGGATCTTACTGTATAATCTCTCACAGTACCGTGATTACCAGTCACATTTCCCGTATTTCTTGGTGGCCTCCCTCTAGTGGTTGTGCTACTCGGTCTTGTATTTTGAATCTTATTTTTCTTAGCTAACTCTGGGCCCGTATGAAATGATCTTGTGAATCATATTTAAAACAAGCCCAATTATTCACTCTACATTCACTAGGATGACGTCTTCTACATTGTTCACATTCAGATCTATAATTTCTCACACTTCTAACACTTGATGCCGATGTAGCTTGAGCTTTGGGACTTGGGAATTATTTTTCACGATCTCTACTCGAATACCCGATTGAAACATTTGGACGAATAAATGAATCTCTAAATTTCTTTGACGAGGATTGATATGGCTTATTCATTGACCTTTTTTTCAAGTCTCTAGCCTCTGAATCTGCTTTTCTCTTTTCTTTGCTAAGCTCTTTGGCTTTGCAAGCTCTATTAACCAGTACAACAAATTCTTTCAATTCTAGAATTTTGACTAGAAGTTTAATATCCTCATTCAACCCATCAACAAATCGCTTGCAGATGATTTCTTCAGTAGAAACATACTTCCGAGCATACTTGCTCAACTGTACAAATTCTCTGTCGTACTTAGTTACATTCATTCGGCCCTGTTTCAATTCTAGAAACTCTTTATGCTTTTGATCAAGAAACTACTGACCTATGTATTTCTTCCGGAACTCAGTCTAAAAAAATTTCTAGGTCACTATTTCTCTCGGTACCACAGACACTAAAGTATTCCACCACTGATACGCCGTGTCTCTCAATAATGAAATGGCACACTTTAAACACTCAGCTGGCGTACATAATAATTCATTAAATACCTGAATAGTGCTTTCAAGCCAAAATTCAGCTTTCTCGGGATCATCATCAATGGTAGCTCTAAACTCTTCGGCCCTGTATTTTTGTATTTTATCAACTGGCGGCTTATTCAGTAGTTGAAGTTCCATAACTTAAGGGGCTACGGGAATCGATTAAGGATTAGGTGGGGGTAGAGGTTGCTGAGCAGCCTGATTTGTCCGGACAAATTATGTGAACCACTCGTTCATCATTAGGAAAAAGGCTTCTTTAGTCTCTCCTCCGTGACTACTTGATACATTTCTAGATTCAGATGGCGCTACTCCTTGAGCAGGAGCTAGCGCATTACTCTCGACATCATCAGTTACAACTCGATTGGGATCCATTTACTATACGAAAACACTGTTTACATTTTCAGAAGTCATCACACTATCACAGGTTATATATGGCATGTATAGCTAGACTCTCACACACGCTACATTAGTCCTAGAATTGACTTCGATACCAACAAATGTAACACCCCTCACCCATATTTAATGCCAAAATAGGGTTATGGAGCATTACTGGACTTGTAAAAGAATTAAACATTCACTTTGCATATATTATCACATTTCTTGCAATCATTATTCAATCTCAATTAAAATTTCCCTAATTTGAGCCTACGAGGCCCTAAACATGCTTTGGAAGTGATTCGGGACTAAACTGATAACTTTGAAAACTCATAAAACACTTAAATTTTTTTTCAAAAATAGGGGACACACGGCCAACAGACACGCCCTTGTCACAAGCTGTGTGGACATTTGAAATGGAAGCACATGGTCGTGTTCAGCCTGTGTCCGACCCTGTGTAACTCTTTGACTTGGGTCACACGGCCAACACACACGCCTATGTGGCCAGGCCGTGTGCCAGGCCGTGTGCTAGGCTGTAACACCCCTCACCTGTATTCAATGCCGGAATAGGGTTATGGAGCATTACCAGAGTTATAACACATTTTAAACATACATTTCACATATAATTAATCAAATCTTATACATTTCATTCAAAATAATTATTTTGTCCTTAATACGAGCCTACAAGGCCCTAAACATACATTGGGAGTGGTTCGGGACTAAACCAATAACTTTGGATACTTTTTGAACCCTTAAAAATTTTTCTCAAAAATAAGGGACACAAGCGCGTGTGGCCCGGTCGTGTCTCTCACACGGCCAAAGACACACTCGTGTCACAGGTCGTGTGGACATTCAAAATGGGAGCAGATGGCCATGCCCTAGCCTATGCCTGACCCCTTGTAACTCTCTGTCTTAGGTCACACGACCAACACACACGCCCGTGTGCCCTAAAAAATTGCCATATACGCTTATGTACCATGCCGTGTGCTAGGCTGTGCTAAACCTGTAGGGTATACTGAGTTATGTCACAGGGCCAAGTCACACGCCAGTGTGTGAGGCCGTGTGGAGCATACTGACTTGATTTTAATTTCAACACCAAGGGACAAACGACCGTGTACATGACCATGTGTCAGACACGGCTGAGACACACTCCCGTGTCTTTGCCCGTGTGGACAAAAATAGGCTATTTACCAAGCCATTTTGCCACCCTATCTTATGCACACCTACATCAACCCAATTGGCACAAAAACATACATAATATGACATTTTAACCAACCAATTCAAGCTTAATTCATGCTTAATCTATACCACCTTTCTCAATAAACACAAGACACAAAATATACCATACCATTTAGACCAAAATCACATATACAATTCAATTACATATACACTTCCAAATATGCATCATTTAGCCTAATTTCTCAAGCAAATCAATATCCACAAACCAACCATTTGATACTCATAATGCCTAGTACCATTAAGCATCACACAACATCATTCAACACATTTCACAAAACATGATTCAAACATACCAAAATAACTCAAAATGAGCCCTCACTCATGGCTATATATACAAACCAAAAGATATACATTTACAAGCCACTTCAAATGACTAAATTTATTACCAACACATTACCAAAATGACCAAAGTCCCTATACATGCCATAGAACCAAAACACGAGCTCAAAAGTACCAATTTGATAGTTGGATAGTGTAACGATTTCTCTGACGATCCCCAAGCCTGAGCTAGCTCTAAAGTCACTATAAAACATGGAAAAATAAACAAAGTAAGCTTTATAGCTTAGTAATTTCATATGAAATAAACTCAATCTAAACATGAATATTCAAATCATCAATTTGAACATATCAACATGTAATTCATGTAACTAACAAACCTTTCACACTTTCAATCATAATCTTATATATAACTTCACAACTTCTTCCATTTAAGCTTATACAGTTCATTTACATACATGTACCATCTCGTATCAATCTCATACACAATCATGTATTTCATTTACCCATTGAACCATTTGGAATACTATCGAATACATGGGAAACTCGCACCCGAAGTGCCACATATATGTCGAAGCTATCTCAATCTCATGTCACATATACTGCTCACACTAGAGCTATCAATGGGCTTGCTCACACAAGCTATGGGTCAAGACGTAGTTACACGGTGCTGCTCACACAAGCTGTCAAGTAACTGCAACACATGCCGGTATACTCAATCACCTGTAAGACGTACAGGATCAGTACCCGGCTTACATAATCACAATAATTCCCTAATGACATGGCACTGGTATCCAAATCTATTCCTAAGGTTCAACCGGGATTTCAAATGTCGAATCATCATCTAATCATTGTCGAACCTATCCGTAGTTTCGTAATCACAGTTTATGCAATATCAAAACATTTAAAATACATTTATAATGAAATTTATCACATACGAATGTACCTCGGATGCTAAAACGGCAAAACGAATCAACTATTCTGTAACTTTGTTCTTTCACCGAGCTAAGTTCGTATTTCACCTTTCTTGATCTAATAATAATCAAAATTAACTTATTTAATCATCTCTCTATTCAATTTAGTCCAAAATTCACAATAAAGCACTTTTACACATTTGCCCCTAATTATTCACAACTTTTACAATTTAGTCCTTATTTCATAAAATCACGAAGTCATGAAATTTAAAACCAACCCATGCTAGAAAAATTACTATTATGCCCCTAGAAGCCCATATTTTTCATTTATTTCACATTTTAACCACAAAGTTTCCATATTTCACAATTTAAGCCCTATTTTCATTTTCATTAAAAATCACTTAATAAAACTTGTATAATTCACAACAAACATTCATAATCTATCATGAAAAATCAAAACACATGCTTATTCATCAATGGAAACATTCAAAATCTTTGAAAGTTTTGCAAAATAGTCCCTGGGCTAGTTAGACCTAGTTGTACCGATCATAACAACATAGATATCATTAAAAACGAGACAGAATACATACCTAATTGTTCAGATTGAAGTTGCCACATTTCAAACCCTAAAAATGGTTCTTTTCTTTGTTAAAATTGGTTGGATGAAAAAGATTATGACTATAATGGCTTTTGTTTTATTTATTTTAAGTTTAATTACTAATTTACAAATATAACCTTAATTATAAAACATAAAAATACCTTAATACTTGTCCATAATTGTCCACTCAAGTTAATAATGATATAATTACCACTTAAGGACCTTAAATTTAATTTTCCATAGCTATTTAATACCTTTAACTATTAAAACAGGACTTTTGCACTTTACGCAATTTAGTCCTTTTTATCAAATTGACTAATCAAACGATAAAATTTCTAAACGAAACTTTCACACAATCATTCAATCATGCTGTAAACATTAAAATAATAATAAAATAAATATTTTAACTTCGGATTTGTGGTCCCAAAACCACTGTTCTGATTTGACTAAAAACGAGCTGTTAAATATGTCGTGCCAAACTTGTAGGGTATATTGACTTATGCCACACGGCCAAGTCACACGCCCGTGTGTGACGCTGTGTAGAGCATACTGACTTGTTTTTAATTTCATTATCAAGGGACACACGGCCGTGTACATGACCGTGTATTGCACACGGCTGAGACACACTTCCGTCCTGTGTGGACAAAAATAGGCTATATACCAAGCCATTTCGCCACCCAAACTTGTGCTCACCTACATCAAACTCAAAGGAACCAATACATAGCATCAATAGGCATTTCAAATCAACCAGTTCAAACATAATTCATGCTCATTCAATACTCCCATTCTCTATACACATTAATCACAAAAAACTTACATGCATTATTTCAACCAAACATTTTACCTTGCCTAAAATTGCAACTATACAATAACCATTTCCAATCATTAGCTACCTTAAATGCTAAACTACCACAAACCATTTGCAAGCAATTATGAACCACATCATAGACCATTTTCACATATATACATATACATCCAAAATAACCAAATTAAGCCAAATCTCACGGCTATATATATACAAACCAAAACTTAGCAATTCACAAGCCAATTCAAATGACAAAATTCACTACCAAAATACATATCAAAATGACCATATTCCTATACATGCCATATGACCAAAACACAAGCTCAAAAGTACCAAATTGATAGATGGATAGTATGATGGAGTCTCCAGCGATCCCTGAATCCAAGCTAGCTTTGAGTTCACTATAAAACATGGGAAAATAAATAAAGTAAGCTTTATAGCTTAGTAAGCTCGTATGAAATAAACTCAATCTTAACAGACATATACAAATTATCAATTTGAACATCAGTTCATTAACTAACAAACCTTTCACATTTTCAATTATAATCTTATGTATGAACTTCATAACTTCTTCGATTTAAGCTTATACGGTTCATGTATATACCTATACCATCTCGTACCAATCTCATACACAACCATATCTTTTGTTTACCCATTGAACCATTTGGAATACTATCGGATACATGGGAAACTCGTACCCAAAGTGCCATATATATAGTCGAAGCTATCTCAATCTCATATCACATATACTGCTCACACTAGAGCTATCAACGGGCCTGCTCATACAAGCTGTGGGTCAAGACCTGACTACACGGTGCTGCACACACAAGTTGTTAAGTAACTGCAATGCATGCCAGTATACTCAGCCATCGGTAGGACGTATAAGACCAGCACTAGGATCACATAATCACAGTGATCCCCTAATGACATGTCACTAGTATCCAAATCTATTCCTAAGGTTCAATCAGGATTTTGAATGCCGAATCGTCGTCAAATCACTATCGAATAGGTCTATAGTCTTGTATTCACAGTTTATACAATATCAAAACATTTAAAACATTATTATAACAATGCTTATTACATATGAACTTACCTCGAATGTAAAAAAGGCTAAACTGGTCGTTGAGTCGAGAACTTTGTTTTTGCCTCTATCTAGATCTGAGTTTCACTTTTCTTGATCAATATGTAATCAAAATTAGCTTATTTAATTATCCATCCATTCAATTTAGTCCAACATCCACTTGAAGGCATTTTTACACAATTGCCCCTAATGTTTCACAACTTTTACAATTTAGTCCTTATTTCATAACAACATAATTTGATGCAATTCAATATTAACCCATGCTAGCCAAATTTCAATTAGGTCCCTAGCAGCCCATAATTTTCATTTATTTCACATTTTAACCATAAAGTTTCCACATTTCACAATTTAATCCCTAATTTGCATTTCACTAAAAATCACTTAACAGAACTTGTATAACTATCATCAAACATTCATAATCTATCATTAAACATCAAAATACTAATGTATTCATCAATGGAAACATTCAAAATCTTTAACAGTTTTGCAAAATAGTCCCTGGGCTAGCTAGACCTAGTTGCAGCGATCTTAAAAACATAGAAAGCATTAAAAACAGGATAAAAATCATACCTTAATGAGCAAAATAGGCTAGCCGAATGAAGAACATAAAAAATGGCTTCTTCTAGCCCTAATAATCTGTTCCAAAATGAAGAAGAAAAGATGATAGGTTATTTTATTTGTTTTTAATTATCATTATTTACCAATTTACAAAATTAATCTTATTCATTAACCTTTATAATATCATTTTAATGACCATATTTGTCTACTCAAACTATTAGTGGTCTAATTACAACATAAGGACCTTAAATTTATGGCTCTATAACTATCGAATACCGTTAAATAATAGAACAACGCTTTTGCACTTTACACAATTTAGTCCTTTTTATCAAATTAAGCACTCAAATGATAAAATTTCTTAATGAAAATTTCACACAATCATATTTTCATGTCATAGACATTAAAATAATAATAAAATAATTATTCTGACTTTAGATTTGTGGTCCCAAAATCACTACTCCTATTTGACTAAAAACGGGTTGTTACATGCTAAACTTATGAGTTATTAAAATATGTATATGTTGTTTTAGTCTTGACGAATTATTGTTAAATGAATTGATGAAGCATGAACATGTAATTCTAACTTGAATGAAATATGGCTGTGAATGTGTTGTAGTATGCTTTTGATTGACCTTTGATATTATTTGTACATTGTGGATATACTAAGCTTCACTAAGCTTGTTAAGCTCACCCACTCCCTTCATAAACCTTGTAGATTAGTTGTGTGCCGATGTGAGCAGTGTGGCTTTCTAAGGGCTGATCCAAGCAAGTCTATTTTCCTTATTCGTAGGTGTTTATTATTTGGTTATGTTTTGGGAATAAGGAAATGTGGTAGTCTTTCTGCAAATATTGGATATTATATTGAGTTGTATCCATGATTTAATTACTTTTAGGATTTTGGGAATTGTTTCGTAATATGTTGACTATTGTTCAGGTTGGCTTTTGATGGTTGAAACTAATATTATGGGTGTTTCGGTGTTTATTTGATAACTATAGGATAACATGTTGAACTGGTACGAGTTGGAATGACTTATATGCTTAAAAATTTTGTATTTTTTGGGTCTGAAGCATTGGTATTGATATTCGTATTTTAAAAATGATACCTCTATATTTTCAAACATGTAGGAAAATAGAATAGAGATTTTGTATCGATGCCTTATTTCGAGTATTGGTACTTGAGGAAGAAATATCAATACTGTGGCATGGGAACTGATAATTTTTGAAGTTTGGGTTTTTAAGTGAAAAATAGTCAGATATTTTGGTACTAATTTTCCATGCGGTATCAATACCTCTTAAGCAAAATATCGATACCACGTCTTTAGTATTGATACATATGTCGATGTTTTGAGTTTTTGCTAAAATAAACAATATGCATGCTTAATTACTATTTTAAGGCTATTTGATGTATGTTAGCATGTAACGACAATAACTAAAGCTTAAGATAGAATCTAAACCTGTACAAATGTTAAGGTGGAAGACGTTTTGTTGAGAATGAGTTTTTACTTATTGTATTTGACATGAGATGGTGGTGTAGCACCTTGATATTTGGGCTTGGCAACTAGGCCAAATATGGGGTGTTATAAAAGTCTTAAAAATAATACTAAAGAAAAAGAAATTTATTCTTTTACTTATCTGAATCATCCTAATTGTCTACCTCATTTGCCTCTTCGTTCTAATTTGAATTCACGTCCTCTTCTTTCCATGACTCGAAGATATGATCTGGGAACTTAGGAATAAAATTGTTAGAGACACTTTTAAAAGTATTCCTTATAGAATCTTCTCTAATTTTTGCATATTTCCAATAGGCCTATTGGTTGTTATGCATAAATTTCCACATATCCATCATAGTCAAAATTTCTGAATTATTCATAGTGCTTGAAGAAGTAGGCATTGGAATAGTCAACTTAATATTAACACTTGGCTCCACTGGTTTAACAACATTTGGTTCCACCCTCAGTTCAGGGCTGTTTGGTTTACCTTCAGATTCTACTTCTTCTATTTCATTTATCAAGTCAGCTTCTGGTTCAGATTTGGTTGATGACTTATTAGATTCGAGTTTGTTCAGTTCATTCAACTCGATCTGGTTCAATTCCTCAACATTCTCTACTAACCTTTCAAGATAATGTCTTGTGATGCAACCTTGAACACAGCAACCCTTTAGATTTGCTTGTGATTGAAATTAGGCCCTCAAGCAAAGTGAAGTAATTAATTATGGTAAGTAGGCACTTCCTACTTTTTTTTTAGCAAAATCTTATATTTCTTTAAGAATAATTTTCCCAACATTGATAGACCTTTCTGTCATAATTGCATACAACAAAAGCATTTATTCCATCGAGATGGTAGAACTATGTGAATAGGCATTAAGCCATATCAAACAAAGTAGAACCATACCTTAGACACTAGTTTTAGATACTCCCTTCGACAATAATGACTATTATACTTTTTTATTATCCATTGGGATCCCAGATTTGTAACAACATTAAGTACTTGTTGAAGTTAATCTTAATTGATTTTTGTCACCATGGCAATGCTGAAAGGTGCACAACAATGCTGAGAAAGAAATTGCCACCAAAACTGAAGGATCTAGGGAGTTTTACTATACCTTACTCTATTGGAAATCATTATTTATGCAAAGCATTATGTGAATTAGGTGCAAGTACAAATCTAATGCCTATGTCTGTTTTTAGGAAGCTGGGAATAAGGAAGGCAAGACCTACAATTGTCACATTGCAATTAGCTAATCCTTCATATGCACATCCAGAAGGTAAAATCAAAGATATGTTTGTAACAGTTGACAAATTTATTTTTCCAGCAGATTTTATTATTCTGGAATCTGAGGTTGATAAAGAGGTACTAATCATACATGGGAGACCTTTTCTAGCAACTGATAGAACATTAATTAATGTATAAAAAGGTAAATTAATAATGAGAGTTAATGGTTAGCAAATAACCTTTAATGTTTTTGATGTTATGAAGTGTGCAGATATAGATGAACAATGTCACACTGTTGAGATTGTTGACACAATAGTTCAAGAAGAATTTGTAGAATTTTATCATAATAAATTTAATGATGAGGCAGAATCATTTGAGTTAATTGAAGCAGAAATGATTGAAGAGCTTGGTGAACTGATGGAAGTTAAGAAAATTGAGAATGGATCAAGGAGAAGTTTTGAATCATTAAATTTATCGGACCGTTCTTTCAAACCTCCTTGACCATCCATAGAAGATCCTCCTAAGTTGGGATTGAAGCCTTTGCCAGTACATTTGAAGTATGCTTACTTGGGAGATAATAATACATTGCCAATAGCTATCTTTACGACATTGACATTAGATCAAGATGCTCAATTATTGAAAGTATTAAAGAAATATAAGAAGGCATTGGGGTGGACAATTGTGAATATCCAATGAATTAGTTCAACAATCTGGATGCACAAGATGTTACTGGAGGATTGCCATGGAAAATCTATCAAACAGTAGAGAAGACTAAATCCCATTATGAAGGAAGTTATAAAAAAAGGAGATTATTATATGGCTGGATGTTGGAATTATATACCTAATTTCTGATAGTTCTTGGGTGAGCCCTGTTCAATGTGTACCTAAAAAAGGGGGTGTCACCATGGTAATAAATGATAACAATGAACTCATTCCTACTTGTACTGTCATGGGAAGGAGGGTTTGTGTGGACTATCAAAAACTCAATAAAGCAACAAGGCAGAACCATTTTCCTTTACCATTTATTGACTAAATGTTAGATAGATTAGTGGGGAAAGCCTTCTATTATTTTCTAGATGGTCATTCAGGGTACAACCAGATTGCCATAGCTCCTATTGATTAAGAGAAGACCACATTCACATGTTCTTATGGAACTTTTGCGTTCCGATGAATGTCGTTTGTATTGTGCAATACCCTTGCAATGCCCTTGCAATTTTTGGACATGGTGGAGAAATTTTTAGAAGTTTTTATGGATGACTTCTCAGTGTTTGGTGATACTTTTGAAGGTTATTTAAAAAAATTAGAGTTAGTTCTTTATTTGTAACATCTCGAAATAGGGCCTAAACAGAACAGTGGTTGCAAAACCATGAAACTGAGATAGAAAAGTTTATTGCGATTAATTTTATGGTTTACCGAGTGATTAGATGCATGCGTTAGAATACCAATAAGAAATTTCAGTGATTGCATGTTTGATTTGCATATTAGGGCTTAATTGCAAAAGTTGACAAATATGAGTTCTAAATGCTAAAGGATTATATTGAAGAGTATAATTGAAGTAGAGGTCCTTAAATGGTAATTAGACCATCAGGTTTTCATGGACAAAAATGGACATACATAGATAAAAATAACTAAAGTTTTAATGAAGGGTATTTTAGTCATTTAGTAATTAAAAGCTTAAAAAAGGGAAAAGGAAGGCAAAAATGTGCTCATCTTCTTCCTTAGGCCGAATGTCAAGGGTTCTTCATAGCTAGGGTTTGTTTCCAAGCTTCCAAGCTCCACAGTAAGTGATTCCAAGCCCCGTTTTTAATGTTCTTTACGTTTTTGGAGTCCCGGTAACTTGATTAAGCTTATTCTAGCAATAATTTAACCTAGGGTTTATATTTGGAAAAATATCCATAGGTGAAATGTGTTTATTTTTATGTTTTATGGTAGAATATGAAGCTTGAAATTGTGTTAAACAACTTTTGCTAAGCGATTTTACATGAAAACGAGTAAAACGACATAATTGGTAAAAATACCAAATGTTCATAAGTACATGTTAGAGTGAGAATTTGATGTTACCATAGAAGGGAAAAATGATCAGCATGTCATATAACATAAGAAAGTAGGATGAAATTTAATTTCTGAGCCTTGGGGCAAAAGTGTAAATATGTAAAAGTTTAGGGCCAAAAGTGTAAATATGTAAAAGTTTAGGGCCAAAAGTGTAATTTTTCCAAAGTTTGAGTCAAGGATTTTTTTAATAAATGTGAGTATTAAATAAGCTAAATTTTTTATTTTGGATCAAGAAGAACGAAATCTGGAGTTAGACCGGGGAAAGAAAATGATAGTGGACTAAATCGTTATAGTTGATCGTATTTTGTTTCGAGGTAAGTTTACGGTAAATAAATGCAATATTATATTATTTTATGTTAATGTTGTTAATTTTCAGCATGTGTATATTTATTTTATGAAATTATTCAAAGAAGACTCAAGCATGAATTGACGGAGAAGTAATTTTAGAAAGTCCCGGTTGAACCTTAGGAATGTGTAGGATACAAATATCATGACATTAGGGTTTAAAGATACCATGTAAGACCATGCTGAGGCATGGAAATTGATAAGGTTTCTAAGGCAAGGAAATCATGTAAGACCATGTAAAGACATGGCATTGATAAGTTACTATAAGGCAAAGGTCCCATGTAAGACCATGCCAAGGCATGGCATTGGTGAGTTCATAAGGCAAGGATACCATGTAAGACCATGTCGAGACATGGAGATGGTAAGTTTCAAAAGGATACCACATAAGACCATGACAAGTCATGGAAATGGTAAGGTACCCGTGTATCCTTAGTATTCCAAGTGGTTCAACGGGAAAATTTAAAGAGAATATCAAGGTAAGGTAATGTAAGACGAGTTATACTAGAAAGGTAAGACAAGTTCATGCTAGAAGAGCAAAAGTAAGTATATAATATTCATGTATGCTTGATAAGGAAAAAGGTAAGTAAAATGTATTAATAAATTTGATTATGTAAGTAAGTAAGTATTTAAGTAAGTGAGTAAGTGAAGAAGTTTAAAATATGTCTGTGGCAATTAATGAAGTTGCATTAAGTAGTATCATGCCAAGTAGTAAGATAATTCTTATGAATGTTATTATTTATTTGCATGCAAACTTACTAAGCTTAATGCTTACGACCTTTATTTTCCTTCATTTTATAGGTTTGTCAAGCTAACTTGAGGATCGTAAAGTACGTCAGAGGTCTGGGCAAACTATCACAAGGATTATTTTGGTATAGCTAGACATTTCATTTTGAGTATGTCATGTATAGCATTGTAGCCATTCTGTGTGTATGATCTTATGATATGGCTAATGAATGGTATGTAAATGCTTGATAATGATTAGCTATTGGAATGGCAAATCAAGGACATGTTTGGTGTTATGTATGCCTAAATGCTAGTTATTCTATGGAAATCATGAAAAAGGTGAAATTAGCTTTAAAACAGTATCAGACAGCAGTAATGATGTGAATTTAGAAAATCACTAAAAATAGTATAAATGGATTCAAATAATGAATGAGATATACAATTAAATATTATTGAGTCTATTTTCATATGAAAGAAACAGAGTAAATAAAGGAGTTTTATTTTATAAGATATTTAAATTTTGGTGAGACAGGGTCAAAGTGATTTCTAAATCCCCTGTTCTAAATTTAGAAATTCACTAAAAATTGTAAAAAAATAATTAGGAATTATAATTTATATGTATAGATTTCTTATTTAGTACAATTTTAAGAGAAATAAATTTCATGGTTATTTGAATTCTATACAAGGAAAAAATTAATTTTTAGTGAGCAGAGGTTAGAGCAGCCAAACACTGAACCATGAGAAACTTTAACTAATAAAATGTACTAATTGGCTAAACAAAAAATTCTAAAATAAATTCAGTAAGAGGATATATGAGTCTAGTTTCAGATAAAATTTACGGATTTGAATTTTGAGTTTGTTAACTCGAGTTATGATTTATTTAGTGACTATGATGCAGATGGATAGTTTATTTATAAAAGATGAAATAAATTGTTTTGATTTGTTTAAGTGACCGGAAAATTTTTATTGATTCCAGTTTGTTCCCGAACCATTTCAATTTCATGTTTTAGGGTCTCGACGACCCTTTTTAGGGATATATTGAATGAATGAAACTAAATTAATTTTAAAAGAACATTTTTATGCCCCGAATTAGTAAGCTAAGTCCGGTAACGCCTTGTTGCTCGACTCGGGCGACGATCTCGGGTAAAGAGTGTTATATTGTCGGTGTGAAGAAACCAACCTTATTATCAATTGGGAGAAATGCCACTTCATGGTCTATAAGGCATTGTTCTAGGACATAAAATTTCGCAGCAAGGGATTACCATCGACAAAGAAAAAATTGAGGTTATTGAGAAATTACCACCACGCTCTACAGTTGAAGGTATTCACAGTTTTCTTGCTCATTCAGGATTTTATCGACAATTTATCAAGGATTTTTCAAAACTATCCAAACCATTGTGTAAATTTTTAGAACATAACATATCTTTCAATTTTGATGAGTCGTGCTTACAAACATTTGAAGAATTGAAAAAGCAACTAGTCACAGCACCAATAGTCATAGCAACAGATTGGACATTACCTTTTGAACTTATGTGTGATGCTAGTGATTTTGCTGTAGGGGGAGTACTTGGGTAAAGAAAGGACAAGTATTTCATGCTATCTACTATGCAAGTCGTACTTTGATAGATTCACATCTAAATTATACCACCACTGAGAAGGAGTTATTAGCTCTGGTATTTGGCCTCGAAAATTTAGAGCTTATTTAATGGACACCAAAGTTACGATTTATACGAACCACTCTACTATTAAGTACTTGGTGACCAAGAAAGACGCCATGCCCACATAGTTGGGCATTTATTACAATGCTTCCACCAACAGTATGTTGATATATAATTGCTTCAGGACATCCAAGAATTTCTTGAATAGAAAATCTTGCTTAGATTTTTTGAAACGCTGGGGAAAAATTGGTAGTGGCCTTCTTTCCATTTGTTGAGGTTATTTTGCCGTGGCATTTTAATTGGCAATACAAGATGAATCTACTTCAATATTTTTCTGGTTGCTCTTTTCTTTTGTAGCCTACTCCACTACAGGTTTTGAATTCTTATTATTTATGAAATCTGAACTACCTTATTCAATAGTGGTGTCATTAACAACTCCTAGTAGTTGCATACCACTTTTAAGTGTAATGGCTTTGCACTATTCCTTCCCTTGAGACTGTGAATTTTTTCTATCACTCGATAGTGCTACTGGTGGTCTTGAGCTTACTGCTTTAGCAATTTGCCCCACCTAAAGCTCTCAAAGATGCATCTTGACATTGAATGATAGCATGGCTCTTGGCCATGTATTCCTTCAATAGAGCTTCCATAGATAAAGAACACGAAGCTGAGCATTTTGCCGTGGCATGGCTGATTGTATCCAATTGGTGCACTTGCAACATTCTATCGAATAGCATTTCTGGAACTTTCCACCCCTTAATTACTACAATTGAAATTAGGATGTTGCTTCCACCCTAGATTATACGTGTTGGAATGTGGATTGTTGTTGTTGCTATTAAATTTCCCATATAATAAATTGAGGTTGGGTTTGATGGGAATTCATCAAAAACATGATCTTCTCCGCAATAAACACATGCTAACTCAGCTGTTTTCATTTCTCGCATTACAAGTAGTCTTTCAGTGTTTTAATCATATTCGTTAAAGATGATACCTCAACTGTTGGGGAAGTAATCGCACCAAGTTCCATTACTCCAGTAACTCTTCTACTAGTCCCTACTCTTGTAGTAGGGTATTGATAATCGTTGTTTTCTATCCTCTCTAGAATTTTATATGCCTCATTATATGGTTTATCGAGCAAAGTCCCGTTGTCAGATGTGTCGACAACCATCCTTGTATGCATATTTAATCCATTGTAAAACATTTCCATTTGTGTCCAACGTTGAAAACCATGCATTGGGCGTTTTCTAATTAACTCCTTGAATAACTCCCATGCTTCATATAATGTTTCATCCTCATATTGCTGAAAGGATGTAATAGTGTTCTTCAATTTTGCATTCATGTTTGGAGGATTATATCCTAGCAAAAAATCTGATAAAGTTCATTCCAAGATGCTAGCGTACCTGACGATAATGCATTTAACCATGCTCTGGTACAATCTCGCAATGAATAAGGGGATAACTTCAATCTTAGGGCATCTTTAGGAACACCCTGCTACCTGAATGAATGGTAGACTTTTAAAAAGAGTCTTAAGTGCAACCATGGATCTTCAATAGGCAATCCACTAAATGATAGCTCTTGAAAAGAGTTATATTTCAAGCCTCTAAACTGAAGTATTTGCTTGTAATTAAGAAAATATGTTTGCATTTTAGACTTATTACAAGAGAATTACATACTAAAGCTTGGATTGTGTTTTAACTGTCAATTTATGTTACTTTTAATTGCTGGAAAGAGGTTTGGTAGTCTTTTGTAGTAGGTGCATGTAGAATGAAAGAGGCAAGAAGAAGAAAAAGAGGAAGAGGAAAAGAGAACGAAGGAGGTGAACATTTCCATGGTAAATGGTAGGTTAGATTGCCAACAGAAATGTCATGGCAATTCTAGAAATATGATGTAACACTCAATCCACGTCACTCTCAGCCAACTGTACGTGTACCAGATGAACCACCCTAAAAAAATAGGAGAAAAATATGTGTGCTGAAAAGGACATATCTACCATATAAAAGAAGGAGAGAGAAGAGAAGAACGACACAGATTGTGAGGAGAAAAGAAAAGAAAGAGAACGATTTTTCTCTCTACAACAGAATCTTGTGGAGAAATGGTGTGGAAAATTAAAAAGAGAAGACGCGAGTAACAATTAAAAAGAGATCACAAACATAAAGAAGAGGAAGAGAAATCTGCCCTGGGTTTTGCATAAAATCTTGAGAAGAAGCTGGAGTGTAGCGAAAACTTCCTGTAGTTATGCCTTTTTTCTATTTTTCTTGGTTTTAGTTTATGTGATTCGTAAAACTTGAAGAATGTTAATGAATGATTTAATTTGGGATTTCATTGCCTAACCCATGAGCTAATTATCTTTGGGTTGGAATTATTTGGGTGAATATTGAATTATCTATAATACCCATGATATGTTTTTGATTAAATTTACTGTTTCATCCGATTTATGTTTATTTTGATTGCATGCATGCAAGCTCTAGACGTAGTTGATTGTATGTTATGTGCTTAGAAGGATTTGAATCTGAAAGGATTAAATACATCATATTATTAATCAACTGATACAGGCGAGTATTCGAAAGAATAATTCCAACACTCTAGACATATAAGTTATGATCTATACGGGTGAAGAACATTAGTATGGTTATCATTTGTGAGTCTTGTAGATATATACAGATTTAGGATAATAACTAAAGTTTGACTTTTGAAAGAAGTAGACTACATTAGTAATTCTCTGGGTAGTAGTTAGTCAAAATTTATTAATGGCATTATTATATTATGAAAATATTCCCTGAGTAATTCCAACCTTTATCATTCAACAATAGAAATACTCTCTACTTACTCTTTGTGAATTGCCACGACATTTAGATTGCTTTGTCATTTTTTAATGATAATTGATATTATTAGTTCATTCATTAATTCTCTTCATTAATTTATACTCTGTTTCTTTTGCACAGTTTAATTAGTTAAATCTAAAGTAATACTTTACCAATTGTAATCAGTTTCTGATCCCTATGGAGACGATACTCACTCAAAATTTTATTACTTGAATCGATGTGTATACTTGCACATTTGTATTATATATTTACATGTAACAAGTTTTTAACGACATTGCCGGGGATTGGAAACATTGGTGAAAATTGGTTTGTTATTATTGTTTAATTTCTGTTAGTATAGTTTAATTAGTTGTTTTGATTTTTCTTTTTCAAGTCTGTGCTAGTGCATGCATAGAAATATCCTTAAGAATACAGAGCACTATTTTTATCCAGAGATTGAGAGACCTTTAAGGTGAAGAAGAAAAGAATTACGAATAGATAGAAAAAATTAGAAGCTATCAGGTTAGATAAGAGACATTACATTAGGAAAGAAGGGATGTTGATATTTCTCGAGTTGTATATGAAAGAGACAGAACTATCATAGAACATGTAGTGCCAATCTTAAATTATTTGAATCCAGGAATTATTAGGCCACACATTCAGGCTCAACAATTTGAATTAAAGCCAGTGATGTTTCAAATACTGCAAAATGTAGGCAGTTCAATGGATTGCCTACGGAAGATCCACAACTCCAGTTATGACTTTTTTTAGAAGTCTGTGATTCATTCAGGTAGCAAAGTGTTCCTGAAGATGCCCTGCGACTAAAGTTATTCCCTTACTGATTGCAAGATCATGCTAGGGTATGGTTAAATGCATTGCTGTCAGGTACAGTGGCATCATGGAATGAACAGTGTCAGAGGTTTCTTCTAAGATATAATCCTCCTAACGTGAGTCCCAAGTTGAGGAACAACATTACGTCGCTTAAACAATCAGAGCATGAAACATTATATGAAGCATGGGAGCGATTCAAGGAGTTACTTAGAAAATGTTTGATGCATGGTTTTCATTAGACGAGAAAAGGGTTGGCACTTGCCAAAAAAAGAAGTGAAGTTAGAAAGCCGTATGATAGGTGGTAACTATCTTGTACAGTTCAGGGGGTAATCGGCGTACTCCGATCAGTAGGGGGATCTTTGGCTCTATCGAACATACAGGGAATTGGAGGTAGCATTCCACCGATGTTAAGTCATGGACTCATAAACCCTGAGCCCTTTAAAGTGCTGGCTTAATATAGTCTAGGTGAAATCCCTATTTGCCTCCAAGTCACTCAAATCCTTATGCCGGAAAGAAAAAGCACTTTTGGATGTAAAGACCCACTGACTCTTCACTTTACTACTCGCTTGGTGACTAACCTACAAAACCTACCCAATCGTACGCAGCTCCTTCGTCCCTTTCCTCTCTTTCAACCCATCTCACATCTGCGATATTGCTTGGACCCTTCTTTGAGTGGGAGAGTGTGTTGCAATTATCCTCGAAAGTCTTCCTACCCTCGTAAGGCCAAGCGAAGACGTCAAGGCTCCACACCTGAGAAATTTTTCACGTTCCTCATTCGAGCTTTCTTGACCAATTATCCATTTTCATGGGTTGGCGGGAACAAGCTCTCTTTTTAATTCCACTAGTAGGCGGGTCCTATGAACTTTGACTCAGGAAGAGGCGTAACTCGCGATCGTCTCGTATTTCATCCAATTTTAGGTTTTTATGTAAAAGCAATGATAATGTTTAAAGAGATTCCAGACTAGAAGTTGCTCGACCTGGATGGAGAGAACGGCCTAGCTGACATTGATAGAGGTCATCCTTTTTGGTCTCATGGCCCACCCTAAGTGCTTCAGGCAGAAAAAGTAGTTAAGTTCCGAGAAGAGGAATGAATATCCCCCCATATAGCTTCTAATTTTCGAGCATGGGGTATTGAGTCAAGGAGAAAGTTTGGTCTCGATTGCCTTTTTGTTTAACTACAAGAATGGTTGCTGACGCATCTTCCAATGGGACATTACTTGATAAATCATACAATGAGGCTTATGAAATTCTGGAAAGGATATCAAATAACAATTATCAATACCTTAATACTAGAGTTAGAACTGACACAAGAGTTGCAAGAGCAATGGACCTTGATGCAATTACATCTCTAACAGCTTAGGTATCATCTTTAACAAATATGATTAAAACACTGAGAAGACCAGTTGTAGTTCAGGAAATGAAAGCAACAAAGTTAGCATGAGTTTACTGCAGAAAATATCATGTTTTTGATGAATGCCCATCAAACCCAGCCTTAGTTTATTACATGGGGAATTTTAATTGCAACAACAGCAACCCATACTACAACTTATACAATCCAGGGTGGAAACAACATCCTAATTTTAGTTTAAGTAATCAAGGGGTGGGAAATGCCAGTAATGCCATTCGACAGAATGTTGCGAGTGTACCACCTGGGTACAATCAACCTTTGACATGAAAAAATGCTAAGAAAAATTCAACTTCAAGTTCTTCATCTAGGGAAGCTTTACTGAAAGAGTACATGGCCAAGAATAATGCTATCATTCAGAGCCAAGCTGCATCTTTAAGAGCTTTGGAATATCAAGTAGGGCAAATTGACACTGCATTGAATTTTATGTAGCAAGGAGCATTATCGAGTGACACTAAGAGTTCTCGATCTCAAAGGAAGGAATAGTGTAAAGCTATTACACTTTGAAATGGTACTTAGCTACCAGGAGTTGTGAATGACACCATTATTGAAGAAGGGATTTCAACTTTTGCAAATGAAAAGAATTTAGAATCAGTAGGGGAGCAAGCTACAAAGGAAAAGAGCAATAAGAAAAATGTTGAAGTAGATGCAACTTGTATTGCAGATAAAAATGCCACGACAAAAAAATTTAGACAAATGGAAGGAAGGCCACCACCACCTTTCCCTCAGCGGTTCCAAAAATCCAAGCATGATGTTCAATTCAAGAAATTTTTGGAGGTCCTGAAACAATTACATGTTAATATACCATGGGGGGAAGCATTGGAGTAAATGCCTAGCTACGTGAAGTTCATTAAAGATATTTTATCCAAGTGAAAGATAGGAGAATTTGCTCTCACTGAAGGGTGCACAGTAATGCTCAAAAACAAATTGCGACCAAAAACTGAAGGATCCAGAGAGTTTTACTATACCTTGCTCTATTGGCAATCATTATGTAGGAAAAGCATTATGTGATTTGGGTGCAAGCATAAATCTAATGTCTATGTTTGTTTTCAGGAAGCTTGGAATAGGAAAGGCGAGACCCACAACTGTCACACTACAGTTAGTTGATAGATCATATGCACATCTAGAAGGTAAAATCGAAGACATGCTGGTAAGAGTTGACAAATTTATTTTTTCAATAGATTTTATTATTTTGGAATGTGAGGCTTATAAAGAGGTACCAATCATACTTGGTATACCTTTCTTAGCAACAGGTAGAACATTAATTTATGTCCAAAAAGGTAAATTAATTGTGAGAGTTAATGATCAACAATGAAATTTTAATGTCTTTGATGCTATGAAGTGTACAGATACTGATGAAGAATGTCATGCTATTGAAAATATTGTTATAGCAGTACAAGAAAAAATTAAAGATTTTTTTTCTAACAGTTTAGAAAATGATGCAAATGTATGTGAGTTAATTGATGTAGGCATGATTACAGATCTTGATAAACTGATGGAATTTCAGCAAATTGGGAATTGATCAAGGAGAAGTTTCAAATCATTAAATCTTTCCAGTCATTCTTCTAAACCTCCTCGACCATCCATAAAAGACCCTCTTAGGCTAGAACTGAAGCTCTTGCCAGTACATTTAAAGTACGCATATCTGGAAGATAACAACACATTGCTAGTAGTTATCTCTGTTGAGTTAACAATTGATCAAAAGGTTCAATTATTGGAATTTTTAAGGAAATCTAAGAAATCCTTGGGGTAGTCAATTGTAGATATCAAGGGAATCAATCCAACAATATGCATGCACAAGATAATACTAAAGGATTGCCATGGCAAATCTATTGAGCAGCAGAGGAGACTAAATCCCATCACCAAGGAAGTTTTGAAAAAGGATATTATCAAATGGTTGCATGTTGGAATCATATACCCAATTTCTGATAGTTCTTGGGTAAGCCATGTTTAGTGTGTATCTGTAATAGCCCATTTTTTGAGATATCTGAATAGTGGTTTTGGGACAACAAATCTGAGGAGTAAATTATTATTATTTTATAATTATTTTAATGTTTATGGGATTATATTTAAGTCGTGTTAAAATTTTGTTAAGAAATTTTGATGTTTAAGTAGTTAATTAAGCAAAAAGGACTAAATCATAAAAAAGATAAAAATTGAGTCTATTAGTTAAAAGGGTCTAATGGCTATAGAATCTTAAACTAAAGGACTTGAATGGTAAATAGACCATTTAATAAGTTAGTGGATGTACATGACATGGTTTTATTGAAATTTTAATGATTTTAAAAGGTTAATTTTGTAATTTGGTAATTAAAAGAAAACTAATTAAGAAAAGATAAATAAGACATGGTCATCTTCATCTTTTTGCTAAATTGAAACCTAAAAACACCAAAAATAATGGGAAGCATTCGGTCAAGCATTCTTTGAGTGCATGGTATGTAATTTTGTCCTGTTTTTAATGATTTTTATGTTTTTGAGTTTGTTGTAACTTAATCTAGCTAGTTCGGGGGTTAATTTGTAAAACTGTTAAAGGTTGAGGGTTATGTCATGAATTTTTTTGAATAGGTTCTGATGTTAAATGATAGATTATGAACCTTTGTTGAAAAATAAACAAGTTTTTTAAAGCGATTTTTGATGAAAATGGAATTGAGGGACTAATTTGTTAAAGGCACAAATTCTAAGGTTTTTTTGTGAAATAGTGGTGAATATGAATTGTTTTAAGACCCCTTGCATGTTAGATTAACATGGAATTTGATTAAAATATTTAGATTTTAAGTTATAAGCTTACGGACTAAATTATGAAAAGCTAAAATGTTAGGGGTAAAATGGTAAGTATGCATAAATGTGAATGATGGATTAAATTGAATGTTTGAGGTTCATTAAAGTACTTAATTGAATATAATTATCTATTTAGATCAAGATAAACCACTTACGGATCTAGATTGAGGAAAAGCAAAAGCCTCAGATTAGCTTAACTTCATTTCTACGCCCTAGTAGTCGAGGTAAGTTCATATGAAAGTTATTCGTGTATATGTTATTCAAATTGAATATTGCTATGCTAGTTATAGTGTAAATGGATCAAAATATAACCTTATAAATGGTATGATGAATTGATGGATATCGAGTCCCAGTTGAACATTAGGAATTCATATCATACAAATGACATGTCATTAAGGATTTCATGTTTCGGGTGCTAGTCTTGAATGTCCTACCGATTGCTGAGATTTTGCATTTGCTGTAGATATTCCATAGCACTTGTGAGCAGCATCGTTTAGCTTACATTCCAACCCATAGCTTGTGTTAGCAAGCCCATTTCACAGCTCCTATGAACAATGATGTAAAGGAAAGGTTATATGTAAAGGCACACTTTGTGTAAGCTTCCCTGGTATCCAATGTAATTTTGAATGGTTCAACAAGAAAAAAATAGGAACCAAAAGGTAGGTTTACAATTAGGTTGATTCATGAATTTATGAGTGAAAGTATGGATTCTTTGATGATGTACTTATGGTTGATTTCATATTATCATGAAAAATCTACTAACTTGTTAGTTGATAATGTTGGATAGGCATTTCTAAACTTATGGCATTGGTGTTGAAATATGTTTTAAGCTTTGTAATGTATTATTGAAATGATAAGTTACATTTTATGTTTATACGAGCTTACTAAGTATTCATTACTTATGTAGTTGTTTTCCTTATTTTATAGATCGTCGGAAGCTCGTTTTGGCTGGAAGCTCATCAGAGATATATCACACTATCCAAAAGTCTTTTTGATAGTTTTTGAACATTTCAAGCCAATGGTTTATAATGGCATGTACAAGATAGTTTAAAATTATGTTTTGATGAACATGTAAAGGGTAATTTAGTATGGTTGTGCCTTGATGTTTATGAATGGTTGTTGGACTTATCATGCTTGCTTAAGTAAGTCCTTTTGGTCATCTTCATGTACTTGTATATAAGACTCCTTGTGTGGTATGTATGAATGGTTGAAATGGGTCATTGATAGAGTGTTTTAGTAGACTATTTGGTTTAGGTTGATTTGCATGATAAGTGGCATTATTGGCATGTTTTGGGTAAGTAGATGAATATGTTGTCATGTATGAATTGGTATTTGATGGACATGTTTTGATGGATGATGTCTTAATATATTGAGGTGCCTTATATGGCATATTGGTTGATTGAATTGTGACTTTAAAATGGTATATTAATGTATGTTTTGAAGGTATTTAGGCTCATATAAAATATATTAACGTATTCGTCGTCGAAATAGGGTTACGGAGTATAACCATTCAATCAAAAAAATTAAAACTTTATAACATTCAACAATTTAAATCATAACATAAACCATCCAGTAACATGCATATTGTCCCTAAATCGTGCTTTGGAGGGCTAAAAATAACTTAGAAACAATTCAGGACCAATTTGAAACAATTTGGAAAGTCTAGAAAAAAGTCACAAAAAATTGAAAAGACACACCCGTGTCTGAGACCATGAAACCTTTGAAATAGGGACACACGGGCATGTCCCAGCCTGTGTCCTCACCCGTGTAACTCTCTGAGTAGTGTCACACGGCCATGTCACATGCCTGTGTGCTAGGCCGGTAACTCTCGAAGTGGCCTCACACGCTCATGTGCCAAGTCGTGTAACTTACTGACTTGTTTACAAAGAAACCTATAGATGATACATAACCGTGTCGCCAGGCCATGTGTCTCACACGGCTAAGTCACATGCCCGTGTGGACCCAAAATGTACCTAAAATCAACCCATTTCCAAACCATTTCATGTATACAGTACCTAAAAAAGGGAGTGTCATTGTGGTAAGCAACAATAGCAATGAACTTATTCTCACTCGTACTGTCATGGGATGGAGGATTTGCATGTATTATTGTAAACTTAACAAAGCAACACGGAAGGACTATTTCCCTCAACCATTTATTGATCAAATGTTGGATAGACTAGTAGGGAAAGCCTTCTATTACTTTCTGGATGGATACTCAAGGTACGATCAGATTGCCATAGCTCCTACCAATTAAGAGAAGACCACATTCACATATTCGTATAGAACTTTTGTATTTCAAAGAATGCCATTTGGATTATGCAATGCCCTTGCAACTTTTCAGCGTTGCATGATGGCAATTCTGGGAAGATGACTTAGCACTTTATCCACGTCATTCTTAGCCAGCTGTGCGTGTACTAGAAAAACCAACCTAAAAGAGGAATGAAAAATGTGTGTTGTGGTGGGATGGGTCTACTAAAAAAAAAAGGAGAGAGAAGAAGAAAAGGAGAGGAAAAAATTAGCATGAGAAAGAGATTGGTGACAGCAATTCTCACTCTGTGCAAAGAAGAACTCCATTGGAGAATTCTAGAGAAAGAAAGGGTAGTAGCTATAGAGAACAGAATACAGATGTGAAGAAGGGGAAGTGACATCTATCTTAGATTCATACACAATCGGAAGATAAAAGAGAAGCTGGAGTGTCGTGAGAAATCCTGTATTTTCTACCTTTGTTTTCCTGATTTCTATGATTCAAACTTATTTTGAGAATGTTGACGAATGATTTTATTTTGGTGTTAACTTTTCCACCCATGAACTAAATCTTTTCTAGGTTGGAGTTATTTGGGTTAATGTTTTATCATCTTTAATGTTCATGATTTGAGATTGTATATGTCACTGTTTCATTCGATTTATGGTTATTTTAAATACATGCATGCAAGCTCTAGACATAGTTGATTATAGGTTGTGTTCTTAGATGTATTTTTAATTTTGAAAAGGTTAAATATATTGGATCTTGAATTGTTTGATGTAAGTGAATACTCAACAGAATATTCGTAGCACTCTAGACATAGGTGTTGCGATTTGTACAGAGAAGAAAGTTCATTGTAGTTATTAATCTTAAGTTCTGTAGACATACAGTAACTCAGATTTTTAGCTTAAGATCTATCTATCTAAAGAGGCAAGTTATAGTGGTGATTCTCTAAGTAGTTGATTAGACAATATTTTGCCATGGCATTACTTTGATATGAACATTTCACCTGAATAATTCCAACCCTATTAATTCAACAACAAAATTACTCTTGCGTTTCTATGTAATTTGCCACTACAATTTATTTGCCATAGCAATTCTTTTTTTTTAGCATTTAATTGCATGAATTCATTATACAAACATCTTATTCAATTTTAGAGTTTTTCGTGTTATTTAGTATAATCAATAGCATTAGAATAACTTACTCAATTTTTTACCAATTTTCGATCCCTATGGAGACGATACTTACTTATCACTTTATTACTTGAATGACGTGTACAATTTCTCAATTGCATTAGTTATTTACATGCAACAAGTTTTTGGTGTTGTTGCTGGGGATTGACAATATTGGTGAAAAGTTGATTTGTTATTATTCTTATTATTTTTGTTTATTCAGTTAATTAGTATTTTATTTGATTTTTTTAGGTTTGTATTAGTGCATGAGAAGAAGTACTCAAAAGGATACAAAATATTGTTTTGATCCTGATATTGAAAGTTCATTAACACGAAAAATAAAAGAGTTAAAAGAAATGGAGAGGATTATAAATGATCCCATCACAGAAGATCAGGCGCTCCAAAATGAAAAGAATGTTGATATTTCTCGAATCATAGATGACTGAGACAAGCCCATCAGAGAACATGTAGTACCTATTTTGGGTGATCTAAGTCGAGGAATTGTTAGAACATATATTCAAGCTCAACACTTTGAATTGAAACCAGTAATGTTTCAGATGCTACAGACTGTAGGGTAGTTTAGTGGTTTACCGATTGGAGATCGCAGATTGCACTTGAGAATTTTTCTTAAAGTCTGTGACTCATTCAGGCAGCAGGGTGTTCTTGAAGATGCCCTTACACTAAAATTATTCCCTTATTCATTGCAAGATCATTCCTGATCATGGTTGAATGCATTACCATCAGGTATAGTGGCATCTTGGAATGAACTATACCAAATATTTTTGCTTAGGTACATTCCTCCCAACATGAATACCAAGCTTAGGAATGACATTACATCGTTCAGGAAATTTGAAGATGAGACATTATATGAAGCATAGGAGCATTTCAAGGAACTAATTAGAAAATAACCGATACATGGTTTTCAGCATTGGACACAAAAGGAAATGTCCTATAATGGATTAAATGCTCATACGCGAATGGTGGTGGATGCATATTCTAATGGGACGTTGCTTGACAAAACCTACAATGAAGTATACGAAATTCTGGAAAGAATAGCAAATAGTGATTATCAATACCCCACTACCAGAGTTGGTACTGGTAGAAGAGTTGCTGGAGCAATAGAATTTGATGTGATTGCATCTTTCACAGATCAAGTATCATCTTTAGCAAATATGATTCAAAATCTGAAAAGACCCTCTACAGTGCAAGAGATGAAGGTTGCAGAACTAGCATGCGTATACTGTGGAGAAAATAATGTTTTTTATGAATGTCCATCCAATCCAACCTCTGTATATTACAGGGGGAAGTTTAATTGTAGCAATAACAATCTATACTCCAACACATACAATGCAGGGTGGAAACAACATCCAAAATTTAGCTAGAGTAATCAAGGAATGGGAAATGCTAGCAATGTTAATTGATACTTGGAGACAGTCAACCAATGCCGCGGTAAAATGTGCAACAGAGTTCGTCATCTTTAACATCAATTATGGAAGCTCTATTAAAGAAGTATATAGTTAAAAATGATGCGATTATTCAGATCCAGACAGCTTTCTTAAGAGCTCTAGAGAATCAACCGGGACAAATTGCCACTATATTAAGTTCCAGACAACAAGGAGCATTGCCTAGTGACACAAAAATTCCTCGATCTCAAGGAAAGGAAAAATGTAAGGCCATAACACTCCGGAGTGGCACTCAGTTGCCAGGAGTTGTGAATGATGCCTTTACTTAGGAGGAAAGTTTAGAAGTTCTCAAAAGCACAAATTTTAAATTAGTAGTGGAACAGACTACAAAAGATGGGAGTAAACAAAAATATAAAACACCTAAAAATTGTTAGCAGAAAATATTATGGTAGTATAAAATCATGTTGCCAACAAAAATGTCACAGCAAAACAATATCAGCAACCTGAAGGACAACCACCTCTACCATTTCCCAGCTAATTGATGTGCATAAAGGCACACTAACTATGAGGGTGAATGATCAGCAGGTTACATTCAACATATTCGATGCCTTGAAATGTGTTGATGAGAGTGAAGATTGCCAGACCATTTGTTGGCTAGAAATGGTAATGGAAGAAAAGTTTGCAGGATGTTTGCCTTAACAAAATCTTTTATCTCGAATAGTTTATTTGAGCACCAAATGCTCAACTCACTCAATCAGTTGCAAAAGCAACTCAATCTCTTTAAGACTTATCAACTCCAATTTGCTGCAGAATAATTCTATCTTTTTTTTTATCTTTAGTTACTTTATTTTCATTTCTAATTTATCGTCTTAATAATGAGATCATGGAATCTGATAAAGAAGGGGAGGATCTGAATCCAATAAAAAGGAGCTGCTATCGAATGAAAAAGAAGGGGATGAGAATGGAGCTGAAGTTGATGAGCATGGACCTACCACACACACTGTAACACCTCAAACTCGGCCTAAACGTTATGGCTAAATTTGGAGATGTCATAAAGAAGGGTTTTAAGAATAATGCAATTTCGATAAAGCTTTGTAAAGTGGTTCGATAAATCATCCATGTTTAATGGCTATTACTAAAAGCGTTATTTAATTAATCCAATTTCCAAAACATTGTTTACAGCGGAAGGTTTAGAAACCGTTCATACTTTAGAAATCTAGTTCGTATTTTTGGAAAAACCTTTGTTTTCGTAAAACTGTGATTTTAGTCAAATGTCGCAATAAAGGTTAAAGCACGTTGAAAACCAGAATAAAAATCAAACAGTCCAAAGAGTCCAAAAATTACAAAAGTCTCAGAAAAATACTTAAAAATAAATAAACCAATATTAAAAACAGGTCACAACTTGTGGTCACCCTAAGGCTTCACCGCTCCGATCCGCCTAAGTCTATGGATTACTTAAATAGAACAGACAAAACAAATGTGAGTTTTCGCAAACTTAGTGTGTAATCCAATAGAAATATACATATAAAACATCTGATAACTCAAACACGATCGATATCAGATCTGATCAGAATAACACCTAGCTCGAGTCGATGACGCGATTTAGGCTATGAGGTATTACCGAGCCAAACATTTTTTTTTCATTCACATAATCAATCAACAAAGACAGAAATTAAGCTGAATACATACTGATCTTTAAGTTATATATATGCCATTTTCATATGGCCAAAATATTTACAATACAAAACATAACTGTCACCGGCCTAACCTATACATGCCATACCAAGGCCAAAATATAACCTGTACCAAAAGATCGATAGTATGATGAACTACTGATGATCCCCGAGTCGGTGGCCAAAATCAACAATCTATAAAACAAAGAAATAAGGAAACAGAGTAAGCTTTCAAGGCTTAGTAAGTTTTAAGTATTTCAAACAATTAAAACGTGTCATTTAAAATCAAAGTATCACAAGAACCCGTATTCAAATTATAGATCACTTGGCTGAAAACTCACAAGTACAATAGTTATAAAACCTATTGGCCGAATATATATATATATACATGAATACACGAGAAATTTTTTAGTACATATTTCACTATGCTATATGGCTCATAAAATTTCTTTAAGTCACATGCTTTTACAATGACATACATTGACCGAATAAGTCATTCTCTTATTCTTAAATACGGTATTCATTCACACACATATACACATATATATATCATTCTTCGATGCTAATAATTCACTTTGAAGTCAATTCACACATGAGTACATAATACGTACCTTAGCAGGTAAAATATATATAATACTTACTCACACGGATATTCAATGTCGTAATTTTACTTAACTTACTGGCATCAGTTCGGTCAAGTCTTAGGACTCGAAACACATGTCTAGCACAAGCCTGCGGGTCTTTAACTCGGATATCATTCCAGGACGGAGCCTGCGGGTCTTTAAGCCCGGATATCATTCCAGCCCGAAGCCTGCGGGTCTTTAAGCCCGGATACAATTCTAGCATATAGCCTGCGGGTCTTTAAGCCCGGATACAATTCTAGCATATAGCCTGCGGGTCTTTAAGCCCAGATATCCACATCAAATATCATGTCTTTTTAATCGTATTCTAACACATTTTATAGAACATTTCACATTATTAGTAGCCATTGGCTACATTCAGACATGGGCTTCATATGAACACCATTATTTCATTTCGGTTTAAAATCATGCATAAATATCACACGTACCTTTCATCAATCAAGCTTAACCCGATTTGACCATTCAACTATAGGTCATACACTTAGATTATTTACCACTCAACTTAATTCAAATAGAACCAAAAAGATCAAAATTCATATAGTATATACATGTCAAGGCATTATCAATTTTATACCAAAAACGATTACTCAAAACTTACCTTGTATCTTTCTGAACAAATTTCGGGTTGGCTATTCCGTGACTTTAGCTTTTCCCTTATCCGAGGTTGCCCCTCTATACTCTTGAGCTTTAATTCAATAAATTTTAAACTAGTCATTATTCGACTATTCAAGTATTACTTTCAGGATATAATACATATATATTTGACTTTCACACATACAGATTATAGTAAGCTTATAAGAAATCATTAAGCAATTCATTAGCAAAATTTTTATTAATGTTTACAATATAATCACAATTTCACTATAAGCTGACTTCCTGAGCAACAGACATTAAATTATTTATAACTAGGGCTACGAAACTCCAAATCAATTGCCGTAATTTTCCTTGAAAATAGACTCATTTATCTTTTATCCATAAAATTTTCATAATTTTTAGTTTAGCCAATCAATACCAGATTTTTCCTAAAGTTTCCCTTGTTTCACTGTTTGACAAATCTGACCATTCTTCACTACGAAATAAATTTCTCATTGTGCAGAATTCAAAATATGTTCTCAATTATTTCATTTGAAACTAGACTCATTAAGCTTTAATTACATAATTTATTCAGCTTCTAACTAAACTCCTACAATTTATGGTGATTTTCCAAAAATCACCTTACTGCTGCTGTCCCAAGTAGATCATTACCAAATTACTCTTTCACACATTCTTGGCATACATATTATTTAAGCATGTATCTCACCAATCAATTTCATCATATATATCTATAAATTCACTTAAGCATAATATCAATACAACTCATTGTGCTCAAATCATTATTCAAGTTCAATTTCGGCTAACACACATATAAACACTAGCAACTAAATATTAACATTTGCATTTCACCATAATAGCCAATTGCCGTTAAGAAATTTAAGCCACAATTATTCAATTTTACCAAGCTTCAACCTAACTTAACCTATAATAGTTCATAACACAATTAAAGCACATACCTTACTAAATTTTATCATAGTCCACAATTGGCCATAGCACTCCCAACCTATTAGCCGATTTCTTACTTAGCATCTAATGCCCATATATGCTTAATTTGTTTAGCTCAACTTCACCTATCTAACATTATTCATCAAAAGAACATGAAACAACAACCATATCCTTCATTTCAATCAAGAACAAATGCTCACAATACAACCAAATAAACAAATTATACTTCATGGTTAAGGTAGATTCAAGAAAGGATCTCATAAACATCAAAATAGAAGTAACTATCATGAATTTACCTTGAATGTTTCTTCCCCAAGTGACCGAACATTCAAGAGCTCCCCTTTTCTCCAATTTTCTTTCTTACATTCGGCTATCAAGAACAAAGATGGACAAACTTTGTTCTTTTCACCCTTTTGTTATTTTACTAATTCTTTTATTTTCAATATTATGTCATCACCTATTAAAATGCTTAAATAAAGTATAAATTATCTATCAACCATCACTATGGCTGGCCACTAAAGTCAAATTGGTCCATTTGACATGCAAGTCCCCCATGCCACAATTCATGCATTATTTGGCACTTTAAAATTTACCTATGACATTTTCAAGTTTTATCACATGGGTCCTATCTTATAAATTTCACATACAAATGACAAAATCAAAGCATGAAACTTTCACAAATACATGTACACACACAATAAGCATGGAATATAATGGTTAATTATTATTATGACTCGATTTTGTGGTCCCGAAACCACTTCCCGACTAGGGTCAAAATAGGGCTGTCACACGGACTAGGTCCATTTCAGAAACAGATAACAAAATCAGATATGCAGAACAGATATACAGAATCCTACCCCCATCCTCTGCACACCAACTCCGACTATCCCATCACACTATGTGGGGTTAAAAACACCCACCCATCCCTGCATACCATATTGTGTCATTACGACACATATCAGATATTATGCAGTCAAGCTGGCAGAATATAGGCAAAGGTCATCATACCGAATACTTTGTCGACATATATAAATCCCAGCCCAAACATAATTACAGATTACAGATAGAGAAATATTATGCTTAACATGCTCGCATACAAATATCAAATATATATAGCAGAATAGTCAGGCATGCATAACAATGTCCTACTTAGAGCAAACTATCAGAATATTAGATCACATAATCTAGGGTTTGGTTAGCCCAAACTAACCCTACGGTAGGCCCACAGTCGATCGAAACTGTAACACCCCAAACCCGGCCCAGACGTTATGGCTGAATCTGGCACATCACATTGAAGTGTTTTAGCAAAAACTGTGTTTTCATTGAAAACCCTTCTTATAATAAAAGAAACCTAATAATTTGGTTGCAGAAACGTAAAACATACTATAATTTAAGAAATCCATGTTCAACTTCTTTTAGTTACAATGAAAATAATGTTAATAATTCAAGTAATAATAACATAATGGAAACCTTATGAAAATCTGGTCTGAACATACTTAAAAAGAAATAAAAACTTGAATGCTTAAAAAAAAACCAAGTCCGAATTATCTTGCTAGCCGGCCATCCAGAGTCCCTCCTATAATATCCCGAATTAGGGCCTAATCAGAATAGTGGTTTTGTCACCACAAATTTGAGATATATAATTATTTTATGATTATTTTGAGGTCTATGATATAATTGCATGATTGTGTGAAAATTTTGTGAAGAAATTTTATGCATAAAGTGCTTAAATTGAAATTAGGGACTAAATCGAATAATTTGCAAAACTTGAATTCTAGAAGTTTTTAGTATGAAATTGCTTTGGAATATTAATGAGGAGATCTTAAATAGAATTTGACCAATTTCTAAGTCTATGGACAAAAATTGGACATGGATGGAATTTTTGAAAAGTTTAGTAGTAAGGGCATTTTGGTCATTTAGGGGTAAAATGAAATAAAATACAAAATTAAAAGCCAATTTTGCTCATCTTCTTCACCATGGACGTGTATACCAAGGGAGACTCCATGGCTAGGGCTTCCAAGCTTCCAAGCTCGATTGTAAGTCCGTTCTAGCCTCGTTTTTAATGATTTTTACGTTTTTAGAATCCTGGTAACTTGATTAAGCTTATTTTAGCAATAATTTAAGCTAGGGTTCATATTTGGAAAAATACCCATAGGTGAAATTTGTGCATTTTGGTGTTTTATGATAGAATATGAGGTTTTAAATTATGTTAAACAACTTGTGCTACTCGGTTTTAAGTGAAAACGAGTAAAAGGGCTTAATCGGTAAAAATACCTAATAGTCATAAGTACATGTTAGAGTGAGAATTTGATGTTGCCATAGAAGGAAAAAATGATAAGCATGTCATAAAACATAAGAAAATAGGATGAAGCTTAATTTCCGAACCTTGGGGCAAAAGTGCAAATATGCAAAAGTTTAGGGGTCAAAATGAAATTTTGTAAAAATATGATTTTTGGAGCCATATGAATAATTTGACTAATTATTAGGCTAAATGTGATATTATAGATGAAGTAAATCGAGATTCGGGCTTAAATCGGGAAAATACAAGGTTATGGACTAAAATAGTAAATTGCCGTTTCTGGATCGAGATAAGTTGGTATGATAATAATACTGCAATAATTTTGTAATTCATATTTGAAAGTTAAATTTAGTGAATTAATTGAATTATGTTAAATTAAATGTTATGGTGCCAAGTTTATGAATTGATTTAAAAATATGCCTATGCTATATGAAGTGTATTGAATTATCATACATAAATGTGATTTCTATGATTATGGATATTATGAGTAATTGTAAGTTCATATGATTTTTAATAATAATGCAATGTGTAATTTAATGTTATTGCCTTGATATTAAATGAGATGTAAGTTTATATGTAAGTAATACATCAATTTTACTTGTATTATGATATTTTATAATAATATTGGAAATGTGTTTGTTGATAATCACTTGATTGGTGAAATTGTTGGAAAAGAGAGAGAAATCCCGGTTGAACCTTCGGAAAGATTGGATGATTCAGATGGTATGTAGCTAGGTCACATGTATGGTGCTGAGTGCACATCATGTGTACAAGAGAGCTACGAGACATTATGATGCAGCTAGGTCGCATGCGTGGTTCCAGGTGAAGGACACCATGTAGACAAGAGAGCTACGAGATAAACTGGCTAGGTCACATGGATGGTACTAAGTGTTCACCATGTGTACAAGAGAGCCGAACTTTATGATGGGTGGAGCTATGTGCTGAAACCACCAAGTATCGAGGATTGATCCAAGTGTTCAAAGAGAGACTTGCTATGTCTCTGCTTTGTGAGTTTTGTGATGAATAAGTGCAGGAACTTGGTTATGTGAATGATGTGTTCATTAAGTGACCGGGATGTGGTAAGGTTATAAACAAGTAAGTTATACATGAGGATGATTTTATGGTGACCTTGTAATCATGGGCCTATACTTGTGATGTATGAAATGTGGTGAAAATGATTTGTGATATGTATGTTAAAATGAGGTTAATACAAAGAAAGTGTGAAAGAGTGAATTAGCAATAAAATTGTTTTGGACAGTAGCAGTGATGTGACTTTCAAAAATCACTAAAAATAGTAAAAATTTAATTAGAGGCTGAATGAGATATGAAATTAAATCTTAATGAGTCTCTTTTCATATAAAAGAAACAGAGCAAGCAAAGGAATTCTATATTTTGAGATATTTATATTTTTGTGAGACTGGTTCAGAATGATTACGTGATCCCCTGTTCTGACTTTAGAAATTCACCATAAATTGTAAAAAAATTATTAAGAGACATACCTTACATTCATGGATTTATTATTGAGTCTATTTTTAAGGGAAACAAACGGAATGGTCTTTGGAATTCTGTACAGGGAGAAATTTGGTTCGTAGTGAACAGAGGTCAGAGTAGTCGTACTCTGAAACAGGGGAAACTTTAACTAATAAACTGTACTAATTAGCTAAACCAAAAATTCCGGAAATTTTATGGAAGAAAAATATATGAATATAGTTTCAAGGAAAATTAAAGAAACTAAATTTGGAGTTTTTTAGCTTCAGATATGAATGATTTAATAACTGTAACTCGATAACACAGCTTAACCTGAATATGTGTAATTGTACAATTATAGTGTTTTATCTTGAAAAGCATGGTGGTAATTGCTTATTATTTTCATATGAACTTACTAAGCGTAAAGCTTACCCATCCTCTCTATTTCTTTAGTATTGGCAGGTCAGCTCGGGGTTGGAGATCGTCGGAGGCAAAATCACACTATCAAACTATCATTTTTGGGAGAATTAATTCAAATATTAGAAATATCAAGTGAGTGGCATGTATAGGACGTTGGTTTGTGATATGTATTTTTATTATGATTTTGACCATACGTATCAGTCTGTATTGAGTTATCGTATATGATTATGAGATGTAGTCCTTATCCATTAAGGTTTATAAGTTTAATTAATCGTGCTGTAATGATATAGTTAGTTTTGTTTGTTATGCATGTGTTTGAAAAGTTTTGAATTAGATGAAATTTTATGGCCCGGTTTTAGTCTATGTGTATTGTTAAGTCTGGTAATGCCTCGTACTTTGTTCCGGCCTTGGATACGGGTAAGGGGTGTTACACCTCCTGACATCGAACCTTCAACTGAGCATCACCTGAAAATAAAATAAAAGAGGTGGTGAGTTTTCGCAAACTCAGTGTGTACAACCCTCGATGAAAAACAAGCATTCAAAGAAGAATCATCAAACATGCAATGCAATCCCATCCAAGTTATCCATCCGCTACTCACCAGCTCCGTCCCCCATCACACCATGTGGGGATATAAATATCGGCCCACCCAGCCCACACACCAATGGTAGCCCAGTTGCGGTACTGCCCTCATTTACATATTGGGCTTTAAAAGCCGTCGGTGGATCCACGGTTGTCAGACAACCATGCGATCCTCATATACTTCCTCCGTTCCATAGTTCCTACACCATATGCAACCTAAGTAGAACATCATATGTGTGCATGTGACATCCATAAAACTTACATTCAACACCTAGGGGTATTTTGGTCATTTTTGCCCTTAAGAGCATGGTAATTTTCCCTTAAGTATGGTTTCCACTTACCTTGGCCCATTAACAAGTCCCGCGAGCTAAGATGAACGAATACTATGCACCAGGTAGGATTCCAGAAAAGAGGAGGTGGGTCATTAAGACCGTTTAAGTACCAAGCTCTCCCTAGATCCAATCCTAGACATGCATATTGTAACACCCCTCGCCCGTATCTGATGCCCGGACAAGGTTTGTAACACCCCTTACCCGAGACTGTTGCCAAAATCGAGCACGAGGCATTACTAAACTTAATCTATCACTTAAATAGTTTTAAATTTTTTTTTTAAACTTTTCGGAATGTGCTGTCATTCTGCGTCGTAGTCGCCTAAAAATTCATATCTTGAGTTCCGAAACTCAAAATTTAGATCCGTAAATTTTTCCTGAAATTAGACTCACATATCTATCCACAAATTTTTTTCTAGAATTTTTCACTTAGCCAATTAGTACAGTTTAGTAGTTAAAGTTACCCCTATTTCAGAAGTTGACTGTACTGACCTCTACTTACTACAAACCACTTTTCTCCTTATACAAAGTTAATAAAACTATACCGTTTGTTTCTATTAAAACTAGATTCAATAAGGATTCTAACCATATAAATTACACCACCTAATTATTTTTTTACAATTTATGGTGAATTTCCAAAATTGAAACAGGGGATCTAGAAATTGCTCTGACCCTGTTTCACTAAAACTCAGATATCTCATAAAATATAATACCTTTACCTGTTTTGCTTATTCCATAAGAAAATAGACATAATAAGCTTTAATTTCATATATTATTCATCTTAAAAATATGTTTACAAAATTTTTAGTGATTTTTCAAAGTCACGTCATTTCTGTTATTTGAATCTATTTTTAGGTTACTTTCACATTTTTCATAATTTTCATGTGATAACCACCATTCAATCATACATATTAATAAACATGCATATCATCGGCCATTTTTATTAGCTAGTCTCTAGCAAGCATTTACACATCATTCATTGTTCATATTATACTAAAGATAGCTAAGTTTCTATACATGCCATACACAAAACAAAACGTCTAATTATACCGAGTTATTTCTTGGATAGTGTGATCGGCCTCCGATGTTTCCTTCGATCCCCGAGTGGCTAGATAAGTACTATAAGAAGAAGAAAATAAAGAGATTAAGCACTAGGCTTAGTAAGCTTACAAGCAAATAAATTACAACATTCAACATAATGAATAATTATACATAATGTCACCTAGCCTCATAAACTTTCTTTACTTCTCATTTTCTACCTTCTTCTTTATTCACTTACTTTCTTTCTTACCTGACCTTTCACTATTCATAAATATAATCTACCTTCCCTTTTGCTGATAATTCACTGTAATTTAAAGTGTACAATGACCCATTGAACCACTCGGAATACTAAGGATACTGGGGTCGTTCCTCGATCAATATCTCGCTTAATGCCATGTCTTCGACATGGACTTACATGAATTATTCCTGTCTCCAATGCCATATATATGTCTAATATGGGCTTACATGGCTCATTCCTGTCTCCAAAGCCATATATCTGATATGGACTTACATGGCTCATTCCTGTCCTGTCTTGTCCTGTCAACCCCAATATCCTAACATTCCTAAGGTTCAAACGGGGCTTCCTAATGCTTTTTCTCTGTCACTTCGCCTTTAATTCGACTTCAAATATTCTCATAAAATAAGTATATAAATGCTGGAAATTTACAATAATAATGTAAAATAAAAGAATATTGCATTTATTTACTATAAACTTACCTCGATACAAAATATGACTAAACTTTACAATTTAATCCTTTACTTTTTCTTTTCCCCGATCTACTCCTGAATTTCGCTCTTCTTGATTATGGAGCTTGAAAGCTTGAAACAAACCCTAGCTATGGAGAACCCTTGAAATTTCGTGCTAATGAAGAAGATGATACAATTTTGTCATCTTTTACCTTTTATTAATGTTAATAACCAAATGACCAAAATGCCCCTCCTTACTAAACTTTCAAAAATTCCTTCCATGTCCTAATTTTTTTCCATGAACTTAAAATTGGTCAAATTACCCTTTAAGGACCTCTAATTAATAATCTAACTCAATTTTATGCAAAATACTTCTAGAACACAAGTTTTACAATTTATTCAATTTAGTCCCTAATTTCAAATTAAGCACTTTATGCATAGAATTTCTTCACGAACTTTTCACACAATCATGCAAACATATCATAGACCTCAAAATAATAATAAAATAAATTTTTCTACCTCAGATTTGTGGTTTCGCAACCACTATTCCGTTTAGGCCCTATTTCTAGATGTTACATTTCTCCCCCCCTTTAGGGATTTTCGTCCCCGAAAATCTTACGTGAAAAGATTTGGGTACTTGTTTTTGCATAGCCTCTTGGGTTCCCATGTAGCCTCGTCTACCCCATGTCTATTCCATAGTACTTTCACAAGTGCAATACTTTTGTTCCTTAATTGCTTTACCTCTCGAGCTAGAATCTTTACCGGTTCTTCACCGTAAGTCATGTTTGGTGAATTTCAACCTCTCATCGAGAAATCACATGTGACGGATCCGAACGATAACGACGTAGCATAGACACATGAAATACATTATGAATCTTCTCTAACTCAATCGGCAAAGCTAACCGATATGCTAATGGTCCGACTCTCTCAATCACTTCAAACGGTCCAATAAAGCGTGGACTTAGTTTGCCTTTCTTGCCAAAATCGAGAACTTTCTTCCACGGGGATACTTTCAAAAAAACTTTGTCACCAACTTGATACTCAATCTCTTTTCTCTTCAAATCGCATACGACTTTTTGTCCGTGCGAGGTCGCTTTTAAGCAATCTCTGATGATTTTTACTTTCTCTTCTGTTTCCTTAACTAGATCAACTCCGTAAATCTGATTTTCCTTAAGCTCTGTCCAATACAAAGGTGTGCGACATTTACGTCCATACAAAACTTCATAAGGTGCCATCTTCAAACTCGACTGATAACTATTATTGTAGGCAAACTCTACTAATGGTAAATATTTTTCTCAACTGCCTTGAAATTCCAATACACAGCATCTAAGCATATCTTCAAGTACCTGAATAACTCTCTCTGACTGACCGTCGGTTTGAGGATGGAAAGCTGTACTAAAACTCAATTTCGTACCTAAAGCCTCTTGTAACTTCTTCCAGAACCGTGAAGTAAATCTTGGATCTCTGTCTGAAATGATCGATAATGGCACTCCATGTAGTCTAACTATCTCTGAAATGTATAACTCAGCCAACTTGTCAAGTGAGTAATCCATATGGATTGGCATAAAATGAGCCGACTTAGTTAGCTTATCAATCACAACCCATATTGCATCTTTCTTTTCAGAGTGTTAACGGCAACCACATCACAAAATCCATAGTAACTCTGTCCCATTCCCATTCAAACTAGCACAGTTGCAATAATCCCGAGGGTACTGATGTTCGGCCTTTACCGTTGACAAATCAAGCATCTAGAAACAAACTCTACGAAATGTCTCTTTTCATTCCTACCCACCAATACAATTTTTCAAATCATTATACATTTTTGTCTCGCTGGATGAATAGATAAAGAATCGCTATGTGCTTCTGTAAAATCTTTCGAATAAGCTCATCATTCTTTGGTACACAAATTCTGTCTCTAAACATCAAACAACCATCAGAACCAATCCGTAAATCTGATTCTATGCCCGACTCGCATTGAACTCTTTTAGCTTGTAACTCATTATCATCTTTCCGAGCTTCACAAATCTCTTCAAAAATCTTTGGTTTAGCTCTAAATTCAGCTAAAATAGAACCATCATTTGACATGGCTAAATTGGTATTCAAAGCTCGCAAAGTAAATAAAAGTTTCTCGCTTAGAGCGTCAAGAACTACATTTGCCTTACAGGTGATAATCAATCACTAACTCGTAATCTTTAAGCAATTCCAACCATCCGCTTTGCCTCAAATTCAAATCTTTTGAGTCATCAAGTATTTCAAGCTTTTATGATCGGTAAATATTCGACACCTTTCACCATACAAATGATGTCTCCAAATTTTCAACACAAAAATAATGGCGGCTAACTCTAAATCATGTGTCGGATAGTTCTTCTCATGTGGCTTTAATGTCTAGAGGCATAAGCAATTACCTTCCTTTCTGCATAAGTACACAACCAAGTCCATTCATGGACGCATCATCAGTAAATCACAAACTCCTTACTGGTTTCGGTTGTACTAAAGCAGGAGCTTTAGTCAACGATGCTTTTAACTTGTCAAAACTTTGTTGACACTTCTCAGTCCATTCAAACTTGACATCCTTTCGCAGCAATCTTGTCAGCGGGGTAGCTATCATGGAAAATCCCTCTACAAATCGTCTATAATATCCGGTAAGACTAAGAAAACTTCTAACTTCGATACATTTCTAGGAGGCTTCCAATCAACAATGGCTGAAATCTTGCTCGAATCAACCTTTATACCTTCACCGAGACAATATGTCCAAGAAAACCAACTTCTCGTAACTGTAATTCACTTTTTTTGAACTTGGCATACAACCGATTATCTCTCGAATATGTAAAAGCGTTCTCAAATGCTCTGCATGCTCGGTCTCATCATGAGAATAAATCAAGATATCATCAATGAACACAACTACAAACTTATCCAAGTACGGTGCGAAAATTCGGTTCATTAAGTCCATAAAATGGCAGGAGCATTAGTCAAGCCAAATGGCATCACAAGGAACTCATAATGACCATACCTAGTCCGAAAGCGGTCTTGAGGACATCCGACTCTTTAACTCGCAGCCCGATAGTATCCGGATCTCAAATCTATCTTGGAGAACACAAAGAGCTCCTTCAATTGATCAAACAAATCATCAATTCTAGGCAATGGATACTTGTTCTTTTTTTGTTACCTTGTTAAGTTGCCGATAATCTATGCACAACCGCATCGATCCGTCTTTTTTTTCACAAATAGCACTTTGGTGCACCCCATGGTGAACTACTAGGTCTTACAAATCCTTTATCTCATCAATTCTCTGAATCGAGCTTTCAATTCTTTCAATTCCAATGGAGCCATTCTATAAAGAGCAATAGAAATGGGCGTGGTACGGAATCAACTCAATACCAAACTCAACTTCTCTAACAGGAGGTAAGCTTGGTAGTTCTTCCGAAACACATCGGAAACTCACATACCACAAGCATCGACTCAATTTTCAATTCAGGTTTTTAGTGTTCAACACAAAAGCAAGATAAGCTTCATACCCTTTTCTCAAACATTTACGAAAGTGCATATAATGAAATTATGGGAAATGAACTATCGACTCTTTCCGAATTAACCCAGAAGAATTTCACCATTTTCACACTTCAACTCAATGAATTTCTTTCTACAATTCACTATCACATCATGTGTAGTCAACCAATCCATACCAAGAATCACATCAAACTCATCAAATGGCAATAGCATGAGATCGGTGGAAAACAAGAACCTCTAATCATCAAAGGACAATTTCTACATACTTTATCTACTAATACATGCTTGCCTAATGGGTTCGATACTTTAATCACAAATTCTGTAGATTCTATAGGCATACTTATACTAGACATCAATTTCATACAAACATAAGAATGAGTCGAACCGGATCAATCAGAGCCATGACATTAATATTATGTAGAGAAAATGTACACATAATCACATCGGGGAGGATGCCTCGCGTGCACGAATAGCATAAGTCCTTGCAGGGGCTCTAGCATCCGGTCTCACATTTGAATCTCTAAAGGTACCTCTCACACTGCTCCTACTCTCGGTTGCCTCGGTGATCTCGCCTCTAGTAGGAGCATTTCCGGATCTAGCACTCAGATTACTTCTCGGCTAGCCACTCGGACATTCTCGTACAAAATGATCCGGAGCACCACATTTATAGCAAACATTTTCGCTTTGCCCGACAAGGACCATAATGAAGTCTACCACACTGTGGACACCCGATCTACCTCGTCTCGACATTACCTACACTCGCATGATCGAGGTGGTCCGAGCCTTCGGATCTTTAAATCTGCTACCTCTATTCTCGACTAGCTTGCCTCGCCGTAAAAGCTAGATCTGGTAGAAAACTCTTTGGGCCTCTTGGATGTAGCCCGAAATGACCTACTCATCATCTGTCTCTTCTTTGTATCTTGTGTCTCTGTCTCAACTTTACCTTTCCTTTTTAACAACTCCTCTGCGCTTTACAGGCTCTCTCAACTAAAATAACGAGCTCTTTTATTTCTAGAACACCCACCTTGTGACAAATGAATATCATCATTTAACCCATCCTCAAATCTTTTACACATGATAGCCTCTGTGGACACACATTCTTGAGCATATTTAATGAGCCCGACAAATTCACGCTCATAATCGGTCATCATCATCTTGCCTTGTTTCAATTCCAGAATTCTTTTCTTTTACGGTCAATAAACCTCTGAGTGATGTACTTTTACTGAAATTCCTTCCGAAAGAAATCCCAAGTGACCCTCTCCTTTGGTACAACTGATATAAGTGTCTTCCACCAGTAGTAGGCTGAGTCTTTAAGAAGTGATACTACACATTTCATACATTCCTCGGGTGTACAAGATAGTTCATCAAAGACTCTGATAGTATTTTCTAACCAAAATTCTGCTCTTTCTGCATCATCATCTTTTGTTGCTCGAAACTCTTCTGCCCCTTGTTTCCTGATTCTATCAACTGGTGGCTTTTCTCTTATCACGGTACCTGTGACTGGGGAAGCTTGAGCTACATGGGTAGCCTGAGAATCATGAGGGGGTGGAGGTCTAACTGCCGGATTCGTACGAATGAACTCGGCAAACCAATCATTCAAAGCTTGGAAGAGAGCTTCTCGAGTCACTCCTCCCTGATCAACGGTTACTGGCCTATTCTCAGATGGCGCTGCCCCTTCCGCGGGAGCAGGCGCATTACTTTCTACATCATCATTACCAGCTCGCTCGAGATCCATTACTATAAAACAAAATATTTAAAAATCGTCAGGAGTTGTCACACTATCAAAATACAGGTATGGCATGTATAGCTAGACTTTTACTCACACTAACTGTTTCGAGAACCGACTAAACCTACTCTGATACCAATAAATGTAACACCCCTTATCCGAGACTGTTGCCAAAATCGAGTACGAGGCATTACTAAACTTAATCTATCACTTAAATAGTTTTAAATTTTTTTTTTAAACTTTTCGGAATGTGCTGTCATTCTGCGTCATAGTCGCCTAAAAATTCATATCTTGAGTTCCGAAACTCAAAATTTAGATCCGTTAATTTTTCCTGAAACTAGACTCATATATCTATCCACAAATTTTTTTCTAGAATTTTTGACTTAGCCAATTAGTACAGTTTATTAGTTAAAGTTACCCCTGTTTCAGAAGTTGACTGTACTGACCTCTACATACTACGAACCACTTTTCTCCCTATACAAAATTAATAAAACTATACCGTTTGTTTCTATTAAAACTATATTCAATAAGGATTCTAACCATATAAATTACACCACCTAATTATTTTTGTACAATTTATGGTGAATTTCAAAATTTGAAACAGGGGATCTAGAAATTGCTCTGACCCTGTTTCACTAAAACTCAGATATCTCATAAAATATAATACCTTTACCAGTTTTGCTTATTCCATAAGAAAATAGACATAATAAGCTTTAATTTCATATATTATTCATCTTAAAAATATGTTTACAAAATTTTTAGTGATTTTTCAAAGTCACGTCATTTCTGTTATTTGAATCTGTTTTTAGGTTACTTTCACATTTTTCATAATTTTCATGTGATAACCACCATTCAATCATACATATTAATAAACATGTATATCATCGGCCATTTTTTTTAGCTAGTCTCTAGCAAGCATTTACACATCATTCATTGTTCATATTATACTAAAGATAGCTAAGTTTCTATACATGCCATACACAAAACAAAACGTCTAATTATACCGAGTTATTTCTTGGATAGTGTGATCGGCCTCCGACGTTTCCTTCGATCCCCGAGTGGCTAGATAAGTACTATAAGAAGAAGAAAATAAAGAAATTAAGCACTAGGCTTAGTAAGCTTACAAGCAAATAAATTACAACATTCAACATAATGAATAATTATACATAATGTCACCTAGCCTCATAAACTTTCTTTACTTCTCATTTTCTACCTTCTTCTTTATTCACTTACTTTCTTTCTTACCTGACCTTTCACTATTCATAAATATAATCTACCTTCCCTTTTGCTGATAATTCACTGTAATTTAAAGTGTACAATGACCCATTGAACCACTCGGAATACTAAGGATCTTTGGGTCGTTCTCGCCGATCAATATCTCTGCCAATGCCATGTCTTCGACATGGACTTACATGAATTATTCTGTCTCCAATGCCATATATATGTCTAATATGGGCTTACGTGGCTCATTCTGTCTCCAAAGCCATATATCGATATGGACTTACATGGCTCATTCTGTCTGTCTGTCTGTCAACCCCAATATCCTAACATTCCTAAGGTTCAAACGGGGCTTCCTAATGCTTTTTCTCTGTCACTTCGCCTTTAATTCGACTTCAAATATTCTCATAAAATAAGTATATAAATGCTGGAAATTTACAATAATAATGTAAAATAAAAGAATATTACATTTATTTACTATAAACTTACCTCGATACAAAATGTGACTAAACTTTACAATTTAATCCTTTACTTTTTCTTTTCCCCGATCTACTCCCGAATTTCGCTCTTCTTGATTATGGAGCTTGAAAGCTTGAAACAAACCCTAGCTATGGAGAACCCTTGAAATTTCGTGCTAATGAAGAAGATGATACAATTTTGTCATCTTTTTACCTTTTTATTAATGTTAATAACCAAATGACCAAAATGCCCCTCCTTACTAAACTTTCAAAAATTCCTTCCATGTCCTAATTTTTTTCCATGAACTTAAAATTGGTCAAATTACCCTTTAAGGACCTCTAATTAATAATCTAACTCAATTTTATGCAAAATACTTCTAGAACACAAGTTTTACAATTTATTCAATTTAGTCCCTAATTTCAAATTAAGCACTTTATGCATAGAATTTCTTCACGAACTTTTCACACAATCATGCAAACATATCATAGACCTCAAAATAATAATAAAATAAATTTTTCTACCTCAGATTTGTGGTTTCGCAACCACTATTCCGTTTAGGCCCTATTTCGGGATGTTACAAGGTTTGAGGTGTTACCTAACTTAAACTCAACTGACTATATAATACCGGGCGGTAAAATTTTGATCAATTTAAAAATTTTCCTGTCACATGCAATCTGTCCCTTAAACGGGCTCTCGAGGCCCAAAACATGCATTAGAGGCAGCTCGGGACTAAACCAAGAACTTTAGAAAAACATGAAAAATTTCATGCTTTAAGGCTCCACACGCCCGTGTGGATATAGACTGTGTGGTCACACACGTCCGTGTGGCTTGAGACAGGTCCGTGCCCTTAGCCCGGGTGCAACACTGACTTTAAAACACGGCCATGACACATGCCCATGGGGACAGACCGTGTGTCACACACGGTCTAGACACACGCCCGTGTGTCTACCCATGTAGACAATAATAAGGCTATTTTCCAAGCCATTTGTCACCCTCACAACATATGCACACATACTTATCTAGCAACACACAACATGGCATCAATGAGCTCTTAAACATCTACAAACATGTTATGCTCATGCCAATTTCTTATGCAATAAATATCATAGAATTTACTCACATAACTACCACATACTTGTCATAACTATCATTACGTCACAAACCTCATATCCATCACTAGGCATGCATAATCATATTCACAAACCATTCATGAGGCATTATTAACTATTTATGAATCACTTAATCTTGCATCAATTACTAACTCATCAATGAATCTCAATTCAATCTCTAGGCATACATGTTGTAGGCCACATCACAAGAGATAATAACATACATGCATAAGAATAATCATATAGGCCTATAACGTCATTAGCCGACATAGGCCAATTTACATGACTACATACTACCTTAATAACAAGCCAATGCCTTTGGCTAAATCATAATATTACATACTCAACATTAAAACCCTATACATGCCATAGACTCAAAACTCTAGGATTTACTTACGCCAATAACGTTAAATCGACAGTGTGATAATGTCTCTGACGGCCTCCAACCCGAGCTAACCTAGCAACCCTAAGGAACATGGGAAAGAAAGAGGGGTAAGCTTTACGCTTAGTAAGTTCATATGAAAACAATAAGCAACTCATTAACATGTTTTATCAATGTTTACAACATATTCTCAAGTTCACGACAAGCTGTCTTCCTATGAAACAGTCACTAAATTAATTATATCTAGAGCTGCGAAACTCCAAATTAAGTTATGTTAATTTTCCCTAAAACTAGACTCATTTAACTTTCTACCATAAAATTTCTAGAATTTTTGGCTTTTCCAATTAGTACAGTTTATTCCTCAAAGTCACCCCTGATTCACAGTCTGATAGTTTTAACCCTTCTGCGCTAAAGTTCAATTATCTCATAGAACAAGACTCGAATAATGTTCTCATCTATTTCTCTTGAAACTATACTTATTAAGGATTCCAAGCATATAAATAATAACTCATAACCATTTGTTTACAATTTATAATGATTTTCTCAATTTAGAATAGGGGATCTCGAAGTCATTCTGACTCTATCCCACGTAACTTCAAATATCTCATTATAGAAAATTCTTTTGCTTACAAAGTTTCTTTTATAGAAACTAGACTCATTAAAATTTAATTACATATTTTATTCAGCCTCTAACTCATATTCCACTATTTTTAGTGTATTTTCAAAGTTATACTACTGCAGTAACTCAAATCTGTCAAGGCTAAATTACTCATTCATGATCTTACCATATTATTGTTATATTGAAGTCTCAACCCGAGGGTTAAGTACATACCTGTAAAAAGTCTCCGTTCCACAAAACTTACCAACTATCACTTTCATCTCGAGAATTCTTCCATTTCACTAGAACTTTACCCGTTGAACACATCGGAATATAATTCGGATAAACGAAATCAAGCTACCATAATTTCACCCATAATGAGTTCGAAACACAACTCAACGAGCTCGGGTGTTCGCATCCATAATGAACTCGGAACACAACTCAACGAGTTCAGATGCTTGCATCCATAAGTGATCTCGGAACACAACTTAACGAGCCCGGATGCCTCATAATTCTCATGAACTCGGAACGCAACTCAACGAGTTCGGATCTCAATTTCCTAGTGACATGTCACTTGTATCCTAATCTATACCTAATGTTCAAACGGGATTTTCCTCAATCATACTCCTTTGTCATCTTCCACGAAATATCAAAATCGATAGTTCGGTGATAGTTCATACTCATCAAGTAATTCACATAATTACATACTATTCAACAATAACCATAAAACATAACATTTCATGATAATAAGCATCATATCATATAAACAACATTAAATTGCTTAAAACAACAATTATGTTACCTTACTTACTCATGAACTTACCTCGATACCACAAAGGTGAAAAAGACATAATCGTTCATAAATCGATTTCCCCCGTTCTAGGCCCAAATCGCATTTTTCAACATCTAAAACATCACATTTAGCTAATTAAAATAATGTACTAATCAAATTAGTCCATTGACACACTTTGGGAAAATTTACAATTTTGCCCCTCTATTTTGCCAAAATTACCAAATTGCCCCTAGGCTCGAAACAAAATTTTTATTCAATTTATTTACTCCTTAAGCCTAGGTAAACCATTTTCATAACTATGGCAACTCACAAAAATCATTATTACACACATTAACAACCCATTTTACAACTTTGCATAATAACCTTTTTAAGGTATATTCATGCAAATTTCCTTCACAAAAGTTGTTTATTAGACAGCTACAACTCATATTCTTCCATAAAAACTCAGCAAAAAAAAAAACATATACATTCATGGAAAAATCCTAGACTCTTTATCATTTTGCAAAATAGTCCCCTCTTAGGAAAGCTCATGCTTTAGGGGTTACAAAAATGTAAAAATCTTCAAGAAAAAGCATTAAAATCACTTACTATAAAGGGAGTTTATTTGCTGATTAAACCCTTTCTTTGCTTCCATTTTTTATCAAAGAAGAAGGAAGAAAATGAAAAAGTTGAAGCTAAGTCCTTAGGGTACCATTTTATCACCTAATATGACATCACCTTACCAACTACATTGACCATTTGAAATTTCTTGTCTCATGGCCGGCCATCACCCTTTAAATGGCATAATTTCACATTAAAAACCCCCAATTTAAGAAACAAGGCAATTTAACACCTTTAGGCATCAAAACACGTCTTCTACATTTTACACGATTTAGTCTTTTTTCGAAATTGGACTAGAAATCGCTAAAATTAACTTACTAAAATTTACATGCACTTATAAAATTATATTATAACACCTAAAATAATACTAAAATAATTTTCTCTAGCCTCGAAATAGTGGTCCCGAAACCACTATTCTGACAAGGCCCAAAATCGAGCCACTACACATATACCCGTTGCCACACCTTAACCCTTTGACCTGTCCACGATCCCAAAATATTAATTAAGTCTCATGTAGTTATCATATGCTAGGCCCAAAACCCCTTACAAAGCCCAAACAAAGTCACATACCTGTATCTAGCCCATTAAGCCCAATCATATTCATATGGCCCATTAGGCCCAAATCACCTGTACATGGCCCATTAGGCCCAAATCACATTTATATTCATGCTCACATACAGATTCCTATCACATAGCATCAATATTCAGTCTTTGCCTATTATGGGCCCAACAACCCTTCGGGCCCATTTAGCCCATTCCGGCCCGTATGGCCAAATTACAACCCAAGTCCACAGAATCGCCCGTGGGTTTCAGGTAACCTATCGGTCTCTCCCTTATGAGTGTTCGTGCACTCGCAAGACTACCGTAGCCACACTTTTAGCTTTTCGGCATTTCAGTATTTTGACATTTTGGCATTTCAGCTTTTGCCGATTCATAGTGTGTGTGCAGTGTATGTACACACCTACTAAGCAAGCGTGATGCGATCTCCTTAGCCCTAAACCTTGCGCGATAAGTATAACAGCCCCTTCTTAAATCACTAACCACGATCAACTCTTAGATCTGCACCAATCTTAACTATTAAAACCAAAATAATAGATGACTCGTATCCAACACAAGTCGCCTTACCTTAACTATGAACATTCGACTACCTTAGCCAATGGGAGAGGAATACTTACCAAAACCGCAAACACCTAAGGAGCAATTCGGCAGAGAGCTAAAATTCGAGATCCAATACTAATTTCTTACCAAAGTTGATTAGAAAGACTGAGGGAAGAACAGCGTAATAGATTCTTAGCAAAACTGATTCGAAGAACAAACACTTACACCAAATTCAGTCGAAGAGTATTTGGCCCTTGGAAGATTCAGCTTTTCAACTTAGTATGGTGAATGAGGTTTATTTGGTACAAATTAAAGAAGAAAAGTAGAAGAAGGAATCAGCTAAGTGAAACAAAGAAAATTGTGTAGAGAAAGAATAGAAATTGGCACAAAGAAAAAAGAGTAAACAAAAGGGTTTTTGGCTTAGGGAAAAGGGTTTCCGGTAACAGGGTGAGAAAAAGATTTCGGCATTAGCCTCATAACCTTGCATTCGGCACCTATTTATAACCCTTATGGCCGAACTCCTCAAGCCCAAGTTCCCATTTCGGCTCCACTTGCTCCTCACTTCTCATCTCCTCGTTTTTCTCCCTGATAACCTCTTGATCCTTTCCTTAATTTTCTCTTCTTAACACTCCCCTTAGAGTCCATCTTCACGCCACTTCCAACCTTCTAGAAGGCCAAAATTAAACTCCTAAAAATACTAAGCTAGGATTCAAACCTAGGATCTCCTTGCTAGCCACTAACGCCACCTCCCTACACTCTAAGTGGCATCCCTTAGCCACTTCACCACAAGGCTTTTTGATGCCATTTTCCCCTATCTTTATTTAAAAGCCCAACTACTTGCCAACAAGGCCCTTTTAATTATTAAACTATAATTTCTTCTACCCCTAGATTCGAACTCAAACCTTGACCAAGACCTACCAACGTGTAATTAACACTTAAACGGGATTGCTAAGCACAAAAAGAAAAATTCAAGATTTCGGGATTTTTGGGTTTCGGGATTTTTGGGGCGTTACAAGAACGACCTGTGCGACCCTAGGGAAAATTTCAAAATTATGGGCCCACATGCCTGTGTGGGCCCACACGCCTGTATGGCCCACACGCCTAGACTGGCCTCACCCGTGTCGCCCATATGGCCTGGCCCAAAACCCACATGCTCGTGTGGGCCCACATGCCCAACTTGGCCTGACCCGTGTGGCCCACACAGCCACACTTATACCACCATACGACTGTATCTTGCACACGGCCATGCCCTCGTCAAACACACAGTCGTGTCTCACACATGGCCAGGCACACGTGTAACGCCTCAATTTTTAGGTTTGGAAGTATTGGACCTTGAGTTTGGGTTCGGGTAGGAGACAGCCCGAATAAATGGGATCATTTAATTGTTATTATTATTTAGTATGTTTCGTTTAGTAATTAAATAAATTACGAATAGTTTATGGTGTGGGAAAAAGTCTGGAGCTCGGCCCATAGCTTTAGCAAAATTCTTAAATTTTGCCTCTTAAGGAAATCTGGGCAAGGCCTTAAAATAAGTTGGGCAGAAACTAGGCATAAAAAGAGTGCTGGCCCGGTTGGTTAGGCATATTTGGACAGTGAGGAAGGAAAGCTGGGGTTCGATTCCAGGGGAAGGCGAAATTTTGATTTCTTTTTAAGTAGCCATGACTGCAGCAGTTAAGCCTTAAAATTAATTGTGAGAATATTATGTCATGAAAGGAACTTTGGTGTAGTGGCAAGTAGCGTATGTGTGCGTTTAGAAGGTCGCAGGTTCGAGATGTATAGCAGGTGAAGTTTCCTTTTTATTTCAGAAGTAACCGAGGCTTCAGCAGAAATAGATTAAGATTAATTGTGACCCTATTATGGTGTAGAGGAAAGCTTGGTACAGTGGCCAGCAGCAGGATGTGGAATGTAGGGACAGGAGGAGGTCTGGAGATCAGACTGTTGCGCGCGCGAAGGACCAATTTTGCTGCTCACGTGGGGGAGAGTTAGAGTTTGACTGAAACTCTCCTAGTAGTGGCTTGAGTCGATCAAGCGGTGGACTATTGCCGATGGTGCAAGGAATTTGGATGGGATTTAAATTGTGGCAGCTAAAATCAAGGAGCAAAACATGGAATTTAAGTCAGGAAGGAATTGTACCAATTGTTTAGTTGCTGAATAGGTGTAGGTTCTTTAGGGGCTGAATTCTGTTGGCTGCTTTCATTCTTTTATTTTACCGTTTGCCGAATTCTTTCTTCTTCTTTTCTCTCTTTCTTTTTCTAATCTCTTCCTTCCTTGATTTCCTTCAAAGCTGAATCTCTACTGTTATCTCCTCTCTTCTATTTTCTTTTCTCTTCCTCTCCTCTTCATCCATATCTCTCATCATCGAGCTTCCATTTTTCTTCCTCCCTTGTTTGTTGAAAAGCCGAGGTCACCATACTTTAAGAGGTTGGAAGCCGAACACCTTTTGATCTCTTGGACTCATCCTTTGCTCATGTTAGGGGTAGGAAAGTATTGGAAACATTTTTCATCAAATAGATCTCATGGTAACTATTCGTAACACTCTTTCTATTCGTATCTTATGGTTGTAGAAAAAAAAAACCGAGTAATCCCTAATCGCTTAGGGAGGCTATCGTTTTGGACTAAAGGGTTTATTGGGTTTATTTATTGTTCTATTATGAGTAAGGTGGAATAAAGGTTGTCGATGAAGGTGCAGTGGGAAGCAAGGGCATCAAATCGACTGGATCTAGACTTAGTCATTATTTGCAACAAAGGTAAGCAATCTAAGGCCATTAAGGGTGTTGGCCGATTTTGGTAAGGAAGATATCATTAGTAATCGTATGGTTTTGGATCTAAATTTTTAAGTAATCAATTGTAGGATAGGTACATGGTAGATTTTGGCAAGCGATCGTCATAAAACAGGTGTGTAAAAGACACCCACTTTAGACTAGATCGGTAAAAGCCAAAAAGCCGAAATGTCGAAGAGCCTGTATTTTGTGGACTTGCGAGCGTGCGAGCGTTCGTGAGATAGTTTTTTTGTTAAACCTGGTAATCTCAAGCGGCAAGATTGCAGAGTGCGTAATTTCATGCACTTCGGTATATTTGGCCTTAATGGGTCGAAATCGGGTTAATGGGCCAACAGGCCCAATTCGGTAAAAACGCTCGGTAAGTGTTTCTGTTAATACGTTAAGGCTGTAATATGCATTAAAACCCTAAAATGGTAAACTTACTAAAATACCCCTAAGTATAAAAATTACCGTTATACCCCTAGGTGCAAAATGACCATTATACCCCTAGGGTTAATTTTGACTGAAATGCATAATATTCTGATTCTGTATGTTGTATGCCATGACATGTATATCTGTTGCATGGGATATGGGTTATATTGATGGAGGAAGCATTCTGGTGGCTATGCCACAAATATCTGTTTCTGGTGGCTATGCCACAAATATCTGTTCTGGTGGCTCTGCCACAATATCTGTATCTGGTGACTCTGTCACAATATCTGTTCTGGCAGCCATGCTGCAAATTCTGTGGTGTATAGCGGATAGGTGGGTCGAGTTGTCTCCCCACATGGTGTAAGGTTGGTACGGGGGTGTATACAGATGGATATGGGTTGGGTTTCTGCATACATGAAATATCTGTTCTGTCTCTGTTATGGGCCTATGGGCTTCATTCTGAATTCTGTATAAGGCTAAGGCCCAACTTAATCTGTTTCTATGGTTTGAGCTGATTTGGACTAAGGTTGGGTTATTTTACACACTGAGTTTTCCAAACTCACCCCTAAATTTCATCCATGCAGGAAATCCCCAACCATAGTGGACTTGGAGCTGTGAGGGATTCGGAGTGGCCACATGTTCTGTAAATTCGGTTTTCTTCTTGTGATTTGATCATCTTTTATTTACTTTAATAGTTTTGGGTTTTAAGTTGTAATAAGGCCGCTTTAATTATTTTTAATTATTTTAATATGTTTTGTTAGCTTAGATATGATATTGTATTAATCACTTGAAATTGAATAGCTTTAGGGCGCATTTTAAAAAGGTTACTTAATTTCAAAATATCGCAATAACAAAGCAAAGCTTCTGCAACGAGAAATGTTTTCAAAAAAATTAATAACCTTTTCAAATGGTTTTAAACGAATTGGTTTTCCATGAACAATCACTCAGTTAAAGTGTGGCAATGGTGGTGTGCATGTCTAGGATTTGATCCGTGGAGAGCTAGGTACTTAAGTAGTCTAATAGACTCACCTCCTCTTTTCTGGCATCTTACCTGGTGCACAGCTTTCATTCAATTTAATCTATAATGAAGATATCCTTTAAACACTAAGAAAGATTTTAGATAAAACATGCCTTTTTCTAGTAACGCTTTGATGTGACACGCCAAATTCAGTCGTAACATCTGGGCCAGGTTTAGGGTGTTATAACACGTCTGTGTGGCATCAACAGTATGGTTTTTCGGTTTTTGTCGAAGCTCAATTTTTTACTTTTTTGGAATGCACACACCTGGTCCAATTTTGGTGCGTAACTACTCCCGAGGCCTTCGAAACCAAAGAAACGACATCCTAAGGACTAATTAGCAGACAATTTATGAATCGACACAAAACCTGAAATAACGCTTAAAACTTACCAATGACACAAGCAGACACTAGCACGATTTAAGCTATCGAAGTAAACCTTCACTGGTCAACACCTTCTCCTACACCACAAATTTGCAGGAACCAATCTCTTAGCTACTCACCAATTCGCCAAAACAACAGGTATAACCCTAACCAATGTTTTGGAAATCAAAAGTTATAGAATACCCAAAATCTCACTTACCAAACGAACGAAGGAAGGCGGAATTCCCAAAATGAAAGGATTTGACAGCAATTTAACTGGATAGGAGGATACAACAAAAAGGAGAAAAGAATGAAATATAAAGAAAAGGAAGAAGAACTGACGTTAGATTTTCTTTGAAAGAGAGAGAAAATTTTGAACAAAAAGAAATAAAAATAAAAGATATCCCACATATCCCTTATTTTTCTCCCACTAACCTACTAACTTATAACTCTCTCAGAATTTTAGCTCTACCGAAAATTTAGCACACAACTGAGCAAAAATAACATCCGCACTCGTGCAGGAATTCAAACACAGGACCTCCAACAAACCAACTCCCTTACCACTCAAACCAGCAGGCTCATTCCAATATGGATTAATAGATAGTTTTATACAAGACCACTCAACAAGGGTAAGGCTTGGATCTAAAATAATAAAGTTTTTCCAAAAGTGGGATTTGAACCCAATACCTCACACACACACCGAGAACACTTAGCCACAGAAGCAGATACTTACTTGTGTCAGAATTTACAGAAACATAAATAAATTTCTGATGGTGTTACAACTCTACCCCATTAAAAGAAATTTTGATCTCAAAATTTACCTGGCCCAAACAAATGAGGATACTACTAACACATCAAGTCTTCAAGTTCCCACATGGCTTCCTCAATGCCGTGATTCTGCCACAGAACCTTTGCTAACAGTATAGACTACCTGCTTAGAACCTTAATATCTTGATCCAAAATCTGAACTAGCTACTCATTAGAAGTCAAATCCGATCTAACCTCGATCTCCTCAACAAAGACAACGTGAGATGGATCAGACCGACACCACCTCAACATTGAGACATGGAACACATCGTGTATTCGGTCCAACTCTGGAGGTAGCTCTAGCTGATAAGTGACTGGTCCTACACGCTTCAAAATCTGATACGACCCAATGAACCTAAGGCTCAACTTACCCTTACAATCGAATCTCAGAACCTTTTTTCCACGGAGAAACCTTAAGAAATAGGGAGTCACCCACAGAGTACTTAGTATCTCTCCTTTCTAGATTTGCATATGACTTCTACCTATTAGAAGCCACCTTCAGACGGTCCCGAATCAGTCTAACCTTATCTTCGGTCTTAGAAACCAACTTAGGTCCCAAAATTCATCACTCACCCAACTCAGTGCATCATAACTGAGTACGACACTTATGACCATACAAAGCCTCGTAAGGTACCATCTGAATGCTAGACTGGAAACTGTTGTTGTAGGCGAACTCAACTAGCTGTAGAAAATCCTCCCAACTACCTCAGAAATCAATCACACAACTCTGAAGCATATCCTCTAGTATCTGAATCACCCTCTCAGATTGATCATCGGTCTGAGGATAGAATGCAGTACTGAAGTCCAATCTCGAACCCAGAGCCTCATGCAATTTCTTCCAGAACTGAAAAGTGAAGCGAGGATCCCTATAAGAAATTATCGAAATAGGAACCTCATACAGTCTTACAATCTCGAAGATATAGAGCTTTGCTAACTTCTGCAAAGAGTAGTCCATCTAAACAAAAATAAAATGAACAGACTTGGTCAATCGATCCACGGTGACCAAAACAAAATCCTTCTTAGTGGGTGTCAAAGGTAACCCACTAACAAAGTCCATCATCACTTGTTCCCATTTCCATAAGGGAATCTTAGCAGGTTGTAGCAAACCCGAAGGCAACTGGTGCTCAACCTTAACTTGCTGGCATGTTAGATAATGAGTAACAAAATCCATAACCTCATGTTTCAAACCTGGCCACCAGTACTATTTACGGAGATCCCGGTACATCTTATTACCACCGAGATGTAAAGCATAAGTGCTACTATGCGACTCTCTCAGAATCGACCCGTCTCAAATTAGAATCATTTAGTTCACAAAAATAACCTCGAAAACACAGAACCCTATCTGTATTTAGCCCAAAATCCAAAGTGCTGCCACTCTCAACTGATGAAATTACTAAACCAAAAACTCATCCCCCAACTACTTCTCTCGAATTTTCCCAATCCAAGTCGACTTAACTTGCAACTCGGCTAACAGAGCGCCATTATGAAATAGACTAAGACGGGAAAACAACACTCTCAAATTAGTCACCGCTCTTCGACTGAGAGCATCGGCCACCACATTAGCCTTACCAGGATGATACTCAATTGTGCAGCCATAATCTTTGAGCAGCTCAATCCACCGATATTGTCTAAGATTCATTTCCTTCTAAGTAAGGAGGTACTTGAGGCTCTTGTGATCGGTGTAGATGATACACCTCTTGCCATATAGATAATACCTCTAAATCTTTAATAAAAAATACCACAACAGATAACTCGAGATCATGCGTGTAACAACCCAATTTTGGGGCTAGTCAAAACAGTGGTTTCGAGACCACAAATTTGACATAGAAAAATTTATTTTTATTATATTTTTATGGTCTACATTTTCACGAAATGATTTCATGAAAATTTTATTTGAAAATTTTAAAGTTTGGGCACTCAATTTAGTAAAAAGGACTAAATTGTAAAAAGTGCAAAAGTTGAGTTCTACATGCTAGAGGTGTCCAATTGCTATGAGATTTTAAACTGAAGGCCCTTAGATGGTAATTAGACCATTTTAATTTAAGTTGGATAAAAATAGACATGGGGTAAGAGAATTTTTGTGTTTTGAAAAAGGACATTTTGGTTATTTCGTTAATAAAAGGATAAAAAGGGAAAATAAAGCCAAAATTGTGTCCATCTTCTTCTACCTTGGCAGAAATTCTCAAGACACCATAGCTAGGGTTTTCTTAAATTTTCAAGCTTGAGTATCAAGAAAAATGAAGTTCAGACCTTGATCGGGGAAAGAATAAGGTGTTTGATGATTAGATCCTTTTTTACTATTTTTATACCGAGGAAAGTTCGTTTGTAAATAATTCATCATTATTTACGCTTTAATTGCTTTAATATAGTATGAATTGTAATTTACTCTTTGAACATAATTAACAAAGTTCGACAAGAGAGAAAATCCCGGTTGAACCTTAGGAATAGTTAGGGTACAAATGTCATGACATTAGGGTTAGTTGAGATTACATGTAAAACCATATCTGGGATATGGCATCGATATGAGACTTCGTGTAAGACCATAGCTAGGCTATTGGCATCGATATGAGATCCCATGTAAGATCATATCTGGGATATGGCATTGGTATGGTACTATATGTGTGAGATATCTCAAGTATCCTTTAGTATTCCAAGTGGTTCAATGAGAAACTTAACGGCAATGTTTAAGTTGTGAAAAACTATGGTATGTTGTGAAAGATTTTGGTAACTTGCAAGTTGGTACAAGTATGTACGTAAAACCCATGTTTAATGTGCTCGATATGTGATGAACCCTCGGTGTGGTATGATTAAGTAAGTTATGATGTTCAAGTTTTAATAAAATCTATGTTTGCTTTGATTATGAAATTTTACAATGATATTTATGTTAATTTACTTCATGTTAAATTTATGCTAAAATGTGTATGATGCCTATTATTTGCATAGGAACTTACTAAGCTTTAAAGCTTACTCCCCTTTCTTTTTCCCTTGTCTTATAGCGTCACCATGTGTCCCCTATATTTTGAATTTTAGCTTAGAATTGGCCACATGGGCAGAGACACGACCGTGTGCCAAGGGCGTGTGAAGTCCGCACCTATTTTATGAAATATTATGAAAATTAAATTGCCCATACGGCCTAAGCTCACGGGCTTGTGACTTGGCCATGTGACTTCAATTTCTTGATGACGTCATAAATAGAGAGTTACACCTGTCATGCGGGTGTCCCAAGCCACCCAAGCGTGTGACCCCTGTTTTAGTGAAAAAAATTCTAAGTGTAGGGAAATTTTCTAAAGTTCTCGATTTACTCCCGAACCACTCCTAATGCATGTTTTGGGCCTTGTAGGATCATTTTAGGGACTATATGAATACTTATGAAAATTTTAAATTTGAGTGGAAATTAATATCCCGGTTTTAAATTTTTTTTGAGTTTAAGTCTGGTAATGCCTCGTACCCTGTTCTAGGATCAAATATGGGTAAGGGGTGTTACATTTAGTGGTATAAGAGCTATAGTTTAGTCGATTCTCAAACTAACATAGCATGTGTAAGAGTTTAGCTATACATGCCATAAATAAACTGTGATAATGTGATGACTCCTGACAATTGCAAATTCTATTTTCATATAGTAATGGATTCCAATCGAGGTGAGGCTGATGAAGTCGAAAGTAATGTGCTGGCTCCTGCTCAAAGGGCAGCGTCGTCTGATAGTAGACCCCCTACAGTTAGTCAAGGAGAAGGAGGCAGGGAAGCCTTTCTCCATATGATGAACGATTGGTATATGAAATTTGTTTAAACAAATCTGAATGCCCAACCTCCTCCACCCCCACCTATTCCTTGACCGGTTCCTGTAGCCCCACAAGTTATGGACTTTGTAAGAATGGATAAGCCCCCGGTTGATAAAATTTGGAAGCATGGGGTTGCGGATTTCAAAGCTAATATGGATGATGATCTCGAGAGAGCCGAGTTTTGGCTCAAAAAATCCATCAGGGTATTTGATGAGTTGTCCTACACACCGGATGAGTGTTTAAAATGTGCTATCTCACTTTTGAGAGACTCTGTATACCATTGGTGGAATACACTAGTATCGGTGGTATCGAGAGAGAGGGTTACATGGGACTTCTTTCAAGAGGAGTTCCAAAAGAAGTATATTAGCCAGCGGTTCATCGATCAGAAAAGTAATGAATTTCTTGAACTGAAACAGGGTCGTATAACCATAACAGAGTATGAGCAAGAATTTTTCAGACTGAGTAAGTATGCTCGGGAGTATGTTTCCACCGAGGCCATCATATGTAATAGATTTGAGGATGGTTTGAATGAAGACATTCGTGTGTTAGTTGGGATCTTAGAGCTGAAAGAGTTTATGGTATTGGTTGAATGGACTTGTAAGGCCGAAGAATTGAATAAAGAGAAGAGAAGAATTGAATAAGGAGAAGAGGAATGATGATCTTGAAGCTAGAAATTCGAGGAAGAGATCGATGAGTAAGTCGTTACCATCTCAGTCCAAGAAGTAGAAAGAAATGTATTCCCGTTCAAATTTTTTAGCGGGGTATTCACACAGAGATCGTGGGAAACAACATTTGAGTTTTAAATCTCAGACTACTTCCATGGCAAGTGTTGTTAATGTAAAGTCTAACAGACCCGAATGCTAGCAGTGTGGCAAAAGACATCCCGGATAGTGTAGAACGAATGACTGGGCTTACTTTAAGTGTAGTTCTCAAGATCATTTTATCAGGTATTGTCCGGAGATGCCAGAGAAAGATAAATTTCAGAGTGCAAGGCCTAGTAATACTGCTTCTAAAGGAAGGCCCTCGAGGAATACTAGAAATGGAGCTAGTAGTAAAGGTGAGACTCAAGGTACAACCATGAGATCTAAAGCGAGAGCACCGGCGAGAGCTTATGCCATTCGTGCTCATGAGGACATGTCTCTCCTGATGTTATTACTGGTACTTTTTCTCTTTATGATATTGACGTTATTGCATTGATTGACCCTGGATTTACTCGTTCGTATGTTTGTATGAATTTGGTAAATAATAAGAAATTGCCTGTCAAGTTTTCCTAATTTGTGATTAAGGTGTCAAACCCTTTAGGCAAGCATGTTTTAGTCAACAAAGTATGTAAGAAATGTCCTTTGTTAATTAGAGGTTACTGTTTTCCAGCTGACTTGATATGGTTGCCATTTGATGAGTTTGATGTTATTTTGCATGATGCTATAGTAAATTGTAGACAGAAAGTTATTGAACTAAAATGTGAAAATGGTGAAATTCTTCGGATTGAATCAGATGAGTCGGATAGATTGCCTATGGTGATTTCTTCAATGTCATCTCAGAAATCTATAAGAAAAGGGTGTGAAGCTTACCGAGCTTATGTGTTAAACATGAAAGAGTCTGAATTGAAAATTGAATTAGTGCCGATGGTATGTGAATATCCGGATGTGTTCCCAGAAGAGTTGCCTGGGTTACCACCGGTTAGGGAAGTTGAGTTTGGCATTGAGTTAGTCCCTGGTACTTCACCGATATCGATTACTTCGTATAGGATGGCTCCGACTAAATTAAAAGAATTGAAAGCTCAGTTACAAGAATTGATAGATAAGGGATTCGCAAGACTGAGTTATTCTCCCTGGGGTGCACCGGTATTATTTGTAAAGAAGAAAGATGGATCTATGAGACTTTGCATCGATTATCGACCGCTTAATAAAGTGACTATAAAGAACAAGTATCCCTTGACGAGAATAGATGACTTGTTTGATCAGTTGAAAGGAGCAACAATGTTTTCCAAGATTGATTTGAGATCAGGGTATTACGAGTTGAGAGTTAAAGAATCAGACATGTCGAAAACTGCTTTCAGAACAAGGTACGGGCACTATGAATTTCTTGTTATGCCATTTGGATTAACTAATGCCCCTGCTATTTTCATGGAATTGATGAACCAAATTTTCTGACCATATTTGGATAAGTTTGTAGTCGTTTTTATTGATGACATACTAATTTATTCTCGTGATGAGAGCGAGCATGCCGAGTATTTAAGAACTATTTTACAGACTTTAAGAGACAAACAATTGTATGCTAAGTTCAGTAAAAGTGAGTTTTAGCTCAGAGAAGTGGGATTTTTGGGGCATATTGTCTCAGGTGATTGTATTCGGGTCGATCCAAGTAAAATTTCAACAATTCTTGATTGGAAACCACCGAGAAATGTGTCCAAAGTCAAAAGCTTTCTAGGCTTAGCTGGTTATTACCGTTGATTTGTTAAAGGTTTTTCAATGATTGCTACTCCTATGACGAGATTGTTGCAAAAAGATGTCAAGTTTGAATGGTTTGAAAAATGTCAGCAAAGTTTTGAGAAATTGAAAGATTTATTGATTGAGGCACTAGTTTTAATGCAACATGAACCGGAAAGGAGTTTGTGATTTATAGCGACGCGTCACTGAATGGATTAGGATGTGTGTTGATGCAAGAGGGTAAAGTGATAGCTTATGCCTCGAGACAGTTGAAGCCAAATGAGAAGAATTACCCAATGCATGATTTGGAATTAACTGCTATTGTGTTTGCTTTAAAGATTTGGAGACATCATTTGTACAGTGAGAAGTGTTATGTTTTTACCGACCAAAAGAGTTTAATGTATGTGATGACTCATAAGGACTTGAACTTACGGCAACGAACATGGTTTGAATTTTTGAAAGATTATGAACGGTGATTGATTATCACCCAGGTAAAGCGAAGACCTTGTTTGCCTTTAGTAGGAAGACTTTGTCTGGTAATGGTTCGATCCTAGCCGAGTTGAGAGCTAGACTATTATTTCTTCAACAAATTTGTGAAGCTCAGAAATGTGACAGTGATTTGTAAGCCAAGAGAGTTCATTGTGAATCGGTTATTGATTCAGATTTTCATGTTGGATCCGATGATTGTTTGATGTTCCGAGGTAGAGTTTGTGTACTGAAAAATGATGAAATTATTCAGAAAATTCTTCATGAAGTGCATAATGGTTATTTATTTGTGCATCAGGGTAGTACGAAAATGCATAATGATTTGAAGAAAATGTATTGGTGGGCGAGCATGGAAAAAGATATCTCTGAGCTTGTTTCGAAATGTCTTATTTGTCAACAAGTGAAAGCTAAACACCAAGTGCCTTCGAGTTTAATTCAGCCATTGATGGTACCCGAGTGGAAATGGGATGGGATTACGATGGGTTTCGATGGGTTTACCTTTGACTCCGAAAAAAAAGATGTCGTTTGGGTTGTTGTTGATAGATTGACAAAATCGGCTCATTTTATACCAGTATGTACGGATTATTCACTTCATAAGCTAACTGAATTATACATTACTGAGATTTTGAAATTGCACGAGGTGCTTATTTCTATTATTTCGAATAGAGATCTGAGGTTTACTTCGCAGTTTTGGAAAAAGTTGTAAGAAGCCTTGGGTACGAAATGGAATTTTAGTACCGCATTTCATCTACAGACTGACGGTCAATCAGAAAGGGCAATTCAGGTACTTGAAGATATGCTCTAATGTTGTGTATTGGAATTCGAAGGTGTAACACCACTAACCCGTAACCATCGACGGAATAGGTTAAGAGGCATTACCAGACTTGCAACTCAATTCAGAATAATCATTTATCTAAAATCATCTTAATTCAGTCAATATTATTTATTCACATTCAATATTTACTTAACTCAAGCATACAAAGCTCAAATCATGCATTCAGGACTAAATTAGTAACATAGTAAAATTTAGAAACTTAGAAAAATTTCCACATTTCATGTTTCACACGCCTGTGTGAATAGGTCGTGTGCCTTACATGGCTGATAGACACGTCCATGTCTTAGATCGTGTCGAAACAGGGCATACATACTGACTTATGTCACATGGCCAAGGACATGCCTGTGTGCCAGGCCGTGTGAAAACTAAAGAGGATACTGACTTGGGTCACACGGCCAACCACACGTCCATGTGTCTAGCCTGTGTGCCCTTTGAAATGGCCACACACGCCCGTGTATCAGGCCGTTCAAAAACTGTAGGGTATATTGACTTAATTCGAAAGGGTACCCCAGGGGACACACGGCTATGTAGCATGATCGTGTGTCACACACGGTTGAGACACACGCCCGTATCTCTGCCCGTGTGGACAAAAATAGGCTATTTGTAAAGCCATTTTTCCACCCTATAAGCACAAGCATTCATAAGCATAGATAACAGCATTTTTACAACTCAATAGGTAGCCAAGATAACCATTTTCAATACACATTATTTACCATGCCTAAATACTTAATCAACATCATGTGTAATCTATTCATTTAACAACTACATATCAAAACTTCACTTGTATAATTTCATTCCATCATTACCTTGCCAAAACATGCCATAATTAAACACTTATACACAACCACATATGATACCAAAATAAGCCAAATCACATGGCTTAACTCATATACAAAATATACCAAAACCATGATGTCAAGTAACTTAGTTATCATCTTTTAAACTAGCCTACACATGCCATATTTACAATATCCACAAATTCAAAAGTACCAATCAAAAATTGGATAGTGTGATGAGTAACTCTGACTTGTCCATAACGAGTGAGCTAACGAGCCTCTATAAAACATAGAAAAAGAAACAGAGTAAGCTTTATAGCTTAGTAAGACCATATAATTCAGGATTAAACTTACCATTTAAACCAAATCAATACATAAAGTGCAACCAGTTCAACTAACAAATACCTAATCATAAGTATTCATCATATTTTAGTCATTTAAAATACATGAAACCATCCATTAATACAATACTTTGCATCATTCCAAATTCATATATCATATATAGCATTAGTTGTAACGCCCCAAATTTGGGCCTAGAAGGAATAAGCCTTGAGTATGGGAACAACTAGGAGAATGCACGTAAGTATTTAGTTGTGCAAGAAAATGGCATAAATACATGCTTGCTTTAGTGGTTAAGTGTCCTGGGAAGTGTTGGATAAGTCCTGGGTTCAAACCTGGGCTTTAGTAAAAATTTTAATTTTAAGTGAATAGGGTCGTTGGTTCTAGATAGTAGGCTTATTTAATTAAATTAGGTAGCATATGATACAAAGAGAGTTGTCTTGTAGTGGTAGTGGCATGTTGTGCTTCTAAGGAGGTTGGGGGTTCGAGTCACTCCATGCACAAAAGAGTGTTTATTTTACTCCTTTTTTGTATGAGAAGTAGAGTCTGACTAGAACTCTGTAAGTTAGAATTTGAATGGGTCATGGAGAAAATTAACGAGAGGATTGGGGAGAAAATCCAAGAGAGGATTATGGAAAGATTTTAGGAGGAAAAAGGGGAGTTTGAAGGTGTGTGGGTTTTTGCCGAATTTGCTTGGGGAAAACTCATGATTTCGGCTTTGGGAGGGGAGTGTTTCATTTCGACAATTGAGAGCCTTTTGGGGGGCTTTCAGGTTTTATTTTGTTCTTCTTTTCCTTCCGTTCTCTCAAAAATTGTTCTTCTTGTGTGTATTGTATTTTTGGTTAAAATTGAGGAAACCATTTAGTATTTTTCTTTTCTTTTCTTCTACTTCTCTGAACCTTAGCCGTACACTTCTTCCCTCCTCATCTTCAAATTGTCGGTTGTCTTCAACCGTTTCTTGTTGCATTGCTAAGAACCAAACATCTACCACTTACCCTTATCCCTTTATTTTGATCCTTCTGTGTTTGGGCATTCTTCTTAACAAAGCAGATTAGTAAGGAATCATTGTTAAAGAGGTAAGGATTCATGAGTTTCTCTTATTGTTTCATTACTACAATGATCCTCTTTCAATACCTTCTCTTCCTTCTGTTTCGTTTTTATCTAATATCTCATTACACTACCATTTTTTGGAAGGTACTAGTGTTCCTGTTTGTCCCTGTGACTGAGCACGTTCGGCTTTGGTGGGTGTAAGCCGAATACTCTTCCTCTGAGTGTGGGCATTAAGTTTCAGTAAGCGATTATTAGTCTCCAGGGCTGTGTCATGACACCCTATGGTTTGTGTCGCGACATCCTTGGCAGATTACTCTTTGTGTATTTTTTTTGATGTGTTGCGACATCCTAGGTTTGTGTTGCAACATTGGGAGCAATCCACTGCCTTTTTGCCCTAAAATGATGTCTTGCACACCCATCGAATATATTAGTCTTCCTTTATGTTTGCTTCAATCCACTAATTCATATAAAATACTCAAATTGCTCATTTTATTACCTAAGTACTAAAGATGAAAATTAAATAAAAACATAACTAAATTACTTTTTAATGAGCTCATTAAGTATAGAAAGAGGTTTAATCTGCAACAACGAATTGCGACAGATCAAACTCCCCCACACTTAACTCATTGTTCATCCTCAAGTAAGGAAAACATGTAAAAAAATTGACAACTCTTGAGCAAGTATGATACAATAATTAGTTCGAGAGCAAAGTAAACAAGTATAATCATAAGTACAAGTATAATTGTAAGTACATGTAATTCTCGTTTTGGCTTTTTTTGAATTTTTCATTTTCCGCACGCTTTTGGTCTGACCTATAATTACTATATATTATTGTTTCTTCCTATTTTACTTTGATTTTTTCAAAATCAGCGTTATGTATTTGCCTATCCCTCAATGCGTATGGCCCAACGTTTAAGTTTTTGCATTTAAAGGACCAAATAAAAATGATAAGTACAAGTTATGTTTTGACTCAGGGTTTTGTATGAAGGTTCCTCAAGAAGTAATTTTTTGCTTAAATAGAAGTACTAAGGAAGATAAATAAGGTTATCTTTTTGGCTCTCTGTTTATACCAAACAATGTCGTAGGTTATCCCTAGGTATTTTCAATATTCATGAATTTAATCGACTAAGTAACTACATTTCTAATCATCTATTATTCGTACTAGCATGCTTGTTTCACTATATTTTCCTCTATCATTGGGTACACTCAATTACTTAAGGCCTATTTATGGTGTAATATATAGAACTATTTATTTTAACAATCAACCTATATACATGCTCTTAACCAATCACTTGTATTTATACAAACTCAAGCACACATTAGACAATAAAATTGAATTAAAAATAAAAAGTAAGCATAAATTTCCTATGTTACCCTCATACTTTAGATAATAACCCTGATGTATAAAATAAAAAAGTTACTCGTTTAGTATTGAAGTTGTCTTGAGCTTATTTGGGAATTTCCTTCCTTGCTTGTTTTAGCTCACAATTTTAGTGCTCTTCTTGTGTAGGGTTCCAGCATAAAAAACTTATGACAAGATATATATATTGTCAAACCCCAAAATAGGGCATAGGAGTTTTAAGTGTATTTTAGGAATTTTAGCCTTAGAGTGTTTGAAATTTTGTGACATGACATATCAGTAATGTTTTCAATTATGGTTTTTAGAAAATTAAATCAATTTCTGAAAATGAGTTTTAAATACCTTTAATTTTAGAAAAAGGACTAGTTTGCAAAAAAAAAAGAAGTCAAAATTGTGAGTTTTGAAGAAGCAATGAGGCCAAAATTTAAAAACCAACCTTTTTCTTCCTCCCATCTATAGTTTTTCATGTTAAGTCTTCCCCAAAACTAGTATTGTCATCCTTTGATTCACTTTTACTATTCCAATCAATTTTGAACTCCAATTCCTAATCCTTTTTTACTTCTATCACCATTGAACCTTAAAACTCTATAAAAGACCAAGAAAGACACCCAAAATTACCATAGTTCCTCCATTTTCAAGCTTTTGTGTTTTTTGGGTTTTCGGAAGTATTCTGAGGATTGTACCCAAGGGAGGATGGAATAAATAATGAAAACATTTCTATAAGAATAAGTGATAAACCGTAATTTATACATATTTTTATGCCATACTTAACACATTTATGAATTATTTCTCCTTAGATTTGGTGAATTTGATGCTCCTAATCCTTTAATTTCATGTTTTATACTTAGGTGAGCATAGGAGAGCAAAAAGAACAAGAAACGGGCCAAAAACGGAGAAAATAGGCCGGCATGGGAAAACAACACAGCCTGGACTTCCTCACATGGGTAGAACACAAGCCCGTGCCATTCTAACAGGCTCGACCATGGCCTAAAACGACCTCAGCACGGGCGTGTTGATCTCTCAGCCTTGACCACGGCCTGAAGTAATCGGACACGAACGTGTCATACGTACGTGTCCCTGCCGAGCCCTAGTTAAGTTCTCTTTAGAAAATGGCAAGTTGGAGGGATTTTAGGCATTCTAAAGCCTATTTAAACACCCTAGAGGAGGACTAAAAGGGAGACGGAGAGTACGGACTAAGGATTTACTCCAAGAAAGCTAATTGATCTATCTTAGAAGCCGGATTCATCATCAAGACTGAAGATCTCTCCTCAATTTCCCTTCAGGAGTTTTGGGTTTTCTTTATGTTTTGTATTCATTAATCTTGTAAGATGTTTTCCTATTTAGTTATGAACTAAACCCCTTAAATACTTAAGGGGAATGAAATCTAAGACGAATCTTGTTATTATTTTCTGAATTGTATGATAAATATTTAACTTGTTCTTAATTAAGTGCTCTTAATTCTTGTTTCAGTATTTCGGGATATTGATTCAAGTTAATGCTCTTATTTGGAAGATGAATAGTCCCTCTCTAAGAGTAATTTTGTCATAATTAAGCGGAGTTGATTGCGTGCCTAGAGATAGGGCGACAAGATTTTGTTGGATTAGGGTGAAACCTAATAAAGGGATCCATAGATCGAGTTAATGCAACTTTAGGGTGTTAATTAGTAGGAGATTTCAATGTTAGATGTTATTAGTCTTGAATTGGGATAATAACATAACTCTGGGATTTCTACGGAACATGTTAAATGAATAAATCGTCCAACTCAGAATCAAAATAACAAGTGAAGTCTAGGTGGATTTTTCCTTGGGTATTGTCTTAAATCAATCATTTTTCCAAAAGTAATTCACTACTTCTATTTTCTATGATTTCTTAGTTTAGTTAATTAGTTAATTAAAACAAACCCTTTTATTTTTAGGCTAGATAATGAAAAGACAGGTAATAGTAGTACTTTTAGTTCCTTTGGGTTCGACAATTCGGTCTTGCTGAAGCTATACTACTGTTCAATAGGTACACTTGCCTACATCGTGATAATAGTTAGTTTCAAGAACGATTAATTATAAATTTATAAAAATTATCACGGAAAATCACGATCAAGTTTTTGGCACTGTTGCCAGGGACCTAAGATATTAGGAACACTCAATTTTTATTACTTTAGCCATTAACTTTTATTGCAATTTAATTTTTTTTATTTTTATTTACTAAATTTTCTTTTTCTTCCTTCTGGCAAGTTCTTATAGTTTTTTACTAGAAGAAACATGTCGGGACCATTACTTTTTGACGAAGGAATTGATCACACAACTTGCAGAAACCAAAGAGAAATAAGGCGAAGCCTAAGATACATAGAGGAAGAGCAAGAGGATTATATCTCAACTACAACCGAGGAGATGGCTAAAAATCAAGAAAATTCGCTGCCTCCTGCACTTGCTGCTGACCCAGTTAATCCGAATCAAGCTCCTCGTACTGTGTATGATTATGCTAAACCTAATTTAACAGGAACCGAGTCAAGTATAGTTAGGCCTACTATTGCTGCAAATAATTTTGAACTGAAACCTAACATGATTCAAATGATAGAGCAATTTGTCCAGTTTGATGGTTTGTAGGATGAGGATCCCAACACTGACTTGGCAAATTTTTAGGAATTCTACGACACTTTTAAAATTAATGGCGTTTCTAATGATGCCATTCGTCTTTAGTTATTACCCTTTTCATTGAGAAACAAAGCTAAACAGTGGTTGAAATCGTTACCACGAGGGTCAATCACTACTTGGGAACAAATGACCAAAAAATTTTTATTAAAGTATTTTTCGCCGGCTAAAATGACAAAATTATGTAATGATATTTCTTTCATTGTGCAGATGGATTTAGAAACACTCTACGATGCATGGGAGAGATACAAGGACCTTTTAAGAAGATGCCCTCACCATGGGTTACCACTCTGGCTACAGGTTCAAACATTTCACAATGGCCTGAATCCCTTGACTAGATAAATGGTTGACACAGCCGCTAGTGGGACTATCAATAATAAAACACCTGAAGATGCTTATGAATTTATAGAAGAGATGTCACTGAATAATTATCAGTGACAAGTCATGAGGACAAAGCCAACGAAAGCAGTCGGCATTTTTAACATTAATTTAGTCACCATGCTATCAAATCAGGTAGAACTTTTGAATAGAAAAATTGATGGTTTACTTGGTTCTACGTAGGTACATCCAGTAATAAGGTGTGATTCAAGTGGGGGAAGCATACATACAAAATATCAACCCTTCAATCCTACAACCGAAGAGGAACAAGTCCACTATGTGGGTAACAATAACTCTAGATCTCAAAATAACCCATACAGTAATACCTATAATGCAGGTTGGAGGAACCACCCAAATTTCTTATGGGGTGGTCAAGGGAATTAGAGACCACCACTACCATTAGGCTTCCAACAACCACCTTACCAACAAGATAAAAAATCAAACCTTGAGGAGATGTTATCCAAATTCATCTCGATGTCAAAAACTCGTTTCTAGAATATCGAGACAGCACTTAAAAATCAACAAGCGTCGATCCAAGGGCTCGAAACTCAGATAGGTCAGCTGTCTAAACTAATTTTTAAACAACCACAAGGTAGCTTGCAAGTAATACTGAAATTAACCCAAGAGAATAGCTCAATGCATTCAATGTTAGAAATGAGGAAGGGTTAGCTGCATCTGAACCAGAACCAAAGCAAGAAACTGTAGAAATCAAAGGTAAAGGTAAAGTAGGCCACAAAGAGCAGAAACCGGCAAGTGTAGATTATAAACCTCGTGTGCTATACCCTAATGCGATAAGGAAAGATCGCTCAGTTGAACAATTTGGTAAATTCTTTAAACTTTTAAAGAAATTACATATCAACTTACCGTTTATTGAAGCTCTATCACAGATGTCGAACGCAATGAAGTTTTTAAAGGAGCTCCTAGGAAATAAGCGGAAGTTGGACGAGGCGTCGCATGTGGAGCTAAACGTAGTTTGCTCAGCTATTCTACAAAATAAGCTACCCAATAAATTAAAAGATCTAGGGAGTTTTACAATTCCTTGCTTAATTGATAGCTTAGATGTTAATAATGCATTGGCTGATTTAGGGGTCATTCCTTACAAAATGTTTAAGAAACTAGGTCTTGGGAAACCCAAACAGACTAGGATGAGCATTCAATTAGCAGATAAAACTATCAGATTTCCTAGGGGTATTATTGAAGATGTGCTAGTTAAAATTGATAAATTTATATTTCCCGTCGATTTTGTTATTCTAGACATAGAGGAGGATAGCAACACTCCTTTGATTTTAGAAAGGCCGTTTTTAGCAATTGCTAGAACGATTATTGATGTTGGCACAGGTGAACTCACACTTCATGTGGGAGACAAAACAATCACCCTTCAAGTTCGTAATTCTGGCAACACATCAAAAATTGAAGGTGATTGTATAAACTATTCTACTAAAACTGACAATATGGTGCAACCTACTTTGCAGGAAATGAGTTCGAAGGACGTACATGAGCCATGTTCAAGCAACAATAAAGCACATATCCATGAAGAATGAAGGCTACAAATCGAGGAACTAGATGAATGGCGGCACATAAATTGAAAACACACGATAAACCAAACCTATGCCAGAACGAGCTCAATACCTCACCAAATCAACTTAAGGTTGGAGATAAAGTTTTATTAAATATCGAAGATCCTCAAATTTCCACTGCCAAACCGAATGAAGAAATTCCTCTTACGGTACTTAGCATTTTCCCATTCGGTATAATCGAGGTAAATCATACCAAATTTGGCTCGTTTAAGGTAAATATTAGTCGTCTAAAACCTTATTTTGATGAGATTGATAGCAGGAATGAGGAGTGTAAACTTCTCAAACCACCATGACCATTCAATGGAGAGGTAAGTCGAGCTTAGACTATAAATAAGCGCTTCTCGGGAGGCAACCCGAGCACTAACGATATTAACTTCTTTAAATTTTAGTATTCAACACTTAACCTACTAACTGAGCTCTTGAATACAGGTTTTCCACACCCACACGGCTAGGCACACGAGCGTGCTTTAGACGGTGTAAAAAATAGGGCAAGGACTTTTCCCGACACGGGCTGCGATAAATCGCCAGCTGTGCAACATGGCCGTGGGCGATCCTGCCAAAATAACACGGGTGTACGACATGTCTATGTCTTGAAACTGTGGTTGATCTTGAGAAAATAGCACGGGTGTGCGACACGCCCGTGTCTAGCACCCGTGGTCGACACTGTCAAAATAACACGAGCGTCTGCATAAGTACATGGGCGTGGGAGAAACGAACCACATCCCACACGGTCGTGCGATACGATCATGCAAGCACACAACCTAGACACACGGGCGTGTCCTCAGGTCGTGTGACGATCTCTAAATTTGCAACAAATATGGGCTGAACACGAACCGCACGGGCGTGTGATACGGCCGTGCCACTTGAAAAATTTAGATTATTTCTCTTATTTTATTTTTACTTTTATTTTTATTTATTTTTGAAAACTCATTCCTTTTTAGAAAAAACACAACTTATCTTTATGATTATTATCAGATTATTCCCTTAATTCTCCCGCAGAATCATGCCTTTCCTCCAGCTCTATTTTCAATTCGCGCTCTCGCTAATCCAGCGATCCCATCCGTTCATAACTCAGGAAGTTTCACTTCTTTCCCTATCTTATGATCTTATATTTATATTTTTCAATATATCTATTTTTGTACATTGAGGGCAATGTACATATTAAGTGTGAGGGGGTTATCTATATCTATATCAGAAATGAACCCTGAATTTTGTCTTATTCTCATGTGATCTTCTCATATCATTATTAGAATGAATTTTGATTAAATTATGATTTTTATTTATATATCTTGAATTAAAACATAGGCATTCATGTATTGACTATTTAAACTTTAAGACATTAGAGAATTAAGCATGAGAAGTTGATTTTTAAGAATTTAAAAATTTAGGTTGTTTTCCCAAGTTTAGGTATTACCTTGAATTGAAATCCACAGTTTTGAACATAAAAAAGCCATAATTTTTGTGAGATTTTGAGCCTTTTAAGAGCATCTATTATTTCTTTCATTCTCACTTTTATTGTTGCTTTGAGTGTGTCAATATCGAATTGTTATTCTAGAACTTGCTTGATTATGCATGTCAAGACCACACCATTTGATTTGATATGTCAAGATGATAGAGGCACTTAAGATTAACCCACTCATGCCATGAAAAGCCTACCTCCTCGATTAACCCTTAGTAAACCCCTTTAAGCATAACAAGCCATTCCTTGTATTACCCTTAATATTAACCCTTAACTTATTATTGTTGAAATCCCCTCAATTAATTTGATCCCTATTTTTGTCGAGATTTGATTTGAATAAATTGCTTGGCTATGTCTTGTTCTTAATAGTTAGTCTATCTTATTTAACTTGTTCTTAATATATTTATATATATATATATATACATATTAGTAGTGATATTTTGTTTTTGCGCTAAAGTATTTAAATTCCATATTCTGAGAAAAAGCTCTGTTGTACGCAAGTGATGATTAATATTTTTCTAGTTAAGTAATTTTTCAATTCAGTCTCGATTCTAACCTTTTCTTTTAGCTTGTGACCACACCCCCTAACCAAGCCTCTTTACAACCCTCTAAAGACCTTTTGATCGATGTATCATCTCAATTTATAGTGGTGGAGGTTTGATTTTCATGCAAGCCTATGGTAATAACTTTTCATATTGACTGTAGAGTGCTACATTCATTATCCTTAAACACTTCGAGTGATTTGAGTGAATCTTTAGTAAGGATGTTAAACTCTGTGAGATTTTGAATCAAAGGTGATTATTTAAATAAGGGGAGATGCCTATATTTTTCATGATTAAATGCTCAACTTGGAATGTTTGAAACTTTAATATTCTTCTAGTTGAATTCTCAATGTATGATTACTTATGGATTAGTTTGAGATATTATTTATAGGAACTATAAGTTGAGAAAAAGGAATTCTTAATTGTGAATTGAGGATTTTTCTTGAGGATAAGCAAACGCTTAAGTGTGGGGGTATTTGATAAACCGTAATTTATACATATTTTTATCCAATACTTAACACATTTATGAATTATTTCTCCTTAGATTTGGTGAATTTGATGCTCCTAATCCTTTAATTTCATGTTTTATACTTAGGTGAGCATAGGAGAGTGAAAAGAACAATAAACAGGCCAAAAATGGAGAAAATGGGCTGACATGGGAAAGCAACACGGCCTGGACTTCCTCACATGGGCAGAACACATGCCCGTGCCATTCTAACAGGCTCGACCATGGCCTAAAACAACCTCAGCATGGGCATGTTGATCTCTCAGCCTTGACCACAGCCTGAAGTAATCGGACACGGGCGTGTCCCTGCCGAGCCCTAGTTAAGTTCTATTCAGAAAAGGGAAAGTTGGAGGGTTTTTAGGCATTCTAAAGCCTATTTAAACACCCTAGAGGAGGACTAAAAGGGAGACGGAGAGTAGGGACAAGGATTTACTCCAAGAAAGTCAATTGATCCATCTTAGAAGCTAGATTCATCATCAAGACTGAAGATCTCTCCTCAATTTCCCTTTAGGAGTTTTGGGTTTTCTTTATGTTTTGTATTCATTATTCTCCTGAGATGTTTTCCTATTTAGTTATGAACTAAACCCCCTAAATACCTAAGGGGAATGAAACCTAAGACGAATCTTGTTATTATTTTCTGAATTGTATGATAAATATTTAACTTGTTCTTAATTATGTGCTCTTAATTCTTGTTTCGGTATTTCAGGATATTGATTCAAGTTAATACTCTTATTTAGAGGATGAATAGTCCCTGTCTAAGAGTAATTTTGTCATAATTAAGTGAAGTTGATTGCGTGCCTAGAGATAGGGTGACAAGATTTTTCTAGATTAGGGTGAAACCTAATAAGGGGATCCATAGATCGAGTTAATGTAACTTTAGGGTCTTAATTAGAAAGAGATTTCAATTATTCAACCTAGGGTTAGACATTATTAGTCTTGAACAGGGATAATAACATAACTCTGGGATTTCTACGGAACAGGTTAAATGAATAAATCATCCGATTCAGAGTCAAAATAAACAGTGAAGTCTAGGTGGATTTTTCCTTGGGTATTGTCTTAAATCAATCATTTTTCCAAAAGTAATTCCCCACTTCTATTTTCTGTGATTTCTTAGTTTAGTTAATTAGTTAATTAAAACAAACCTTTTTATTTTTAGGCTAGATAATAAAAAGATAGTTAATACTAGTACTTTTAGTTCCTTTGGGTTCGACAAACCAGTTTTGCTAAAGCTATACTACTGTTCGATAGGTACACTTGCCTACGTCGTGATAATAGTTAGTTTCAAGAACAATTATTTATAAATTTATAAAGCTTATCAAGGAAAATCATGACCAATAAGTCTAAGTAGTAGTAATTGATTCCTATATTACGATAAACCATCAAATAATTTGAAGAGATAAAATTAAATAAATAATAAAAATAATTAAATGAAGAAAAATAAACGAACAAATTAAATCAATAAACCAATCAGGAATATTAACTTGCTTCAAGGGTTTCTAACTAACTTCAGGTTAAGGTTTTAGGGTGGATTAGCTATCGATTAACCAATTATTACCTCCTGGCCTCTAATTAACTAATTAATTGTTTGATACTCGTTTATCTCCCTACCTCATTTTCTCAACCAAGATAAATTATGATTTACTCGATTCGGCTTACATACCGACCTCATCTTGCCTATGATAACTTCCTAGGGTTGTTAATCCTAGTGGTTTTAGCACACAAGTTCATACCGACTAGTCCCTCTCGAGAAACCCTAAATTCTCCTTTAATCACATGCCCACCAACTCGTTAATCTCCCCTAATGGATTTAGCCACTCATGTAATTCATAATCTTTATTTTAATTGAATACATTATGTGAATAACACAATTGATTCAGAAGAAAGAGAATTGAATAATCGTGAATGTAATATCGAATGGAAAAAGAGTAGTAATCTCTTGATTAGAATAAAGAAATAAAATGAATGCAAAAGAAAATATAAATTGAAGTACTTTAATAAACAAAAAAACTCTTGAACCAAAATTAATTTCAAGAGGAAAACAAAAGAGTAGTGAAAAGTCGATAAGAAAATAAACTAAATCTACTTCTAAACTACTAGAGTTTTTTAAGGCATCTAGGAAGACTTAGTTACATTCAGCCTGTAATGCCCCCGTACCCGAGACCATCGTCGGAGTTGAGCACGAGGTGTTACTAACCTTAATTTATCACTTAAACAGCTCAAACAATTTATTTTAAAAAGTTCTAGACAAGCTAATTAACTGCATCACAGTCGCTTAAAAATTCATATCTCAAGCTCCGAAACTTGAAATCCAATTCCGTAAATTTTACCTGAAACTAGACTCATATATATATATTCACTAATTGTTTTCTATAATTTTTGGTCAAGCCAATTAGTGCATTTTATTAGTTAAAGTCTCCCCTATTTTAGGGTTTGAATGCTCTGATCTCTGTTAACTACGAACCACTTTTCTCTTTGTACAGAATTCAAAAGACTATGAAGTTTATTTATCTTAAAACTATCCTCAATAAGGAATCTTTACATATAAAGCATGACTTCTAATTATCTTTATACAATTTTTAGTGAATTTCCAAAGTCAGAATAGGAGATCCAAAAATCACACTAGACCTATTTCACAAAAATTTAAATATCTCATAAAATATAACTCATATACCTGTTTTGTTCCATCCATATGAAAATAGACTCATAATTATTCAATTCCATATTTAATTCATCATCTAGTTATATCTCTACTATTTTTACTGATTTTTCAAACTCACATCACTGCTGCTGTGAAATTCTGCTTTATAGCCAATTTCACTTTACTATAGATTTTCATGGACTAAATAGCATTTTAAACATACATGACATCAAATATGATTTAGATTGGCCATTCCAATGGCTAATCATTTACAAGCCCTTTTCTTACCAAACCATAACCATATCATAAGATCGTTTACACAAAGTGAGTATAGTGCTATACATGCCACATTCAAAGTATACAAGCCATTTTACCAATTTAAGTCTTTGGATAGTGTGAACGAGTCTTCGACCTATCCCGATTCTCAAGCCGGCTTGTCAAATCTACAATGAAAGAAAAGGAGGGAGTAAGCACAAAGCTTAGTAAGTTCACATGCAAATAGCAAGTAACATAAATCACACATCCCACAAAAAAAACATTATTTGCATAAACAACACCAAGACATTCATGTTTCATTTGTATTTAATATCTTTCTACGATTTCATCATACCAAGTTCCCAACCCAAGGGTTTAAGCACATACCTGTCAAATTTTCTCATTTACCACACTTACCAACATGTCACCTTCATTTTAGGCCTTCTTTCTATTCACTTAAGATTCACCCATTGAACACATCGGAATATAATTCGAATACGCGGATCTCATGAACATAAGAGCCATACCCGCAACTAGACAAACTCAATAGCCTGCGGAACTTATGTAGCCAAGCTACCATGTAACCCGTCCATAAGTGAACTCGAACTCAACTCAATAAGCTCGGGCGTTCCCATCCATAAGTGAACTCGGACTCAACTCAACGAGCTTAGATGCCTAGTTACATCTCATGAACTAAGACTCAACTCAACGAGTTCGGAACTCAACCATCCTAGTGACATGTCACTTGTATTCTAATCTATTCCCAAGGTTTAAACAGTCTTTTCCTCAATCACACATCTTTTCCGTCTTCCACGAAATATCGAAACCGATACTCGGTAGCAATTCATATTTAACAAGTAATAAACATAATTTGCATATTACTCAACAATAACCACAAAGCATAATATTTCATAATAATAATCATCATATCATATAAATATCATTAAGTTAATTAAAATGAAAATTATGTTACTACCTTTACACATGAACTTACCTCGGTACAAAATTATTAGCAATCGAGCCTATTCTTCGTAAACTTTGCTTTTCCCTCGATCGCGACTTGAATCTCGTTTCTCTTGATCTATAATGCCAAATTAATCTTATTTAATACATACATTCATCAAACAGCATTTAATACAAACTTTGGCAAAATTACATTTTTGCCCCTAAAATTTTGCATAATTACACTTTTGCTCCTAGACTCGGGAATTAAACTTCATCCCTTATTCTTATGTTTTATGACATGTTGATCATTTTTCCCTTCTATGGTAACATCAAATTCACACTCTAACATGTACTTATGACTATTAGGTATTTTTATCGATTAAGCCCTTTTACTCGTTTTCGCTTAAAACCGAGTAGTACAAGTTGTCTAACATAATTTAAAACCTCATTTTATATCATAAAACACCAAAATACACAAATTTCACCTATGGGTATTTTTCCAAATATGAAACCTAGGTTGAATTATTGCTAGCATAAGCTTAATCGAGCTACCAGGATTCCAAAAACGTAAAGAACATTAAGGGGCTTGGAATCACTTACTATGGAGCTTGGAAGCTTGAAACAAACCCTAGCTATGGAGAACCCTTGAAATTTCGGCCTAATGAAGAAGATGGACAAAAATTGGCTTTTAATTTTGTTTTTAATTCATTTTAATAACTAAATGACCAAAATGCCCTTACTACTAAACTTTCCAAAATTTCCATCCATGTCCAATTTTTGTCCATAGACTTAGAAATTGGTCAAATTGATATTTAAGACCTCCTCATTAATATTCCAAAACAATTTCATACTAAAAACTCCTACAATGCAAGTTTTACAAATTATTCGATTTAGTCCCTAATTTCAAGCTAAGCACTTTAGGCATAGGATTTCATCACGAAGTTTTCACACAATCATGAAATCATATCATAAACATCAAAATAATTATAAAATAATTATCTCTATCTCAGATTTGTGGTCACAAAACCACTATTCTGATTTGGCCCTAATTCGGGATATTACAACTCTCCCCCCTTTAAGGATTTTCGTCCTCGAACGAAAATCTTACCGGTAAACAGGTGTGGGTATTGGTTTCTCATAGTTTCTTCAAGTTCCCATGTAGTCTCTTCTACCCTGTGCTTTTGCCACAATACTTTCACGAGAGCGACACTTTTATTTCTTAGTTGCTTGACCTCTCGAGGTAAAATCTTAATCGGTTCTTCTTCGTAAGTCATATCCGACCGTAGCTCAATTTCTGTCGGTGAAATTATATGTGAAGGATCCGAACAATATCGACGTAACATAGATGCATGGAACACATCATGAATCTTCTCTAATTCAGGTGTAATGCTAACCAATATGCTACCGGTCCAACTTTTTCATTTATTTCATACGGTCCAATAAAATGCGGACTGAACTTGCCCTTCCGTCCAAATATAAGGACTTTCTTCAATGGAGACACTTTCAAAAATACCTTATCACCAACTTGAAACTCGATTTCCCTTCGTTTCAAATCCGCATAAGATTTTTGTCTATCTGAAGCAGCTTTCAAACAATCTCGAATCACTTTCATCTTTTCTTCGGTTTCTTTGATTAGATCAACTCCATAAATCTGATTTTCCTTGAGTTCAGTCCAATACAATGGCGTCCGACATTTACGACCATACAATGCTTCATAAGGTGCCATCTTAAAACTCGTCTGATAACTATTATTATAAGCAAATTCTACCAACGGTAAGTACCTTTCCCAACTACCTTGAAATTCCAATACGCAACATTTGAGCATGTCTTTAAGAATCTGAATTACTCTCTCTGATTGTCCATCGGTTTGTGGATGAAAGGCGATCTTTGAAATTTAACTTTGTACCTAATGCCTCTTGCAACTTTTGCCAAAACCGTGAAGTAAATCTCAGATCTCTATCCGAAATGATTGACAAAAGGTATTGCATGAAGTCTAACAATCTCACGGATATACAATTCAGCCAACTTATTAAGAGAATAATCCGTACGTACTGGAATAAAATGAGCCGATTTTTAGTCATCACAACTATTACCCCGATGGCATTTTTCTTCCCGGAGTTAACAGCAACCCTGATATAAAATCCATAGTAATCCTATCCCATTTCCATTTAGGAACCATGATAGGCTGGAGTAATCCCGAACGTACTTAGTGTTCAGCTTTCACTTGTTGACAAACTAAGCACTTTGATACAAACTCGGAAATATCTCTTTTCATTCCACTCCACCAGTACATTTTCTTCAAGTCATTATACATTTTCATACTGCCCGGATGAACCGCCAAACAACCATTATGTGCTTCATGTAAAATCTTTTGAATCAACTCATCATTTTTCGGTACACAAATCCAGTTTTTAAACATCAAGCAATCATCAAAACTGATTCTGAAATCTGATCCTGTATCAGCTTCACACTGCTTTCTCTTGGCTTGCAAATCTTGGTCATTTTTCTAAGCTTCACAAATCTCTTGTAAAAACATCAGTCTTGCTCTTAACTCTGCTAGAATCAATCCAAACCGAGTGTTCATAGCTCTTAAAGCAAATAGCAATTTTCTGCTTAAAGCATCGGCAACCACATTCACTTTTCCCGGATGGTAATCAATAACAAGCTCGTAATCTTTCAATAACTCCAACCATCTTCGCTGTCTCAAATTCAAGTCTTTTTGTGACATTAAGTATTTAAGACTTTTGTGGTCGGTATATACTCGGCACTTTTCACCATACAAATAATGTCGCTAAATTTTCAAAGCAAACACTATAGCAGCCAATTCCAAATCATGAGTCGGATAATTTCTTTCATGAGATTTTAACTGCCTCGAAGCATAAGCCACCACTTTTCCTTCTTGCATAAGTGCACATCCTAAGCCATTTCGAGAAGCATCACTATACACCACAAATTCTTTACCTGATTCGGGTTGTATCAACACTGGTGCTTCAGTTAATAAATTTTTCAATTCTTCAAAACTTTGTTGACATTCTTCCGTCCATTCAGATTTAACATTCTTTCGGAGTAGTCTAGTCATAGGAGCAGCAATTATAGAAAATCCATTTACAAACCACCGATAATACCCAGCTAGCCCCAAGAAACTTCTAATCTCGGTTACATTTTTCGGTGGTTTCCAATCAACAATGGCTGAAATCTTACTAGGATCAACCCGTATACCATCACCTGAAACAATATGACCCAAAAATCCAACTTCCTGGAGCCAAAATTCACTTTTACTACACTTAGCATATAACTGCTTATCTCTCAAAGTTTGCAAAACTATCCTCAAATGCTCAGCATGCTCTGTCTTATCTTTTGAATAAATTAAAATATCATCTATAAACACCACAACAAATTTGTCCAAGTATGGCCGAAATATGTGATTCATTAAATCCATAAACACAGCAGGAACATTTGTCAACCCGAATGGCATAACTAAAAATTCATAATGACCGTACCTTGTTCTAAAAGCAGTTTTAGGCACATCCAACTCTTTTACTCGCAGCTTGTAGTACCCAGATCGCAAGTCAATCTTTGAAAACCATGTCGCTCCTTTTAGCTGATCAAATAAATCATCAATTCTCAGCAACGGATACTTATTCTTGATTGTCACCTTGTTTAATTCCCGATAGTCAACACACAATCTCATAGAACCATCCTTCTTTTTCACAAATAACACGGGAGCACCCCAAGGTGAAAAACTCGGTCTCACAAAGCCTTTTTCAGTCAACTCTTGCAACTGCGACTTTAATTCTTTCAACTCTACTGGTGCCATTCTATATGGAGCAATTGAGATGGGAGCTGTTCCCGGTATCAAATCAATACCAAATTCTACTTCCCTGACTGGAGGCAAACCCGGCAATTCTTCTGGAAATAAGTTCGCAAATTCACACACAACCGGCACTGATTCAACTTTCTTTTCAATTTCTTTTGTATTAATTACAGACGCCAAATAAGCTTCATAACCCTTTCTCAAATATCTCTGAGCCGACATCAAAGAAATCATACTAGATAATGCCTATGATTTGCCTGATGCAACCCGCAGAATTTTACCACTTTCACACTTTAATTCTATAACCTTTTCTTTGCAATTTACTATAGCATCATGCAATGTCAACCAATCCATACCCAAAATAACATCAAATTCATCAAACGGCGACAACATCAAGTCAGCCGAAAAGTAATAACCCCGAATCATTAAAGGGCATTTCTTACTTACTTTATCAACTATCACACATTTGCCTAATGGATTCGACACTCTAATCATAAACTCTGTGTTCTCAACAGGTATATTCATACTAGACACCAATTTCATGCACACATATGAATGAGTAGAACCAGGATCAATCAAAGCAATAACATTAACATCATAAAGAGAAAATATACCAGTAATCACGTCGGGTGATGAAGCATCTTCACGTGCCTTTATAGCATAAGTTCTAGCTGGAGCCCTTGCTTTAGATTTAGCTGCTAAATCTCTGGCTACATTTTTGCTGCTTGCTTCATTTCCAGCTTTTCTCAAATATCTTCCCCTCGAGTCTGCACCACTAGCTTTTACATTCTGAAATTTTTCTTTCTTAGCTCTCTCTGGGCAGTCTCTAATAAAATGATCCGGAGAACCACACCGAAAACATTCATTTGCTCTACATGGGCCAAAATGATTTTTGCCACACCGCTGGCACTCGGGCTTAACAAATCTCGTACTCCCCACACTAGCCACGGAAGTAGTCTGAGATTTAGGACCCATATTTTGCTTCTTAGAATTTCCATATGATTGTCCAGCCAGAACCTGTGAACGAGGATTCATATTTCTAGATTTTCTGGATTGCTGTGAGAATGAACTGCTCGTCGGTCTTTTCTTCCAATTTCTAGTCTCAGCCTCTACCTTTTTCTTCTCTTTAAGTAGTTCTTCAGCCTTGCAAGCTCGATCAACTAGTACTACCATTTCTTTTAATTCAAGAATCCCAACAAATACTTTGATGTCTTCATTGAGTCCGTCTTCAAATCTTCTACACATTTTAGCCTCCCTAGGAATATATTCTCTAGCACACTTACTTAACCTGACGAACTCCCTTTCGTATTCAGTAACTGTCATGTTCCCCTGCTTCAACTCAAGAAACTCTTTACGATTTTGATCAACAAATCTTTCACTGATGTATTTCTTCCGAAATTCTTCTTGAAAGAACTCCCAAGTTACATTCTCTTTCGGTACTACTGAAGTCAATGTCTTCCACCAATGATAAGCTGAATCCCTCAACAATGATATAACACATTTCAAGAATTCTTCAGGTGTACAAGACAATTCATCAAATACTCGAATAGAATTCTCGAGCCAAAACTCTGCTTTCTTGGCATCATCATCAATATTTGCCCTGAATTCTTCGGCCCCTTGTTTACGGATTTTGTCAACTGGAGTTCTGTGAAATTTCATCAGATCTACACCTTGAGGCATCGGGGGTACAGGTTGACGAATCGGGCGAGGTGGGGGAGGTTGTGCATTCGGGTTCGTACGAACGAACTCAGTATACCAGGCACTCATCATCTGGGGAAAGGCTTCTCGAGCCCCTTCTCCTCCTCCTTGACCAATAGTAGGAGGTGGATTTTCAGTTGGCACCGCCCCTTCAGTCGAAGCTGGTGCATTACTCTCTACATCATCAGCCACAGCTGAATCGGGATCCATTTACTATAAAAAAATTATTTAAAAAGGTTAGAAGTCGTCACACTATCGCAATATATGTATATGGCATGTATAGCAAAACCTGTACATACAACACGTTAGTCTGAGAACTGACTAAACCTGCTTTGATACCACCAAATATAACGCCCCCGTACCCGAGACCATCGTCGGAGTTGAGCACGAGGTGTTACTAAACTTAATTTATCACTTAAACAGCTCAAACAATTTATTTTAAAAAGTTCTAGACAAGCTAATTAACTGCATCACAGTCGCTTAAAAATTCATAAATCGAGCTCCGAAACTCGAAATCCAATTCCATAAATTTTACCTGAAACTAGACTCATATATATATTTACTAATTTTTTTCTAGAATTTTTGGTCAAGCCAATTAGTACAGTTTATTAGTTAAAGTCTCCCTTATTTTAGGGTTTGACTGCTCCGACCTCTGTTCACTTGGAACCACTTTTCTCATTGTACAGAATTAAAAAGACTATGAAATTTCTTTCCATTAAAACTAGCCTCAATAATGAATCTGTACATATAAAGCATAACTTCTAATTATCTTTATACAATTTTTAGTGAATTTCCAAAGTCAGAATAGGAGATCCAGAAATCACTCTGGCCCTATTTCACAAAAATTTAAATATCTCATAAAATATAACTCATATACCTGTTTTGTTCCATCCATATGAAAATAGACTCATAATTCTTCAATTCCATATTTTATTCATCATCTATTTATATCTCTACTATTTTTAGTGATTTTTCAAATTCACGTCACTGCTGCTATGAAATTCTGTTTTATAGCCAATTTCACTTTACTATAGATTTTCATAGACTAAATAGCATTTTAAACATACATGACATCAAATATAATTTAGATTGGCCATTCCAATGGCTAATCATTTACAAACCCTTTTCTTACCAAACCATAACCATATCATAAGATCGTTTACAGAAAGTGAGTATAGTGCTATACATGCCACATTCAAAGTATATAAGCCATTTTACCAATTTAAGTCTTCGGATAGTGTGAACGAGTCTTCGACCTATCCCGATTCTGAAGCCGGCTTGTCAAAACTACAATGAAAGAAAAACAGGGAGTAATCACAAATGCTTAGTAAGTTCACATGCAAATAGCAAGTAACATAATCACACAATCCCACAAAAACATTATTTGCATAAATAACTCCAACACATTCATGTTTCATTTGTATTTAATATCTTTCTACGATTTCATCATACCAAGTTCTCAACCCAAGGGTTTAAGCACATACCTGTCAAATTTTCTCATTTACCACACTTACCAACATGTCACCTTCATTTTAGGCCTTCTTTTTATTCACTTAAGATTCACCCGTTGAACACATCGGAATATAATTCGAATACGCGGATCTCATGAACATAAGAGCCATACCCGAAGCTAGACAAACTCAATAGCCTGCGGAACTTATGTAGCCAAGCTACCATGTAACCCTCCCATAAGTGAACTCGGACTCAACTCAACGAGCTCGGGCGTTCGCATCCATAAGTGAACTCGGACTCAACTCAACGAGCTCGGATGCCTAGTTACATCTCACGAACTCGGACTCAACTCAACGAGTTCGGAAACCATCCTAGTGACATGTCACTTTTATTCTAATCTATTCCCAAGGTTCAAACGGCCTTTTTCCTCAATCAGATATCTTTGCCGTCTTCCACGGAATATCGAAACCGATACTCCGTAGCAATTCATATTTAACAAGTAATAAACATAATTTGCATATTACTCAACAATAACCACAAAGCATAATATTTCATAATAATAATCATCATATCATATAAATATCATTAAGTTAATTAAAATGAAAATTATGTTACTACATTTACACATGAACTTACCTCAGTACAAAATTATTAGCAATCGAGCCTATTCTTCGTAAACTTTGCTTTTCCCTCGATCCCGACTTGAATCTCGTTTCTCTTGATCTATAATGCCAAATTAATCTTATTTAATACATACATTCATCAAAACAGCATTTAATACAAACTTTGGCAAAATTACTTTTTTCCCCTAAACTTTTGCATAATTACACTTTTGCCCCTTATTCTTATGTTTTATGACATGCTGATCATATTTTCCTTCTATGGTAACATCAAATTCACACTCTAACATGTACTTATGACTATTAGGTATTTTTACCGATTAAGCCCTTTTACTCGTTTTCGCTTAAAACCGAGTAGTACAAGTTGTCTAACATAATTTAAAACCTCATTTTCTATCATAAAACACCAAAATACACAAATTTCACCTACGGGTATTTTTCCAAATATGAACCCTAGGTTGAATTATTGCTAGCATAAGCTTAATCGAGCTACCGGGATTTCAAAAACGTAAAGAACATTAAAAACGGGGCTTGGAATCACTTACTATGGAGCTTGGAAGCTTGAAACAAACCCTAGCTAAGGAGAACCCTTGAAATTTCGGCCTAATGAAGAAGATGGACAAAAATTGGCTTTTAATTTTATTTTTAATTCATTTTAGTAACTAAATGACCAAAATGCCCTTACTACTAAACTTTCCAAAAATTCCATCCATGTCCAATTTTTGTCCATAGACTTATAAATTGGTCAAATTGCTATTTAAGACCTCCTCATTAATATTCCAAAACAATTTCATACTAAAAACTCCTAGAATACAAGTTTTACAAATTATTCGATTTAGTCCCTAATTTCAATCTAAGCACTTTAGGCATAGGATTTCATCACGAAATTTTCACACAATCATGCAATCATATCATAAACATCAAAATAATTATAAAATAATTATCTCTATCTCAGATTTGTGGTCACAAAACCACTATTCCGGTTAGGCCCTAATTCAGGATATTACATAGCCCTTGATGTTCTATTTATAGAAGTACTGGAAACACAAATTAGGTCTTCGTATAAGTTCGATTGTGCGGAAAAAAATAACCCCGATAAACTTGGGCAGGATATCGACGTGTGTCGTATGACACCTCTTGCATGGTGCAACATGAAACCAAATTATAGCCTTACATGTTTATTTTCTGAGTTGATGTATCGGGAAGCTTGTGCATCACTCGAAGCTTGCTTCCACGTTAATTGGGCCTCTATATCTTTATACTACACACTTAATTGGACATATTAACACAACCTGAGGCTCGTGTTGGCCTATTGGGTCACAACACTTACAAAATGTGTTAAAAAACACTTCTTTTATTATTATTTAATCCTAAGGCCTAATTACTAAAAACATAATATAAAATCTTAAATTGCCTAGAAAGAAAGCTCCTTAAGTACGAAATTGACTGAAATTGACTACTACATTTGACGACAGGTCATCTCTTTAATACATTCACTATCTTTTCATCTTTCTTCACTTTCAACTCCAATTTCTTGCTTCCAAGATGATAATCAAACTCTCTAGAATTTCCATTTCACTTTCCCTGTTTGATGGCAATGGAAATTCTCATTAATTTTGGGTGAAAATGGTAGAACTTATGAAGAAAGACTAAATTGTAGAAAAAAAAAGTTTCTCTCTTCTCCATTTCTCATACATGTTGGAAGTAAATGGGATGTATTAATACTTTTATTCATACTTCTTTCATATTTATCTAATATTTATTAATTAAAATAATGATAAAATATCTTTAATAAAATATTATTAAAATTATATTTAGATAATTAATTAAAGTAAAATATCACGAACATCTTGATTATAATGCTTGGGCCCATATTTCATCCTTCATAATTATGCAAATCCAATGGCTAAGATTTCATCTGCACACCCAAGGGCATTTTAGTAATTTTCTCAAGTATTATCTTTCTTGCAAATTGACCATTTTACCCCTAGTAAAATTTTATATTTCCGCTTATGTCCTTTCCACCTTTGAGGTATTTGTACTTTTTGTCCTTCAAAATTTCTCATCTTTATATTTAACCCCTCAAATTTTGAATAATTAAACTTGAGTCTGAAAACTTTTCAGATCTTTACAATTTAGTCCTTACCTTAATTTAATATATCACAACATACTTCTTGATTCAAGTTCCTTTAACATCCATCAACCTTCTCTTTTATTAATTATATACCTTTTTTCATGATATTAAGAAATCCACTATTTACAATCTCAACTTAATATCATTTTTATAGCATAACAGTTTTAGAGGCATTATAGTGGTGCAGCAAAGGAGGTCGATTTACCTAAGCAGGCAGAGAGCTAGATAAAGGGCAAGAGGAGGAGGAGGATGGTTGTTGTGAAGTTATATGAGACTAAGGGCAGGGTATGAGTGCTTAAGGTTGCTAATAAGAAGAAGATCTTTATTCCCTCATCATGGAGGGTATTGGAAATCTTCTTGTCTGGTAGTGGTGATGTGCAGTTCGTTACCAATAGGATGCTGTCATGGAGTGCATAGGAGACATGCATTGTGGGGCTTATTCTATTATTCCTTTTGAGGTAGTATTTGGTTTTATCCTCAAGTGGACCCTAATATCCTCTAAAAGGAATGTTCACACTGAAATGCGGGTAGTCAGACCATTGCAACAAGTGGCTTAATGTTGGATACGTTTTCGTTATCAAAAAATGGTCCCCACGGGAGGTAACACATCAGTGAGGCTAAGAATTTGGTGACAATCCAAAGAATGAGAGGTGGAAAACCATCCACAAGCATCTTTCCAATGCTCTCTCTCTGAGTGTTACATGTCCAGTCTAAGTGGGGATATAACAATTATTATTTAAAACAACTGAAAAGGTATAGCACCATTAACCCGACCCAATTCACTGGGTTTGAATCTCGGGTGTTTCTTCACATAACTTAGCAAAATTTCAAAACAATTGATGGATACTCCTTACTTAAAACATATTTCTTATTATTTTATTTAAAGACTTAATATCAAAAAAAGAAAGAAAGGTATTTAAAAATAATAAATCAAACTTGTTACAACTTATTACAACACGAAAGATTGCTAAAGACAGACTCATTAAGGCGTAATCCTACAATACACCACTTTTCCAAATAGCCCACTATATACATAATAACACAAATTGTCACTTCCTTAGTGCATTCTTGGCGTAGTCCCTCTTGCCAAACTCATTCTTCGAATAATACATGAAACATAAACATAACACTTTTAAGTTACATGAACTTAGTGAGCTTGAAATGCAAATTACCTTTAAACATTTTATGTTGAATTCTTCATCTTGATTATCTAGACTACCCACTTATGTCTTTGGCGAATACCTTCACATCTTTGGACAAATTCATGCTTATACACTACATACTGTCTTAGCATGTCATCTTTTATCTACCTAAAAGGCTGACTCTAGAATTTACAATATGATACTGCCTTTTCTCTTCTATTCAAACAACTATCTTTGGTTATTCCAGAATAGTTAATCACAGGTACTATTCTCTTAGCAGATACTACTTACTGATCTTACTTATTGCTGATTCCCATACTGAGTTTGTAATAGTCCAGTTTAGGCCCTAGTCGAAATAGTGGTTTCGAGACCACAAATTCGAGTCAGAAAAATATTTAAATATTATTTTTCGTGCTTATGATATGTGAATTAGCATGTGTGAAATTTTCGTATCAAAATTTAATTGTTTGTGTGCTTAATTTGATAAAAGGACCTAATCACGTAAAACGTAAAAGTTTTCTGCTCTTTGTTAAGAGTACCTATTTGATTTGTCTTATTAAAAGAAAGGTCCTTATGTTGCAAATTGACCACTAGGAGTATGAGTGGACAGTTATGACCTTATATTATGTGTTTTAAAATGTTATTCATTAAGGTTATTTAAGTAATTTGTATATTATTTAATAATTAAAATAAAACAAAAACATTTTTTCATTATTTTTACTTCATTCATCCACCGAAAATACAAAGGAAATGAAAGAAAAAGACTACCTAGGGTTCGGCCAATACTTTCTTTTATTAAGGTATGTATTTTGATCTATTTTCAATAATTTTAACATTTTTGTAATCATTGCTTCGTATACTATCAAGCCCATGCCTCAATTTCTGAATTTCATTATGATTTTAAGTTATGCCATTGATGAAACTATGAGTTTTGTGAAGTTAGTTATTGATAAATGGAAGATATATGTTGGGTTTATATATTTTGTCTTTGGATTTTTTATGATTTTGAGTAAAATGGGCTAAATTGTGAAATTTGTAAATTGGAGGACTAAAATATGAAATAAATGAATACATGGACTTATATGAACATTATGGAAATTCGACTAAGCTTGTGTTCAAGTAAATTATGTGTATTTTGTGATTTTGTGAATTAGGGACTAAAGTGTTAAAATGTGAAAATATGAGGACTAGTTTACAAAATGCCCTAAATATGTGTTTATGGATTGTTTTGAATGAAATTGTGATTGAATAAGTTAAATTTGAATTTATATAGATCAAGAATTAAAGAAAACAGAATTAGATCGGGGAAAGCCGAAAGTTGTCGAGTAACCGATTCCATCCACCCGAATCCATATGAGGTAAGTTTATATACAAATAAACTTGTTTGAATTGAATTATTATTATTCATATGATATTGAATTGTGATGAATGAATATTCGAACTATATATGTGCCATCCGAGAAAGTATCAACGTCTGAAAAGCCCTGTACGAACCTTAGGTATAGTTAGGATACATATGTCATGAAATAGGATTTCTGATATGTGTTATCGTGTAATACCATGTCTGAGACGTTGGCATCAACTTCTATTTTGCGTGTAAGACCATGTCTGGGATATTGGCATCGTATCTTATTTCGTGTAAGACCCTGTCTAGGACAGTGGCATCGATGTTTGATTACATGTAAGACCACGTCTGGGACATTGGCATCGTATCTTATTTCGTGTAAGACCCTGTCTAGGACAGTGGCATCGATGTTTGATTACATGTAAGACCACGTCTGGGACGTTGGCATTGTATATGCTTTCTGAGCTATCCGCGTATCCTTATGTTTCCGAATAGTTCAAACGGGCATTCCGAGAAAAATGAATGATTAAGTGAATATGTATCCAAATTAGGTACATTTGCATTGTATATTATGTTTGAGAGTGAAATGTAAGCATATGTACAAATGATGATCTATGATCTAAGTATATGAATATGAGGTTTGTGTTGGTATTTGGCTACAAAGTATATGTAAATTGATGATGCTTATATGTTTGGAATGATAAGTGTATTTGTATATGGCTTACTAAGCTTTTGAAAGCTTACTTTGTGCGTGTTTGCATTGTTTTATAGATATCGTAGCTATCAGGAGCTCGGGAATCGTCGAGGATCGTCACCACACTATGGAATCTTATTTTGGTAACTTTTGAAAATGTATTTAGTAAAGTATGGCATATATAGGCTAGTAGTGTATGGATATCTTTTGTAATGTATATATCATGCCATGTGATATGGCTAGCTTGTGTTTGAACTTATGGTTGGAAATGTTATATGATATGTGATGCATTATGAACCATATGATATGTTTCGAATGACCAAGAGAAATGGCCAATGTTGAAAAGTTTTGGTAAATGGCCAATGTTGAAAAGTTTTGGTAAGTGAATATTTGAGAAATTGGTAAGTTTTGATCATGAGATTGAATGATTTAATGCAACATATGCTTTGATATGATTTTAGTTTAGATTTGGTATGATTTGGTTGATGGATTGAGATTGGAATTTGTTGATAATGTAATGGCATGAATAATGTATGTTTTGGTATTGAAATTGGCTGAAATTGTGTTGGAAATATGATTGGTTTGGTGCTTGTGGGTTTGACCCAATTGGGGTGGCAAATTGGCTATTTAAATGGCCTATTTTTGTCCACACGAGCAGAAACACGGGCGTGTGTCTCAATTGTGTGTCTATGTTGCACGGCTGTGTGTCCTTGGGGTGTAATGCCCCGAATTTTGGGCCTAGAAGTTTTAAGTCTTGTTTTGAGTAGCCGAATTTTACCTCAGCCTTTCTGGTATTTCTCTCCTCCTACATTCTTTTCGGTTTCTACCCTTTCTATCGTGCCCATTTTTGTGCCTTTGACCAAAAATCCCTTCTTCCTTACTCTTTTGAGTAGTAGCCGTATATCCCTCTTCTCCTTTCATTGTTTTTCTTTCGATTTCTAGTCAAGTGTTTCTATCATATTGTGTAAACTGATTACACCTACTCTTCCCTCATTTCAGTTTATTTTCGAGTTTCTCCTCCTTCCAAGTTTGTGGATCAACAGAATACTTCTCCTATTTTCTTTTCTCTTGTTTTCGGCTAGTGAGAGTTCTTTGGCGTTCGGTAAGACTTCATGATTCCCTTTCCATTTCTCTCTATTGTTAGAATATTCCCTTCTAAACATCTCTTTCTTTTTGCTGTTGTTGATAGAGGAAGCGATTGTTACACTTCGCCTCTGCCATTCTTTGTAGTTTCAGCAATTGGTGGTGGTGGCCGGTTATTCTTTTTTCTTCTAAGTTGGACTTTGTGTTTTGGTAAGTGTTTAAGTTCTAGATGTATTGGTGTGGGATTATAGATTCTTATGAATCGGTTAACTGTTCTTGTAAAGGGTCAAGTATTGGGGAGAATACGTGGTTTGGATCAAGGAGGGGTTGCAATTGTTGATTGGTAAGTAGCGATGATTTGGTTAAAGCATTTTTATTCAATATCAGTATGGTTTTAGATTAACGAGGGTTTTAGACTAATGAGAGGTGACCATAGGTTCTCGGTCTTAGAGGCATTTCGGCTACAACTCCATAACAGGTGTGTAATCACACAGCTCCTATCGTAGATCGATAAAAGCCGAAAAGTGTGACTTTTGGCACTACACAAGCATGCGCTCTCTTGTGTTGTAATCTGAACGAGTAAAACGTGGGCGTTCGTGCATAGAGGCCACCATGAGCGCTTTCATGGGCTAAGGCCGTTTTGGGCCATGTTGGGCGGAATTGGGCCGTGTGGGCCCTATGGGCTCATGGGCCCCATACGGGTAAACCACACGGACGTGTGGAGATTATTGGGCCAGACACTGTAGTTCGTACAGTCAAGGCTGTTTTTGGGCTTATTGGGCCATACGAACGTGTGGGCCCACATGGGCCGCATCATGGGCTTTTGGGCCCATTTTCTCTGTTTGATTGTCATGGTTACACGGGTCGCCTGAGAAGACTGTGGACCTACTGTTGGGTCGGTAAGTATACCTAGACCTCGAATTGATGAAATGATCGTTATACCCTTTGAGGTAAAAGACTGTTTGAGCATGCCATTTTTACTGTATATGCATATTTATTATGTTGCATTGCATGGGATGGGATATATGATTTTGGAGGAAGTGTACTGAAAGGCTATAAGCCTATTACTGGCAGCTCTGCTGCAAATACTATTTAGTACCGCAATCGGTGCTACTTGGTGTGTAGGGATAGGTGGTTCAATTTTATCGCTACATGGTGTGTAGGGTTGGTACGGAGATGGTGTGTAGAGGCTAGATTAGGTAGGACCTTCTGATTGCATACTATACTGATACTGTAACGGGCTTAGGCCCAACTGATACTGTTATTGGATTGGGCCAAGCCCACACTATTTTTGATTCTGAAATGGGCTATAGCCCTAACCGAAACTAAAAGGGCTTAGGCCCAAATTGTGTTTACCCTGATTATTTGCTTATATGGAATTACACACTGAATTTTTGTAAACTCACCCATCTGTTTATCTATACAGGAAATCCCAGGCTTAGGCGGATAGGTGTGGCGGAGGACTCCGCGGTGGCCATTCACCTTATTTATCTTTTATTAATTTACGTTTTGGTTTTATTTTGGGTTTTACTTAATGTAATAAGGTCTCTTGGGTAATTATTTTTAATCTGGTTTTTATTTTGTTTTATTCATTGAACTCATATATGCTAGCAGTAGGATAGTTGCATGATTTCAAAAGTCAAACGATTTCAAAAACACCACAAAATCGCAACTAGTTTTAAACGCTTCAGTGGATAAGAACTATTTTACAAAGTTAATAATGTTTTAATATAAGTAAGCCTTAACCATACAATTCCACATTATCAATGAACAAAATCGATTTTCATACGGCTTTTCAAAATTATACAAAGAGGCTAGCCAAAGCTTGGATATATGCTTTTAGAAAAACACTTCAATGTGACATCGCAGATTCGGTCATAACGTCCAGGCCGGGTTTGGGGTGTTACATGGGGTACCCTATGATTTTAAGTCAGGCTCGAGCATGGCCAAGGCACATAGGCGTGTGGCTAGCCGTGTGGCCCAAGTTAGGCTTGACCACAGCCAAGGCACACAGACGTGTCTTGTGGCCGTGTGAGCAAGTCAGTATGTATGTCCTGTTTTGACACAGCCTAGACACACAGGCGTGTCTAAAGTCGTGTAAGGCACACGGCCTGTTCACACAGGCGTGTGACCTGTACTTGTTTGAAAAATGTTTAAGATTTGGAAAAATTTTGTGTGTGTTCGGTTTAGTCCCGACCCCTTTCTAATGCAAGTTTAAGGTCTCGATAACCTATATAAGGGACTCTATATTGATGTTTGATCTCTGATGCTATGATGCTTATGAAATGAATGTTAAATGTTCCGATTTGTCTGATAATGCCTTTAACCCTAGTCTGGCGATGGATATAGGTTAGGGGTGTTACAGAGTTTGCTAAATCTGATCACCAACTATATCATACCCTAATTAAACCCAATATATATTCATACTGAAGAGGAGCATTATAGGTCATTCAGAAGAAATCCAAACATCTATTTTTCACAGCATAAGAATACCAGAATTACCGAAAACTTAGATTGCAACTATCCCCACATAAGACATGATACTACTCAAATGTGATAGATATCAAATAATTCATATTTCAATAGTCCAAAATTGTACTAATAGACACTTATACCTTTCTTAATTTAAATACACCCAGATTCTAATATGACAGACTATTATGGTGAATTGTCTTCAGAAGTACAGACACAATTTCTCATTCAGAATATATCTCGTATGACTTATCATACTTTATTACCAGATCGAATAACCCAATCTATTTTCAAACTCATCAGATACACATCATAGAACTAACTATTGAAGAGATATAAGAAGTTACCCAAATATTAAGACAGGAGAGAATGACTTAACTCTCCAGAGACATACATATCACTAAATATGTCAATAGGATGATACATATCTTGCCACAAAAGCCATATAGAATATGCCGAAAAGGCTTAACAAACCATGCCACACATGCAACCATACAAAATCACGTGTTTATTGTCCCGACGGACTTTCACAGAAGGCGTCTTATCTATTGTACTTCAATGTAGCATATTAAACTAGTTTTCGCAATTGAGGAGCTTGAATACGAGCACTTTAGTTGGAATTTAGTTAAGCATTCTTAAGTTTACCTATATTCAATAAATTGTGTTATTCGAGTCTTTTATTGACCTTAGGGGCGAATGAGGACTAAGTGCAACGCCCGAAATTCAGCCTAGACATTTATGGTTGAATCTTGAAAATTACATTAACAATGTGAAAAATTATTTGTTTATTTGAAAAATAGAGGTTTGAGTTTGAAAATGTAAAAAATCTCGAAAATTGAACAATTTTATCTCTTCAAAAAATACTTAGTAAAAAATATATATTTTAAAACGAAAAGCGTCATTTACTTGTAATGTTGCTTGAAAACATTTAAAAATGAATGATTTTATATTATAATTATAATTATAAAAATGATTTTTATAAAGAAGCCCGCAGTGGATTTTCATAAAACTATTTAGAAAATTTACGAATTATTATTTCGTTTAAAATTTATCATAACATAATTAATTTAGAAAAATGACATTATCAAAAATACTTAAAATACCATAAATTTGCATGCATGCATGATGGTTTTAATGTAATAAAAATATAAATCAAACAAAAAATAAAGGTAGAGTCCAAAAGTCCACAAAATAACAACCCAAAATCCATATAGTTAAAAATCCAATAAATATCCATGATGTAAAATTTTTCGAAAGGCTCCATCGAGTGCTGAAACCAAGTCCTATGTTTGAGTGTTACCTAAAATATTGAAACACTAATTGGGTGAGCTTTTTAAGCCCAATGTGAGATTAACACAAACTCATTCACAATATAAAGCGTATATGATACAAAGTCATAAAATCACATATCTCAATATTTCATAAGCATATCATGCATGATCATGTCAATGCATAATTTGTAAAATGATATAGATTTTAGGAAAACTGTCCTACCCATCTCCGCTACATGCCAAAATCAAGTTTTCTTAGATCTCGTCCAACCAACACACCAAATTGTAAATAGAGTCACAGTAACGCAAATAAACTGCCATATACCGAAAATCGTGGATAGCCCAAAAAAACCATAGATAAACTGTAGCACCCTTAACCTATTTTTGTTGTCGAAATAGGGTTACAGAGTATTACTGTAATTTACAGAATAATACAGTTAATTTATGTCATTTACTATTCATATCCAAAACCAATCATATTCAATCATATTGTCCCTTAATTGGACTCTCGAGGCCCAATTTATACATTAGAAACAAGTCGAGACTAATTGGGATCTCATAGAATCTTTTTGCAAAATGTTTCAAATTTCCTCATATGTAGGGGACACAAGCCTGTGTGATCAGGCCTTGTGGCTCACACGGCCAAGTGACACGCCCGTGTCTTAGGACGTGTGGGTATTCAATATAAGGCGCACGGCCATGTCCCAGCCTGTGCTCAAAATTAGCATAGCTACTGACTTGGGTCACACGGCCAGCCACACGCCCGTGTGCTAGGCCGTGTGGACAATTTAATTTTCAAAAATATGTGCAAGATTCACACGGATGAGACACACGCCTGTGGCTCTACCCATGTGACCAATTCTGAGCATTTTGTTTCTCAAATTTTAAGTTGTAGGGGACACACGGCCAAACCACATGCCCATGAGCATGGCTGTGTATCACACATGGTTGAGACACACGCCCATGTGTCTACTCGTGTGGACAAAATAAGGCAATTTCCAAGCCTTATTTCTCACCCAAATTTTGCCTTGTACCTACAATAATACTTGCATACATATACCAACAAATTCAAGACGTTAAAACGAAGCCAACTTTAACATTATACATGATATACCATCACATGTATTAATCATATTATAACCTCTTATACATATATTAATCATATTATAACCTCATATATGGTTACCATAATTCAATCTAACCATTCCAAGTACACATATATTAATCATATTATAACCTCATATGCATATTCACTAAATATATCATCAGTATGCATTCCAATGTCTAGATTATAAACAACCATTTACATGCCAACATTAGCCAAGTTAGCCTATACATGCCATTATACCAAAATAAGTTTTCTATTTATACCAAAACATGCTGAAGGATAGTGTGATGGTGCTCCAACCGGTTCCAACCTTTACAAGCTTCTGAACACTATAAAACAGAGTAAGCATTTAATGCTTAGTAAGTTCGCATAATAGGAATTTAACTTACCATTTATATTTAATTTAAGTAATCAAGTAAATATCATGCATCCAAGCAAATTGACCAATTGCCTAATCACATACACTCAATAAAGCAAATTAGTCATGAATTTCTAAATACTTTTCAAGTAATAAAGATGATCTAATCATGTAATAACTTTCATACACATATACTTTTCTTATCACATTCCATGTAACATGTACATTTCTATGATAAATCATCTCAAGTTTAGATTGACCATAAAAGAACTTTGCCCGTTGAATTTATTTGAAATATCAATGGATACACATGTAATACACTTGAAGTGTACAACACTGTAAACCGTCAACTCATATCTAGGGGTACCCAAATAGGGCACATAATCAGGAAGCACTCTCTCGAGCCATATAACAGGATACTCATGTGAGCCATGTAATAGGAAGATTATTCAAGCTATAATAGGAAACTTATAATAGTTTAGAATAGGAAGCTCATTGAGCATAACAGGTAACTTCGAAGAGCTATTATCAAGGAGCTCCGGATAGCCATATAACAGAAAGTTCAAGCAAGCCATATTAGAAAGCTCAAGAAGAGCCCATAACAGGACGCTCATAAAGAGTTGCGTTTGTGTCTACAATATATGCAGGATCACAACCGATCATATAACAAGACACTCACAAAGAGCTACAGTAGTCCGTAACACATGCAGGTTCACTACCGATCAAGATGCTCGTAAGAACCATATAACGGGAAGCTCAAGAGGGCTTATAACAGGATGCTCTTTCAAGTTATGATCTGTCTACAACATATGCAAGACCACAACCAATTGGGAAATCCTGTATCCATTGGATTCCATCTATTCAAACAGGACTTGTACTTGTCGAGCAATACCAGGCATGTAATTAATTTTATACATTAAATATTTATACAATTCACACGAATTCAACATTCAATTCCAAACATATTAATATGCATAATCTAGTTACACGAACTTACCTCAATAAGCGTTCGTATACAAGGATCTACTAATCCAATACTTTTTATTTTCCTCAATCCAACTTTGTACTAGGACTATCTGGATTTATATAAATGAATTTAACATCAATTTAATCCATTTCATACTCAATTTAATTCAATTCAAACCCTAGGCAAAACTACCATTTTTCCCCTTTACTTTCCATAAATGACGATTTTGTCCCTAGGCTCAAAAAATGAAATTCGTGCAATTTAATAAAAATAGGAATTTTCCATGAATTTACATATTTACAATTTAGTCCCTAAATCACAATTTCATGAAAATTCACTTTACAAAAGTTGTTTATCTATCAACAACCTTTCATTTTCTACCATAAATTTCAAAATTTTAGCATATTCATCATGGAAAAAATTTTAATACTTTGATAACTTTACAAATTGATCCCCAAAATAGCTAGATTAGGTTATTCCGATCTCAAAAATATAAAAATTACTAAAAACAGGACAAGATTACTTATTCAATTAGACTTGCTTGATTTTCTTTCTCTTTCCTAGGGTTTCCATAGAATTTGGGGAAGAAGATGATATAATATGATAATATTAGATATTTATTTATTTATCATCTTTTATTTATTTCAATTTCCAATTTAGTCATTTTTTTCTAATTTTCCATGGATGAATCATCGAAAATATCTACTAACTTTTCTTAATGGTCTGATTACCATATAAGGACCTCCAATTTTGAATTCCATAGCTATTTGATAGTTATAGCTAGTAGAACTCAACTTTTGCATTTCATGTAATTTGGTCCTTTCTATAATTAAACACAAAATCGGTAAAATTTTCTTATTGAAATTTCCATACGTCTTTCTTATCATAATATAGAGCATGCAATAATATCCAAATAAATTTTCTTTCTGACTCAGATTTGTGGTCCCAAAACCACTATTTCGATTTCAGTAAAAACAGGTTGTTACATAAACTACCATATAATCAAATCGTGAACAATGTCAGTTTAATGTAGATAAACTACCATATACTTCCATCTTTCACTTGTAACATCCTTAACCCGTATTCGTCACCAGAACAGGGTTGTAGAGTATTACAGGAGTTTACAATACAAATGAATAGAATTTCAAACATTTCAAAACATATCAATAAATACATTAAAACCAATTCAAAATATACATATTGTCCTTTATACGATCCGTCGGGGCCCAAAATATGTGTTAGAAACAAGTCGGGACTAAATCGAAAACTCAGAGAATTTTTCAGAAAATAGTAAAATTTTTCAACTCTGCAGGGGTGACACGGGCGTGTGGCCAGGCCGTATGACTCACACGGTCAAGAGACATGCCCTATGTGGGCATTCCTGCCCGTGTAACTCTCTGACTTGGTCACACGGCCAAGCCACACGCCTATGTGCTAGGCTATGTACCCTTCGAAGTAACCCCATACGCCTGTGTGCGAGGCCATGTGCTAGGCCATGTAATAGCCTAATTTGTAACCCTTTGAAAACTACAGGGGACACACAACTGTGTCACCTAGCCGTGTGTCACACACGGATGAGACACATGCCCATGTTTCTACCTATATGGATGAGAATAAGTCATTTTACAATCCATATTTCTCACCCAATTTGGCATCAACCTACACTCAACATTTGTGCATGTAAACAAGCCATATTAAGGCATCCGAAACAAGCAAAGTCAAGCCTTAAACATGTAGTATATTCACATACAACCAATATGCCCTTAGGCAACTCAATGACAATTATAAACATGTTTAACCTCGTATTCAATATAACCAATTGTTTAACTAAATTATATGCATAATTGCATCATTACATATCATATAGATCACTTTACCAAAACATACCAATTAATGTTAAACATGCCCTTCAATTTTTAACAAAATTAGACATATATGTCTTACACAACAAGGTACCAATTCACAACCAATTCATCAACTCACAAAACACTTATACAAAATGCACATATAACTATCATTTTACCTTTCATCATTCAACCACCAATCAAGCCATACATCAACCAAATTAAGGCCACATATATACCAAAACACAAGCCAACTCAAATAGCTATAATCACAACAAAACATATAGACCAACATTAACCAAAATAACCTGTACATGCCATTATAACCAAACTTAAACCAACCAAAAGTACCAAAAAAGCTGATGGATAGTGTGATATAGCTCCAATAAGTTTCCAACCCAAACGAGGTTCTGATTCACTATAAAACACATAAAATAACACAGATTAAGCATTTAAGCTTAGTAAGTTCGTAAAACATAGAATTTAACTTACCATTTAAACACATATTAGGTAAGTAAATAATACATATCTTAACACAACTTGACCAAGTGCCTAAACACATATTCACCAACATGTTAGCCATGTAAAATCACATATAAAACAAAACATGGATGAGCTCAAGAATTAATCAAATTTCCATATACATGTATCATCCATTTCATTTAGCTATATACCATGTAATAACCTTTCCATGTATTTCATGTATATACCTGTAATAGTTCATATCGAACATATCATCTCGTAACAAAACATTGCCCTTTGAACCATTTAGAATATTGTTGGATACTCAAGATAGCTCACACATATTGTGTTAAATTGTAATGCATCAATTCTTGTACATGTATGCTCACACGAGCTATGAATCAGTATGCTCTCACAAGTTGTAAATCGGTAAGCTCATATGAGCTGAGAATCGGTAAGCTCTCATGAGCTCCAAATCAGTAAGCTCATACGATGTTGTGTGTCCGCAACACATGCAGGACCTCAACCAAATTTGTTACCCTAATGACATGTCATTTGTATCCTACGAATTCCTAAAGTTCAAACAGGACTCGGTAATCGACATACGTCATCTAATATTTGATCGATATTTATACATGGCAATTATAAAATTCATGCACATATAATTCAATTAAAACATATAAATACTCAATTTAATTACATGAACTTACCTCGACAAGTAAACATAGACACGGAGGCGATTAATTCGACATTTTCTCTTTTCCTTGATCTAACTTTGTATGAGGTCTGACTGGATCTATACGGATAAATTTAACCCAATTCAATATATGTCACATTCAATTTAGTCCAACACATTTTTTTGGCAAAATTACCATTTCCCCTATACTTTTAATTCTTTACAGTTTAGTCTCTAGGCTCGAAAAATGAAATTCATGCAATTTTACCCCTACCCAAGCCTAGCTAATTTTTATTCATTCTTATGATAGCCCACATATTTCAAAAATTCACAAATTTCACCATGGATTTATCATATTTTTCAATTTAACCCCTAATTGATAATTTAACAAAAAATCCCTTTATAAAAGTTGTTTATCTAACAACAACCATTCATTTTCTATCATCAAAATTCAAAACGCATATATATTCATCAATGGTAAAACCCTAATAGTTTAACAGTTTTACAAATTAGTCCTTGGGCTAGCTAGATTAAGCTACAACAATCTTGAAAACATAGAAATCATTAAAAGCGGGTTAAAAATTCATACCTAATTAAAAAAAAAAATGAGCTTGCCAAAACCTAGCTCCCAAAAATGACTTTCTATTGTTTGATATTGGGTTGGGAAAGATGATACAAAATGATGTTTTAATTTGGTTTTATTTATTATTAACTTTAATTACTTATTTCCAAAATTAACCTTCAAAATTCATTCAAATTTCAATATTTCGAAACCATTATCATCCACTATCTCATTAATGGGCTAATTAACATACAAGGACCTCCAGTTTAAATTTATATAGCTATTTAATACCTCTAGTTATTAGAACTCAACTTTTGCACTTTATGCGATTTAGTCCTTTTTATCAAATTAAGCATGTAAAAGGTAAATTTTCTTAACAAATTTTTTATACGATAGTATTATCATGCTGTAGACCATAAAAAATAATAAAATAAATTTTTTAACTTTGAATTTGTGGTCCCAAAACCACTGTTCCGATTTCACTGAAAATTGGTTGTTACATCACATATCCCACCCCATGCATATGATATGGCCAAAACACTTGAAATCATGTATGTCACATCCCATATTTTTATTATTATTAGTGCATGTTTGAAAACAAGGAATGGACTGGTCTAGTGGTTTAATACTCCTTAGCTATCCTTGTGGTCAAAGGTTCGAGTCCTATTATTCACACCCTTGTAATTAATTTTTTTTTACAATTTTTCCCATGTGTTTATGAGCTTGCCTTCCACCTATAGCTAGCATGAATAGGAGGATTCCTATCCTTCATTAAAGCCAAACTTACAATTGTTCACCCTTTCCATTTGTAGAGGTTCACTGAATGAACCTAGTCCATGTTAACCAAACCGTATTCTCATTCACCACCTCTCCTTGTTGTCCCCTCCTTTCTCTTTCTCTCATTTCTCTCTTTTTCCTCTTCTTTTCTCATCTATTTTCTCTCCATTTGCAAAAAAACCATCACCCTTTCTCTTCTAAACCCTTTCTCTTTTAAATTTTTCTCCTTTCCTCCACCGTCATCAAACCGTTCACCACTGTTCACAATGCCTCGTACCCACCGGACATCCTCTCATCCTCTTTTTCTCCTCCCATCACCGCCATGATTGCCATTGCGCGCCACCGCAAGTATTTTATCTCCTTTGTTCTCTCCCCCTTTCTATTTTATTATCCAACCTTGTTGCATCGAAACCTATATAGTTCCTTTTCTTCAACCATCACTGGACCACCACTCCCTCGTCAGCGGACCACCGCCATCACTGCCACTGCCGATGGTTGATTTTCTTTCCTTTTCATCCTTCTATATTTTTTCATTCCACATATTGATTAAAATTATACTCACTTTACTTTAATGATTCTTCTAGATCGCTCAACTCTCTGATCTTGTCTTTATTCTGATTCATCGTCCATTCTGATTTAATCAAGTTTGTAAGTGTAGGTTATTTCGGTCATAGACTCCTCCTCTTAGTGATTTCATCTCTTGCATGAATGGTTTAGTGGCCGTAGGGATAATTATTTTATTATTATTTATTTTTTTGTCCTAATATTGTTCCTTACAATCTTTGAAGGACCAAATGGTAATCATAGCGGAGACCCCTAATTTTGCATTTGAAATCATATTTTCGAGAGTGTTGGTGAGGCTATTAGTAACCGATCTATTAGTGATAAGTTATTTTCAAACGGATCCTAATGAATAAGCATTATTCATGTGTTAGATACATCTTTTGAGTTAGATCAAAGCGAAATTGATACTAAGGATTGTGGCATTTAAGATCTTCGATTAAAGGTGTGGGATCGATTCTACTTATTGTATGTTGTATAATTATTTTTGGTTATATTAATAACTTAAAAATAATTAATTGTGAGTACACTAAGTATTCAAAAAAGAGTTGAAAAACTCATTACAAAGGACCCAAGTAAGTGAGTCTATCCAAAGTACATTTTGTGAAATACATGAGATATGTGATATGATGTGATTATTGTTATAAATAATGATGTATGTGTAGATCTCATTCTCATGACTTGTGTTGTAGGGCTTATGTGATCTATATGGTGATCCAATTATGTGATATATATATGTATATGAGTATATGAATATGGAGGCCTATGATTTAATGTGACAAGCATGATTAAATATGTTAAAGTGATGACTAGTGAAATGTGATTATGTGAGCATGTCCACATGCCTAAGTGTGAAACGTGATTCACATGTGTTTAAAAGTGAAATTTCCATGTCACATGTATAGGGTAGGATTTTGTGAAAGGAGGAAGTAAGTGGTAGCATAAATGCATATCAGTGGTGGCTTGTCCATAAAGTGCTATAAGTGGCAGTATATCTTCATATTAATGGTGGCTTGTCCACAAAGTGTTATTAGTGGCAGCTTATCTGCAAATCAATGGTGGCTTGTACACAAATGGTGATTCAGATGGACGAGTTCTGGGGAACTCTATATTGGTGTGTAGCGAAGATGGATAGGAATTTTTATGAAACGTGCATCATTTTAAAATATGCACCAATATGTCCATGCATAAATATTAGTGTTATAATTTTTAAATATTTTTATTTTTGATACGTCATGATTGATATAATTTTATATGTATGTGAATATATATGCATCTGAATATACTTGTGTTGATCTCACACTAGGCCTTTCAAACCTCGCCCATATTTCTTAATGTGTTTTCAGATAATCCTCGTGCTTAAGACTTGTATTCTGTCGTCGGTGAAGCTCTCAAAAATGTTTCTTTGACGATTATGGATTGTTCTTATATTTTGGAATTTTATGGACTTTATGACTTCCTTTTGGGATTTTATTTTGTTGTAGACTATTGAACTGTGGCATTGAATTTTTAAACATTGGACGTTGGACAAATTGCAAGTATTTTTATTATGGAATAAATAATTTGGTATTTTCCTAATAATTGTTTTTCACAAATTCAATTTATCAAATTTTAATTTGAAGATCATGAAGTTTTACAAATATTAAACAAGGTTTCTTTCAAATTTACATTAAAAATGTCGTATTTAAGAGAATTACCAAAACGTCTTTTTCAAAGATTAAACCAAATTACTTCAACTCAAGTTTCTGCCATACCTATGGCCCATGTAATCGCTTAGATTGGGTCGTAACATTTATGCCCAATTTGAGGGGTTACAATTAGTGGTATTAGAGCACGATTCAAAACTCAGACTATGGGTAAAGTGTTTTTAAAAAAACATCATTAATTTTATAAAAGTGTTTTTGAAAAAAATGCCACTTGATAAAATTATTGCAAAAAAATCTGAGACTCCCGAAGCCAATCTGAGGTAAATGTTCTTTAGATTCGAAACTATAGGCTATGAAAACTATAGATTGTGGATTGTGAAAACTATAGACTTTGAAAACTGTAGACTGTGAAGACAATAAATTGTGAGATAAGTGTTACCTAAAAAAATACAACCTCGATTAAAAAAAATACTCAAGTGATAACTTATCTTTGTTGATAGACATTCATAAAACTTAAATAACTAATCATGGAGTTAGAACTCGAGGAATGAGAGCTTGAGGAGAGTAGGGCCAGGGAACCCGAGTTGACTCATTTGCATCCCAAATGTGAACCCTAACATGAATCTTCAGAAGAATACTAAGTGCTCACAAGGTATAAAAGGATAGGTGATTGTCGAGGTAATAAATTTCAATGATATTTTATCCATTGTCACTCCTCAGTTTAATCTGTGGCTTAAACATGCATATTAACCCCACCTTTTTATGATGGAAACATGGCACTATTAAGAATAAGTGGACTAAATTCCTCTAATCCTCACTCAAATTTTGTTGTAGTGCTTGTTGGCTCGAACTGTCACTACACTTCCAAGTGTCAGTGACTGCAATAACACTTCCGTGTTAAGAAACATTCAAACCCCAAGATTAAATAATAAAAGCAAGATTGAATAAGAAAACATTTAACCAAGAATTCATGTGTACTTTCATACAAATAGAAAATAAAGAATAATCACAAGTATTTAGAAAGAAATAAAAAATAATCGAATGAAAAATACTATTCCTAGACAACTCGACTGAATCTCTCTATTCCCTCTTGTCTCGCACTTAGGTGTCCTCGTCAGAAGCTAGTCTACATCTGGATTTCATGTTGGCTCACCTGTGATAGGCTTAAGCTGCCATGGCAGCAAGCTTTAAGGTAGGATGATGAAGATGATGATTGAGAGAAAAGCCCTATTTTCTTCTCACGTCAACCTTTTATGTCCTCCTTCAATAGTACACGTACAGGTTAGATATACTAGACTGGATAGCTCACGAAATTTTAGTTCTAATCCAAACAACTATCAGGTGCAGCGACAATTCTGGACGCAATCTGGAATTAACTCATGCAGTGACATTAATGTAAAAAGATAGCAAAATTAAGGATAAAAGAGGCTAGGATTTGCTGAGTTATAAAATGCAATTTACTAAACTGAAAATGCTAAACTATATGCTAAGGATAACTAAATGGGAACAATTTAAGCAATAAGTAAGGAGGAAAACCTATGTTCTTTCTAGTGCTATCACACCCTCAAACTTGAGATTTTACTTGTCCTAAAGTAAAACAGAAACTAGCAAGGCTACAAAAATTTTTACTAAGGCAAATTATCATTCTAGCAACTTGAACCCTCTAAATTCTCAATGAATGAATCACATTCAGATGAAAGAATATTGCACCAACAATTCATAAGCATGAATGGATAAGGTTGCAACTTCATCAATGCTAGCGTCATGCCTCAAACCCTAAGTTCTATGTACCAATACATCATTTATTATACAATACTAAGTATTTATATATTATATATATACTTTTTTTTGAAATAAGGGATATCGTTGCATTATGGTACCCTAGTTCCTGAGAAGTAATGACAAAGTGCAACAAACCCCAGGGAGTACGTAATTGCATCGACACACACTCATGCAGTGATAGCCTTTAGCCAGATTGATTTTTCTAATGCTTGTATTGGAGTATTCCCTCTTTAACATTCCATACTACACCCACTTTGGAGTATCTCTACTTTATAACTATATATATAAGCAACTATAAAAAGCAGATTCATTCAAGATTTAAGGAAGGATAGCAATCCATTACTAATGCAACCTAATCCATTTATCAAAGAATTGAAGCTATAACCTTTTGTCAAATTTATCCAACTCATTCATTGATAATTTACATGATTCAAGAGTTAACATCGAATGTAACAAAAATTTTCAAATAATTTTCATTAACTATAATTAAACCTTGCATGCTTTATTACCTTTTTTTTTTTTTTTTGAAATGTGGGTGCATTTCCAAGCCCCATGTGCATTCCCCCAAACTAAAAGTTTGTATTCTCCCCAATGAACTAACATGAAAATGTAATGACAATAAAAATGCAATGGAAATCTATACATATCAAAATAAAACCTACAGCTACATGCAATGCATGAATATGACAACTAAAGCTTAAAATAAACTAACTCAGTTATCCTCAGCCATTGATGTGGCTGCATGAAGTTTCTTCCTCCTCCTATTCTTGTAACACCCCAAATCCGGCTCGGACGTTATGGCCAAATCCAGCATGTCACATTGAAGTGTTTTATGAAAAACCTTGTTTTCATTGGAAACCCTTCAAATGAGAAGATTAAGTAACATTCAGTTTGTATTTGTTTCTTTCAAAGAGAGGTGTATTTAAAGAAAACTATTCCTTTTTGTATGATAATAATTACTTTGTAAAATCTCTTTTCAGTTGCAAAAACTTTATTTAAAACAGATGATCTATGAAGACTTGTCATTTAAAAATTGAGTTGCGGAAATGTAGTATTTAAAAACAGTTATGGATTAGGAAAAACCATATTCTACTTCTAATAAATATAAAGCATGAATATAATAATAATCCTAATTTCAAATAATAACCAGAGGAAAGGCCTTACTACAATCTGGACTGAAATAATTTAAAATAGTAGAAATTATAGGCTTAAGAAAACCAGTCCAAGGCGTCTTGCTAGCTGGCCACCTCGGAGTCCCTCCAATCGTCAAACCACCTACTGAGGATCACCTGATAAAAATAAAAGAGAGGGCGAGTTTTCGAAAACTCAGTGTGTACAACCCTCAGTAAATAGAAAAGCATGCAATAGCAAGTCTTCTCGGGCCTGAGCCCAATTCAATATCAGAACAGATGTAAGGCAATTAAATATGTACGGATCCCACCCATCCAACCGCTACACACCATCTCCATCCCCCGATACACACCATGTGGGGATATAAATATCGACCCACCCATCTGATACACTCCAATGGTAGCCCGGTTGTGGTACTACCTAATGTTGCAGCAAAGCTGCTAATCAATATTGGGCTTAAAAAGCCATCGGTGGATCCACGGTCGTCAAGCAACCATGCGATCCTCATATACTTCCTCTGTTCCATAATTCCCAACCCATATGCAACCTAAATAGAATATCATATGAATGCAGCAGGTATACATGTAACATCCATAAATCTTACATTCAACACATAGGGGTATTTTAGTCATTTTTGCCTTTAGGGGCTTTTCGGTAATTTCTCTTTATTATGGGTTATTAATTACCTTGGCCCGTTAACAAGTCCTTGTTGGCTAAAGTGAATAGATACTATGCACCAGGTAGGAATCCAGAGAAGTGGAGGTGGTCAATAAGACCGCTTAAGTACCAAGCTCTCCCTAGATCCAATCCTAGACATGCATATACCCATTGCCACACCTTAACCTTATGACTCGTCCACGGTCGCAATTAATTAATTATTTAAGTTTTATATCTAATTGAGTAGCTACCAAAAACTAGGTCCACAACCTCTTATTAAACACTAACAGATCCACACTTATTCATTTGGCCCCTTTAGGCCTAATCTCATTCATATGGCCCATCAAGCTCAAATCACATTCGTATGGCCCATTAGGCCCAAATCACATTCATATGGCCCGTCAGGCCCAATCACACTCATAATCATGCAATCATATGATTTTTCATCATTTAGTAACAAATTGCCAATTTCCTATTATGGGCCCTACAGCCTATCGGGCCCATTTAGCCCATTCTGGCCCGATTGGCCAATACACGACCCAAGTCCATAGAATCACACATGGGGCCTCTGATAACCTACCAGTTTCCCCTTACGAGTGTTCGCACACTCGCAAATCTATTGTAGCCAAACTTCTGGCTTTTCAGCATTTTGGCTTTTTGACTTTTCAGCATTTTGGGATTTGCCGATATACTATGTGCGTGCAATGTATGTACATACCTGGTACTAAAACATGCTACGATATCCTTAGCCATGAACCTACAAATGATTTCACTCAAGGATTAGTAACACACTTATCAAATACTATCACCAAAAGCCGAAAATCTCACCTTTGCCTTACCTTGAACAACAAGCCTTAACAAGCCTTCTTTGATCACTAATCACGAGTATTTCTTAAATCTGCATCAATCTTAATCATTAAAATTAACCAACAAGTGACTCACAATCATCTTAAGTCACTCTCAAATCCTCCATGGCCATTCGGCCAACCTTAACCAATAAAAAAGGAATACTTACCCAAAACCTCGAAATGCTTAGGAGCAATTCAAAAGAGATCTGGAATCTGAGATTCGATACTAATCCCACAAGAATGGCCAAAGTAGAGGGAGTAGCGATAGCATAGAGGGTCTTCAGCCAAAGAGGTATTTGACTTTTCAGATTTGTATGGTGAAAGGGTTACCTGGCACAAATAAGAAGAATAGAAAAAGGAATCTACTAAAACCAAAGGTGAGTCAAAAGAGAATTTGAGAAGAGAAAGAATTGAAAATCTTCAAGCAAGGAACAAGGAATTCAGCTTCTGAGCACTTAGAGAGAAAAGTGTTTCGACAACACAAAAAAAATGAGAAATTCGGCTAAAAGAAGAGAAGCAATTTCGGCATTACCTAGAATCCCCAAAATCGACACCTATATATACTGTAGTCAAATTTACCTGGCATTATCTAGAATCCCCAAAATTGATACCTATATATACTATAGTCAAATTTACCTATCCCCAAATTCCCTATTCTGCTTCACTTCTGTACACCCCTCATCTCTTAACTTTTCTCCCTGATAACTCTTTAATCCCTTCCTTAAATTTCTCCTCTAATCACTCCCTTTAGAGTTCACATCCAACGCCACTACTGGCCATTTATTGAGCAAAAATAAATCCTTCTTTGAGCAAGGAGGGATTTGAATCCTAAACCTCCTTGCCATGCATGTGACGCCACTTCTAAACCCCACATGTGACGCTACTTGCCACTCTAATACAAGGCTCCTTATGTCCAATTGCTCTTTCAATTATTTAAACACCAAACTACTTGCCATCAATGTTCTTTTAATTATTAAACTATAATTTCCTTCACCCTAAAGTTCAAACTCAAAACTTAACCAGGCCTATTATCACATAAATAACACTCGACTAGGAATATTAAGCATACCTTTTATCAAAACTGAAAAAAAAAGAAAGTTTGAGACTTTTTGGGACGTTACAATTCTTCTCCTCATTCTTTCATTTTTTATCTTTAAAGTGCTTCCTCTTCTTTTCTCTAGGCTTTGTACGGTCTTCGAATTGCTCCTTAGTTCTCAGCTTTGCCTCAGCATCGTCGGCTGCTTCCTGTGTAGGAGAGGCCACCTGGAGTGGTCCAGTGTAGGCAACTATTACCAATGAATTGCATTGCTCCTCACTGGTTACCTCAACAACTTCCGCCAGTCTTGCTCTAGCTCGCTCCAAATTATCAATATTTGTACCTACAAAAATGTTCACAATAGAATCTTCTTCTTCTCTTTCTTTCTCATTTTTAACAACTTCTTCTTCTTCAACAACAACTTTCTCTTTTGCAGCAACAACTTCCTTCTCAACAATAGGATTATCTTGATCAGCAAAAATACTATCCTTGAACAAGCTACCAATCTTTGGCGGGTATTCTTCAATGTCCCTGGATGCCTCCTCCTTCTCATTATCAGAGACCTGCACAATGGGTGGGGATTCCACTGATCTGTCTTGGTCTTCTAAGTCGTTATCTATGGAAGAGATGTAACAGCTCGATTTAGACCCTAGTCAGAATAGTGGTTTTGAGACCAAAAATCTGAGTAAAAAAAATATTTTTATATTATTTTCCGTGCTTATTATATGTGAATTAATATGTGAAAATTTCGTATGAAAAATTGATCGTTTGTGTGCTTAATTTGTGAAAAGGACCTAATCGTATAAAATATAAAAGTGGCCTTCTAATTGTTAAAATGCCTATTTGATATGTCTTTATAATTGAGAGGTCCTTATGTTGTTATTTAACCATTGAACATATGAGTGGACAATAATGGCCTTGATATTAATGTTTTAAATGTTTATAATGCAAAGGTAAATTGGTAATTGATGTATTAATGTTAATTAAATTAAACAAAAACATAAAAATAGTTCATTATATGCTCATTTTGTCAAAAATTGAAGAACAAAAGAAAGAATAAAAGCTCTTAGGGTTTTGACACTTGTGATTATAGATTAAGTTATGTGTTTTGATTAGTTTTTGATAATTTCTATGTTTTTGTGATCATTGTTTTGTGCTCTATCAAGCCCATGTCTAAATTTCTAATTTTGATGATGATTTTGAAATATTTCGTTGATGAAATTGTGAGATTTATGAAGTTTGATGTTAGTAAATGGAAGATATGTGTTAGATTACTAAGTTTTGTCTTTGAATTTTTGATGAATTTGGGTAATATGGACTAAATAGTAAAAATGAGATTTTGAGGGATTAAAATGTGAAATAAATGAAATATATGGACTTATATGAATACCATGAGAATTCGGCTTAACATGGGTACATGAAAGTTATGTTTATTTTGTGATTTTGTGAATTAAGGACTAAAGTGTTAAAATGTGTAAATGTGAGGGCTAATTTGTAAAATGCCCTAAATATGTGTTTTTGGATTGATTTGAATGAATGTGAGTTTTAATAAGTTAAAATTGAATTTATTTAGATCAAGAACCAAAGAAAACAAAATTAGACCGGGGAAAGTCAGAAGTCGTTGAATAGTCGACTCCTTTCGTTCAAATCCGTACGAAGTAAGTCTATATACAAATAAATGTATCTGAAATGGTTTATTTATGCTTATATGCTATTGAAAAATGATGAATGGATTTATGCCTTGAATATGAGATATCTGAGAATGTATCGACTAAGTCCCGACATCCGAAAAGCCCTGTATGAACCATAGGAATAGTTAGGATACATATGTCATGACATAGGATTTCTGATATTTGATTTCGTGTATGACCATGTCTGGGATGCTGGCATCGATCTATGATTTACATGTAAGACCATGTCTGTGACATTGGCATCGTATTTGATTTCATGTAAGACCCTATCTGGGACAGTGGCATCGATATTTGATTACATGTAAGACCACGTTTAGGACGTTGGAATTGTATGAGCTTTCTAAGCTATCCGCATATCCTTATTATTCCAAACAGTTCAACGGGCATTCTAAGAAAAGAATGAATATATAACATGTGTATCCGATTCAGGTACGTCTAAAATGTAATTCAATGTTTGAGAATAAAAAGTAAGTACATAAGCAATTGATGTTATGTAATATATGTATGAGAAAGTATGCTATATGTGTAAATGAATGGAGTATATATAATTAGATGATGCTTATATGATTTAATTGATAAGTTTATTTGTATATGGCTTACCAAGCTTTTGAAAGCATACTTTGTGTATGTTTGCATTGTTTTATAGATATCATACCTATCAGGAGCTCGGGGATCGTCGAGGATTGTCACCAGACTATCGAACCTTATTTTGGGACCTTTTGACATTGTGAATATGAAAGTATGGCTTGTATAGGCTAGAGGTATTTGAATATGTTTTGTGAAGTGTATACTTAGCCATATGTATGTGAATGAGATTTTGGTATGTAAAATGTGATGCAAATTATGCCTATGTGATGTGTTCATGAATGACCAAATGAAATGGTCAATGTTGGTAAGTTTTGGTATATGAGTATTTGAGAAATTGGTAAGTTTATAGCATGAAATTGAATGAAGTAAATTGATGTTATGAAACATAGTTTTGGTATGAATTTGAATTATGATTTGGCATGATTTTGGTATGGTTGTAAGTATGAATTTGGCTGTTTATAATATGGCATGAATGGTGTATGTTTTGGTGTATGAAATGATTGAAAATATGATGCTTTAGATGCCTATTTGTTGCTTGTAGGGATGACCCTTAATGGATGGCAATTTGGCCTTGCAAGTGGCCTATATTTGCCTACACGGTTGAGCAAACAGGCATGTGTCTTGACTGTGTCCTTCAATGTTTCTTTTAGAAGCAAGTCAGTCTCGAGCACAGCCTAGACACGGGCGTGTCTGGTGGCCTTGTAAGGCACATAGCCTTTGCACATGGGCGTGTGTGGCCATTTCGAAGGGTACACAGGCTAGATAGACAGGTGTGTGGCCAGCCGTGTGACCCAAGTCAGTTTTGACCACGACTAAGGCACACAGGCTTGTTTTCGGCCGTGTGGATAAGTTAGTATGTATGCCCTATTTTGCCATGGCCTAGACATACAAGTGTGTCTAAAGCCATATAAGGTACACGGCTTGTTCACATGGGCGTGTGACCTATACAATTTTGAAAAATGTATAAGTTTTGAAAAATTTTGTATGAGTTTGATTTAGTCCCAACCCCTTTCTAATGCATGTTTAAGGTCTCTATGACCTATATAAGGGACTCTATGATAATTTTTTATTATGATTGTGGACGATGTACATGAAGTATGTGTAAATGTTCCTATTTTCTCGGTAAAGCCTTTAACCCTAGTCCGACGATGGATACGGGTTAGGGGTGTTACAAGAGAGATCATAATTCCAAATAATTGGTGGAAACATTGGGAATTCCTGTAGTAGGGATGGGCGCAGTTGGCCTAATGTGGCTACAATAGAACTGTTACAGGATTTGGTATAAGCATAAAACAAATTTTAGGATTTCTCCATATTCTCTACTATAATGACAAGCCTAATCTGCCTATTGTTGATGGAGTTGACCATTTTTTTTGACATCCTTTATTTTTCGCCATAACAATGTCTTTGCATTCAGGTTTGTTCCTTTGCTGTCGGCTTTGGTTTTTCCCTTCCTTGTCTTGTTGATTTTTGCCTCCTTCAGTATCAGCGTGTCCTTGCCACAAGTCATTCTTTCTACAGAAGCTTTATTGATTGGGCCCTTATTCACTAGAACTTGCTCACCAGCACGGGGCATGATTCCTCTTTGCTAGCATAATAACATCACCAGTGATGGGAAAACCAAGATTCCCGTTTACCTTGCAGCGCAATCAGCAATTTCTTGGTGAAGTATTGCGCCTACATCAATCTTTCTACCCTTGACGATGGAATGTATCAGACACAGTTTATCGAGGGTGAATGCGGTGCTGTGAGTAGAGGGCTTTAGTCTATAGTTGACAAAATGAAACCAGATTTGGCCTTGCAGCATTAGGAAGTGACGGTGCATCGTATAATTCTTTTGATTGGAACCCATCACTCTGCTCCTTTAACACACAAATCTTTCATCAACAGGTCTTGTTTTTCATTTGTGATGTCCTCAATTAACTCTGAGTGTTCGTCAACATCGACCTTGGTGTTGTACATCTCGTTGATTTTTTCAGCGTCCCATGGTATTAAAACTTCCCAAACAAAAATGAACTCTAACTCATGATCATACATGTTAGCATAAAACTCATGTACCAGTAAAGGGGAGTAGCTTCCAGGATGGTTGCAAAAAGTTTCCTACTTCAACTTCAAGATGGTTTTGTAAACTTGCTTACCCAAGTCTTGTTGTGGTGAAAGGGAAATGCCCTATTTGGGATGGAAGTTTCGCTTCAACATGTTGTTGTGAAATTGTTCCTTTTTCACTTTGTATAAAAAGATTACTGGCTCTTTTGTCTACACTGGCCTGGGGGATCCCGATTCACGAACTACGATAGCAGAGGACATGTAACAGCCTGATTTTTGCTAAATCAGAATAGTAGTTTTAGGACCACAAATCTAATGACAGAAAATTATTTTAATATTATTTTTGATATTTACGGCATGTTATTTGATATGTGTGAAAATTTCATGAGCAAATTTTATCGTTTAATTACTCAAATTGAGAATAAGGACTAAATTACATAAAATGCAAAAGTTGTATTCTATTTATTAAAGGTGTCAAATAGCTTTGGCTTTTAAATATGATGGCCTTAAATGGTAATTAGACCATTTTAAATGTTAGTGGACTTTTATGGACATGTATTAAGGTATTTTGATGGTTATTTACTAAGGTTAAAAAGGTAAATTAGTTAATTAAGTTAAAATAAATAAAACCAAACATTTTATCATCTTATCTACATCCTCCTTCACCAAAATTCAAGAGCAAAATATATCATTTTTAGGGTTTACATTCGTCTATGCTATAATTGCAAATTAAGGTATAATTTTAGCTCGATTTTTGATGATTTCTATGTTTTTGTAATCGTTGCAACTTAATCTAGCTAGCTCGTACCTTTAATTTCAAAAATTTTAAAGATTTTAAAAGTTTCCATTGATGAGTTTATGTGTTATTTGGTGTTTAAAGATGAAATATGAATTTTTTATGATAGATTTTCATGTTTTGTAAAGTGATTTTTGATGAACATCCATAATAGGGATTAAATTGTGAAATGTGCAAATTGTGCTGTTGAAATTTAAAATAAATGAAAGTTTTGGGCTTCTAGGGACCTATGAATAGTTCGGCCAAGCTTGGGTTTATTGAAATTATGTAAATTTTGTGTATTTGTAGAATAGGGACTAAATTGTGAAAAGTGTAAAAGTTTAGGGGCTAAAGTGAAAATAGGCCTAAATGTATGTTTTAGACTAAACTGAATGAGTGATTGATTAAAGAAGTTAATTTTGAATATATTTAAATAAAGAAAAGAGGAATCCAAAATTAGATCGGGGGAAAGGCAAGATTATTGAGTAATTGACTCATTTCGCCGTTTCCATGCTCGAGGTAAGTTTGTATGTAGTAATTTCATTTCAAAAGTATGTTAAATGCTTTGATATTGCATAAAATGTGGTTATGAGATTACGGATAATGTTCTAATTTTGGAAACGACTTTACGAATGCATTCGATGATAGAAACGGAAGGTGTGAAATCTTGGTTGAACTTTAGGAATAGATTTGGATACTAGTGTCATGTTATTAGTGATAAGTTGAGTTGGATTTGGGCCATGATATTAGCACTTTAGGTACGAGTTATACCGATTTGGCTTCGGGCCATGATAATTGCTCTTCGGATAAGTTACCTTGACTTGGCTACGAGCCATGGTATAGGTACTTATCCTATGATACTATTGAGTATCCAATTTCTATTCTGAATGGTTCAACGGGTAAACAAATGATATGGTTGAGAAAGAGGATAGTACAAGGTGATACAGGTATGTACTGAGCCTATTCGAGTATTAAATAGAGAAAGTTCAATGATATGGTATTTAATCATGTTTTAAGACATGAGAAAGGTTTGTAGTTAATGTGAAATTAGTTAATCTATATTTATTCGATGAATTAAGTTATTTACGTACGAGCTTACTAAGCTATGAAGCTTACTTCGTGTTATTTTATTTTATATTTTATAGTGAATTAAGGCTAGCTCGGATCTAGAAATCGTCGGGAACATCATCGCACTATCGGACATCTATTTGGTACTTTTGAGTTGTGTATATATGGTATATGGCATGTATAGGTTAGATGTGATATTTTGGTTCTGATTATAGCCATGGGAGTTGGCTTGTATATGATGTTAACATTGATGTATGTTTGGCTAATAGAAATGGCTTATTTTGGCATGTTTGGTATGAGTACGGTTAATTGAATTGTGGAGTTTATATGCTTGAGAAATGCTTTGATGAAATATGATTTTAGAAGTTGAGTTGATAAGTATTTGATTAGGTAAATGGCATTGAATTGAGTATTGAAATTGGTTGAAATGGATATTGTATGAACTGCGCATTTGGTTGATGTTTTAAGCTACCTAATTATATGATGAAATGGTACCATTTTGGTTGTTTAGGTGAGCATGAGTTGGGGTGGCAAATTGGCCTTGCAAATGGCCTATATTTGTCCACACAGGCAGAGACACAAGAGTGTGTCTCGGCCGTGTGCGACACACGGTCATGTTACACGGCTGTGTGTCCCCTGGTGTTGTAATTAAAATGAAGTCAATATGCTCCACATGATCTCACACACGGGCGTGTGACTGGCTGTGTGGTACAAGTTAGTATACCCCCTTAATTGGCACACGGCCTAGCACACGGGTGTGTGACTTGGCCAAGTTGCATAAGTCAGTATACCCTACATTTTTGACACGGCCTGGCACACGGGAGTGTGTGGCCACTTCGAAAGACACACGGGTGTGTGGTTGGCTGTGTGACCCAAGTCAATATGTAAGCCCTGTTTCTACACGGCCTGAGACACGGTCATGTCTGGAGCCATGTGTGGCACACGACCTATTCACACGGGCGTGTGACCCCTGTATGGTTGAAATTTTTCTAAATTTCTAAAATTTTCGTATGATATCAATTTAGTCCCAAACCACTTTTAAATCATGTTTAAGGCCTCGTAGGCCCTTATAAGGGACAATGTGATTGTGTTGAATGATTTATGAGAATGAATGCTTTATGGTTGATATGCTTTATGGTTGATAAATGTATGTTATACGTTGTGTTTGATCGGTAATACCTTGTAACCCTACTCCAGCGACGGATATAGGTTAGGGGTGTTACATTTTATTGGTATCAAAGCTACAGTTTAGTTGATTCTAGGACTAACGTAGTACATGTGAGATTCTAGCTATACATGCCATATATACTCTACGATAGTGTGATGATTCCTGACAGCTTAAATTGTGTTTTCGTATAGTAATGGATCCCGAACGAGCTGTAGCCGATGATGTAGAGAGTAATGCACCCACTCCCACTCAAGGGGCAGCACCATCAGATTCTAGGCCTATAACGAGTAGCCACAATGGAGAGGCTAAACAAGCCTTTTTTTCCAAATGATGAACGAGTGGTTAACGGAGTTTGTTCGAATGAATCTGACTACTCAACAACCTCCACCCCACCTATTCCTCAACAAATATTTGTTGTTTCTCAAGTTATAGACCCGATACGGTTGAAGAAGCCGCTAGTAGATAAGATTCGTAAACATGGGGCTGAAGAGTTTTGGGCTACTGTTGATGATGATACTGAGAGAGCTATATTCTGGCTCGAAAATCTAATTTGAGTATTCGATGAATTATCTTATACTCCTGATGAATGTATTAAATGTGTTGTATCTTTGCTGAGAGACACTGCTTATCACTGGTGGAACACGTTGATATCTGTGGTTCTGAAAGAACGGGTTACCTGGGAATTTTTTCAGACAGAGTTCCGAAAGAAATATAGAAGTCAGTGATTTCTTGATCAAAAGCATAAAGAGTTTCTAGAGTTAAAACAAGGCCGAATGACTGTCACTGAGTATGAAAGAGAATTCGTAAGGTTAAGCAAGTATGCTTGAGAATGTGTCTACTGAAGAAATAATGTGCAAGCGGTTTGTTGATGGGCTGAACGAAGATATAAAACTTTTAGTTGTAATTTTAGAGTTGAAAGAATTTTTCGTTCTCGTTGAAAGGGCTTGTAAAGCTGAGGATCTTGGCAATGAAAAGAGAAAAGCAGATAGAGACTCGAGAAAATGATCAATGAGTAAGCCATATCAATCTTCATCAAAGAAATTCAGAGATTCGTATGCTCACCCAAATGCTTCAAACGAATATTTCAATAGAGATCATAAAAAACAATACTCAGGTTCTAAAGCTCAAGCTACATCAGTAGCGAGTGTTGACAGTGTGAGAGACAACAAACCTGAGAGTCAGTAGTGTGGGAGGTGACATTATGGAGAATGCTGGTATAAAAATAATAAAGCTTTTTACAAATGTGGTTAGCTAGATCATTTCATTCAAGATTGCCCTGAGCTAGATTTGAAAGATAAAGTTCAAAATGTGAGACCAAGTAACACGTCGAATAGAGGTGGACCACCTAGAATTGCCAGAAATGTAAGTGGTAGTAGAGAGGCGAAAAAGGATTTAGCAGTAAGATCGTAGGCCAGAGCACCTGCCAGAGCCTACACTATTCGCGTCGCGAAGAAGCATCATCTCCTGATGTTATCACTGGTACTTTCACTCTCTATGATACTAATGTGATTGCATTGATAGATCCAGGATCAACTCATTCTTATATATGTATGAATATAGTATCTAGTAAGACTTTGCCTGTAGAGTCTACTAAATTTGTGATTAGAGTATCAAACCCCTTAGGCAAATGTGTTTTGGTGGATAAAGTCTGCAAGAATTTTCCGTTAATGAATTGAGAATTTTGTTTTTTGACTAATCTGATGTTGTTGCCATTCGATAAATTTGGTGTGATTTTGGGTATGGATTAGCTAATGATGCATGTTGCTATAGTGAATTGTAGACGAAAAATAATTGAACTGAAATGTCAGAATAATGAGACTATTAGAATTGAATCTGATGATCTGAATAGTTTGCCTGTTGTGATCTTGTAACACCCCTAATCCCGCATCCGTCGCCGGAAGGATTTAAGAAGTATTACCAAACATGCAAGAAGTTTCTTTTAATTATTATCGGAATATTCCATTTGAATACCAATAGAACCGAATTCCATTTATACATCAGACAAGTAGTCACTTTAATATAACAATTATCTCGATTCATTCATAGTTCAATTCGATCAAAATATTTAAAAGATTAATTATATATCAACTACCATACATATTAACTAAGTAGAACTTATATAATAACTTAACAAGCCATTTTCGCATGGCTATATATATACACACCAAAAGATACGTATTAACATCAAAAGTCAATCCTATACATGCCATTTTTAAAGTTCAACTACAAGGTACCAAGTGGGCTTGGATAGTGTGAATGACTTCGTCCTTGAAATCCCCGAGGTCGATAGCTAACGAACGAGATCTATAAAACAGAGAATTTCAGGAACAGAGTAAGTATTTCGATGCTTAGTAAGTTTAAGTAATGAAGTCATCTACAACTAAAACATAACATTCATAAGATAAATGAATACATAACATAAAACTCCATGATCATGTTACCTCACACTTCAATCATTATAGTCATACGCACAGAGTCAAACCTAACTAAATTTCATTGTAGTCAAACATTTCGTACCTCGAATAAGCTAAATATTTCATGCAAACCTAAGATCCGACCCGGAGTTCACAATTCAATTGAACGAGTACATTTAAAACCAAATCAACCTATACCATGTATATATATACTTATAAAACATACCTTATTCTCTTAGAAGTTCGAACGTACTTAATTGGAATTATTACAGCCGTATCACCAATTTCGAATCAGCACGAATGTCTTCGGGATTTAGCACGGATGTAGCAACTAGCACGAATGCCTTCGGGACTTAGCCCGGATATAACAACTAGCACGTACGCCTTCGGGACTTAACCCGGATATAACAACTAGCACGAATGCCTTCGGGAATTGACCCAAATATAACACTCACGCAAGGTCTGTGGGTCTTAGCCTGGATGTAGTCTCTATTTATCATGCATATGTCTTATCATCTTAACACATTTGTATTTCATTCACATTACTAGAACACAAGCACAACAAGCTTAATAACCATTTCCCCTTTTGGCTCAATAGACCCGTATGAGGGTACGGTCTCGATTTGCCATTCAACACAATTTCAATAACTATTCAGTTACAAATCATAAGTACAGGCTATTTATCCCACTACATAAATCAAGTAGAACCATTATGCCATAGACTAATTGTTATGCTTAAATATGATCAAGATTTATCAACTCATAGGCTAAGTTCCATTACTCGAAGACTTACCTTGGATATACTTGACCGATGGCAAAGTGGCTACTCGGCTACTTTCTCCTTCCCCTTATCTGAAATTGTCCCCCTAAGCTCTTGAGCTTAAGTTCAACAAATTTAAACTAGTCATTAATCGACTATTAAAGCATCACTTTAAGAATATAATACATATAGATTCGGATTTCACACATATAGATTATAGTAAGCTTTATAAAAATTGATAATTAATTCATTAACAAATTTTCTTTAATGCTTACAATATAATTACAATTTCCCTATAAGTTAACTTCCTGAGCAACAGCCAGTAAAGTATTTATAATTGGAGTTATGAAACTCCAAATCGATTGCCGTAAATTTTTCTTGACAGAACACTCATTCATCTATTATCCATAAAATTTTCATAATTTTTAGTTTAGCCCAACAATACCAGATTTTTCTTAAAGTTCACCTTGTTTCACTGCTTGACTAAACTGACCATTCTTCACTACGAATCAGATTTCTCAATGTACAGAATTCAAAATGTGTTCTCACTTATTTCATTTGAAACTAGACTCATTAAGGAATCTAAGCATATAAATTTTATCTTAAGGCCATTTTTGTACAATTTATACTGATTTAATAAAAACAGAACAGGAAATCTAGTAGTCATTTCGACTCAACCCCACAATACTTCAAATATCTCAAGATCGGTAACTCTTTTGTTTCTATAGTTTCTTTTGTAAGAAACTAGACTCTTCAAGCTTTCATTATCCAGCTTCTAACTCAACTCCTACAAATTATGGTGATTTTCCAAAATCACCTTACTGTTGCTGTCCCCAAGCAGTTTAATACTAAATCACTTTTTCAAACATTCCTAGTATACATTTTATTCAAGTATGTATATTAACAATCGAATTTATCAAATAACTATCTATAAAATTCACTTCAACATTCTCAATACAATACATGGTGTTCAAACCCTTACTCAAGTTCAAAATTCGGCTAATACACACATATATATACACTAGAAATCAATTGTTAACATTTATATTTCACCTTAATAGCTAACTTAGCAAACCTTATTTTAACCTACAATTGTTCTTAACACAATTAAAGCATCCTCTTCATTCCATCCATTAAAAATGTATACATTACCCAAATACCTAAAATCACATTCGGCCAAGGAACACAATTTGTTAGCCGATTCTTCTCCATTTAGCAACTAATGCCCAATGTGCTCATTTGTTAAACTCTCATTCACCTATGTACCATTTTCCATCCAAATAACATGAACAACAACCCTTTCATGAACATCTTTCTCTTAACCAATTTCTCATGATACCAACCAAAATTCAAGGTTTGGACATGGGTTAACAAAGGAACTTGGTAACTAATTCAATACATTCAACAATTTCAAAAGCTATTAAGAATTTCATACCTTAACCAAGACTAGGTGTGACCAAATGCTTGTTTTCCCCTTCCCCTTTCTTCTTAGAGTTTTACATTAAGGAAGCTAAAAGATGAACAAAAATTTTCTTTCTTTGTTTTATTCATCTAATTAGTTTAACTCCTATTTTTATTTATTATTTTTTTTTATACTACTAATACATTATTTTATTAATATAACAAACACATAATGCTTATCATCATTGTCATGGCCGGCCACTATTATTAAGTGGGGAAAATTGACATGCAAATACACTTTTTTGACATTATGCACAATTAGGTCCTTATACATTAACCTATCACACTTCAAAAGTGTCACACCTAAGTCCTATTGAATAAATTCACATGCAAATGACCAAATCAAAGCTTGAAACTTTCACACTTGTATTTAATCACTTCATAAACATGAAATATAACTTATAATTATTTTTATAGCTCGGTTCTGTGGTCCCGAAACCACTTCCTGACTAGGGTCAAATTAGGGCTGTCACAACTCTCCCCTACTTAAGAAATTTTCATCCCCGAAAATCTTACCGGTAAATAGGTTTGGGTATCGTTCTTTCATAGAGTTTTCGGTTTCCCACGTAGCTTCTTCGATCCCGTGTTTGAGCCATAGCACCTTTACTAACGGAACTCTTTTGTTTCGCAACTCTTTCACTTCACGAGTTAGGATACGAATAAGTTCTTCTTCATAGCTCATATCGGCTTGAATTTCAACTTCGGAGGGATTTATTATGTGTGAAGGATCAGATCTGTAACGTCGAAGCATCGAAACATGAAAAACGTTGTGAATCTTCTCGAGATCAGGGGGTAAAATCAATCTATATGCCACTGGACCAACTCGTTCGAATATTTCATACGGCCCTATGAACCTCGGACTCAGTTTGCCCTTACGGCCAAATCTGAGTATCTTTTTCCAAGGTGAAACTTTAAGAAATACCTTGTCTCCCACCTGATACTCAATATCTCTTCGTTTTAAATCTGCATACGACTTTTGACGATCTGACGCTGCCTTCAGACTTTCATGAATTATTTTTACTTTCTGCTCAGCATCTTTAATCAAGTCAACTCCGAAAATTTTACTTTCACCAAGCTCGGTCCAAAACAATGGTGTACGGCATTTACGACCGTACAAGGCCCCGTAAGGTGCCATCTTAATACTTGATTGAAAACTATTGTTGTAAGCGAATTCAATCAAAGGTAAATACCGTTCCCATGAACCACTAAACTCAAGGATACAACATCTCAACATATCTTCAAGTATCTGAATTATCCGCTCAGATTGACCATCAGTCTGTGGATGAAAAGCGGTGCTAAAATGTAACTTGGTACCCAAAGCTTCTTGCAGTTTCTTCCAAAATCGCGAGGTGAATCTCGGATCTCTATCCGACACAATAGAAATAGGTACCCCATGCAATCTTACAATCTGAGAAACATACAATTCAGCTAGTTTATCCAGTGAATAATCCGTACGTACGGGAATAAAATGAGCCGATTTAGTTAGTCTATCAACAACAACCCAAATCGCATCTTTCTTACTTTAGCGACAATGGCAAACCCGATACAAAATCCATCGTAACTTCGATCCCATTTCCATTCGGGTATCATGATCGGTGGAGTAAACTCAGAGGCACTTGATGTTCCGCTTTCACTTGTTGACATATTAAACACTTCAAACAAAATCGAAATGTCTCGCTTCATGCCATGCCACCAAAATCGACGCCTCGTGTCGTTGTACATTTTCGTATTCAGGGTGAATTGACATTCGGCTACAATGAGCTTCATTCAGAATCATCGAAATAAGTTCTGAATTTCTTGGAACACACAACTGACTTTTGAACCTCAAACAATCATCATCATCAACTTGAAACTCTGACTCCATACTCGAAACACATTCAGCCCGTTTTGAAACCAATTCTTCATCGACTTCCTGAGCTTCACGAATTTGATGAATCAACAATGGTTTGGCCTTTAATTTCGCTACCAACACATTGTCGGATAGAATAGACAAGTGTACATTCATTGCTCGTAAAGCAAAGCGGTGATTTACTTGACTTAAAGCATCCGCAACCACGTTAGCCTTTCCCGGGTGATAGTCAATAACAAGCTCATAATCTTTTAACAACTCAAGCCAACGTCTTTGTCTCAGATTCAAATATCTTTGAGTCATCAAATATTTGAGACTTTTGTGATCCGAATATATATGGCACTTCTCACCAAACAAATAGTGACGCCATATTTTTAAAGCAAAAAGCGATGGCGGCTAGCTCGAGATCATGAGTCGGATAGTTTTTCTCATGCGGCTTCAATTGTCTTGATGCATAAGCTACCACTTGACCTTCTTGCATCAATACACAACCCAGCCCAAGCAAGGATGCATCATCGTAAATGACAAATTCTTTACTGGATACAAAGTTGTACTAACACTGGGGCTTGATCAAATAAGTTTTCAATTGATCAAAACTTTTTGACATTTCTCTCGACCAATCGAACTTAACATCTTTCTCAAGTAATCTCGTCATTGGTGTGGCTATCATTGAGAAACCTTTTACAAAGCGCTGCGATGCCAGGCAAGTCCCAAAAAGCTCCGGACTTGATAATATTCCTTGGGGCTTCCAATCGAGTATGGCTGAAATTTTGCTCGGATCAACTCTAATACCCGATCGCAGATACCACGTGTCCCGTAAAGCTAACTTCTCTTAACGAATTCACATTTATCGAACTTAGCATACAATCGTTTATCCCGCAAAATCTGCAACACTACTCTCGTGTGCTCGGCATGTTCAATTTCATCGCGTGAATAAATCAAGATGTCGTCTATAAACACAACCACAAACTGGTCCAAATATTGTCCAAAATCCGATTCATCAAATCCATAAATACGCGAGGGCATTTGTAAGCCCAAAAAGCATCACTAAGAACTCGTAGTGACCGTATCTCGTTCAAAGCGATTTTGGGTATATCTCGAGTCTCGAACTCGCGGTGATAATAACCCGATCTCAAATTTATCTTTGAAAACACCGAGGCTCCTTTAAGCGATCAAACAAATCGTCAATACGTGGCAACGGCGGTATTTATTCTTTATGGTCACTTTATTCAATTGACGATAGTCGATGCACATTCTCAAGGTTCCGTCCTTCTTTTCACAAACAAAAGCTGGTGCACCCTAAGGTGAAAAACTCGGTCGAGCAAAACCTCTATCCGTCAACTCCTTGGTGAGTTTTCAATTCTTTCAATTCATTTGGCGCCATACGACACGGAGCCATTGAAATTGTGGTGTGGTGTGTACCGATTCGATGCCGAATTCAACTTCTCGAACAGGTGGTAATCCTGGTAACTCAGGAAAAACGTTTGAACACTCACAAACTACTGGCACCGATTCAAGCTTCTTTTCTAATTCCTTACTATCAAGTACATACGTGAGATATGCCTCACACCCTTTTTAACATATTTTTGGGCCAGCATCGAAGATATAATTGGTGGCAACCCGTTCTTATCAGTAGACTTAACTCGGATTATCTCGTTGTTTGCGCATCTCAAATCAATAGTCTTCTTTTTGCAATTCACAACTGCATCATGGACGGTCAACTAATCCATACCGAGGATAACATCAAATTCATCAAATGGTAAAAGCATCAAATCAGCCGAAAAATAGGAACCTCGGGTTGCTAGGGGACATTTCTTACACACCTTATTAACAAATACATAATGACCCAAAGGATTTGACACTCGGATTACTGAACTCAAGAGACTCAATAGGTAGAGTCTTCTTTGGATGCTAAAGTCTCACATACGTATGAATGAGTAGAACCAGTGGTCTATCAAAGCAATTACATCGAGTATCAAAGAGAGTAAAAGTACCGTAATAACATCCGGCGAAGAAGCATCCTCGCGCGTGCGCAGATAGCATAAGCTCTAGCAGAGCACGAGCCTCGAGATCTAGTTGTAGCATCTCTAGATCCTCTCGACCACCGCTAGCATCCCCGTATTTCTAGATGGTCTACCTCGAGCAAAAGAGCAAGACCCGGGTTTCCCACTGCATTTTACATTCTGTCTGCACAGCCTCGGGCAATCCTTAATAAAGTGGTCAGCTGATCCACACTTATAGCAGGAGAGATCATGGAATCTACAACTCCCCGAATTCCATTTACCACAATACTGACACTCTGTCCTATCCCGACGATCATTTCCCACACTGGCAACTGAAGTGACTCGCGTACTCACAGGGGGTCGTTCACGATCTCGTCTGGAAAAACCCAAAGTGCCTTTGGATCGGCCAGAATCGTCTCTAAACCTCTTCGATGACTGTTGAAAGGGCTTCCCCGAATATCTCTTACGAAACTCTTTAGCTCCCATTTCAGCTTTTCTTTTCTCCTTGCTGAGTTCTTCAGCTTTGCAAGCTCGTTCGACAAGTACTACAAACTCTCTAATTTCTAGAACACTAACATACAACTTTATATCTTCGTTCAAACCATCTTCAAAACGTTTACACATTACAGCTTCTAAAGAAATACATTCTCGAGCGTACCGGCTAAGCCTCACAAACTTTCGTTCATAATCAGTAACCGTCATAGAACCTTGTTTAAGTTCAAGAAATTCCTTTCGTTTTTGATCAATAAATCTCTGGCTGATATACTTTTTTCGAAACTCGATTTGGAAAAACTCCCAAGTTACCCGCTCTCTGGGCACAACAGAAATCAAAGTATTCGACCAATAGTAGGCAAAATCACGTAGCAGAGAGATAGTACACTTTAGGCATTCTTCGGGTGTGCAAGATAATTCATTAAGTACCCGGATAGTATTATCCAACCAAAATTCAGCTTGCTCGGCATCGTCGCTATCTGTAGCCTTAAATTCAGTAGCCCCGTGCTTTCAGATTCTGTCAACTGGGGGCTTGTTTAACCTCATCTGATTGGTTACCGGAGGTACAGTGGGCGCAGGGGATGTATTAGTCGGGAGTGGGGGTTGTGGAACAGCCGTATTAGTTCGAATGTATTGGTTAAACCAATCATTCATCACATTATAAAAGGCTTGTCTAGCCTCATCATTTTGGTTGCTTGCCATAGGTTGAGAGTCCCTCGGCGCCGTCCCGTGCGCGGGAGCAGGCGCTACACTCTCCACATCGTCAGCTACCGCTCGATTGGCATCGGGATCCATTTCTAACAAAAACACACATTTAAACTATCAGAAATCATCACACTATCGTATTAACACCAAATGGCATGTATAGCTAGACTCACACATGCTACGTTAGTCCTAGAATCGACTAAACCGTAGCTCTGATACCAATAAAATGTAACACCCCTAATCCCGCATCCGTCGCCGGAAGGATTTAAGAAGTATTACCAAACATGCAAGAAGTTTCTTTTAATTATTATCGGAATATTCCATTTGAATACCAATAGAACCGAATTCCATTTATACATCAGACAAGTAGTCACTTTAATATAACAATTATCTCGATTCATTCATAGTTCAATTCGATCAAAATATTTAAAAGATTAATTAGATATCAACTACCATACATATTAACTAAGTAGAACATATATAATAACTTAACAAGCCATTTTCGCATGGCTATATATATACACACCAAAAGATACGTATTAACATCAAAAGTCAATCCTATACATGCCATTTTTAAAGTTCAACTACAAGGTACCAAGTGGGCTTGGATAGTGTGAATGACTTCGTCTTTGAAATCTCCGAGGTCAATAGCTAACAAACGAGATCTATAAAACAGAGAATTTCAGGAACAGAGTAAGCATTTCGATGCTTAGTAAGTTTAAGTAATAAAGTCATCTACAACTAAAACATAACATTCATAAGATAAATAAATACATAACATAAAACTCCATGATCATGTTACCTCACACTTCAATCATTATATTCATACGCACAGAGTCAAACCTGACTAAATTTCATTGTAGTCAAACATTTCGTACCTCGAATAAGCTAAATATTTCATGCAACCCTAAGATCCGACCCGGAGTTCACAATTCAATTGAACGAGTAAATTTAAAACCAAATCAACCTATACCATGTATATATATACTTATAAAATATACCTTATTCTCTTAGAAGTTCGAACGTACTTAATTGGAATTATTACAGCCGTATCACCAATTTCGAATCAGCACGAATGTCTTTGGGATTTAGCCCGGATGTAGCAACTAGCACGAATGCCTTCGGGACTTAGCCCGGATATAACAACTAGCACGTACGCCTTCGGGACTTAACCCGGATATAACAACTAGCACGAATGCCTTGGGAATTGACCGGATATAACACTCACGCAAGGTCTGCGGGTCTTAGCCGGATGTAGTCTCTATTTATCATGCATATGTCTTATCATCTTAACACATTTGTATTTCATTCACATTACTAGAACACAAGCACAACAAGCTTATTAACCATTTCCACTTTTCGGCTCAATAGACCCGTATGAGGTGCGGTCTCGATTTGCCATTCAACACAATTTCAATAACTATTGATTTACAAATCATAAGTACAAGCTATTTATCCCACTACATAAATCAAGTAGAACCATTATGCCATAGACTAATTGTTATGCTTAAATATGATCAAGATTTATCAACTCATAGACTAAGTTCCATTACTCAAGACTTACCTTGGATATACTTGAACGATGGCAAAGTGGCTACTCGGCTACTTTTTCCTCCCCTTATCTCTGAAATTGTCCCCTAAGCTCTTGAGCTTAAGTTCAACAAATTTAAACTAGTCATTAATCGACTATTAAAGCATCACTTTAAGAATATAATACATATAGATTGGCTTTCACACATATAGATTATAGTAAGCTTTATAAAAATTGATAATTAATTCATTAACAAATTTTCTTTAATGCTTACAATATAATTACAATTTCCTATAAGTTAACTTCCTGAGCAACAGCCAGTAAAGTATTTATAATTGGAGTTATGAAACTCCAAATCGATTGCCATAAATTTTTCTTGACAGAAGACTCATTCATCTATTATCCATAAAATTTTCATAATTTTTAGTTTAGCCCAACAATACCAGATTTTTCTTAAAGTTCACCTTGTTTCACTGCTTGACTAAACTGACCATTCTTCACTACGAATCAGATTTCTTAATGTACAGAATTCAAAATGTGTTCTTACTTATTTCATTTGAAACTAGACTCATTAAGGAATCTAAGAATATAAATTTTATCTTAAGCCCATTTTTGTACAATTTATACTGATTTAATAAAAACAGAACAGGAAATCTAGTAGTCATTTCGACTCAACCCCACAATACTTCAAATATCTCAAGATCGGTAACTCTTTTGTTTCTATAGTTTCTTTTTTAAGAAACTAGACTCTTCAAGCTTTCATTACATAATTTATATAGCTTCTAACTCAACTCCTACAAATTATGGTGATTTTCCAAAATCACCTTACTGTTGCTGTCCCCAAGCAGTTTAATACTAAATCACTTTTTCAAACCTTCCTAGTATACATTTTATTCAAGTATGTATATTAACAATCGAATTTATCAAATAACTATCTATAAAATTCACTTCAACATTCTCAATACAATACATGGTGTTCAAACCCTTATTCAAGTTCAAAATTCGGCTAATACACACATATATATACACTAGAAATCAATTGTTAACATTTATATTTCACCTTAATAGCTAACTTAGCAAACCTTATTTTAACCTACAATTGTTCTTAACACAATTAAAGCATCCTCTTCATTCCATCCATTAAAAATGTATACATTACCCAAATACCTAAAATCACATTCTGTAACACCCTATTTTGGGCCTAGTCGGAATAGTGATGTCGAGACCACAAATTCAAGATAGAAATAATTATTTTATGATTATTTTGAGGTCTATGATATGATTGCATGATTGTGTGAAAATTTCGTGAAGAAATTCAATGCATAAAGTGCTCAATTTAAAATTAAGGACTAAATTGAGTAAGTTGCAAAACTTGCATTCTAGAAGTTTTTAGTATGAAATTGCATTGAAATATTAATTAGGAGGTCTTAAATAGTAATTTGACCAATTTTAAGTTCATGGACAAAATTAGGACATGGAAGGAATTTTTGAAAGTTTAGTAGTAAGGGCATTTTGGTCATTTAGGGGTAAAATGAATTAAAATACAAAATTAAAAGCCAATTTTGCTCATCTTCTTCATGGAGGCCGAAATTAGCATGGGGGAGGCCATGGATAGGGTTTTCAAGCTTTCTAAGCTCAATAGTAAGTGATTCCAAGCCCCGTTTTTAATGTTCTTTACATTTTTGGAATCCCTGTGAGTTCGATTAAGCTTATTCTAGCAATAATTTAAGCTAGGGTTCATATTTGGAAAAATACCCATAGGTGAAATTTGTGTATTTTGATGTTTTATGATAGAATATGAGGTTTTAAATTATGTTAAACAACTTGTGCTACTCGGTTTTAAGTGAAAACGAGTAAAACTAAGATAATCGGTAAAAATACTTATTGTTCATAACTATATGTTAGAGTGAGAATTTGATGTTGTTGTAGAGAGAAAAATGTTCAGCATGTCATAAAACATAGGAATAAGGGCTGAAATTAAATTTTCGAGTCTTGGGGCAAAAGTGCAAATATGCAAAAGTTAGGGTCAAAATGCAAATTTGTAAAAATATGATTTTTGGACCCGTATGAATAATGTGACTAATTATTAGGCTAAATGTGATATTATAGATGAAGGAAATCGAGATTCGGGCTTAAATCGGGAAAATACAAGGTTATGGATTAAAATAGTAAATTGCCGTTTACAGAATCGAGGTAAGTTCGTGTGTTAATAATAACGCAATACCATGCATGAATTGTAATTCTCTATTGATATGGCATAAATTGTATGATTTAATATGTTTAAGAGAAGTTGATGGATGGTATGTATGATATAAAAAAATGTAATGCTAGTTGTGTCATGTGAAATTGAATGGAATTATTGTTACAAGAATTGAGTGTTAAATTACTATTAAGCTGGTTGTATGAATTGTTGCAGGTTGTACCTGATGAGATTTTGATAAGTTTGTACGTAAATAATTTATCGATTTATTTTATTTTATTTTACTATATTTTGTTATCATATGAAATGTGGCTACCTATAGATTGACTATTTGCTGTAAATTGAAAATTGAAAAAGGACTATGAATAAATTTGTAACATATTGGAAATATGTTTGTTGGTAATTACTTGATTGGTGAAATTGTTAGAAAAGAGAGAGAAATCCCGGTTGAACCTTCGGAAAGATTGGATGATACAGATGGTATGTAGCTAGGTCACATGTATGGTGCTGAGTGCACATCATGTGTACAAGAGAGCTACGAGATATTATGATGTAGCTAGGTCACATGGGTGATACTATGTGTACACCATGTAGACAAGAGAGCTACGGGATATATGTAGCTAGGTCGCATGCGTGGTTCAGTGAAGGACACCATGTAGACAAGAGAGCTACGAGATAAGCGGCTAGGTCACATGGGTGATACTAAGTGTTCACCATGTGTACAAGAGAGCCGAACTTTATGATGGGTGGAGCTATTTGCGGAAACCACCAAGTATCGAGGATTGATCCAAGTGTTCAACGGGGACTTATTATGTCTCGCTTTGTGAGTTTTGTGATGAATAAGTGCAGGAATTTGGTTATGTGAATAATGTGTTCATTAAGTGATCGGGTTGTGGTAAGGTTATAAACAATTAAGTTATACATGAGGATGATTTTATGGTGACCTTGTAATCATGGGCCTATACTTGTGATGTATGAAATGTGGTGAAAATGATTTGTGATATGTATGTTAAAATGAGGTTAATACAAAGAAAGTGTGAAAGAGTGAATTAGCAATAAAATTGTCTTGGACAGCAGCAGTTGCGTGACTTTGAAAATTCACTAAAAATTGTGGAAGTTGAATAAAAATGCAAATGATATATGAAAATAAAGCTTAATGAGTCTATTTTCACATGAAAGAAACAGGGGAAGCAAAAGAATTCTATATTGTGTGATATTTGAATTATTGTGAAATAGGGTCTGAATGAATTCGAGATCCCCTGTTCTGACTTTAGAAATTCATCATAAATTGTAAAAAACTTATTAAGAGTCATACCTTACATGCATGGATTCCTTATTGAGTCTATTTTTAAGGGAAACAAACGGCATGGTCGTTGGGATTCTGTACAGAGAGAAATTTGGTTCGTAGTACACAGAGTGCAGAGTAGTCATACTCTGAAACAGGGGAGAATTTAACTAATAAACTGTACTAATTGGCCAAACCAAAAATTTTGGAAATTTCATGGGAGAAAGATATATGAATCTAGTTTCAAATAAAATTAACGAAACTAAAGTTGGAGTTTTGTAGCTTCAGATATGAATGATTTAGTAACTGTAACTCAATAACACAGCTTAACCTGAATATATGTAATTGTACAATTATAGTGTTTTATCTTGAAAAGCATGGTAGTAATTGCTTATTATTTTCATATGAACTTACTAAGCGTAAAGCTTACCCATCCTCTCCATTTCTTTAGTATTGATAGGTCGGCTCGGGGTTGGAGATCATCGGGGGCAAAATCACACTATCAAACTATCATTTTTGGGAGAATTAATTCAAATATTAGAAATATCAAGTGAGTGGCATGTATAGGAAGTTGGTTTGTAATATGTATTTTTTATTATGATTTTGATCGTACGTATCAGTCTGCATTGAGTTATTGTATATGATTATGAGATGTGGTCTTTATCCATTATGGTTTATAAGTTTAATTAATCATGCTACGTCATATGTTTTGATGTAATGATATAGTTAGCTTTGTTTGTTATGCATGTATTCGAAAAGTTTTAAATTAAATGAAATTTTATGGCCTAGTTTTTGTCTATGTGTGTTGTTAAGTCTGGTAATGCCTCGTACTCTATTCCGGCCTTGGATACGGGTAAGGGGTGTTACATTTAGTGGTATCAGACGCGTATAAGGACCGTCTTGTTTAGACAGAGGTACTCTCCAACCGAGCTGCACCGACCATGTTTAACGTGATGCAAAGGTAATTGAGTAAATTACGATTATAATAAGTTTAGATTCAGAAAGGTATGAATAAATGTTTATAATATTTTAATACGAATAAAAATGTCATTGTCCTGGTTGGACGTTGAATGTTGATGAATGACAATGATATTTTTTTTATGGGATAAAGGATTATAATGAAATGAACTTATCTATGTTAAATTGTTTGGACTGAATTATATGATTGTAATGATCTGTACATGATGATGCATGAAATGAAAGTTGTAATTGTGGTACAAGTATCTATGGTTGTTTGGCCTTCTATGATGTCATGAGCATGACTTAATTTAATTAAATGAATCGATAAGTAAAGCTATCTAGAAAACATAGAATGTATGCATAAGTATATTGTCTAAATGGGACAATAGGAAAAATTTGTGTAAGCCAACATGAATGTTACATTGCCTGAATGAATGACATGATTTTGATGATGTTGCTATGATGATGGAAATTGTGTCATATGTGTATGTATAAGAAAGACGAGTTAGAGGCCCTATAACCCCTCCCTCTTATAAAAGTGGTGCTTATGATTGAATTTCATGAGATCCATACTGAATAAGTTTCCGCTTGAAAATTTAAAGAGAGTTCAGTGATAGAATAATTATAAGTATAATTAGAGATTAAGAATGAATTGATAAGTAAAGACATAAGTGATAAAAGATCGAGTCTCAATTGATATGGTGGATTACTTCTCTCAAATAAGTCAATTATAATTATTGACTTCAATTCAGATATTTTGGTTACTTGAACTAATGCAATTGAGATGGTTTTAGTTAGCGTAATGAATGAACAGTAAAAGATTACTGGAAATGTCATTCACTGATGATTAAGATCGACTCGAGTGTTCAATCAGTGTGAATTATTTATTTGAAATATTTCATGTGACAATTATGTCAGGATTATTTGTCTCAAGTCTGATAATAGATTTCATTTTCAGACGGATAAAAGGCAAATATTCGAGCGAGAAGTGTATATCTCTTAAAACAAAAAAATTATATGAGTAAAAACCACTACGAATGATGAGGTTTTCATTTCGTGAAAGCTGAAAAGTTTATTACATGTTGGTAAAGTTTGAACAGATGAGAATATTGTTAACTGGAATATCTGAGCTGGACTAGTCTGTATTGAGTAAAGACTTCCTGATTTTTTTTTTAGTAATGTACTGTTGTATGAATTGTGATGTGTTTCAAGACAATAAGGTAATGTGATAGTATAGAGCATTCGATGCCACAGAGAATCTAAATTGTTAATGGGGTTAAAGCCGAGCATCAGAATCTACCAGAATTATCTTTGCCAGGATTGATATTAGGATGGAAATGAGAAATTAAAGAGATGTATTGGAAGCTAACCTTTCTGAGTTAAGGTACTTTATTATTGAGTATGAGATTGAGGAATCTAAGTGAAGACCACTTTTTCGGTAAGATTTTCGGGGACGAAAATCCCTAAAGGGGGGGAGAGTTGTAACACCCTGATTTTGGGCCTAGTCGGAATAGTGATGTCGGGACCACAAATTCGAGATAGAAATAATTATTTTATGATTATTTTGAGGTCTATGATATGATTGCATGATTGTGTGAAAATTTCGTGAAGAAATTCAATGCATAAAGTGCTTAATTTAAAATTAGGGACTAAATTGAATAAGTTGCAAAACTTGCATTCTAGAAGTTTTTAGTATGAAATTGCATTGAAATATTAATTAGGAGGTCTTAAATAGAATTTGACCAATTTTAAGTTCATGGACAAAATTAGGACATGGAAGGAATTTTTGAAAGTTTAGTAGTAAGGGCATTTTGGTCATTTAGGGGTAAAATGAATTAAAATACAAAATTAAAAGCCAATTTTGCTCATCTTCTTCATGGAGGCCGAAATTAGCATGGGGGAGGCCATGGATAGGGTTTTCAAGCTTTCCAAGCTCAATAGTAAGTGATTCCAAATACATTTTTAATGTTCTTTACGTTTTTGGAATCCCTGTGAGCTCGATTAAGCTTATTCTAGCAATAATTTAAGCTAGGGTTCATATTTGGAAAAATACCCATAGGTGAAATTTGTGTATTTTGATGTTTTATGATAGAATATGAGGTTTTAAATTATGTTAAACAACTTGTGCTACTCGGTTTTAAGTGAAAACGAGTAAAAGCAAGATAATCAGTAAAAATACTTATTGTTCATAACTATATGTTAGAGTGAGAATTTGATGTTGTTGTAGAAGAGAAAAATGTTCATCATGTCATAAAACATAGGAATAAGGGCTGAAATTAAATTTTCGAGTCTTGGGGCAAAAGTGCAAATATGCAAAAGTTTAGGGGTCAAAATGCAAATTTGTAAAAATATGATTTTTTTGACCCGTATGAATAATGTGACTAATTATTAGGCTAAATGTGATATTATAGATGAAGGAAATCGAGATTCGGGCTTAAATCGGAAAATACAAGGTTATGGATTAAAATAGTAAATTGCCGTTTTCAATCGAGGTAAGTTCGTGTGTTAATAATAACGCAATACCATGCATGAATTGTAATTCTCTATTGATATGGCATAAATTGTATGATTTAATATGTTTAAGAGAAGTTGATGGATGGTATGTATGATATAAAAAAATGTAATGCTAGTTGTGTCATGTGAAATTGAATGGAATTATTGTTACAAGAATTGAGTGTTAAATTACTATTAATCTGGTTGTATGAATTGTTGCACTGTTGTACCTGATGAGATTTTGATAAGTTTGTACGTAAATAATTTATCGATTTATTTTATTTTATTTTACTATATTTTGTTATCATATGAAATGTGGCTACCTATAGATTGACTATTTGTCAGAAATTGAAAATTGAAAAAGGACTATGAATAAATTTGTAACATATTGGAAATATGTTTGTTGGTAATTACTTGATTGGTGAAATTGTTAGAAAAGAGAGAGAAATCCCGGTTGAACCTTCGGAAAGATTGGATGATACTGAGATGGTATGTAGCTAGGTCACATGTATGGTGCTTTGAGTGCACATCATGTGTACAAGAGAGCTACGAGATATTATGATGTAGCTAGGTCACATGGGTGATACTATGTGTACACCATGTAGACAAGAGAGCTACGGGATATATGTAGCTAGGTCGCATGCGTGGTTCCAGGAAGGACACCATGTAGACAAGAGAGCTACGAGATAAACTGGCTAGGTCACATGGGTGATACTAAGTGTTCACCATGTGTACAAGAGAGCCGAACTTTATGATGGGTGGAGCTATTTGCGGAAACCACCAAGTATCGAGGATTGATCCGAAGTGTTCAACGGGAGACTTATTATGTACTGCTTTGTGAGTTTTGTGATGAATAAGTGCAGGAATTTGGTTATGTGAATAATGTGTTCATTAAGTGATCGGGTTGTGGTAAGGTTATAAACAATTAAGTTATACATGAGGATGATTTTATGGTGACCTTGTAATCATGGGCCTATACTTGTGATGTATGAAATGTGGTGAAAATGATTTGTGATATGTATGTTAAAATGAGGTTAATACAAAGAAAGTGTGAAAGAGTGAATTAGCAATAAAATTGTCTTGGACAGCAGCAGTTGCGTGACTTTGAAAATTCACTAAAAATTGTGGAAGTTGAATAAAAATGCAAATGATATATGAAAATAAATCTTAATGAGTCTATTTTCACATGAAAGAAACAGGGGAAGCAAAAGAATTCTATATTGTGTGATATTTGAATTATTGTGAAATAGGGTCTGAATGAATTCGAGATCCCCTGTTCTGACTTTAGAAATTCATCATAAATTGTACAAAACTTATTAAGAGTCATACCTTACATGCATGGATTACTTATTGAGTCTATTTTTAAGGGAAACAAGCGGCATGGTCGTTGGGATTCTGTATAGAGAGAAATTTGGTTCGTAGTACACAGAGTGCAGAGTAGTCATACTCTGAAACAGGGGAGAATTTAACTAATAAACTGTACTAATTGGCCAAACCAAAAATTTTGGAAATTTTATGGGAGAAAGATATATGAATCTAGTTTCAAATAAAATTAACGAAACTAAAGTTGGAGTTTTGTAGCTTCAGATATGAATGATTTAGTAACTGTAACTCAATAACACAGCTTAACCTGAATATATGTAATTGTACAATTATAGTGTTTTATCTTGAAAAGCATGGTAGTAATTGCTTATTAATTTCATATGAACTTACTAAGCGTAAAGCTTACCCATCCTCTCCATTTCTTTAGTATTGATAGGTCGGCTCGGGGTTGGAGATCATTGGAGGCAAAATCACACTATCAAACTATCATTTTTGGGAGAATTAATTCAAATATTAGAAATATCAAGTGAGTGGCATGTATAGGAAGTTGGTTTGTAATATGTATTTTTTATTATGATTTTGATAAATGCGTATCGATCCGCATTGAGTTACTGTATATGATTATGAGATGTGGTCCTTATCCATTATGGTTTATAAGTTTAATTAATCATGCTACGTCATATGTTTTGATGTAATGATATAGTTAGCTTTGTTTGTTATGCATGTATTCGAAAAGTTTTAAATTAAATGAAATTTTATGGCCTAGTTTTTGTCTATGTGTGTTGTTAAGTCTGGTAATGCCTCGTACTCTATTTCGGCCTTGGATACGGGTAAGGGGTGTTACACATTCGGCCAAGGAACACAATTTGTTAGCCGATTCTTCTCCATTTAGCAACTAATGCCCAATGTGCTCATTTGTTAAACTCTCATTCACCTATGTACCATTTTCCATCCAAATAACATGAACAACAACCCTTTCATGAACATCTTTCTCTTAACCAATTTCTCATGATACCAACCAAAATTCAAGATTTGGACATGGGTTAACTAAGGAACTTGGTAACTAATTCAATACATTCAACAATTTCAAAAGCTATTAAGAATTTCATACCTTAACCAAGACTAGGTGTGACCAAATGCTTGTTTTCCCCTTCCCCTTTCTTCTTAGAGTTTCGGCCAAGGAAGCTAAAAGATGAACACAAATTTTCTTTCTTTGTTTTATTCATCTAATTAGTTTAACTCCTATTTTTATTTATTATTTTTTTATACTACTAATACGTTATTTTATTAATATAACAAACACATAATGCTTATCATCATTGTCATGGCTGGCCACTATTCTTAAGTGGGGAAAATTGACATGCAAATACACTTTTTTAACATTATGCACAATTAGGTCCTTATACATTAACCTATCACACTTCAAAAGTGTCACACCTAAGTCCTATTGAATAAATTCACATGCAAATGACCAAATCAAAGCTTGAAACTTTCACACTTGTATTTAATCACTTCATAAACATGAAATATAACTTATAATTATTTTTATAGCTCGGTTCTGTGGTCCCGAAACCACTTCCCGACTAGGGTCAAATTAGGGCTGTCACAGATCTCATCTATGTTAGCTTAGAAGTTTGTGAGAAAGGGGTGTGAAGTTTACCTTGCTTATGTACTTGATACGAAAGTGACAAAAACAAAGATTGAATTAGTACCAGTTCTGTGTGAGTATCCAGATGTATTTCCCAAAGAGTTACTGGGTTTACCAGCTATCAGATAGGTTGAGTTTGTAACGCCCCAAAAATCCTGAAATCTTGAACTTTCTTTTTTTTTTTGGTTTCAATAAAAATTGTGCTTAACATTCCTAGTCAAGTGTTAAATATGTGATAGTAGGCCTTGGTTAAGGGTTGAGTTCAAACTTAGGGGTGAAAGAAATTATAGGTTAATAAATAAAAGAACCTTGATGGCAAGTAGGCAGGTTTTTGAATAAATTAAGGAAGAATTGGACACAAGAAAGCCAGGTGGTGGAGTGGCAAGTGGCTTCACATGCAAGGCAAGGAGGTTAGGGGTCTGAATCCCTCCTTTCCCAAAAGAAGGATTTATTTTTTACTTAAGAGATGGACAGTGGTGACGTTGGATATGAACTCTATAGAGAGTGAGAAGAGGAGAAATTTGAGGAGGGGATTAAGGAGTTATCAGGGAGAAAATTTAGGAGATGAGGAGTGTAAAGGGGTAGAGCCGAATTGGGAATTAGGGGATAGGAAATTCGGCTAGAGGCTATATATGGGTGCCGAATGTGAGGTTGCCAGGCTAATGTCGAATTCTCTCTCCCTTTGTTGCCAGAAAACACTTTGTTCTCCAAAGATCTAAAAGCCGAAATCCCTTGTTATTCTTTCTTTTTCTTTGTGCCGATTTTCCATTCTTCCCTACTTAAGTTCTCCTTTTGATTCACCTCTAGTTTTTAATGATTTCTACTGCTCTTTGTGCCGAATAACCTCTTTTACCATACAAGTCTCAAGAGCTGAATATCCTCTGTGCTGCCACTACCCTTTCCACTCAGCCAAATCTAGAATAAGTATTTTGTTCTCTCAATTTTTCTAGTATCGATTACTCTGTCCCTCACTTCTTCTAATCGATTTTGGTAGGATTAGTATCGAATCCCAATCTTTTCAATCCCTGTCGGTTTGCTCGTTAGGTGTGAGATTTTGGTAAGTATTCTTCACTTCAATAAGGGTGGGCCAAATAGGCTTTAGTAAAAAAGGGTGACATATGTTGGATACAAGTCACCCGTTATGTTTTTAACCATAAAGGTTAATGCAGATCTGGGAAGTACTCGTGATTAGTGATCAAGGAAAAGCTATTAAGGCTTGGCGTTTCAGGTAAGGTTAAGGTGAGACTTCGGCTTTTGGGTAAAGTATTTGATAAGTATGTGAGAATAATCCTTGAGTGATATCGATTGTAGGTTTGTGGCTAAGGGGATCACAGCATGCTTTATTACCAGGTGTGTACATACACTGCACACATACAAGTAGATCGACAAATCCCGAAATGTCGAAAAGTCAAAATGCTAAAAAGTCAAAAGTTTGGCTACGGTAGTCTTGCGAGTGCGCGAACACTTATAAGGGGGAAATCGATAGGTTATCTGAGGCCCCATGGGCGATTCCATGGACTTGGCTGTGAGTTGGCCTGGGCTAGCTTGGGCTAAATGGGCCCGATGGGCTGTAGGGCCCATAATAGGCAAAATTGGTAATTGATGCTATGTGATGGAAAATCGTACGAGAGCATGACTGTGAAAGTAATTGGGCCTAGTGGGCCATATGAATGTGATTTGGGCCTAATGGGCCATATGAATAAGATTGGACCTAGTGGGCCATATGCATGTATGTAGACTTGTTAGGGCTTTGTAAGGGGTTTTGGGCCTATTATCTGATAACTGCTTAAACAGACATAAAACTTAATTAATTTATTGAGACCGTGTGTAACACCCCTAGCCCGGGTCTGATCGCCGGTTTAGGCTATGAGGTATTACCGAGCTAAACATTTAATTTCATTCACATAATCTACCAACAAATATAGAAATCGAGCAAAATACATACTAATCTTAGAGTTATATATATATATGCCATTTTCATATGGCCGAAATATTTACAAATACCAAACATATTTTGTCAACAGCCAAACCTATACATGCCATATCGAGACCAAAATATAACTGTACCAACAAGATCGATAATATGATGAATTGCTGACGATCCCCGAGTCGGTGGCCAAAATCAACAATCTATAAAACAGAGAAATAAGAAACAGAGTAAGCTTTCGAGGCTTAGTAAGTTTTCAGCATTTCATACAATTAAAGCTTGTCATTAAAATCAAACATTGAGTATCACAAAAATCGTATTCTAATTGTAATTCACTTGGCCGAATATACACAATTACACTAGTTATAAAACCTATTGGCCGAATATGTATATATGAATACACAAGAAATTTCCAGCACATATTTTACTATCTATATAGCTTATACAATTACTTTTAGTCACATACTTTCATATAATGACCTACATTGACCGAATAAGTCATTTTCTTATCCTCAAATACCGAATTCATCCATACACATAGATATAAATATATTGTTCTTTGATACTAATAATTCACTTTGAATTCAATTCACATATGAGTACATAATACGTACCTTATCATGTAAAATATATCTATATGTTGCTTACTCGACGATGATTACTTTGTACATTCAATGTCATAATCTCACTTAACTTACTGGCATCGGTCCTGACCAGTCTTAGAACTCGAAATACATTTCTAGCACAAGCCTGCGGGTCTTAAACCCGGATACCATTCCAACACGAAGCCTGCGGGTCTTTATACCCGAATACAATTCCAGCATATAGCCTGTGGGTCTTTAAGCCCGGATATAATTCCAGCATATAGCCTGCGGGTCTTTAAGCCCGGATACAATTCCTCAAATAGCATGCCTATTTAATCATATACTAACACATCTTATGGAACATTTCACATTAATAGCCATTTGCTACATTCGAATATAAGCTTCATATAAATACCATCATTTCATTTCGGTTTAAAATTTCATACATACATATCGCATATATCTTTCATCAATCAAGCTTAACCCGAATTGACCATTCAACTATAGGCCATATACTTAGATTATTTACCACACAAATTAATTCAAAATAGAACCAAAAAGATCAAAATTCATCTAGTATATATACATATTAAGGTATCGTTAATCTTCTACTAAAGGTGATTACTCAAAACTTACCTCAGATATTTTGAACAGTTGCGGATAGGCTACTCGGTTGCTTTCTCCTTTCCCTTATCTGATTTAGTTCCTCTTTGCTCTTGAGCTTAAAATTTAAGCAAATGAATTTGTTTAATTACCTACTCAACTTTAATTCTTTAATAGTCACATTTGACAATCATATAATTTCAATGCATATTATGTTTAATAAAATCTGTCATGACTCGATTTCATGCTTATTATATCAATATTTAATTCGCATACATAAACTAAGATTTACATAACTTACCATGCTTTCATATACACGAATTTAACTATATATAATATATATATATAAGTATAACCGAATGTCTTTATGTCACAAGGTACTTACATAAACTATCACAATTTAATCGATTACTCATTTTATGCACAACCACTTATACACGCATATATATAATTATAGCATGCCTTAATATCTTATATACCATATTCGGCCCTAACCACTCAAACTTAGCTTTCATATACAATTCTATTTCATGATCAAATGTAGCAAATTGCACATAGGTTTCACCCATGCTAAACAATGACCGATTATACATTTCAAATAAATAGCTTACTTAATACATAACTCACATGGCCAAAGTACATATAACCCTAATGATATTAAAAAAATTAACAAAACTAATCAAAATATTTTATCATTTTACCATCAAAGCCGAATATTCCTATTACACCTAGCTCACATACACAAATGCAAAACTCATATGTCTTACTATAATTTCATATACATAGGTTAACCATATAACCGCATATATATTGTGACAGCCCTAATTTGACCCTAGTCGGGAAGTGGTTTCGAGACCACAGAATCGAGCTATAAAAATAATTATAAGTTATACTTCATGTTTATGAAGTGATTAAATACAAGTGTGAAAATTTCAAGCTTCGATTTGGTCATTTGCATGTGAATTTATTCAATAGGACTTATATTTGATACTTTTGAAATGTGATTGGTTAATTTTTAATGGTTTAAAAATGCATGTGTTTAAAGGTATGGTTTTGCATGTTAATTTACCCATTTCTAGTTAGTGGCCGGCCATGTTACTATTATATTATAAAATATGATAATTTTGATTAGCTTTATTAGTAAAATGCCATATTATTAATGAATAAAGAAATTAAAATATGAGATAGTGGGAGGAGAAACCAAGGTTGGCTATGTTTTCTCCTCCATTGCCGTAGCTAGAGAAAGAAGAGAAAGTGAAGCTTTGAGAAATTCGGTCATGGTGATTACTAAATTAAGGTAAGTTCAATAATAACTTTTGAATTTTTAGCATCTTTTAAGTTAGTTATTAGGTTCTTTTCTTAACCCATAATCAAATTTAGAATTGTGTAGTACCTTGGGCATTCGGCCATGGCAAAAGATGAAAGAGGTTTATGGTTGTTAATTTAGATAGTTTAAGGTATTTGCAAGTGGTTTAAATAGTTGAACAATATTAATAAATCATCTTGTGTTTTGGTGAAATAGCCGAATTTGAATTAGGAAATTATTGTACAATGTTGTATTTTAAATGATAGAATAGGATGAATGCTTGGAATGTGAGATGCATGGATTAAAAATGGGACTAAAGGCTGTTATATTGCCTTATTTTCTTTCGAATATATGTGTTTTGTCAAGAAATTGGGAGTTAATGTTAAGTGATATAAGTAAAGGTATATTCGGTTTGTAATTGTATAAATATAATATGAGTATTTTGCTTTGAAAATGAGTAATAAGTATGTTACGAATAGTTTATATATATATAAATACGTATATTCAATGAAAAAAAAGTTTTTATGAATAATATAGGTATGTGAAATGCTATTTCGATGCATGAGTTTTGCATTCAAGCAAAAACGTACTTTGTTTAAATATGTCTTTTTGGCTTGAGAAGTGATTAATAAAATGTTAATGACCATATGAGTATTAGGTCGGAATGATGCTTAGGTAAGATGTTGGGTTGTGCGTAACTAGAGAACACATACATATATATGCTTATGATGTTTGATAGTTAATCATTATGTCACATATACACATATATATACCTAAACCTTCTAATATACTTGTATTATATTAAATCGCCTTGTTGATTAGAAATTGAATGAATTTAATTGTTTTAAATTAAGCTCAAGAGCAAAGAGGATCTAGATCTGATAAGGGAAAGGAGAAAACAATCGAGTAGCCTATCCGCCACGGTTCAAAAGTATTCGAGGTAAGTCTTTGAGTAATGGAACCTAGCTCATGTTTAGATAAGTAATTATATAATTATGAGCATGATAAATAAATTATAACCTAGTGGTTTTGCTTGCGTTACATGACCAAATAAATAAGTAGAATATTTGTTTGTAGCCGTATGGTTATAGAAAGCCTCTGGAATAACGAAACGGGATCATGTTATTTGTTTATGATTAGTGAACCGATCGCGATCTGGTTAGTAAATATGCTGTAATTGTATTCGAGTATCAAATTGATATCTAAATGTGCATATATGTGTAAATGTTAATCGGGGTTTAAATCCGAGCTTGGTCTCGAAGGGCTTTAAGCCAGTGTTATAACCGGATTTAGTTCCGAAGGGCTTTAAGCCAGTGTCATAACCGGATTTAGTTCCGAAGGGCTTTGAGCCAGTGATGTAACCGAACTTAGTTTCGAAGGGGCTTCAAGCCAGTGGCGTAAACCGAGCTTGGTCTCGAAGGGCTTTTGAGCCAGTGCTAAGAATCAGGCTTAGTTCCAAAGGACATCTATGCCGGCATAATAATTGGGTTGATAAACCGTAAGTATGCGTAAGAGAAATTATATAATACATGTCAAAATGATTTTAAAAACATGTGCGACTTACCGTGAGATGACCAAGTAAGTAACTTACTCTCATTGAGAATATGATTATCTTTAATTCAGTATTATGCTTAGACCATTGTTTTAAATCATTTGAACGTTTATGATTTGACTAGGGTGTATGAATTTCGAATTAGAAAATCCAACTTCACAAATATGAAATGTATGTATATATATATGTATGAGATTCGCATGAAAATTTGAGACGAATGTATTCGGCTATAGAGTGAAAATAATTGGATGTATTGATTTTACCTTTGTGATATGATCGATAAAGAAGTACTTTAGTTATGTTTAGATTCGGCCAAAGGTTGATTCATATAGACTTGGCATTATTATGCTAATCTTCTAGATGATTTCATTATTTAAAGCTTACTAAGCATAGAAATGCTTATTCTTTTGCTTTGATTCTCTGTTTTATAGATTTTTGCTCGTCATCCATCAGAGTCGGGAGCTTCAAAGTCGAAGTCGACCACACTATCTAAGCTTTTTGGTACACTTTTGATGAAATTTTGATAATAGCATGTATAGGATTGACTTTGTAAATTGACCTGGTATCTTTTGGTGATGTATATATGTATAGCCATGCGAAAATGGCTTATTAAGTTAACATGTGTTTTTCATAAGTAATGTATGTGTATATGGATGTTGATCGATAATGCTTGAAATGTTTTATTTATATAAATGATATTTAGAAATGAAATTAAGGCTTATTTGGTAACATTCCTTACCCCTCCGGCGACGGATACGGGCGAGGTGTGTTACATTTTAAATTGGTATCAGAGCTACAGTTTAGTCGATTCTAGGACTACCGTAATGTGAATGAGTCTAGCTATACATGCCATTATGTGTTTATTTGATAGTGTGGTGATTTCTGACAGTTAAAAATGTGTTTATGTATAGTGATGGATCCCGATCCCAATCGAGCGATAGTTGATGATGTTGAGAGTGTAGCGCCGCTGCTCCGCAAGCAAGGACGGTGATGAACTCTCAACCTATGACTAGTAATCAGAATGATGAAGCTAGGCAGGCTTTTTATAGCGTGATGAATGATTGGTTCAATCAGTACATTCGAACTAATACGGCTGCTCCACAACCCCCATTCCCGACCAATACACCCCCTGCACCCGTAATACCTCCGGTAATCGATCAGATGAGGTTAAATAAGCCCCAGTTGATGAGAATCCAAAAGCACTGCTCATCGAATTTAAAGCTACCGAGCGATGATGATGCCGAGCAAGCCGAATTTTGGTTGGACAATACTATCCGGTACTTGATGAACTATCTTGTACACCCGATGAGTGCCCGAAGTGTCTTGTCTCTTTGCTACGTGATTCTCGCCTACTTTGGTGGAATACGTTGATTTCTGTTGTGCCTAGAGAGCGAGTGACTTGGGAGTTTTTCCAAACCGAGTTTCGAAAAAAGTACATCAGCCAGAGATTTATTGATCAAAAACGGAAAGAATTTCTTGAACTTAAACAAGGTTCCATGTCGGTTACTGATTATGAACGAAAGTTTGTGAAGCTCAGCCGTTATGCTCGAGAATGCGTTTCTTCAGAAGATATAATGTGTAAACGTTTCGAAGAGGGATTGAACGAAGATATAAAACTGTATGTTGGCATTCTAGAAATCAGAGAGTTTATGGTACTTGTTGAGTGAGCTTGCAAAGCCAAAGAGCTCAGTAAAGAGAAAAGAAAAGCTGATATGGGAGCAAGAGAGTTTCGTAAAAGATCTTCGGGAAAGCCCTTTCATCAATCATCGAAGAAGTTTAGAGATGATTCGAGCAGATCTAAGAATACTTCAGGTTTTTCTGGACGGGATCGTAATTGACCCCCTATGAGTACACGAGTTACCTCTGTTGCCAGTGTTGGCAATGATCATCAGGATAGATCTGAGTGCCAGCATTGTGGCAAGTGGCATTCGGGAAGCTGTAGAGTTCGTGACCGCTCCTGTTTCAAATGTGGATCGGCTGATCATTTTATCAAAGATTGCCCGAGATTGTCTAAAAAGAATGTGAATCAGAGTGAGAAACTGAATAATACTATAGCAAGAGGTAGACCCCCTAGGAACCCGGGGAACTCTAGTGGCGGTCAGAGAGGGCCTAAAGATGCTACCACCAAATCGGAGGCTCGTGCTCCTGCCAGAGCTTATGCTATACGTGCACGTGAGGATGTTTCTTCGGCTGATGTTATTACCGGTACTTTCACTCTCCTTGATACTAATGTGCTTGCTTTGATTGACCCTGGTTCTACTCATTCTTATGTATGTGAGACTTTAGCATCCAGTAAGACTTTACCTGTTGAGTCAACTGAATTCGTTATTCGAGTGTCAAATCCCTTGGGTCATTATGTACTTGTGGACAAGGTGTGTAAAAAATGTCCCCTAGTAATCAGAGGTTCCTGCTTTCCAGCCAATTTGATACTTTTACCGTTTGATGAATTTGATGTTATCCTTGGTATGGATTGGTTGACTGTCCATGATGCAGTTGTGAATTGCAAAAAAAATACTATTGATTTAAGATGTGCAAACGATGAGATAATCCGAGTTGAGTCTACTGATAGGAGCGGGTTACCAGCAGTTATATCCTCGATGCTGGCTCAAAAACATGTGAGAAAGGGGTGTGAAGCCTACCTTGCGTACGTACTTGATGACCAAGAGTTAGAAAAGAAGCTTGAATCTGTGCCAGTGGTTTGTGATTATCCGAATGTTTTTCCCGAGGAATTACCGGGGTTACCACCTGTTCGGGAGGTGGAGTTTGGCATTGAACTTGTACCTAGGACTACACCGATTTCGATAGCTCCGTATCGTATGGCACCTACCAAATTAAAGGAATTGAAAGCTTAGTTGCAAGAATTGACGGATAGAGGTTTCGCTAGACCGAGTTTCTCACCTTGGGGTGCACCAGTATTGTTTGTGAAAAAGAAGGACGGAACCATAAGATTGTGCATAGACTATCGTCAATTAAATAAGGTGACGATAAAGAATAAATATCTCATACTGCAGCGTATTGATGATTTGTTTGATCAACTAAAGGGAGCTTCAAGTGTTTTCAAAGATAGATTTGAGATCGAGTTATTATCAATTGCGAGTTCGAGACTCGAGATATACCTAAAGCGCTTTTAGAACAAGATACGATCACTACGAGTTCTTAGTGATGCCGTTTGGGCTCACTAATGCACCCGCAGATTTATGGACTTGATGAATCGAATCTTTGAACAAAGTGTTTAGATCGGTTCGTAGTTGTATTTATCGACGACATTTTGGTCTATTCGAGAGATGGCCCAACATCCGAGCACTGAGATTAGTGTTACTGATTTTACGGGATAAGCGATTTATATGCTAAGTTCGAAGAAATGTGAGTTCGTTAAGAGAAGTTAGCTTTTTGGGTCAAGTGGTATCTGCATCGGGTATTCGAGTTGATCCGAGTAAAATTTCAGCCATACTTAACTGGAAGCCTCCGAGGAATATTACTGAAGTTCGGAGCTTTTTGGGACTTGCTGGTTATTACAGACGATTTGTGAAGGGTTTCTCGATAATAGCCTCACCATTGACGAGATTACTTCAGAAAGATGTTAAGTTTGATTGGTCGAAAAAATGTCAGAAAAGTTTTGATCAACTGAAGACTTATTTAACTAAAGCTCCAGTGCTAAAAAGCCAGAATCCAGAAAGAGTTTGTCATTTACTGAGTGATGCATCTTTACTTAATTTGGGTTGTGTCTGCTGATGCAAGAAGGTCGAGTGGTAGCATATGCATCAAGACAGTTGAAGCCGCATGAGAAAAACTATCCAACCCATGATCTCGAATTAGTTGCAATTGTTTTCGCTTTAAAAATTTGGCGACACTACTTATTTGGAGAGAAGTGTCATGTATATTCGGATCATAAAAGCCTCAAATATTTGATGACTCAGAGAGAATTGAATTTGCGACAAAGACGTTGGCTTGAGTTGTTGAAGGATTATGAGCTAGTCATCGACTGTCAGCCGGGAAAGGCTAACGTAGTTGCTGATGCTTTAAGTCGTAAATCCCTGTTTGCTTTACGAATGATGAATGTACATTTGTCTGTTTTACCCGATGATGTGTTAGTAGCAGAATTAAAGGCTAAACCATTATTAATTCATCAAATTCGTGAAACTCATAAAGTTGATGATAAACTGATGGCTAAGTGAGCTGAATGTGTTTCGAATATGGATTCAGAGTTTCAAATTGACGACAACGATTGTTTGAGATTCAGAAGTCGATTATGTGTTCCAAGAAATTCGGAACTTATTACGATGATTTTAAACGAAGCTCATAATAGCCGAATGTCGATCCATCCTAGTAGCACGAAAATGTACAATGACCTAAAATGTTAGTTTTGGTGGTATGGTATGAAACGAGACATTTCTGACTTTGTTTCAAAGTGTTTGGTATGTCAACGAGTGAAAGCGGAACATCAAGTGCCTTCAGGATTACTTCAGCCAATCATGATACCCGAATGGAAATGGGATCGAGTAACGATGGATTTTGTCTCTGGGTTGCCGTTGTCGTCAAGCAAGAAAGATGCGATCTGGGTTGTTGTTGATAGACTGACGAAGTCAGCTCATTTTATTTCCGTACGCACGGATTATTCACTTGACAAACTAGCCGAGTTGTATATTTCTCAGATTGTGAAGTTACACGGGGTGCCTATTTCTATTGTGTCGGATAGAGATCCAAGATTCACATCACGATTCTGGAAGAAGTTACAAGAAGCATTGGGTACCAAGTTGCATTTTAGCACCGCTTTTCATCCCCAGACTGATGGTCAATCTGAACGGATTATTCAAATACTCGAGGATATGTTGAGATGTTGCATGCTTGACTTTAGTGGTTCGTGGGAGCGATATTTGCCTTTGATTGAATTTGCTTATAACAATAGCTTTCAATCAAGCATTAAGATGGCACCTTACGAGGCTTTGTATGGTCGTAAATGCCATACACCGTTATTTTGGACGGAGCTTAGTGAAAGTAAAATCTTCGGGGTTGATTTGATTAAAGATCTTTGAAAGAAAGTAAAAGTAATTTCGTGAAAGTCCAAGGCGACTTGACCGCACCAAGGAAAGTCGTATGCGGATTTGAAACGAAAAAACATTGAGCATCAGGTTGGAGACAAAGTGTTTCTTAAAGTTTCACCTTGGAAAAAAATACTCAGATTTGGCCGCAAGGGCAAATTGAGTCCGAGGTTTATTGGACCGTATGAAATATCCGAGCGAGTCGGGCCTGTTGCATATAAATTGATCTTACCCCCTGAACTTGAAAAGATTCACAACGTTTTTCATGTTTCGATGCTTCGACGTTATAGATCTGATCCTTCGCACATAATTACTCCATCAGACGTTGAAATTAAATCTGATTTGAGTTATGAAGAAAAATTGATTCGTATTCTAGCTCATGAGGTGAAAGAGTTACGAAACAAAAAGGTTCCTTTAGTAAAGGTGTTATGGCTCAAACACGGAGTCGAAGAAGCTACTTGGGAAACTGAGACATCTATGAAAGAGCAATACCCAGATCTATTCACTGGTAATATTTTCGGGGACGAAAATTTCTTAAGTGGGGGAGAGTTGTGACAGCCCTAATTTGACCCTAGTCGAGAAGTGGTTTCGGGACCACAGAACCGAGCTATAAAAATAATTATAAGTTATATTTCATGTTTATGAAGTGATTAAATACAAGTGTGAAAATTTCAAGCTTCGATTTGGTCATTTGCATGTGAATTTATTCAATAGGACTTATATTTGATACTTTTGAAATGTGATTGGTTAATTTTTAATGGTTTAAAAATGCATGTGTTTAAAGGTATGGTTTTGCATGTTAACTTACCCATTTCTAGTTAGTGGCCGGCCATGTTACTATTATATTATAAAATATGATAATTTTGATTAGCTTTATTAGTAAAATGCCATATTATTAATGAATAAAGAAATTAAAATATATGATAGTGGGAGGAGAAACCAAGGTTGGCTATGTTTTCTCCTCCATTGCCGTAGCTAGAGAAAGAAGAGAAAGTGAAGCTTTGAGAAATTCGGTCATGGTGATTACTAAATTAAGGTAAGTTCAATAATAACTTTTGAATTTTTAGCATCTTTTAAGTTAGTTATTAGGTTCTTTTCTTAACCCATAACCAAATTTAGAATTGTGTAGTACCTTGGGCATTCGGCCATGGCAAAAGATGAAAGAGGTTTATGGTTGTTAATTTAGATAGTTTAAGGTATTTGCAAGTGGTTTAAATGGTTGAACAATATTAATAAATCATCTTGTGTTTTGGTGAAATAGCTGAATTTGAATTAGGAAATTATTGTACAATGTTTTATTTTAAATGATATAATAGGATGAATGCTTGGAATGTGAGATGCATGGATTAAAAATGGGACTAAAGGCTGTTATATTGCCTTATTTTCTTTCGAATATATGTGTTTTGTCAAGAAATTGGGAGTTGATGTTAAGTGATGTAAGCAAAGGTATATTCGGTTTGTAGTTGCATAAATATAATATGAGTATTTTGCTTTGAAAATGAGCAATAAGTATGTTACGAATAGTTCATATATATATAAATACGTATATTCAATGAAAAAAAAAGTTTTTATGAATAATATAGGTATGTGAAATGTTATTTTGATGCATGAGTTTTGCATTCAAGCAAAAACGTACTTTGTTTAAATATGTCTTTTTGGCTTGAGAAGTGATTAATAAAATGTTAATGACCATATGAGTATTAGGTCAGAATGATGCTTAGGTAAGATGTTGGGTTGTGCATAACTAGAGAACACATACATATATATGCTTATGATGTTTGATAGTTAATCATTAAGTCACATATATACATATATATACCTAAACCTTCTAATATACTTGTATTATATTAAATCGCCTTGTTGATTAGAAATTGAATGAATTTAATTGTTTTAAATTAAGCTCAAGAGCAAAGAGGATCTAGATCTGATAAGGGAAAGGAGAAAACAATCGAGTAGCCTATCCGCCACGGTTCAACAGTATTCGAGGTAAGTCTTTGAGTAATGGAACCTAGCTTATGTTTAGATAAGTAATTATATAATTATGAGCATGATAAATAAATTATAACCGGGTGGTTTTGCTTGCGTTACATGACCAAATAAATAAGTAGAATATTTGTTTGTAGCCGTATGGTTATAGAAAGCCTCTGGAATAACGAAACGGGATCATGTTATTTGTTTATGATTAGTGAACTGATCGCGATCTGGTTAGTAAATATGCTGTAATTGTATTCAAGTATCAAATTGATATCTAAATGTGCATATATGTGTAAATGTTAATCGGGGTTTAAATCCGAGCTTGGTCTCGAAGGGCTTTAAGCCAGTGTTATAACCGGATTTAGTTCCGAAAGGCTTTAAGCCAGTGTTATAACCGGATTTAGTTCCGAAGGGCTTTAAGCCAGTGTCATAATCGGATTTAGTTTCGAAGGGCCTTGAGCCAGTGATGTAACCGAACTTAGTTTCGAAGGGCTTTCAAGCCAGTGGCGTAAACCGAGCTTGGTCTCGAAGGGCTTTTGAGCCAGTGCTAAGAATCGGGCTTAGTTCCAAAGGACGTCTATGCCGGCATAATAATTGGGTTGATAAACCGTAAGTATACGTAAGAGAAATTATATAATACATGTCAAAATGATTTTAAAAACATGTGCGACTTACCGTGAGATGACCAAGTAAGTAACTTACTCTCGTTGAGAATATGATTATCTTTAATTCAGTATTATGAAATTCGGTAAGTATGCTTAGACCATTGTTTTAAATCATTTGAACGTTTATGATTTGACTAGGGTGTATGAATTTCGAATTAGAAAATCCAACTTCACAAATATGAAATGTATGTATATATATATGCATGAGATTCGCATGAAAATTTCAGACGAATGTATTCGGCTATAGAGTGAAAATAGTTGGATGTATTGATTTTACCTTTGTGATATGATCGATAAAGAAGTACTTTAGTTATGTTTAGATTCGGCCAAAGGTTGATTCATATAGACTTGGCATTATTATGCTAATCTTCTAGATGATTTCATTATTTAAAGCTTACTAAGCATAGAAATGCTTATTCTTTTGCTTTGATTCTCTGTTTTATAGATTTTTGCTCGTCATCCATCGGAGTCGGGAGTTTCAAAGTCGAAGTCGACCACACTATCTAAGCTTTTTGGTACACTTTTGATGAAATTTTGATAATGGCATGTATAGGATTGACTTTGTAAATTGACCTGGTATCTTTTGGTGATGTATATATGTATAGCCATGCGAAAATGGCTTTTTAAGTTAACATGTGTTTTTCATAAGTAATGTATGTGTATATGGATGTTGATCGATAATGCTTGAAATGTTTTATTTATATAAATGATATTTAGAAATGAAATTAAGGCTTACTTGGTAACATTCCTTACCCCTCCGGCGACGGATACGGGCGAGGTGTGTTACATATATCATATCATTCATACGCATATACATAAGAGCTTTTTATAATATATTTACTGCTCATTCACAAGTCAATTATACACATTTATCTAAATTCAAAAATCCCGTTATAAGATCATGTACATAATTTACTTTCATAGCCGAATATACATGGGTACATATAAATGAAATCTAAGAATTATTTCCAAAAATTTGTGCACACACACCATTAACCTACTAATTAACTAAAAACTTTAAAAATTCTCTTTAACTAAACATGTATTCGGCAATGATCACAACAATTTAACAAACCTTAAAAGCAACCCATAACATTTTAAATTCATCTTATTACCCGCATGACCGAATGTGCATATATATATAAAAACTCAATTAACACAAAATTTTCTTTCCAAAATGCATAAATATACATACGGCATCTTCAATTCATACCTCTCAACAATGACTTCAACTCATTCAACCATCATTTAAGCTACTTTAACATATAAATCACATATTCCAAAAACTTATCAAAATAACACAAATTTATCAACTTGCCGAATGGATATATTTTCAAGGATTCATGAATTTAAACCATGGGTTAACTATACTATGCACTTATCAACTTAATTTCATAATCAATTTAAAAAAAATCACAATACATACCTTAAAATTAAGACAACCATGGCCGAATGCCTTGGCTTCTTCTTCAATATTTTCTTTCTTAATTTCGGCAATGAAGAAAGAAAGATGAACATCCATTATTTTATCATCTATTCCTTATTTTGCTAATTATTTTTATTTCAAAATAATGCCATTTCTTATTATAATACTTAAATAAAAATATTTTATCCATCAACCATCATTATGGCTGGCCACTAAACTAAAATTGGTCCATTTGACATGCAAGTCCCCCATGTCAACAATTCATGCATTATTTGGCACTTTAAAATTTACCTATCACATTTTCAAGTTTTATCACATGAGTCCTATCTTAAAAATTTCACATTCAAATGACAAAATCAAAGCATGAAACTTTCACTCATGCATTTACACATATAATAAACATAGAATTTAATGGTTAATTATTTTTTTATGACTCGGTTCTGTGGTCCCAAAATCACTTTCCGACTAGGGTCAAATTAGGGTTGTCACAACTCTCCCCCACATAAGAAATTTTCGTCCCCGAAAATCTTACCAGTTAATGAGTTAGGATATCAATCTTTCATAGAGTCTTCAGGTTCCCATGTAGCTTCTTCAACCCCATGCTTAAGCCACAGTACCTTCACTAATGAAAATTTCTTATTTCGTAGTTCTTTTACTTCACAAGCCAAAATACGAACCAGTTCTTCTTCATAACTCAAATCAGATTGAATCTCAACCTCAGATGGATTCACTATGTGCGATGGATCGGATCTATAACATCGAGGCATCGAAACATGAAAAGCATTGTGAATCTTTTCAAGCTCAGGGGGTAAAATCAATCTGTATGCGACTGGCCCAACTCGTTCGGATATTTCATATGGCCCGATGAACCTCAGACTCAATTTGCCCTTACTACTAAATCTGAGCACCTTTTTCCAAGGTGAAACTTTAAGAAACACTTATTCTCCAACCTGATATTCAATGTCTTTTCGTTTTAAATCTGCATATGAATTCTGACGATCTAAAGCTGCTTTCAGACTTTCACAGATCAGTTTTACTTTCTGCTCAGCTTCTTTAATCAAATCAACCCCGAAGATTTTACTTTCATTAAGCTCAGTCCAAAACAATGGTGTACGGCATTTACGACCGTACAAAGCCTCGTAAGGTGCCATCTTAATGCTTGATTGAAAACTATTGTTGTAAGCGAATTCAATCAAAGGCAAATATTGTTCCCAGGAACCACTAAACTTAAGGATGCAACACCTCAACATATCCTCGAGTATCTGAATTATCCGCTCGGATTGACCATCAGTCTGGGGATGAAAAGCGGTGCTAAAATGCAACTTGGTACCCAATGCTTCTTGAAATTTCTTCCCAAATCGTGATGTGAATCTCGGATCTCTCTCCGACACAATAGAAATAGGTACCCCGTGTAACCTTACAATTTGAGAAACATACAACTCAGCTAACTTGTCATGTGAATAATTCGTACGTACGGGAATAAAATAAGCCGACTTTGTCAATCTATCAATAATAACCCAATCACATTTTTCTTGCTTGACGACAATGGTAACTCGGATACAAAATCCATACTGACTCGATCCTATTTCCATTCGAGTATCATGATCGGCTGAAGTAACCCTGAAGGCACTTGATGTTCCGCTTTCACTTGTTGACATATCAAACACTTCGAAACAAAGTCAGAAATGTCTCGTTTCATACCAGGCCACCAAAACTGACATTTCAGATCGTTGTACATTTTCGTACTACCTGGGTGACTGACATTCGGCTACCATGAGCCTCACTCAAAATCATCGAAATAAGTTCTGAATTTCTTGGAACACACAATCGACTTCTGAACCTCAAACAATCGTCGTCGTCTATTAGAAACTCTGATTCCACATTAGAAGCACATTCAGCTCGTTTAGCAACCAATTCATCGTCGAATTTCTGAGATTCACGTATTTGATGAATCAATAATGGTTTGGTCTTTAATTCTGCTACTAACACATTGTCAAATGAAACAGACAAGTGTACATTCATTACTTGCAAAGTAAACAGTGATTTACGACTTAAAGCATTGGCAACCACGTTAGCCTTTCCCGGGTGATAGTCAATGGCGAGCTCATAATCTTTCAACAACTCAAGCCAATGTCTTTGTCGCAAATTCAAATCTCTTTGAGTCATCAAATATTTGAGGCTTTTCTGATCCGAATATACATGACACCTCTCTCCAAACAAGTAGTGTCGCCATATTTTCAAAGCAAATACGATGGCAGCTAATTCGAGATCATGGGTCAGATAGTTTTTCTCATGTGGCTTCAATTGCCTCGACGCGTAAGCTAAAACTCGACCTTCTTGCATCAACACACAACCCAGTCCAAGTAAGGATGCATCACTGTCAATGACAAACTCTTTACCGGATTCGGGCTGCACTAGCACTGGAGCTTCAGTCAAATAAGTTTTCAATTGATCGAAACTTTTCTGACATTTTTTTGACCATTCAAACTTAACATCTTTCTGAAGTAGTTTCGTCATTGGTGTGGCTATCATCGAGAAACCCTTTACAAACCGTCTGTAGTATCCGGCAAGTCCCAAAAAGCTTCGAACTTCAATAACATTTCTCGAAGGCTTCCAATCGAGTATGGCCGAAATCTTGCTCAGATCAACTCAAATACCCGATGCTGATACCACATGTCCCAAAAATCTAACTTCTCTTAACCAGAACTCACATTTACTGAATTTCACGTACAACTGCTTGTCTCGTAAAATCTGTAATACCAATTTCAGGTGCTCGGCATGTTCAGATTCATCGCGCAAATAAATCAAGATGTCATCTATAAACACCACTACAAACTGGTCCAAATACTATCTAAAGATTCGATTCATCAAGTCCATAAATACCGCAGGGGCATTAGTGAGCCCAAACGGCATCACTAAGAATTCATAGTGACCGTATCTCATTCTGAAAGCAGTTTTAGGTATATCTGAGTCTCGAACTCGCAGCTGATAATAACCCCTATTGGAACACCGGTGCCTCCGAGGCGCAGCGAAAAATTAAAAAAAAAATTCGACGATCCAAACCAAGGATCCATGTGTAAGGAACGAATCGGGGTGATAAAAAGGTTTCAAAATTACTGAAACTTCAATCTGAGTAGACAGCGACGCCTAGGCAACAGGAATGCTGAACCACTATCGAACCAAGCCGCAACCTTTTCCGATGTCGGCCTCTACGTAGTCCACCCGATTGACAATGAACGGTAGAAATCCCAGAAAACTATTTTTAGAGAGTATTTTGCTAAACAATTTGCTAGACCACTTTGCATATTTTTGGGCTAGTTTTTATATATTCTTTTAGGGTTTTACCCTTTCTATACATAACTCCCTCTTAATTGGTATATATTTATAACGAATTTTAATTCATTAAAATTAATCCAAACATAATAATTTTCATTCAAATGAATATAATAATGTTTAACCGAAAAATTATAATTACATTAATTATAATAAAGATTTCGGTAAACTATATTTATTTAAACTTATATACGAACTAAATTCATATATCAATAAAATTATGTTCTGATTATGTGTACAACATCCTTGTACATATAGTATGTTCAACAATTTGATTGCTTAATTAAATTAATTCTATAATTAATTTAATTCATGTGACAACCAAGTAATATACCAACTATGTTTTACCTCATTCATTTCAACCATAGGGTGTGACCCTATAGGTTCTTGTAATGTTAGCAGTAATATTAGAACGATTCTAATGTTACAAACAATGAGTGGCATCTAGCAATGCATCAATGCTACCTAAGTTACAAGAAGTCTTGATTCAACATAACCTTTTGTGATTAACCTTTCATGCATTAATCCTTAAGTCCTATATCTTTGGAATGGACACAAGTCATGGAATAGTCACACTTGCATAGTCCATCCCATGTTTCTTGATACCTTGAGTAGACTATGAGACACAAATAAGTATGACATCTCATATCAACTTATTTGAGCATGGCCATGCATTTCTAGCCTCACTCAATAAAGAGGCCTGAGATATTACTCCCATTATGTAGGAGGGACTTATCCTATATTGATCAACTATATCCCTCAACATAGATTGTGGTATATCTAACATCAGTCTTTATAGAATAACCAGTTACGGTGTTTGTTTGACTGTATCAAAATATACAACTCACGATGTTGGGATAAAGATGATCTCAAGTATGAGGATCATATACATATTAATCACTATGAGTAATGTTGTGACAATTACATAATAATCCAAGAAACATACTCATAGCGGTCACCCAATATGTTGTTCTCTAACACACATATTCATGCATTGATTCTAACACTCCATATCAATGACAACTCTTTATCATCAATCAACTACATGTTAGTCTTAATGCATTATTATTGTCCTAGCCAACAACAATACTTGACTAAGGATCTTTTAAGAATAATCATATTATTCTCAAGACATTATTATAAAACAATTTATTTATGCACACAGAAAAGAAACTGGAATAATAATGGCAATGCCTTATATTAATAAACATGATAAACCAAGTATGTTATTACAACCATCTCGTGATTGATCTTTTGGCATACTCTTACAACCCGATCTCAAATCTATCTTTGAAAACACTAAGGCTCCCTTCAGCTGATCAAACAAATCATCAATACGCGGTAACGGATATTTATTCTTTATTGTCACTTTATTTAATTGACGATAGTCGATGCACATCCTCATGGTTCCGCCTTTCTTTTTCACGAATAATACTGGTGCACCCCAAGGTGAGAAACTCGGTCGAACAAAACCTCTATCCGTCAACTCTTGTAACTGAGTTTTCAATTCCTCCAATTTTGTTGGTACCATACGATACGGAGCTATCGAAATTGGTGTGGTACCAGGTACAAGTTCGATGCCGAATTCTACCTCTCGAACGGGTGGTAATCCCGGTAACTCCTTAGGAAAAACATCTGAATACTCACAAACCACTGACACTGATTCAAGTTTCTTTTCTGACTATTTGCTATCAAGTACATACGTAAGATATGCTTCACACCCCTTTCTCACATATTTCTGAGCAAACATCGAGGATATTATTGCTGGCAATCCGTTCAAGTCAGTAGACTCAACTTGGACTATCTCATTATTTGCACACCTCAAATCAATGATCTTTCTTTTGCAATTCACAACTGCATCATGTACGGTCAACCAATCCATATCGAGAATAACATCAAATTCATTAAACGGTAAAAGCATCAAATTGGCTGAAAAACAGAAACCTCGGATTATTAAGGGGCATTTGTTACACACTTTGTCGACAACTACATATCGACCCAAGGGATTCGACACTCGAATTACGAACTCAGTAGACTCAACAGGTAGAGTCTTACTGGATGCTAAAGTCTCACATACATATGAATGAGTAGAACCAGGGTCAATCAATGCAACCACATTAGTATTAAAGAGAGTGAAAGTACCGGTAATAACATCTGGCGAAGAAGCATCCTCGTGTACGCCTATAGCATAAGCTCTACCAGGAGCACGAGCCTCAGATCTAGTCGTAGCATCTCTAGACCCTCTTTGACCGCCACTAGTATTTCCCGTATGTCTAGAGGGTCTACCTCGAGCTGTAGTAGTACCCGGTTTCCCACTCTGATTCACATTCTGTTCAGACAGTCTCGGGCAATCCTTGATAAAGTGGTCAGCTGATCCACACTTATAACATGAGCGGTCATGAAATCTACAACTTCCTGAATGCCATTTCCCACAATACTTGCACTCGGTCCTATCCTGACGATCGTTTCCAACACTGGCAACCGAAGTGACTCGCGTACTCACAGGAGGTCGATCACAGTCTCGTCTAGAAAAGCCCGAAGTTTCTTTAGGTCGGCCTGAATCATCTCAAAATTTCTTCGGTGTCTGCTGAAAGGGCTTCCCCGCAGATCTCTTACGGAACTCTCTTGCTCCCACTTCAGCTTTTCTTTTCTCTTTATTGAGCTCTTCTGCTTTGCAAGCTCGCTCAACAAGTATTACAAATTCTCTGATTTCAAGAATGCCAACATACAGTTTTATATCCTCATTCAATCCATCATCGAAACGTTTACACATTATAGCTTCTGAAGAAACACTTTCTCGAGCATACCGACTAAGCCTCACAAACTTTCGTTCATAATCAGTAACCGACACGGAACCTTGTTTAAGTTCAAGAAATTCTTTCTGTTTCTGATCAATGAATCTCTGGCTGATATACTTTTTTCGAAACTCAATTTGGAAGAACTCCCAAGTCACTCGCTCTCTGGGCACAACAGAAATCAACATATTCTACCAATAGTAGGCAGAATCACATAGCAAAGATATAACACATTTTAAGCATTCATCGGGTGTGCAGGATAGTTCATCAAACACTCGGATAGTGTTGTCCAACCAAAATTTAGCTTGCTCAGCATCATCGCTATCAGTAGGCCCGTACTTTCGGATTCTGTCAACCGAGGGCTTATTTGACCTCGTCTGATCAATTACCAGAGGTATTGTAGGTGCAGGGGGTGTATTATTCGGGAGTGGGGGTTGTGGAATAGCCGTATTAGTTCGAATGTATTGGTTGAACCAATCATTCATCACACTATAAAAAGCCTGTCTAGCCTCATCGTTCTGATTGCTTGCAATAGGTTGAGAGTCCATCAGCGCTGTCCCATGCGCGGGAGCAGGCGCTACACTCTCAACATCGTCAGCTACTGCTCGATTGGGATCGGGATCCATTACTATACAAAAACACATTTTTCACTATCAGAATTCATCATACTATCATATTAATACTATATGGCATGTATAGCTAGAATCAAACACTCTACGTTAATCCTAGAATCGACTAAACCATAGCTCTGATACCAATAAAATGTAAGACCCTTAGCCCGGGTCTGATCACCTATTTAGGCTATTAGGTATTACCGAGCTAAACATTTAATTTCATTCACATAATCTACCAACAAAAACAGAAATCGAGCTGAATACATACTAATCTTAAAGTTATATATATATGCCATTTTCATATGGCCGAAATATTTACAAATACCAAACATATTTTGTCAACAGCCAAACCTATACATGCCATATCGAGACCAAAATATAATCTGTACCAACAAGATCGATAATATGATGAAGCTCATTGACGATCCCCGAGTGGTGGCCAAAATCAACAATCTATAAAACAGAGAAATAAGAAACAGAGTAAGCTTTCGAGGCTTAGTAAGTTTTAAGCATTTCATACAATCAAAACTTGTCATTAAAATCGAACATTGAGTATCACAAAAATCCTATTCTAATTGTAATTCACTTGGCTGAATATACACAAGTACACTAGTTATAAAACCTATTGGTTGAATATGTATATATGAATACACAAGAAATTTCCAGCACATATTTCACTATCTATATAGCTTATACAATTACTTTTAGTCACATACTTTCATATAATGACCTACATTGACCAAAAAGGTCATTGTCTTATCCTCAAATACCGAATTCATCCATACACATAGATATAAATATATTGTTCTTTGATACTAATAATTCACTTTGAATTCAATTCACATATGAGTACATAATACGTACCTTATCATGTAATATATATATATGTTGCTTACTCGACGATGATTACTTCAGACATTCAATGTCGTAATCTCACTTAACTTACTGGCATCGGTCCTGACCAGTCTTAGAACTCGAAACACATTTCTAGCACAAGCCTACAGGTCTTTAACCCGGATACCATTCCAGCACGAAGCCTGCGGGTCTTTAAACCCGGATATGATTCCAAAGATATAGCTGCGGGTCTTTAAGCCCCGGATCTGAGTTCGATATATATACTGCGGGTCTTTAAGCTCGGATACAATTCCTCAAATATCATGCCTATTTAATTATATACTAACACATCTTATGGAACATTTCACATTAATAGCCATTTGTTACATTCGAATATAAGCGTCATATAAATACCATCATTTCATTTCGGTTTAAAATTTCATACATACATATCGCATATATCTTTCATCAATCAAGCTTAACCCGAATTGACCATTCAACTATAGGCCATATACTTAGATTATTTACCACAAAAATTAATTCAAAATAGAACCAAAAAGATCAAAATTCATCTAGTATATATACATATTAAGGTATCGTTAATTTTTTACTAAAGGCAATTACTCAAAACTTACCTCGGATATTTTGAACAGTTGCGGATAGGCTACTCAATTGCTTTCTCCTTTCCCTTATCTGATTTAGTTCCTCTTTGCTCTTAAGCTTAAAATTTAATCAAATGAATTTGTTTAATTACCTACTCAACTTTAATTCTTTAATAGTCACATTTGACAATCATATAATTTCAATGCATATTATCTTTAATAAAATCTGTCATGACTCGATTTCATGCTTATTATATCAATATTTAATTCGCATACACAAACTAAGATTTACATAACTTACCATGCTTTCATATACATGAATTTAACTATATATAATATATATATAAGTATAACCGAATGTCTCTATGTCACAAGGTACTTACATAAGGCATATATATATACCTATGTGTGACTATCACAATTTAATCGATTACTCATTTTATGCACAACCACTTACACACAACATATATATAATTATAGCATGCCTTAATATCTTATACACCACATTCGGCCCTAACCACTCAAACTTAGCTTTCATATACAATTCTATTTCATGATCAAATGTAGCAAATTGCACATAGGTTTCACCGATGCTAAACAATGACCGATTATACATTTCAAAGAAATAGCTTACTTAATACATAACTCACATGGCCAAAGTACATATAACCCTAATGATATTAACAAAATTAACAAAACTAGCCAAAATATTTTATCATTTTACCATCAAAGTCGAATATTCTTATTACACCTAACTCACATACACAAATGTAAAACTCATCTGTCTTAATATAATTTCATATGCATAGGTTAACCATATAACCGCATATATATCATATCATTCATACATATATACATAAGAGCTTTTTATAATATATTTACTGCTCATTCACAAGTCAATTATACACATTTATCTAAACTCAAAAATCCCGTTATAAGATCATGTACATAATTTACTTTCATAGCCGAATATACATGGGTACATATAAATGAAATCCAAGAATTATTTCCAAAAATTTGCGCACACACACTATTAACCTACTAATTAACTAAACACTTTAAAAATTCTCTTTAACTAAACATGTATTCGGCAATGACCACAACAATTTAACAAACCTTAAAAACAACCCATAACATTTTAAATTCATCTTATTACCCCCATGACCGAATGTGCATATATATATATAAAAACTCAATTAACACAAATTTTTTTTTTCCAAAATGCATATATATACATACGGCATCTTCAATTCATACCTCTCAACAATGACTTCAACTTATTCAACCATCATTTAAGCTACTTTAACATATAAATCACATCTTCCAAAAACTTATCAAAATAACACAAGTTTATCAACTTGCCGAATGGATATATGTTCAAGGATTCATGAATTTAAACCATGGGTTAACTATACTATGCACTTATCAACTTAATTTCATAATCAATTTAACAAAAAAAAATCACAATACATACCTTAAAATTGAGACAACTATGGCCGAATGCCTTGGCTTCTTCTTCAATATTTTCTTTCTCAATTTCGGCAATGAAGAAAGAAAGATGAACATCCATTATTTTATCATCTATTTCTTATTTTACTAATTATTTTTATTTCAAAATAATGCCATTTCTTATTATAATACTTAAATAAACATATTTTATCCATCAAGCATCATTATGGCCGGCCACTAAACTAAAATTGGTCCATTTGACATGCAAGTCCCCCATGTCAACAATTCATGCATTATTTGGCACTTTAAAATTTACCTATCACATTTTCAGGTTTTATCACATGAGTCCTATCTTATAAATTTCATATTCAAATGACAAAATCAAAGCATGAAACTTTCACTCATGCATTTACACATATAATAAACATAGAATTTAATGGTTAATTATTTTTTTATGACTCGATTCTGTGGTCCCGAAACCACTTTTCGACTAGGGTCAAATTAGGGCTATCACACCGTAGACAAGACATAGGGTTAAGGTGTGGCAACGGGTATATGCATATCTAGGATTGGATTTAGGGAGAGCTTGGTACTTAAGTGGTCTTAATGACTCACCTCCTCTTCTCTGGAATCTTACCTGGAGCATAGTATTCGTTCATCTTAGCTCACGGGATTTGTTAACGGGCTAAGGTAAGTAAAAACTCATAATAAAGGAAAATTACCGAAATACCCCTAAGGGCGAAAATAACCAAAATACCCCTATGTGTTGAATGTACGATTTATGGATGTTACATGTATATCTGCTGCATACATACGATATTCTGTTTAGGTTGCATCTGGGTTGGGAATTATGAAACGGAGGAAGTATTTGAGGATTGCATGGTTGCTTGAGAACCGTGGATCCACAAATGACTTTTAAGCCTAATATGTGATTGGCAGCTTGCTGCAATGAAGGTAGTTCCGCAACCAAGCTACCATTGATGTGTATCGATTGGGTGGGTCGATATTTATATCCCCACATGATGTGTAGCAGGGGATGAAGTTGGTGTAGAGAAGATGGATTATTAGGGTGGGTTGCACTGCATTGCATTGCATGTATGATTCTATGGTGACTGATGAATGCTAGTTACTCGTCGAGGGTTGTACACACTGAGTTTTCAAAAACTCACCCCCTATTTTATTTTTCTCAGGTGATGCTCAATAGAAGGTTCGATGCTTGGAGGGACTCGGAGATGGCCAGCTAGCAAGATGACTTGGACTTGTTTTTTTTAAAAAAGCATATAGTTTCTAGTTTGTTAAGTAATTTCAGACCGGAACGTAATAAGGCATTCCCTTTTGTTATTATTTGGATTATTATTTTTATGCGTTGTAGTTATGAGAAGTTGAACATGGGATTCCTAAATCATAGTTTGTTTTCCTACGTTTCTGCAACTAAATTTTACTAAAATGACAGGTTTTCATAAATCATATGTTTTAAACAAGCTTTCGTGATTGAAAGGATTTTCTATAAGTTAATGAAGGTTTCTCATTTTAAGGAAGGGTTTTTAATGAAAACAAGGTTTTCGATAAAACACTTCAATGTGACACGCCGGATCTTACCATAACGTCTGGGTCGGGTTTGGGGTATTACATTTAGTGGTATCAGAGTCAGGTTACAAAACTCGGGCTATGAAGTGGGCCTTATTATATCACAATGTTTTGGAAAAAAAAATCTTGCTGTGTGGTACACTGAGTCTCCGACGTCAAACCAAGTAAATTTTTTTATTATTAAGCTTGTTTAATTTGATATATTGTTGATAGTTAGTGGGCTACTTTAGATGATTATACTGAGGCTTTTAGTTGGAGTCAAACTGAAGCACGTAGGACCTTGAACCTGTAGAGGATTTACGAAAACAATTCTCTTTTTAATACTTTCATAAAACATTGACTTAATTATTGAAACTAATTAAAACTTCATAAAATTTCTAATCCAGATAATACTTATGTGCTATTTACCTAAGTTGGAATTAGAGTGCGCAGCGGGAGTGTGGTGTGGTAGTTTGTGTTATTAGTTAGAAATTTCATGGACGAAATTTCTATTAGGGGGTAGAGTTGTAACGCCCCAAAAATCTAGAAATCTCAAACTTTCTTTTTTTTGATTTCGATAAAAATTGTACTTAACATTCCTAGTCAAGTGTTAATTATGTGATAGTAGGTCTTGGTTAAGGGTTGAGTTCGAACTTAGGGGTGAAGAAAATTATAGGTTAATAAATAAAAGAACCTTGATGGCAAGTAGGTGGGTTTTTGAATAAATGAAGGAAGAATTGGACACAAGAAAGCCTGGCGGTAGAGTGGCAAGTGGCGTCACATGCAAGGCAAGGAGGTCTGGGGTTCAAATCCCTCCTTGCCCAAAAGAATGATTTATTTTTTACTTAAGAGATGGACAGTGGTCGTGTTAGATATGAACTCTAAAGGGAGTGATAAGAGGAGAAATTTGAGGAGGGGATTAAGGAGTTATTAGGGAGAAAAATTAGGAGATGAGGAGTGTAAAGGGGTGGAGCCAAATTGGGAATTAGGGGATAAGAGATTCAGCTAGAGGCTATATATAGGTGCTGAATGTGAGGTTACCAGGCTAATGCTGAATTCCCCCTCACCTTGTTGCCAGAAAACACTTTGTTCTCCAAAGATCTAAAAGCTGAAATCCCTTGTTCTTCCTTCTTTTTCTTTGTACCGATTTTCCATTCTTCCCTACTCAAGTTCTCTTTTTTATTCACCTCTAGTTTTTAACGATTTCTACTTCTCTTTGTGTTGAATAACCTTTTTTACCATACAAGTCTGAAGAGCCGAATATCCTCTGTGCCGCCATTATCCTTTCCACCCAGCCAAATCTAGTGTAAGTGTTTTGTTCTCTCAATTTTGCTAGTATCGATTACTATGTCCCTCACTTCTTCTAATCGATTTATGTAGGATTAGTATCGAATCCCAATCTTTTTGATCCTTGTCGATTTGCTCCTTTGGTGTGAGATTTTGGTAAGTGTTATTCACTTCGGTAAGGGTGGGCCAAATAGGGTTTAGTAGAAAAGGGTGACATATGTTGGATACAAGTCACCCATTATGTTTTTAACGATAAAGGTTAATGCAGATCTGGGAAGTACTCGTGATTAGTGATCAAGGAGAAACTATTAAGGCTTGGCGTTTCAGCTAAGGTTAAGGTGAGACTTCGGCTTTTGGGTAAAGTATTCGATAAGTATGTAAGATTAATCCTTGAGTGATATCGATTGTAGGTTCATTGCTAAGTGAATCGTAGCACGCTTTATTACCAGGTGTGTACATACACTGCACACACACAAGTAGATCGGTAAATCTTGAAATGCTGAAAAGTTGAAATGCTAAAAAGCTGAAAGTTTAGCTACGGTAGTCTTGTGAGTGCGTGAACACTCATAAAGGGGAAACCGATAGGTTATCTGAGGCCCCATGGGCGATTCCATGGATTTCGGCTGTAAGTTGGCCAATTGGGCCAACTTGTGCTAATTGGGCCCGATGGGCTGTAGGTCCCATAATAGGCAAAATTGGTAATTGATGCTATGTGATGGAAAATCGTATGAGAGCATAACTATGAAAGTGATTGGGCCTAGTGGGCCATATGAATGTGATTTGGGCCTGGTGGGCCATACGAATGTGATTTGGGCCTAATGGGCCATATGAATGAGATTGGGCCTAGTAGGCCATTTGCATGTATGTAGACTTGTTAGGGCTTTGTAAGGGGTTTTAAGCCTAGTATCCGATAACTGCTTAAAAAGACATAAAACTTAATTAATTTATTGAGACCGTGGACAAGTCATAGGGTTAAGGTGTGGCAACGGGTATATGCATGTCTAGGATTGGATTTTGGAATCCTACCTGGTGCATAGTATTCGTTCATCTTAGCTCATGGGATTTGTGAACGGGCAAGGTAAGTAAAAACTCATAATAAAAATATTACCAAAATGCCCCTTAGGGCGAAAATGACCAAAATATCCCTATGTGTTGAATGAAAGATTTATGGATGTTACATGTATATCTGCTGCATACATATGATATTCTATTTAGGTTGCATCAGGGTTGGGAATTATGGAACGGAGGAAGTATATGAGGATCGCATGGTTGCTTGAGAATCGTGGATCCACCAACGGCTTTTAAGCCCAATATGTGATTGGCAGCTTGCTGCAATGAAGGTAGTTCTGCAACCAGGCTACCATTGATGTGTATCGATTGGGTGGGTCGATATTTATATCCTCACATGATGTGTAGCGGGGGATGGAGTTGGTGTATAGTAGATGGATTATTAGGGTGGGTTGCACTACATTGCATTGCATGTATGATTCTATGGTGACTGATGAATGCTAGTTACTCGTCGAGGGTTGTACACACTGAGTTTTCAAAAACTCACCCCCTCTTTTATTTCTCTCAGGTGATGCTCAGTAGAAGGTTCGATGTTTGGAGGGACTCGGAGATGGCCAGCTAGCAAGACGACTTAGACTTATAGTTTCTAGTTTATTAAGTAATTTCAGACGGGAATGTAATAAGGCATTCCCTTTTGTTATTATTTGGATTATTATTTTTATGCGTTGTAGTTATGAGAAGTTGAACATGGGATTCCTACATCATAGTTTGTTTTTCTACGTTTCCGTAACTAAATTTTACTAAAATGACAGGTTTTCATAAATTATATATTTTAAACAAGCTTTCGCGATTGAAAGGAGTTTCTATAAGTTAATGAAGGTTCCTCATTTTAAGGAAGGGTTTTCAATGAAAATAAGGTTTTCGATAAAACACTTCAATGTGGCACGCTGGATCTGGCCATAACATCTGGGCCGGGTTTGGGGGTGTTACAGAGTTTGGTATTGAATTAGTACAGGGAACAATGTCGATATCGATAGCTTCATACAGGATGGCTCTGACAGAGTTAAAAGAATTGAAAGCTCAGTTGCAAGAGTTGACAGATAGAGGTTTTGCTAGACCAAGTTTCTCTCCCGCGGGTGCACTGGTGTTATTCGTGAAAAAGAAAGATGGCACGATGAGAATATGTATAGGCTATCGACAGCTCAACAAAGTAACGATTAAGCTTAAATACCCATTGCCACAAATAGATGATTTGTTTGATCAGTTAAAAGGGTCAGCAGTGTTTTCAAAGATTGATTTGAGATCGAGTTATTACTAGTTGCGAGTTAAAGACTTAGATGTCCCAAAGACTGCATTTAAAACAAGGTAAGGACACTACGAATTTCTTGTTATGCCTTTTGGATTAACAAATGCACCTGCTATTTTTATGGACTTGATAAACCAGATTTTCGCGCCATAGTTAGACCAGCTTATAGTTGCGTTTATTGATGATATTTTCATTTACTCTCGTGATGAATCTGAGCATGCCGAGCATTTGAGAATCATGTTACAAAATTTGGGAGTAGATAGTTGGTTGTAAAGTTTAGTAAATGAGTTTAGCTACAAGAGGTTAGTTTTCTAGGATATATAGTTTCAGCCGAGGGTATCCGAGTTGATCCGAGCAAAATTTCTGCAATTATAGATTGGAAGTCTCCGAGAAATGTATCCAAAGTCCATAGTTTTCTAGGACTAGCTTGCTATTATAGATGATTTGTGAAAGGCTTCTCGATGCTTACGACTCCGATGACACAATTGATTCAAAAAGATGTTAAATTTGAGTTGTCAGAAAAGTGTCAAAAGAGATTCGAGCAACTGAAAACATTATTGAAAAAAGCACCAGTGTTAGGTCAGCCTAAGTCGGGTAAAGATTTTGTAGTTTTCAGTGATGCATCGTTAAATGTTCTGGGTTGTGTTTTGATGTAGGAAGGCAAAGTTATAGCTTATGCCTTGATATAATTGAAGCCGCACAAAAAGAATTATCTGACACACGATCTAGAGTTAGCCACGATAGTGTTCATACTAAAAATTTTGCGTTAATACTTGTTTGGTGAGAAATGCCATATTTATATTGACCACAAAAGCTTGAAATATCTGATGACTCAAAAAGCTTTGAATCTGAGATAGCGGAGATGGTTAGAATTGTTAAAAGACTATGAATTAGTGATTGACTATCATCCGGGGAAAGCGAACGTAGTTGTTGATGCTTTGAGTCAAAAGTCCTTATTTGCTTTACGTGCTTTGAACACACAGTTAGCTTTGTCTAATGACGGTTCGATAGTAGCCGAGTTGAAAGCAAAATCATTATTTCTACAGCAGATTTGTAAGGCTCAAAAATTTGATAATGAATTGCAAGCAAAACGAGCTCAGTGTGAGTCGACTTCTGATTTAGAGTTTCAAATAGGGTCTGATGATTGTTTGATGTTTTGTGACAGAATATGTGTACCAAGAAATTTTGAGCTCATTCGAAATATTCTTAACAAAGCACACAGTAGTTGTTTATCAGTACATCCAGGAAGCACAAAAATGTATAATCACGGCATGAAATGAGATATCTCAGAATTTGTTTCGAAATGTTTAATTTGTCAGCGAGTCAAAGCTGAGCATTAAGTGTCGTCAAGTTTATTACATCCTATTATGATTCCTGAGTGGAAGTGGGATAGAGTAACAATGGATTTTGTATCAGGTTTGCCCTTATCTCTAAAAAAGAAAGATGTGATCTGGGTTGTTGTTGACAGATTGACGAAATCAACTCATTTCCTTCCAGTACTATAGATTTTTCACTTGATAAATTAGTTTAGTTGTATATTTCTGAAATTATGAGATTACATGGTGTTCCCCTATTTATTTTTTCAGATAGAGATCTGAGACTCACGTCGCGATTTTGGAAGAAATTTCAAGAAGCTTTAGGTACAAAGCTACATTTTAGCACAGCATTTCACCCACAAATGGATGGTCGATTTGAATGAGTTATTCAGATACTTGAGGATATGTTGCGTTGTTGCATTCTTGAGTTTGAAGGTAGCTAGGAGAAATATCTATCGCTCATTGAATTTGCATACAATAATAGTTTCCAATCAAGTATAAAGATTGCACTGTATGAAGCTTTATACGGACGTAAATGTAGAACACCATTGTATTGGACTGAGCTCAGCAAAAATAAGATTCATGGGGTTGATCTGATCAGAGAGACTGAAGAAAAAGTGAAAGTAATTTGTGATAGTTTGAAAGCAGCTTTGATCAACAAAAATCATACGCAGACTTGAAATGGAAAGATATTGAGTTTTAGATCGGGGATAAAGTGTTTTTAAAAGTGTTGTAGTGGAAAAAGATATTGCGGTTTGGTCGAAAAGGGAAATTGAGTCCGTGATTCACTGGACCGTATGAGATTACTGAGCGAGTTGGGCCAATGGCATATCAACTATATTTGCCGTCTGAGTTACAAAAAATATATAATGTGTTTCATGTATCGATGCTTCGACGATACTGATCCGACCCTTCACATGTCATTTCCCCGATCGAGGTTGAAATTCAGTGTGATATGTCATATGCTAAAGAACCGATTCAAAGTTTAGCTCGCGAGATCAAAGAGTTTAGAAATAAGAAAATCGCATTAGTGAAAGAATTATGGCATCGACACGGGGTTGAAGAAGGTACATTGGAACCCAAGGATGCTATGAGAAAACAATACCCAAACCTATTCACTGGTAAGATTTTCGGGGACGAAAATCCCTAAGGGGGGAGAGCTGTAACAACCCGGTTTTAGCTAAATCAGAATAGTGGATTTGGAACCATAAATCCAATCTCAAAAAATTATTTTAATATTATTTTTGGTATTTACGGCATGTTATTTGATATGTGTGAAAATTTCGTCAGCAAATTTTATCGTTTAATTGCTTAATTTGAGAATAAGGACTAAATCGCGTAAATTGCAAAAGTTGCATTCCATTTGTTAAAGGTGTTAAACAGCTTTGGATTTTAAATATGATGGTTTTAAATGGTAATTAGACCATTTTAAATGTTAGTGGGCATTTATGGACACGTATTAAGGTATTTTGATGGTTATTTACTAAGGTTAAAAAGGTAAATTAGTTAATTAAGTTAAAATAAATAAAACCAAACATTTTATCATCTTATTTTCATCTTCCATCACTAGAATTCAAGATAAAAATATATCATTTTTAGTGTTTACATTCAGCTATGCTATAATTTCCAATTAAGGTATGGTTTTAGCTTGGTTTTTGATGATTTCTATGTTTTTGTAATCATTGCAACTCAATCTAGATAGCCCATACCTTTCATTACAAAACTGTTAAAGATTTTAAGAGTTGCCATTGATGAGTTTATGTGTTCTTTGGTGTTTGAAGATGAAATATGAATTTTTGATGATAGATTTTCATGTTTTGTACAGTAATTTTTGATGAACATGCATAATAGGGATTAAATTGTGAAATGTGAAAATTGTGTGGCCAAAATGTGAAATAAATGAATGTTTTGGGCTGCTAAGGACTTATGAATAGTTCGGCCAAGCTTGGGTTTATTGAAATTATGCGAATTTTGTGTATTTGTGAAATATGGACTAAATTGTTAAAAGAGTAAAAGTTTAGTGGCTAAAGTGCAAATAGGCCTAAATGTATGTTTTAGACTAAACTTGTAACAGCCCAATTTAGGGCCTAGTCAAAACAGTGGTCTCGGGACCACAAACCCAAAGTTGAAAAAATTATTATTATTATTATTATGAGGTTATAACATGATTATATTAGTGTATAAAAAATTTGATGTGTTAATTTTAATGTTAATTTTAATGTTTGTGAGCCCGACTACTCCCTCGGGAAATTAGCCGACTTGTATGTTTTCGAGATTGTAAGGCTTCATGGAGTGCCGTTGTCGATTGTTTCAGATAGAGACCCGAGGTTTACCTTGAGGTTTTGGAAAAAGTTACAAGAGGCTTTGGAAACCAAGTTAAGCTTCAGCACGGCATTTCATCCGTAAACTGACGGGCAATCAAAAAGAGTAATTCAGATCTTAGAGGACATGTTGAGATGTTGTGTTCTCGAATTTCAAGAAAGTTAGGAAAAATACTTGTCATTGGTTGAATTTGCCTACAATAATAGTTATCAGTCGAGTCTGAAAATGGCGCCTTATGAGGCTTTGTACGGGCGAAAGTGTCGAACACCCTTATATTGGACTGAACTCAGAGAGAATCAGATTCACGGGATCGATTTAGTCAAAGAGACTGAGGAGAAAGTTAAAGTGATTTGTAACTGCTTGAAGGCCACCTCGGATAGACAAAAATTCTACGCAGATTTGAGACTAAAGGAAATTGAGTTTCAAGTCGGTGATAAGGTATTTTTGAAATTTTCCATGTGGAGGAAAGTCCTCAGGTTTGGCAGAAGAAGCAAGTTGAGTCCTCGTTTCATAGGACCTTATGAGGTTACCGAGAGAGTAGGGCCTGTTGCCTACCGATTGGAATTGCCACCAGAGTTAGAAAAGATTCACGACGTGTTTTACGTGTCCACATTACGTCGATATAGATAAGACCCTTTTCATGTGATTACGCAACAGAAATCAAGATTCATCCGGATATGACTTATGGCGAAGAGCCAGTCATGATTTTGGCTCGGGAAGTCAAACAACTAAGAAATAAGAGTATAGCACTTGTGAAAGTTTTGTGGAATAGACATGGAGTCGAGGAGGCCACATGGGAAACCGAAGAGTCTATGAGAGAGCAGTACCCGAACTTATTCACTGGTAAAATTTTTGAGGACGAAAATATCTAAGAGGGAGAATTGTAACAGCCCGATTTAGGGCCTAGTCAGAATCGTGGTCTCGGGACCACAAACCCAAAGTTGGGAAAATTATTTTTATTATTATGAGGTTATAACATGATTATATTAGTGTATGAAAAATTCGATGAGTTAATTTTAATGTTTGTGAGCCCGATTGTGAAAAAAGACTAAATCGCATAAAAGACAAAAGTTGCATTTTAGTACCCAAATGTGTTAAATAGCTAGAGAACTAAAATTGGGGGCCTTTAAAGAGAAATTAGACCCCTAGAAACAAGGTGACCGGCCATAGGGGACAAGTTTAGTAAAAAAAAAGTCAATATCAGGTGACTTGATGACATAATTTTTTATTATAATAATATCTAAAGGCCTAGCTATTATTTTCTTTCTTCTCCACACTTCCTCTCCACCGAAAATATCAAAAAAAGAGGAGTTTTTGAAGATTTGAAATTTTAACAACTTATCACCTCAACAAGTAAGTGTTTTCCATGTCCTTGGTTGATGATTTTTGCATTTTTGAGACCCTTGAAGCATGAGCTTTCAAATGAGGGGTCTATTTTGCAAAATGGTAAAGAGTTTAGGGTTTTGTCATGAATGTACTTGTGATGTTTGCTGAGTTTTTATGGAAGAATATGAGTCTTAGAAGAGGTCTAAACAACTTTTGTGAAAGGTGTTAGCATGAAAACACCTAAAGGGACTATTTTGCATAAGTTGCAAAATATGTGACAAGGGTGTGAAATAGTGAGAATTTGGGGTTGCTATAAGAGTAAAAAGGGTTCGTTTAGGCTTAAGATATGAAGAAATTTGATAAACATCAAATTTCGAGCATAGGGGTAAAATGGTCATTTTATCGAAGACGTGAATTTTAGATTGCTTAAATGTGTTTAGTGACTAAATGAGTGCATTTTGCTATTATAGATTAAGACTTACCAAATTCGAACCTAGACCGGAGGAAAGCCAAGCAAATCGACTAAACCGACTAGTCGAGTACATTTTGTAATCCGAGGGAGGTTGTGTCTGAATAATACAACTACATTGTTAATGTATATATTCGAATTGTCATTGAATTGATATAGCATGAATTGTTAGATTGTGAATTGAGAATGTATATTAATAGTTGAGAGAGTAGAAATCCCGTTGGAACCCTAGAAAATAAATTGGATATTCATGCCGTGACATTTGGGTAACTTGTGTGAGCTAGTGTAAGACATGTCAGGGACATGCATCGGCCACATTATGAGAGCCAATGTAAGACCATGTCTGGGACATGGCATCGGCATTGAGACAAGTGCTAGTGTAAGACATGTCTGGGACATGCATCGGCTAAGCGTTGTGTTAGAGTAAGACCATGTCTAGGACATGGCACCGACACGAATATGCGAGAGCTAGTATAAGACCATGTTTGGGCCATGGCATCGGGCTCGATGATGATAGCCAGTGTAAGACCATGTTTGGGATATGGCATCGGCAACTTATCCCATGTTTGAGGCTGTTAGAATATCTAGTAGTGTTTTGAAAGGTTCAACGGTGAAATTTATGAGTGTGAGTTAATAAAAAAAGTATAACCATGTCATGAGTGATACAGGTACGTAATTGGTATGTATGAGAAATAGGCTCGATCTAAAATATGAGAATTTTGTGGATGGTAATGAGTAAGTTATGCTTATGCTTACCTTTGCGTTATGAGTATCATGATTTGATGAAATCGTTGTTGTATATTTATTTGTATGCAACTTACTAAGCTTTTATGCTTACTCCCTCTTTCTTTCCATGTTTCTTACAGTGCCGCCTAATTAAGGATCACCAGAAGTCAGAGATATCGGTCACACTATCATCTGAAGCATTCGGTATAGTTGGATTTATATTTTTGAATATGGCATGTATAGGGAGTAGACTTTTATATTTTGTGTCTTGAGAAATGGCCAAATGTGCTGTCTTAGGATAGATCCCACACTTTGAATTAAGCCTTGAATGATGGTTAACATTCATTTTGAGTTTATAGAATATGCATCTTCATGGTTGAATGAATGTCTATTGTGGCTGATTTGATTATAGAAATTATGCTTCTTTTGGCATTGGTTGGTATTTGTATGAAAATAGGTATGCAAGGGTGGCAATGAGGCTTGGTAAATAGCGTTATACTATCCACATGGGTAGACACACGGGTATGTATCTAGACCGTGTGCTACACACGGTCAGCCCGATAGGCGTGTGGTTCGGCCGTGTGTCCCTTGCACGTAAGAATTTCAAGTCAGCCTGCATGGTAATAAATACATGGGCAGAGACACGGCTATGTGTCTCAGCCATATGGAGGGCACGGCCTAGTACATAGGCGTGTGCCATGGCTGTGTGACATTTTAGGTATACTGACGTCAGAAACAGAATACTCAAGTTTACTCACACGGGCTCAGACACGGGCGTGTCAATGCCGTGTGAGCAACACGGGCCGGGGACACGGGCGTGTGTCCAGGCCAACTGTAGTCTGCACTTGAATTTTGTAAAATTGTGTAAATAAATTGGCCACATGGGTAAGGGACACGGGCGTGTCCCTAGGTGCCTAGGCTGTGTGAGACACACGGGTCGTCAGCACGACCATGTTAAGATGGTCACACGGGCGTGTGCCCTGTTTTAAATGCAAAGTTTGCATAGATTGGATAAGGACCTGGAAAGGTCTTGAATGGTTTCCAATGGTCGATTTAGGCCTCGTAGGCTCATATTAAGAGGTTAAAAGTGGAAATTGAAAAATTTTTAATTTGGACTGTGTATCGGTGCCTTGAGAATGATTGTTTGCTTGAGAACAAGTTAGGTAATGCCTCGTACTCCACCCCGACATGGGTTACGAGTATGGGGTGTTATAAAACTGAATGAGTGGTTGATTAAATAAGTTAATTCTGAATATATTTAGATCAAGAAAAGAGGAATCCGAAATTAGATAGGGAAAAAGGTAAGATTATCGAGTAATTGACTCATTTTGCCGTTTTCATGCTCGTGGTAAGTTCGTGTGTAGTAATTTCATTTTAAAAGTATGTTAAATGCTTTGATATTGCATAAAATATGGTTATGAGATTATGAATAATGTTTGAATTATGGAAATGACTTTACGAATGCATTTGATGATAGATACGGAAGGTGTGAAATCCCTGTTGAACTTTAGGAATATATTTGGATACTAGTGTCATGTTATTAGATGATAAGTTGAGTTGGCTTTGGGCCATGATATTAGCACTTCGGGTGCGAGTTATACTGATTTGGCTTCAGGCCATGCATATCGAATGATTTGTCTTCGGGCCATGATAATTGTTCTTCGGATAAGTTACCTTGATTTGGCTACGGGCCATGGTATAGGTACTTATCATATGAGACTATTGAGTATCCAATTTTTATCCCCAAATGGTTCAACGGGTAAGCAAATGATGTGGTTGAGAAAGGGGATAGTACGAGGCGATACAGGTATTTACTGAACCTATTCGAGTATTAAATAGAGAAAGTTCAATGAGATGGTATTTAATCATGTTTTAAGACATGAGAAAGGTTTTTAGTTAATTTGAAATTGGTTAATTTATATTTATTTGATAAATTAAGTTATTTACATACGAGCTTACTAAGCTATGAAGCTTACTTCATGTTATTTTTTTATGTTTTATAGTGAATTAAGGCTAGCTCTGATCTAGAAATTTTCGAGAACATCATCACACTATCGGACATCTATTTGGTACTTTTGAGTTTTGTTGTAATTAAAATGAAATCAGTATGCTTCACACGATCTCACACACGGGCGTGTGACTGGCCGTGTGGTACAAGTTAGTATACCCCCTAATTGGCACACGGCATAGCACACGGGCGAGTGACTTGGCCGTGTTCCATAAGTCAGTATACCCTACAATTTTGACACGGCCTAGCACACGAGCATGTGTGGCCACTTCGAAGGGCACACGGGCTAGACACACGGGCGTGTGGTTGGCCGTGTGACCCAAGTCAGTATGTATGCCATGTTTCCACACGGCCTTAGACATGGGCATGTCTAGAGCCGTGTGTGGCACATGACCTGTTCACACGGGCGTGTGACCCTTGTATGGTTAAAATTTTTCAAAATTTCTAAAATTTTTGTATGATATCAGTTTTGTCCCGAACCACTTCTAAAGCATGTTTAAGGCCTCGTAGGCCCTTATAAGGGACAATGTGATTGTGTTGAATGATTTATGAGAATGAATACTTTATGGTTGATAAATGTATGTTATACATTGTGTATTGATCGGTAATACCTCATATGTAACAGCCCGATTTTGGGCCTACTCGGAATAGTGGTTTCGGGACCACAAATCCAACTAGGAAAAAAATTATTTTTAATGGTGTACAATTTCACAGAATGACTTCGTGAAAATTTCGTTCAAAAATTTCGACGTTTGGGCACTCAATTTAGTCAAAAGGATTAAATTGTAAAAAGTGCTAAAAGTTGAGTAGTGTCCAATTGTTATGAAATTTTAAATTGGAGGTGCTTAAATGGTAATTAGACCATTGGTTAATTTTTTGGGCAAAATTGGACATGAAATAGGTGAAATATAATATTTTTAAGTTAGGGGCATTTTGGTTATTTAGTAATTAAAATGAATTAAAAAAAATAAAAGCCCAAAAATTTTTCTATCTTTCTCCTTGGCTGAAATTTGCATGAGGAAGCCATGTCTAGTGTTTTTCAAGCTTTCAAGCTCGATTCTAAGTCCGTTCTTGCCCCGTTTTCAATGATTTTCATGTTTTTGAAATCCTTGTAACACGATCTAGCTATTTCTACCATTAATTTGAGATATGATGAAGGTCTAGGTTTTGACCCATCTTATAAATTTGTGTATTTTGATGTTTAATGGTATATTATGCATGTTTATGGATAGAGAAACAACTTTTACTAAGTGATTTTCGGTGAAAACGCATAAAAGGACCTAATTGTAAAAGTTGTGAAATGTGTTAAAAATTTGATTTAATGAAAAATGTGGGATGCTATAAGCATGAAAATTATTAGGTTATACATGGGTAGTAAAGAAATTGAACACATTTCATTTTACGAGCCTAGGGGAAAATTTGAAAATATGTAAAACTTTAAGGGCAAAAATGTAATTTTGCCATAATATGATTTTTGGACTGATTTGAATAGTATAATAATTTAATAAGTCGAATGTGATATTATAGACCAAGAAAAACAAAGTTCAGACTTAGAACGGGGGAAAAACGAGTATTGGACGATTTGGTCCTTTTTGCCATTTTAGGTCGAGGTAAGTTCGTATGTTAATAAACGTTATTGATTTGTGTTAATTATGAAATATTATAATATATTTGATTAGATTGTGAAAATTAAAGTAAACGTTTGAATTGAGTAAAAACGCAGGATCGATCACGATCATGCGTAATGAAATATGAATTGACGGTCAAAGACCATGGTTAGACCATGGCAATGTGCTAAGTGAAATAAGTGATTCGCATGTAAGACCATATCTAGGATATGACACTGTGCTAAGTGAAATAATACCATGGCATTTAAGTGAAATAAGTCCATGGCAATGTGCTAAGTGAAATAAGTCCATGGCATCTAAGTGAAATAAGTCCATGGCATTGTGCTAAGTGAGAAATTTCCTGGTTGAACCTTAGGAATAAAATAGCTTTGGACACAAGTGTGGTACAATGTGAAGGCCACTGTGTATCCATTATTATTCTGATGTGTTAAACGGAAAATGACTAAGTATAAACGAATATGACTATGTGATGATTAAATGTGAAAGAGTTATGAACCAATAATATTATTTGATGTTGAATTGAAATAATGTGTTTTCGTTGAGGTTTAAGTGTATCAGCTAACATAGCCAAGATAAAAAAAATAAAAGTATAACTAATTTAAGTGATACAGGTACGTACGAAATCTATTTGAATGTTGAATGAAAGTTAATAAAAAGAAAACGTGAGAGAGTAAAATTAGCAATATAACAGTTTTGGACAACAGCATTTGTGTGATTTTGAAAAATCATCAAAAATGGTGGAAATCAAATTAGAGGTTGAATAAGATATTAAATTAAATTTTATTGAGTCTATTTTCACATAAAAGAAACGGATCTTAATTTGGAGTTCCGTAGCTCAAGATATAAATAATTTAGTGATTATGATTCGAGTAGAAAGCTTGAGATGAACAAGAGTAAATAGTGGAACTATGTGCAATTATGATTGTATTATCTTGAGAACATATTGTGAGAATTGATAAAAGCATGTTAATAAATTTCTAATTATTTACATACCAACTTACTAAGCTATATAGCTTACTCTGTTTATTTTCTGTGCTTATAATGTCCTCAGGTTAGCTCAGGTTGGAAGTCGCTGGAGAACCTATCACTCTATCAAACTAACAAATTGGGTATTAATAATTCTTATACTTAAGGTCATGCAATGTATAGGGGACTTGGTTATTTTTGTATGTGTCATAATTGTTTTGGCCTAAAATGTTGGCCTATGCTATATGAAAGTTCATTGTTGTGTAAGGCCATTTGATATTGGTATATTGGCTATATTATAAGTCCATGATGATGCATTTCAAGGATGTGTATGCTTACATATGTGGATGAATGAATGGTGATATCTATGTGTGATGTAAATTTGTTCACAACGGTAAGTCAGATTAGTACACGGGCTAGGGACATGGCTATGCGAGCCATACGGCCGTGTCCTAATATCACACGGGAGTGTGCCCTGTTTTTCATGAAATTTTTCAAAATTTTCTAAAGTTGTCGGTTTGGTCCCAAACTGTTTCCAAAGCATGATTTGGGCTTCGTAGGCCCATATTAGGGACTTTAAGATGAAATGTGAAAAGTTTTAAATTTTAACGCAAATTCATGACCTGGTTTTATACGATTGCATGTGTTTATGTCTGGTAATGCCTCATACCCTGTTTCAGTGTCGAACATGGGTAAGGGGTGTTACATCGTAACCCTACTCCAGTGACAGATACAGGTTAGGGGTGTTATAGGACACATGTTCTTAAGCAAATTTGGTGGCTTTCTTGACCGAGCCTCTTGTTTTTGCCATCTTTTGTTGAGGGAAAACAGTTTAAGTTTAAATAGATATGATCTTGAGAAGAGAAAATAAATAAAAACGGTTGCTTGAATGCATTATAGTCAGTACAGTGGGGGAGAATTTATATTGAGTGAAAGAAGAAGATAGAGAGGCGTGTTGTTTTGTGGAGAGATGTAAGGCTGGCAGGAATAGTTGTGTCCAATAGGAATTGTGCCTACTCAGAAGGATCCAACGGTGGAATTTGAATTTCCCTTAATTCTGATGAGTTATAAATGGTAGTACAGACTTATGGAATGCTTTGACGACAAGATTTCAATGTGTTGACAATGGTACCTAATTATTTTGCAAAAAGGAAGGAAAACAAACTTTAACAAAAAATAAATAAAATAAACTAAAATCAAGGAGTAATAATTAAAAATATAAACTTTTCTACCAATTTAATGGTCTCTGGCTGCTTTTGATCATAGTTGCCAAAATAGGGTTTTAGCCTCTGTCCATTTACATTGAACTGGTGTCCATCATGTAAATCTTGAATTGTGACTGCACCATGAGGAAATATGTTGACAACATCAAAAGGTCCAGACCAACGTGATCACAATTTACCTGGGTACAATTTGAGTCGAGAATTGAATAATAAAACCTGTTGACCCGCGATAAATTGTCGCTATAAAATAATCTTGTAATGCCATCGTTTGGTCCTTTTCTTGTAAATTTTAGCGTTTTCATAAGCATTTCTCCTAGTGTCCTCTAGTTCAGTGACATCCAACAGTCTTTTCTTTCCAGCCGCTTCATAGTCCATGTTCACTTGCTTTGTGTTGCAATTCAAGTAATAAGTGACATGCTTTTCCAAAAACCAATTGATACGGCGACAACCCTAATGGAGTTTTGTATGCTGCCCGCAATACCCAACAAGCATCATCCAATTGAAAAGACCAATCTTTCCTCGAAGGGTTTACAACCTTCTCAAGAATGTTATTAATTTTCCGATTCGATACTTCGGCTTGTCCATTGGTTTACAGATGATAAGTAGTAGCCATTCTATGATTAACGTCATATCTCTTCAGTGAGGTTGCCACTTGGTTGTAATGAAAGTGTGTACCCTGATAACTAATCAATGCTTTTGGTGTGCCAAAGTGGGTGAGTATATACTTGCGAAAAAAATTTAGAGCTGTCTTTGCATTATCCTTTGGGATTGCAACAGCTTCAACCAACTTCGAGACGTAGTCAATAGCTACTAATATATAAATATTTCCAAATGAACTTGAAATTAGTCCCATAAACTCCATGCCCCAAACATCATATCATTCAACTTCCATAGTTAGCTGCTGTAACATTTCATTATGTCGGGATATAGAACTAGTGCGCTGACACCTATCGCACTGATTCAGAAAATTATGGGTATATTTGAATAATGTCGGCCAGTAGAATCCTGATTGGTGAATTTTAGCAGCAGTTCTCATACCACCAAAATGACCTCCAAAAGGAGCATCATGACAGTGCTTTAGGATTGAAAGCATCTCCTCTTCCGGAACTCAACGTCGAATGATGTTTTCATTGCATACCTAGAATAAATACGACTCGTTCCAATGATACTTTACTACGTCATGAAGAAATCTTTCTTTTCTGTGGCCTGTGACACCCAATGGGAGTTTTCCACACCCTAGATAATTAACAAAATCTGTATACTAAGGAGTTGTATCTACAACAAATAACTTCTCAACTGGGAATGCGTTGACAATTTGAATTATGTTTCTGTCTTCACTGCCAACTTTCAATCGAGACAAATGGTCTGCAACTTGATTCTCTAAACCCTTAGGGTCTTTTATCTCGATGTAAAATTCTTGCAACAGTAATATCCAGTGTATCAGTCTTGGTTTGGCATCCTTTTCTGCAAAGAGATATCTCAACACCGAGTGATCATGGAATACGGTAACCTTTGCATTGACAAGATATGAATGAAACTTGTCGAAAGCAAATACTATAGCCAAAAATTCTTTCTCTATGGTGGTATAATTAAGTTGAGCCTCTATAAGAGTTTTGCTAGCATAATAGATGGCGTGAAATATTTTTCTGTTTCGTTGTCCCAGAATTGCGCCCACGGTAAAGTTCTTTACATCGCATATAACTTCAAAAGGTTGAGACCAATCGGTGCATCGACAATGGGTGCATTCACTAGCTTCTTTTTTAATTGAATAAAAGCATCCAGAAATGCATTGTCAAAGAAGAATTTTGATTCTGTTCCAGCAATGAGCATAAGGGCTTTGCAATTTTCAAAAAATCTCTAAGAAACCTTCGGTAAAACCCTGCATGTCTAAGAAAACTGTGGATACCCCTCACGATTGTTTGTGGAGGTAATTTCTTAATGATTTCCACTTTAGCTTTGTCTACTTGAATTCCTTGACTAAAAATGCGGTGTCCTAACACAATGCCTTTAGTTTCCATGAAATGACATTTTTCCCAATTCACGATAAAATGTGTGTCCTCACATCGCTTCAGTACTTTATTCAAATTGTCAATGCAATGATCAAAATCATTCCCATAGACTGAGAAATCATCCATAAACACCTCTAAAGAGTCTTCAATCATGTCTGAGAATATTGCCATCATGAACCTTTGAAATATGGCTGGAGCATTGCAAAGAGCAAAAGGCATACGATGAAAAGTGAAAGTACCAAAAGGACAGGTGAAAGCTGTTTTCTCCTGATCCTCCGGTGCAATAGCAATTTTATTGTACCCAGAATAGTCATCTAAAAAGCAACAATAGGCCTTTCTAGCAAGCCAATCCAACATTTGGTCGATGAAAGGAAGCATGAAGTGATCCTTCTTTATAGCCGCATTCAATTTACAGTAATCCATACAAACTTGCCATCCCATTGGAATACGTGTAGGAATTAACTCATCCTTATAGTTGCGAATCATAGTGTTGCCACTTTTTTTAGGCATGCATAGCACTGGACTTACCTAATTGCAATCAGAAATCGGGTAAATAACTCTAACATCAAGCCATTTTATGATTTCCTTCTTGAAAACTTCCTTTATCTTCTCGTTTAATCTTCTTTATTGTTCAAGCGATTACTTGCCTTCATCTTCTATCTGGATCTTGTGCGTGCAAAAAGAAAGACTAATACCTTGAATATCGGCAATACTTCAGGAAATAGCTTGTTTATGTTGCTTGAGAATATGGACCAATTTCTCTTCTTGAGTTACATCCAGTGTTATGGAGACAATAATTGAGAGAGTATTGTGATCACTTAGAAAGACATATTTAAGATGAAGAGGTAATGGTTTCAATTCTAGATTAGGAGCTTCTTCAATAGATGGTTTGAAAATTGGAGTTCTTCTGTTGGCTAGGTCTAAGGATTCAATCTACCATCCATGCTTGAGTTCAAGATTATTATCTTCAACCATGCTGTCACAATCATCTAAGAATTCAGCATCAACTGTCACTGTAAACTCTTCAGAAAGTATTGTGCTTTGGTTATTGAATTCTTCCTCAATTAGATTATCTAGCACATTAACAATATGGCATTTTTCTTTGTCCTTGCATCGAATAGATTAAAAAACACTAAAGGTGACTTGCTCATCATTAAGTCGCATGGTTAGTTTACTTTTGTAAACATCAATAAGAGTTCGATCGATGGCTAAAAATGGTCGTCCCAAGACTGTGGGAACCTTCTTGTCTGCCTTACAGTCAAGTATGATAAAATCAGCAGGAAAATCAAATTTTTCCATACGAACTAAGATATCTTTGATTTGCCCTTCAGGTTGAGCCAAGGATCGATCGACTAGTTGTAATGTCATTGTAGTAGGTTTTATGTGACCAATTCCCAACTTTCTAAAAGTTGACAGCGGCATTAGGTTGATGCTAGCTCCCAAGTCGCATAAAGCCTTGCCCAAATAATGGTTGCTAATTGAACATAGGATAGTAAAGCTCCCATCATCTTTCAATTTACGAGGCAACTTGTTTGTCAAAATAGCACTACAATTTTCTATGACAGCAATAGTTTCAATATCAATGAGCTTATTCTTCTTGGACAAGAGATCTTTCATAAATTTCCCATAACTCAGAATTTGAGCGAGAACGTCTACTAAAGGAATGTTAATCTGCAATTGCTTCAGTATGTCTAGGAACTGCTAATACTACTTGTCATCCTTATTCTTTTTGAATCTTTGTGGGAAAGGTAAAGTTAGAGATATATCTGCTTGCACCGTCACCTTTGATTGCGTCGAGAATTTTGAAGGTCAGACATTAGGCATATGAGTGACAATTTGTGGAACTTCTTTCGTCAACAAATTCTTCAGATTCAACCTTCTCACCAGTGATCACTCTATCCGTATCTTGAGGTGCTATGGTAAAGTCGATAAACGATTCACAGGTTTGTTTACCACTCCTAAGAGTGATAACATTACAACATTACAATGTTCTTTCCCTCTCAGACTAGGGTTTTTCGTGTCACTAGGTAATGAGATTGGTGATTGAGTAATCAGATTTGAAGCAATTGTGCTAATTGTACTTCCAATGCTCGAATAGAAGATAAATTCCCTTGTAAGATAGCTTCTGTGCGAGTAATATGCTCCAATATTAATGCCTCAAGAGTTGCTAATGGGTCAGAAGTAGAAGCTTGAATGTACGGTTGCAATCGATGTCCTTGAACAAGCTGATTTGGTATTGAAGAGTATTGTGGCTACATTAGATTTTGGTATGGATGTGTATAGCCTTGTTTTGGATGCATCTGACTATGCTGATTGTAGTTATGCTATTATTGATTGTAATTCCCTTTTATGGGATTATAATTTCATTGAGTAGATGTATTCCCATATTTGAATGTCATAGCATTTTGTCCAACATTTTGAGTACCCCAAAACTATTGGTTGCATGCAGAGTTGTTGTAAAAGTTACCATAAGAATTGTTGCAGATGTTACTAATATAACATGCATTCTCTACATGCTATGGACAATCTTCATAGCTATGGTTTTCACTACAAATATCACAACAAAATGTAGGAACATCAACTTGTTGAGTGACTTGTATAGCTGCAATGCCACTAGTCCCTTGCATATTTTTAATCATGTTTGTGAGAGAAGAAACTTGAGCACTTAGTGCAGTTATTGCATCCAATTTAATAAATCCTGGAGTAGTTTTTGCTTGTTCAGCTTTGGAGATAGGGTATTGATAATCATTCTGAGCAATTCTCTCAAGAATTCTCACATCATCATTATAAGTACAATTCAGCAGAGGTCCATTAGCTGATGCGTCGACAAGATTCCTTGTATGTGAATTCAACCCATTATAAAAAATCTCATTTTGTGTTTCTGGTTGAATTTAGTACATGGGACAACGTCGAAGTAAATATTTATAACCTTCCCATGTTGTGTGAAGATTTTTATCATCCTGCTAATGATTAGTGGTAATATCATTTCGATGACGAGCATTCATTGTCAGCAGGTTAAATTAGAAAACAAATTGTGTTTCTAGTGCATCCCAAGAAGTAATTGATCTGGCAGGTAGCCCCAAAAACCAAGTACGGGCTCTTCTTTGTAAGGAATAAGGTAATAATTTCATCTTCAAGGCATCATCAGGAACGTCTTGTTGACTAAAGGAAGCACAGATCAAAAGAAAGGATTTAAGATGTTCTCCTGCATCATCATGTGGCAGTCTAGCATATTGTCCATTAGAATTTTGCATTTGAAACATTACTGGCTTGAATTCCCAGCTTGGATTGCTAGCCTAACAACTCCCAGTTATAAAACATCGAAGATAGGCAATACAAAATCTCGTCTAGTCCTATTTTGTATGTGAGCATCTTGCAGCAACAATGGGTTATTAACATTTTGCTGTTGCATCGGGGTACGGCTACATTGTTCCCTGGTAGAGCCATATTTCTTCGTTCTCGAAGTCTACTTCGAACAGTCCCTTCAATTTCTAGATCAAAACCGGTAAGAAAATCTTATTTGCTTTGGGTCATAAAACACTTAAAATGAAGCTCAAGAAATAGCAACAAAGAAAAACCAATTAGTAAATACTAAATATTATATGAGGAAAATAAAGTGCAAAAAAAACAAAAAACAAAAACAAACATTACACAAACGCCATCCTCGGCAACAACACTAAAAACTTAATCGGTTGTTTAATGTCACAGTAATAATATGCAGGCGTACACTGTCGATGTAAGCATAGTAGATAGATGTGAGTCTGACAGATTTCGATTCCACAGGGATGGGTGTAATTTGTTTATTAATGTCGATGCAATAACTAGATATAAATGAGATAAATTATGAGGATCGTTGTCGATGCAATAACTTGAAAATAATAAAATAAAATCTGATAATGATAAACTGGGATCCCTAACATGAATCTTCAGTAGAATACTAAGTGCTCACAAGGTATAAAAGGGTAGGTAATTGTCAAGGCAATAAATTCAATGTATATCTTACCCAACGTCACTCCTCTATTTAATCTGAGACTTAAACATGCATATTAACCCCACCTTCCTATGATGGAAACATATAAATTACTTTAATCCTCACACAACTTCTTGGCTCAAACTGTCACTGCACTTTCTAGTGTCAGTGACTACAATAACACTTCTGTGTTAATAAACATTTAAACCCTAAGATTAAACAATAAAAGAAAGATTGAATAAGATAATATTTAACGAAGAATTCATGTGTACTTTCATACAAACAAAAAACAAAGAATAATCACCAGCATTTAGAAAGAAATAAGAAAAAATCAAGTGGAGAATACTATTCCCAGACAACTCGACTGAATCTCTCTCTTCCCTCTTATCTCGCACTTAGGTCTCATAGTCAGAAGCTAATTTCATCTGGTTTTCACGTTGGCTCACCCATGAGAGGTTTAAGCTGCCATGGCTGCAAGCTTCAAGGTAGGATGATAAAGATGATGATCGAGAGAAAAGCCCCCTATTTTCTTCTCACGTCAACCTTTTTTGTCCTCCTCCAACTGTACAGGTGTCCTTTCCTCAGAATTATTTTGTCCTTGTACGTACAGGTTAGTTATACCAAATTGGACAGCTCACAAAATTTTAGTTCTTATCCCGATAGTTGTCAGGTGCAGCTATAATTCTAGACGCAATCTGGAATTAACTCATGGAATGACATTAATGCAAAAAGATAGAAAAATTAAGGATAAAATAGGCTGGGATTCACTGAGTTATAAAATGTAATTTACTAAACTGAAAATGCTAAAATATATGCTAAGGATAACTGTAACAGCCTAGTTTTAGCTAAATCAGAATAGTGGTTTTGAAACCACAAATACGAGGTCGTAAAATTATTTTAATATTATTTTTGGTGTTTACAGCATGTTTTTTGATATGTGTGAAAATTTCGTGATTTAATTTTACCGATTGATTAGTTAATTTAAAAAAGGACTAAACCGCGTAAAATGCAAAAGTGACATACTAATTGTTTAAGTGCTTATTTACCATGATTTATTTAATTGGATGTCCTTAAAATGTTATTTGACCAAGATTAGAGTAAGTGGACATTTATGGACAGCCATTAATTAAATTATAAGTTGAATAGCCATGGGTAAAATGGTAAATTATGTATTAATGTTAATAAATTAAAATAAAGCAAAAGGTTACTGGAGTGTTCATCTTTGTTTGCCAAAATTTGAAGAAGAAAGAAGACAACCATGGCTATTTAGGGTTTGGTCATTTGGAGCTTTAATTGGTATGTGATTTTTGTTCGGTTTTTGATGATTTTTACGTTTTTGAGATCATTGCTTCGTACATTAGCTAGCCCATGCTTTAATTTTTGAATTTGATGATGAATTTGTGAAATTCCATTTATGAATATTCAAGCTTTTTGTTGTTTGATGATGAAAAATATATATTTTTTGCTAGATTTTCATAGTTTATTAAGCGACTTTTGATAACAATGCTTATTAAGGATTAAATTGTGAAATTTGTAAATTGAGGTGTTAAAATGTGAAATAAGTGGAATTAATGGGCTGCTAGGGACCTAGGGAAGATTCGGCCATGCTTGGGTTTGATGAAATTTTGTGTTTTTTGTGTTTTTTTGAAATAGGGACAAAATTGTAAAAATGTGAAATGTTAGGGGATAAAGTGCAAAATGCCCATTTAAGTGTTTTTGGGTGAAATTGAATAAATATGTGATTAAATAGGTTAAATTTGAATTTATTTAGATCAAGAAAGAAAGAAATCGGATTTGGATTGGTGGAAGTCGAAAGTTGTTGAATAGTTGTTCCAATCCATTCGTTTCCGTACGAGGTAAGTTCTTATGCAAATAAATGTTTTTCAATTTAAGTGTATATATTGCTGAATTGAATTTTATATTTATATATGTTGCCGAATTGAATTGAGCATTGGAGGACTTGTTTCGAGCATGAATTGATTGAGTTACAAAGTTGAAAGCCCCGTATGAACATTAGGAATAGTATAGGATACTGATGTCATGACATTAGGACTCCCGAGGTGTGATTTCGTGTAAGACCATGTCTGGGACATTGGCATCGATATGAGATTACGTGTAAGACCCTGTCTGGGATGGAGGCATCGATATGTGACAACATGTAAGACCATATCTGGGATATGGCATTGTATGTGATATATTTGTTTCCGAGTATCCTTAACGATTCTGAATGGTTCAACGAGCAATGTTGAAATGAGACCGAATGTGAATTTGAGCTAAATGATTCACGTACGTATAAAGTTTATATGTTCATTGAAAAATAAGGTAAGTGAAGTTACTTAACAACGTAATATGGATTATATGAGAAAAGTGATTGTATATGTGTATTAGATTAGTTAAATGTGGCCTATTTGAATTGAATTATGCATGGTCTTGTGATGATTTATTTGCTTATGGCTTACTAAGCTTTCAAAGCTTACCTTGTGTGTTCTTTCATTGTTTTATAGATATATAAAGCTAGCTCGAGCTTGGGGATCGTCAAGGATCATCGTCACACTATCAATTGCTATTTCAGAAATTTGAAAGCTTATACTTATCACATATGGCATGTATAGGCTAGTTTTGATACTGTTAGTTTTGAATTGTGTATAAATAGCCATGCGAAAATGGCTTGATAATGATGTTAATGTTTGTGAATAATTGGCCTTGTTAATTAGCTCATTTTGGAATGTTTGTTTGATAGTATATTCTGCATTTGTGGATAGTTACAATTTGGTTTGAGTGATGGTAATGTGGTTAATTATTCGGTTAGATGTTAATGTGGGTATGTGTTCATATTTGCTATGTAATGGCTATACTATGCCATGTGAATTTGGCTATTTGGTGTGGCTTATTAATGACCTATGTTTTGATGTATAAATTGTCTTGTGAATTGGTTTGTGAATGATGAAAATTACTTTGGTCATTTTGTGAGATAAATTATGATATATGATATATATATTTTCATTCGGCTAATGATAGGTAAAATAAATACATATGCCTATGACATGTTTGTTTGTTGTTCAATATTTAAAGGTCAAGTTGTTGGTTTAATCTTGATTACGAAATGTGTTATATATGTGGTTGTATATTCAGTTATGATATTTGGCTCATTTTGGTAAGTATGAGATTTTGGTATATGGTTTGTTTTGTCTTGATATGCGAATATGCATAGGTATATAAAATGGTACACTTGTAATTATTTAATAAAATAGATGTATACAAATGGATGTCTTGGTATATGCTTGGTATATGAAATAAAATATGTTTGATTATAATTTAGGTATTCGAATGCCATGCAATTGATGGACATATGCTTTGAACATTGAATTTATGAAGCATAAGAAATATAGTATTGATGTATGTTAGTTTGGTTCGAAATTTGAACAGATAAAGGAAATTGAAATAGTTGAGTTTTGAAGCATAGTTCGTACATGAGATACAGTTAGTAAGTATGATTGTTTTAGGTTGGTTATGTACCTTAAATATGCGAATTTCCCTTATAGGAAACAAGAGTATGGTTGTTATTTGAGTTTGAAAATTTTATAAAGAAAATGATATTACTTTGTGCATAAATTATAATAAATGACTATTCGTAACTGTGTTTTGATCGGTAATGCCTTGTAACCCTAATCTAGCGACGAATATGGGTTAGAGGTGTTACAATAACTAAATGAGAACAATTTAATCAATAAGTAAGGAGGAAATCCTATGTTTTTTCTAGTGCATCATGTAGTTACAAGACTTGCTTGATCGTGGCTTCCTAACGCCAAGTGTATCTCTTGGGGAGCTCTAGTGTTATTCGTGAAGAAGAAGGATGGGTCGATGAGGCTTTGTATCAATTATTGATAGTTGAACAAACTGACTATGAAGAATAAGTCCCTTTTACCGAGGATTGACGACCTTTTTGATCAATTTAGGGGTGCCACCATTTTCTCCAAGATTGATCTAAGGTTAGGTTATTATCGGTTGCAAGTGATAGAAGTGGATATTCTGAAAACAGCCTTCAAGTCTCAGTATGAGCACTATGAACTTTTAGTGATGCCCTTCGAACTTACCAATGCTCTCGACACTTTCATGGACCTCATAAATAGAGTCTCCCAGCCTTATCTCGATCAGTTCGTGGTGGTATTCATTGATGACATCCTAATTTTCTACAAGTCTAAGTTGGAGCATGAGTAACACATAAGGTTAGTTATTCAAACCTTACGTGAGAAAACATTCTATGCAAAACTTAGTAAGTGTCAGTTTTGGCTTCAGAAATGATCTTTTTGGTGCATATGGTATCTGATGAGGGTATTCATGTTGACCCTAAGAAGATCAAGGCTATTCTCAATTGGAAGTAGCCTAAGAATGCTAGTGAGATTGAAAGTTTTCTCAAGCATGTTGGGTATTATAGGAGGTTTGTTGAGGGATTTTCCTTGATTGTTGTATCGCTAACGAAACTATTGAGAAAGAGTGCACTGTTTAAATGGACTGAAGAGAAGCAAGCTAGTTTCGAGAAGCTCAAGGTAGTACTAACTCAAGTTGTTTAAGTGGTTTAATACTTCTTAGCTATCCTAGTGGTCCAATGTTTAAGTCCTATTATTCACAGCTCTTAAACTAATTTTTTTACAATTTTTCCCATGTGTTTATAAGCTTGTCATCCACTTATAGCTACAATTATTAGGAGCATTCCTTTCTTTTATTAGAGTCAAATTTACCTAAAGTTTAGGGTGCATTATCCCCCTGTTCACTCCATGTCTCCCTCCCTTGCCAAAACTTCTCACCCTTGCCATTAGTAGAGGTTTATTAAACCTAGTCCATGTTGACCAAACCCTATTCCCATTCACCACCTCTCCTTGCCGCCCCCTCCTCCCTTTTTCTCCTATTTCCTTTTTTTTCCTCTTCTTTTCTCATTTATTTTCTCTCCATTTTAGAAAAAACCACCACCCTTTCTCTTTTAACTTTTTCTCCTTTCCTTCACCGTGACTGAACCCTTCACCGCCGTTCACCACGCCTCGTACCTACCACACCTCCTCTACTCCTCCTTTTCTACTCTGATTGTTATCATGATTGTAACACCCCTCACCCGTATTCAACACTAAAATAGGGTTACGGAGCATTACCAAACATATTATACAATAACACATACATTTTTTCCATACATTTTTAATTTCATGCAATTATCAATCAACAACATTCATATCATCCCTAATACGAGCCTACGAGGCCCAAAACATGTATTCGAGGTGGTTCGGGACTAAACCGATAACGTTAAAAACATTTTAAAACACTTAGAAAATTTTTCCAAAAATAGGGGACACACGCCCGTGTGACCCGGCCGTGTGAGACAAAGACACGCCCGTGTCACAGGCTGTGTGGACATTCAAAATGGAATCACATGGCCGTGTCCCAGCCCATGTTTGACCCTGTGTAACTCTCTGACTTAGGTCACATAGCCAACACGCACGCCCGGTGGCTAGCCCGTGTGCCCTAAAAATGGCCACACATGCCTGTGTGCCAGACCGCGTGCTAGGTCGTGCCAAACCTACAGGGTATACTGATTTATGCCACACGACCAAGTCACACGTCCGTATGTGAGGCCGTGTGGAGCATATTGACTTGATTTTTAATTCAACACTAGTGGACACACAACCGTGTAACATAATTGTGTGTCAAACATGGCTGAGACACACACCCATGTCTCTATCCATGTAGACAAAAATAGGCTATTTACCAAGCCATTTTGGCACCCAAACTTGCACACACATACATCAATCCAATTGACACCATAACATAGCATTTATAGACATTCAAACCAACTAAATCAAGCCTAATTCATGCTAACTCAATATCATTATCCACAATACACACAAGTCACAAAATAGGCCATCCATTTATACCAAATTCACATATACAATTCAACTAAGTAAACATTTCCAAAGATGCATCATTATGCTCAAATTTACAAGCATATATCTTCTCTAATATCAACCATTTAACAACCACAATACCTACTATCAATAAGCATCACAAAGCCAATCTTAATCATGTAACATAAGCTATATGCACACGCATATATATACACAACCAAATGAACCAAATTAAGTTAACATTCATCCTTATACACATGACTAAATTTTAAACATTTACAAGCCAATTCTAATGGCTAAATTCATCATCAACTTATATAGCAAAGTGACCAAAGTTTCTATACATGCTATATATTCCAAAAACATAGATTCAAAAGTACCAAAACGATAGCTTGATAGTGTGATGAAGTCTCCGACGATCCCCAAATCTGAGCTAGCTTTTAAATCACTAAAAACACGGGAAAAAAATAAACAGAGTAAGCTTTAGCTTAGTAAGTTCATATGAATAATAAGTATAATTGCCAACTCACTCACAATTTAAAGAACATAAGTAATACAAGTATTTCATTCAAATCAACAATTTGCATATTGCCATAGTTCTATGTATCAAATATAAATTCATCAACTTTCACTTACTTCTCATATGAGCTTATCAGTTATCACTTACTTGCCAAACTATTCACGAGTACCTGAACTGATCTGAATCATTGCTTACATTCTCGTACCATTATCTTTTCCCATTAAACCATTCGAAATAATATCCCATACTCGAGAATCTCACACCAAAGTGCCACATACATAGCCAATGCTATCTCAATCTCGTATCACATATATGCTCACTCTCGAGCTATCAACAGGCCTGCTCACACAAGCTGTCAGTCAAGACATAGCTACATGGTGCTACTCACAAAGCTATCAAGTAACTGCAACACATGTCAGTATACTCAGCCACCGGTAGGACATATAGAACCAGCACCCGGATCACATAATCACAATAACCCCTAATGGCATGTCACTAGTATCCTATCTATTCCTAAGGTTCAACCAGGATTCTCACTGTGTCAATGCTTTGTTGATAGATTCCAAAGTGTCGTAATATCACAATTACAATGTTTAAGCATATAAACACATATAACATTAAGCTTATTAATCATACAAACTTACCTCGGTTCACAAAAACGATAAAATAGGTCAATTAGTCGAGTACTTTGCTTTTCTCCTAATCTAGATCTGAATTTCACTTTTCTTGATCTATATGTAATCAAATTTAGCTTACTTAATAATCTTTCTATTCAATTTAATTCAAAACACACATTAAAGCACATTTACACTTTTGCCCCAAGTATTTCACAACTTTTACAATTTAGTCCTTATTTCATAAAAACAAAAATTAATGCAATTTAATACCAACCCATGGTAGCTGAAATTTCCTAGTTCACATATCAGCCCATATTTTCAATTATTTCACATTTTAACCACAAAGTTTCCATATTTCACAATTTAATCCCTAATTTGCATTTTCACTAAAAATCACTTAACAAAACTTGTATAACTATCATCAAACATTCATAATCTATCATCAAACATCAAAATACTCATAGATTCATTAATGGAAACATCCTAAACCCTTAAGAAGTTTGTAAAATAGTCCCTGGGCTAACTAGACCTAGTTGCAACGATCTAAAAAACATAGAAATAATTAAAAACCGAGTAAAAAACACTTACCAATTGAGCTACTAAGTTAACGAACCCTAAAGAGCTTTTATGAATTCTTCTTTCTTTGTATTTTCGGTGGAAATGAAGAAAAGATGATGATACATTATGTTTTCCATTATTTTACTTAAGTTATTTCCAAATTACTATATTAACCTTGTTTAAATAAACATTAAAATCACTTAATATATGCTCATAATATTCCACTCACAATTTAAATGGTCTAATTACCCCATAAGGAACTTTAATTTAAGGTTCCATGGCTATTAGACACCTTTAGCTTATAGAATGCAACTTTTACACTTTACGCGATTTAGTCCTTTTTACCGAATTGAGCATTCAAACAATAAAATTTCTTAACGAAAATTTCACACAAACATACTATCATGATATAAACATAATAAAATAATTATTTCAACTTCAAATTTGTGGTTCCAAAACCACTGTTCTGATTTGAGTAAAAACGGGCTATTACAACTCTCCCCCTTTTGGATTTTCATCCCCGAAAATCTTACCAGTAAAAAGGTTAGGGTACTATTTTCTCATAGGTTCCTCCGAATCCCATGTGGCTTCTTCGACACCATGTCATTGCCAAAGTACTTTCACTAAAGCTATGCTTTTATTTCTCAACTATATAACCTCTCGAGCTAAAATTCTGATCGGTTCTTCGTTGTATGTCATGTCGGGTTGAATTTCAATCTCTGTCGAAGAAATTACATGTGATGGATCTGATCTATATCGGTGCAACATCGACACATGAAACACGTTGTGAATCCTCTCTAATCCTAACGGTAACGCTAATCGATATGCCACTGGCCTATTCATTCAATAATCTCATACGGCCCAATGAATCGCGGACTAAATTTGCCTTTACGACCAAATCTAAGAAGTTTCTTCCATGGAGGTACTTTCAAAAATAATTTGTCACCGATCTAAAATTCAATGTCTTTGCATTTCAAATCTGCATATGATCTGAAGCTGCTTTCAAACTGTCATAGATTACTTTCACTTTATCTTCAGTCTCTCGAATTAAATCAACCCCGTAAATCTTTTTCTCACTCAACTCGGTCCAATATAATGGAGTTCAACATTTGTGACCATACAAATCTTCATACGGTGCCATCTTTATGCTTGATTGAAAACTGTTGTTATACGCAAATTCAACCAACGATAAATATTTCTCCAGTTGCCTTCGAACTCTAAAACACAACAACGAAGCATATATTCGAGAATTTGAATTACTCTCTCAGGCTGACCTACGATTTGTGAATGAAATGCAGTGCTAAAATTCAACCTTGTACCCGGAGCTTCTTACAAGAAATTGTACATTTGGTACTCCACAGTTGAATAGATAGACAACTACTGTATGCTTCATGTAAAATTTTCTGAATGAGCTCAGAATTCTTTGGTACGCAAATTCTACCTCGGAACATTAAACAATCGCAGATCTAATTTGAAAGTCTAAATCACTAGTCGACTCACATTGCAATCTTTTAGCTTGTAACTCGTTATCAAACTTATGAGCTTCACAAATTTGTTGAAGAAAAACCGGTTTAGCTAGAATCGAACCATCATTAGATAAGGTTAGTTGAGTATTCATTGATCACAAAGAAAATAATGATTTTTTGCTCAGAGCATTCGCGACTACATTTGCTTTCCTCGGATGATAATGAATCACTAACATGTAGTCTTTCAACAACTCGAGCCATCTTCATTGTCATAAATTAAAATTTTTCTGAGTCATTATGTACTCCAAACTCTTATGATCAGTAAAGATATGACATTTTTCACCGTATAAATGATGTCGCCAAATTTTCAATGTGAAGACATAGCGGCCAACTCTAAATCGTGCATCAAATAATTCTTTTCATGCGGCTTCAACTGTCTGGAGGCATAAGTTATCACTTTTCCCTCTTGCATCAAAACACAACCCAAATAGTTCAATGACGTATCACTAAAAGTCACAAACTCTTTACCTAACTCAGGTTGAACCAACAATGGTGCCTCAGTTAATAATGCTTTCGACTGATCAAAACTCTGTTGACATTTTTCAGACGACTCAAACTTCATATCTTTTTATAGCAATCTGGTCATCAGTGTAGCAATCATCAAGAATCCTTTAAAAAAATGTCGATAATAACCAGCTAACCCTAGAAAGCTTCTGACTTCGGATGCATTTCTTGGCGGTTTCCAGTCAACAACTACTGATGTTTTGCTCGGATAAACTCGTATACCTTCCGCCGAAACAATATGTCCCATAAATCTGACTTCTCGTAACCAAAACTCACATTTGCTGAATTTAGTAAATAATTGCTTATCTCTCAAGGTTTGTACCACAATTCTCAAATGCTCGGCATGCTCAAACTCATCTCGTGAATACATCAGAATGTCGTCAATGACTAGTTAATCTGATAAAAAGGACTAAATTGCGTAAAGTGAAAAAGTAATGTTCTAATAGCTAAAGGTATCTAATAGCTATGAAATATTAAATTAGAAGTCCTTATGTTGTAATTAGACTATTATAATGGTGAGTGCAAATTTTTTGACATATATTAAAAGATTTATATGTTTAATTATAAAGGTTAAATTTGTAATTCATAAAATAAACATGAATTAAGTAAAAATAAGCCAAATGTTTCCTCCATTTTCATCTTCTAGCACTGAAAATAAGAAAGAAAAACATCAATAGGAGGTTTCTAGGTTTTGGCCACTTCATGATCTGATTGTAAGTTCGCTTTTGTCCCGTTTTTAATGATTTCTATGTTTTTAAGATCGTTGCAGCTAGGTCTAGCTAGCCCAAGAACTATTTTGCAAAATTGTTAAAGGTTTTAGATATTACCTTTGATGAATACATGAGTGGTTTGATGTTTAATGATAGATTATGAATATTTGTCATGAATTACACAAGTTTTGTTAAGTTGTTTTTAGTAAAAATGCAAAATAGGGACTAAATTGAGAAATATTAAAACTTTGTGGTTGAAATGTGAAATAAATTAAAAATAATGGGCTGCTAGGGGCCTATTAGTAATTCAGCTAAGCATGGGTGTCTTGAAATTTGCATGAATTTGTGATTTTATGTAATAAGGACTAAATTATAAAAATGTGAAAGTTTAGGGGAAAATGTGTAAAATAGCCCTAATTTGGATTAAATTGAATAAAGTGATGATTAAATAAGTTAATTTTGAATATATTTAGATAAAAAAAGTGGAATTTAGATCTGGATCGAGGAAAAATGAAAGTTATCGACTAAACGACTTATTTCATCATTTCCACATTCAAGGTAAGTTCGTATGTGATAAATTTCAATACAAAAGTATTTCATATGCTTTGATATTGCATAAATTGCGAATACGAGACTGTGGATATGAACATTAGCGATTCAACAACAATTCGACATATGAAATCCCAATTGAACCTTAGGAATAGTTTAGGATGCTAGTGAGATGTCATTAGGAGATACATTGAGTTGGCTTCGAGCCATTATATAGAACTTTGGGTGCGAGTTATACTGATTTGGCTTCGGGCCATGGTATAGGTACTTATTGTGTGAGACCTTTGAGTATTCAACTTCTATTCCAAATGGTTCAATGGGTAAATGAAAGACGAGAATGTGTGAGATTAGTACCAGATGTTGCAGGTATGTGCATAAACCATATTAGCTTTGAATCGAAGAAATGGTGAAGAAAGTATATAGTTTTGTGAACGAGTAATTGAGAGGTTTGTTAGTTGATGAAAAATTCTTATACTTATGATCAATTGTTGGATTATGTGTTTATGATTATATTGAATTTATGTCATACGAGCTTACTAAGCTTTATAGCTTACTTTGTTTATTTTTCTTATAGTGTTATCAAGCTAGCTCAAATTCAGGGATTGTCAAAGATCACTTCACACTATCCACCTATCACTCGATACCTATGAACTTTTGTATTTTAAGTATATGGCATGTATAGGGACTTTGAGTCATTTTGGTACATGCAGCATGATTTTGACCATTTGTGTTGGTTTGTAAATAATAAGTATTTTGTTTTGTGTTAGCCATGTAAGTTGGCTTATTTTGGAAATTATGTGATGTATATATATGTATTAATGCCTTCTAATGATTTGGTTCATGTTTGCTTGAGAATGGCTTGTTGAATCCAACATTTAAAGTAGCTAATGGTTAATGAATTGAGAATGGTTGTGCTTATGGTTTTAGACTAAGAAACACTTAGTTGAAGTGATGCACATTAATGCTTTGGAAATATGAATTAGAATGATTTGAGTAGGCAAATTATTGTATAATAAGTATGTTAGTTATTGATATTGAAATGGAACATTTTAGTCTTGGTTGTGGTTGTTTCGGATACTTATATATGTTATGAAATTGTGTCATTTAGGTTGTATAGGTACATACAAGTTTGGGGTGGCAAAATGGCTTGGTAAATAGCCTATTTTTTTCCACACGGGTAGAGACACGGGCGTGTGTCTTAGCCGTGTGTGACATAGGGTCTGGTTACACGGTCGTGTGTCCCCTGGTGTTGATTTTGAAATCAAGTCAGTATGCTCCACACAGCCTCAGACACGAGCGTGTGACTTGGTCGTGTGGCATAAGTCAGTATACCCTATAGGTTTGGCACGGCCTGACACACGGGCGTGTATGGCAATTTTTGGGCACACGGGCTGGTGTGACCCAAGTGAGAGAGTTATACGGGGTAGGACACGGGCTGGGACACAGCTATGTGTTCCCATTTTGAATGTCCACACGGCCTATGACACGGGCGTGTTTGGTGGCTGTGTGAGACACACGGCCTGGCCATACGGGCGTGTGTCCCCTATTTTGAGAAAAATTTTCAAAGTTTCGTGAAAGTTTCTTAAGTTATCGATTTAGTCCCGAACCACTCCTAATGTATGTTTAGGGCCTTGTAGGCTCGTATTAGGGACAAATTGATTGAGATTAATTGACGATTGTATGATTTCATTAAATTTATGCGAAAAGCATGTTTTAAATGTGTTGTGAGTCTGGTAATGCTCCGTAACCCTATTCTGGCATTGAATACGGGTGAGCAGTGTTACACTGTGTGTCACACACGGTTGAGACACACGCTCGTGTGTCTGCCCGTGTGGACAGAATAAGGTCATTTTCCAAGCCTTATTTCTCACCTTTTTTACCTTGCACCTACTTCAACACTTCAGTATAGTCACCAACCAATTCAACACATATAAATCAATTTAATGATCAAGTTTTATACATGATACATTTACTCATGCTTTCCAGTATCATCTTATTTATTAATATTTTTTTAATCATATACTTACCCAAGTGTGATTAATTCTAAGATACTAATCCATGTATACTCACATACCAAGCATAGTATACTTCATGCATAAATATATTAAATATGTTATCAATAGCCATTCCAATGGCTACATATAACCAAAACATTTACATACCTTCACTTGACGCCATTAGCCTATACATGCCATATTACAAAGTAAGTTTCCTATTTATACCAAAAAAGAGCTGGAGGATAATGTGATGATGCTCCGATCGATTCCAACCTTTACGAGCTTCTGAGTATTACAGAATAGAGAAAATAAAATTGAGTAAGCATTTCAAATGCTTAGTAAGTTCATATAACAAGAATTTAACTTACCATATATTTACATTCAAGATAAGCATACAAAAATGCATCCAAGAAATTTGGCTATTAGCCTAAAACACACAATTTCACCAATCATGTTAGTCAAGTAATTCACATAATACCAACAACATGGATGAGCTCATCATTTAATAACTTTCATATATATATATATATGCTTTCCATATCATTATTCCATATTCCATATACATTTCCATGACAAATCATTTCAAGTTTAGTTTAGCCATATCAGAACTTTTTCCGTTGAATTTATTTGAAAAGTCAATGGATACACTCATGTAGTACACTTACCTGTCAAGTCATATTCAAGGGTACCCAAATAGGGCACATAATCAGGAAGCACTCTCTCGAGCCATGTAACAGGATGCTCATGTGAGCCATGTATCAGGAAGCTTATCCAGGTTAAACAGGAAACTCATAAGAGTTTAGAACAGGAAGCTCATTGAGCTTAACAGGTAACTCCGAAGAGTTATTAACAAGGAGCTCCGGATAGCGTAACAGGGAGTTCAAAGGAACCATTTCAGGAAGCTTATAAGAGCTTATATCAGGACGCTTACAAAGATTTGCGTTTGTGTCCGCAATAATTGCTGGATCACAACCTATCGAATCGTGTAACAGGACGCTCACAAAGAGTTGCGGTAGTGCACAACACATGTAGAATCACTACCGATCAGGATGCTCGCACGAACTATATAACAGGATGCTCGAGAGGCTTATAACAGGATTGCTTGTCCGAGATATATTCTGTCCGCAACATATGCAAGACCACATTCAATACAGGAAATCATGTATCCATCGAATTTCACTATTCAAACGGAACATATCATTTTCTGAACATTAACGGGCATGTGATTATTTCATACATTTATAAAATTTATATAATTCATGCAAACACATACCACATTCAATTCAAGTATAAAAATAAACACAAATTAGTTACATGAAATTACCTCGACATTTGTTCGTGTAGATAAATCTATTAATCTCACACTTTCCCTTTTCCTTGATCTAACTCTTTATTGAGTCTTTCCAGATCTATAAAAATGAATTTATCATCAATTTAATTCACTTTATACTCAATTGAATTCAATTCACGTCTTAGGCAAAATTACCATTTTGCCCCTATACTTTTCATAAATGATAATTTCGCCCCTAAGCTCGGAAAATGAAATTCATGCAATTTAATCCTTATTTCAATTCTAACTAAATTTTACATGTTACAATAGCAGCCCATGAATTTCACAAAAATTAGAATTTTTCCATGGGTTTTACATCTTTACAATTTAGTCCCTAAATCACAATTTCATCAAAATTCTCTTTGTAAAAGTTGTTTATCTATCAACAACCTTTCATTTTCTACCATAAATTTCAAAATTTCAGCATTTACATCCATGGAAAAAATTCTATACTTTTTTTTTGAAAATTAATCCCCAAAATAGATAGATTAAGTTATTCTAAACTCAAAAATATAAAAATTACTAAAAACGGAACAAGAATGCTTATCCAATTAAGCAAAGAAAGATTTCTTGAATGTTTTTCTCTTTCCTAGGTTTCCATGTTTTAATTTGGGGAAGATGATGAAAATAAGATGATATTTTCTATTTAATTTAATTATCATCTTTTCATTTTTCCACTTTTCAATTTAGTCCTTTTCTTTTTCTAATTTTCTATGGATGATTCATCAAAAATATCTACTAATTCCATTTAATGGTCTAATTGCCATATAAGGACCTCCAATTTTGAATTCCATAGCTATTTGGTACTTATAACTACTAGAACTCAACTTTTGCATTTTATGCAATTTGGTCCTTTCCATAATTAGATATAATCGGTAAAATTTTCTTATCAGAATTTTCATATAAGATTCTTATCGTAATGCAGACCATGCAATAATTTTAAAATAATTTTTCTTTCTGGCTCGAATTTGCCGAAACCTCTGTTTCGATTTCACTGAAAATGGGCTGTTACAACTCTCCCCCTTAAAAATTTTTGTCCTCGAAAATCTTACTAGTAAAAAGGTTTGGGTATTTCTTTCTCATGGTATGCTCTGGTTCCCAGGTAGCTTCTTCAATCCCAGGTCGTTGCCAAAGAACTTTTATTAAAGCTACCTTTTTATTTCTTAATTCTTTTGTCTCTCGTGCCAGGATTTTAATCGGTTCTTCATTGTAAGTCATGTCAGGATGAATTTCTACTTCTGTCAGAGATATAACATGTGAAGGATCTGCCCCATACCGTCATAACATGGACACATGAAAAACATTATGAATTCTATCAAGCTTTGGTGGTAATGCTAGTTGATATGCAACAGGTTTGATTCTTTTTGTAATCTCAGATGATCCGATGAACCGTTGACTCAATTTTCCTTTATGGCCAAACAGGAGAACTTTCTTCTAAGGTGATACTTCTAAGAATACCTTGTCACAAACCTAAAATTCTATTTCCTTTCGTTTAAGATCAGCATAAGACTTTTGAAGATCAGACGCTGCTTTTAAACTATCCTGAATCACCTTTACCTTTTCTTCCGTTTCATAGATTAAGTCAACTTTACAATGGAGTTCTACTTTTACGACCATAGAAAGCCTCATACAGTGCCATTTTAATGCTGACCTGATAACTATTATTGTATGCAAATTCAACCAAAGGTAAATACTTTTCCCAATTACCTTTGAATTCTAACACACAGCATTGAAGCATAGCTTCTAAAATCTACATTACACGTTCTAATTGACCGTTAGTCTGAGGATGAAATGTAGTACTAAAATGTAATTGTGTACCTAGAGCTTCTTGTAACTTGTTCCAGAATTGAGATGTAAATTGGGGATCTGTATCAGAGATAGTGGAGACTGGTACTCCATATAGTCTGATAATCTCAGAAACATATAATTTAACCAATCTATCCAAGGAGAAATCCATACGTACCGGAATAAAGTGTGTAAACTTTGTTAGACGGTCAATGATTACCCAAATAGCATTTTTCTTTTTCAGAGATAAGGGTAATCTCGATACAAAATCCATAGTAACTCTTTTCTATTTCCACTCCGGTATAGTAACTGGCTGTAATAATCCCAAAGGTACCTAGCGTTCAGCTTTTACTTGTTGGCATATCAAACATTTGGATACAAATTCAGAAATACCCCATTTCATTCTCGGCCACCAATACATCTTTTACAAGTCATTACATATCTTGATACTACCAGGATGAGTAGACATTATACCATTGTGAGCTTCATGCAAAATCTTTTGTACAAGTTCTGAATTCTTCGGTACACATATCCTACCTTTGAATAGTAGACAACCATAAGATCCAATCTGAAATTCTAAATCAGAATCCAACTCGCACTGTACCCGTCTAGCTTGTAATTCATCGTCATTATTCTAAGCTTCACAAATATGTTGCAAGAATATTGGTTTAGCTTTTAATTTAGCTATGATTGAACCATCATTTAACAATGACATTCGAGTACTCATTGCTCGCAAAGTGAACAAAGACTTTCTGCTTAGAGTATCAGCAACCACATTGGCTTTTCCCAGACGATAGTCAATAACCAGATCATAATCTTTTAATAACTTAAGCCATCTACGCTGTCCCAGATTCAAGTCTTTGTTGCGATATTAGATACTTCAAACTCTTATGATCAGTCAGTATGTAACATTTATCACCAAATAGATAGTGTCACCAAATTTTCAATGCAAACACAATAGTTGCCAATTCAAGATCATGTATTGGGTAGTTCTTTTCACGTAGCTTTAGCTGTCTAGAGGTATAGGCCATTACTTTTCCTTCTTGCATCAAAACATAGCCTAAACCATTTAATGACTTATAACTATAAATTACAAATTCTTTACCCGATTCAGGCTGAACTAGTACTGGTACTTCTGTCAACAAAGCTTTTAATCTGTCAAAACCCTATTGACATTTATCAAACCACTCAAACTTCACATCCTTTTGTAACATACGATTCATCGGAGAAGCTATCATTGAAAACCCTTTTACAAACCTCTGATAATATCCAGCTAGTCCCAGGATACTTGTTCTTGATTGTAACACAGTGGCACCTTTTAGTTGATCAAACAGATCATCAATTCGAGGTAATGGATACTTGTTCTTGATTGTAATCCTGTTGAGCTGCCTATAATCAATACACAGGCACAACAATCCATCTTTCTTTTTTATAAACAGAATCGGTGCACCCCAAGGTGAATGACTATGTCGAGCAAAGCCCCTATCTATCAATTCTTACAACTGTTTTTTCAAATCTTTTAACTCTGTTGGGGCTATCTGATAAGGTGCTATAGATATAGGAGTTGTTCCTGGAATAAGATCTATAGAAAATTCCACCTCTCTGACTAGCGGTAATTCGGGTAATTCTTCTGGAAACCCTTTCGGAAACTCACAAACAACTAGCACTGACTTAATCTTTGATTCAGATACTTTAGAGTCCAACACATATGCAAGATAAGCATCAAACCCTTTCCTGACATACTTCTGTGCTGATATAGATGAGATTCATTAGATAACCCATTTAGTTTATCAAATTCAACATGGAGTAATTCACCATTCTTACATTTTAACACAATGTCTTTTTGTTTACAATTCACCACCGCATCATGTTCAGTTAGCCAGTCCATTCCCAAAATTATATCAAATTCATCAAAGGGCAGCAACAACAAATTAGTCGAGAAACAATTACCCTTTACCATTAACGGATAGTTTTTACAGATTTTATGTATCATTACAAACTGGCTCAGGGGGTTTGAGACTTTAACCATGAATTCAATGGACTCAATAGATAAATTTTTAACAGACACTAAATTCGTGCATATATATGAATGTGTTAAATCAGGATCAATCAAAATAGTAATATCAGTATTAAGAAGAGAAAATGTAACACCCCAAACCCGGACTAGACATTATGGCTGAATCTGGCATGTTGCATCAAAGCGTCGTTCAAGAATCGAGTTGCCGTTAAAAGTTTATTTCTAAAATTAAAACCTTTTGTACGGGGTTAGCAAATCATCTTGTCACAAACATTTTCCATAATATTTGTCTTTGGAATATTAATTCAACTTAAATCGCGGAAGCATTTTAAAAACCGTGAATATTTTGAAAACCCAAGTTTTCCTAGACTAGCAGCTTAATATAAGAAATCAAAAGCCCACTTAAAAATTAAACCCACTATGGCCTTATTACATAATCCAAAACCCAATATAAAATTTAAAATAAATAAAGTCAAGTTGCAGATCCACTACAATCGTGTGGCCACCTCCGAGTCCCTCGTGGCTCCAAATCGTCTAAGGCTAGGGATTACCTGCACAGTTAGACAGAAGGGTGAGTTTGCGAAAACTCAGTGTGTAATCCCTTATAATACGAACAGTCAGACATACATTATGCGAAAATAGACTAGGCCTGAGCCCATCACAGAAACAGTATCAGGTGGGCTTTAACCCATTAACAGAATCAGGTGGGCCTAGGCCCATTACAGAATCAGTATCAGATGCAATTATGTAGACAGATATCTAGCCTAGTCCAACCAATACACCACCCGTACCAACCAACACACCATGTGGGGATATAATCGGCCCACCCAGCCAACACACCAATCTTAGCACCGATTGTGGCACTAAGTCAATAGAACGGCTCAATGCTGTAGACAGAACGGCTAAAGGCCATAAATATCGCAGTAACGCTACCAGTTAACAGAACGATTATAAGCCATAAATGTCACAGAAAGGCTGAAAGCCTTGTATAGAATGGCTACAGGCCGTACACTTCCTCTGTCCATAATAACCCAACCCCATGCAATATGTCACGTCATAAATATTATGTGCATATAATGTCATACTCAGTACAATCATATATGTAAATCATATGCACATCAGTCATACAGAACATAAGGGCATAATCATCATTCTACCATACAGGGGTATTACGATCATTTTACACTACAAGGGTATTTTAGTGATTTTACAAACCAGGGTCCTAACGACCTAACAGAAGGTCCACCGTCGCCTCGAGCGACTTAAGTAACCTAAACAGGCATAACGGTGCAAATGGGCCTAAGGCCCATTACTCATCCCAAGTGGGCTCACACCCTCGTGTGGCCTATTTAGCCCAAATTTAAATACGGCTATGTGACTTACATAGCCCAGTCCAATAATTATAAAAAATTATAGATTTAATCCATGTGGGGCCCACGATCCTATTGGGCCCACACGGCCCATCTAGGCCCAATGTGGCCCAAAATTACCTAAGTCGTGTGCGCAACATGACAAGTCTATCTACGTCCCACTTAATAGTGAAGTTTACCCACACGGGCCCACGAGCCTATTGGGCCTATACGACCAATTTCGGCCCAGGCCCATGAGATTGCTCATGGTGGCCTTCCTCGACGTACGCCCATGTTTCGTGGGCTTGGTTTACCCTACAAGCGACCGCACGCTCGTGAGGCCTCAAATGCAAAGTTTTGACTTTTCGGCTTTTGCCGACTTCCAACAAAGAAGGGCGTGAATACACACCTGTTTATGAGAACGTGTCAAAGTCCACAATCACCAACCTTGGTTAAGCATGTATGAAATAATCCCTCCTAAAACTAGTGATCAGCAACTCATCTTGTTCCCTCTATTTAAAGCCAGCTTTTTGCCAATTATTATGTTAGCTTCCCGAAGTGGGATTACTTTCAACCATTAGGAAAATTCCATATTTTTATATGACCACTTCAACCACAGAGTTCCAGTCCAACTCTACCTCCTACACAGCTCAAACAGCAAAATTAGTACTCCCTTGCGCATCCCAAGACCTGAACCTCAGACCTCACAGTTGCACAACACGCCACCTTGCCACTCCACCATAAGCTCTTTCTGTGTCATAAATCATCCACAATTATTTATAAAGCCTACATGCTAGAGCCATGGTTTATCCCTTAAAAACCAAAATTTTGCAAGAGCCAAGACTTGAACCCAGGCTCTCTTGCAACCTTAATGACGCCACAACCAGTAGACCACATGCTTCATTGTGTTATTTATTTATCACAATAATTTAAAAGGCCTACTTCCAAGCATCCAAGGTTTTATTCACTTAAAACCAAAATTTTTGCTAAAGCTCAGGTTTGAATCCAGGACTTTTCCAACTCCTCTCAGGACCCTTAACCACTTGAGCAGACATTTAATTGTGTCATTCACTTGCAAAACTAAATTCTATTCCTTCGATACACGAAGTCCATTTCTTCTAGGCCCAAAATTCGGGGTGTTACAAAAAATGTACCAATAATGACGTATAGTATAGAGGCATCTTCTCTTGCATGAATAGCATATGTCCTTACGGGTGCTTGTGCTTCAGACTTAACTATTGAATCTTTTGTAGCGCCTCGACTACCACTAACATTATCGGAGTGACAGAGTGGTCTACCTCTTAAACAGGGATTACTTGGCTTCAAAGTCTGATTAGTATCTTTTTCAATCCTTTTTTGACAATTTTAAGATAATGGTCAAGAGAACCGTATCTATAGCAGGCTCCGCTTCTCATACGACACTCACCAAAATGAACTTTATTGCAATGTTTGCATTTAGGTTTAAGGTTACCGGCACTTCCCACACTTGTTACAGATAGAGATAGAGATCTTGAATTAGAGCGTTGAGAACCTTGTTCTTTTCTGAAATATCCCATAGATGCGGTAAAATGATCATGGTATTTCTTTGATTTCTTTGAAATAAATGATTGTGATTTACCTAAAAATCTTTTACCAGAAATTTGGGCTTCTCTCTCTACTTGTTTCTGTTCTTTACTTAATTCCTCGGCTTTGTGTGCTCGATTGGTCAGTATTACAAATTCCCTTAATTCAAGAATTCCAATCAATAACTTGATGTCTTCGTTTAATCCTTCTTCAAAACATTTACACATATCAGCCTCAATCGAAACCCATTCTTTGGCATACTTACTCAATCTAACGAATTCCCATTCATACTCAGATACAGTCATATTTCCTTGTTTAAGCTCTAGAAATTCTTTCTTTTTCTGATCCAGAAATTTCTGGCTAATATATTTCTTTCTGAATTCCGTTTGGAAAAACTCCCATGTAACATTTTCCCTTGGCACAACAGAAACCAGAGTATTCCACTACTGATAAGCCAAATTTTTTAACAATGATAGACACATTTTAGACACTCAATTGCTGTACATGATAATTCATCTAAAACCCTAATAATATTTTCCAACCAAAATTCAACCCTTTTCGGATCATCTTCGGTAGTAGCCCTAAATTCTTCTACCCCATATTTACAAATTTTATCTACCAGAGGCTTACCAGTTCTAATAGGTTCAGCAACTTGTGGCATGTCAGAAACCAGTTGAGGAGCAGGAGGGGGAGGTTGTTGTATAGCAGGATTTGTTCTCAAAATTTCTATGAACCACTTATTCATCATTTGGAAGAAGGCTTCTTTTGCCTCCTCACCTCGGCCCTCAGATACAGGCCTTCTACTACTACTAGATACAACTCTTTGAACTGAAGCTTGAGCAGTGCTATCAGCTTCCTCGGATTTAGCTCTAGCTTGGTTGGATGACATTACTATATGAAAAACATGTTTAAAATGGTCAGGAGTTATCACACTATCACTAATTATATAATGGCATGTATAGATAAACTCGTACTTGCTATGTTAGTCTGAGAATCAGCTAAAAAGTAGCTCTGATACTAATAAATGTAATACCCCTAACCCGTGTCAGTCGTCAAAACAAGGTTACGGAGCATTATTAGAGTTTGCAGTTCAAATATAATTAATTTATGTCATTTACTATTCATTTTCAAAAATAAATCACAATCAATCATAATTTCCCTTATATGGGTCCTCAAGGCCCAAAATCCTTATTAGGATCAAGTCGGGACTAAACCAGGATCACATAAAATTTTTCACAAAATCTTCAATTTTTTCTTAGCTGCAGGGGACACACACTTGTGTCCCAGGCCATGTGGGCATTCGATGTGAGGCACACAGTAGTATTCCAACCCGTGTCATTACTCGTGTAACACTCTGACTTGGATCACACGGGTAGCCACACGCCCTGTGCTAGACCGTGTGTATAATTTCATTTTCAAAAATTAGGTGCAAGGGTTACACGGCCAGGACACATGCCCGTGTCTTTCCCCATTTGCTCAATTCTGAGCATTTTGTTTCTCTAATTTTAAGATGCAGGGGACACACGACCAAACTACACGGCCGTCCTCATGGCTGTGCGCTACACACGGTTGAGACACACGCCCTTGTGGACAAAATAAGGTAATTTTCGAAGCATTATTTCTCACCCTTTTTACCTTGCACCTACTTCAACACTTCAATGTATTCACTAACCAATTCAAGACATATAAACCAATGTAATAATCAAGTTTTATACATAATACATTTACTCATACTTTCAAGTATCATCTTATTTATTATATTTTTTTAATCATATACTTACCCAAGTGTGATTATATATAAGTTACTAATACTTGTATACTCACATACCAAGCATAGTATAACTTCATGTATAAATATATTAAATATGTTAACGATAGTCATTCCAATGGCTACATACAACCAAAACATTTACATACCTTCACTTGACACCAGCAGCCTATACATGTCATATTACCAAAGTAAGTTTCCAATTTATACCAAAAGGAGCTGGAGGATAGTGTGATGATGCTCCGACCGGTTCCAACTTTTATAAGCTTCTGAGCACTATAGAATACAAAAAAAAGAAAACCAAGTAAGCATTTCAATTGCTTAGTAAGTTCGTATAACAAGAATTTAACTTACAATATTTACATCTAAGAAAAGCATACAAAAATGCATCCAAGCAATTTGGCTATTAGCCTAAAACACATAACTTCAGTTAACTAATTCACACAACTTCAGTTGCACGGGTCACACGAGACAACTGTGGACTGTTCTGTTGAGGTCGCATAGGTCACACGAGATGATTGTGGACCTACTAACAGCTTTAAGCCACTTGAACTGATTATAGCTCTGTGCCATCCCAATTATGGCTCCGTGCCATCTTGATCATGGCTCTGTGCTGATCATATTACAGCTACTAATGGATTTGTGTCGATTATATTACAGCTACTGATGGATTTGTGCCATCCTGTTTATAACTTATAGTTATCGTATTTATGGATCTTAGCCATTCTGTTAGTGCTAGCATTACTGTGATACTGTTACTGGCAACCTTCTCGCGTTACTATTACTGGCAGCTTTGCTGCGATATTAGTGTGCTGGCTGGGTGGGTCAATGTTATCCCCACATGGTGTGTTGATTGGTACAGGTGGTGTGTTGGCTGGATTGGGATGGGTTGCATAATTGTAGTGTTGCATTTCTATTACTGACACTATTACTATATTGGGCTTAGGCCCACATATATTCGGCCTTTGATTCTATAATGGGCTCAGGCCCAGACTGCTTCTGTATACTGTTTATATGACTGACTATTTTTATATTAGGATGAATTTTCATAAACTCATCCTGTTTTTAACTATACAAGTAGTCACCAGCATTAGGCGAATCAGTGGTGCGAAGGACTCGGAGATGGCCACACGACTGCCCCTACTGCTACGTTAAATTACTTACTCGTATTTTTTATTTTGGATTTCTAGTTTGTAATAAGACCATTTTTGGGATTTACTTTTAATTGGGCTTTTGATTACTCATTTTAAACTGCTAGTCTAGGAAAAGACGAGTTTTCAAACCAATTACTGTTTTCAAAAACATATGTTTTAAACTTCTTTAATTTAAATTAGCTTCCGCAACTGAAAGAGATTTTCAACGAAATTAATAACGTTTTAAAAGTGATTAACTTTTCAATGAACCACGTTTTGAAATTAAACGAGCACAAACTGAGATTTTACACAAGTTTTAAATAGTAAGAAGGGTTTTTCAATGAAATCACGGTTTCGAAAAACACTTCAATGTGACGCCGTCAGATTTGACCACAACGTCTAGGTCGAGTTTGGGGTGTTACAAAAAATTTTCCTTTAAAACAGGGCACACGCCCGATTGACCATCTCGACATGGTCGTGCTGATGGCCCATGTGACTCACACTGCCTATGCACAAAGCAACACGCCCCTGTCCTTTACCCGTGTGGAATTAATTTCTAATTCACACCTATAGGTGTTTTCACATGGCTAGACACACACCCGTGTCAATGGCCTGTGTCCCTCACACGACCACGACACACCCGTGTCCTAGCCCGTGTGCGAAAACATGGACATTCTGTTTCTAATGTCAGCATGCTCAAAATGTCACACGGCCAAGGCACACATCCGTGTGCTAGGCCCTGTCCTTCACATGGCTGAGACACACGATTGTGTGTCTGCCCGTGTGTTTAATACCATGCATACTGAATTCAAACTTTTACGTATAGGGGACACACGACCAGACTACACGCCCATGGGGCAGACCGTGTGTCACACATGACTTAGACACATGCCCGTGTATCTACCCATATAGACAAAATAAGGCTATTTACCAAGCCTTATTGCCACCCTTACATACCTAGTTTCATACAAATACCAACCAATACCAAAACAAGCACAATTCATATAACCAAATCAACCATATTAGACATTCATTCAACCATGAAAATGTATCTTTTATAAACTCAAAATGAATGTTAGCCATCATTCAAGGCTTAGTACAAAATGAAGGGTTTCCAACCCAAGCCAACACATTTGGCCAACTCTCAAAGTAACAAAATAATAAAGTCTAAGCCTTTTATATGCGATATTCAAAAATATAAATCCAACTATACCGAATGCTTCGGTCAATAGTGTGATCGATATCTCTAACTTTCGGTGATCCTTGAGCTAGTTAGGAAGCACTATATGAAAATGGAAAGTAAAGGGAGTAAGCATAAAAGCTTAGCAAGTTGCATATAAATAAATATACAACAACAAATTCATCAACGATCATCATGCTTATAACACCAAGGTAGGCATAAGCATAACTTACTCATTACCATCCATACAAGTCACATATTCTATATTGAACTCATTTCTCATACATACCAATTAGGTACCTGTACCACTCACAACACGGTTATACTTCCTTTATTAACTCACAATCATAACTTTAACCGTTGAACCATTTGGAACACTATCGGATATTCCATAAGCCTCAAACATGGGGTAGGGTGCTGATGCTATGTCCCAAACATGGTCTGACACTAGCTATCATCATCGTAGCCGATGCCTTGTCCCAGACATGGTCTTACACTAGCTCTTTCATATCCGTGTCAAAGCCATGTCCCAGACATGGTCTTACACTGATACAACTCATAGTTGATGCATGTCCCAGACATGTCTTACATTGGCTTACGTCCCGAGGCCGATGCATGTCCCAAGCATGTCTTACACTAGCACTCGTCTCAATGCCGATGCCATATCCCAGACATGGTCTTACACTGGCTCTCATAATGTGGCCGATGCGTGTCCCAGACATGTCTTACACTAGCTCACACAAGTGACCCAAATGTCATGGCATGAATATCTGGTTTACTTCCTAAGGTTCCAACGGGAGTTCTACTATCTTGATTATCATTAAACATTCTCAATGCCACAATCAAACAATTCATGTTATATCAATACAATGAAAATTCAAACACATATAGTAACAATTTATTTATATTATTTACATACAACTTACCTCGGATTACAAAACGTACACAACTAGTCGGTTTTGTCAATTTGCTTGGCTTTCCCCCGGTCTAGGTTTGAATTTGGAAATTCTTGATCTATATTAGCAGAATACATTCATTTAGTCACTAAATACAATTTGGCACTCGAAAATTCACATCTTCGATAAAATGACCATTTTGCCCCTAGACTTTGACAATATGACCATTTTACCCTTATGCTCGAAAATTGATTTTTATCAAATTTCTTCGTATCTTAAGCCTAGATGAACTCTTTTTACTCTTATAGCAACTCAAATTCTCATTATTTCACACATTTATCATCTATTTTACAAACTTTGCAAAATGGTCCTATAAGGGTTTTCTATGAAAATTCCTTCACAAAAGTTGTTCATTCAACAAACAAGACTCATATTCTTCCATAAAAACTCAGAAACCATTACAAATCCATTCATGGAAAAATCCTAAACTCTTAGTCATTTTACACAATAGACCCCTCATTTGAAAGGTCATGCTTCAAGGGTCTCAAAAACTTCAAAAATCATTAATAAAGGACATGGAAATCACTTACTTGCAAGAGATACAAATGGATGATATTTGAAGCTCTCAGAAACCCCTTAGTTGCTGGAAAAATTGGTGGAGAAAATGAAGAAGAAGAGATGACACCTTTTTCTCTTTATTTTAATATAAACTAGTCAAATTGGTCACCAAAAACTCACCTCATTTTTTACTTTTCTCATCTTTTTGTCCCTATGGCTGGCCACCTCTTCTAATAGGGTCTAATTGCCTTTTAAAAACCCCCAATTTTTATCCTCTAGCTATTTGACACTTTTAACTATCAATTTATGACTTTTGCACTTTATGCGATTTAGTCCTTTTTCGCAAGTTGGCTAACAAACGCCAAAAATTACTTCACTAAATTTTTATGCACTAATATAAACATGCTATAACCTTAAAATAATAATAAAATAATTTATTTGACTCCGAATTTGTGGTCCTGAGACCATTATTTTGACTGGGCCCAAAATCAGGTTGTTACATTTTCTCCTCCCTTAGGGATTTTCATCCCCGAAAATCTTACCGATGAATAAGTTCAGATACTGATCTCTCATAGCCTTCTCGGGTTCCCATGTGGATTCCTCAACTCCATGTCTATGCCACAAAACTTTCACGAGTGTTATACTCTTATTCCTCAACTGTTTGACTTCCTGAACCAAAATCTTGACCGGTTCTTCGCCATAGGTCATATCCGGATGAATCTCAACCTCTGTCGACTCAATTACATGCGAAGGATCTGATCTATATCAGCGTAGCATGGATACATGAAACACGTCGTGAATCTTTTCCACCTCTGGTGGCAAAGCCAATTGATAGGCAACAGGCCCTACTCTCTCGACAACCTCATAAGGTCCTATGAAACGAGGACTCAACTTGCCTTTTCTACCGAATCTGAAGAATTTCCTTCACGGGGAAACTTTCAAAAATACCTTATCACCCACTTGAAACTCAATTTTCTTTCGTTTCAAATCCACGTAGGATTTCTGTCTATCCGAGGCAGCCTTCAAGTAGTTACGAATCACTTTAACTTTCTCTTCGGTCTTTTTGACTAAATCGACCCCGTGAATCTGACTCTCCTAGCTGATAACTTTCATCCATACAAAGCCTCATAAGGCGCCATTTTCAGACTTGTTTGATAACTGTTGTTGTAGGAAAATTCAACCAATAGTAAGTATCTTTCCCAACTTCCCTTTAACTCGATAACACAACACCGTAACATGTCCTCTAAAATCTGAATCACTATTTTTGACTGACCGCCGGTTTGCGAGTGAAATGCCATGCTGAAATTCAACTTGGTTCCCAAAGCCTCTTGTAACTTCTTCCTAAACCTCAAGGTAAATCTCAGGTCTCGATATGAGATAATCAATAACGACACTCAATGAAGCCTCACAATCTCGAAAACGTACAAGTTGGCTAATCTCTCAAGGGAGTAGTCGATACACACTGGTATAAAATATAACGACTTTATTAGTCTATCCATAACAACCCAAATAGCATCCTTTTTCTTCGGGGTTACCAGCAAACCCGTCACAAAATTATAGTGATCTGATCCTACTTCCAACTCAGGGACCATGATAGGCTGAAGTAGACCCAAAGGTATTTGGTGTTCAGCCATTACTTGCTGACACACTAGGCATCTGAAATGTCTCTTTTCATACCCGATCACCAATACATTTTCTTTAGGTCGTTGTACATTTTCACACTACCCAGGTGGACGGACAAACAACCACTTTATGCGTCTCTCAGGATCTTCTGAATAAGCTCATTGTCCTTGGTTACACAAACTCTGTCTCGGTACATTATACACCCATCGATACTAATACAAAATTCAGATTCACTCTCCGTCTCACACTGAGCCATCTTAGCTTGTAACTTCTTATCACTTTTTTGAGCTTCACGGATCTCTTGAAGGAATGTCGGTCTAACTCTCAACTCTGCTAGGATCGAGCCATCGCTAGACACAATTAATTAAGTATTCAAGGCTCTCAAAGCAAACAACAACTTTTTACTTAAGGCATCAGCGACCACGTTCGCCTTCTCCGGATGGTAATCTATTACCAACTCGTAATAATTTATTAGCTCTAACCATTGGCGTTGTTGTAAATTTAACTCCTTTTGAGTCATCAAGTACTTTAGGCTCTTATGATCAGTGAATACTCGGCATTTCTTGCCAAACAAATGATGTCTCCAAATTTTTAGCTCGGACACAATGGCTGCTAGCTCTAAATAGTGCGTCGGGTAGTTCTCCTCATGTGGCTTTAGTTGCCTTGAAGCGTAAGCTATGACCTTACCTTCTTGCATAAGCACGCACACAAACCATTCAAAGAGGTGTCGCTATATATCATAAACTCCTTACCCGACTCCAGTTGTACTAACACTGGGGCTTCGGTTAACAAAGCCTTTAATTTCTCAAAACTCTGCTGGCACTTTTCTGTCCATTCAAACTTGACGTCTTTTTGTAGCAGTCTAGTCATTGGGGTAGCTATCATAGAGAATCTGTTTACAAACCGTCTATAATATCCAGCTAAGCCCAAAAAGCTTCGGACCTCTGTCACATTCCTCGGCGGTTTCCACTCCACAATAGCTGAGATCTTACTTGGGTCAACTAGGATCCCGTCACCTAACACAATGTGTCCTAAGAATCTGACCTCTTTAAGCCAAAACTGACTCTTACTGAACTTGGCGATAACTACTTGTCTCTCAAGGTTTGCAACACAAATCCCAGATGCTCCGCATGCTCGCTCTCATCACGCGAATAAATAAAAATGTCATCGATAAAGACGATGACAAACTTATCTAGATACGGTCTAAAAATGCGGTTAATCAAATCCATAAACACCGTCGGGGCATAAGTCAAACCAAAAGGCATGACGAGGAACTGATAATGCCCGTATCTTGTCCGAAACGCAGTCTTCGGTACATCTTGCTCCTTAACCCTTAATTGGTAGTATCCTGACCTCAAGTCAATCTTAGAGAATACAGTGGCTCCCTTTAGCTGATCAAACAGATTATCGATCCTTGGTAAAGGATATTTGTTCTTCTTCACTGTTACCTTTTTGAGCTGTCTATAGTCGATACATAACCTTATTGACCCATCTTTCTTCTTCACAAAAAGTACCAGAGCACCCCACGGGGAAAATCTCGGTCTCGCGAAGCCCTTGTCCGTTAACTCTTGCAACAGTGCTTTCAACTCTTTCAACTCCATCGGAGCCATCTTATACGGAGCAATCGAGATGGGTGCCGTATCGGGGACCAACTCGATTCCAAACTCAACTTCCCTCACTGGAGGCAATCTGGGTAATTCCTCTGGAAACACGTCTGTAAACTTACAAACCACTGGTACCGATTCAATCTTCAACTCAGACACTTGAGTATTCAACACAAAAGCTAGATAAGCCTCATATCCTTTTCTCAAATATTTTTCGACAGTAAAAGACGATATTACTACAGGCAGATTATCTGACTCATCTGGTCTAACTCGAAGAAGATTCCCGTCTTCACATTTCAACTCAATTATCTTTTTTCTTGCAGTCCACTACAACACTATGAGCAGTCAACGAATCTATCCTAAGGATTACATCAAACTCATTAAACGACAATAAAATCAAGTTAGCCAAAAAACAATGACCTTTAATTGTCAAAGGACAATTTCTACACACTTGGTCCACTAGTACATGTTTGCCTAAGGGATTAGACATTTTTATTAAAAACTCAGTGGACTGTACTAGCACGTTTATATGGGGTATAAATTCTATACAAATATAAGAGTGGTAGATCCCGGGTCAATTAAAGCAATAACAGATATATCATAGATAGAAAAGGTACCCGTGATCACATCGAAAGACTCTGCCTCTTCTCGGGCACGTATAGCATAGGTTCTTGCTAGCGCTCTGCCCTCGAACCTCACTGTGGCCTCTCTTTGCGTGCCTATATTGCTAGCCCCACTCCTAGGGTTCTTTTCTTGTCTACCCCTCCACGGAGCACTACTTGCCTTCACTTCTTGCTTATTTTCTCTCTCCTCCTTCTTAGGACAATCCCGGATAAAGTGGTCTAGTGACCCACGCTTGAAGTAGCCCCTTTCGTTTCCTCGGCACTCGCCGGATTGACATCTTCCATATTGTGAGCACTCCGGCCTATTTGGCCAAGCACTGTCGACACTTGCGACTGAAGTGGTCTGGGCTTTAGAAGTTCTCTTCTGCCGGTTCTTGTTCCTATTCTAATACCCCACCGAAGCATTAGATCAGGTAGTAAATTCCCTTGATCTCTTAGATGAGGATTGGTGTGATTTCCCCATCTGTCTCTTCTTCGAATCTCACGACTCAAAAGCCACTTTCTGTCTTTCCTTAATCAACTCCTCTGCTTTACGAGCTCTTTCAACAAGTGTAACAAATTCCCGTAGCTCTAAGATGCCAACAAACACTCGAATGTCTTCATTAAGACCATCCTCGAACCTCGTAGACATAGTGGCTTCTGTATACACGCATTCTCGTGCATATTTGCTGAGTCTCACAAAATCATGCTCGTATTCCACCACTGTCATACGGCCTTCCTTTAGCTCTAGGAATTACTTCCTCTTTTGGTCTATGAATCTTTGGCTAATATACTTTTTTCGAAATTCCTCCTGGAAGAATTCCCAAGTGATCCTCTCTCTTAGAACGACGGACACGAGAGTGTTCCACCACTGATAAGTCGAGTCCCGCGAGAGTGACACTACACACTTCACGCACTCATTAAGTGTGCATGATAGTTCATCGAATACCCTAATCGTATTCTCTAGCCAAAACTCTACTCTCTCCGGGTCATCATCTATGCTAGCTCAAAACTCCTCAGCCCCTTGTTTCTGGATCTTGTCTACCAGAGGCTTCTCTCTTCTAAATTCGCACCTTGTGAAGCTACCGGGGCATACTGAGGAATCGGAGGAGGTGGGGGAGGTGGAGTGTTTGGATTCGCACGAACAAACTCCGTGTACCAAGCGTCCATCATTCAGAGGTAGGCTTCTCTAGCCCCTCCACCTTGGCCCATAGTCACGGGCTCACTCTCAACTGGCGCGGTCCCTTCGGCGGGAACCGGCGCGTTACTTTCTATGTCATCCGCTGTGGCTCTATCAGGATCCATTTACTATATAAAAATATAATTTATAATCGTCAAAAATCGTTACACTATCAATATACAACCATGGTATGTATAGTTAGACTCGTACTCTTGCTAGGTTAGTCCTAGAACTGACTAAACCATAGCTCTGATACCATTAAATGTAACACCCCATACCCGTAACCCATGCTGGGGCGGAGTACAAGGCATTACCTAAACTTGATCTATTGCACACAAACAATTTCAAGTCACCAAAACTCGGTCCAAATTAAAAAATTTTCAATTACTACTTTAAACTTCTTATTATGGGCCTACGAGCCCCAAATCAACTATTGGAAACTATTCGGGACCATTCTGGGTCCTCAAACCAACTATGAAAATTTTGACTTTAAAACAGGGCACACGCCCGTGTGACCATCTCGACATGGTCGTGCTGATGGCCCGTGTGGCTCACACGGCCTATGCACAAAGCGACACGCCCGTGTCCTTTACCCGTGTGGATTTAATTTCTAATTCACACCTATAGGGATTTTCACACGGCCAGACATACGCCCGTGTCAATGGCCCGTGTCCCTCATACAGCCACGACACGCCCGTGTCTGAGCCCGTGTGCGAAAACATGCACATTCTGTTTCTGAAGTCAGCATGCTCAAAACGTCACACGGCCAAGGCACACGCCTGTGTGCTAGGCCGTGTCCTTCACACAGCTGAGACACACAGTCGTGTCTCTACCCGTGTGTTTATTCCAATGCATACTGACTTGAAATTTTTACGTGAAGGGGACACACGGATGGACTACACGCCCTAGACACATGCCCGTGTGTCTACCCGTGTAGACAATATAAGGCTATTTACCAAGCCTCATTGCCACCCTTACATACCTAGTTGCATACAAATACCAACCAATATCAAAACAAGCACAATTCATATAACCAAATCAACCACATTAGACATTCATTCAACCATGAAAATATATCTTTTATAAACTCAAAATAAATGTTAGCTATCATTCAAGGCTTAATACAAAATGAGGGGTTTCCAACCCAAGCCAACACATTTGGCCAATTCTCAAAGTCACAAAATAATAAAGTCTAAGCCCTATTCATGCCATACTCAAAAATATAAATCCAACTATACCGAATGCTTCAGTAGATAGTGTGATTGATATCTCTGACTTCCAGTGATCCTTGAGCTAGTTAGGCGGCACTATAAGGAAATGGAAAGAAAAGGGAGTAAGCATAAAAGCTTAGTAAGTTGCATATAAATAAATATACAACAACAAATTCATCAACGATCATCATGCTCATAACACCAAGGTAGGCATAACCATAACTTACTCATTACCATCCATACAAGTCACATATTCTATATTGAACTCATTTCTCATACAAACCAATTAGGTACCTGTACCACTCATAACACGGTTATACTTTCTTTATTAACTCACAATCATAACTTTCACCGTTGAACCATTCAGAACACTACCATATATTCCATGAGCCTCAAGCAAGGGTTAGGGTGCCAATGCCATGTCCCAGACATGGTCTTACACTGGCTATCATCATCAAGGGTGATGCCATATCCCAGACATGGTCTTACACTAGCTCTCGCATATCCGTGTTGATGCCATGTCCCAGACATGGTCTTACACTAACACAACTCATAGCCGATGCATGTCCTAGACATGTCTTACACTGGCTTATGTCCCGAGGCCTATGCATGTCCCAGACATATCTTACACTAGCACTCGTCTCAATGCCGATGCCATATCCCGGACATGGTCTTACACTGGCTCTCATAATGTGGCCGATGCATGTCCCAGATATGTCTTACACTAGCTCACACAAGTGACCCAAATGTCATGGCATGAATATCTGGTTTACTTCCTAAGGTTCCAACGGGAGTTCTACTATCTCGATTATCATTATACATTCTCAATTCCACAATCAAGCAATTCATGCTATATCAATACAATGACAATTCAAACACATATAGTAACAATGTAGTTATATTATTTACATACAACTTAGCTCGGATTACAAAACGTACACGACTCCCCCGGTCTAGGTTCAAATTTTGCAATTCTTGATCTATATTAGCAAAATACACTCATTTAGTCACTAAATAAAATTTGGCAATCGAAAATTCACATCTTCGGTAAAATGACCATTTTGCCCCTAGACTTTGACAATATGACCATTTTACCCCTATGCTCGAAAATTGATTTTTATCAAATTTCTTCGCATATTAAGCCTAGATGAACTCTTTTTACTCTTATAGCAACTCCAAATTCTCATTATTTCACACATTTATCATCTATTTTATAAACATTGCAAAATGGTCCTATAAGGGTTTTCTATGAAAATTCCTTCACAAAAGTTGTTCATTCAACAACCAAGACTCATATTCTTCCATAAAAACTCAGAAACCATTACAAACCCATTCATGGCAAAATCCCAAACTCTTAGTCATTTTGCACAATTGACCCCTCATTTGAAAGCTCATGCTTCTAGGGTCTCAAAAATGCAAAAATCATCAACAAAGGACATGGAAATAACTTACTTGCAAGAGATACAAATGGATGATATTTGAAGCTCTAAAAACCCCCTTAGTTGCTGGAAAAATTGGTGGAGAAAATGAAGAAGAAGAGATGACACCTTTTTCTCTTTATTTTAATATAAACTAGTTAAATTGGTCACCAAAAACTCACCTAATTTTTTACTTTTCTCATCTTTTTGTCCCTATGGCTGGCCACCTCTTCTAATAGGGTCTAATTGCCTTTTAGAAACCCCCAATTTTTATCCTCTAGCTATTTGACACTTTTAACTATCAATTTATGACTTTTGCACTTTATGCGATTTAGTCCTTTTTCGCAATTTGGCTCACAAACGTAAAAAATTACTTCACTAAATTTTTAGGCACTAATATAAACATGCTATAACCCCAAAATAATAATAAAATAATTTATTCGACTTTGGATTTGTGGTCCCAAGACCACAATTCTGACTGGGCCCAAAATTGGGCTATTACACCTAATACCTGGATTAAGATCATGAAACACTGGCACGGCATATTATCTTAGAGCTCTATCCCTATCATCAGCAATAAGGATAGGATTTTTAGCAGGGTTTGCTCCATTTTCTTGATTTGGATTTTCAAAGTTCATCTCATCGGTCCTTCTTTGACTTGCTTGTCTTCTCCATTGTTGAAAAGTTATTTCTATCTTAGGGTCTACGGGGAGTAAATAGATGATTTGGTCAATACTCATAAACACCTGAAATAAACACAGAAAAATTATTTAAGTTTAAATCGAACAGAAAAATAAACCAAAATGCAAAATTAACAAATTCAGAAAGAATGACTTTTTAAAACTGTCCTCGGCAATGGCGCCAAAAACTTGGAACGACGAAAATGTGCAACACAATCGCAACAAGTAATAAAGTGACAAGTAAATGTTCAGTTATCGTACCCACAAAGACTGTGGACAAAATTATTTATGAATGCAATTTTAAAAATACTTTGGTGAAGAAAAATATTTTGATTTGAAGAAGTGATTAAAAACTAGGATTTTAACAAAGTAAAATAAATAAAATAAAATTTCTAATGCACGATTTCAAAAGATGATTTTAATTGAGATGACATAAATGTGTTAGATTAATTACATTTCTTAACTTAGAATTATTAAACTCATGTTCATGTTGTTATGAATAAATTCACGGCAAATCAGTAATTTTCTAACTTATAAACAATTTACCTAACAAAATCCATTTATCTCTTGACTATATCTCTACGTCAATTCAACCGATTAAAGAAATTTTAATAAGCAAATGTGTTAATGCACATACATACTTATGAAATTAAAATAATCTATTGTACATATCTCTATGCCAATTCAAACAATTAATTCAATCTCATAAGCACATAAAAGATTACATGAGGTAACAATGTATTTCTACCTTGAAATAATTTAATCACAATAATCTTGCAAATTATGCAAGGCTAATGTATCGTTAGATAACGTTGCTAATTTAACCCTCAGCTACCTTAGATGATTAAACATGCACTGATTAAGTATCGTGTCAATTAATTACAATTTCAATTCGCTTAAATAATTAATTCATTACTTACCTTACAATTATATTGCAAGAATAACTTAGTCATGTTTTTACTTAATCAAACATCTTACTGAGGCCTATAACAACACAAAAATAATTTTAATAAATTAAATAGAAAAATGAAATGAACCAAACACGAATTAAATTTAAGCCATATTAATTAAATTAAACATATCAATATCACAAATATTCATAGACATGTTCATGATAACAACAACAAAATTAAAAAGATAGGGAACAAGAATCAAATTCGATGTTTTCTCCGTGACTTGACTAGTTTGCTCCACTCTTCCTTCTCCGCTTGTTCTTGCTGAATTGAGACTTCTACGAACACTTTAATGCTGCTCCAAATAGTGGTTGATTGAGTCTTTTTTAAGAGGTGAAATGGGCAAGGGAAAGAAAAATAAGAACAATGGAAAGGAATGAAGAGAGAAAAATAAGATAGAAGTGAAGAGATGAGAAGGGTTAAGATGTGTTTGAAGTGAGCAGCCAAGGGAGGTATTTATAGGTTGAGAAGGCTGCTAAAAATAGCCAAAATAAGCAGCCAAAGACTCTCCCCATGGCCGGCCACACATGTGGCATGTTTGAAGATTTCAAACATGTTATTTTAAAATAGGGGCAAATCTAGAAGAGCATAAATATTAAAGGGGTTTGAATGTAATTTGAAGGAGTCTTCAAATGCCATTTTGCAAGCCAAATAATCAGCCCAGCAACCTGATTGGGTCAGCATGTGGGACAGTTTTGGGTAGCCCAGTGCTCGGTTGGATCAGTTTTCTCGGTTCAGCTCAATTGGGCCCCTTTTCATAATTAATTAACAATAATTTATTGAACCCAAATTAAATTAGATATTAATTAAAATTAATTATATTATGAATTAATACACTTAATTTGGACCGTCTTAGGCTGAAAAAATTAATTTGCCTTGATGCTTTAAAGTTGCTTCTTGATTTTGTGCTTCTAGCAGTGTTTGCCGAGCCCTTTTTCGCCCTTTGTGCAAATCTGTCAAAAATAATCAAAATTAATAAAAATTTGATGTAAAATTAATTAAAATTCAACATGTTCATAATTTTAGTGCAATTTAATTATTTTTTAAATATTATTTATTTTTCGACACGAATTTTACCGAAACTGCATGAATTTGAGTTAAAAAGAGCATAAAAAAGTGTGTATATTTTCATGTTTCCAACACGCCTGCATAATAGTCCACCCAATGAAATCTCTATATTTGGTTACTATTTATTGTGTTATGGTATTAAGCGTAGCTCTAAGAATGTAAGATGTTAATTTTGTTTTAGTATTTTGTGTATGTGTCAATTAATGAATCCTATGTTTTGGTGAGTTACGTGTTTCGGCGAGATTTTTGGGTTGGCAGATTCTTCTGTTGAGTATACTCCATTCTAGAAGTTTAGGCTAATTCATTAAGTTTGTAGTTCATAGATTTGTTTATTATTTTAATAAGACTATTTAGTTAGCCAAGTGAGAACTCGTTAGAATGGAACTATGATACTATAGTTGATAAGACTTAAATGATGATAAGAGCACTTAATCATGAAAATCAAAAAGTGTTAGTGGAATAATATAATCCTTCCACTAAACCATGTCTCAGTGCTTAGGTATATAAGGATATACGTGTCTTCATTGATAAACTTTGTATTTTCTTCGTATTCATCTTCTTATTTATTTTCTCTGCATTTTCTAAAAAGCTTAAGTCTAGAAACCTATCTGAAGTTGGGATTGCTGTATTCAGCCAACTCCTACATTTTTTTTAGCTCTCTACCCAATACATTGTAGATGGTTTAAATGATAAATGCAAAGGTCCTTCTATATAGACTTTGTTGTATTTTTGGTGAGTTCCTTCATACTTCTATGTGTGTAGTACTCATGTTTTATATTTCGTGTAAGGTAAGTACTTATGACATGTAAAGGTGAAGTGTGCATATATAAAAAGTGGTTGTTCAGAGTTGTCAGTATAGGTCTATAATGTTTGTGTTAAGATGTGAGAACCATTTTTAATGCTTAAGCCACTACTTTCTGTTTCTGACAAGAATGATATGGTTTGAATCATGGGAATGATATTAAAGAAAAATATTTATAGCGATGCCTTTAATGGAATGTAAATTGAACTGGCAGATCGAGATACATGAAAATAGTTGTGTAGCCTCTAGTGGGGCAAATGTATGTTGCAAACCAGATTGGCAAATCACAACAAAGGATACAAAAAAAGGAATATGAATGGAATATATGATATGAATCTAACAAAAGGATTTGGGTATGCATCTGGCATGAAGAACGTTTACTTGTATGGTCATATGGGCATAGTGTATGTGCCAAAGGAATAGTAATCCAACGTATAGACTGTCTATGTAAGTTACTTGCCATCTGGTGAACTACGTGATTCTGATTGACTCTTGGATATGATCTACTTCAAGTATTAATGGTTGTTGATAAGACTTCTTTTGGAATTCACTAAGTTCTTTTGAACTTAATCTGTTTCTCTTTTTCTTTCACAGCCTTACTGTAAAAGGAAGACATTCTGTTAGACTACGCCAGAGGACACCTGCTGCTTTGAGACTTTTGTTGTTTTGTATTATGCATGATGATGGGAATGATGTCTGATTGTATTCTGGAAAGAATTTGTACTCCAAACCTATGTTGATAAATTATTTTTAATAAAGATTCATTTCAAATATGAAAGGGTTTTCCAGTGTTATATTTCATCTGATGAAATTTATCTTATTAAAGCCTATACACCCCATGGCTTATACTTTATTTTGTTAATTTATTAAAATTTTAATACCGCACCCCAGTTTTACAAAGTATACGTCAGAACTAGTTTTAAAGATAGATGATTTTTTTTAGTGACACATCATACTTGAATCCTCCTAAAGGATCCGATTTGGCGTGTTACAACCCAGATATCTATTTTACAGTGGGGTTGCTGAGTCATTATCAAGCAAATCCAGGACCAAGACACTAGGAAGCAGTTAAGCATATACTCAAGTATTTACAGAGAATGAGTGATTATATGCTTGTGTATTTTGGAGGAGATCTCACTCCTATCGAATATATTTATTTTGACTTCCAAACTATCAAGATTCGAGGAAATCGACATCAGGCTATGTTTTTGTCCTAGGCGGAGAGTCTATTGTGTGGAGAATTATAAAGTAGACTTGTACTATTGACTCCAATTTGGAGGTCAAATATGCGGCTGCTTTTAAGGCTACCTAAGAAGCGATATGGCTTTGAAAGTTCCTCACGGAACTTGAAGTCATTCCTAGAATTGGAAAAGCATGAGTTAGAATAGATAAGGAATAAAAAGTCTATGTGTTGGGTGTACGACTTCTACAATATGTAGTGTCATTCACAATAGTGGAATTCATAGCTTGAGATATACGTAAATGATATCCTCCCATTGGAATTACATGGTTGATGAAAAGTAAATGTCGCCGCGTGTTGTTCATAGCCATGAGATAAAATAAAATCATATTACGAGAGTGGATATTATCTCAAAGAGATTAAGGATATGCTATAAGAGTTCGAGGACAAAGTAATCAATGTGCAACAAGCATGTAAATAGGAAGTTTAGCTAACTACTTGCTAAGTTCTATATTACAACAAATTATAATCAAGGGTAATTATACTAATCAACTGTCTAACACTAAGAAGAACTAAATCGTAAAATAATCAAAATTATGAAATTAACAATTTAAGACACAAAAGTGGTCGGTTGACTTCCATGTTGCTAATTAGTTTTTGGATTAGGGATCTAAAAGGTTTAAACTTTTAATTGGTTCAATTTTACCTCTCGATTACCATTTTACCAAATTAGATGATTTAGTCTGGTTTATCTCTCGACCTCACAAAAATAACTCGGGACAACCAAATTGGTGCTCAGTAGGCTCTCCTCTCTATCTCACCTACCTAAATATTCACTTACAAGCGTCAATTCTAAGTTTTGAAGTATATTCGATTTAGTCTAATTTTTACAATTTAGTCCCTATACCAAAACTAACCAACCACCACAAATTTAGTTACTCAACAACATTTTCATGCAAACAACAAACCAATACATACTCAAATCATACATTAAAATAAGCACAATAGTAGGTTATTACAGCAACAATGGAGGTGAAAATACAAGTTCAGATTTTTATACTTTAGAAAGAAAATGAAACTGAAATATATTCAAGGATTTGGATAAAAATGAAACTACAAAGAAAATTTTAATTAACAAAGTGAAAATACTAGAAAAGCTACAATAAAAACTAATTGAACTACCAACTACACCAACTAAACTCAAAAAAGTTAATGAACTAAAACCTAAAAGTGAGAAGAAACTAACTACTATACTTAGAAGATGAAAGAAAATGTGGCTTTTTTAAAGTGTTCAGCCAAAAGGTGTTTTTATCAACTGAATACAATTCAAAATTTCAAACAAAATGCCTTTAAAAATTGTGTTTTGGCATGGGATGATATTGAACAAAAGGCTACCCCTATAGTTATTTTTCACTTATCAGGAATACGTGTTGTAACACCCAGGCTTCAGTGCCACTACACCCTCGATAGTGGTGCACTCATGGGTGTAGGGGTTCTCAGTGTTACGACAACCACTATTCAGCGTCGCGACACCACTGGTGTTGGTCATAATTTCGTTATTTCAACACTTTTAAATGATATCACGACCTTAGAGGCACAGTGTCTTGACTTTAGGCTCGGTGTCACATCTTACCACTTTTGTCACGACTCTCTCGGTAGTAGGCTCCTAGTTGTTGCATCCTCGAAGCAAAGGGACTCGATGTCATAACTTTTATAGCATCAGTGTTGCGACACCCACGCTGAATGATATTTTTCTCAAGGTTGGACCATTTTCATATTCCTACACCAACTTAAACACCTCGTTGGGTTCCTCATGACATTGTTTTGCCAATTTGGGTCTCAACAGGGAAAAAACTAAGCCAAAATCATTTATTAATGATAAAAGCTAAAAATCGACAAAAGTATAGAAAATACACTTAAATTGTTTGAGAAAAAGCTCCTTTGAGTGTTTTGGATATGGTAGATCAATTATACCCTATAGGTTAGGGGTTCAAACCTTACCATAGGCAAATGACCACAATTTCCTTTGGTAGGTGACTGTGTGCCACACATGGTCCTTCCTAATGAGGCTCTTTCGTTATGTGAAATCATGCCTCAAGCAACTTCTTTAGGCACTCAAGCTCTCCACAAAGTTGGGAGATAGCCCCGACTTGACCCGAGGACAATACTGACTCATTGAGTAGACCGTTGGCTTTGGACAAACTACACTTTGAAGACTTCTTCAAAAGAAGTCAACCTTCCCCAACAAAACTCCATTGCTCCATTTGATTTTTGAAAATATTTTTTATTTTCATTTCCAAAAAATTGATTTCATTTCCTATTTTTAAAAAATGAAAAATACATTTGGTAAATAAAAACAAAAAGTTATTTTCAATAATGAAAATACAAAAACATGTTTGGTACATTATTTTTTTATAATACAAAGATGAGAACTAAAATAAAAAGTTACTATATATGTATTGAAACTAGGGTAAGAGATTTTGATATTTAAAAATTGTTTCAAAAAAATATTTTTGTGTTATATGAGTTTTGTAACACCCCTTACCCGTTATCGTCGCCGGAACAGGGTACAAGGTATTACTCAAACATAGCACATATCATTAAACAAAAAAAAACGAAATAGAAATATGTCATCTAATTTAATAGTGTATCGTCATAACATATGTCTTGAACAATATTAGCCAACTTTAATGGCTTATACAACATAGTTGATCGAATACTGTAGCCAATATTTTAAACCTAGGCAATTATGACACCTAACAAAATAATTAAGTCTACTATACATGCCATAATTCAAAATATTTAGTTCAATTACCCTAAAGTATTGATAGTGCGGCAGATCTTCTCGATCCTTAACTCCTGACCAGCTGAATGACACTATGAAACAGAAGAGAGAAAACAAAGTAAGCTTATAGCTTAGTAAGTAGGTAAGTAAATATTAATGAGAGAATCTAAATATGTTTATACAACAATTCAAGTATATCTACTTCAATTTCAATATTCACTCCAATTTGATTAATGCTGTCTCTGTGCATCATGTTCGCTAAATAAATCATAACTCGAGTTACGAAACTCGAAATCCAATTCCGTAAATTTTCCTTGAAAATAGACTCATATATCTATTCACTAATTTTTTTCTAGAATTTTTGGTCAAGCCAATTAGTACAGTTTATTAGTTAAAGTTTCCCCTGTTACACAGCTCAACTGATCTGACCTCAGTTCACTACGAATTGAATTTCTCCCAGTACACAATTCGAATAACCATGAAATCTGTTTCATTTAAAACTAGATTCAATAAGGGGTTTAGGAATATAAACTATATTTCTTAATTTTTTTTGTACAATTTTTAATTATTTTTCAAAGTTGGAACAGGGGACCACGTAGTCATTCTGAGCCAGTCACACACAATTGTAAATATCTCAAAATATAGAATTCTTTTGCTTGTCCTGTTTCTTTTATATAAAAATAGACTCATTAAGCTTTAATTCCACATCTCATTAAACCTCTAATTAAATTCCTTCTATTTTTGGTGATTTTTCAAAATCACGTCACTGTTACTGTCCAAAACAGATTTAATGCTACTTTCATTCTTTCACCCATTCTTTGCACCAACCTCATTTTTAACTTACATATATATGCTACAAATCAATTTCATCACATTTCATACATCACAAATGTAGGTCCATGACTACAATCTCACCACTAAGTCATCCCGTTGAACAATTCGGATCAATCCTCGATTTTAATGGTCTCAAAGACACAGCTCCACCATCATACTTCATTTAATTCGGCTCTCTTGTACACATAGTGAACACTCAGTACCACTCATGTGACCTAGCCGATTTGTCCCGTGGCTCTCTTGTCTACATGGTGTCCTTCACTTGGAACAACACATGCGACCTAGCTACATTTATCTCTTCCGTAGCTCTCTTGTCTACATGGGATACTTCTGTATCACACATGTGACCTAGCTACTACATAGCATCGTGTAGCTTTCTTGTACACATGATGTGCACTCGGCATCATACATGTGACCTAGCTACACTCCATCAATATTATTGAACTCTTCCGAATGTTCACCGGGATCTCTCTCTATTACTTATTTCCATTCTTCCAATGATCTATTTATATTTTAACATTCGCTAATATATTCACATAATAAAGCTGAAATGTAAGAATATACATGAAATTAATGTAATATTTACGTACAAACTTACCTCGGTACAAAATGTGGAATTTTTGCAATTTAGTCCAAAGCCTTTTCTTTCCCTGTTCGAGATCGATTCCACGCCTTTCTTGATTATGAAGCTTGAAAGTTGAAGAAACCCTAGCTATGGAGGAGAGGAAAATTTGGCAGCAACTAATGAAGAAGATGACCAATTTTGTGTTATTTTTCCCATTTTATTTCATTTAATATGCAAATGACCAAAATGCCCTTACTACTAAACTTCCTAAAAATTCCATCCATGTCCTAAATTTTGTCCATAAACTTAAAATTGGTCAAATTGCCATTTAAGACCTCCTAATTAATATTCCAAAGCAATTTCATACTAAAAACTTCTAGAATGCAAATTTTGCAACTTATTCAATTTAGTCCCTACTTTCAATTTAAGCACTTTAGGCATAGAATTTTATCACGAAATTTTCACACAATCACGTAATCATATCATAATCCTCAAAATAATTATAAAACAATTATTTCTATCCTCGATTTGTGGTCAAAATATCACTATTCGATTAGGCCCTAATTCGGGTTGTCACATTTCTCCCCCTTTAGAGATTTTCGTCCCAGAAAATCTTACCTAAAAAGGTTTGAGTCTTTGTTTCTTCATAGCTTCCTCAGATTCCCACGTAGCCTCTTCTATCCCATGTCTGTGCCACAATACTTTCACTGAGGCTATACTTTTATTTCTTAACTGTTTAACTTCTCGAGCCAAAATCTTTATTGGTTCCTCCTCATAGGTCATATCCGATCGAATCTCAATATCTGTTGGGGAAACCACATGTGAAGGATTAGAACGATAACGCCTCAACATTGATACATGAAACACGTTATGAATTCTTTCTAACTCTGCCGGTAAGGCCAACCGATATGCCACTGGTCCAATTCTCTCAGTAATCTCATACGGCCCAATAAAACGCGGACTCAACTTGCCTTTTCGGCTAAATCTCATAATCTTTTTCCATGGTGACACCTTCAAGAACACTTTATCACCCACTTGAAATTCAATCTCTTTTCTTTTCAAATCTGCATATGACTTTTGTCGATCCAAGCGACTTTCAAACAATCCCGAATTACTTTTACTTTCTCTTGGTTTCTTTAACTAGATCAACTCCGTGAATTTGTTTCTCACTAAGCTCGGTCCAATACAAAGGAGTCGACACTTTACGATACATACAAGGCTTCAAATGACGGTGCCATTTGTATACTTGATTGATAACTGTTATTGTAGGCAAACTCAATCAAAGATAGATATTTCTCCCAACTACCTCCAAATTCTAAAACACAGCATCTAAGCATATCTTCGAGTACCTGAATTACTCTTTCCGATTGACCATCTGTTTGTGGATGAAACAGCGGTACTAAAGTTCAATTTTGTACCCAAAGCTTCTTGTAACTTTTTCCAAAATCTCGAGGTAAATCTCGGATCTCTATCGATATTATAGACATAGGTACTCCGTGCAACCTCACAATTTCAAAGCAATATATAATTCGGCTAATTTATCAAGTGAGTAATCCAGTACGTCTTGGTATAAAGTGGGCTGACTTTGTTAATCTATCAACCACTACCTGCATAAAGATCCTTCTTTTTAGGAGTCAAAGGCAAACCGGTCACAAAATCCATGGTAATCTTGTCCCATTTCCACTCGGGCACCATTACAGGTTGAAGAAGCCCCGATGGCACTTGATGTTCGGCTTTTACTTGTTGACAAATCAAACACTTGGTTACAAATTTAGAAATGTCCTTTTCATACACGGCCACCAATACAATTTCTTTAAATCATTATACATTTTTGTGCTACTGTGGTGAATCGATAAAACCACCATCATGGCGCCTCATATAATATTTTCTGAATCAATTCATCGTTTTTGGTACACATATTCGTCTCGAAACATCAAGCGATCGTCTCGGTCCAACTCGAAAAATGAGTCGTAACTTTGATTCACATTGAGTTCTCTTGGTCCGCAACTCACTATCATTTTTTTGAGCATCACAAATCAATCGAAGAAATAACAGTTTAGCTCTCATCTCTGCTAAGATTGACCGTCATCGAGACAATGCTAACCCCGTATTCATGGCTCTCAAAGTAAAAGAAATTTTTACGCTCAAGGCGTCAAGAACTACATTTGCTTTTCCCGGATGATAATCAATCACGAGATCATAATCCTTTAATAATTCAAGCCATCTTCATTGTCGCAGATTCAAATCCTTTTGATTCATCAAATACTTCAAACTTTTGTGATCGGTGAAAGATTCGGCTTTTTCACCATACAAATAATGTCGCCAAATCTTCAAGGCAAAAACAATAGCACCAATTCCAAATCATGTGTAGGATAATTCTTCTCATGCGGTTTTAAGCGTCTCGAAGCATAAGCTACCACTTTACCCTCTTGCATCAACACACATCCAAGGCACATCAATGATGCATCACTATAAATTACGAACTCTTTTCTGGTTGGTGTACCAAAATTGGTGCTTGATCAATCGTGCTTTCAACTTTTCAAAACTCTCTGCGACATTTATCAGTCCATTCAAACTTAACATTCTTTTTGCAGCAACTTAGTCATAGGAGAGGCAATCATCGAAAATCCTTCAACAAAAGCGTCTATAATATCCGGCTAAGCCTAAAAAGCTTCTAACCTCGGATACATTCTTTGGCGGTTTTCAATCAATGATCGCAGAAATCTTGCTTGGATCCACCGAATACCATCACACGAAACTATATGTCCCAAAAATCGACTTCACGAAGCCAAAACTCACTTTTACTAAACTTAGCAAAGCAGGTTTCTTTTCTCTCAAGATCCGCAATATGGTTCTCAAGTGTTCGGCATGTTGGACTCATCCCGAGAATATATTAAAATGTCATCTATAAACACTACTACAAACTTATCCAGATATGGCGAAAGATCCGATTCATTAAGTCCATAAATATAGCTGGATCATTTGTTAAGCCGAAAGGCATCACAAGAAACTCATAATGTCCATACCTTGTCCTAAAGGCGGTTTTGGTACATCCAACTCTTTAACTCTCAACCTGGTAGTAACGGACCTTAAATCGATCTTTGAAAACATCTTGTGGCCCCTTTTAAGCGATCGAATAAATCATCAATCCTCGGCAATGGGTATTTGTTCTTTATAGTCACCTTATTAAGTTGGTGGTAATCAATACAAAGTCTCATTGAACCATCCTTCTTCTTTACAAATAATCTTTGGAGCACCCTAGGAGAGAAACTCGGTCTCACAAATCCCTTATCTGTTAATTCCTCAGAATCGAGCCTTCAATTCTTTTAATTCGATCGGAGCCATTCTATACGGAGCAATCGAGATCGGGACGATGCAGGCAACAAATCAATGGCAAACTCTATCTCTCTGTTCGGAGGCAACCTGTGCAATTCCTCCGGAAATACATCCGAAACTCACAAACTATCAGTGATCGACTCAAGCTTCAATTGAGGCAACTCAAAGCATTCATTACATAAGCGGATAAGCTTCACACCCTTTTCTCATGTATTTCCGTGCGGACATGTGCGAAATTACCATAGGCAATTTATTTGATTAAATCGGTTTCAACCCACGTGAATTTCTCCATTTTCACATTTCAACTCTAGTGTCTTTTGTTTGCAATCTACCTTAGCATCATACAATGTCAACCAGTCCATTCCCAATATAACGTCAAACTCACCAAATGGTAACAGCATCAAATTGGCCGGAAAACAGTAACCTTGAATCATTAATGGGCAATTCTTGCAAACCTTATCAACTAGCACATATTGGCCTAAAGGGTTCGACACTTTAATCGTAAACTCGATAAACTCAACGAGCAACTTTTTATTAGATACTAAATTCATGCAAATATAGGAATGAGTGGACCCGGGATCAATCAATGCAATAACAGTAGTATCATAGAGAGAAAATGTACCGGTAATGACATCGGGAGATGATGCATCTTCTCGGGCACGTATAGCATAAGCTCTAGCAGTGCTCTAGCCAGCCGATCTTGCCCATGAATCTTTCATCGCAGCTTTTATTTGCTAGTCCCACTTCCGGTATTTCTCGGTGGTCTACCCTACTAGCGGTGGTATTACATCTAGCACTCTGAATTTCTTCTTTAACTTTCTCCGGACAATCTCTAATAAAATGTCCGCGAGAACCGCAGACTGAAAACAAGCTCGTTCGGTTCCCCAACACTCACCATAATGTTGCTCGCCACATTTGCGACATTCGGGCTTTCTAGGTCGCATATTACCCACACTTGCCACCGAAGTAGCTTGAGCTTTAGACCCCGAATACGCTCTACCACGATCTCTCGTGTGAATCCCCAATTGAAAGCTGTCATTCGAGGGTTTGCCTCTTTGGACCTCTTTGATTGTGACTGAAATGGCTTGCTTATCGGTCTTTTCTCGGCATCTCGAGCCTCCATAGTGACTTTTCTTCTTTCTTTGTTCAATTCTTGACTTTAAGGGCTCGATCAACCAATACTACAAATTCTTTCAACTCCAAAATTCCTACCAAAGCACTTTAATATCCTCATTCAGCACCATCTTCAAACCTTCTACACATATTGGCCTCGGTGGACACATATTCCTGAGCATACTTGCTAAGTCTCACAAATTCGCGTTCATATTCTCGCTCTGAGACATCTTGCCTTGCTTTAACTCAAGGAACTCCTTCCGTTTTGATCAATAAATCGACTTATGTATTTCTTTCTAAATTCCTCCTGGAAAAAGTCCCAAGTAACTCTTTCTTTTGGCACCACTGCTACCTAGTCTTCCACCAATGGTAGGCGAATCTCTCAAAAGTGATACTGACACACTTTAAGCATTCTTCGGGTGTACATGAGAGCTCATCAAATACACGGGTAGATTTTCAAGCCAAAATTCCGCTTTCTCAGGATCATCATCGATCTTTGCTCTAAACTCTTCGGCCCCTTGTTTTCGAATCTTGTCAACTGGAGGCTTGCTCGTCCTTACCAAATCTATGCCTTGAGCAGCTACAGGAATCGTCTGAGGTATAGGAGGGGGTGGAGGAGGTTGAGCATTTGGATTTGCTCGAATAAATTCAGTATACCAATCATTCATCCTTTGGAGGAAGGCATCCCGAGCCTCCTCTCCTTGCCTCAATGTCTCGAGATCTACTTTTTCCTGGTAGCGGTCCCTTGTGCAGGAGCCGGCGCATTACTAGCAGCATCATCAGCCGCAGTTCCTTCAGGATCCATTACTATATTAAAACAAAACACAGTTTAGAATAATCAGGAGTCACCACACTATCACAATATTTTTATGGCATGTATAGCTAGACTTTTACACACACTTTATTAGTCCGAGAACCGACTAAACCATAGCTCTGATACCACTAAATGTAACACCCCTTACCCGTTATAAATCGCGGAGCAGGTACAAGGTATTACTAAAACATAGCACATATCATTAAACAAAAAAAAAACGAAATAGAAATATGTCATCTAATTTAATAGTGTATCGTCATAACATATGTCTTGAACAATATTAGCCAACTTTAATGGCTTATACAACATAGTTGATCGAATACTGTAGCCAATATTTTAAACCTAGGCAATTATGACACCTAACAAAATAATTAAGTCTACTATACATGCCATAATTCAAAATATTTAGTTCAATTACCCTAAAGTATTGATAGTGCGGCAGATCTTCTCGATCCTTAACTCCTGAGCAGCTGAATGACACTATGAAACAGAAGAGAGAAAACAAAGTAAGCTTATAGCTTAGTAAGTAGGTAAGTAAATATTAATGAGAGAATCTAAATATGTTTATACAACAATTCAAGTATATCTACTTCAATTTCAATATTCACTCCAATTTGATTAATGCTGTCTTTGTGCATCATGTTCGCTAAATAAATCATAACTCGAGTTACGAAACTCGAAATCCAATTCCGTAAATTTTCCTTGAAAATAGACTCATATATCTATTCATTAATTTTTTTCTAGAATTTTTGGTCGAGCCAATTAGTACAGTTTATTAGTTAAATTTTCCCCTGTTACACAGCTCAACTGATCTGACCTCAGTTCACTACGAATTGAATTTCTCCCAGTACACAATTCGAATAACCATGAAATTTGTTTCATTTAAAACTAGATTCAATAAGGAGTTTAGGCATATAAACTATATTTCTTAATTTTTTTTGTACAATTTTTAATGATTTTTCAAAGTTGGAACAGGGGACCACGTAGTCATTCTGAGCCAGTCACACACAATTGTAAATATCTCAAAATATAGAATTATTTTGCTTGTCCTGTTTCTTTTATATAGAAATAGACTCATTAAGCTTTAATTCCACATCTCATTAAACCTCTAATTAAATTCCTTCTATTTTTGGTGATTTTTCAAAATCACGTCACTGTTACTGTCCAAAACAGATTTAATGCTACTTTCATTCTTTCACCCATTCTTTGCACCAACCTCATTTTTAACTTACATATATATGCTACAAATCAATTTCATCACATTTCATACATCACAAATGTAGGTCCATGACTACAATCTCACCACTAAGTCATCCCGTTGAACAATTCGGATCAATCCTCGATTTTAATGGTCTCAGCACACAGCTCCACCATCATACTTCATTTAATTCGGCTCTTTTGTACACATAGTGAACACTCAGTACCACTCATGTGACCTAGCCGATTTGTCCCGTAGCTCTCTTGTCTACATGGTGTCCTTCACTTGGAACCACACATGCGACCTAGCTACATTTATCTCTTCCGTAGCTCTCTTGTCTACATGGGATACTTCCTGTATCACACATGTGACCTAGCTACTACATAGCATCGTGTAGCTTTCTTGTACACATGATGTGCACTCGGCATCATACATGTGACCTAGCTACACTCCATCAATATTATTGAACTCTTCCGAATGTTCAACCGGGATCTCTCTCTCTATTACTTATTTCCATTCTTCCAATGATCTATTTATATTTTAACATTCGCTAATATATTCACATAATAAACTGAAATGTAAGAATATACATGAAATTAATGTAATATTTACGTATAAAACTTTACCTCGGTACAAAATGTGGAATTTTGCAATTTAGTCCAAAGCCTTTCTTTCCCCGCTCGAGATCGATTCCACGCCTTTCTTGATTATGAAGCTTGAAAGTTGAAGAAACCCTAGCTATGGAGGAGAGGAAAATTTGGCAGCAACTAATGAAGAAGATGACCAATTTTGTGTTATTTTTCCCATTTTATTTCATTTAATATGCAAATGACCAAAATGCCCTTACTACTAAACTTCCTAAAAATTCCATCCATGTCCTAAATTTTGTCCATAAACTTAAAATTGGTCAAATTGCCATTTAAGACCTCCTAATTAATATTCCAAAGCAATTTCATACTAAAAACTTCTAGAATGCAAATTTTGCAACTTATTCAATTTAGTCCCTACTTTCAATTTAAGCACTTTAGGCATAGAATTTTATCACGAAATTTTCACACAATCACGTAATCATATCATAATCCTCAAAATAATTATAAAACAATTATTTCTATCCCTGATTTGTGGTCAAAATATCACTATTCCGATTAGGCCCTAATTCGGGTTGTCACAAGTTTGAACTAGGTCCAATATAAATTTAAAATTAAAACGTTTGGTTTCAACTTTTTCAATTTTATAAAACATTTTTTGTGATTCTAGTTTTTATATATTTTCATTTACATTTTTCAAAAACCTTTTTCAAAATTTTTAATCAAAAAAATTTCCCTAGTGTTTTCCATTTTCAAGAAAATTAAAACAAATATGAAAACAATATTTGTTTCTTAAAACCAAACAAAGTTTATTGACATCGTACAAAAAGTGATAGAAAAAAATTTAGGAAAGTGTAACTAATTCAATATAGCGATTAAAGATTTGTAATCAAATTTTGAGTTGATTGACTTCTATTATATTTTTTTATAGAAAAAAAGGGGGAAAAGAATTTTATTTGGTTGAAATTTAATAATAAGCTTCGCTATTGAATCTAATTTAATTGGCATAGTTGTTGTTATAATAATTTATATGTAGTGGATTTCACGTGTTTAATTAGTTGGAAGTTTAGTAAAAATATTTTTTTAAAAAATTAATAGAAAGCTTCTAGAAATGTGCTTTAAAAAAATTAAGAAAAAGGAAATTCATTGTCTTGACTTGTTTGGAGCCATGATTAAAGCTCGTTAAACGTCCGTTTGGTTTAGGTTTAAATTGTGTTACCCCATCCCCTACCCTCGATATTGTATCAAAAAAATTAAAAATATTATTAATGAGATCATTACATATGGAAGATACTATTAACTATTTCAACAAACTTTTATATACCAACACCCCTACCCCAATATTGTATAAAAAATGTTACAAATTTATTATTAATGAGATCATTATAATATAAGATATTATCAACTATTTCAACAAACTTTTACATACTAACAAGTGTTTGATGCAACAGTAAAAATATTAAAAAAAATAAATTTTGACAAAAACTTATAAAACATTTTTAATTAATTTGAACTCTAAAAAATCTCATGTTCGAATTAAAGAAAAAGGAAGGAAAATAATTTCCTATTGATTTATTTATTTAAAGGAATGCAATGAAAATTGAGTATTTTTCTTGAAACTTTCTATCTTTATTTACTCTAATTTGAGAAAGTAAGAGAATAATTTTAGTGTTTGGTCTATTGGTCATAAGTGTTCAGTTTACAATTCACTTTGTGAGTCAATGTAATGATTAATTTTCATTTCCTTTCCATTGGTTAACTAAATGATTAAAATTTCACTTTTTTGTGTGAAAACAGAATGTCGATACTGACAATGTATCGTAAAGAAAAGAAAGAAAAAAGAACATACAGATTTTACATAGAAACCCTTTTGGAAAAAAAACCACGGGCAGAGTAGAAGAAAATTTACTAGGTCAAATTCAAATAATTACAAGGAGTAAAGACTGCGTCTATTTGTCGGTTTAGAAAACCTTATTCTAATCAACATCTAATAGAAATAATGCAGTAAGGTTGAAACACTTCAAATTAATATCAAACAAAGGAAGTAAACTTCTATACAGATTCTTCTTGTGCAGCCTATATTTTATTTTAATAAGAATTTGGGTCTCAACTCTAACAATCTCTACCTTGACACAAATTCTTAACGAACAAGGTCTCCACCTCTTCCATGAAACCCCTTACGATTTTATCTTCAACAATGAATACCAATTAAGTCTAAGCAATGCTCAAACTTGGTTATTAGAAGTAACTTATTCATCATATCTGCAGGATTATCATGAGTACTGGTTTTACTCACAACAATATCACAACAAGCAATAATATCACAAACAAAATGATACCAAACATCAATGTACTTTGTTCTCTCATGAAACATTTAATCTTTCGTAAGGAAGATGACACTTTGACTGTCACAAAATATTGTACTGACTTGAAAGTCTCCATTAAGTTCACTAAATAGACCTTTTAACCAAATAGCTTCTTTACAAGCCTCAGTGATCGTCATGAACTTAGCTTTAATGGTAGACAAAGCAATAGTAGTTTGCAAGGTGGCTTCCCAATTGATTGCACAACCCCTAATTGTAAAGGCATAACCTGTAAGAGATCCTATTTTATCAAGGTCTCCGAAAAAATCAATATCAACATATTTAGTGACTCCATCTCTATTTCTTCCAAACTGTAAGCAAACATCAGTAATGCCTCTTAAGTATCTCAAAATCCACTGAACTGCTTTCTAGTGATCTTCACCGAGATTTGCCATGTATCTACTAACTACACTTATTGTATATGATAAATCTAGACGTGAACAAACCATATCATACATAAGAGATCCCACTACACTAGAATATAGAACATTTGACATATAGTCAATCTCATCATCTGATTATGGAGACAAAGCTGATGAAAGTCTGAAATGGGCTACAAAAGGAGTACTAACAAGCTTAACACTCTGCATATTTAACCTACAAAACACTTTCTCAATATACCCTTTCTGACTTAGGTACAATTTACTTACTTTTCTATCTCTAAGAATCTCCATACCAAGTATCTTCTTTGCTACTCCCAAATACCTTATCTCAAATTCTTCATTGAGCTAGGTTTTAACATTTCTTTTCTCTCCTTTATGTTTTGCTACTATCAACATGTCATCAACACAGAGGAGTAGATCTACAAAAGAACCATCATTGTTTTTCTTAAAATAAACATAACTATCAAAGCTACTTCTTTTGAAATAATGAGAAGTCATAAAATAATCAAACCTCTTGTACCACTGTATTGGTGAATGTTTCAAGCCATAAAAGGAATTTTTCAACAAGCAAACATAGTCCTCTTTTTCTGAAAATGTAAAACCCTCTTGTTGTTACATGTAAAAGTTCTCTTCAAGTTCTCCATGAAAGAACATTGTTTTTACATCTAACTGTTCGAGTTCCAAATCATTCATGACCACAATACCAAGCAAGGCTCTAATCGAACTGTGCTTCAAAACTAGAGAAAACACATCTGTGAAGTCCATGCCTTGAATCTGACTGTAATCCTTTCTAACAAGCCTTTTTTTATATCTAGGTTCTTCAACTAATGGAGTCCCTTATTTCCTCTTGAACACCAATTTACAATGAACAACCTTCTTTCCTTTAGAAAGTTTTAGAAGATCCCTTGTTTTGTTCTTGTGGAGTGACTCCATCTCTTCTTGCATGAAAAACATCCATTTTTTTGAGTCTTCACAGCTAACTGCCTCGGGATAAGTAGATATCTCTTAATTTCCATATATATCTTCAGCCACATTTAAAGTAGGAGCAACTAGATCAACCTCGGCATACCTCTTTAGAGGTTTAATTTCTCTTCTAGTTTTATTTTTTGCTATAAAATATTGTGAAGAAGTGGCTTTGTTTTGATTTTCTATACTAACTTGAAGAGTCGACACTGTTGTAGATACTGGATCAATCTAAAGCTCCACCTACTTTTTCTGTTCTTAATTTGAAGAATCTTTAAGAGATAAGTTAGGTGGCATGACAATTTCATCAAAAACAACATCTTTACTAATTACAGCTTTTCTATTTTCAAAACACCATAACTTATACCCATTTACACTAGCCTTATAACCAAGAAAAACACATTTAATAGATCTCAGTTTCAATTTCCCATTACCAACATGAGCATATGTAGGACACCCAAAAATATTTAAATCAGAATAATCAGCAGGTTTACCAGACCATAGCTCTTGTGGAGTCTTTTTCTCAATGGAAACGAATGAAAATCGGTTGATCAAAACATGCAATAGAGGTTATTTCAGCTCAAAATGAATTTGGTAAATTAACATTTGACAACATACATCGAACCTTCTCCATGATCATTTTGTTCATTCATTTTACAATGTCATTTTGCTATGGGGTATGATAAACTGTCAAGTGTCTTATGATCCCTTCTGATTTGCACAATTCGTTAAACTCATCAGAATAGAACTCCGAGCCATTATCTGTGCGGAGATATTTTATTTGTTTTCTTGTCTATTTCTCAACCATAATTTTCCAAGACTTGAATACAGAAAACACATTGCTTTTCTTCTTTAGGAAGAACGCCCAAAATTTTCTGGAAAAATCATCAATAAAAGTTAGCATATAATTAGTTCGACCTCTCGAAGGCACTCTGGATGGTCCCCAAAGATAAGAATGAATATAATGCAACATTCCCTTCGTATTATAGATTCCTCTGGTGAATCAAACTCTCTTTTGCTTCCCAAAAATGCAATGCTAACAGAACTTCAGTTTGTTAATGCCTTGCCCATCAGTAAGTTGTCTTTTGCTCAATTCTATCATGTCGTTTTCACTTATATGCCTTAAGTGCATATGTTATAGTCTAGTAACATCATCATCTGAAAATGAAGAGGAAGTAACTCCTGCATCACCAATAATAGTAAAACCTTGCAAAATATATAACTTGGCAATTTTTCTCTGCCTTTTCATCATAACAAGGAACCTTCGAAAATCCTCAGAGCCCCACTTTCAACTATGTATTTACACCCTTTTGAATCAAGAGTACTCAAAAAAATTAAATTTCTCTTCAATTATGGAACATGTCATATGTCACTAAGTGTTCTAACAACTATTTCAAACATCTTAACTTTATTTGTTCCAACACTTGCAATTTTACAGGAAGCATTATTTCCCATCAAAACAACAGCTTCAGCATTATTTCCTATCAAAACAACAGCTTCAGGTATTGTTTCATAAGTTGTAAACCAATCCCGGTTGGGACTCATATGGAAGGTGCAACTAAAATCAAGAATCCACTTCTCGCTCACTTTAAAATTGTTGGCAGAAGTAACTAGGAGTTCTCCATCGCTATAGTCTTCTACAACATCAGGTTTACCAGATTTTTCTGGTTGTTTTCCCTTTTGATTCATAGCCTCTTTTTCTATCTTGTTCTATAACTTATAGCACTCAGATATAATGTGCCCTTTCTTCTTGCAGAAGTTACATGTTTTACCTTTGTTTAAAGATCTCGATCTACCCTTAGATTTATTGTGAGGATTCTGTTCTTGTATCCTTCCACGATTGTCATTAGTATTCCTTTCATGTCTCCCATGAACAATAAGACACTCTCCCTAAATTTTCTTTATCAAACTAAACCTCTATTGTAACACCCTAAACCCAGCCTAGAAGTCTAGACTGAATCTGGGATGCTACATTGATTACTAAATTGATCGTGAGAAAATTTTACAAAAATAAACCCCTTTATGACTTAAAAACATTCATTTCGTAGCAAACCAAAAACCAATAATCATTTTAAAATTCTGTCTAAAAAGTTACCAGCCTAAAATATACAAATATAACATATAACGAAAATTGTACCACAGTTTATAAACCATACAGTTCAAAACCAAATATAAAAACTAGAAAAAACAAACTGATATTCCAATTTACCGAAGCTGTACGAGACCTTCACGTACTGAGCCCATCAACAGAATCCAGACTATACATAAAAAGGGGAAATAGAAGAGGGGGTGAGCTACACGAGCTCAGTGTGAGATCAAAACCAATTAACTGCAGAATCAGAAATGGAAAACCAGTAGTAGTTCAGAAACAAAATACACTTACAGAGTTGTATAGAACCAATCAGTACATTCGTATCAGGCGTACTGGCCAATGCTGGTGTTTCGTGTGTATTAATAACACACTCAGAACACACAATCGCAAATACCATTTAGTTACAATAACGATAATTCTCAAACAATTAGATAGTTACAGTTCAGAGTCTACAGAATTCACATAAGTACCAGCACTTTTCAGTCGAAGTGTACAACCAGACAATCACACTCACAAGACAGTTAATATGATGCACATTAATGCAGTTGAGTTAAAGAAAACCCACCTATCCAGCCAACACATCTCTCCGTCCCCCATCACTCCTCAATAGAGTTTTTTAAGCTCATCTAACTAGTCACTCCATATAGGACCTCGAAGAGCCCATCCAACCCTACACTCCATATGATGTCATCCCGGGTTACCCGGCAACGATGGTCATCACATTGTCCTCGACGCTCAGGGAATTGGGACTGCCAACGACCCTCTGGGTATTAGGGCTAATAGTGTGTAAATAAACTATCAGTCACGTATATTACGCAGCAAAGCTAGCGTATAAGTTGTACTATGTAATGCGGTAAACCACGGTACAGACATGTAGTATAAACTCTCGGATCAGATAGTGGTACATAGCATAGCTAATGTACATGCGGTACAATGCAATGTGATAATCCGCTATACTGATAGGTTGTAGTAAAACTGCCAGTTCAGTCAATACTACGTAGCATAGCTAACGTACATGTGGTACAATGCAATGCAGTAGTCCACTATACTGTTATTTGTAAAGTCCATGACCTTCTGGGTATTGGGACAGCCCTCGACCCTCTGGGTATTAAGGGCTATCAGTAACTAGCAGATCAGCTGCCAGTTCCATCAATCTCCCTTCTCTTCAAAATCACACCCAAAAATAATATATGCATATGTATGTATGCAGTCAGATGTACACAATCAGAATACCAGTTTCAGAAAGTTAATCAGAAGCAGACACTCACATCCAATCAACTAGTTACATAATCAAATGCGTGCACACTTATAACTCGAGTTTAGTATCAAGCTTATCATACAACCAATCACAAATAACACACACATCAAGCCCAGATTAGAGTCATAATTACCCTCACTAAAGCTTAGTCGAGGGTTGGAACACACAGAGTTGTGATTAAATTTAAACTTGATCTAAAATCATTTGGCGAGTTAGGGTCACACGCCCGTGTGCTCTGGCCATGTGAAGCAATCCAGGCCATGTGAGGGTCCAAAACGTTCGTATTAAGGGTAGCTCATGGTCGTGTGATAGAGGCACACACCTATGTGAAGCAGGGACACGGCCGTGTGAACAGGCCATGTAACACACTATCCAAATTCGCTAAAATAAGGTGTAGGGAAATCACAATCGTGTAAGGGTCTCACATGCCCATGTGGCCACCAGACACGGCCGTGTGTTCCGAAACATACGGCCATGTAGGATCTCTAAATCCCTAAATCAATCACACAGCCATGAGGCCAGGCCGTGTGACTCCAAATCCCTAAAACCCTAATTCCTAAATCCACACGCCCGTGTACCCAAGCGACACGACTGTGTAAATTCTGAGAAAATCTCTAAATCGGTCACACGGCCGTGTGGCCATCGTGGAGCCACGAAACCATCCTAAAATAGCCCCAAATTTGCCGTTTCAGCCACCAGATCTGTCCCTAACCTTTACCTTATCAACATACATCAGAAAGTGACAATTTCCCCTCACTTCCATAGATTAAAAACCCAAAACTAATGGGTTAGCATACGGACAAGAAAAGCTGAAATCAAAGACCCACAAAACAAAATAAATAGATAAGAAATGTAGACAAGGTTTGAATCCCACACCTGTTTGCGATCAGATACGACGGTAGAGGAGAAAAATTCCCAAATCAACCAATCAACTGTTTTAAAAAATATTTAGAAAGCAAAAGAGAGGGGAGGAAAGGAGAACGTAAAAACAGAAAAGTCAAAAAGAAAAAAGAAAAAGAAATTTAGTCATAAAACTAATAATTTCATATTTACAAAATAATTATAAGTATTAACTAAAAACAAAACAAAATAAAATACCAACCAAAACATTCACACTAAAACTCGAACCCGGAACCATGAGGTTCGCTAACACTCTCTCAACCACTAGACCAGTAGGCCCATTCTGACACTAAATTGCACAGCTAAACACATATGTGCAACCTCCTCACTGTCCCTATGCTCAAAACCTAAAACTTCTAGACCCAGAATTCGTGGCGTTACATCTGTGGCCTCTAGGTTCAAGATAATTTTTTGAAACACAGTTAAGTGTTCATGCACAGATGCACCTTCTTCTAAACGATGAGCATAAAGACGATGTTTAATATGTAACTTACTTGTCAGGGTTTTTGACATGCATAGCTGCTCCAGTTTTGCCCATAATGCAGCGGCAGTCTTCTCTTTCATCACATCCTGTAAAATTTTGTTAGACAATTGCAAATGTAATTGCGTTAAGGCCTTTCGATCTTTACGCTTCCTCTCTTCATCCATCAATGTCAAAGGCATCTTATCTATCCCCAGCAGGTCATCTTCCAAATCCATCTGCACAAGAACTACCTGCATCTTTATCTCCCACAACGCGAATCTGGTGTTGCAATCCAACAGCAGAATTTTATACTTCAATGACGCCATTACCGTGATCAAGATAAGCAACTCAAAACTCTCTATTGCCAAATTGTGAAAATCGAATGCAATAATGGCAATGTATCACAAAGAAAAGAAAGAAAAATAGAACACAAATTTTACATGGAAACCTTTTCGAGAAAAAACCACAGACAGAGGAGAAAAAAACTTACTATGTCAAATTCAAAAAATTACAAGGAGTAAAGACTGTTTCTATTTATAGGTTTAGAAAATCTTATTCTACTCAACATCTAATAGAAGTAATGTAGTAAGGTTGAAACATCTTATTCAAATCAATATCAAATAGAGGAAGTAAACTTCTATAAGGATTCTTCTTATGTAGCCTATATTTTATTTTAATAAGAATTTGAGTCACAACTCTAACACTTTGTATTAGTTTTAACCATCAAAACTATTGGGTCGCCAGGACACCTCGTGACGCAGCAAAAAAATTATTCTGGCGATTCAAACTAGGAATCCATGCACGGGGAATGAATCAAGAAGCATAGGTTTGAAAATATACCTTTCGAGATCTGAAAAATACGAAGGAATCATTGCTGGTTTAATCCCCTTTGCCCATTGTCGATCCAAATCCACAACAGAATCATCCTGGCCGCTATGTTGTCCACCCAGTTATGAACGAACAAACAAAAACTCTCTCTAAACATTTCAAAGAGTTTTTTTCCAAAAAAATACTACTTCTAGACCTAGGTTTCTTTTCTTTTTCGTGGCTAATGTTGGTAACACTCTCTCACCTTAGGGTTTTTATCATTCCCTTTTATTTTAATATCCATATTAAAACTGGAATCACCCCTTTTTGGTGCCAGAAAATATATGGAAAGTATCATAATGTAATATCCTTTCCAAAAGGATATTAATTTCCATATATTTTATGTTTAACCAAAATTATTCTAACACTTTATTTTAACAATTTCAGTAAACAATACATGATTAATATTTTATATGAATCAAATTCATACATTTATTTTAACTATGTTCTCTGTTCTTGTACAATGAATTTGTACATATATTGTGTTTATTATTTAACTGTAAAATTAAATTAATTCAATAATTAATATAATTTTCATGATAGTTAAATTTAATACCAACTATGTTTAGATTTTGTTTGTTTCAACCATAGGGTGTGATCTTGTAGGCTCTTGTAACAATGGTAGTAATACTATAACACTTCTAACGTTGCAAGCAATGAATGGCATCTAGCAATGCGTCATCACTACCCAAGTTACAAAAAGTCATGGTTCGACATAACCTTTCTGTGATAAATTTTCATGTATTAAATCCTTTTGTCCTTTATATCTTGATTGGACACAAGTTATGGAATAGTCACACTTACAAAGACCAATCTCATGTTTCTTGGTACCAGAAGTAGACTACAATAAACAAATAACTATAATATCTCATATTAACTTATTTGAGCATGGTCATGCATTTCTAGTCTCACTTCATCAAGTGGCCTAATATATTGCTCCAATTATGTAGGAGGGACAAATCCTATCTTGATCAATCATATGCCACTACATATGTGGTATACCCAACATCAGTCTTTGTAGAACAACCTGTTACAGTAGACGTTTGACTATATCAAAATATATGACTCACTATATTGGGACAATGATGATCTCAAGTCTAAGGATCATATACATAGTTATCACTATAAGTAATGTTCTGACTATTATATAATAATCCAAGAAACATACTTATAACGGGTCAGTCCAATATGTCATTCTCTAACATATACTCATTTATTGATTTTGACATCCCTATATCAATGACAACACTTTGTCATCAATCAATTACATATTAGTCTTAATGCATTATTGTTGTCCAAGCCTAAAATAATGCTTGACTAGGGACCTTTTAAGAATAATCATATTATTCACGGGACATTATTATAAATCAATTTATTTTACACACATAGAAAGTGAAACTGAAATAAAAGTGGTAATGCCTTTTATTAATAAACAAGGTAGAATGAATATGTGATTGTAATCATCTCATGATTGGTCTTTGCGCGTACTCTAACAAAAATGAAATACAAATTTTCTTAAAAGTGGCAACCACTTTAACCAATGTAAAACTAGAGTGGTTTTACACCATTCCGTAACTTTTTATATGATTAATATTTTAATGATTCAATTGTTGAATTTATTGATATAATTTTTCTTTCCATGGATTAAAAATTTTGAACCAATCCAAAATCTTTATCATATAGATCTAAAAAAAAGTATATATATTAAGACCATCCAACAATGTTTGTTTAGTGACCTGATCAGTCAAGATACAAGACAACCTGGAAATACTTATATGTTGGCTATTTTACGTGTGCTTTATTAGAAGTTGTTTAATAAGCAAATGAGTTTCTTGGATGTTCTTCACTCTTTCCTTAAAGTTGGAATAATGAATTGTGTTTATTTTGAAGAGTTTATGTAACACTCTTAACCCGCATCCGTTGCCTGAATAAGGTTATGAGGTACTACTTGACTGAACAAAACTTCTATAAGGTCAAAGATATTTACCAGACATAAATTATCAACAATGAAACCTGTCTCATTGATTTTTCATAAGAGCTCTTATAAATTTCCAAAATGACTAACTATCAAAACATAACCGAATATCTAATAACAAATTAACTACTATCAAGTTATAACTAAAACATTTCAACACATTAGTTCAATTATAAGGCTTCTCTAAACAAAATAAGTGAGCCATCTTCGCATGGCTATAATGTATACAAAGTCAAAATATCATTCTACCTATAGTCTATCCTATACATGCCTTAAACCATGATGATATACCATCTTCTCAACTCACATAATGACTCAATAGTGTGATGATATCTCCGGCTCTTCCAACTCGAACTAAAGGATAAACCTATAAGGAATGGAAAAGAGAACACGGAGTAAGCTTCAATGCTTAGTAAGTTTTAAGCAATGCAAACAATTAATTTACTTATAGATCGATTATTTCAAATTTTCAAGAAATCATTCCTAGGTAATTGCCATTTCGGCCAAGTATCCATGAACATAATGCATATTTAGCAAATTCACCTCACTTGAATTGAAATCACAAATAAGATCATAAGAACTCGAAAAGCATCTCATTAACTAGTTTTAACCATGTTTGCAACAAAATCACAAATTCACTACAAGCTGTCTTCCTGAGAACAGTCACTAAATTATTTATAACTGGAGATAATAAACTCCAAATCAAGTGCCGTTAATTTTTCCTGAAAATAGACTCATATATCTTCCATCCATAAAATTTTCAGAATTTTTTGTTTGACCAATCAATACCAGATTTTTATTGAAGTTTCCCCTGTTTCACTGTTTGACTATTCTGACCACTCTTCACTAAAAATCAATTTTCTCGTTATACAGAATTCTAAATATGTTATCGTTTACTTCATTTGAAACTAGACTCATTAAGGAGTCTAAGAATATAAATTTTATCTTATAATCATCATTGTACAATTTACAATGATTTTCTAAAGACAAAACAGGGGATTTCAAAGTCATTTTGACTCTGTCTCACTCCACTTCAAATAACTCATTATCTAAAATTCTTTTGCTTACATGGTTTCTTTTATAAGAAACTAGACTCATTAATATTTAATTTCATATTTTATTCAGCTTCTAATTCAATTTCCACAATTTATGGTGATTTTCCAAAATCACACTACAGTTGCTGTCCCAAGCAGATTTATTACAAATTTGCTCTTTCACACATTCCTTACATTCAAATTATCTAAACATGTATATCATGTCATTCAAGATCGAACTCATATAACATAGGCATTAAAATGCTTCACTATCAGCTTTAGTTCAATTGAAACGAATGAAATACAATATCATATTCACATTTAATTTTCCATGATCGTAATCACCTAAAAATAAAATCATATACTTCCACAAACCTTTCCACAAGGACCAACTGTTTATATTTGAATATAAACATAGAATCACTTCACATAACTTCACACATTTACCGAATATATCACAATCACATTTATAGTCATAACATTTATTCACAGATGCATCACTTTATATATTTATAATTTAATTCAAATCAAAATCGCATACGAGTACATAATACATACCTGGCCAACTTAATATGTAATGCACTTTCAATTTGTCAACTTAGTGTAGGATCTTGTAATTGTATACTTTTATCAAATTCATCGGCACTTGGCCTACTAGGTATAAAATCCGAAATTATATTACCAGCACAAAGCCTGCGGGACTTTAACCCGGATACATTTCCAGCACGAAGCCTGCGGGACTTTGGCCCTGATACATTTCAAAGACGAAGGCTCGGGACTTTAGCCGGATACATTTCAAAGACGAAGCTGCGGGACTTTTAGCCCGGATACATTTCAAATGTCTTGCATATTTATTCACATGTTAACACATTTCACATAACATATCACATTAGCAATTTAATTGCTTCATTCGAATATAAGCACAAAATGTACACCTACCCTTTAACTTTCGGTTCAATAATCATACACAAGGAACACATAATCTTTTCATTATCCTAGTTTCACTTTTAATAACCATTCGGCTATATGCCATATTCACAAATTATTTCACACACAACCTCAATCAAGTAGGAACAATAGTCACAATTCATCTATTATACAAATATCCCATTCTTTGACTTTGTTTCATAATAGCTATTCTGTCACCACATATATACCATTCAATTCACATTCGACTTTATACAAACAAGTACAATAAAATTGTATACACATATTACACACTTTCACATCATCACTTAATAGTCATTCGGCCACATTATATACATAAATCATCCATTTCATATTCGGCTTTATAGCCGAAATTCAATATACTTATTGCAAATCGAACTTATAAACGTCAAATAATTACTTATCATATTATATAATCTTAAGCGCGCAACAAATTAAATATAATTACTTAAGGACTTACCTCGGAAGACGATAATCGGAACGAGACGACTAATCGACCACTTTGATTTTCCCCCCGATCCAAACCCGAATTCTACTTTTGTCAATCTAATTAATATCAAAATTAACTCACTTATTCAACATTTCATTAAATTTTATCTAAAGACACATAATTTGGGCATTTTGCATTTTATCCCCTAACATTTCACATTTTTACAATTTAATCCCTATTTCAAAATAACACAAATTACTCAAAATTTCATCAAACCCATGTTAGGCCGAATTTACCTTAGGTCTCTAGCAACCCATTTCTTTTATTTATTTCATGTTTTGACCCCTCAATTTACAAAATTCTAAATTTAGTCCTTAATACACATTTTTATCAAAAATCACTTAATCAAACATGAAAATCAAACATCAAAGATTTATTACTCATCATCAAACAACAAGATACTCAAACATTCAATAATGGCATCATCCAAATACTTTAACAATTTTAAAATTAGAGGTACGGGCCAGCTAGATTACGAAGCAACGATCTCAAAAACGTAAAAATTATTAAAAACCGAGACGACATGGACTTACATGCATGAACAACCATGGCCGAACCTTCAAAGCTTTGAGAACATTATTTTCTTTCTCACATTCGGCTATTGATGAAGATGATAGCATGTAATTTGGCTTTTGTTTTATTTTATTTTATTATAATTACCAAATACCATATTTAACCTTAATATACATTAATAATTTCCATTATACCAAGCCATGGAATTCCACTATCAACAATTATGAAATAATTACCACTTAAGGACTCCCACTATTTGATTCCATAGCTATTTAATATCTTTAACTTATAGAACACAACTTTTACGCTTTGCGCGATTTAGTCCTTTTTGCTTAATTAACTATCAAAACAATAAAATTTTTCAACGAAACTTTAATATCATCTTATTGCCACTCCGTAAATATTTATAAAAATATTTACGACTCAGTTTATAGAAACGAGGTCTCGATACCTCATTTTCTAAATCCACTTGACCTTAGGGTCATACCACTTGAGCTTAATAAATCGCTTATAAAACAAAAATCACAATATCAAAAACCTTTTTTAAACTCACAATTAACTCATAAATATTAAATATAATATTTACAAACCTACTCATCGGATTTAGTGGCCCCGAAACCACTGTTCTGATTAACCCTAAAAACGGGCTGTTACAACTCTCCCCCCTTAAGGATTTTCGTCCTCGAAAATCTTACTAGGAAATAAATTAGATTTACTTTCACAAGGCTCATCAATTTCTCACCTAGCCTCAGATTTCTCAACTTTTCAATCTCATGAGCTAAGATTATGATCTGCTCTTTGCTATACATCATAACAAGCTGAGTTTCTACTTCTGTAAGAGATACTATAGATAAAGGATCTTATTTGTATCATCACATCATATATATAAGAAACACATTATGGGTCTTCCCAAGTTCTACTAATAATCTCATTCAATCCGATGAATTGCGAACTCAACTTCTCTTTATAGCTAAATCGAAAAATTCTACTCCCACTATAATACTTTCACAAATACTCAATTTTCTAATTGAAAATTCAATGCTTTTGCACATCAAGCCCACATATATTTTCTCTTGTAACTGAAACTACTTTTAGACGGTCACGAATTACTTTTATTTCCCCTCACTCTTTCCAATCACATCAACCCCGAAATTCTTTTTATCAAAATTCAATTCAATACAACAAAGTTCAGTAATTGCAACCATACCTCTCTCATACAATGCTATCTTAACATTCATCTCATAACCATTATTATTATACGGAAACTTAACCAATAATAAATGTCTTTCTCGGTTGCTTTCAAGTTCTAGAACACAGTGTGACAAAGTAACTCCATACCCAAAGCTCACAGTAGTTTATTTTAGTAACACGATATAATCCTTGTGTCTCCATTTGAACAATAAAAACTGGTACTCTTTTAGTACTCCCCGTATGGAAAGATAATCACCACTGTGCTAGATGTCACAATTGTTGTAAAATCTCTGGATTTCTCAATACACGAACTCTATCTCGACACAACGAATAATTGTCGGTTCCAATCTGAAATTCTAAATCAGAAATCAATTTATGTTGTACCCTTTTTAACTTGTAATTCACTGACAGACCTCTTAGCCTCACAAATTTGCTGATTAAACATCAATTTAGTTTCTAGCTCAGCCAATAACTACTCGTCATTTGATAAGATTAATCACATGATTGTCGATCGTAAAACACATAAAGATTCTCGCTCAGAACCCCAAAGACTATAATCATTTGCCCAGAAGAAAACGTAGTAACTACCCGACTATAACCACTGCACTCAGCTATCATTTCAATTCAAACATTATCCTACTGTCTAATTCTATCATCACTGATTTCATAATATCCCATTACTAACAGAAATCAATTTAGAAAAACTTCCATTTAATACGTTCTTTAGACATCATACCTGAATACTTTCATCTTATCGAATTCAACTTCTTCTTTAACAGTGAATTGGCATATAACGAATGGCCTTCAACATGATCCAATATCTTTTCTATTACTGTCTTCACTTGCGGACTCAGTCTCTTATATGATCACAATACTGATCTTTCAACCACGAAACTCTGTAATTTCACACTCTAAGCATATTTAATCCATATAGTACGGATCTCATTACAATGCTTTACTGATGAGGGGGTGAGGGTTGTAAAGCCAACAATTTTAACACTTACGTAAGCATGCACATCACACATACTATTATGAATGAATAGTTCATTACTAATTCCGCATTCTCAAACATCTAGCAATCATTTACTTATGATCACTTGGTACTTAACACATAGCTCATACGCTAAATCAAATCATAAATTCTAAGTCAAAATATTCACACAACCATTATTTACCCAACATCACAACTCATATACTCATATAATTATAACATTTATCAATAGCAGAATATCATGCATTCTGATTCATACTTTTTATGAGTTTCAACTCATCACCAACACATTTTCACTCAAACGTCTGAGTATAACATTCTGTACTATCAAAATTAGCTCGGTTGGAAAGCATATCTGTCTTACAAAACAATTTCGTTAGAGCCGGGAGATGTCACACTACCACGAGTAGTAATATGGCATGTATAGCTAGACTCACATACGCTAGGTTAGTCTGAGAATCGACTAAACCATAGCTCTGATACCACTAAATGTAACACTCTTAACCCGCTTCCGTTGCCCGAATAAGGTTATGAGGTATTACTTGACTGAACAAAACTTCTATAAGGTCAAAGATATTTACCAGACATAAATTATCAACAATGCAACCTGTCTCATTGATTTTTCATAAGAGCTCTTATAAATTTCCAAAATGACTAACTATCAAAACATAACCGAATATCTAATAACAAATTAACCACTATCAAGTTATAACTAAAACACTTCAACACATTAGTTCAATTATAAGGCTTCTCTAAACAAAATAAGTGAGCCATCTTCGCATGGTTATAATGTATACAAAGTCAAAATGTCATTCTACCTATAGTCTATCCTATACATGCCTTAAACCATGATGATATACCATCTTCTCAACTCACATAATGACTCGATAGTGTGATGATATCTCCGGCTCTTCCAACTCGAACTAAAGGATAAACCTATAAGGAATGGAAAAGAGAACACGAGTAAGCTTCAATGCTTAGTAAGTTTTAAGCAATGCAAACAATTAATTTACTTATAGATCGATTATTTCAAATTTTCAAGAAATCATTCCTAGGTAATTGCCATTTCGGCCAAGTATCCATGAACATAATGCATATTTAGCAAATTCACCTCACTTGAATTGAAATCACAAATAAGATCATAAGAACTCGAAAAGCATCTCATTAACTAGTTTTAACCATGTTTGCAACAAAATCACAAATTCACTACAAGCTGTCTTCCTGAGAATAGTCACTAAATTATTTATAACTGGAGATAAGAAACTCCAAATCAAGTGCCGTTAATTTTTCCTGAAAACAGACTCATATATCTTCCATCCATAAAATTTTCAGAATTTTTTGTTTGACCAATCAATACCAGATTTTTATTGAAGTTTCCCCTATTTCACTGTTTGACTATTCTGACCACTCTTCACTAAAAATCAATTTTCTTGTTATACAGAATTCTAAATATGTTATTGTTTACTTCATTTGAAACTAGACTCATTAAAGAGTCTAAGAATATAAATTTTATCTTATAATCATCATTGTAAAATTTACAATGATTTTCTAAAGACAGAACAGGGGATTTCAAACTCATTTTGACTCTGTCTCACTCCACTTCAAATAACTCATTTTCTAAAAATTTTTTGCTTACATGGTTTCTTTTATAAGAAACTAGACTCATTAAGCTTTAATTTCATATTTTATTCAGCTTCTAATTCAATTTCCACAATTTATGGTGATTTTCCAAAATCACCATACAGTTGCTGTCCCAGGCAGATTTATTACAAATTTGCTCTTTCACACATTCCTTGCATTCAAATTATCTAAACATGTATATCATGTCATTCAAGATCGAACTCATATAACATAGGCATTAAAATGCTTCACTATCAGCTTTAGTTCAATTGAAACGAATGAAATACAATATCATATTCACATTTAATTTTCCATGATCGTAATCACCTAAAAATAAAATCATATACTTCCACAAACCTTTCCACAAGGACCAACTGTTTATATTTGAATATAAACATAGAATCACTTCACATAACTTCACACATTTACCGAATATATCACAATCACATTTATAGTCATAACATTTATTCACAGATGCATCACTTTATATATTTATAATTTAATTCAAATCAAAATCGCATACGAGTACATGATACATACCTGGCCAACTTAATATGTAATGCACTTTCAATTTGTCAACTTAGTGTAGGATCTTGTAATTGTATACTTTTATCAAATTCATCGGCACTTGGCCTACTAGGTATAAAACCCGAAATTATATTACAAAGACAAAGCTGCGGGACTTTAACCCGGATACATTTCCAGCACGAAGCCTGCGGGACTTTGGCCCTGATACATTTCCAGCACGAAGCCTGCGGGACTTTAGCCCGGATACATTTCTAGCATGAAGCCTGCGAGACTTTGGCCCGGATACATTTCCAGCACGAAGCCTGCGGGACTTTAGCCCGGATACATTTCCAGTGTCTTGCATATTTATTCACATGTTAACACATTTCACATAACATATCACATTAGCAATTTAATTGCTTCATTCGAATATAAGCACAAAATGTACACCTACCCTTTAACTTTCGGTTCAATAATCATACACAAGAAACACATAATCTTTTCATTATCCTAGTTTCACTTTTAATAACCATTCGGCTATATGCCATATTCACAAATTATTTCACACACAACCTCAATCAAGTAGGAACAATAGTCACAATTCATCTATTATACAAATATCCCATTCTTTGACTTTGTTTCATAATAGCTATTCTGTCATACCACATATATACCATTCAATTCACATTCGACTTTATACAAACAAGTACAATAAAATTGTATACACATATTACACACTTTCACATCATCACTTAATAGTCATTCGGCCACATTATATACATAAATCATCCATTTCATATTCGGCTTTATAGCCGAAATTCAATATACTTATTGCAAATCGAACTTATAAACGTCAAATAATTACTTATCATATTATATAATCTTAAGCGCGCAGCAAATCAAATATAATTACTTAAGGACTTACCTCGGAAGACGATAATCGGAACAAGACGACTAATCGACCACTTTGATTTTCCCCCCGATCCAAATCCGAATTCTACTTTTGCCAATCTAATTAATATCAAAATTAACTCACTTATTCAACATTTCATTAAATTTTATCTAAAGACACATAATTTGGGCATTTTGCATTTTATCCCCTAACATTTCACATTTTTACAATTTAATCCCTATTTCAAAATAACACAAATTACTCAAAATTTCATCAAACCCATGTTAGGCCGAATTTACCTTAGGTCTCTAGCAACCCATTTCTTTTATTTATTTCATGTTTTGACCCCTCAATTTACAAAATTCTAAATTTAGTCCTTAATACACATTTTTATCAAAAATCACTTAATCAAACATGAAAATCAAGCATCAAAGATTTATTACTCATCATCAAACAACAAGATACTCAAACATTCAATAATGGCATCATCCAAATACTTTAACAATTTTAAAATTAGAGGTACGGGCCAGCTAGATTACGAAGCAACGATCTCAAAAACGTAAAAATTATTAAAAACCAAGACGACATGGACTTACATGCATGAACAACCATGGCCGAACCTTCAAAGCTTTGAGAACATTATTTTCTTTCTCACATTTGGCTATTGATGAAGATGATAGCATGTAATTTGGCTTTTGTTTTATTTTATTTTATTATAATTACCAAATACCATATTTAACCTTAATATACATTAATAATTTCCATTATACCAAGCCATGGAATTCCACTATCAACAATTATGAAATAATTACCACTTAAGGACTCCCACTATTTGATTCCATAGCTATTTAATATCTTTAACTTATAGAACACAACTTTACGCTTTGCGCGATTTAGTCCTTTTGCTTAATTAACTATCAAAACAATAAAATTTTTCAACGAAACTTTAATATCATCTTATTGCCACTCCGTAAATATTTATAAAAATATTTACGACTTAGTTTATAGAAACGAGGTCTCGATACCTCATTTTCTAAACCCACTTGACCTTAGTGTCATACCACTTGAGCTTAATAAATCGCTTATAAAACAAAAATCACAATATCAAAAACCTTTTTTAAACTCACAATTAACTCATAAATAATAAATATAATATTTACAAACCTACTCATCGGATTTAGTGGCCCCGAAACCACTGTTCTGATTAACCCTAAAAACGGGCTGTTACAGTTTAAGTGTATTGAAGAAGTGGTTTTCGACTTGGATTTTTGGTGAGAAATTTTCTTAACCTCAAAGGCATATATCATGGTTGATTTTAAAAGGATTAATTCTACTTTCTCTTAAGATAATATTGGAGGCTATTTATCTTGATTATTTTATTAAAGAAAGAAGAGTTTATATTAGAATATGATGATTAGGTTGTCATATTAAGCCTATAAATAGGCAGCCAATTTGCATAGAAGATGCATCAATCTAAGGGAGTGTTGTGCTGATTTGATTAAGTTATCTTTGTTATTTTTCCTTTTATTTTTATACTCTATTAGTAGATTTTCTTTGTTAGAGATTGAACCTTGGTATGTGAGGTTTTTGGGGTGAGTGATTTGTAACAATTGGGGTCGGTGTTGTGGTTTCGAATACTTTTTGTCTAAGGGTAGATTCGGCTTAAACCAATAGGTGTTTCAGAAGATTATTGTAATAAGAACATTCATTGAGTGAGACTCCGTAGAGTAGGATTGTTTCTGAACTATTTTAAAAAAATATTGTCTGTAAATCTCTTTTTAACTTCTCTAATTTTTGTATCTATTTTGATGTCTATTCAATCCTGTGATTGAAAACATACTTGGATAGTCAAGGTAAATTTATAGCAACTTGACGTGTTTTTTCAAGTGGTATCAGAGCAAGCTTTAAGAGTTATTTGAAGGTGATTTTGTGTTCAGTTTGCAACTATGGAATCCATGAAGGAAGGTATTTGATTGCTCGAATCTTGTTGCTACTTAGTTCAGAAAATTTTGCATATTGGAAGGCTTGTATGAGGGCATCCATCATGTCTAGTAATAAATTTGCTTATGAAGCTATTGAAGAAGGATGAACTCAACTTATTTTGGCTACTACTGATAGCACCACACACCCCAAAGATAAAAGTAAATACACTACTAAAGAAAGAAATGTTGCTCATGGGAAATCACAAGCTCTAAATGCTATATTTAGTGGAGTTGAAATGGATCAATTTAAGATTTTTCCCACTTGTGACTCATCATAAGAAGTATGAACTATTTTAGAAGATCAACATGAAGGGAATACTATTTTTAAAATGTCTAAATTACAAATCTTGACCACTAGGGTTAAAAATCTTAAAACGAATGAAGATGAAACTATTTAAAATTTTCAAACTAGACTATGTGACACATCTAATGAGGCACTTTGTCTTGGTGAATGTTTCTCTAAGGTGAAATTGGTGTGAAAAGCTTTGAGGTCACTTTCAGAACATTTTGCTATCAAAGTAACAACAATAGAAGAAGCCAAGGATATCACCACTCTCTGAGGTGAAATTAGTGAGAAAAGCTTTGAATGTTTCACTTAAAAATTTTGAGCTAAATCTAAAAGAAGGAAGGCATGAAAAATTGAGACTTGAAAAGAATATTGCCTTTGATGTTCAACCTGTTGTTTAGATAGGAAAGAAACTTAAAGAGACTATTGATGAGATCAAGATGAAATTAGTGTTGCTTACAAAAAGCATGAAGAAATCTTATAAGAAAGGAACAAAATCAAGTTTTGGTAGAACAATTAAGACACATGTGTACGGGAAGTATTATCAATAAAAAAGAGGTTATTCGATGTTTTGAATGCAAAGGGTATGGCCATATTCAATTAGAATGTGTCTATACCAAGAAGAAGCGGAAGCCCTTAGTTGTTACCTATTCAAATAGCTAATAAAAATCTTAATGAATCAGACTGTGATGTTGGTACCCTAGAAAATGCATATTTTGAAATGGTTAAAAATTTGGAAATTTTGTGTTAAATGAATGATGATTTGAGAGACGAGGTGTGCATCTTAAAGGATGAAAATGAGAAGCTCAAAATAGAAATTCAAGAGAAAGAAGAAGCTTTGAAAATTTTTGAGAAAAAACTAGTTGAGGCAAATGTTGTCTTGTAGAAATTTGGTGGACAATATAAAGCTAGATGAACTTCTTGTTGTTGGAAGAGTTGAACTTCGACATAGGGGTCTTGTTTATCCCTTGAAAAGTATGAAAGTTGATCCTCCAACTAAATTTGTTAAAGTTAATGAAAGTTTCTTTATGCAAACCATAGGGGAGACTAGAAATAGGAGGCTGATTTGCCACTATTGTGGGAAGTCCAAACATATCAAGCCTTATTGTTACAAGCTCTAAAATGACTTGTGGAAGTTAAATATGATGGAACGACTGTTCAAGCACCTATTCAGACTGTTGGAAAATTGAGTTTGGAAAATGCAATGGAAAATAAATTTAGGAAAAAACCAAATTTTTAATTTTTTTTTCCAAAATAAGAACATGATTGTGATACCTAAAGTAATAAACACTTAATCAAAATTGTTCATTTTTTATTCGTCTAGGATGAATGCTTCGACCAAGTAGTCTTACCACTATCCTCCAACTCACGTCTACTGAGTGTGGGCTCTCTTTGAATCAGAAAACTTTTTACAAAATTACTAGCGGGGTAATTTTGTAATTTCTCTAAACTTTTGGGCCAAGTTGTAAATAAGAAAAATATCTCTAGAAATTTTTTGAAATAATTTCTTTAGAGAATTTTCCCTTTACAATTTTCTCTTGAATTCAAGTGTGTGTAAATAAGGACCCCAGACTCTCTTTATATAGGGAGAGTTTAGAGAGTTCAACTATGATTAAACTTAATCACTTTAATATTAAATTTAATATTAAATCGTATTAAATTAATAGAATATTTATCTACAAGATAAACATTAAATTTAATTTCATATTAAGATAATCACTTTAATATTAATTTAATAAAATACTATTAAGATAAATATTAAACTAAATTTAATATTAAATCAATTAAAAATATTATTTTTGAAATAGTTAACCTAAAATCAAATTCTATGGTAAAGCTCTAGTAGGAGTGTAATTCTTCCACTGCTCAACCAAAAAAAACCAACCGTCGCCGACCATTTTTCGACCACAGGAATGCAGCCACCGCAGCCGTCGGCACCCTAAGCTGGTCCAGTTTCTAGCAGTGCAGTCCGGGCCAGTGACGACTTAACCAGTCCTTCACATACTAGGCCTAGATTGACCAATTTTTGGGTCTTGGTCTCCTGGACCAATTTTGGTCTCCTGGACTAATTTACGATCTCAAGTCCAGTTTTTAAGTTAAATTACCCATTGGGCCAATTGTCTAACTTGAAAATTAATTTTCAAAAATATCATATTATTTTTAATTAATTTGATTAATTTAATTTTACTTGATCAAATTTAATTTTCCCAAAAATCACTTAGATTTTCAAAATTAATTTTTCAAGAAAATTCTTTAATCAAATTCTCTAGTTGGAAAATCCTTACAACCACCCAATTTAATTCCACGTCGAATAAATCGACTCAATTAAATTTGTAACGCCCCAAAAATTGGGCCTAGAAAGTATTGGGCCTTGAGTCTGGGTTTGGGTAGAAGACAGCCTGAATAGTTTGGATGTTCTAATTAATTATTATTATTATTAATATTATGTTTAGTTTAGTTTAGTAATTAAATAAAATACGAAGGGCTTATAGTGTGGGAAAAAGTTCGGGCTCGGCCCATAGCTTTAGCAAAATTCTTAATTTTTGCCTCTTAAGAGAATCTGGGCAGTAGGCCTTATTAATAATTTGGGCTGAGTTTTAGCATAAAAGGAGCACCTGGCCCAGTGGCTAAGCACACTAGGAAGGCATGGGAGGTGTCTGGGTTCAAGGCACGGCGTGCGAAAATGGTTGTTTTTTTACAACCAGGGATTGCCGCAAGGAGGCCTTATAAGTATCTCGGGAGGAAAGGTGACACAATCGAGCAAGTGGCGTGGTGGTAAGGTACGGGTGGTGTAGTTGAAGGGTAAGGGTTCGAGTCTAGTAAGTAGCGATATTTTGTTTTATTTTTAAATGAACTGGGACTGCAGCAGATAAGTCTTAAAATTAATTGTGAGTAGATTATATCATCAATGCAATGCAGCAGCATGCTAGGCCTGCCGAGAGGTTATGGGTTCGAATCCAGGGGAAGGTGAATTCTGTTTTATTTTGAAATGGGCCTGAATGAGACAGGTAAGCTTTATAATTAATTATGAGAAGATTGTGTCATGAAAGGAACTTCGGTGCAGTGGAAAGCAATGTATGTGTGGGTTTAGAAGGTCACAGGTTCGAGATGTATAGCAGGCGAAATTTTCTTTTTATTTCGCAAGTAACCGAGGCTTCAGTAGGAATAGATTAAGATTAATTGTGACCCTATTATGGTGTAGAGGAAAGCTTGGTGCAGTGGCCAGTAGCAGAATGTAGAGCGCAGGGACAGGAGGAGGTCTGGAGTTCGAGCTGCTGTGCACGCGAAGGACCAATTTTGCTGCTCATATGGGGGAGAGTCAGAGTTTGACCGAAACTCTCCTAGCAGTGGCTTGAGTCGGTCAAGCGGTGGACTACTGCTGATGGTACAAGGAATTTGGATGGGATTTAAATTGGTGGTGGCTAAAATTAAGGAGAAAAATATAGAATTTGAACTTGGGAAGGATTTTATGCCGAAATAGGATTCATGGTAGTACCAATTCGGCTATAGGCAATTAAATGCCGAAAAGCTCTTGAAATTTTAGTGTATTGGTTATTTTTCTTTTTTGTTTTTTTTTTGGGAAGTTTTAAGTGATTAGTCAAATTAGGTTGGGGCCATTCACATCTACTAGTATTTTTGAGATCGACCTTTATTTTTTTCCATCTCTTCTTCATCAAGAACCGAACCTATCTTCTTTTCTCTTTTCTTCTCTTGTCGACTTTCATCTTTGCTTATAGCCGAACCTATACTCTTCTTTCTCTGTCTCTTCCTTTAGTTTTCTATCTTCACTATTCTTCAATAGCCGAATCATGTTGTAGCCGAATCATTTTCATTTTCTTCTTTAAAAATCGAAACCTACATATCTGTGGTGAAAGAGGCCGAACCTTTGACTGTTTAAATCTACTTCTTCACGTGACTACGATGGATTGGAGATAAGATCATAGATAGGAACACCCTTCTGGGCCGAATGACGATAGGTAAGTCTTTCGAACAAACTTTCGTTAGTATCATTACTTTTAGGAAAAAGCTGAAACCCTTAAGGGTGGCTAACGCTTGGACTAAGGGCTCTTGTGCCTCTTTCTTTCTGTTTGGTTGTGTAAGCGTTAGCATGGACAAGGGGACATACAGCGAAGGGTTTGAAGACTAATTCGGTTGGCTCTCCAGATCTCATCCATATTTCAAAAAAAGGTAAGAACTCTAGGGTTTAAGGCTTTGTTGGCCGACTATGGTAGGGGGATAAGTACGTAGTTTGTTTTCGATATTTAGATTAACGTGTTAGTAATCCAATTGTAGGCAGCTCGTGGGTGGATCTTTCCATCGAATCACTACTAATTAGGTGTGTAACTAACACCCTCGCATAGACTAGATTGGCAAAAGCTGAAAAGCTGAAATGCCGAATAGCTAGTATTTTGTGAACTTGTGAGTGTGCGAATGCTCGTGAGATAGATTGATTAACAATTTCGGTAATTGAAGTGATAAGACTGCAGTGCACGCGATTTCTTTCACTTCGATATATTTGGGCTTAATGGGCCAAAATCGGGATAATGGGCCAACGGGCCCAATTTGGTAAGAACACTCAGTAAGTGTTTCTGTTAGTATGTAAATGGCTGAAATATGCATGAAAACCCTTAAATAGTTAAATTACTAGAATACCCCTAAGTATGGAAACTACCATTATAGTGTAAAATGACCATTATACCCCTAGGGTTAATTTTTGATTAAAATGCATGATGATCTGATTCTGTATGTTGTATGCCATGACTTGTATATCTGTTGCATGGGGACATGGGTTATATTTATGGAGGAAGCGTCCTGGTGGCTATGCCACAACTATCTGATCTAGTGGCCCTGCCACAATTATCTGTTCTGGTGGCTCTGCCACGATTATCTATCTTTGGTGACTCTGTCACATTATCTGTTTCTGGCAGCCATGCTGCAAATTCTGTGGCGTGTAGCGGTTGGGTGGGTCGAGTAGTCTCCCCACATGGTGTAAGGTTGGTACGGGGGTGTATATGGTTGGATACGGGTTGGGTTCTGCATATATATGAGATATCTGTTATGTTTCTATTATGGGCCTATGGGCTTCATTCTGTAATCTGTTTTGGGCTAAGGCCCAACTTAATCTGTCTCTGTGGTTTGAGCTGACTTAGACTATAGTTGGGTTATTTTACACACTGAGTTTCCAAACTCACCCCTTATTTTCATCCATGCAGGTAATCCCCAACCATAGTGGGCTTAGTGCTACGAGGGATTCGGAGTGGCCACACATTCTACAAATTTCGGTTTTCTTCTGGTGATTTCGACAGCTTTTCGTTTACTTAAATGTTTTGGGTTTTAAATTGTAATAAGGCCGCTTTAATTATTTAATGGTTTTAATATGTTTAGTTAGGGTAGATATGATATGATTTTAAACGTTGAATTTGAATAGCTTGTGGGCGCGTTTTTAAAAATAGTTACTTGATTTCGAAAGATCACGATAACAAAGCAAAACTTCCGCAACAAAAACGTTTCCAAAATTAATAACCTTTTTAAATGGATTTAAACAAATGGGTTTTCTAAGAGCATCCACTAAGTTAAGGTGTGGCAATGATTGTGTGCATGTCTAGGATTGGATCCGAAGGGAGCTTGGTACTTAAGCAGTCTAATGGACTCACCTCCACTTTTCTGGCATACTACCTGGTGCACAGCTTCCATTCACTTTAACCCGTAATGAAGTTATCTTTTAAACACTAAGTAAGTTTTTTTTTAGATTGAAAGGATAAAAATGTTTTAAACGCTTCGATGTGGCACGTCGGATTTGGCCATAACATCTAGGCCGAGTTTGGGGTGTTTCATTTAGTGGTATCAGAGCTCAGTTATACCAACTCGGCTGTGGAATGGGTTTATAAAAATAAAGATTTTTGAAAATAAAATTTTTTACAAAGATTGTAAAACTCGATTTTCAAATTTGGATCCTTAAAAAGGTGGGGCCCGAATCTTCGGCCCAAGTCTGTAAGTATTTCTGTACCTAACACTGTACTATAGTAAAAAATCACAGTAGATAGAACCGAGACCCTATTATAATACTGTAGATAGGGTAGTACTGAAAACTGTAAGACTGAGACTGTAGGAAAACTGAGACCACATCATGACATTATAGCTAGGGCAATACTGAAAACCCTATAATACTGAGACTATAGCTAGGCTATGATTCTGTGAAAATAGAAACTTTAAAATACTATCTCTGCATAAAACATATGAATAAGTACTGAAATTTTTGAATCGAGATCTTGGTAGTTATGGTTATGCATGCTGATAATGTAGAGTGTTGATATGGATTCTGAGGGTGAGCGAAGTCTGCCAACTTCAGGTAGCGGTAACTCAGAGCTTGGGACTGAGGCATTGGCCGAGTTAGTAAGAAAGGTGGTAGAAGAAGTATTGGAGACCAAGGTTAAAGAAATTAGGGAAACGCTTCAAATAGGGTGCTTGGAGTGTAAGAAGAGGAAGGATTCTAGTTCTCGGACGACCGAGCCTCATTCTGTGAAACATGTTAAGACACGACCAAACTTTCCAACCTGCAAGAACTACAACGGGCATCATCCGGGTGAATGCCATAGGAAGACAGGAGCATGCTTTAGATGTGGGTCCAAGGAGCATCGGGCTCAGGATTGCCAAGCTTATTCTATTTAAGTGTGTGTTACGAGTTGTATGTGTGATTGGTAAATGTTTCTTTACTTTGGTAATTAGATGTTCTAGGTCGTACTAAGAATTATTTTTAATCAGAGTGCGCAATGAAAGCATAGTGGTTTGACTTGAGTAATACGGTTAGTTGGTAGTTTAAAATTTCGAGGATGAAATTTTATAAAGGGGATAGAGTTGTAACGCCCTAAAAATTGGGCCTAGAAAGTATTGGGCCTTGAGTCTGGGTTCGGGTAGAAGACGGCCTGAATAGTTTGGATGTTCTAATTAATTATTATTATTAATATTATGTTTAGTTTAGTTTAGTAATTAAATAAAATACGAATGGCTTATAGTGTGGGAAAAAGTCCGGGCTCGGCCCATAGCTTTAGCAAAATTCTTAATTTTTGCCTCTTAAGAGAATCTGGGCAGTAGGCCTTATTAATAATTTGGGCTGAGTTTTAGCATAAAAGGAGCACCTGGCCCAGTGGCTAAGCACGCTAGGAAGGCGTGGGAGGTGCCTAGGTTCAAGGCACGGCGTGCGCAAATGGTTATTTTTCTACAACCAGGGATTACTGCAAGGAGGCCTTATAATTATCTCGAGAGGAAAGGTGACACAATCGAGCAAGTGGCGTGGTGGTAAGGTACGGGTGGTGTAGCTAAAGGGTAGGGGTTCGAGTCTAGTAAGTAGCGATATTTTGTTTTATTTTTAAACGAACCAGGAATGCAACAGATAAGTCTAAAAATTAATCATGAGTAGCTTATATCATGAGAAGAGCTTCAGTGCAGTGGCAGAGCGTACTAGGCCTGTCGAGAGGTTATGGGTTCGATTCTAGGGGAAGGCAAATTCTATTTTATTTTGAAACAGGCCTGAACTAAAGTAGATAAGGTTTATAATTAATTATGAGAAGATTGTGTCATGAAAGGAACTATGGTGCATTGGTAAGCAGCGTATGTGTAGGTTTAGAAGGTCGCAGGTTCGAGATGTATAGCAGGTGAAATTTCTTTTTTATTTCGCAAGTAACCGAGACTTTAGCAGAAATAGATTAAGATTAATTGTGACCCTATTATGGTGTAGAGGAAAGCTTGGTGCAGTGGCCAGCAGCAGGATGTAGAGCGCAGGGACAGGAGGAGGTCTGGAGTTTGAGCTGCTGTGCGCGCGAAGGACCAATTTTGCTACTCATGTGGGGGAGAGTCAGAGTTTGACCGAAACTCTCCTAGCAGTGGCTTGAGTCGGTCAAGCGGTGGACTGCTGCTGATGGTACAAGGAATTTGGATGGGATTTAAATTGGTGGTGGCTGAAATTAAGGAGAAAAATATGGAATTTGAACTTGGGAAGGATTTTATGCCAAAATAGGATTCATGGTAGTACCAATTCGGCTATAGGAAATTAAATGCCAAAAAACTCTTTAACTTTTGGTGCATGGGTTATTTTTATTTTTTGTTTTGTTTTGGGTATTTTTAAGTGATTAGTCGATTTAGGTTGGGGCCATTCACATCTACTAGTATTTTTGAGATCGACCTTCATTTTTTTCCATCTCTTCTTCATCAAGAACCAAACCTATCTTCTTTTCTCTTTTCTTCTCTTGTCGACTTTCATCTTTGCTAATAGCCGAACCCATACTCTTCTTTCTCTGTCTTTTCCCTTATTTTCCTATCTTCACTATTCCTCAATAGCTGAATCTTGTTGTAGCCGAATCTTTTTCTTTTTGTTCTTTAAAAACTGAAACCTACATACCTATGGTGAAGGAGGCCGAACCTTTGACTGTTTGAATCTACTTCTTCTTGTGACTACGACGGATTAGAGATAAGATCATAGATAGGAACACTCTTCTGGGCCGAACGACGATACGTAAGTCTTTTGAACAAACTTTCGTTAGTATCATTGCTTTTAGGAAAAAGCCGAAACCCTTAAGGGTGGCTAACATTTGGACTAAGGGCTCTTGTGCCTCTTTCTTTCTGTTTGGTTGTGTAAGCGTTAGCGTGGACAAGGGGACGTGCAGCAAAGGGCTTGAAGACTAATTCGGTTGGCTCTCCAGATCTAATCCATATTTCAGAGAAAGGTAAGAACTCTAGGGCCTAAGGCTTTGTTGGCAGACTATAGTAGGGGGTTAAGTACGTAGTTTGTTTTTGATATTTAGATTGACGTGTTAGTCATCCAATTGTAGGCAGTTCGTGGGTGGATCTTGCCATCGAATCACTACTAATCAAGTGTGTAACTGGCACCCTCTCATAGACTAGATCGGCAAAAGTCGAAAAGCCGAAATGCTCAATAGCCAAAATACCGAATAGCCGGTATTTTGTGAACTTGCAAGTGTGCTAATGCTTGTGAGATAGATTGATTAACAATTTCAATAATCGAAGTGATAAGACTGCAATGCGCGCGATTTCGTGCACTTTGATATATTTGGGCTTAATTGGCCAAATTCGAGATAATGGGCCAACGGGCCCAATTCGGTAAGAACACTCGGTAAGTGTTTCTGTTAGTATGTAAATGGCTGAAATATGCATGAAAACCCTTAAATAGTTAAATTAGTAGAATACCTCTAAGTATGGAAATTACCATTATACCCCTAGGTGCAAAATGACCATTATACCCTTAGGGTTAATTTTTGATTGAAATGCATGATGATCTGATTCTGTATGTTGTATGCCATGACTTGTATATCTATTGCATGGGGACATGAGTTATTTTTATGGAGGAAGTGTCCTGGTGGCTATGCCACAACTATCTGATCTGGTGGCCTTACCACAATTATCTGTCTCTGTAACTCTGTCACATTATCTGTTTCTGGCAGCCATGCTACAAATTCTGTGGCGTGTAGCGGTTGGGTGGGTCGAGTAGTCTCCCCACATGGTGTAGGGTTGGTACGGGGGTGCATATGGTTGGATATGGGTTGGGTTCTGCATATATATGAGATATCTGTTCTGTTTCTATTATGGGCCTATGGGCTTCATTCTGTAATCTATTTTAGGCTAAGGCCCAACTTAATCTGTCTCTATGGTTTGAGCTGACTTAGACTATGGTTGGGTTATTTTACACACTGAGTTTCCAAACTCACCCCTTATTTTCATCCATGCAGGTAATCCCCAACCATAGTGGGCTTGGTGCTGCGAGGGATTCGGAGTGGCCACACGTTCTGCAAATTTCGATTTTCTTCTAGTGATTTGGATAGCTTTCCGTTTACTTAAATGTTTTGGGTTTTAAATTGTAATAAGGCCGCTTTAATTATTTTAATGGTTTTAATATGTTTAGTTAGGGTAGATATGATATGATTTTAAACATTGAATTTGAATAGCTTGTGGGCGCGTTTTTAAAAATAGTTACTTGATTTCGAAAGATCACGATAATAAAGCAAAGCTTTTGCAACGAAAACGTTTCCAAAATTAATAACCTTTTTAAATGGATTTAAACAAATGGGTTTTCTAAGAGCATCCACTAAGTTAAGGTGTGGCAATGATTGTGTGCATGTCCAGGATTGGATCCGAAGGGAGCTTGGTACTTAAGTAGTCTAATGGACTCACCTCCTCTTTTCTGGCATCCTACCTGGTGCACAGCTTCCATTCACTTTAACCCGTAATGAAGTTATCTTTTAAACACTAAGTAAGTTTTTTTAGATTGAAAGGATAAAAATGTTTTAAACGCTTTGATGTGGCACGTCGGATTCGACCATAATGTCTAGGCCGGGTTTGGGGTGTTACAAAATTATTTTCAAAGTCATAGAATTTACTTCTAATTTAAATGCAGTTCGGCCGAGCTATTGTTGAGCTAGCGGAGGGACCAATCGAACATATACAATTGGGCTCTAGTAATTGTAATTATGTCTAGAAGCATCGTTTCGATAATTCACAATTACTTAATCATAAAGTCAGTCCACGAGAAGAATCATGATTGAAAACTCATTATTGTATGCTCTTTACGAAAGCAGTTCATCCATCTGCTTTGTCCAATGACCTCATCATGTGTGTGTTACCTCTATATGATATCCTTGATTCCTTTATGTTAAATTTGTTCACTCAATACAATCTCATTTTATCTCATTGTCAACCCCTAGTCACATTCCATATTTATCAATCCATACAATGTTAATGAGAGGATATCGTTAACTCTTTAATTTAGCTATGAATTTCACTATTGCTAGTAAAGTCATGCCATACACAAGTCATGTACCCAACATACCGGTTATTGTGTCAATCATCTTTAAAGCATAAACCTCCATTTATATCAAAGCACATAAGTTACATACATATGGTCAATGACTAACTCAGGATTTAGGTAAACCACACCATGAATGTCACAAGTGAATTAATTCACAAACGGATCAAGAATTAATTCATCTTGGGTCCAGTCTAATGTATCATTCTGTCAATGAATACATCTATATCTCTACCCATGGAGTCAACTGCTCTGATAGCCAAGACTAGTCATCTCAATTGTAGATGACATAATAATCCTTCTTAGTATTTGAATCAAATGCTCACTTTGATTCTTTTACTGGATTACAGACTCGTTTAGATTATCTACTGAAGTAAGTTGTTTTTCTTGCAAAGTAAATGTTCTTACAATGCCACTTATCATCAGTTTGAACTTAGAAAATCAATGAGCTAGTATTTGCTTGTCACAATTTCGCTCTGAATGCAAAATATGAAAGACAGAAATACAAAAGACATAATAGTGAAATGTGAAATTTATTTATTCATTGTTCAAATACATAAAAAATAATTACATGTTTACTAAAATATGAACACATTTTCCAACACTCTCCCACTTGCCCTAGTTACAAGAGTCCTAGTAAATAGATCAATAATGTTATCTTCAAAGGTTACTTTCATCATATCTATAATTCATTCAGCTACTGTCTCTCATATCAAGTGATACTTCAGATCAATGTATTTCATCCACTTGTGACTTGTAACACCCCTAACCCGTATCCATCACCGAAATAGGGTTACGATGCATTATCAAAAAAGATACAACTTTCATGCATTCACCCAATCATTTAGATTAAATTTGAAGACATATATTATTACTTTAGTTTATCAAATCTTGAATCAGTTAATACACAAAGCACAAAACAATTTATTAAATTCACATATAACCATTTGGTTATCTTATAGCATGAACTACTTTTCATATATCAATTTCCAATGTAAAAACTGAAAGATAAAACATGCTAAATACAAACGCTTTATTCAATGTCTACTTTCATTTTACCTATTAATTTACATGCATGAAACATTTTGTATAACCAAACCAAATAAGTTACTCACAAAATCAATTACACATGATCATATCATTTTGACCAAACCGAACATATATGCATCATATAAAACTCATATTACCTTTTTGTTTTACCAATACAAAATTTACTATTCATTTGGTCATTTATTTTAATGCATTACCCGAATATAAACATACCTAATAATCATGCTATGTTCAAGGATACATTTTTTTCATTTTACCCTATCATTTCATTTACGTATAACCTTCCATGGAAATGAATTAATATACATATATACCAACTGTAACGCCCCGAATTTGGGCCTAGAAGTATTGGGCCTTGAGTATGGGTCCGTAAGGAGGTTGTATATAAATAATTAATTGTGCAAGGAAATGACACAATTAAATGTCTACTTTGGTGGTTAATGGCCCTGAGAAGTGTTGGAGAAATCTTGGGCTCTAACCTGGGCTTTAGCAAAAATTTTGGTATTAAGTGAATAAAAGTTTGGATGCTTGGATGATGGCCTTTTAAATTATTGTGTTAAATAAATAACACAAGGAAGCATGTGGTCTAGTGGTTGTGGCATCCTTAAGGTTGCAACAGAGCTCTGGTTCAAGTCTTGGCTCTTACAGTTCATTTTTGTTTTTCTCTTAAGTGAATCTGGACACTGGCACATATGTCTTAAAGTTAATTATGGATGTTTTTATCACAGAAAGAGCCTGTGGTGGAGCGGCAAGGTGGCGTATTGTGTAACTATGAGGTCTAAGGTTCAATTCTTGGGATGCGCAATGAAGTATTTATTTTTCTATTTGAGCTGTGTAGGAGGTGGAGTTGGACTGAAACACTGTGGTTGAAGTGGTCATAAGAATGAGGAATTTTCCTATTGGTTGAAAGTAATCCCACATCGGGAAGCTAACATGAGAATTGGTGAGAAGCTGGCTTTAAATAGAGCGAACCAGATGAGTTGGTGAGCAAGACTCAATGCAGGATGTGCCAAGGTTGGTGATCATGGACTTCGGCGCGTTCTCATAAGCAGGTGTGTATTTTGCACTACTCTAATTGTAGAATGGCAAATGCCGGTCACATGATGATGGCAGCCATACGAGCATGCGAGCGCACATGTGGGAGCTTTGACGTGATGTTTGAGGCCATCAAGAGTGCTCTTGTGGGATTAGGTTGCTTTGGGCCATGTGGGCCCATGGGCCCAAGTGGGTAAATTGTATGATTGTGTAGTGAATATTGGATTGGACTATCTGTAGGTTAGTATTGCGGAAATACCCTGTAGGGTAGAATTACCGAAATACCCTCAACTTGTAAATTTACCAAAATACCCCTGATTTGTGAAATTACTTAAATACCCTCGACCTGTAAAATTACCGAAATACCCTCGACTTGTAAAATTATCGAAATACCCTCAATCTGTAAAATTATCGAAATACCCTTAATTTGAAAAATTACCAAAATACCCCTGATTTGGAAAATTACCAAAATACCATTGATTTGGAAAATTATAGAAATACCCCTGATTTATAAAATTACAAAAATACCCTTGACTTTAAAAAATTACAGAAATACCATTGGTTTGCAAAATTACCAAAATACCCTTGGTTTGTAGATTTACCAAAACACCCTTGTAGGGTGAAATGACTAAAATACCCCTAATAGGTAAAAAGGACCGTGCTGCCCCTCTAGGGTATATAACTCACTGATAATACAATTTGATTGATTTGACTATTTTTTGATTGAGAATGTATGACTGTGATTGGACTGTTATGACTGTGATTGGACTGTTGTGACTGTGATTTGTATGATTTTGTATGTCGTGTGTATATTTGCTGCATTCATATAATATTTTGTTGCACATGGGTGGAATTATGGAACGGAGGAAATATATGACGATCGCATGCTTGCTTGACAACCGTGGATCCACCGACGGCTTTTAAGCCCAATATATGATTGTTGACGACTCTGTGTCGATCATATTTATCGAGCCTATATGCCGACTATATTACCGTCACTGATGGCTATGTGCCTAACATGATACAGCTACCGATGGCTTAAAGCCAATTATTCTGATTATGGCTTTGCGCCAACCTACATCTGGCTCTGTGCCAACCTGATTATGGTTGTGTGCCAAACATATTTTTCTAAGGCTATGTGCCAATATATGATTATTGACGACTCGGTGTCGATCACATTTACCTAGGGCTGTGTGTCGGTTATGTTACTCTAGTTGATGGCTATGTGCCAAACTTATTACTTACCGATGGCTTTGTACCAATTATAATACCACTACTGAATGCTTAAAGCCATATATATGCTAGAAGCTTGCTGCAATGAAGGTAGTACCGCAACCGGGCTACCATTCATGTGTATCGGATGGGTGGGTCGATAGTTATATCCCCACATGATGTGTACCGGGGGACGAAGTTGGTGTATAGCGGTTGGATGGGATGGGTTAGGATACATTTTTTCATTATGCATATGATTTGATTCTGATAAGGGCTGAGACCCAAGTGATTCTGTAACAGGCTTAGGACCACTGCAATTGTACTGATGTTGATTTGGTCTTAGGCCCACCTGATTCTATAAAAGGGCACAAGCCCAGTTTGATTCTGTTTCTGTTTGTCTTACTGACTGTTACCTATTTTAGTTTTGGAGGGTATTACACACTGAGTTTTCGTAAACTCACCCCATTTTAATTGTGCAGGTAATCCCCAGCGTTAGGTGGTTCGGTGCTGCGAAGGACTCGGATATGACCACACACTGCTTATGTTTTTAGATTTATTATTACTGTTGCGTACTTCTTTTTAATTAGGTTGTAATAAGGCCTCTCTTGATTCTGGTTTTTATTTTAGTTTGGGATTTTAATTACTATGTTTTATAATGGTTAAAAGTAGATCACTGTTTTCCAAAACTACAACTGTTTTCAAAACACTACATTTTCGTAAATTAACTTTTAAACATCACTCTGTCGTAAATCGGTTACTTTTAGAATTAGCTTCCGCAAAGTAAAAAGGAATTTTGGAAGTAAAATTAAGAAGTTTTCAATGCACTATGTTTTAAATAAGAAGGATTTCTAATGAAAACATGGTTTTCGAAAAACACTTCAATTTGACACGCCAAATTCGGGTCTAACTTCTAGGCCGGGTTTGGGTTGTTACACCAACCATAATTTACGCATCAAATCAAATATGTTACAAATATATCTTATCATATACATAAATATCATATCAAAACATTATATACTTATACACATACAAATGTCGAATCATGATTAACTTACTTACATAACATTTACAGTATAAAGTTTCTTTACCATACTAAATCGAATTAAATATTAAACCATTCATCAGGTTTCATGATTATAATTACTGAATCACAACTAGTTCATAACCATTATTTATATTTATCACCTAACCAAATACAAATATATTTATCCAAACACAAAACTTACATACCATGTAATAAATATATCAAAATAAACTCTTATCATGTTCGGACATAACCAAATATCCATTGATGCTAAATCACATGTAACACCTTAACTAAACAAATCAACCAAGTTCACATGTATATTTTATCTTAGCATGAATCATAGTCGAATCAACCAAACATACTTATGAATATATATCATGGCCGATTCATCAACCACATCCAAATTCACCAACCATTATCAATACATATAACACATATAAACTTAACTAAAGTTTCACACACTTTCATAGCATATTAGCCATTTTCGCATGGCTTAATATATACATAAACCAAAATCCAACATTTCAAAATATCATCCAGCCTATACATGCCATAAGTTCAAAAATTTAGCTTATAAAATACCGAAAAATAGTCGATAGTATGATAGACTTTGCTGACGATCCCTGGGCTCGTATCTGACTTCAAAATCTATAAACAGAGACAAACATAAACACTCACATAGTAAGCTATCTTAGCTTAGTAAGTCATAAGCAAATAAATAACTCAATGTTAATATCAACCCAACTTAACCAAACTAATTTATGCTATCATATTCACATTTATTTTCAAGATCATAATTTCATATATAGCATATACTTTAATATACAATTTCACATTGGCCAAATATACATAATCTCATATACACATATTCAAGAATCATTTCAAAATTATTCGCATTATATATTCAAAAGGCCGAATACACTTTCCATATTCACATACATTCTTCATTTACATCATACATGATTTGCAACAAATATCAAGTAACTTACTTACCTTATTTCAAGTAGGTAATAAGCTAACTCATACCTGATCATTTTAGCTCGTTTTACACATTCGATCACAACTTATCGTTGCCCGATGAACCATTCGGAATTGGATAGGACACTCGGATAATCACATATATCATACAATGCCAACGTCCTAGACGTGGTCTTACATGTAATCACATATCGATGCCACTATCCCAGACAGGGTCTTACTCGCACACATATATCAGAATTACATATTGATGCCAACGTATAAAACATGGTCTTACTCGTACACATATATCGATGCCATGGTCTTACTCGCACATCACATATCGGAATCCTATGTCATGACATATGTATCCTAGCTATTCCTAAAGTTCATACGGGATTTTTAGACGTCGTAACTCAGTTGAAACGAATTCGTAAACATGGCATCCAAGCTTATTTACATTCGGCTAACACATATATATTTTCACATATTTCATTTCAGCATATAAACTCATATTTATTTAAAATAAGCAATATCTATTTGCTTATGAACTTACCTCGGGCGATGAAAATCGGAACGGGACGGCTAATCGACAACTTTAGTTTCCCCCCAATCCATATCTGATTTCTTTGGTTCTTGATCTAAACATATTCAAATTAAACTCATTCAAACATATTTTTGTTCAATTTAGTCCAAAAACACATAAATGAGAAAATTACCATTTTACCCCTAACATTTCACACTTCTTACAATTTAATCCAAATTGCACAAACATAAAACATGCAAAATTTGCACACATCATGCTTAGGTCGAATCTTCCTTATGTTCATACAAGTCCATACATTTCATTTATTTCACATTTTAGTCCCTCAAATTATTATTTTTACAATTTACCCCTAATTACTCAAATTCATCAAAACTTCAAATACAAAACTTGTTAATCTATCATATATCTTTTATTTTTCATCATTAAGCAATAAAAATCACAAGCTTTCAACAATGGAAAAATAAAAAATCATCAACAAATTCAAAAATTGAAACATGGGCTTGATAGATAACATAGCAACGATCTCAAAAACATAAAAATTATCAAAATCGAGCTAGAACTTACCTTGAATCGCCGAACCCTTAAACTTTTTATTTTTTTCTTTTCTTTAGTTTCGGCTAGAACAAAGTATGAACACTTATGTTATATTTTATGTTTTATTTAATATATGTTATTATACATTTTACCAAATTAACCTTTATTAATTAATACAAAACCATTATATATTAAGGTCATGACTGTTCATATCATTATATCATGGGCTAATTGCAACATAAATGCCTCAATTTTAAAAGACAACAACTATTCGGCCCTTTCACAATTAACCACCAAATTTTCATTTTACGCGATTAAGCCATTTTATTTAATCGGACACTCAAACGACAAAATTAATTCACGAAAATTTCACACACACAATTTCACACATAATAAACACAAAAAATATTTTATAAAATACTTTTTGACTCAGATTCGTGGTCCTAAAATCACCATTCTGAATAGGGTCTAAATCGGGTTGTTACATGACTTCTCATTCCCTTGTTATTAGCTATTGCAGCACTATTATCACAATATAGTGTTATAACTTTTTACATACCAGAAATGACTTCAAGATCGGTTAAGAACTTTTGAATTCATATTGCTTCTTTCGTTGCCCCAGAAGTAGCCACATACTTAGCCTCCCTACTAGAGTCAACAGTGCAAATTTTTTTTTTTTACACTTCTCCATACCATGGCTCCACAGCCTAGGACAAATACATTTCCCAATGTCAATTTCCGCGAATCTTTACAGGTTTGAATTTCTGAGCCTATGTATCCAATAGGAGTAAGGTTCTCCCCAAAATACACAGGCATAAAACCCTTGGTTCTTTTAAGATATATTAAAATATGCTTTATAACTTGTTAGTGCCTGAGACCAGGATTCGCCTGATGTCGACTAACCATTGCTAGTGTGAAACAAATATCTAGACGTGTGCAAAGTATTGCATACATAAGAATTCCAATTGTTGAAGCATATGAAACCTTACTCATATGTTCTCTTTCGTCTGTTGTCTTATGACACTCATCTAAAGAAAGATAAAAACTTGATGCAGTCAGCTGAGTGCCTGGCTTCGCATCGGTCACTACAAAACGTTTTAGTACCTTATCAATGTATGAAGCTTGTGATAGAGCTATCATTGTATTCTTTAGATCCCTAATGTAACACCCCTTACTCGTATTCGACACTGAAATAGGGTACGAGGCATTACCGAACTTATACATGAGTAATCATGCAGAACTGGGACATAAATTTCCATCTAAATTAAAACTTTTCATATACATTCATATCATCCCTATTACTAGCCTACGAGGCCCAAAACATACATTGGGAGTGGTTCAAGACTAAACCGAGAACTTTTGAAATTTTTACAATATTTAGAAAATTTTCATGCTTTGGAGGGTCACACGCCCGTGTGGGGAGGCCGTGTTGTCACACACGCCCATGTGGCTGGAGACACACCCATGTCCTTAGCCCATGTAACTCTCTGTTTATAACGTCATCAACAAAATAGGGTCACACGGCCAAGGCACACGCCCGTGTGCTAGGCCGTATGGGTGATTTAATTTTAATAATTTTTCATAAAATAGGTGCAGATTTCACACGCCCTGGGCACATGCCCATGTCCCTGGGTCGTATCCTTTACACGGCTAAGACACATAGCCGTGTCTTTGCCCGTGTGGCCAATTCGAAGCTAAAATTCAAAAATGCAGGGGACACACGGCTGGATCACACACGCAAGGGGCAAGCCATTTGTCACACACGGCCTAGACACACGCCCATGTGCCTACCTGTGTGGACAAAAATAAGGCTATTCACCAAGCCTTTTTGCCACCTTTACTTGCACCCACCTACAGAACATCAAACAACCCCAATCCAAGAATATACACACAACCAAGACATCCGCACATCAATTACATGCTATTTTCTATCACATACAACATTTCATAATTATCATCACAAACCATGCAATAACTCCATCCATGAAAGGCATCTCTATATGCATAAATACTTAACGAATATTAGCCAATACCAAATGGCCATTTACAAAATGAATTAAATACCATTACAAGCCAAAACATTTGGCCAAATCAATAATGACACATATCACAAAAAGACCAAGTCCCTATGCATGCCATATTCAAAATATCTAAATCAGTTATACCCAAATGATCAAATTGATAGTGTGATCTATGCTCCGACTACTTCCGATTCCCGATCTATCTTAGCGACACTATAAGAAAATGGAAAGGAAGGGGAGTAAGCATAAAGCTTAGTAAATTCACATGCAATAATAAACAATATTAAGCAACATTTAGCATGAATATCATACAATTTAACTTAACATAAATCACATATTTATCATCATTGTTTTATAAGCATAACTTTATCATTCTTAATCTTACCAAAAGCTCATCACTTAACAAGCTCATTCTTATGAGTTTTTCGTACATACCTATACCAACTCGTGACTTAACATTCTCTTTCTCATTTTTGACATACCCGTTGAACACTTGGACTACTATACGGATACATGAAAGGTCTTTGCACACAAGTGCCCCATATGTAGCCAAAGCTACCTCATATTTCATATCACATAAAGGCTCGCTCTCGAGCTAATCACGGGTCTGCTCACACAAGCTAACGGTCAAGATGTAGCTACACGAGCTGCTCACACAAGCTGTCAGGTATCCGTAACACATGCCGGACTACCTAGCCATCGGTAGGACATACATGACTAGCACCCAGATTCACATAAACATATATATCACATGGGGTCCTAGTGACATGTCACTCATATCCTATTCTATTCCTAAGGTTCAAACGGGATTTTCTCTCTCTTGTCAGAACTTGTCAAATGTGTTCATCAAATCAATTATGCAATTCATACAATATTAAGGCATTAAAAATATAATCATAATATTGCATTATTTACATATGAACTTACCTCAGTACAAAATATAGTTAACTAATTCGATTTAGTCCACAACCTTATTCTTTCCCCGGTCTAAGTCCAGACCCCATTGTTCTTAATCTATAATAGCAAATTTAGCTCATTAAATTACCACATTATTTAAATCAATCCAAAAACCATACTTTGGCAAAATTATAGTTTTGCCCTTAAACTTTCACATATTTACAAACTAGTCTTTAGGCTCGTAAAATGAAATGTACTAATTTTCTTTGTTACCCAAGCCTAGCCGACACACATACATGCTCATATCAGCCCACAATTTTTATCAAATCAGATTTTTACTACATATTTTACAACTTTTACAAATAGGTCCTTTTTAGGTGTTTTCATGAAAAATCACTTAGTAAAAGTTGTTTATCACACATCAAACTTTCATAATTTACCATGAAACATCAAAATTCATGCACGTCACACATGGGTCAAACCCTAGACATCAAACCCAGCTTAAATAAATGGTAGAAATGGTTAGATCGGTTGATAACAACTTCAAAAATATAAAGAACATTAAAAACGGGGCTAGGATACACTTACTATGAAGCTTGAAAGTTGAAAAAACCCTAGCTATGGTGACCTTAGGAATTTCGGCTATGGCATGGAAAAGATGAGCAAATTTTGACTTAATTTTCCCTTTTTATTCTTTTATTAACCAAATGACCAAAATGCCCTTTTTACTAAAACTTCAAATTTTACTTATTCAGGCCAATTTTTGTCCATAAAAATAGAAATTGGTCAAATTTCTATTTAAGGACCTCTAATTAATAATCCATTGCTATATCATGCTCAAAGCTTCTAGAATCACATATTTTGCAACTTTTGCAATTTAGTCCTAAAAATTAAATTGGACACTCTATCAACAAAATTTCTTAACGAAACTTTCCTACTATCACGTAAACATATCATAAACCTCAACACATTCATAAAATAATTATTTTTACTTCAAATTTGTGGTCTTGAAACCACTATTTTGACTAGACCCAAAATCGGGATGTTACAACTCTCCCCCCTTAGGGATTTTTGTCCTCGAAAATCTTACCGGTAAAAAGGTTTGGGTATTGTTTTGTCATGGTTTCCTCAGGTTCCCATGTAGCCTTTTCAACCCCATGTCTTTGTCATAATACTTTCACGAGAGCTATACCTTTATTCCTCAACTGTTTGACTTCCCGACCCAAAATCTTAACTGGCTCTTCGCCATAAGTCATATCCGGTCGAATCTCAACCTTTATCGGTGAAATCACATGTGAAGGGTATAATCAGTATCAGTGCAACATAGACACATGGAACACATCGTGAATCTTTTCCAGTTCAGATGGCAATGCCAATCGATATGCTACTGGCCCTATCCTTTCGGTGATCTTATACGGTCCAATAAAATAAGGACTCAACTTGCCCTTTCGGCCAAATATAAGAACTTTCTTCTACGGAGACACTTTCAGGAATACCTTATCACCTATATAAAAAATCAATCTCTTTCCATTTCAAATCCGCGTAGGATTTCTATCTATCCGAAGCTGCTTTCAAACAATCAAGAATTGTCTTCACTTTTTCTTCGGTTTCTCAAACTAAATCGACCTCGTGAATCTGATTCTGTCTGAGTTCAGTCCAATACAACGGTGTCTGCAACTTAATTTTCAAACTCGACTGAAAACTATTGTTGTAGGCAAATTCAACCAAAGGAAGATGTTTTTCCCAACTACCCTTGAATTCAAGAATATAACTCCAGAGCATATCCTCAAGAATCTGAATAACTCGCTCAGACTGACCATCGGTTTGCGGATGAAAAGTGTACTAAAGTTTAACTTTGTACCTAAAGCTTCTTGTAACTTTTTCTAAAACCGCGAAGTGAACATCAGATCTCTATCTGATATAATCAAAATAGGCACTCCGTGCAATCTAACAACTTCACCAATGTACAAATTAGCTAATTTATCAAGTGAGTAACCGGTACGTACTGGAATAAAATAAGCCGACTTCGTTAGCCTATCAACCACAACCCAAATCGCATCTTTCTTTTTCGGTGTCAAGGGCAAACCCATTACAAAGTCCATAGTAATTCTGTCCCATTTCCACTCAGGAACCATCACAGGCTGAAGTAACTCCATGGTGTTCAGCCTTTACTTGCCGACAAATCAGACACCTCGAAACAAACTCGAAAATATCTCTTTTCATACCCGACCACCAATATAATTTCTTCAAGTCATTATACATTTTCCTACTACCGGAGTGAACTGACAAATAACCACTATGTGCCTCATGCAAAATCTTCTGAATCAACTTGGTATCTTTAGTAACACAAATCCTATCTTGAAACATCAAACACTCATTGGAACCAATCCAAAAATCTGATTCAATACCCAATTCACACTGGACTCTTTTAGCTTGTAAATCACTGTCACATTTCTGAGCTTCACAAATTTTCTAAAGAAATGTCGATCTAGCAGTCAACTCAACTAGAATCGAACCATCATCGGTTAAAGTCAACTGAGTGTTCATAGCCCTCAAAGCAAACAACGACTTCCTACTCAAAGCATCCGTGACCATATTCGCCTTTCTCAGATGGTAGTCAATCACTAACTCGTAATCTTTTAACAACTCCAACCATCTCCTCTGCCGTAAATTCAAACCCTTTTGAGTCATTAAGTACTTTAAACTTTTATGATTGGTATAAATGTGACATTTTTCACCATACAAATGATGTCTCCAAATCTTTAACCCAAACACAATGGCGGTTAGTTCCAAATCATGTGTCAGATAATTTTTCTCATGCGGTTTCAATTGCCTCGAGGCATAAGCTATCACTTTGCCTTCTTGCATAAGCACACTGTAACATCTCGAAATAGGGCCTAAACGAAATAGTGGTTGGAAAACCACGAATCTGAGGTCAAAAAAAATTTATTCTGATTAAGTTTTAAGGTTTATTCATTAATTGAATAATTTTGTGAAAATTTCGTGAAGAAATTTTATGTATAAGTGCCTAATTTGATAATTAGGACTAAATTGTAAAATTAGCAAAATGTGTGTTCTAGATTATAAAGGGGATTTAATTGAAATGGGTTCTTAAAGTGGAGGTCCTTATCTAGTAATTAGACCAATATATTTAAGTTTGGACAAAAATAGGCAAGAATAGGACAAATTTGAAAGAAAAGCCTTTAAGGGTATTTTGGTCATTTAGTAATTAAAAGAATTAAAAAGGGAAAATAAAGCCAAAATTGGTCCATCTTCCTCATGGAGGCTGAATATAGCATGGGGGAGCCATGGTTAGGGTTTCCAAGCTTTCCAAGCTCAATAGTAAGTCCGTTCTAGCCTCGTTTTTAATGTTCTTTACATTTTTAGAGTCCCGGTAACTTGATTTTGCTTATTCTAGCAATAAGTCATGCTAGGGTTCATATTTTTGAAAATACCCATAGGTTAAATGTGTTTATTTTGATGTTTTATGGCAGAATATGAAGCTTTAAATTATGTTAAACAACTTTTGCTAAGCGATTTTAAGTGAAAATGAGTAAAACGACAAAATCAGTAAAAATTCCTAATGTTCATAAGTACATGATAGTGTGGGATTTTGATGTTTCCATAGAAGGGAAAAATGTTTAGTGTGTCATAAAACATAATAAAAATGGATAAATTTTAATTTCCTAGCCAAGGGGCAAAATCATAATTCTGCAAAGGTTTAGGGGCAAAATTGTAAATTTTCCAAAGTTTGAGTTAGGGAATGTTTTGAATAGTAAATTAATTAAATAAGTGAAATATGATGTTTAGATCTCAGAAAGTGAGATTTGGACCTAGAACGGGAGAAAAACCAAAAATCGAGAAACTAGGTAAAATGGTCGTTTTGGTATCGTGGTAAGTTCATATGTTTAATAAGCATTTAATTATGCATATTTGAATGATAAATTGATATTTTGGCCATAAATACTTTAGAATTGAGTTTCAGATATAGTGATTAATGTTCGATAATAATTCGATAGTGGAAAGAGAACTTGTATAATTTATATGTAAGACCATATTTTGTATTATGGCTTTGTATGATAACAAGAAAGTATTGACTAGCATAGTTTGATGAGAATAAGCTAAGTTGATGATATAATGAGATTGAGAATGTATGTAATTGAGTAGCATTTTATTATTATGCAATTATTGTTATTAGTATTGTTATTATTGAGTTATGCGACTAACCTTGAGAATTTGAGCAAGTATGTTTTAGCTATGACTTGATAAGGCATTGACATCTCAAAGTCCATGGTTGTACCATGGCAATTAAGGAAGAATTGATGAAAAATTCCATGTTCATAACATGGCATTTAAGGAGGAATTGACGGTTAAGTATACCATGTAAGAGCATGTCAAGACATGGCATTGGTAAGGCAAGGATCCCATGTAAGACCATGTCAAGACATGGCATCAACATTGATTAAGGTCTCCATGTAAGACCGCATCAAGATGTGGCATTGGCACTAAGATAAGGAATCCATGTAAGACCACATCAAGATGTAGCATTGGCACTAAGATAAGGACTCCATGCAAGACCACATCAAGATGTGGCATTGGCACTAAGATAAGGATACCATGTAAGACCATGTTTGGAACATGGCATTTGGTAAGATAAGGATATCATGTAAGACCATGCCAAGGCATGGCATTGATAAGTTCTATAAGGCAAGGAAATCATGTAAGAGCATGTCAATACATGGCATTGATGAGTTACTATAAGGCAAAGGTCCCATGTAAGACCATGCCAAGGCATGGCATTGGTGAGTTCATAAGGCAAGGATACCACGTAAAACCATGTCAAGACATGGCAATGGTAAGTTCAAAAAAGAAAAGGTTCCCGAGTAATCCAAAGAGTAAGTCAAAGAAACAACAAGGTGGGAACATGAAGAAAGAGTATAGGTATGCATTTAAGGCTTATTTAATATTGAGATTGTAAGTAATTGAGATTATCAAGTATTAAGTAAGTGATGAGTTTTCAGTTATGCTTGTGACACTTTATGACATGATTGGCAATATGCCTATATTATGAAAGAGTACTCATGTGTTAAGTAAGATGTTGCAGGTATGTAAGCAAGCTATTAAGTAAGGTGCCTTTTGTATTCTGAGCCTTTGGTAAGGTTACCAATAAATAAGATAGGAAAGTAAGAACCAAACATTATTTAAGCAAATTATGACAGCATAGTAGTAAGCTAAATTGATTGCTAATGCTTATTATTTTACATGTGAACTTACTAAGCTTTATAAGCTTACTTCTTCTACTTTACCATGTTTCAGAGTACTTAAAAGAAATCTCGGGTTGGAGGTCGTCGGAGATCACTTCACACTATCGACTATCAAGTTACCAAATGGGTATCTTCGTTTACAAACGTTCTAGTTTATGGCATGTATAGGGACTTAGGCATTTTGTGTGTATGTCCTTATGATATGGCTAAAGAATGGTATATAAATATTTGATAATGGTTAGCTATTGAAATGGCTAATGAAGAACATGTTTCAGTGTTATGTATGCCTAAATGGTAGTTAATACAAAGAAATCATGAAAAAGTGAAATTAGCATTAAAACAATATTGAATAGCAGCAGTGACGTGATCTTGAAAAATCACCAAGAATAGTAGAAATAGAATTAGGTGATGAATAATATATAGAATTAAAGCTTATTGAGTCTGTTTTCATATGAAAGAAACAGAGTAAGCAAAAGAAGTGTATATTAAGAGATATTTGAATTTTAGTGAGACAAGATCAGAGCGATTTCTGAATCCCCTGTTATGACTTTATAAATTCACTAAAAATTGTACAAATAGAATTAGGAGTTATAGTTTATATTTATATATTCCTTAGTGAATCTAATTTCAAGAGAAACAAACAACATAGTTATTTGAATTCTGCACAGGGAGAAAATTCATACGTAGTGAGGAGAGGTCAGAGTAGTCGAATAGTGCAACAGGGGAAACTTTAACTAATAAACTGTACTAATTGGCTAGACCAAAAATTCTGGAAAAAAATTAGTAAAAAGATATATAGTTTAGTTTCAGGTAAAATTCATGAATTTAAATTTTGAGTTTTGTGACTCGAGTTATGATTCATTTAGTGACTATGAAATAAATTGTTTTGATTTGTCTAAGTATTCAGAAAATTTTAATGTTCCCTGTTTGGTCCCGAACCGTTTCAATTGCCTGTTTTAGGGTCTCGAGGGCCCTTTTTAGGGAAATATTGAATGAATGTAAATAAATTAATTTTAAAAGCAAATTTTTTGCCCCAAATTAGTAAGTTAAGTCAGGTAACGCCTCATGCTCAACTCCGGCGATGGTCTCAAGTAAGGGGTGTTACACACACAACCCAGTCCATTCAAGGATGCATCACTACAGATCACAAATTCTTTTCCTGGCTCAAGTTGTACTAAAACCGGTGCCTCAGTCAACAATGCCTTCAACTTCTGAAAACTCAGTTGACACCTTTTTGACCAGTCGAACATGACATCTTTCTGTAATATTTTGAAACAAATTTTGAGATATCCTGTTTCATACCATGCCACCAATAAAACTATTTCAAATCATTATACATTTTTGTGCTTCCCGGGTGTACTGATAAACAATTACTATGTGCTTCGTTCAAAATCATCTAAATCAACTCTGAATTTCTCAGAATACATAATCGATCTTTGAATCTCAAACAATCATCGAAATCAAATTGAAACTCTGAATCAGAAATTGACTCACAGTGAACCCGTTTTGCTTGTATTTCATTATCAAACTTTTGAGCTTCACAAATTTGTTGTATAAATAATGGTCTCGCTTTCAACTCGGCTATTAAAGAACTATCGTCAGACAAAGCCAAATGTCTATTCAAAGCACGTAAAGCAAACAAGGTTTTTTGGCTCAAAGCATCAGCAACTACGTTCGCTTTTCTTGGATGATAGTCAATCACTAATTCATAGTCTTTTAGCAATTCTAACCATCTCGACTGTTGTAAATTCAAGTCTTTCAGAGTCATCAAATATTTCAAGCTTTTGTGATCAGTATAAATATGACACTTCTCACTAAACAAATAATGGCGCCAAATTTTCAATGCGAACACAATTGCAGCCAATTCTAGATCATGCGCGGATAGTTCTTTTCATGCGACTTCAACTATCTCGAGGCATAAGCTACAACTTTGCCTTCCTGTATCAAAACACAACCCAGGCCATTTAATGATGCATCACTGAAAATTATGAATTCTTTACCCGACTCAGGCTGAACTAGCACTAGAGCTTTAGTCAATAAAGCTTTTAACTGCTCGAAGCTTTTCTGGCATTTATCTGACCACTCAAACTTAACATCTTTTTGAAGCAATCTTGTCATTGGAGTTGCAATCATCGAAAAGCCTTTTACAAACCGTCTATAATATCTCACTAGTCCTAGAAAACTGTGGACTCAGAAACATTTCTCGGAGACTTCCAATCTATTATTGCAGAAATTTTGCTCAGATCAACCCGGATACCATCAGCTGAAACAATATGTCCCAGAAAACTAACCTCTCGTAGCCAAAACTCACATTTTTTGAATTTTGCATACAACTGCTTATCTCTCAAATTTTGTAACACAATTCTCAAATATTCTTCATGTAACACCCCTTAATAGTATCCAAGGCCGAAACAGGGTACGAGGCATTACCGGACATAATTGTAAACACACATGCAAATCCAAGCCATAAAATTTTTTTCTTTTTAAAAACATTCATACATATGCAAGATGTCCCTTAAACAAGCCTACGAGGCCCTAAATGTACTTTGAAAGTGGTTAGGGACTAGACCAGGTACTTTAGAAGGATTCGAGAAAACTCAAGAAAATTTTCCAAGAAACAGAGTCACACGCCCGTGTGCCCAGGACACGCCCCTATCCTCAGGCCGTGTAACTCTCTGACTATGACGCCAGCAAACAAAATTTAACCACACAGCTGAGACACATGGTCATGTGTCTGCCCGTGTGGCTAACACTTAGGCTATTTTCCAAGCCTTTTGTTACCATTAATCCCTCACATCTTTACACACATCAAAGTTATACATCATGGCATCATTTAATGATTTAGCATACTTCACTAAGGTGTATTCTTAACTTTAACATGCTATCGTTCACAAGCTTCACATACTAATATAATATCAAGTCTAGACACAATAATCCATATTCATTGACCTTGTCAAGTGACCTTATTTAAACATTAAGCATTCATGTTCAATCATCATCGTCTCACAAGCATTAAAACTTATCATGGATAACTAGGCTTACAAGCTACAATCATTATAAGCCACATCTCATGGCTATATACAATGAATCAATATAAGTCAATACATTTGGTTAATCATAATAACATCTATCATAAAAACTAAGTCCCTATACATGCCACTCACTTGAAGGTGTTTAATACACATATGTCAATACTCCAAAGGTGATGACTTGATAGTGTGATGCTGCCTCCGACGATCTCCAACCCCGAGCTAACTTGACAACACTAAAGAAATGAAAATGAGTGAGTAAGATTTATGCTTAGTAAGTCTATATGAAAATAATAAGTAATATGCCAACATGCTTCTCAAGGTAATACAACCATAATTACGCTTTTACTTATATTCTGGTCATGTTGTTTTCTCAAATCATAGTTACTAAATTATTTATATCTAGAGATACGGAGCTCCAAATTAAGATCTGTTAATTTTCCTTGAAACTAGACTCACATATATTCTTACCATAAAATTTTTAGAATTTTTTGTCTAACCAATAAGTACAGTTTATTCTTTAATTTCTCCCCTATTTCGCTATTTGATAGCTTCGACCTTTCTTTACTAAAATTTATTTATCTCTTAGTACAGGATTTAGATAATATTATTGTCTATTTTTCTTGAAGTTAGACTCATTAAGGGCTTAGTCATATGAATTTTAACCCATAATTTTTTTTTTACAATTTGTAGTGATTTTCCAAAATCAGAATTGGGGATTCCAAACTCATTCTGACTCTGTCTTAAAAAAATTCAAATATCTCATAATATGAAATTCTTTTACTTACACCGTTTCTTTTATGAGAAACTAGACTGGATAAGCTTCAATTTCATATTTAATTCAACACCTAATTCGATTTCCACCATTTTTGGTGGATTTTCAAAATTGATGACTGCTGTTGTCCAAAACTATTTTAGTGCAATATAATAATCACTATCTTGAGATCATTTTCAACTAATCATGAACTCACCATTTCGTGGATCCCGTACTCGATTACATAATAGAGCTTAATAAAAATGTTGTTAATTCTCATGGCATGCTTAATTACACAAGTTAGTCGCATAACAATACATGATAATAATGGTCTTAGATGAGTTCATCATTACAAGCATTCCATTTCTCATATTAATCCCATTGAATTCCTCGGATTCTTCATGGATATTCCATAGTACACATATAGCATACTAAATCACTTATCGTCAATTCATGTTAGTGACCTTTTCAACGAACGCACTCCCACGAACCTCAATCCTTACGACAGGATTACCAGTCCACGCTAAATCCCCCGTAGTATAAACTCATAGAGCAATGTCGAGATTACCAGTCCAGGGTAAATCCCATTGCAACGACAGTTACTCTAATGAGCTTGGATCTAAATTACCAGTCTAGGCTAAATTTAGATCCTAGTTCGGATTACCCATCTAGGCTAAATCCATTTAAACACATATTCTTCAGGAGGCTAGATCACATAAGGAACACCCGTCCGGGCTAGATCCTTTTTACCATCAATTCCTTTTTAGAAAATCCATCGGGCATCCTTTTCATCCAACCAGGACTTTTAGTCCTCTTTTCATCATTACATTCATATAACATGAATTATTATACCATGAATATCAAAATTTCATAACATTAAAGAGCATACATTTAAGTATATAAAAAAAGTATACATTCGAGTTACACGAACTTACTTGTTGAATCCTCGTCGGGTAAAACCATGTAGCAATTCATACAAATCATGTAATAGTAATTTAACATTACAATTCAAGTATAACATTGCATTATTATTATCACATGAACTTACCTCAAAAGTTATTACGACCAACTATTCCAATTTAGTCCATAATCTCGAACTTTCCCGATTTAAGCCCGAATCTCGATTTTCTTGATCTAAGATTTCAAATATAGCTTATTTATTATTCACATTATTCAAATTGACCCAAAAATCAATTCACATTATTCAAATTGACCCAAAATTCATACTTTTACAAATTTACATTTTTACCCCTAAATTTTCACTTATTTACACTTTGTCCCCTAGGCTCGTAAAATGATTTTAATTCAATTTTCTTGCATTTTAAGCCTAGCCGAATCATTTTCATAACTATAGCAGCCCCCAATTTCCACTAAATTACACTTTTATGACAAATTTTATAACTTTTACAAAATGGTCCTTTTAAGCATTTTCACAGAAAATCACTTAGCAAAAGTCGATTATTTAACACCCAACATTCATTTTCTACCATTAGACATCAAAACACATGCATATCACTCATGGTTAAATTTTTAAACATGAACCTTAGCTCAAAATAATGGTAGAAATAGGTAAATCAAGTTACGAGGACTTTAAAAATGTAAAGAATATTAAAAAAGGGGCTCGGGATCACTTCATGCTCAGATTCATCACGAGAGTAAATCAAGATATCATCTTTAAACACAAATACGAATCGGTCTATGTACGGCCTGAAAATTCAATCCATCAAGTCCATAAAAATAGAAGGTGCATTTGTTAATCCAAATGGCATAACAAGAAATTCATAGTGTCCGTACCTCGTTCTCAATTTAGATTTGGCACATCAGAGTCTTTAACTTGCAACTGGTAATAGCTCGATCTCAAATCTATTTTTGAAAACACTGTAGCCCCTTTCAATTGATCAAACAAATCATCTATTTTGGGCAGAGGATACTTATTCTTGATCGTCACTTTGTTGAGCTGTCAGTAGTCTATACACATTCTCATCATGCCATCTTTCTTTTTCACAAACAATATAGGAGCACCCCAAGTCTAGAAACTCGGTCGTGTAAATCTTCTATCGATCAACTCTTGCAACTGAGATTCCAATTCTTTTAACTCTGTCGGAGCCATTCTATACGGAGCTATCGATATCGGTGTAGTTCTCGGCACTAACTCATTGCCAAACTCAACCTCTTGGATCGGTGGTAAACTTGGTAACTCTTCGGGAAACACATCCGGATACTCACACACAACTAGCATTGATTTGATCTTCTTTTCAGTCACTTTCTTATCAAGCACATAAGCAAAATAAGCTTCGCAACCCTTTCTCATATATTTCTGAGCTAACATCGAAGAAATCACTGTTGGTAAACCAGTCAAATTATCTGACACAATCTGGATAATCCCATTATTCTGACATCTCAGATCAATCATCTTTCGTTTACAGTTTACTATATCATCATGCAGCGTTAGCCAATCCATACCCAGAATTATATTAAATTCATTAAATGGCAATAACATCAGATCAGTCAGAAAATAGAAATCCTGAATCATCGATGGACAGTTCTTGCACACTTTATCAACCAAAACACACTTTCCTAAGGGGTTCAATACTCTAATAACAAATTCAGTAGACTCTACAGGCAAAGTCTTACTGGATACTAAATTCGCACATATATATGAATGACTTGATCCTGGATCTATCAATGCAATCACATTAGTATCATAGAGAGTAAAAGTACCAGTGATAACATCTAGAGATAACGTTTCTTCATGAGTGCGAATAGCGTAGGCTCGTGCAGGTGCTCCGGCTTCTGACCTCATAGTAAAATCTTTAGTCGCTCTCTGGTTACCACTCACATTTCCTGTAATTCTGGGTGGTCTACCTTTAACTGTAGTGTTACTCAGCCTCGTGCTTTGTGTAACACCCCAAATTTGGTCCTAGAAGTATTGGGCCTTGAGTATGGGTCCGTAAGGAGGTTGTATATAACTATTTAATTGTGCAAGGAAATGACACAATTAAATGTATACCTTGGTGGTTAATGGCCCTGAGAAGTGTTAGAGAAATCTTGGGTTCAAACCTGGGCTTTAGCAAAAATTTTGATAGTAAGTGAATAAAACCCTAGATGCTTGGATGATGGGCTATTAAATTATTATGTTAAATAAATGACACAAAGAAGCATGTGGTCTAGTGGTTTTTGCGTCCTTAAGGTTGCAAGGGAGCCTGGGTCTAAGTCTTGGCTCTTACAATTCATTTTGGTTTTTCTCTTAAGTGAATCTGGACACTAGCACATTTGTCTTAAAGTTGATTATGGACGTTTTTATCACACAAAAAGCCTTGTGGTGGAGTGGCAAGGTGGCGTGTTGTGTAACTATGAGGTCTGAGGTACATGTTTTGGGATGCGCGGTGGAGTATTTATTTTTCTATTTGAGCTGTGAAGGAGGTGGAGTTGGACTGAAACTCTGTGGTTGAAGTAGTCATAAGAATGAGGAATTTTCCTAATTGTTGAAAGTAATCCCACACCGGGAAGCTAACATGAGAATTGGTGAGAAACTGGCTTTAAATAGAGTGAACCAGATGAGTTGGGAAGGAGACTAAATGCAGGATGTGCCAAGGTTGGTGATCGTGGACTTCGGCGCGTTCTCATAAACAGGTGTGTATTTCACACTACTCTAGTTGTAGAACGACAAATGCTGGAATGTCGAAATACCGATCACACGACGATGGTAGCCATACGAGCGTGCGAGCGCACGTGTGGGAGCTTTGATGTAATGGTTGAGGCTATCATGAGTACTCTCGTCGGCTTACGTTACTTTGGGCTGGGATGGGCAATGTAGGCCCAATAGGCCCGTGGGCCTAAGTGGGTAAAATGTATGATTGTGTAGTAAATATTGGATTGGACTATATGAATCTCATATTTGTAGGTTAGTATTACAGAAATACCCTTGTAAGGTAGAATTACCGAAATACCCTCGACTTGTAAAATTACCAAAATACCTCTGATTTGGAAATAAAATTAAGAAGTTTTCAATGCACTACGCTTTAAATAAGAAGGGTTTCTAATTGAAACATGGTTTTCGAAATACACTTCAATGTGACACGCCAGATTCGCGTCTAACTTCTGGGCCGGGTTTGGGGTGTTACATTTAGTGGTATCAGAGCCAGGTTGCAAAACTCGGCTGTGGAATGGGTTTTAAAATTGGATTTCTAAAAGAATTATTTCAAAAAGGTTTGAAAAGATTTGAAGTATTTGAAATGTTTTTCTGAATATTTTCTTGAATATGTGGTTACCGAGTATCCGGCGCCAAATCCGTAAGTTTTCTACTAGACTGTACTTAAAGTTAGATTTTGTGTAACGCCCTAAAAATCCTGAAACCCAAAAACCCCAAAATCGTAAATTTTTCTTTTTGTGCTTAGCAATCCCGATTAAGTGTTAATTACGCGTTGGTAGGTCTTGGTCAAGGTTTGAGTTCGAATCTAGGGGTAGAAGAAATTAAAGTTTAATAATTAAAAGGGCCTTATTGGCAAGTAGTTGGGCTTTTAAATAAAGATAGGGGAAAATGGCATCAAAAAGACTTGTGGTAGAGTGGCTAAGTGACGCCACTTAGAGTGTAGGAAGATGGCGTTAGTGGCTAGCAAGGAGATCCTAGGTTCGAATCCTAGCTTAGTATTTTTAGGAGTTTAATTTTGGCCTTAAGTGGCGTGAAGATGGACTCTAAGGGGAGTGTTCAGGAGAGAAAATTAAGGAAAGGATCAAGGGGTTATCAGGGAGAAAAATGAGGAGATGAGAATGGGGAAGTGATGGAGCCAAATAGGGAACTAAGGGTCAGGTAATTTGGCTATAAGGGCTATAAATAAGCGCCGAATGCAGGGTTGCCAGGCTAGTGCCGAATTTCTTTCACCCTGTTACCGAAAACCCTTTTCCCTAAAAGCCAAAAACCCTTTTGTTTTCTTCTTTTTCTTTCTGCCGATTTCTCCAAAAGCCGAAAACCCTTGTTCTCCATTTATTTTTCTTGTGCCGATTTCTGTTTTTCACTTTTGGGTTTAGTCGATTCTTCTTCTTCTTTTCCTTGGTGCCGAATAAGAAGTTGTGCCATTCAGATCTCTAGAGCCGAATACTCTTTGACTGAATCTAGTTAAGTGTTACTCTTTCAATAGATTTGCTTTGTTAAGTATTGAATATTGTCCTTTCCTCTTTCTAATTGACTGTGGTAGGGAATTAGTATCGGATCTCAGATCTTAGCTCTCTACTGAAATTGCTCTTTAGGTGTTTGCGATCTTGGTAAGTATTCCTCTCCCATTAGCTAAGGTGGCCGATTGTTTATAGTTAAGGTAAGAAGACCTGTGTTAGATACGAGTCATCTATTATTTTGTTTTAATAGTTAAGATTGGTGCAGATTTGGGAGTTGAACATGGTTAGGGATTTAAGAAGGGGTTGTTATACTTATCGGGCAAGGTTTGGGCTAAGAAGATCGCATCATAGTTGCTTACCAGGTGTGTACATACACTGCACACACACTATGAATTGGCAAAAGCCAAAATGCCAAAATGCCGAAATGCCAAAAAGCTAAAAGTTTGGCTACGGTAGTCTTGCGAGTGCGTGAATACTCGTTAGGGGGAGACCGATATGTTGCCTGAGGCCCATGGTTGATTCCATGGACTTGGGTTGTGAATAGGCCAAGTGGGCCAGAATAAGCTAAATGGGCCCGATGGGCTGTTGGGCCCATAATAGGAAAAATTTAATAAGCGATGCTATGTGATAAGAAATTTGTATGTAAGTATGAATATAATATGGTTTGGGCTGGAAGGGCCATATAAATGGGATTGGGTCGAATGGGCCATATGAACGTGAATTGGGCTTGATGGGCCATATGAGTGTGAAATGGGCCTAATGGACCACATGTATGAGATTGGGCCAAGAGGGCCATATGCATGTATGTAGGGGTTTTGGGCCTAGAATATGATAACCACATAAAACTTAATTAATATACTGCGACTGTGGACAAGTCATAGAGTTAAGGTGCGGCAACGAGTATATGCATGTCTACGATTGGATCTAGAGAGAGCTTGGTACTTAAGCGGTCTTAATGACCTACCTCCTCTTCTCTGGAATCCTACTTGGTGCATAGTATTCGTTCATCTTAGCTCACAAGATTTGTTAACGGACCAAGGTAAGTAAAAACCCGTAATAAAAGAAAATTACCGAAATGCCCCTAAGGGTAGAAATGACTAAAGTATCCCCATGTGTTGAGTGTAAGATTTATGTTTGCTACATGCATCCATATGTATTCATATGATATCCTGTTTAGGTTGCATATGGGTTGGGAATTATGGAACGGAGGAAGTATATGAGGGTCGCATGGTTGCTTGACAATCGTGGCAGCTTTCTACAACTTGGGTAGTTTCGCAACCGAGCTACCATTGATGTGTATCGGTTGGGTGGGTCGATATTTATATCCCCACAGGTTGTGAAAAGAGGGACGGAGCAGAAGTGTACCGGTTGGATTATTGGGTGCGTTGCACTGCATTGCATTGCATGTTTGATGTATGATGACTTTTAAAAGCTTGTTTTCGTTGAGGGTTGTACACACTGAGTTTGCGAAAACTCACCCCCTCTTTTATTTTATTTTCAGGTGATGCTCAGTAGAAGGTTCGATGTTTGGAGGGACACTGGGTGGCCAGCTAGCAAGATATTTTGGACTTGTTTTTCTTTCTAAAACTTATCAGTTTCTATGTTATTAAGTATTTTTCAAATCAGACTGTAATAGGGCTTCCACTTTGTTATTATTTGGATTATTATTTTTATGTGATGTAATTATAAGAAGTTGAACATGGTTTCTTAAACTATAGTATAACTTTTCTACGTTTCCGCAACTACATTTTAAAAGGGCATGTTTTCACAAAATCATATATTTTAAACAAGTGATTAAAAGGAGTTTTTTTAAAGATAGTTAAGGTTTCTTTTATTTTAAGAAGGGTTTTCAATGAAAACACGATTTTTGCTAAAAGACTTCAATGTGATGCGCCAGATTCGGCCATAACGTCTAGGCCGAGTTTGGGGTGTTACATTTTGTATTTACTCAGTGTATGTTCTGGAAATCAGATTTTTTTTTAGCAACAGTACTGTGATGGATTCCGAAGGCAAGCAAGGTTGCGAGGAGTTACCCATCTCCCCGAAACATGAGATGGTTCAGGAAACTATAGTCAAGGTAAGTCCGCCAACTTCGGGTAATAATAACATGGAGCTTGGTACAAAGGCACTGACCCGGTTGGTAAGGGAAGTGCTGGAAGAAGTGTTCGAGGCAAGAGTTAAGGCGTATGGTGAAACAATTTAGGCTAGGCGCTTGGAGTACAGCAGGAAGAGGGATCACGATCTTCTGAAGTAAGAGCCCCGTTCTGTGAAACGCGTCCGAACTTTTTAACTTGCGAGCGTTGTAAAAGGCCCCATTCGGGCAAATGCTAGAGAAAGTCAGGAGCGTGTCTTAGATGCGGGTCTAAGGAGCATCAGGTTTGGGATTGCAGAGTTCCTTTTAGGTCAGGTGTGTTTTGTTTGGATGTGTTTGAATATAGAAATAGTATGCATGTGTGGTGAACATCTGTTTACTTATGTGGTTAGATGTTTGGTTGGGTGTGAGAGGTTTTGAGATTAAGTAAAAAGTGTATTAGTGTAGTTTGGAACTAGAGTGTGCAGCAGGAGCGCAGTGGTGTAGGTTGAGCTCAGCACTTGTTCAGATAGTTGGAAATTTCGAGGATAAAATTTCTTTAAGGGGGTAAAATTGTAACGCCCCGAATTCGAGCCTAGAAGTATTGGGCCTTGAGTATGGGTCCGTAAGGAGGTTGTATATAAGTATTTAATTGTGCAAGGAAATGATACAATTAAATGTCTACCTTGGTGGTTAATGGCCCTGAGAAGTGTTGGAGAAATCTTGGGTTCAAACCTGGGCTTTAGCAAAAATTTTGATAGTAAGTGAATAAAACCCTGGATGCTTGGATGATGGCATTTTAAATTATTGTGTTAAATAAATAACACAAGGAAGCATGTGGTCTAGTGGTTGTAGCATCCTTAAGGTTGCAAAGGAGCCTGGGTTCAAGTCTTGGCTCTTACAATTCATTCTAGTTTTTCTCTTAAGTGAATCTGGACGCTGGCACATATGTCTTAAAGTTGATTATGGACATTTTTATCACACAAAAAGCCTTGTGGTGGAGTGGCAAGGTGGCGTGTTGTGTAACTATGAGGTCTGAGGTTCAAGTCTTGAGATACGCAGTGGAGTATTTATTTTGCTATTTGAGCTGCGAAGGAGGTGGATTTGGACTGAAACTCTGTGGTTAGAGTGGTCATAAGAATGAGGAATTTTCCTAATGGTTGAAAGTAATCCCACACCAGGAAGCTAACATGAGAATTGGTGAGAAGGTGGCTTTAAATAAAGTGAATCAGATGAGTTAGGAGGAAGACTGAATGTAGGATGTTCCAAGGTTAGTGATCGTTGACTTCAGCGCATTCTCATAAACAGGTGTGTATTTCGCACTACTCTAGTTATAGAACGACAAATGTCGGAATGCCAAAATGCCGGTCACACGGCGATGGCAACCACACGAGCGTGCGAGCGCACGTGTGGGAGCTTTGACGTGATGGTTGAGGCCATCATGAATGCTCTTGTGGGCTTAAGTTGCTTTAGGCCGGAATGAGCCATGTGGGCCCAATGGGCCCATGGGCCTAAGTGGGTAAATTGTATGATTGTGTAGTAAATATTAGATTGGACTATATGAATCTCATATCTGTAGGTTAGTATTACGAAAATACCCCTGTAGGATAGAATTACCGAAATACCCTTGACTTGTAAAATTACCAAAATACCCCTGATTTGGAAATAAAATTAAAAATTTTTCAATGCACTACGTTTTAAATAAGAAAGGTTTCTAATCAAAACATGGTTTTCGAAAAACACTTCAATGTGACACGCTCGATTTGGGTCTAACTTCTAGGTCGGGTTTAGGATGTTACACTTTGAGCATTATCTTTTTCAGCTAACTCTGGGTAATCTCTAATAAAATGATCTAACGATCCACATTTAAAACAATGTCGATCATTCAATCTATAATAACCAAAATGCCATTTTCCACATTGTCTACATTCAGACCGATTTGGTTTCACACTCCCGACACTAGCTATCAAAATAGCCAGAGCTTTAAAGCTTGAATGTTGTCTTGAACGATCTTAGTTCAATGTCCAACTGATGCATTAGAACAATTAAACGAGTCTCGAAATTTCTTCGATACAGACTGATAAGATTTACTAGTTGATCTCTTTCTCGAATCTCTTGCTTCAAAATCAACCTTTCTCTTTTCTTTATTAAGATCCTCGTCTTTACAAGCCCTCTCAACCAAAACGACGAATTCTTTCAACTCTAGAATTCTGACTAGTAATATTATATCTTCATTCAATCCATCCACAAATCGTTTGTACATGATTTCTTCAGTGGAAACATATTCCAGGGCATACTTGCTTAAACGTACGAATTCTCTTTCGTACTCAGTGACAGTCATCTGGCCTTGTTTCAATTCTAGAAACTCTTTATGTTTCTGATCAAGGAATCTTTGACTAATGTACTTCTTTTGAAATTCAGATTGGAAAAACTCCCAAGTAACCCGTTCTCTAGGAACTACAAATATCAATGTTTTCCACCAATAGTACGCATTATCTCTTAGTAAAGATATCACACATTTGATACATTTATCAGGAGTACAAGACGATTTGTCGAATACTCGGATCGTGTTCTTGACCCAAAACTCAGCTTTCTCAGCATCATCTTCGAGGGTAGCCTGGAACTCTTCAGCTCCATGTTTTTGAATCTTTTCTATTAGAGGCTTGTTAAATCTTATCGGATCTATAATTTGAGGAAAAATGGGGATTTTTTGAGGAACAGGTGGGGGTAGAGGTTGTGGAGCAGTCGGATTCATTCGACCAAACTCCGTAATCCACTCACTCATCATATAGAAAAAGTCTTGTTTAGCTTCTCCCTCGTGGCTACCCTCACGGGTCTAGATTCAGTAGGTGTTGTCCCCTGAGCAGGACTTGGTGCATTACTTTCCATATTGTTAGCTAAAGCTCGTTCGGGATCCATTTACTATATGAAAATACACTTTAAGCTATCAAGAATCATCACACTATCGCAGTTTATAGATATGGCATGTATAGCTAGACTCTCACACGCTATGTTAGTCCTAGGATCGACTAAACCGTAGCTCTGATACAAATAAAATGTAACAACCCTAACCTGTATTCGTCGTCAAAATAGGGTTACTAGGTATTACTAAACAATACGCATCATTCACATATATAATACTTACATTTATGCATTCATAATCAAAATCCATTTAACACATTCACATTGTCCCTTATAAGGCCCTATGAGACCTTAAAACATGCTTAGAAGAGGTTTGAGACTAAATCGATAATATTTAAAAACTTTGGGAAACTTATAAAATTTTCAAGCAAACAGAGATCACACGCCCGTGTGAACAGGCCGTGTGCCACACACGACCACTTGACACGCCAGTGTCATAGGTCGTGTGGAAACAGGGCATACATACTAAGTTACATCACACGGCCAGGGACACGCACGTGTGCTATGGCCGTGTGAAATCTAGAGGGTATACTGACTTGGGTCACACGACTAGCCACACACCCATGTGCCAGCCAGTGTGCCACCCACGGCCAATAGACACGCCCATGTGTCTAACCTGTGTACTTCACTAACTTGTTTAACTAAGTTACAACAAGCACATGGTCGAGACACATGCCCGTGTGCTCAACCGTGTGGGGCAAAATTAGGCTTGGTTTAAGCCACCTTTCTCATCCTCTTCCAGCATACCTATAGCACATCATTTCATACCATTTCAATACATTCAAAGGAAAACAAAGCATGCTATTTCATATACATTTCATGCCATTTATAAACCATCCATTCAACCCCTAAAATCATAACCGAAAACATACCACATCAATATGTCATAACCAACATTTTCCACCAAACTTATGCATATTCTAATCATATTATCAACTAATTCATGCCACAAAACATACCATTTCATCATCTCAAAATCAATCCTCAACATGCCATCTTCCAAGCAATAATACACCAATTAACATCTAGCTAGTTGAGCAACTCATAACCATCACAAGAACCATATCAAATATGCCAAAACACAAGACAACTATTATCACATATATCACTTATCAAACTTATAAATCAAGCTAACTTAAATGGCTAAATACACACCAACATTACATCATTTCACAAGCCAACACACATGGCTAATATCATAACTCAAAACTTATCATCAACTCACTAGCCTATACATGCCATATACCATATTTACAAAGCATCCAAAAATACCAACAAGTAGTCGATAGTGTGATGACCATTCCTAATGATCCCTGATGTTCGAGCTAGCTTTAATTATCTATAAAATAGGGAAAGGACACACAAAGTAAGCTTTAAAAGCTTAGTAAGCCATATACAAATAAAATTACCACATGAATCAACACCATTTCTATCAAATAGGCAAACTATGAATAAGCACATATAAGTTTACAAACCTTTCCCAATGTATACATATTCAATGTCACATGTTAGTTCATCAAATACTTCCCTTTTTAATACTCGTGTGAATCTCGTACGTACCTGAACCACTTAACCATTCACATATTCTTTCTCGACTTGACTTTGCCAGTTGAACCTTTCGAAATCGTTAAGGATACTCAGAAATCACATATAGCTCGTACAATGCCATATCCCAGATATGGTCTTGCATGTTATGTCATATCGATGCCTGTAGCCCAGCTATGGTCTTATACGAAATCACATAACGATGACAATGTCCCAAACATGGTCTTACACGTAATCATATCTCGATAATCCTAATGTCATGACATTTGTATCCTAGACTATTCCTAAGGTTCGTACGGGACTTTCGGATATTGTAACCATGTCGATTCTTGCTCGTATTTGATCATTCAACATTCATAGCAATTCAATGACAATTAAACACATATAATTCAATTTAAAGACGTTTATTTGCATAAGAACTTACCTTATTTTCGGGATAAACGAACTGAATCGACTATTTGATAACCTTTGATTTTCCCTGATCTAAATTCGATTTCTTTCGTTCTTGATCTATATACATTCAAAATTAACACATTTATTCATCAAATCATTCAATTTAGTCCACAAACACATATTTGGACATTTTGACACTTTAGCCCCTACAATTCCACATTTATTCAATTTAGTCCTTATTTTAAAAAAACACAAATTACACAAATTTGAAAAAACCCATGCTTGGCCGAATTTACTATAGGTCCCTAGCAGCCCATAACTTTCATTTATTTAACATTTCAAACACATAATTTGTACTTTTCACAATTTAAATCCCTAAATAGTATTTTTACCAAAAATCACTTAACAAAATATGATAATCTGTCAACAATTATCCATTTTTCATCATCAAACATTTAAAAGCTTAAACATTCATCAATGGCACTTCAAAAAATCATCAACAAACTCGAAAATTAGGGCACGGGCTAGCTAATACTCGATGCAATGATTACAGAAACATAAAAATCATTAAAAACTGAACAAAACTCATACCTTAATTAAGAATTAAAGGTGTCGAACCCTAAAACTTGAAGATAGCTTTCTTTTTCTTCAAAATTCGATGCAGAAAGATGATACATGGCCACCATTTTGTTTTGTTTTAATTTAATCAAACTTAAATCACAAATTACTTAATTAACCTTTGTTTAAACATTAATAAAACATATAATGGATGGCTATTCATGTCAATTCCCACTATCCATGGTCTATTCACAACGTCAGGACTTCACGTTTAGCAAATAAGCACTTAAACAATTAGAATGCATCTTTTGCAATTTACGAGATTTAGTCCTTTTGTCAAATTAACCATCCAATAGATAAAATTAAAACATGAAACTTTCACACATACATGCTATCATGCTGTAAACACATAAAATAATATTAAAATAATTTTTCAACTTCAAATTTGTGGTTTCAAAACTACTACTTCAATTTAGCTAAAATCGAGCTGTTACAACTCTCTCCCCTTAAGGATTTTCTTCCTCAAAAATCTTACCAGTGAATAGGTTTGGATATTGCTTTCTCATAGCATCCTCGAATTCCCACGTAGATTCTTCAACCCCGTTTCAATGCCATAATACTTTCACTAATGGAATTCTCTTATTCCTCAGTCCTTTGATCTCACGAGCTAAGATTCAAATCGGTTCTTCACTGTACAATAAATTTGACTGAATTTCAACCTAAGTCGGGGAAATGACATGTGAAGGGTCGGATCGATATCGTTGAAGCATCGATACATGAAATACATTATGAATCTTTTCTAACTCGGATGGCAATGCTAGCCGATAAGCCACTGGCCCAATTCGCTCGATAACCTCATACGGTCCGATGAATCGCGGACTCAATTTTCCTTTCCGACCGAACTGTAATATCTTTTTCCACGGTGACACTTTTAGAAACACTTTATCCCTAATCTGAAACTCAATATCTTTCCATTTTAAGTCAACATACGATTTCTGTCGATCCGAAGCTGCTTTTAAACTATCGCGAATTACTTTCACTTTTTCTTCAGTCTCTCTAATCAGATGAACTCCGTGAATCTTATTCTCACTTAGCTCAGTCCAGTACAATGGTGTTCAAATATTTACGACCCTATAGATCTTCGTATGGTGCCATCTTTATACTGGGTTAAAAGCTATTATTGTAAGCAAATTCAATCAGTAGTAAATATTTCTCCCAGCTACTGTCAAACTCGAGAATGCAACAACGCAACATATCCTCATGTATTTGAATAACTCGCTCAGATTGACCATCTGTTTAAGGGTAAAATGCAGTGTTAAAATGTAACTTTGTACCCAGTGCCTCTTGCAGTTTCTTCCAAAATCGTGAAGTGAACTTCGAATCTCTATCTGAAACTATAGCTAGTGGCACTCCGCGTAATCGAACAATTTCTAAGATATACAACTCAACCAATTTATCAAGCAAGAAATCTGTACGTACAGTGATAAAATAAGCTTATTTCATCAATCTGTCTACAATGACCCAAATCACATCTTTCTTTCTCGGAGATAAGGACAAACCCGATACAAAATCCATAGTTACTCTGTCCCATTTCCACTCAAGAATCATGATGGGCTGTAATAAACCTGACGGCACTTGATGCTCAACTTTGACTTGCTGAAAAATCAAATATTTCGAAACAAATTCTGAGATATCCCGTTTCATACCATGCCACCAATAAAATTGTTTCAAATCATTATGCATTTTTGTGCTTCCCGGGTGTACTGATAAAAAATTACTATGTGCTTTGTTCAAAATCATCTGAATCAACTCTGAATTTCTCGGAATACATAATTGATCTTTGAATCTGAAACAATCATTGGAATCAAATTGAAACTCTGAATCAAAAATTGACTCACAGTGAACCCGTTTTGCTTGTAGTTCATTATCAAACTTTTGAGCTTCACAAATTTGTTGTATAAATAATAGTCTCGCTTTCAACTCCGCTATTAATGAACCATCGTCAGACAAAGCCAAATGTGTATTCAAAGTACGTAAAGCAAACAAGGACTTTTGGCTCAAAGCATCAGTAACTACGTTCGCTTTTCTTGGATGATAGTCAATCACTAATTCATAGTCTTTTAGCAATTCTAACTACCTCCGCTGTTGCAAATTCAAGTCTTTCTAAGTCATCAAATATTTCAAGCTTTTGTGATCAGTATAAATATGACACTTCGCACCAAACAAATAATGGCGCCAAATTTTCAACGCGAACACAATTACAGCCAATTCTAGATCGTGCGTTGGATAGTTCTTTTCATGCGGCATCAACTGTCTCGAGGCATAAGCTACAACTTTACCTTCCTGCATTAAAACACAACCTAGGCCATTTAATGATGCATCACTGAAAATTATGAATTCTTTACCCGACTCAAGTTGAGCTAACACTGGAGCTTTAGTCAATAAAGCTTTTAACTGCTCAAAACTTTTCTGGCATTTATCTGACCACTCAAACTTAACATCTTTTTGAAGCAATCTTGTCATTGGAGTTTCAATCATCGAAAATCATTTTACAAACAGTTTATAATGTCCTGATAGTCCCAGAAAACTGTGGACCTCAGAAACATTTCTCAGAGACTTCCAATCTATTATTGCAGAAATTTTGCTTGGATCAACCCGGATACCATCAGCCGAAATAATGTCCCAGAAAACTAACCTCTCGTAGCCAAAACTCACATATGCTGAATTTTGCATACAACTGCTTATCTCTCAAATTTTGTAACACAATTCTCAAATGCTCTTTATGCTCAGATTCATCGCGAGAGTAAATCAAGATATCATCTTTAAACACAACTACAAATCTGTCTAAGTATGACCTAAAAATTTAGTTCATCAAGTCCATAAAAACAGAAGGAGCATTTGTTAATCCAAATGGCATAACAAGAAATTCATAATGTTCGTACCTCATTTTAAATGCAGTTTTGTCACATCAGAGTCTTTAACTCGCAACTGGTAATAGTTCGATTTCAAATCTATTTTCGAAAACACTGTAGCCCCTTTCAATTGATCAAACAAATCATCTATTCTGGGCAGAGGATACTTATTCTTGATCGTTACTTTGTTGAGCTGTCGATAGTCTATACACATTCTCATCATGCCATCTTTCATTTTCACAAACAATACAGAAGCACCCCAATGCGAGAAACTCGGTCGTGCAAATATTCTATCGATCAACTTTTGCAACTGAGATTTCAATTCTTTTCACTCTGTCGGAGCCATTCTATACGGAGCTAGCGATATCGGTGTAGTTCCTGCCACTAACTCAATGCTAAACTCAACCTCTCAGGTTAGTGGTAAACTTGGGAACTCTTTAGGAAACACATCCGGATACTCACACACAACTGGCACTGATTCGATCTTCTTTTCAGTCATTTTCGTATCAAGCACATAAGCAAAATAAGTTTCGCAACCCTTTCTCACATATTTTTGAGCTAACATCAAAGAAATCACTGCTTGTAAACTATTCAAATCATCTAACTCAATCTGGATAATCTCATTATCCTGACATCTTAGAATAATTGTCTTTCATTTACAGTTTACTATAGCATCATGCAGCGTTAGCCAATCAATACCAGAATTATATCAAATTCATTAAATGGCAACAACATCAAGCTAGACGGAAAATAGAAATCCCAAATCATTGATGGACAGTTCTTGCACACTTTATCAACCAAAACACACTTGCCTAAGGGGTTCGATACTCTAATCACAAATTCAGTAGACTCTACAAGCAAAGTCTTACTGGATACTAAATTCACACATATATACGAATGAGTTGATCCTGTATCTATTAATGCAATCACATTAGTACCAAAGAAAGTAAAAGTACCGATGATAACATCTGGAGATGACGCTTCTTCGCAAGCGCGAATAGCGTAGGCTCGTGCAGGTGCTCTGGCCTCTAACCTCACAGTAAAATATTTAGTCGCTCTTTGGCTACCACTCATATTTCCTGTAATTCTGGGTGGTCTACCTCTAACTGCAGTGTTACTCAGCCTCGTGCTTTGAGCTTTTTCAACTAACTCTGGCTAATCTCTGATAAAATGATCTAACGATCCACATTTAAAACAACGCCGATCATTCAATCTACAATCACCGAAATGCCATTTTCTACACTGTCTACATTCAGATCGATTTGGTTTCACACTCCCAACACTAGCTATCGAAATAGCCAGAGCTTTAAAGCTCGAATGTTGTCTTTAACGATATTTGTTTGAATGTCCAACTAATGCATTAGGACGATTAAACGAGTCTCGAAATTTCTTCAATGCAGACTGATAAGATTTACTAGTTGATCTCTTTCTCAAATCTCTTTCTCAAATCTCTTTCTTCAAATTTAGCTTTTCTCTTTGCTTTATTAAGATCTTCGTCTTTACAAGCCCTTTTACCTAGAATGACGAATTCTTTCAACATTAGAATTTCGACTAGTAATTTTATATCTTCATTCAGTCCATCTACAAATTGATTGCACATGATTTATTTAGTGGAAACATATCCCGAGCATACTTGCTTAAACGTACGAGTTCTCTTTCGTACTCAGTGATAGTCATCCGACCTTGTTTCAATTCTAGAAACTCTTTATGTTTCTGATCAAGGAATATTTAACGGATGTACTTCTTTCAAAATTTGGATTGGAAAAACTCCTAAGTAACCCGTTCTCTAGGAACTACAGATATCAATGTTTTCCACCAATAGTACACTTATGATTGTCACTCGTGATAAGTTTTAAAATTTATAAATGATCGTACCTAAACTAACTATTATCACGTCGAAGGCAAGCGCACCTATTGAATAGTAGTATAGTTTTAGCAAGACCGGATGTCGAACCCAAAGGAACTAAAAGCACTAGTATTAACTTTCTTTTTATTATCTAGCCTAAAAATAATGAGGGTTTTAATTAACTAATTAACTAATCTAAAAATGCACAGAAAATAGATTTGGGGAAATACTTTTTAGAAAATTCGATTGATTAAGACAATACCCAAGGAAAAATCTACCTAGACTTCACTTGTTATTTGACTTTGAATCAGATGATTTATTCATTCAACTTGTTCCGTAGAAATCCCTAAGTTATGTTATTATCCCTATTCAAGACTAATAATGTCTAACCCTAGGTCGAATAATTGAAATCTCTTTCTAATTAACACCCTAAGGTTGCATTAACTCGATCTATGGATCCCCTTATTAGGTTTCACCCTAATTCGGAAAAATCTTGTCACCTTATCTCTAGGTGTGAAATCAACTCCGCTTAATTATGACAAATTTACTCTTAGACAGGGACTATTTATCCTCCGAATAAGTGCATTAACATGAATCAATATCCTGAAATACCGAAGCAAGAATTAAGAGCACATAATTAAGAACAAGTTAAATATTTATCATACAATTCAGATAATAAAAACAAGATTCGTCTTAGGTTTCATTCCCCTTAGGTATTTAGGGGATTTAGTTCATAACTAAAAAAGAAAACATCTCAGAAGAATAATGAATACAAAACATAAAGAAAACCCAAAACTTCTGAAGGGAAATTGAAGGGAGATCTTCAGTTTTAATGATAATTTTGACTTCTGAGATGGATCAATCGGCTTTCTTCTAGGAATTCCTTACTTCCTACTCTTTGTCTCCCCTTTAGTTCTCCTCTAGGGTGTTTAAATAGGTTTTAGAATGCCTAAAAGCCCTGCAAAATTGCCCTTTTTCAAATAGAACTTAACTAAGGCTCGGCAAGGACACGGCCGTATGACACACCCGTGTGCGATTACTTCAGGCCGTGGTCAAGGCTGAGAGATCAACACACCTGTGTTGAGGTTGTTTTAGGCCGTGCTCGAGCCTGTTAGAATGGCACAGGCGTGTGTGATACCAATGTGATGAAGTCCAGGCCGTGTTGTTTTCCCACGTCGACCCATTTTCTCCGTTTTTGGCCCGTTTCTTGTTCTTTTTGCTCTCCTATACTCACCTAAGTATAAAACATGAAATTAAAGGATTAGGAGCATCAAATTCACCAAATCTAAGGAGAAATCATTTATAAATGTGTTAAGTATATGATAATTAATATGTATAAATTACGGTTTACCACATTATCTCTTAGTAAAGATATCACACATTTGATACATTCATCAAGAGTACAAGGCAATTCGACGAATACTCGAATCGTGTTCTCGAGCCAAAACTCAGCTCTCTCAGCATCATCATCAACGGTAGCCTGGAACACTTCAGCTCCATGTTTTCGAATATTATCTACTAGGGGCTTGTTAAATCTTATCGGATCTATAATTTGAGGAACAACGAGGATTTCTTGAGGAATAAGTGGGGGTGGAGGTTGTTGAGTAGTCGGATTCGTTCGAACAAACTCTGTAAACCACTCACTCATCATATTGAAAAAGGCTTGTTTAGCCTCTTCCTCTTGGCTACCCTCATGGGTCTAAATTCAGTGGGCGTTGTCCCTTGAGCGGGACCTGGCGCAATACTTTCCATATCGTTAGCTAAAGCTCATCTGGGATCCACTTACTATATGAAAACACACTTTAAGTTATCAAGAATCATCACGCTATCACAGTTTATATATACGGCATGTCTAGCTAGACTTTCACATGCTACGTTAGTCCTAGAATCGACTAAACCATAGCTCTAATACCAATAAAATGTAACACCCCTAACTCATATCTGTCGTCAGAATAGGGTTACGAGGTATTACTAAACAATACGCATCATTCACATACATTATACTTACATTTATGCATTCATAATCAAAATCCATTTTACATATTCACATTGTCCCTTATAAGGCCCTATGAGACCTTAAAACATGCTTATTTGAGACTAAATCAATAACATTTGAAAACTTTGGGAAACTTATAAATTTTTCAAGCAAACAGGGATCACAAGCCCATGTGAACAGGTCGTGTGCCTCACACGGCCACTTGACATGCCTGTGTTATAGGCCGTGTGGAAATAGGGGATACATACTAACTTGCATCACACGGCTGGAGACACGCACGTGTGCCATGGCCATGTAAAATCTGGAGGGTATATTGACTTGGGTCATACGACTGGCCACACGCCCATGTGTCAGCCCGTGTGCCACCCACTGCCAATAGACACGCTCGTGTGTCTAAGCTGTGTACCTCACTCACTTGTTTAACTAAGTTATAGCAAGCACACGGTCGAGGAACATGCCCGTGTGCTCAACCGTGTGGGGAGAAATTAGGCTTGGTTTAAGCCACCTTTCTCATCCTCCTCAAGCATACCTATACCACATCATTTCATACCATTTCAATACATTCAAATGCAACCAAAGCATGCTATTTCATAAATATTTCATGCCATTTATAAACCATCCATTCAACCCCTAAAATTATAACCAAAAACATACCACATCAATATGTCATAACCAACATTTTTCACCTAACTTACTTATGCATATTCTCATCATATTATCAACTAATTCATGCTACAAAACATACCATTTCTGTAATACCCCAAGCCCGGCCTAGACATTAGGGTCGCATTTGAGATGTCACATTGAAGTGAATTGTGAAAATCATAGATTTTGATAGAAAGTTTGTTAGTTTCAAAACCTTGTTTGTGATCTTTTGAGAAACTGGATTGTTTAATTTATTTGTCAAATTACAGATTCGCTTAGTAAAACATGTTTCAGACTAAGTCAGTATTACACTTTAAAACATTGTCGTTGCAGAAGCTTTTAAATCAAGTTACATAGGATTATAGTTGAAAATCATTTACTTTTGAGAAAACCCGAATCCTACGGTTAACAGATATAAATCAATTTAGTAAAATCCCCAAATAAAAATAAAAACTTAAAGAGGCCTTATAACAAATCAAAAACCCAAATTACATTACTTAATAAAAATAAAAAAGAAAGCCAATGCTGTTATGTTGCCCCCATCAAGTCCCTCGCAGCACCGACCCACCTAAGGATTACCTGCACAGTTAAACAGAATAACTGAGTTATGAAACTCAGTGTGCAATCCCTATTAACCACCAGTGACAAACAGTCTGGGCTTAAGCCCATATCAACAATAATATCAGTGTGGGCCTTAACCTATTACAGTAGTACAACAGTGTGGGCCTTAGCCCAATTTAGTATAGTATCAGTGATGCATAAAGAAAAGGTCCTAGCCAACCATCCTCTACACTCTACTCCGTCCAGCCCTACACTCCATGTGAGAATGAATCAACCTACCCATCCCTACACTCCAGAATAAAGTACCGATGTCGGTACTATCAGTATTTGCAGCAGAGCTGGCAGTAATAGGCTTATAGCCTTTCAATATAGTCATCTCATAATTTAGGGTTTAGGCATACTTGCCGACCCATAGTAGGTCCACAGTCGTCTCGTGCGACCTGTGCAACCTTAACGGTAAAACAGCATAAATGGGCCTAAGCCCATTGTACGGCCCGTATAGGCCCACACGCTCGTGTGGCCCAATAAGCCCAAATAATGGCCCTGGCCGTAAAACCAACACAGTCGGCCCAACAGTATCCTTATATCTGTGTAGTTTACCTGTGCAGGCCCACGAACCCGTGCGGGCCCACGAGCCTGTGGGACCTACACGGTCCGTTTCGGCCTAAAATCGGCCTAAGCCCATGAAAACGTTCATGGTGGCCTCTTTGATCGAGTGCATACATTTTTGTGCATTCGGTGTGAGCGTACGCTCGTGTAGTGTCAACAATCATACATTTCCAGCTTTTGCTGACGTATGCTTATAGCAATGTGATTACACACATGTTCTAAAGTTGAAGCCGAACTGCCACCGAAATCAAGAACCAACAACAATCACAGCCCCTCATTGCTCCAACCACGTATTCTTCCCAACACTTAACCCTTTACAAGAACAGTTAATCAATAATAAGGGTTTGCAGTGCCATGAAAGAGAACAATTGGCTTCACCCTTTGCTAAAGAGATTGAATCCTATCCACCATCGTATAAAAGAGAGTGTTAAAACAAAAGACATTTTCCCTTGACCAAAAGAAAAACACTATTCGGCCTAAGATGAACACAAGTCGAACCTTTAAGAGAACAACCACATGATATTCGATTTGGGAAAACTTACCAACACACAAGAGATTCGACAGTCCTACCGCAAGAAACGGTTACATGCAGAAATGAGTAGAAGAGAATATATGAGAAAGAGAAGGACGCTATCAAGGCCTTAACAAGGTTCTACCAAAGAAGAAACCAAGAGTGCTCAATCACAACCAATTGAAGAGCAAGAGCAAAGAAGGAGAGATTCGGTTTTAACAGGCCAAAATCGAAAGAGAAAGGGAGGAGAGCTCTAATGAGTATTCGGCCAACAGAGAGTATTTGCACAAAAAGAAGAGAAAAGAAGAGAATGGCAGCCTCGGTCCCTCTAAGCTAAATCAAAGTATTTGAGAAGTGAAGATGAAACAGGTATTCGGTCAACAAGAGAAAACTTTGAGAAAAGCTGAGAGAAAGGCGAGAGTTCAAGCACAACTGGCTAAAGAGAAAAGTAGAATAGCACTTACTAGTACCGAAAGACCCCAAATGCCAAAACCCGAAAGAATGATAAACCAAGAGAAAAGGTACCAAAAGCACATAGCAATTGCCAAAAGAGAAGCACAAATTTGGCACTAGTAAACCAAAACCGAATTAGCATACTGAGAAGCCCCACTTTCGGCCAACTACCTCTTCACTCCCCATCTCCCCAAAATTTTCCTAAAATCTCTCCACAGATCACTCACCTGATCAATATCCAAATCCCTTCATTATCTCCTACATTCTATCTCTCAACCACCCATTCAAACTCATTCAAACACCCCTAATTTAAGTCAACCAAGGACACTTCCACGGCACCTAGCAATAAGAACATACTTGTGCGCAACATGGCTTGAACTCAAGACCACAAGAACACTCCACACGCCCTTTGCCACTTAACCAACACGCCATTCATGCCTTGCCACACCCTCACTAACTTAAAAGTCCACCAGCAGTAAACAAAGGTTATTAAATAAAAACCCAAAATTTTGCTAAAGTCTAGGATTGAACCCAGGACTTCTCACACCTCTAAGGACCCCCTTAACCAACAAGCAAGCACGCCACATACAACAAAATATGCCAATTAAATTGCTAAGGATTTGGGGCGTTATAATTTCATCATCTCAAAACTCAACATTCCATCTTCCAAGCAATAATACACCAATTAACATCTAGCTAGTTGAGCAACTCATAACCATCACAAGAACCATATCAAATATGCCAAAACACAAGGCAACTATTATCACATATATCACTTATCAAACTCATAAATCAAGCCAACTTAAATGCCTAAATACACTCCAACATTACATCATTTCACAAGCCAACACACATCGCTAATATCATAACTCAAAACTTATCATCAACTCACTAGCCTATACATGCCATATACCATATTTACAAAGCATCCAAAGTTACCAACAAGTAGTCGATAGTGTGATGATCATTCCTGATGATCCCTGATGTCTGAGCTAGCTTCAATTATCTATAAAACAGGGAAAGAACACACAAAGTAAGCTTTAAAAGCTTAGTACGCCATATACAAATAAAATTACCACATGAATCAACACCATTTCTACCAAATAGGCAAACTATGAATAAGCACATATAAGTTCACAAACATTTCTTAATGTATACATATTTAATGTCACATGTGAATTCATCAAATACTTTCCTTTTTAATATTCGTGTGAATCTCGTACATACTTGAATCACTTAACTCGTTCACATATTCTTTCTCGACTTAACTTTGCCCGTTGAACCTTTCGGAATCATTGAGGATACTCAAAAATCACATATAGCTCGTACAATGCCATATCCCATATATGGTCTTGCATTTTATCTCATATCGATGCCAGTAGCTCAACTATGGTCTTACACGAAATCACATAACGATACCAATGTCCCAGACATGGTCTTACACGTAATCACATCTCGGTAATCCTAATGTCATGACATTTGTATCCTATACTATTCCTAAGGTTCGTACGAGACTTTTGGATATTGTAACCTTGTCGATTCTTGCTCGTATTTGATCATTCGACATTCATTGCAATTCAATGACAATTAAACACATATAATTCAATTTAAAGACATTTATTTGCATATGAACTTACCTTATTTTCGGGATAAACGAACTGAATCGACTATTCGATAACCTTTGATTTTCCCCGATCTAAATTTGATTTCTTTTGTTCTTGATCTATATACAATCAAAATTAACTCATTCATTCATCAAATCATTCAATTTAGTCCACAAACACATATTTGGGCATTTTTACACTTTAGCCCCTACAGTTCCACATTTATTCAATTTAGTTCTTATTTCACAAAAACATAAATTACACAAAATTTGAAAAAACCAATGCTTGGCTGATTTTACTATAGGTCCCTAGCAGCCCCTAACTTTCATTTATTTAACATTTTAACCACAAAATTTGTACTTTTCACAATTTAAATCCCTAAATAGTATTTTTACCAAAAATCACTTAACAAAATATGATAACCTATCAACAATTATCCATTTTTCATCATCAAATATTTAAAAGCTTAAACATTCATCAATGGCACTTCACAAAATCATTAACAAATTCAAAACTTAGGGTACGGGCTAGCTAGTATTTGATGCAACGATCACAGAAACATAAAAAACATCAAAAACCGAACAAAATTCATACCTTAATTAAGAATTAAAGGTGTCGAACCCTAAAGCTTGAAGATAGCTTTCGTTTTCTTCAAAATTTGGTGCAAAAAGATGATACATGGCTACCATTTTGTTTTGTTTTAATTTAATTAAACTTAAATCACAAATTACTTAATTAACCTTTGTTTAAACATTAATAAAACATATAATGGATGGCTATTCATGTCAATTCCCACTATCCATGGTCTATTCACAATATAAGGACTTCACATTTAATTATTCATAACAAATAAGCACTTAAACAATTAGAATGCAACTTTTACATTTTACGCGATTTAGTCCTTTTGTCAAATTAACCACCCAATTGATAAAATAAAAACACGGAACTTTCACACATACATGTTATCATGCTTTAAACACATAAAATAGTATTAAAATAATTTTCTAACCTCAAATTTATGCTATCGAAACAACTATTCTGATTTAGCTAAAATCGAGCTGCTACAGCAACTTTTTCATTGGAGTAGCAATCATCGAAAATCCTTTAACAAACTGATGGTAGTAACTAGCTAAACCCAAAAAGCTTCTAACCTCCAATACATTCTTTGGCGGTTTCCAATAAAAAGTTGCTAAAATCTTACTCGGGTCAACTCGAATACCTTCACTCAAAACAATGTGCCCCAAAAATCTAACTTCTCGAAGCAAAAACTCACTTTTACTAAACTTAGCATACAACTGTTCATCTCTCAAAGTTTGTAAAAATAGTTCTCAAATGCTCAACATGCTGGGACTCATTTCGAGAATAAATCAAAATATCATCGATAAAAACAACCACAAACTTATCCAAATATGGTCGGAAAAGTAGGTTCATCAAGTCCGTAAAAATAGCAGGAGCATTCGTTAACCAAATAACAAGGAATTCATAGTGTCCACACCTCGTTCGAAATGCAGCTTTCACCACATCTGACTCCTTAGCTCTCAACTGGTAATAACTGGATCACAAATCAATATTAGAAAACATTATTGCTCCTTTCAATTGGTCAAACAAATCATCTATTCTTGGTAATGGACACTTGTTCTTTATGGTTACATTATTTAGCTGTCAATAATCTATACATAGTCTTATAGAACCATCCTTATTCTTCACAAATAATACCGGTGCACCCCACGGAGAAAAACTAGGTCTCACAAAACCTTTATCCGTCAACTCTTGTAACTAAGCTTTCAACTCTTTTAATTCGGTTGGAGCCATTCTATACGGAGCAATCGAAATAGGTGCAGTGTTAGGGACTAACTCAATACCAAATTCAACTTCTCTAATCAGAGGCAATCTTGGCAACTCTTCCGGAAACACATTCAAAAATTCACACACTACTGGCACTGATTCGATTTTCAATTTAGATTCTTTTGTATTCAACACGAAAGCAAGATAAGCCTCATACCGTTTTCTCATGTACCTCTGAGCTGTCATAGAAGAGATTACAATTGGCAATCTATCCGATTCATTTGATTCAACCCGAAGAATATCACCACTTTCACATTTCAATTCAATAATTTTTCTTCCACAATTCACTACCATATCATGAATGGTCAACCAATCCACACCAAGAATTACATCAAATTCATCAAATGAGAAAAAGCATAAGATTAGCTGGAAAGCAGTGACCTCTAATCATCAAAGGACAATTCTAACATACTTTGTCAACTAACACATGCTTACCTAGAGGGTTCGACACTTTTATCACAAATTCTGTAGACTCAACAGGCATATTCATACTAGATACCAATTCCATTCAAACATAGGAATAGGTTGATCCCGGAGCAATCAAAGCAACAACATGAGTATCATAGAGAGAAAAAGTATCCATAATCACATCAAGAGATAAAGCCTCTTCGCGAGCGCGAATGGCATAAGTCCTCGCAAGTGTTCTACCCTCGGTTCTCACAGCCAAATCTCTACGTGCACTCTTGCTACTTGCTCCATTTCCAGGATTTCTCTGTGGCCTCTCTCTAGCAGTAGTATTACTAGATTTCGCACTCTGAAGTTTTTTTTCTCAACCATATCAGGGCAATCTTTGATAAAGTGATCGTGTGAACCGCACTTGAAACATGCCAGGTTATTGATCATGATTTTTCGTGATAAGTTTAATAAATTTATAATTAATCGTTCTTGAAACTAACTATTATCACTACGTAGGCAAGTGTACCTATCGAACAGTAGTATAGCTTTAGTAAGACCGGATTGTCGAACCCAAAGGAACCAAAAGTACTAGTAATGAATGTCTTTTTATTATCTAGCCTAAGAATAATGAGGTTTGTTTTAATTAACTAATTAACTAATCAAAGAAATCATAAAAATAGAATTGGGGAATTACTTTTGGAAAAACGATTGAATTAAGACAATAGCTAAGGAAAAATCCACCTAGACTTCACTTGTTATTTTGACTCCAAATCGGACGATTTATTCATTTAACTTGTTCCATAGAAATCCCTAAGTTGTGTTAGTATCCCTATTCAAGACTAGTAACATCTAACCCTAGATTGAATAATTGAAATTTCTTTCTAATTAACACCCTAGGGTTGCATTAACTCGATCTATGAATCCCTTTATTAGGTTTCACCCTAATCTGGCAAAATCTTATCACCCTATCTCTAGGCCCGCAATCAACTCTGCTTAATTATGACAAAGTCACTCTTAGACAGGGACTATTCATCCTCCAACTAAGAGCTTTAACTTGAATCAATATCCTGAAATACCGAAACAAGAATTAAGAACACATAATTAAGAACAAGTCAAATATTTATCATATAATTCAGAAAATAATAACAAGATTCATCTTAGGTTTCATTCCTTTTAGGTATTTAGGGATTTTAGTTCATAACTAAATAGGAAAACATCTCAAAAGAATAATGAATACAAAACATAAAGAAAACCCAAAACTCCTGAAGGGAAATTAAGGAGAAGTCTTCAGTCTTGACGATGAATTTAGCATCTGAGATGGATCAATCGGCTTTCTTGGAGTAATTCCTTGCTCCCCATTCTCCGTCTTCCCTTTAGTCCTCCTATAGAGTGTTTAAATAGGCTTTATAATGCCTAACAACTGTAAAAATCGTCCTTTTCTGAATAGAACTTAACTAGGGCTCGGCAGGGACACGCCCGTGTGACACGTCCGTGTGCGATTATTTCAAGTCGTGGTCGAGGCTGAGAGATCAACACACCCATGCTGAGGTTGTTTTAGGCTGTGGTCGAGCCTGTTAGAATGGCACAGGCGTGTGTTCTGCCCGTGTGAGGAGGTCTAGGCCGTGCTTTTTTCCCATTTTCTCCGATTTTGGCCCGTTTCTTATTCTTTTCGCTCTTCTATGCTCACCTAAGTATAAAATACGAAATTAAAGGATTAGGAGCATCAAATTCACCATTCTAAGGAGAAATCATTCGTAAATATGTTAAGCAGGGGATAAAAAATATGTATAAATTATGGTTTATCAAATACCCCCACACTTAAGCGTTTACTTGTCCTCAAGCAAAATCCTCAATTCACAATTAAGAATTCTTTTTTCTCAACTTATAATTCCTATCAATAATATCTCAAACTAATCCATAAGTAATCACACATTGAGAATTCAACTAAAAGAACATTAAAGTTTCAAACATTCCAAGTTGAGTATTTAATCATGAAAAACATAGGCATCTCCCCTCATCTAAGTAGTTACCATTAATTCAAAATCTCACAGAGTTTAACATCCTCACTAAAGATTCATTCAAATCACTCACAGTGTTTAAGGATAATGAAATTAGCACTCAACAGTCAATATGAAAAGTATTGCCACAGGCTTGCATGAAAATCAAATCTCTACCACTATATATTAAGGGGTTACATCAATCAAAAGGTCTTTAGTGGGTTGTAATAAGGCTCAGTTAGGGGGTGTGGTCACAAGCTAAAAGAAAAGGTTAGAATCGAGATTGAATTGAAAAATTACTTAACTAGAAAAATATTTAATCATCACTTGCGTACAACAGAGCTTCTTCTCAGAATATGGAATTTAAATACTTAGGTTCAAAAACAAAAGATCACTACTACTAATATGTATACATTTTTTTTTTAAGAACAAGTCAAATAACACAGACTAACTACACAAGACATAGCTAAGCAATTTATTCAAATCAAATCTCGACAAAAATAAGGATCATATTAATTGAGGGGATTTCAACAATAATGAGTTAAGGGTTAATATTAAGGGTAATACAAGGAATGGTTTGTTATGCTCAAAGGGGTTTACTAAGGGTTAATCATGGAGGTAGGCTTTTCATGGCATGAGTGGGTTGATCGTAAGTGCCTCTATCATCTTGACATATCAAATCAAATGGTGTGGTCTTGACATGCATAATCAAGCAAGTTCTAGAATAACAATTCGATATTGACGCACTCAAGCAATAATAAAAGTGAGCATGAAGGGAATAATAGATGCTCTTTAAAGGCTCAAAATCTCACAAAAATTATGGCTTTTTGATGTTCAAAACTGTAGATTTCAATTCAAGGTAATACCTAAACTTGGGGAATAACTTAAAATTTTAAATTCTCAAAAATCAACTTATCATGCTTAATTCTCTAACGTCTTAAAGTTTAAATAATCAATGCGTGACTGCCTATGTTTTAATTTAAGATATTTCAATAAAAATCATAAATTAATCAAAATTCATCCTAAAAATGATATGATAGATTTACAAGAGAACAAGGCAATATTCAAGGATTTTTCTAATAATGAAATGAATATCCCCCCACACTTAATATGTACATTGCCCTCAATGTACAAAGTTAGTGGCAAATAGAGATACAATATCATAAGATTGGAAGAGAAATGAAACTTCCTGAGTGTTAAATGAACGAACTCCCTAGTTTGGAGTTATGTAGAGTGGAGGAGGATACTCCGGTGGTGGTAGAGGTTGGGTTCCACAAGTGCTGCGCTAAAAGAATATTATATCTCGTGATTGAGCAGGGAATGGCAGTCGTGGAGAACCTTTTCCAATAGAGTTTGAAGTTCCTGGTAATTGTGAGCTTTGTAGCTCTTTATAACTGTGACAAAATCAGAAACTTTTTGGGGGATTAAAGGAAGAAAAATTATCATAAAGAATTAGCCGAGATTAAAATTTGTTTATAAAATAGTAGCATAAAGAAGATAACATTAAAAGTTAAAAGTGAAATTAATAAAAACATATAGTAAAAATAAAGATAAAAATGAAAATAAAAATAAAGATAAGATAAAATTAAATATCATCATCGTCAGATGGTTCGCGAGGTGGTGGTGGTGATGAGATGTGGAAGTGCTGAAAAATCTGCTGTAGAGTAGCATCAATGTTATCAAATCGCTGAAAACACTGCTGCTCGAATCGAGTGAGGCGCTCAAAGATGTCAGCATATGAAGCTGCCGCATGAACTGGACGATGGGAACATGGTGGCTGAGACGGTGGGTCCTCGTGCTGTGGAGGGACATTATCAGTAATGTCCTCGGGGGCCTCCTCCTCGGTTGATTGGGCGAGACGATATTGAGGAAGGTAGGTTCATCGGTGCTTCTCGATCATCCTCATACTTAGCATGCTCGAGATGCCTTGTGGAGACATCTGGCCAATGAGGGTAAGAGATAATTCTTGTACCGCGGTGTTGAGGAGCCTAAAGTGCCGGGCCAGTCGAGTCATGTAAGGACCAATGGAGATGACCCCCTTCTGATGCTGCTCCGTCTGATGGCGAATGGCGAGGGTAATAAAATAGGCGAGGTCGAAGACGTGCCCCGTTCGACATACACCATAGAAAGTAGGCATCGTGAGTGTTGACGACGCTAGTGCTTTCACGTCTCCCTATCAGAGTGTGGGCCAATATGGCGTATAGGTACCTTAAAGATGGAGGCAGAGCCAATGCCTTGGAGCAGCTAGGATCGTAGGTGGCCAAGCGAGGGACGAGGGCGCTCTAGCACTTCGAGGGAGAGTAATGGATGTGGGGGTGAAGATTTTCGAAGTCGGGTTCGTCCATGAATTCCTCCGTATATAACCTGACTGCAACACTGAATTTCGGCATGCTCAACTGACGAACCAAACCACTGAGGCAGAACTGGACCATTCCAGGATCATCGAAGTTGGTCATTACGGTCTGAAGATGGAATGTTGAGCATAGTTCTATCGTGAGCTCAAGTTACGTCGGCTCGACGATCTCAAAGAAGAGGTTTCATGGGTCGGTGGTAAGGAGGGCCCGAATTGCATCAGCTAATTGGACTTGTTCTACTGCAGCCCAGTCGATGCAGTGCCTCACAATTAAAGGTCAGGCCCAGAATATTTGGAAAAGTTCTTGGGGCCCAATGGGAAACTGCAGGAAGGGGTGGCGAATTTCAGCGGTGGGACCCGAGGAGGATGACGCTCCCTTCCTTTTCTTTGAAGCGGGGACGGCGGCTTTCTTTCCTCGTGAAGACGACATGGTATACCTGCAAGGGAAACCATTATGTCGTCTTGATGAATGGTCAAGGTAAAACGAAAACAAATTCAAAAAGGAAAAAGTCATAAATAATTTCAGCCACAACTACTAACACTAACAATCTTAACCAAACTAATCAATTTTATGGCATACTTTTGTGGCATTGGCATGGTAGTAGCATGAATAAAAAAGTGGAAAAGAACTTTATGGAAACGTAAAAAGCATGAATGTATCACAATGCATGGGTTAAAATGGAAAAGAATAGTAAGCAAGTGAGAACTACGAATATTAATTGAGAAATCATGGAATAAGTGAAAACTTCAACATGAAATAGATGATAACTACCCTAGACATGGAATTTGAGTGATAGAAAAATAGAAATAATATGAAAAACATTTAGATTATTATGATAAATAGCATTAGAAGTAAGTAAACTAAGAGAGAAAAGAGTAAACAAACGCTAGAAAAAGGAGAATGGGCGTCAAAAATGGAGTTGGAAGCGGCGCATGGGCGTGGCAGGGAGGGCGTGTGGACTTGCAGCGGCTAGGATTAGGGAATTTTGGGTGAAGAAGATGATGAATAGTGAAGCCTATTTATAGATTTTGGGGCACACGGCTAGAGGACACGCCCGTATACCCCAATTTTAGCCCGTGTGTTTCGCATTTTTCTGAATTTTGGCGTGTCTGATATTCACCCCACGCCCGTGTACCTTGGGCTTGTTGATGCACACAAACGTGTCGCACGACCGTGTTTGGCTTCGTTCGCTTCTCCCACGCCTTTGTATGTAGGCCCACGCCCATGTTAACATGACAGGTTCTACCACGGGTGCTAGACATGGGCGTGTCGTACGCCCCTGCCATTTTCTCAGGTTCATCCACGTTTCTATAACACGGGCATGTCGCACGCCCGTGTTGTTTTGGCAGAATCGTCCACGGCCATGTCACACGGCCGTGGTCATTTATCGCAGCTCGTGTTTGGGAAAAATCTTTGCCCTGTTTCCACACGTTCCTGAGCACGCCCGTGTACTTGGCCGTGTGAATGTGGTAAACCTGTATTCAAGAACTCCATTAGTAACTTAGGTGTTAAACACTAGAATTTAAATAAGTTAAGACCGTTAGTGCTCGGGTTGCCTCCCAAGAAGCGCTTATTTATAGTCTAAGCTCGACTTACCTCTCCATTGAATGGTCATGGTGGTTCGAGAAGTTTATACTCCTCATTCCTACTATCAATCTCATCAAAGTAAGGTTTTAGGCGGGTATTGTTTACCTTAAAAGTGCCGAATTTGGGATGACTTACCTTAACTGTACCAAATGGGAAAATGCTAAGTACCATAAGAGGAATTTCTTCATTCGGTTTGGCAGTGGCAATGTGAGGATCTGCGGCGTCTAATAGAACTTTATCTCCAACCTTAAGTTGATTTAGTGAGGTATTGAGCTTGTTCTGGCGTAGTTTTGGTTTATCGTATGTTCTCGGTTTATGTGTTTGCCATTCATCTAGCTCCTCGATTTGTAACCTTCGTTCTTCAAGAATAGGTTCTCTGCCATTGCTTAAACATGGCTCATGTATATCCTTCGAGTTCATTTCCTACAAAGTAGGTTGCACCATATTGTCAGTTTTAGTAGAATGGTTTATACAATCACCTTAAATTTTCGATGTGTTGCCAGAATTGTGAGCTTGAAGGGTGATTGTTTCATCTCACCTGTGCCAACATCAATAATCGTTCTAGCAGTTGCTAAAAAGGGCCTTCCTAAAATTAAAGGAGTGTTGCTATCCTCCTCTATGTCCAGAACAACGAAGTCAACGGGAAATATAAATTTATCTATTTTAACTAGCACATCTTAAATAATACCCCTAGGAAATTTAATAATTTTATCTGCTAACTGAATGCTCATCCTAGTCTGTTTGGGTTTCCCAAGACCTAGTTGCTTAAACATTTTGTACGGCATGATGTTAATGCTAGCCCCTAAATTTGCTAATGCATTATTAACATCTAAACTACCAATTAAGTAAGGAATTGTAAAACTCCCTGGATCTTTTAATTTATTGGGTAGCTTATTCTATAGAATAGCTGAGCAAACTGCGTTTAGCTCCACATGCGATGCCTCGTCTAATTTCTGCTTATTTGTTAAAAGTTCCTATAAAAATTTCATTGCGTTCAGCATCTGCGAGAGAGCTTCAATAAACGGTAAGTTGATATGTAATTTTTTTAAGAGTTTAAAGAATTTACCAAATTGTTCATCTGAACAGCCTTTCCTTGTTGCTTTGGGATATGGCACACGAGGTTTATATTCTACACTTACCGTTTTGTTTTCATTGTGACCAACCTCACCTTTACCTTTGCTCACCACAATTTCTTACCTCGGTTCTAGCTTAGGCTGAATGAATCCTTTTTCACCTTGAACATTAATCGCGTTGAGCTGTTCCCTCGAGTTAGGTTCAGTGTTACTTGGCAAGCTACCTTGTGGTCATTTGGAAATTAGTTTGGACAATTGGCCTATCTGAGTTTTGAGCCCTTGGATCGATGCTTGTTGATTTTTAAGTGTCGTCTCGGTATTCTGGAAGCGAGTTTCTGACACTACAATCAATTTTGTTAGCATCTCTTCAAGGTTTGGCTTTTTCTCTTGTTGGTAAGGTGGTTGTTGAAAGCTTGAGGGTGGTGGTGGTCTCTAATTTCCTTAACCTCCCCATGAGAAGTTTGGGTGATTCCTCCAACCTGCATTATAAGTATTGCTATAAGGATTATTTTGAGATCGAGGATTATTACCCATGTAATTTAATTGCTCGTTCTTCATGTTGCGGCCATAGGGTGGACATTCTGAATTGCTTGATCCACCTCCACTTGCTTCACATTGCATTACTGGATGTACCTGCGTAGAACCAAGTAATCTTTTTGTTTAGAAGTTCTACCTGATTTGACAGTATAGTAACCAAGTCGACGCTATAAACGCCTGTTGTTTTGGTTGGCTTAGTCCTCATAACTTGCCACTGATAGTTATTCAGTGATATCTTCTCAATAAATTTGTAAGTTGCTTCAGGTGTTTTGTTGTTGATGGTTCCACCAGCGACTGCGTCAACCATTTGTCTAGTCGAGGGATTCAGGCCATTGTGGAATGTTTGAACTTGCAACCATAGAGGTAACCCATGGTGAGGGCACCTTCGCAGTAGGTCCTTGTATCTCTCCCATGCATCGTAAAGTGTTTCTAAATCCATCTGCACAAAAAAAAGAGATATCATTATGTACTTTGGCCGTCTTAGCTGGCGGAAAATACTTTAATAAAAACTTTTTGGTTATTTGTTCCCAAGTAGTGATTAACCCTTGTGGTAACGAGTTCAATCACTGTTTAGCTTTGTTCCTAAACGAAAAAGGGAATAACTGAAGACGAATGGCATCGTCAGAAATGCCATTAATTTTAAATGTGTCACAAAACTCCAGAAAATTTGCCAAGTGAGTGTTAGGGTCCTCGTCCTGCAAACCATCAAACTGAACAAATTGCTGTATCATTTGAATTGTGTTAGGTTTCAGTTCAAAATTATTTACAGCAATAACAGGCCTAACTGTACTTGACTCAGCTCCTATTAAATTAGGTTTAGCATAATCATACATAGTACGAGGAGCAGGATTCTGATTTACTAAAACAGCGGGTATCATAGGAGGTAGCAAATTTTCCTAATTTTCAGCCATCTCCTCGGTTGTAGTTGAGATATCGTCCTCTTGCTCTTCCTCTATATATCTTAGGCTTTGCCTTATTTCTCATCGGTTTCTACGAGCAATGCGATCGATTTCTTCTTCAAAAAGTAATGGTCCCGACGAATTTCTTCTAGTCATAAACTATAAGAACCTACCAGAAGGAAGGAAAAGAAAATTTAGTAAATAAAAATAAAAACAAAAACAAAATTAAATTGCAGTAAAAGTAAATGGCTAAAGTAATAAAAATTGAGTTTTCTTAATATTCTAGTTCCCCAGCAATGACGCCAAAAACTTGATCGCGATTTTGCATGATAAGTTTTATAAATTTATAATTAATCATTCTTGAAACTAACTATTATCACAACGTAGGGGAGTGTACCTATCCAACAGTAGTATAGCTTTAGTAAGACCGGATTGTCGAACCCAAAGGAACCAAAAGTACTAGTAATGACTGTCTTTTTATTATCTAGCCTAAGAATAATGAGTTTTGTTTTAATTAACTAAACTAAGAAATCATAGAAAATAGAATTGGGGAATTACTTTTGGAAAAAAAGATTGAATTAAGACAATACCTAAGGAAAAATCCACCTAGACTTCACTTGTTATTCTGACTCCGAATCAGACGATTTATTCATTTAACTTGTTCCGTAGAAATCCCTAAGTTATGTTATTATCCCTATTCAAGACTAATAACGTCTAACCCTAGATTGAATAATTGAATTTTCTTTCTAATTAACACACTAGGGTTGCATTAACTCGATCTATCGATCCATTTATTAGGTTTCACCCTAATTCGGCAAAATCTTGTCACCTTATCTCTAGGCGCACAATCAACTCCGCTTAATTATGAAAAAGTCACTCTTAGATAGGGACTATTCATCCTCCAACTAAGAGCATTAACTTAAATCAATATCCTGAAATATCGAAACAAGATTTAAGAACACATAATTAAGAACAAGCCAAATATTTATCATACAATTCAGAAAATAATAACAAGATTCGTCTTAGGTTTCATTCCCCTTAGGTATTTAGGGGTTTTAGTTCATAACTAAATAGGAAAACATCTCAGAAGAATAATGAGTACAAAACATAAAGAAAACCCAAAACTCCTGAAGGGAAATTGAGGAGAGATCTTCAGTCTTGATGATGAATCTGGCTTCTGAGATGGATCAATCGGCTTTCTTAGAGTAATTTCTTGCTCCCCATTCTCCGTCTCCCCTTTAGTCCTCCTCTAGAGTGTTTAAATAGGCTTTAGAATGCCTAACAGCCCTAAAAATCATCCTTTTCTGAATAGAACTTAACTAGGGCTCGGCAGGGACACGCCCATCTGACACGCCCATGTGCGATTACTTCAGGCCGTGGTCGAGGCTGAGAGATCAACACGCCCGTGCTGAGGTTGTTTTAGGCCGTGGTCGAGCCTGTTAGAATGGCACGGGCGTGTAAGGAAGTCCAGGCTGTATTGTTTTCCCACTTCGGCCCATTTTCTCCGTTTTTAGCCCGTTTCTTGTTCTTTTCACTCTCTTATGCTTACCTAAGTATAAAATATGAAATTAAAGGATTAGGAGCATCAAATTCACCAAATCTAAGGAGAAATTATTCATAAATGTGGTAAGCAGGGGATAAAAATATGTATAAATTACGGTTTATCAGTTATTCATCCAGCACTCACGGGGGTGACGTTTACCACAATGTCGATATTCTGGTCTATTTAGTCGAGCATTGCCAACACTCGCAATCAAAGTGGTTTGAGCTTTCGAACCCAAATACTGTTTATTCTGATTTCTGTTCAAAAGCTCAACAGAAGCATTGGAACAAGAATAGATATCCCTCAACTTCTTTGATGAAGACTGAAATGACTTACTCATAGGTCTTTTCTTTGAGTCCTTAGCTTCGATCTCGGCCTTTCTTTTCTCTTTAACCAATTCCTCGGCCTTGCAAGCTCTCTCTATAAGTACCACAAATTCTTTCAATTCAAAAATACCAACCAACAATCGGATATCTTCATTCAGTCCGTCTTCAAATCTCTTACACATGATAGTTCAATCGATACACATTCCCGAGCATACTTGCTAAGTCTTAAAAACTCACGCTCGTACTCCGTTACTGTCATTCGACCTTGTTTTAACTCAAGGAATTTTTTTCGCTTCTGGTCAATAAACCTCTGGCTAATGTACTTCTTACGAAACTCTTCTTGGACAAATTCCCAATTAACTCTCTCCCTTAGTACAACTGACTCAAGGGTGTTCCACCACTGATAACCCGAATCTCTCATGAGTGACACAACACATTTCATACATTCCTCAAGTGTGCAAGAAAACTCATCAAATACCCTGATGGTGTAACTCTGCCCTTTCGGGATCATCATCTATATTAGCTCGAAATTCTCTGACTCCTTATTTACAAATTCTGTCAACCGGAGGCTTGTTCATTCTTACCATTTCAACAACTTGGGGGGCTATAGGGATAGGTTGAGGATTTGGTGGGGGTAGAAGGGGTCGGGCGTTCGGGTTCATTCGAACGAACTCCGTATACCACGCATTCATCATATGGAGAAAGGCTTCCCTATCCCCTTCTCCTCCTCCCTGACACACAGTTACGAGTCTACTTTCAACTAACGTAGCCCCTTGAGCAGGAGCCGGCGCATTACTTTCTACATCATCTGCCACGGCTTGGTCGAGATCCATTTACTATATGAAAACATAATTTTATAATTGTCAGGAGTCGTCACACTATCACAATATATATATATATATGGCATGTATAGCTAGACTCGTACACATGCTACGCTAGTCTGAGAATCGACTAAATTGTAGCTCTGATACCACTAAATGTAACACCTCTTACCTGTATTCGACGCTAAAATAGAGTACGAGGCATTACCGAACTTATACACAAGTAATCATGCAGAACCGAGACATAAATTTCCATTCAGACTAAAACTTTTCATATACATTCATATCGTCCCTATTACGAGCCTACGAGGCCCAAAACATACATTGGGAATGGTTCGGGACAAAACTGAGAACTTTTGAAATTTTTACAACACTTAGAAAATTTTCATACTTTGGAGGGTCAAACGCCCGTGTGGGGAGGCCGTGTGGTCACACACGCTCGTGTGGCTTGAGACATGCCCGTGTCCTCAGCCCGTGTAACTCTCTGTTTATGACATCATCAACAAAATAGGGTCACACAGCCAAGGTACACGCCCGTGTGCTAGGCCGTGTGGGCGATTTAATTTTCATAATTTTTCATAAAATAGGTGCAGACTTCACACGCCCTGGGCATACGCCCATGTCCCTGGGTCGTGTCCTTCACACGGCTGAGACACACGGCCGTGTCTCTGCTCGTGTGGCCAATTTCGAAGCTAAAATTCAAAAATATAGAGGACACACGGCCGGATCACACAAACAATAGGCAAGCCGTGTGTCACACACGAACTAGACACAGGCCTGTGTGTCTACTAATGTGGACAAAAATAAGGCTATTTACCAAGCCTTTTTGCCACCCTTACTTGCACCCACCTACACAACATCAAACAACCCCAATCCAAGCAAATACACACAACCAAGACATCCACACATCAATTACATGCTATTTTCTATCACGTGATCATCACAAACCATGCAATAACTCCATCCATGAAAGGCATCTCTATATGCATAAATACTTAACCAATATTTGCCAATACCAAATGACCATTTACAAAACAAATCAAATACCATTACAAGCCAAAACATTTTCAAAAACACTGTAGCCCCTTTCAGTTGATCAAACAGGTCATCAATACGTGGCAGCAGGTATTTATTCTTTATAGTCACCTTATTGAGCTAATGGTAGTCATTGCACATTCTCATAGTTCCGTCTTTCTTTTTCACAAATAGAACTGGCGCACCCCAGGGAGAGAAACTCAGTCGCGCAAAGCCTTTATTTGTTAACTCTTGCAACTGTGCTTTCAATTCTTTTAATTCTGTAGGTTCCATTCTGTATGGAGCTATGGATATCGGAGTCATCCCAGACTTTAACTCAATACCAAACTTTACCTCCCGAATAGGTGGCAAACCTGGTAATTCTTCAGGAAACACATCTGGATACTCGCACACAACAGGTACTGATTCAATGTTTCTTTCGGCTGCTTTACTGTCAAGCATATATGCAAAGTAAGCTTCGCAACCTTTTCTCACATATTTCTGAGCTAACATCAAAGAAATCACTGTTGGTAACCCATTTAGATCATTAGATTCAATCTGAATAATCTCATCATTCTGGCACCGTAAATCAATAGTCTTTCTTTTGCAGTTAACCACAGTGTTGTGCAAGGTCAACCAATCTATACGCAAAATTATGTCAAACTCATCAAATGGCAACAACATCAAATCAGCCGGAAAGCACGAATCTCGAACCATCAAAGGACAATTCTTACATTCTTTGTCAACCATAATACACCGTCCCAAAGGGTTTGACACTCTAATCACAGACTCAGTAGGCTCAACAGGTAAAGTCTTACTGAATACTAATGTCTCACACACATAAGAATGAGTAGAACCAGGATCAATCAATGCAATTACATTAGTATCATAAAGAGTGAATGTACCAGTAATGACATCTGGGGATGAAGCCTCCTCTCGTGCGTGAATAGCATAAGCTCTGGTAGGTGTACGAGCCTCAGATCTGACTGTTGTATCTTTAGTCCCTCTCTGACTGCCACTCGCATTACCCGTATTTCTGGGTGGTCTACCTCGAGCTGTAGTATTACCCGATCTCTTATTTTGCACTGGATTTTCTTTCGCTAACTCTGGGTATTCACGAATATAATGATCCGTCGATCCACATTTAAAACAGGCTCGATCACGCAATCTGCAACTGCCAGTGCAATGTTTACACTCGGGTTGATTTGATCTAACATTACCCACACTGGCTATGGAGGTAGCTCTCGAACTCACAGGTGGTCTATTCTGATCACGTTTGGTATAACCTGTATTAGCCTTTGAACGGCTAGAATCATCTTAGAACTTCTTTGAAGTCGACTGAAATGACTTACTGAATGATCTCTTACATGAATCTCTAGCTTCAAAATTAGCTTTTCTCTTCTCTTTCCCGAGCTCTTTAGCTTTGCAGGCTCGCTCAACCAGTACCACGAACTCTTTTATTTCAAGTATGACAACTAGCAATTTAATGTCTTCATTCAGCCCATCCTCAAATCTTTTACACATTATGGCTTCGGTCGAAACACACTCTCGGGCATACCGACTGAGTCTCACAAATTTCCACTCATACTCTGTCACAGTCATCTGACCCTGTTTCAATTCCAAAAATTCTTTACCCTTCTGGTCGATAAATCTCTGGCTAATATATTTCTGACGGAACTCAGTATGAAAGAATCAGGTCACCCGCTCTCTCAGAACCACCGATACTAGGGTATTCCACCAGTGATATGATGTATTTCGGAGTAAAGATATAGCACATTTCAAACACTCATCTGGGGTACAGGACAGCTTATCAAACACACGGATAGTATTATCAAGCCAAAACTCAGCCCGCTCAGTATCATCATAATTAGTACCTTTAAACTCTTCAGCCCCATGTTTTCTAATTTTATCGACAGGTGGCTTATATAATCTCTGCAGATCACTTACTTGAGGTAGGCATCGAAGATGGATTAGTTGAGGGTGGAGGTTGTTGTGTAGCCTCTCCTTCCTGGTTACTCGAAATCGGTCAAGAATCAACTAGCGCTGTCCCTTGAGCGAGAGCAGGCGCTACACTCTCGACATCATCAGCTACAGCTCTGTCAGGATCCATTTACTATATGAAAGTACATTTTCAAATGTCAGAAGTCATCACACTATCGCAATATATAATATGGCATGTATAGCTAGAATCACACGTGCTACGTTAGTCCTAGAACCGACTAAACCATAGCTCTGATACTAATAAAATGTAACACCCTTAACCCATATCCGTTGCCGCACTGGGGTTACGAGGTATTACCAGACAAGTCACAGATTCAAATAATCACAAGAATATACTTAAACAAATTTTTAAGTAAGTCATTTATTATTAGTAAGAATGGTCAATTTATTCATTAACATCACATAACCGAATCTAACATGGATTCAACTTATAGATTATACAAAATATACAATCAGCATTATACCTCCATTACGATCTAAAAATTTATTCATAAAGAGAACTCATAAAATCAATTACACCAAAACATTCCAATTTCACCATGTCATATTCGGCTCATTACAGTAGTACATAATTCGTCAACTTACTATAAATTCTTCTCCTATAAATAACATGCATGTAATTTATTAATACATAACTTGTTATAACACAATATAAGCTCCCTATCAATACATAATCAAAACATATAAAAAAATTATCATCATATTTATATATACCTTAAGATAAAATACATATTAGGTCAATTTCTCATATGCATAAATATTTATAAAAGCATTTGCCGAATCACAAGATAGGCATAACCAACTCACATACTTTTATCTTATGAACTAATTTATAATAGATTACTATATAATTTCCAGACCAACTCATATTACAAATTATACATCACAAGAATAAGACATTAACCATAATTAGGCATACAGTTAAAACTTGAATATATCATGTCATGTAATAACCATATTTTAACAAGCTTATATTATGTCCGAACTTAGCAAACAACCTGTATTACCAAATTACACATTATACATTATTTAAATAATACTACCATATTCGCATATATTTTTCTTTCTATGTATACCTTAACAAAAACAGCCATGTATTCATCCAAATCATTGACCATTTTCAAGTCATAAAACCACCTATCACAAACATCATTCCATTATAACACTTAACATCATAACCAAAATAAATTTAAGCTACAACCAAGCATAACCGAACTCAACATAAAAGATTAGCCATTTTCGCATGGCTTAGATTATACAAACCAAAATTCTACTTTTTAAATCACATTCCAGCCTATACATGCCATAATTCAAGTTTAACTTATAAAGATACCAAAATAGCTGATAGTGTGATGAACTTTGCTGACAGTCCTCGAGCTCGTAGCTTGACTCCAAATCTATAAAACAGAGTAAACATGAATACACAGAGTAAGCTATCTTACCTTAGTAAGCCATAAGCAAATAAACAGCTCAATAATATATTCAACCCGTTTTAAGCTAAACCGAATTATATTGTCATCACCAATGCTTAACCTTAAACCTACAAATGAGATACAATAATACATTTCCATGTACCATTTTTACCTTGGCCGAATACTCACCTAAACTAATTAACCAAATGTCATTCAACTTTCAGGCCAAAATATCACCATATAATCAAGCATACTTATACCATTTAAATAAGTTCAAGAATCATAATATGACATTTTACACACATACTTCTTATTTGGCCGAATACTTATATAGTCACTTTAACATATTAATAATCAACTTCCAAAGCCAAACAAACATATTAAAACTTAGTACATATTTACACTAGTACATAAACTGAAGTATCAAAATAATATTTCATATACATATATTAATTATATAATCGAATATGCCTCATCATATATACACTTATATAAGGGTTATTCATGACATACTAACTACTCATTCATAAGCCAAATACACATATCACGTACACATATTTTCTTTATTTGCATCTTACAAAATTTGTAACAAATAGCCAAGGTGTTTAATTAACTAACCTCAAGTAAGTAACAAGTTAGTTCATACCTGGCATATAGCTTATTTTACACATTCGAACTCAATTTATCTTTGCCCGATGAACCATTCGGAATTGGATAGGACACTCAGATAATCACACAAATCATACAATGCCAACGTCCCAGACGTGGTCTTACATGTAATCTCATATCGATGCCACTGTCCCAGACAGGGTCTTACTCGTAAACACATATCGATGCCATGGTCTTACTCGCACACGTATATCAGAATCCTATGTCATGACATTGTATCCTAACTATTCTTAAGGTTTATACGGGGCTTTCAGACGTCATAACTCGGTTGAAATGAATTCGAAATTGTAGTAGCCAAGCCTTTTCATATTCGGCCATAGCATTTATAAATTCATACATTTCATAACAGCACATATAATTAGCATTTAACTACAATTAAACACGTCTATTTGCTTATAAACTTACCTCGGACGATACAAAACGGAACAGGGCAGTTAGTCGATAATTTTCGCTTTCCCTCGATCCAAATCCGATTTCTTTGGTTCTTGATCTAAACATATTCAAATTAAGCTCATTCAAACATATTTTCATTGAATTTAGTCCAAAAACACATAAATGGGCAAATTAGCATTTTACCTCTGACATTTACAATTTTTACAATTTAGTCCCTATTGCACAAAACACAAAATACACAAAATTTCTCTATACCCAAGCTAGGCCGAATATTACCCATAACCATACAAACCCATATAATTCATTTATTTCACATTTTAGTCCCTCAAATTATTATTTTTGCAATCTAGTCCTAATTACTCAAAATCATCAAAAGCTCCAATACAAAACATGTTAATCTAAAACATATCTTTCATATTTCATCATCAAGCAACAAAAATCACAAGCTCTCAACAATGGCACAACTCAAAATATTCATCAAAATCAAAAATTCGAGCATGGGTTTTGTAGTACTCGAAGCAACGATCTCAAAAACGTAGAAATTATCAAAAATCGAACAAAAAACGAACCTTGATTGAGCTTGAAAGGATGGTCAAACCTAGTTCTTTTCTTTTTTTTTTCTTTCTTATTTGTTGTTTCGGTAGTGAACAAAAAATATAACATGTATTTTAACTTATGTTTTATTATGATATATATTAACTTCTTAATTAATTACTATTATGTCCTTTATAATTAAATAAAAATCAATATATTCCTTACCCATTACCGTCCACATACATTAATAATGGCATAATTACCACTTTAAGGCTTCAATTTAGAAAGCCACTAACAATTCAACCCTTTTTAGAAATAACCCCTAAATATTAATTTTATGCAATTAAGTTCTTTTATTTAATCGGATACCTAAACGACAAAATTAAATCACGAAAATTTCACAGATATAAATTCACACAAAATAAACACAGAAAATAATTTTTAAATATTTTTTTGACTTAGATTCGTGGTCCCGAAACCACCGTTCCGATTAGGGTCTAAATCGGGCTGTTACATGCCCCATATGTAGCCAAAGCTACCTCATATTTCATATCACATAGAGGCTCACTCTCGAGCTAATCATGGGTCTGCTCACACAAGTTAACGGTCAAGACGTAGCTACTCGGGCTACTCACACGACTTGTCAGGTATCCGCAACACATGTCGCACTACCTAGCCATCGGTAAGACGTACATGACCAGCACCCGGATTCACATAAACATATATATCACATGGGGTCCTAGTGGCATGTCACTCGTATCCTATTTTATTCCTAAGGTTCAAACAAGATTTTCTCTCTCTTGTCGAAACTTGTCGAATATGTTCATCAAATAAATTATGCAATTCATACAATATTAAGCATCAAATTAGATTTTTACTACATATTTTACAACTTTCACAAATAAGTCCTTTTTAGGTGTTTTCATGAAAAATCACTTAGTAAAAGTTGTTTATCACACATCAAACTTTCATAATCTACCATGAAACATCAAAATACATGCATGTCACACATGGTTCAAACCCTAGACATCAACCCTAGCTCAAATAAATGGTAGAAATGGCTAGATCGGTTGATAACAACTTCAAAAATGTAAAGAAAATTAAAAACGGGGCTAGGATGCACTTACTATCAAGCTTGTAAGTTGAAGAAACCCTAGCTATGGTGACGTTAGGAATTTTAGCTATGGAATGGAGAAGATGAGCAAATTTTGACCTAGTTTTCCCCTTTTATTCTTTTATTAACGAAGTGACCAAAATGCCATTTTTACTAAACCTTTAAATTTTACTTATTCATGCCCATTTTTGTCCATAAAAATAGAAATTGGTCAAATTGCTATTTAAGGACCTCTAATTAATAATCCATAGCTATTTCATGCTTAAAGCTTCTAGAATCACATATTTTGCAACTTCTGCAATTTAGTTCTAAAAATCAAATTGGACACTCTATCAACAAAATATCTTAACGAAACTTTCATACAATCACTCAAACATGTCATAGACCTCAACAAATTCATAAAATAATTATTTCTACTTTGATTTGTGGTCTCAAAACCACTATTTTGACTAGGCCCAAAATCAGGATGTTACACCTAAGGATTCGAATTCCAAGAATATAACTAGCTTCACCCAAATCATTCATGCTAAACTTTTGAGCTAAACATAATTTAACTAATGACAATTCTCCTACATCTTTTCTGATAAGTAGAATATCATCGACATGCAAAATGAAGAAGACCACATTTTTATCTTTTATACGTTTATAAAAACAAGGTTCATCAACATTTTTCTCAAACCTAAAAGTCTTGATCATTTGATCAAATCTTTTGTTCCATAAATGGGACGCCTGCTTAAATCTATAAATGGATATTAGCAGTTTGCAAACTTTCTCCTCTTTTCCTTTGACAACATAGGCAGTGGGTTGAACCATATAAATGGTCTTATCAATATATTCATTCAATAATGTTGTCTTGACATCCAGTTTTCATATCTCATAATTGATAACAACGACAATGGACAAGAGTATGCAGATAGACTTGAGCATGGCTACTGAAGAAAAGGTCTCATCGTAATTGATGCATTCTTTCTATGTGTAGTCTTTCCCTACAAGTTTAGTTTTATGTGTTTTTGCTTTTCATTCTACATTTATCTTCTTCTTGTAGATCCACTTACACCGTATGGGTTTAATCCCAACCGGTAAGTCTACAAGTTCCCATATTGTAATGGATTTCATAGAATCCATCTCAACATCTCTGGCCTGTTTCTAGAGCTTGGAATAAATGTCATGCATAGTCTCCTAATAAGTGAGTAGATCACCATCCTCATTATTGACTTTCATATTATAAATACTACCATCATAGATGAAGAAGTCTGATTTTTTTAGAAACTCTCCCACTACGATGGATTGTCCTATGTTATTGATTGTTTGCAGGTCTTTCTACAACTTTCTTGAGAACTAAACTTGGTTATTATTCTACAACTCCCGAAAGCTCCCTGACTACCACTTTACTTCGAGGCTTAAAGCTATCAATGTAACTTTCCTCGAGAAAAGTAGCATAAGTAAAAAACATTGATTGTATTATCTTTCGAATTGTAGAATAATCCACCTTTTTGTTCTTTTCGAATATCCTACAAAAATGAAGAATTCATTCTGTGCATCCAACTTCTTTGCGTCATTGTCCAGAATGTGTGCTGGACAACCCCATATTCAAAAGTGATTTAGAGTGGGTTTTTTTTCCCATGCCATAGTTCATAAGGTGTCTTATAAGCAAACTTGGTTGGCAAATCATTTAGAATATAGCAAGTCATTTGCACCGCATATCCCCATAAGGAAGTAGAGAGTTTTGAATAGTTTAATATTGAATGAACCATGTCAAGCAATGTTCTATTCCTTCTCTTAGCTATGCCATTTTTCTATGGAGTTCCCGACACAGTCAACTGTGATAAAATCCTACTCTCTATAAAGTATCCTAAGAACTCGTCGGACAATTATTCCCCACCTCGATCAAACTAAAAATTCTTTATAAATAAATCTAATTGCTTTTCCACTTATGCACAAAACTCTCAAAATTTATCAAAGGTTTTTGCATTGCATAAGATACACATATCCATATCGAGTGTAACATCTCAATTTTGGGCCTAGTTAGAATAGTGGTTTCGACACCATAAATCCAAAGTAAAAATATTTGATTTATGATCTTTTTAGGTCCATGACATGTTTGCATGATTGTGTGAAAGACTGATGAAGAAATTTTGTGAATAAGTGTCCAATTTAACTTTTAGGACTAAATTGTAAAAGTTGCAAAACATGATACTCTAGAAGCTTTAACTATGAAATAGCTTTGGACTATTAATTAGAGGTCCTTAAATAGTAACTTTACCAATTTTTATTTTTATGGACAAAAATGGGCATGCGTGAATAAAAATTGAAAGTTTAGTAAAAAGAGCATTTTGGTCATTTAGTAATTAAAAGATTAAAAAGGGAAAAATGAAGTTAAATTTGCTCATCTTCTTCAAGCTAAGGCTGAAACTTTGAATCTCTCCATAGCTAGGGTTTCTTCACTTTTCAAGCTTGATAGTAAGTGCTTTCTAGCCCCATTTTTAATGTTGTTTGCATTTTTTAAGTTGTCATCAATCGATCTAGCTATTTCTACCATTATATTGAGTTAGGGTTCTTGTTTAAAAACTTACTCATGTGACATGCATGTATTTTGATGTTTAATAGAGGAATATGAAAGTCTGATGTGTGATAAACATCTTTTCCAATGTGATTTTTCATGAAAACACCTAAAAATGACCTTTTTTGTAAAAGTTGTAAAATAAGTGGTAAAAATATAATTTGAAAGAAAATCTGGGCTGTTATAAGTATGATGTAGGTTTGGCTGGGCTTGGGTAACAAAGAAAATGAGTACATTTCATTTTACGAGCCTAAGGACTAATTTGTAAATATGTGGAAGTTTAGGGGAAAAACTATAATTTTTCCAAAGTATGATTTGTGGGTTGTTTTGAACAATGTGATAATTAAATAAGTGAAATTTGCTATTATAGATCAAGAAAAATAGAGTTTGAGCTTAAACCGAGGGAAGAATAAAGTTGTGCACTAAATCGAATAGTTAGCCATATTTTGGTACCAAGGTAAGTTCGTGTGTAAATAATTCAACATTATGTTATTATGTATCTAATGCTTTGATATTGCATAGAATGTATATTCGTCTCTAAGGATTTGGTTATTGATGACTCGTTGATAATCGACGAAGATTTAGTATTACGAAATCCCAGTTGAACCATAAAATAGATAGGATACAAATGTCATGACATTAGGGTTATGTGTGGTTTCGTGTAAGACCATATCTGAGATATGGCCTCGATATATGATCCCATGTAAGACCATATCTGGGATATGGCATTGGCATCAATATGTGATTTCGTGTAAGACCATGTCTGGGACATGGCATCAATATGAGACATCGTGTAAGACCATAGCTGGGCTATTGGCATCGATATATGATCCTATGTAAGACCATATCTGGGATATGGCATTGGCATATTACTATGTATATGAGATTTCCTGAGTATCCTTTAGTATTCCAAGTGGTTCAACGGGTAATTCAATGATTATGTTAAAGAAATGACAAGGTATGATCATGTCAGAAGGGTACAGTTATGTACACAAGGCTCATAAATATTGAGATTATGAATCAATGAAACCTCGGTAAGAAGTGAATGAATGAATCATGATTATGAGTTTTATTGTACACTATGTAAATGACATGATTTAAGATGTATCTATGATACTTTATGAAATTGTGATAAATTATATTATGTTATGTGTATAATAATGCATGACTAATGTTGTTAATTATTTACATGCTAACTTACTAAGCTTTATGCTTACTCCCCTTCCTTTCTATTTTCCTTATAGTATCACCAAGCTATCTCAGGGATCGAAGGACGTCGAAGCTCAATTCACACTATCAAACTAATCTTTTGGGTATAGTGAATTTAAGTATTTTGAGTATAGCATGTATAGGGGACTTGGTCACTTTGTTATGTTTCATATTGGTTAGCCAAAAGTGTTGGCTTATGATAATATTATAATTCATTTTGTATATGGCCATGAGATCTGGCTTATATTGATTATTGGGTTGAAAACCTATTTATTCACACATGCATGTGCCTATGCAATTGTGATGTGGTTGGTGGTTGTGTGGATGTGATGAGTTATGTTGTGGCTATGAATGCTTGTTGATTAAATTGGGATTTGTTTAGTATGTTGATAACCATGGCTTGAATGAGAATTGGTAAGTTGGGCTTGACAAAGTATGGTGTCTTGTGCATATATAAGATAATATGATATTGCCATGATCATGACTTGTTTGAGGATGATTAAGTACTTCATTATGCCATGTTAAGTGCCTTTGAAGTCTTGTATGTGTTTGTGCAAATACGGGTGGCAATTGGCTTGGAACATAGCCTTAAATTTGTTCACATGGGTAGACACACGGGCATATGCCTAGGCTTTGTGTGACACACGGTCTGCCCCATGGGCGTGTGATCCGGTCGTGTGTCCCCTGCACCCTAATTAGGTAAAATAGAATGTCCAGTTGTAAACACACGGGCAGAGACAAGGCCGTGGTGAGAGGCACAGCCTTGGGACATGGGCGTGCGCCCTGGCTGTGTGAAGTCTACACCTTATTTATGAAAATTCATGAAAATTAAATTCGCCACATGGCCATAGCACATGGGCGTGTGACTTGGCCATGTGACCCTATTATGTTGATGACGTTATAAATAGAGAGTTACACGGGATGAGGACACAGGCGTGTCCCAAGCCACACAGGCGTGTGAGACTACATGACCTACCCACACGAGCGTGTGACCCTCCAAAACAAGAAAATTTTCTAAGTGTTGTAAAAGTTCTGAAATTTATTGGTTTAGTCCCGAACCGCTCCCAATGTATGTTTTGAGCTTTATAGGCTCGTTTAAGGGATGATATGAATGCATGTGAAAGGTTTCAAAATTTGAGTGGAATTCATGTCTTAATTTTTAATGTTTGTTTAAGTTTAAGTTTGGTAATGCCTCGTACCCTGTTCCGGCATCAAATAAGGGTAAGGGGTGTTACATCGATAATAGTTGTCGATGAAAGTCACGTAATATCATAACTTTCGAGAGCGCTGATGCACATGGGACCGTATTCATCAGTGTGCACAAGTTTTAAGGGTTGGTTGGCCCTTGTCCCTTTCGTATTAAAAAGACTTCTTAGTCATTTTACCCTCTAAGCAAGATTCACATTGTGAAAGACTAACTTTCTTAAGCATACTTAAGGGGCCATATTTCACGAGTTTTGTGATTTTTTCTTGGTTAATATAACCAGGTCTTAAGTGCCATAGGTATCCCTCATTAGAGTGCGAAGTTTTAAGCTTTTTATTCATTATTTTGGTTTGATAAAGTACAGATTGATTTTCATCCATCCATTATAGATTAAAGAACGATTTTTGTGAATAGAAATCCTTTTATTAAATGTCAAGGTATGATCGTCATAAAATAAATGCAATATCTTGTTTTTTAGTTGTGTCAAAAATGGTGGTTTCGGGACCACAATTTCAATATGTGAGATCGTGTTTTATTATTTAATTAGTTTTTATGGAGGTACATTACAATCGTATTAAATTTTGGTGAATAATTTTTAATGTTTGGTTGTTTAATTAAATAAAAGGATTAAATTGTAATATATATATAAAAACTTAATTATCATTGAATTACATAATTAAATAAATTACTTAATAAAAGTGGGGGGTTTGTAATGTAATTATACCATGTAAAGGTTAATGGATGGTAATGGGTTTTGAATGTTTTATTAAAAAAGGTAATTTAATAATTAAACAAAATTAAATTAAGTAAAATAATCATCACCTTCCAAATTGTTCTGTTATCCACTGATTTTGAAGAAGGAAACACCATTTTAAAGTCTTCCAAGTTCGACCAAAGCTTATGCAATTGCATGGTATGATTTTTGGATCTAATTTTACTAATTTTTTTTTTTTGTTTTTGAGATCACAACAACTAGTTTCAGCTAACCCATACCTTTATTTTTGAAATTGTTAAGAATTTTGGATTTCACCATTTATGGTTTTTTGTGGTTCATGATGTTAAATGATGGATTTGAAGTGTTGGTTGTTGATTATGATTAATTTGTAAAGTAATCTTGTTAGTTTTTAGTTAAATGACTAAATTGATTGAATATTACAATTTATAAGGAAATTTTGAGAATTTAGAATAATTATGGATTGTGCTAGTATGGGATGAAATTCAGTTGGTATGAGAAGTTATGGTATTTTTGTAAATTTGAAATTTGGGTTTAGGGACTAAATTGTGAGAAATGTAAAAGTTCAGGGAAAATGTATAAATAATGAAAACCTAAGGGATTCATGCATTGAATTGAGTGAAATGTGTGTGAATTTAATAAATTGAATTTAATTATTATATAGATCAAGAACCAAGCCAAAAACACAATAACCAAGAAAGGGAAAACTTGCGGAGTAGTCCCTACGTTTTAACCAGAAGTGGATCATAGGTAAGTTCCTAGAATAAAATAATTAAATTATATTGTGTCTGAAATTTATGTTGTTTTTGTGCTAGCTATTTAATTTATTTTGAAAATTAAATGTAAATTGAATACTAATAAGCATGAATAGATTATGTATTGGTTGAGAAATGGATGAAATTATGATTGATGAAATCTTAGAATGAACATCTTGAAATTTTTTTAGTATATATGAATAATATATATTTGCATTTAATGTAATGGTGATGGATTCAGTTAATTGCCCATATGAACGTAGTAAACGACTAGGATACAATTGGCATGCCATTAGGGTTAGTATGCACGCTTGTACAGGATTGCACTTCGGTGCCTCTTTTACACTTCAGTGTCTCTGTTACACTTCGGTGTCTCTGTTACACATCGGTGCCTCTGATTGCACAATTGTGCCTCTATTATGCATCTTTGAGGCCTCTAGTGTGGTGTAGTTATCCGAGTATCTAATTCAAGTTACTTAGTTTATCAGGTTATGTATTCATTGAATTACAACTTATATATGTATTTAAATGATATTGCATATTCTTGGTGACAGTAAATGAAAATGTTTCAATGAAATTCTTGTCAACGTGTATGCATAGCTAAATTGAAGGAATGTGGCTTATGATAAGGGAAAGTCCTTTGAGAAAGGGTTATTATGATATAATTTGATATGTGAAACAAATGCTAATGTGGTGTGTGATATTGTGTTTGGATATAAAGAATTACAAGTTATTTACTTGAATGTCTACTTTGTTTACGGTAAGTTAATTGGTGTTTAAACTATGAACTTACTAAACTTCTTTAGGTTACTTGTTTCATTTGTGATTCTTTTGTAGTTACCAAATTTGCAGACTGACCGGGTGGATTGATATGGAGCTCACACTATCCAGCCATCTTGGTAGCTTTTGTATTTCATTTTGGGATGTGGAATGTATATAAATGTTTTGTTGTGAATATTTAAAATGTTATGCTATGATGATGTATATCTAGTTAAGTGGTTGGTTTTGGATGTGTATTTGATTGAGTTTTTGGTTAGGTTAATCCCTAAGGTTAAGAGTTTGGTAATGATGCTTTGGAATGGTAACTTTTTTATGTATGTTTATATTTTGGGTAATTTGGTTGATGGTTTGAGCATGAATAGATAATCAATGCCATGTGCCTTCTTAGCTAGACTATTTGAATGAATGATCATTAATTATGGTGCCTTTGAATGGTTTATTGGCTTGGTATAGAATGAATGAAATTTTGATATGTAATTGGTGATTTGAATGTGTTTTTGAACCATGGAAATGAGATAGATATGTCATGTCTTGTTGTACAAGGAATGGTGTAAGAATTTGCTTGTTTTAGGGGTTAAAATGAAGCATACGGCATGGGACACGAGCTATCACACAGCCGTGTGCCACACACGGTCGTGTGTAATTACTATTTTTAGGTGCAATAATCACACGGCCTACGACACGACCGTATGACTCAAAACAGATTATTACATGGTCTGGCACACGGCTAGCGATATGACCATGTGACCCAACTTCGAATACACACACAGTTTGGCACACGGCCTGCGACATAGTCATGTGGCCCTATTTTGAATACTCACATGGGCAGACACATGGGCTAGGACAAGACCATGTGTCCTGACTTCGAATGTTCACACAGTTTGGCTATGTCACACGGCCGTGTAACCCTTGGTTTTCAAGTTTTTCTAAAATTTTCTGATTTGTTTCGATTTGATCCCAATTTGTTCTCAAATTGTTTTTAGGACCCCATAAGCCCGATTTAAGGCCCATAAGTGTTTTTATACATGAATTGATTTGTTTGTTGTATGTTTTTTATTTGTTTGTTTAATTATTTTGAAATGAAGTTAAATGTTATGTTTTGCTCAGTAACACTCTGTAACCCTAATTTGGTAACAGAAATAGGTTAGGGGTGTTATAATAAACATGTTACAAAAATTAAATTCCTCTTAAAATTAGGTATATAAAATATGCTATTTAAAACAATCTTCCTAAAATCATCAAAATGTAAAATAACTTCTCACACTGCTTTAGCTGAAACATAGCTCCCATATTCAGTCTGCAACGAGAGGCTCCTGTCACACAGACTTCTTGTTTCGCTAAACCCCTATAAAGAAACACACATGGTTAGTGGCCCTAGAATCAATAACCTAGTTGTCAATTGATTCATCAACTAAGCAAGCTTCTACCATAAAAAGTTTTATACATTTTCCCTTTTTGGCTAGGTAATCCAAATATTCCTTACAGTTTGATCTAAAAGGCCCTTTCTTATTGCAAAAGAAATATTTGGTCTTTTTAAGATCTTTTAACTTATTAGCCTTCTTCCTATCCAGACGAGGTGGAACCGAATATTTAGTCAGTTTCTTCTTTCCCTTAGCTTTTTATTTCCCCTTAGAGGATGAGTGGCCCAAAGATAAGTTTGCCCTAGGTTTCTCCTGAACCGGCTTACCACCATTCAGCATCAACTCATAGGATTGTAATTTGTTTATGAGCTGAGTCAAGGTAAGTGACTTATTCCCTAAATTGCAACCGACCCTAAAACCAACAAACTCTTTAGTTAAGGACTTAAACACTATTTCAATCCTAGTGTTCACGTCTAGTTTAGCCCCATTATCCTCTGCTTCCGCAAAGAATCTCATAAGCTTAAGCATATGTTCTTTGACCGGAGTGTCAGGTTTCTATTGAGAGTTCATCAAATTTGTAATAGCGGATTGTTGAGCCAGTACAACTTGGCCTCCGAGAAAATCCTCCAAATTCGTCACGACCTCTTTGGTTGTACGAAAATTCTTGTATTGCTTTTGCAACACTTTACTCATGTTTGCTAACATATAACATCGAGTAATTGAGTTAGAATCTCTCCATAAATTTCTTGCTTTAGGCTGAATTTTAGAAGGGGAGTTAGAATCTCTCTAACAATTTCTCGCTTTGGGCTAAGTTTCAAAATTACACATTTCATCAAGAACAAATTTGTGTTTCTCACAGCTGTTAATTATGGTTAAAATGGTTAATTTGCATGTTTTGAGCTCAGGGACTAAAATGAATAAAAGTAAAACTTTAGGGGTAATTTTGTAAAAATGAAAAAAATGACCAAATTGTATGAAATGAGGTGTTTTACTGTCTAAATTAATATATTGAATGAAATTGTTAATTTAGATCAAGATCGGGTGAAAAATCGAGGAAAATGAGAAAATTACCAAAATACCCCTGAACTTTGGTATCTCTACAATTTAGCCAGGTAAGTTCGTATGCAATAAGCATTGTTAAATTTATGTTTCTAATGCTTTGATATCGTATAAATTGTATATACGTGAATATTTTAATGTCCACGACGACATATCGACAAAATGTGGCACTTAGTAAAAGGGGCAATCAAATATGGTACTCAGTGTACGAAATATTGAGAATGGCACTTAATGTGCGAGATATTGAGAATGACACTTAGTGTGCAAAATATTGAATGATTAAATAGAGCAAAGTGAACAGGTATACATGCTATATTATATGAATTGTTTATGAGACGACTTTATAATGGTGTTATATCAGGGCTAAGTCCCAAAGGCATTCGTCTTTGGTGTTATATCAGGGCTAAGTCAGAAGGCATTCGTCTTTGGTGTTATATCAAGGCTAAGCCCGAAGGCATTCGTGCTGGTGTTATATCCGGGCTAAAGTCCCGTAGGCTTTGTGCTAATATTACATCCGGGCTTAAAGTCCCGCATGCTTTGTAGTGGTGATTGGATTTGGGTTTTAAACCTAGCAGACTTAATGCCGATGATTCGAGTAAGATTATGATTTCGAATGTTCGTAGTAAACTACCATTGAATATGTTCAATGCATTAAGTTGGTCAGGTATGTATTATATACTTTTATATGTTAGATTGATTGGAATTGAATCATGAATGCGAAATGAGAAGTATATGTGAAAATCTCATATGTGTATGTGTGTGGTTACATGAGATTGATTTGGTGATATACATGTTAAATAATATGAATGCAAAGAATGTGTAATAAATCTGCTTGGGACAGCAGCAGTAATGTGATTTTAGAAAATCACCATAAATTGTGGGAGTTGAGTTAGAGGCTGAATAAATTATGTCATGAAATATTAATGAGTCTAGTTTCTTATAAAAGAAACCATGTAAGCAAAAGAATTGCCAATAATGAGATATTTGAAGTGGCATGGAACAGAGTCAAAATGACTTCGAGGTCCCCTATTCTATTTTCAGAAAATCATTATAAATGGTACAAAAATGTTTATAAGATAAAATTTATATTCTTAGACTCCTTATTGAGTCTAGTTTCAAATGAAATAAATGATAACATATTTTGAATTCTGTATAATTTGTAGTGAAGATTGTCAGAATAGTCAAATAGTGAAACAGGGGAAAACTTCAAGAAAAATTTGGTATTGATTGGTCAAACCAAAAATTCTGAAAATTTGATGGATGGAAGATATATGAGTCTATTTTCAGGGAAAATTAACGGTACTTGATTTGGAGTTTCTTAGCTCCAGTTATAAATAATTTAGTGATCTGTTGCTCGAGAAGACAAGCTTGTAGTGAATTTGTGATTTTGTTGCAAACATGGTTAAAACTTGTTAATGAGATGCTTTTTGAGTTCTTATGATCTTATTTTTTTTATTTCAATATTTGGTTTTAATTCAGTTCAGATTCAAGTGAGGTGAATTTGCTACATATGCATTATGTTCATGGATACTTGGCCAAAATGGAAATTATCTAGGAATTATTTCTTGAAAACTTGAATAATCGATCTATAAGTAAATTAATTGTTTGCATTGCTTAAAACTTACTAAGCATGGAAGCTTACTCCGTGTTCTCTTTTCCATTTCTTATAGGTTTATACTTTAGCTCGAGTTGGAAGGGCCGAAGATATCATCACACTATCGAGTCATTATATGAGTTGAGAAGATTGTATATCATCATGGTTTAAGGCATGTATAGGATAGACTACAGATAGAATGATATTTCGACTTGTATACATTATAGCCATGCGAAGATGGCTTGCTCATTTTGTTTAGAGAAGCCTTATAATTGAACTAATGTGGTGAAATGTTTTAGTTATAACTTGATAGTATTCAAATTGTTATTAGATATTCGGTTATGTTTTGATAGTGAGTCATTTTGGAAATTTAAGAGCTCCTATGGAAAATCAATGAGACATGTTTACATTATTGATAATTTATGTCTGGTAAGTATCTTTGACCTTATAGAAGTTTTGTTTGTTCAAGTAATACCTCATAACCTTATTCCGCGACGGATACGGGTTAGGAGTGTTGCATTTAGTGGTATCGAGTCATGGTTTAGTCGATTCTCGGACTAACCTAGCGTTTGTGAGTCTAGCTATACATGCCATATTACTACTCGTGATAGTGTGACTTCTCCCGGCTCTAACGAAATTGTTTTGTAAGACAGATATGCTTTCCAACCGAGCTAATTCTGATATTACAGAGTGTTATACTCAAACGCTTGATTGAAAATGTGTTGGTGATGAGTTGAAACTCATAAAGGTATGAATCGTAATGCATGATATTCTCGCTATTGATAAATGTTATAATTATATGAGTATATGAGTTGTGATGTTGGGTATACAATTGTTGTGTGAATATTTTGATTTGGAATTTATGATTTGATTTAGCGTATGTATGAGCTATGTGTTAAGTACCAAGTGATCATAAGTAAATGATTGCTAGATGTTTGAGAATGCGGAATTAGTAATGAACTATTCGTTCATAATAGTATGTGTGATGTGCATGCTTACGTAAGAGTTAAAATTGTTGGCTTTACAACCCGCACCCCCTCATTGGTAAAGCATTGTAATGAGATCTGTACTATATGGCTTAAATAAGCTTACAAGTGTGGAATGACAGAGTCTCGTAATTGAAGGATTAGTAATTGTGATCGATAAGAGAATGAGTCCGCAAGTGAAGATAGTAAAAGAAAAGATATTGGATCGTGTTGAAGGCCATTTGTAATATGCAAAGTCACTGTTAAAAGAAAAGTTGAATTAGATGAAACCAAATATTCAGGTATGATATCTAAAGAATATATTTACTGGAAGTTCTTCCGAATTGGCCTCTGCTAGTGTTGGGATAATGAGAAATTAGTGATGTCAAAGATAGATAGTAGAATCATATTTGAATTATAAAGATATTTGAGCACAACGATTATAGTCAAATGGTTTATGAGAACTCTTCTAGGTACTCTATGTATTCAATTATCCTCAGAGGTATGTGAAGCTGTATATTTTCAGATGAAATTCTTATCATATGAGAATGTTATCTATATATATTGATATATGAAAGCATTGTTGGGTGTGTTTGGTTTAAATCAGCATTATTATATCTTTCTCTGGTATTCTATTTCATTTTATTGAAAGAAAAGATCGATGATTAAATCTGTGTGATGCTGGTATTCTGCTCCTGCTGGTTGTTGATCTACTTAGTATACATGAAGATTATATTGTTTCATTCATCGTTGATTAGGTGCATATGAGTGACGCTTTACTTCGGATTTCCTCCGAGACATCATTGAGATATCTCGTCATCCGATATGGGTGCTTTCTTAAAAGATCAGTATAGTGATATATTTGAGAATTACAAGATATCTCGCTTCTTATGATTCTATATGGTTATCTGTGAAAATTATCTATTGAATGATTGTAATTATATTTCAATTTCTCTTAGGTTCAAAATGCATTATTGATAATTAGGACATTATATATCTATACGATTGAGATGTCAGCCTTATTATGGCACTATGATTTTAATTTATCTGATGGTTGTGGCTTCAGTATGGTTCAAAGCTTCGTTGATTAATAATGGAAAAGTTATTACTTGACAGTCGAGATCGATTCAATTGTTTAGTTTGATTAGATTAATTGCTTGAAGGATTAATCGAGTTACTTGTAGCTAAATTTATCCACAGGGTGGAAATAAAGTTTGAATGTTCACGGATAAATAGATGAATATTCTGAATGCAGGATTCATATTCTAGAAGATATGATACAGAATTATATCCATCAGAATGATTTTATTGAGAAATGTTTTTATAGATCATGACTGGAAAGTCTGAATGATGTGATATTTATCAATAAAGTGGTAAACAGTTGAAGAAATTGTTAATTGAAGCGTCAGTTCTCAGGTAAAGAGTTATTCGACACAAGAATTAAAGATGGTTTGAACTGTTGAAAGATTATGAGTCAGCAATTGATTATCAAACTGGGCAAATGATTATAGTATTTGGGGTTCTGAGCGAGAATCTTTATGTGTTTTACGGCCGATAATCATGTGATTAATCTTATCAAATGATGAGTAGTTATTAGCTGAGCTAGAAACTAAATTGATGTTTAATTAGCAAATTTGTGAGGCTAAGAGGTGTGTCAATGAATTACAAGTTAAAAAGGGTACAACGTAAATTGATTTCTAATTTAGAATTTCAGATTAGAACCGACAATTGTTCGTTGTGTCGAGATAGAGTTCGTGTATTAAGAAATCCAGAGATTTTACAACAATTGTGACATCTAGCACAGTGGTAATTATCTGTCCGTACAGGGAGTACTAAAAGAGTGCCAGTTTTCATTGTTCAAATGGAGACACGAGGATTATATCGTGTTACTAAAATAAACTACTGTGAGCTTTGGGTATGGAATTACTTTATAACACTGTGTTCTAGAACTTGAAAGCAACCGAGAAAGACATTTATTGTTGGTTAATTTTGCGTATTATAATAATACTTATGAGATGAATGTTAAGATAGCATTGTATGAGGGTGGTATGGTTGCAATCACTGAACTTCGTTGTATTGAATTGAATTTTTATAAAAGAATTTTGGTCGATGTGCTTGGAAAGATCGAGGGAAATGAAAGTAATTCATGTAAAAAAAAAAAAAACAGATTTGATTTTTGAAAAAATATATGTGGGCTCGATGTGTAAAAGCTTTGAATTTTCAATTAGAAAATTTAGTATTTGTAAAGGTATTATAGTGGGAATAGAAATTCTACATTTAGCTATAAAGAGAAGTTGAGTTCGCAATTCATCGGATTGAATGAGATTATTATCAAAACTTGAGAAGACCCATAATGCATTTCTTATATATATAATGTGATGATACAAATAAGATCCTTTATCTAGGGTATCTCTTACAGAAGTAGAAACTCAGCTTGTTATGATGTATAGCAAAGAGCAGATCATAATCTTAGCTCATGAGATTGAAAAGTTGAGAAATGTGAGGCTAGGTGAGAAATTGTTGAGGTTGGTGAAAGAAAATCACTAATTTATTCTCTGGTAAGATTTTCGGGGACGAAAATCCCTGAGGGGGGGAGAGTTGTAACAGCCCGTTTTTAGGGTTAATCGGAACAGTGGTTTCGCGGCCACCAAATCCGACGAGTAGGTTTGTAAATATTATATTTAATATTTACGAGCTAATTGTGATTTAAAAAAAATATTTTTGATATTGTGATTTTTTTTTATAATTGTGATTTAAAAAAGATATTTTTGATATTGTGATTTTTGTTTTATAAGCGATTTATTAAGTTCAAGTGGTATGACCCTAAGGTCAAGTGGGTTTAGAAAATGAGGTATCGGGACCTTGTTTCTATAAACCGAATTGTAAATATTTTTATAAATATTTATGTAGTGGCAATAAGATGGTATTAAAGTTTCATTGAAAAATTTTATCGTTTCGATAGGTAATTAAGCAAAAAGGACTAAATTGCGTAAAGTTCAAAAGTTCTGTTCTATAAGCTAAAGGTATTAAATAGATATAGAACTTAAAAGTGAAAGTCCTTGTTTGGTAATTAGCCCATTAAAGAGATAGTGGGATATGATGGCTTGGCATTTGGTGTAACAAATAAAGTGTATAAAGGTTAATATTGTAAATTGGTTAAAAATAATAATAAAATGAATAAAATAAAAGAACCAAGGTGTCATCTTTTTCATTCTCTTTTTACCAGCCGAATATGAAGCTTGAGAAGCCATGGAAGAAGCTTTCAACTTTCGGCTAATGCATGGTAGGCATTTCTAGTCCCGTTTTTAATTATTTTTATATTTTCGGGATCGTTGTTGCTTAATCTATCTAATGAGTGGGCTATTTTGCAAAACCATTGAATAGTTTGATATTTTCCATTGATGAGTATAATAGGGTTTTGAAGTTTAATGGAAGAATATGAGTCCTTGTTGATAGTTAAACACTTTTTGTTAAGTGAATTTTTGTGAAATTGACAATTAAGGGCTAAATTGATAAATGTGAAAACTTTGTGGTTAAAATGTCAAATAAATGAAATGTGTGGGCTGCTAGAGACACTAGTGATATTCTTCTATAGTAGAATTTTACTCAATTTCATGAATTTGCATTTTTATGATATAGGGACTAAATTGTAAAGAAGTTGAAATATTAGGGGCAAAACTATAATTTTTCCATAAAGTGAATTATGGACTGTTTTGATACCATGAACATTTGGCTAAGCTTTAATTATGGTTAAAATGGTTAATTTGCATGTTTTGAGCTCGTGGACTAAAATGAATAAAAGTAAAACTTTAGGGTAATTTTGTAAAAATGAAAAAAATGACCAAATTGTATGAAATGAGGTATTTTACTGTCTAAATTAATATATTGAATGAAATTGTTAATTTAGATCAAGATCGGGTGGAAAATCGAGGAAAATGAGAAAATTACCAAAATACCCCTGAACTTTGGTATCTCTACAATTTAGCCAGGTAAGTTCGTATGCAATAAGCATTGTTAAATTTATGTTTCTAATGCTTTGATATCGTATAAATTGTATACACGTGAATATTTTAATGTCTGACGACATATCGACAAAATGTGGCATTTAGTGTACGGGGCAATCAAATATGGTACTCAGTGTACGAAATATTGAGAATGGCACTTAATGTGCGGATATTGAGAATGACACTTAGTGTGCAAAATACTGAATGATTAAATAGAGCAAATTGAACAGGTATACATGCTATATTATATGAATTGTTTATGAGACGACTTTATAATGGTGTTATATCCAGGCTAAGTCCCGAAGGCATTCATGCTGGTGTTATATCCGGGCTAAGTCCCGAAGGCATTCGTGCTGGTGTTATATCCGGGCTGGTGTTATATCCGGGCTAAGCCCGAAGGCATTCGTGCTGGTGTTATATCCGGGCTAAAGTCCCGCAGGCTTTGTGCTGGTATTACATCCGGGCTTAAAGTCCCGCATGCTTTGTGGTGGTGATTGGATTTGGGTTTTAAACCTAGCAGACTTAATGCCGATGATTCGAGTAAGATTATGATTTGAATGTTAAGTAGTAAACTACCATTGAATATGTTCAATGCATTAAGTTGGTCAGGTATGTATTATATACTTTTATATGTTAGATTGATTGGAATTGAATCATGAATGCGAAATGAGAAGTATATGTGAAAATCTCATATGTGTATGCGTGTATTCGGTTATGGTGCAAGGTTACATGAGATTGATTTGGTGATATACATGTTAAATAATATGAATGCAAAGAATGTGTAATAAATCTGCTAGGGACAGCAGCAGTAACGTGATTTCGAAAAATCACCATAAATTGTGGGAGTTGAGTTAGAGGCTGAATAAATTATGTCATGAAATCTTAATGAGTCTAGTTTCTTATAAAAGAAACCATGTAAGCAAAAGAATTTCCAATAATGAGATATTTGAAGTGGCATGGAACAGAGTCAAAATGACTTCGAGGTCCCCTGTTCTGTTTTCAGAAAATCATTATAAATGGTACAAAAATCGTTATAAGATAAAGTTTATATTCTTAGACTCCTTATTGAGTCTAGTTTCAAATGAAATAAAGGATAACATATTTTGAATTCTGTATAATGAGAAATTTGATTTGTAGTGAAGATTGTCAGAATAGTCAAATAGTGAAATAAGGGAAAACTTAAAGAAAAATCTGGTATTGATTGGTCAAACCAAAAATTCTGAAAATTTGATGGATGGAAGATATATGAGTCTATTTTGAGAGAAAATTAATGGCACTTGATTTGGAGTTTCTTAGCTCCAATTATAAATAATTTAGTGACTGTTGCTCAGGAAGATAGCTTGTAGTGAATTTGTGATTTTGTTGCAAACATGGTTAAAACTTGTTAATGAGATGCTTTTCGAGTTCTTATGATCTTATTTTTTTTATTTCAATATTTGGTTTTAATTCAGTTCAGATTCAAGTGAGGTGAATTTGCTACATATGCATTATGTTCATGGATACTTGGCCAAAATGGAAATTATCTAGGAATTATTTCTTGAAAATTTGAATAATTGATCTATAAGTAAATTAATTGTTTGCATTGCTTAAAACTTACTAAGCATGGAAGCTTACTCCGTGTTCTGTTTTCCATTTCTTATAGGTTTATACTTTAGCTCGAGTTGGAAGGGCCAGAGATATCATCACACTATCGAGTCATTATGTGAGTTGAGAAGATTGTATATCATCATGGTTTAAGGCATGTATAGGATAGACTATAGGTAGAATGATATTTCGACTTGTATACATTATAGCCATGCGAAGATGGCTTGCTCATTTTGTTTAGAGAAGCCTTATAATTGAACTAATGTGGTGAAATGTTTTAGTTATAACTTGATAGTATTTAAATTGTTATTAGATATTCGGTTATGTTTTGATAGTGAGTCATTTTGGAAATTTAAGAGCTCCTATGGAAAATCAATGAGACATGTTTACATTATTGATAATTTATGTCTGGTAAGTATCTTTGACCTTATAGAAGTTTTGTTCAGTCAAGTAATATCTCATAACCTTATTCCGGCGACGGATACGGGTTAGGAGTGTTACGTTTAAAACTCGAATGTTGCTTCTCACGATCTCTACTTGAATATCCCACTAAGAAATTCAAATGAGAATACATTTCTTTAGACTTCTTGGACTGAGATGGAAATGACTTACTCATCGGTCTCTTCTTCGAGTCTCTAGCTTCAAGATCAGCTTTCCTCTTCTCTTTGTTTAATTCTTTGGCCTTACAAGCCCGTTCAACCAACACCACAAACTTTTTCAGCTCTAAGATCCCGACTAACACACGAATGTCTTCATTCAATCCATCTTCAAATCTGTTGCACATGATGGCCTCGGTGGAAACACACTCCGAAGCATACTTACTTAACCTGACAAATTCTCGCTCATACTTTGTTACAGTTATACGATCTTTTTTCAGGTCAAGAAATTCCTTATGTTTCTGATTGATGAACCGTTGGCTAATATACTTCTTTCGAAATTCCTCTTGAAAGAAGTCTCATGTGACCCTTTTTCTCGAAACTATAGATACAAGTGTATTCCACCAATGGTATGCAGAATCTCTTAGAAGTGAGATAGCACACTTTAAACACACATCTCGTGTGCAAGACAACTCATCGAATACCCTAATTAAGTTCTCGAGCCAAAACTCGACTCTCTCGGGATCATCATCCACATTAGCTCAGAAATCTTCAACCCCATGCTTTCAGATCTTATCAACTGGGGGCTTATTCATTCTTAAAAAGTCCATACCTTGTGGGGCTACGGGAACCGGTCGAGGAATAGGTGGGGGTGGAGGAGGTTGGGCAATTAGATTTGTTCGAACAAATTTTGTATACCACTCATTCATCATATGGAGAAAGGCTTCCCTGCTTCCTTCTCCTTGACTAACCGTAGGTGGTCTACTATCAGACAGTGCTGCCCCTTAAGTGGGAGCCAACGCATTACTTCTACTTCATCAGCCCCGGCTCGATTGGGATCCATTACTATATGAAAACATAATTTACAATTGTTAGGAGTCATCATACTATCACAGTTCATTTATGGCTTGTATAGCTAGACTCATACACATGCTACGTTAGTTCGAGGATCGACTAAACTGTAGCTTTGATACCACTAAATGTAACACCCCTTACCCGTATTCGACGCTGGAATAGGGTACGAGGCATTACCGGACTTAATCTCAAATAAACATTCAAAATCGAGACATGAATTTCCACTCAAATTTAAAACTTTTTGAAAACATTCATATCGTCCCTTAAACGAGCCTGCAAGGCCCAAAACATACATTAGAAGTGGTTCGGGATTAAACCGAGAACTTTAGAAAACTTCCCAACACTTAGAAAATTTTCATCAAAACAGGGGTCACACGCTCGTGTGGCTTGGGACATGCCCGTGTGGGTAGGTCGTGTGGTCACACATGCCCGTGTCTCTAACCCGTGTAACTCTCTGTTTATGACGTCATCAACAAAATAAAGTCACACGGCTAAGTCACAAGCCTGTGTGCTTAGGCCATGTGGGCGATTAAATTTTCATAATTTTTCATAAAATAGGTGCAGACTTCACACGCCCATGTCCCTGGGCCATGTCCTTCACATGATTGAGACACACGGCCGTGTCTCTGCTCATGTGGCCAATTCGAGGCTAAATTTCAAAAATGCAGGGGACACACGGCTGGATCACACACCTATAGGGCAAGCCGTGTGTCACACATGGCCTAGACACTCGACCGTTTGTCTACCTGTGTGGAAAAAAATAAGGCTATTTACTGAGCCATTTTGCCACCCTTACTTGCACCAACCTTCACAACCACAAGCATCACCAATCCAAGTATATTCATACAACCAATTCAGCCACAAACAAGATATCAATGTATCATTTACATGCAACCGTCTATCACATACAAACATCACATACTTATTAACTCAATCCATGCAAATTCACACATCCATGAAAACATCATCATATGCATATATATACTTAAGCCAATATTAGCCAATTTCAATGGCCATTTACAAAATGAATTATCAATCATTATAAGCCAACACATTTGGCCAATTCAAATATGACACATAACAAAATGACCAAGTCCCTATACATGACACACTCAAAATAATGAAATCATAAGTACCCAAAATAATAATTTTATAGTGTGAATGGATCTCTGACTATTTTCGATCCCCGTGCTGGCTTGGTGACACTATAAGACGAGGGAAAAGAAAAGGAGTAAGCTTTAAAGCTTAGTAAGTTCCTATGCAAATAATAGGCAACATAAACACACTCTATCATATATTTAACATAAAGTAAATTAACATAAATGTCATTGTGAATTCATAATCAAGCTTAGCATAGATGTATTTAAAATCTTAACATCATAACTTACTCGATCAAACTAATCCAAGGTTTCATCACATATCAAACTCATTAAGCATGATTTTTGTGTACATACTTGTACCAACTTGCAACTCACCATAATCGTTCACAACATACCATAGTCTTTCCCAACTTTAACATTACTGTTAAGTTTCCCGTTAAACCACTTGGAATACTAAAGGATACTTAGGATATCTTACACACATAGTACCATACCAATGCCATATCCCAGATATGGTCTTACATGGGATCTCATATCGATGCCAATAGCCTAGCTATGGTCTTACATGAAATCTCATATCGATACCATATCCCAGATATCGTCTTACACATAATCTCAACTAACCCTAATGTTATGACATTTGTATCCTAACTATTCCTAAGGTTCAACCAGGATATTTCTCACTCGTCATTCTTTGTCGATTTCATCCCAAGAGTCAATCATAAATTCATACAATACTAAAGTATTTAAAACATAAATAAACAATGCATTATTTACATACAAACTTACCTCGGTACCAAAAATAGTAGATAAGGATTTAATCATCAAACACCTTATTCTTTCCCCGATCAAGGTCCGTACTTCATTTTTCTTGATCTATAATAATAAATTTAGCTTACTTAATATTCACATTACTCAAATTATTCCAGACATTATGGTAAAATTACCTTTTTGCCCCTAAAGTTTCACACTTTTACAAATTAGTCACTAGGCTCATAAAATGAAATGTATTCAATTTCGTTGTTACCCAAGCCTAGCAGAACCATATACATGCTCATATCAACCCAAATTTTTCATCAAATCATATTTTTACTACCAATTTTACATCTTTTTACAAATAGGTCCTTTTTAGGTATTTCCATGAAAAATTGCTTAGTAAAAGTTGTTTATTACACATCAAACTTTCATTTTCTACCATTAAACATCAAAACACATGGATGTCACACATGGGTAAATTTTTAAACATGAACCCTACTTCAAAATAATGGTAGAAATAGGTAAATTGGGTTACGGGAACTTAAAAAACATAAAGAACATTAAAAACGGGGCTAGAATGCACTTACTATCAAAGTTTGAAAGTTGAAAAACCCTAGCTATGGTGAGCTTGAGATTTTCGGCCAAGGTAGGAGAAGATGGACACAATTTTGACTTGATTTTCCCTTTTTATTCTTTTATTTACCAAATGACCAAAATGCCCTTTTTGTCAAACTTTAAAATTTTATCTCACCATGTCCATTTTTATCCACTAACTTAAAAAATGGTTTAATTACCAACTAAGGACCTCTAATTTAAAATCTCATAGCAATTTGGACACCTTTAACAAGTAGAACTCAACTTTTGCACTTTTTACAAGTTAGTCCTTTTTACTAAATTGAGTGTCCAAACGTCAAAATTTTCGAACGAGATTTTCACAAAATAGTTTCATAAAACTGTAGACCATCAAAATATAATAAAAATGAATTTTTCTACATCGGATTCGTGGTCCCAGAACTATTGTTCTGACTAGCCCCAAAATCTGGCTGTTACACTACCAGATCTGGGTGTGACAAAAGGATTCTATCAATACACTACCAAATTTCCTAAAGGATGTTTCAATCTTGAAATTTGAAACATTAGTGTTATTTAAGAAAAAATTCAAATACTTTAAAAATTAACTAATTATAAAATGGAAAAATTAATAGTTTAACTATCACTAAATATATATTTATAAAAAGAGAATGGTCTAATTTACTTCTCAAAACATGCATGGAAAGTCTGCTTATTACTTCTCAGTAATGCATGAAAGATACATGCTAAAAGATTATTCGTTTAAGTTCAAAGGCTTTTTTAGTACTTAAGATGATTTTAACAAAAACCAAATTTAGAAAATTAGTTCGAGTGGAATAAATTCTTAATTTGGCTACTAAATTTATATTCTTAATTTCTTAGCATGGATATCGAAAAGAATTTATTGAAACTTTCTCATGGGCTCATGAACGCACATCTTTAGCCAATTTGATTTGATGGAGAGATACTCTCTTTAAAATATAGGTAGGGCTTAAGCTCAATATTCAATGCCTAAATATGGTTTTTTTGTTAGTTTAATAGTATGTTTTTTTATGAGGGAGGGATTCACTTCCACCGATGCAAAACTTAGTGGTTATCTATCCTTTCGTAACTTTTTATACAATTAATGTTTTAACAATCCAACGTTAAATTTATCAATATGTTTGTACTTGTCATGCGTGTAATTTTTTTAATTGATCTTACGTCTCTATCATATCGATCTAAAATATTGTCTATATATATATATATATTAACGATTGAATGGTGTTTTTTTTTTTTTTTACATAAAATGAATAGCTAGAAATTTTTAATTTATGTCAAATTTGACATGCATGATCTGCATGAATGGAGCATGAAACATGATGATTGGATTATTAAAATATTAATCATATAAAAAGTTATGAAAATGTGTAAAACCCAATAAATTTTATATCGGTATAAGTGGATCTTTCCTTTTTTGTATATATTATGTAATTTACATAGTATGAAAATTAGATATATAATATTATAATATAAGTATTAAAAAGTACTAGAATTGTTCATATTTAAAATTTTAGTAAAATAAAAATATAGATTAAAAACATAATACTAAATAAAACATAGCATATATATTTTATAAAGAAACTGAAAACCAAAATAAGCTTGAATAGTTGTCTACAATACAAAATTTAAACTTGATATTTCATTTAGGTAAGGCTTGAACAACTTTTGTATAATACTTATTACATACATAAATTCGATCCCAACTATAAACACATCTGCTCACTACTATCATTTACCGAAAATACAAAAACAAATAAAATAAAATCAGTATTGAATAAGATATAGTGGCATAAAGGTTAGACACGATTGAAATAAAACATTTACTACCACTCCCTCTAACCTTTTTAAATATAGCCTAATAAAACGCACCCCTCCCTATATAATAATCAAAGTCACCCTAAGTACCGAAAACCAAAAACACCATAGCCATTATAATAATAATGATGGAAGGAACTACGTGGAGGACCAAGCTTGTTATCTCTATCACACTCTTGCCTATGGCTTCTGGTTAATTCCTTTTCCTCTGTATCTTTCATTTGGGTTTCTTTTCTTTTATCTTCTTTCACCACTTGTAGTTAGAGTTTAATGGTAACTTGTTTGACAGAATCGCCGTTGTTGAGGTTGCTTGGAGCTGAAGCAAGAGGACTATTTTGCTGTCCTCGCATGATATTCAGTGTGTCAAGGGTTTCCCAACCCTTTGTGACGCCGGAGTTGATGATCATACTCAAATCTCGCCGTCGCCAATGGCTTGATTAGGAATCATCTCCTTTTTTTTACTGTTAGATTGATTTTGGCCTTTTTCTAATATTCAGTGAATAAATAAAATGAGACATTTTTATTTGCTTTGATTGCTTTTAAGTTCTTACAAGCAGCAATACTAAGATAGCGAAAAAAAAAAAACCTGAAGAAGATAAGAAGTAAGAACCAACTTTTTATGATTTTTTTTTAATTAAATCATCATTTCTCAGAATCTTTTTGCTTTTTTCTCTTTTCCTCCTCTAATTATTACCCTTCTCTTTCAATCCACTATTTGCATTAGTTCTTTTATTAAATTTGCCTATTCCGGCCCCAAAAAAATAACCCAATTAGTTTTGACACAAATTCCACCTCACTCGATTTATCAATAAAAATTCTGATCCAATTTGAACTGTTTTCAACTCAAAAACAATACGAATCTGAAATTCATCCAATAGAATTAAAACTCGAAATTATTAAAAAAAATAAAATTACCCAAAGCAAAATAAACAAAATTTAGAATCACCAAAATTTAAAAATGATCAAAACTAGTTAACCAACTCAATAATCCAAACTGAAAATCTAAATCGGTTTAAATTTAAAATAACTTAAACTTACCACAAATTGAACCTGAATTGACCTGAAATCATTGAAAAATTAAAAAAAAAAGCTAATCCAGAATTATCCAACTCAAAACTTAGAAAAGTAGAGGATGAAATTTATGAGCATAGAAGAAAGTTCATCTGTTTTGAATTGAATGGGATATTTTTTTAATTACAAGCTGTGGATAGATACCAAATTTCAATTAAAGCAAGCAACAAACAATGTGAAAACTTAAAAGGTTTTAAAGAATCTCTCACTCAAAGAGTTTCCAGCTTTTCAAGCTTTTTCAGAATATAACTTTCGAAACTCCAAAATTATTTTTTTAAGTCCCCCCTCCCCCTCCTTCATCCTTCGTAAGTACTGTACATGTTATTGATGAACAAAGCTCTACAATGAGGCCAGCCCCAACTGCAGTGATTTTGGTAGGATTAATAAATGCTTTGGTAGCCCATGATTTTATGGGCCTTACGCTTTAATCAAAAAGGAAACTCAAGTCTTGGTCATATGTAATCGATCTGGTCAACGACCGAGTTACTTCTATATTTAAATAAAAATATTAAACCCTAAATAAAATGATATAGGCAAAACAATTAGTCCCTTTAAAATATGATCATACTTTGGCTCTAATAATCAAAGCTCAAGCCAAGCTTTGTTCAGTTTTGAAGTTTTTTTTTTTTTTTCAGTTTAAAACATGATATTTGATCTCTATTATGTTAAATATTTTAATTTGATATATTTTACTATATTGCCCTCTTTGTCTCAGTAAAAAAGTGATAATTGACTTTTTTGAATTTCACATTTATTATTTTAAATATTTATTTAAAAATTACTCCATTGGAAATTATTAAAATATATTTTTTCAAATTTTTATCAATAATATATTTTAATTAATAATAAATCAAAGTTAAAATTTTTTACCACAAAAAGTGATGCGACAACTTTACTAGGACGGAGGTAGTATGATATGAATATTAAAAAATAGTTAAGGTATTTATATTTAAAAGTTTAATAAAAACAATATATAATTGTAGTAAAAGACCTGTCTATATATAAAGTTACATGTTTGATTAAGCTTTTTCCTCGCATCGGAAGTATGTCTTCCTTGTGTTGATGCTAGCTCTTTCTCTCTCTTTTTTCATTCGATGCTTAAATTGATTTAGGGCTTTTCGATCAAATTTTTTGGTCTTTCTTACTATTGCTACTAATATTTTTCATTGGGCCTTAGGTTGCTCAAAGTGATCATATGTGAAGTGTTTGGGTTTTCTTCTTGTGAGGAGTGAAGGAATCTCTTTCCCTTTATTTTTCACCCTTCTCTATCTTGGTGGGAGTCTTTCATGGATCCTAATTAGTCTTTTATCGTAGGGTTGTAGGGATTTCTTGGAGCTTCCTTGTTGGGAACTTCTTGTGGACTTACATGATAGGTGCGGTGAGAGACCCCATTTTTTCCGGGTCTTAGCCAGGTTCAATTGTTTCATTGAATGGTGGCGATATCTTTGATTAGGTTTTAGTAAGCTTAAACTTCGCAACACACATCTATTAGAAGTTATTATTTGTTTGCTCTTCCATTTTGTATTGAAAAAGTGTATTTAAGGTTTTTAAATAATAATAAAAACTTTAAAGGATTTTTAGTTGACCTTTGTAAAAGTTAGTGGATATTAATTTATCCATAAAAATTAGAGGAAAATTTTTATCATAGCCTTATGAAAAAAAATAGTAATTACTTGAAAAGTAGTATTTCTTATATTGAATTAAAAATTCTTGAGATATACTAAGATATTGTAGGTTAGGGGTCAGCATTCGATCGAATCGAATAAAACAATTTTGAGTTAATCAAGTTAATGAATCATATTTTATCATCCTAACTCGATTTGAAATTTTCTCAAATAGAGTCGAGTGAGATGGAATTCAATTCGAATCGAATCGAATCGAATCAAATATATTTGTTCGAGTTAAATTTTAAAAAATAACTTTAGGTCCTTGTAACTATTGTTACCCACTGTAATCAAATTTGTTATTAACTTTCATCTCTTTATAATTTATTTATTAATCTTTTATATACGGGTTAGCTTCTTTGCGTACTAGTTGCTTCAATTATCTTCCGACTCTTGCCACTATGTATTTTAAAATTAAAAAATATATTAAATATAAAAATGTGATTTTTTAATCAAAATTATTTTAAAGATATTAATTTATCCTAAACCCTAAAACTTAAAACCCTAAAGATAAAATGTAAAATTGATACCAACATAAAATTTTAACACAGATATTTTATGGCAACATTAATAATTCAATTTTAATATAAATATTCAATATGATTAAAAATTAAATAATATAAATTGTACAAAATGTGAAATTTAATTTAATAATATAAATAGTAGATATAAATAAAGTTATTACCATTTAGGTTTAGAGATTTTTTTGGATGATTTTGATTTTTATTTGGGTTTAGGGTAGGATGGGAAGAGAGTAAAATTTTTTGGGGCAAAGTGGGAAGAAGTAAAAGTTTTAGGGGAAAAGTAAAAATGTTCGGGGGTTTAGGGCAAAAAAGTAAAATATTATAGTTTGATATTTAGTTTATTCGAATTATTCGAGTTATTCGAATTCGAAAACTTAGCTCGATTCGAACTCGAAATTTGAAAAAAAATTCAAATTGATTCGAATAACTCAATTCGTTTAACTCGAAATTTGAAATATTTTTTTATTTTTTCGAGTCGAATCGAGTTTTGCTCACCCCTAATGTAGGTAGGCAATGGGAACCGAACCACTATAAACCATTTCTTTTTTATAATAATTTTTCTCATTTTGCTTTCACACAAATACTCATTCATATACTACCACCTTTCATCTTTTAAGTTTTTGGACTACAGGTCTAAAAACCTCAAGTTCAACAACTGAATTTAATTTTTTTTGAAATGCGTCTTTTCAACTTTATCAATAGTTTCTATTTCTACATTCTACAATAAATTTGGGCTCACGATCATAATTATTTTTGTGTTTAAATAGCAACACAATAAGCAAAAATGCTACCGACAATTGTATTTTTTTTTAGTTCCATCTTTTTCCTAAAAAGACCCAGTTTATCGAGATCTCTTCATTATCACTATTTTTAGATACTTGAACCTCTTTATGGTTTTGTTTTTACCAATTATGACATTGGCTTCTTCTTGGGCACTTGCCTCCAAAATATGACCACCTTGAATGCTTACTCCTCTATTTTTACGAGGAACTTTATCTTTGGAACCAATCAATCTACCATGTTTTAGGCATGCATTACTTTCATTTACTTTAACATGTTGTCCTACAAGGACTTCATTTCAAATCAAAATATTAGTTGGTATATAACACTTGGTTATCTAATCAGGTCAATAAATGCATCTGACAGTTAACTTGCAATAAAGTGAATTATCTTCTAAACTTCTATTTCAATTTATTTTCTACAAGGTTCTAAATAATGATAATTCATTTCAAGTAATTTATTCATCCAGCTATTTATTCTCTCCCATTAATGTTGAGAAAACTATCTCATAATAAACAACTCATATTGTAACTAAATCTCCAATTAATAGCTCAAACATATATAATAATATAAGGAGACTCATATCAATGTACATTCTCAACCTCTTATCTTTGTGCATTATGGTGGAAAAATTGAAACATATATCATACATCCAAATGGGATTTTTTTTTAATAACAAAAGGAAAATATTTAACTCCTAACCAAAAGTCAATTGTAACAGGGAGTATTTATTAAAATTTATTGGTTTGATACGTACAAGCGTTGTAGCATGTAAATCAGCATAATCTCATCTTGAAATAGGAAGATTTGTTCTCATAAGTAATGGTTTAAATGTTAACTAGAGGCGTTCAATAAATAACTTTTCTAAACCATTATGCATATAAATTACAAGCTTTGCAAAAGTTGTTTAAATTTATATACAACAATTATTAAAAGCATGAGATATCAATTCATTAACATTAGTAAGACGAATTGTCTTAATTGCATAATTTGAAAATATAATTATTTAAAAAAACAATTCCACAAACAACTTCACGAACAACAAGTTGTGAGTTGATAACACATATGTGATTATCATGTAACGCCCCTTATCTGTATTCAACGTCGGAACAGGATACGAGGCATTACCGGACTCACATCACAAGCAAACATACAATTCTAAGTCATAAATTTGCATCCAAATTAAAATCATTTACATTCAACCATAAAGTCCCTGATACAAGCCTATGAGGCCCAAAACATGCTTTGGAAGTGGTCCGGGACTAAACCGAGAACTCAGGGAATTTTTATAAAACTTACAAATTTTTTGCTATAAACAGGGGTCACACGCCCGTGTGGTTTTGGGACACGCCTGTGTGGGCAAGTCGCGTGGTCACACATGCCAATGTGGGTAGGCCATGTGGTCACATACACCCGTGTCCCTAACCTGTGTAACTCTCTGTTTTGCCATGCATGAACAACTTGATGTCACACAACCAAGTAACATGCTCGTGTGCCAGGCCGTGTGGTAAATTATATTTTCATAAAATAGATGCAGACTTCACACGGTCGGGACACACATCTGTGCCCGAGGTCGTATCCCTCCCACAGCTGAGAGACACGCCCATGTCTCTACCAATGTGCTCAATTCTGAGCATTTTGTTTTTCAAAATTAAGGTGCAGGGGACACATGGCCAGAACACATGCCCATGGGGCAGACCGTGTGGACAAAATAAGGGCTATTTACCAAGCCATTTGTCACCCTCATTTACACCTACACACATACAAGTTCAATGGCATGTTTAAACAACCAAAACATCCATAATCAAGACTAAATCATATCATTCATTACCAACACTTAACATATTTACTATAGCATAATTTACCAAATCAATTCATACCAAACTCAATTTCACAAGTATCAACATGAATACTTTCATCATGCATAATTCTACTTAGATTTCCTAGCACACCAAAGGACCCATCTTATCCATTTCACAACAAGACATTTAACCATAATAAACATATAGCTACCCATTACAAAACACAAAAACAAGAAGGCATTAACACATATACTTATATAAAGGGGCTTACAATCATTTTAGCCAAAATAAGCCAATTACATGGCTAAATACCAAATCACCTTAAACAAATAAGCCAATACATTTGGACAAATCAAATGACACATATAACAAAATGACTAAGTCCTTATACATGCCATATACTCAAAATATTTTAAAATCATTGGTCCTCAAAGGACAGTTTGATAGTGTGAAGCGACTTTCGACGATCTCCAATCACGAACTAGCTTGGTGACACTATAAAATATTGAAAATAAAAACAGAGTAAGCTATATAGCTTAGTAAGCTCGTATGAAGAAATAAACAACCTTACCATACATTAATCATGCAAGTAATATAACATAAGATAACATAATTTACCATAATCTCATGATCATATTCACTTCTATCACAACTTACCTTGAACTCGTCATTTCACGAATTAATAATCATAAGCTTTGAGTACATACCTGTACCATCTCGTAACGAATTTACACTTATTCTCATTCTTGACATACTCGTGAACCACTCGGAATAATAATGTCGGATACTTGGGAATCTTGCACATTAAGTGCCACATATGTAGCTAATGCTACATCAATCTCATATCGCATAATTGCTCGCTTTCGAGCTAATCAACAGGCCTGCTCACACAAGCTGTCAGTCAAGACGTAGCTACTCGGTGTTGCTCACATAAGCTGTCAAGTAACCGCAACATATGTCGATATACTTAGACATCGATAAGATGTACGAGACCAGCACCTGGATCACATAATCACATAACACATGTAACCCTAGTGACATGTCACTTGTATCCTATTCTATTCCTAAGGTTCAAACGAGATTTTTTTACTTGTCGAATCATCGTCAACTCGTTTGTAAAGTTAAACTCTTCCACATAGCCAATCATACAGTTCATGCAATATTAAAGCATTTAAATATAATTACATTAAAGTTTATTTAACATACAAACTTACCTCGGTTACAAAAACGGCTATTAATTCGATTTACTCTACAACCTTGTTCTTTCCTCGGTCTAAACTCGAACTTTGTTTTTCTTGATCTATAATATCAAATTTAACTTATTTAATCATCACATTATTCAATTCAGCCCAAAAATACACTATGGAAAAAATTATACTTTTACCCCTAACCTTTTGACATTTTTACAATTTAGTCCCTAGGCTCGTAAAATGAATTTCTTTCAATTTCCTCACAACCCAAGACTAGCCAAACCTTTTTCATGCTCATGAAAGCCCACAATTTTCATTTATTCACATTTTTCTACTCATTTTATACACTTTAACAAATAAGTCCCTATTTGTCGTTTTTACCGAAAATCACTTTACAAAAGTCGTTTAACAAACAAAAAACATGCATTTTCTACCATCAAACATCAAAATACATACATGTTCAACATGGGTAAAATTTTAAACTTCTCCTTTCTTTCAAATTAGTCCTTGAAATAACTAAATCAAGTTACAACGATCTCAAAAATATAAAAATTATTAAAAACGGGACAAGAACGAACTTACAATCGAGCTTGAAAGTGGCCAAAACCCTAGCTATGTCTTCTCCTTGTGAAATTCGGCCATAGGGGACTAATTTGAAGAAGATGACATCTTTTATTTGTTAAATTTTGTCTTTATTTACCAAATGACTAAAATGCCCTTAATGAAAAACTACAAAATTTCATCTAACCATGTCTATTTTTGTCCACTCTAAAGTATAATGGTCTAATTACCATTTAAATACCTCTAATTTAAGGATTCATAGCAATTAGATACTTTTAACATAGAGAACTCAAGTTTTACACCTATTGCAATTTAGTCATTCTAGTCAAATTGGACACTCAATCGATAAAATTTTTAAACAAAATTTTCACGCAATCATTCAATCATATTGTAGACCTTAAAATAATAACAAAATAAATATTTCTACTTCAGATTTGTGGTCCCGAAACCACTATTCTGATTTGACCCAAAAACAGGCTGTTACATATCATGTATATGCATTTACCAAAATCCTATCAAAACATGCACTTACTATATAAAAGGGACCATGTTTCTTTCAAAAATGTAAGAGATTCAGTCTCGACTTTTGCTAGTGTGGTTCTATTAATCATCTTCGCTGAGAATATGCGACAATTGAAAATTTTTTTAAATTCGAGAATATTCTGGTTTTTAATAAATATCCATATAAATTATCATTTTTCTTATCATTATTAATAGAGAATGTCTATCCAATCATGCCAACTAATTAATATATTTGGACAAATTACTATATAATGTGATTTAACAATATTAATGTAAACTTATAGCTTATCATCTTATTTGAATTAACCATACTAATATAGGCATAGTACAATCTAGAAGAAAAGACGCCAATTTTCCAATACAAAATTTTTACCCTGTATAATATATTTAATATACATAATTTAATATTTTCTTCATCCACGATCTCAAGATGATACCTGTTAGAGATGTGACTCAAATTCATTATTAAATAAAATACAAGTGGTAAAATACAAGTGTGCAAGAGAAGTTCAAATAGAAGTATACTTCTTCTGTTTAATGTTGATTTGAATAAGGTATTTTAACCATACTGTATTACTTCTATTTTATTTTGATTAGAATATGGTTTTACACACTTATAAATAGACAGTCTACTCCTTTTGTAATCATTCGAATTCGACATAGTGAATTTTCTCATCCGCCAATGGTATTTTTCCTGAAAGGGTTTCCACATAAAAATCTGTATGTTCTTTATTTTTTATTTCTTTTTCTTTGCGATACATTGTCATTATCGACGTTCTATTTTTTGACATATTGTTATCTGAGCTTTCTATGTTGCTTATCTCGATCATGGTAATAGCATCACCGAAGTATGAAATTTCGTTGTTGGATCGCAACACCAGATTCGCGTTGTCGTAGATTAGGATACAAATAGTTCTTGCGCAGATAGATCTGGAGGATGCCCTGCTAGGGATAGATAAGATACCTTCGAAATTGACGGATGAAAAGAAGAAGCATAAGGATTGAAAGGCTTTGACGCAATTAAATCTACATTTTTCTAATGAAATTTTACAAGATGTGATGAAGGAGAAGACCACTTCTGCATTATGGATATAATAGCCCGTTTTCAGTAAAATCGAAACAATGGTTTTGGGACCACAAATTTGAAATTGAAATATTTATTTTATTATTATTTTAATCTTTACAGTATGTTAGCAAGGTCGTATAAAATTTTGTTAAGAAATTTTGACGTTTGCATGCTTAATTTAGTGAAAAGGACTAAATCGAAAAAGGTGCAAAATTAGAGTTCTATAAGTTGAAGGCACTAAATGGCTATAGAACTTAAATGTATAAGTACTTGGATGGCAAATAGACCATTTAAGTGATAGTGGACATTTATAGGATTGGTTTATTTGAAATTATTAATGTTTTTAAAGGTTATAATGCAAATAAGTAATTAAGGTTAAGATTAATAAAACAAAAATCTAATTTCTTTCATCCATCTTCAACCTTCACCAAAATTTGAAGGAATGAAAGCCATAACTAGGGCTTGAAGCATTCAGTCTATTATCAAGCTTGCATATCAAGAAAAGCCACGTTCAGAATTAGATCGGAGGGAAAACAAAATAGTAGATTGATCGGTCGATTTCTCCGTATTGATTTGAGGTAAGTTCGTATATTAATAAGTTTTAAATTATATGTGTTTACATGCTTAATTAATGTAATTGGGATGATAAGATACTATGGAAATTCTTGACGTGATATCGAAAATTGTATGGATCCCGGTTGAACCTTAGGAATAGATAGGATACAAATGACATGTCATTAAGGGTTACCGTGTTTTGGGTATTGGTCTTGTACGTTCTACCGGTGGCTGAGTTTTTTGGCATGTGCTGCGGTTACTTGTCAGCTTGTGTGAGCAGCACCATGTAGCTACGTCTTGACCATCAGCTTGTGTGAGCAGACCCGGTGATAGCTTTAGAATGAGCATACATATATGAGATATGAGATAAAGATGGTTTCGACCATGTATTGGCACTCAGTGTACGAGGTACCCGGGCATCTGATATTATTCCAAATGGTTCAACGGGTACAGTGGTATTATGAGAGCATATGAGTTCGATATGAACCAGTACAAGTATGTACGTGAATCATGTGAAAGTTGAATCTACGAGATTTGTGATTTCATTGTAATATCCCGAATTAGGGCCTAATCAAAATAGTGATTTTGTGACCACAAATCTGAGATAGAGATAATTATTTTATAATTATTTTGATGTTTATGATATGATTGCATGATTGTGTGAAAATTTCGTGATGAAATCCTATGCCTAAAGTGCTTAGATTGAAATTAGGGACTAAATCGAATCATTTGTAAAACTTGCATTCTAGGAGTTTTTAGTATGAAATTGTTTTGGAATATTAATGAGGAGGTCTTAAATAGAAATTTTACCAATTTCTAAGTCTATGGACAAAAATTGGACATGGATGGAATTTTTGGAAAGTTTAGTAGTAAGGGCATTTTGGTCATTTAGTTATTAAAATGAATTAAAAACAAAATTAAAAGCCAATTTATGTCCATATTATTCATTAGGCCAAAATTTCAAATAGCTAGGATTTTTTTCAAGCTGCCAAGCTCCATAGTAAGTGATTCCAAGCCCCGTTTTTAATGTTCTTTACGTTTTGGAATCCCGGTAGCTCGATTAAGCTTATGCTAGCAATAATTCAACCTAGGGTTCATATTTGGAAAAATACCCATAGGTGAAATTTGTGTATTTTGGTGTTTTATGATAGAAAATGAGGTTTTAAATTATGTTAGACAACTTGTACTACTCGGTTTTAAGCAAAAACGAGTAAAAGGGCTTAATCGGTAAAAATACCTAATAGTCATAAGTACATGTTAGAGTGTGAATTTGATGTTGTCATAGAAGGTAAAAATGATCAGCATGTCATAAAACATAAGAATAAGGGATAAAGTTTAATTCCCGAGCCTAGGAGCAAAAGTGTAAATGTGCAAAAGTTTAGGGGTAAAATTGTAATTTTGCTAAAATTTGAATTAAAGACTAATTTGATAATGTGAGTATTAAATAAGATAAATGTGTTATTTTAGATCAAGAAAGACGTGGAATCGACCCCAGTCGAGGAAAAGAAAAGATTGTGGACTAAATTAATATTTTGGTACCAAGGTAAGTTCATGTGTAAATAATGTAGTATAATTGTTATTTTTAAATTATTGATGTTAATTATGTGATATGCTGATTTTTATCATGAAATATATGTTTTGTGGTTATTTTCGAATAAAATGTAAATTATTTGTATTATTTGTTAAATATAAAGTGCTACCGAGTATTGGTTTCGGTATTTTACGGAAGATGGCAAGGATATGTGTTCGAGGAAAATCCCGTTTGAACCTTAGGAATAGATTAGGATACAAGTGACATGTCACTAGGATGGTTGAGCATCCGAACTCGTTGAGTTGAGTCCGAGTTCACTTATGGATGCGAATGTCCGAACTCGTTGAGTTGAGTCCGAGTTCGTGAGATGTAACTAGGCATCCGAGCTCGTTGAGTTGAGTCCGAGTTCACTTATGGATGCGAACGCCCGAGCTCGTTGAGTTGAGTCCGAGTTCGCTTATGGGCGGGTTACATGATTGATTGATTACATATGTTATGTGGCACTTATGTGCAAATTATCCATGTATCCGAGTTATATTCCGATGTGTTCAACGGGAAAAATTTCTAGTGAAATGGAAGAACACATAGATGCAAGTGACGTTTTGGTAAGTGTTTCGAAATGGACACTTTGGACAGGTATGTACTTAACCCTCGGGTTGAAGTTAGATACAACAACGATAAGATGATAAGATGATGAATGATGTTTAGAAATGTGAAATATGTTTTGGTGATACCATGCTAAGGTTGTTTGTTATAATTGTATTGTTATGTTACTTATTATTTGCATATGAACTTACTAAGCATTTATGCTTACTCCTCCTTTTCATTCATCTGTAGTTTTGAACAAGCCGGCTCGGGAAATCGGGACAGTCGAAGGTTCGATCACACTATCCGAAGGACTTTTTCTTGGTAAATGGCCTGTAAAACTTAAATATGGCATGTATAGCAATATACCTATTTTGTGTAAATAATTTTGTTATATGGTGGTGATTTGGTTAAGAAAATGCTTGATAATGATAAGTAATGGAAATGGCTAATTTAGATCATGTTTGATGTCACGGAAGGTTAATAGGTTATCTAGTCCATAAAAACTCATGAAAAGATGAAATTTGCCATAAACAGAACATTGCAGCAACACTAACGTGAGTTTGAAAATTTACTAAAAATAATAGAAATTTAATTTGATGATGGATTAAATATGAAATTGAAGCCTAATATGTCTAGTTTCACATGAAACAAACGAAACGGGAAAAGGAATTATATGTTAGAAGATATTTGAGTTTTAGTGAAACAGGGCCAGAGCGATTTCTGGATCCCCTATTTCAACTTTAGAAATTCACCATAAATCATAAAAAAATAATTAGGTGGTGTATTTTATATTATTGGAATCCTTATTGAGTCTAATTTCAGGATGAGCAAATGACATAGTCATATAAATTTTGTACAGAGAGAAATATGGTTCGTAGTAAATAGAGGTCAGACCAGTCAAGTTCTGAAACAGGGGTAACTTTAACTAATAAACTGTACTAATTGGCCCAACCAAAAATTCTAGAAAAAAATTAGTAAATATATATATGAGTCTAGATTTAGGGAAAATTTACAGAACTTGATTTCAAGTTTCGTAACTTGAGATATGATTTTTCTTGTAACTGTGACACAGGTAGTTAGAAAGCTGTGAATGTAGAAACAAATTATTCGAAGTTCTTAATTTGATAAATTATGTTCGGTAACACCTCAAGCTCGACTCCGGCGATAGTCTCGGGCGTGGGGGCGTTACATTCATAATTAACTTGTTGGTGGTTATATGTTAAGCTAATGACACTAAATTGAATTGCATTATGATTTAAGTTACTTGCTTAATTGTGGTTGATTGGTAAGTTACATTTGCAGTTATACAAACTTAGTTGTAACAGCCCATTTTTTAGTCAAATTAGAACAGTGGTTTTGAGACCACAAATCTGAGGTTAAAATATTATTTTATTATTTAATTAAAGTTTACAACATGATAGAATTATTATGTGAAAGTTTCGTAAAGAAATTTTACCGTTTGAATGCTTAATTCGGTAAAAAGGACTAAATTGCGTAAAGTGTAAAATGCATGTTTTATTAGTTAAAGGTATTAAATAGCTATGAATCATTAAATTAAAAGTCCTTATGTTGTAATTAGACCATAATTAAATTGAATGGACATTAATGGGCTTAATAACATGATATTTGGTGGTTTTTAATTAAGGTTATCTTGGTAAAATGTTTATTAATGTTAATATTAATAAAACAAAACCAAAATTCTTTATTCATTCATCTTTTTAGCCTAAAATTAGAGGTAGAAGAAGCTAAAATAGGGTTCTTTATTCGGCATTGATAAATTCTTCAATTAAGGTACGATTTTTGCTCGGTTTTTAATGATTTCTACATTTTTGAGATCGTTGCTTCATATTCTAACTAGCCCGTACCTTATATTTTGAAATTGTTAAAGATTTTTCGTGTTTCCATTGTTGAATGTTTGAGTAATTGGATGGTTAATGATGGATTTTGATTAATTATTAATAGTTAAACTAGTTTTGTAAAGTGATTTTTGACAAAAATGCAAAATAGAGATTAAATTATGAAAATGTAAAATGTGGTGGTTAAAAGTGTGAAATAATGAAAGATATGGGCTGCTAGGAGTTCCTATGAAATTCGGCTAAGCATGAGTAGTACTAAATTGCATGAATTTGCAATTTTATGTGAAAAGGACTAAATTGTAAAAATGTAAAAAGTATAGGGGTAAATGTGTAAAATTTCCAAAATTATGTATTAAGGGCTAAATTGAATTGATTGAATACTGGATGTATTGAATTTGATAATATATAGATCAAGATAAGCAGAGATCAAATTTAGATCGGGGAAAAGGAAAGATTGACGAATAGCCGTTAGTTGTTATCCGAGCGATACGAGGTAAGTTCGTATAATTAGAATCAAACTTTTAAATACTTGTATTTATTTGAAATGTATGTATATAATTGGGGAATTGATATACTTGGAATACGAGTGCCTAATTGACATATATTGATGGTTACCGAGCCCCGTTTGAACTGTATGAATTCATAGGATACGAGTGACATTTCACTAGGGTTACCATTTTGGTCGAGCTCCTGCATTTGTTGCGGACTCACCACAGCTCGTATGAGCTTACCGATATATCAGCTCGTAAGAGCTTACTGTTCTCAGCTCATATGAGCTTACTAATTCAGCTCGTTAGAGATTACTATTTCAGCTTAATAGAGCTTACTGTCCATCAGCTCAGGAGGAGTTTACTGATCATGGCTCAAAAGAGTGGAAATGATAATGAATTGATGGAATACTGATGTATATCACCCGAGTTGTAACAGCCCGATTTTGGGGCTAGTCAGAATAATGGTTTCAAAACCACTATTCTAAATCTGGAGAAATTATTTTTAATATTATTTTATGTGTGATGGCATGATTATAAAGGTGCATGAGAATTTTGGTGAATTAATTTTAGTGTTTATGAGCTTAATTACAAAAAAGGACTAAACCGCATAAAGGGTAAAAGTTCTATTTTACTTGATAAATAGACCAAATAGCTAGAGAACCATAAGTGGAGGTCTTTAAAGGGCAAATAGACCCTTCTGAGAGAGGTGACCGGCCATGGGAGACAAAGATATAGAAAAGTCAACAATTTGGTGAAATTAGGTGATAAAATTGAATAAAATAAAACAAATAGGAAAAGTTGTCATTTTCTCATCTCTCTATTTCTTTCTCCACCGGTTTTCCTTCAAGAAAACAACCATGGAAGCTTAAAAATTTTTAGCAACCTTAAGCTCTTCCAAGTAAGTCTTCTTGGTAGTCTTTCTTGATAATTTTTGTGTTTTTGAAACCCCTAAAGCTTAATCTAGCTATTGAGGGGACTATTTTGTGAAATGTTGATAGTCTAGGGACTTATCATGAAAAGATTTGTAATGTTTGCTGAGTTTTTATGGAAGAAAATGAATCTTGGTTGTTCAGTAAACAACTTTTGTGAAAGGACTTCTCATGAAAACCCTAATAGGACCATTTTGTAAAGTTTGTAAAATAGATAGTAATGATGTGAAATATTGAGAATTTGGGGTTGTCACAAGAGAGATAAATGGTCATTTAGGCTTGAATAATAAGGAAACTCGATAAAAATTAATTTCTGGGCCTAGGGGTAAAATGGTAATTTTGAGAAAGTCTAGGGGCAAAATGATCATTTTGCCCAAATTATAAATTATTGAGAATTTAGATTTAATTAATGATAAAATGACTAAATATTTCCATTTTAGATCAAGAAATACAAAATCCGAACCTAGACCGAAGGAAGGCCAAGCAAGTAGATTAAATCAACTAGTCACTACATTTTGAATACAGAGGTAAGTTGTATGTTAATAATGCAACTATATATTTTTATGATGTGTGATTGAATTGATATTGCATAAATTGTTTTGATTGTGAATATGAGAATGCATGTTGAGAAATTAAAGTGGTAAAGACTTCCGTTGAACATTTGGAATAGACCTGGATATTTGTACCGTGATATTGGGTGATATGTGTGCTAGTGTAAGACATGTCTGAGACATGCATCAGCCACAATATGAGAGCCAATGTAAGACATGTTTGGAACATGCATCGGCCTCGAGATATTTAAGCCAGTGTAAGACATCGGCCTCGCAATATACAAGCTAGTGTAAGACCCGTCTGGGACATGGCGTCAGCTTATTGTGTGTCAGTGTAAGACCTGTCTGGGATATGGCATCGACACCGATAGATGAGAGCCAGTGTAAGACCTGTCTGGGACATGGCATTGGCGTCACTATATGAAAGCCAATGTAAGACCATGTCTGAGACATGGCGTCGACATCTTAACCCATGTTAGGGCTATTGAGTATTTGATAGTATTCCAAATGGTTCAACAAAAGATTTATGATATATATCGAAACGAGAAAAGTTATGATCATGTGATGAGTGGTACAGGTACCTATTTTAAATGTATGAGATGTGGGCTTAATAAATGCAATATGAATTGTAATGGATGATAATGAGTAAGTTGTACTTACGTCTATTTATGGTATCCATGAATAAGCTATGAAAGGTAATGAGCATGTATAGGATCTTGACTTTTGAGTTTTATGTCATTGTTAATTGGCCATTGGCCAAATGTGTTGGCTTACTTTAGTATTTGACTCATTTTGTATAAGGCTATGAATAATGGCTAACATCGAATGTTTCTATATTAATACAAGGTCTTTCATGAATGTGAAGTTGTTGGTATGGTTGTTTGATTTAGAAATCACGTTATGTAAGATTTTGGTATGTTGGATGGAGTTAAATTATGTTTCAGGGTGGCAAAAAGCTTGGTAGATAGCCTTATATCGTCCACATGGGTAGACACACGGGCGTGTGTCTAGGCCGTGTGTGATACACAGTCAGCCCCACGAGCGTGTTGTTTGACCGTGTGTCCCCTGGACGTTAATTTTACAAGTCAGTATGCATAGTAGTAAACACACGGGCAGAGACATGGCCGTGTGTCTCAGCCGTGTGGAGGACACGGCCTCTGGCCATGGGCGTGTACCTTAGCCGTGTGCCCCTAATTGGATGCTGACGTCAGAAACAGAATGTCAAGGTTTTTAGGCACCAACTAAGACACGGGCGTGTCATGGCCGTGTGAGGGACATGGGCCATAGACATGGGCGTATGTCAGGCCGTGTGAAAAGCCTTGTAGGTTCGAATTTAGAATTTAATTCATACAGGCCCGGGGCACGGGCGTGTCCCCTCGTGCTTAGGCCATGTGAACCACACGGGCCTTTAGCACGGCCATATCATAATGGCCACACGGGCATGTTGCCCTTCCACACGGGAGTGTGCCCTGCTTCAAGTGGTATTTTTCAAATGTTTTCAAAGATGTTGGGATTAATCCCTGGATATTTCCAAAGCATGATTTGGGCCTCATAGGCCTATATTAAGAGCTTTTAGATTAAAAAGGAAAAGTTTTAAATTGGACCTAGTTCTTATAACTCGAAATTGATTGTATGCATGTGTTTAAGTGTGGTAACGCCTCGTATTCCATCCCAGCGTAGGGCTCTGGTGTGGGGTGTTACACGAGTATCCTTTGAGGTTCTAATGGGTTCAACAGGCATAAATACTGTTTAAATTGATGAATACTATTATTGAGTGAATTAATGATTATATGATTGAGAGTGAAATGTTGAATATGATGTCCATGATATATGAATTTGGTATGATATGTATATATATTGAGTATTAAATTGAGATAATGGATGATTCATGTATTTATATGACTAACCTATTGATGAATGCTTGTGTTAGGCATTTGGAAAATGTAATGAGTTTACCTTATTTATTAATCTTGATTTCGTACAAATGGTGAGTTTAATTCTGAATTATACGGGCTTACTAAGCTATAAAGCTTACTCTGTTTCTTTTTCTATGTTTTATAGAGGTTCGTTAGCTCGCTCGTTTTGGACAAGTCAGAGTTTCATTTCACACTATCCTATTGTTGATTGGTACTTTTGAACTTGTGGATATTTTGTAAATATGGCATGTATAGGCTAGTTTTAAAGATGATAAATATGGTTACTTGAGATCATGATTTTGGTATATTTTGTGTAAAGGTTAAGCCATGTGATTTGGCTAATCTTGATAGTATGTTTTAGTATGTTTTGTCAAATGATTGATGAAACGAAAAATATGCAAATGTGTCTTGTAATTTGAAAGGTATATGAATGGAAGATGTATGATATTAGTTAAGCATTTGAATGGTAGGAAGAAATGGTATTATATGTGTATGAATTGTTATAGAATGGTTGCCTATTGAGTAGTAAAAATGTTGTCATTTATGCTTGTGTATGCTTGTGAAAATAGGGTGGCAAAATGGCTTTATAAATAGCCTATTTTTTTCTACATGAGCAGGAACACGGGTGTGTGTCACAGCCGTGTGTGACACATGGTCAGGTTACACGGCCATGTGTCCCTTGGTGCTGAAATAGAATTGAAGTCAGTATGCTTCACACGGCCTCACAGACAGGCGTGTGATTGGCCGTGTGGTACAAGTCAGTATATCCCTTAAATGGCACATGGCCTAGCACACGGGTGTGTGACTCGGTCGTGTTGATAAGTCAGTATACCCCCCAGTTTTCACACGGCCTGGCACACAGGCATGTCTTCGGTTATGTGATGCAAGTCAATATGTATGCCCTGTTTCCACATGGTCTATGACACAGGCGACTCTACTAGCCGTGTAAGGCACACGGCCTATTCACACGGGCGTGTGACCCTTGAAATGTTGAAAATTTTCTAAGCTTCTAAAATTTTCATATGTTATCGGTTTAGTCCCGAACCACTTCTAAAGCTTGTTTAAGGCCTCGTAGGCCCTTATAAGGGACAATTTGACATTTTCGAATGGTATTTGTATATGAATGTATGATATATGGATATTAAATGATGTGTATTGATTGGTAATACCTCGTAACTCTACTCCAACGACGGATATGGGTTAGGGTTATTACATTACTAAGCTTAATTGCTTACTTTGTTTATTTTTCTGTGTTTTATAGTGATTCGGAAGTTATCTCGTTTTGGAAGTTGTTAGAGATTGCATCACACTATCGAACTCTTATTTTGATACTTTTGGACTTAATGTATTTTGGTTATATGGCATGTATAGGTTAATTGGTTAATGGAAGTCTATATGTTATGTTATATTTTAGACATTGATGTGGCTTGACAATGGTATATGCTTTGATTTGTAAATATGTATAAATGGCCCTTTGATATGTGGTTTATAATTGCTATGTGAATGCCTTGTTGTGAATTGGTATTTTAAGTAGCAAGTGGTTGAAAATGAGAATGTATTAGCATGCTAAGTTTTAGGCAAGATAGTGTATATATGAAATTGACCATTTAGGTGAATTCTTGAAATTGAAATTGGTATGTTCTTAAATGGCAAATTGTGATGTTTATGAGCATTATGGTTGTTGGTATTGGTATGACATGATTTGAACTTGGTTGAGATTGGTTTGAATGCCTATTGATGATATGGTCATATGTTATTTAGTATGTGTAGGTTGGTGCCACCTGGGGTGAGAAATAAGGCTTGGAAAATGGCATAGTTTTGTCCACAAGGGCAGAGACACGGGCGTATGTCTCAGTTGTGTGTGACACACGGTCAAGTGACACGGTCGTGTGTCCACTGATACTTATTTAGAAACCAAGTCAATAGCTTCACACGGCCTAGCACACGGGCGTGTGGCTTGACCATGTGGCACAAGTCAATATACCCTTAAGTTTTCATACGGCTTAGCACAAGGCCTAGCACACGGGTGTGTGAGGCCATTTCGAAGGATACACTGCCTAGCACATGGGCGTGTGGTCTGGCCGTGTAACACCCTTTACTCGTACCTCAGACCGAGACAAAGTACGAGGCGTTATCTTACAAACGTATAAACATTCCGAGAAAAATGGGTTATAAAATTTCATTCCAAATTAAAACCAATCAAACAAAGTCATATTGTCTCTAATATAGACCTACGCGGTCCAAAACATACATTAAAAACAATCCGGGACTAAACCGAGAACTTAAGAAAATCTTTGTAAAATTTCTAGGTTTAGGCCTCACACGCCCATGTGGAGGCAATGCACACGCCCGTGTCCCTTACCCGCGTGGAATTATTTGGATTTATTGTTCATTTCAAACCTACAGGGGTTTTCACACGGCCGAGCATACGCCCGTGTCCCTGAGCCGTGTCCCTCACATGGCCTAGACACGCCTGTGTCATCGCCCGTGTCCAAAAACCTGGACATTCTATTTATGACATCATCATGCATTTAGGGCACACGGCCAAGACACACGCTAGTGTGCTAGGCCATTTCCTCCACACGGTTGAGACACACGGCCGTGTCTCTGCCCGTGTGTTTACTACCATACATACTGACCTAAAACTTTTAGGTGCAGGGGACACACAACCATACGACACGCCCATGGGGCTGACAGTATGTCACACAAGGCCTAGACACATGCCCGTGTGCCTACTCTTGTGGACCTTTTTGGAGGCTATTTTCCAAGCCTTTGGTCACCCTCAATTATCCATACACACTTATTTGTTCCTTGAACATCCACCATGGCATAATTGTACCCTTAAAACTTTCTTAGCCAAGATCATGCATGTTGCTTCACGTCCTTTCTAATCCTATATTGATATTACTCTCTTTGTGTTAGGGTTACCATTTAACAATCACATTTTATCATTTGGCTCATTTTATAACTCATGCCAATTATGACCTAAATCATCTCCAAGTGATTTGGCCACATTCACATGTCCATTCATAATATATCACATTTAACTATCACATGAAACATTCAAGCATTAAACATGCACCATTAGTTGGTTTACAACCTACATTAAAATGATCCATATCACATGGCCATATACAAAATGAATAAGCATACCCTTTAAGCCCTTACATTGGCTAGCCAAATAACACATACAACAAAATGACCAAGAATCCTATGCATGCCATTATAACAAAATAAAAGTTTCTATATACCAAGGCAAGACAAGTTGATAGTGTTAACAATGCTCCAATCGTCTTCTAATCTTCATGAGTCTGCGAGCTCTGTAAGACAAGGGAAATGAAAGGGGGTAAGCATTAACATGCTTATTAAGTCCGGATAACAGGAAGGTAAACTTACTGGTTATTTAGCATACAACCATAAAAGATATTCATGCCAAACATTCATAGTATAATTTCCCTATCACATACACTCAACCATCAAGTTAGTCTCATGCCAATAAATTGTAACATTAGTCTTAGATGAGCTCATCAATTCGAACATTTCCATTTTCATTTATCATTTTAATCCCATTAAATTTCTCGAAATCTCTATGAATATCGCATTTACTATAAAATCATGCAAGCAATCATTTTAAATACGCACTCCTGTGAACCTCGCTCTTACAGCGGGATTACCAGTCCAGACTAAATCCCTCGTAGTATAATCTCATAGAGTCAATATCGAGATTACCAGTCCAGGCTAAATCCCTTACCAAGACATGTAATCTAATGAGCTCAGATCTGAATTACCAGTCCAGGCTAAATTCAGACCCTAATCGGATTACCCGTCTGGGCTAAATCCATAATGCACACATATTCTTCGAGAGACTAGATCACTTTAAGAACACCCATCCGGGCTAGATCCTTTTTACCGTCAATTCATTCTCGAAAAATCCATCAGGTATCCTTTTCATTCAACCGGGACATTTTCTCATAACATCAACTTTTCATGAATTACTATGCATTGAATATCATTACTATAACTCATACATGAACATACATTTTTACTATATTTAAATAGTTTACATTCGATTTATACGAACTGTATTTAAATAGTTTACATTCGAGTTATACGAACTTACCTGGTAATCGTTTTCGGATTTGAATTTCGGTTACTCCGAAACCTTTCGTTTTCCATGGTCGACCTCTAGAATTGGTTCCTTAGGGTCTATATAAGTAAAAATAAATTATTAATACTTCACATTGTTCATTTTCAGCTTTAGACTCACCCTAAAAAAATGACCAATTTGCCCTAACCTTTCACACTTTTTACAATTTAGTCCTAAGGCTCATATAATGAAATGCATGTAATTCCTTAAGTACCCAAGCCTAGCCGAATGTATCTCAAGCTCATACTAGCCCACATTTTCCTTTATTCCACATTTCTACCACACATTTTATACCTTTTACAATTAGATCCCTTTTTGGTGCTTTTATGAAAAATCACCTAGTAAAAGATGTTTATCCAACATCTAACTTCCATAATCCTCCATAAATCATCAAAGAACAATCATCTCATGCATGGGTAAATTTCTAAACATGAACCCTAGCTTGAAATATGGGTAGAAATGGATAGAGCATGTTACGAGGATCTCTAAAATACCAAGAACATTAAAAACGGGCCTAGGGAACACTTACTATTGAGCTTGGAAATGTTGAAAACCCTAGCTATGGAGACCCTTCAAATTTCGGCAGCATGGAGAAGAAGAATGGTTGATTTTTGCTTTCATTTTCCCCTTTTATTTAGTATATTACCAAATGACCAAAATGCCCTTCCGTACTAACCTTTCAAAATTTCCCATGCATGCCCATTTTTCTCCAAAAGCTTAGAAATTGGGAAAATTAAACTTTAAGACCTTCTAATTAATAATTCAAAACAATTTTATACAAATTGCTTCTAGAACCCAAGCTTTGCAACTTATTCAATTTGGTCCCTAATTTCCAATTGGACACCTTATACTTAGAATTTCTTCATGAAACTTTTACACATGCTTATTTTCGTATCCTAGACTTCATAATAATCCTAAAACAAATATTTTAATGTCAGATTTGTGGTAACAAAACCACTATTTTGACTAGGCCCAATTTTGGGATGTTACAGGCTATGTGACCCAAGTCAGTGAGTTACACGGGGTCAGACACGGGCTGAGAGACGGCCATGTGATCCTATTTCGGATGTCCATATGACTTGTGACACGGACGTGTCTTTTGGCCGTGCGAGACACACGGCCTGGCCACACGGGCATGTGGCCCTTACACTTTGAAAATTTTTCCATGTTTTTCTAAAAATTTCTTAAGTATTCGATTTAATCTCGAACCACTTCTAATGTTTAATTTGAGCCTTGAGGGCTCGTGTTAGGGACTATATGAATGAATTTGAATGATTTTTGTTTGGATGTGAGATATATATATATAAAATGTATGATTGTTTAAGAGATAAGTCCAGTAATGCTCTATAACCCTATTTCGGTGACGAATTCGGGTTAGGGGTGTTACAATGGAAGAGGCTGGAGCAAATATGTATGTCGAAAACTCTAACCAGTAAGCTGCATATGAAGCAGCGTCTTTATACTCATCATTTGGATGAAGTTGCATCTGTACACGAACACTTAACAGTGTTTAAAGAAATTCTCTTGGACCTTGAGGCTATGGAGGTTCAGTATGATAAAGAAGATCTAGGGTTGATTCTACTTTGTTCGTTGCCCTTGTCTTATTCAACCTTTAGAGACACGATTTTGTATAGTCACGAGTCTCTCACAATTGATGAGATTTATGATTTTTTAACCTCGTATGATAAAATGAAGCATCTTATGGTTAAACCCAACTCATAGGGAGAGGGTCTCATTATTCGTGGGAGACAAGATCAGAATGTTGATGATGCAAGGACACATGAACGGAATACTCGCGATAAATCTAAAGAAAGATCAAAGTATTCAAATAGGGGTAAAACTTGTAACTTCTGTAAGAAGAATGAACATATTAAATTTGAATGTTTTAAGCGGCAGAAAAAAATCAAAAGGGAGGCTGCAAATCAAAATAGCAAACAACCAAAAAAATTCAGTGAAGCTAATGTTGTAAAAGACTATAGTGACGGTAAACTTCTAGTCGCTTCTTCAACAATTCTAAAGTGAGAGAGGAGTGGATCCTTGATTCGGGTTGCACCTTTCACATAAGTCCCAATTGAGATTAGTTTACAACTTACGAAACAATGTCTTAAGGTGTTGTTTTGATGGGAAATAATGCTTCATGTAAAATCGCAGGTGTTGGAACGATTAAAGTTAAGATGTTTGATGGAGTTGTCAAAACACTTAATGACATGTGACATGTTCTAGAATTGAAGAGAAATTTGATTTCGTTGAGTACTTTTGATTCAAAAAGGTACAAATACACAGCTGAAAGTAGGGTCTTGAATATTTCCAAAGGTTCTCTTGTTATGATGAAAAGGCAGAGAAAGATTGCGAAGTTATATATTTTGTAGGGTTCTACGGTAACTGGTGATGCAGCTATCGCTTCCTCTTTCTTGTCAGATGATGATATTACTAGACTTTGGCATATGTGACTAGAGCATATAAGTGAGAATGACATGATAGAATTGAGCAAAAGAGAACTTCTTGATGTGCAAGGAATTTACAAACTAAAATTCTGTGAGCACTGCGTTTCTAGAAAGCAAAAGAGAGTTCGATTCACTAGAGGAATCCATAACACTAATGGAACATTGGAGTATATTCATTCTAATCTGCGGGGGCCATCTAGAGTGCCTTCGAGAGGTGGAGCTAATTATATGCTAACACTTATTGATGATTTTTCTAGAAAAGTTTGGGTGTTTTTCCTGAAGAAGAAAAGCGATGTGTTTTCCACATTTAAGTCTTGAAAAACTATTATTAAAAAATAGATGGGAAAACAAATAAAACACCTGTTTATAGACAATGACTTAGAGTTTTGTTCTAATGAGTTTAATGAATTGTGCAAGTCAAAAAGGATCGTGAGACACTTGAAAGTTCGTCATACTCCACAATAACGATCATGGAGAAGGTTCTGTAACACCCCTTACCCATATTTGACGCTGAAATAAGGTATGAGGCATTACCGAACTTAAACACAAGCAAATGTATATTTTCGAGCCATGAATTCTCGTCTAAATTAAAACTTCTTGTATTTAACCACAATGTCCCTATTACGAGCCTACGAGGCCCATAACATGCTCTGGAAGTGGTTCGGGTCCAAACTGAGAACTTTAGAAAATTTTACAAAACTTAAAAAATTTTTAATTAAACAGAGGTCACACGCCTGTATGGATATGGGACACGCTCGTGTGGCAGGACGTGTGGTCACACACGCTCGTGTCCCAACCCTGTGTAACTCTCTGTTTGTTACCCAAGGACAAATGGAAGACACATGGCTAAGTCACACGTCCGTGTGCTAGGCCTTGTGGTTGAATTAAAATTTATGATTTTTCATAAAATAGGTGCAGACTTCATAGGCCCAGTACACATTCCCGTGCCTGAGGCTGTATCATCCACACGACTGAGACACATGCCCGCCTCTCTGCCCATGTACCCAATTCTGAGCATTCTATTTTGCAAAATTAGGGTGCAGGGAACATACAACCTAAACACATGCCCGTGGGGCAAGCTGTGTGTCGCACACGGCCTAGACACACGCCCATGTGGACAAAAATAAGGCTATTTACCAAGCCATTTTGCCACCCTTTGTTGCACGCACCTACACAATACAACGTAGCACCAATTCAAACATTTACATACAACCAAATCAGCCACAACCAAGACATCAACACATCATTCACAGGCTACCATCTATCGTACACAAACATCGCATACCCATCAACTTAAATCATGCAAATTCCCACATCCATGAAAGGCATCATTATATAAATTACTTATACCAATAGTAGCCAATTTCAAATGGCCTCATGCAAAATTGAACTTTCCACCAATATAAGCCAACACATTTGGCCAAATCAATTATGACACGTAACAAAATGACCAAGTCCCTTATACATACCATAACTCAAAATGTTGAAATCATTGGTACCAAAATAATTGTTGATAGTGTGAGTGGATCTCCGACGATCTCCGGTCTCCGAGCTAGCTTGGTGACACTATAAGATAAGGGAAAGGAAGGGAGTAAGCTATAAAACTTAGTAAGTTCCTATGCAAATAATAAGCACCATAACCATACATTTAACATACAATTAACATAATGAAAATTGACATGGATTTTATTAAAATCTTATAGTCATAACTTACTCAATCACCTCCTTACCAAGGTTTCATCACATATCAAGGTCATTACGTTTAAGTGTTACGTACATACCTATAGCAACTCGCAACATAGCCATAGTCTTTCGCAACTTTAACATTCCCGTTGAACACTCAGAATATTAATGGATACTCAGAAATCTTGCACATAAGTGCCATATATGTAGCCATAGCTACCTCACATCTCATAATACATATAAGGTCATTTTTGAGCTATTAACGGGCCTCATCACACAAGCTGTCAGTCAAGACGTAGCTACACAGTACTACTCACACAAGCTGTCAAGTATCCGTAACATATGCCAGCATACCCAGCCATTGGTAGGACGTACAGGACTAGCACCCGGATCACATAAACACATGGGTTCTTAGTGATATGTCACTAGTATCCTATTATATTCCTAAGGCTCAAACGAGAATTTTCGCTGGTCGAAACTTTGTCGAATATGTCCAAGAGTTAATCATAATTCATACAATATTAAAGCACTTAAAACATAAATATAACGATACATTTTTTACATATGAACTTACCTCAGTACAAAAATAGTAGAATTTGACCTAGTCGAACACTTTGTTTTTTCCTCGGTCTAGGTCCGAACTTCATTTTTCTTAATCTATAATAATAAATTTAACTTATTTAATACACACATTGTTCAATTCAGTCCAAAAATCATATTATGGCAAAATTATATTTTTGCTCCTAATATTCCACATTTTTACAATTTAGTCCCTAGGCTCATAAATTGAAATGTATTCAATTTCTTCAAAACCCAAGCGTAGCCAAATTATTTTCATACTTATACAAGCCCACATTTTCCACTTAATCACACTTTTACTACTTATTTTATAACTTTTACAAATAGGTCCTTTTTAACATTTCTATCAAAAATCACCTAGTAAAAGTTGTTTATCTAACACCAAACATGCATTTTCTACCATTAGACATCAAAATAAACAAATATCTAACATGGGTAAAATATTAAACTTCATCTTTCTTTCAAATTAGTCCTTGAATAAGCTAGATTAGGTTACAAGGATCTCAAAAACATGAAAATCATTAAAAATGGGGCTAGAACGGACTTAAAATCGAGCATGGAAGCTTGAAAAACCCTATCTATGTCTTCCTCTTGTAAATTTTGGCCAAGGGGTAGAAGATGAGCAAAAATTGGCTTTTATTTTGCTTATTAATTCATTTATTAACTAAATAACCAAAATGCCCTAACTTAAAACATAAAAATTCTCTTACTTCATGTCCATTTTTGTCCACCAACTTAAGTAATGGTCTAATTACCATCTAAAGACCTCTAATTTAAAATTTCATAGCAATTAGACACCTTTAGCTTATAGAACTCAAGTTTTGTACTTTTTACAATTTAGTCCTTTTTTGCTAAATTGAGTGCTCAAACGTCAAAAATTTTTGAACGAATTTTTCACAGAATCATTCCATAAAACTATAGTCCATAAAAATATAAAAAAATAATTTTTTCTACATCGGATTTGTGGTCCCAAAACCACTGTTCCGACTAGGCCCAAAATCGGGCTATTACAGGTTCGATGTATGTTGTCAAATGCTAACTTACCAAAGTCGTTTTGGGTCAAAGCAGCCTCTATTGCATGTTTGTTGATCAATCGATCTCCATTTGTTTTCATTGAGAAAAAGACTCCACAAGAGGTATGGTCTGGTAATCCTGCTGATTATTTTGATTTAAATATCTTCGAGTGTTCTATGTATGCTAATTTTGATAATGGAAAATTGGAACCGAGATCTATTAAATACGTTTTCCTTGGTTATAAAGCTAGTGTAAAAGGGTATAAGTTATGGTGTCCTAAAAATAGAAAAGTTATGATTAGTAGAGATGTTATTTTATGAAACTACTATGCTACCTAACTTATCTCTTAAAGACTCCTCCAATGATGAAAAAAAAAGCAGGTGTAGCATCAAATTAATCCAGAATCCACAACAGAGTCGACTCCTTAAGCCAGTACAGAAATTCAGAATAGATTTACTTCTTCTCTATAATACTCTATCGCCAAAAGAATAACTATAAGAGAGATTAAACCTCTAAAGAGGTATGTTGAGGCTGATCTAGTTGCTTATGCTTTAAATGTGGCTAAAAATATAGATGCAAACCAAGAGTCATCTACTTATTCTAAGGCAGTTAGCTGTGAAGACTTAGAACAGTGGATGTTTGCTATGTAAGAGGAGATGGGATCACTCCACAAATATAGAACATGAGACCTTGTGAAACTTCCTAAAGGCAAAAAGGTTGTTCATTGTAAATGGGTGTTTAAAAAAAATAAGGGACTCTAAGAGTTGAAGAACCCAGATATAAAGCAAGACTTGTTGCAAAGGGTTACGGTCAAATTCCAAGAGTAGACTTTACAGATGTGTTCTCCCCATTTGTAAAGCATAGTTCGATTTGAGCTTTGCTTGGTATTGTGGCCATACATGATTTGGAGCTTGAACAATTAGATGTAAAAGTTGCATTTTTGTATGGAGAACTTGAGGAGGATATTTATATGCAACAACTAGAGGGTTTTACAGTCTCAAAAAAAGAGGACTATGTTTACTTACTGAAAAAGTCCCTTTATGATTTGAAATAGTCACCAAGACAATGGTACAAAAGGTTTGATTCCTTTATGACTTCTAATGATTTTAAAAGAAGTAGCTTTGATAGTTGTGTTTACTTTAAGAAAAATAGTGATGGTTCTTTTGTGTATCTACTCCTCTATGTTGATGACATATTGATAGCAGCGAAAGATAAATGAGAGATAATAAAAGTCCAAGCCCAACTTAGTGAAGAATTTAAAATGAAAGATTTGAGACTAACAAAGAAGATACTTGGTATGGAGATTCTCAAAGATAGAAAAACAAGTAAATTGTACCTATGTCAGAAGGGGTGCATTGAGAAAGTTCTTTACATGTTCAATATGCAGAGTGCTAAGTCTATTAGTAACCCTTTTGCAGCCCATTTCAAACTTTCATCGACTTTGCCTCCATAATCAAATGATGAGATTGAGTACATGTCACATGTTCTATATTCTAGTGCAGTGGGATCTCTCATGTATGCTATAGTTTGTTCATGTCCAGATTTATCATATGCAATTAGTACAGTTAGCAGATACATGGTGAATCTCAATAACGAACACTGGAAAACAGTTCAATGGATTTTAAGATACTTATGAGGTACTACTGATGTTTGTTTAAAGTTTGGAAGAACTAGAGATGGAGTCATTGGGTATGTTGATGTTGATTTTGTTGGAGACTTTAATAGAAGAAGATCTCTCACAGGGTTTGTCTTTATAATCGGAGATTGTGCAATCAGTTGGAAAACCACTTTGCAAACTATAGTCGTTTTGTCTACCACTGAAGCTGAGTACATGGTGATTACTGAGGCTTGTAAAGAAGCCATTTGGTTGAAGGGACTCTTTAGTGAACTCAATGAAGACCTCCAAATCAATACAGTATTTTGTGACAGTCAAATTGTCATCTTCCTTATAAAAGATCAAATGTTTCATGAGAGAACAAAGCACATTGATGTTCAGCATCATTTTGTTCGTGATATTATTGCTTATGGTGATATTGTTGTGAGCAAAATTAGTACTTATGAAAATCCTGCAGATATGATGACCAATTTTGAGCATTGTTTAGACTTGGTTGGTGTTCATTGTTGAAGTTAAACCCTTAGAGGGTTTAATGGAAAAGGTGGACAACTTGTTCGTTGAGAGTTCGCGATAAAGAACTTGTTAGTTGAAGAATTTGTGTTAAGGTGGAGATTACTGGGGATGTGACTCAAATTCACGATAAAATAAAATACAAGTGGTAAAATACAAGTGAGCAAGAGAAGTTTGAATAGAAGTATACTTCCTCTATTTAATGTTGATTTGAGTAAGGTGTTTTAACTTTACTACATTACTTCTATTTTATTTTGATTAGAATATGATTTTACACACCTATAAATAGACACAGACTACTCCTCTTATAATCATTTGAATTTGACATAGTGAATTATCTTCTCCTCTACTAGTGATTCTTTCCCGAAAGGGTCTTCATGTAAAAATCTACTTGTCTTCACGTAAAAATATGCTTGTTCTTTATTTTTTTTCTTTTTCTTTGCAATACATGGTCATTACCGACGTTCTATTTTTTCACAAATTCCATTACAACAAATATCTTTTTCAAACTTATTAATTTACTTGAGATTGGCTAGAACTTAATGTATTAACTATTCCAAATTTTGTTCTTTCAAATTGATATATTAGCTATTCAGGAGCTTCAAATTAATATTGTACTACAAAAAATTATATTGATATTGTTTTGTTTTATTACCACATTGATAACATAAGTTATCTCTAATTTTCAAATGTTATCTTTAGAACTTTTTTTTTTTTGTACGTTTCTACTGTTGATGGTGGTAAAAAGTATTATGACTATCTTTATGGTGGTTATTATCATGCCACCAATTTACATTCACTTTAGGGAATGAAACATATCTTATAAGATAGACTTATAACATGATAATAGATTATTTATCTAAATAATGCCCATATCACAAAAAAAAAAAATTGACTTAAGTAAATGATCAATCAAGGATGTTTGAAAATAATTAAAATAACCCTAACAAAAGTAACATTAATTAATGTGTCATCAAAATCCAAAATTTGAATTATATTAAATAAAAGGGTGCAACTCATATATTGACAAATCTTATCATAAGAGTTTTGCATAATCAGTGATTACCAAGACTAATTAGTTAAATCATGTATAGAGACAAATTTAAATCAAATATATGAATAAAACTCACTTAAACATCAAAAACTGACATAATGAAAAAACGAACAATTTTTTTCTTAACCATCACTAACATTCCTGAAATTCAACTCACTATCCAATTGTTCATGTTCACAGAATTTTTCCATTTACAATGGCTCATGTCATTTCTCTAAATAATTAATAAATGGAATAGTATAAAGTGTATGAACTGGTTTTAACAGCTCTACAAAAGTAACAAGTATCTCAAGGATGTATGATAAGAAAAATCTGAAGCATTTGCAAAGTCAAACCACACGAGTTTTATTTTATGATTCTTATCAAACAAGAGTTAGTTAATACAAACAAGGTCCATAGAATTATCAAAAGTCAAATGAATATAGTAATTCTTATTTGTAAATTTATGAAAAATATTTTCAACCAAAATAATTCAATAATTAAACACCATAACAATTAAACTTGAAATTCTAAAATAGAATAAACCCAAAAACAAATTTAGGCATTCCTCAAAAACTGCCTTTAGAACTACGTAGGTACAAGTACTAAAAAATTTCAAATTCTGTACTAAAAAATTTCAAATTCTATAATCAAATTAAGAAGAGACATTGATGAACATAATATGTAATTGAACTAAATCAAATCCAAAAAAATCATAAAATCCATTAATTTACCAATACAAATTTAGTATTTACTCTAACACAACAAAAAAAATGTATACTAAATATATTTTAGTCAAATATATTATTTAATTACAAAACCTATTATAGTGACATAAATAAGTCAATTAATATTCATTTTCTTGAACAAATAACATGCTTAAAACAATGCGTGACCCATGAAATCAAAACTTATAAAGAAAACCTTCTCAAATATTTAAATTATATAACAAGTTGATTTTAATATTTAAAGATGTTATTGTTGAGAAATAGTATAAAGATAGAGATCTAATTAAGTTGATGTATATTTCTTGTTTGACATTAAGACTTTATGATTTTATAAAAAAATTAAGTAAATTAAACTCGAGTAGACTTTAAATCCAATCAAAATTCATCAATAATATCCTTTGGGAGTGGATCTTATTTTCCGATGTCATATAGATAATTGTAAAATTTTATCTTAAAATAACTCCTATGACACTGATACATCCCAATGTTAAGAATACTGAACCAAAATCCATACCGAAATCAAATCTTTCACCAGCCTTAAGAATATAAAAATAAAGCAAGTTAATCAAAATAATTATAATTAATCATGAATTATCTAATTAAAAATTTTAATCAAATACGATTCGAAAAAAAAATCAAATATGACTCATTAAATAAATAAAAAAAACTTCCTACAAAACTTTGCATCTTGTCGTTTAAGATCTTGAAAATCATGTAGGATAAATTTGATTATTGATAAAAAAATCACTCTGAGCAAGAACGTGCTGATAACATGTTATAAAAGTTAAAGAATTGTAATAAGAACACGAGAGAAGAGTAGACACAATAGTGAAAGGATAATTTAACTTTTACTTTGGGATACAATAAACTTATACCTACCCTCTATTTATAGGTTCTCAATTATCATATATTACAAAAACATAAATAAGAGAATTAAAGTATCCTATAAATTCTTTAGGGGTTACAAGAGAATAAATTCTTGAGGACTTTGGAAGTTATATAGACATCCATTTATCAATGGATTTACAATTTTTAATATTTTATTAATTTTCAAAAAAACATTTACCTACCAAATAATAAAAGTAGACAAATTTTCGGGCCAAATGGATATTTAACCCATATATATGCATGCTAATATACTATTATTATTCTTTTAGTAAGTGTCAATACAGTCATCTTCTGCGCTGACTTATGGAAGAACGAAGGTATCTACCGACCCACATATTCTACTAGTTCTATTTGTCTTTTGCTCAATTTGCTTCTTCTTTGACCAAAAACAAAAAATACATAAGTCAGCGCCCAAAACCCTAAACTTGCCTGTCTAATTGTCATCATAAACACCTTTGTTAAGCCTAATCTATTTGCATATTCAAAGTTTATTATGATCATTTTGAAAGATAAACTGTGATCATCAATTTCTTAAGCATAAGTTTACATCATTCAAAAACATGATATTCTCTTATTAAGTAAATTCAACCACCAAAACCTTAGCTCATTAATTATCAAGCACAGCCCTTTTGATTTTAACTAGGATCACTCATATTTGATACCATTTGCCTGCATTCTAAGAATATTGGATGGGGATGCAATTTGTCTAGGTTCCCAACTCACTTGTGGCCCAATAAAAGCAACTTTTGGCCTATTTGTTTTCAACTCTGTAGTTCCACAGTAAAGTGATCAACAAAGTGGGATATATTTATAAATTTTTAGGCCCTACGAGGCTTTTTGTTTCAAAGCCACATGCCAGCAACCAACGCAAATAAACATGGAGATAAGGGCCAAAAAAGTTCCTATAGTGGGGTCTGTAAGCATGAGAAACTAATGCCACTATATATATATATATATATATATATAACATCACTCTCAAAGCTACCAGTGGGATTAGGCAACGTTCTTGAACATGGAGGTTCATTTTACTCAATTTGTCACTCATTGCAAACTTCACATTTGTAGTCAATGTCACATTATAATTAAAAACATCGCCAAATTGTTTCTTAGTTTCAAGAATGAGCAACCTGGCAAGCTAGAAGAGAAGAATAATGGTATAAATAAATATAGAAATGTTCATTTCCACCTTTTTAACATCTGTGATTGTTGATCTGCCTTCTGTCTTACATTTGTTGGTTGACATATATGCCTTTTCGTTAGGCCAAATTAAACAGCTTCAACATATTTAAAACTAGCCCTTTCATCCATTCAGTCATGTTTAGTTTTATATGTCTAACAATCATAATATGCCAACTTAAAGCATATCAATTGACAAGTACCTAACATGATTAACTACAGTTATAGAAAAACTTGGGACTTTGAAGGATTGATTCAGGTAAAAGCCTAAATGAAAATGCTTAAATGGATGAATAGTTAATATAAGTGATTTATATGTTGTGTGAGAAAGGGAATATTTAGGGAAAACCATATTGTCCTATTCAAGAAATGGAGAGGCCAATAGGGTTAAATTGTCCCCTAGTGCAATCAAAGGTGCACTCATTGCAACTCAAGACCTTTTTAGCACATGGCTTTTGGGCCTTTGTAATTGTAACTGGCTTTTGTGTACCCTGTGCTTCCTATATTATTTTCCATAGAGTGTGTGAGGAAATTAGCTATAATGCAGGAGTGTGTTTCCAGGATCCACTCTCTCGATCGTATAGTCAAAACTAAGTATCTGCAATAAATTCTAAAAGATCTCCTAGTACTAGAAAAGAACTACAACGGTGCAGATAAATGTATCAGAGATTCCAGTTCTAAGTACATGATGCTCTAACATAAGGCAACCAACTTATTTGACATATTTAGACAGTGATATCAAGTATAACAAGACCAAATCCAATGAAATTTGATTTTTTATTTATTTCTTATTCTGAGATAAGAAACCAGCATATCTTTGTACAGTATGCTATTATATTATATGCAACTAATTCAGCATTTAAGCATTGGAGGACAAATTAACCGGCAGACATAATATCTAAAAGAATCTTGGATTATAGTATATCAAGCAAGGTCATAAATGGACTGGTCTACTTTTCACATGTATATATATTTATACACACACATAACAAACCATGGTTTAGTTAACCCTATATTTCAGTTCCTGATCTGTAATTAAACTGTTTGAAACCTGAGTTTAGTCCCATGATGCAATTTACTTGGTAATGGAGACACCAAATTATGAAGTTGACATGCTTACGCCAACTTTTTTGGTTAGGTTCAAAGGTGATGATGATGATGATGGTAAGTAAGGCATGGCATATTGCTTTTATAGATGTCATTAGTGAAATGGCTGGTTAATGCGTGGGGCTAATGAAACTTGTGGCTCAGAGTACTTGGAGAATCCCCTTAATCATTCCTATATCAAATATATATATATATATATTAAGAAGGATGAACATATCAAGCTCTTAATGCTGATTCGTTTTTGGCAATACGGTATGAGATCACTGAGCAAGCTTCCCATCACTTACCTTAAACAACTTTAGGCCTTGCCATTGGAATTATTGATTGACAAATTCGTAGGAGATGAATATTCTGATAGATAGAGATTGATCACTGTGGCACGTCTAGTACTGGCTTCAAGTTTGGCAACAGCAGTAGGAACAATATGATGGGGACACTTATCCTTTCATGTACTAAATATTCAATCATTAATGAATGGCTCCTGAAGGAACCCTTGGAGCTATCAAAGCTCATTACATAACTGATAGCTTTATTAACCAAATCCAGAAGGATAATGAACTATGCCGTACTGAATAATTTTATATTAAGATTTCTAATTAAACTAAAACATTTCTTTAAAGTACCTAAACAACTTTAGTATCCACATTGTTAGTGGATTAAGACCTTAATAACGATACGTCAGCGCCTGCAAACAAGCATGATAGTTCAGTATATATTCTAAATGCACCATCCACCATTACTATTATTATTATTATAAAACAAAACAAACTTTGTGTGTCATTGACAACAAGGCATTCTAAGATTTTAGAAATACCTGTAAAACAAATAAAGAATTTGATGAAATCGAAACTTGTTTTTTAATAAGATGTGGGTAATGGGGGTCATGAAATTTAGTAGAACAGGAAAGATGGTGATGAGCTTATCCTATTTGAACCAATCACTACAAAAACCTGATGACCTCATGAAAGAAAAATAAAATAAAATAAAAAGTAGGGGTTGTTTAAGTGGGGGGGAAAGTGGAGACAGTGCATATTTGGTACAGGTGAGGGTACCAAAAAATTTGGCATTTCCATGATGGAGAAGCGTAAAAAGGTTTGAAAGCTTGTGCTGATATGGTAGACTGTGTGGTCACAAAATTTCCAAGAGGCACATACTATTACTTAAGTAACAAATTCTTTATAAGAAAAAAAAAGTATTTCAGTGGCAGTACAAAAAAGTAATGCACAGTACCCTATATTGCCTAACTCCATATGCATGATGGATGAGTGTTTTCCAAATGCAAGTATGGGGCAGACACTCACTGTTACAATTGCATGGCTTCATCTTCTTTTAATAAAGGTTTCCCCAAGATATTACATAAAACTCCCTAGTCTTTTTTAATGTCCATAGGATCATTGAGTATGGGAGGCTTCCTTGTGTCGGGTTACAAACAAAATTTGAAGTATGGAATTACTTATTTAAGACTTCAAACAAAAATACTGCAATGTTTTTTTGAGTTTTCCTTGACATGTATTAAACCTTAGTTTAATTATGAATTTTAATAAAAAAATTATTTTATGGGTGTAACACTCAAAAATTACAGGGTTAGAATTAATAAAACTATCAAGAAAGAGCTTATTAAACTTCCTAGATAGCAAAGGTTCAAACCTCACTTTTTTCAATTTTCGTCTATGCTTTTTCAGCAACTAAAGAACAAACTCAATCTAATATATATATTAAATGTGGTAGAAATATGCTAAGTATGAACAGCAGCTCAAGTCGTAGGCATTTCAACACCCCTTTGTCTCCAGCATTAAATCATGCCACTCTCCTTATCATTTCTTTCTTTTGGATGGCAAGAAGCGCTATTTGTCCAATCAACCTCTCAAATTTTGAAACGTTAAGTATTTAATAATTTTTCTTAATCATTCATTGATTTCAATTCCTTTTCAACCTTAAATTCAATTCGTTTTCTTCCCTTTAAAACTCTCATCTTCTTTTATTCTTCCTCTTCTTTTTCATAAAAAAATTACATTCTTTTATTGAAAATTGATTTCTTTAAAATCAGAATCAAGATCAATTCTTGTTTGAACCTGTTTCTCCATCTATCGTTGAATCTACCATCAATAATATTCGAAATTCCATCAATGATCAATAAGCATTCTAGTTCTAATTATGTAGAATTTCGGAATAACATCATTCTTGACAATCTTTCAAATTGGTTACGAATATTTTACGAATTTCCCGAAAATCTTGATAATTTCGATAAATCTTGAAAGTTGATATTAATTCTTGTATTTGTCGATCGAAAGACCCGTTATAGGTATCCCAAGTCAGACTTGGATGTGAGGATCATCGTTCAAGATCTCGAAAGTCAAGTGTGTGTTCTTCACAAGAAAATCAAGTCAAAACTGAACCTAGCCCAAACCACACAACTTACCACACATGCATATGGGTCGCCCATGTGGAATACACGGCCCCCATCATAGGCATGTCATCCCTGAAACCCTAGGATGTTTGACTTTCACACGGCCTAGGACCCCACACGGCCTCCAACACGACTGTGTCTTTCCTGTAAGTTGAAATTTTTGAATGTCACACGGTCACAGTCTCCCACATGGCCTAGTCGCGCGGTCATGTACCTCTTCCACACAGCCTAAGACTTTCCACACGGTCCAGTGACACGACCATGTGTCCCCTAGAACTAAGAATTTATAGTTTTGACCCAAAATTTTATGTTTTAATCTGATTAGTCCTTGAATAGGTTTCGAACTATTTTTAGTGAATTAAATTATGCAAATAGGTCCATGATAATATGAGATATGCTAGAATATATGATTGATTAAACTAATGTGGTATTTATTTATATTTATGAATATTTGAGTGAATTATGAATAATATATGTTACCCTTGTATCTATATACTTGCGATCGTATGAATGACATGCCTTATATTATTATCAATACTGAATTCATGAAAAGCTTGAATTGCTACTGATTAGCCATGTGTTAGTGATGCGTCGTTGAGAGCACCAAAAATATCCTATTCCCTGTAAAATAGTAAAATAACAGTAAAGGGGAAGTAGGGTCGAATCCTCAGGGACCGGATTGTACGAATGCTCGTTTCTTGAAATCCTGGACAATTTCTTGGTCAAGAAAACCTGCGTTCCTAAAAAATAAAAAAAGAATTAAGAATCTGGAAAAATAAAAACAGAATTTAAAGTAAATTGAAGTTTCGAAATTAAATAAATTGCAGAAATTAAAAAGAGGAATATAAAAATAAATAGAGTTGGGAAAAGAAAAAGTTTCTTATGTGACGAGATTCCAGCCTCCGGTTGTCTCGTTCCGCTTTGGGTTCAATCATTGGTAAGCCAGTTATAGTGGAAGAGGACACCTATGACTACCAGCTCTAAGGATTTGGACTTAAGATTTGGCGGAGCCTGACTCTAGCCAATAATCGCTTTTGTGGGACTATCTTCTGCTAGATCACCTCTTTCCAACGACGAATACCATGCCGTTTTGTCTCTTGGATTCGCCAACCTCTGTTGCAGAAAGCCAATGAACCGACTGTGCAGCTTTTCCAAAACGTACAAAGCGGCTGTTCCTTGTACAAGTTGAAAAGATAACCTATTAAGGGACATGGGCGGAAGCGTCAGTCCCGTAATGTGGAGAAGCGATGAATACCCTTTTGAGAAGGCTAAGCGCGGATTCTAAGCCTCATGAACCTTTTTGGGGAATTTTGACAACCTTCGGCTAGATTGGTTTAGTGGCTCATGATTTTTGGGAAAGAAAGAAATATAATATAAATGAGATTTTTATTGAAGAAAATATGAAGAGAATAAAAAGACAGAGTTTTTGGGAGAGGGAGTGTTTACAGGAAAAAGAGATGATCAATATGTGCCACTCCATCCCCTATTTATAATACTAGAAAACCTAGTCTATTCCTAATGAAATTCTAAAAGATAAATAATAAATAATTAAAGATAAATAAAGATAAATGAAAATAAATCCTAAAATTAAATCTAAATAAAAATCCTTAATATTTATCTTAATATAATTGAAATTAAAATAGAGTCTTGTGCTATAAAATCTCTTCTTTTGCATTTTAGTCCTTGGGTATTCCATGTTTGCATTTTTGGCACCACTTCTCTCTTTCTTTGCATGTTGGCCCAACTCATCTTTAATTTCACGCTTTTGTCCCCAAATTTCTATTTACCTTTAATTTAATCCCTAAAAGATAAAAGATCATAAATAGCCCAAATTAGTAGGATCATACTTAAAATAATCATGTAATTAGTGTATAAAAATATGTCATTCTAGAGTATTATCAAATCCCCCCTACTTAGCCCATGCTTGCCCTCAAGTATGGTTTCTGTCCACTGTGAAACTTAGATCCTGCCATAAAAGAAATACTGCTCCAAAGTTTTATAAAAATTAGTCAAAATGCATACAAAAAATAAAGAGAACCCTTAGCTTGATTTAAGTAAAATTTGAAAAAGTGTTCCAATTTTCACACACACAAAAATTAAAATCGATTTTGGATTATTTCATGAAAATTAGGTAAATTACCAAAGCTATCGAGACACCCTATTTTTTTCTTTAATCCCCAAATTTTATTAATGCATCCTTTTTTTTAATATTAATTTCAATTTTATTTATTTACTTTCACTTAGGAATATACTGTACCTTTTGACGTGAAGAGAGATGACAACCCAAGCGCCCCACCCCGGTTACTCAGCCCTACACATTCTTAGAAATTAATTCCGGTTAGCGGAGTTTTACCTAATACGTCACACAACCTTTTGATGCGGAATAGGATGACAACCCAAGCACCCTACCCCGATTACTCAGCTAGTCATGTCTTAAGCTGCAATCATAACCACGGAAACATTATTATTAAACAAAATTCTAATTTTTGGAGGACTTAGAAAAAGCAATCAAGTGTCAAGAATTAGTTTCAGTAACCACCTGAATAGTCATGAATATATTTTAAGCATGCAATCGTATTAAGCGTCCTCTTATATTTAGTCTTAATCAAATTTACTAAAATCAAGATAGGGTTAACTCTATTGTTCATAATTATTTTAACTAAAAGAAATAAAATAGTGGAGATGAAATCTATCAAGCAAAATCATAATTAACTCAATAGACAAAAATCATGTATGGAGGTAAAACAGTGGGCAAAGTCATGATCAAATTCTTGGGCACGAAAAAAGATAGAATATACTTAAAAAAAAAATATGGCAGCACCAGTAACAAAAATAGTAGCAACAACGAAAATAGCAGGTTTAACGGCAGAAATAAGTAAGAATACCTTCCCCCTACTTAAAAACACATAGTCCCGATGTGGAACAAATAAAATAGGAGAAAAAGGTGTAGAAGAACTCCCCGTGTAATTACTGTCGTTCGTGTATGATGGCAATGAGATCCGCTAGTTGTTGGCCAAAAGTGTCGAATAGGGGTTGTTTGGCTGTAGGCTTACCTAGAAGAAGAGAATTTTATTAATATCTAAAAATAATAAAAAATAAAAATTGGGTTGCCTCCCAACAAGCGCTTGTTTAACGTCATTAGCTCGACACCATGAATGGTTTTATGGTGGCTCTAACTGAATTTTTTCGACCGTGTGGGCCTGAAAATTTTCGTAAAATGGCTTCAACCGTTGGCCATTGACTATGAACCGCTTTCCTAATTCTTCACTTTCTATTTCAATCGCACTATTTGTGAATACTTGGGTCACAATAAAAGGTTCTTGCCACCGAGATCGAAGCTTACCTGGGAATAGCTTTAATACAGAGTTATAAAGCAAAACTTTTTGCCCTATCGAAAAATGCTTCTGAACTATTTTTCTATCATGAAACAATTTTGTTTTGTCTTTATAAATGCGAGCATTCTCGTAGGCATCATTGCGAATTTCCTCCAATTCTTGAATGTCCAATTTCCTTGCCTTCTCTGTAGGCTCTATCTTCATGTTACATTGTCGAATAGCCCAATAAGCTCTATGCTCTAGTTCTACTGGTAGATGACACGCTTTGCCAAAAACAAGTTGATACGGGGTCATGCCAATCGGTCCTTTATACACCGTCCGATAGGCCCAAAGTGCGTCATTGAGCCGAAGACTCCAATCCTTTCGGTTAGGTCAAACTATTTTTTCCAAAATGGACTTGATCTCCCTGTTCGACATTTTTGCTAAGCCATTCGTTTACAGATGGTAGGCTGTTGCTATACGATGATGAACTCCATATTTTGATAATAGTGCCTCCATGACCTTGTTGCAAAAGTGAGTACCACGATCACTGATCAAAGCTCGAGGTGTGCCAAACCTAGAAAAAATAGTTCGTTTTAGAAACTCCACAACAGTTTTAGCATTATCATTGCGAGTAGGCTTTGCTTCGATCCACTTAGAAACATAGTCTATTGCAAGAAGTATATATACGTTTCCAAACGAAGAAATAAAAGGGCTTATGAAATCGATGCCCCACACATAAAAAATCTCACATACATGAATCGGGGATAGGGGCATTTGATTTCGTTTAGTGATGTTACCTGTATGTTGGCATTTATCGCAAGACTTACAGAAGTTATATGCGTCGCGAAAAATTGTGGGCCAATATAGCCCACACTCCAATACCTTGTGAGCTGTCCGTCTAGGGCCGAAGTGACCTCCACAAGCTTCTATATGACAAAAAGTAAGGATAGCTGTTACCTCAGTTTCTGGAACACATCGTCTTATTATCTGATCTGAACAGTGTTTCCACAAGTATGGGTCGTCCCAAATGTAGTACCGAGCTTTCCGTCTAAACTTGTCCTTCACGGAACGTACTAACTCAGTGGGTAACGATCCTGTGGTTAAGAGATTAACTATATCTGTATACCATGGATAGTGAGCCTCGGTCGAAAATAAGCTTTCATCAGGGAACTCATCCTTTATGGGAACATCATCAAATGGAGTTTTTATCCTACTCAAGTGGTTAGCCACCATGTTTTCACATCCCTTTTTGTCACGAATTTCGATGTCAAATTCTTGGAGCATCAGAATCCATTTAATAAGTATTGGTTTCGCTCCTTCTTTGCGATCAAGTACCTAAGAGCTACATGGTCAAAAAAATAATCACTTTAGATTCCAATAAATAAGATCGAAATTTATCTAAAGCGAATACAACTGCTAAGAGTTCTTTTTCCGTAGTCGTGTAATTGCTTTGTGTAGCATCTAGGGTTTTTGAGGCATAGCAAATGACATGAGGCTCTTTGTCTATCTTTTGTCCTAACACGGCCTCCACACTGCGTTCGCTTGCGTCGCACATAATTTCAAAGGGGTAGTTCCAATCTGGTGTTTGTACTATAGGAGCGGTCACCAACTTCTGCTTGAGTGTATCAAAAGCCTCCTTACATTTTGGGCCGAACTCAAATTTCCTATCTTTCTGCAATAACTCACATAATGGTTCAGCCACTTTTGAGAAGTTTTGTAAGAAACGCCTGTAAAATCCTGCATGGCCAAGAAAAGAATAAATTTCCCTTACAGTGGAGGGATATGGCAAAGAATTAATAATGTCAATTTTGGCCTTATCGACTTCAATTCCCTTGGCAAAAACTATATGACCAAGAATCAGACCCTTGTCTACCATAAAATGACACTTTTCATAGTTCAAGACAAGATTAAATTCTATGCACCTATTCAAAATTATCGTGAGGTTTTTAAGACATTCATCAAAACAATTTCCATACACAGTAAAATCATCCATAAAAACTTCAATAATTTTCTCTACATATTCAGAAAATATACTCATCATGCATCTCTGGAATGTGGCTGGTGCGTTACAAAGTCGAAATGGCATCCTTCTGTACGCAAAAGTGCCGAATGGGCATGTAAAAGTGGTCTTTTCTTGATCCTCTAGTGCGACTAGAATTTGGAAGAAACCTGAGTATCCATCAAGACAATAAAAGTTAGTTTTACCTGATAAACGTTCAAGCATTTGATCTATAAAAGGAAGAGGGAAATGATCTTTTCTAGTGTAAGAGTTCAACTTCCTGTAATCAATGCAGACACGCCACCCATTTTGCACTCGAGTTGGTACCAAGTCACCTTTGGCATTTTCTTTACTGTCACGCCCATTTTCTTGGGCACGACTTGTACCGGACTTACCTATCTACTGTCAGAAATGGGGCAGATTATGTCAGCATCCAGCAGCTTGATTATCTCCTTTTTTACCACCTCTATCATATTCGGGTTTAATTGCCTTTGGGCCCCTCGCCTCGGTTTTGCGTTTTCCTCCAAGTAGATTCTGTGTGTGCATGCCAAGGGGCTTATTCCTTTCAAATCGATAATAGTCTAGCCAATCACGTCCTTATGACTTTTCAGTACCTGGATTAAACTTTCTTCCTCGAGCTTAGAGAGTTTGTTGGAAACTGTGATTGGTAGGGTATTACCTTTCCCCAAAAATGCATACTTAAGATGTTCGGGAAATGGTTTCAATTCCAATTCTGGAGCCTACACAACAGAAGGTAAAAATTTAGTATTTGATGGAGACAATAACTCATTAATAGATTCATAGTCATCAGATATAAATTCAGATTTATCTTCATATATTGACTCAAAAGTATCATCTACTAATGAGTCGATTATGTCGACATAATTTACGCTTAAAATTTTGCTTGGATGACTAATGGCATCGTAAACATTAAACTTCACGATCTCCTCATCAAATTCCATCGTGAGATTTTCGTTTCGAACATCGATTTTAGTGCTAGAGGTACTACAGAAGGGTCGACCTAACAGGTGGTCCGAAGATCTAGCAGTGTTTTCCTCTTCCATCTTTATCACATAAAAATCTGCAGAGAAAATAAGTTCGTTAACTTTTACCAGTACGTCCTCGAGGACTCCTTCAGGGTGCACAATAGACCTATCTGCCAACTGAATTTTAACACCTGTTTTTGTCAAAAAACCTGCGTTAAGTGATTCATAAACAGAATAAGGCATAACATTTATGGAGGCCCCTAAATCGCACATAGCCTTTTTAATTCCTAAATGTTCTATTTTGCATGGTATAGCGAACATACCCTTATTTTTGCATTTAGCCAGCATTTTTCATTGTAATACTGCGGATACATTCTCACCAACACTTACCTTTTCATTACTTGTTAGTTTTTGTTTGTTAGTGCAAAGCTCTTTGAAGAACTTGGCATACCGCGGAATCTGTCTGATGGCATACAACAGTGGTAAATTGATCTCGACATTCCTGTAGTGGAAGTTTCGCTCGGACCTCTTCGTCATTTTCAGGTTTTTCCTAGGTGATTTCTTGGCCAAGATTCCTGCCAAGAATTGGTTCCAAAAACTTTCCACTTCGCAACGTCACTGCATTCGCATTTTGCCTCGGGTTGGGTTCTGTTTGGGATGGCAGCTTCCCTTGAGAACTCAATTTCTCAATTGATGTGGTCAATTCTCTTATAGATGCCTCAATTTTCTGTTGAAAACCAAGCATATTAGCTGCTAGTTTATTGACCAAAGTTTCTAGAGAATTACCTAAATCTCGTGGCTGCTGTGGAACCCGATTTTGGTATGGCTGGTTATATCATGGATTGGCCCCATAACTTAAGTTAGGGTGATCCCTCCATCCTGGATTGTTGGTATTGGCGTAAGGTTCGTATTGCCTTTATGGTGGCCTAGGAAAATTTCCCACAGCATCCAAATAAGCCATAGTATCGTCACACAGACTAGGGCACGCATCAGTCGTATGTTCAGGTGTAGCACATATTCGCATGAATGCGTCTTTGTTTTGCTCTTTTTCGCAATAAGAGAATTCATCATATTAGTAAGCCTATCAACTTTATCCTCTAAGGTAGAATTACTTAGCTGATGAACCCTTCTAGGGGGTTCAGGATTGGCTCAAAATTGCTGAGAATTTGCAGCCATCGTGGAGATTAAGTTTCTTGCTTGTTGTGGAGTCATGTTGACCAATGCTCCTCCATTTACAGCATCTACCATATTCATCTCCATGGGTTTCAGGCCTTCATAAAAGTACTGGAGCAAAGACTGTTCCGTTATACCGTGTTGTGGGCAACTTGCACACAACTTCTAAAATCACTCCCAATAGTCGTACAGAAACTCTACGTCTTTTTGCCTTATTCCCACGATTTCTCTTCTTAACTCGGCTGCACGCGACGCTAGGAAAAACCTGTTGAGAAACAAACGAGACAGATCAGCCCAAGCCATTACAAAACTAGGAGGTAAATAAAATAACCATTCTCTAGTAGAATCTATTAAGGAAAAAGGAAAAGTACGCAATTTAATTTGGTCCTCAGTTACCCCTTGAGGTTTCATACTAAGGCAAACATATAGAATTCTTTCAAATGCTTGTGGGGATTTTCATTTTGTAACCCCCTAAAAGTTGGCAGTAGCGGGATCAAGCCTGACTTTAATTCAAAATCAGTATCCGTAGTAGAATACGCGATGCATAGTGGCAGTTGTTCTGTCGGCACTTCAGCCAGTTGCCGAATTGTCTGAGCCATAGGTTGAGGTGCTAAATTAGGGTTTACGTCAACCCTAATGTTAGACACTTCTTCTGGGAAATTGACTTCGACTTTTTCGCCTTCAAAAGTTTGAGTAGGGTTTTCGTTAACCCTAGACTCTGCTTCGTCGTCGATTCTGATTTCTGGCGGTGGATTACTTTGAGTCCCAACCATTGCTGACTGCTTTTTCCTTAGCTTTGTTTCCTTGCGATTAGCTCTCGCAATCTTTTCAATCTCCGAATCAAATGCAAGAGTTCCTGGAGCAGATCTGGTCATAAGGAACAAAAAACAAGATTAGCACGTTACCGATCCTCGGCAACAGCGCCAAAATTTGATGTGTCGTTGAGAGCACCAAAAATATCTTATTCCCTGTAAAATAGTAAAAATAATAGTAAATGGGAAGTAGGGTCGAATCCTCAGGGACCGGATTGTACAAATGCTCGTTTCTTGAAATCTTGGACAATTTCTTGGCCAAGAAAACCTGCGTTCCTGAAAAATAAAAAAAGAATTAAGAATTTGGAAAAATAAAAACAGAATTTAAAGTGAATTGAAGTTTCGAAATTAAATAAATTGCAAAAATTAAAAAGAGGAATATAAAAATAAATAGAGTTGGGAAAAGAGAAAGTTTCTTATGTGACGAGATTCTAGCCTCCGGTTGTCTCGTTCCGCTTTGGGTTCAATCCTTGACTTTTAAGTAACCCTTCTCGAGTAGAATAAGCCAGTTATAGTGGAAGAGGACGCCTACGATCACCAGCTCCAAAGATTTCGACTTAAGATTTGGAGGAGCCTGACTCTAGCTAATAATCACTTTTGTGGGACTATCTTCTGCTAGATCACCTCTTCCCAACGACGAATACCATGCCATTTTATCTCTTGGATTCGTCAACCTTTGACGTAGAAAGCCAATGAACCGACTGTTCAACCTTTCCAAAATGTACAAAGCGACCGTTCCTTGCACAAGTTGAAAAGATCACCTATTAAGGGATATGGACGGAAGCGTCAGCCCCGTAATGCAGAGAAGCAATGAATACCCTGTTGAGAAGGCTAAGCGAGGATTCTAAGCCTCATGAACCTTTTTGGGGAATTTTGACAACCTTCGACTAGATTGGTTTAGTGGCTCATGATTTTTGGGAAAGAAATGAATATAATATAAATGAGATTTTTTTTGAAGAAAATATGGAGAGAACAAAAAGACAGAGTTTTTGGGAGAGGGAGTGTTTACAGGAAAAAGAGATGATCAATATGTGCCACTCCATCCCCTATTTATAGTACTAGAAAACCTAGTCTATTCCTAATGAAATTCTAAAAGATAAATAATAAATAATTAAAGATAATTAAAGATGAATGAAAATAAATCCTAAAATTAAATCTAAATAAAAATCCTTAATAATTATCCTAATATAATTGAAATTAAAATAGAGTGTTGTGCTATAAAATCTCTTCTTTTGCATTTTAGTCCTTGGGTCTTCCATGTTTGCATTTTTGGCACCACTTCTCTCTTTCTTTGCATGTTGGCCCAACTCATCTTTAATTTTATGCTTTTGCCCCCAAATTTCCATTTACCTTCAATTTAATCCCTAAAAGATAAAAGATCATAAATAGCCCAAATTAGTAGGATCATATTCAAAATAATCATGTAATTAGCGTATAAAAATATGTCATTCTAGAGTATTATCAGTTAGATTACTTAATATGCCTTGGGTTGGGTTCTTATGAACAGAGGAAGATCAAACAATATATTTGCAAAAAAAAAAAGACAAGTGCAAAGCATAGCCATGCGACAGTCTTATTTGCAAGTTGTTGTGTACCTACAGCTAGAAGCAGATTCCAATAGTGAGATACTATTGTAAATCCATAGCCAAAGGCCGATTCCAATGGCGAGTTTATGCTGTAAATCTATAGTAAAAAAATAGATTTCATCTGTAGGACTTTTGATGTGAACCCACAGCCAAAGGCAGATTCCAACCACGGGGACTTACTGTGTGTCCATAGCCAAATGACAGTTTTTATCTACGAACCAGTAGTGCTTTATCTACAACATGGCGTAAAGGTAAATGAGTTTTAGGGAACTCCTATTGTGCTGTGTAGCGGTGGGGTAGAAATTATTCTGTTTAAAATTTGAATCTGTATGACATTATCTAAATCATGTACATATAAACCTAGAAATTATTTTATGATACATATGCGAAAATCTATCTATCTATCTATCTATCTATCTATCTATCTATCTATCTATGTGTGCATGAAATATTATTGTTGTGGCAATTCTGATGATTTGTTAAAAACTGTTATTGTGATTTTTGATATATCAGTGATGATGGCATTTGACAAACTGATACTATAAATTGAATTGCTATATTTGATAATATGGAATGTTAGTTAATGTGTCTTAACAAGTGTCGCACTGATTTTGTTGTAAATGGACTTACACTGAGCGTCAAAATTCACCCCCTTAAGTTTCATCCTTACAGATAATCCACCAGGTTAAGACGCCGGCATGACATCCGGAAGGTCTCGGCACAATCCATTTTATTTTAAGCTATTTTAGACCTAATCTTTAGATTTATTTTATTATTCAAAGTTTGTAAAGTTTTATTTGAACTGTGGTATGAGAATTAGGACTTAGATTTGTTTTTATTATGCATGGCATTCTATTGTAAATCTTCAGATATTAGACTATGATTATTACATAATATGGTTAAACCTCGGTTTTTAATAGAAACTTAAATAAATATCATCTTTTCCACTTCTAGAAGATAACTAGAACATTGAAGAATAATAAATCGACATTTAAACTAAGTTTTTTTTTCCAAATTAAACAAATATTTTAAAATAATTGTTTTCAAAAAAATTCAATAACCCTGCTAGGCCATCTCGATGGTTGATGTAGTATATCGAATTCGAATCTAATGTCTAGACTGAATTGAGGAGATTACAATTTTGGGGGGGAGGGAGGGAGAGAGTTCATATATTGGGTTGAGTTGACGGGTTGTGCAATTGGGTGATGGAATGGTGCACCAGGCACCCACGGTCACTAGTAAAAAGGACCCACTTGGGCACAATTATGTGTTTCAATTCAAAGGTTGCCCTTATGAGATGATATTTGGCACCAAATGGAGTAGGTGTTAAATCCAGTCCCCCACCGTACGTAGCACTTCTTTCACATTTGTGGTGCCCCTCTCCTCTTTCTTCACACTAGCTATAGCAACATATTAGGGTAGGCATGTATGAGGATAAAAGGAAAAAAAAAAGAAGAAAGCAATTGTGTAAGCCATTCTTCTTTTAGTTTCAAACCATTTTTGTTGTTTTCTTGAATTGGTAGGACCCCAAAACCTTAGCTCATCCCCAATTTTCCAATGATTAATCAATCCAAGGCATCTTCTTTTTTATTGAATAAAGAAGTCCAATTTTAGGTAATACATAGGATTAATCCTGTATATGGTGTATGCATTTGTGCAAGTTGTGATTCAAAAGGTGTTTGCATATTCATGATTTTGCTTTTCAAGAAACAAAATCCTCTTAATCTATCTCGTTGGCATTAGTACTAATTGCTATATACTGCCATATTGGGGCGGTAAGTGTTGTGAAAAATCAGAATTCCATGCCACAACTTACCTTCACCACACCAGTTTAAACTATTAGTTCAATTGCAGATATGATAAAATTTCACATATTTCATTTTTCTTCTCTCAGTTTGTATTAAAAGTTCGAAACCCTTGGTTATCGATGTTCACTGGGCAGAAAGAATGTGACTGATAATATCGACATTGCTGAACATGGATGAATTCGTCTTAAATGACATAGTATAGTCAAAATTATCAGTGGATATATGTCAGTTGCTCATATTCTCCACCTGAAATCATGAATGAATAGCCAATTTTTTTCCATCTATTCACATTCCATAAAGAGTATACACAACGGTGCCCACAGGCTATCAAGTTGTAGTAATGGCCAATCTTAGATTTGTGTATTTTTTTTTTTTTTTTGCTTTCTCCCCCACAAAACTTACTATCAATCGGTCTTGTCTGGTCCAACTTTTGTCAGCTTTGGTTTTCCAGGTGTTTGCTCAAAAAGTTTAGCTTTGATTCTTCTTTTTCCAAATATGTGGAGTACAATATATTTATACACTTATATGCATGAAAGATTTTGAATAGCTTTAAAATTTCCCATTCATAAAGATATCAGTAATCTCTGCATTATCATCTCAGATAAATGGAATAAAGCAACCTCAATATTCTTCAATCTACTGACCATATGATCCATGCCAGTAATAGCATTCAAAGATGGTGACCAATGTTTTCTCATTTAAGTACATATTTGCACACTCAGACAAAATCTCCTAAAAGAGAATAAAAGAATCTTCAAAATCCTGAGAAATTTTTATGTAATTTCAAGTACTTGATTCCTTTTTTACTAAATTTAGAACATTTTTTATACAACCTCTTCAAGCCTGCCACTCTTCTGCAATAGCTTCAGTTATGTTACCATTTTAAGGGTAGTTCTATAGTTAGACCCCCATAATCTAACATTGAAGAAAGCAGCCAATTGAGTCAAAACTCAGCTGCGTTCGACATCGGAACAGCGTAGCCGGTACTTGAAGAATATTTTCAACATAAATTCCAAATATTATCTTACCTAACCTTACGATGTTTTGCATTGAAACATGTTCTCTTTATTTTGCAGCCTAGAGCAGTTCTGTTAGTGGAGAATCACCTAAACTATGTAGTGTTACAAAACACGGCAACGAATTACATGTGGTTAGAATATTGTACTCCATTAACAAATAGCAGAAAACATGCGTTTGTAAGATGCTACCTTTCAGATTAGCCAGCCCTTTTTATTTTATAATTTATTATTTTTATTTTTATAATATCACCCTTATCATGTTTGAAAGTGGGCCTCAAGGGGATATAGCTTAGCTGCAATATATTAAATAATCATCAACAAACAACTGATGTTCATTTACTGATAAATATACTACCATTTCTTAGTTCAAGTATAGATAATATTACTTTAAAAGGTACTTTAGATACTTACATGGTAATCGTGCCAAGCGATGATATGCCATTAAAGAATAACAAACCAGATAACCTGTTAAGAGGCAATGAACTATTCCCACACGTAGATCCTGTTCGTGAGTCAATGTCTTTGAGTTTTTCGATCTGATAGAAAGCAATTCGATTCAAGTATTAAACTATTACGATAGATGATAACTTTTCTTAACAAAAAACAGGCAAAATTGAAGAAAACATAGAGAATACAGTTTTTCCTATGAGATTGCTGGGATTTAGGTCCTGATGTTAAACTATATCTAGATAATTGCACTCTTATGGACCCTTGAAGTGCTGAATGAGTCATTCGATTATAATAAAAATTAGTCTTAAGAAACTATGTTTAGTTTAATGGTTTACCTTTTAAACTGGGTTCATTGCGTCATCAGGCACAATGTTTTATTCCTTATTGGAGTTTTGAAGTATGAAAACTTCTCCTGAGATTGACTTCAAAGCCATTTCTTAATTGCCATTTTTCTTTTTTTATTCCTCGAAACATCTCAAATTATTACTTCCATCAGTAGGTTTCCTTTCTTCTAAGCATTATAACAGATGCCGGATGATTATGGCATGCTCGCACACATGATTCTCATGCATACATGCATGCATACGTGTCAGTAGACCATTGTTGGCTTTAGAAATAATGTATGTGATTTAAAGCAAGTGGTTCATCAGCTACCACAGCAGCACTTACATACATATATGCATACATGTTGTCACACTTGTTGCTGAAACTGGCCCACCTCGGACAATTTTCCTCCTATAAAAGCTCTTCATTTGTGCCTTCCTCTTTTACCTTCAAAGTCTCAATTCTCATTCACTACAACATACTTAAAATCATGGTTCCCGGTGAGTTCAGAGGACTTCACTACCTAGCACCAGAAAATCCGATCCTGATTCCAGCCAACCTTGGCATGATGCAAAACTCTATACCATCTTTTCATTTCAATACATTTGAAAGCAGCCTACCGAATTCCCACATCGTACCATCTGCTCAGGAATTTGCTGCGTTGTCCTCGAGTATCAGCAACACTTCAACTTCAGATGAGGCCGAGGAGCAGCAGGTCAATGTCATCGACGAAAGGAAACAGCGGAGAATGATATCTAACAGAGAATCTGCTCGTAGGTCGAGGATGCGGAAACAGAAGCACCTGGATGAACTTTGGTCACAGGTAATCAGGCTCCGTAACGAGAACCAGAGTCTCCTAGACAAGTTAAATCACGTCTCGGAGTCCCATGACCGTGTTCTTCAAGAAAATGCAAGGCTCAAGGAAGAAGCTTCGGATCTTCGCCAAATGCTGACTGATCTAAAAATTGGAAGTCCTTATTCCCTTGCATTCAGAGACCTGGAAGAGGTTCCCTGCAACACTGCTCATCTGAAAGCTGAGTCCACTAATCAATCTATTGCTAACTCTGTTGACTTGCTTCATTGAGTTAAGAGTCATCTTGCCATATATATATTCTGTGTTCCTCTGTATGCTCCGGTTGTTAATCAAGCATTTGCCTTAGCTTGAGCTGTATGAGATTAGAATCAAACCATGAAATAACATCTTTTGATCATATTTTCCTAACTCATCTGGTTTTAACTGTCTACATAATATAGTTTGAAGCAACTGTTTGCAGCACTCCTCGCCGCATACAACTCATCCATATCAGAATATATGTGAAAATGATGCCTGCATCAGCAGTGGTCCATTAAAAAGCAAATCAAATACTCAATCATGACTTTTATCTGTTAATCATTTTTATGAACCCCACCAAGTGTAGTAATAGGATTTCACCTAAGATGTGGATTAGGTAAAGATAAATAGCAGTGAAATGACTAAAAGAACAGAAAATATTGACCCAAGATTTTTAACCAATTTTAATGCCACAAGGGGAACTAGAGTGGTGGCCAAAAGGAGGCCCCATAGCCAGTCCAATCTCCATTGCTGCTCACAATAACAGGGACATGGATGACAAATGGTGGTGGAAAGTGGTGTTACTAGTGCCTCATCATTTCATATAACTACTGTAGCCAAGCAAAACATTTGTAAAGGCTATCCACTATACATAAACCCAAAGTACTGTTTTCAGCTTTTTGTGAGGACATCATTTTTTTTGCCAATCTATCTTTGGGTTTCAGCCCAAGCTTACATTGTTTTCACCAAAAAAAAAAAAAAAAAAAAAAAAAAAAAAAAAAAACAAAGCACAACCTACGGTTCAGGTGCTGCTTGAACGGTGATCCCACTGCATAAATAGCAAGGTTTATCCATATCTCTGTTGCACCAGTAACCAATTTCTGCATAAATGGATACAATCTGCAGGCTTTGCTTGTCCTTTACAGGGACAAATTAGTAATGCAGAATATAGTCAAACAGAATTTTGTTTAGGAATCTCTTCCTTTTATCAATTCAATATATTCTTTTTATTATAAAAGTTTTGTTATCCATTAACTGAAAACTCTGTCGCACTTCACAAAACGGCCATTTCTTGGAAGGATGTTTCTAATATATTTAAAAGTCAAAAGTATTCAAATACTTTAATATTAGAACTTGGGTTATTTCCAGAAGAGGTTCCCAAATTATGGCCTAATTTTTAAATTAGTCTTAAACTAGAAATCGTTTTAATTGAGTCGTCGTTCCGTGATGCGGAGCATATTGTATGATACTGTCTCTATTTTTAGCACATCATATACACAAACTATTCATGGAGTAAACATAAATGTATTTGAAATTTGATTATTATATTTTAATTATGCACTACTTTATATTTAAATAAGGATTTAAAGTGTGTTTAATTGGATGAACAAGTAAAAGGATGGGAGGAGAAAGTAAAAACGTGAAAAAAAAAATAAAATAAAATTTGAGTATGCATAGTTGGGGAGAATAGTGAAAAGGAATAAAATGAAAAGGATGATTATTTTTCATTTTAATGCATTTTTCGAAAAGGTTTATTTTGTTTTCTTATATTTTCAACATCTCTTATCAACACACTTGTAGAAAGCTATTTTTCTAGTATTTTACCTTTTCAATTTTTAATTTTATAATATTCTTACTTGCTAAGCTAACGATAGAAGGAAGCAATTAATGCATATTGATACTTTGATAACTGTTTTAAAGTTTAAACCTAGAATTTAGAAGATTGGGCTGACCGCCAACCTTGAACCGGTCCAGGGACAGCCCATGAAATTCTTCTAACCATGGAAATGTAATAGCGCCAAAAACAACTGCCAAGATATTTTCTCGTTATCTTCTTTTTTCATCATCGTTATGATATTATCCTTATATATGAAAATCAGCTTCTATTTTTATTCAAGAAACTATCTTTCTTGAAACTCAATCATGGCATGTTCACCATCTCCAATTCCTGGCATATCATTCACCAACCCAACATTGTCCAAAACCAGAAGGTTATCATCTTCACATTATTCTATCTCCAAAAAGCCCAGAGCCATGGCCAAAGAAGTTTACTTCAACCATGATGGTTCTGCCACTAAGAAGCTTCAGGTTAGTTCTAAAATCCAAACACATTTTATTAACCCGAATGCATTCTTCTCATGTTTTCTCCTTTTTTCCTGCTGTTCTTTTGTTGTTGGAATGGTGCAGACTGGTGTGAATAAAGTGGCAGAGCTGATTGGGGTTACATTGGGTCCAAAGGGGAGAAATGTGGTGCTTCAGAATAAGTATGGACCCCCCAAGATTGTTAATGACGGAGAAACTGTTCTCAAACAGGTATTCTATTTAGATGGCCGTCACTCCACTTATACTCTTTGTTTCTTGCCCTTTTTTTTTTCTGATATGGCAATTGGAGCTTTCATTTAAAACTTAAGAATTTGTGGGTTTTCACTTTATTATATGCTTGGATAACTAGAGTTGTTCTTTATAAAAAGCATAAGTTGATTGAAAACAATGAACAGAAGGTTTATCTTTTTGAAATGTTGACATTAGTAGCTATTGCTGTTACTTACCTCTTATTGTTTAAATTTATATTTTATCTTGTTTTAAATTATTTTGAATAAATATCTTAGATGATAGGGACTTAGTTGTAATTTTATTGTATTAATAGGTAATGTTGAGTTGAATAAAATCACAAATTTTTATTCTTTAATTTTCAAGTCTTAAAGTAAAATCCGACCTTACTAATACAACAAAATTTTAACTAATTCACTATCTAAGATATTTATTTAAAATAATTTAAAGAAAAGTTAAGATATGAATTTAATTAATTTCCAAGACAAAATCAATAAGAGATAAGTAACAACAGTAACTAATAATTTCTTCAGACTTCTATTCTTTGTAGATGTACTGTTACCAATAATGATTTGTTTAGAAACGATTCATATGATCATCAAAAGTCCTTGTGGTGTAGTAGTTAAGGATATTCATAAGTTTATATGGGCATTCCAGATCAATTTAATGATATTTGAAGGTGCATGTTCAACCTCATAAGCTAACGTCAAGAACAAAGAGTAAAAATAGCCATTCCAATCCTAATGTGTTGAAAATTTGGTACTTCCTTTCTAAAACTGTATCTCAATTATTTTAGATTGAGTTGGAGGATCCATTGGAGAATGTTGGAGTTAAATTAGTGAGGCAAGCTGGTGCAAAAACAAATGATCTTGCTGGTGATGGTTGCACTACATCTATAGTTCTTGCTCATGGTTTAATTACAGAAGGTGTGAAGGTAAGACTCATATTCTGAGATGAAGTTTGTTAGAACACACCCTAAATGATATGACAGATGGAGGCGTCTTCATAGAAGGCAGCTTTTTACAACTGAAGTCTCATCATACCCTCCAAATGCCAATGATTCTTTTCTTCCAGGTGGTTTCAGCTGGAATGAATCCAGTTCAAATTGCCCGTGGGATTGAGAAGACGGCAAATGCCCTTGTTTCTGAACTCAAATTGATATCCAGAGAGGTGCATAACTATATTATCCTCCTTTTTACTTTTTAAAAAAAATCTGATAAACATCTATGGTTCAAAGAAAAATGCTAATGCTAATGATGTTTCTTATATGTACAAAGAAGTATATTCAAGCTTATCTCGGACTTGCCTTGAGTGTGAATGGATGATACATTGCAGGTTGAGGATCATGAACTTGCACATGTTGCTGCTGTTAGTGCTGGAAATGATTATGCAGTAGGAAAGATGATCTCTGATGCTATTCAACAAGTTGGTAGGAAGGGTGTAGTCAAAATTGAAAAAGGAAAAGGTACTGAGAACAGTCTAGAGATGGTGGAAGGAATGCAGTTCGAACGAGGATATTTGTCTCCTTACTTTGTCACTGATCGAGATAAGATGATTGTTGAGTTCCACAATTGCAAGGTATAAACATTAGGTTCTTTAAAAACCTGACATGTGTTCCTATAAAGTGATTAGAGGGTGTGGAATTCTTCTCTTGCAGTTCCTATTGGTTGACAAGAAAATCACAAATCCGAAAGAGATGTTTAAAATATTGGACAGTGCTGTTAAAGAGAAGTACCCAGTTGTGATAGTTGCGGAGGATATTGAGAAGGAAGCTCTTGCTCCAGTCATTAGGAACAAACTCAAGGGTGTGCTGAAGGCAGCTGCTATTAAGGCCCCAGCCTTTGGTGAGCGCAAGAGCCACTGCTTGGAAGATATTGCTATCTTGACTGGAGGTAACAAATACAGATACTATTCTCCCCTCTTCCATTAAGAATCAGTTTCATCAGCTAGAAAAAAAGTCATTGAAAATATGATATTCTAGAATTTACCCATCATTGTAAATGACATTGTTCTATATCTTTCACTAGATAGCATCTTTTCGCATAAAACAACTCTTTGTAATGGAGTGAAGATCCCAAAAGGGTATAGACATAGAAGCTATACCCAACAACAAAGAGTAAATGAGATCTTTTTATTAAAAGCTCTTGAGATCTTTGTGCTAGTAATCAACTGCAATTTCAAGTTCCACTCATTAAACGGTGTAGCATCCACTTTTATCTCTATGGATATTCTGAATGTAGAAAGGATTATAATGACCTATTGCCCAGTAAGGAAAGAGATGCTCTGGTGTTAGGACTTCGAAACTGCAGACTCCTCTGCTATATTTACTATGGAAGGATAAAAAGTGTTCCCAGTTCAAAGATAGAGCTGACCTTATTGCAGGCGTCTTTTCTTATATTGAACCTTATTTCATTCTATATGAATCTTAATAAAATCACTTCATTAAGAAAATAAAAGTGTATCCTTCTCTATATGGAAACTTCTGCTTATTACAGTACTTTATGTTATTCATTGTAGACTTGTATGTTTCTTTTATTTCAGGCACTGTGATCAGAGATGACATGGGTATAACACTAGATAGGGTTGGGAAGGAAGTTCTGGGTACTGCTACTAAGGTTGTGATAACTAAGGATTCTACCTACATAGTTAGTGATGGTAGTACACGAGAAGCTGTTCAGAAAAGAGTTTCTCAGATGCAAAATCTGGTTGAGGTGCATATAATAACTCCATGCCCTTTACTTTTCCCTATAATTAGTGACACAACACACCACATGCATGAAGAAGGGCGGATTTGAAAGTTGAACCTCCAAACACCTTAGCCTACCCTTTTAATAGGACCTATGCTTCTTTTGAGATCTTTGTATATCTTGAAAGTTCATATTACAGTATCAGCTATTACACTTTTTTTTCCCTTTTTTTGCAATTGCGTTGATTTAATGTTGCAGCTGATTTGGTAATACCATGTTATAAACTGAATAATTACCTATCCTTTGTACGCAAGTTCAAACTTGATTTTGGTTGTCATGTTAAATTTTATCACTGCAGCCCTGCAAATGGTATTTAGATGAATTTATAGCATTCTGCAACATTTTTCAATAACTGCAAGGAGAACTCTTAAATTTACCTTCCAGTTGGAAAATTCATATAGAATAGGAAGTGATAGAGGAAGGCGCCGGTGATGCTGGTAAGGTCTTGAAGACAATGCATGTCTAGTTTTCCCTAATAAGACCTTATGTAATTATTTCTTAATCTGCAGAACACAGAAGAAAATTTTCAAAAGAAGATATTCAATGAAAGAATTGCCAGATTATCAGGAGGAATTGCTATTCTTCAGGTACACTAATATAATAGTTGTGAGGAAGTTCTCTATAAATTTTGAAAGACTTGCATATGATCTAATCCATTTAATTTCATCAATTTATAATAGGTTGGAGCACAAACACAAGTTGAATTGAAAGACAAACAACTCAGAATTGAAGATGCTTTGAATGCAACTAAGGTAGTGATTTACATATCTTGACATCTAGGATTTTTTAACCTCTTGTAGTGTTTGAGAGAAAAAAATTCAGGGCCATATGAGTACTTAACATTCTCATTGGAGGGTTTTCCATCACTAGCTCAGCCTGTCAAGTAATCAATTTTTAAATGGCTAAAATCAAGCTTCTGACTTGATATAATGCAGGCAGCTATTGAGGAAGGCGTTGTAGTTGGAGGTGGTTGTATCCTCTTGCGGCTATCTGAGAAGGTGGATAGCATAAAAAACCTGTTGGATAATCAAGAACAAAAGGTAATTTAGTTTTTTAGCTGTTACTTGAATCATAAATTACATGATTTATATCTAACAGCTCTGTCAATATATCCACACCTCTATATACAAGGGTACAACATAGTTTATGACATATATATCTCACTTTTACTGTTGCTATCTGTCTATTGACACTCTACCGGCAATAAATTATGAGCTTGTGTTTGCAAATATGAGCAGATTGGAGCTGAGATCTTCAAGAGAGCATTAAGCTATCCAACAAAACTAATTGCCAAAAATGCTGGTATTAATGGGAGTGTTGTTGTGGAGAAGGTTTGATCTTCAACATAGCATATTTCATTTCAGCACTATGCATTTGAAGCATTATTTGATATGTAAAACATTTTGGAGGTTCAACCTCGTTGTACATTCTCTTGTTTCACCTGACAGGTCTTATCGAACAATGATATAAGATACGGGTACAATGCCGCAAGGAACTCTTACGAGGATTTGATGAAAGCTGGAATTATGGATCCAACAAAGGTATTATTAATAAATTTGAGCCTCTTGATGTATGCATGTACTGTAGAAAGCCCTTAGTGATCCAATGGAGTGCTACTACTTTTGTATAACTTGTATGTCTTGTATTCAAGCAGGTAGTTCGATGTTGTTTGGAGCATGCAGCATCGGTGGCCAAGGTTTTTCTAACATCTGATGCTGTTGTAGTAGACATAGTAGACAATATGGATATCAAGTTCAAGCCGAAACTGACGAGAAAGAAAATACAAAGCTTAACGAAGTCACTCTTCCCTAAAAAATTATTTCCCAGATTCAGTAAATGATGCACGAGATTCGATTCTTCAGTCCACTGTATTCTACTAACATTCAAAGATGCTTCAATGCAAAGGATTACTGGATCATTCAGGTATTTCAGCATTAGCTTTCACTTTACTGAATAATGTTGAGTGGCTTTCTCAAGTAGCTGCCATTATTCATTTCATCCATGCCAATTTTTAACCATTCTGGTTTTCAGTTCCCTTCTCTTCTAGTAGCTAGCTTCCATCCAAGAACTATGGAGTTCCTTTGCTGATTTGCTCATGAAAAGAAGGCTTGTTTAAAGTGGTAATGGTGCAAAGTTAAGGAGATGGTCTTGAGTGATGTAGGCTGAGGCTATGAAGAAAAGTTGTGCGAGTGTTGCTCGTGTAAAAATGCCTGAAAAATATGTATATTTTTTGGACAAAGTCAAAACACGTGATGCATTTATAAACCAGTATTTTTCAATCTATCATATCTTTTCTTTTAACCTGTAAACTGAAGCATGGTGCATGCATTCGAGTACCTCAAAGGAGCTTCACAATAACCACACACCAAATAAACCAGTATTTTTCAATCTATCATATCTTTTCTTTTAACCTGTAAATTGAAGCATGGTGCATGCATTCGAGTACCTCAAAGGAGCTTCACAATAACCACACACCAAATAACGAATCAAATGCTAGGGTGCTTTGTTTTTGTAAAAAAATATATATCTTTTTTATTTTCCAAAGGCCGTTTTATATATAAATCCAGTCAAAACTTGGACAGATGGCAGGATGTCGTTTAAGTTCAATAAAAGCACTAGGGGTTGCAGAAGAAAATGAAGAAAAATGTGGATTGAGGTAGTAAAATGGCAAAGATGCATTGGTGAATGAAGATGAAGGTGTTGAAAATACTTAGTGCTGGTAATATGGTACACTTCCCAAGGTGATAGATACGATAAATAGTGCAGTGCAAGGCAACTGAAAACATGAAAGATTAGATACTGCTAACAACAAAGAGATTAGCCTTGCTGCTTCTGTAAAACTGTCCCGGTTTGCATCAGTTTCATCGACCCATCAATCATTGCAATTTATCTATTTTCTTTTTATTTTATTTTTAAAAGGTAGGGGTAAGAGATATAAAAGGATGTAAACTAGCAATATTGACTTAAACATAAATAGATTGTAATTTCATTTATAATTTAGTCGAACTTTTTACCCTTTTAACGTTATGTTTAGATAAACAATTATTTAAAAAAAATCTACTTACATTTATCTAAAATTAGAATGATTTTACAGTATTTTATAATTTTTATATAATTAGTATTTTAATAATTCAATACCTAATTTCTTGTTCCATTCATATGGATAATGCATGTCAAATTTAATATAAATTAAAAATTTATAATTATTTATTTTATGTGAAAAAACTTTTAATTGTCTAATGAATATAAATATATAAAAAATCACCTTAGTTTGCTATAAGTTTAACTTAATTGTCCAACTACATGCTCAGTCACAAGACTAAACAAACAACGAAACAAATACAAAAATTAGAGAAGGTAGAGAGAGATTTGCGTGCAATAATTTGTTAACGCAATTCGAAAATAATCCTACTTTGTAGAGTTCCCGCTTAGAGAATGATTTTTATTCCAACAATCTTCTGAATCATATATTGGTTGAAGCTCGATTTACCCTTACACAAAGAAGTAATTGCAATATCGACCTCAATTGTTACAAATCACTCACCCAAAAAGCCTCACATAAATCGACCTCAATCTCTTACAAAGAAAGTCTACTAATAGAATGCAAAAATACAAGGAAAAATAACAAAGGTAACTTAATCAAATTAGCGCAACACTCCCTTAAATCGATGTATCTTCCATGCGAATTGGCTGCCTATTTATAGGCTTAATACGACAACCTATTCGAACATCATAGTCCCGTATAAACTCTTATTTCTTTAATAAATAATCAGGATAAATAGCCTCCAATATTATCTCAAGATAAACTAGAATTAATCTCCTTAAAATCAGCCATGGTATACACCTTTGAGATTGAGAAAATTTCTCACCAAAAATCTAGGTCAGAAATAACTTCTTCAACACATTCAAACTAAATAAACACAATTCTGATTCCGACTTTAAGGAAAGAGTCAAGAACATCCAAGAAGCTTATTTACTTATTAAAACAACATCCAATAAAGCCCACGTAAACAAAACTAACATATAAATATTCCCAAGTTGTCTTGTATCTTGGCTGATCAAGCCTATGACTAATTAGGTCATTGAACAAAGATTGTTAGACGACCTTGGTTCTAACAACCCCCCTTTTAGCTTTTTGACAAAACATAAGAAAATGATGTATACTTCCCCTATCAACATGCCATCATCACATATGAGATACTAAGGAGAAAACTGAAATAGAACTAGGTACCAACAATCATCCAAAGTATAAATACAATGAAGTAGTCAAAAAAGAAGCAAAGTAGCAACAACACATTAGCAGCAAATATCCAAATCAACTCCCCCTCACACCATCCACCATTCTCACCCTTTGGCCATGCCAAGATCTTCAAAATATGACACTTTAAAGAGTGTAAAATCATTAAAAAAAACCATGTTTCAATCAGCAAGTATTCATCAACAAAAGATTTCTTTAAAGCAGCAGCAAACACTAGTTTAATTCATCAAAGCAACAACAAGCATCAGTTCGTCCAACTCAAACTTGTCCAAATCAACTCACCATACTCTCCCCCTTTTTGTCTAAAAGCCCACAACAATTCCCCCTACCATGGTGTTCTCTCATCTTTAGAAATTTTCATAAGAGTCAGATGTCCCAATCATTAAAAAAAAAAAGACTTTTCTTTTCATTTCAAACTAGATTCGTTAATATTGCCTTAACCACTTAAATTTTATCCTTATAGACTTTTACTCCAAATAAAACTCTATAAAATAAGCATTATCTAGCCCGATAATAAAGCAAACAATTTTTTTAAGAAATTACTCAATATTAGGCAATCATTTAGCTTTGTGTGTACCCTTCTTTATCTTCAACCATTATGCTTGACAACCACCCAACCATCTTGCATCAAGACTCTTGAAAAAAAATTAGCTAGATAATTAAGCAAAAACAAAAAAACCAACAACAAGGATAGTCAACAAGCTCCCTTTAAAAAATAACAACATAAGCAACCAAGGAAATATCAACAAATTATCAATAGCAGTAAGCACACCATCTCAACTTACCTCCTATTATTCTGATATGTTTAGTACTATTGTTCTAGTCTCTATTCAAATAGGAATTTGAACAAACATATATGATTCATCAACCTATACCTTCAAACATCAAACTCGTATGCTTGCTAAAAAAAAAGCCACCCATTCAAAACCTCTAATGTACAAACCAAAATCAGCTTAAACATTACACCAAATCATACCAAAATTAGCAAACTTACTCGTCCTTACTCTATGTTCCCCTTGTTTTGTTTTTTTTTTTTTTCCTCAAGTTTATTCAAGGGTATGAGATGCAACCTTTTCAACAACAATGATTGTATCTCATGGAACAACAAGTACCTTTTTATTTTAATTACATATCTCCCTATGTATCTGTTTTATAATTGTTTATAATATTTATATTATGTAATGTTATAATTGTGATATATACGCGACATGATCCACAATTGATTGATTAAAAAATAAGAAGTGTGGTAATGAGAAAATACATGTATTGTACTGTTCTATTCACTTTTTTAGGTTATTCGATTACTGTAAGAAGTGTGGTACATTCACTTCTTTAGTTTTTCCTTCAAAAGAAAAACTATGGAGAATTAAAATTGTTTGTTTTATGATTGATTTTGTGAATAAATGAAAGTGCATATTATAAAATTGCCATAGCATGCCATGCATATATTGGAAACATGTCATATAGATTAAGTAAGAATGCCACTAGGACTACTGTATGATCATTCTTGAAATATGGGATAAAAAAAACCTTGCATGCTATTTTAAAATATTGAGTAGGAGAAAGTCATTGAACAAGACCTACGACCTCCATTGATGGTCCTTAAGTGATAGCATAATAAAGTTTCGAGTCGATTCCTACCTTGGCCGTACCTCAAGGTAAAATTTATCATGTGGGTTCACTAGATGAGAATTCCTTTTAAGGACAACTAGTCATGCATGGCTCTCAATGAGATTGGCCCAAGATGACTCATAAATGAAAGTGTCTTCATGATAGGTGTTGAGTCAATGATTATACACTCAAGATCTTTTCTTATTAAATAGTTTCCCAAGAAACGATATTTAAGCTAGAGATGATGGCCAAATGTTAAATGGTCGTTAGTTCGTATGGAGTCTTGAGAATTAAGATTCATGAACTGATTGGATGTAATCCATGTTCTTGCTAGTTAATCATGAGACCCCAAGGCGACATTGTTGACGGGTGTGAAAATGATCGGAGCAATAAAAAAAATGTTTTTTTTAGGGTTTTGTACGCATCATACTGCATTCTTGATATGTTGAAATGAAAATATTTGCTTAATATAAAGATAATAATTAGTGAATCTTTATTTTTTAGTTTTAATTGAATGGGGATAACTTTTGAGAATGAAAATGGAACTTGCTAATAGAAATGTTCATGGTATCAAAACAGTCCATAATTCACTTTATGGCAAAATTATAGTTTTGCCCCTAATATTTCAACTTCTTTACAATTTAGTCCCTATATCATAAAAATGCAAATTCATGAAATTGAGTAAAATTCTACTATAGAAGAATATCACTAGTGTCTCTAGCAGCCCACACATTTCATTTATTTGACATTTTAACCACAAAGTTTTCACATTTATCAATTTAGCCCTTAATTGTCAATTTCACAAAAATTCACTTAACAAAAAGTGTTTAACTATCAACAAGGACTCATATTCTTCCATTAAACTTCAAAACCCTATTATACTCATCAATGGAAAATATCAAACTATTCAATGGTTTTGCAAAATAGCCCACTCATTAGATAGATTAAGCAACAACGATCCAGAAAATATAAAAATAATTAAAAAGCGGGACTAGAAATGCCTACCATGCATTAGCCGAAAGTTGGAAGCTTCTTCCATGGCTTCTCAAGCTTCATATTCGGCTGGTAAAAAGAGAATGAAAAGATGACACCTTGGTTCTTTTATTTTATTCATTTTATTATTATTTTTAACCAATTTACAATATTAACCTTTATACACTTTATTTATTACACCAAATGCCAAGCCATCATATCCCACTATCTCTTTAATGGGCTAATTACCAAACAAGGACTTTCACTTTTAAGTTCTATATCTATTTAATACCTTTAGCTTATAGAACAAAACTTTTGAACTTTACGTAATTTAGTCCTTTTTGCTTAATTAACTATCGAAACGATAAAATTTTTCAACGAAACTTTAATACCATCTTATTGCCACTACATAAATATTTATAAAAATATTTACGACTCGGTTTATAGAAACAAGGTCCCGATACCTCATTTTCTAAACCCACTTGACCTTAGGGTCATACCACTTGAACTTAATAAATCGCTTATAAAACAAAAATCACAATATCAAAAATATTTTTTTTAAATCACAATTATAAAACAAAAATCACAATATCAAAAATATTTTTTTTAAATCACAATTAGCTCATAAATATTAAATATAATATTTACAAACCTACTCGTCGGATTTGGTGGCCCCGAAACCACTATTCGGATTAACCCTAAAAACGGGCTATTACATTAAATCTTAAGCCACCTCAATGATGAGTGTGGGCAATGTAAAGTCTAATAGGCTCGAATGTCAACAATGTGGAAGAAGACATCTTGACGAGCGTAGAGTTAATGACCGAGCTTGTTTCAAGTGTGGTTCACAAGAGCATTTTATCAGAAATTGCTCGGAGATGGCAGAGAAAGGGAAATTCCAAGGTGCAAGGCCTAGTAATACTACTTCTAGAGGAAGGCCCCCTCAGAATACTGGAAATGGAGCCAGTAGTAAAGGTGTGACTAAAGAAACCACTGTGAGTTTCGAAGCTCGAGCACCAGCAAGAGCCTATGCCATCCGTGCTCGCGAAGAAGCGACGTCTCCTGATGTTATTACTGGTATTTTTTCTCTTTATGATACTGACGTTATTGCATTGATTAACCCTGGATCTACTCATTTTTATGTTTGTATGAATTTGGTAAATAATAAGAAATTGCCTATTGAGTTTACCAAATTTGTGATTAAGGTGTCAAACCCTTTAGGCAAGCATGTTTTAGTTGACAAAGTATATAAGAGATGTCTTTTGATGATTAGAGATTACTATTTTACAAACTTTGAGAGACAAACAATTGTATGCTAAGTTCAGTAAAAGTGAGTTTTGGCTCAGAGAAGTTGGATTTTTAGGACATATCGTTTCAAGTGATGGTATTCGGGTTGATTCCAGTAAAATTTCAGCGATTATTGATTAGAAACCACCAAGAAATGTGTTTGAAGTTAGAAGCTTTTTGGGCTTAGCCGGTTACTACCGCCGGTTTGTCAAAGGGTTTTCGATGATTGCTACTCCTATGACGAAATTGTTACAAAAAGATGTCAAGTTTGAATGGTATGAAAAATGTTAGCAAAATTTTGAGAATTTGAAGGCATTGTTGACTGAGGCACCGATTTTAGTGCAACCTGAACCGAAAAAAGAGTTTGCGATTTATAGCGATGCGTCACTGAATGGACTAGGATGTGTGTTGATGCAAGAAGGCAATGCGATAGCTTATGCCTTGAGACAATTAAAGCCATATGAAAAGAATTACCCAGCACATGATTTGGAATTAGCCGCTATTGTGTTTGCTTTGAAGATATGGTGACACCATCTGTACGGTGAGAGATGTCATGTCTTTACTGACCATAAGAGTTTGAAGTATTTGATGATTCAGAAGGACTTGAACTTATGGCAACGAAGATGACTCGAGTTACTGAAAGATTATGAGTTGGTGATTGACTATCACCCGGGTAAAGCGAATGTAGTCGCAAATGCCTTGAATAGGAAGACTTTATTTGCTTTGAGAGCATTGAACATGGGATTGACTTTATCTGATGACGGTTTTATTCTAGCCGAGTTGAGAGCTAGGCCGATGTTTATTCAGCAGATTTACGAAGCCTAGAAATGTGACAGTGATTTGCAAGCCAAGAGAGCTCATTGTGAATCGGTTAGTGATTCAGATTTTCATGTCAGACCTAATGATTGTTTGATGTTCCGAGGTAGAGTTTGTGTACCGAAGAATGATGAACTTATTCAGAAAATTCTTCATGAATCGCATGATGGTTGTTTATCTGTGCATCCGGGTAGTATGAAAATGTATAATGATTTGAAGAAAATGTATTGGTGGATGGGCATGAAAAGAGATATCTCTGAGTTTGTTTCGAGATGTCTGATTTGTCAAAAAGTGAAAGCCGAACACTAAGTGCCTTCGAGTTTACTTTAGCCAGTGACGGTGTAACATCCCTTACCCGTATCTGACACCGGAACAGGGTATGAGGCATTACTGGACTTAACACAGTCATTCCTATAAAATCGAGTCACAAATTTTTACTCAAATTTAAAACTTTTCAATCACATGCAAAATTGTCCCTGATAAGGGCCTACGAGGCCCAAAACATGCATCGGAAGCAGTTCGGGACTAAACCGCAAACTTTCAGAACCTTTTCGACATTTTAAAAAATTTTCTTATTTAGGAGAGTCACACGCCCTTGTGGGCAGGCCGTGTGATCACACACACCCGTGTGGCTCTAGAACACGCCCGTGTGTCTAGCCCGTGGAGCTCTCTGTTTATGATGTCATGCACAAATTGAGGTCACACGGCCAAGGCACACGCCTATGTCCTAAGGCAGTGTCCTTCACACGGCTAAGACACACGGCCGTGTCTCTGCCCGTGTGTTTACTACTGCGTATTTTGTTTTGCATCAATTAGGGTGTAAGGGACACGCGGCCAGATCACTCGCCTATGGGGCAGACCATGTGTCACACATGGCCTAGACACAAATTCTAGGCTATTTTCCAAGCCATTTGTCACCCTTAAACACTTACATGCATAATCTCACTTCATGACAGGTAGCATGGCACATTTGATTACACAAGCATACACAATCATGATTTATCCACGACTTTATAAAGTGGACATATCACATACTCCAACCATCATGCTTCATGTGGTATTCCACACCAATTTCATATTCATTCATTATTATAATTCTTATTTCAAGTTACTCAGTTACACCATAATTATGATCATACCTATTAGTCCCCTTTCATTCATTAACCACATATGCCATTCATTCCACATATCATCCATAAGCAACCAACCACATCAAGCATAAACACATATTCATGTATGCATAAATGATTAGGGTTACAACCCAATAATCAATATGAGTTACCTTTCATGACCATTTACAAAATGAATCACAATACCATCATGAGCCAACACATTTGGCTAATCAATATGACACATAATAAAAGACCAAGTCCATATACATGCCATGCTCAAAATGATAAAACTAACTATACCTAAATATCCAATTAATAGTGTCATCGAGTCTCTAAAATTTTACGATCCCCGAGCTAGCTTGGCGACACTACAAGAAAAGGAAAAGAAATGAGGGTAAGCTTTAAAACCTAGTAAGTTCATATGCAAATAATGAGCAACATAAATCATACAATTTACATAAGGCAAAGTTCATAATTATCATCAATTCTCATAAGCATAACTTTCTCATATATATCCTTACCACACATTCTTAGCATACCAAGTCCTTTACTCATGAGTTTTACGTACGTACCTATACCAACTTGCACATAATAGTTACTTTCTCTTCTTTGACGTATTCTTCAAGATTACTCATTGAATTTCTCTTAGAACTACTCGTTGAACACTTGGCATACTATCGGATACATTGAAATTTCGCACCTATGTGCCCCATATGTAGCCAACGCTACCTCATATCTCATATCACATGTTGCTCACTTTCGAGCTACTCATGGGTCTATCTACAGTAGCTGTCAGGTATTTGCAACACATGCCAAACTACCCAGCCATCGGTAAAACATACCAGACCAGAACCTGGAACGCCATAACATGTGTCACATATATCATGAACTCAAACCACAACTCATGAGTTCAGATCACATAGTTTCTAGTGACATGTCACTTGTATCCTAAACTATTCCTAAAGTTCAAACGGGATTCTTCAATACCACATTTTTGTTGAACTTACTCGTAGTGTCGATTTCAATACTCTTAGCACCAATCACATACTTATGAAATAATCAAAGAATATTACATAATAAAATTTAGGCATTAAACACATGATACAACATTACATTAATTAAATATGTACTTCCATACATGCAACGTTAAAGCATTTAAAGTATGGTACATGTTGCATAATTTACATATGAACTTACCTCGGTACAAAATGATAGAAACGAGCCTAATCCTCGTAAACTTTGTTTTTCCCTCGATCAAGACTCGAATCACGTTTTTCTTGATCTATAATGCCAAATTTAACTTGTTCAATACATATATTGGTCAAATCGACCCATAACACATACTTTGGTAAAATTATATTTTTACCTCTAAGTTTTCACTTATTTACACTTTAGTCCCTAGGCTCGTAAAATGAAATGCATGCATTTTCTTGGTTACCCAAGCCTAGCTGAACCTATACCATGCTCCTATCAGCCCATATTTTCCTTTATTTCATATTTCTACTACTCATTTTTACACCTTTTACAAATAGGTCCTTTTTAACCATTTTCACTAGAATTCACTTAGTAAAAGATGTTAAACACACATCAAACTTTTATAATCTACCATGAAACATCAAAATACATGCATGTCACACATGGATCAAATTTCATACATGAACCCTAGCTCAAAGTTTGGCTAGAAATGGATAGATCATGCTTTAAGGACTTTAAAAATGGAAAGAACATAAAAAATGGGGTTAGGGAGCACTTACAATCAAGCTTGAAAATTTGAAAATCCTAGCTATGGAAGCCTTGCAAATTTTAACACACTAGGAAGAAGATGGACATAATTTTGACTTGATTTTTCCCTTTTTATTCTTTTATTAACCAAATGACAAAAATGCCTTTAAGGCATTTCTTTCAAATTTTTACTATTCATGCCTATTTTTGTCCAAAGTTATAGATATTGGTCAAATTGCTATTTAAGACCTTCTAATTTGTAATCCAATGCAATTACATGCTTGAAGCTTCTAGAACACATATTTTGCAACTTATTCAATTTAGTCCCTAATTTCAAATTGGACATTTTAGGCATAAAATTTCTCCATGAAAATTTCACACAATCGTGCAATCATATCATGGACCATCAAGTAATCATAAAATAATTATTTCTATTTTGGATTTGCGATCTCGAAATAACTTTTTTGATTAGACCCTAATTCAGGATGATACAACTCTCCCCTCTTTAGGGATTTTCGTCCTCAAAAATCTTACCGGTAAAGAGGTTTGGGTATTGGTTTCTCATGGCCTCCTCAGGTTCCCATGTAGCCTCTTCAACCCCATGCCTTTTCCATAACACTTTCACAAGGGCAATATTTTTATTCCTCAATTGTTTGACTTCTTGAGCCAAAATCTTAACCGGTTCCTCACTGTAAGTCATATCCGGTCGAATCTCAACTTCTATCGGTGAAATCACATGTGAAAGATCAGATCGATAATGGCACAACATAGACACATGGAACACATCATTAATCTTTTCCAATTTGGATGGTAGGGCTAACCGATAGGCAACTGGCCTTACTATTTCGGTGATCTCATATGGTCTAATAAAATGAGGACTCAATTTGCCGTTCCTACCAAATCTCAAAACCTTTTTCCATGGAGACACTCTCAAAAACACCTTATCACCGACTTGAAACTCAATCTCCTTCCGTTTCAAATCTGCATAGGACTTTTGTTTATCCGAAGTAGCTTTCAGACAACCTCGAATTACCTTTACTTTTTATTCGATTTCCTTGACTAAGTCAGCCTCGTGAATTTGGTTTTCTCTGAGTTCAGTCCAATATAATGGTGTTCGGCACTTACGCCTATACAATGCCTCATAAGGTGCCATTTTCAAACTCGACTGATAGCTATTGTTATAGGCAAACTCTAGCAGCAGTAAGTACTTTTCCCAACTTCCTTGAAATTCCAATACACAACATTAAAGCATGTCTTCAAGTACTTGAATTATTCTCTCTGACTGACCGTCGGTTTGCAGATGGAAAGCTGTACTAAAGTTTAAATTCATACCCAAAACTTCTTGTAACTTTTTCCAAAACTGCAAAGTGAACCTCAAATCTCTATCCGAAATAATCGATAAAGGTACTCCGTGTAATCTCACAATTTCAGAAACATACAACTCGGCTAGTTTATCAAGTGAGTAATCGGTACGTACCGAAATAAAGTGAGTTGATTTAGTCAATATATCAACAATAACCCACACAAAATCTTTCCTTTTTAGAGTCATTGGTAGACCAATTACAAAATCCATAGTAATCCGGTCCCGTTTCCACTCGGGAACCCTGATGAGTTGTAGTAAACCAGATGGTACTTGGTGTTCAGCCTTTACCTGCTGACAAATTAGACTGTAACATCCCAAATTAGGGTCTAGTTGGAACAGTAATTTTGAGACCACAAATTTCAAATAGAAATAATTATTTTATGATTATTTTATGGTCCACGATAAGATTGCATGTTTTTGAGAAATTTCCATAAAGAAATTCTATGCCTAAAATGTCCAATTTGAATTTAGGGACTAAATTAAATAAGTTGCAAACTTGTGTTCTAGAAGCTTCAAGGATGAAATTGTATTGGATTATTAATTAGAGGTCCTTAAATAGCAATTAGACCAAGTTTTAAAATTTTGGACAAAAATGGGCATGAATAGGAAAAATTTGAAAGAAAGGCTAAAAGGGCATTTTAGTCATTTGGTTAATAAGAGAATAAATGGGAAAATCAAGTCAAAAATGGTGTCCATCTTCTCCAAAGGGTGCCAAAAATTTCATGCTCTCCATAGCTAGGGTTTTGAATATTTCAAGCTTGATTGCAAGTGCTCCCTAGCCTCATTTTTAATGTTCTTTATGTTTTTGAGATCTTTGAAGCATGATCTAGCTATTTCTACCATTATTTTAAGCTAGGGTTCATGTTCAAAAACTTACCCATGTGTGACATGCATGTATTTTGATGTTTAATGGAGGAATATGAGAGTTTTTTATGTAATAAACATCTTTTACTAAGTGATTTTTTATGTAAACCTCTAAAAGGACCTATTTGTAAAAGATGTAAAAATGGACAGTAGAAATGTGATTTAAAGAGAAATATGGGTTGATATGAGTTAGAATATGAATCAACTAGGCTTGGGTAACCAAGAAAATGCATGCATTTCATTTTACGATGCCTAGGGACTAAAGTGTAAATAAGTAAAAAGTTAAGGGTAAAAATATAATTTTACCAAAGTATGTGTTATGGGATGATTTAACCAATGTATGTATTGAAAAAGTTGAATTTGGCATTATAGATCAAGAAAAACGTGATTCGGGTCTTGATCGAGGGAAAAATAAGATTTACGAGGATTAGGCTCGTCTCTATCATTTTGTACCGAGGTAAGTTCATATGTGAATAATGCAATATGTATTATGTATAATACTTTGTTATTTTGTAAATTTAAATAATATATTGTTGATATGGGCAAGCCTTGATTCCTTCTATGAGAAAATGATTGATACTATGTATATTGAGGCCGATATTACGAGCGAGTCCGACAGTGATGCGATAAGTATGAAATCCTGCTTGAACCTTAGGAATAGTTTAGGATACAAGTGACATGTCACTAGGAACTATGTAATCTGAACTCATCAGTTGTGGTCTGAGTTCATGATATATGTGACACATGTTATGGTGTTCCGGGTTCTGGTTTGGTATGTTTTACCAATGGCTAGGTAATCTGGCATGTGTTACGGATACCTGACAGCTGCTGTGGACAGACCCATGAGTAAGTCAAAAGCGAGCAACATGTGATATGAGATATGAGATAGCGTTGGCTACATATGGGGCACTTAGGTGCGAAATTCCGATGTATCCGATAATATTCCAAGTGTTCAACGGGTAGTTCTAAGGGATATTCAATGAGTAATCTTGACGAACACGTCAAAGATGAGAAAGTAAGCATTATGTGCAAGTTGGTACAGGTACGTACGTAAAACCCATGAATAAAGGACTTGGTATGCTAAGAACGTGTGGTAAGAATGTATATGAGAAAGTTATGCTTATGAGACTTGATGTTAATTATGAACTTTGCCTTATGTAAATTGTATGATTTATGTTGCTTATTATTTGCATGTGAACTTACTAAGCTTTAAAGCTTACCCCCTTCCTTTCCCTTTTTCTTATAGTGTCGCCAAGCTAGCTCAGAGATCGGAGGACGTCGGAGTTTTCGATCACACTATCAATTGGAAAATCTAGCATGTATAGGGACTTGGTCTTTTTGTTATGTGTCATATTGATTAGCCAAATGTGTTGGCTCTTGATGGTATTGTGATACATTTTGTATATGGCCATGAGAAGTGGCTCATATTGATTATTTGGGCTGTAACCGTAATTAGTTGTGCATGCATGCAAATGTGTTTATGCTTGTTGTGGTCGTTTGATGGATTTGTGATGAGATGTGGTTTAGATGCTAAAGGTATGTGTTTGATGAGGCTTGTGATTGTTTGTGATAATGAGTGTGTGATGGATGGCAATAAATGTAGTACAAATGTATGACTTGGAAGTAGGATAGCAAAGATGATTATCCATGAAATTGGTGTGGAATACCTTGGGTAAACCTACTAACTTGAATATGTTAGACATTGATTTATTAAGAACATAAATGTCTATACTTCTTATGATAAATGTGCCATGTTGTATGCCATAAAGTGGGTTTAAGTGTGTGAGTGCTTAAGGGTGGAAAATGGCTTGGAAAATAGCCTAGAGATTGTCCACATGGTTGGACACATAGGCGTGTGTCTAGACTATGTGCGACACACGGTCTGCCCCATGGGCGTGTGGTTCGGCCGTGTGTCCCCTGCACCCTAAGTAATGCAAAACAGAATGCCCAGTAGTAAACACACGGGCAAAGAAGTGTGTCTCAGCCGTGTAGAGAAAACGGCCTCAGGACATGGGCGTGTGCCCAAGCCGTGTGAAGTCTGCACTTAATTTTTGGAATTTAATTCGCCAGACAGCCTAATTACACAGGCGTGTGACTTGGCCGTGTGATCTTATTTGGTTAATGACGTCATAGTCAGAGTGTTACATGGGGTCAGACACGGGCTAGGGCACTGCCATGTGATTCCATTTCTAATGTCCACACGGCCTGTGACAAGAGCATGTCTTTGGCCGTGTAAGACACACAGCAGGGCCACAAGGGCATGTGTCCCCTGTATTTTGCAAAAAATTTCTAAGTGTTTCAAAAGTTTCTTAAGTTATCAGTTTAGTCCCGAACCAACACCGAATACATGTTTTAGGTCTTGTAGGCTTATATTAGGGACGATATGTATGTTGTTGAATGATGATTATTTGAAACTTGAAAATGTATGTGAAATGTATGTGTAATTGTGTAATATGTTAGGTAATGCTCCGTAACCCTATTTTGGCATTGAATAAGGGTGACGGGTGTTACTTTAAAGGCAATGTGTTATCGTTCCTACCCCACATGCAATTCAATGAGAACATTTCAAACAATCACATGCCATTGAAACAGAGTTATATCAACAATTCCAAGAAAACAGGGAAATTTAGACTCATGAGTTTTGAAACTCCAAACACATGACAGTCATCTAGGTCTGAGTGTTAATGAACCTAGAGCTCTAATACCACCAAATGTAACATCCCATACCCGGCCTGGTTGCCAAGCCCAAATATCAAGGTGCTACACCACCGTCTCAAGTCAAATACAATAAGTAAAAGCTCATTCTCGAAAAAACGTCTTCCATTTTAACATTCGTACAGGTTTAGAGTCTATCTTAAGCTTTAGTTATCGTCGTTACATGCTAACATACATCAAATAGCCTTAAAATAGTAATTAAGCATGCAAATGGTTCATTTTAGCAAAATCTCAAAACATCCATGTAAGTATCGATACTAAAGATGTGGTATCGGTATTTTGCTCAAGAGGTATTGATACTGCAAGGAAAATTGGTACCAAAATTTCTTATTGTTTTTCACTTAAAAGCCCAAACTTTGGTAATTATCGGTACCCCTACCAAAGTATCGATATTTCTTCCCCGGGTATTGGTACTCGAGATAAGGTTTCATTATCGAATCTCTATTCTATTTTCCTGAACGTTTGAAAATACAGAGATATTATTTTTAAAACATGAATATCGATACTTGTACTTCAGACCCAAAAAATAAAACATTTTTAAGCATATAAGTCATTCTAACTCGTATCAGGTCAACATGCTATCCTATCGTCATCAAATAAACACCTAAATGGCCATAATAATAGTTTCAAACATCAAAAGCAAATCTGAGCAATAATCAACATATTACGAAACAAATCCCAAAATCCTAAGACCAATTAAATTATGGAGACAACTCAAAATATCATACCCAATATTAGCCCAAAGACTGCGACATTGACTTATTCCCAAAACATAACCAAATAATAAACACCTACGAATAAAGAAAATGGACTTGCTTGGATCACCCTTCGGAACAGTGAATGCTCAAAGTAACCACAATGTACATACAATATCAAAGGTTAATCAAGAGCATACTACAACATATTCACAACCATATTCTATTCAAGTCAAAATTACATGTTCATGCATCATTAATTCATTTAACAATAATTCGTCAAGACTAAACCAACATATACATACTTTAATAACTCACAAGTTTCACTTATATATTCAAAGACATTCAAGTTATATGAAAACAACCCAATTCACAATTACCTAAGCAATTTACTATGAGAACATACTAATGTTTTCATGTAACTTAAATCAACTCATTTAACATATTATTCACAATTAAAAGCATTCGTCTTTTATTGTATTATCACAACATAGAAGATCATATTTCAACAATAAATTGGCACTTGAGGCTATGAAACATAAAGTGAGCTCTATCATAACTCATCGGATACATGGATCTCCAACACACCAATTGACTCATAAAGTCGAACATATACCAAAAGGTGAAGTATAAAGCTAGCAATCTCCAACACACCAAACATGTAACACTCCTAACCCGTATCTGTCGTCAGAATAGGGTTACGGAGCGTTACCGGAGTATACAGAGAAATTTCATATAATTCATGTCATTTTCCTTTCATATCCAAAATTAATCATATTGTCCCTTGAATGGACCCTCGAGGCCCAAATTAAATATTAGAATCAAGCCGGGACAAAATCGAGAACTTATAAAATTTTTCACAAAATTTCAAAATTTTTCTTATATACAGGGGTCACAGGCCAGTGTGGGTAGGCCATGTGACTCACACGGCCATGTGACATGCCCATATCTCAGGTCGTGTGGGCATTCGATGTAAGGCACACGGCTGTGTCCTAGCCCATGTCCTTACTCGTGTAACTTCCTAACTTGTGCTACACTGTCTGGCACATGCCCATGTGCTAGGCTGTGTGGTCAATTTAATTTTTGTAGATTAGGTGCTGGTTTCACACTGCCAATACACACGCCTATGTTCTGGGCCGTGTAGCACACACGGCTGAGACACACGCCCGTGTGCCCAATTCTGGGCATTTTTTTTTCTCAATTTTAGGATGTAGGGGACACACGACCAAACCACATGCCAATGTACCAGGCCATGTGCACGGTCAAGATAAGGCCATATCCTAGCCCTATTTCTCACCCAGATTTAACCTTCAACCTACAACAACATTTGCATATATTTTCCAACCAATTCAAGTCATATAAATCAAGCAAACATCATTAATATATATAAAATAGTATCACATATTCATATGATCAAGCTTACCTTCTTGTGATGATTTATATTTTACTCTAATTCAATTTAACCAAACCTTATATATGTATGTATTAAACATAACATAACTTTATATTATCATAACAAAATATACCATTACTAGCTATTCCAATGGCTAGATTACAAACATCCATCTATATATCATCATTTGTAAAATTGGCTTATACATGTCATTATGTTAAAGTTTGTTTTCTATTTATACCAAAACAAGCTGGAGGATAGTGTGATGATACTCCGACCGATCTCCAACCTTTACAAAATTTCGAGCACTATAAAACAAAGAAAGAAAACCTAGTAAGCATTTAATGCTTAGTAAGTTTGTATAACAGGAATTTAACTTACCATATATTTACATTTAAGATAAACATACAATAATGCATCTAAGCAAATTGGTTTATAGCCTAAAACACAACTTCAAAAATCATGTTAGTCAAATAATTCATGTAATACCAAGAATATGGATGAGCTCATCATTTAACATCTTTCATATACATATGCTTTCCATAACATTATTTCATATTACATGTACATTTTAATGACAAATTACTTCAAGTTTAGTTTAGCTATGTCAGAACTTTACCCATTGAATTTATTTGAAATATCGATGGATACGCTCATATAGTACACTTTAGCGTACACTACTATAATTCATCAATTCATTCCAGGGGTACCCAACTAGGGCACATAATCGGGAAGCACAATCTCGAGCCTTGTATCGGTAAGCTCACATAGAGCCATTTCGGGAAGCTCATAAAAAGCCTATTGGGAAGCTTATCCGGGCTATATAACGGGAAGCTTATAAGAACCATATCGGGAAGCTCCGAATAGCCAATATCAAGAAGTTCGAGCGAGCACTATCGAGAAGCTTGCAAAAAGCCAATTTAACGGGAATTTCTTTAATCGGGATGCCCATAAGAGCTAAGGTGTGTCCACAACAAATGTAGGATCAAACCTATCGGGACGCTCCGAAGAACTATAATGGAAAGCTTGCTGAACCATTTAACAAGAAGCTCAAGAGGGCTAATAACGGGAATGCTCTTTCAAGCTCTGGTGTGTCTCTGCAACATATGCTAGACTACAACCAATACGTGAAATCCTGTATCCATCGATTTTCATTTATTCAAACGAGACTTAATATTTATTGGGAATTTTCGAATATTCAATCAATTTCATATACATTACAATTATACAATTCACATATACAACATTTAATTCAAACATATAGATGTATACAATTTAGTTACACGAACTTACCTTGATATTCGTTTGTACAAGAAAATTTACTAATCTGACACTTTGTTTTTCTTGATCCAATTTCGTATTTGGTCTTTTCGGATCTATATAAATGAATTTAATCATCAATTTAATACAATTCATATTCAATTGGATTCAATCCCCATCCTAGGAAAAATTACTATTTTGCCCCTATACTTTTAACAAATGACAATTTTGATCATTTCATCAAAATTCTCTTTGTAAAAGTTGTTTATCTGTCAACAACTTTTCATTTTCTACCATAAATTTCAAATTTTCAGCATATTCATCCAGGGCAAAACTTTTTTACTTTGATAACTTTTTAAATTAATCCCCAAAATAGATAGATTAAGCTATCCCAATCTTAAAAATATAAAAATTATTAAAAACGGGACAAGAATGCTTACCCAATTGAACCAATTAAGCTTGCTTGAAGACATTTCTCTTTCCTAGGGTTTCCATGTCTTAATTTGGGGAAGATGATATAAAATAAGATGATATTTCTATTATCGTCTTTTAATTATTTTAGTTTTCAATTTAGTCCTTGACCTTTTCTAATTTTTCCATGGATGATTCATCAAAAATATATACTAACTTTTCTTTAATGGTCTAATTACCAGATAAGGACCTCAAGTTTTGAATTCTATAGCTATTTGATGCTTTAACTACTAGAATTCAAATTTTGCATCTTATGCAATTTGGTCTTTTCCCTAATTAAACACATAATCGATAAAATTTTCTTATCAGAATTTTCATATGACATTCCTATCATAAAGCAAACCATGCAATAATATTAAAATAAATTTTCTTTCTGGCTCGGATTTGTGGCCCTGAAACCACTGTTCTAATTTCACTGAAAATGGGCTGTTACAAAACACCTCTCGTTGAATGAAGCTTAGCTCATATTCCCTTATCTCTCCAACATGTCCCAAGGCCTCAACGCCCAAATCGCATAACACATATAGGTGAATACTCGCAATCCTATGGCATGCCAACTATATCCAAGGTCTCATAAGGTCACAAGGCCAAAATATCCATAATTACACAATTTTAATTACTGATTTAATACACATCATCTATGTTCATATTCATCAATTCACATTACAAACTTGTACACAGTGTATGCTTATAAATTTCAAATTTAATTTCACTTAAAGTGCCGCAATAATGCTCATTGACCCATCATATATCCGTCAACATATGAGTTCTTTAAAATTAGTTTATCACATACAAAAACCTGTTACATTAGCATCATATTCCATAATGCAACACATACATACTTACCGGCTTTTGCACACTTTCACTACACATGTCATTAACATATTTAATATACCCAGAATACAATACAATTCACAATATTGCATCATACTAACCAATTCATAGTTATTAACATATTCACATAATTTGCCAAAAATAAAACAAGGAAGATAGAAAGCTTACACTCAAGACTTAGCATAGAGCTTTGGGCTATTCCTAAGCTCGCAATCAACACTAGGAATCATGTCTACAAGTAGCAATTTCAAACACTCACGAATTACGCTTTCGCCGAAATGCCAAAAGCTTAAACTTGTTTTTCCTTATCTTTTGCCTTGCTCGTAGAAGGTTCCAATAGTTTCGATGCTTCACATATATTAACCACACAATATACACAATCAAAATTCAGCCAAAGACTGACTTAAATGAACCAAAAATGCACACCTAAGCTATATTCTTCAAGAAACTAAAATTTAGACTAACAAACTTGAAACTCAAATATCTCAGTCTATACTTAAATTTTTTACCTAAAACGAATTCCAAACTTCTAACTATTCACCTACGACTGATTCTCAACCTTTAAACTACTTAAAACTACTTAATTCATTGTATCAAAATTTTTTACATGTTTATGGTAAATGTCACGAAAATTCATTAAATCTTTAGAAATCTTTAATGAAACTTTAAAGTAAGTTTAAAAACCTTCTAATCATGTTAAAATTGATTGAAAAACACTTTGAAACCATGTTTTTATCTATAAACCCAAAATTCACCATTAAAGACCCGATTTTTAGCTTTTCTTTAAAACATGTGTTTCAATGGCTAAGAATTCAGTTTGAGAGACTAGATATCATTTAAAACTCATAGAAAGTCGAATGGGCACCTTCGATGGAAGAAAAACAAGTTTTGATGCTAATTCAGTAAAACCTACGTTTGGAGAAGATGATGTAGATGATTAAGTTTTTTGGTGATTTTCATGGTTTTTTTTATAGAGGTTTATAACTTAAGAGGTGATAAAAATCAAAAGGAATTAGGATTTGGAGTTCAAAATTGATTGAAATAGCAAGAGAGGATTAAGGGACTATACACATTAATTTTGGGTAGTTTTTACATGAAATAACTTGATGAAGAGAGGTTATTTAGCTTGGATTTTAAAATCTAGTTAAATTCTTCATAAAATCTCTCAATTTTAACTCTTTTACAAATCAATCCTATTTTAAAAATTAAAGGTATTTAAAACTCATTTTTAGAAATTGATTTAATTTTCTAAAAAGCATAATTGAAAGCATTATCAATATGCCATGTCATATAATTCGAAACACTTAAAGGCTAAAATTCCTAAAATACCCCTAAAACTCATAGGCCCTATTTTGGGGTGTGACAACTTTATTTATTTTATTTTAGGAATATTTTTTTATGCACAATAAATTGGAATAATTTGCAATTTATGAAAAAAACTAAGCTAATGCTCTTCCCCTAATTTTAGTTCTCTCGTAAAGAGCATAGTAGTGCAACAATGTGAATATGCATGTTTATGGATTGGATTTTTCAAGAAAGACTTGGAACTTAAGTAGCCTTCATGACTCACCTCTCTTTTTTGAGTCCTACTTGGTGTACTGTTTTCATTCACTATTTTGTTATTTTGTAATGAGGACATTACTTCTTTTTAAAGGAGGGTGAGGTCAATCTTGTATGATTTTTAAAAATTTTCAATTATCACATAAGTATGTTGCAATGAAAGTATTACTTAGAAATAATTTTTGTTAATAAGTTAGCCCATATGCAAATATATATTTTTTATTTTATTTAAGTTCTTATTATATGTTACCTTAGTTATGATATGCTTGTATTTTCATTAGTTTTATATAGTCTATGCCATGAAAATATTCTTTCCTTAGAAATAGACATGAATAAAGATTTAAGTTTTTAGAATTTTTTAGTAACTTTCTTGAGGTGAAATCCTAGGAGGCATAAGAATCTAAATATGATTTAGACACATTTTCTTTAGATCGTTTGAGCATTTCAATGCCTACCATATGAATTTAACCCTTGAAACCTTAGCTTAAGCCTTTAAGCCTATTTTATTGCTATTCACCTACAACATAAGTTATATTATCTTCTTTTTAATTCTACTCTATCTTGGACCAATCTTAACTATACTTGTCTTAATGATACAAATTTGGGGGGAAATTAAAAAATATGTACATATGATTCATGATTCAAAAAAAAAATCTCTATTCAAATGTCAATATATATTGTTGAGAAAAAAAGTGAAATAAATATACTTCTACTCAAATATTGAGATGTATTGTTGGACATAAGTTTCAAATTAAGTTTGGGGGTGTTAAAACCCATTAGTCGGAATATTGTAGCCCCAAAAGATCCAAGACAAATTAATAGTTAAGTTGAATTAGCCTAAAAAGTACTTCTCTTTATCCCTACCTTGAGCCTAGCCCCATTATAACCTTATAAAAGACCTATTGATTTTGAATCATGTTGACTACATTAGTGGAGAGAAATTACTAAGTGCAACATATAAAGACCAATAATTAAACCTTAGGATTGTTTTGTCTAATTAGATAAGGAAAATTTGTTGAGTGGTGAATTTTATATATGACTTTGGAATGCATGCAAATTATGACTTATGATAGCATCTTCTTGTACTGAACATAAAATTCTGAAGTAATATCTGTATGTGAGCAATTTATTAGCACAAAGAGATTGTGACCATAAATTTGTTACAACATGATTATGTGAAAGTTTCATTCTATGTAAATATTGTACAAGATTGCCCTAAATTTTTTGCTTTGCATAAAACATTACTCGGGACAAGCAATGGGTTAAGTTTGGGGGTGTGTAAACTCTAAATTATATAGATTTTTTTATAATTGTTTATATCACCTGTTTACTTAGAACTTCTATTAATCTTGAGTATTTGATATCTAATTGGGTGATTTTCATTCATATTAAAACATAAGACATAATTTAAGTGAAGTTTTCAATTTTATACAAATAAATATTAATTTTGCACAATTTTATTATTTTATGTTAGATGTTAATTTTTACTCAAAATATTATAGATGGACTGTTGAATTAATAAAGCATAGGTGCTGAATATATCACAAATGAGCATAAGTTAAATTGTACATCATGTGGACGACAAGCTCATTAAATTGGACCTAAGAATTCCATGCAACCTAACTTGGAAGATTGTTGTTTAAAATGATTGAGTCTGCTATGAATTGGGTGTCAAATATCGTCCAATAAGTGGGAGAATGCCAAATTCGGCAAAGGCATATGAGCAGCCCAAGATCAACTTTTGGAAGACTTATTTGGAGGTCCTTACTCTTGTGAAAGAATCAGAAATAAACTCTCAACTAATACCCAAGAAACTATCCAACCCCGTGAATGATTCATGCTTGAAATCAAGCATGAATCAAGCAAACATCAACCTCATTTCCCAAACTTCAAGGTTGGCCAAGGAAAGGAAAGAACCAAGGGGATTTCAAGATATTTTTAGCAAACTCCTATGTCCTCCCTCTACTATAAATACCAACACTCACTTCTCATTCCATCACTCACTAATCTCCCATAACTCATTTATCTTTTATTCCCTCTTTTACATGCATAAGCCTTCCCATTTCCCCATCTCCTTTAGCTAGCATTTTCCCTTGGGGAAAACCACTCTTGGTCTACACCTTGTGGAGCATTTTGCAATCACAAGAAATAGAGGAAGCCACCACGATAATGTCTTTGGAAAACTGTTGAAATTATCAAGAGTTTCTTCCTCCTTAGTTTTATTTTTATTCAAAATGTTTGCAAATTGTTTTGAAGTTTTTTCATTCACAATGATGACTTAATTTTGTTTTAACTAGAATGATTACATTAATAAGATAAAGTTCATTTTGATTCATGCGTATGATGTTTTGTATCTCAGTTGTTCATGCTTCCAATTAAAAACATTATGTATTTCATGCATTAAAATATGTTTGAATGCATTAGAATTAGTTAGTCAATCCTAATAATATGATAAATAATGGACACAATAATTGGAAAGGTGTATGCTTAATTTATATCATAATCAGAATAAATTAGAGGTTTGTAATAGGCTAAGAGAACTTATTACCTTGCATAAGTTTAGGTTTATGTGATGAAATTATTTCAAAACTAATCCGTCCCTATTACTTCACATAAATTCTAAGGAATCCTTAGTTAAATTATGACATTGGTTCATGCATATTTTTCTAAGTATAAGATTCAGGTGAACTTATATGAGACTCCCAGTTGATGAAAGATCGAGTTGCCATGAAATATTTTCCGAACATTGTTAAGCATGATGAAAAATGAACTAAGTCAAAGGCTGTAATTATTCTAGCTTATTCATGTTATTGTTGTTGAACTTGTGAAAATCGTTGCTAAACCTTAACCTTGCATTGCATTTCATTTGCATTTAGATTAACTTGTATTTTGTTAATTAATTTGATTTAACATCTATCACTTAAAATTATTGTGTTTTTCTTAACCAATTTGTGAATAGGATTGTTTACAAGTATTGATTTAAACATAGTCCCTATGGAGACGATAACTCTTATACTTACTTATTACTTGATAACGATTGTGTATACTTGCACAAACCTATGTGTTTTAGCACTCCGAAATGATTTCTGCCACAGTGGTTTCATTTAGGTCTATTCATATCCGCACATTATCAAAACTAGCTACCGAAGTTGTCGATGGCCTCAAATTACTTTACTTCAACCAGTCCCTTTCAGAAAATGTAGACGGTGTTGAAAAACGACTATAAGATTCTTTCATTTTCTTTGCCAGGGGAGCATAAAACGATCCAGATGTATTTTATTTGTTATAGTCTCAAACCTTCGTCTCATTCTATTTTTTATTATTACATATTTCTTCCATCTTCTTAGGCCGATCAAATAAAAATACAAATTCACGTAATTCCATTACACCCACTAACACTTTGATCTCATTGTTCAACCCGTCTTCAGAATGAATACACATCTCTTCTTTAGTCGGTACAATCTTACTAGCATATTTACTGAGCTGAACAAACTCTCGGTCATATTTAGCACCTAATCTAGTTCCTTGCTTCAACTCAAGAAATTTGTTAACTTGATGGAACAAATCGAAACTGCCAAGATAATTCACCTTTTAAAAATTTTGGTGAATGCAAAGACACAAAATAAAATAATAAAAACAAATAATTTATAGTGGTTCGACCCTAATTGCCTACTCCACTACCTTAGCTTTCCACCACTAAAGATTTTCCCAAATTCACTAATTTGTTCAACCTTTGAGGACAAGGTTTAACCCTACAACTCCTTAAGATTTCTACCCCAAATCTTAAGTAACAACCCTCTCAAAGAGATACAAATAAGAAAACAATGAAACAATCCTTACAAGATTAAATTGTTTTCAAAACAAAGCTCAAATACAATAGAATACACTTGAGCACAAAAATGGAAACAAAGCTCACAAGTGTATGAAAGAAGAATATGAAAGTATTAAGCTCTAAGGTTGTTTGATTGATGATATTTTCTTGATAAGTGCTTTTTTATATTATTATAGGTCTTTGGAAGATGGTATTTGTACCCCTTAATAGATTTCTAATTGTTGAGGTTGTTGGTGTAATGAATATGGCCGTTGGTGTAATGAATATTTTGGTAAATTAATTTTCCTCTCAACAACTCAATTTTGTTGAAGGGTTCTAGGTGCAGAAAATTATGGCTAATTCCATTTAAGTTGCAAAAATTTTTAAAACCATGATTTTGAAATTCGGTTCCATGGTCACTTCTAACAATAGTGATAAACTAACCTTTTTCATTTTGATTTATTTTTGAAAATGTGATGAATTTTTCTAAAGCTTCATCTTTAGTACTTAAGAAAATAACCCAAGTAAATCTAGAATAGTCATCAACAAGCACAAAAGCATAATGTTTTCCACCTAAGCTAGTTGTCTTAATAGGACCAAATAAGTCTATTTGGATTAGTTGAAGAGCTCTATTAGATAATACATCATTAATAGGTTTAAAAGAAACTATTTTATGTTTACCTTTAATTCATGCATCACAAACTTTATCTAATTCAAAATCAATTTTAGACAAACCTCTTACTAAGTCATTTTTAGCTAATTTATGCAATATGCTCATACTAGCATGTCCTAGTTTTCTATGTCATAATAAAGAACTATTTTCATTTTTAGTAACAAGGCATATGTTAGAATTATGCAAATCATTTAAATACACCATATATATATATATATATTCTATCCTATGTCCTACAAGCACAATCATATTAGAGGCAATGTCAATAACTTTACAACCTTTAGACTCAAATATGATATTGAAACATTTATCACATAATTGACTAATACTAAGAAGATTATGCTTAAGACCGTTGACATATAAGACATTCTCAATAATAATTGAAAAGTTTTCACGAATATAACCTATTCCTTCAATTTGTTTTGTAGAGTTGTCACCAAACGCAATTTCTCTTCCACTTTTTGGCTTCAAATTGATAAAGTGACTCTCGTAATCGGTCAGTGTCTTGAGCATCCATTATCGAGGTACCATAAGTTTTCCTTGAATAATCCACTTCAAAGCAATGCTTCTTTTCCTACAAGCATAAAATTAAAGTTTTATTTTTTTGGTACCCAAATTCTTTTGGCTCCATAAGCGTTAGTTCTTATAATTTTAGTCGCTTTAGGTATCCATTTTGAAATCAAGTTTTTATCATGTGAAGTTATGAGTCCATTAGGAACCCATATACTTTTAATGATTTTTATTGTAACACCCCAAACCCGACCTAGACGTTACGACTGGATTCGACGTGCCACATCGAGCGTCATTAAAATCCTGAGTTGAATGGAGACAAACCAGTTTATTTGAGTTAAAGGCCAGCCTGAGTATACCTGGTGAATTAGGTTATTAAAATGTATTTAGTTTAACAGAACATTTGCTATTGTTGATCCCTTTATTTCGATTAAAACTATGATAGTTTATCTAGATCGAAAACCTTATGGATTAAAAATGCAGGTTTATATTAGAAAGCATTATTATTTTGATAACCCGATGCTTCTACTCTAGTAGTTTAAAGTTATGAAATCAAAGCCCAATAAAAGTTAAAAATTCCCTAAATGGCCTTATTACATAATAAAACCCAAATGCAAAATCTTTAAAAATAATTATGTAATAATCAAACAATCTGTGGACATGTGGCCATCTCTGAGTCCCTCGCAGCTCCAAATTGTCTAAGGCTGGGGATTACCTACACAGTTAAACAGAAGGGTGAGTTTACTAAAACTCAGTGTGTAATCCCTTACGATCGACAAGATGTCGGTGCATACTGAGACGGTCTAGGCCTCGAGCCCTATTCAAGAATGATCTAGTGCGGGTCTAAGCCCTATTCAGTGACAAAGTGGGCCTTTTCCCATATCAGTAAGTACAACACAAGTATGCAACCCATCCCAATCCAACTATCTCACCTTCCGTACCAACCAACTCACCATATGGGGATTAAATCGACCCACCTAGCCAGCACACCAGTATCGCAGCGAGGCTGCTAAAAGTAACGCAGCAGGGCTGCTAATAATAATAAATGTGGTGTGTAGCCACTAATGTCAGAATACGTGGCAAGGCCACTAGAACGGTAAAACGTGGCAAAGCCACTAGTACAATACTTCCTCCGAATCAGAATCCCAACCCTAATGCAGAATGCCATGACATAATATTACGTGTATACAAGGTTTCCCACTCAGATACAATCATGCATATAACATACATCCATTTATCAACCTACCTATAGGGTAAAACAGTCATATCCATCCATTAGGGGTAAAATAGTAATTTTACCCCTCGAGGGAATTTTAGTCATTTAATAAATTTTAAGGTCTCGATACAAATAACGACCCTTTAAATGGTCTACAGTCATCTTGAACGACTCAAATAACCTATATGGCCCAAACGGTGCAATGGGCCCAAAGCCCATTACTTGGCCCAAGTGGGCCCACACGCACATGTGGCCCGAACAGTCCAATTCTAGTGGTGACTATGTGATCTCCATAGTCCATTTCATTATTTGTCACTATAGTAAACTTTATCCATGTGGGGCCCACGAGCCCATTGGCCTGCACGACCCATCTTGGTCCAACAAGGCCCCAATCCATGAAAACGCACATAGTGGCCTTTACAGTCAATCGCCCATGATATGGGGACTCAATTTACCACACGAGCGATCGCACGCTCGTGAGGCCTCAAATGCCGAAGTTTTGGCCTTTAGGCGTTTTGGCTTTTGCCGATTCACAACAGCCTTGGTGTGAATACATACCTATGTTCATCATTTGACAGTAGCATAAGGTTGGGTGTACGATTACACACCTTTTTGGAGAGGAAAATGGCACTCGCCACACGCCCAACCTAATTCCAAAATAATGATCCACAATCAGTTTTTAGTCACTTGGGTTAACCACTTTTTCCTCTTAACACACAACATGATATATCACTTACCTTGATGGCACAAGTAGGGTTCAAACCACCCTCAACCCACAATCACTCCCTAGTTGGCAACAATCTGCACTAAAATCCACTTTATTACATAACTTAAACATAATCCACTTTAACCATAAGAACTACTTACCGAAACAAGGATTAAGAGAGAAAAGTAGCAGTATTTGGCCTAACCTAACACACACTATAGTCGAGCACACAATGCCACAAACACACCCTTAAAGATGCTGATAAAAAGAAATGGATTAAAAAGGGAGACTAATATAGTATAGCAAAATAAGGAAAAGTGGCACAACCATGAACCCACATATAGATGACAGCAATAGCAAGGTTTGGCTATTGCTAGGGATTCGACAATCTAAGAGGAACTCACTTACCTTGATCAAAATAGGGATAGATTCGGCAGAGAAAGGGGATATTTAGCTAGTACAGAAATAAGCCCGAATGAGATGAAAGAGAGACAAGTGGTATTCGGCCAAAATTCCAAGGGAAGAAACGTAATAGAGATGTGATGGAAATGGAGAAGAATTAGAGAGAAAGAAGAGGACGAAGAGAGTTTCGACACAAGCTTGAGTGTGAACTAGAGTAGTGTTCAGTCAAGGACTTAGAAGAGAAAAAGAAAAGAGAAAAAGGTTATACCATTCGGCAAAAAGTGGTAACAAAGACAAGGAATTTAGACTTTTCCCGAAAGGCACAAAAAGAAGTCAGCACAAAAGAGAATGGTACCAAAACGACAAAAAGGACAAAACCCAAAATAGGAAAAGAAGAATTTGGCACCTACTCTCTATCCAATTGCCGAAAATACACTCCCCAAAACCCCTTGGCCAAATTTGCACCCCCGAGCACTCCCATACGGCTACAACTCCTTCCTATTCAAATTCCCAAAAAATCTCCAAGATTTTCTCCCCTTATCCCTCCATAATCTTCTCCCAATAGTTCATGACTAGTTCAAACTTTCACACAGTAGAGTTCGAAACCTCTTCAAACTCTTGCCGACCCCAAGTAGCAGAATTATCATCCCTTGCCTTCCATGGGATTCGAACCTCAGCATTTACAGTTGCTAAAACACGCCACAAGCCACCAAGCCACAAGGCTCCTTTGTGTTAGAATACAACCACAATTATTCAAATGGCCTAGGTGCCAGTGTTCAGGTTCTTTTAAGAGAAAAACAAAAATTTAGCAAAAGCTAAAACCTGAACCCAGAACTTTCCTGACACCCCCAAACATGCCCAAATCATTTAACCGCTACACCAATCATGAAATTAGCAGTAGACCAAGAAAACTTATAGACCCTGAATATTTAGGGCGTTACATTTATCATGTAAAAGTTTTGGGGACCTCTATGTTTATAGAAATTAAAAATATTTTTAACAAAGTTTTGTTTTGAATTTTCTCGTTTTTCTAAAACTTTGTTAAAGTGAGTTTTTTCACTCTTAAGGAACTCAAGGTTCTTTTCATGACCATCATAAACTTTAAAAAGTAAATTATGCAAGTCTAAATTCTTCTTCTCCAACTCATTAATTATTTCTTGCATTTTGTTTACTTTCTCTTCAAGTTTATGATTGGTTTTGGAAAGCAACATTTTCACTTTTCAAATTTGAAATATTTTTCTTATGCTTTGAATTCATGACTTCAAATTCCAAACCCAATTCATTATAGACATCTTGCAACTCATGAAAAGAATAAGAATTTGTAATAGATGAGTTAGAAGTTACCTAAGAATCGTCGATGGCCATGAGACACAAGTTAGATACTTCTTGAGTTTCTTCATTGAATGAGTCCTCATCACCCTAAGTAACAGCATTGGCCTTGTGTTTTTATTTGGTAGACCCCTTCTTTTTCCATTGAGTACAATCAAACTTGATGTGTCCCAGTTTCTTACACTCATAACAAATGATGAGACCTTTTTTCTTGGTTGATTCAATTTTGAGTCCTTCCTTCTTTTGGAATTGTTTTCCTTTATTGGACTTCATGAACCTCTTGAATCTTCTAGCAAACATAGCCATCTCTTCATCCTCATCCACATCTTCATTTATATTACCTTCTTCTATTGTAGACTTAAGGGAAATACCAACTTTCTTCTTCTCCATCTTTTCTTCTTCAACCCCTTCAGTGATTCTCATCTCATGGGTAAGTAATGGACCAATAAGCTCATCTAAAGAGAGTTTTCCAAGTTTTTTGTTTCTTCTATGGCGGTCAGTTTAGCTTCCTACGCCTTTGGCAATCTTTGAACCATTTTTCTTATAACTTCTTCATTGGTCTAAGTCTTCCCATATGTTTTCAGCCCATTGTTGATAATTGTAAATCGATCTGACATAGCCTTGATGTCTTTCTCAGATTTCATCTTAAATGTTTCATAGTTGGGTCTGAGAATTCCTACCTTAGACTTTTTAACTTGACTTGCACCCTCATGAGTAACTTCTAACTTGTCCCAAATTTCCTTGGCATTAGAATATGAAGAAACTCTCTTATATTCATCCAGACCAAGTGCACAAAAGAGAATGTGCATGTCATTGGCATTGAGTTGCATGCTCTTCTTATCTTTCTCATTACATTCCTTCTTGCTTATTGGAACTAGATTTTCTCCTTATTGCTTTAGAGGTATGGTTGGACCATCTGTGATAATGTTCAACATGGCATAATCGTTAGCTTGTATAAACAAGGTCATTCTAGTCTTCCAATAAGCATAATTTGCACCATTGAAATAAGGAGGTTTGGAGATATATTGAGACTCACCAACCATACTGGACCCTGAAGAAGATGTCATCTTATGCGGTTTGAATAAAATAAAGTTGAGCTACCTCAAGGATCTTCTCTTGGTTGTTTGACCATCTTCTAGAGACTAGCTCTGAACCAATTGTTAGCTCGATGGAACAAACTAAAAATGTCAAGAGGGGGTGAATTGGCCTTTAAAATTTTTGGTGAAAGCAAAGATAGAAAATGAAATTTGTTCAACCTTTGAGGATAAGATTTAACTTTACAACTCTTTAAGATTTCTACCCTAAATCTTAAGTTACAAACCCTCTCAAAGAGATATAAATAAGCAAACAATGAAACAATCCTTACAAGATTAAATTATTTGTAAAATGAAGCTCAAATACAATAGAATACACTTGAGCACAAGAATGGAAACAGAGCTCACAAGTTTATGAAAGAAAAATATGAAAGTATTAAGCTCTAAGGTTGTTTGATTGATGATTTTTTCTTGAATGTGGTTTTTTTATCGTTGTAGGTCTTTAAAGATGGTATTTATACCCCTAATAGATTTCTAACCGTTGAGGTTGTTGGGGTAATGAATATGGCCGTTGGGGATGTAAAACTAGAGCATTTATTTCACCTGTAATTGCGAGTATCGGTACCGAATAAAAAGGTATCATTTTTTTGTAATAAATGCTAATTCAGTGACAATTGAGATTTATTAATCAATACCAAAAAATATTTTATCAGTAATTTTGGAAAAAGGTATTAATATCAGATCGATACTTTGTAGGTTTGTAAGAAATAGAATGCTATTTTGACATTGTTTTTAAGAAAGATATTGATTATTTTCAAAAAATATCGATACCCGAAAAATGGTATCGATAATTTTTAGGATTTCTGAGAACAAAATGAAAGTTTGGTCTCTATTTTTCTAAAGGTATCGATAAATCCAAAATTATCGATACTTGGCCAAAATGTATCGATACTTTTTGGCATGGAGCAATTCTGACTATTTTGAAAATAATTTTGATGTGTTAAATGATTTTAACTTGATTGAAATCATTTTGACTTGGTTAAAATCATTTTCACTTGATTTTAAAATTGTTTCAAAATTTTCTAAGAGTTTAATGTAAGTATTCAAAATTTTATCTCTTAGACTTAAAATTTAAAAATCATTTTGTCAATTTTAAAATATATTCTAAAACACTTCAATTTGTTATATCAAATTCTTTTATTAAATAAAGCATGATTTAACATAATTCCTTCTTCTTGTCTAAGTAACATTTACTAACGTATTTCTTTCAAAACTTAGTTCGAAAAAGGTCCCCGTTAATCTTGTCTTTTGGTACCACAGCTATTAAAGTCAACCAATAGTGGAAAGTTTCTTCTGTTAATAGTGATATTGCATATCTCAAACAATGCTTGGGAGGACATAACTTTCGTGTATAACTCTTTGTGTATGTTCTAACTAATACCCAGCTCTGGCAGGATTGTCATCCACTTTTTTGCGAAACTCTTTGGCCCCACACTTTCGAATTTTATCAATAGAAAGCCTATATACATTTTACAGAATTAGGCTTTGAGGATGTTGGGGTGTCGGGGTAGGCACAAGTGGGGGTGGAGGTTGTTAAGTCACAGGATTAACTCTTATGTAAGCGGAAAACATTTCATTCATCATTTAAAGGAAGGCACCATGAGCCTCATCTCCGGGCCCATGAGACACGGACACACTTTCAACATCCCCTTGATCAGTGGCTAGAACATTACTTTCAGCCTTGTCAGAAACAGATTGATTGGATTCAATTGACATCTCTTATCTATAAGAAAACAAGTCAAAACAAACAATGAGTCGTCACACTATCATAGGTTATAAAGTGGCATGTATTTCTAAACTCAATACTTGCTACGTTTAGTACTAGAATCAACTAAATCATAAATCTGATACCACTAAATGTAACACCCTATACCTGGTCTAGTCATCGAACCGTGCTACATAAATGTTACAACAATTAACAACAATTATCATCTACAATTTTAGCTTAAATCGCATACAAACACATATATATTGATTTGTTCACAATATAATCACATATTAACTTTCAATTTAATCAAAATTATACAGAATTCAGTTCATACGAACTTACCTGGCTAAATTGCAAAAAATGTAAAAGTACAGGTGCATTTTGGTAATTTTCATTCTCCTCGATTCTCCACCCGATCTTGATCTAAATTAATAATTTCATTTAATCTATTAATTTCGATAGTAAAATAATATATTTTATGCAATTTAGTCATTTTTTGACATTTTTACAAAATTACTCTTAATGTTTTACTTTTATTCAATTTAGTCCCTAAGCCCAAAACATGCAAATTAATCATTTTTAATGCCAATTTATAACAGCCCAATATTCATGGCACCCATATCAGCCCATATTTGCAATAATTTTACATCAAATCCTTATACTTTTACTATTTTAACAATTTAGTCCCTAATTAGAAAATTCATCAAAAATCACTTAATAAAATACTTTTAATTATAAATAAACATTCCAAATTCATCATATAACATAAAAATCACAAGATTCATCAATGGAAATATTTAAAATCTTTAATAGTTTCAAAATCGAAGGCATGGGCTAGCTGGACCTAATTGCAATGATCTCAAAAACATAAAAATTACTAGAAACAGGCTAAAATGGACTTACATGCATCCTATGAAGCTTGGCTGAACCTTAAAGGTCTATCAATGGTTTTCTTCTTTCTCAAATTTGGCAAAACAATAAAAGGAAAAAGATTATATCTTTAACTTTGTTTTATTACCTTTAAATTAGTTTTATTTTAATTAATAAAACATACATATTTTCATAACAAGACAAAGCCAACCGCCCACTCATATATAAGATGGTATATTTACCATATTAGTCCATATGCTTTCATTCATTAAACCATTTATTCACTTAAATCAAATAGCAATCAAATTTTACATTTTTTACAATCTAGTCCTTTTTACTTAATTAACTATCCGAACATTGAAATATTCAACGAAACTTTAACACCACCTTAATGACATTCCATAAATATTTATAAAAATATTTATGGTTTGGTTTATAGAAACAAGGTCCTGATACCTCATTTTCTAAAATCACTTGACCTTAGGGTCTTACCACTTAAACTTAATATATCGCTTATATAACAAAAATTACTATATCAAAAATATTTTTTAAAACCACATTTGATTCGTAAATATTAAATAATAATATTTATGAACTTACTCATCAAATTTGGTGGCCCCGAAACCACTGTTTCTGACACCACTAAAAAATGCGCAGTTACAACTCTCCTCCCTTATGAAAATTTCGTCCTCGAAATTTCTTACCTGATAAAAGCCATCAAGTCAAGTATTTCTGTCATCTTCTTAATGGTAATCTATAGATAAATCATTTATAACTAACCTAGATTTAGAACTCGCATTAGAACTCATAACAAAACTTGATATTATATCTGAACTTAACTAAGCAACTATGATGTTCTCCTGTCATCACGTTATCATTAGTAGTATAGCTACTGAAGAATTCATAGTGATTTATAACCAATAAACCCGGATTATCAAGGTCTAACTTATGCTTCTGGCATGTTTGTATCTGTAACCTTCAATTGATATTTGCTCCCCTTACATGGAAAGTGTCAAGCAATATCATTTAACACAAGCGCAATAGCTTCAACTATCGAGACGGCTTTAACTGATAATAACATTTCCCGATTAGAACTGATCTAATAGATATATTTCTGTATCATGTCTTCTAGAATATGAATCCCTTATTTTGACTGTCTGACTATTTACCCGTTAATACGCAAAATTTATTCCCGAATCGAGAAATAAGCTCGAATATAAACAACTTATCTAACTTTTAAAATGAATAACCCATTTCTGAATAACACAGTTTGTAACACCCCTTACCCGTTACCGTCACCGGAACAGAGTACAAGGTATTACTAAAACATAGCACATACCATTAAACAAAAACCGAAATAGAAATATGTCATCCAATTTGATAGTGTATTGTTATAACATATGTCTTGAACAATATTAGCCAACTTTAATGGCTTATACAAAGTAGTTGATCGAATACTGTAACCAATATTCTGAACCTAGGCAATTATGACACGTAACAAAATAATTAAGTCTACTATACATGCCATAATTCAAAATGTTTAGTTCAATACCCTAAAGTGTTGATAGTATGACAGATCTTCGCGATCCTTAACTCCCGAGCAAGTGAAGGACACTATAAAACAAAAGAGAGAAAACAAAGTAAGCCTATAGCTTAGTAAGTGAGTAAGTAAATATTAATTAAAGAATCTAATATGTTTATACAACAACTCAAGTATATCTACTTTAATTTCACTATTCACTCCAATTTGATTAAGCTGTCTCTGCTGCGTCATGTTCGCTAAATAAATCATAACTCGAGTTACAAAACTCGAAATTCAAATCCGTAAAATTTCCCTGAATCTAGACTCATAAATATTTTTATTAATTTTTTTCTAGAATTTTTGGTTCAGCCAATTAGTACAGTTTATTGGTTAAAGTTTCCCCTGTTACACAGCTCAACTGATCTGACCTCTGTTCATTACGAATTGAATTTCTCCCAGTACACAATTCAAATAACCATAGAATTTGTTTCATTTAAAACTAGACGCAATAAGGAATTTAGGCATATAAACTATATTTCTTAATTTGTTTTGTACAATTTTTAATGATTTTTCAAAGTTGGAACAGGGGACCACGTAGTCATTCTGAGCAAGTCACACACAATTGCAAATATCTCAAAATATAGAATTCTTTTGCTTGCTCTGTTTCTTTTATATGAAAATAGACTCATTAAGATTTAATTCCACATCTCATTCAACCTCTAGTTAAATCCATTCTATTTTTTGTGATTTTTCAAAATCACGTCACTGTTACTGTCCAAAACAGTTTTAATGCTACTTTCACTCTTTCACCCATTCTTTGCACTAACCTCATTTTAACTTACATATTTATATACTACAAATCATTTTCATCACATTTCATACGTTACAAGTATAGGTCCATGACTACAATCTCACTACTAAGCCATCCCGTTGAACAATTCGGATCAACCCTCGATATTTAATGGCTTGACCCACGCCTCCACCATCATACTTCGTTTAGTTCGGCTCTCTTGTACACATAGTGAACACTTAGTACCACTAATGTGACCTAGCCGATTTGTCTCGTAGCTCTCTTGTCTACATGGTGTCCTTCACTTGGAATCACGCATGCGACCTAGCTACATATATCCCGTAGCTCTCTTGTCTACATGGTGTACACATAGTATCACCCATGCGACCTAGCTACATTCATCTCTTACGTAGCTCTCTTGTCTACATGGGATACATCCCGTATCACACATGTGACCTAGCTACTACATTGTATCTCGTAGCTTTCTTGTACACATGATGTGCACTCAGCATCATACATGTGACCTAGCTACGCTTCCTCTATTTTATTCGATCTCTCCAAATGTTCAACCGGGATCTCTCTCTATTGTTTATTTCCATTCTTCCAATGGTCTATTCATATTTTTAACATCCGCTAATATATTTACATAATAGGCTGAAATATAAGAATGTACATAAAATTAATGTAATATTTACATGCAAACTTACCTCGGTGCAAAATGTGGAATTTTTGCGATTTAGTCCAAAGCTTTTTCTTTTCCCCGTTCAAGGTCAATTCCACGCCTTTCTTGATCTATAACAATACATTTAGCTCATTTAACACTCATACTATTTATTTCAATCCAAAAATCACATTATGGAAAAATTACATTTTTGCCCCCTAACTTTTACAAAATTACAATTTTGCCCCAAGGCTTGGAAATTTAATTTCAGCCCTTATTCCTATATTTTATAACATTCTGAACATTTTTCTCTTCTACAACAACATCAAATTCTCACTCTAACATATAGTTATGAACAATAAGTATTTTTATCAATTATGCCGTTTTACTCGTTTTCACTTAAAATCGAGTAGCACAAGTTGTTTAACATAATTTAAAACCTCATATTCTACCATCAAACATCAAAATACATGCCTATCATTCATGGGTAAATTTTTAAACATAAACCCTAACTCGAAATAATAGTAGAAATAGGTAAACCGAGCTACGAGGATTTCAAAAATGTAAAGAACATTAAAAACGGGGCTTGGAATTACTTACTATGGAGCTTGAAAGTTGAAGAAACCCTAGCTATGGAAGAGAGGAAAATTCGGCAGCAACTAGTGAAGAAGATGACCAATTTTGTGTTATTTTTCCCATTTTATTTCATTTAATATACAAATGACCAAAATGCCCCTCCTTACTAAACTTTCAAAAATTCCTTCTATGTCCCAAAATTTGTCCATGAACTTAAAATTGGTCAAATTCCATTTAAGACCTCCTAATTAATATTCCAAAGCAATTTCATACTAAAAACTTCTAGGATGCAAATTTTGCAACTTATTCAATTTAGTCCCTACTTTCAATTTAAGCATTTTAAGCATAGAATTTTATCACGAAATTTTCACACAATCACGTAATCATATCATAAAACCCAAAATAATTATAAAACAATTATTTCTATCTCGGATTTATGGTCACAATACCACTATTCCGATTAGGCCCTAATTCGGGTTGTCACAATTCTCCCCCCTTTAGAGATTTTCGTCCCCGAAAATCTTACCGGTAAAAAGGTTTGGGTACTGTTTCTTCATAGCTTCCTCAGGTTCCCACGTAGCCTCTTCTATCCCATGTCTGTGCCACAATACTTTCACTAAGGCTATACTTTTATTTCTTAACTGTTTAACTTCTCGAGCCAAAATCTTTATTGGTTCTTCCTCATAGGTCATATCCGATCGAATCTCAATTTCTGTTGGGGAAACCACATGTGAAGGATCAGAACGATAACGTCTCAACATTGATACATGAAACACGTTATGAATTCTTTCTAACTCTGCCGGTAAAGCCAACCGATATGCCACTGGTCCAATTCTCTCAGTAACCTCATACGGCCCAATAAAACGCGGACTCAACTTGCCTTTTCGGCTAAATCTCAGAATCTTTTTCCATGGTGACACCTTCAAGAACACTTTATCACCCACTTGAAATTCAATCTCTTTTCTTTTCAAATCTGCATATGACTTTTGTCGATCTGAAGCAGCTTTCAAACAATCCCGAATTACTTTTACTTTCTCTTCGGTTTCTTTAACTAAATCAACTCCGTGAATCTGTTTCTCACTAAGCTCGGTCCAATATAAAGGAGTCCGACACTTACGACCATACAAGGCTTCGTACGGTGCCATTTGTATACTTGATTGATAACTGTTATTGTAGGCAAACTCAATCAAAGATAGATATTTCTCCCAACTACCTCCAAATTCTAAAACACAACATCTAAGCATATCTTCGAGTACCTAGATTACTCTTTCCGATTGACCATCTGTTTGTGGATGAAACACGGTACTAAAGTTCAATTTTGTACCCAAAGCTTCTTGTAACTTTTTCCAAAATCTCGAGGTAAATCTCAGATCTCTATCTGATATTATAGACATAGGTACTCGTGCAACCTCACAATTTCAAAGCAATATATAATTCGGCTAACTTATCTAGTGAGTAATCGAGACGTCTTGGTATAAAGTGGGTGACTTTGTTAATCTATCAACCACTACCCAAACAGCATCCTTCTTTTTAGGAGTCAAAGGCAAACCGGTCACAAAATCCATGGTAATCTTGTCCCATTTCCACTCAGACACCATTACCGGTTGAAGTAGCCCTGAAGGCACTTGATGTTCAGCTTTTACTTGTTGACAAATCAAACACTTGGTTACAAATTCGAAATGTCCTTTTCATACACCGCCACCAATACAACTTCTTTAAATCATTATACATTTTTGTGCTACTAGGGTGAACTGATAAATGACCATTGTGCGCCTCATGTAATATTTTAAGAATCAATTTATCATTTTTACACACACATATCCTGTCTCGAAACATCAAACAGTCGTCTGGTCCAACTCGAAAATCTGAGTCGTAACCTGACTCACATTGAGTTCTCTTGGCCCGCAACTCACTATCATTCTTTTGAGCATCACAAATCAACTGAAGAAATAACAGTTTAGCTCTCATCTCTGCTAAGATTGACCCATCATCAGACAACGCTAGCCCCGTATTCATGGCTCTCAAAGTAAAAAGAAATTTTCTGCTCAAGGCGTCAGCAACTACATTTGCTTTTCCCGGATGATAATCAATCACCAGATCATAATCCTTTAATAATTCAAGCCATCTTCGCTGTCGCAGATTCAAATCCTTTTGATTCATCAAATACTTCAAACTTTTGTGATCAGTAAAAATTCGGCATTTTTCACCGTACAAATAATGTCGCCAAATCTTCAAGGCAAAAACAATAGCGGCCAATTCCAAATCATGTGTAGGATAGTTCTTCTTATGCGGTTTTAACTGTCTCGAAGCATAAGCTACCACTTTACCCTATTGCATCAACACACATCCAAGGCCTGTCAACGATGCCTCACTATAAATTACGAACTCTTTGCCTGGTTCGGGCTGTACCAAAATTGGTGCTTCAGTCAATCGTGCTTTCAACTTTTCAAAACTCTGCTGACATTTATCAGTCCATTCAAACTTAATATTCTTTTGCAGCAACTTAGTCATAGGAGAGGCAATCATCGAAAATCCTTCAACAAAACGTCTATAATATCCGGCTAAGCCTAAAAAGCTTCAAACCTCGGATACATTCTTTGGCGGTCTCCAATCAACGATCGCAGAAATCTTACTTGGATCCACCCGAATACCATCACCTGAAACTATATGTCCCAAAAATCGACTTCACGAAGCCGTAACTCACTTTTACTAAACTTGGCAAGCGGTTTCTTTTCTCTCAAGATCTCGCAATATGGTTCTCAAGTGTTCGGCATGTTCGGACTCATCCCGAGAATAAATTAAAATGTCATCTATAAACACTACCACAAACTTATCCGGATATGGCCGAAAGATCCGATTCATTAAGTCCATAAATATCATTTGGAGCATTTGTTAAGCCGAAAGGCATCACAAGAAACTCATAATGTCCATACCTTGTCCTAAAGGCGGTTTTCGGCACATCCGACTCTTTAACTCTCAACTGGTAGTAACCAGACCTTAAATCGATCTTTGAAAACACTGTGGCCCCTTTTAACTGATCGAATAAATCATCAATCCTCGGCAATGGGTATTTGTTCTTTATAGTCACCTTATTATTGGTGGCGGTAATCAATGCAAAGTCTCATTGAACCATCCTTCTTCTTTACGAATAATACTGGAGCACCCCAGGGAGAGAAACTCGGTCTCACAAATCCCTTATCTGTTAATTCCTGCAACTGAGCCTTCAATTCTTTTAATTCAGTCGGAGCCATTCTATACGGAGCAATCGAGATCGGTGCAGTACCCGGCAACAAATCAATGGCAAACTCTATCTCTCTGTTCGGAGGCAACCCATGCAATTCGTCTGGAAATACATCTCGAAACTCACAAACTATCGGTACTGATTCAAGCTTCAATTGAGGCAACTCAGTATTCATTACATAAGCGGATAAGCTTCACCCTTTTCTCATGTATTTGCAATGCGGACATATGCGAAATCACCATAGGCAAGTTATTTGATTCATCTGTTTCAACCCACAGAATTTCTCCATTTTCACATTTCAACTCTAGTATCTTTTGTTTGCAATCTACCTTAGCATCATACAATGTCAACCAGTCCATTCCCAAGATAACGTCAAACTCACCAAATGGTAACAGCATCAAATTGGCCGGAAAACAGTGACCTTGAATCATTAATGGACAATTCTTGCAAACCTTATCAACTAGTACATATTGGCCTAAAGGGTTCGACACTTTAATCGTAAACTCAGTAAGCTCAACCGGCAACTTTTTATTAGATACTAAATTCATGCAAATATAGGAATGAGTGGATCCGGGATCAATCAATGCAATAACAATAGTATCATAGAGAGAAAATGTACCAGTAATGACATCGGGAGATGATGCATCTTCTCGGGCACGTATAGCATAAGTTCTAGCGGTGCTCTAGCTTCGATCTTGCCACTGAATCTTTCATCGCAGTTTTACTGCTAGTCCCACTTTCAGTATTTCTCGGTGGTCTACCCCTACTAGCGGTGGTATTCTGTCTAGCACTCAGAAATCTTTCTTCTTTAACTTTCTCCGGATAATCTCTAATAAAATGTTCGCGAAAACCGCACCTAAAACAAGCTCGCTCGGTTCCCCAACACTCACCATAATGTTGCCTGCCACATTGCTGACATTCGGGCTTTCTAGGTCGCATATTACCCACACTTGCCACCGAAGTAGCTTGAGCTTTAGACCTCGAATACGCTCTACCACGATCTCTGTGTGAATCCCCAATTGAAACTATCATTCGAGGGTTTGCCTCGTTGGACCTCTTTGATTGAGATTGAAATGGCTTGCTTATTGGCCTTTTTCTGGCATCTCGAGCCTCAATAGCAGCTTTTCTTCTTTCTTTGTTCAATTCTTCGGCTTTAAGAGCTCGATCAACCAATACTACAAATTCTGTAAACTCTAAAATTCCTACCAGCACTTTAATGTCCTCATTCAGCCCATCTTCAAACCTTCTGCACATAATAGCCTTGATGGACACACATTCCTGAGCATACTTGCTAAGTCTCACAAATTCGCGTTCATATTCTGCCACAGACATCTTGCCTTGCTTTAATTCAAGGAACTCCTTCCGTTTTTGATCAAGAAATCGCTGACTTATGTATTTCTTTCTAAATTCCTCTTGGAAGAAATCCCAAGTAACTCTTTCTTTTGGCACCACTGCTACTCTAGTCTTCCACCAATGGTAGGCCGAATCTCTCAGAAGTGATACAGCACACTTTAAGCATTCCTCGGGTGTACATGAGAGCTCATCAAATACACGGGTAGAATTTTCAAGCCGAATTCCGCTTTCTCGGGATCATCATCAATCTTTGCTCTAAACTCTTGACCCCTTGTTTTGAATCTTGTCAATCTGGAGGCTTGTTCATCCTTACCAAATCTATGCCTTGAGCAACTACAGGAATCGTCTGAGGTATAGGAGGGGGTGGAGGAGGTTGAGCATTTGGATTTGCTTGAATAAATTCAGTATACCAATTGTTCATCCTTTGGAGAAAGGCATCCCGAGCCTCATCTCCTTGTCTCAATGTCTCAGATCTACTTTCCACAGGCGCGGTCCCTTGTGCAGAGCCGGCGCGCATTAGCAGCGACATCATCAGCCGCAGTTCCTTCAGGATCCATTACTATATTAAAACAAAACACAATTTAGAACAATCAGGAGTCACCACACTATCACAATATTTTTATGGCATGTATAGCTAGACTTTTACACACACTTTATTAGTCCGAGAACCGACTAAACCATAGCTCGATACCACTAAATGTAACCCCCTTACCTGTTACTGTCAGGAATAGAGTACAAGGTATTACTAAAACATAGCACATACCATTAAACAAAAACCGAAATAGAAATATGTCATCCAATTTGATAGTGTATCGTTATAACATATGTCTTGAACAATATTAGCCAACTTTAATGGCTTATACAAAGTAGTTGATCGAAATCATGTAACCAATATTCGAACCTAGGCAATTATGACACGTAACAAAATAATTAAGTCTACTATACATGCCATAATTCAAAATGTTTAGTTCAATACCCTAAAGTGTTGATAGTGCGGACAGATCTTGCGATCCTTAACTCCCTGAGCAAGTGAAGGACACTATAAAACAAAAGAGAGAAAACAAAGTAAGCCTATAGCTTAGTAAGTGAGTAAGTAAATATTAATTAAAGAATCTAAGATGTTTATACAACAACTCAAGTATATCTACTTTAATTTCACTATTCACTCCAATTTGATTAAGCTGTCTCTGCTGCGTCATGTTTGCTAAATAAATCATAACTTGAGTTACAAAACTCAAAATTCCAATCCGTAAAATTTCCCTGAATCTAGACTCATAAATATTTTTACTAATTTTTTTCTAGAATTTTTTGTTCAGCCAATTAGTACAGTTTATTGGTTAGAGTTTCCCCTGTTACACAGCTCAACTGATCTGACCTCTGTTCATTACAAATTGAATTTCTCCCAGTACACAATTCAAATAACCATAAAATCTGTTTCACTTAAAACTAGACGCAATAAGAAATTTAGGCATATAAACTATATTTCTTAATTTGTTTTGTACAATTTTTAATGATTTTTCAAAGTTGGAACAGGGGACCACGTAGTCATTCTGAGCAAGTCACACACAATTGCAAATATCTCAAAATATAGAATTATTTTGCTTGCTCTGTTTCTTTTATATGAAAATAGACTCATTAAGCTTTAATTCCACATCTCATTAAACCTCTAGTTAAATCCATTATATTTTTGGTGATTTTTCAAAATCACGTCACTGTTACTGTCCAAAACAGTTTTAATGCTACTTTCACTCTTTCACCCATTCTTTGCACTAACCTCATTTTAACTTACATATTTATATACTACAAATCATTTTCATCACATTTCATACGTTACAAGTGTAGGTCCATGACTACAATCTCACTACTAAGCCATCCCGTTGAACAATTCGGATCAACCTCGATATTTAATGGCTTCACCCACGGCTCCACCATCATACTTCCGTTTAGTTCGGCTCTCTTGTACACATAATGAACACTTAGTACCACTCATGTGACCTAGCCGATTTGTCTCGTAGCTCTCTTGTCTACATGGTGTCCTTCACTTGGAATCACGCATGCGACCTAGCTATATATATCCCGTAGCTCTCTTGTCTACATGGTGTACACATAGTATCACCCATGCGACCTAGCTACATTCATCTCTTACGTAGCTCTCTTGTCTACATGGGATACATCCCGTATCACACATGTGACCTAGCTACTACATTGTATCTCGTAGCTTTCTTGTACACATGATGTGCACTCAGCATCATACATGTGACCTAGCTACGCTTCCTCTATTTTATTCGATCTCTCCGAATGTTCAACCGGGATCTCTCTCTATTGTTTATTTCCATTCTTCCAATGGTCTATTCATATTTTTAACATCCGCTAATATATTTATATAATAGGCTGAAATATAAGAATGTACATAAATTAATGTAATATTTACATACAAACTTACCTCGGTGCAAAATGTGGAATTTTTGCGATTTAGTCCAAAGCTTTTTCTTTTCCCCGTTCAAGGTCAATTCCACGCCTTTCTTGATCTATAACAATACATTTAGCTCATTTAACACTCATACTATTTATTTCAATCCAAAAATCACATTATGGAAAAATTACATTTTTGCCCCCTAACTTTTACAAAATTACAATTTTGCCCCAAGGCTCGGAAATTTAATTTCAGCCCTTATTCCTATGTTTTATGACATGCTGAACATTTTTCTCTTCTACAACAACATCAAATTCTCACTCTAACATATAGTTATGAACAATAAGTATTTTTACCAATTATGCCGTTTTACTCGTTTTCACTTAAAACCGAGTAGCACAAGTTGTTTAACATAATTTAAAACCTCATATTCTACCATCAAACATCAAAATACATGCCTATCATTCATGGGTAAATTTTTAAACATAAACCCTAACTCGAAATAATAGTAGAAATAGTAAAACAGAGCTACGAGGATTTCAAAATGTAAAGAACATTAAAAGCAGGGCTTGGAATTACTTACTATGGAGCTTGAAAGTTGAAGAAACCCTAGCTATGGAAGAGAGGAAAATTCGGCAGCAACTAGTGAAGAAGATGACCAATTTTGTGTTATTTTTCCCATTTTATTTCATTTAATATGCAAATGACCAAAATGCCCCTCCTTACTAAACTTTCAAAAATTCCTTCCATGTCCCAAAATTTGTCCATGAACTTAAAATTGGTCAAATTGCCATTTAAGACCTCCTAATTAATATTCCAAAGCAATTTCATACTAAAAACTTCTTGGATGCAAATTTTGCAACTTATTCAATTTAGTCCCTACTTTCAATTTAAGCATTTTAAGCATAGAATTTTATCACGAAATTTTCACACAATCACGTAATCATATCATAAAACCCAAAATAATTATAAAACAATTATTTCTATCTCGGATTTGTGGTCATAATACCACTATTCCGATTAGGCCCTAATTCGGGTTGTCACACAGTTAAGTCGATCTATTAATCGAATAATAACATTTCAGAATAATCCATTCTTCTTGTTGTCAAGACAACTCAGACATACAATATAACATAATTCCCTCAGAATACCAATCAAATATCTCTGCAAACTATATTAACTCAAAGGAAACATAACATATCGTTTTCACTCATCAACATAAATAGAGATTACTTGAGGAATGAAAACTAATATAAAAGTTTAAGCTCGATCTTCAACCATCTACACTTTTACCATTACCCATCCCTTTCATGAAAGCTAGAAATGGAATATATAATGAAATAATTTCAATTATTAATATTGAAACTTTAAATCATACCAAAGCCACCGCCATCAGATGCATTGAAACCACAGTCTTATAATAGACTGATGTTACACGGTATAGAAAGAACAATACTTCAAATATCAATAGCGCATTCCGAAACAAAAGAGGAAAACCAAATGTAGTCCTAAACAAACAGTGCAATAGTACAACCTCCAAAATATGAGATCTATATCACCATGCTCCCATGATTGAACCAGGAATTATAACCATAATAGATGTAATTACTTCCGACCAATGAATATCCCTTACAGATGAACCATGTTTAATAGATTAAACAACAAGAACAAGAAGAAAACTGAGATAATGAAATCCAAGATGTAGAGCTATATTGAATTTCCAAGAATAAAACCCATATTGAATGATAAAGAGATTGACGATACCCTAGAGAAAAATCCAGAAGAAGAATACCGCTAATACTCATTCGAATCAGTTGTGATAGAGACAACATAAATTGCATATATATAATTCAGAGCAACAACCAATAGAAACAAAATAATAACATCATATGAGTTTTATCGTCGAATTTTTTACCAAACATAATGGAATAGAACGCTAAAGAAAGATAGAATAATGTTAATTATAAATCAACAAGCCTAACAATACTTCCGTCTAACATTATGGTTAGCTAGCACTCTTTTATGATAAGAATCACCTCTGAAGATGAACAATTACATATACCTCTAAGAATAAATGAACATATAGAATACCCAGAAGAGATCGTCGTAAGATACTAGACCATAACAGCTACATTCAAATACATTTGCAGTTCAAACACTATGCCACTGACTATTAAAGTTATTTATGACTCCACATTATCCCGTTTGACTAAAAAAATCAATTTAGAAGGAATTCTAGTTAATCTGTTCTTTAGATACCATACTGAATAAGTCAATTATTCGCGAATAACTTTTTCTTTAACGGCGATGTTGCGTATCTCGAATGATCTTCAGAAAAATCTAATATCTCTTCTAGTACTCTTTTTATTTGCTAAGCAATCCTCGGCTCTGGCCGAATTATTATTCATTCAGCTATTGAAGTATTCAGTTTTCACACTTGTGAGCTTAATCAAGATAAATCTTGTGAATTCTATTGTATAAGATTTTGAGGGTGAGGGGGTGGAGATCGTAAAACCTCTAAATTTGACTCTCATATATATACACATAGCATAATATTTATCATTAACATAATCATTATAAACATTTATTCATACCTTCATGAGTTTCTACTCATCCTTAGCAACATTTTTACTCAGATACTTGAGCATCGCATTCAACATTATTGGAATTAGCTCGATTGAATGAAACAAATCTCATCAGCATCGGGAGATATCACACTATCACAAGTTATATAATGGCATGTATTTCTAGACTTCACACATTCTACGGTCAGTCCGAGAACTGACTAAACCGTAGCTTTGATACCAATAAATGTAACACCCCTCTAACCCATATCTATTGTCGAAATAGGGTTACGAAGCATTACCAAAGTTTACATTTCCAAAACTATCAAAAATATAAATCATTTATTTTACAACATCAATCATATCCAATTCCATCGATAACATCATATTGTCCCTTATACGAGCCCTCGAGGCCCTAAAAACTCATTAGAAACAAATCGAGACTAAATTAAAAACATATAGAATTTTTAGGGAAAAGATGAAAATTTTCAAACTACAGGGGTCACACGACGTGTGGCCAAGCCGTGTGACTCACACGGCTGAGACACACGCCCGTGTCTTAGGTCGTGTAGGCATTTGAAGTAGGGACACACAGCCGTGTTCCAGCCCGTGTCCGCGCTCGTGTAACTTTCTGACTTGGTTCACACGGCCAAGCCATACATTCGTGTGCTAGGCCGTGTAATTATCAAAATGCAACCTTTGAAAACCTACAGAGGACACACGGCTAAGATACACGCTCGTATCTTCAGTCGTGTGGACAAGAAATAGGTCATTTTTAATACATTTCTTTCACCCAAAATAAGCTGATATATACAAGCCCTTGTACCTATTTCAAGCACTCAAAATGCACTAATTAATGCATCCACAAACTAAACCAATAAGGTATATGTGCATACAACCAATATACCCAAAAGGTACCTCAAAGAAAGCACACAACTTAACAACACATATGTATAATTGATCACCTTGCTACCATTTTAAAACATGCCATGCTTAACATATACCCTGTCATTAGAACTTATCATTTGAACTATAGTTTGCATGCATCCCACATATGCATATATCTAACTTATACATATTTGACCATAACTTATCCATATATTTATAGTTTAATTCCATACCAAGTTATACCATAATTGACCACATGCCAAAATCACATTCAAACATACCAATTTGGTTATTTAAAACGCAACTTTAAATGACCATTTCCACTCCAACCATCAAGGTCATCTATGAAACACCCCTAACCCGTATCTGTCACCAGAATAGGGTTACAAGGTATTAGCGGACATATCAGAACATTCATATATACTTAAGTATAACATAATCAAAACATATAATAATCATTCACAATTGTTCCTTATATAGGTCTACGAGACCTTAAACATACTTTAGAAAGGGGTTGGGACTAAACCGAGCTCATACAAAATTTTTCAAAACTTAAATATTTTTTAAAGTTATAAAGGTCACACGCCCGTGTGAACAGGCCGTGTGCCTCACACGACATTAGACACGCTTGTGTGCCTAAGCCATGGAAAAATAGGGCATACATACTGACTTGTCCACACGGCCATATGACACGCCCGTGTGCTAGGCCGTGTCAAAATTAGGGAGGCTATTAACTTGGGTCACACGGCTAGTCACACGCCCGTGTGTCTATCCCATGCTCGAAACTGACTTGGCCACACGGCCTAGCACACGCCCGTGTATGCGATTGTGTGGTCTGCCTAGGCTCATTTCGAAATGGCCATTGAGTAACACGGCTGAGACAAACGCTTGTGTCCCTGCTCATGTGGGCAAAAATAGGCTATTTACAAGGTCATGATGCCACACCTTTAGGGTCATCCCTCTAAATACCATTCAAGCATCAAATTCATCATATTTCCAACCAATTTCAACCACAAAACATTCATCATTCATATCACATATTCATCAACTAAGTTTATGCTCATTATCCAAACTAAAACATACCATATTTACCTACCAATCACATTCAATTTTACTTGTTCTTATCACTAAGTTTCACATTCATTCTCATATCAAAATTATACCATTTCCACAACCAAACCACATTACTAACTTACCAAATTGACCATTCCTCACTAGGTCATATATATACATCAAATATACCACTTTTGCATCATATATTAAATACCAAATCAAACCATAAATTGAACCATAATCTAGCCATATCACATGGCATGATATACAGTTTACAAAACATATTCACATACTTCTAGCCTATACATGCCATATACCATATGTACAACGCTTAAAATGGTACCAAAATAGATGTTCGATAGTGTGAATGAAACGCTGACGATCCCCAGATCCGAGCTAGCTTTATAACACTGTAAAACAAAGAACATTTCACACAGTAAGCTTTAAAGCTTAGTAAGTTCATGATATAACACATTTAATTCATCAATTAAAATATAATTCAATCAATTAATTAACACTTAATGCAACTCATCACATTACTCATTTCATCATTCATTTACCAAATCTTTCATCTATTTCATACTCTATATCATCAACCACATAGGTTCCATACATACCTGTACCATCACGTTTTTATCTATCACATTTATCACTTCAATGCTCGATGCACTAATTCCTTCGATCATCTTTAAACGTTCAATGAACTTGCACACTTAGTGCCAATTAAGTAGCCGGAGCTATAATAGTATCGTACACTTAGTGCCATTACAATAAACTGAATTAATATCGGTATCACACACATAATGCCATTTATTCAGTCAACGCTGTTTTAATCTCGCACACTTAGTGCCATTTTAGTAGCCGTAGCTATTTCTTTATTCGCACACTTAGTGCCTCATATATCCAATCCAAAATTCACATATTCAAACTTCACAATCACATTTTTATTCATTTCAATTCATATAATCATTGTTTAAACAATATGTATTATACACGAACTTACCTCGGACGTAAATATGACGATATTAGTCAATCAATCGAGCACTTTGTTTTTGCCTTGATCTAGGTCCAAATTTCTCCTTTCTTGATCTAAATGTATTCAAAATTAACTCATTTAATCACTAACACATTCAATTTAATACACAAACACATCTTTGGGCATTTTGCACTTTAGCCCCTAAAATTACACATTTTGACATTTTAGTCCTTATTACACAAAACACCAAAATATACAAAATTCATCAAAATCATGCCTTAGCTGAATTTTCCTATAGTCCCTATCAACCCATATTTATCATTTATTTCACATTTCAACCCCTCAATTTACACTTTTCCCAATTTAATCCCTAATATGCATTTTTACTCAAAATCACTTTACAAAACATGTATATCAAGCACTAAGCTTTCATACTTCATCATTTAACAACACAAAACTCATGAATTCATCAATGGCATCTCATTAAATTATAAAAATTTTCTTGAATTTAAGCATGGGCTAGCTAGAAGACTTAACAACGATTACAAAAATGTAGAAATCATAAAAAACTGAACAAAACTCATACCTTAATTGATGCTTGAACTAGCCGAACCCTAGCTATCTATTTTTCTTTTCTTCTTCTTTTATTTTCGGCCAAAGATGAACACAAAATGGCCTTATTTCATGTTTTGTTTAATTAACCACATATTAATAATTATTTTACTATTTTGCCCTTATATTAAAACATTAATAAACCATTATACATTAGGCCATTTATGTCCATTAACCTTTTCAATGGCATAATAGCAACATAAGGACCTTACAATTAAAAAGCCATAGCAAATAGGCACACTTAACATATAGCATGTAGCTTTTACAATTCACGCGATTAAGTCTTTTTTTATCAAATTGAGCACACAAACGATTAAATTTTCATACGAAATTTTCTCACATACTAATTTGCATATAATAAGCAAGTAAAATAATATTAAAATATTTTTCTGACTTGGATTTGTGGTCTCGAAACTACTATTCTGACTAAGGTCTAAACTAGGTTGTTACAACTCTCCCCCCTTAGGGATTTTGTCCTCGAAAATCTTACCAGTGAATAGATTTGGATATTGTTTTCTCATAGTGTTCTTGGGTTCCCATGTAGCTTCTTCAACTCCGTGTCAATGCCACAATACTTTCACTAACGCTATTCTTTTATTTCTCAGTTCTTTGATCTCACGAGCTAAAATTTGTATTTATTCTTCTTCATAAGACATATCAGACTAAATTTCAACCTCAATCGAGGAAATAACATGTGAAGGATCTGATCTGTATCTTCGTAGCATTGATAAATGAAATACGTTGTGAATCTTTTCTATCTCAGGTGGCAACAACAATCTATAAGCAACCGGCCTGATACACTCGATAATCTTATACAGCTCGATGAATCTCGGACTCAATTTGCCTTTTCTGCTGAACCGGAGTTCTTTCTTCCACGGAGATACTTTTAGAAAAACTTTATCACCGATTTCAAACTCAGTATCTTTTCTTTTTAAATTTGTATATGATTTCTGACGATCCGCAATTGCTTTCAGACTATTTCGTATTACTTTCATTTTTTCTTCTGTTTCTCTGATCAAATCAACCCCGTGAATCTTATTCACACTAAGCTCTGTCCAATAAAACGGTGTACGGCATTTGCGACCATATAAGGCTTCATAAGAAGCCATTTTGATACTCGATTGATAGCTATTATTATATGCACATTCAATCAGTGGCAAATATCTTTCCCACGTACCTTCAAAATCAATAATACAACATCTTAACATATCCTCAAGTATCTGAATAATCCATTTGGATTGACCATCTGTCTGTGGGTGAAAAGCAGTGCTAAAGTGTAGTTTCATACCTAACGCATTTTGTAGTTTCTTCCAAAAGCATAATGTGAACCTCGGATCTCTAACTGAAACAATAGAAATAGGTACTTTGTGCAATCTCACAATCTGAGAAATGTATATCTCAGCAAGCTTATCAAGTGAATAATCTGTAAGAACTGGAATGAAATAAGTTGATTTAGTCAATTTATCAACAACAACCCAGATTGCACCTTTCTTACTTGGTAACAAAGGTAAACCCGATACAAAGTCCATCGTGATTTTGTCCCATTTCCACTCCAGAATCATAATCGGTTGAAGTAACCCAGACAGAACCTGATGCTCAGCTTTAATTTGCTGACAAATCAAACATTTCAAAAAAAATTCTGTGATATCTCGTTTCATACCATGCCACCAATAAAGCTGTTTCAGATCATTGTACATTTTAGTACTACCTGGATGAATAGATAACTGACTGCTATGAGCTTCATTCAAAATCGTCTGAATCAACTCTGGATTTCTCGAAGCACATACTCGGCCTCTGAATCGCAAACAACACTCAGCATCAACTTGGAATTCTGAAACAGTACTCAAATCACATTGAGCTCGTTTTGCTAACAATTCGTTATCAACTTTTTGAGCTTCGTAAATTTACTAAATAAATAGCAGTCTCGCTTTCAACTCAGCTAAACCAAACCATCATCAGACACAGTTAACTGAGTATTCATCATATGTAATGCAAATAATAGTTTTTGACTTAGAGCATCAGTAACAACATTGGCCTTTCCCGGATGGTAGTCAATTACAAGCTCGTAGTCTTTTAACAACTCTAACCATCTTCGCTATCGTAGATTTCGATCTTTCTGAGTCATTAAATATTTTAAGCTTTTGTGATCAAAATAAACGTGACATTTCTCACCAAACAAATAGTGGCGCCAAATCTTCAACGCGAACACAATAGCTGCCAATTCCAGATCATGTGTCGGATAGTTCTTTTCATACGGCTTTAACTGTCTCGAGGCATAAGCTATGACTTTACCTTACTGCATCAAAACACAGGCTAAACCATTCAAAGAAGCATTACTATAGATCACAAATTCTTTACCCGATTCTGGCTGAACTAACACCAAAGCTTCAGTTAATAAAGCTTTCAACTGATCAAAGCTTTTCTGACACTTTTTAGACCAATCAAATTTCACATCTTTCTGAAGCAGTTTCGTTAATGGAGTCGCGATCATCGAAAAACCTTTTATAAAGTGTATATAATAACCAGCAAGTCCCAGAAAACTGTGGACTTCAAAAACATTTCTCGGAGGCTTCCAATCCAGAATAGATGAAATCTTGCTCGGATCAACTCGGATACTTGATGCTGACACAATATGTCCCAGAAAACCAACTTCACACAACCATAATTCACATTTGCTAAACTTCGCATATAATTTCTTATCTCACAAAGTCTGTAGCACTATTCTCAAATGCTCGACATGTTTGATTTCATCATGTGAATATATCAAAATGTCATCAATGAACACAACAACAAATCAATCTAAGTACGGTCTAAAAATTCTGTTCATCAAATCCATAAAGATAGCTAGTGCATTCGTTAATCTGAAAGACATAACTAAGAATTCATAGTGTATATACCTCGTTCGGAAAGCTATTTTTGGAATATCGACATCTTTTACTCTTAACTGATAATAGCCCGATCTCAGATCTATCTTTGAAAACACAGTAGCACCTATCAACTGATCAAACAAATCATCAATTCAAGGCAGAGGATATTTATTCTTGATAGTCACTTTGTTCAACTGATGATAATCAATACACATTCTCATCGTGCCATCTTTTTTTCACAAACAGAATAGGAGCACCCCAAGGTGAAAAACTCGATCTTGCGAATCCTCTATCAGTTAATTCTTACAACTGAGACTTTAATTCTTTAAACTCGATTGGAGCCATTCTATACGGAGCTATTGAAATCAGAGTAGTTCCCAGTACTAACTCAATACCAAATTCAACTTCTCAGATTGGAGGTAATCCCGAAAGTTCTTCAGGAAACACATCAGTGAATTCACAGATAATAGGCACTGATTCCACTTTTTTTTCTGTTACTTTTGAAACAATCACATAAGCAAAGTAAGCTTCACAACCTTTTCTCACAATACCCAGAGCTTTCATTGAAGATATCACAGCTGGTAACCCATTCAAATCACTAGATTCAATTCAGACTATTTCATCATTCTTGCATCTCAAATCAATAGTTTTCCATTTGCAGTTCACAATAGCATTATGCAAAGTTAACCAATCTATACCCAGAATTATATCAAACTCATCAAAGGGTAATAACATCAGATCAGCTGAAAAACAAATGTCTCAAAACATTAATGAACAATTCTTGCAAACTTTATCAACCAAAACACATTTGCCTAAGGGGTTCGAAACTCTAATTACAAATTCAGTAGACCCTACAGGCAAAGTCTTACTATTCACTAAATTCATGCATATATAAGAATGCGTTGATCCAGGATCTATCAAAGCAATCACAAAAGTATCATAAAGAGTAAATGTACCCGTAATCACATTTGGAGACAAAGCTTCTTCACGAGCTCATATAGCATAGGCTCTGGCAGGTGTTCTAGCCTCGGATCGAACAGCAGTGTCTTTAGTTCCTCTTTAACTACCACTAACATTGCTCGTATTTCTGGGAGGTCTACCTCTAGTTGAAGTGTTACTAGGTCTTGGGTTTTGCATAATCTCTTGCTCACCAAACTCAGGGCAATCTCGGATAAAATGATCTAAAGATCCACATTTGAAACAGGTCCGATCATATAGTCTACAATTACCAGGATGTATTTTACCACAGTATTTACAGTCGAGTTGATCGGATCTAGCATTTCCAACACTAGCAACAGAAGTAGCTGGAGCTCTGAAGCTCGAATGTGATCTATCACAATCTCTACTCGAATGCGCCATATTAGTCTTTGAACAGCTATTATCATCTTAGAATTTCTTTGTTGCTGAATGAAATGACTTGCTTTATGATCTTTTTCGTACTTCTCTAGCTTCTGAATCAACTTTTCTTTTCTCTTTCCCAAGTTCTTCAACTTCACACACTCTTTCAACAAGCACAACAAATTATTTTATTTCTAAAATCCCGACTAACAAATGAATATCTTCATTCAAACCATGCTCGAATCTCTTACACATAATTACTTTAGTCGAGACACATTCTCATGCATACTGGCTCAGTCTCACAAATTCTCGCTCGTATTCTGTAACAGACATACGGCCTTGTTTCAACTCAAGAAACTCTTTGCGTTTCTGATCGATGAATCTTTGACTAATATATTTCTTCTGGAATTCAGCTTGAAAAAAATCCCAAGTAACTAATTCTCCTGGAACTACGGATATCAACGTCTTCCACCAATGATACACCATATCTCTCAGAAGTGACACAGTATATTTTATGCATTCATCCGGAGTCAATGATAATTCATCGAACACTCATATCGTATTCTCTAACCAGAATTCAGCTCTTTCGACATCATCATTAGTAGTAGCATGGAATTTTTTGACCTCATATTTTTTGATTTTGTCGACAGGAGGCTTATTCAACTGAACTGGACTAGCTTGTGGCATAACAGGGACTTGCGGAGGATTAGGCGGGGGTGGAGGTTGTGGCACAGCCAGATTAGTTTGGATATATTGGGTGAACCAATCGTTCATCATTTGCTAAAAGGCTTGTCTAGCCTCTCCCTCATGGCTACTCGTAGCTAGTCTAGAGTCAAATGGCGCTATTAGAACAACGAAAATGTGCATGTGTATACAATCGCAACAAGTAATAAAGTGACAAGTTAATGTCGAGTTATCGTACCCACAGGGGCTGTGAAAAGAATTATTTATGAATGCTATTTAAAACACTTTGGTGAGGAAAAATATTTTGTTTGAATAGGGTGATTAAAAACTAAGATTTTAACTAAGTAAAACAAATAAATAAATCTCAAATGCAGGATTTCAAAATACGATTTAATCAAGACGACATAATTGGGTTGATTTAATTACATTTATTTAACTTAGAATTATTATACTCATACTTATGCTGTTATGAATAAATTCACGGCAACTCGGTAATTTGCTAACTTATGAACATACTCACTTACACAAATCCATTCATCTATTAACATATCCCTATGTTAATTCAAACGATTAACCAAATTTTAATAAGCAAACATGTTATTGCACATACATACTCATTAAATTGAACTAATCTCTTACATATCCCTATGTCAATTCAAACGATTGATTAAATCTAATGAGCATATAAAAGACTATGTGAGGAAACAAGGTATCCTTACCTTGAAACAGTTTAATCACAATAATCTTGCAAGTTATGCAAGGCAAGTGTATCGCCTGATACATTGCTAATTTAACCTTCAACTACCTTAGAAGAATAAACATGCACTGATTAAGTATTGTGTCAATTAATTACAATTTCAATCCGTTTAAATAATTGATTCATTAGCTACCTCACAATTGTAATTTAAGAATAACTTAGTGTAATGCCCTAAATCTTGATAACCCTGTTTAAATTATTTTTGTGTGTTTGTGACATGGATGTATGTCTAACTTAGTGATTTTATGCTCTAGGAGTGTCTGAGAAGTCATGGGTTCAAGTCCTGGTTTGAGCAAAATTTTGGTTCTATTTGAATAAACCCTTATCTTCAGCTAGTAGACTTTTAAATTAATATGAGTTGGGCATGACATAAAAAGCCTGCTAGCCTAGTGGTAAGTGGTGTGTGGAGTGTGTAAGGGGGTCTGAGGTTCGGATCCTTGTTGTTGTATATGGAGATTATTTTTACTGATGGTCATGGGAGAAGGTTATGTTTGACCAAAACTCTACTGGGTTGAGTAAAGTTTGAACTTGTTAGTTGAGGAGATAATGGGGGAGTGATTTGAGGAGAATTTTGTGGGATTTGAAAGGGAGAAGAGTTGTAGCCGAATAGGTACTCTGACCATAGGGAATTCGGCTTTGGAGTTTAGGGAGCTTCTTTTACTATTCATTTCATGTTTTGGCATTTTTGTTCTTTTTCATTTTTGCTCCTGAAGCCGTGGAGTTCGTTTTCTACTATTCTCTCTAGCCCTCTAGTCCACCAATTTTTGTCCTTCATTCTCTTTTTCTCAATTGGTATTCCCCTCTTTGGCCAAATAGCACTTGTCTTTCTTCTTACAAACCCTTTTTGGTTGCTAGCCATACTTGTGGGCTGACTTGTACCTTCTTCTCCTCTTCCTCTCTCAACTCTTCCATCCTTCTTTTTTTGGCCGAATCTTGTCAAGGCCTAACCATCATCTTTCTCTTCTCTTCTTTTTGTTCCTTGGCTGTTTCTTGCTGAAAGACTGCCAAAATCCCCTTGATCTATTGGTAAGTTTTATACGGGTTGTTCTCCCTAGCCGGACCTTATGTGGTTTTCCTTTCAAAGGTTCGACTTATGTATCAATTAGGCTGATCGATTGTGTTTTCTCCTTTTCTACGATGGGGAAATGTCCATTTAACATTACTTTTTTGTATGAATGATGCTAAGGACTCAGGTTCATAACAAGGTGTTAGGTCGACTACTTTTTCCCTTACAAGTGATATTTCTTTTGTTGGTAAAAGCATTGGAAGGAGTATGTGGAGTTAGAGCAAGAGAAGGTTGTGATTATTGATTGGTAAGTAGATGATTTGGCTAAAACGATTTCAATATTATGGTATTGGATTAATAAGGATTTGAGGCTAATGAGGGGTTGTGGTTGACCATAGCTTCTCAGTTTCGGAAGCATTTTCGGCTACAACTCCATAACAGGTGTGTGAATGCTATCATTAGATGTGTGATAGCAAAAGTTGGAAAGCCAAAAAGTGGGTTGTCGGCACCACACGGGTATATGGCCGCCCGTGTAGTAGGCATAGTAGCAAAACGAGGTCGTGATGCCAATAAAGTGGCCATGAGCGATTTCATGGGCTGAAATGGTATTGGGCCATTCTGGGCCGAACTGGGCCGTGTGGGCCCAATGGGCTTTGGGCCGTAAGTGGTGAACTTGTGCAAAATGTGGTAAATTGTGGGCCAGGTTGTGTGAACTGCACGACTGAGGCCATTGTTGGGCTATGTGGGCCATACGAGAGTGTGGGCCCATATGGGCTGCAGTATGGGCTAGAGGCCCATTAGCACTGATTGACTGATGAGGTTGCACTGGTCGCTCACGATGACTGTAGACCTACTGTTGGGTCGGTAAGTACACTTAGACCCCATACTGATGAAATGACCATGGTACCCCTGTGAGGTAAATTGACTGAAATACCCCTGTATTATGTATGACTATTTTTTAGCATGACATTTCTGCATACATGTATGATATTATGTTGCATTACATGGGGTGGGATATATGATTTTGGTGGAACTGTATTGAAAGGCTATAAGACTATTACTGGTAGCTCTGCTACAAATACTGTTTTAGTACTGGAATCGGTACAACTTGGTGTATAGGGTTGGGTAGGTCGATTTTATCCTCACATGGTCTGTAGGGCTGGTACGGAGATGGTGTGTAGTGGACGGATTGGGTAGGAATCTCTGTTTGCATATTGTACTAAAAAAGGGCTTACGCCCAGATTGCCACTGTTACTAAAATAGGGCTATGGCCCTAGCTGTTACCAAAGGGCTCAAGCCCAGATTGTGGTTACTCTGATTGGATGTTTTATTTTTATGTGGGGTTTCACACACTGAGTTTTCGTAAACTCACCCATCTGTTAACTGTGCAGGAAATCCCCGGGCTTAATCAGATCGAGGCGATGAAGGACTCAGAGGTGGCCACTCGACGTAGTTATTTTATTATAGATTATAATAAAGATTTTATTTTTGGGTTTACATTTTGTAATAAGGCCTCTTAAAATTTTATTTTAATTTGGGGATTTCTTCACTTTATTTTACCAAATAGAAATAGGAATCGGATGTCTTTCCAAGAAAAAAACAAAAAAATGTTTTTTTGAAAACATCACGTATACGCAACACATTTTGAAAGCTTTCGCAACAAACATTGTTTTAAGGTTTAATAACAAGCTAATATAATTAATATTTTGCTTAAAAAACTTGAGTTTTCACGATGAGCCAAACAACCTAAACTTTTGTTAAAAACCTAAAGAAGTTTTACGTAGATCGAATCTTCACCAAATTTTTGTTTTGGAAAAACACTCTAATGTGACATCACATATTCAACCATAACGTCTAGGCCGGGTTTGGGGTGTTACACTTAGGCATGATTTTACTTAATCAAGCATTTTACCGAGGCCTATAACAACATAAACACAATTTTAATAATTCAAGCAGATCAAATGCAATCAAACAAACACGAATTAAATTCAAGCTAAGCTGATTAAATTAACCATTCCAACAACATAAGTATTCATAGATATGTTCATCATAATAACAACAAAAATTAAACAGATAGGGAACAAGAATCAAATCCGGTGTTTTTCTGTGGTTTGACTAGCTTGCTCCATTTTTCGTTCTTTGTTGTCCTCGCCGATCAAGGCTTCTATGAACACTCAATTGTTGCTCAAAAATGGCTGAAGAAGAACCCTTTCTCAAGGGGAGAAATCAGCACAAGAGCAAGGGACTTGGAATGGGAAAATGAGAGGAGAAAGTGAGAGTAGAGAGAAGAGATATGAGTGAATGAGGGATGCTTTTAATGATCAGCCAAGGGGGGTTTTATAGCTGAATGTGGCAGCTAAAATTTGCTAAAAATAGCAGCCAAAGAGCCACCTCTTGGCCGGCCATCTATGTGGCAAAGTTGATGGCTTCAACTTTGCTAAATATGGCTTGGGGCAAATCTATAAAGCCACTAATTGTGGAGGGGCTTGAACGCAACTTTGACAAGTCTTCAAGGGCTTCTTTGCAAGCTTAACTAATCAGCTAATAAGCTGATTTGGGTCAGCATATGGACGGTTTTGGGCTGCCCAATCCTTGGCCGGTTCAGTTCAATCGGTTCGGTTCAACTGGACCACCTTTTTCATAATTAATTAATAATAATTTATTTAGCCCAAATTAAATTGGGTATAAATTAAAATTAATTATATTATGAATTAATACACATAATTGGACTATCGTAGGCTGGAAATTAGTTCACCTTGATACTTCAAATTGCTTCTCGATTTTGTGCTTCTAGTAGTGTCCGCCGAGCCATTTTTCGCTCTTTGTGTAAATCTGTCGAAAATAACCAAAATTCATCAAAAATAATTATAAAATTAATTAAATTTCAACATGTTCATATTTTAAGTGCACTTTAATTATTTTATAAAAATTAATTATTTTTCGGCAAGAATTTAACCGAATTCGCATGAAATTAAGTTAAAAAGAGTAAGAAAAAGTGTGTAAATTTTTGTGTTTCCACACCCCTAAAATTAATTCATTGCTCGTCCCGAGTAATGCATAAATTTTGAAAAGTATTTCTCGGAAAAACCTTTGAAAAATTCCTTCAGAACAACATTTTTCCCAAAATTATGAATTTAATATACTTATGCTCAAAGACAAGAAATTTGATAGTTATGCTACTTAAGTATACATATTGCTCAAATTAATCTCAACAACTATTATGATAGCAAAATTTAGACTAAATGCTTCCTAATAAAGTCATGTTAAACCTTACCAATGTAATTTTATTCCCTCTATTCAAGATTAAGTTGCAATCATTAAGTTTAACTTATGTCTTTATATGTTGTACGTAGCAATTTCTCTCCACTAATGTAGGTAGCATTGGAACTTTTGAATCAATAGGTCTTTAACAAGGCCGTAACGTGGCTGGGCTTAAGGGTAGGTAAAAGATAGATAAATTTAGGCTTTTAAACCCTAGACTCAGCTTGTATTGGACCTTCAAAATAATTAACTTCAATACATTAACTTTCTTTGCTTTCACATGCTCTTTTGTACATCTTATTTTAAGAACTCATGCTTTTTTTCAAATTCGAGCATTTTACTGAATGTACTACAATTTTAGAGCATTCGATACTTCTTTTCAACTCCCCCAAACTTATTTTTAAAGAATACTTTGAATAGTACTGAGTCTAATGTTTGGGACAATTTTAAGATAGTTAAGAGAGAAGTGATGGCTAAATTTGCAAGGGTTCAACTAAAATTAGGCCATATAGTCTCAAATTTGGGTTTCAAAGGATAAAAATTTCATCATAGTTAGCTTGCAAGGCTCAAATGGTCCAAACGTCTAAATCATCTGCAATGTTCCATGCTTCCTAGGATTTCGCCTCAAGAAATTGCTAAGCCAATTCTAAAGACTTCAACTTTCATGCATGCCTAAATTTCGTAAGGAACTAAAATTTTATGGTACGATTTGCATGCTTTATTAGAAATACATTCATATCATTATTAAGCAAACATAATAATTTATTTAAATAATAAAACTTTATTTATACTAAAGTTTAGCATATTTAACAAAATTTCAAATTATTGAACAAAATATATCCTAATCATAATTAAAAGAAAAAATTATTCTGAGTGGAAATAATTCAAATTCAATTTTTCGGTCCCCCCTGCTTAAGATGAACAATGTCCTCTTTGTTTAAAGTGAATAGATACTATACTCCAGGTAGGATTCTAGAAAAGAGGAGGTGAGTCAAATTGACTGCTTAAGCACCAAGCTCTCTCTAGATCCAATCCTAGATATGTATATAATTGCCACACTTTATACTTTGCGACTTGTTCATTATTCATGATTTCCATCTTTTGCTTTATTATGCAAAAAATAAAACTTCCTAATTAAACTTAATCCTAAAATGACCTAAGAACAGCAATAAAATAAAGACAAGATCCCTCCTTTTATTTATTTACAGACCCTTCCGAATTTGACTCATCTTTCGCTCCATCATTATTGCCTTTTCATGAATCACTTCGCTCCTTCTTCGATAATGGACTCCATGGTTCAAATATAACATCTGGAAATTCAGGCACAAAAATAAATGGGTCATTGTAAATTTTCTTAAGAGCACTTCTCATCGAGTCATCCCTTATTTTGGAGTATCTTCAGTAAGCTTGTTGCTGCCATTGGATATGCTGCATGATATCCATCAACTTTGATAGTTCATCTCGAAGATCTGGGCTAGGAGGTTAAGCTCTGAATATTGAAGTTTCATCATCAGGTTCAACATCTGGTTCCATTGGTTCCACCTTATCAGGGACTTCAGCCGATTGCATTGGCTCAACCTCTGTGGGATCTTCTTCCTCTTCTTTGGGATCCTCACTTTCTTCCACTCGTTGCTGTAGAACAGATTCTCCAGCTACTCGGTAGAGGTCCCAATCTGTGATCGTGCCCTGGCTATAGCCTGTCTTCTTTACGTTTGAAAGAATTTTAGCTTTCAAACACAGAATTGTTATAGTAAAATGAAAGTAGGCTAGGCCAGAACATCTAATGACACAATTTCGCATCTCTCTCAGGATGATTTTTCCCACATCAATTGTCTTTCTAGTTAAAATCGAGTATAATAAGACCATTCACTCTAATGAAATTGTAGTTCCATGTGAACTTGGCATAAGGCTAAATCAGATGAAATAGAACCATACCTTTGCGAGTGGTAAAAGATGGGAAAAATTATTTTCTCAAAAATTTAATTAATAAAAATTATTAATGATTCAATAAATTGAAAAATTAATTATTAGAATAAAATTAAATTTAAGAGAAAATTCGGTCTTACCACCTTTTTCGTAAAAATTAAAAGCTCCTAAGGAAAATAATTATAAAACAAAAGTTGGCAAATAAGAATAAGTTGGTAAACAAAACTTGGGTTAAAATTGACCTTTCCATTTGAAAAAATAAAAATTTATTTTGCCATTTAGGGGATAATTTCTTGGAAAATTATGTTAAAATCAATTCCCAGTAAAGATTGGAGGGTCATAAGCGATCCCGCTTAAGTTCCAATCTCTTAGACAAAATTTATTTAAACATACTAATCCCGAAAATATACCCTAAATCATTTATTAGAATGGAAAATTAGAAAATTTAAACATCTAATAAAATGAACGAAATTTGATTCCGTTCAGTCTTATCTCCTCATTAATGTTTCAGACGCTTAGCATTAACTTGAAAATTACCTCCCTTACCTTGGAGTTCAACAACTCCGTATGGATAGACGCGATGAATCGTAAATGGATAGGACCAACGTGATTTTAATGTACCTGGAAAGAACTTTAACCTAGACTTAAAAAACAAGACTTGCTGACTTGCTTCAAATTCTCGAACTCGAATGTGCTTGTCATGCCATTTCTTAAGTCTCTTCTTGAGTAATTTGGCATTTTCGTACGAGAACATTTGGAATTCCTCTAGCTCATTGAGCTGGAGCATCCATTTCTCTTTAGCAAGCTTAAGATCCAAGTTGAGTTGTCGAAGGGCCCGGTAAGTTTTGTGCTCTAACTCCAAGGGCAGATGACAAGCTTTCCCAAAGACCAACTTGTAGGGTGACATCCCTAAAGGTGTCTTGTATGTTGTTTTGTAAGCCCATAAAGCAACATCCAGTCTTTTGTACCAATCTCGTCGGTTCGGGCAAACTACTTTTACAAGTATGCCTTTGATCTCCTTGTTTTCCAGTTCAGCTTGCCATTCATCTGCGGATGGTAAGTTGTAGCGACCTTGTGTTTCACTCCATGTTTATCTAATAACCATTTCAACCACTTGTTCACAAAATGGGACCCTTCATCACTGATGATGGCTCTTGGGGTTCCAAACCTTGTGAACACATGTTTCTGCAAAAACTTCATCACAACCTTAGCGTCGTTTATCGGATAGGCTTCACCCTCAATCCAATTAGGCACGTAGTCTACAACTACCAAGATGTACTTGTGACCAAAAGACAAAGGGAAAGGACTGAGGAAGTCAATACCCCAAACATCGAACAATTCTACCTCAATGATATTTGTTCGAGGCATCTCATTTCTATTGGTGACATTTCCAACCCTTTGACATCAATCACAACTCTTTACGTTAGCGTTAGCATATGCGTCTTTGAATAATGTTGGCCAAAAGAATCTGGCTTCCAATACCTTGGCTGCAATACGTGTACCTCCGAAGTGTCCCCCACTTAGAGCTGAGTGACAATGGTATAAAATCTCATTTACTTCATCTTCTGCCATGCATCTCCTGATCATTTGATCTGCATACTTTTTAAATAAGTATGGTTTTTCCCAGAAATAGTACTTCACATCATGAAGAAACTTTTTCCTTTGATGATACGTCTTATCAATCGGCATCAAACCACAAGCTAAAAAGTTAGCAATATCAGCAAACAAAGGGGTATTATGGACATGATTTACCTTCAGTATGTGTTCATTTGGAAATGTCTCCTAAATTGGTATAAGAGGAGAGTTCCCTTCTTGTGGCTTCAATCTGGACAAGTGAGCTACTACTTGATTTTCTACTCCCTTTCGATCTTGAATTTTTAGATCGAACTCTTGAAGTAGAAGCACCCACCGGATCAGTCTCGGCTTAGCGTCTTTCTTGGCAAGTAAATACTTAATTGTCGAGTGGTCTATATAGACAGTTACTTTGGTGCCTACAAGATAAGATTGAAACTTGTCAAAAGCAAAAACAATAGCAAGTAACTCTTTCTCTGTTACCGTATAATTCAGTTGAGCTCCTGTCAGAGTCTGACTTCCGTAGTAGATGGGATGAAAAACTTTGTTCCTTCGCTGACCCATAACAACTCCTATAGTGAAGTCACTTGCGTCACACAACAATTCAAATGGAAAATCCCAGTCTGGTGTAATGATTATGGGTGTCGTAACTAACCGACTCTTCAAATATTTGAAAGCCTTTAAGCATTCCTCATCAAATTTGAATGTCGCGTCCTTCTCTAATAATTTGCATAAGGGTTTAGAAATTTTGGAGAAGTTTTTGATTAATCTTCGATAGAAATCGGCGTCGCCCAAAAAGCTCCTAACACCTTTTACAGATGTCGGAGGTGGGAGTTTCTCTATAACATCTACCTTTGCTTTGTCTACTTCGATTCCATGTCTCGTTATCCGATGCCCTAGAATAGTACCTTCTTATACAATGAAATGACATTTTTCCCAGTTGTGTACTAGGTTTGTTTCTTTGCATCGCCTTAGTACCTTGGCTAGATTGGCTAGGCAATCATCATATGTATCTCCGAATATTGAATAATCATCCATAAAAATTTCCAAATACTTTTCAACCATGTCAGTAAAAATAGACATCATACATCTTCGAAATGTAGCAGGTGCATTACATAAACCAAATGGCATGCTTCTAAATGCAAATGTACCGTACGAACAGGTGAATGTTGTCTTGTGCTGATCTTCTGGTGCTACTGTAATCTAATTATACCCCGAGTATCCATCAAAAAAATAGTAATAGTCTCGTCTTGCAAGTCTATCCAGCATCTAGTCCAAAAACTGCAAAAAAAAGTGATCTTTCCTAGTCGTCTTGTTCAGCTTCCAGTAATCGATAAAATTTCTCCATCCTGTAACCGTTCTAGTCAGCATCAACTCGTTATTCTTATTTTCAATGACCATGATACCTCCTTTCTTTGGCACATACTGGACCGGACTTACCCATGAACTATCTGAAATGGGGTAAATTATACCTGCATCTAACCACTTGATGATTTCTTTCTTTACTACGTCTTTCATAATGGGTTTCAGTCTTCATTGTCCATCAATCGTCCCTTTCTCGCCATCTTCTAGGATAATCTTATACATGCATACAGATGGACTAATTCTATGAATATCAGCTATGGTCCATCCGATAGCCTTCTTGAATTGTTTCAACACCGAGATGGGTTTCTCTTCTTGCTCAATAGTTAATTCTAATGAAACAATCATAGGCAGAGTAGAAGAGTTACCTAAATAAACATATTTTAGATGTGAAGGTAGTACCTTGAGTTCTAATTTAGGTGGCTCCTCGATTGACGCTTTTGGTTAGGCATAATCCCTTTTCTCTAACTCCAAAGATTAAAAGCGAGATTGCAAATTAAATCCCTTTTGATTAGCTTCTAACAAAGCCAAGTATTCATCCTTTTCTTCATCATTTAGAGGATCTGATGTCAAAATTTGTTCCAACAGATCCTCAACATAGTTGAGCTCCTTCTCCACTAATAAATCCTCTAAATCGGATACTACAGAACAATCATCAATTGTGTCAGGAAATCGCATAAACTTAAAAATGTTAAATGTTACCTGATCATCCTGAACACGCATAGTAAGCTCGCCATTTTGCACATTAATAAGGGTCCTTCCAGTTGCGAAGAACGGTCTTCCTAAGATAATTGGCACTTCTTTGTCTGCTTCAAAGTCTAGCATAACAAAATCAGCAGGGAAAATAAATTTATCTACACGTAACAATACATCCTCGATCTTTCCTTCTGGATGTGCTAAAGATTGATCCGCTAATTGAAGTGTAACCATAGTTGGTCTAACTTCACCTATCCCCAACTTTTTAAATATTGATATAGGCGTCAAGTTAATGCTCGCACCTAAGTCACATAGTGCCTTACCACAATATGTTGCTCCTATGTTGCAAGGTATGGTAAAACATCCAAGATCCTTCAACTTTGGGGGTAGTTTGTTTTGAAGATATGCACTGCATTCTTTTGTCAGAGCTATCGTCTCAAATTCTCCAAGCTTTCATTTTTTGGATAGGATATCCTTCATGAATTTGACGTAGTTTGGCATTTGCTCAAGTGCTTCAACCAACAGGATGTTGATATGAGGTTGCTTGAGTACGTCTAGGAACTTCTTAAATTGAATCTCCTGCTTCTACTTTTGAAGTATTTGAGGGTAGGGTGGTGGTGGTTTCTTCACTGGAATTGGTTGCTTTATCTTTTGTGGTGATTCTGCATCTAACGGAGTTGTTAGTTGATCAAAATTAGCTGGTTCTAAGGTTACTTTATCAAATTTTGCAGACTCTGGTTCTGGTGAAACTGGAATTTCAACACTTGATTGAATGTCCTTTGAATCTTGAGCGTCAGCTTGCTCTTTTTCAGCTTCGATGGTGTTGAGCTCTACTGTTTTTCCACTCCTCAATGTCAACGCTTTGCAATGCTCCTTCCCCGAATTCCTCAAATTCTCCGTATCACTAGGTAAAGCACCTTGTGGTCGGTTCCTGAGTCCAATAGCAAGCTGGCCCACTTGATTCTCTAAATTCCTTAGACTGGTGTCATTTTTTTCCATGTATGCCTTCAATAAACTCTCTAAGCTATTGGATTATTCAGCTTGACCTGGTTTCTGAACTTGTTAGGGGAAACTAGGCGGCTGGGTTGGTCTAGATTGGGCGTAAGTGTTGCTGGTTCCAGCCTCTTGGTTACTCAGGAAAAAATCGGGTGATTTTGCCACGATAGGTTATAGAAATTGGATTGCAGTCCTTGCCTTCCTCGATTTTGGTTCTGGTTACCTATGTAGTATATAGATTCTGGGTTCGATGGACATTCTTCGAAAAATGTCCTTCCCCACAATAAACACTGGCTATATTTTCAAATTGGCTAGGTGGCTGTGCTGCAAAAGTGTTAGACCCATTAGTAGTAAGAGTTTTTAACATTGAGGATATTGATGATACATGAGATGCGAGTGAAGTAAGAGCGTCTACTTCACGTATTCCAGCAACTAGTCTTCCTGGCGCTGCTCGATTGGTTGGCCATTGGTAATTGTTACTCGTGATCCTCTCAATGATTTCATAAGCCTCATTATAAGACTTAGAAAGGAGAGCACCATTAGCAGAAGCGTTCACTACCATCCTTGTGTGAGCATTGAGACCATTTTAAAATGTCTCAAGTTGGATGCAATGTGGGATTCCGTGATAAGGGCACTTTCGTAATAACTCTTTGTTCCTTTCCCATGCCTCATACAAGGACTCATCATCCATTTGTTGGAAGGTAGTGATCTCGTTCCTCAACTTAGCATTCTTTCTAGGCGGGAAATACTTCATAAGGAATCTTTCTGCTAACTCTTGCCAAGTAGAAATTGAGTTTGGTGGCAATGAGTTCAACCAGGCTCGAGCTCTGTCCCTAACTTCAATCGAAATGAATCTTCAGGTACTTCCGCTAACTTAAAAGAATCGCTGACCTTCATAAATAGTCTTAAGTGTAGGTGAGGATCTTTGGTAGGCATTCCACTGTATTGGCCCACTGTTTGAAGCATCTGGAGCATGACTGGCTTGTAATGCCCTAATTTTTGGGATTTTTGGGATTTCTATAATTTTTGATGAATTTTAGAATTTCTGTGTTTTGACTGTATAATGTAGGTCTGAGTATGTTAGTGGGCTTTTAGAAGGCCCAAGAGTAAATTTAACCGAAGCAATTTCAGAATTTTTAATTTTAGAGAGAGAGGGTTCTGGCGTTATGGGCTTTCAAAATAAAGGTGGTAAAATAAGCCACATGAAGATCTGTGGTAAAGTGGCATGTGACGCCACATAGGTGCCTGGGGAGTGGCGTGTGGATGTTTAGGGGGAGCCAAGGTTCAACTCGCAAGGCAAGTTAATTAGGGTATTTATTTTTGTGAACAGGAACGATAGGTATTGGAACATAGGTGGAACTCTGTTAGGAAGAGTTTGAGCTGTTCAGGAGATTGGGTAAGGGAGAGATAAGGGAGGAAATTTAGGAGCTGATCAAGGAGCTTGGTGTTGGTCGAATATTGGACTCTTGAGAAGCAAGAGTTGGTCGGCCAAGGGTCTCTTGTATAGGCAAATTTGGATAGGTCTCTGAAGTAGCAATTTCAGCATTAGGGAAGTTTTGTGCCGTTTCTTTGTAGCTTTCATTTGGGTTTTGGTTTAGTCTTCTCTTGGCTTGCTGAAATAAGGTGTTGTGCTTAGGGTTTTTCTCTTTTCCCTTCCATTTTTCTAGTATCCAAAACTTGAAACACCTCATAACTCTCTGTGTCGTTTTCCCTTGCCATAACCGAATACTACTTTCCCTTCTCACCTTTCTTTCTTTCATCTTTTCCTTTTCCCCATAGCCGAACCTATACTCTCCTCTGTTTTGTCTCTTTCATCATTTTATTTTCTCCATTGTTCCTCAATTGGCCGAATTTACCATCCCTTTCTTTCTCTTCTTCTGTTCATTTATTCCCCTCACATCTAGGAGGCTGAATCTTACTATAGCCGAATCTCTTTCCCTTTTTCTTTAAAAAGCTGAAACCTTCATACTGGTATAGAAAGCCGAATCTTTGGCTACTTAAACCTATTTCTTCTCATAACTACGGTAGATCGGGGTTAATATTATAGATAGGAACACTCTTTTGGGCAGAACAACGATTGTATGGACAAGGGGGCATACAGCAAAGGGCTTTGAAGGCTAACACGGTTGGACATCTAGATCTAGTCCATATTTCGATAGAAAGGTAAGAACTTTAGGGACTAAGGCAATGTTGGCCGAATATGGTAAGGAGATTAGTACATACTTCATTTTTGATATGTAGTCTGACATTTTAGTAACTCGATTGTAGGCAACTCGTGTGTGGATCTCGCCAACGTATCGTTACAGATCAGGTGTGTAAACGACACCCACTTATAGACTAGATCGACAAAAGTCAAAAACCTGAAATGTCGAAGAGCCGGCATTTGGTGGACTTACGAGCGTGTGAGCGCTCGTGAGATAATTGTTTGTTAATCTTGATAATCTCAAGCGGTAAGATTACAGAGTGTGCAATTTCGTGCACTTCAGTATATTTGGGGTTAATGGGCCGAAATCGGGTTAATGGGCCAACGGGTCCAATTCGATAACAATGCTCGGTAAGTGTTTCTGTTAATACAGTAATGGCTGTAATATGCATGAAAACCCTAAAATAGTAAATTTACTAAAATACCCCTAAGTATGAAAATTACCATTATACCCCTAGGTGCAAAGTGACCGTTATACCCCTAAGGATAATTTTGACTGAAATGCATGATATTCTGATTCTGTATGTTGTATGCCATGACATGTATATCTGTTGCATGGGATATGGGTTATATTGATGGAGGAATCATTCTGGTGGTTATGCCACAAATATCTATTTCTGGTGGCTATGCCACAAATATCTGTTCTGGTGGTTCTGCCACAATATCTGTATCTGGTGATTCTATCACAATATCTGTTCTGGCAGCCATGCTGCAAATTCTGTGGTGTGTAGTAGATGGGTGGGTCGAGTTGTCTCCCCACATGGTGTAAGGTTGGTACGGGAGTGTATACGGATGGATATGGGTTGGGTTTTCTGTATACATGAAATACTTGTTCTGTCTCTGTTATGGGCCTATGGGCTTCATTCTGAATTCTGTATAAGGCTAAGGCCCAACTTAATCTATTTCTGTGGTTTGATCTTATTTGGACTATGGTTGGGTTATTTTACACGCTGAGTTTTCCAAACTCACCCCTTAATTTCATCCATGCAGGAAATACCCAACCATAGTGGACTTGGAGCTGTGAGGGATTCAAAGTGGCCACATGTTCTGCAAATTCAGTTTTCTTCATGTGATTTGATCAGCCTTTACTTACTTTAATTGTTTTAGGTTTTATGTTGTAATAAGGCCGCTCGTAAATTTTATGGTTTTATTAATTATTTCACGTATACTCGATTTAAACTGTTAGATTCAGGCTGTGTGGGTTTTTGTTCAAAATTAATAAATGATTTCAAAACACACGAGCATAGTAAATGGATAACCTAAAGACTTAATTAATTGGTGTTTTTCTTTCTTAGTCAACAATTAACCACCGTTTTACAAAATCCCCCTGATTACCAAAAACGAAGAACACAATCAACCGTAAGTCAATGTGACACGTCAGACTTGGCCATAACGTCCAGGCTGGGTTTGGGGTGTTACATTTAGTGGTATCAGAGCCAGGTTGCAACAAACTCGGCTGTGGAATGGGTCTAAAAAACAAACAAACAAACAAACAAAAGTTTTTGGAAATTTAAAAAAAAAAAGATTTTTGAAAATCGCTTTGGGAATTCATTTTTTTTAAGATTTTCTTTCAACAATAAATGATTTCAAAGATTGCAAATCCGGTTTTTAAAAATTTGGATTCTGAGAAGGTGGCACACCGAATCTCCAGCCCAAGTCTATAGGTATTATTCTAAATTTTTCTGAATGTTTCTGAATTATCAGCTATATGCCTGCGCTGAAACCCTATTATGATAATCTAGTTAGGGTGATACTGAAACTGTAGGAATTTTGATAAGTAGACTGAGACTGTAGCTAGGCTACGATTCAGTGAAAAATAAACTCTAAATTACTATTTGTTCATAAAACATCTATAATAAACACTGAAATATTTAATTGATGCATAAAATTTGTAATCTAATAATACGATATGAGTACGAGAGTAGCTCGTGGAAGAGGCCGTGGACATGACCGAGGTAGTGCACGGGCTGGATCTTTGTCTTCAGGACATATACCGGTGACAGATGCACCGGTACCACCAGCAACAGAAGTGGAGTCTCATGATCGAGGTGCCAGGGATGACGCTCTATCTCAGGCAGTGCTTCGTGTTCTGGAAAGGGTTGTCGGGGCAAGTACGGGTAACAAAATTTGAGGATCTATTTCTGAGCGACTCCAGACTAATAGAACGGAGATCTTTAGGAGCCAAGGTTAAAGTCGCAAGGTAAGTTAATTAGGGTATTTATTTTTGTGAACAGGAAAGGTAGGTATTGGAACATAGGTGGAACTCTATTAAGAAGAGTTTGAACTGTTCAGGAGATTGGATAAGGGAGAGATAAGGGAGGAAATTTAGGAGCTGATCAAGGAGCTTGGTGTTGGCCGAATGTTGGACTCTTGAGAAGCAAGAGTTGGCCGGCCAAGGGTCTCTTGTATAGGTAAATTTGGCTAGGTCTCTGAAGTAGCAACTTCAGCATTAGGGAAGTTTTGTGCCCTTTTTTTGTAGCTTTCCTTTGGGTTTCAATTTAGTCTTCTTTTGGCTTGCCAAAATAAGGTGTTGTGCTTAGGGTTTTTCTCTTTTCCCTTCCATTTTTCTAGTATTCAAAACTTGGAACACCTCATAACTCTCTGTGTCGTTTTCCTTTGACATAACCGAATACTACTTTCCCTTCTCACCTTTCTTTCTTTCATCTTTTCCTTTTCCCCATAGCCGAACCTATACTCTCCTCTTTTTTGTCTCTTTCATCATTTTATTTTCTCCATTGTTCCTCAATTGGCCGAATCTACCATCCCTTTCCTTCTTTTCTTCTCTTCATTTATTCCCCTCACATCTAGGAGGCCGAATCTTACTATAGCCGAACCTCTTTCCCTTTTTCTTTAAAAAGCCAAAACCTTCATACTGTGGTATAGGAAGCCGAATCTTTGGCTACATAAACCCGTTTTTTCTCGTAACTATGGTAGATCAGGGTTAATATCATAGATAGGAACACTCTTTTGGGTAAAACAATGATTGTGTGGACAAGGGGGCATACAGCAAAGGGCTTTGAAGGCTAACACGGTTGGGCATCTAGATCTAGTCCATATTTCAGCAGAAAGGTAAGAACTTTAGGGACTAAGGCAATGTTGGCCGAATATGGTAAGGAGATTAGTACGTATTTCGTTTTTGATATGTAGTCTGACGTTTAGTAACTCGATTGTAGGCAACTCGTGTGTGGATTTCGCCAACGTATCGTTACAGATCAGGTGTGTAAATGACACCCATTTATAGACCACATCGGCAAAAGCCAAAAAATCGAAATGCCGAAGAGTGGTATTTTATGGACTTGCGAGCGTGCCAGCACTCGTGAGATTGCTGTTTGCTAATCTTGGTAACCTCAAGCGGTAAGATTGCAGAGTGCGCAATTTCGTGCACTTCGGTATATTTGGGCTTAATGGGCCGAAATCGGGTTAATGGGCCAAGGGGCCCAATTCAGTAACAACGCTCGGTAAGTGTTTCTGTTAATACAGTAATGGCTGTAATATGCATGAAAACCCTAAAATAGTAAATTTACTAAAATACCCCTAAGTATGAAAATTACCATTATACCCCTAGGTGCAAAGTGACCGTTACACCCCTAAGGATAATTTTGACTGAAATGCATGATACTCTAATTCTGTATGTTGTATGCCATGACATGTATATCTGTTGCATGGGATATGGGTTATATTGATGGAGGAAGCGTTCTGGTGGCTATGCCACAAATATCTGTTCTGGTGGCTTTGCCACAATATCTGTATCTGGTGACTCTGTCACAATATCTGTTCTGGCAGCCATGCTGTAAATTCTGTGGTGTGTAGTGGATAGGTGGGTCAAGTTGTCTCCCCACATGGTGTAAGGTTGGTACGGGGGTGTATACGGATTGATATGGGTTGGGTTTTCTGCATACATGAAATACCTGTTCTGTCTCTGTTATGGGCCTATGGGCTTCATTCTGAATTCTGTATAGGGCTAAGGCCCAACTTAATTTGTTTCTGTGGTTTGATCTGATTTGGACTATAGTTGGGTTATTTTACACACTGAGTTTTCAAAACTCACCCCTTAATTTCATCCATGCAGGAAATCCCCAACCATAGTGGACTTAGAGCTGTGAGGAATTCGGAGTGGCCACATGTTCTGCAAATTTGATTTTCTTCATGTGATTTGATCTGCCTTTACTTACTTTAATTGTTTTGGGTTTTAAGTTGTAATAAGGCCGCTCGTAAATTTTATGGTTTTATTAATTGTTTCACGTATACTCGATTTAAACTGTTAGATTCAGGCTGTGTGGGTTTTTGTTCAAAATTAACAAACGATTTCAAAATACACGAGTGTAAAAAATGGATAACCTAAAGACTTAATTATTCGGTGTTTTTCTTTCTTAGTCAACAATTAACCACCATTTTAAAAAATCCCCCTGATTACCATAAACGAAGAACACAATCAACCGTAAGTCAGTGTGACACATTAGACTTGGCCATAACGTCCAGGCTAGGTTTAGGGTGTTACATGGCTTCAGTTCAAACTATTGTGCCTCGATTTCAGGTCTCCTAATACCCAGATTAAGATAATTAAATACCGACACGACATACTGTCTTAAAGCTCTATCCTTATCATCAACAATAAGGATAGGATTTTGAGCAGGGTTTGCTCCATTTCCTTGATTTAGATTTTAAAAGTTCATCTTTTCGGTCCTTCTCTGATTTGCTTGTCTTCTTCGCTCTCGAAAAGTTCTCTCTATTTCAGGGTCTATAGGGAGTAGGTCAATAATTCGGTCAATACTCAAATAATTCGATCAATACTCATAAAAACCTGAAATTATCACAGAAAAATTAATTAAGTTAAAAAAAAGATTAAACAAAAATGCAAAACTAACAAATTCACAAATAATGACTTTTTAAAACAGTCCCCGGCAGCGTGCCAAAAACTTGGAACGACGAAAATGTGCAAGTGTACACAATCACAACAAGTAATAAAGTGACAAGTAAATGTCGAGTTATCGTACCCACAGAGATTGTGAAAAGAATTATTTATGAATGCTATTTAAAACACTTTGGTGAGGAAAAATATTTTGTTTGAAGAGGGTGATTAAAAACTAAGATTTTAACTAAGTTAAACAAATAAATAAATCTCAAATGCATGATTTCAAAATACGATTTAATCAAGATGACATAATTGTGTTGATTTAATTACATTTCTTTAACTTAGAATTATTAAACTTATGCTTAAGCTGTTACGAATAAATTCACGGCAACACGGTAATTTGCTAAATTATGAACATACTCATTTACAAAATCCATTCATCTCTTAACATATCCCTATGTTAATTCAAACGATTAAACATATTTTAATAAGCAAACATGTTATTGCACATACATACTTGTAATACCCCACACCCTTGCCCTACACCGGGACGGGAATACGAGGCGTTACTAAACTTAAACACATGCATTCAAACGTTTCCAAGTCACCAAGACTTGATCAAATTTAAAAATTATTCAAACTTTGTTCAATCTCCTTAATATGGGCCTACGATGCCTCAAACATTCATTGGATACCATTTGGAACCAACTCGGGTCCTTAAACTAACTTAATAAAAATGACCCTTGAAACAGTGCACACGCCCGTGTGAAAAGGCAACATGCCCGTGTGGTCATAATGACATGGCCGTGCTAATGGCCCGTGTGATACACATGGCCTAAGCAACTAGGGACACGTTCGTATCCCATGCTCGTGTGAATTAAATTCAAAATTCGAACCTACAGGGGTTTTCACAAGGTCTGATACACGCCCGTGTCCTAGCCCATGTCTAAAAACCTTGGCATTTGGTTTCTAACGTCAGCATCCAATTTAGGGCACAGGGCCAAGGCACACGCCCGTGGCCAGAGGCTGTGCCCTCCACACGGCCGAGACACACGGTCGTGTCTCTGCCCGTGTGTTTACTACATGCATTCTGACTTGCAAATTTTACGTGCAGGGGACACACGGCCGGACAACACCCCATGGGGCTGACCGTGTGTCGCACACGGCCTAGACACACGCTCGTGTGTCTACCTATGTGGACAATATAGGGCTATTTACAAAGCCTTTTGCCACTTTGAAACCCAATCTAATGCCAACCAACATATCAAAGTCTAACTTAATATGATTTCTCAACCAAACAACCATAGTTAAGGCCTATATACATTTCTTATATTCAACCATGCCAACAATTTCACATTCATGAAAGACTATCTTGCATTCATATATAATCTTTCAATATTAGCCATTTTCCATGGCCTTACACAAAATAAATCAAATGCTATAGTAATCCAACACATTTGGCCAATTAATAATGACACAAAACTCAAAAATTAGGGTCCTATACATGCTATAATCAAAATAAAAGATCTAACTATACCAAGTGCTTTGGATGATAGTGTGACTGGCTTCTCCGACGTAGTGATGATCCTCGAGCTACTATGACGGCACTTTAAGAAAATGGAAAGGAAATAGAGTAAGCATAAAACTTAGTAAGTTGCATGAAAATAAATGTCAACTAATTAGCACAAATTAACATGCTCAAAACCTTTCATGGCTTACTCATGAATACCACAAATAGACACAAGTACAACTTACTAATCACCATCTAATGCAAATCTTATTGCACATGTCGAGCTCACATCTCATTCATTTCAAATAGATACCTATACCACTCATCACATGATCGTAATTTTTCTCATTTCGATATAAATCATACATCTTTTGTTGAACCATTTGGAATACTATCGGATACTCCATAGCCCTAACATGGGTTAAGAAGCCGATGCCATGTCCCAGACATGGTCTTACACTGGCTCTCATCTATGGGTGTCGATGCCATGTCCCAGACAGGTCTTACACTGACACACAACAAGCTGACGCCATGTCCCAGATAGGTCTTACACTAGCTTGTCCATCGCGAGGCCGATGCATGTCCCAAACATGTCTTACACTAGCTTTCGTCTCAATCTCGATGCATGTCCCAGACATGTCTTATACTGGCTTAAATATCTCGAGGCCGATGCATGTCCCAGACATGTCTTACACTGGCTCTCAAACTGTGGCTGATGCATGTCCCAGACATGTCTTACACTAGCACACAAGTGACCCAAATGTCATGGCATGAATATTCAATTATTCCAAATGATCAACCGAGAGTTCTACTATCTCAATTAACATCATGCATTTTCATTTCCACAATCAAGCAATTTATGCTATAAGTTTTAATACACAATTGATAACAATATAGTTGCATTATTTACACACAACTTACCTCGGTATTCAAAATATGGTGACTATTTCGGCTTAGTCCGCTAGCTTTGCTTTTCCTCGGTCTAGGCCCGAACTTTGTAATTTTTGATCTAAAATGATAAAAATTCACAAGTTTATTCATTTTATCAATCTAGGTACTCAACAATTCATAATTGGCCAAAATGACCATTTTGCCCTTAGACTTTTAGAAAATGACCATTTTACCCCTAGACCCAAAAATCAATTTTTATCAAATTTCCTTATTAACGAAGCCTAATCAAATACTTTTTATACTAAGAGCAGCCCAAAATTCTCATTATTTCACACATTTATCACCTATTTTTACAACTTATGCAAAATAGCCCTTTTAGGGTTTTCATGAGAAATCTTTTCACAAAAGTTGTTTATTTCACAACCATGATTCATTTTATTTCATAAAATTTTAGAAAAAAAACATGAACATTCTCATGGTAAAACCCTATACTTTCAACCATTTTGCAAAATAGTCCCTTCATTTGAAAGCTCATGCTACAAGGGTTCTAAAAGTACAAAAATCATCAAGAAAGACCATCAAAATCACTTACTTGAGAGTTGAAATTTTGAAGCTTTCAAACCCCTATTCTTGCTGAAATTTTCAGTGGAAGAAGGAAAGGTAAAAAGAGATGACAACATTTCTCTTTTATTTTATTTCTAGACAACATTAAGTCATCAATTCACCTAACCCTTTGACTAGCTTAATTTCCTTGTCTCATTGCCGGCCGAGCATCATCCTAGGGTCTATTTTCCCTTTAAAGACCCCCAATTTTGGTTTTCTAGCTATTTGACAACCTTAGCTATCAAAATAGGACTTTTTCACTTTATGCGATTTAGTCCTTTTTCGCAATTAAGCTCTCAAACGCTAAAATTAATTCTCCAAATTTTTCATGCACCTTTATAATCATGCTATCACACATAAAATAATATTAAAATAATTTCTACGGCTTTAGAATAGTGGTTTCGTAACCACTGTTTCTACTAGCCCCAAAATTAGGCTATTACAATTCTCTCCCCCTTAGGGATTTTCGTCCCCAAAAATCTTACCGGTGAAAAGTTTGGGTATTGATCTCTCATAGTCTCTTCGGGTTCCCAGGCGGCTTCCTCGACTCCGTGTCTATGCCACAAAGCCTTCATGAGTGCTACACTTTTATTCCTCAATTTCTTGACCTCTCGATCCAAAATCTTAATCGGTTCTTCAGCATTGGTCATATCCGAGCTTATTTCAATTTCTTCTAATGAAATCACGTGTGAGGGGTCAGATCGGTAGCGGCGCAACATCTATACATGGAACACATCATGAATTTTCTCTAGCTCACGGGCAAAGCTAATCGGTATGCTACTGGTCCAATTCTCTCGGTCACCTTATAAGGTCCAATAAATCGCGGACTCAGCTAGCCTTTTCTACCGAATCTAAGGACCTTTTTCCACGGGGATACTTTAAAAAACACCTTATCACCGACTTGGAACTAGATTTCCTTTCATTTTAAATCCGTATAGGATTTTTGTCTATCTAAAGCGGCTCTCAAGTAGTCACGAATCACTTTAACCTTCTCTTCAGTCTCTTTCACCAAATTGACCCCGTGAATTTGATTCTCTCTCAGCTCCGTCCAATACAAGGGTGTTCGACACTTATGACCATACAAAGCCTCATAAGGCTCCATTTTCATTCTTGAATGATAATTGTTGTTGTAGGCTAATTTGACCAGTGGTAAATACTTTTTCCAACTGCCTTGAAATTCAAGAACACAACACCGTAACATGTCTTCTAAGATGTGAATTACTCTCTCCGACTGACCTTCGGTTTGCGGGTGAAATGATGTACTAAAATTCAATTTCGTTCCCAATGCCTCTTGTAACTTCTTCCAAAACTGCGAGGTAAACCTCATATCTCTATCCGAAATAATCGACAATGGCACTCCATGAAGTCTCACGATCTCAAAAACATATAGATCAGCCAATTTCTCAAGGGAAAAGTCGGTACGTACTGGTATAAAATGTGCGGACTTAGTAAGTCTATCAACAACGACCCAAGCTGAATCTTTTTTCCTTGGTGTCAAAGGCAACCCTAACACAAAATCCATGGTTACTCGGTCCCATTTCCACTCGGGAACCATCACAGGCTGAAGTAAACCCGAGGGTACTTGGTGTTCGGCCTTCACTTGTTGACAAACTAGACACTTAGAAACAAACTCAGAAATGTCTCTTTTCATCCTCGACCACAAGTACATTTTCTTCAAGTCATTGTACATTTTCACACTACCCGGGTGGATAGACAAACAACCACTATGTGCCTCTTGTAAAATGTTTTGAATGATCTCATTATCCTTGGGCACACAAATTCTGTCTCGGTATATTATACAACCGTCAGCACCAATACGAAATTTTGATTCATTTCCCGCTTCACACTTAGGCATCTTAGCTTGCAAGTCCTTATCACCTTTCTGACCCTCACAAATCTCTTGAAGGAATGTAGGTCTAGCTCTCATCTTGGCTAGAATTGAGCCATCATCAATCACGACCAATTGAGTATTCATAACCCTCAAGGCGAATAATGATTTCCTACTCAAAGCATCAGCTATTACATTCGCCTTTCTAGGGTGGTAGTCAATCACCAATTCGTAATCCTTTATCAACTTCAACCACCTTCGTTGCTGTAAATTCAACTCCTTATGAGTCATCAAATACTTAAGACTCTTATGGTCAGTGAATACTTTGCATCTCTCACCATACAAATGGTGCCTCCAAATATTTAGTGCGAACATAATGGCGACCAACTTTAAATTGTGGGTCAGATAATTCTTCTCGTGTGGCTTTAGCTGTCTCGAGGCATAGGCTATAACCCTCCCTTCTTGCATGAGCACACACCCTAACCCATTCAAGGATGCATCACTATACATCACAAACTCTTTTTCTGGTTTCAGTTGCACTAAAACTAGAGCTTTGGTCAACAAAGCTTTTAGTTTCTCGAAACTATGTTGGCACTTCTCTGTTCATTCAAACTTGACATCTTTTTGTAACAACCTTATCATCGAAGTAGCTATCATCGAGAACCCATTTACAAATCTTCTGTAGTATCCAGCCAAACCCAAAATGCTTTGAATCTCTGACACATTCTTTGGCGGTTTCCACTAAACAATAGCCGAGATCTTGCTTGGGTCAACTCTGATCCCATCTCCCAACATGATGTGTCCTAGAAATCCAACCTCTTTAAGCCAAAATTCACTCTTACTGAGGCATATAACTGCTTATCTCTCAAGGTTTGTAAAACTATTCTTAGATGCTCCACGTGTTCACTCTCATCACATGAGTAAATCAGTATGTCGTCGATAAAGACCACTACGAACTTATCCAAATACGGCCGAAAAATAAGGTTTATCAAATTCATAAACACCGTAGGGGCATTTTGAAATCGAAGGGCATAACAAGAAAGTCGTAATGCCCATACCTCGTCCTAAACGTAGTTTTCGGTACATCTTGTTCCTTAACCCTTAGCTGGTAGTAGCCAGACCTTAAGTCGATCTTAGAAAACACGGTAGCTCCCTTCAACTGATCGAACAAATCATTAATCCTTGGCAAGGGATACTTGTTCTTCATTGTCACCTTGTTCAGCTATCTGTAGTCTATGCATAACCTCATCGACCTGTCTTTCTTCTTCACAAAAAGTACGAAAGCACCCCACGGGAAAAAACTCGATCTCGCAAAACCCTTGCCAGTTAACTTTTGTAGTTGAACTTTCAACTCCTTCAACTCCGTAGGAGCCGTCCTATACGGAGCAATCGAGATGGGTGCCGTACCGGGGACTAACTCGATTCCAAATTCAACTTCCCTCACGGGAGGTAATCTGGGCAATTCATTCAGAAACACATCTGTAAACTCACAAACCACTAGTTTCGATTCAATTTTCGACTTAAAAACTTGAGTATTTAGCATAAAAGCAGATAAGCCTCATATCCTTTTCTCAAACATCTCACTGCCAACATGGATGATATCACCACAGGCAAGTTATCCGTTCTATTCGATTCAACCTGAAGAACATCCCCGCTTTCACACTTTAACTCAATAACTTTTCTTCCACAGTCCACTAAAACACTATGAGAAGTCAACTAATCCATCCCAAGGATTACATCAAATTCATTAAACGGAAATAACAACAAGTTAGCTGGAAAACAGTGACCTCTAATTGTCAAAGGACAATTTCTACACACTTGGTCAGCTAACACATGTCTGCCTAAAGGGTTGGACACTTTTACCAGAAATTCAGTGGACTCTACTAGCATGTTCATACGGGGTATCAATTCCATACAAATATAAGAGTGGGTAGACCCCAAATCAATTAAAGCAACAACAGGTATATCATGGATAGAAAAGGTACCCGTGATCACATCGAGAGACTCTGCCTCTTCATGGGCACGTATAGCATAAGTCCTTGCAGGCGCTCTGCCCTCGGACCTCACTGTAGCATCTCTTGGTGCACCTCTACTGCTAGCCCCACGTCTAGGGATCTTATGTGATCTACCCCTTGAAGGAGCACTACTTGCCCTCACGTCTTGCTTTTTCTCTTTCTCATCCAACTTGGGACAGTTACGAATAAAATGCTCCAACGACCCATATTTGAGGCAACCTCCCTCATTCCCTCGACACTCACCGAAGTGACACCTACCACACTGCGAATAGTCTGGCCTATTTGGCCAAGCACTACCAATACTCACGATAGAAGTGGTCTAAGCTTTAGAAGCCGTGCTCTGCTTGTTCTTGCTCTTATTCTAGAAACCCACCGAAGTATTCGATTGGGTAGTGAACTCCCTCGATCTCTTAGATGAGGTTTGATGTGATTTCCCCATCTATCTTTTCCTTGAATCTCAGGACTCAATGTCAGCTTTTCTCTTCTCTTTGGCCAATTCCTTGGCCTTACATGCTCTCTCCACGAGTACCACAAATTCCTTTATCTCCAAGATGCCAACTAATAGACGGATGTCTTCGTTCAAACCATCTTCAAACCTCTTGCATATAATGGCTTCTATAGATACGCACTCTCGTGCATATTTGCTGAGTCTCACAAGCTCACACTCGTATTTAGTCACCGTCCTACGACCTTGCTTCAGCTCTAAAAACTCTTTCCTTTTCTGGTCTATAAACCTCTAGCTAATATACTTCTTTCGAAACTCTTCCTCAAAGAATTCCCACATTATCTGCCCTCTCAGTACGACTGACATGAGAGTATTCCACCATTGGTAAGCTGAATCTCGTAAGAGTGACACTATGCACTTAATACACTCCTCCGGCATGCACGATAATTCATCGAATACCCTGATGGTATTTTCTAACAAAAAATCGACCTTTTCTGGGTCATCATCAATATTTGCTTGAAATTCTTCAGCCCCATGTTTACGGATTCTGTCTGCTTGAGGTTTCTCTCTCCTAGGTATCTCTGCTCCTCGAGGAGCTATATGGACGGGTAGAGGAATTAGGGGAGGTGGGGGAGGTGGAAGATTTAGATTCGTATGAATGAACTCTGAATACCACGCGTCCATCATATGGAGGTAAGCTTCCCTAGCTCCTCTACCCTGATTCATCGTCACGGGCCCACTATCTACTGGTGCGGTCCCTTCAGCGGGATGCGGCACATTACTCTTCATGTCATCCATCGTAGCTATGTCAGGATCCATTTACTATATAAATAAAAACACAATTTATCTCATCAGAAGTCGTTACACTATCAATATACAGTTAATGCATGTATAGCTAGACTCGTACCCGTGTTAGGTTAGTCCTAGAATTGACTAAACCATAGCTTTGATACCACTAAATGTAACACCCCACACCCTTGCCCTACGCCAGGACGGAATACGAGGCATTACTACACTTAAACATATGCATTCAAATGTTTCCGAGTCACCAAGACTTGATCAAATTTAAAACTTTTTTGAACTTTGTTTAATCTCCTTAATATGGACCTACGATGCCTTAAACATTCATTGGACGCCATTCGGAACCAACTCGAGTCCTTAAATCGACTTAATAAAAATGACCCTTGAAACAGGGCAGACGCCCGTGTGAAAGGGTAACACGCCCTTGTGAAAGGGCAACACGCCCGTGTGGTCATAATGACATGGCCGTGCTGATGGCCCGTGGGACACACACGGCCTAAGCATCTAGGGACATGTCTGTGTCCCCTGCCTGTGTGAATTAAATTCTAAATTCGAACCTAAAGGGGTTTTCACACAGTCTAGCACATGCCCATGTCTATGACCCGTGTCCTTCACATGGCCATGACATGCCCGTGTTGTAACACCCCTCGCCCGCATTCAATGCCAGGACGGGGTTCGAGGTGCTACATGACTTTAACTCAATCAACTATGTAAAATAGGGCCATGAAATCTCAAACAATTTAAAACGTTTTCTTTCCCATGTAATATGTCCATTATGCAGGCTTACGAGGCCCTAAACATACATTCGGGCTGGTTCGGGACCCAACTAGGAACTTATTTAAAACTTAGAAAAATCTCTTGCATCAATGCTCCACACGCCCGTGTGGGTATAAAGCACACACCCATGCGCTAGGGACACGCCCGTTTCCCGAGCCTGTGCCGGAAAACCTGGGCATTTTGCCAAAATAACACGGCCCAAGCACACACCAGTGCCCGACAACCGTGTCCTTCACACGGCAGAGACACATGGCTGTGTCTCTTGCCCGTGTGCTAGTAGCATACATACTGACTTCAGGGCACGACATGGACACACACACATGTGGCCTGCCCATGTGCTAGAATGACTTTAAAGTTTTAGGTGCAGGGGACACACGACCATAACACACACCCGTGGGCATGAACCGTGTGTCACACACGGCCTAGACACACGCCCGTGTGTCTTACTCGTGTGGACAAATTAGGCTATTTTCCAAGCCCTTTGTCACTTATCTTGCACAACTTACACAAGATCATTTCAATATACCCATCTCATCACAATGAACATTAATTCAACCATAGAAAGAACATCGTATGCATTCATCAAAATGAATAATAGCCATTATTTTATGCTTAATACAAAATAAAGGGCTTTTGACTTAGGCCAAAAATACATAAACAATTCTTATGATGAATATACTAGTCTAGCCCTATACATGCCACCTTAAAAAATACAAATCAAACTATACCGAATGCTGCGGATGATAGTGTGATTGATATCTCTGACTTTAAGGGATCCTCGAGCTAGCTAGATAACGCTGAAAGAAGAGGGAAAGGAAAATGGGTAAGCATAAAGCTTAGTAAGTTGCATATAAATAAATATACAACAATAATCTCACCATTACTTATCATGCCCAAATGTAAACATAACTCAACTTACTCTTTGTCGTCTACTCGAGTCACATTTTCTAAATGAAGCTCAATACTCATGTTTACCATATAGGTACCTATAACCCTCACAACATGATTATTCTTTCTTTATCAAGATTGATCTATAACTCTCACCATTGAAACGTTTGGAATACTACTGGATATTCACTGAACCTTTAACATGGGATATATTGTTGATGCGTGTGCCAGACACGTCTTACACTGGCTATCTCTGTCGAGGCTGATGCATGTCCCAGACATGTCTTACACTAGCACTCATATGTGGGTGCTAATGCATGTCCCAGACATGTCTTACACTAGCACTACTCTTAGCCGACACGTGTCCTAGACACGTCTTACACTGGCTATCTCTGTGTCGATGCCATGTCCTAGACATGGTCTTACACTGGCTATCTCTGTATGGCTGACGCATGTCCCAAACATGTCTTACATTAGCCCTCGTCTAGAAGCCGATGCCATGTCCTAGACATGGTCTTACACTGGATCTCAGAATGTGGCCGAAGCATGTCCCAGACATGTCTTACACTAGCGCGCAATTCACCCAATGCCTTGGCATGAATATCCAATTCGTACCCTAATATGTCGATGGGATACTTCTATTATCTCAAATATTACTAGGCATTCTCGATTCGTAACTTAGTAACTCACTCAATATCAATTCAAAGGCAATATGAATGCAAGTATTAACAGTGTAGTTGTATTACTTACATACAACTTACCTCGGTTTACAAAAAGTACTTGACTACTCGATTTAATCAGTTTGCTTGGCCTTCCCCCGATCTAGGTTTGAATTTGGTAAGTCTTGATCTATAATGACAATATGCACTCATTTAGTCACTAATTAGGATTAAACAATCATAAATTCATACCTTTGGTAAAATGACCATTTTGCCCTTAGACTTTGACAAAATGACCATTTGTCCTTATGCTCGAAAATCAATTTTTATCAAATTTCTTTGTATTTCAAGCCTAGATAAACTCTTTTTACTACTATAGTAATCCCAAATTCTCAATATTTTACACACTTAACATCTATTTTGAAATTTATGCAAAATAGCCCCTTTAGATGTTTTCATGCCAACATCTTTTAGAAAAATTGTTTATAACATAACTAAAACTCAAATTCTTCCTTAAAAACTCAATAAAAATCTCAAAATAATCCATGTCAAAATCTTAAACTCTTGACCATTTTGCAAGATGTCACCCTCATTTGAAAGCTCATGCTTCAAGGGTCTTAAAAATGTGAAAATCTTAAAGAAAACTAATTAAAATCACGTGTGAGGCTTATTGTTGCTGCAAGTTTTTGAAGCTCTTAAACCCCAAAAATGGCTGATATTTTCGGTGGAGAGAAGGAAAAATGAAGAAGAAATGGCTTTTGTTTTATTTAATCAAAAGCTAGTCAAATTTGATGACCTCATCCACACCTAACTATGTCAATTTTGTCTCCCCTCACACCATGGCCGGCTAGGCTATTCACAAGGGTCTAATTGCCCTTTAAAGACCCTAAATTTAAGTTCTCTAGCTATTTAACACATTTGGGGTACTAAAATACAACTTTTGCCTTTTATACGATTTAGTCTTTTTTCGCAATCGGGCTTGAAAACATTAAAATTAGCTCACCAAATTTTTTATGCACTAATCAAATCATACTATGGCCTCATAAAAATGATAAAAATAATTTTCTAGCTTTGGATTATGGTCTCGAGACAACTGTTTCGAGTAGGCCCTAAATCGAGCTGTTACATTTCTCTCCCTTAGGGATTTTCGTCCTCGAAAATCTTACCGGTAAATAAGTTTGGGTACTATTCTCTTAGAGATTCTTTGGGTTCCCATGTAGCTTCCTCGGCTCCATGTCTATGCCACAAAACTTTCACAAGTGGTATATTCTTATTTCTTAATTGTTTAACCTCTCAAGCTAAGATCTTAACTAGTTCTTCCTCATAAGAAATATCTTGGAGAATTTCAACTTCAGTAGTACGTGTGAAGGGTCAGATCTGTATCGGCGTAACATAGACACGTGAAACACGTTGTGAATCTTCTTTAACTCTGACGAAAAATTCAATCTGTAGGCAACAGGCCCTATTCTCTCAGTAATTTCATAAGGTCCTATGAAAATAGGGCTCAGCTTGCCTTTTCTACCAAATCTGAGGACTTTCCTCCAAGGGGAAACTTTCAAGAATACTCTACCACTGACCTCAAACTCGATCTCCTTTCATTTCAAATCCATGTAGGATTTCTGCCTATCCGAAGCGGCTCTTTGGCATTCTCGAATCACTTTAACTTTTTCCTCAGCCTCTCTGACTAATTCAACCCCGTGAATCTGACTCTCTTTGAACTCTGTCTAGTATAAGGGCGTTCAGCACTTTTGCTCGTACAAGGCCTCATAAGGTGCCATTTTCAGACTTGACTGATAGTTATTGTTGTAGGCGAATTCAACCAATGGTAAGTGTTTCTCCCAGCTTCCTTGCAATTCGAGAACACAACATCTCAGCATGTCTTCTAAAATCAGTATCACTCTGTCCGATTGTCCGTCCGTCTATGGATGAAATGCCATACTGAAACTTAACTTGGTTCCTAGAGCCTCTTGTAACTTCTTCCAAAACATTGAGGTGAATCTTAGGTCTCGGTCTGAAATAATTGACAAGGGTACACCATGTAGCCTCACAATCTCGGAAACATACAAGTCAGCTAATATCTTGAGAGAGTAGTCTGTACGCACTGGTATAAAGTGGGCTGACTTAGTTAATCTGTCGACAATAACCCATACAACATTTTTCTTTTTCGGGGTTAATGGCAAACTAGTCATAAAGTCCATTATGATACGATCCCATTTCCACTCTGGAACCATAATAGGCTGAAGTAGCCCAGAAGGTACTTGGTGTTCAGCCTTTACTTGTTGACACACTAAGCACTTGGAAACAAACTCTGAAATATCCCTTTTCATTCCCGACCACTAATACATTTTCTTCAGGTCGTTATACATTTTTATGCTACCGGGGTGGATGGATAAACTACCAGTATGTGCTTCTCGTAATCTTCTGGATGAACTCACTATCTTTAGGCACACAAATTCTATTTTTGAACATTAAAAATCCGTCGATACCAACCTGAAAATCTGATTCAACACCTGACCCACACTGATTTCTCCTGGCTTGAAACTTCTCATCACCCTTCTAAGCTTCTCGGATTTAATGAAGAAAACCCGGCCTAACTCTCAGTTCTGCTAAGATCGAACCATCCTCAAACACGGTCAACTGGGTATTCAAAGCTCTCAAGGCAAACAACGATTTTCTACTCAAGGCATCGACAACTACATTTGCCTTTCCCGGATGGTAATCAATGATCAACTCATAATCTTTTAATAGTTCTAACCATCGATATTGCCTCAAATTCAACTCCTTTTGAGTAATCAAGTACTTTAAACTCTTGTGGTCAGTAAATACTCTACATCTCTCTTCGTACAAATGGTGTTGCCAAATCTTCAAGGCGAACACTACAGCTGCTAGCTCTAAATCGTGGGTCAGATAATTCTTCTCGTGTGGTTTTAGCTGTCTCGAGGCATAGGCCACAACCTTGCCTTCTTGTATGAGAACACACCCTAAACCATTCAAAGAGGCATCACTATAAATTACAAATTCTTTACCCAACTCCGGTTGCACTAAAATTGGGGCTTCGGTTAACAAAGCCTTTAACTTCTCGAAACTCTGCTGACATTCTTTTGTCCATTCAAACTGGATGTCTTTCTGTAATAATCTCTTTACCAGAGTAGCTATCATAGAAAATCCATTTACAAAGCATCTGTAATACCCCGCTAGCCCCAGAAAACTACAAACCTCTATCACATTCCTCGGCGGTTTCCACTCCAGAATAGCTGAAATCTTATTTGGGTCAACTCTGATCCCATCGCCCGACACAATGTGTCCTAGGAATCCAACTTCAGTAAGCCAAAACTCGCTCTTACTAAACTTAGCATAAAGCTGTTTATCTCTCAGAATCTGTAACACAGTCCTCAAATGTTTCACGTGCTCACTCTCATCGCGCGAATAAATCAGTATGTCATCTATGAAAACAATGACTAATCTATCCAAGTATGGCCTGAAGATGCAATTCATCAAATCCATAAACACTGTAGGGCATTTGTTAATCCAAAAGGCATAACAAGGAACTCGTAATGCCCATATCTCGTCTGAAAAGTAGTCTTCGACACTTCTTGTTCCTTGACCCTTAACTGGTAGTAACTTGATCTCAAGTCTATCTTGGAGAATACCGTAGCTCCCCTCAGTTGATCGAAGAGATCATTGATTCTCAGCAAAGGATACTTGTTCTTTACTGTCACCTTGTTAAGCTATCTGTAGTCGATACATAACCTCATCAGCCCATCCTTCTTTTTCATAAAAAGTACTGGAGCACCCCATGGTGAATAACTCAGTCCAGCAAAACCTTTATCTGTTAACTCTTGCAATTGTACTTTCAACTCCTTTAACTCGATGGGGGCCATCCTATATGGTGCAATCGAGATTGGTGTTGTACCTGGAGCCAACTCGATACCGAACTCAACCTCTCTCTCTGAAGGTAACCCTGGCAACTCCTCTGGAAAGACATCTATGAACTCACAAACCACCAATACTGACTCAATCTTCGACTCGGATACTTGAGTATTCAGCACAAAAGCTAAATAAGATTCATAACCCTTTCTCAAATATTTTTCAGCCGTCAAAGACGATATTACTACATGCAGATTATCTGACCTATCTGGCCCAACTCGTTTAACACTACCATCCTCACATCTTAACTGAATTACTTTTCTTCCACAATCTATTACAACACTATGGGAGGTCAGCCAATCCATCCCAAGAATTACATCAAATTCATTAAACGACAGCAACATCAAGTTGGCCGAAAAACAATGGCCTCTAATCGACAAAGGACAATTTCTACATACTTGGTCCACTAATACATGCTTGCCTAACGGGTTAGACACTTTCATAACAAACTCGATGGACTCTATAGGCATGTCTATACGAGCTATTAAATCCATACATATGTAAGAGTGGGTACATCCCGGGTCAATTAAAGCGACAACATTTATATCATGAATAGAAAAGGTACCCGTGATCACATCTGGAGACTCTGCCTCTTCTCGGGCTCGTATAGCATAGGTCCTCGTTGATGCCTTGCCTTCAGACCTCATCGTAGTATCTCTCAGTGCACCTCTACTACCAGTCCCACTCCCGGGGTTCCTTTGAGGCCTACCTCTCAAGGGAGTACTGCTTGCTTTCGCATCTTGTTTTCTCTCTCTCGTCCATCTCGGGATACTCGCGGATAAAGTGCTCGAGTGACCCACACTTGAAACAGCCCCTTTCATTTACTCGACATTCGCCCAAGTGACGTCTTCCACATTGCGAACACTCCGGCCTATTTGGCCGAGTGCTACCAACACTTGTAACTGAAGTAGCTTGGGCTCTAGATGCCACGTTCTGCTGATTCTTATTTCTCTTCGAATACCCTACCGAAGTATTCGATTGGGTAGTAAATTCTTTTGACCTCTTAGAGGAGGATTGATACACTTTCCCCATCTATCTTTTCTTTAAATCTCACGACTCGCTGGCCGCTTTCCTCCTTTCTTTCACTAACTCCTCTGCTTTACACGCTCTCTCAACAAGCACCACAAACTCTCTTAACACGAGGCCCTAAACATACATTCGAGGTGGTTCGGGACCCAACCTGGAACTCATTTAAAACTTAGAAAAATCTCTTGCATCAAAGCTCCACACGCCCGTGTGGGTATAAAGCACACGCTCGTGCACTAGGGACACGCCCGTGTCCCGAGCCCATGTCTGAAAACTTGGGCATTTTGCCAAAACAACATGGCCCAAGCACACATCTGTTCCCGGCAACCATGTCCTTCACATGGCCGAGACACATGGCTGCGTCTCTTGCCCGTGTGCTACTAGCATACATACTGACTTCATGGTACGGCATGGACACACGCCCGTGTGGCCTGCCCGTGTGCTAGAATGACTTTAAAGTTTTAGTGCAGGGGACACATGACCATAACACACACCTGCGGGTGTGAACCGTGTTTCACACACGGCCTAGACACACATCCGTGTGTCTTACTCGTGTGGACAAATTAGGTTATTTTCCAAGCCCTTTGTCACCCATCTTGCACAACCTACACAAGATCATTTTAATATACCCATCTCATCACAATGAACATTAATTCAACCATAGAAAGAACATCGTAGGCATTCATCAAAATGAATAATAGCCATTATTCTAGGCTTAATACAAAATAAAGGGCTTTTGACTTAGGCCAAAAATACATAAACAATTCTCATGATGAATATACTGGTCTAGCCCTATACATGCCACCTTCAAAAATACAAATCAAACTATACCGAATGCTGTGGACGATAGTGTGATCGATATCTCTAACTTTAAGGGATCTTCGAGCTAGCTAGATAACGCTGAAAGAAGAGAGAAAGGAAAGTGGGTAAGCATAAAGCTTAGTAAGTTACATATAAATAAATATACAACAATAATCTCACCATTACTTATCATGCCCAAATGTAAACATAACTCAACTTACTCTTTGTCGTCTACTCCAGTCACATTTTCTAAATTAAGCTCGATACTCATGCTTACCATATAGGTACTTGTAACACTCACAACATGATTATTCTTTCTTTATCAAGATTGATCTATAACTCTCACCATTGAAATGTTTGGAATACTACTGTATATTCACTGAACCTTTAACATGGGATATATTGTCGATGCGTGTGCCAGACATGTCTTACACTGGCTATCTCTGTCGAGGCCGATGCTTGTCCCAGACATGTCTTACACTGGCACTCATATGTGCGTGCTGATGCATGTCCCAGACATGTCTTACACTAGCATAACCCTTAGCCGACGCGTGTCCTAGACACGTCTTACACTGGCTATCTCTGTGCCGATGTCATGTCCCAGACATGGTCTTACACTGGCTATCTCTGTATGGCTGATGCATGTCCCGGACATGTCTTACCCTAGCCCTCGTCTAGAAGTCGATGCCATGTCCCATACATGGTCTTACACTGGCTCTCAGAATGTGGCCGAAGCATGTCCCAGACATGTCTTACACTGTTGCACAATTCACCCAATGCCTTGGCATGAATATCCAGTTCGTACCCTAATATTTCAATGGGATACTTCTATTGTCTCAAATATTACTAGGCATTCTTGATTCATAACTTAGTAACTCATTCAATATCAATTCAAAGGCAATATGAATGCAAGTATTAATAGTGTAGTTGTATTATTTACATACAACTTACCTCGGTTTACAAAAAGTACTTGACTACTCGGTTTAATGGTTTGCTTGGCCTTCCCCCGATCTAGGTTCAGATTTGGTAAGTCTTGATCTATAATGACAATATGCACTCATTTAGTCACTAATTAGGATTAAACAATCATAAATTCACACCTTTGGTAAAATGACCATTTTGCCCCTATGCTCGAAAATAGATTTTTATCGAATTTATTTGTATTTCAAGCCTAGCTAAACTCTTTTTACTACTATAGTAATCCCAAATTCTCAATATTTTACACACTTATCATCTATTTTGCAATTTATGCAAAATAGCCCCTTTAGGTGTTTTCATGTCAACATCTTTCACAAAGTTGTTTATAACATAACTAAAACTCATATTATTCCTTAAAAACTCAATAAACATCTCAAAATAATCCATGGAAAAATCTTAAACTATTGACCATTTTGCAAGATGTCACCCTCATTTGAAAGCTCATGCTTCAAGGGTCTTAAAAATGTGAAAATCTTGAAGAAAACTCATTAAAATCACTTACTTGTGAGGCTTATTGTTGCTGCAAGTTTTTGAAGCTCTTAAACCCCAAAAATGGCTGATATTTTCGATGGAGAGAAGGAAAAATGAAGAAGAAATGGCTTTTGTTTTATTTAATCAAAAGCTAGTCAAATTTGACGACCTCATCCACACCTAACTATGTCAATTTTGTCTCCCCTCACACCATGGCTGGCTAGGCTATTCACAAGGGTCTAATTGCCCTTTAAAGACCCTAAATTTAAGTTCTCTAGCTATTTACCACATTTGGGTACTAAAATACAACTTTTTCCTTTTATGCGATTTAGTCCTTTTTCGCAATCGGGCTTGGAAACATTAAAATTAGCTCACCAAATTTTTCATGCACTAATCAAATCATACTATAGCATCATAAAAATGATAAAAATAATTTTTTAACTTTAGATTTTTGGTTCCGAGACCACTGTTCTGACTAGGCCCTAAATCAGGCTGTTACACGTGTCCTAGCTCGTGTCTAAATACCTTGGCATTCTGTTTCTGACGTCAGCATCCAATTTAGGGCACAGGGCCAAGGCACACTCCCGTGGCCAAAGGCCGTGTCCTCCACACGGCTGAGACACATGGCCGTGCCTTTTCCCGTGTGTTTACTACCATGCATTCTGACTTGCAAATTTTACGTGCAAGGGAAACACAGCCGGACAACATGCCCATGGGGCTGACCGTGTGTCGTAAACGGCCTAGACACACGCCCGTGGGTCTACCCGTGTAGAAAATATAAGGCTATTTACCAAGCCTTTTGCCACCCTGAAACCCAATCTAATGCCAACCAACATATCAAAGTCTAACTTAATATGATTTCTCAACCAAATAACTATAGTTAAGGCCTATATACATTTCTTATATTCAACCATACCAACAATTTCACATTCATGAAAGACTATCTTGCATTCATATATAAACTTTCAATATTAGCCATTTTCCATGGCCTTACACAAAATGAATCAAATGCTAAAGTAAGCCAACACATTTGGCCAATTAATAATGACACAAAACTCAAAAATCAGGGTCCTATACATGCCATAATCAAAATAAAAGATCTAACTATACCAAGTGCTTCAGATGATAGTACAATTGGCTTCTCCGACGTAGCAATGATCCTTGAGTTACTATGGCGGCACTATAAGAAAATGGAAAGGAAATAGGGTAAGCATAAAGCTTTGTAAGTTGCATGAAAAATAAATGTCAACTAATTAACACAAATCAACATGCTTAAAACCTTTCATGGCTTACTCATGAATACCACAAATAGACGTAAGTACAACTTACTCATCACCATCCAATACAAATCTTATTACATATGTCGAGCTCACATCTCATACATTTCAAATAGATACCTATTCCACTCATCACATGATTATAATTTTTCTCATTTTGGTATAAATCATACATCTTTTGTTGAACCATTTGGAATACTATCGGATACTCTATAGCCCTAACATGGGTTAAGAAGCCGATGCCTTGTTTAAGATAGGTCTTACACTGACACACAACAAGCTGACGCCAATTCCCAAACAGGTCTTACATTAGCTTATCCATCGCGAGGCCGATGTATGTCCCAGACATGTCTTACATTAGTTCTCGTCTCAATCCTGATGCATGTCCCAGACATGTCTTATACTGGCTTAAATATCTCGAGGCCGATGCTTGTCCCAGACATGTCTTACACTGGCTCTCATATTGTGGTTGATGCATGTCCTAGGCATGTCTTACACTAGCACACAAATGACCCAAATGTCATGGCATGAATATCCGATTATTTTAAAGGATCAACCAAGAGTTCTACTATCTCAATTATCATCATGCATTTTCATTTCCACAATTAAGCAATTTATGCTATTAAAATTTATGCACAATTGATAACAATATAGTTGCATTATTTACACACAACTTACCTCGGCATTCAAAATATGGCGACTATTTCGGCCTAGTCTGCTAGCTTTGGTTTTCCCGGTCTAGGCCTGAATTTTGTAATTCTTGATCTAAAATGATAAAAATTCACAAGTTTAATCATTTTATCGATCGAGGTACTCAACAATTCATAATTGGCCAAAATAACCATTTTGCCCCTAGACCCAAAAATCAATTTTTATCAAATTTCCTTATTAACAAAGCCTAACCGAATACATTTTATACTAGAAGAAGCCCAAAATTCTCATTATTTCACACATTTATCACCTATTTTTACAACTAATGCAAAATGGCCCTTTTAGGGTTTTCATGAGAAATCTTTTCATAAAAGTTGTTTATTTAATAACCATGATTCATTTTCTTCCATAAAATTTTAGAAAAAAACATGAACACTCTCATGGTAAAACCCTAGACTTACAACCATTTGGAAAAATAGTCCCCTCATTTGAAAGCTCATGCTACAAGGGTCCTAAAAGTACAAAAATCATCACTATCATAACTATTATAACTTGTTTAAAGGCATGTATTGCTAAACTCGATATGTGCTACGTTAGTCCTAGAATCGACTAAATCGTAGCTCTGATACCACTAAATGTAACACCCCTTACCCATACTCGAGATTAGCACAAGGTACGAGACATCACTGAACACAACAGGGCATTTCTAGAAAATACGGGTTATGAAATTTCATTTCAAATTAAAATCGGCAAAATAAAATCATATTGTCCCTCTTATAGACCTAAGAGGTCCAAAACATCCTTTAAAAATGATTCAGTACAAAAGCGAGAACTTAAAAAAAAAACTTTATAAAATTTTTAGTTTTAAGCCTCACACGTCCTTGTGTACGCAATGCACACACTCGTGTCCCTTTCCTGCGTAGAATTATTTGAATTAATTTTCCATTTCGAACCTACAGGGGCTTTCACATGGCCGAGCACATGCCCGTGTCCTTATCCCGTGTCCCTCACATGGCCTAGACACGCCCATGTTATCACCCGTGTCTAAAAACCTAAGCATTTTGCTTATGACGTCATCATTCATTTAGGGGCACATGGCCAAGACACACGCCCGTGTGCTAGGCCGTGTCCTCCACACGGTTGAGACACACGGTCGTGTCTCTACCTGTGTGTTTACAACCATGCATACTAACCAAAAAAGTTTAGGTGCAGGGGACACACGGTCGTACAACACGCCCATAAGGCTGACCGTGTGCCACACACGGCCTAGACACATGCCCGTGTGTCTACCCGTGTGGACTATTTTAGTGGCTATTTTCCAAGCCTTTGGTCACCCTTATCCAACCATGCATAATAACTTGTTCCTTGGACATTTATCATGGTATAATTATATCCCTAAGACCTACTTGGCCAAGGTTATACAAGTTACTTCATGTCTCGTTTTAACCTATGATGACATTACCCTCTTTGTGTTAGGTTACCATTTCAACAATAACATTTTATAACTCATGCCCATTATGACTTAAATCATTTTCAAGTAGTTGGCCACAATTCACATGTTCATTCAAAGTATATCACAATAGGCATTCACATGAAACATTCAAACCTAACCATGCACATTTAGTAGGTTTACAACCTACATCCAAATGAGCCATGTCTTATGGCTATATACAAAATGAATAAGCATATCATTTAAGCCCTTACATTGGCTAATCAAATGACACATATAAAAAAATGACCAATAATCCTATACATGCCATTATAACAAAATAAGAGTTTTTATATACCAAGGCAAGACAAGTTGATAGTGCTAACAATACTCCAACAGTCTTCCAATCTTCACGAGTTCGCGGGCTCTGTAAGACAAGGGAAATGAAAGGGGGTAAGCATTTACATACTTAGTAAGTCCAGATAACAGGAAGGTAAACTTACTGGTTATTTGGCATGCATCTATAAAAGACATTGATGCCAAGCATGCATAGTATAATTTTTCTATTACATACACTCCACCATCAAGTTAGTCTCAGGCCAATACATTATAACATTAGTCTTAGATGAGCTCATCAATTCAAACATGTCTATTCCCATTTCTCATTTTAATCCTGTTGAATTTCTTGGGATCTTGGTGGATATTTCGTTTACTGTCAAATCATGCAAGTGATCATTTTAAATATGCACTCCCGTGAGCCTCACTTTTGTGGTGGGATCACCATTCCAGGCTAAATCCCTTTTAACATAAACTCAAAGAGTAATGTCGGGATTACCAGTCCAGGCTAAATCCTTTATAATTACATATACTCCTATGAGTTCAGATTTGGATTACCAGTCTAGGCTAAATTCAGATTCTAATCAGATTACCCATCTGGGTTAAATCCATCACAGCACACATATTCTTCGGGAGGCTAGATCACTATAGGATCACCTGTCCGGGCTAGATCCTTTCCTCCTTCAATTCATTTCTGGAGAATCCATCAGATATCCTTTTCATTCAACCGTGACATTTTCTCATAACATCAAATTTTCATGAATTACTATACATTGAATATCACTATTATATTTCATACATGAACATACATTTCTGATGTATTTAAAATAGTTTACGTTTGAGTTATATGAACTTACCTAGTAATTGCTTCGAGTTCGTATTTCGGTTATTCCGAAACCTTTCGTTTTCCACGGTCGACCTTCAAAATTGGTTCCTCGGGGTCTATATCAATAAAAATAAATCATTAATACTTCATATTGTTCATTTTTGGTTTAAGATTCATCCTCGAGCAAAATGACCATTTTGCCCCTAACATTTCACATTTTTACAAATTAGTCCCTAGGCTCGTATAATGAAATGCATGTAATTCCTTGGTTACCCAAGCCTAGCTGAATCTATTCTAAGTTCATACCAGCCCATATTTTCCTCTATTTCACATTTCTACCACACATTTCATACCTTTACAATTAGGTCCTTTTTTGGTGTTTTCATGAAAAATCACCTAGTAAAAGATGTTTATCTAACATCTTACTTCCATAATCCTCCATAAATCATCAAAGAACAATCATCTCATGCATGGGTCAATTTTCTCACATGAGCACTATCTTGAGATGTGGGTAGAAATGGATAGAGCATGTTACAAGGATCTCAAAAATACAAAGAACATTAAAAACGGGGCTAGGGAACACTTACTATTGAGCTTGAAATGTTGAAAACCCTTGCTTATGGAACCCCAAAAATTTTGACAGCTATGGGAAGAAGTTGGCTGATTTTTGCTTTCATTTTCCCTTTTTATTTAGTTTATTACCAAATGACCAAAATGCCCTTCCTTACTAACCTTTCAAAATTTTCCATACATGCCCATTTTTGTCCAAAAACTTAGAAATTGGGAAAATTACTCTTTAAGACCTTCTAATTAATAATTCAAAGTAATTTCATGCAAATTTCTTATAGAACCCAAGTTTTGCAATTATTCAATTTGGCAAGTATTTTTCCCAACTGCCCTGAAATTGAAGAACACAACACCGTAACATATCCTCGAGAGTCTATATCGTTCGCTCAGACTGACCATCAGTCTGTGGGTGGAATGCTGTACTAAAACTCTACTTTGTACCCAAAGATTCTTGCAATTTCTTCCAAAATCTCGAAGTGAATCTCGGGTCTCTATCTAAAATAATCGATAACGGTACCATGTGTAGTCTTACAATCTCGGATATATACAAGTCGACCAATCTATCAAGAGAGTAATTTGTCCGTATTGGAATAAAGTAGGTTGACTTAATTACTCTATTAACTATAACCCAAACAACATCCTTCTTTTTCGGGGTTAATGGCAACCCAGTCACAAAATCCACGATAATCCTATCCCATTTCCATTTGAGGACCATCATAGGCTGTAATAAACCCGAAGGTACTTGGTGTTCCGCCTTGACCTGTTGACATATCAAACATTTTGACACAAATTCAAAGATATCTCTTTTCATACCATTCCACCAGTACATGGTATTTAAATCATTGTACATCTTAGTACTTCCCGAATGAATAGATAGACGACTATCATATGCCTCTTGCAAAATTTTCTGAATAAGCTCATCATCTTTGGGTACACAGACCCTATCTCAAAACATCAAGCAACCATTAGAGTCAACCCGAAAATCTGATTCAACACCCGTCTCACATTGTGCTCTTTTGGCTTGCAAATCACTATCATTGACCTAAGTTTTACAAATTTCTTGGAGAAATGTCAGTTTGGCTCTTAACTTTTCCAAAACCGAACCATCATCAGACAAAGCTAAATGCGTGTTCATAGCCTTCAGTGCAAACAAGGACTTCCTACTCAAGGCATCGATGACTACGTTCGCCTTTCTCGGAAGATAATCAATTATCAGTTCATAATTTTTAATCAATTCTAACCATCTCCGCTACCTCAGATTCAATTTCTTTTGAGTCATCAAGTACTTCAAACTCTTATGATTGATGAACACACAGCAAGTTTCACCATACAAATGGTGTCTCCAAATCTTCAAGGCAAAGACAATGGCAGTTAGCTCTAAGTTGTGAGTCGAATAATTTTTCTCGTGTGGCTTTAGTTGCCTCGAAGCATAGGCTATCACTTTGCCCTCTTGCGTAAGCACGCATCCTAGTCCATTTAAGGATGCATCACTATAAACCACAAATTCTTTTCCTGGCTCGGGTTGCACTAAACTAGAGCTTCCGTCAGTAATGTCTTCAATTTCTCAAAACTCTACTGACATTTTTCTAACCATTCAAACTTAACATATTTTTACAGCAACCTCATTAAGGGAGTTGCAATCATGGAAAATCCTTTTACAAAGAGTCGGTAGTAACCAGCTAAGCCCAAAAAGCTTCTAACCTTAGTTACATTTCTTGGCAGTTTCCACTCAACAATAGCAAAAATCTTATTTGGATCAACTCGGATGCCATCACCCGACACAATGTGACCGAGGAATCCAACCTCATGAAGCCAAAATTCACTTTTGCTAAACTTAGCATACAGTTGCTTGTCTCATAAAGTCTGTAAAACAGTCCTCAAATGTTTGGCATGATCAGACTCATTTCAGGAATAAATCAAAATATCATCTATGAATACCACAACAAACTTGTCTAAGTACGGTCGAAAAACACGATTCATTAAATCCATAAATGTAGCTAGGGTGTTTGTTAGCCCAAAAGGCATGACAAGAAACTCATAGTGACCATACCTCGTCCTGAAGGCAATCTTAGGCACATCTGACTCTTTAACTCGCAACTGGTAGTAGCTGGATCTCAGATCTATCTTTGAAAACACGGTGGCTCCCCTCAGCTGATCAAACAAGTCGTCGATTCTTGGCAAAGGATACTTGGTCTTAATGGTCACCTTGTTGAGTTGTTGGTAGTCTATACATAACCTCATCGATCTATCTTTCTTTTTCACAAATAAAACGGAAGAACCCCAAGGTGAAGAGTTCGGTCTTGCAAAACCTTTATCAGTCAATTCTTGCAACTGTGATTTTAACTCCTTCAACTCAGTTGGGGCCATTTTGCATGGCGCAATAGAGGTAGGCATAGTTCTCGGTACTAGCTCAATACCAAACTCCACCTCTCTAACAGGAGGTAACCCTGGTAGCTCTTCTGGGAACACGTCTGGATATTCACAGGCTATCGGTACCGACTCAATCTTTAATTTAGACTCTTTAGTATTCAGTATGAAAGCAAGGTAAGCTTCATACCCTTTTCTCATATACCTTTGAGCCAACATTAAAGTAATCATAACTGGCGTTGCATTCAACTCATTTGAATCAATTCGGAGAGTTTCACCATTTGAGTATTTCAATTTTATGCACTTGCTACCACAATTTACAATCACATCATGGACGATCAACCAATCCATACCAAGTATTACATCGAACTCATCAAATGAAAAAAGCATAAGGTCAGTCGAAAAACAATGACCTTGAATTGTCAAAGGACAATTCTTACAAACCTTATCAACTAAAATAGACTTGCCTAAATGGTTTGACATCTTAATCACAAATTTTGTAGGTTCCACAGACATTTTCATGCTAGACACCAATTTCATGCAGATGTATGAATGGTTCGACATCGGGAGCTGAAGCTTCCTCTCTAGCTTGTATCGTGTAAGTTCTCGCCGGGGCTCGAGCCTCTGATTTTTCAGTAAAATCTTCCGCAACAGTTCAGCTATCGCTAGCACTCCCAGGATGCCATGGTGGTCTACCTCGAGAACCAGGAGCATTAGGCTTTGAGGCTAATTCCCCCTCTTTATTGGCTCGCTCTGGGCAATCTCAAAGAAAGTGGTCAAGAGAACCACATCTGAAACACGCTGCGCTCTTCATTCGACATTCTCAGAAATGAAATTTGTTGCAACTTTTACATCTCAGCTTTTGATCATCTACACTTCCCACACTAGTTACCTTAGGGGAAGAAGACTTCAGGTTGTGACGCTTAGAGCTTCATGATTTACCTGAATACCCCAACGATATAGTGGAGCGTTCTTGCTGACTCCTCAATTTCTTCATAGGGAACGAGTGGGTCTTACCGCTGGATCTCTTACTTGAAACTCGAGCTTCTCTCTTTGCTTGTTTCCTTTCATTATTTAACTCTTCAGCCTTCTTGGCTCAATCGACTAAAGTATCCAATTCCCTTATCTCAAGGATCCCAATTAGCAGCTTAATTTCCTCATTCAGACCTTCTACGAAACGCTTACACATTTCTGCCTCTGATTGGACCCACTCACTTGTATAATGACTTAGTCTCACAAACTCTTTTTCGTATTCTGACACGATCCTATTTCCTTTTATTGAGTTCCAGGAACTCTTTTCGTTTCTGATCCAGAAACCTTTAACTGATATAATTCTTCCTAAATTCCACTTGGAAGAATTCCCATGTGACACACTCTCTCAGTGCCACCGAGGTTACAGTCCTCCACCAATGGTATGCAATGTCCTTCAGTAGCGACACCACGCATTTTAAACTTTCCTCAGGAGTACATGATAGTTCTTCAAGAACTCTCATGGAATTTTCAAGCCAAAATTTGGCACGTTCTAGATCGTCATCAATCCTGGCCCTAAACTCTTCGGCTCCATATTTTCTAAGTTTATCCACTAGGGTCTTGCCAATTTTCAAAGGTGCCATACCTTGTGGCACTTCTTCTTCAGGTTGAGCAGGAGGTGGAGGAGGCCGTGGTATATTGGGGCGGTTTCTCAGGTAGTCACTAGACCACTCATCCATCATTTCAAAAAAGGCAGCTCTCGCCTCTTCCCTGCCTTTAGACATAGACCTTCTACTACTACTAGCAGTAGCTCGCTAAATGGAAGCTGGAGCATGGCTCTCGGCTTCCTCAGACTCATCTTGGGCTTGATTGGAAGACATTTACTATATTCAAATACAATTAACAAGGTTAGGAGATGTCACACTATCATCACTTATTTAATGATATGTATAGTTAAACTCGATACATGTTACGTTAGTCCTAGAACCAACTAAACTGTAGCTCTGATCCACTAAATGTAACACCCCTTACCCATACCAGAGATCGAAACAAGGTACGAGGCATTACCGGAAACAAACAGGGTATTTTTAGAAAATACGGGTTATGAAATTTCATTTCAAATTAAAATAGACAAAATAAAATCATATTGTCCCTCTTATGGACCTAAGAGGTCCAAAACATACCTTCAAAACGATTCAGGACAAAACTGAAAACTTAAGAAAATTTTTAGAAAATTTCTAGGTCTAAGCCTCACACGCCCATGTGTTGGTAATGCACACACCCGTGTGCTTGGGATACGTCTGTGTCCCTTACCCGTGTAGAATTATTTGAATTTACATTCCCTTTCGAACCTACAAGGGTTTTCACACGGCCGAGCACACGCCTGTGTCCCTGGCCCCTATCCCTCACACGGCCTAGACATGCCCGTGTCCAAAAACCTGAGCATTCTGTTTATGACGTCATCATTCATTTAGGGGTACATGGCCAAGACACACGCCTGTGTGCTAGGCCGTGTCCTTCACAAAGTTGAGACACACGGCCGTGTCTCTACCCGTGTGTTTACTACCATGCATACTGACCTAAAAAGTTTAGGTGTAGGGGACACACGGCCGTACAACATGCCCATGGGGCTGAACGTCTGTCACACACAGCCTAGACACATGCTCATGTGTCACACACGGCCTAGACACATGCCCGTGTATCTACCCTTGTGGATCATTTTAGTGGCTATTTTCCAAGCCTTTGGTCACCCTCATCCAACCATGCAAAATAGCTTGTTCCTTGGACATTTATCATGGTATAATTATATCCCTAAGACCTACTTGGCCAAGGTCACACAAGTTACTTCATGTCTCGTTTTAACCTATGATGACATTACACTCTTTGTGTTAGGGCTACCATTTCAGCAGTCACATTTTATAACTCATGCCCAATATGACCTAAATCATTTTCAAGTAGTTGGCCACAATTCACATGTCCATTCAAAGTATATCACAATAGGCATTCACATGAAACATTCAAACCTAACCATGCACATTTAGTAGGTTTACAACCTACATCCAAATGAGCCATGTCTTATGGCCATATACAAAATGAATAAGCATACCATTTATGTAATGCCCCCATGCCTGAGACCGACGCCGGAATCGAGCTTGAGGTGTTACTGAACATAATTTATCAATTTAAGTACTTCGAATCATTTGTTTCTACATTCACAGCTTTCTAGCTATCTGCGTCACAGTTACAAGAAAAGTCATATCTCGAGTTACGAAACTCGAAATCAAGATCTGTAAATTTTCCCTAGATCTAGACTCATATATCTATTTACTAATTTTTTCCTAGAATTTTTGGTTGGGCAAATTAGTATAGTTTATTAGTTAAAGTCTCCCCTATTTCAGGGTTTGACTGCTCTGACCTCTATGTATTACGAATCAGATATCTCTCTATACAAAATTTCAATGACTATGAAGTTTGTTTTCATTAAAACTAGACTCAATAAGGAATCTGTAAATGTAAATAAAAACTTATAATTATTTTTGTAAAATTTTTTATAATTTTTAAAGTCAGAACAAGGGATCCAGAAATCATTCTGGCCCTGTTTCACAAAAGTTTAAATATATCATAAAATATAATTTATATGCCTGTTTTGTTCAATCCACATAAAAATAGACTCATTAAGATTAAATTTCATAGCTTACTCATCATTTAGTTTCACTTATACTATTTTTAGTGATTTTTCAAATTCATGTCATTGCTGCAGCAATATTCTGTTTTAAGGCAAGTTTCATCTTTCCATGAATTTTTTTATGAACTAGATAACCTATTAAACTTCCATGATATCAGACATGATCTAATTAGCCATCACCATGACTTATCAATATCAAACATTTTCTCAACCAAACATGGCCATATCATAAAATTATTTACACAAAATAGGTACATTGCTATACATGCCGTACTTAAGTTTTACAAGCCATTTACCAATAGAAATCCTTCTGATAGTGTGATCGAAACTTCGACTGTCCCGATTCTGAGTGACTTGTTCAAAACTACAATGAATGAAAAGGAAGGAGTAAGCATAAATGCTTAGTAAGTTCATATGCAAATAACAAGTAACATAACAATACAATTATACCAAACAACCTTAGCATGGCATCACCAATATCACATTTCTAAACATCATTCATCATCTTACCACTTTATCGTTGTATCTATTTTCAACCCGAGGGTTAAGTACATACCTGTCCAAAGTGCCCATTTCACAACACTTACCAAAACGTCACTTGCATCTTAAGTGTTCTTCCATTTCATAGAAATTTTCACCCGTTGAACACATCGGAATATAACTCGGATACACAGATAATTTGTACATAAGTGCCACATATGTAATCAAGTAATCATGTAACCCGCCCATAAGTGAACTCGGATTCAACTCAATGAGCTCGGGCGTTCGCATCCATAAGTGAACTCAGACTCAACTCAATGAGTTCGGATGCCTAGTTACATCTCACGAACTCAGACTCAACTCAACGAGTTCGAACATTCGCATCCATAAGTGAACTCGGACTCAACTCAATGAGTTCGGATGCTCAACCATCCTAGTGACATGTCACTTGTATCCTAATCTATTCCTAAGGTTCAAATGGGCTTTTTCCCTCGATCTGACATTAGCCGTCTTCCACGGAATATCAGAACTGATACTCGGTAGAAATTCATATTTATCAAATAGTAAACATAATTTGCATATTACTCAACATTAACCACAAAGCATAATATTTCACGATAAAAAATCAGCATATCATATAATTAACATCAATAACTTAAAAATAACAATTATGCTACATTATTTACACATGAACTTACCTTGGTACCAAAATATAAAGATTTTGCAATTTAGTCCACAATCTTTTCTTTTCCTCGATCGCGACTTGATTCCCGTTTCTCTTGATCTATAATACCAAATTAATCTTATTTAATACATACATTCATCAAAACAGCATTTAATACGAACTTTGGAAAATCACACTTTTGCCCCTAAATTTTTGCATAATTACACTTTTGCCCCTAGGCTCGGGAATTAAACTTTATCCCTTATTCTTATGTTTTATGACATGCTGATCATTTTTCCCCTCTATGACAACATCAAATTCACACTCTAACATGTACTTATGACTATTAGGTATTTTTACCAATTAAGCCCTTTTAACATGTACTTATGACTATTAGGTATTTTTACCGATTAAGCCCTTTTACTCGTTTTCACTCAAAACCGAGTAGCACAAGTTGTCTAACATAATTTAAAACCTCATATTCTATCATAAAACATCAAAATACACAAATTTCACCTATGGGCATTTTTCTAAATATAAACCCTAGGTTGAATTATTGCTAGCATAAGCTTAATCGAGCTTCCGGGATTCCAAAAACGTAAAGAACATTAAAAACGGGGCTTAGAATCACTTACTATGGAGCTTGAAAGTTGAAGAAACCCTAGCTATGGAGAGAGCAAAATTCGGCAGCAACCATATGAATAAGATGACTATTTTGTGTTATTTTTCCCTTTTTATTTCATTTAATATCCAAATGACCAAAATGCCCCTCCTTACTAAACTTTCAAAAATTCCTTCCATGTCCTAATTTTGTCCATGAACTTAAAATTGGTCAAATTGCTATTTAAGACCTCCTAATTAATATTTCAATGCAATTTCATACTAAAAACTTCTAGAATGCAAATTTTGCATCTTATTCGATTTAGTCCCTACTTTCAATTTAAACACTTTAGGCATAAAATTTCATCATGAAATTTTCACACAATCATGCAATCATATCATAATCATCAAAATAATTATAAAATAATTATTTCTATCTCGGATTTGTGGTCACGAAACCACTATTCCGATTAAGCCCTAATTTAGGATATTACAACTCTCCCCCCTTTTAAGGATTTTCGTCCTCGAAAATCTTACCGATAAACAAGTGTAGGTATTGGTTTCTCATAGTTTCTTCAGGTTCCCATGTAGTCTCTTCTACCCCATGCTTTTGCCACAGTACTTTCACGAGAGCGACACTTTTATTTCTTAGTTTCTTGACCTCTCGAGCTAAGATCTTAATCGGTTCTTCTTCGTAAGTCATATCCGGTCGTAGTTCAATTTCTGTCGGTGAAATTATATGTGAAGGATCTGAATGATACCGACATAGCATAGATACGTGGAACACATCATGAATCCTCTCTAATTCAGGTGATAATGCTAGCCGATATGCTACCGGTCCAACTTTTTCAATTATTTCATACGGTCCAATAATACGCGGACTTAACTTGCCCTTCCGTCCAAATCTAAGGACTTTCTTCCATGGAGACACTTTCAAAAATACCTTATCACCAATTTGAAACTCAATTTCTTTTCGTTTCAAATCCGCATAAGATTCATGTCTATCTGAAGCAGCTTTTAAACAATCTCGAATCACTTTCACCTTTTCTTCGGTTTCTTTTATTAGATCAACTCCATAAATCTGATTTTCCCTGAGTTCAGTCCAATACAAAGGCGTTCGACACTTACGACCATATAATGCTTCATAAGGTGCCATTTTCAAACTCGTCTGATAACTATTATTATAAGCAAATTCTACAAACGGTAAGTACCTTTCCTAACTACCTTGAAATTCCAATACGCAACATCTGAGCATGTCTTCAAGAATCTGAATTACTCTCTCTGATTGCCCATCAGTTTGTGGATGAAAGGCAGTGCTGAAATTTAACTTTGTACCTAATGCCTCTTGCAACTTTTGCCAAAACCGTGAAGTAAATCTCGGATCTCTATCCGAAATGATTGACAAAGGTATTCCATGAAGTCTAACAATCTCACGGATATACAATTCAGCCAACTTATTAAGAGAATAATCTGCACGCATGCAGGAATAAAATGAGCCGATTTAGTCGATCATCAACTATTACTCAGATGGCATCTTTCTTTCCTGGAGTCAATGGCAACGCTAAAACAAAATCCATAGTAATCCGATCCCATTTCCATTCAGGAACCATGATAGGCTGAAGTAATCCTGAAGGAACTTGGTGTTCAGCTTTCACCTGTTGACAAATTAAGCACTTTGATACAAACTCGGAATCTCTTTTCATTCCACTCCACTAATACATTTTCTTCAAGTTATTATACATTTTTGTACTGCCCGGATGAACCGCCAAATAGCCATTATGTACTTCATGCAAAATCTTTTGAATCAACTCATCATTTTTCGATACACAAATCTGATTTTTAAACATCAAGCTACCATTAGAACTGATTCTGAAATCTGATCCCGTATCAGCTTCACACTGTCTTCTCTTGGCTAGCAAATTTTGATCATTTTTCTGAGCTTCAGAAATCTCTTGTAAAAACATCGGTCTAGCTCTTATCTCTGCTAGAATCGAACTATCATCTGACATTTTCAACTGAGTGTTCATAACTCTCAAAGCAAACAACAACTTTCTGCTTAAAGCATCGGCAACCACATTTACTTTTCCCGGATGATAATCAATAACAAGCTCATAATCTTTCAATAACTCCAACCATCTACGCTGTCTCAAATTTAAGTCTTTTTGTGACATCAAGTATTTAAGACTTTTGTGACCAATATATACTCGGCACTTTTCACCATACAAATAATGTCGCCAAATCTTCAAAGCAAATACCACCGCAGCCAATTCCAAATCGTGAGTAGGATAATCCCTCTCATGAGGTTTTAACTGCCTCGAAGCATAAGCCACCACTTTTCCTTCTTGCATGACTACACACCTCAAGCCATTTAAAGAAGCATCACTATACACCACAAATTCTTTACCTGATTCGGGTTGTACTAACACTGGTGCTTCAGTTAATAACTTTTTCAATTCTTTGAAACTTTGTTGACATTCTTCCGTCCATTCAAATTTAACATCCTTTCGGAGTAGTCTAGTCATAGGAGCAGCAATTATAGAAAATCCGTTTACAAATCACGATAATACCCGGCTAGCCCCAAGAAACTTCTAACTTGATTCACGTTTTTGGTGGTTTCCAATCAATAATGGCTGAAATTTTACTAGGATCAACCCGTATACCATCACTGAAACAATATGACCCAAAAATCCAACTTCCCGAAGCCAAAATTCACTTTTACTAAACTTGGCATATAACTGCTTATTTCTCAAAGTTTACAAAACTATCCTCAAATGCTCAGCATGCTCTGTCTCATCTTTTGAATAAATTAAAATATCATCTATAAACACCACAACAAATTTGTCTAAGTATGGCCGAAATATGTGATTCATTAAATCCATAAACACAGCAGGAGCATTTGTCAACCCGAATGGCATAACTAAAAATTCATAATGACCGGACCTTGTTCTAAAAGCAGTTTTAGGCACATCTGACTCTTTTACTCGCAGCTGATAATACCCAGATCTCAAGTCAATCTGAAAACCATGTCGCTCCTTTTAGCTGATTAAACAAATCATTAATTCTCGGCAATGGATACTTGTTTTTGATTGTCACCTTGTTTAACTACCGATAATCAACATATAATCTCATAGAACCATCCTTCTTTTTCACAAATAACACAGGAGCACCCCAAGGTGAAAAACTCGGTCTTACAAAGCCTTTATCAGTCAACTCTTGCAACTGTGACTTTAATTCTTTCAACTCTGTTGGTGCCATTCTATATGGAGCAATCGAGATCAGAGCTGTTCCCGGTATCAAATCAATACCAAATTCTACTTCCCTGACTGGAGGCAAACCCGATAATTCTTTTGGAAATACATCCGCAAATTCACACACAACCAAGACTCGATTCAACTTTCTTTTCAACTTCTTTTGTATTAATTATTATATACGCCAAATAAGCTTCATAACCCTTTCTCAAATATCTCTGAGTCGACATCGAAGAAATCACATTAGACAATGCCTCTGATTTATCTGATCCAACCCGTAGAGTTTAACCGTTTTTACACTTTAATTCTATAACCTTTTCTTTGCAATTTACTATAGCATCATGCAATGTCAACCAATCCATACCCAAAATAACATCAAATTCATCAAACGGCAACAACATCAAGTCGTAGGAAAGTAATGACCCCGAATCATTAAAGGACATTTCTTGCATACTTTATCAACTATCACACATTTGCCTAACGGATTCGACACTCTAGCCAGCCATAATTACGTGTTCTCAACGGTATATTCATACTAGACACCGACTTCATGCATACATATGAATGAGTAGAACGGGATCAATCAAAGCAATAACATTAATATCATAAAGAGAAAATGTACCGTAATCACATCGGATGAGGAAGCATCTTCACGCTTTAATAGCATAAGTTCTAGCCGGAGCTCTTCCTTGAGATCTAATCTGCTTTGCATCACTTGGCTACATTCTTATCGCTTGTTTCACTTCTAGCTTTTCTCGGATACCTTCCCTCAAGTCTGCACCACTAGCTTTTACATTCTGAAATTTTTCTTTCTCAACTCTCTCGGGCGGTCTCTAATAAAATGATCCGAGAACCACATCGAAAACATTCATTTGCTCTTCACGGACCAAAATGATTTCTACCACACACGGCACTCGGGTTTAACAAATTTGAGTTCCCTACACTTCTTTGTAGAAGTATTCGAGATTTAGGACCCACATTCGCTTCTTAAAATTTCCATATGATTGCCCAACTGAAACTTGGGAACGAGGATTCATATTTCTTGACTTTCCGAGTTGCTGTGAAGGTGCCTTACTCATTGGCCTTTTCTTCTAATTTCGTGTCTCAACCTCTTCCTTTCTCTTCTCCTTAAGTAGTTCTTCAGCCTTGCAAGCTCGATCAACCAGTACTACCATTTCTTTCAGTTCAAGGATCCCGACAAATACCTTAATGTCTTTGTTGAGCCCGTCTTCAAATCGTTTAAGACATCTTGGCTTCAGAGAAAGCAGATTCACGGCATACTCACTCAATCGAACAAACTCTCTTTCATATTCTGAGACTATCATATTACCTTGCTTTAGCTCAAGAAACTCTTTACATTTCTGATCAATAAATCTTTCACTAATATATTTCTTCAGAAACTCTTCTTGAAAGAATTCCTGTGTTACCCTCTCTTTGGTACACCGAAATTAAAGTCTTCCACCAATTATAGGCTGAATCTCTCAACAAAGATGTAGCACATTTCAAACATTCTTTAGGTGTACAAGATAATTCATCAAATACCGGATAGAATTTTCAAGCCGTAACTCGCTTTCTCTGCATCATCATCAATATTTGCTCTAAATTCTTCACCCTTTGTTTACTTAATTCTATCAATGAGGTTTTTGTGAAATTTTATCATATCCACTCCTTGAGGCATCGGAGGCATAGGTTGAGGAATTGAAGGAGGTGGGGGAGGTCGTACATTTGGGTTCGTACGAACGAACTCAGTGTACCATGCACTCATCATTTGGAGAAATGCTTCCCGATCCCTTTCTCCTCCTCCTAACCAACAAGAAGAGGTGGGTTTTCGATCCAAGATCGCCTCTTCAATGAGTGGCGTATTACTCACTACTTCATCTGCCACAGCTGGATCAGGATCCATTTACTATATAAAAATCATTTAAAAAGGTCCGAAGTCGTCACACTATCACAATTTATACATATGGCATGTATAGCAAAAATCCGTACATACAACACGTAGTCCAAGAACCGACTAAACCTGCTCTGATACCAAATGTAACACCCCCACGCCCGAGACCGACACCGGAATCAAGCTTGAGGTGTTACCGAACATAATTTATCAATTTAAGTACTTCGAATCATTTGTTTCTACATTCACAGCTTCCTATCTATCTGCGTCACAGTTACAAGAAAAATCATATCTCGAGTTACGAAACTCAAAATCAAGATCCGTAAATTTTCTCTAAATCTAGACTCATATATCTATTTACAAATTTTTTCTAGAATTTTTGGTTGGGCCAATTAGTACAGTTTATTAGTTAAAGTCTCCCCTGTTTCAAGGTTCGACTGCTCTGACCTCTGTGTATTACGAATCATATATCTCTCTATACAAAATTTCAATGACTATGAATTTTGTTTCTATTAAAAATAGACTCAATAAGGAATCTTTACATGTAAAGAAAAACTTATAATTATATTTTTAAAATTTATTATAAATTTTTAAAGTCAGAACAGGGGATCCAAAAATCATTCTGGTCCTGTTTCACAAAAGTTTATATATCTCATAAAATATAATTTATATGCCTGTTTTGTTCAATCTACATGAAAATAGACTCATTAAGATTCAATTTCATAACTTACTCATCATTTAGTTCCACTTATACTATTTTTAGTGATTTTTCAAATTCATGTCATTGTTGCAGCAATATTCTGTTTTAAGGTAAGTTTCATCTTACCATGAATTTTTTTATGAACTAGATAACCTATTAAACTTCCATGATATCAAACATGATCTAATTAGCCATCACCATGACTTATCAATATCAAACATTTTCTCAACCAAACATGGCCATATCATAAAATTATTTACACAAAATAGGTACATTGCTATACATGCCATACATAAGTTTTACAAGCCATTTACCAATAGAAATCCTTCGGATAGTGTGATCGAAACTTCGAATTGTCCCGATTCCCGAGCTGACTTGTTCAAAACTACAATGAATGAAAAGGAAGGAGTAAGCATAAATGCTTAGTAATTTCATATGCAAATAACAAGTAACATAACAATACAATTATACCAAACAACCTTAGCATGGCATCACCAAAACATATATCACATTTCTAAACATCATTCATCATCTTACCACTTTATCGTTGTTGTATCTATTTTCAACCCGAGGGTTAAGTACATACCTGTCCAAAGTGCCCATTTCACAACACTTACCAAAACGTCACTTGCATCTTAAGTGTTCTTCCATTTCATAGAAATTTTCACCTGTTGAACACATCGGAATATAACTCGGATACACGGATAATTTGCACATAAGTGCCACATATGTAATCAAGCAATCATGTAACCCGCCCATAAGTGAACTCGGACTCAACTCAACGAGCTCGGGCGTTCGCATCCATAAGTGAACTCGAACTCAACTCAACGAGTTTGGATGCCTAGTTACATCTCACGAGCTCGGACTCAACTCAATGAGTTCGAACATTCGCATCCATAAGTGAACTCGGACTCAACTCAACGAGTTCGGATGCTCAACCATCCTAGTGACATGTCACTTGTATCCTAATCTATTCCTAAGGTTCAAACGGGCTTTTTCCCTCGATCTAACATTAGCCGTCTTCCACGGAATATCAAAACTGATACTCGGTAGCAATTCATATTTATCAAGTAGTAAACATAATTTGCATATTACTCAACATTAACCACAAAGCATAATATTTCACGATAAAAGATCAGCATATCATATAATTAACATCAATAACTTAAAAATAACAATTATGCTACATTATTTACACATGAACTTACCTTGGTACCAAAATATAAAGATTTTGCAATTTAGTCCACAATCTTTTCTTTTCCTCGATCGCGACTTGATTCCCGTTTCTCTTGATGTATAATACTAAATTAATCTTATTTAATACATACATTCATCAAAACAGCATTTAATACGAACTTTGGAAAATTACACTTTTGCCCCTAAACTTTTACATAATTACACTTTTGCCCCTAGGCTCGGGAATTAAACTTTATCCCTTATTCTTATGTTTTATGACATGCTGATCATTTTTCCCCTCTATGACAATATCAAATTCACACTCTAACATGTACTTATGACTTTTAGGTATTTTTACTGATTAAGCCCTTTTACTCATTTTCACTCAAAATTGAGTAGCACAAGTTGTCTAACATAATTTAAAACCTCATATTCTATCATAAAACATCAAAATACACAAATTTCACCTATGGGTATTTTTCCAAATATAAACCCTAGGTTGAATTATTGCTAGCATAAGCTTAATCGAGCTTAGGGATTCCAAAATGTAAAGAACATTAAAAGCGGGGCTTAGAATCACTTACTATGGAGCTTGAAAGTTGAAGAAACCCTAGCTATGGAGAGAGCAAAATTCGGCAGCAACCATATGAAGAAGATGACTATTTTATGTTATTTTTCCCTTTTTAGTTCATTTAATATCCAAATGACCAAAATGCCCCTCCTTACTAAACTTTCAAAAATTCCTTCCATGTCCTAATTTTGTCCATGAACTTAAAATTGGTCAAATTGCTATTTAAGACCTCCTAATTAATATTTCAATGCAATTTCATACTAAAAACTTCTAGAATGCAAATTTTGCATCTTATTCGATTTAGTCCCTACTTTCAATTTAAACACTTTAGGCATAGAATTTCATCACAAAATTTTCACACAATCATGCAATCATATCATAATCATCAAAATAATTATAAAATAATTATTTCTATCTCGGATTTGTGGTCACGAAACCACTATTCCAATTAAGCCCTAATTCAGGATATTACAATTTAAGCCATTACATTGGCTAATCAAATGACACATATAACAAAAAGACCAAAAAGACTATACATGCCATTATAACAAAATAAGAGTTTCTATATACCAAGGCAAGACAAGTTGACAGTGCTGACCATACTCCAACCGTCTTCCAATCTTCACGAGTCCGCGAGCTCTATAAGACAAGGGAAATAAAAGGGAGTAAGCATTTACATGCTTAGTAAGTCCGAATAACAGAAAGGTAAACTTACTGGTTATTTAGCATGCAACCCAAAAAGACATTCATGCCAAACATGCATAGTGTAATTTTCCTATCACATACACTCCACCATCAAGTTAGTCTCATGCCAATACATTATAACATTAGTCTTAGATTAGCTCATCAATTCAAACATGTCTATTCCCTTTTCTCATTTTAATCTCGTTGAATTTCTTAGAATCTCAGTGGATATCTCATTTACCGTCACATCATGCAAGTGATCCTATTAAATATGCACTCCCGTGAACCTCACTCTTGTGGCGGGATTACTAGTCCAGGCTAAATCCCTTATAATGACATATACTTCTATGAGTTCGGATCTGAATTACCAGTCTAGACTAAATTCAGATTCTAATCGGATTACCCGTCTGAGCTAAATCCATCACAGCACACATATTCTTCAAGAGGCTAGATCACTATAGGATCACCCGTCCGGGCTAAAACCTTTTCTTCGTCAATTCATTTCTGGAGAATCCATCAGATATCCTTTTCATTCAACTAGAACATTTTCTCATAACATCAACTTTTCATGAATTCCTATACATTGAATATCACTATTATATTTCATACATGAACATACACTTTTGATGTATTTAAAATAGTTTACATTCGAGTTAAACGAACTTACCTAGTAATTGCTTCCAGTTCGTATTTTGATTATTCCGAAACCTTTTATTTTCCACGGTCGGCCACCAAAATTGGTTCCTCGGGGTCTATATCAATAAAAATAAATCATTAATATATTGTTCATTTTCGGTTTAAGATTGACCCCCGGTAAAATGATCATTTTGCCCCTAACATTTCACATTTTTACAAATTAGTCCCTAGGCTCGTATAATGAAATGCATGTAATTCCTTGGTTACCCAAGCCTAGCCGAATCTATTCTATGTTCATACCAGCCCATATTTTCCTCTATTTCACATTTCTATCACACATTTCATACCTTTACAATTAGGTCCCTTTTTGGTGTTTAAATGAAAAATCACTTAGTAAAATATGCTTATCTAACATCTTACATCCATAATCCTCCATAAATCATCAAAGAACAATCATCTCATGCATGGGTCAATTTTCTCACATGAACCCTAGCTTGAGATGTGGGTAGAAATGGATAGAGCATGTTACGAGGATCTCAAAAATATAAAAAAATTAAAAACGGGGCTAGGGAACACTTACTATTGAGCTTGAAATGTTGAAAACCCTAGCTTATAGAACCCTAGAAATTTCAGCAGCTATAGGGAAGAAGATGGCTAATTTTTGCTTTCATTTTCCCTTTTTATTTAGTTTATTACCAAATCACGCCCTTACTAACCTTTCAAAATTTTCCATACATGCCCATTTTTGTCCAAAAACTTAGAAATTGGGCAAATTACTCTTTAAGACCTTATAATTAATAATTCAAAGCAATTCCATGCAAATTGCTTATAGAACCCAAGTTTTGTGATTATTCAATTTGGTCCCTAATTTTCCAATTGGACGCGTTATACTTAGAATTCCTCATGAAACTTTAACACATGCTTATTTTCATATCCTCAACCTCATAATAATCATAAACCAAATATATTAATGTCGGATTTGTGGTCCCGAAACCACTATGCTAACTAGGCCCTATTTTAGGATGTTATAATTTTAATTAATAAAACATACATATTTTCATAGTAAGATAAAGCTAGCTGCCCACTCATATATAAGATGGTATATTTACCATATTATTCCATATACTTTCATTAATTAAGCCATTTAATCACTAAAATCAAATAGCGATCAAATTTTACATTTTTTTACGATCTAGTCCTTTTTAATTAATTAACTATTGAAACATTAAAAATTTTCAATGAAACTTTAATATCATCTTAATGAAACTTCATAAATATTTATAAAAATATCTACGGCTCAGTTTATAGAAACAAGGTCTCGATACCTTATTTTTTAAAACCACTTAACCTTAGGGTCTTACTACTTGAACTTAATAAATCGCTTATATTACAAAAGTTACTATATCAAAAACCTATTTTAGAACCATGTTTGACTCGTAAATATTAAATAGTAATATTTACGAACTTACTCATCGGATTTGGTGGCCCCGAAAACACTGTTTCTGAAACCACTGAAAAATGGGTTATTACAGAACTTATTATCAAGAACTGTTTTAAATTTCTCACAGGTTAAGGAAATTATCAGGTTCCTTTTCCATTCCTTATAGTTATTTCCATTCAATTTGTTTTCATTGAATATAGTCAATAAGGGAGTGGGTACCATTTTTTGAATTGAAATAAAACATTCATTTATTAATATCTTTGTATAAGTAAATGCTTGAATTTTTTTTGCAACATTACGATATGCATTAAGATGATGCATGCGTCTTACATTAAACCTTGAAAACATTTGTAAGTTGTTGCAACGATAATTCCCACACCCATTGAATCAAGCCACCGTGGGGTGATTATGATCAACTAATAAGAACATGGATTTCCATCCCATAAGTACATTAACCTAATTCCTTAGGCTTTCACATGTACTAACAATCGTGTAACATTTGACCATCATTCTAACTTAAGTAGAGCTTTGTGAGGAGTTACTTAACTAGAATATCTTGAGTGTATAACCATCAACTCAACATATATCGCATCATGCACCACAAATGAGTCATCATGGGACAATCTCACTGAGTTGTATGCTTTGACTAGTTGTCATATTTGCAGATAGAACTTTTAGGTATTCCATATGATAATACCTACCAAATAAGCCAGACCAATTATCATATGAATAGAAGATAGTTCTTCTTACGTTTCAGATATCTCCTCAATGAAATCCACTTGACAATCCTATTGTGGGGTAGTGCACTTGCCATGCCATCACAAGAGATGACTGATGGAGGTTGTATGTCTTATTTAGGGACCTTCTCTCACTCAATATTTTTAAATAATATGCAAGGATTTTTTTTAATCTTGTTTCAATCACGAATGATCAATATGTGTATGACAAGTACATGTGGCATTCTTCTCTAATCTATATGGCATGCTTATCTTATATATGCATGAACATATATTCGTACTCATGTAAAAATCATCATACTTATCCCATACATATAAAAGCATAAAATTTAAATGACTCTGACCAGCCAAAATTTCCTTGATTCCATCCTAGAAAATAATAAAATTACAAAGTTCACCACAAAGCATACTTTGGGTCTTCAATTTTCCCACCACAGACTTCTATTGTAATATCTGTTCGCGTTTCTATCATTTTCATCTTTCCATCACTATTTTTGTTTCATCATCGCTATCGGCCACTGCCAGCCACTATCGGGCTACCACCAGGAAAAATTGGGATATCGCCAGCCACCGTAAGACCACCATCAGCCACCGACTACGGGACCACCATCCGCCACCCTTCGATTAAGGTTCGTGTTGTGTTGTCTTGGTTCTCAGGTTTCATCAGAAAATAATTTTACAAAAATTCCTATCTCTATTTTTGACACACATATTTTATTATAAAATAATAAAATTAAAATCCTACATAGAAATGATAGTCCACGACTAAAATATACATGTCTGGAAAACAAATTAAATTACAAATAAATTTCTAGGAATCAAAATTGTGGAAAAATTACTTTATCATCTATAACAATAAAATAATCATATACACTCATTCACAGCATTCCTCTAAACATATGAATAATTACAAGAATACCACATCTTATCAAATATTAATCAAATAAGATGAAGAGAGAGATTCGTCTCATTTACACTATAAACATAGCATAACCTGGAGCTCTAAAACTAATTGTTGGAAAAAATTTAGTTTGAAAATGATTTTTTGGCACAATGGAAATAAAAATTTTGAAAATTGACTCGGTTTGTGATATTTATAGCAATAAACCATAGACCAAATGTAACACCCTAAACCCGGCCCAGACCTTACGGCCAAATTCAGCATGTCACATGGAGAGGTTTCAAAATCATGTGTTTATCTAAAATCTTTGCTTAGTGTTCAGCAAAAATGTTCTTGTTTTAAGTTAAAGTGAATGGAAGCTGTGCACCAGGTAGGAAGCCAGGAAAGAGAAGGTGAGTCTATTGGACTGCTTAAGTACCAAGCTCTTCCCGGATCCAATCCTAGACATGCACACCTCCATTGTCACACTTTAAGCATGTTATATGTCTACGATAAACAAATCAAGTTTAAGTCTGGTTTAGATATTTGTTTTCTCTGAAAAATTTATATTGCGGAAGCTTTGCTCATTATCGTGATATTTTGAAAACATATAGTCTTTATAAAACGCATCCTAGTGCTAACCAGTCTAATAATCCCCAAAACAAGTAATTATAAAAGAGCGGCCTTATTACAACTTTAAGCGAAATGAAAATAACCAAAAGTGAAATGTGAATTTAATTAAAAACCAGAAATTAATCTTCATGGCCACTCTGAATCCCGCCCAGGTCCAAGTCCACCAATTAGGGCTCACCTGCAAGGATGGAAGAAAAAGGGGTGAGTTGGGAAACTCAGTGTGTACAAAAACCCATCCAAAGCCCCAAGTCAGCTCAAGCCCATTGGACCTAAGCCCAATCAGACAATCGGTACATAGTGCATCAAGCCCCCTTTTCGAATACGAAGAGCTAGGCCTTAGCCCCTTTTAGCATAACAGTGTGGCCCATAAGCCCAATACCAGAACAGAACAGATATATATATACATGTATGCAACCCAACCAGCCTATAACCAACCGCTACAGTCCACCTTATCCAGCCCTACACTCCATGTGGGGAATATCTCAACCCACCCAACCCTACACTCCACGATTTGCGGCAATCTTTGCTCAAATATCAGTAAGTTGAGGCAAAGCCTCCAGTACGTGGATAAACCACTTTCAGTACTTCCTCCATCAATATCCCAATCCCATGCAGCAGATAATAATAATAATATGATATGCAGTAAACAGTAACAGTCAATCATGCATTTCGGTCAACCTTAACCCTAGGGGTATATCAGTAATTTTACTCCTAGGGGTAAAACTGTAATCATTTCCACTCATAAAGGTATTTCAGTAATTCTATCGATTTAAATAGTTTTAATTTCACAGTCTAACAGAACATATTTATTGCTTATTTTTTTATTAACTTACCCGTATGGACCCGTAAGCCCATTGGGCCCAGTTTAAACCTAACGTGGCCCAATTACCGATGTGCACGAAATTTCACACATGACTAACTTACCACTTTACGCTTCCAGATCTAATTATTTCTAGACGTCTTGTGAGCACTCGCACACTCACAAGCCTGCGAAATGCCAGAATTTCGGCATTTCGGCTTTTGCTGAATTGAACTATGAAAGGGTGTTTGATACACACCTGTTTCGCGACGACTGCTACTGAGATCCCTTTCGATGTCCTACAATTTATTAGCACAGTTCTTAGATTGCAAATCATAACCACTAACCCAAAACTTACTTATCCATGTTCAAACCATGTCCCTAAAAGCCTTTTCAAACCTTACCTTTTTGCCAAAACCGATAGCTAGCTCCGAATCTGATCGCTCCAACGAACCACGCCTTCAATCCAACACTTAAGAAGACACTAGTCATCGAAAGAAAACACTAGTTAAAGACCTTTAGAGCCACATGCCCAAATCGATAGCCTCTCTAGATTTTAGGGACTTCGGCTTTTCCTAACTTTGTAAAATAGGACCAGATTTGAGATGATGAGCACTTACCCCTTACTCCTTTTTGATTTCCACATAATCTGATGCAGATTTACCCTTTAACCGATGGTAGAACTCAAATCTAGGAGTTTTGAGGTTTCGGCTATAAGCCCCTAAATCTATGGTATTTTCGGCTTTTGGGTGATGAAGAAGATGATGATGTGAGGCTATAACCTTGAAGTAAAATTGCCGATAGGTATCTAGGGTTTAGAAAAGATGATTGTTGATTAATAAAAACAAAAATATTGAGGGGTTTGGCTTTGAAGAAATCGGCACAAATAGTATGTTTTTCGGGGTTTCGACTTTTATGGTTTCGACAAAAGTGTTGATGAACAGCAGGATTTATGGACAGTTTTGGAGAAGAAAATAGAGAAAGAAGAATAGGGAGGATGGTGTTTTCAGCTAGAGAGGAAAAAGAGAGGAAAGAACAACCCTAAGGTGTCTGAGTAGAAGAAAACGGCACCACTCAATACCCTATATGCCGAAATATTAACCTAAAGCCCCTCTGCAGAATTCCCCTCTCCAATTCCCAAAGTTCGGCCAACTCTTAGCCTCTCTCCCAATCCCTTAAATCTCTCCCCTTATCACTCCTTAATCCATACGTTTGACTGTCCTCCAACTCTCCCCATCAGAGTTCCACTCTGCTTCCAACTCCTGTCTGCTCAAGTCATAAAAATAACACCTCCAAATGCCAACTCCAATAATCGAACCTTGGCCCTCCCACATCACTGACACGCCACCTTTTTAGCTCTCTAGTGGCGTCACTCAGCCACTCTGCCAAAGGTTCTTTTGTGTCATAACCTACATAGTTCTTCCTAAAAGCCCACTTAACCAAATTCCTCCTTTTCACTTAAAAACAACCTTGATATTCTGCCGTGTTTAACTTGAGCTTGGGTCTTCTAAAGGCCCTCTTTCACAATTAAACATGATACCAACATTCAAAACATGAAATTTTTTTTAAAAAAATTACTACAAACATGAAAAAAACCCAAAAAATCCCAAAAATCAGGGCGTTACACCAAAATTGTGCATTTGTTTTCAGATAAACGGATCCTTGATGTTTTCTGGCTTTCAACCAAACAATCTTCTTTGCTATTTTTATACCACAAACTATTTTCTTTTCTTTTTGGGGTAAAAACAAAAATTCTCTATTCTTTAATAGAAAACAATATAATTGTTATTCTGGAAAAAATGTATTTAATAGTTGAGAATAAATTCTCTCTATATTTCAATAGAGTAACAATCTCACAAAGTTGTTTAAATAACTTTAGTAGTGCTATCTATTTATTGGAAGAGAAAGTAGAACACTTGTTGAATTCTAGAAGTTTACTTCAACTAGAAAAACAACTTCCTAGTTAAAGCAGTAGGGTGGACAACATCCCCTACTAGGGTTGTTACCCCTTGATATTCTATGAGGGGATTTTTGGGCCTTTCTATTTTTTGGCGGAGTAACAATTTCAAAAAGTTGTTTAAATAGCTGTGCCGGTGCCATCTATTTATAGGAAGAGAAAGTAGAACCCTTGTTGAATTTTAGAAGTTTATTTCAACTAGAAAAATAACTTGCTACTTAGAATAGGATTCAGGTGGATGGCATCCCCTAGTATTCCTACTATGGTTGCCGCCCCTTAATATTCTATGAGGGGATTTTTGGGTCTCTCTCACATTAGGTCCAATTACGAGTACTTCCCAGACTTTTCGACCCACTACTTTGTAATTTGATCCAACCTGATTCTGTTTTTCTATTTCCCAAAATAAACTCTAATATTAAGTAATTTTCTCATCCCAATTTTACCCAATTTTTTTTGATGATTTTACCCCTAGTAAAATTTCTGAGGAAATCTGTTTAATATTTCACCACTCAACATGTTCAATATGATCAAATAGTTTATTTTCATTTTTGGGATTTAAAATAGCTCAAAAACATAAACTCATTCTTCCTATCATTTCTGAGTGATCCATGTGTAATAGCTCGTTTTCAAGGGTGTCAAAAATGGTGGTTTCGGGGCCACAGACCCGATGAGTGAGTTTGTAAATATTATTATTTAATATTTAGGAGTTAAATATAGTATTATAATAAATTTTTATTTGATAATTTTTGTTATTTGAATGAATAGTTAAGTTCTAGTGGTTTGTCCCTAAAGTTAAATATTTTAAAAAATGAGGTTTCGAGACCTTATTTCTATAAACCAAGCTCGTAAATATTTTTGTTAAATATCTATGGAGTAATTATATGAGTGTATTGAAATTTGGTCCATAAATTCATAAAAGTTGCAAAAGTTAATCGCTATTAGCTTATATGTGTTAAATGGTTAAATGGTTAAGATTGTGTATTTTATATGTTAAAAAATATATGTTTAATTAATAATAGTTAAATGTTAGTTAATAAAAAAAAGAAAGAAAACATTAGCATTTTTTTTCATCATCGTTCTCAAAAACATTACCATTTTTTTTCATCATCTTTCTCCTTAAGCTGAATCCTCCATTAGAAAGGAACCAAAGCTTTGGCCATGGCTAAATTCTTTGCATGGTAAGTATCTTTTAATCTATTTTTGGTAACTTTTATATTTTTGAGATCGTTGCAACTAGGTTCAGTTAACTCGTATCTCCTTTTTCAAAACTGTTAAAGATTTTAAAACTTTCTATTGATGAATTTTATATGTTTTCTTATATAAATTGTTAGATTTGAAAGCTATGAAATGTTTAAAGACTATTTGACTAAGTAAATTTTGTTAATTTTGTATTTAGGGACTATGTTGTTAAAATAGTAAAATTGCATGAAATTCTTGTGACAATGTAATAAATATGGTCTATAAGGGACTATGGTCAGCATGATTTGAATTTAATTATGCTAAATTTGAAGTTTCGGGCTTAGGGACTAAATTGAATAAAAGGTAAAAGTTTAGGGTAAAAGTGTAAAATTTTGATAAATGGTAAATTACATGAATTTAAGTTTTTTAAAGTGTTTTAATTAGTTAATTAAATTAAATTATTATATAGAGATTAAGAAACAGATCAACTGGTAGACAAATGCGAAAAAAGGAAAGATTGATGATTAGTCCTTGGAGTCGTGTTTGTTGCAGAATCAGTTTAGGTAAGTTCGTATATCATTTTTCAGTATTATATTTGAATTTATAAGATTAGTTGATATCGTTACATATGTATCAATGAATTGGTGTTTGGAATAGTCTTTTCTAAAAAAAGGAAAAGATCGTGATTGAAATATATCATGGTATTATACTCGAAAAGAAAGAAGACCATGGTTTAAAAGTACCATGGCATTACATTTGATATTTCCGAATCAATGGAAAGTTTGAAAAGGATGTTATCCGAAAAGGATATTAAATGAAAAGGTTGAAAAGGATAACAATGAAAGGTGGGTATCTCATCCTTCAACTATTTTCTATTCAGGTAACGTGTTTTAGGTGAGATGTGTATCATAAGTATAGAAAAGAGATGAAAGCTTTGGTTAGTATAGCTTGATAATGAATATTAATGCCTTGGTGTAATTATATGTTTTGTATGTCTATAAATATGTTATCTAGTTAAGTTTGTGGTGTGTTTGGAGAATTAAATTATTATATTAGTATTTTTCGAGTAATTGATGTTGTTTTATTTGATTCAATAGGTAATAAAGGCTTAAATGAATGAACTTAATTCTATAAAATGTAATGAAATTATAATAGATGGAATGGAAAGTTTTGACATAAAAGCTTTGAAGGTGTGAAGTTAAATATTGGAGATGTGATGAATGTTATGTATATGGATTTGCTTCCATTATATGTTCATTGATGAATGTTTGATTGTAACACCCCAAACCTGGCCTAGATGTTACAGCTGAATCCGGAAAAGTTATAATGACCAATATAAAACCGGCTTCCTTGTTATTTGCAAATCAACATAACCGTTGTTACTTGGTAAGTCCGATTTGTTTGGAAAACTTATTGATATACTTATTTGATTTAAAATCGTTGCTCGTTTACATCTTTCTATTAAATCGAATGTTTTGCAATGGAGTTTCTTTAAAACGATATATTTTGGCAAATCAAACTATTTCTTGAAAATCGTTATTTCAGAAAAAGTTGTCGTTTAAAAAAATGTTTTATCAGTTGTTATGCTAGAAAACCAAAATAAGATCAGAACCAAAAATAGTCCCCAAAAGTCTATAGAGTCCCAAACTTAAAACACTTTCAAAAACCAGAAAATTAAACAAATTTTATTAAAATGAAATTTTACGGAAAAGTGGTCACAACGGAGATTTCGTCGCACTGACCCGCCTAAGCCTGAGGGTTACCTAGTGGAAACATGAAAATTGACACACTTTTTCATGCTTTTTTTAACTTAAATTCATGCAGTTTCGATAAAATTCCTGTCGAAAAATAATTAATTTTTATAAAATAATTAAAGTGTACTTAAAATATGAACATGTTGAATTTTAATTAATTTTGATGAATTTTGGTTATTTTCGACAGATTTGCACAAATGGCAAAAAATGGCTCAACAGACACTGCTAGAAGCACAAAACCGAGAAGCAATTTGAAGTATCAAGGCGAATTAATTTTCAGCCTAAGACGGTCAAAAATTATGTGTATTAATTCATAATATTTGGTTAATAAATTATTATTAATAAATTATGAAAAGTGGTCCAGTTGAGCCGGGCCAAGTGAACCAAACTGACCAAGTAATGGATAGCACAAAACCGCCCCATGTGCTGACCCAAATCAGCTTATTGGCTGATTATTTCGCTTACAAAGAGGCCCTTGAAGACTTGTTCAAATAGCATTCAAACCCCTCCACAAATGGTGGCTTTCTAGATTTGCCCCAAGCTTAATTTAGCAAGTTTGAAATCATCAAACTTGCCACATGTGTGGCCGGCCAAGGGAGGGCTCTTTGGCTGCTAATTTTAGCTATTTTTAGCAGCCCTCAAGCATTCACATCTTTTCTCTTTTCTCTCCACTTTCTCTCTTCTTTTCCATTCCAAATTCCCTTGCTCTCTTGCCGATTTCACCTATTGGAAATGGGTCATTGATCAGCCATTTGGAGCAGCAATTAAGTGCTCATAGTAGCCTTGGTCAACAAGGACAACGGAAAAGGAAGAATAGAGCAAACTAGTCAAGCCATGGAAAACCACCAGATTTGATTCTTGTTCCTTATCTCTTTAATTTTTTGTTGTTGCTATAATGAACATATCTATGGATATTTATGTTGTTGGAATGGTTAATTTAAGCAATTTAGCTTGAATTTAATTTGTGTTAGGTTGATTGCATTTCGTTTGCTAAAATTTTTAAAATTGTGTTTATTTTGTTATAGGTCTCGGTAAGATGCTTGATTAAGTAAAATCATGACTAAGTTATTCTTGCATTACAATTGTGAGGTAGCTAATGAATTAACTATTTAAACGAACTGAAATTGTAATTAATGGATACAGTACTTAATCAGTACATGTTTAATCATCTAAGGTAGCTGAGGGTTAAATTAGCAATGGTATCTGACGATACATTTGCCTTGCATAACTTGCAAGATTATTATGATTAAACTGTTTCAAGGTAGGGATACCTTGTTACCTTACTTAGTCTTTTATGTGCTTATTAAATTTAATTAATTGTTTGAATTTACATAGGGATATGTATAAGAGATTATTTCAATTTAATAAGTATGTATGTGCAATTACATAATTTCCTGTTAAGATTTGTTTAATCAGTTGAATTGACATAGGGATATAGTCAATAGATGAATGGATTTTGGTAGGTGAGTATGTTCATAAGTTAACAAATTACCAAGTTACCGTGAATTTATTCATAACAATATAAACATGAGTTTAATAATTCCAAGTTAAGAAATTTAATTAATCTAACACAATTATGTCATCTTGATTAAAATCATATTTTGAAATCGTGCATTTGAGATTTATTTATTTAGTTTACTTAGTTTAAAATCTTAGTTTTTAATTACCTTCTTCAAACAAAATATTTTTCTTCACCAAAATGTTCTAAATAGCATTCATAAATAATTCTTTTCATAGTCCTTGTGGGTACGATAACTCAACATTTACTTGTTACTTTATTACTTGTTGCGATGGTGTACACTTGCACATTTTCGTCGTTCCACCTAGACAGAACAGACAAACAATAAGTAAGTTTTGGTAACTCAGTGTGTAATGTGTATATTAACAGAAATTCAGATTCAATCTCATGGCAAAACAGACACAAATGGATATCTTTTACAGAATCAGAATTATACAAATACAAATATGCATAATCCTACCCCCATCCTCTACACACCAACTCCGACCATCCCAGCACCGCGTGGGGTATAAAATACACACCCAGCCCTACACATACAAATATGGATAATCCTACCCCCATCCTCTACACACTAACTCCGACCATCCCAACACACCACGTGGGGTATAAAACACCCACCCAGCCCTACACACTACGTAGTGTCTATACGATACTTTCCAGAGTAGTCACAGTAATGCTACCAATATAATGGCGAGATATCACCTCATACAGAACACTTCCTCCTCATAGTACAAATCCAGCCCCATAGCCAGATACAGATAGAATATCAGATATAGCAGAATACAAATACCAAAACGTATATCACAAGCATACTCATATAACAGATACTTAACATGCTTATACACAATAGTTCAAACATATCGCATCTCATTACATGTATTTATGTATTATTTACGTCATATTCATATTAACAGATTAACAGCTTCCATGATTTAGGGCTTATAATTAACACATACGAATCTTACGGAAGGCCCATAGTCGATCGAAACAACGTGTACAACCTTAGGGAAAATTTCTAAAATTTGGGTCTACATACCCGTGTGGTTTGCCCGTGTGGGCCTACACACGCAAAATGTCCTTGCTTGTGTGACCCACATAGTCCAAAATGGCCCAGGTCGTGTGTCACACACGGCCTGTGTCGCACATGGCCTACCATACAGCCTTGTTGCATTGACAGGCCCTATTTTTGGCTTTCGTCGATCGCCGTTTTTCGAGTTTCTTGTGACATACCTTACTTGGTTTTGGTGTGAAAGCAACCTCGAGGCCTCCGTAACCTAAAAATAGTAATGCAACGATAACTTAGTGCTAGATTTATGAATTCAACAAAAATAACCAGATTTAACCTCTCAAGACCGAACAAGTATACAAATTTACCGTCAACGAACACAATCACACACACAAACTAAATCTTTAGAGCGAAATCCACTACTTCACCGTCTTCTCCTAAAAAACATTACCATAGAAGTTATTTTCCCCAAACTACAACACCATTTCGCCATTTCAAAATAAAGATCCCAAAATGGACTTATAGAAACCGAAAGCTAAAGATAAATACAACCCCACTTACCAAGCCGCACGAAGAGACCGAGGATTCGAAACGCAACGACAAACAAAGAATTCGTAACAAAACCAAAGGAAGAAGCAAAAGGGAAAATGGCAGAGAAACGAAAGAAAAGAAAACGTCAGAGGGAGAATGGAATTTTGGGAAACAAAATAAAAATAATATCCCAACTACCCCACTAACCATCCACCCCACCAAAACTGACTCACTACTCTCATCCATCTACCTCTGAATTGTAATCCCATCAAAAGTCTACCACACAACCGACATACAATTATAGAAGCAAAAGTTAACACCCTTCACCCACACAGAGGTTCGAAAACAGGACCCTGGAAAAGCTAACACATTACCACTTGAACCAGCAGGCTCATTCCTATATTAGTTGACCAAGAATATGATATAAGTCAAGCCATTAAAGACAAGGCTAGAACAAAAATAATAGAATTCCCAAAAGTGAGACTTGAACCCAAGACCTCAAACATACACACCAATCACTTAACCACTGAAGCAAATAATAATTTATAACAATTCGTAAAAACAAGATTTTATAAGTCAGGGTGTCTACCCCCCTAAAAAAAATTTTGACCTCAAAATTTACCTAATTCAAACAAATAAGGATAATAATAATGGATTGAGTCCTCAGGTTCCCACGTGGCTTCCTTCGTACCATTATTCTACCACAAAACCTTCACTAATGGAATAGATTTCCTCCTTAAAACTTTCACATCTCGATCCAAAATCTAAACTCGCTCTTCCTCAAAAGTCAAATCCATTCTAACCTCGATATCCTCAACAGGAACAGTATGAGATGGGTCTGACTGATATCACCTCAACATGGAGACGTGAAACACATCTTGGATATGATCTAACTCTAGAGGTAACTCCAACTGATAAGCAACCGGTTCCACACGCTTCAGAATCTTGTACCACCCCTTACCCGCATTCGACATTGGAGTAGAGTACGAGGTATTACAGCACTATACGCAAGTAATCATGCAGAACCGAGACATAAATTTCAATCCAAATTAAATCTTTTCATATACATTCATATCGTCCCTATTACGATCCTAAGAGGCCCAAAACATACATTGGGAGTGGTTTGGGACTAAACTGAGAACTTTTAAAATTTGTACATGATAAACCGTAATTTATACATGTTTTTACCCCATGCTTAACACATTTTATGGATGATTTTTCCTTAGAATTAGTGAATTCGATGCTCCTAATGCCTTAAATTAATGTTTTATACTTAGGTAAGCATAGGAGAGCGAAAGGAACGAGAAACGGGCCAAAAACAGAGAAAATGGGCCAAAGTACGAAATCAACACGGCCTGGACTTCCTCACATGGGCAACTCACACGTCCATGTCAATTTGGCAGTATCGAAGCATGACTCATACGGGTAGAACACACACCCGTGCCAATCTCTCAGCCTCGACCATGGCCTGAAGTAATCGCACACGGACGTGTCCCTGCCGAGCCTAAGTTGAGTCCAATTCGGAAAAGGCCACTTTTGAGGGCTCTTAGGCATTCCAAAGCCTATAAATACACCCCATAAGAGAAAGAAAAGAGGAGACAGAGAATAGGGAGTAAGGAATTACTCCAAGAAAGTCGATTGATCCATCTCAGTCAAGACTGAAGATTTCTCCTCAATTTCCCTTTCAGGAGTTTTTGGTTTTCTTTATGTTTTGTATTTTTTATTATTCTAAGATGTTTTCATATTTAGTTATGAACTAAACCCCTAAATACCTAAGGGGGATGAAACTTAAGACGAATCTTGTTATTATTTTCTAAATCGTATGATATATATTTGACTTGTTCTTAATTATGTTTTCTTAATTCTTGATTTGGTATTTCAGGATATCACTTCAAGTTATTACTCTTAGTTGGAGGAGGAATAGACCCTGACTAAGAGTAACTTTGTCATAATTAAGCAGAGTTGATTGCGCGCCTAGAGATAAGGTGATAAGATTTTACCGGATTGGGGTGAAACCTAATAAGGGAATCCATAGAACGAGTTAATGCAACCCTAGGGTGTTAATTAGAGAAAAGTCTCGGTTATTCAACCTAGGGATTAGACGTTATTAGTCTTGAATAGGGATAATAAGATAACTTAGGGATTTCTACGGAACAAGTTAAATGAAAAAATCTTTCGTTTTGGAGCCAAAATAACAAGTAAAAGTCTAGGTGGATTTTTCCTTAGGTATTGTCCTTAATCAATCGTTTTCCCAGAAGTAATTTCCCAATTCTATTTTCGGCAACTTCTTAGTTTAATTAATTAGTTAGTTAAAACAAACCATTTATTTCTTAGGTTAGATAATAAAAAGACAGTCATTACTAGTACTTTTAGCCCTTTGGGTTCGACAATCTGGTTTTGCTAAAGCTATACTACTGTTCGATAGGTACACTTGCCTACTTCGTGATAATAGTTAGTTTCAAGAATGATTAATTATAAATTTATAAAACTTATCACGGAAAATCACGATCAAGTTTTTGGCGTTGTTGTCGGGGACTAAAATATTAGGAACACTCAATTTTTATTACTTTAGCCATTTATTTTTCTTGCAATTTAAATTTATTTACTAACTTTCTTTTTCTTTCTTCTGGCAGGTTTTTATAGTTTATGACTAGAAGAAACCCTTCGGGACCACTACTTTTTGACAAAGAGATCGATCACACAACTCATAGAAACCGACAAGAAATAAGGCGAAGCTTAAGATACACAGAGGAAGAGCAAGAGGACGATATCTCAATTACAACCGAGGAGATGTCACTAAATAACTATCAGTGGCAAGTCATGAGACTAAGCCAACGAAAACAGCAGGCGTTTATAACGTCGACTTGGTTACTATGCTGTCAAATCAGGTAGAACTTCTGGATAAAAAAATTGATGGTTTACTTGGTTCTATGCAGTACATCCAGTGATGAGGTGTGATTCAAGTGGAGGAGGTGTGTATACAGAATATCAACCATTCAATCCTACAACCGAAGAGGAACAAGTTATCTATATAGGTAACAATAACTTTAGATCTCAAAATAACCCAAACAGTAATACTTATAATGCAGGTTGGAAGAACCACCCAAATTTCTCTTGGGGTGGTCAAGGGAATCAAAGGTCACACAATCCTCAAGGTTTCCAACAGCCACCTTATTAACAAGAGAAAAAACTGAACCTTGAGGAGATGCTATCCAAATTCATCTGTCCAAACTAATTTCTGAACGACCACAAGGTAGTTTACCTAGTAACACCAAACCAAAAGAGCATGTGAAAGCAGTTTCACTAAGGAGTGGGAAAGTGTTAGCTGAATTTGAAAATAAGCTAACATAAGAAGCCGTAATAAGTGAAAGGGAAGAGGAAAAACCCAAAAATAGTGACGAACCAGTGATGAAGGAATATAAACCACCAGTTCCATACCCAGCAAAGTTGAAAAAGGACTGCATGGATGCATAATTCGATAAGTTTCTTGAACTTTTAAACAATTACATATCAACTTACCTTTTGTTGAAGCCATCCGCAGATGCCTACATACGCAAAATTTTTGAAGGAGCTCCTAACAAATAAAAGGAAGTTTGGGGACTTATCTACAGGGGAACTCAATAAGGAGTGCTCAGCCATACTCCAAAATAAACTACCAACCAAACTGAAAGATCCAGGAAGTTTTACTATCCCTTGCTCAATTGGTAGTTTGAATGTTGAGACAGCACTAGCCGATTTAGGTGCTAGCATTAATTTGATGCCATATAAAATGTTCAAATAACTTGGTCTTGGGGAACCCAAACCCACTAGGATGAGTATTCAACTAGCTAATAGATCTGTTATATATCCTAGGGGTGTTATAGAAGACATACTTGTGAAAGTAGATAAATTCATATTCCCTGTTGACTTTGTTGTGCTTGACATGGACGAAGACGTGGAAGTACCTTTAATTTTAGGGCATCCATTTTTAGCCACTGCTAGGCCTGTAATCGATGTGGGTGACGGTAAATTGGTACTTAGAGTAGGTGACAAGGAGATTATCTTTAAAATTTATGATGGTATGAGATTTTCTAGGGAACAGGATGATTCATGTTATTTTATTGACTTTATTGATCATGCTACTGAGGACTCTTTTTAGGAAATTATACGAAAGGACACGATGGAACTATATCTAGCTCAAGGAGACGAGGCAGATGATGACCCTAATGAACATTCCTCAAGACAAGCAGAGTATGAGGGTATTAAGATGAACTATGAACTTAAGCAAAAACCCTCTATTGAAGAACCTCCCAAACTGGAACTTAAACAATTGCCAAATCACTTGCAATATGCATATCTAGGAAATAATTATACATTACCAGTGATTATTGCTTCTAACTTGCAACCCAAGGAAAAAGAGGAATTACTCCAAGTATTAAGAGAACATAAAAAGGCCATAGCTTGGAAAATTTCTGACATCAAAGGGATCAGCCCCTCTTTTTGCACCCATAAAATTTTAATGGAAGATGAATATAAGCCATATATGGAAGCTCAAAAATGACTGAACCCTAATATGAAAGAAGTGGTTAAAGCTGAGGTAATTAAACTTCTAGATGCTGGAATTATTTACCCTATTTCTGACAGTTCTTGGGTAAGTCCAGTACAGGTTGTTCCTAAGAAAGGAGGCATGACGGTCGTGTTGGAAAGATTATCCGGTCACATGTACTATTGCTTTTTAGACGGACTCTCTGGCTACTTCCAAATCCCAATAGCTCCTGAAGATCGAGAAAAGACGACATTCATATGCCCATATGGTATGTTCGCTTATCGTAGAATGCCTTTTGGATTATGTAATGCTCTTGCCACTTTTCAGCGCTGTATGATGGCCATCTTTGATGAACTTGTGGAAGACATCATAGAGGTATTTATGGATGATTTCTCAATATTCGGCAACTCTTTCCATCTTTGCCTTAAAAATTTAAAACGAGTTTTAATAAGATGTGAGGAAACTAACCTTGTGCTTAACTGGGAGAAATGTCACTTCATGGTTCAAAAAGGTATTGTATTAGGGCATAAAATTTCTAGTAAAGGGATTGATGTGGACAAATCTAAAATTGAAACAATTGAAAAACTACCCCCTCCTAGTTCGGTCAAGGCTATTAGAAGTTTTTTAGGACATACTGGTTTTTATAGAAGATTTATTAAGGATTTCTCTAAAATAACTAAATCGTTGACTAGATTGCTAGAAAAAGACACACCCTTTAATTTCGATCAGGAATGTTTAGAAGCATTTAATATTTTGAAGGATAAATTGATTAATGCTCCAATCATAATTGCACCTGATTGGAATTTACCTTTTGAATTAATGTGTGATGCGAGTGATTTTGCAGTAGGTGCAGTTTTGGGACAGGGAAGAGACAAGCATTTCCAACCTATCTATTATGCTAGCAAAAATTTGACAACTGCACAAGAGAATTATACTACCACGAAAAAAGAATTACTAGCTGTGGTTTTTGCATTTGATAAATTTCAATCATATCTCATATTGTCTAAAGTTGTTGTTTACACTGACCATTCCTCACTTCGCTACATTTTAACTAAAACTGATGCAAAACCTCGACTCATTCAATGGATTCTACTATTGTAGGAATTTAACTTGGAAATTCAGGATAAGAAAGGAGCTAAATATCTTGCGACTAATCATCTTTCCAAGCTTGAGAATTCAAATACCAAAGAACTAGATGAAGTTAAAATTAATGATTCATTTCCTGAAGAATAATTTTTCGCTATATCTGATTTTAAGGCACCTTGGTTTGCAAACATCGCAAATTTTTTAGCCCCTAACATTATCCCAAAAGGGTTAACACACCAGCAAAAGAAGTGATTCTTTAATGATGTGAAAAAATACTTTTGGGACGACCCTTTTCTTTTCCGCATATGTGCAGATCAAGTCATTAGAAGATGTGTTACAAGGTCAGAAACATAAAAAATATTGGAACATTACCACTTGGGGCCAACTGGAGGACACTATAGTGGAACTAAGACCGCACATAAAATACTTGAATCAGGTTTTTATTGGCCCTCGTTATTCAAAGACGCTAACAGGTACGTTACTTCATGTGACAAATGTCACGGACAGGTAACATATCTAAACGTGATGAAATGCCTCAAAATTATATGCTTTCATGTGAAATATTTGACGTTTGGGGTATCGATTTGATGGGTCCATTCCCCAATTCATATGGGAATACATACATCTTAGTAGCAGTTGATTATATGTCCAAATGTGTGGAAGCTCAAGCTTTACCTACTAATGATGCTAAAGTAGTAGTACGTTTCCTTAAAAAACTCTTCTCAAGATTCGGAACACCTAGAGCAATTATCAGTGACAGAGGCACTCATTTTTGCAGCGTCCAATTTGAAAAAACCCTTAAGAAATATGGAGTTCATCACAAAACAGCCACCCTATACCATCCCCAAACCAGTGGACAAGTTGAAGTGGCAAACTGAGAAATCAAACGAATTCTAGAAAAGATAGTAGAATCAAACAGAAAAGATTGGGTGATGAAAGTAGATGATGCTTTATGGGCTTATAGAACCGCTTTTAAGACCCCTATAGGAACATCACCTTACAGACTTGTTTATGGAAAAAGTTGTCATCTAGCATTTGAACTAGAGCATAGAGCTTTTTGGGCCATTAAATTTCTGAACCTTGATCTTGAACTTGCAGGAAAAAATAGGTTGATACAGTTGAACGAGCTAGATGAGTGGCAAACCAATGCATACGACAACTCACGCCTATATAAGGAAGCAACAAAGCGGTGCCATGACGCTCGTTTAAAGAAATGAAAACAATTTGAAATGGGAGATCTTGTCCTACTATACAACTCGAGACTCAAATTGTTTCCTGGGAAACTTAAATCACTATGGCCAGGACGTTTCGTAGTTCAAACTATTTTTCCATATGGCACAGTAGAGGTAAGTCACCCATCACAAGGAACTTTAAAGGTGAACGGTCATCGTCTCAAACTTTATAATGGCAAGAATTTTAAGGACGATGGAAAGGAGCTACAACTCCATGAACCTCCCTGAATACACCAACAAGGGAAAGTCAAGCTAAGACTATAAACAAGCGTTTCTCGGGAGGCAACCCGAGTACTAACAGTCTTCACTTATTCAAATTTTATTTAAATTCCAAAATTTTTAATATTTAGATCACTAATTAAATCTTTGAACACAATTCTACAAAATCAACACAGCCATCCACACGGGCGTGTCTTAGGCCGTGCCCGTAACACGAGAATAAACACGGTCGTGCGATACGACAGTGTGAAAATAGAGTAAAAATTTTCCCAAAACACGGGATGCGATAAATTTCAATGGCTATGTGAGCAGGCCGTGGGTGAACCTATCCAAATGACACGGGTGTGCGACACGCCCGTGCCTATCGCCCGTGGTCAACACTGCCAAAACAACACAGGCGTGTGAATAGGTACACGAGCATGGGAGAAGCGAGCCACATCGCACACGGCCGTGCATTATGATCATGAAGCCACACGACCAAGACACACGGGCGTGTCTTAAGGCCGTGTGACGAACTCCCAATTCGTGACAAACACGGGTTGGACACGAACCACAGGGGCGTGTGAGACGACTGTGTCACTCACAAAATTAAATTGTTTCCCTTATTTTTTTTATTTCTATTCTTAGTTACTTTTAATTGACTCACATTTTCTTTAAACGCGGCTTATCTTTATGATTATTATTAGATTATTTCTTCCTCAGAATCAGGCCTTACCTCCAGCTCTATTGTCAATTCTCGCTTTCACAAAACTATGGAATTCATTCATCCAAACACTCAGGAAGTTTCACTTCTCTCCCTATCTTATGATTTTATATTTTTCTATATATCTATTTTTGTACATTGAGGGCAATGTACATCCTAAGTGTGGGGGGTAATCATTTCATTATCTGAAAAATCCCTGAATATTGTCGTGTTCTCTTGTAAATTTCTCATATCATGTTTAGGATGAATTTTGATTGACTTATGATTTTTATTGATATATCTTGAGTTAAAACATAGGCATTCATGCATTGATTATTTAAACTTTAAGACATTAGAAAATTAAGCATGATAAGTTGATTTTTAAGAATTCAAAATTTTAGGTTGTTTCCCCAAGTTTAGGTATTATCTTGAATTGAATTCCACATGTTTAAACATCAAAAAGCCATAATTCTTTGTGAGATTTTAAGCCTTCAAGAGCATCTATTAATTTTTTCATGCTCACTTTTATTATTGCTTTGAGAGTGTCAATATTGAATTATTATTCTAGAACTTGCTTGATTATGCATGTCAAGACCACACTATTTGATTTGATATGTCAAGATGATAGAGGCACTTAGGATTAACTCACTCATGCCATGAAAATCCTACCTCTACGATTAACCCTTAGTAAACCCTTTTGAGCCTAACAAGCCATTCCTTGTATGACCCTAAATATTAACCCTTAACCCATTATTGTGGAAATCCCCTTAAATTAATTTAATCCCTATTTTTGTCGAGATTTGAGTTGAATAAATTGCTTAGCTATGTATTGTTCTTAATAGTTAGTCTATGTTATTTGACTTGTTCTTAAAAAAAAAAACATGTATACATATTAGTAGTTATCTTTTGTTTATAAGCTTCATTATTCAAATCCCATAGTCAGAGAAGAAGCTATGTTGTACGCAAGTGAAGATTAAATATTTTTCTAGTTAAGTAGTTTTTCAAGTCAATCTCGATTCTAACTTTTTCTTTCAGCTTGTGACCACACCCCCTAACCAAGCCTCATTACAACCCTCTAAAGACCTTTTGATTGATGTATCATCTCAATTTATAGTGGTGGAGATTTGATTTTCATGCAAGCCTATGGTAATAACTTTTCGTATTGACTGATAAGTGCTAATTTCATTGTCCTAAAACACTTCTAGTGATTTGAGTGAATCTTTCAGTGAGGACGTTAAACTCTGTGCAATTTTGAATTAATGATAACTACTTAGATGAAGGGAGGTGCCTAAGTTTTTCAGGATTAAATATTCAACTTGGAATGTTTGAAGCTTTAATGTTATTTTAGTTGAATTCTCAATGTATGATTACTTATGAGATAGTTTGAAATATTATCCATGGGAATTATAAGTTAAGGAAAAGGAATTTTTATTTATGATTTGAGGATTTTGCTTGAGGACAAGCAAATGCTTAAGTGTGGGGGTATTTGATAAACCGTAATTTATACATATTTTTACCCCATGCTTAACGCATTTTATGGATGATTTTTCCATAGAATTAGTGAATTCGATGCTCCTAATACCATAAATTCATGTTTTATACTTAGGTAAGCATAGGAGAGCGAAAGGAACGAGAAATGCGCCAAAAATGGATAAAATGGGCCAAAGTATGAAATCAACATGGCCTGGACCTCCTCACATAGCAGCTCACACAGCCGTGTCAATTTGGCAGTATCGAAGTACGACTCACACGGGTAGAACACACGCCCGTGCCAATCTCTCAGTCTTGACCACGGCCTGAAGTAATCGCACACGGGCGTGTCCCTGCCGAGCCTAAGTTGAGTCCAATTCGGAAAAGGCCACTTTTAAGGGCTCTTAGGCTTTCCAAAGCCTATAAATACACCCTAGAAGAGTAAGAAAAGGGGAGACGGAGAATAGGGAGTAAGGAATTACTCCAAAGAAGCTGATTGATCCATCTCAGAAGCCGGATTCACCACCAAGACTGAAGATTTCTCCTCAATTTCCCTTTCAGGAGTTTTGGGTTTTCTTTATGTTTTATATTCTTTATTATTCTGAGATGTTTTCTTATTTAGTTATGAACTAAACCCCTAAATACCTAAAGGGGATAAAACCTAAGATGAATCTTGTTATTATTTTCTGAATCGTATGATAAATATTTGACTTGTTCTTAATCATGTGTTCTTAATTCTTGATTTGGTATTTCAGGATATCACTTCAAGTTATTACTCTTAGTTGGAGGAGGAATAGACCCTGACTAAGAGTAACTTTGTCATAATTAAGCGAAGTTGATTGCGCGCTAGAGATAGGGTGACAAGATTTTCCAGATTAGGGTGAAACCTAATAAGGGAATCCATAGAATGAGTTAATGCAACCCTAGGGTGTTAATTAGAGAAAAGTCTTGGTTATTCAACCTAGGGATTAGACGTTATTAGTCTTGAGTAGGGATAATAACATAACTTGGGGATTTCTACGGAACAAGTTAAATGAATAAATTGTCCGGTTCGGAGCCAGAATAACAAGTAAAAGTCTAGGTGGATTTTTCCTTAGGTATTGTCCTTAATCAATCGTTTTCCCAGAAGTAATTTCCAAATTCTATTTTCTGCAACTTCTTAGTTTAATTAATTAGTTAGTTAAAACAAACCCATTTATTTCTTAGGTTAGATAATAAAAAGACAGTCATTACTAGTACTTTTAGTCCTTTGGGTTTGACAATCCGGTCTTGCTAAAGCTATACTACTGTTCGATAGGTACACTTGCCTACGTTGTGATAATAGTTAGTTTCAAGAACGATTAATTATAAATTTATAAAACTTATCATGGAAAATCACGATCATTACAACACTTAGAAAATTATCATGCTTTGAAGGGTCACACGCCCGTGCGGGGAGGTCGTGTGGTCACACACGCCCGTGTGGCTTGAGACACGCCCGTGTCCTCAGCCCGTGTAACTCTCTGTTTATGACATCATCAACAAAATAAAGTCACATGCCCAAGGCACGCACCCGTGTGCTAGGTCGTCTGGGCGATTTAATTTTAATAATTTTTCATAAAATAGGTGCAGACTTCACATGCCCTGGGCACACACCCATGTCCTTGGGCCATGTCCTTCACACGACTGAGACACACGGCCGTATCTCTGCCCGTGTAACCAATTCAAAGCTAAAACTCAAAAATGCAGAGGACAGATGGCTGGATGAGATACCCAATGGGCAAGCCATGTATCACACACGGCCTAGACACATGCCCATGTGTCTACCCTTGTGAACAAAAATAAGGCTATTTACCAAGCTTTTTTGCCACCCTTACTTGCACCTACCTACACAACATCAAAAAACCCCAATCCAAGCATATACACACAACCAAGACATCCACATATCAATTACATGCTATTTTTTTATCACATACAACATTTCATAATTATCGTCACAAACCATGCAATAACTCCCTCTATGAAAGGCATCTCTATATGCATAAATACTTAACCAATATTAGCCAATACCAAATGACCATTTACAAAATGAATCAAATATCATTACAAGCCAAAACATTTGGCCAAATCAATAATGACACATATCACAAAAAGACCAAGTCCCTATACATGCCATATTCAAAATATCTAAACCAATTATATCCAAATGATCAAATTGATAGTGTCATCAATGCTCCGACTACTTCTGATTCCAGAGCTAGCTTGGCGACACTATAAGAAAATGGAAAGGAAGGGGAGTAAGCATAAATCTTATCACATGTAATAATAAACAATATTAAGCAACATTTAGCATGAGTATCATACAATTTAACTTAACATAAATCACATATTTATCATCATAGTTTCATAAGCATAACTTTACCATTGTTAATCTTACCAAAAGCTCATCACTTAACAAGCTCATTCTTATGAGTTTTTCGTACATACCTGTACCAACTCGTGACTAAACATACTCTTTCTCGTTTTTGACATACCCGTTGAACACTTAGAATAATAAACGGATACACGAAAGGTCTTTGCACACAAGTGCCCCATATGTAGCCAAAGCTACCTCATATTTCATATCACATAAAGGTTCACTCTCGAGCTAATCACGGGTCTGCTCACACAAGGTAACGGTCAAGACGTAGCTACACAGGCTACTCACACAAGCTGTCAGGTATCCGCAACACATGCCAGACTACCTCGCCACCGGTAGGACGTACATGACCTGCACCTGGATTCACATAAACGTATATATATCAAATGGGATCCTAGTGACATGTCACTCGTATCCTATTTTATTCCTAAGGTTCAAACGAGATTTTCTCTCTCTTTTCAGAACTTATTGAATGCGTTCGTCAAATCAATTATACAATTCATACAATATTAAGGCATTAAAAATGTAATCATAATATTGCATTATTTACATATGAACTTACCTCGGTACAAAATATAGTTAACTAATTCGATTTAGTCCACAACCTTGTTCTTTCCCCGGTCTAGGTCTGGACTCCGTTTTTCTTAATCTATACTAGCAAATTTAGCTCATTTAATTACCACATTGTTCAAATCAGTCCAAAAACCATACTTTGGCAAAATTATAGTTTTTCCCCTAAACTTTTACATATTTACAAATTAGTCCTTAGGCACGTAAAATGAAGTGTACTCATTTTCTTTGTTACCCAAGCCTAGCCTACCTACATACATGCTCATATCAGCCCACGTTTTTCATCAAATCAGATTTTTACTACATATTTTACAACTTTTACAAATAGGTCCTTTTTAGGTGTTTTCATGAAAAATCACTTAGTAAAAGTTGTTTATCACACATCAAACTTTCATAATCTACCATGAAACATCAAAATACATGCATGTCACACATGGGTCAAGCCCTAGACATCAACCCTAGCTCAAATAAATGGTAGAAATGGCTAGGTCGGTTGATAACAACTTCAAAATTGTAAAGAACATTAAAAACGGGGCTAGGATGCACTTACTATCAAGCTTGAAAGTTGAAGAAACCCAAGCTATGGTGACCTTAGGAATTTCAGCTATGGCATGGAGAAGATGAGCAAATTTTGACTTAATTTTCCCTTTTTATTCTTTTATTAACCAAATGACCAAAATGCCCTTTTTACTACTTTACTTATTCATGCCTATTTTTGTCCAAAAAAATAAAAATGGGTCAAATTTCTATTTAAGGACCTCTAATTAATAATCCATAGCTATTTCATTGTTAAAGCTTCTAGAATCACATATTTTGTAACTTTTGCAATTTAGTCCTAAAAATCAAATTGGACACTCTATCAACAAAATTTCTTAACGAAACTTTCATACCATCACACAAACATATCACAGACCTTAACACATTCATAAAATAATTATTTCTACTTTGGATTTGTGGTCTCGAAACCACTATTCTGACTAGGCCCAAAATCGGGATGTTACAAATTTGATATGGCCCAATGAACCTAGGGCTCAACTTGCCCTTACGTCTAAACCGCATAACCTTCTTCCATGGTGATACCTTAAAGAACACACAATCCCCTACAGAATACTCAATGTCCCTCCTCTTCAAATCCGCATAAGACTTTTGCCTATCAAAAATTACCTTAAGACGATCTCGAACCAATCTAACATTGTCTCCAGTCTTAGAAACCAACTCAGGACCCAAAACTCATCGTTTACCTAACTCATTCCAACACAGTGGGGTACGACACTTACGACCATACAAAGCCTCGTAAGGTGCCATTTGAATGCTAGACTGAAAACTGTTATTATAGGTAAACTTGGCTAGTGGCAAAAAATCCTCCCAACTACCTCGGAAATCAATCACACAACTCCAAAGCATATCTTCCCGTATCTGAATCACCCTCTCAGATTGACCATCTGTTTGAGGATGGAACAGAGTACTAAAATCTAATCTCGAACCCAGAGCCTCATGAAGTTTTCTCCAAAATCTAGAAGTAAACTGAGGATCTCTATCCGAAATAATCGAAACCGAAACCCCATGAAGTCTCACAATCTCTGAAATGTACAACTTGGCAAACTTTTGGAGAAAATAATCTGTTCGAACAGGAGTGAAGTGGGTAGACTTGGTCAACCGATCCACGATGGCCCATACAGAATCCTTCTTAGTAAGTGTTAAGGGCAACCCACTAGCGAAGTCCATAGTCACACATTCCCATTTCCATAAGGGAATCTTAACGGGTTGAAGAAAACCCAAAGGCAACTGATGCTCAGCCTTAACTTGCTGGCATGTCAGACAACGAGGAACAGAATATGTTACCTCTCATTTCAAACCCAACCACCAATACAGTTCCCGAAGATCCAAATACATCTTATTTCCACCAAGATGCATAGCATATGGGCTAATATGCGCTTCCCTCAAAATAGACTATCTCAAACAGAGTCATTCAGTACACAAATCCATCCTCGGAAACACAAAACCCCATCACTATTTAGCCCAAAGTTAGTCATACTACCATCCTCTACTTGATGGAAACGCAGAACCAAAGAATCATTCCCTAATTTTCTACCCCGAATCTGATCAATCTAAGTTGACCTAACTTGTAACTCGACTAGAAGACTCCTATCATCAAACAGACTTAGGCAAGCAAACATCGCCCTCAAATTAGATATTGCCCTACGACTAAGAGCGTTAGCCACCATATTGACCTTACTAGGATGATACTCTATAGTGCAATCGTAGTCCTTGAGTAGTTCTACTCATCTATGCTACCTAAGGTTCAACACATTTTGTGTAAGGAGGTACTTAAGGCTCTTGTGATTGGTGTAGGTGATACACCTCTCACCATCAGACAGCAGCTAACTCGAGATCATGCGTCAGATAATTCCCCTCGTGTAACTTAAGTTGTCAGGACGTATAAGCCACAACCTTACCATCTGGTATCAGAGTATATCCAAAACTGACATGCGACGCATCGCTATAAACCATGAACTCTTTACCAGATTCAAGCTGTATCAAAATAGGAGCCTGTTTCAAAATGGATTTGAGCTTTTCAAAGCTCAATTGTTGCTCATTATTTTAGACAAAAAGAGCGTTCTTACGCAACAGCTTAGTTAGAGGAATTGTAATTAACGAGAACCTGTCGACAAATCTCCGGTAATAGCCCACAAGACCTAGAAAATTACAGATCTCAAAAACATTATTAGGCTATTTACAATCAAGTACAGCCTAAACCTTTCTAGGATCAACTCGGATCCCCTCAGCAGAAACCATATGTCCCAGAAACATTACTTCCCTTAACCAGAATTCACACTTGCTCAACTTAGCATAAAGTTGTTTCTCCCGAAGTATCTGAAGAACTACTTTAATATGCTCATCATAACTATCTTTGGTCTTAGAGTATAGCAAAATGTCGTCTATAAAGACTATGATAAACTGATCCAAATACGGTTGAAAAACCCTGTTCATCATATCCATAAATGCAATCGGAGCATTCGTCAAACCAAAAGGCATGACTAGGAACTCGTAGTGCCCATAACTAGTCCTAAAAGCAGTCTTATGTACATCAACTTCCTTAACCTTAGGCTGATGATACCCAGAACAGAGATTTATTTTGGAAAATGATCAAACAGGTCATCAATCCTCAAAAGTGGGTACTTGTTCTTCATTGTTAACTTGTTTAGCTGACGGTAATCGATACACATTCTCATGGTTTCATCTTTCTTCTTTACAAACCAAACTGGTGCCCTCCACAAAGACACACTAGGATGGATGAATCCATTATCCAAGAGCTCTTAAGATGAGCCTTAGCTCCGTAAGCTCTTTTGGTGTCATACGGTAAGGAGCGATGGACACCAAAACTATACTTGGTAAAAGCTCAATACTGAACTCAACTTCTCGATTCGGAGGCAGACCCGGTAACTCATCACGAAAAAATCTAGAAATTCCTTAACTGTTCAGATGCTCTCAACAGAAGAGTCCACAAAAGCTGAATCACTTACAAAAGCCAAATAAGCTTCACATCCTTTCCAAACTAGTTTTTCAGTCACAAGAGCGGAGATCACATTGGATAAGTAATCTCGACGCTCACTGATCATAACCACCTCCACATCATTTTCAGACCTTAGGACTACCCTCTTAGTAGCATAATCCAAATTGACTCGCTGCTTCACAAGCCAGTCCATTCCCAAAATTAGATCAAATTTTTTAAATGGTAGTTCCATCAAATTAGCCAGAAACACAACCCCTTATACTTCCAACGGTACATTCCTATACAGTCTATTAATTTGAACTGGCCCAACGGACTCAGTACAGTAATCTCACCAGAAATGCCCTCAATAGGAAACCTTAAATTTACGACACAAAATTAGCGATGTAGGAATATGTTAACCCTATGGCTATCAGTGCAAAATAAAGGGCATCAAGTATAAAGAACATACTCGTAATCACATCAGCGGCGTCCCTGTCCTGACGAATTCGAATAGCATAAAGCAACGTAGCTTGCCTTGCCTCAGTCTAATTAACACCTCTAGCCGGTGCTCTTTATCTTCTACCCATACCATTACAACCCCTAGCCTGACCGCGATCCCTAGGTGGCTGTTGAACTACCCTCTGAGGCTAAACAAAACCCAAAGCTGGAGCTTGCATCTGATCAGAACACTATGGGCAATCTCTAATACGATGCTCCATCGAGCCATGATGCAGACACGCTCCCAACCTCCTCTAACACTCATCGGTAGGGCGTCTACCACAATCAATACACGACAAAGCTATAATAAAAGTTACTGGAACCCCAACTCTAGAAGGCCCATTAGATCTAGCCCGTTTCTTAGGCCTTTGAACAGAACTAGAGGGCTCTGAATCCTTCTTATTCTTACCTCTCTCACAGTCTCTATTCTAGCATTCAACACGCTTAACCTCTTCAGTGATCTTCGCCTTGTCCACCAAGACGGCAAACTCTCGCTCCCTCTGCAAAGCTATCAGAACTCTCAAATTATCCCTCAAACCATCCTCAAAACGGACACATTTCTCATACTCAGTCGCTACCATCCCACGAGCATAACGGCTCAATCTTAGAAATTTGGCATCATACTCAACCACTATTCTATCTCCCTGAGTAAGGTTCATAAACTCGCGTCTACGAGCATCCATATAACTTGCCCCCACATATTTCCTTTGGAAGGCGGTCTCCTGATTCGGCTTAGTACCCTCCTCAACCAATAACCACCACTAGTACGCCTCTTTACAAAGAAGAGATACAGCACCTTTTAGTTTTTGCTTAGGATTGCAGTCAGTATCATTACTTATCCTCTCGGTAGCCTCCAACCAGTATTTGGCCACAGTCGGGGAAACTCCAGCGACTCCCCTAAATAGCTCAGCAGCATTAGACCGGAGTCATTCAGTTACCAACCCACGGCTTCTCAAACTAGAATGGGGTCCAGTGACCCTCTCCAACACTCTGAGCATTACTTGAGACAATGCGTCGTCCCAGACGAGCAGCTTTGAGACCTAGTCTCAGCTGTAGGTGTAGCCAGTGTCTCGCTCACATCTAAATTAGGCATATTGCCCATTGAGGATGACTCAGCTCGAGTCCTTCTATGGTGCCCGCCATGCCCACGAGTACTATGACCACACGTTCTACAAGCACTCATCATATTCAATGTTTTATCTACATTATGAAATTTTATGAACCAGTTTTAGTATTTATTAGTAGTATCTTCTGCTTCAAATAAATATCAAAAGTAGTTTTAGAAAGTTCAAAAATTTCAGTCTCTAACTAACTCAATACAGTTTCAGTCATTTCAAAGTTTTCTAACTAAAGTATTTCTAAGATAAAAGCACTTATAGGATCAGCGCCGCAGACTCAGTGTACCACATACTTATTTCCATATAAAAAATAAATTACTCAGAAACCGTTTTTACAAACAAAATTTTGAACCCAAAATTTCACAGCCCAAGTTTTGCATCCTCACTCTGATACAACTAAATGTAACACTCCAAACCTAGCCTAGACGTTACGGTCAAATCTCGAAGTGTTACAACGAACATTATAAAACTAACTTCCTTGTTATTTTCAAATCAACACAACTATTCTTACTTAGTAAGTTCAATTTGTTTAGAAAACTTATTGATATACTTATTTGATTTAAAATCATTGCTCATTTATGTCTTTCTATTAAATCGAACGTTTTGCAGTGGAGTTTCTTTAAAATGTTATTTTGCCAAATTAAATTGTTTCTTGAAAACCGTTATTTCAGAAAAGTTATTATTTTAAAAAAATCTTTTTTTCAGTTGTTATGCTAGAAAACCAAAATAAAATCTGAAACCAAAAATAGTCCCAAAAAGTCCGAAGAGTCCCAAAATTACAACACTTTCAAAGACTAGAAAATTAAACAAATTTTATGAAAATGAAATTTTACGAAAACGTGGTCACAACTGAGCTTCTGTCACACCAACCCACCTAAGCCTAAGGGTTATCTGGATAGAACAGACAAACAAAAAGTGAGTTTTGGTAACTTAGTATGTAACGCTATATCAATAAAAGAGTTTTGGTAACTCAGTATGTAACGCTATATCAATAGAAATTCAGATTCAATCTCATGGCATAACAAACACAGATGGACATCTTTTATAGAATTAGAATTATATAGATACAGATATGCATAATCCTTACCCCATGCTCTACACACCAACTCCGACCATCCAAACACAGTACGTGAGGTATAAAACACCCACCCAGCCCTACACACTACATAATGTCTATACGACACTTTTCAGAGTAGTCGCAGCATTGCTGCCAATATAATGCCGATATATCACCTTACACAGAACACTTCCTCCTCATAATACAAATCCTGCCCCATAGCCAGATACAGATAGAATATCAGATATAGCAAAGTACAGATACTATAACGTATATCACATGCATGCTCATATAATAGATACTTAACATGCTTATACACAATAGTTCAAACATATTGCATCTCATTACATGCATTTATGTATTGTTTACGCCATATTCATATTAACAGATTAGCAGCTTCCATGCTTTAGGGCTTATAATTAACACGTACCGACCCTACAAATGGCCAATCATCGATCGAAACGACATGTACAACCCTAGGGAAAAATTCTAAAATTTGGGTCTACATGCCCGTGTGGGCCCACATGCCCAAAATGGCCTTGCCTATGTGGCCCACACGGCCCATCACACAGCCATGTGTCGCATACAACCGATCACATGGCCATGTGGCGTTGACAGGCCCTATTTTCAACTTTGACCGATCACTATTTTTTGAGTTTCTTGTTACACACCTTGCTCGATTTCAGTGTGAAGGCAACCCCAAGACCTTCATAACCTAAAAATAGTAATGCAATGATTACTTAGGGCTCGATTTACAAATTCAATAAGAATAATCAAACTTAACCTCTCAAGATCGAACAAGTACACAAACTTACCGTCAACAAACACAATCACACACAAGAACTAGACCGTCGGAGTGAAATCCACTGCTTTACAATCTTCTCCTAAACAATACATCCATAAAAGTTATTTTCCCCAAGCTACAACACCATTTCACCATTTCAAAATAAAGATCCCAAAATGGACTTACAGAAACCGAAAGCTAAAGATAAATACAACCTCACTTACCAAGCCTCACGAACCAAAGGAAGAAGAAAAATGGAAAATGGTAGAGAAACTAAAAGAAAAGAAAAGGTTAGAAGGGGAAAGGAATTTTGGGAAACATAATAAAAATAATATCCCAACTCCCCCACTAACCATCAACCCCACCAAAACTGACCCACTACTCTCATCCAACTACCAATAAATTCTAATCCCACTAAAACTCTACCACACAACTGGCACACACTCACAAAAGTAAAAATTAACACTCTTCGCCCACACAGGGGTTTGAACACAGGACCTTGGAAAAGCTAACACCTTACTACTTGAATCAGCAGGCTTATTCTAATATGTGTTGACCAAGAATATGATATAAGTCAAGCCATTAAAGACAAGGCTAGAACAAAAATAACAGAATTTCCAAAAGTGAAACTTGAACCTAAGGCCTCAAACACACGCACCAATCACTTAAACACTGAAGCAGATAACAGTTTATGACAAAATTTGTAAAAACAAGATTTTATAAGTCAGAGCGTTACATTGAGGTTTCATTATTGTATTTCCTGACTTGTGAGGTTGATCTTGTAATAGGAAATGGATAATCTCTTAAGCATGTCAAAGGAATTATTTATGAATTACATAAATTGAGCAGATTTGGTAAATTTACATTTAAGATTTATATGAGCTTACTAAGCCTTATTTGCTTACGTTAGTTATTTTCTTTTCTTGTAGATCATCGAAAAGCTCGATTAATTGGAATCGCGTTGGAGTACAATCACACTATCCATTCGTCATATTGGTAGTTTTTATGTTATTTATCAATGTGATGTGGTTTAAGTTTATTTGTCTATATGCTTTAATGTTGGCTTATAAATGTAAATATGCAAGTATATGTTTTGATCACATGTGAATGCCTTAAGATTTAGATGGTTTTTGGTTCATTGAAGTGTGAATGAAGTGGTTTAATGGTATATGTGTGATGTAAGTTTAAGGTATGAATTTATGGCATTGGATTTGAATTGATTTGGATGTTAAAGTGTGGTACCAAAAGGGTATATTGGATAGACATTTAGATTAAATGATATGTGTGTGTTTTGGCATGTAACAGGGCTTGAATGATGATTTGATAACTCAACTTGTTTTGATTTTGTTCCAAGCTTATATATGTCATAATGTCCTTAGTTGATATATTGCAGATAGAAGTGCAAATATATGGTATGTGACATAGGCTATCACACAACCTTCTTCCACACATGGCCACCCCACACAGTCGTGTGCCATTATTGTTTTAGGTGTAGGTTTCACATGGTCTAAGACACGGCCATGTGACCTAACATTAAATGCATACACGGTTTGGCACACGGCCATGTGACCCTTTTTTGAATACCCACACGGGTAGAGACACGGGCTAGGACACAGTCGTGTGTCTAAACTTCGAATGTCAACATGGTTTGGGTTATGTTTGTAACACCCCTAACCCGTATCCGTCGCCAGAACAAAGTTACATAGCATTACTGGAATTTATAGAACAATTACAAACATTTCATGTCATTTACTATTTATATCCAAAAATAATCATACTGTCCCTTAAATGGACCCTCGAGGCACAATTTAAGCTTTAGAAACAAGTCATGACTAAACCAGGATCTCATAGAATTTTTCATAAAATTTAAAAAATTTTCTCATATACAGAGGTCACACACCCGTGTAAATAGGCCGTGTGGCTCACACGGCCAAATGACATGCCTATGTCTCAGGCCGTGTGGGCATTCGATGTGAGGTACACGGCCATGTTCTAGCCCGAGTCCTTACTCATGTAACTTTCTGACTTGTGCCACACAGCCTGCCACATGCCCGTGTTCTAGGCCATGTGGTCAATTTAATTTTCACAAATTAGGTGCAGGTTTCACATGGTCAAGACACACACCCGTGTTCTAGGCCATGTATCTTGTACGGTTGAGACATACACCCGTGTTCTAGGCCATGTATCTCACACAGTTGAAACACACACCCATGTTCTAGGCCGTGTATCTCACACGGTTGAGCACACACCCATGTCTCCACCCATGTGCCCAATTCTAAGCATTTTGTTTCTCAATTTTAGGATGCAGGGGACACACGGCCAAACCACATGCCCATGTGCCCAAGACACGCCTGTGTGTCTACCCGTGTGGACAACATAATGCCAGTTCCTTGACTTATTTCTCACCCAAAATTTGCCAATAACCAACAACAATACTTGTACATATATACCAACCAATTTCAAGCATGAAACTAAGAAAACATTATTAATATGTATAGTATAACATTATATACATTCATATAGTCAAACTTACCTTTTTGAAAGAATATATATATTTTACCCTAATTCAATCTAACCATACATTATACATGTATGAATTAAACAAGATATAACTTTATATTATCATACCAAAATATACCATTACTAGCCATTCCAATGGCTAGATTACAAACATCCATTTACATATCATCATTGGTAAAAAATAGCTTATACATGCCATTATGTCAAAATAAGTTTACTATTTATACCAAAACAAGTTGGAGGATAGTGTGATGATACTCCGACCGATCTCCAACCTTTACGAGCTTCAGAGTACTATAAAACAAAGAAAAGAAAACCTAGTAAGCATTTAATGCTTAGTAAGTTTGTATAACAAGAATTTAACTTACCATATATTTACATTTAAGATAAGCATACAATAATGCATTTAAGCAATTTGGTTTATAGCCTAAAACACAACTTCACCAATCATATTAGTCAAGTAATTCATATAATACCAAGAACATGGATGAGCTCATCATTTAATGTCTTTCATATACATATGCTTTCCATATCATTATTCCATATTACATGTACACTTTAATGACAAACATTTAAAGTTCAGTTTAGCCATGTTAGAACTTTACCCGTTGAATTTATTTGAAATATCGATGGATACGCTCATATAATACACTTTAGTGTACACTACTATAATTCGTTAATTTATTTCCAAGGGTACCTAACTAGGGCACATAATCAGGAAGCACACTCTTGAACCTTGTAATGGGAAGCTCACATAGAGTCATTTCGGAAAGCTCATAAAGAGCCTATCGGGAAGCTTATTCGGGCTATATAACGGGAAGCTCATAAGAGCCATAATCGGAAAGTTCACAAAGAACCTTATCGGGAAGTTCACAAAGAACCATATTAGGAAGCTCGGATAGCTAATATCAGGAAGTTCAAGAAAGCACTATCGAGAAGCTCACAAATAGCCAATTTAATGGAAAGTTTACAAAAAACCTTTAATCGAGATGCTCATAAGAGCTAAGGTGTGTCCACAACAAATGTAGGATCACAATCTATCGGGACGCTCCGAAGAGATATTATTAGGAAGCTCGCAAGAACCTTATACGGAAAGCTCGAGTGGGCTTATAATGGGACACTCATAAGAGATATGGTGTGTCTGCAACATATGCTGGATTACAACCAATACGGGAAATCATGTATCCATCGATTTTTATTTATTCAAACGGCATTTGACATTTATCGAGCATTATCGGATATTCAATCAATTTCACATACATGAAAATTATACAATTCACATATACAACATCTAATTCAAACATATAAATGTACATAATTTAGTTACACGAACTTACCTCGATACTGGTTCGTATACGAAATCTACTAATCTAGCAATTTTTCTTTTCCTCGATCTAACTTCGTATTTGAGTTTTTTGAATCTATATAAACTAATTGAACATCAATTTAATCCATTTTATACTCAATTTAATTCAATTCACATCCTAGCCAAAATTACTATTTTGCCCCTATACTTATCATAAATGATGATTTCATCTTTAGGCTCAGAAAATGAAATTCATGCAATTTAATCCTTATTCCAAGCCTACTAAAATTTTCATATAACTTTTACAGCACATGTATTTCAAAAAATTTAGGATGTTTCCATAACTTTTACATGTTTACAATTTAGTCCCTAAATCATAATTTCATCATAATTCACTTTGTAAAAGTTGTTTATCTATCAATAACCTTTCATTATCTACCATAAATTTCAAACTTTTAGGATATTCATCTATGTAAAAACTCCTATACTTTGATAACTTTTCAAATTAATCCCCAAAATAGACAGATTAAGCTATTCTGATCTCAAAAATATAAAAATTACTAAAAACGGGACAATAATACTTACCCAATTAAGCCAAGAAAGCTTGTTTTCTCTTTCCTAGGGTTTCCATAGAAATTTTTGGGAAGATGATGAAAATAAGATTGTAATATCTCGAATAAGGGCCTAATCGGAATAGTAGTTTTGTGACCACAAATCTAAGATAGAAATAATTATTTTATGATTATTTTGAGGTCTATGACATGATTGCATGATTTTGTGAAAATTTCGTGAAGAAATTTTATGCATAAAGTGCTTAAATTGAAATTAGGGACTAAATCGAATAATTTGCAAAACTTTCATTCTAGAAGTTTTTAGTATGAAATTGCTTTGGAATATTAATGAGGAGGTCTTAAATACAAATTTGACCAATTTCTAAGTCTATGGACAAAAATGGACATGGATGGAATTTTTGGAAAGTTTAATAGTAAGGGCATTTTAGTCATTTGGTAATTAAAAGAAATAAAAAGGGAAAATAAAGCCAAAATTGACTCATCTTTTTCATGGAGGCCGAAATTACATGGGGGAAGCCATGTCCAGGGTTTTCAAGCTTTCCAAGCTTTCTAACCCCGTTTTTCAAGTTTTTTACTTTTTTGGAATCCTGGTAACTTGATTAAGCTTATGCTAGCAATAATTCAACCTAGGGTTCGAATTTGGAAAAATACCTATAGGTGAAATTTGTGTATTTTGGTGTTTTATGATAGAATATGAGGTTTTAAATTATGTTAAACAACTTGTGCTACTCAGTTTTAAGTGAAAACGAGTAAAAAGGCTTAATCGGTAAAAATACCTAATAGTCATAAGTACATGTTAGAGTGCGAATTTGATGTTTCCATAGAAGAGAAAAATGATCAGCATGTCATCAAAAATAAGAAAATAGGATGAAGTATAATTTTTGAACCTTGGGGCAAAAGTGCAAATATGCAAAAGTTTAGGGGTCAAAATGAAAATTTGCAAAAATATGATTTTTGGAGCCGTATGAATAATGTGACTAATTATTAGGCTAAATGTGATATTATAGATGAAGGAAATTGAGATTCGGGCTTAAATCAGGAAAATACAAGGTTATTTACTAAAATAGTAAATTGCTGTTTCTGGATCGAGGTAAGTTGGTATGATAATAATACTGCAATAATGTTTTAATTTATATTTGAAAGTTAAATTTAGTGAATTAATTGAATTATGTTAAATTAAATGTTATGGTGCTAAGTTTATGAATTGATTTAAAAATATGTCTATGGTACATGAATTGCATTGAATTATCATACATAAATGTGATTTCTATGATTATGGATATTATGAGCAATTGTAAGTTCATATGATTTTTATTAATGCAATGTGTAATTTAATGTTATTGCCTTGATATTAAATGAGATGTAAGTAATATATCAATTTTACTTGTATTATGATATTTTATAATAATATTGGAAATATGTTTGTTGATAATTACTTGATTGGTGAAATTGTTGGAAAAGAGAGAAATCCCGGTTGAACCTTCGGAAAGATTGGATGATACAGATGGTATGTAGCTAGGTCACATGTATGGTGCTGAGTGCACATCATGTGTACAAGAGAGCTACGAGACATTATGATGTAGCTAGGTCGCATGGGTGATACTATGTGTACACCATGTAGATGAGAGAGCTACAGGATATATGTAGCTAGGTCGCATGCATGGTTCCAGGTGAAGGTCACCATGTAGACAAGAGAGCTACGAGATAAACTGGCTAGGTCACATGGGTGATACTAAGTGTTCACCATGTGTACAAGAGAGCCGAACTTAATGATGGGTGGAGCTATGTTCTGGAACCACCAACTAACGAGGATTGATCTGAAGTGTTCAACGGGAGACTTACTATGTACTGCTTTGTGAGTTTTGTGATGAATAAGTGCAGGAATTTGCTTATGTGAACGATGTGTTCATTAAGTGACCGGGATGTGGTAAGGTTATAAACAAGTAAGTTATACATGAGGATGATGTTATGGTGACCTTGTAATCATGGGCCTATACTTGTGATGTATGAAATGTGATGAAAATGATTTGTGATATGTATGTTAAAATGAGGTTAATACAAAGAAAGTGTGAAAGAGTGAATTAGCAATAAAATTGTTTTGGATAGCAGCAGTGACGTGACTTTGAAAATTCACTAAAAATTGTGGAAGTTGAATAAAAATGCAAATGATATATGAAAATAAATCCCAATGAGTCTATTTTCACACGAAAGAAACAGGGGAAGCAAAAGAATTCTATATTGTATGATATTTGAATTCTTGTGAAACAGGGTCTGAATGAATTCGAGATCCCCTGTTCTGACTTTAGAAATTCACCATAAATTTTACAAAAATTATTAAGAGTCATATTTTACATGAATAGATTCCTTATTGAGTCTATTTTTAAGGGAAATAAACGTCATGGTTGTTGAAATTCTGTACAGGGTGAAATTTTGTTCGAAGTTCACAGAGGTCAGAGAAGTCGTGCTCTGAAACAGGGGATACTTTAACTAATAAACTGTACTAATTGGCTAAACCAAAAATTATGGAAATTTTATGGGAGAAAGATATATGAATCTAGTTTTAAGGAAAATTAACAAAACTAAATTTGGAGTTTTGTAGCTTCAGATATGAATGATTTAGTAACTGTAACTCGATAACATAGCTTAACCTGAATATGTGTAATTGTACAATTATAGTGTTTTATCTTGAAAAGCATAGTAGTAATTGCTTATTATTTTCATATGAACTTACTAAGCGTAAAGCTTACCCATCCTCTCCATTTCTTTAGTATTGGCAGGTTGGCTCGGGGTTAGAGATCGTCGGAGGCAAAATCACACTATCAAACTATTATTTTTGGGAGAATTAATTCAAATATTAGAAATATTAAGTGAGTGGCATGTATAGGAAGTTGGTTTGTGATCTGTATTTTTATTATGATTTTAACCATACGTATCAGTCTGCATTGAGTTATCGTATATGATTATGAGATGTGGTCCTTATCCATTATGGTTCATAAGTTTAATTAATCGTGCTATGTCCTATGTTTTGATGTAATGGTATAGTTAACTTTGTTTGTTATGTATATGTTCGAAAAGTTTTGAATTAAATGAAGTTTTATGGCCCGATTTTCATCTACGTGTATTGTTAAGTCTGGTAATGCCTCGTACTCTGTTCTGGCCTTAGATACGGGTAAGGGGTGTTACATTTAGTGGTATCAGAGCTATGGTTTAGTCGATTCTCGGACTAACCTAGCATCTGTAAAAGTCCATCTATACATGCCACTGATCCTTGATAGTGTGATGTCTCTCGACGCGTATGAACACCGTCTTGTTTAAACAGAGGTACTCTCCAACAGAGCTGCACTGACCATGTTCAATGTGATGCGAAGGTGTTTGAATAAAATTACGATTATGATGAGTCTCGATTTAGAAAAGTATGAATAAAAATTTATGATATATATATAAGTGATAACACGTGAGATGAAAGGTAATGTTGTAATAAATATCCATACATGCTTGATGATCATATGATGTAGTGTGTTTGATTTACTTGATAAGATGAATGGGATAAATATAAATTCGTAAAGGTATGAGTAAAAGTTCATAATATTATGATATGTATATAATGATGCACGAAATGAAGGTTGCGATTGTGATGCAAATATCTATGTTTATTTAACCCTTATATGATGTCATGGGCATGATTTGTTCGAGTAGATGAATGGATAAGTCAAGCTATCCAAAAAAACATAGGATGCATGCATAATTATACTTGACTAAATGAGATAACTGGAAAGTGGGCATTAAACCAATATGAAGTTAGTTACTCGAAATGAATGACATGATTGAGATATGATTGCTATGATGAAAACTGTGTTACATGTATATGTATATGAGAGTTAAGTCAGAGGCCCTACGACCCCTTCCCCCTTATCAAAGTGGTTTTTTATAATGGAATTTCATGAGATTTGTACTGAATAAGTTTTCGGTTGAGAAACCAAAGAGTTCAGTGCTAGAATAATTATAAATATGATTAGAGATTGAAGAATGAGTTGATAAGTAAAGTCAAAGCTAGAAAAGTATCAGATTGGCATAAGGATTATTGGAGTTATGCACTGTTCTGGCTAGAGAAGAAATTTATTTTGATAAATCGAATTACTAAGGTACAAGGTCGAGAAAAGTGCAAATCAAAATTTATTCAGAACTAGTCTTATTTAGTGAAAAGTAATATGAAATTTATGATGTCAGAAATAGTTAGGGAAATGATATCTGAAATGTGTAATATCTGAGTGTGTGATTACACATTTGGGATGATTTTAGCAGTTTCTTCTAAGATGTTCTATGTGTTTATCCGTTCCTAGAAATATTTCTATAGTTATTGATCTTTTGAAGAAATTCTTGTTATATGGGGATGTTTTCTAATCCTGATGTTAGACGAAAGCATTTGTAGCCTGACTGGTTTATAATTTGTATTGCTCTATTCCTTCGAGCATTCTATTATATTCTGCTTGATAAAAAAAGATAAGAGAATATGTATGATACTATGATTTTGTTTCTTCTACTTAATGCTCCATTTGATATGTATATATAGGAAGATACATTGTTCTTGTTGCATTTGATTCTAGTGAGATTAAATGATGTTTTCTACTGGATTTCTTTTCTCTAAGGAATTATCGAGATCTTCTATATTTTCCTATGAGTTTGGTTTTTGATTTTTTGGCATAGTATCGTATCTTGGGTTTCTTTATTTTGGATTTCTTTATTTTGGGTTTCTCTATCTTGGATTTCTTTATTTGGTTTTCTTGTTATCTTTATTCCGTAATTTGTCAATTATGACTCATGTTTGGAGTGCATTCTTCAGCTCGTGATAATCATGTCAAGTATGACTATACTTTGATTTGATTTGGGTAATGTGGTGATTTTGTGATTGGGATTTTTCTAATTTTCGTGTAAGGTTTGACAACAAAGAAAGGCATAAGTGATAAAAGTGCGAGTTTCAATCGGTATGGTGGATTACTTCTCTCAAGTAAGTCAATTATAGTTAATGTCTTCAATTGAGATATTTTGGTTACTTGAGCTAATGCAATTGAGACAGTTTTGATTAACGTAAGGAATGAATAGTAAAGGATGGCATGATGAATTGTTTTGTAACTAGAAGAAAGGATTATTTTCGAGGCTATATCAGAATTATTTCCGTAGTGGAAAGAGAAAAATGTGATAGTGAGTAGTAAACTAAAAGAGTACAGTGAGGATCGACTTCTGATGTTGAATTTCAGATTGGATCTGATTCATGGTATTATTATTCTGAGGCTTATATAGAAAGAATTGTATGAAGCTCACAGTGTAAATTTGCCTATTCATTCAAAAAGTAATGATGTGTACTGTAATTTGATTCAGATGTTATTGGATTGTGATTTATTGATGATGAAAATCTGTATGATTATTTCGGAAGAGTGTAGGTCCCTTTGATTGTTGGATTTCTTGGAATTCTAGTCTCCATTAACCAAATTGAGATCTGGTTTTATGTCAAGATGACAAGGGAAACGAAGAGGGGTTGAAAATTTAAGAACAATTGAGACATGAGCCCGTAAGCTTTCAGAATATATGAGAAAATTAAAGAGATATATTGGAGGCACTGCCTGAGAGAAAGTTCTTGAGCACCGAAAGTCAAATTTAGGAATCTAAGTGAAGACCACTTTTCCGGTAAGATTTTCAGGGACGAAAATCCCTAAATGGGGAAGCGTTGTAATATCCCGAATAAGGGCCTAATCGGAATAGTGGTTTCATGACCACAAATCTAAGATAGAAATAATTATTTTATGATTATTTTGAGGTCTATGACATGACTGCATGATTGTGTGAAAATTTCGTGAAGAAATTTTATGCATAAAGTGCTTAAATTGAAATTAGGGACTAAATCGAATAATTTGCAAAACTTGCATTCTAGAAGTTTTTAGTATGAAATTGCTTTGGAATATTAATGAGGAGGTCTTAAATAGCAATTTTACCAATTTCTAAGTCTATGGAAAAAAATTGGACATGGATGGAATTTTTGGAATTTTTTAGTAGTAAGGGCATTTTAGTCATTTGGTAATTAAAAGAAATAAAAAGGGAAAATAAAGCCAAAATTGACTCACCTTTTTCATGGAGGCCGAAATTAGCATGGGGGAAGCCATGGCTAGGGTTTTCAAGCTTTCCAAGCTTTCTAACCCCGTTTTCCAAGTTCTTTACGTTTTTGGAATCCTGGTAACTTGATTAAGCTTATGCTAGCAATAATTCAACCTAGGGTTCGTAATTGGAAAAATACCCATAGGTGAAATTTGTGTATTTTGGTGTTTTATGATGGAATATGAGGTTTTAAATTATGTTAAACAACTTGTGCTACTCGGTTTTAAGTGAAAACGAGTAAAAGGGCTTAATCGGTAAAAATACCTAATAGTCATAAGTACATATTAGAGTGAGAATTTGATGTTGCCATACAAGGGAAAAATGATCATCATGTCATAAAAAATGATAAAATAGGATGAAGTTTAATTTCCGAACCTTGGGGCAAAAGTGCAAATATGCAAAAGTTTAGGGGTCAAAATGAAAATTTGTAAAAATATGATTTTTGGAGCCGTATGAATAATGTGACTAATTATTAGGCTAAATGTGATATTATAGATGAAGGAAATCGAGATTCAGGCTTAAATCGAGAAAATACAAGGTTATGGACTAAAATAGTAAATTGCCGTTTCTGGATCGAGGTAAGTTGGTATGATAATAATACTGCAATAATGTTGTAATTTATATTTGAAAGTTAAATTTAGTGAATTAATTGAATTATGTTAAATTAAATGTTATGGTGCTAAGTTTATGAATTGATTTAAAAATATGTCTATGGTACATGAAGTGCATTGAATTATCATACATAAATGTGATTTCTATGATTATGGATATTATGAGCAATTGTAAGTTCATATGATTTTTAATAATGCAATGTGTAATTTAATGTTATTGCCTTGATATTAAATGAGATGTAAGTAATATATCAATTTTACTTGTATTATGATATTTTATAATAATATTGGAAATATGTCTGTTGATAATTACTTGATTGGTGAAATTGTTGGAAAAGAGAGAAATCCCGGTTGAACCTTCGGAAAGATTGGATGATACAGATGGTATGTAGCTAGGTCACATGTATGGTGCTGAGTGCTCATCATGTGTACAAGAGAGCTACGAGACATTATGATGTAGCTAGGACGCATGGGTGATACTATGTGTACACCATGTAGACAAGAGAGCTATGCGATATATGTAGCTAGGTCGCATGCGTGGTTCGAGGTGAAGGACGCCATGTAGACAAGAGAGCTACGAGATAAACTGGCTAGGTCACATGGGTGATACTAAGTGTTCACCATGTGTACAAGAGAGCCGAACTTAATGATGGGTGGAGCTATGTTCTGAAACCACCAAGTATCGAGGATTGATCCAAAGTGTTCAACGGGAGACTTACTATGTACTGCTTTGTGAGTTTTGTGATGAATAAGTGCAAGAATTTGCTTATGTGAATGATGTGTTCATTAAGTGACCGGGATGTGGTAAGGTTATAAACAAGTAAGTTATACATGAGGATGATTTTATGGTGACCTTATAATCATGGGCCTATACTTGTGATGTACGAAATGTGATGAAAATGATTTGTGAGATGTATGTTAAAATGAGGTTAATACAAAGAAAGTGTGAAAGAGTGAATTAGCAATAAAATTATTTTGGACAGCAGCAGTGACGTGACTTTGAAAATTCACTAAAAATTGTGGAAGTTGAATAAAAATTCAAATGATATATGAAAATAAATCTTAATGAGTTTATTTTCACATGAAAGAAGTAGGGGAAGCAAAAGAATTCTATATTGTGTGATATTTGAATTCTTGTGAAACAAGGTCTGAATGAATTCGAGATCCCCTATTTTGACTTTAGAAATTCACCATAAATTGTAAAAAAATTATTAAGAGTCATATTTTACATGAATGGATTCCTTATTGAGTCTATTTTTAAGGGAAACAAACGTCATGGTCGTTGAAATTCTGTACAGGGTGAAATTTTGTTCGTAGCGTACAGAGGTCAGAGTAGTCATACTCTGAAACAGGGGAGACTTTAACTAATAAACTGTACTAATTGGCTAAACCAAAAATTCTTGAAATTTTATGGGAGACATATATATGAATCTAGTTTTAAGGAAAATTAACAAAACTAAATTTGGAGTTTTGTACCTTCAGATATGAATGATTTATTAACTGTAACTCGATAACACAGCTTAACCTGAATATGTGTAATTGTACAATTATAGTGTTTTATCTTGAAAAGCATGGTAGTAATTGCTTATTATTTTCATCTGAACTTACTAAGCGTAAAGCTTACCCATCCTCTCCATTTCTTTAGTATTGGCAGGTCGGCTCGGGGTTAGAGATCATCGGAGGCAAAATCACACTATCAAACTATCATTTTTGGGAGAATCAATTCAAATATTAGAAATATTAAGTGAGTGGCATGTATAGGAAGTTGGTTTGTGATATGTATTTTTATTATGATTTTGATCATACGTATCAGTCTGCATTGAGTTATCGTATATGATTATGAGATGTGGTCCTTATCCATTATGGTTTATAAGTTTAATTAATCGTGCTATGTCCTATGTTTTGATGTAATGATATAGTTAACTTTGTTTGTTATGCATATGTTCGAAAAGTTTTGAATTAAATGAAATTTTATGGCCCTGTTTTCGTCTACGTGTATTGTTAAGTCTGGTAATGCCTCGTACTCTGTTCCGGCCTTAGATACGGGTAAGGGGTGTTACAAAGATGGTATTTTCTATTTAATTTAATTATCATCTTTTAATTTTTTCACTTTCAAATTTAGTCCTTGCCTTTTTCTAATTTTCCATGGATGATTCATCAAAAATATCTACTAACTTTTTTTTAATGGTCTAATTACCATATAAGGACCTCAAGATTTGAATTCCATAGGTATTTGGTACTAATAACTACTAGAACTCAACTTTTGCATTTTATGCAATTTGGTCCATTCCATAATTAAATACTTAATCAGTAAAATTTTTTTATCAGGATTTTCATATAACATTCCTATCATAATGCAGACCATGCAATAATACTAAAATAAATTCTCTCTTTGGCTCGAATTTGTGGTCCCAAAACCACTGTTCCGATTTCACTGAAAATGGGCTGTTACAACTCTCCCCCTTAAGAATTTTCGTCTTCAAAAATCTTACCAGTAAAAAGGTTTGGATATTTCATTCTCATGGTATCCTCCAGTTCCCAAGTAGCTTCTTCAATTCCATGTCATTGCCAAAGAACTTTTACTAAAGCTACCTTTTTTTTTCTTAATTCTTTTATATCAGGCTGGATCTCAATTTCTATCGGAGAAATAACATGTGAAGGCTCTAATCTATACCGTCGTAACATGGACACATGGAAAGCATTATGAATTCTGTCAAGTTCTGGTGGTAGTGCCAACCGATAAGCAATAGGTCCAATTCTTTCAATAATCTCATATAATCTGATGAATCGTAGACTCAGTTTTCCTTTATGGCAAAACCGGAGAACTTTCTTCCAAGGTGATATTTTTAAAAATACCTAGTCGCCAACCTGAAATTATATCTCTTTTCGTTTAAGATCGGCATAAGACTTTTGACGATCAAAGGCTACTTTTAAACTATCTCAAATCACCTTTACCTTTTCATCCGTTTCACGGATCAAGTCAACTCCGTGTATCTTTTTCTCACTGAGTTCTGTCCAATACAATAGAGTTCTATATTTACAACCATATAGAGCCTCATACGGTGCCATTTTAATACTAGACTGATAACTCCTATTGTATGAAAATCTAACCAAAGGCAAATTCTTTTCCCAATTACCTTTAAATTTCAAAATACAACACTGAAGCATATCTTCCAAAATCTATATTACACGTTCAGATTGGCTGTCAGTCTGAGGATGAAATGCGATGCTAAAATGCAACTGAGTACCCAGAGCTTCTTGTAATTTATTCTAGAATCGGGATGTAAATCGAGGATCTCTGTTTGAAATAATAGAGACAGGCACTCCATGTAGTTTAACAATATCTAAAACATATAATTCAGCCAATTTATCCAAAGAGAAATCCAAACGTACAGGAATAAAGTGTGCAGATTTTGTTAATCGGTCGACGATTATCCAAATGGCATCTTTCTTTTTTAGAGACAGGGGTAATCCCTATAACGCCTCAAAATTCTTGAACTTTCTTTCTTTTTTTAGTTTTGATAAAAAGTGTGCTTAATATTCCTAGTCGAGTGTTATTTATGTGATAATAGGCCTGGATAAGTTTTGAGTTCGAACTTTGGGGTGAAGGAAATTATAGTTTAATAATTAAAAGAACCTTGATGGCAAGTAGTTTGGTTTTTAAATAAATGAAGGAGGAATTGGACACAAGGAGCCTTGTGTCAGAGTGGCAAGTAGTGTCACATGTGGGGTTTAGAGGTGGCGTCACATGCATGGCAAAGAGGTTTGGGGTTCGAATCCCTCCTTGCTCCAGTAGTGGCGTTGAATGTGAACTCTGAAGGGAGTGATCAGAGAAGAAATTTAAGGAAGGGATTAAGAAGTTATCAGGGAGAAAATTTAGGAGATGAGAGGTGTAGAGAGCCGGAGCCGAATAGGGAATTTGGGGATAGGTAAATTCAGCTATAGTATATATAGGTGCTGATTTTGGGGATTCTAGGTAATGTCGAAGTTCTCATTTTTTTTGTTTGTGTTGCCGAAACACTTTTCACTCTAAGTGCTCAGAAGCTGAGTTCCTTGTTCCTTACTTGCTGATTTTTCTTTCTTTCACTTCTCAAATTCTCTTTTGATTCACCTTTGGTTTTAGCCGATTCCTTCTTCTCTTCTTCTTATTTGTACCGAATAACCCTTTCACCATACAAATCTCAAAAGTCAAATACCTCTTTGACTGAAGACCCTCTATGTCACCGCTACTCCCTCTACTTCGACCTATTCTTGTGGGATTAGTATCGAATCTTGGATTCCAGATCTCTGTTGAATTGCTCCTAGGCGTTTTGAGGTTTTGGGTAAGTATTCCTCTTTTATTGGTTAAGGTTGGCCGAATGGCCATAGAGGATTTGAGAGTGACTTAAGATGACTGTGAGTCACTTGTTGTTTAGTTTTAATGATTAATATTGATGTAAATTTAAGAAATACTCGTGATTAGTGATCAAGGAAGGGTTGTTAACGCTTGTCGTTCAAGGTAAGGCAAAGGAGAGATTTTCAACTTTTGGTGATCGTATTCGATAAGTGTGTGATTAATCGTTGAGTGACATCATTTGTAGGTTCATGGCTAAGGAGATCGCAGCACGTTTTATTACCAGGTGTGTAAATACACTGCATACACAGAGTAGATCGACAAATCTCGAAATACCTAAAAGTTGAAATACCGAAAAGTCAGAAGTTTAGCTACAATAGACTTGCGAGTGCGCGAACACTCGTTAGGGGAAATTGATAGGTTATCAGAGGCCCCATGTGCAATTCTGTAGACTTGGGCTGTGCATTGGCCAACCGGGCCGGAATGGGCTAAATGGGCCCGATGGGCTGTAGGGCCCATAATAGGCAAAATTGGCAATTTGTTACTAAGTGATGAAAAATCATATGATTGCATGACTATGAATGTGATTGGGTCTGACAGGCCATATGAATGTGATTTGGGCCTAATGGGCCATATGAATGTGATTTGGGCCTAATGGGTCATATGAATGAGATTGGGCCTAGTGGGCCATATGCATGTATGTAGACTCGGTTGGGCTTTGTAAGGGGTTTTGGGCCCAGTATCTAATAACTGCTTAAACAGACATAAAACTTAAATAATTAATTAATTGTGACCGTGGACAAGCCATAAGGTTAAGGTGTGGCAATGGGTATATGCATGTCTAGGATTGGATCTAGGGAGAGCTTGGTACTTAAGCAGTCTTATTGGCCCACCTCCTCTTCTCTGGATTCCTACCTGGTGCACAGTATCTGTTTGCTTTAGCCTACAAGGACTTGTTAACGGGCCAAGGTAAGTAATAACCTATAATAAAGAGAAATTACAAAAAGCCCCTAAAGGCGAAAATGGCTAAAATACCCCTATGTGTTGAATATAAGATTTATGGATGTTACATGTATTATAATATCCTGATTTTAGGCTTAGTCAGAATAGTAGTTTCGTGACCACAAAATTTGAGATAGAAATAATTATTTTATGATTATTTTGAGGTCTATGATATGATTGCATGATTGTGTGAAAATTTCGTGAAGAAATTTTATGCTTAAAGTGTTTAAATTGAAAGTAGGGACTAAATCGAATAAGTTGCAAAATTTGCATTCTAGAAGTTTTTAGTATGAAATTGCATTGAAATATTAATTAAGAGGTCTTAAATAGCAATTTGACCAATTTTAAGTTCATGGACAAAATTAGGACATGGAAGGAATTTTTGAAAGTTTAGTAGTAAGGGCATTTTGGTCATTTAAGGGTAAAATGAATTAAAATACAAAATTAAAAGCCAATTTTGCTCATCTTCTTCATGGAGGCTGAAATTAGCATGGGAGAAGCCATGGCTAGGGTTTTCAAGCTTTCCAAGCTCAATAGTAAGTGATTCCAAGCCCCGTTTTTAATGTTCTTTACGTTTTTAGAATCCCGGTAGCTCGATTAAGCTTATTCTAGCAATAATTTAAGCTAGGGTTCATATTTGGAAAAATACCCATAGGTGAAATGTGTTTATTTTGATGTTTTATGGTAGAATATGAAGCTTGAAATTGTGTTAAACAACTTTTGCTAAGTGATTTTATGTAAAACAGTAAAACGACATAATCCAGTAAAAATACCTAATGTTCATAAGTACATGTTAGAGTGAGAATTTGATGTTGCTATAGAAGGGAAAAATGATTAGAATGTCATAAAACATAAGAAAATAGGCTGAAGTTTAATTTACGAGCTTTAGGGCAAAAGTGTAAATATGCAAAAGTTTAGGGGCAAAATTGTAATTTTTCCAAAATATGATTTTGGGTCAATTTGAATAATGTGAGCCCTGATTAGACTATATTTTAAATGATAGAGCAAGGAAAACTGAAATTCAGGCTAAAATGGGGAAAATACCAAGTTGTGGACGAAATGGTAAAAGTAGCCATTTTCGCATACGAGGTAAGTTCATGTGTAAATAACGTAGCATAATTGTTATTTTTAAGTTATTGATGTTAATTATATGATATGCTGATTTTTTTTTATCATTAAATATTATGCTTTGTGGTTAATGTTGAGTAATATGCAAATTATGTTTACTACTTGATAAATATGAATTGCTACCGAGTATCAGTTTCGATATTCCGTGGAAGACGGCTAATGTCAAATCGAGGGAAAAAGCCCATTTGAACCTTAGGAATAGATTAGGATACAAGTGACATGTCACTAGGATGGTTGAGCATCCGAACTCGTTGAGTTGAGTCCGAGTTCACTTATGGATGCGAATGTTCGAACTCGTTGAGTTGAGTCCGAGTTCGTGAGATGTAACTAGGCATCCGAACTCATTGAGTTGAGTCCGAGTTCACTTATGGATGCGAATGTTCGAACTCGTTGAGTTGAGTCCGAGTTCGAGAGATGTAACTAGGCGTCCGAGCTCGTTGAGTTGAGTCCGAGTTCACTTATGGATGCGAACGCCCGAGCTTGTTGAGTTGAGTCCGAGTTCACTTATGGGCGGGTTACATGATTGCTTGATTACATATATGGCACTTATGTGCAAATTATCCGTGTATCCGAATTATATTTCGATGTGTTCAACGGGTAAAGTTCTACTCAAATGGAGGAATACTAGAGATGAAAGGGACATATTGGTAAGTGTTGTGAGATGGATACTTTGAACAGGTATGTACTTAACCCTCGGGTTGAAAACTCGATATATCAACAATGTGGTAAGATGATAAATGAAAATATGACATGAATGTCTTGATGATGATTATGCAAATGATATTTTATGTTTGCTTATATGGTAATGTTACTTGCTATTTGCATGTGAACTTACTAAGCATTTATGCTTACTCCTCCTTTTCATTCCTTGTAGTTTTGACAAGTCACTCGGAAATCGGGAATGGTCGGAGGCTCGCTCACACTATCCGTATACCATCTTGGCATAATGGCTTGTATATTTTGAGTATGGCATGTATAGCATTATAATAATTTTGTATATATGGTCTTATGATATGGTTAGTGAGTGGTATGAAAATTGTTGGTAATGATTAGCCATTGGAATGGCTAATCATGATCATATTTGGTGTTATGTATGTCAAATTGCTAGCTAATCCATGGAAATCATGAAATAGGTAAAATTTACCATAAAATAGATTCAGACAACAGTAGTGACGTGAATTTGAAAAATCACTAAAAATAGTAGAAATGAAATTAAATAATGAATAAGTTATGGAATCGAAGCTTGATGAGTCTATTTTCATATGGAATGAACAAAACAGGCATATAAATTATATTTTATGAGATATTTAGACTTTTGTGAAACAGGGCCAAAGTCATTTCTGGATCCCCTTTTCTGACTTTAAAAATTCATAATAAATTTTACAAAAATAATTAGAAGTTTTTATTTATATGTACAGATTCCTTATTGAGTTTAGTTTTAAGAGAAAAAAATCTCATAGTCATTGAAATTTTGTATAGAGAGATATCTGATTCGTAATACACAGAGGTCAGAGTAGTCGAACCCTGATACAGGGGAGATTTTAACTAATAAACGGTACTATTTGGCTCAACCAAAAATTCTAGAAAAAAAAATTAGTAGATAGAAATATGAGTCTAGTTTCATAGAAAATTTACGGATCTTAATTTTGAGTTCCTTAACTCGAGATATGAATTTTTAAGCGACTGTGACGCAGATTTTCAGCTTGTCTGAAAATTTTAAAATTAAATTGTTTGAATTTGTTTAAGTAATGAATTAAGTCTGTTAACACCTCGTGTTCGACTCGCGTGACAGCCCTCTAAGTACGGGGCGTTACATTTAGTGGTGTCAGAGTAGGTTTCGTCGGTTCTCGGACTAACCTAGCATGTGTAAAAGTTTAGCTATGCATGCCATTGATCTGTGATAGTGTGATGTCTTCCGACGCGTATGAGTACCGTCTTATTTAGACAGTACTCTCCAATCGAAAGTCACAATTGACCATGTTCAATGTTATGTGAAGGTATTTGAGTAAAGTTATAATTATGATAAGTCTCGATTCGAGAAAAGTGTGAATAAAAGTTTATGATACATGTGTGATAATAATATGTGAGATGAAAATTCATGTTGTGATAAATATCCATATTTGCTTAATGTTCATATGATGTAGTGTATGTGGCTTACATGATAAGATGAACGGAATAAATAGAAAGTAATAGAGGTATGAATAAAGGTCATAATATCATGATACGAATGAAAATGTCCTTGTCTTGATTTGGACGTCAAATGTTGATAAATGTTAATGATATATAATTTTTATGAGATAAAGGATTATAATGAAATGAACCTATCTATGTTAAATTGTTGGGTGAATTATATGATTGTAATGATATGTACATGATGATGCACGAAATGAAAGTTGTAATTGCGGTGCAAATATCTATGTTTGTTTGGCCTTATATGATGTCATGAGCATGACTTAATTTAATTAAATGAATCGATAAGTAAAGCTATCTAGAAAACATAGAATGTATGCATAAGTATATTGTCTAAATGGGACAATAGGAAAATTTGTGTAAGCCAACATGAATGTTTGCCGTTGCATTACTGAATGAATGACATGATTTTGATGATGTTGCTATGATGATGGAAATTGTGTCATATGTGTATGTATAAGAATGTCGAGTGAGAGGTCCTACAACCCCTCCCCCTTACCGAAGTGGTACTTATAATGGAATTTCATGAGATCTGCATTGAATAAGTCTCTGGGTTGAGAACCCAAAGAGTTCACCGATAGAATAATTATAAGTATGATCAGAGATTGAAAATGAGCTGATAAGTAAAGTCGAGACGACAGAAGTATCGGATTGACGTAAAGATTATTGGAGTTATGTATCTTGTCCCAATTAGAGAAGGAATTCTCTTTGGTAAATCGAATTACTCAGTGCAAGGTTGAGAAAAGTGTAAATTGAAATTTATTCAGAATTGGCCTTCTTTAGTGAATGGTTTAATATGAAATTTGTAGCGCAGAACTAGTTGGGGAAATGATATTTGAAATGTGAACTATCCGAGTGTGATGATTATGACTGGGACAGATTGTGATCTCTTTTGAGATGTTCTATGTGTTTACCTGTTCTCGTAAATATTTCTATAGCTATTGATCTTCTAAAGAAATTTTGTTATATGGGAATGTCTTCTAATTCGGTGTTGGATGAAAGCATTGGTAATCTGATTGGTTTATAATTTATATTGCTCTATTTCATCGGGTATTCTATTTCATTTAAATCGATAAGAATTGATGAGAGAATACATATGATATTATAATTCATTTCTTCTACTTGATGCTTCATCCGATATATATGTATGGGAAGATATATTGATCTTGTTATATTTGATTTCAGTGGGATTAAATGATGTTTTCTTTTGGACTTTCTTTCTTTGAAGAATTATCGGGGTATTCTATATTTTCTCTATGAGTTTGGTTTTTGATTCTCCGGCATAGTATTGTATCTTGGGTTTCTTTATCCTGGATCTTTTTATTTTGGATTTCTTTATTCCGGGTTTCTCTATCTTGGATTTCTTTATTCAGTTTTCTTGTTATCTTTGTTCCATAATTTGTCAATTACGACTCATGTTCGAAGTGCGTTCTTCAGCTCGTGATAATCATGTCAAATATGACTATACTTCTAATTTGATCTTGGTAATGTGGTGATTTTAGTATTGGGATTTTTTTTTTCTAATTTCTTTGTAAGGATTTGACATCAGTAAAGGCATAGGTGATAAAAGCGCGAGTTTCAGTCAGTATGGTGAATTATTTATTTGAAAGATTTCATGTGACAATTATGTCAGGATTATTTTTCTCAAGTCTGATAATAGAATTTCATTTTTGTACTGATAAAAGAGTAAATAGTCTGAACGAGAAGTATATATTTATTAGAAAGAGTTGGATATTAGTTAAAGTCACTACGAATGATAAGGTTTTCATCTTATGAAAGCTGAAAAGTTTATTACATGTTGACAGAGTTTGGATAGATGAGAATATTGGTAACCAAAGTGTCTGAACTAGACTAGTCTACATTGAGTAAAAACTTCTTGACTTTCAGTAATGTACTACTGTATGGATTGTGATGTGTTTCAAGACAGTGAGATAATGTGATAGTTTAGAGCATCGATGTTACATAAAATCTGAGTTGTTAAAGAGGTTAAAGCCGAGCATTGGGATCTATCAAAATTATCCCTGTCAATGTTGATATTGGGATGGAAATGAGAAGGATTATTCTTGAGGCCATATCAGAATTATTTCTATGGCGGAAAGAGGAAAATGTGATGTATCCTATTGTTAAATGTTTGGCGAGATCCATAAATCATATCTATATTGAATGAATTACTACTCATCAGATTCATGGAATTTTAGGTCTCTTTGATTGTTGGATTTCTTGGAATTCCGGTCTCCATTAATCAAGTTGAGATCCGAGTTTTATGTCATGATATCATGGGAAACTGAGAAGGGTTGAAAATTTAAGAACAGTTGAGAGTTGAGACTGTAAGCTTTCAGATCATATGAGAAATTAAAGAGATGTATTGGAGGTACAGCCTAAGTGAAATTTCTTAAGATTGAATATGAGATTAAAAGTGAAGACCACTTTTAGAGTAAGATTTTCGAGGACGAAAATCCTTAAAAAGGGGAGAGTTGTAATATCACGATTTTGGGCTTAGTCGAATAGTAGTTTCGTGACCACAAAATTTGAGATAGAAATAATTATTTTATGATTATTTTGAGGTCTATGATATGATTGCATGATTGTGTGAAAATTTCGTGAAGAAATTTTATGCTTAAAGTGTTTAAATTGAAAGTAGGGACTAAATCGAATAAGTTGCAAAATTTTCATTCTAGAAGTTTTTAGTATGAAATTGCATTGAAATATTAATTAGGAGGTCTTAAATAGCAATTTGACCAATTTTAAGTTCATGGACAAAATTAGGACATGGAAGGAATTTTTGAAAGTTTAGTAGTAAGGGCATTTTGGTCATTTAAGGGTAAAATGAATTAAAATACAAAATTAAAAGCCAATTTTGCTCATCTTCTTCATGGAGGCCGAAATTAGCATGGGAGAAGCCATGGCTAGGGTTTTCAAGCTTTCCAAGCTCAATAGTAAGTGATTCCAAGCCCCGTTTTTAATGTTCTTTACGTTTCTGGAATCCCGGTAGCTCAATTAAGCTTATTCTAGCAATAATTTAAGCTAGGGTTCATATTTGGAAAAATACCCATAGGTGAAATGTGTTTATTTTGATGTTTTATGGTAGAATATGAAGCTTGAAATTGTGTTAAACAACTTTTGCTAAGTGATTTTATGTAAAAACGAGTAAAACGACATAATCGGTAAAAATACCTAATGTTCATAAGTACATGTTAGAGTGAGAATTTGATGTTTCTATAGAAGGGAAAAATGATTAGAATGTCATAAAACATAAGAAAATAGGCTGAAGTTTAATTTACGAGCTTTGGGGCAAAAGTGTAAATATGCAAAAGTTTAGGGGCAAAATTGTAATTTTGCCCAAATATGATTTTGAGTCAATTTGAATAATTTGAGCTCTAATTAGACTATATTTTAAATGATAGAGCAAGGAAAACTGAAATTCGGGCTAAAATGGGGAAAATACCAAGTTGTGGACGAAATGGTAAACGTAGCCATTTTCGCATACGAGGTAAGTTCATGTGTAAATAATGTAGCATAATTGTTATTTTTAAGTTATTGATGTTAATTATATGATATGCTGATTTTTTTTATCATTAAATATTATGCTTTGTGGTTAATGTTGAGTAATATGCAAATTATGTTTACTACTTGATAAATATGAATTGCTACCGAGTATCGATTAGATATTCGTGGAAGGCGGCTAATGTCGGATCGAGGAAAAAGCCTGTTTGAACCTTAGGAATAGATTAGGATACAAGTGACATGTCACTAGGATGGTTGAGCATCCGAACTCGTTGAGTTGAGTCCGAGTTCACTTATGGATGCGAATGTTCGAACTCGTTGAGTTGAGTCCGAGTTCGTGAGATGTAACTAGGCATCCGAACTCGTTGAGTTGAGTCTGAGTTCACTTATGGATGCGAATGTTCGAACTCGTTGAGTTGAGTCCGAGTTCGAGAGATGTAACTAGGCATCCGAGCTCGTTGAGTTGAGTCTGAGTTCACTTATGGATGCGAACGCCCGAACTCGTTGAGTTGAGTCCGAGTTCACTTATGGGCGGGTTACATGATTGCTTGATTACATATATGGCACTTATGTGCAAATTATCCGTGTATCCGAATTATATTCCGATGTGTTCAACGGGTAAAGTTCTACTCAAATGGAGGAATACTAGAGATGAAAGGGACATATTGGTAAGTGTTGTGAGATGGATACTTTGAACAGGTATGTACTTAACCCTCGGGTTGAAAACTCGATATATCAACAATGTGGTAAGATGATAAATGAAAATATGACATGAATGTCTTGATGATGATTATGCAAATGATATTTTATGTTTGCTTATATGGTAATGTTACTTGCTATTTGCATGTGAACTTACTAAGCATTTATGCTTACTCCCTCCTTTTCATTCCTTGTAGTTTTGACAAGTCAGCTCGGAAATCGGGAACGGTCTGAGGCTCGCTCACACTATCCGTATACCATCTTGGCATAATGGCTTGTATATTTTGAGTATGGCATGTATAGCATTATAATCATTTTGTATATATGGTCTTATGATATGGTTAGTGAGTGGTATGAAAATTGTTGGTAATGATTAGCCATTGGAATGGCTAATCATGATCATATTTGGTGTTATGCATGTCAAATTGCTAGCTAATCCATGGAAATCATGAAATAGGTAAATTTTACCATAAAATAGATTCAGACAGCAGTAGTAACGTGAATTTGAAAAATCACTAAAAATATTAGAAATGGAATTAAATAATGAATAAGTTATGGAATTGAAGCTTTATGAGTCTATTTTCATATGGAATGAACAAAATAGACATATAAATTATATTTTATGAGATATTTAAACTTTTGTGAAATAGGGCTAGAGTGATTTCTGGATCCCCTATTCTGACTTTAAAAATTCATAATAAATTTTAAAAAAATAATTAGAAGTTTTTATTTATATTTACAGATTCCTTATTGAGTTTAGTTTTAAGAGAAACAAACCTCATAGTCATTGAAATTTTGTATAGAGAGATATCTAATTCGTAATACACAGAGGTCAGAGTAGTCGAACCCTAATATAGGGAAGATTTTAACTAATAAAGTGTACTATTTGACTCAACCAAAAATTCTAGAAAAAAAATTAGTAGATAGAAATATGAGTATAGTTTTATAGAAAATTTACGGATCTTAATTTTGAGTTCCTTAACTCGAGATATGAATTTTTAAGCGACTGTGACGCAGATTTTTAGCTTGTCTGAAAATTTTAAAATTAAATTGTTTGAGCTGTTTAAGTAATGAATTAAGTCTGTTAACACCTCGTGTTCGACTCCGGCGACGGTCTCGGGTACGGGGCGTTACATGTATACCTGCGGCATTCATATGATATTCTGTTTAGGTTGCATATGGGTTGGGAATTATGGAATGGAGGAAGTATATGAGGATCGCATGGTTGCTTGACGACCGTGGATTCACCGATTGCTTTTTAAGCCCAATATATGATTAGCAGCTTTGCTGCAAATTTAGGTAGCACCACAATCGGGCTACCATTGGAGTGTATCGGATGGGTAGGCTGATATTTATATCCCCACATGGTGTGTATCGGGAGATGGAGATGGTGTGTAGCGGTTTGATTGCTGGGATCCGTGCATATTTGATTGCCTTACATCTGTTCCAATATTGAATTGGGCCCAGGCCCGAAAATACTTGCTATTGCATGTTTTTCTATTTGTCGGGGGTTGTACACACTGAGTTTTCAAAAACTCACCCCCTCTTTTATTATTCTCAGGTGATCCTTAGTAGGTGGTTCTGTAACACCCCTAACCCGTGTCCGATCACTGATTTGGGTTAAGGAATATTACCAAACAAGCATGAAATTTCTTTTGACTATATTAGAAAGAGTCATCAAAAGTTAGTGGATACATTGATCAAATTTTTAAGTTCAATTTATGATAAAACATTTAAAAACATAAGTCTAATATCAACCACACATTTACATTAACTAAGTGAAACACATATAATAACTTAATAAACCATTTTCACATGGTTATACATATATATACATCACCAAAAGATACTTATTTAACATCAAAAGTCAATCTTATACATGCCATTTTCAAAGTTCAGCTATAAGAGTACCGATTAAGCTTAGATAGTGTGAACGACTTCGACTTTAGGAATCCCGAGACTGTAGCTAACGAATGAGATCTATAAAACAGAGGATTAAGGGCAGCAGAGTAAGCATTTCGATGCTTAGTAAGATTTAAGTAATAAAATCATTAAAAGTTATAACATAGTAATTATAAGGCAAATCATCTTTCTAACCAAATGTAACCAAAATTAAATATACCACTATTGTTTATACAGATCATCTTAAACTTTCCTTAAACACGAATTCGCATCATGCAGACAATCAAATTCGATTACAAGGCTAAATAAATACATATACTCAAAATCACACATTCATGTTACGTCACATTTCTACCAATATACTTACATGCTCATAGTCAATCTTAACTTAATTTCACTTAAACCAAGATTCATATATTCCGAATAAGCTATAGACTTCCACAACCTTAAGAAATGGCCGAAAGAGTACTATTTAATTGAATAATCACAATTTGTACTGAATCAAAAATTTTTATATATATATACGGTACATACCTGATCCTCTTAGGGTTGTAAGTACATTAATTAAATTTATTACGGCAAGATCGCACATTTCACCCAAATACATTCGGGATTTAAATTCAATACCAGCACAAGCCTGCGGTAATTTACCCCGGATATATTCTAGCATTTAACCTGCGGACCTTAAGTCCGGATATTTTCCAGCACATAGCCTGCGGACTTTAAGTCCGGATATTTTCCAGCATATAGCCTGCGGACTTTAAGTCCGGATATTTTCCAGCACTGAGTATCATGCATATTTATTTGCAAAAGAATTCAATTCATATTATACTTCACAATCCTAGTTCATATACGTATTCGAATAATGATATAACATGGACACCAAATCATTAATTTTTGGCACAGTGATACAAATAAGAATATATGTCCATCTTACTTCCCAAATCTAACTTCCTAAAACTATTCGGCTTAAAGCCTTAAGCATGATTTATTCATCATATAACAATATTCAAAAAAATCAAATAATCATAGTACAATTACCATTCATATATCAAGACATTATCAATTATGTATTAAATGAGACTATTCGAACTTACCTCGATCTATCCAAACGGTTGTAGGTTGGCTATTCTATTGCTTTCTCTTTTCTCTTATCCAACTTCGATCCCCCTTACTCTTTAGCTTAATAATACAAACAGATTTGTTTAATATCTTAACCAATATTGTCTACGTATTATTCACATTTGGCAATCACATAATGAATTTAATATGCATTATAATTTATAAATATGCCATGATTCAATTTTTTTATACTTATTTGTAATTGAAAATGGCAAGAACTTATCAAGCCATGATAGTCACTTATAACTCAAACTTAAAATGGTCATATAACCCTAATAGCCAATCATTCAACTTATACTAGTTTCGCATATACAAGCAAAACTCACATAGTTTATCTCGTTTCCTTATACACTAGTTTAACCGATACGATTATTTCTAATAAATTACATACGTATAATACTACTCATTTACATATACAACAACTATCAAAATTTTCACTTCTTAGCTAATGCCGAATGCTTATATAAGCCCTAAGTCATCTTTACACATTTATCAACTTTCTAATTCAACTTAATACCAAAAATTAATGTCATTTAAATAATCAACATCAATACATTGTTTCAAAAGGATTTAGCCGAATACCTCACTTAATTAAAAATTCCTCACAAAACACTAATAGCCATCTCAATTTCATACTTAATATCTCTTATAACAAAGTTTATCAAAATCCAATAAGAAATACATTGATCTCCATGATCGAATTTGCATTTCATCAATATAGTCACTTGCCATAAAACATTTAAGCCACAATCATTTAATTTTTACCTAGCTTAGACTTAGATTAATAATTATCTAAATCATTTAAAACATTCAACATAACTCTTCTTTAATTAAGCACATATTTGGCAAGGAAAAATGGTAATTTAGCAAACCTTAGTTTAACAAATAATTTGTTTATAACACATTTTAAGCATTCTTTTCATTCCATCAATTCAAAACACATACATTACTCAAATATAACTAAGTTCATATTCGGCAATAGCATCCAACATGATAGCCGATTCCTCCTACTTAGTATCTAATGCACACATAAGATCATTTGTTTAGTTCAAACACCCATCCACCAAGATTCATCCAAATTAACATGAAACAACAACCAAATTCTCTATTAACTACTATGGCAGAAAGTTCTATTCATTCCCAAAATAAAAAATTTAACATGGGTCAACTAAGGAACTTGGTAACTAACTCAAAATTAACTAAAATTTCCAGAATTAACATAACCTTCTTACCTTAATTTAAGCCTAGGATGATCGAATGGTGTTTCTCCCTTATTCTTCCTTCACATTCGGCGTAGAAGAAACAAAGATGAACACTTTGTTTTCTTCACCCATTTTCCCCTTTTTTTATTATTATTCTATAATAATAAGTCATTTAATTAATAGTCACTACATATATTTTATATAAAAGCTTCATCATGGCCGGCCACTAAAAATAAAAAGGGATATTTGACATGCAAGTCCAACCTTCTTGTAACATGCATTAATAGGCCACTTAAATTAATCTATCACATTTCAAAATTGTCTCATATAAGTCCTATTTACTAAATTTCACATACAAATGAAATAATCAAAGCATGAAACTTTCACACATGCATGTACACATACAATAAACATAGTATATAACGGTTAATTATTTTTATGACTCGATTTTGTGGTCCCAAAACCACTTTCCGACTAAGGTCACATTAGGGCTGTCACAACTCTCCTCCCCTTTAAGGATTTTCGTCCCCGGAAATCTTACCAGTAAATAGATTTGGGTATCGTTCTTTCATAGAGTTCTCGGTTTCCCAAGTAGCTTCTTCGATCCCGTGCTTGAGCCATAACACCTTTACTAACGGAACCTTTTTTTTTTCGCAACTCTTTTACCTCGCGAGCTAGGATACAAATCGGTTCTTCTTCATAACTCAAATCAGATTGAATTTCAACCTCTGATGGATTAATTATGTGCGATGGATCGGATCTATAACGTCGAAGCATCGAGACATGAAAAATGTTGTGAATCTTTTCAAGTTCAGGGGGTAGAATCAATCTGTATGCGACTGGCCCAATTCGTTCGGATATCTCATATGGCCCGATGAACCTTGGACTCAATTTGCCTTTACGGCCAAATCTGAGCACTTTTTTCCAAGGTGAAACTTTAAGAAACACTTTGTCTCTGACCTGATATTCAATGTCTTTTCGCTTTAAATCCGCATACGACTTCTAATGATCTGAAGCTACTTTCAGACTTTCACAGATTACTTTTACTTTCTGCTCAGCATCTTTAATCAATTCAACCCCGAAGATTTTACTTTCACTAAGCTCGGTCCAAAACAATGGTGTACGGCATTTACGACCATACAAAGCCTCGTAAGGTGCCATCTTAATGCTTGATTGAAAACTATTATTGTAAGTGAATTCAATCAAAGGTAAATACCATTCCCATGAACCACTAAACTCAAGGATGCAACATCTCAACATATCCTTGAGTATCTAAATTATCCGCTCGGATTGACCATCAGTCTGGGGATGAAAAGCGGTGCTAAAATTCAACTTGGTACCCAATGCTTCTTGCAATTTCTTCCAAAATCGCGATGTGAACCTCGGATCTCTATCCGACACGATGGAAATAGGTACCCCGTGTAACCTTACAATCTGAGAAACATACATTTCAGCTAGCTTGTCAAGGGAATAATCCGTACGTACAGGAATAAAATTAGCCGACTTTGTCAGTCTATCTACAACAACCCAAATCGCATCTTTCTTGTTTGACGATACTGGTAATCCTGATACAAAATCCATTGTGACACGATCCCATTTCCATTCGGGTATCATGATCGGCTGAAGTAACCCTGAAGGCACCTGATGTTCCTGTAACACCCATATGACTGAGTCTATTACTGAAGTAGGTTCGTATAACAAGATTCAAATAAAACCCTTCTTTTCATTTAGTGATTTATCCCCTATTAGCCAAGTACATATACATAATATATAGTCAAACGCTAACTCACAAATTAATTAAAACAACTAAACATGTTGTTAGTTTATAACAAATTATCAAAGCGATTTTATGTTATGCTTGTAATTAACCAGACCACTTATAACGCTAACTCAAATTAGAACTATGACTAAATACAATAGCCAATTCCAAAAAAAAAAAATGAAATCACAAATCATAGGTAACATTCATTAGTAGCAGATGACCTTATAACCAAAATGAATTAAACCATAACTAAACATGACCAAATTTAAGCTTAGTAGTTAAACCATATTCGCATGGCTAAAATTTACATATATAAGTTTAGACAAAATACATATTAACCTATACATGCAGTAATGTTCACTTAAGATCAACTAAGAAGATGATACCAAAACGTTGCAGGTTGGTGTGATGACTTCGACGATGATCCCGAGCACACAAAATGGATCACAGAAATCTAAATAGGAGACAAGTAAACACCCCAAATGAGTATTCAACTCGATGAAGTCATAAGCAATATAATAATCTGGCAAGAATATATGATTATAAGAAAATAATGTAAGATCAATCACTCCTGCAATGCCGAACTATGCCACAATTACCTAGATTATCGGTCCAACACAAGCCAAGTCCTACTATCCAATTAAAAATCAAAACAATCAAATGATTTAGATTCATATCTCAAAGTATGAAATAATGATGAACTAGACTAATTCATGCATTAACGTTTCATGTCTCAAATTTGATACTTCCGTTAATAATTCTATCCCTTATTTCTTTTCCTACACATATTATAATATCAATCAAACTCGCACACATAGTGCTAATCAAATTCCAACACATAGTGCCATACTAGACCGCACACATAGTGCCTAGAAATTCCCCTCATGTGTCGCCATTCAAATCAGCACACCTAGTGCCATTCAATTCCGCACACATAGTGCAAATTTTAACTCATTATAAGATGGCTATTTACTTAATCCAAATAGCATATATGGCCGCATCAATAAATATGCATAACACTAAAAAATATATATATATCTAGCAAAAGAAATTCTTTCATGATCCACTAGTATTATTTATATACCAACTAATCAATTTTACAAATGCTTAAGGACTTACCTTTTTAATCGGATGAACAACTCCGATCGGCTACTCCACCGCTTTCGCTTTCCCTTTGGCCGAACTTGGCTCCCTTTGATCTTGAACTTCAACTCCAGCTAAGCAAATAAAATGACTCAATAATCATAACCCCAATTTATACTTCTTCCTCATAATCACACATAGAGATTCGGTATTTGCCCATACATAATTTAAAATTTAACCTTTAAACTTAATGCATATCCAAACATACTTTTCATCTATTCTAATAATTCGATACATTACAAGCTCAACTTCGGCAATTCACGTTTCCATATTTTATTAGCTAAATTCATTTTCGGTTAGCAATCATTTAGCATCTATCGAGCTCGTAAACTTCAAATTTCATGAATTCAACATTCTAATGCCCATTGTAATTATTCAAGCAAAATTTCAAATACAAAAATTAGGTTACTCAAGCTATCTTGGTAAAAAAAAAAATAATCGGCAAACTCACACATATATCAAGCTATTTTAACCAAATTTTACTTAACACTTAAACTAAAATATGCATTTAAATTTACTATATCCTCATTATGCCTTTCACTCTTAAGACATAAAAATATTAACCACATTCCTTCTTCTATGTCTCGGTCAACTAGTTAATTTATCACATAACATGAATTTTGCACTCTCATATCCATCATAACTCATTCGGCTTTAACATTGACCCATTTCTTTTAAAAGGAATGAACAATTAAAATGAACATTCCATTAAACCCATATGGCCGAATGTACCAAACATTACCTAACTAATAATTCAATAAATTTCAACCTCATAATAATCTCTACTTATTCACTATAACATGAAAACAACCTCTACTCCTAAGCTCTTGATATATGGCTTAATGCCCCAAACTACCATAAAAAAAATTGATTTTCATGACATTACCGAAATGCATTTAACAATTAGCTTAATATATAGGAGAAGTTAAAACCAACATTTCAAAACTTACCTCCAACTAGAATAAGGGTTGCCGAATTGCCTTAGTGTGAATTTCCCTATTTTTTTCCTTTTTGTTTCGGTTTTGGCAAGGTGGAGAAGAAGATGAACACTCCCCTTTCTTTTTCTCTCTTATTCATCTTTATTTAGCATATATTTTAAATCATTTACCAATATTAAATTATAAATAATATAAGTTAGTGGAAGAAATCATTGTTTGGCCGGCCACTTATTAAAAACTTGGCATTTTGACATGCAAACCCAAGTTTTCCTATTTTAATACTATTTGGTCCTTACATATTCACCTACCATATTTTCATAAGTTCTCAACTAAGTAAATCAAATGAAATTCACATTCATGAGACTAAATTAACAACCTCAAATTTTTCACACATGCACTTTCATACATAAAGATATGCAAATTAAATTTTAAAATAATTTTTGACTCGATTTTGTGGTCCCGAAACCACATTCCGTCTAAGGTCAAATTAGGGCTGTCACAGTTCCGCTTTCAGTCGTTGACATATCAAACACTTCAAAACAAAATCAGAAATGTCTCGTTTCATACCATGCCACCAAAACTGACATTTCAGATCGTTGTACATTTTCGTACTGCCCGGGTGGATTGACATTCGGCTACTATGAGCCTCACCTAAAATCATTGAAATAAGTTCTGAATTTCTTGGAACACACAATCAACTTCTGAACCTCAAACAATTGTTGTCATCTATTTGAAACTCTGATTCCCCATTAGAAGCACATTCAGCTCGTTTAGCAACCAATTCATCGTCGACTTTTTGGAATTCACGTATTTGATGAATCAATAATGGTTCGGCTTTTAATTCTGCTACTAACACATTCATCGGATGAAATGGACAGATGGACATTCACTGTTCGCAAGGTAAACAGGGACTTGCGACTTAAAGCATCGGCAACCGCATTAGCCTTTCCCAGGTGATCGTCAATAACAAGATCATAATCTTTCAACAATTCAAGCCAACGCCTTTCTCGTAGATTCAAATCTCTTTGAGTCATTAAATACTTGAGGCTTTTATGATCCGAATATACATGATATCTTTCTCCGAACAAATAATGTCACCATATTTTTAAAGCAAATACTATGGCAGCTAATTCTAGATCATGAGTCGGATAGTTTTTCTCATGTGGCTTCAATTGCCTCGATGCGTAAGCTACAACTCGACCCTCTTGCATCAATACACCACCCAGCCCATGCAAGGATGCATCACTGTAAATAACAAACTCTTTACCGGACTCGGGCTGTACTAACACTGGGGCTTCCGTCAAAAGCGTTTTCAGTTGGTTGAAACTTTTCTGGCACTTTTCCGACCATTCGAACTTAATATTTTTCTGTAGTAGCTTCGTCATTGGTGTAGCTATCATCGAGAAACCTTTTACAAATCGTCTGTAGTAACCAGCAAGTCCCAAAAAGCTCTGAACTTCAGTAATATTTCTCGGGGGCCTCCAATCAAGTATGGCTAAAATTTTGCTCTGATCAACTCGAATACCCGATGCGGATACTACATGTCCCAAAAAGCTAACTTCTCTTAACCAGAACTCACATTTACTGTACTTAGCATATAACTGCTTATCCCATAAAATCTGCAACACTAATCTCAGGTGCTCATCATGTTCGGTTTCATCTCGCAAATAGACCAAAATTTCATCGATAAACACAACTACGAACCGATCCAAATACGGTCTGAAGATTTGATTCATCAAGTCCATAAATACCGCAGGGGCATTAGTGAGCCCGAACGGCATCACTAAGAACTCGTAGTGACCGTATCTCGTCCTGAAAGCAGTTTTAGGTATATCTGAGTCTCGAACTCGCAACTGATAATAACCCGATCTCAAATCTATCTTTGAAAACACTGAGGCTCCCTTCAGTTCATCAAACAAATCATCAATACGCGGTAACGGATATTTATTCTTTATTGTTACTTTATTCAACTGACGATAGTCAATGCACAACCTCATGGTTCCGTCCTTCTTTTTCACAAACAATACCGGTGCACCCTAAGGTGAGAAACTCGGTCGAGTGAAACCTCTATCCGTCAACTCTTGCAACTGAACTTTCAATTCCTTTAATTCGGTTGGTGCCATACGATACGGAGCTATCAAAATTGGTGTGGTACCCGATACTAGTTCGATGCCGAATTCTAATTCTCGAACGGGTGGTAACCCTGGTAATTCATCAGGAAAAACATCCGGATATTCACAAACCACTGGCACTGATTCAAGCTTCTTTTCTGATTCTTTACAATCAAGTACATATGCAAGATACGCTTCACACCCCTTTCTAACAAATTTTTGAGCCAACATTAAGGATATTATTGCTGGCAATCCGTTCAAGTCAGTGGACTCAACTCTAATTATCTCATTATTTACACACCTCAAATCAATGGTTTTCTTTTGCAATTCACAACTGCATCATGTACGGTCAACCAATCCATACCGAGGATAACATCAAATTCATCAAATGGTAAAAGCATCAAATCAGCTGGAAAATAAGAACCTCGGATTACTAGAGGACATTTTTTACACACCTTGTCAACAAGTACATAACGACCCAAGGGATACGACACTCAAATTACGAACTCAGTAGACTCAACAGGTAAAGTCTTACTGGATGCTAAAGTCTCACATACATATGAATGAGTAGAACTAGGGTCAATCAATGCAATCACATTAGTATCAAAGAGAGTGAAAGTACCGGTAATAACATCTGGCGAAGAAGCATCCTCGCGTGCGCGTATAGCATAAGCTCTAGCAAGAGCACGAGCCTCAGATCTGGTTGTAACATCTCTAGATCTTTTCTGATTGCCACTAGCATTCCCCGCATTTCTAGATGGTCTACCTCGAGCTCTAGTAGCACCCGGTTTCCCACTCTGATTTACATTCTGTTCAGAAAGTCTCGGGCAATCCTTGATAAAGTGGTCAGCTGATCCACACTTATAACAGGAGCGGTCATGGAATCTACAACTCCCCGAATGCCATTTACCATAATATTGGCACTTTGTCCTGTCCCGACGATCATTTCCAACACTGGCAACTGAAGTGACTCGCGTACTCACAGGGGGTCGATCACGATCTCGTATAGAAAAGCCCGAAGTGTCTTTAAATCGACCTTAATCATCTTTAAATTTTTTCGATGACTATTGAAAGGGCTTTCCCGAAGATCTCTTACGAAACTCTCTTGCTCCCATTTCAGCTTTTCTTTTCTCCTTACTAAGCTCTTCAGCTTTGCAAGCTCGCTCGACAAGTACTACAAATTCTCTGATTTCTAGAATGCCAACATACAGTTTTATATCTTCGTTCAATCCATCTTTGAAATGTTTACACATTATAGCTTCTGAAGAAACGCATTCTCGAGCATACCGGCTAAGCCTCACAAACTTTCGTTCATAATCAGTAACTGACATGGAACCTTGTTTAAGTTCAAGAAATTCTTTCCATTTTTGATCAATGAATCTCTGGCTGATATATTTTTTTCGAAACTCGGTTTGGAAAAATTCCCAAGTTACTCGCTCTTTGGGCACAACAGAAATCAACGTATTCCACCAATAGTAGGCAGAATCACGTAGCAAAGATATAGTACACTTTAGGCATTCATCGGGTGTACAAGATAGTCCATCAAGTACCCGAATAGTGTTGTCCAACCAAAATTCAACTTGCTCAGCATCATCGCTGCCTGTAGCTTTAAATTCAGTAGCCCCGTGCTTTCAGATTACATCAAGCTGGGGCTTATTTAACTATATCGATCGATTCACGGAGGCATTGTAGATACTGGGGGTATATTATTCGGGAGTGGGGGTTGTGGAACAGCCGCATTAGTTCGGATGTATTGATTAAACCAATCATTCATCACATTATAAAAGGCTTGTCTCGCCTCGTCATTTTGATTACTCACAACAGGTTGAGAGTCCATCATGCGTTGCCCCGTCTTGTGGAGCAGAGCGCTACACTCTCTACATCGTCAGCTACCGCTCGATTGGGATCGGGATCTATTACTAAACAAAAACACATTTTAACTGTCAGAAATTCATCACACTATCGTAATAACACATAATGGCATGTATAGCTAGACTCATATATGCTACGTTAGTCCTACAATCGACTAAACCATAGCTCTGATACCAATAAAATGTAACACCCCTAACCCGTGTCCGATCACCGATTTGGGTTAAGGAATATTACCAAACAAGCATGAAATTTCTTTTGACTATATTAGAAAGAGTCATCAAAAGTTAGTGGATGCATTGATCAAATTTTTAAGTTCAATTTACGATAAAACATTTAAAAACATAAGTTTAATATCAACCATACATTTACATTAACTAAGTGAAACACATATAATAACTTAATAAACCATTTTCGCATGGTTATACATATATATACATCACCAAAAGATACTTATTTAACATCAAAAGTCAATCCTATACATGCCATTTTCAAAGTTCAGCTATAAGAGTATCGATTAAGCTTAGATAGTGTGAACGACTTCGACTTTAGGAATCCCGAGACCATAGCTAACGAACGAGATCTATAAAATAGAGGATTAAGGGCAGCAGAGTAAGCATTTCGATGCTTAGTAAGATTTAAGTAATAAAATCATTAAAAGTTATAACATAGTAATTATAAGGCAAATCATCTTTCTAACCAAATGTAACCAAAATTAAATATACCACTATTGTTCATACACATCATCTTAAACTTTCCTTAAACACAAATTTGCGTCATGCAGACAATCAAATTCGATTACAAGGCTAAATAAATACATATACTCAAAATCACATATTCATGTTACTTCACATTTCAACCAATATACTTACATGCTCATAGTCAATCTTAACTTAATTTCACTTAAACCAAGATTTATATATTCCGAATAAGCTATAGACTTCCACAACCCTAGGAAATGGCCGAAAGAGTACTATTTAATTGAATAATCACAATTTGTACTGAATCAAAAATTTATATATATATATATACAGTACATACCTGATCCTCTTAGGGTTGTAAGTACATTAATTGAATTTATTACGGCAAGATCGCACATTTCACCCAAATGCATTGGGATTTAAATTCAATAAAGACAAGCTCATGGGAATTTACCGGATATATTCCAACATTTAACCTGCGGACCTTAAGTCCGGATATTTTCCAGCACATAGCCTGCGGACTTTAAGTCCGGATATTTTCCAGCATATAGCCTGCGGACTTTAAGTCCGGATATTTTCCAGCACTGAGTATCATGCATATTTATTTGCAAAAGAATTCAATTCATATTATACTTCACAATCCTAGTTCATATACTTATTCGAATAATGATATAACATGGACACCAAATCAATAATTTTTGGCACAGTGATACACATAAGAATATATGTCCATCTTACCTCCCAAATCTAACTTCCTAAAACTATTCGGCTTAAAGCCTTAAGCATGATTTATTCATCATATAACTATGTTCAAAAGAATCAAATAATCATAGTACAATTACCATTCATATATCAAGACATTATCAATTATGTATTAAATGAGACTATTCGAACTTACCTCGATCTATCCGGACGGTTGTAGATTGGCTATTCTATTGCTTTCTCTTTTCCCTTATCCAACTTCGATCCCCCTTGCTCTTTAGCTTAATAATACAAATAGATTTGTTTAATATCTTAACCAATATTGACTACGTATTATTCACATTCGGCAATCACATAATGAATTTAATATGCATTATAATTTATAAATATGCCATGATTCAATTTATTTATATTTATTTGTAATTGAAAATGGCAAGAACTTATCAAGCCATGATAGTCACTTATAACTCAAACTCAAAATGGTCATATAACCCTAATAGCCGATCATTCAACTTATACTAGTTTCACATACACAAGCAAAACTCACATAGTTTATCTCGTTTCCTTATACACTAGTTTAACCGATACGATTATTACTAAATAAATTACATACGTATAACACTACTCATTTACATATACAACAACTATCAAAATTTTCACTTCTTAGCTAATGCCGAATGCTTATATAAGCCCTAAGTCATCTTTACACATTTATCAACTTTCTAATTCAACTTAATACCAAAAATTAATGTCATTTAAATGATCAACATCAATACATTATTTCAAAAGGATTTAGCCGAATACCTCACTTAATTAAAAATTCCTCACAAAACACTAATAGCCATCTCAATTTCATACTCAATATCTCTTATAACAAAGTTTATCAAAATCCAATAAGAAATACATTGATCTCCATGACTGAATTTGCATTTCATCAATATAGTCGCTTGCCATAAAACATTTAAGCCACAATCATTTAATTTTTACCTAGCTTAGACTTAGATTAATAATTATCTAAATCATTTAAAACATTCAACATAACTCTTCTTTAATTAAGCACATATTCGGCAAAGAAAAATGGAAATTTAGCAAATAATTTGTTTATAACACATTTTAAGCATTCTTTTCATTCCATCAATTCAAAACACATACATTACTCAAATATAACTAAGTTCATATTCGGCAATAGCATCCAACATGATAGCCGATTCCTCCCACTTAGTATCTAATGCACACATAAGATCATTTGTTTAGTTCAAACACCCATCCACCAAGATTCATCCAAATTAACATGAAACAACAACCAAATTCTCTATTAACTACTATGGCCGAAAGTTCTATTCATTCCCAAAATAAAAAAATTTAACATGGGTCAACTAAGGAACTTGGTAACTAACTCAAAATTAACTAAAATTTCAAGAATTAACATAACCTTCTTACCTTAATTTAAGCCTAGGATGACCGAATGGTGTTTCTCCCTTATTCTTCCTTCACATTCGGCTTAGAAGAAACAACGATGAACACTTTGTTTTCTTCACCCATTTTCCCCTTTTTTTATTATTATTCTATAATAATAAGTCATTTAATTAATAGTCACTACATATATTTTATATAAAAGCTTCATCATGGCCGGCCATTAAAAATAAAAAGGGATATTTGACATGCAAGTCCAACCTTCTTGTAACATGCATTAATAGGCCACTTAAATTAATCTATCACATTTCAAAATTGTCTCATATAAGTCCTATTTACTAAATTTCACATACAAATGAAATAATCAAAGCATGAAACTTTCACACATGCATGTACACATACAATAAACATAGTATATAACGGTTAATTATTTTTATGACTCGATTTTGTGGTCCCGAAACCACTTTTCGACTAAGGTCACATTAGGGTTGTCACATTTTCGACGGTAGAAGGGACTCCGTGGTGGCCAGCTAGCAAGACGACTTGTACTTGTTTTCTTTAGCATATAATTTCTAGTATTTTAAGTTATTTCAGTCCGGATTATAGTAAGGCTTTTCCTCTGGTTATTATTTCAAATTAGGATTAATATTTTTTTTATTGGAAGTATAACATGATTTTCCTGAACCATAACTATTTTTAAATACCACGTTTCCGCAACTCAATTTTTAAATGACAAGTTTTCGTAGATCATTTGTTTTAAATAAAGCTTCCGCAACTGAAAAGAGATTTTACAAAGTAATTATTATCATGTAAGATGGAATAGTTTTTATTTAAAGAAGGGTTTTCAATGAAAACAAGGTTTTCGATAAAACACTTCAATGTGGAATGGTGGATCTGGCCATAACGTCCGGGCCGAGTTTAGGGTGTTACAATCCCGATACAAAATCCATGGTAACTCTTTACTATTTCCATTCTGGTATCGTAACTGGCTGTAATAATTCTGAAGGCAACTGATGTTCAGCTTTTACTTGCTGGCATATCAAACATTTAGCTACATATTCAGAAATATCTCGTTTTATTCCTGGCCACCAGTACATCTTTTTCAAATCGTTGCACATTTTATTACTTCCCGAATTAACAAACATAGTACCATTATAAGCTTCATTCAAAATCTTCTATACAAGTTATGAATTCTTCGGTACACATATTCTACCTCTGAATAATAAACAATCATCATACCCAATCTGAAATTCTAAATCAGGATTCAACTCACACTATTCTCGTTTAGTTTGTAATTCACTATCATCTTTTTGAGCTTCACAGATCTGTTGCAGAAATGTCGGTTTAGCTTTTAACTCAGCTATAATTGAACCATCATCTGATAATGACAACCAGGTATTCATTGCTCGCAAAGCAAACAAAGACTTTTTGCTTAGAGCATCAGCAACTACATTGGCTTTTCCTGGATGATAATTAATAATCAAATCATAAACTTTTAATTACTCAAGCCACCTGCGCTACCTTAGATTCAAATCTTTCTGCTTCATTAGATACTTCAAACTCTTATGATCTATAAATATGTGACATTTTTCACCAAATAGGTAATGCCGTCAGATTTTCAATACAAACACAATTGCTGCCAATTCAATATCATGTATTGGGTAGTTCTTTTCATGTGACTTTAACTATCTAGAGGCATAGGCAATTACTTTTCCTTCTTGCATCAAAACACTGCTTAAACCATTCAACGATGCATTACTATAAATTACAAATTCTTTACCTGATTCAGGTTAAACTAACACAGGTGATTCAGTCAACAAGGCTTTCAATCTGTCAAAACTCTACTGGCATTTATCAGAGCACTCGAATTTCACATTTTTCTGCAATAATCGAGTCATCAGAGAAGCTATCATTGAGAACCCTATAACAAACCTTTGATAATATCCAGCTAGTCCTAGAAAACTTCCAGCTTCAGACACATTCTTTATTGGTTTCCAATTAACAATAGCTAAAATTTTATTTGAATCCACTCTAATACCCTCTGCAAATACTATATATCTAAGAAAACCAACTTCCCATAGCCAAAATTCACATTTACTGTGTGACAGCTCTAATTTGACCCTAGTCAGGAAGCAGTTTCGGGACCACAAAACTGAGTAACAAAATTTTTTTAAATGCTCTTTTCTATGTTTATTATATGTGAAGTATCATGTGTGACAGTATCATGTCTAAATTTTGTCATTTGAATGTGAAATAATGAAAAAGGACTTATGTGATAAAATTTAAGAATGTTTTAGGAAGAAATGAGGTGACCGAATAATGCATGGCTTATTAAAAGGGAGGACTTGCATGTCAAATTGTCTAATTTAAAGTTAGTGGCCGGCCATGATGATGATGATGATTTGTAATATATGCATTTTATATATATAAGAAATATAATTATTAAATGTTTGATAATAAACATAAGAAATTAATAAAAGAAAAGAAAGCCATACATCCTTGCCTTGTTCTTGCCGAATGTTTGAGAAAGAAAGAAGAAATATGCTTTGAGGATTTCGGCAATGTAGCAAGCTAAAAATTTAAGGTAAATTTCATGTAGTTTTTGTTAATTTTTAATAGATGTGTGATACTTGTTTAATTAGTGTTAAAGCCCATGTTGAAATTTTGATTTCGATTGAAGTATGTGCATTCGGCCATAGAGGAAATTGAATCAAATTTGGTTGTTTGTCTTAATTAAGGAGAAAAATTTATGAATCTATAATTATAAGTTGAAAATAAAGCTTGTTAAATTTGCCCTTATTATTTCCGGATAAGTTACATAGTTAAAGTGTTAAATTTGCCCTTATTATTTACATAGTTAAAGTGTTAAATTTGCCCTTATTATTTCTGGATAAGTTACAAAGTTAAATAAAATTTTTAATGTACTTGGTTAATTGATACTAGGTTAATGGTGTGTGTATTAATTAAAATATAAACTTTGTATAAGTATCAAAGGTTGTAGATGAATTCGGCCTTGGGAGAAATTTTGGTATAAAATGCTTGATGTTAAATAGGTTATTGCTTTAATGACCGAATGTGTCAAAGGCTAATGCATAGTCTAGTTGATCAATATGTGTTAAAAGGGAAACATAAATAAATACCTATTTGATGAGCTATATATATATTTATATTCGGCTATATGGTAAAGGTATGTATATGAAAATATGATAAGCCATATGAGTTTTGTGTTTGTGTATGTGAACTAAGTATGCAATGAATATTCGGCTATGAAGGTTATAGGTTAAGTCATAGGAATTTTGGTAATGTACATATTTGCTCATTAGGGTTATATGTACTTAGGCTATGTGAGTTATGAGTTAAGGCAAGTTACTTATTTGATATATGTATTCGATCATAAAGGTGTACATGAGAAAATGTTAAATAAATTGTATTAAATTGCTTAATGTGATTAAAAATGTGTATGACCATTTTGTATTTGAGCTAAAAGTAGCTAAATGGCTTATAAAATTTCTTGTCATATTCGGCCATAAGCTAGCATGAGGGGACTTTAATAAGTTAAATTTTGTTTGAATTAGCTCAAGAGCATAGAGAGCCAATTTTGGATAAAGAGAAAGCGAAACTAGTCGATTAGTCAATCCGTAGTTATTTGATAAAATCCAAGGTAAGTTCTTAAGTGTTTGTGTTTGATCATGTTATATGCTTAAGAGTTGAATAATCATAATTAAGAAGATGTTTGATTGTACATATATATACATATACATATGTACTTTGTGTTGAATAAATATTAAATTAAAGTTATGAGCTGTATGTGACTAGCGTATCTAGTCGACTTTGATACTATTAAATGATGTACTAAGATATGTGTTCCAACATGGAATTAAACCTTATGTGGTTGAAAGGATGAAAATCTTTTTTCATAGATATGTGTTTCAGTTATACGTAATTGAAGTATAAGTTATGAAAGTATGAAAGAACAGGTGAATTGTTTATCGAAATGTGATATTTGGGCCTCGGCCTAGCAAGCTTTAAGCTAGTGAATAATATTATCAGGCTTCGGGCCTAGCAAGCTATAATGCCGGTGAAATGATATCGGGCTTCAAGCCTATCAGGCGAAATGCCGGTGAATGAATTCAGACTTAAAGTCTAGCGGGCTTCGTGTCGGTGATGAATTCGGGTTTAAAACCTAGTAGGCTAAATGCCAGTGATTTGATAAAAGTCTAAGACTATGAGACCTTGTGTTAAATCAACAATTGAATTCATTCAATACATTAAGTTGGCCAGGTATGTGATATATACTTATACATGTTAGATCGATTGGAATTGAATCATGAATATGAAATGAGAAGCATAGGTGAAGATGTCATATGTGTATGTGTGAATTCAGTCATGGTGAAAGGTTATGTGAATTATGTGAAATACCATTTAGATATGAATGACGAAAGTAATTGTGGTTATGAAATGGTACAATGGTTGAATTCAGTTGAATTAGAGTTGACACTAAATTATTTAAATACCTATGTCATATATGTGAGTATGGGTAAAACCATTGTAAATTATCGATAAGGGTGGGCTATGTGCGGAACCATTTTATAATTTCTAATTTGAACGGTTGTGTACGAATCATTGAGCATGATGTATTGTATTGAGATTATGCTTAAGTGAAATTATAGATATGTGATGCAATTGATTGGCGATATACATGTTTAAATAATATGAATGCAAAGAATGTGTGAAAGAGTAAATTTGTAATAAATCTACTTGGGACAGCAGCAGTAATGTGAATTCAGAAAATCACCATAAATTTTGAGATTTGAGTTAGACGCTGAATAAATTATGTAGCTAAATCTCAATGAGTCTAGTTTCTTATAAAAGAAACCGTGTAAGCAAAAGAATTGTTGATAATGAGATATTTGAAGTGGCGTGGGACAGAGTCAAATGACTTCGGGGTCCCCTGTTCTGTTTTTAGAAAATCATTATAATTTGTATAAAAATGGTTATAAGATAAAATTTATATTTTTTGACTCCTTAATGAGTCTAGTTTCAAATGAAATCAACAAAAACATATTTTGAATTCTGTACAATGATAAATTTGATTCGTAGTGAAGAGTGGTCAGATTAGTCAAACAGTGAAACAGGGAAAAATTTAAGAAAAATATGGTATTGATTGGCCAAACCAAAAATTCTGAAAATTTTATGGATAGAAGATATATGAGTCTATTTTCATGGAAAATTAACGGCAATTAATTTGGAGTTTTGTAGCTCTAGTTATAAATAATTTAGTGATTGCTACTCAGGAAGACAATTTGTAGTGAATTTGTGATTATGTTGTAAACATTGATAAAACTTGTTAATGAGTTGTTTATTAATTTCTTATGAACTTACTAAGTGTAAAGATTACTCCCCTCTCCTTTCCTATATTCCCTAGGGTTTCCAGGTTAGCCCGGGTTGGAGGCCGTCAGAGATATTATCACATTGTCGAGTCTACGCTATCGGCATAAGTAAATCTTAGTGTTTCGAGTCTATGGCATGTATAGGGTTGTAAAATTGAATATGTAATATTATGATTAAGCCAAAGACTTTGGCTTATTATTAAGGTAGTTTGATTATTCATATGCTTGTATGTTATTATCTCCTGTGATGTGTTTTATAGCATGTATATTTAGAATTTGAATTGTGGTTCATTGTTGAGTAAGTAAATGATACAAGATTAAGATATTGGTAAATATTTAATAATGCCTCATGAATGTTTTGGGGCCTTGTAAGCCCGATTATAGGATAATATACGCGTGTATGAAAAGTTTAAAATTGATCAAAAAATTTTACGGTCTGGTTTTATATAAATGGTTGAGTTTAAATCTGGTAGCACCTCGAACCCTGTTTCGACGAGGGATACAGGTGAAGGGTGTTACATACTGAATTTGGCATATAATTGTTTCTCACGCAAAGTTTGCAATACAATGCTCAGGTGATTAGCATGTTCATTTTCATTTCGGGAATAAACCAGAATATCATCAATAAATACCACTACAAACCTGTCTAAATATGGTCTAAAAATTCTATTCATTAAATCCATGAATACTACAGGTGCATTTTTTAACTCTAACGGTATCACAAGAAATTCATAGTGTCTGTACATGGTTCTGAAAGCTGTCTTTGGCACATAAGAATCTTTTACTCGTAGTTGATAGTATCCAGAATGGATATCTATTTTAGAAAATACAGTGGCACTTTTCAACTAATCAAACAGGTTACCAATTCAAGGAAATGGATACTTGTTCTTAATTGTAACCTTGTTGAGCTGTCTGTAATCAATACACTGCCTCAACGATCCATCTTTCTTCTTTACAAACAGAATCGATGCACCCCAAGTTGAATGACTAGGTTAAGCAAAACCCTTATCTGTCAATTCTTGCAACTGTGCTTTCAATTCTTTTAATTCTATTGGAGCCATTCGATAAGGTGCTATAAATATAGGAGTTGTTCCTGGAGTAGGATCTATAGAAAATTCCACTTCCCTAATAGGCAGTAATCCGAGTAATTCTTCTGGAAATACATCAGGAAATTCACAAACAACCTGCACTGACTGAATCTTCGACTCAAATACTTTAGTGTCTAACACATAGGCAAGGTAAGCATCATACTCTTTTTTGATATATTTCTGTGCTGATATAGCAGAAATCACATTAGATAGCTCATCCAGTTTATCAGATTCAACATGAAGTAATTCACCATTCTGACATTTCAACACAATGTATTTCTATTTACAATTCACCACTGCATCATGTTGAGTTAGCCAATTGATCGCGTGATTCGTAACAAGTAATAAATATTTTAAAAAAAAAGATCAAACCTAGACTAACTATTATCACAATGAAAAGGCAAGCGCACCTATCGAACAATAGTATAGTAATGGCAAGACCGGGATATCGTAGCCAAGGGAACCAAAAATACTAGTAATAACTATTTTTTTATTATTTAACCTAGGAATAAAAGGGTTTGTTTATTAAACTAATTAACCAATTAAACTAAAGAGAAGAGAAAATTTGGAAAAAGACTTGAAGAGAATTAATCGATAAAGACGACACCCAAGGAGGAATCCACCTAGATTTCACTTGTTATCTGACTCTGAACCAGACGATTTATTCACTTGACTTGATCCGTGAGACTCCCTAACCTACATTATTATCTCTTTCGAGACTAATAACGCCTAGCCCTCAGTTAAATTAATTGAAATATCTTTCTAATTAAAACTCCTAGGGAAGCAGTAAATCAATCTATGAACTCTCTCATTAGGTTTCACCCTAATCTGGCAAAATTTTGTAACCCTATCTCTAGGCGTTCAATCAACTCCGCTTAATTATGCCAAGTTTACTCTTAGGCAGAGTCTATTCCTCCTCTACATAAGCACATTAGATCATGAGTCAATACCCGAAATATTAATTCAAGCATTAGAAACACATAATTAAGAACAAATCAAGTATTTATCATATAGTTCAGATAATAACAACAAGATCCATCATAGGTTTCATCCCCTTTAGGTATCTAAGGGGTTTAGTTCATAATGAAATAAGAATACATCTCAAAAGTATGAAAATAACAAAACATAAAGAAAACTCTAAAACTCCTGAAAGGATTCTGAGAGAGATCTTCAGTCTTAGAGTAGCTTCAGCTTTTGGGATGGATCGTCTGGCCTCCTTCAAGTAATTCCTGGCATGTTGTTTCGTATTCCAGAGAGGTGCTGGCCGTCCCCTCAGTAGGTCATACTTAGGGTGTTTATATAGGCTTTGGATTGGCTTTCTTCTTCCCTAAGTATCCTTTTTCCATGTAAAATGCCACTCTTTGAAAAAGGGACACGCCCATGTGCCACGACCATGTTACATGGTTGCCAGGCTGTGTGAATCATGAAATCCTTAGATGACACCCTCGACAGACACGGGCGTGTGAGCAGTCCGTGTGGCATGGCTTAGGCCGTGTGATGTTCTTAATTTGATCTTTTTTGTCTTTTTTAAGCTCATTTTTGGCTCCTTTTGACTCTTGGTGCTCTCTTGAGTATAAAACATGAAATAAACGGATTAAAAGCACCAAAATCCACAAATCTAATAGTAAACATCCATAAATATGCTAAGTATTTGGGGTAACAATATGTATAATTTGGCATTTATCAAATACCCCCACACTTAAGCATTTGCTTGTCCTCAAGCAAAACTCTCATTTACTGCTAGAATTCATTCCTTTCAATCACATAATCATTACCAATAATGTTACAAATTATTCCACGGAGAATCATATAGTGAGAATTCAACCATAGGGGCATTAAAAACCTCAAACAATCTAAATCGAATATTTTGATAATAAAATTTTAGGTAATCTCCTTCCTCTAAGTAATTAAATTTAGTCCTAAATATACAAAAGATGACATCCTCACTAAGGATTCACTCAAATCACTGAAAGTGTTTAAGGTTCAAAATTAAGAACTCGATTGTCTAACATGAGATGTTATCACTATAGGCTTGCATGAAAATCAAATCTCTACCACTTGTAAATGATATGATACACAAATAAAAAGGATTTTGCATGGTTGTAACGGGGTTTAGGTTACGGGTATGGATACAAGCTGAAGAAACAAAGGTTAGAATCGAGATGATTTCAATATATCACCCCACTATCAAAAACTTAATTACTGAATGACAACAAATATCTAGAATTATATTACATGAGCTCTCTTTTTCATGATAACTTTAGCTTGCTAAGAATTACAATAATAATGCTGAGGATAGTTTTTTTTTTTTAAGAACAAATCAAGTCAATACAATATAGAAGTTATACTCCACAATTCAGTAACAAAAATTGGTGATCATAGTGAGGTAACAATATTAAATTCAATATCGAATAAAAAGGGTCAAATTAAGTAAGAGGATTTCAATAAAAATGGGTTAATGGGTTAATGATGAGGGTTAATCAATAAAGAAAAAGGGTTAGTAGGCTCAAAAGGGGGTTCACTAAGGGTTTAATTATGTGGGAAGGCTTTTTATGGAGTAAGTGGGTTAAATCCTAAGTGCCTTTATCATCTCAGTATATCAAATCATACGTGTGATCTCGACATGTATAATCAAAGCAAGTTCTAGAATAACAGTTCAATGTTGACACACTCAAACCACAAAAGAAGTGAGCAAGAAAGAAAGCTATATGCTCAAAAAGGCTCAAAAATCTCACCAAAAATTTGGGTTTTTGATGTCATTCCTGTATGCTTAAGATTTCAAGATAATACCTCAATTTAGGAAAATAATCTAAAAATTTTAATTCTCAAAATATCAACTTATCATGCTTGATTCTTTAAGGTCCTACAATCAAATAATCATGCACAATTCCCTTGGTCTAATTCATGACATATCAACAATAATTATAGATTAATCAGAATTCATTCTATCAATATTATGAGAAAATCACTTAAGCACAAGACCATATTCAGGGATTTCAGAATAATGCAAAAAGTTAGGTTTAATGTTTATGTTCACCCCCTCACACTTAAGTTTTACATTGCCTTCAATGTACAAAGATAGACTATTCAAAAATAAAGAAAATCATAACAGAGAAAGAGGTGAAACTCCCTATTATATGGATGCGGAGCTTGATTCTAAGGTTGTACTGCTTCGGGAAAGTAGTAGCTACCATTGTTCTTAGCTAGATGAAGAAATTGAGTCGTTGAACATGGCATTTGTTTTGTATTGTTCCCTGTTTGTTTCCTCATTCCGTAAAATATTCCTAGCAGCTTGGAAATCTGTAGAATCATGAAGAGCTTATTAAAAGTTGGTGTGGAAGAGAGTGTAGTGGGATTACTTGTTAGAAATACCAGAAAAAAATGAAAAAAGTAAAATTTACTAATATAGACATGTCTTTAATAATAAAATTGAAATGGAATGAAATTAAGCATAAAAAGAAAAATAAAGAGAAAATTAATAAGATAGGAGGATTCAATGATCCTCGTCAGTGGGGTCCTCAGGTGGTGGTGCTGGAGTGGCAATGTAAAAGTGCTGGCATAACTGCTGCATCATGGCCTGTATATCATCCATCTGTTTATCACGTCGCCGATCTCGCTCGTGGATCATCTCGAATTGTGTAGTGCAATACTACTCGAAGTGAGCGAGTCAGTCAAAAGGTGTGCCAATGAAGCAGCTGCATGAACTGGTCGCTCCCTATGTGACGTGGTCGAAGGCTCCTCGTGCTGTGGGGGAACATCATCAGGAATGTCCTGAAGATCCTCCTCGTCTATGGCATGAGAGAGATGGTACTGAGGAGGATCAGTCCCATGTCTGCGCTCGATCATCCTCATGTGTAACATAGTCATGATGCCCTATGGGGACATCTGACCTATCAGTGTAAGCGCCGATGACTGAGCTACTGTATTGAGGAGGCCGAAGTGTCTGGCAAGGCAAGTCACGTAGGGGTCAATAGAGATCACTCCCTTCCTAAGCCGCTCGGTCTAATGGCGAATGGCGAAAGCAATGAAGTAGGCCAAGTCAGTAACATGTGCATTCACCATGCACCATAAATAGTAGGCGTCGTAGGTATTGACAACGCCGGTGCTCTATCTCCTTTCGGTCAAGGTGTGTGCCAAGATGGCATGGAGGTAGCGTAGGGAAGGGGCGAGAGCTGAGGCCTTCGAATGGCTGGGGCCGTAGGTGGAAGAGAGTGGTGCCAAAGCTTTCCAGCACAAGGAGGGGGAATTGTGAATGTTGTGTGGTAGGTCATTCATGTCCTCCTCCTCCATAAACTCATCTGTGTAAAGTCCTAGAGCAACTCTAAACTCTGGGGCACTCATCGCACGAACTAGACCGCCTAATCGGGAGTGAATGGTGCCTGGGTCATCATTGTTTGTCATCACCATCTGTAAATGGAATATAGGACATAATTCTAATGTTAGCTATAAATAAGTGGGCTCGGTAATAGCGAAGAACCATTCCCAAGGGTCTGTAGACAGGAGGGCGCAGATGGAATCTACGAGCTGGACTTGCTTTACGGTAGTCCAGTCGATGCAGCGACCTGTGGTGATGGGTCGTGCGCGTAATATCTGAAATAGCTCCTCTTGCGAAGCTTGCGAAAACTCAAGGAACAGGTACTGAACTTCGGTTGTAGCGTATACCGAGGAAGAACCCGGTCCCCTACGTCTTTTTGAGGAAGGGACCGCGGCCTTCTTGCCTCTTGATGATGACATAATGTACCTGAAGACACATGAGTATTGATAGAATCCAAGAGACATCAGTAGTTAAACAATATACCTAAAATTAGTATATGCTATTTAGTAGTTTAAACAATTCTAATAGAGAAGATTCCAAAGAAAATTTCTAACTTATCTAAACATATTTGTAATAGTAACAATATCTATGCAAAACATGTAGAATACTAATATAGTAATACGAATTGGAAAAATAAGGTTGAGAAAATGAACCAAAGGTTGTTGGAAGGCGGTGCACGGGTGTGTGGTGTCGCGCATGGGCATGTGACACAGAGATGAAACAGTGTGGTGGAAGAATAGAGGGCAAAGGGAGGAAAAATGGAGATGAAGGCAAGAGAAGTGAATTTGAGGGTGGTTTTAGGTTTGGGTAAGCAAGAATTTAGGAAATGGTGGACGAAATAGGGATTAGGGGTTGGGATAGGGTAAATTTTGGCTAGGGTTTTGAAAGAGGGGAGAAGATGAACAGTGCTTTGTTTATATAGGGGAGGGGCACACGGCCTATCGCCACGCCCGTGTACTTTGAGGTTGAGCCCGTGTTTTTTAAATTTTGCAAGTTAGGTTGTGCCCAGCTACTATCACATGCCCATGTGTCTTGGGCGTGTGTCAAACACAGCTGTATCGTATGGCCGTGCTTAGCTTCATTCACTTCTCCCACGCCCGTGTTTGAGGGTAGCACACCCGTGGACTATTGTCCACGGTTTAATGGCACGGGCGTGTTGCACGCCCGTGTTAGAGAAACAGAATCGAGACTTGCCCCTGGCACGCTCGTGTTTTTCCATTCCCACGCCCGTGGTCATCTATCATGTGATAGTCCTAATTTAACCCTAGTCGAAAAGTGGTTTCGGGACCACAAAATCGAGTCACAAAAATAATTAAAAGTTATATTCTTTGCTTATTATATGTGAAATTGCATGTGTGAAAATTTCATGCTTTGATTTTGTCATTTGTATGTGAAATTATTAAGTAGGACTTATGAAAGAAATTTTGAAAATGTGATAGGTTAATTTGTAGTGGCCAAATATTTTATGGTTTAAAATAGGTGGAATTGTAAGTCAAATTTCCCACTTTAATTTGTAGTGGCCGGCCATAATGATGATGATAAACAATATATGCATTTTAAATTAGCATTATAATATTTAATGGCTTTATATTACAAAATAAAGATAAATAAAATAACAAAATGATGAAAAGGACAAAGCTTGTTCATCTTTGTTCTTCATAGCCGAAATTAAGAGAAAAAGAGAGGAAAAAGCTCAAGCACATTCGGTCATTTACTTAGCATGATTCAAAGGTATGTTCCATGTATTTTCTTGATATTCTTGCGAAATTAGCATGGTCAAAGCATTGCTTAGTTAACCCATGTTTAAAATTTGAAAATTGTTGTGTTGTGAGCATTCGGTCATGAATTGAATTGAAGGAAATGGTTGTTATTTCATGTTCTTTTTATGAGTAATAGTAGATAGGTGAAGTTGAGCTAGACAAATGAGCATATATGTGCATTAGATGTTAAGTGGGAAAATCGGCTAACATGTTGTGTGCTATATGGCGAATGAGAACTTGAATAAATAATATTCGGCTAGCATGATAAGTTATGAAATATTAAGTAGATGATATAATTGATTTGTGAAGTAGCTAATAGGGATTTTTTTTTATGAAATTATGCCAAGGCCGAATGTATCATGAAGTAAATAAAAATGCTAAATGTGCATTATGTTCTTATAAGTGTTCGGCCAAGGAAGTCTGATATGAAGCTTTGATAGGTTTGAGTGATGAATGGCCGAATGAGCTATAGGTTATGTATGGATGAATTTTATGCATATGTGTGTGTGACATTAGTAGTTAATGACATTCGGCATTGTTTAATTAAATTTGAAAATGAAATGGTGATAGACTTAAATGGACAAATGATACAAATGAATTGGTTTTTGAAATGTATATGGTTGCCGTATTTTTGTGTTTGATTGAGAAGTAAATTTGTTTGATTTAGCTCAAGAGCTTAGAGGACCAAAGTTGGATAGGGGAAAGGAGAAAGTAATCGAATAGCCGTTGTAATCGTTCGACAACATCTGAGGTAAGTTTTAAGTAATCAAATGTAAATAACAATTGATAATAATCTAATATATTATGTGAATTAGGTATTCCTTGTAAGGTATGGATTTAGCCGAATGTTAAAGATGAAATGATGGTGTATTATATCATGCTTATATGGCCTAATGGCAAGTATAACATGTTGGTAAATATGCAATGTGCTTTTATAATCGAATGATAAGTTTGAAATGAATGTGAGCGAAATGTTATGCATAAGCTATCCAATGCTAAGTGTGAAAATGAGATGAAAGAAAAGTGTTTGAGATGTATAATTATATATGTTCAAATGATGCTAGTACCTAATTGATATGATTATGTTATATGGAAATTGTTGATTTGATTATAAATGCAGTACTATTCGGGCCTTGAGCCTAATGAGCTATAATGCGATGAGTTAATATCGAGCTTCGAGCCTAGCGAGCTATAATACTGGTGAGTTAATATCGGGCTCGAGCCTATGAGCGTAATGCCGGTGAATGAGTTCAGACTTAAAGTCTAGCAGGCTTCGTGCCGGTGATGAATTTGGGTTTTAAACATAGCAGGCTAATTGTCGGTGATTTGATATAAATCTAAGATTTTGAGACTTCGTGATAAAACGACAATTGAAATCATATAATACCTTAAGTTGGCCAGGTATGTATCTTGTATTATATGAGCTTGATTGGGATTGAATCCCAAGTATGTAATATAATGTATATGTGAATAAGTATTAAGACTATATGTATATGATCCTGATACATTCGGCCAAAATGTGAAGTTATGTGAAAATATTTGATTTACTTATATTATATGAATTCAGATTCAAGTGAAGTTAATATGCTAAATATACGTTAAATGTTTGTATATATATTTGGCCAAATGGTAATATACCTAAGAAATGTCACTTGAGAATTTGATTGATCGATTTATAATTGAATTTAATTGTTTGCATTGCTTAAAACTTACTAAGCTTATAGATGCTTACTCCGTTTGTTATGTTTCTCTGTTTTTAGATCATTGACTCCAGCCACTTACTCGGGGATCGTCAGCAACTCGTCACACTATCTATCGTTTTGGTACTATTACGTTTTGGAATTCATATGGCAGGTATAGAATAGACATAAGTGAATGATATTGTGAGATGTTGTTGTATATAAGCCATGTGAATATGGTAACTTTTGAATGTCGGTATAAGTCTAAATTTCGATCTTTGATTTTGTTTGGCTATGCATATAATTGCTAATGAACTTATGTAAATGTGAATGTACAAATGTAGTGTTTTGGATTGGTAACTCTTCATAACCCACTCCGGCAACGGATAAGGGTTATAGGAGAGTTACATTTTATTGGTATCAGAGCTACGGTTTAGTCGATTCTAAGACTAACGTAGCGCGTGTGAGTCTAGCTGTACATGCCATGAAGTGTTAATACGATAGTGTGATGATTTCTAACAGTTGAAATGTGTTTTTCATATAGTAATAAATTTCGATCCCGATCAAGTGGTAGCTGATGATGTAGAGAGTGTAGCGCCTGCTCCCGTGTACAGGACTGTGCCGTTGGACTCTCAATCAAATGCTAGTAATCAGAATGATGAAGCTAAGCAAGCCTTCTATGCTATGATGAACGATTGGTTTAACCAATATGTTTGAACTAATTCAACTGTTTCGCATCCCCCACCCCCGACTAATACAACCCTTGCACCTGTGGTACCTCCTATAGTTGACCCGTTGAGGTTGAGCAAGCCCCCGGTTGATAGAATTTGAAAGCAGGGCTCACGAGTTCAAGGCCACCGATGATGATGATCTTTGAAGCGGTGAGTTTTAGCTCGATAATACCATTCGCGTATTTGATGAATTATCTTGCACACCCGATGAGTGCTTAAAATGTGTTATATCTCTGTTACGTGATTCTGCCTACTATTAATGGAATACCGTGATTTCAGTTGTGCTGAGAGAACAGGTTACTTGGGAATTCTTTCAAACCGAGTTCCGCAAGAAATATATCAGTCAAAGATTCATCGATCAGAAACGGAAGGAATTTCTCGAGCTCAAATAGGGCTCTCATGACGATTCTGGATTCTGGCGAAAGTTTGTCAGACTTAGTAGATATGCTTGGGAATGTGTTTTGTCTGAGGCTATCATGTGTAAACGCTTTGAAGACGGGTTGAATGAAGACATCAAACTGTTGGTGGGTATTTTGGAAATCAAAGAGTTTGTAGTGCTTGTTGAGCGAGCTTGTAAAGCGGAAGAGCTCGGTAGAGAGAAAAGAAATGTTGATGATAGAACTAGAGAGTTTCGTAAAAGATCTTCGGGAAAATTATTTCATCAGTCATCGAAGAAATTTTAAGATGATTCAGGTTGATCCAAGAATTCTTCAGGTTTTTCCAGACGAGACGGCGATCAACCTCCTATGAGTACATGAGCGACTAGTGTTAGCAATGTTCGTCAGGACAGATCTGAGTGCAAGCATTGTGGCAAATGGAATTTAGGAAGCTGTAGATTTCGTGACCGCTCCTGTTTCAAGTGTGGATCAGCTGATCACTTTATCGAGACCGCCGAATTAGTGGTGAGCGAATCATCGATCCGAGTGGGAGACCTAGTAACACTGCAACACGAGGTAGACCACCTAGACATGTATATAATGCTATTGGAAATCAAAGAGGGACCAAAGATACTGCTGTACGTTCTGAGGCTCGTGCTCCTGCCAGAGCCTATGCTATACGAGCGCGTGAGGACGCTTCTTCGCCAGATGTTATTACCGGTACTTTCACTCTTTTTGGTACTGATATTATTGCTTTGATTGACCCCAGTTCTACTCATTCGTATGTGTCTGAAACTTTGGCATCTAGTAAGACTCTACCTGTTGAGTGTACTGAGTTTGTGATTCGAGTGTCGAATCTTTTGGGTCATTATGTGCTAGTTGATATAGTGTGTAAGAAATGTCCCCTGATGATCAGAGATTCTTGGTTTCTGGCTAATCTAATGCTATTACCGTTTGATGAGTTTGATATCATTCTCGGTATGGATTGGTTAACTGTGCATGATGCGGTAGTGAATTGCAAGCGAAAGATAATTGACTTGAGATGTTCGAATGATAAGATAATCTGAGTTGAGTCTACAGATTGAAATAGACTACCGACAGTAATATCTTTGATGTTAGCTCAGAAATATGTAAAAAAAGGGTGTGAAGCTTATCTTGCATATGTACTGGATTGTAAAGAGTCAGAAAAGAAACTTGAGACAATGCTAGTGGTTTGTGAGTTTCCAGATGTATTCCCCAAGGAATTACCTAGATTACCAACTGTTCGGGAGGTAGAGTTTGGTATTAAACTAGTACCAGGGACTACACCTATTTCGATAGCTCCGTATCGTATGGCACCAACGGGACTAAAAGAATTGAAATCTCAGGTTCAAGAGTTGACAGGTAGAGGTTTTGCTTGATCAAGTTTTTCTCCCTAGGGTGCACCAGTGCTGTTTGTGAAAAAGAAAGACGGAATCATGAGAATGTGCATTGATTATCGTCAGCTTAATAAGGTAACGATAAAGAATAAATATCCGTTGCCGCGAATCGACGATTTGTTTTATCAACTGAAAAGAGCCTCAGTATTTTCGAAGATAGACTTGAGATCGGGTTATTATCAATTGCAAGTTAGAGACTCTGATGTGCCTAAAACTACTTTCAGAACGAGGTACGGATACTACAAGTTCTTAGTGATGCCGTTTGGGCTTACTAATGCCCCTGTAGTTTTTATGGATCTAATGAATCAGATTTTTAGACAGTATTTGGATCAGTTTGTAGTCGTGTTTATAGATGACACCCTGATCTATTCACGAGACGAAACCGAGCAAACCGAACACTTGAGGTTGGTATTGCAAATTTTACGAGACAAGCAATTATATGTGAAATTTAGTAAATATGAATTTTGGTTGAGGGAAGTCAGCTTTTTGGGGCATGTTGTATCCACATCGGGTATCCGAGTCGATCTGAGTAAAATTTCAGCTATACTTGATTAGAAGCCTCTGAGAAATGTTTCAAAAGTTCGGAGCTTTTTGGGACTTGTCGGATATTACAGACGGTTTGTGAAAGGATTCTCGATGATAGCAACACCGATGACTAAGTTGCTACAGAAAAATGTCAAATTTGAATGGTCAGAAAAGTGCCAGAAAAGTTTTGATCAATTGAAAACCCTTTTAACCGAAGCTCCAAAGATTAGTTCAAATGTAATCCCAGAAAGAATTTGTGATCTACAGTGATACGTCTCTGAATTGTTTGGGCTGTGTGTTGATGCAAGAGGGTAGAGTAGTAGCGTACGCTTCGAGACAGTTGAAGCCACATGAGAAAAACTATCTGACTCATGATCTCGAGTTAGCTGCTATCATTTTTGCTTTGAAAATTTGGCGCCATTACTTATTCAGGGAAAAATGTCACGTTTATTCCGATCACAAAAGTCTCAAGTACCTGATGACTCAGAGAGATTTGAATTTGAGACAAAGATGTTGGCTAGAATTATTGAAAGATTTCGAGCTTGTCATTGATTACCATCCGGGAAAGGCTAACGTGGTTGCTGATATTTTAAGCCGTAAATCACTGTTTGTTTTACGAGCAATGAATGTACACCTATCTGTGTCCGTTGATGATGTGCTAGTAGCGGAGTTAAAAGTAAAACCATTATTGATGCAACAAATCCGTGAAGCTCAAAAAGTTGATGATGAATTAGTTGCAAAACGAGCACTATGTGTTTCGAAAGAGGATTCAAAATTTTTAATTGATAGCAATGATTGTTTGAAGTTCAGAAATCGATTATGTGTTCCGAGAAATTCAGAGCTTATTCCGATGATTTTGAGCGAGGCTCATAGTAGCCGAATGTCAGTTCACCCGGGTAGTACAAAAATGTACAACGATCTGAAACAACAATACTGGTGGCACGGTATGAAACGAGACATTTCTGACTTTCTTTCGAAGTGTTTGATATGTCAACAAGTGAAAGTGAAACATCAAGTGCCTTCGGGATTACTTCAGCCGATCATGATACCCGAGTGGAAGTGGGATCGAGTCATGATGGATTTTGTATCTGGGTTACCATTGTCTCCAAGAAAGAAAGATGCGATCTGGGTTGTTGTTGATAGATTAACAAAGTCAGCTCATTTTATTCCCGTACGTACGGATTATTCACTTGATAAGTTAGCCGAACTGTATGTTTCTCAGATTGTAAGGTTACACGGGGTACCTATTTCTATTATTTCAGATAGAGATCTGAGATTCACATCGCGGTTTTGGAAGAAATTGTAAGAAGCATTGGGTACTAAGTTGCAATTTAGCACCGCTTTTCATCCCCACACCGATGGTCAATCCGAGCAAATTATTCAAATACTCGAGGATATGTTGAGATGTTGCATCCTTGAGTTTAGTGCCTCGTGGGAATGATGCTTGCCTTTGGTTGAATTCGCATATAACAATAGTTTTCAACCGAGCATCAAGATGGCACCTTACGAGGCTTTGTACGATCGTAAATGTCGTACACCTTTATTTTGGACCGAACTCAGTAAGAATAAGATTTACGGAGTTGATTTGATTAAAGAGGCCGAACAAAAAGTAAAAGTGATCCGTGAAAGTCTTAAAGCAGCATCAGATCGTCAAAAATCGTATGCGGACTTGAAACAGAAAGATATAGAGTATCAAGTCAGAGACAAAGTGTTTCTTAAAGTTTCACCATGGAAAAAGGTACACAGATTTGGCCGTAAAGGCAAATTGAGCCCGAGATTTATCGGACCATACGAAATTACAGAACAGATTGGGTCAGTTGTTTATAGACTACTTTTACCACCTAAACTTGAAAAGATTCACGATGTTTTTCATGTTTCGATGCTCTGTCAGTACAGATCCGATCCTTCTCATGTGATTAGTCCATCAGAGATAGAAATTCGGTCTGATTTGAGTTATGAAGAGGAATAAGATTTTCGTTAGTGAAAGAATTGCGAAATAAGACAATTTCGTTAGTGAAAGTGTTGTGGATTAAACACGGGGTTGAAAAAGCTACTTGGGAGCTTGAAGACTCCATGAAATAACGATACCCTAATTTATTCGCTGGTAAGATTTTCGGGGACGAAAATTCCTAAGGGGGGAGAGTTGTGACAGCCCTAATTTGACCCTAGTCGAAAACTCATTTCGAGACCACAAAACTGAGTCACAAAAATAATTAAATGTTATACTCTATGCTTATTATATGTGAAAGTGCATGTGTGAAAATTTCATGCTTTGTTTTTGTAATTTGTATGTGAAATTATTAAATAGGACTTATGTGAGAAATTTTGAAAATGTGATAGGTTAATTTGTAGTGGCCAAATATTTTATGGTTTAAAATAGGTGGAATTGCATGTCAAATTTCCCACTTTAATTTGTAGTGGCCGGCCATAATGATGATGCTAAACAATATATGCATTTTAAATTAGCATTATAATATTTAATGGCTTTATATTATAAAATAAAGATAAATAAAATAACAAAATGATGAAAAGGACAAAGCTTGTTCATCTTTGTTCTTCATAGCTGAAATTAAGAGAAAAAGAGAGGAAAAAGCTCAAGCACATTCGGTTATTTACTTAGCATGATTCAAAGGTATGTTCCATGTATTTTCATGATATTCTTGCGAAATTAGAATGGTCAAAGCATTGCTTAGTTAACCCATGTTTAAATTTTGAAAATTGTTGCGTTGTGAGCATTCGGTCATAAACTGAATTGAAGGAAATGGTTGTTGTTTCATGTTCTTTTTATGAGTAATGGTAGATAGGTGAAGTTGAGCTAGACAAATGAGCATATATGTGCATTAGATGTTAAGTGGGAAAATCGGCTAACATGTTGTGTGTGCTATGGTCAAATGAGAACTTGATTAAATAATATTCGGCTAGCATGATAAGTTATGAAATATTAAGTAGATGATATAATTGATTTGTGAAGTGGCTAATAGTGATTTTTTTTTTATGAAATTATGCTAAGGCCGAATTTATCATGAAGTAAATAAAAATGCTAAATGTGCTTATATGTGTTCAGCTAAGGAAGTTTTATATGAAGCTTTGATAGGTTTGAGTGATGAATGGCCGAATGAGCTATAGGTTATGTATGGATGAATTTTATGTATATGTGTGTACGGCATTAGTAGTTAATGACATTCGGCATTGTTTAATTAAATTTGAAAATGAAATGGTGATAGACTTAATTGGACAAATGATACAAATGAATTGGTTTTTGAAATGTATATGGTTGTCGTATGTATGTGTTTGATTGAGAAGTAAATTTCTTTGATTTAGCTCAAGAGCTTAGAGACCAAAGTTAGATAGGGGAGAGGAGAAAGTAATCAAATAGCCGTTGTAATCGTTCGACAACATCTGAGGTAAGTTTTAAGTAATCAAATGTAAATAATAATTGATTATAATCTAATATATTATGTGAATTAGGTATTCCTTGTAAGGTATGGATTTAGCTGAATGTTAAAGATGAAATGATGGTGTATTATATCATGCTTATATGGCCTAATGGCAAGTATAACATGTTGGTAAATATGCAATGTGCTTTTATAATCAAATGATAAGTTTGAAATGAATGTGAGCAAAATGTTATGCATAAGCTATCGAATGCTAAGTGTGAAAATGAGATGAAAGAAAAGTGTTTGAGATGTATAATTATATATGTTCAAATGATGCTAGTACCTAATTGATATGATTATGTTATATGGAACTTGTTGATTTGATTATCGTACAGTACTATTCGGGCCTTCGAGCCTAACTAGCTGTAATGCTGGTGAGTTAATATCAGGCTTCGAGCCTAGTAGGCTACAATGCCGGTGAGTCAATATCAGGCTTCGAGCCTAGCAGGCGTAATGCCAGTGAATTAGTTCAGACTTAAAGTCTAGCAAGCTTCGTGCCGGTGACGAATTCGGGTTTTAAACGTAGCAGGCTAATTGCCGGTGATTTGATATAAATCTAAGATTTTGAGACTTCGTGATAAAACGACAATTGAAATCGTATAATACCTTAAGTTGGCCAGGTATGTATCTTGTACTTATATGAGCTTGATTGGGATTGAATCCCAAGTATGTAATATAATGTATATGTGAATAAGTATTAAGACTATATGTATATGATCCTGATACATTCGGCCAAAATGTGAAGTTATGTGAAAATATTTGATTTACTTATATTATATGAATTCAGGTTCAAGTGAAGTTAATATGCTAAATATACGTTAAATGTTTGTATATATATTCGGCCAAATGGCAATATACCTAAGAAATGTCACTTGAGAATTTGATTGATCGATTTATAATTGAATTTAATTGTTTGCATTGCTTAAAACTTACTAAGCTTATAGAAGCTTACTCCGTTTGTTATGTTTCTCTGTTTTTAGATCGTTGACTCCAGCCACTTACTTGGGGATCGTCAGTAACTCGTCACACTATCTATCGTTTTGGTACTATTACGTTTTGGAATTCGTATGGCATGTATAGAATAGACTTAAGTGAATGATATTTTGAGATGTTGTTGTATATAAGCCATGTGAATATGGTAACTTTTGAATGTCGGTATAAGTCTAAATTTCAATCTTCGATTTTGTTTGGCTATGCATATAATTGCTAATGAACTTATGTAAATGTGAATGTACAAATGTAGTGTTTTGGATTGGTAACTCTTTATAACCCATTCTGGCGACGGATATGGGTTATAGAAGAGTTACATTTTATTGGTATTAGAGCTACGGTTTAGTCGATTCTAGGGCTAACGTAGCGCGTGTGAGTCTAGCATTACATGCCATGAAGTGTTAACACAATAATGTGATGATTTCTGATGGTTGAAATGTGTTTTTCGTATAGTAATGAATTCCAATCCCGATTGAGCGGTAGCTGATGATGTAGAGAGCGTAACACCTGCTCCCGTGCACGGGATAGCACCGTTGGACTCTCAATCAAATGCTAGTAATCAGAATGATCAAGCTAAGCAAGCCTACTATGCTATGATGAATAATTTGTTTGCCCAATATGTTCGAACTAATCCGGCTGTTTCACATCCCCCACCCCCGACCAATACAAGCCCTACACCTGTGGTACCTCTTGTAGTTGACTCGTTGAGGTTGAGCAAGCCCCCGGTTGATAGAATTTGAAAGCAGGGCTCTCGAGTTCAAACTCTTGCGGTGATGATGCCGAGTAGGCTGAGTTTTGGCTTGATAATACCATTCGCGTGTTTGATGAATTATCGTGCACACCCGATGAGTGCTTAAAATGTGCTATATCTCTGTTACATGATTCTGCCTACTATTGGTGGAATACCTTGATTTCAGTTGTGCCAAGAGAACAGGTTACTTGGGAATTCTTTCAAACCGAGTTTCGCAAGAAATATATCAGTCAAAGATTCATCGATCAGAAACGAAAAAAATTTCTCGAGCTCAAACAAGGCTCTATGACAGTTACCGATTACGAGCAAAAGTTTGTCAGACTTAGTAGATATGCTCGGGAATGTGTTTTGTCTGAGGCTATCATGTGTATACGCTTCGAGGACGAGTTGAATGAAGACATCAAACTATTGGTGGGTATTCTGGAAATCAAAGAGTTTGTAGTGCTTGTTAAGCGAGCTTGTAAAGTCGAAGAGCTTGGTAGAGAGAAAAGAAAAGTTGATGATGGAATTAGAGAGTTTCGTAAAAGATCTTCGGGAAAATCATTTCATCAGTCATCGAAGAAATTTCGATATGATTCAGGTCGAACCTAGAATGCTTCAGGTTTTTCCAAACGAGACCGCGATCGACCTCCTGTGAGTACATGAGCCACCCCTGTTGCCAGTGTTGGCAATGATTGTCAGGACAGATTTGAATGCAAGCATTGTGGCAAATGGCATTCAGGAAGCTGTAGATTTCCTGACCGCTCCTGTTTCACGTGTGGATCAGCTGATCACTTTATCAAAGACTGTCTGAAATTAGCTGAACAGAATACTGATCCGAGTGGAAGACCTAGTAACACTGCAACACGAGGTAGACCACCTAGACATGCGGGTAATGCTAGTGGAAATCAAAGAGGGACCAAAGATACTCATCATGACGTTCTAAGGCTCGTGCTCTCGCCGAGCCTATGCTATACGAGCGCGCGAGGACGCTTCTTCACCAGATGTTATTACCGGTACTTTCACTCTTTTTGATACTGATATTATTACTTTGATTGACCCCGGTTCTACTCATTCGTATATGTGTGAAACTTTGGCATCCAGTAAGACTCTACCTGTTAAGTCTACTGAGTTTTCGATTTGAGTCTCGAATCCTTTGGGCCGTTATGTGCTAGTTGATATAGTGTGTAAGAAATGTCCCCTGATGATCAGAGATTCTTGCTTTCCGGCTGATCTAATGCTATTACCGTTTGACGAGTTTGATATCATTCTCAGTATGGATTGGTTAACTGTTCATGATGCGGTAGTGAATTGCAAGCGAAAGATAATTGACTTGAGATGTTCGATTGATGAGATAATCTGAGTGGAGTCTACAGATTTAAATGGATTACCGGCAGTAATATCTTCGATGTTAGCTTAAAAATATGTAAAAAAGAGGTGTGAAACTTATCTTGCGTATGTACTGGAAAACTTGAGACAATGCCAGTGGTTTGTGAGTTTTCGGATGTATTCCCCAAGGAATTACCTGGATTACCACCTGTTCGGGAGGTAGATTTTGGTATTGAACTAGTACCAAAGACAACACCTATTTCGATAGCTCCGTATCGTATGGCACCAACCGAACAAAAAGAATTGAAATCTCAGTTGCAAGAGTTGACAGATAGAGGTTTTGCTCGACCGAGTTTTACTCCCTGGGGTGCACCAGTGTTGTTTATGAAAAAGAAAGACGGAACCATGAGAATGTGCATTGATTGTCGTCAGCATAATAAGGTAACGATAAAGATTAAATATCCATTGCCGTGAATTGACGATTTGTTTGATCAACTGAAAGGAGCCTTAGTTTTTTCGAAGATAGACTTGGGATCGGGTTATTATCAGTTGCGAGTTAGAGACTCTGATGTGCCTAAAACTGCTTTCAGAATGAGGTACGGATACTACGAGTTCTTAGTGATGCCGTTTGGGCCTACTAATCCCCCTGCAGTTTTTATGGATCTAATAAATCAGATTTCAGCCAGTATTTGGATCGGTTTGTAGTCGTGTTTATGGATGACATCCTGATCTATTCACGAGACGAAACCGAGCATACTGAACACTTGAGGTTGGTATTGCAAATTTTACGAGACAAGCAGTTATATGCGAAATTCAGTAAATGTGAATTTTGGTTGAGGGAATTTAGCTTTTTGGGGCATGTTGTATCCGCATCGGGTATTTGAGTCGATCCGAGTAAAATTTTAGCTATACTTGATTGAAAGCCTCTGATAAATGTTTCGGAAGTTCGAAGCTTTTTGGGACTTGCCGGATATTACAGACAGTTTGTGAAAGGCTTCTTGATGATAGCAACACCGATGACTAAGTTGCTACAGAAAAATGTCAAATTTGAATGGTCAGAAAAGTGCCAGAAAAGTTTTGATCAATTGAAAACCCTTTTGACCGAAGCTCCAGTATTAGTTCAGCCAGAATCTGGTAAAGAATTTGTGATCTACAGTGTTGCGTCTTTGAATGGTTTAGGCTGTGTGTTGACGCAAGAGGGTAGAATAGTAGCGTACGCTTCTAGACAGTTGAAGCCACACGAGAAAAACTATCCGACTCATGATCTCGAGTTAGCTGCTATCGTTTTTGCTTTGAAAATTTGGCGCCATTACTTATTCCGAGAAAAATGTCACGTTTATTCCGATCACAAAAGTCTCAAGTACTTGATGACTCAGAGAGATTTGAATTTGAGACAAAGACGTTGGCTAGAATTATTGAAAGATTACGAGCTTGTCATTGATTACCATCAGGGAAAGGCTAACGTGGTTACTGATGCTTTAAGCCGTAAATCACTATTTGTTTTGTGAGCAATGAATGTACACCTGTCTGTGTCCGTTGATGATGTGTTAGTAGCGGAGTTAAAAGCAAAACCATTATTGATGCAACAAATCTGTGAAGCTCAAAAAGTTGATGATGAATTAGCTACAAAATGACCACTATGTGTTTCGAAAGAGGATTCAAAATTTTTAATTGATAGCAATGATTGTTTGAAGTTCAGAAATCGATTATGTGTTCCGAGAAATTCAGAGCTTATTCCAATGATTTTGAGGAGGCTCATAGTAGCTGAATGTCAGTTCACCCGGGTAGTACAAAAATGTACAACGATCTGAAACAACAATACTGGTGGCACGGTATGAAATGAGACATTTCTGACTTTGTTTCAAAGTGTTTGATATGTCAACAAGTGAAAGTGAAACATCAAGTGCCTTTGGTATTACTTCAGCCGATCATGATACCCGAGTGGAAGTGGGATCGAGTCATGATGGATTTTGTATCTGGGTTGCCATTGTCTCCAAGAAAGAAAGATGCGATCTGGGTTGTTGTTGATAGATTAACAAAGTCAGTTCATTTTATTCCCGTACGTACGGATTATTCACTTAATAAGTTAGCCGAACTGTATGTTTCTCAGATTGTAAGGTTACACGGGGTACCTACTTCTATTGTGTCAGATAGAGGTCCGAGATTCACATCGCGGTTTTGGAAGAAATTGCAAGAAGCATTGGGTACTAAGTTGCATTTTAGCACCGCTTTTCATCCCTAGACCGATGGTCAATCCGAGCGAATTATTCAAATACTCGAGGATATGTTGAGATGTTGCATCCTTGAGTTTAGTGCCTCATGGGAACGATACTTGCCTTTGGTTGAATTCGCATATAACAATAGTTTTCAATCGAGTATCAAGATGGCACCTTATGAGGCTTTGTACGGTCGTAAACGTCGTACACCTTTGTTTTGGACCTAACTCAGAGAGAATAAGATTTACGGAAAGTAAAAGTGATTGGTGAAAGTCTAAAAGCAGCATCATATCGCCAGAAATCATATGCGGACTTGAAACAGAAAGATATAGAGTATCAAGTCAGAGACAAAGTGTTTCTTAAAGTTTTACCGGTGAAAAAGGTACACAGATTTGACCATAAAGGCAAATTGAGCCCGAGATTTATCGGACCATACAAAATTACAGAACGGATTGGGCCGGTTGCTATAGACTACTTTTGCCACCTGAACTTGAAAAGATTCACGATGTTTTTAATGTTTCGATGCTCCGTCGGTACAGATCCGATCCTTCTCATGTGATTAGTCCATCAGAGATAGAAATTCGGTCTGATTTGAGTTATGCAGAGGAACCGGTTCGTATTTTAGCTCACGAGGTGAAAGAATTGCGGCATAAGACAATTTCGTTAGTGAAAGTGTTACGGATCAAACACGGAGTTGAAGAAGCTACTTGGGAGCTTGAAGACTCCATGAAAGAATGATACCCTAATTTATTTGCTGGTAAGATTTTCGGGGACAAAAATTCCTAGGGGGGAGAGTTGTGATAGCCTTAATTTGACCCTAGTCAGAAAGTGGTTTCGAGACCACAAAACTGAGTCACAAAAATAATTAAATGTTATATTCTATGCTTATTATATGTGAAAGTGCATGTGTGAAAATTTCATGCTTTGATTTTGTAATTTGTATGTGAAATTATTAAATAGGACTTATGTGAGAAATTTTGAAAATGTGATAGGTTAATTTGTAGTGGCCAAATATTTTATGGTTTAAAATAGGTGGAAGCATGTCAAATTTCCCACTTTAATTTGTAGTGGCCGGCAATAATGATGATGATAAATAATAAATGCATTTTAAATTAGCATTATAATATTTAATGGCTTTATATTATAAAATAAAGATAAATAAAATAACAAAATGATGAACAGGACAAAGCTTGTTCATCTTTGTTCTTCATAGCCGAAATTAAGAGAAAAAGAGAGGAAAAAGCTCAAGCACATTCGGTCATTTACTTAGCATGATTCAAAGGTATGTTCCATGTATTTTCTTGATATTCTTGCGAAATTAGAATGGTCAAAGCATTGCTTAGTTAACCATGTTTAAATTTTGAAAATTATTGTGTTGTGAGCATTCGGTGATGAATTGAATTGAAGGAAATGGCTGTTGTTTCATGTTCTTTTTATGAGTAATGGTAGATAGGTGAAGTTGAGCTAGACAAATGAGCATATATGTGCATTAGATGTTAAGTGGGAAAATCGGCTAACATGTTGCGTGTGCTATGGCCGAATGAGAACTTGATTAAATAATATTCGGCTAGCATGATAAGTTATGAAATATTAAGTAGATGATATAATTGATTTGTGAAGTGGCTAATAGTGGTTTTTTTTTATGAAATTATGCTAAGGCCGAATGTATCATGAAGTAAATAAAAATGCTAAATGTGCATTATGTGCTTATATGTGTTCAGCCAAGGAAGTTTGATATGAAGCTTTGATAGGTTTGAGTGATGAATGGCCGAATGAGCTATAGGTTATGTATGGATGAATTTTATGTATATGTGTGTATGGCATTAGTAGTTAATGACATTCGGCATTGTTTAATTAAATTTGAAAATGAAATGGTGATAGACTTAATTGGACAAATGATACAAATGAATTAGTCTTTGAAATGTATATGGTTATCGTATGTATATGTTTGATTGAGAAGTAAATTTGTTTGATTTAGCTCAAGAGCTTAGAGACCAAAGTTAGATAGGGGAGAGGAGAAAGTAATCGAATAGCCGTTTTAATCATTCGACAACATCCGAGGTAAGTTTTAAGTAATCAAATGTAAATAACAATTGATTATAATCTAATATATTATGTGAATTAGGTATTCCTTGTAAGGTATGGATTTAGCCGAATGTTAAAGATGAAATGATGGTGTATTATATCATGCTTATATGGCCTAATGGCAAGTATAACATGTTGGTAAATATGCAATGTGCTTTTATAATCGAATGATAAGTTTGAAATGAATGTGAGCGAAATGTTATGCATAAGCTATCGAATGCTAAGTGTGAAAATGCGATGAAAGAAAAGTGTTTGAGATGTATAATTATATATGTTCAAATGATGCTAGTACCTAATTGATATGATTATGTTATATGGATCTTGTTGATTTGATTATCGTACAGTACTATTCAGGCCTTCGATCCTAACTGGCTATAATGCCGGTGAGTTAATATCAGGCTTCGAGCCTAGCAGGCTACAATGCCGGTGAGTTAATATCAGGCTTCGAGCCTAGCAGGCGTAATGCCGGTGAATGAGTTCAGACTTAAAGTCTAGCAGGCTTCGTGCCAGTGATGAATTTGGGTTTTAAACCTAGCAGGCTAATTACCGGTGATTTGATATAAATCTAAGATTTTGAGACTTCGTGATAAAACAACAACTGAAATCGTATAATACCTTAAGTTGGCCAGGTATGTATCTTGTACTTATATGAGCTTGATTGGGATTGAATCCCAAGTATGTAATATAATGTATATGTGAATAAGTATTAAGACTATATGTATATGATCCTGATACATTCGGCCAAAATGTGAAGTTATGTGAAAATATTTGATTTACTTATATTATATGAATTCAGATTCAAGTGAAGTTAATATGCTAAATATACGTTAAATGTTTGTATATATATTCGGCCAAATGGCAATATACCTAAGAAATGTCACTTGAGAATTTGACTGATCGATTTATAATTGAATTTAATTGTTTGCATTGCTTAAAACTTACTAAGCTTATGGAAGCTTACTCCGTTTGTTATGTTTCTCTGTTTTTAGATCGTTGACTCCAGCCACTTACTCGGGGATCGTTAGCAACTCGTCACACTATCTATCGTTTTGGTACTATTACGTTTTGGAATTCGTATGGCATGTACAGAATAGACTTAAATGAATGATATTTTGAGATGTTGTTGTATATAAGCCTTGTGAATATGGTAACTTTTGAATGTCGGTAAAAGTCTGAATTTCGATCTTTGATTTTGTTTGGCTATGCATATGATTGCTAATGAACTTATGTAAATGTGAATGTACAAATGTAGTGTTTTGGATTGGTAACTTTTCATAACCTACTCTGGCGACGGATACGGGTTATAGGAGTGCTACATATCAACCTCACCCATGGCCATGTCGCACGACCGTGGGGATTTATAGCATCCCGTGTTTTGGGGAAATCTTTGCCCTGTTTCCACATGACCGTATCGCATGACCGTGTTTCTTCCCCTGTTTTGCTACGGCCGGAGGCACGCCCGTGTGGGTGGCCATGTGAGGGTTATGGATCTGCGTTCAGAGATTCAGTTAGTGGTCTAAAAATAAAATTAAAAAAATCTTGTAATTTAAATGAAATTTAAATAAATCAAAATTGTTAGTACTCGGGTTGCCTCCCGAGAAGTGCTTATTTATAGTCTAAGCTCGACTTGCCTCTTCATTGATTTATCATGGTAGTTTGAGGAGTTCGTACTCCTTGTTCCTGCTATCATTCTTATCAAAATAAAGCTTAAGCCGGAAATTATTTACCTTAAAAGTGTCGAACATGGGGTGACTTACCTCCACTGTACTGAATGGGAAGATACTAAGTACCGTAAGAGGGATCTCCTCATTTGGTGTGGTAGTGACAATGTGGGGATCTATGGCATCTAGTAAGACTTTATTTCCCACCTTAAGTTGATTAGGAGAGGTATCAGGCTTGTTTTGGCGAAGTTTCGGTTTATCATGTGTTCCTGGTTTTTGCTTTCACCATTCGTCTAGCTCCTCTATCCGTAGCCTTCCTTCTTCATGGATGTCTTTGTTTTCTTCATGATAGTAGCGCACCGTCTCTGTTGCCTTGGTTCGAGGAGATTCCTGCAAGGACAATTGAATATTAGTTTTATCATCAACAGATTTTATAGCATCATTCTGAGTCTTAGAGGTTTTGACTGAGTTGCGTGCTTGAAGTGTTACTGTGTCGTCACCTACACGAAGTTTTAGCTCTCCTGAGCTAACATTAATAATTGTTCTAGCAGTTACTAAAAAGGGTCGTCCTAAAATTAAAGGTATCTCGTTATCCTCATCCATATCTAAGATGACAAAGTCTACTGGATAAATAAATTTATCAACTTTAACGAGAACATCTTCAATAATACCCTTAGGAAATCTAATTATTTTGTCAGCCAATTGTATGCTCATCCTAGTCTGTTTGGGTTTATCGAGACCTAGTCTTTTAAACATTTTATAAAGCATAACATTTATACTTGCCTCTAAATCAACTAATGCATTATTCACTGATAAACTATCAATTAAGCAAGGAATTGTAAAACTCCCTGGACCTTTCAATTTGTTAGGTAGCTTATTCTTTAGAATAGCTGAGCAGACTGCATTGAGCTCCACATACGATGTAGCGTCTAATTTTCTTTTATTGGCCAGAAGTTCTTTTAAGAATTTTGCTGAGTTGGGTATCCGCGAAAGAACTTCAATAAAAGGTAAGTTAATATGTAATTTCTTTAAGAGTTTGACGAACTTATGAAGTTGTTCTTCTGTTCTGTCTTTCCTTGCCACGTTAGGGTATGGGACACGAGGTCTATATTCTTCATTTACTATTTTGTTATGACTTACCTCACTTTTACCTTTGCTTACCACTATTTCTTGCCTCGGTTCTAGTTCAGATGCAATGAATTATTCCTTGTTTTGAGTAATGATTGCGTTGAGGTGTTCCCTGGGATTAGGTTCAGTATTATTGGGTAGGCTCCCTTATGGTCGTTCGGAGATTAGCTTTGATAGCTGGCCTATCTGAGTTTTGAGTCCTTGAATCGCTGCTTGTTGATTCTTAAGTGTTGTCTCGGTATTTTGGAAATGGGTTTCTGACACCGAGATAAATTTGGATAGCATCTCTTCAAGGTTCAGCTTCTTCTCCTGTTGATAAGGTGGTTGTTGGAAACCCTGAGGATTCTGTGGCCTTTGATTTCCTTGACCACCCCAAGAGAAATTTGGATGGTTCTTCCAGCCTGCATTGTAAGTGTTACTATAGGGGTTATTCTGAGATCTAAAATTATTGTTACCCATATAGTTGACTTGTTCCTCTACGGTTGTAGGATTGAATGGTGGGTATTCTGTATGCACGCCTTCGCCACTTGAGTCACACCTCATTACTAGATGTACCTGCATGGAACCAAGTAAACCATCAATTTTCTTATTTAGAAGTTCTACCTAATTAGAAAGCATTGTGACCGAATTGATGTTATAGACGCCGGATGTTTTCGTTGGCTTTGTCCTCATAACTTGCCACTGATAGTTATTCAGTGGCATCTCCTCTATAAATTCATAGGCATCTTCTGGTGTTTTATTGTTGATGTTCCGCCAGCAGCTGCGTCAATCATTTGTCTTGTCGAGGGATTCACTCCATTGTAGAACGTTTGAACTTGAAGCCACAGCGGTAATCCATGATGTGGGCACCTTTGCAAAATGTCCTTGAATCTCTCCCATGCATCATAAAGTGTCTCTAAGTCCATCTGCACAAAAGAATAAATATCATTACGCAACTTAGCTATTTTTGCCGGTGGAAAATATTTTAATAGAAATTTTTCAGTCATTTGCTCCCAAGTGGTAATGGATTCTTGTAGTAGTGAGTTTAACCATTGTTTAGCTTTATTCCTTAGTGAAAAAGGGAATAACTGAAGGCGAACGACATCATCATAAATGCCATTAATTTTGAAAGTGTCGCACAATTCTAGGAAATTTGCCAAGTGCGTATTAGGGTTCTCATCCTGCAAACCATCAAACTAAACAAATTGTTGTATCATCTGAATCGTGTTAGGTTTCAGTTCAAAATTGTTAGCAAACAATAGCGAGTCTAACTATACTTGACTCGAGAAGCGTAAAATTAGGTTTAGCATAATCATACATAGTAATACGAGGAGCAGGATTACGATTTGCTAATTCGGCGGGTATGGTGGCGATGTAGCGGATTGTCACGATTTTTAGCCATCTCTTGATGAGTACTTAAGATATCTTAAGTTTGCGCTTTGATTTCTCGTCGATTTCTACGAGTATGCGATCAATTTCCTCGTCAAAAATATGATCCTGACGGGTTTCTTCTAGTCATACACTACAAGAACCTGCCAGGGGAAAGAAGAAGAAAGTTACTAAAATAAAATAAAAATAAAGTTAAATTGCAAGGAAAATAAATAGCTAAAGTAATAAAAATTAAGTGTTCCTAATATTTCAGTTCCCCGACAACGCTGCCAAAAACTTGATCGCGTGATTCGTAACAAGTACTAAATATTTAAAACAAAGGATCAAACCTAAACTAACTATTATCACGACGAAAAGGCAAGCGCACCTATCGAACAATAGTACAGTAATGGCAAGACTGGGATATCGTACCCAAGGGAACCAAAAATACTAGTAATAATTATCTTTTTATTATTTAACCTAAAAATAAATGGGTTTGTTTATTAAACTAATTAACCAATTAAACTAAAGCGAAGAGAAAATTTGGAAAAAGACTTGAAGAGAATCAATTGATAAAGACGACACCCAAGGAGGAATCCACCTAGATTTCACTTGTTATCTGACTCTGAACCAGACGGTTTATTCGCTTGACTTGATCCGTGAGACTTCCTAACCTAAATTATTATCTCTTTTGAGACTAATAACGCCTAACCCTCAGTTAAATTAATTGAAATCTCTTTCTGATTAAAACTCCTAGGGAAGTAGTAAATCGATCTATGGACTCCCTTATTAGGTTTCACCCTAATCTGGCAAAATCACATAACACTATCGCTAGGCGTTCGATCAACTCCGCTTAATTATGCCAAGTCTACTCTTAGGCAGGGTCTATTCCTCCTCTGCATAAGCACATTAGATCATGAGTCAATACCCGTAATATTAACTCAAGCATTAGAAACACATAATTAAGAACAAATCAAGTATTTATCATATAGTTCAGATAATAAAAACAAGATCCATCATAGGTTTCATCCCCCTTAGGTATCTAAGGGGTTTAGTTCATAATGAAATAAGAATATATCTCAAAAGTATGAAAATAAAAAAACATGAAGAAAACTCTAAAACTCCCGAAAGGATTCTGAGAGAGATCTTCAGTCTTGGAGTAGCTTCGACTTTTGAGATGGATCGTCTGGCTTCCTTCAAGTAATTCTTGGAGTGTGGTTTCGTGTTCTAGAGAGGTTCTGACCGTCCCCTCAGTAGGTCATACTTAGGGTGTTTATATAGCTTTGGATTGGCTTTCTTCTTCCCTAAGTATCCTTTTTCCGTGTAAAATACCACTCTTTGAAAAAGGGACACGCTTGTGTGCCACGGCCGTGTTACGTGGTTGCCAGGCCGTATGAATTGTGAAATCCTTGGACGACACCCTCGACAGACATGGCCGTGTGAGCAGCCCGTGTGGCAAGGCTTAGGCCATGTGATCTCTTAATTTGATCCTTTTTATCTCTTTTAAGCTTGTTTTTGGCTCTTTTTGACTCTTGGTGCTCTCCTGAGTACAAAACATGAAATAAACGGATTAAGAGCACCAAAATCCATAAATCTAAAAGTAAACATCCATAAATATGCTAAGTATTTGGGGTAACAATATGTATAATTTGGCGTTTATCACCAATCTATTCCCAAAATTACATCAAATTCATCAAAAGGCATTAGCATCAAATCAGCCGAGAAACAATGACCCTTTACCATCAACGGACAGTTTTTACAAACCTTATCAATGATAACATACTAGCCCAATGGGTTTGAAACTTTAACCACAAATTCAGTGAATTCAATACGTAAATTTTTAACAGACACTAAATTCGTGCATATGGATGAATGTGTTGAACCAGGATCGATCAAAGCAGTAATATCAGTGTCAAGAAGAGAAAATGTACCAGTAATAACATCAGGTGCAGAAGCATCCTCTCTTGCACGTATAGCATATGTCATTGCCGGTGCTCTGGCTTTAAATTTTTCTGTTGAATCTTGTCACACCTCGGCTACCACTAACATTGTCGGGGTGTCGAGGTGGTCTGCCTCTTGAGACAGGTTGCTCGGTCTAGAGGTCTGAACAGTATCTTTAATAGGCTTTTCTGGACAGTCTCTGAGATAGTGGTCAAGAAAACCACATCCAAAACAAGCTCCACTTCTTATGTGGCATTCACCGAAATGCAATTTATTGTAATGTTTGCATCTCTGTTTAGGACTTCCAACACTCCCTACAGTTGTAAAGGATGGAGATGAAGATCTCAGATTAGAGTGTTAAGAGCCTTATTCTTTTCTAGAATACCCCAGAGATGTAGTAAAACGATCATGGTACTTCTTTGATTTCTTTAAAGTAGATGATTGTGACTTGCCCATAAATCTTTTGCTAGAAATCTGGGCTTCTTTCTCTGTTTGCTTCTTTTCCTTATTTAATTCATCTGCTTTGTGTGCTCGACTAGCCAATACCATAAATTCCCTTAATTCTATAATTCCAATCAACAACTTGATATCTTCATTTAAACCCTCTTCGAAACGTTTACACATATCAGGCTCAGTTGGAACCTATTCTCCAGCATATTTGCTCAATCTAACGAATTCTCATTCATATTCAGATACTGTAATACTTCCCTGTTTGAGCTCTAAAAATTCTTTCTTTTTCTGATTTAGAAATCTCTGACTAAGGTACTTCTTTTTGAATTCTGTTTGGAAAAACTCCTATTAGCATTTTCTCTCGGTATAACAGAAATCAGAGTATTCCACCACTGATAAGTCAAATCTTTTAACAATGATACAACACATTTCAGACATTCAGCTGGTGTACATGATAATTCATCTAAAACTCTAATGGTATTTTCTAACCAAAACTCAGCCATTTTTGAATCATCTTCGACAGTAGCCCTAAATTCTTCTGCCCCATATTTAAAAATTTTATCCACCAGAGGCTTACCAGTTCTAACAGGTTCAGCACCTTGTGGCATCTCAGGAACCAGTTGAGGAGAAGGAGGGGGAGGTTGTTGTATAGCAGGATTTATCCTTATGAACTCTATAAACCACTCATTCATAAAGAAGGCTTCTTTTGCCTCTTCACCTCAGCCTTTAGATTTGGGCCTTCTACTACTAGATATAGCTCTTTGAACTGAAGCAGGAGCATTACTCTCAACTTCCTCGGATTCAACTCTAGCTTGGTTGGATGACATTACTATATGAAAAACACATTTAAAATGGTCAGGAGATATCACACTATCACCAATTATATAATGGCATGTATAGCTAAACTTGTACTTGCTACGTTTATCTGAGAATCGACTAAATCGTAGCTCTGAAACCAATAAATGTAACACCCCTAACCTGTATCTGTCATTTACTATTCATATCCAAAAATAATCATATCATCCCCTAAATGGACCCTCGAGGCCCAATTTAAGCTTCAGAAAGAAGTTGGGACTTGTAACGCCCCAAAAATATAGGATCTTTAATTTTGCATGGTTTGGCACAAATTGCATGTTTGGTGTGGTGGTTAAGTGAATTGGTGTGTTTGGGGATGTCTGGGAAGTCCTAAGTTCAAGCTCTAGCTTTTGCAGAATTTTTGTTTTTGCTCTTAAAAGAACCTGGACACGGGCATTTAGGCTTTATGAATTATCGTGTTCGATTGATGACACAAAAAGCTTTATGGCTTAATGGGAAGTGGCGTGACTTGGCAACTAAAAAGGCTTGGGTTCAAATCCCATGGCAGGAAAGGGATGATTATTTTGCTACTTGGGACGACAAGAGTTTGAAGTGGTTTCAAACTCTGTTGTGTGAGAGTTTGAACTAGTCTTGGTGCTTGTTATGGAGGATATCAAGGAGGGATAAGGGGAAAGATTCATGGAGATTTTCAAGGAGTTTGAAGTGTGAGAGGAGTGTAGCCGAATTGGGAGTTGTGGGTACCTATTCGGTCATACCACTTAGTGTCGAATTGGTTTCTTTTGGGTGTTGTTTTTCTCTTTTTCTTTCCGGTGATTTTCTCTAGTCTTTTATTTTGGCATTTTGAAGTTGCGGCTGAGTTGACTTTTAGCATACTTTCTTCATTTTTCTCTTCCCTTAATCGAATACCCTCCTTTCTTTTCTGGCTTTGGACGTCCCCCTCCTTGACTAAACATTTCTTTAGTTCACCCACAAGCCTGTGCCTAAACTTTCTTTCTCCTCTTTCTTTTCTGATCCTTCTCCATTCTCTTGCTTGCTCTCAATTGCATTTCTCTTCTTGGAGCCTTAACCAAATACCACTTGCCTCCTCTCCCTCTTTACTCATTTGGGTTTTTCTCTGTGCTAGCCAAACATTCCCTTTCTTAGCCAAATCTCTCCCTGCTTTGATCAAGGTAATTGAGTTTCTTCTTGAATTGTCGAATTCTTACCATTGGCTGAGCCTTGCTATTGCTATCATTAATTTGTGGGTTCACGGTGGTGTCATTCCTCTTTCTTGTTGCTGTGCTATAATAGTCTCCCTCTCTAATCTCTTCTTTTTTATCGATTATTGTCAAGAGTGCGCTCGTGGCATCGCGTGCCTTGATTGTAGGTTATACTGAGGTAGGCTGAATGCTGTTATCCTCCTCTCTTAGTTCATGTTTCGGTAAGAAGTGCACTTGGTTTGAGTGGATTACATGTAAAGCTATTTAACAATTTGGACTTTAATGCAGATCATTGCCAATAAGTGAGTGATCGTTGGTTAAGGGTGGATTGAACCCTACTTGTTTGTTAAGGTAAGCGGTATGTATTGTTGTGGGATTAAGAGATGATATAAGGGTGGTTAACCCGAGTGATTGAGGACTGACATTGGATTATTATTTTGACTTTAGGTTGGATGCGTGGTGATTGACGTTCTCCTCTTCAAAAGGTGTGCAACCGTACAACATTCTATTACTGACCAAAAGCCAAAAGGTGTGTATTCACACCACTATGTAACTGTGAATCGACACAAGCTGAAAAGCCAAAAAGTCAAAACTTCGACATCTGAGGCCTCACGAGCGTGCGAACGCTCGTGTGATAAATTGAGCTACAAATCATGGGCGACATACTGTAGAGGCCGCCACGAGCGCCCTCGGGGGCTTGGGCCATTATGAGCCTCATTGGGCCGAAATGGGCCCATGGGCCCAACGGACTCATAGGCCCCACACGGATAAAACTTACGGTAAGTGGTAAATAATGAATTGGGCTATGGTGTTCGCATAGCCGTGACTAAAATTGGGCTAAATAGGCCACACGAGCCTGTGAGCGCACTTGGGCCGAGTAATGGACCTTGGGCCCATTTACGTTGTTTTGGCCATATTAGTTATTTGAGTCGTTCGAGACGACTGTAGACCTTTTTGAGGGTCGATACCCGTATCGAGATCCTAGAGTGGGTTAAATGACCAAAATACCCTTAGGGGGTAAAATTACTATTTTACCCCTAACCGACGAAATGACCATTATGCCCCTAGTGGTAGGTTAATTAATGTTTGTAAGACATTTATATGATTGGCTTGAGTATGACATACTGCATACACGTAATATATATGACACGACATACTACATAGGGTTGCGTTCTGTTTTGGAGGAAGTACTGTATTAATGGCTTTGCCACGTAATCACTGCTCTGGTGGCTTTGCCACGTTTACTATTATTAGCAGCATTGCTACGCCATTGTTAGCAGCTTCGTTGAGATATTGGTGTGTTGGCTGGGTGGGTCAATTTAATCCCCACATGGTGTGTTGGTTGGTACGGGTAGTGTATTGGTTGGATTGGGGTGGGTTTTATGACTGCACTATACTGATACTGAATTGGGCTTAGGCCCACACTGTTATTGTATAGGGCTAAGGCCCAAACTATAATGATACTTATTAGGGCTTAGGCCCAGATTATTACTGCATGCATTGTTTACAGTTGACTGTTAGGGGATTACACACTGAGTTTTCACAAACTCACCCTCTCTTTTTAACTATGCAGGTAATCCCCAGCCTTAGACGATTTGGCGCTATGAGGGACTCGGAGGTGGCCACACGATTCTTAATATTCTATTTTTGAACTTATCTATTAAAATTTCATAATGGGTTTTTGGTTATGTAATAAGGCCATTTATGATTTTAACTTCTATTTGGATTTTGTTTCCTTACCTTAAATCGCTAGACTAGGGAAAGATGAGTTTTCAAAGTAATAACTATTTCCAAGAAAAACACACACTTTAAACTTCAAGTTCTTTTTAAATAAAAAGCTTCCGCAATTTTATACAAATTAAAGAATCAACGAAGTTAAATATGGCAACTGTTTTGACAAATCGATTTTAAATTGGTAACAACTTAATTTTCCCAACTTTTCCTCAAGCAATACAATTAAAAGGGTTTTAACTTAAGTTCAAATTCTGATGTGACACGCCAGATTCGACCGTAACGTTCAGGCCGGGTTTGGGGTGTTATATTTAGTGGTATCAAAGCCAGGTTGCAAAACTCAGCTGTGGGATGAGTTTTTTTAAAAATTTGACTTTTAAACGTTGTAATTGGAAATGTGGCACACCGAGTCTCCGGTACCAAATCCGTAAGTTTTTTGACACTGTTTATTATTACAGACTGAAATGTATTACTGAGGGCTACTATAGGTAGTAGGTCTACACTGAAACTCTTTAGTCAGAGTAAACTGAGACTGTAGAAGACTGAAAACTGTAGTAATATTTTGTTCTGCGGAAACAAACCTTAATTACTATCATTCATAATACATTTATAATAATCACTAAAAATATAAACTGATACATTAGACTTTTAATCGGATAATTCGCTATCAAAATGAGCACAAGAGGTACTCGCGGAAGGGGTACACGAGGTCGCGGTAGAGGTCGAGGAAGTGCTAGGGCTAGGTCTTCAGCATCGGGTAACATGCCTACTAGGGAGGTACTAGCCTCACCAGTAACTGAGACAGGGTCTCATGACCGAGCTATTGGGATGATGCTCTATCCCAAGCAATGTTACAAGTTCTTGAAAGGGTTGCTGGAGCGAGTACTGGTTCAGTGGGCCGGTGGTCAATTTATGAGCGACTCCGGTCTAATGGAGCGAAAATCTTTGGGGGAGTTTCTGGTGTAGCCCCAAACATGGCAGAGTATTGGTTGGAGGCGACCAAACATATAATGGATGATCTTGACTGTACTGTTGATTAAAAGTTAAAGAGAGCAGTGCTTTACTGCGAGATGAGGCCTACTAATGGTGGCTCATTGTGAGAGAGGGCACGCAGGCTGACCATTTGATATGGATTTGTTTAAAGCGGCCTTTTCAGGGAAGTATGTGGGCGCGATTTATGTGGACGCCCAAAGGAAGGAATTTCTGAAGTTGACCCAAGGGAATAAGACTATGGCTGAGTATAAAGCAGAGTTTATGCGGTTGAGTTAGTATGCTCGCGAGATAGTCACAACTGAGCATGAACGCTATGTATGGTTTGAGGATGGGCTCCGAGATGAGTTGCGTGTGTTAATAGCTCTGCAGAGGGAGCGAGACTTTGTTGCCCTTGTTGAGAAAGCAAAAATTGTTGAGGATGTGAAGCACTCTGAGTGCCAGAACCGCGAGAAAGATAGGGGCAAAATAAGAGGGATTTTGGACCCTCGGGTTCTTCTGGAAGGCTTATAAAGAGGGCCAGATTTGATGGGCCAGTCTGAGCGATTCCTGTTATTGTTGCAAGACCGCAGCCTTGCGCTGATTGTAGAAGAGCTCACCAGGGTGAGTGGTGGAAACGAACTGAGGCGTGATTCTGGTGTGGTTCCATGGATCATCATGTTAAAAATTGTAATCAGAGGCCTGTTCAGATGCAAGCTGTAGGTCAGGGCTATGTCCAGCCAGGGAGAGGTGGTCAGTAGCCACCGAGAGGCCGTGGACAGGCCAGGGGTGGAAATGGTTTGGGACGAGGTCGTGGAGCACCAGGTAAAGGAGCTGGTAATACTAAGGCGAGACAGCCAGCCTTAGTTTATGCTGCTCGTCACCGAAAGGATGGTGACGCTCCTGATGTCATAACTGGTACGTTCTTGATTTATAATGTACCATACATTGCTTTAATTGATATTGGGTCTACACACTCGTATGTTGCTTGCACTGTGTCTGAAACGCTAGGTATTCAGTTTGAAAATACTGTTAGTGAGATGACTATGTTGAGTCCACTGAGACAGTCAGTTAGGGTGACTAAATTGTTCAGAGAAGTGCCCTTAGAGGTCTAAGGGGTTATCTTTTTAGCGGATTTAATGGAACTGCCTTTTAGAGAATTCGATATTATATTGGGCATAGATTGGCTAGTGAAACACCATGTGAAATTAGATTGCACTACTAAACATATGGTGTTGAAGTCTATTGAGGGTGAGGAGGTGACTATGATAGGAGAGCAAAGAGATTTTCTATCTAACGTGATTTCGACATTAAGGGCTGAGAAACTGGTTCGTAAGGGTTGCGAGACGTTCTTAGCTTTTGTTACCATTTCTGATTCTAAAGGTCCTTCTGTGGGAGATGTTAGGACTATTAAGGAATTTCTGGATGTATTTTCTGAAAAGCTTTCTGGGTTGCCTCCAGACAGTGAAGTTAAATTCGGTATTGAGCTCCTACTTGGAACAACTCTGGTGTCCATCGCCCCTTATAGGATGGCATCGAAGGAGCTGGTGGAGTTAAAGGCTCAAATTTAAGAGCTATTAGACCAAGGATTCATTCGACTGAGTATGTCTCCTTGGGGAGCACCAGTGTTATTCGAGAAGAAGAAGGATGGATCCATACACATGTGCATTGATTATCGTCAACTGAACAAACTCGCTATTAAGAATAAGTACCCTTTGCCGAGGATAGATGATCTGTTTGATCAGTTGCAAGGAGCTTCGATTTTCTCCAAAATAGATCTTAGATCTGGGTACCATTAGCTAAAGGTTAAGGAAGCTGATGTGTATAAGGCTGTGTTTAGGACTCGTTATGGTCACTATGAGTTCCTAGTGATGCCATTTGGGTTGACGAATGCACCAGCTACTTTCATGGATATGACGAACCGAGTATTTCAACCCTATCTAGATCAGTTTGTAATAGTGTTTATAGATGATTCTCTGGTGTATTCGAGAACCGAGGAGATCATGATGCACATCTTCGAATTGTTCTACAAATTCTGAGGGAGAAGTAGTTGTACGCAAAATTCAGCAAGTGTGAGTTTTGGCTGTGAGAGGTGACATTTTTGGGTCACATGGTGTCTGCCGAGAGGATTAGGGATGATCCTCGAAAAATTGAGGCCGTATTGGATTGGAAACCACTAAAGATTGTATCTGATATTTGAAGCTTTATAGGTCTGGCTGGGTATTACAGCTGTTTTGTTAAGGGGTTTTCACTGATTGTTACACCTCTGACCAAGTTACTGTGTAAAGGGGTACTGTTCAATTAGACTGATAAACTGCAAGAGAGTTTTGAAAAACTGAAGAATGTTCTGACTGAGGCCCTGTTTTGATACAGCCAGAGTCTGGGAAGGAATTTACTGTCTACAGTGATGCGTCACATATTGGATTGGGTTGTGTGTTGATGCAAGACGGTAAGGCGGTTGCTTACGCGTCTTTTCAGCTGAAGCCTCAAAAGGCGAATTACCCCACTCATGATTTGGATTTAGCTGCGGTGGTATTCACACTGAAGATTTGGAGGCATTACCTGTATGGTGAAAACACTATTATCTACACAGATCATAAAAGCCTCAAGTACCTCCTTACTCAGAAGGAGTTGAACCTTTGGCAACGAAGGTGGATGAAGTTGCTTAAGGATTATGATTGTTCAATTGAGTACCACCCTGGTAAGGTTAATGTGGTAGCCGATGCACTGAGCCATAGGGTTGTATCTAATTTGAGAGAAATGTTTGCCCGTCTTAGCCTGTTCGATGATGGTAACTTTTTAGCTGAACTGCAAGTGAGACCGACCTGGACTGATCAAATTAAGGAGAAACAATTTTTGGATGAGTCATTAGTTCCTCATTTTTGTCTAGTCGAAAATGGTGAGACTATGGATTTTGTTCTGAATAGTGAGGGAGTACTATGTTTTCATGGGAGAGTGTGTATACTGAGGGATCCTGATTTGAGGCAACCTATACTGCAAGAAGTGCACAGTAGTCCGTATGCTATACATCCTGGTGGAAATAAGTTATATCGAGATCTTCGTGAGCTGTACTAGTGGCCTAAGCACGACGTTACTGATCATGTGGGTAAGTGCCTGACATGCCAGCAAGTTAAGGCTGAGCATCAGCTACCTTTTAGGTTACTACAGCCAGTTAAAATTCCACCCTGAAAGTGGGAGAGGGTAACCATGGATTTTTGGAGTAGGTTACCCTTGACGTCTACTAAAAAGGATTTGATATGGGTAATTGTAGATCGATTGACTAAATCTGCCGATTTTATACCGGTCCGCACTGATTATTCATTGCAAAAGTTGGCTGAGATTGTAAGATTGCATGGTGTACTAGTTTCTATCATATCTGACAAAGATCCTAGATTCACATCTCGTTTCTAGAAGAAGTTACACGAGGCTTTAGGTACAAGACTAGATTTCAGTATTGCGTTCCACCTTCAGACAGATGGGCAGTCAAAGAGGGTGATCCAGATACTGGAAGACATGTTAAGAAGTTGTGTAATTGATTTCAGAGGCAACTGGGAGGACTATTTGCCACTAGTAAAGTTTGCATATAACAATAACTATCAGTCTAGTATTCAAATGGCACCGTACGAGGCGTTATATGGTCGTAGGTGCCGTACTCCTACTTTTTGGATTGAGTTGGGTGAGCAGTGAATCCTGGGGCCAGAATAAATGTGATTCGAGATCGATAAAGGAAGCATTGGATAGGCAAAAGTCTTATGCAAACTTAAAGCGTAAAGAGATCGAGCACTCTGTGGGGGATTATGTCTTTCTTAAAGTCTCACCATGGAAGAAAATTTTGAGGTTTGGACGGAAAGGCAAGCTTAGCCCTAGGTTTATTGGGCCTTACCGAGTACTTAAGCTTATGGGATCGGTCTCTTATCAACTTGAATTGCCTCCAGATTTGGATAGGATTCACGACATGTTTCATGTTTCAATGCTGAGGCGATACTGCTCTGATCCCTTGTGCATAGTGCCAGTCGAGAAAATCGAGGTTAGGCCTGATCTAACTATTGAGGAAGAATCGGTGCAGATATTAGATCGTGACATTAAAGTACAGAAAAAGAAATCTATTCCACTGGTCAAAGTTCTTTGGCGTAATCACCGTTCAGAGGAAGCCACGCGGGAGCTTAAAGAGGCGATGCGGCAGCAATACCCTCACTTATTCTGACCAGGTAAATTTTGAGGCCGAAATTTTTTTAAAGGGGTAGAGTTGTAACGCCCTAAAAATATAGGACCTTTAATTTTGCATGGTTTGGCACAAATTGTATGTTTGGTGTGGTGGTTAAGTGAATTGGGTGTGTTTGGGGATGTCTGGGAAGTCTTGGGTTCAAGCTCCGGCTTTTGCAGAATTTTTGTTTTTGCTCTTAAATGAACCTGGACACTGGCACTTAGGCTTTATGAATTATCGTGTTCAGTTAATGACGCAAAAAGCCTTGTGGCTTGGTGGCAAGTGGCGTGACTTGGAAACTGAAAAGGCTTGGGTTCGAATCCCATGGAAGGCAAAGGATGATTATTCTGCTACTTGGGACGGCAAGAGTTTGAAGTAGTTTCAAACTCTATTGTGTGAGAGTTTGAACTGGTCTTGGTTTTTGTTATGAAGGCTATCAAGGAGGGATAATGGGGGAGATTTGTGACAACCCTAATTTAACCATAGTCAGGAAGTAGTCTTTGGGACCACAAAATCGAGTCATAAAAATATTTAGCCGTCATATTTTATGTTTATTATATGTGAATATGAATGTGTGAAAGTTTTAAGCTTCGATTTAGTCGATTGCATGTGAATTTAGTTAATAGGACTTATGTGTGACACTTTTGAAATATGATAGGTTAATCTATAAGGATCTATTAAAGCATGTATTGGAAACAATGGTTTTGCATGTCAAATACTCTTTTTTATACATAGTGGCCGGCCATGATGATGACATATATTAAAATATGTATTAAATATTAGTTAAATGGTTATTATTTTATATAAAAGAAATGAAATAAAAAAAAGGATAATAGGAAAGAAAAGGGTGATAAAAACAAAGTATTCATCTTTGTTTCTTGAAGAGCCGAATGTGAAAGAAGTTTAGGGGAAGAACATCATTCGGTCATCCTAGTCCTAATTAAGGTAAGAAGTTTTGATTAATTTTTGAAATTTTAGTTAAATCCTAGTAGATTTCTAAGTTCCTTATTGGACCCACGTTGAATTTTTGATATTTGGTGAATAAATATGGGTTTCGGTCATGGTAGTTAACAAGGAATGTGGTTGTTGTTCTTGTTAATTTGGATGAATTTTTGGTGGATAGGTGTTTGAATCAAGTAAATGATCATGTGTGTACACTAGGTGCTAGTTGAGAAGAATCGGTCACTATATTGGAGGCTATTGCCGAATATGAATTTAGATTGTGAGTGATGAATGTGTTTTGAGTTGATGGAATAAAAGAATGCTTAAAGATGTATTACAACAAATTATATGTTAAGCTAAGGTTGTTAAATTATCAATCTTTCTTCCTAGCTGAATATGTGTTTATAAGGTTGAGTTGTGTTGAATGTTTTAAACAATTTAGATGCTTACTAATCTAGGTCTAAGCTAGGTAATATTAATTAATTGTGACCTAATTATTTTATAGCAAGTGCCGATTATGGAAATTGCAAATTCGGTCTTAGATTTTAATGTATATTTTTCATTAAGTTGAATTGGAAAGTTGATATATGCAAAGAAGATGATTATGACTTATATAGACAATCGGCATTAGCTAAGGACTGAGAATGTTGATAGGTAATGTATATGTAAATGAGTAGTGTTATACACATATGATCTATTTGGCAATGATCACATTGGCTACACTAGTGTATAAGGAAACGAAGTAAACTATGTGAGTTTTGCTTATGTATGCGAAACTAGTTTAAGATGAATGATCGGCTACTAGTGTTATATAATTGTTTTGAGTTTGAGTTATAAATGACTATCGTGGCTTGATGAGTTCTTACCATTTTCAGTTACAAATAAGTATGAAGTTGAATCATGGCATAATTATAAATATTAATACATATTGAAATTTTTATGTGATTGCCGAATGTGAATTATGAGTAAACAATATGGGTTAAGATATTAAACGAATCTATTTGTATTAATTAAGCTAAGGAGCAAGGAGGATCGAAGTCGGACAGGGGAAAAGAGAAGGCAATAGAGTAGCCAACCTACTACCGTTTCAGTATACCGAGGTAAGTTTTTAAGTAGTCTCCTCTACTAAACTTAATTGATGATGTCTATAAGAATATGATAGGTGAATCAAAAATGTTGGTTTTCACTTGAATAAAACTGTTTATTATCTAATGTGTGTATGCGACTATTAGAGAGAGTCCTTTGAATTAAACTGTAATAATGTTACGAATATGTGATTTTGATTATAAAAATGGGGAGTTGAATTATGAATAACAATACGTATAGTGAGACAATCTATCCGGACGTGAGGTCCGCAGGCTATATGCTAGAAATTATCCGGACTTGAGATCCGCAGGCTACGTGCTAGAAAATATCTGGGCAAAGGTCTGCAGGCCCTTGTTGGCAATGTATTCTGAGCTCCAAGATTTAACAGAATCGATGTCAGTCGTGTAAGTAAGATTTTAATTTTCGAACATCCGCGGTAAACATAGTTGTTTAAATACCATACAGTTACATGCTAATGTATGTATTATAAGCTCATATTTGAATTAATTTCCATGTGAATTACTAGTATCAAAGTTTGATACATATATATATATATATATTTACATGTGAATGAAACAATATATATGATTATTGATAAAATGATTTTTGAATGTGGGTATATATGATCTTGCATATTTGGCCATATTATAAGAGTATGTATATGACGTTGTATATTGGTTCATGAGCTCGTATATATGAGTAGAGGCATACTTGATTATATAATGACATTTTGGCTTAAAAAAATGAAAGATAAGTTATTCATTTAATTATTTGAGCATTCGGCCAAGGTAACCTTTATCTATGAAAAAGATATTTTACTCATATATAAGTATGTATTTTCGGCATGTAATATAAATTTGTATGTGATTTCAAGTACTTGGTTTAATTAATAAGTTTTAAATTACTTGTATTACTTAGAACTTACTAAGCATCCATATGCTTACTTTGTTGCTTTAATTCTTTGTTTTATAGATTCTGCTCGTTAGCTATCGTTATCGGGAGTTCAAAGTCGAAGTCATCCACACTATCTAAGCCCTTTTGGTATTTTTGTAGTTAAACTTTACTAATGGCATGTATAGGATGGGCTTTTGATATTAACTAGGTATCTTTTTTGTAATACATCTTTGTATAGCCATGCGAAAATGGCTTGTTAAGTTATTATTCGTATTTCATATAATTAATGTATATGTGTGGTTGTTATTCAATTACTGTTTTAAATATTTTTGTTATGAGTTGAACTTAGGAATTATTCAATAGTGTTAAATGAGATTTCGTGCTTGTTTTGTAATACTTTCTAATCCCTCCGGCGATGGGTACGGGATAGGGGTGTTATATTTTATTGGTATCAGAGCTACGGTTTAGTCAATTCTAGGACTACCGTAATACGAGTGGGTCGTGCTATACATGCCATTATGTGATTTGGTAGTGTGGGGATTTCTGACAATTAAAAATGTGTTTTTGTTTAGTAATGGATCCCGATCCCAATCGAGCGGTAGCTGATGATGTTGAGTGTAGCGCACCTTACGCACATGGGACGATCTGCAGGAGGACTCTCAACCTGTTGCAAGTAATCAGAATGATGAGGCTAGGCAGGCTTTCTATAGTGTAATGAATGATTGGTTCAACCAATACATTCGAACCAATACGGCTGTTCCACAACCTCCACTCCCGAATAATACACCCTCTGCACCTATAATACCTCCGGTAACTGACCAGACGAGGTTAAATAAACCCCCGATTGATAGAATCCGAAAGCACGGGGTGACTGAATTTAAAGCTACAGACAGCAATGATGCTGATCAAGCTGAATTTTGGTTGGACAACACTATTCAGGTATTTGATGAACTCTCTTGCACACTCGATGAATGCCTAAAGTGTTCTATATCTTTTCTACGTGATTCTGCCTATTATTGGTGGAGTACATTGGTTTCCGTTGCACCCAGAGAGGGAGTAACGTGGGAATTCTTCCAGATCGAGTTTCGAAAAAAATATATCAGTCAGTGGTTCATTGATCAGAAACAGAAAGAATTTCTTTAACTTAAACAAGGTTCCATGTCGATTACTGATTATGAACGAAAATTTGTGAGACTTAGCCGGTATGCCCGAGAATGTGTTTCTTAAGAAGCTGTAATGTGTAAATGTTTCGAAGATGGTCTGAATGAAGATATAAAACTGTATATTGGTATTCTAGAAATTAGAGAATTTGTAGTACTTGTTGAACGAGCGTGCAAAGCCGAAGAGCTCTGTAAGAAGAAAAGAAAAGCAGATATGGGAGCAAAAGAGTTTCGTAAGAGATCATCGGGAAAGCCCTATCAGCAGTCATCGAAGAAATTTAGAGATGATTTAGGCAGATCTAAAAATACTTCGGGCTTTTCTAGAAGAGATCGTGATCGACCCCCTGTGAGTACGCGAGTCTCTTCAGTTGCTAGTGTTGGGAATGATCATCGGGACAGGACGGAGTGCCAGTATTGTGGTAAATGGCATTCGGGAAGTTGTAGATTCCATGACCGCTCCTGTTATAAATGTGGATCAGCTGACCACTTTATCAAGGATTGCCCGAGAGCTATGCGAGCAGAATGTAAATCGAGTGGGAAGCGGTGTGCTCTTCTTTGCTCGAGGTAGACCATCTAGAAATGCGGGGAATGCTAGTGGCGGTCCGAGAGGATCTAGAGATGCTACAACCAGATCAGAAGCTCACGCTTATGCTAGAGCTTACGCTATACGCGCACACGAGGATGCTTCCTCGCCAGATATTATTACCGGTACTTTCACTCTCTTTGATACTAATGTGATTGCATTGATTGACCCGGGTTCTACTCATTCATATGTATGTGAGACTTTAGCATCCAGTAAGACTTTACCTGTTGAGTCTACTGAGTTCGTAGTTCGGGTGTCAAATCACTTGGGTCGTTATGTACTTGTTGACAAGGTGTGTAAGAAATGTCCCTTAGTAATCAGAGGTTCCTGCTTTCTGGCCGATTTGATGCTTTTACCGTTTGATGAATTTGATGTTATCCTCGGTATGGATTGGTTGACCGTTCACGATGTAGTTGTGAATTGCAAAAGAAAAACAATTGATTTGAGGTGTGAAAATAATGAGATAATTCGAGTTGAGTCTACTGACTTGAAAGGATTGCCAGCAATAATATCCTCGATGTTGGCTCAGAAACATGTAAGAAAGGGATGTGAAGCATATCTTGCGTACGTACTTGACAACAAAGAGTCAGAAAAGAGACTTGAATCAGTACCAATGGTTTGTGAGTATTCAGATGTTTTTCCTGAGGAGTTACCAGGATTACCACCTGTTCGAGAGGTTGGATTTGGCATCGAGCTACTACCTGGTGCCACTCTAATTTCGATAGCTCCGTATCGTATGGCACCAACGGAATTGAAAGAATTGAAAGCATAGTTGCAAGAGTTGACGGATAGAGGTTTTGCTCGACTGAGTTCTTCACCCTGGGGTACACCAGTATTGTTTGTGAAAAAGAAGGACGGAACCATGAGACTGTGCATCGACTATCATCAGTTGAATAAAGTGACGATAAAGAATAAATATCCATTACCGCGTATTGATGATTTGTTCGATCAACTGAAGGGAGCCTCTGTATTTTCTAAGATAGATTTGAGATCGGGTTATTATCGATTCATGAGTTTGAGATTCGAGATATACCCAAAACCGCTTCGAGCGAGATACGGTCACTACGAGTTCTTAGTAATGCCGTTTGGGCTCACTAATGCCCCTGCGGTATTCATGGATTTGATGAATCGGATCTTCAGACCATATTTGGATCGGTTTGTAATTGTGTTTATCGATGACATTTTGGTCTATTCGAGAGATGAAACCGAACATGCTGAGCACCTGAGATTAGTGTTACAAATTTTGCGGGATAAGCAATTATATGCTAAGTTCAGTAAATGTGAGTTCTAGTTGAGAGAAGTTAGTTTTTTGGGTCATGTGGTGTCTGCATCGGGTATTCGAGTTGTTCCGAGTAAAATTACAGCCATACTTAACTGGAAGCCTCCGAGAAATATTACTGAAGTTCGGAGCTTTTTGGGACTTGTCGGTTATTACAGACGATTTGTAAAGGGTTTTTCAATGATAGCCATACCAATGACGAAACTACTTCAGAAAGATGTTAAGTTTGAATGGTCAGAAAAATGCCAGGAAAGTTTCGATCAATTAAAAACTTATTTGACTAAAGCTCCAGTGTTAGTGCAGCCCGAATCAGGTAAAGAATTTGTCATTTACAGTGATGCATCCTTACTTGGGTTGGGTTGTGTATTGATGCAAGAAGGTCGAGCCGTAGCTTACGCGTCGAGGCAATTGAAGCCGCATGAAAAAAACTATCCGACCCATGATCTCGAATTAGCTGCCATCGTATTCGCTTTGAAAATATGGCGACATTACTTGTTTGGTGAGAGGTGCCATGTATTTTCGGATCACAAAAGTTTCAAATATTTGATGACTCAAAGAGATTTGAATCTGTGAAAAAGACGTTGGCTTGAGTTGCTAAAAGATTATGAGCTTATCATTGACTATCACCCGGGAAAAGCTAATGTGGTTGCTGATGCTTTAAGTCGTAAATCACTGTTTGCCCTTCGAGCGATGAATGTAAATCTGTCTGTTGTATCTGATGATGTGTTAATAGCAGAATTGAAGGCTAAACCATTGTTGATTCATCAAATTCGAGAATCTCAGAAAGTCGATGATGAATTGGTTGCAAAACGGGCTGAATGTGTTTCGAATATGGAATCAGAGTTTCAAATTGATGATGACGATTGTTTGAGGTTCAAAAGTCGTTTGTGTGTTCCAAGAAATTCAGAACTCATTTCGATGATTCTGAACGAAGCTCATTGTAGCCGAATGTCAATTCACCCGGGGAGTACAAAAATGTATAATGACCTGAAACGTCAATTTTGGTGGCACGGTATGAAACGAGACATTTTTTATTTTGTTTCGAAGTGTTTAATATGTCAACAAGTGAAAGCAGAACACCAAGTGCCTTCGGGATTACTTCATCCGATCATGATACCTGAATGGAAGTGGGATCGAGTCACAATGGACTTTGTATCTGGATTGTCATTGTCGTCAAGTAAGAAAGATGCGATCTGGGTTGTTGTTGATAGACTGACAAAGTCGACTCATTTTATTCTCAGACGTCACGGATTATTCCCTTGACAAAGCTATTGAAATGTATGTATCTCAGTTGTAAGGTTACATGGAGTACCTATTTCTATTGTGTCCGATAGAGATCCGAGGTTCACATCGCGATTTTGGAAGAAATTGCAAGAAGCTTTGGGTACCAAATTTCATTTTAGCATCGCTTTTCATCCTCAGACTGACGGTCAATCCGAACGAATAATTCAGATACTCGAGGATATGTTGAGATGTTGCATCCTTGAGTTTGGTGGTTCGTGGGAGCGGTATTTACCTTTAATTGAATTCGCTTAAAACAATAGCTTTCAATCAAGCATTAAAGTGGCACCTTACGAGGCTTTGTATGGTCATAAATGTCGTACACCATTGTTTTGGACCGAGCTTAGTGAAAGTAAAATTTTCGGAGTCGATTTGATTAAAGATGCTGAGCAGAAAGTGAAAGTAATCAGTGAAAGTCTGAAAGTAGCTGCAGATCGTCAGAAGTCGTACGCAAATTTGAAACGAAAAGACATTGAATATCAAGTCGGTGACAAAGTGTTTCTTAAGGTTTCACCTTGGAAAAAGGTGCTTAGATTTGGCTGTAAAGGCAAATTGAGTCTGAGGTTTATCGGGCCGTATGAGATATCCGAACGAATTGGGCCAGTCGCTTACAGATTGATTTTACCCCCTGAACTTGAAAAGATTCACAATGTTTTTCATGTCTCGATGCTTCGACGTTATAGATCTGCCCCTTCGCACATAATTATTCCATCAGAGGTTGAAATTCAATCTGATTTGAGTTATGAAGAAGAACCGATTCATATCTTAACTCGTGAGGTGAAAGAGTTGCGAAACAAAAAGGTTCCTTTAGTAAAGGTGTTATGGCTCAAACACGGGATCGAAGAAGCTACTTGGGAAACTGAAAACTCTATGAAAGAGAGATACCCAAATTTATTCACTGGTAAGATTTTCGGGGACGAAAATTCTTTATGTGGGGGAGAGTTGTGACAACCCTAATTTGACCATAGTCGGGAAGTGGTCTCGGGACCACAAAACTGAGTCATAAAAATATTTAGCCATCATATTTTATGTTTATTATATGTGAATATGAATGTGTGAAAGTTTTAAGCTTCGATTTAGTCGATTGCATGTGAATTTAGTTAATAGGACTTATGTGTGACACTTTTGAAATATGATAGGTTAATCTATAAGGATCTATTAAAGCATGTATTGGAAACAATAGTTTTGCATGTCAAATACTCCTTTTTATACATAGTGGTCGACCATGATGATGACATATATTAAAATATGTATTAAATATTAGTTAAATGGTTATTATTTTATATAAAAGAAATGAAATAAAAAACAAGGATAATAGGAAAGAAAAGGGTGATAAAAACAAAGTGTTCATCTTTGTTTCTTGAAGAACCGAATGTGAAAGAAGTTTAGGGGAAGAACATCATTCGGTCATCCTAGTCCTAATTAAGGTAAGAAGTTTTGATTAATTTTTGAAATTTTAGTTAAATCCTAGTAAATTTCTAAGTTCCTTATTGCACCCATGTTGAATTTTTGATATTTGGTGAATGAATATGGGTTTCAGTCATGGTAGATAACAAGGAATGTGGTTGTTGTTCTTGTTAATTTGGATGAATTTTTGGTGGATAGGTGTTTGAATCAAGTAAATGATCATGTGTGTACACCAGGTGCTAGTTGAGAAGAATCGGTCACTATATTGGAGGCCATTGCCGAATATGAATTTAGATTATGAGTGATGAATGTGTTTTGAGTTGATGGAATAAAGGAATGCTTAAAGATGTATTACAACAAATTATATGTTAAGCTAAGGTTGTTAAATTATCAATCTTTCTTCCTAGCCGAATATGTGTTTATAAGGTTGAGTTGTGTTGAATGTTTTAAATAATTTAAATGCTTACTAATCTAGGTCTAAGCTAGGTAATATTAATTAATTGTGACCTAATTATTTTATAGCAAGTGCCGATTATGGAAATTGCAAATTCGGTCTTAGATTTTAATGTATATTTTTCATTAAGTTGAATTGGAAAGTTGATATATGCAAAGAAGATGATTATGACTTATATAGACAATCGGCATTAGCTAAGGACTGAGAATGTTGATAGGTAATGTATATGTAAATGAGTAGTGTTATACACATATGATCTATTTGGCAATGATCACATTGGCTACACTAGTGTATAAGGAAACGAAGTAAACTATGTGAGTTTTTCTTATGTATGCAAAACTAGTTTAAGATGAATGATCGGCTACTAGTGTTATATAATTGTTTTGAGTTTGAGTTATAAATGACTATCGTGGCTTGATGAGTTCTTACCATTTTCAGTTACAAATAAGTATGAAGTTGAATCATGGCATAATTATAAATATTAATACATATTGAAATTTTTATGTGATTGCTGAATGTGAATTATGAGTAAACAATATGGGTTAAGATATTAAACAAATCTATTTGTATTAATTAAGCTAAGGAGCAAGGAGGATCGAAGTCGGACAAGGGAAAAGAGAAGGCAATAGAGTAGCCAACCTACTACCGTTTCAATATACCGAGGTAAGTTTTTAAGTAGTCTCCTCTACTAAACTTAATTGATGATGTCTATAAGAATATGATAGGTGAATCGAAAATGTTGGTTTGTACTTGAATAAAACTGTTTATTAACTAATGTGTGTATGCGACTATTAGAGAGAGTCCTTTGAATTAAACTGTAATAATGTTACGAATATGTGATTTTGATTATAAAAATGGGGAGTTGAATTATGAATAACAATACATATAGTGAGACAATCTATCGGACGTGAGGTCCATGAGCTATATGCTAGAAATTATCGGACTTGAGATCCGAGCTACGTGCTAGAAAATATCTGGGCAAAGGTCCGCAGGCCCTTGTTGGCAATGTATTCTGAGCTCCAAGATTTAACAGAATCGATGTCAGTCGTGTAAGTAAGATTTTAATTTTTGAATAGCCGCGGTAAAGATAGTTGTTTAAATACCATAGAGTTACATGCTAATGTATGTATTACAAGCTCATATTTGAATTAATTTCCATGTGAATTACTAGTATCAAAGTTTGATACATATATATATATATATATTTACATGTGAATGAAACAATATATATGATTATTGATAAAATGATTTTTGAATGTGGGTATATATGATCTTGCATATTTGGCCATATTATAAGAGTATGTATATGAGGTTGTATCTTGGTTCATGAGCTCGTATATATGAGTGGAGGCATACTTGATTATATAATGACATTTTGGCTTAAAAAATTGAAAGATAAGTTATTCATTTAATTATTTGAGCATTCGGCCAAGGTAACCTTTATCTATGAAAAAGATATTTTACTCATATATAAGTATGTATTTTCGGCATGTAATATAAATTTGTATGTGATTTCAAGTACTTGGTTTAATTAATAAGTTTTAAATTACTTGTATTACTTAGAACTTACTAAGCATCCATATGCTTACTTTTTTGCTTTAATTCTTTGTTTTATAGATTCTGCTCGTTAGCTACCGTTATCGGGAGTTCAAAGTCGAAGTCATCCACACTATCTAAGCCCTTTTGGTACTTTTGTAGTTAAACTTTACTAATGGCATGTATAGGATGGGCTTTTGATATTAACTAAGTATCTTTTTGGTAATACATCTTTGTATAGCCATGCGAAAATGGCTTCTTAAGTTATTATTCGTATTTCATATAATTAATGTATATTTGTGGTTGTTATTCAATTACTGTTTAAATATTTTTGTTATGAGTTGAACTTAGGAATTATTCAATAGTGTTAAATGAGATTTTGTGCTTGTTTTGTAATACTTCCTAATCCTTCCAGCGACGGGTACGGGATAGGGGTGTTACAAGATTCATGAAGATTTTCAAGGAGTTTGAAGTGTGAGAGGAGTGTAGCCGAATTGGGAGTTATGGGTACCTATTTAGTCATGCCGCTTAGTGCCGAATTGGTTTTTTTTGGGTGTTGTTTTTTCTCTTTTTCTTTCCAGTAATTTTCTCTAGTCTTTTGTTTTGGCATTTTGAAGTTGCGGTTGAGTTGACCTTTAGCATACTTTCTTCTTTTTCCTCTTCCCTTAACCAAATACCCTCTTTTCCTTTCTGGCTTTGGACGTCCCCCTCCTTGACTGAACATTTCTTTTGTTCACCCACAAGCCTGTGCCGAAACTTTCTTTCTCCTCCTTCTTTTCTGGTCCTTCTCCATTCTCTTGCTTGCTCTCAATTGTGTTTCTCTTCTTGGAACCTTAACCGAATACCACTTGCCTCCTTTCCCTCTCTACTCATTTGGGTTTTTCTCTGTGCTAGCCAAATATTCCCTTTCTTAGTCAAATCTCTCCCTACTTTGATCAAGGTAATTGAGTTTCCTCTTGGATTGTCGAATTCTTAGCATTGGCTGAGCCTTGCTATTGCTATCATCAATTTGTGGGTTCATGGTGGTATCATTCCTCTTTCTTGTTGCTGCGCTATAATAGTCTCCCTTTCTAATCTCTTCTTTTTTTATCGATTATTGTTAGGAGTGCGTTCGTGGCATCGCGTGCCTCGATTGTAGGTTATGCTGGGGTAGCCTGAATGTTGTTATCCTCCTCTCTTAGTTCACGTTTCAGTAAGAAGTGCACTTGGTTTCAGTGGATTACATGTAAGGCTATTTAACAATTTTGACTTTAATGCAGATCGTTGCCAATAAGTGAGTGATCGTTGGTTAAGGGTGGATTAAACCCTACTTGTTTGTTAAGTAAAGCGGTATGTATTGTTGTGCGATTAAGAGATGATATGAGGGTGGTTAACCCCAGTGATTGAGGACAAACATTGGATCATTATTTTGACTTTAGGTTGGACGCATGGTGATTGACGTTCTCCTCTCCAAAAGGTGTGTAACCATACACCTTTCTGTTACTGACCAAAAGCCAAAAGGTGTGTATTCACACCACTCTGTAACTGTGAATCGACAAAAGCTGAAAAGCCGAAAAGTCGAAACTTCGGCATTTGAGGCCTCACGAGCGTGCGAACGATCGTGTGGTAAATCAAGCCACAAATCATGGGCGATAGACTATAGAGGCCGCCACGAGCGCTCTTGTGGGCCTGGGCCATTATGGGCCTCGTTGGGCCAAGATGGGCCGTGTGGGCCCAATGGACTCGTAGGCCCCATACGGATAAAATTTATGGTAAGTGGCAAATAATGAATTGGGCTATGGGGTTCGCATAGCCGTGACTGAAATTAGGCTAAATGGGCCACACGAGCGTGTGGGCCCACTTGGGCCCACTTACACTGTTTTGGCCATATGGGTTATTTAAGTCATTCGAGACGAATGTAGGCCTTTTTGAGGGTCGATATCTATACCGAGACCCCAGAGTGGGTTAAATGACCAAAATACCCCTGAAGGGGTAAAATTACTATTTTTCCCCTAACAGACGAAATGACCATTATACCTCTAGTGGTAGGTTAATTGATATGTGTAAGACATTTATATGACTGGCTTGAGTATAACATACTGTATACACGTAATATATATGACACGACATACTGCATGGGTTTGGGTTCTGTTTTGGAGGAAGTACTGTATTAGTGACTTTGCCACGTAATCACTGCTCTGGTGGCTTTGCCACGTTTACTGTTATTAGTAGCATTGCTGCGTCACTGTTAGCAGCGTCGCTGAGATATTGGTGTGTTGGCTGGGTGGGTCGATTTAATCCCTATATGGTGTATTGGTTGGTACGGGTGGTGTGTTGGTTGGATTGGGGTGGGTTTCATGACTGCACTGTACTGATACTGAATTGGGCTTAGGCCCACACTGTTACTGTATAGGGCTAAGGCCCAGACTATAATGAAACTTATTAGGGCTCAGGCCCAGATTGTTACTACATGCATTGTTTACTAATGACTGTTAGGGGATTACACATTGAGTTTTCACGAACTCACCCTCTCTTTTCAACTATGCAGGTAATCCCCACCTTTAGATGATTTGGCGCTACGAGGGACTTGGAGCTAGCCGCACGATTCTTGATATTCTATTTTTGAACTTATCTATTAAAATTCATAATGGGTTTTTGGTTATGTAATAAGGCCATTTGTGATTTTAACTTCTATTTGGATTTTGTTTCCTTACCTTAAACCGCTAGACTAGGGAAAGATGAGTTTTCAAAATAATAACTATTTCCAAGAAAAACACGTTCTTTTTAAATAAAAAGCTTCCGTGATTTTATTCAGATTAAAGAATCAATGGAGTTAAATATGGCGACTGTTTTGACAAATCGATTTTAAATTGGTAACAACTTAATTTGCCGAACTTTTTCTCAAGCAATACAATTAAAAGGGTTTTAACTTAAGTTCGAATTCTTATGTAACACGCCAGATTCGGCCGTAACGTCCAGGCAGGGTTTGCGGTGTTACAGGACTAAATCGGGATCTCAAATAATTTTTCACAAAATTTAAAAATTTTTCTCATATACAGGGGTCACACGCCCGTGTAAGCACACGGCCAGATGACATGTCCATGTCTCAGGCTGTGTGGGCATCCGATGTGAGGTACACGGCCGTGTTCCAGCCTATGTCTTTACTAGTGTTGTAACACCCCTAACCCGTATCCATTGTCAGAATAAGGTTACAAAGTATTACCAGAATTTACAGAATAATTACAAATAATTCGAGTTATTTAATTGATCTTATTGTCCCTTACATGGGCCTTTGAGGCCCAATATGAACGTTGGAATTGAATCGAGACTAAATCAGGATCTTAGAGAATTTTTCACAAAATTTCTAAAATTTTCCTAGGTGCAGGACTCACACTCCAGTGTGGTATAGGGACACGCCCGTGTAACCCTAAGATAGGCTCGTGCTACAGGCCATGCTCAACCCCGTGTAACTCTCTGACTTGTACCACACGGCTAGCCATACGCCCGTGTGAGTAGACTGTGTGATCAATTTAATTTTCAAAAATTAGGTGCAGGTTTCACACGACCAAGACACAAGCCCGAGTTCCAGGTCGTGTAGCACACACGGGTAAAAAACACGCCCGTGTCTCTGCCTGTGTGCTCAATTTTGAGCATTCTGTTTCTCAAATTTAAAATGCAGGGGACACATGGCCTAACCACACGTCCATGTACTAGGCCGTGTGTCACACACGGTCTAGACACACACCGTGTGTCTACCTGTGTGGACAAAATCAGCCATTTCTAGCTTCATTTCTCACCCAAATTTTTACCAATATCCTACACCAAAACTTACATCCAAATACCAACCAATTCAAGCATTGATTTCAAGAAAACTCTAACATCTAATATGATATATCATTTCATATATATAATTATGTTTATAATCTTACCTTAGTTTAACCTAAGCATTAAACGTCACTTGATCATCCATACTTAACATATATGTATATATCATAACATAATGCTTTATAAATACCAAAACAAACCATTACTAGCCATTCCAATGGCTAAATTACAAATAACATATTCAAGCTATCTATAGACAAGTTAACTTATACATGCCATTATACCAAAATAAGTTTACTATTTATACCAAAATAAGCTTGTCGATAGTGTGATGATGCTCCAACTGTTCACCAACATTCATGAGCTTCCGAGCACTATAAAACAAAGAAAAGTAAACCTAGGAAGCATATTATGCTTAGTAATTTCATATAACTAGAATTAAACTTACCAATCTCATTTATTAAAATTAAGCATATAATAACATGTTTCCATAAACTTGGAAAAATTGCCTAAACACATTCATTCAGTCAAACATGTTAGTCACAAAATTCTCATATACATCAAGTAAACATAGATGAGCTCATCATGCTATATTCTTTCAAAACATTATTCATTTAATCTCATAGTTCTCGTATCATGTCAAGTATTTTATCCGTTGAATCATTGAATTTTCGATGGATACTCAAATAGTACACTCAAGGTCTACTATTGAAAAACCCGTCAATTCATATTCAGGAGTACCCATTAAGGAACTTAATCAGAAAGCACACTCTCGAGCCACATATCATATAACAAGATTACTTGTCCAAGCTAAATCCTGTTTCCAATTTATGCTCATAAGAGCTTAATCAGGATTACCCGTCCGGGCTAAATCTTATTTATAACATATGCTCAAGAGGGCTTATATCAGGATTACTAGTCCAGGTTAAATCCTTTCTGTAATGAGATCAATAAGATTACTCGTCTGAGCTAAATTCTATCAGCAACAAATGCAGGACCTCATTCAATAGGGAAAATCACATTTGTCCATCAAAATCCAATATTCAAACGAAACTTAACCTTTTTCAAACAATATCAAGCATGTATTCAATTCTTATATAATAACATCCAATTAATTCACATAAATATAAATCACATTCTATACAAATACAACATTCAATTCAACATATTTACATGCTCAATTAAGTTACACGAACTTACCTCAATACTTATTCGCGTATATAGATCTACTAATCCGAAACTTTCTCCTTTCCTCGATTTAACTTTTAATTTGAGTTATCCGAATCTATATAAATGAATTTAATCATTAATTTATCACATTTCATATTCAATTGGACTCAATTTACATCCTAGGCAAAATTACCATTTTGCCCCTAAACTTTCCATAAATTCCAATTTCGTCCCTAGGCTCAGAAAATGAAATTCATACAATTTACTCCCTATTCCAAACCTAACCAAAATTTAAATATACAATTTACAGCACATGTGTTCCATAAATTTTAGAATTTTTCTTAAATTTTCACAACTTTACAAATTAGTCCCTAAATCATGTTTTCATGAAAAATCACTTTGTAAAATATGTTTATCTATCAACAACCTTTCATTTTCCACCATAAATTTTAAATTTTCAGCATATTCATCCATGGAATAATTTTGATACTTTTGATAGCTTTTCAAATTAATTCCTCAAATAGATAGAGTAATTTATCTCGGTTTCAAAAATATAAAATTACTAAAAGCGAGACAAGAAAACTTACCCAATTAAGCTTGATTAGTTTCTTCTCTCTCTCCTAGGGTTTCCATGTAAATTTTGGGGAAGATGATATAAAGTAAGATGATATTTCTATTTAATTTAATTATCATTTTTAATTTTATCACTTTCCAATTTAGTCCTTAGCCTTTTCTAATTTTTTTCATGGATGAATCATCAAAATATCTGCTAACTTTTGGTTAATGGTCTAATTACCATATAAGGACTTCAATTTTTGAATTCCATAGCTATTTGATCCTTCTAACTACTAGAATCTGACTTTTGCATTTTATGCAATTTGGTCCTTTTCATAATTAAGTGCCTAATTGATAAAATTTTCTTATCATAATTTTCATATGACATTCCTAACATAATGCAAACCATGCAAAAATATAAAAATAAATTTTCTTTCTGCCACAGATTTGTGGTCCCGAAACCACTGTTTCGATTTCACTAAAAATGGGTTGTTACAACTCTCCCCCTTAAGGATTTTCGTCCTCAAAAATCTTACTAGTAAAGAGGTTTGGATATTTTTTCTCATGGTATCCTCCTGTTCCCAGGTAGCCTCGTCAATACCATGTCATTGCCAAAGAACTTTTACGAAAGCTACCTTTTTATTTCTTAACTCTTTTGTTTCCTGAGCTAAAATTTTAATCAGCTCTTCACCATATGGCATATCAGACTGAATCTCTACCTCTGATAGAGAAATAACATGTGAATGATCTGATTCATACCGTTGTAGCATAAACACATGAAAAACTTTATGAATCTAATCAAGTTCTAGTGGTAAAGCTAACCGATACGCAACAGGTCCAATTCTTTCTGTGATTTCATAAGGCCCAATGAATCGTGGACTCAATTTCCCTTTATGGCCAAATTAAAGAACTTTCTTCCAAGGTGATACTTTCAATAATACCTTGTCACCAACCTGAAATTCTATTTCCTTTTGTTTAAGATCAGCATAGGACTTTTGACGATCAGAAGCTACTTTCAAACTGTTCTGAATTACTTTCACTTTTTATTCGATTTCACAGACTAAGTCAACTCTATGTAACTTTTTCTCACTGAGTTCTATCCAATACAATGGAGTTCTACATTTACAACCATACAGAGCTTCATACTGTGCCATTTTGATATTGGACTGGTAACTGTTATTATAAGAAAATTCAACCAAAGGTAGATACTTTTCTCAGTTACCTTCAAATTCAAGTACACAACATCAAAGCATATCTTCCAAAATCTATAATACACGTTCAAATTGACCATCTATCTGAAGATGGAATGCAATACTGAAATGTCATTGTGTACCTAGAGCATCTTGCAATTTGCTCCAGAATCGGGATGTAAATCGAAGATCTCTGTCTGAAATAATGGAGATAAGTACTCCATGCAATCTAACAATCTTAGAGACATATAATTCAGCCAATTTATCCAAAGAAAAATTCATACGTACCGGAATAAAGTGTGTAGACTTTGTCAATTGATCAACAATTACCCAAATGGCATCTTTCTTCTTTGGAGACAGGGATAATCCTAATACAAAATCCATGGTAATTGTTTCCCGATACAAAATCCATGGTAATTCTTTCCTATTTCCATTCCGATATTGTACCTGAAGGCAACTAATTTTCAGCTTTTACTTGCTGACATGTTAAACATTTAGATACAAACTCAAAAATATTTCATTTCATTCCAGGCCACTAGTACATCTTCTTCGGATCATTATACATTTTATTACTACTAGGATGAATAGACATGTTACCATTATGAGCTTCATTCAAAATCCTCTGTATCAATTATGAATTCTTTGGTACACATAATCTGCCTTTGAATAACAAACAACCATTAGTCCCGATCTGAAATTCTAAATTAGGAGTCGATTCACACTGAATCCGTTTTGCTTGTAATTTTCTATCATCTTTCTGAACTTTAGATATTTGCTGCAAAAACATTGGTTTAGCTTTTAACTCAGCTATAATTGAACCATCATCTGATAACATCAACAGAGTATTCATAGCTCGTAAAGAAAATAGAGATTTTCTACTCAGAGCATCAACAACTACATTGGCTTTTCACGGATGGTAATCAATAACCAAATCATAATCTTTCAATAACTCAAGCCACCTGCGTTGTCTCAAATTCAAATTTTTTTGTGACATCAAATATTTCAAACTTTTGTGATCATTGAATATATGACTTTTTTCACCAAACAGATAATGTCGCCATATTTTCAATGCAAACACAATTGTTGCCAATTCAAGATCATGTATCGGGTAATTTCTTTCACGTGGTTTTTGCTGTCTTGAAGCATAGACTATTACTTTACCTTCTTGCATCAAAACATTTCCTAAACCATTTAACAATGCATCATTGTAAATTCAAATTCCTTACCCGATTCAGGCTGAACTAACACAGGTGCTTCTATCAATAAGGCTTTCAACCTGTCAAAACTCTGTTGACATTTATCAAACCACTCAAATTTCACATCTTTTTGCAACAATCGAGTCATCAAAGAAGCTATCATTGAAAAACCTTTTACAAACCTCCGATAATATCCAGCAAGTCCTAGAAAACTTCATATTTCAGGCACATTCTTCGGTGGCTTCCAATTGACAATAGTTGAAATTTTACTTGGATTTACTCAAACACCCACTACAGATACAATATGTCTAAGAAAACCAACTTCCTATAGCCAAAATTCACATTTACTGAATTTAGCATACAACTGTTTTTCACGTAATGTTTGCAACACAATTCTCAAATGTTCAGCATGTTCATTTTCATCTCGAAGAATAAACCAAAATATCATCAATGATTACTACCACAAACCTGTCTAAATAAGGTCTAAAAATTCTATTCATTAGATCCATAAATATTGCAAGTGCATTTGTTAAACCAAATGGCATCATAAGAAACTCATAATGTCCATACCTGGTTCTAAAAGCTATCTTTGGCACATCTGAATCTTTTACCCGTAACTGATAGTAACCAGAACGGAGATCAATCTTTGAAAATACAGTGGCCCTCTTCAATTGATCAAACAGATCATCAATGCGAGGCAATGGATATTTGTTCTTTATTGTAACTTTGTTGAGTTGTCTGTAATCAATACACAGCCTCAAAGATTCATCTTTCTTCTTTACAAACAGAACTGGTGCACCCCATGGTGAGAAACTAGGTCGAACGAAGCCTCTATCAATCAACTCTTGCAACTGTGCTTTCAACTCTTTTAATTCAGTAGAAGTCATTCTGTAAGGTGCTATAGATATTGGTGTTGTCCCCGATACAAGATCTATAGAGAACTCCACTTCTCTAATTGGTGGTAAACCAGGTAATTCCTTTGGAAATACATCAGGAAATTTATAAATAACCGGCACTGAATGAATTTTTGACTCAGATACTTTAGTGTCCAACACATTAGCAAGATAAGCTTTATAACCCTTTTTGACATATTTCTATGCTGATATTGCTGAAATCACATTAGATAACCCATCTAATTTATCAGATTCAACATGGAGTAACTCACCATTCTGACATTTCAACACAATGTATTTCTATTTACAATTTACCACTGCATCATACTGGGTTAACCAGTCCATTCCCAAAATCACATCAAATTCATCAAATGGTAATAACATCAAATCAACCGAAAAGTAATAACCATTTACCATCAACGGATAGTTTTTAAAAACTTTATCTATCATAACATACTGGCCCGGGGGTTTGAAACTTTAATCACAAAATTCAGTGAATTCAACAGGTAAATTTTGAACAGACACTAAATTTGTGCATATATATATAAATGTGTGGAACCAGGATCAACCAAAGCAGTAATATTAGTATCAAGTAGAGCAAAATGTACCAGTAATAACGTCTGGTGCAGAGGTAGCTTCTCTAGCACGAATAGCATATGTCATTGCCAGTGCTCCTACCTCAGATTTAACTATTGTATCCCTTGTATTTCCTCAGCTACTACTAAAATTGTCGGGGTAATGGGGTGGTCTACCTCTCGAAATAGGATTACTCGGCTTTGAAGCCTGCTCAATTTCTTTTTCAGCCCTTTCTGGACAATTTTTGAGAAAATGGTCAAGGGAACCACATCCATAATAAGCCCCGCTTCTCAGACGATGTCCTCCAAAACAAAATTTATTACAATGTTTACATATCAGTTTGGGGTTACCAACACTACCAACATTGGTTACAGATGGATATGAAGACCTCGCGTTAGAGCATTGAGAGCCTCATCCAGAATATCTTGATGATATTGTAAAACGATCATAATACTTCTTTGATTTCTTTGAAGCGGATGATTGTGACTTCCTCATAATTCTTTTACTAGAAACTTGAGCTTCTCTCTCAGCTTGTTTCTTTTCTTTACTCAATTTTTCAGCTTTATGAGCTCGATCAGCTAATACCGCAGATTCCCTTAATTCAAGAATACCAATCAACAGCTTAATATCTTCATTTAAATCCTCTTCAAAACATTTGCACATGTTAGCCTCAGTTGGAACCCACTCTCTAGCATACTTACTTAATCGAACAAATTCTCGCTCATACTCAGACACAGTTATATTTCCCTAGTTGAGCTCTAAAAATTCTTTATTTTTCTGATCCATAAATCTCTGACTAACATACTTCTTTCTGAATTCGATCAGGAAAAACTCCCATGTAATGTTTTCTCTTAGTACAATAGAAGTTATAGTATTCTACCAATGATAAGCTGTGTCTTTTAATAAAGAAATTACACATTTCAAACATTCAACTGGCGTACAAGATAATTCATCTAAAACCCAGATAGTATTTTCCAAACAAAACTCAGCCCTTTTTTGATCATCATCTACAGTGGTTCTAAATTCTTCTGCCCTATATTTACGGATTGTATCTACTGGAGGCTTGCCAATTCTAACGGGTTCGACACCTTATGGTACCTCAAGAACTGGTTGAGGAGCAGGTGAGGGAGGTTGTTGTACAACAAGATTTGTTCTTATATACTGAATGAACCATTTATTCATCATTTGAAAGAAGACTTGTTTTGCTTCCTCACTTCGACCCTCAGATACAGGCCTTCCACTACTAGATGTAGCTCTTTGTACTGAAGCTGAAACATTGCTCTCACCTTCCTCGGATTCAGCTCTAGCTTGGTTAGATGACATTACTATATGAAAACACATTTAAAGTGGTTAGGAGATATGACACTATCACAAATTATATAATGGCATGTATAGCTAAACTCATACTTACTACGTTCAATCTGAGAACCGACTAAACTGTGGCTCTAATACCAATAAATATGGCACCCCTAACTCGTATCCGTCGCTGGAATAGGGTTACAGAGTATTATTAGAGTTTATAGAACAATTACAAATAATTTAGGTTATTTACTATTCAATTTCGGTAAATGATCTTATTGTCCCTTACATCGGCCCTTGAGGCCCAATATGAATGTTGGAATCGAATCGGGACTAAATCAGGATCTTAGAAAATTTTTTACGAAATTTCTAAGAGTTTCGTAAGTGCAGGTCTCACGCGACCATGTAGTCTAGAGACACACCCGTGTGACCCTAAGACATGTCTATGCTACAGGCCGTGTTCGACCCTGTGTAACTCTCTGACTTGTACCACACGGCCATCCCCACGCCCGTGTGAGTAGGCCATGTGATCAACTTAATTTTCAAACATTAGGTGCAGGTTTCACACGGCTAAGACACACGCCTGAGTTCTAGGCCGTGTAGCACACACGACTAAGACACACTCCCGTGTCTCTGCCTGTGTGCTCAATTCTGAGCATTCTGTTTCTCAAATTTAAGATGTAAGGGACACACGGCCTAACCACACACCCATGTACCAGGCCGTGTGTCACACATAGTCTAGACACATGCTCGTGTGTCTACCCATGTGGATAATATGATCCATTTCTATATTCGTTTCTCACCCAAAATTTTACCAATAACCTACACCAAGACTAACATCCAAATAACTACCAATTCAAGCATTGATTTCAAGCAAACTGTAACATCTAATTTGATATATCATTGCCTATATATAATTATGTTTATAATCTTACCTTAGTTTAACCTAAACATTAAACATCACTCGATCATCCATACTTAACATATATGTATTTATCAGGAAATAATGCTTTATAAGTATCAAAACAAACCATTACTAGCCATTCCAATGGCTAAATTACAAATAACATATTCAATCCATCTATGGACAAGTTAACCTATACATGCCATTATACCAAAATAAGTTTACAATTTATACCAAAAAAAAGCTTGTCGATACTGTGATGATGCTCCAACCGTTCACCAACCTTCGCGAGCTTCTGAGCACTACAAAACAGAGAAAAGTAAACCTAGTAAGCATATTATGCTTAGTAAGTTCGTATAACTGGAATTAAACTTACCAATCTCATTTATTAAAATTAAGTATATAATAACATGTTTTCATCAACTTGGCAAAATTGCCTAAACACATGCATTCAATCAAACATGTTAGTCACAAAATTCTCATATACATCAAGTAAACATAGATGAGATCATCATGCTATATTCTTTCAAGACATTATTCATTTCATCTCATAATTCTCATATCATGTCAAGTATTTTGTCCGTTGAATCATTGAATTTTTGATGGATACGTAAATAGTACACTCAAGATCTACAATTCAATAACCCGTCAATTCATATTCAGGAGTACCCATTAAGGCACTTAATCAGAAAGCGCACTCTCGAGCCATATATCATATAATAGGATTACTTGTCCAAGCTAAATTCTGTTTCCAATATATGCTCATAAGAGCTTAATCAGGATTACCCGTTTGGGCTAAATCCTATCTATAACATATGCTCAAGAGGGCTTATATCAGGATTACCAGTTTAGGTTAGATCATTTATGTAATGAGATCAATAGGATTACTCGTCCGAGCTAAATTCTGTCACCAAAAAATGCAGGACCTCATTCAATAGGGAAAGTCACATTTGTCCATCGAAATCCAATATTCAAACGGAACTTAACCCTTTTCAAACAATACCAAGCATGTATTCAACTCTTATACAATAACATCCAATTAATTCACAAAAATATAAATCACATTCTATACAAATACAATATTCAATTCAACATATTTACATCCTCAATTAAGTTACGCGAACTTATGTTGACACTTATTCGTGTATATAGATCTACTAATCCGAAACTTTCCTCTTTCCTCAATTTAACTTTGAGTTTGAGTTATCCGGATCTATATAAATGAATTTAATCATCAATTTATCACATTTCATATTCAATTGGACTCAATTTACATCCCAGGAAAAATTACCATTTTACCCCTAAACTTTTTTAAATTCCAATTTCGTCCCTAGGCTCAGAAAATGAAATTCATGCAATTTACTCCTTATTCCAAAACTAACTAAAATTTCAATATACAAATTACAGCACATGTGTTCCATAAATTTCTGAATTTTTCTTAAATTTTCACAACTTTACAAATTAGTCTCTAAATCATGTTTTCATGAAAAATTACTTTGTAAAATATGTTTATCTATCAACAACATTTCCTTTTCCACCATAAATTTTAAATTTTCAGCATATTCATCCATGGCATAATTTTGATACTTTGATAACTTTTCAAATTAATTCCTCAAATAGATAGAGTTTACTATCCCTATTTCAAAAATGTAAAAATTACTAAAAACGGGACAAGAAAACTTACCCAATTAAGCTTGATTAGTTTTTTCTCTCTCTCCTAGGGTTTCCATGCAAATTTTAGGGAAGATGATATTTCTATTTAATTTAATTATCATTTTTAATTTTATCACTTTCCAATTTAGCTCTCAGCCTTTTCTAATTTTTTCATGGATGAATCATCAAAAATATCTACTAACTTTTGATTAATGGTCTAATTACCATATAAGGACTTCAAGTTTTGAATTCTATAGCTATTTGATCCTACTAACTACTAGAATCAAATTTTTGCATTTTATGAAATTTGGTCCTTTCCATAATTAAGTACATAATCGATAAAATTTTCTTATCAAAATTTTCATATGACATTCCTAACATAAATTTTCTTTCTGGCTTAGATTTGTGGTCTCGAAACCACTATTCTAATTTCACTGAAAATAGGTTGTTACACGTGTAACTCTCTGACTAGTGCCACACGGCCTGCCACACGCCCGTGTGTCAGGCCGTGTCGTCAATTTAATTTTCAAAAATTAGGTGGAGTTTCACACAATCAAGACACACACCCATGTTCTAGTCTGTGTATCTCACACGGCGAATACACACGCCCATGTCTCCCCCTATGTGCCCAATTCTGAGTATTTTGTTTCTCAATTTTAGGATACAGGGGACACACGGCTAAACAACATGCCCATGTGCCAGGCCGTGAGTCACACACGGTCAAGACACACGCCCATGTGTCTACCTATGTGGACAAAATAAGGCCATTTGCTAGCCTTATTTCTCACCTAAAATTTGCCAATAACCTACAATAATACTTGTACATATATACCAACCAATTTCAAGCATGAAACTAAGCAAACATCATTAATATGTATAGTATAACATTACATACATTCATATAGTCAAACTTTCTTTTTTTCAAGAATATATATATTTTACCCTAATTCAATCTAACCATAGCTTATACATGTATGTATTAAACATGATATAAATTTATATTTTCATACCAAAATATACCATTACAAGCCATTCCAATGGCTAGATTACAAACATCCATTTACATATCATCATTGGTAAAAATTAGCTTATACATGTCATTATGTCAAAATAAGTTTACTATTTATGCCAAAACAAGTTAGAGGATAGTGTGATGATACTCTGACCGATCTCCAACCTTTACGAACTTTCGAGTACTATAAAACAGAGAAACGAAAACCTAGTAAGCATTTAATGCTTAGTAAATTTGTATAATAGGAATTTAACTTACCATATATTTACATTTAAGATAAGCATACAATAATGCATCCAAGCAATCTGGTTTATAGCCTAAAACACAACTTCACCAATCATATTAATCAAGTAATTCACATAATACCAAGAACATGGATGAGCTCATCATTTAATGTCTTTCATATACATATGCTTTCCATATCATTATTCCATATTACATGTACACTTTAATGACAAATCATTTAAAGTTCAGTTTAGCCATGTCAGAATTTTACCCATTTAATTTATTTGAAATATCGATGGATATGCTTATATAATACACTTTAGTGTACATTACTATAATTCGTCAATTCATTTCCAGGGGTACCTAACTAGGGCACATAATTGGGAAGCACACTCTCGACCCTTGTAATGGGAAGCTTACACAGAGTCATTTCGAAAAGCTTATAAAGAGCCTATCGGGAAGCTTATCCGGGCTATATAACGGGAAGCTCGTAAGAGCCATAATCGGGAAGTTCACAAAGAACCTTATCCGGAAGTTCACAAAGAACCATATTAGGAAGCTCGGATAGCTAATATCGAGAAGTTCAAGAGAGCACTATCGGGAAGCTCACAAAGAGCCAATTTAACAGAAAGTTCACAAAGAACCTTTAATCGGGATGCTCATAAGAGCTAAGGTGTGTCCACAACAAATGTAGGATCACAGTCTATCGAGATGCTCTAAAGAGCTATTATTAGGAAGCTTGCAAGAACCTTATATAGGAAGCTCGAGAGGGCTTATAATGGGACGCTCATAAGAGATGTGCTGTGTCCGCAACATATGCTGGACTACAACCAATACGGGAAATCCTGTATCCATCGACTTTCATTTGTTCAAACGACATTTGACATTTATCGAGCATTATTGGATATTCAATCAATTTCACATGCATGAAAATTATACAATTCACATATTCTGAGCATTTTGTTTCTCAATTTTAGGATGCAAGGGACACACGGCTAAACCACATGCCCATGTGTCAAGCGTGTGTCATACACGGTCAAGACACACCCGTGTGGAAAAAATAATGCCATTTCCCAAACTTATTTCTCACCCAAAATTTTCCAATAACCATCAACAATACTTGTACATATATACCAACCAATTTCAAGCATGAAACTAAGTAAACATCATTAATATGTTTAGTATAACATTACATACATTCATATAGTCAAACTTTCTTTTTTTCAAGAATATATATATTTTACCCTAATTCAATCTAACCATAGCTTATACATGTATGTATTAAACATGATATAACTTTATATTATCATACTAAAATATACCATTACTAGCCATTCCAATGGCTAGATTACAAACATCCATTTACATATCATCATTGATAAAAATTAGCTTATACATGTCATTATGTCAAAATAAGTTTACTATTTATAACAAAACAAGTTGGAGGATAGTGTGATGATACTCTGACCGATCTCCAACCTTTACGAGCTTCTGAGTACTATAAAGCAGAGAAAAGAAAACCTAGTAAGCATTTAATGCTTAGTAAATTTGTATAACAGGAATTTAACTTACCATATATTTACATTTAAGATAAGCATACAATAATGCATCCAAGCAATTTGGTTTATAGCCTAAAACACAACTTCACCAATCATATTAGTCAAGTAATTCATATAAACCAAGAACATGGATGAGCTCATCATTTAATGTTTTTCATATACATATGCTTTCCATATCATTTTTCCATATTACATGTACACTTTAATGACAAATCATTTAAAGTTCAGTTTAGCCATGTCAGAACTTTACCCATTGAATTTATTTGAAATATCGATGGATACGCTCATATAATACACTTTAGTGTACACTACTATAATTCGTCAATTCATGTCCAGAGGTACCTAACTAGGGCACATAATCGAGAAGCACACTCTCGAGCCTTGTAATGGGAAGCCCACACAGAGTCTTTTCGGAAAGCTTATCCGGGGTATATAACAGGAAGCTCATAAGAGCCATAATCGGGAAGTTCACAAAGAACCTTATCGGGGAGTTCACAAAGAACCATATTAGGAAGCTCATATAGCTAATATCGGGAAGTTCAAAAGAGCACTATCAGGAAGCTCACAAAGAGCCAATTTAACGGAAAGTTCACAAAGAACCTTTCATCGGTATGCTCATAAGAGCTAAGGTGTGTCCACAACAAATGTAGGATTAAAATCTATCGGGAAGCTCTGAAGAGCTATTATTAGGAAGCTCGCAAGAACCTTATACTGGAAGCTCGAGAAGGCTTATAATGGGACGCTCATAAGAGATGTGGTGTGGCCGCAACATATGCTGGACTACAACCAATACGGGAAATCCTGTATGCATCGACTTTCATTTATTCACACGACATTTGACATTTATCGAGCATTATTAGATATTCAATCAATTTCACATACATGACAATTGTACAATTCACATATTCTGAGCATTCTGTTTCTCAATTTTAGGATGCAGGGGATACACGACATTTATCGAGTATTATCGGATATTCAATCAATTTCACATACATGACAATTATACAATTCACATATATAACATTTAATTCAAACATATAAATGTACACAATTTAGTTACACGAACTTACCTCCATACAAGTTCGTATATGAAATCTACTAATCCAGCACTTTTTCTTGTCCTCGATCTAACTTCGTATTTGAGTTTTCTAGATCTACATAAATGAATTTAACATCAATTTAATCCATCTCATACCCAATTTAATTCAATTCACATCTTAGGAAAAATTACTATTTTACCCCTATACTTTTTATAAATGATGATTTCGTCCCTAGGCTCGGAAAATAAAATTCATGCAATTTAATCCTTATTCCAAGCCTACCAAAATTTTCATATAACTTTTACAGCACATGTATTTCACAAAATTCAGAATGTTTCCATTACTTTTACAACTTTACTATTTAGTCCCTATGTCACCCCTAACCCGTAACCATCGCCGGAATAGGTTAAGAGGCATTACCAGACCTGTAACTCATATCAGAACCACCAAACATCAAATATCATCATATTACAAATAGAAGTCATTTATTCACATTCATTATTCACATAAAATCGAATATACAATGTTTAAACATGCATTCGGGACCACATTGATAACATATAAATGTTTTAGAACTTATAAAAATTTTCAACTTTTAAAAGGTAACACGCCCGTGTGAATAGGCCATGTGCCTCACACGGCCTCAGACACGCCCGTGTGTCTAAGCCGTGACAAAATAGGGCATAGTTACTATCTTGCCCACACAGCTACAAGACACGCCCGTGTGCCTTGGCCATGGTCGAGCTTGACTTGGCCACATGGCTAGCCACACGCCCATGTGCTTTGGTCGTGCTCGGGTCTGACTTACAATTGTAAAGTACCCCAGGGGATACACGACTATGCAACATGGCCGTGTGTCGCACACGGCTAAGACACACGCCTATGTCTCTGCTCATGTGGCCAAAATAGGCCACTTGAACAGCCAATTTGCCACCCTAATTTGGTTAAACTACAAAAAAAAGAAAACAAGCATAATTGCACCACCATTTCAGCCAATTTCAACAACAAAACATAAACCATTCTTATTATATAATAATCACCCAAATCCTTACTCATACACCTTACCAAATTCATGCCAACATGAGATAAGATCATGCTAAAACATTTCCTTACATACATCATTCAATCTCAAGCTAAACTTACCACAACTTAACAACTAAAACATACCACATTTGCAACTTATCATCACATACCATAAGTCATTAACAACTATGAGTTTAAACACTAAATAGCCAAATCACATGACTAGGTACATACATCACAAAACATACTTCCACAACTACTAGCCTATACATGCCATACTTCAAAATATATATTTTCGAAAGTACCAAAATAAGGTTCGATAGTGTGGTGACAATCCTTGAGCTCCCTGAGCTTGTAGTACTTTCGATATCTATAAAACAATGCAAACACACAAAGTAAGCTTTCAAAAGCTTAGTAAGCTCGTATTAAAATCATCAACAGTATATAAAACATAAATCATCAACACTTAAGTATTTACAATTTCTCAATTCATTTATCAAATCTATACCAACACAACCCATAAGTTCTTACCAATTCAATGAGCTTTATAAACATAATATCACCTACCACATAGGTATCAAACTTGCTTGAACATTTTCATATTCATTCATTTTCAATCTCACCTTTTGTTCGAATACTTTAACACTTTCCAAAGACCGCCAATGCTTTAAACATCTGCACACTTAGTGCTTAAAGGTTAGCAGAAGCTAGAACAATTTTACACACTTAGAGCCATCTCAATTAACCGAAACTAAGTCAGTATCGCACACTTAGTGCCTCAAGTAGCCGAAGCTAGTTTAAATCGCACACTTAGTGCCAAATATCCTTGATTTATCGTTGTATTCATCCAAACCAAACATATATACAATCTATGTATAATCTAAACATCAAAATATACTTAAACATCATGCTTTAAGTACGAACTTACCTTGTACTTGAAATTTGTCGACTAGAATCGTTTACTCTACAATATTCGACTTTCCTCGGTTTAAGTCCAAATTCCTCTTTTCTTGATCTAAATGTATTCAAAATTAACCATTTTTATTCACCAAATCATTCAAAAAAATCCATATACACACAATTAGGGCATTTTGCAAAATAGCCCCCATATTTTTACATTTCGACACTTTACTCCCTAATTCACAAAATCACCAAATACACAAAATTTGAATGTACTCATGCTTGGCCGAATTCTCCTAGCTCTCATACAAATCCACACATTTCATTTATTTCACATTTTAGTCCTTCAAAATAACATTTTTACAATTTAACCCAAATTACTCAATTTCATCAAAAATTTTAAAAAAACATTTAAACTTAACACCAAGCTTTCATATTTCAACATATAACATCACAAAGCTCATGAATTCATCCATGGTACATTTTCAAATCATCAACGAAATCATAAATTGAGGCATGGGCTAGCTACAACACTTAACAACAATAAAAAAATGTAAAAATCATCAAAAACCGAGTAAAACTCATACCTTAATCAAATTCTTCAATGGTCGAATGTTAGAACACAAAACCTAGCTTTTATTTCTTCAATTTCGGCATAAACAAGACGATAATGGCCATTTTCATGCTTTTGTTTTATTTAACTAATGCTTATTAAACAAATACCCATTTTACCCCTTATTTATACATATAAAAATCATTTGAAATAAGGCCATATATGTCCATTAGCTAAGTAGATGGCATAATAACCACATAAGGACCTCTCAATTATAAAGCCAAGTCAAATAAGCACTTTTAACATCTAGCACATAGCTTTTACCTTTTACGCGATTAGGTCCTTTTTGTAAATTAAGCATACAAACAGTTAAATTTTCACACAAGACTTTTACACATGTCAATTCACTTATAATATGCATGAAAAATAATATTAAAATATTTTTCTAACTCAGATTTGTGGTCCCAAAACCACTATTCTGACTAGGGTCAAAATCGGACTGTTACACCCTAAATCATAATTTCATCAAAATTCACTTTGTAAAAGTTGTTTATCTATCAACAACCTTTCATTATCTACCATAAATTTCAAAATTTCAGCATATTCATCCATGGAAAAACTTCTATACTTTGATAACTTTTCAAATTAATCCCCAAAATAGATAGATTAAATTATTCTGATCTCAAAAATATAAAAATTACTAAAAACTGGACAAGAATACTTACCCAATTAAGCCAAGAAAGCTTGTTTTCACTTTCCTAAGGTTTCCATAGAAATTTTTGAGGAGATGATGAAAATAAGATGATATTTTCTATTTAATTTAATTATCATCTTTTAATTTTTCCATTTTCCAATTTAGTCCTTGCCTTTTTCTAATTTTCCATGGATTATTTATCAAAAATATCAACTAACTTTTCTTTAATGGTCTAATTATCATATAAAGACCTCAAGTTTTGAATTTCATAGCTATTTGGTACTTAAAGCTACTAGAACTAAACTTTTGCATTTTATGCAATTTGGTCCTTTCCGTAATTAAACATTTCAACGGTAAAATTTTCTTATCAGAATTTTCATATAACATTCCTATCATAATGCAGACCATGTAATAATATTAAAATAAATTTTCTTTTCGGCTCGGATTTGTGGTCCCTAAACCACTGTTCCGATTTCACTGAAAATGGGATGTTACAATGTCACACGATTGTGAGAGTCTCCAAAATTTTTAAGTTTTTCCAAAATTTTTTGTTTTATTTCAAATTGATCTTGAAATGTTCCTAAACTATTTTTAGGGCCTCATAGGATCGGTTTAAGGCCTGTAAGTGTATTGTATAATATAAATGGAATGTATAAATGACTGTTATAATTTCAATTAAATAAATGTTCTATTTGAAATCAAATGTTCTAAATGTTTTGAATTGTACTATAATACTCCATAACCCTAATCTAGTAATAAAGATGGGTTAGGGGTGTTACACCATGTACATTTGCAAATGTATCATTTCTCATTTTCATTTCCATTTTGAGAAACCTACATCCATTTCTAAATTATTCATTTTCTTCATTTCGAAGAAAACCATAATCATTCCTAAATGTTTTTCATTTCTCTATTTCTATTCATTATGTTCACTTTGATTCAAACATGTAATTCATTTATGGTTTCAATAAGCTAATAGAGGGACTGATAGTACATATACAATTAGGGTTCAAATGATTTAAAATTAAGTTTTGGCTTTTCGCATGAAGTCATTCCACTATGGTATCATGACTGAGCTCTCCCTAACGATATACCATTCCAAACACAACTACTCAATACTTGTCCAACAACCTTGTCATAAGTGTATTACCCTCATAGGATATCCTTAATCTCTTTGGGATAATATCCGCTCTCTCAATATAATTTTTTTATCTTATGGTAACCATTACATCTTCCTTCATGAAATGTCAATCATGATCAAATAGTGATCAAGTCATCTATCACAAAGATGAATAACTCGTTACCACGTTTACTTTCCATAAACCATGTAATTCCAATAAGAGGATGTCATTACCCATGTCTCATGCTATGAATTCCACTATTGTGAATAACGCTACATACTGTAGAAGCCATACACCCAACGTACCAGCTTTCGGTTTCTTATCTATTCGAACTCATGCTTTTACTTACATCAAAATGTACGAGTCATGCATACATAGTCTGTCCTCCACTCAAGATTTAGGTATGTCACACTATGAACGTCACAAGTGAATAAATCCATAAATGGATTTAGGATCTATTCTACTTGGGTCTAGTATGATGTACTGCCAATCCAGTCAGTCACATCTATGTCTCTATCTTTTGGGAGTTGTCTGTTCTGACGCCCAAGACAAAGTATCTCCCCAATTGGAATTAATAGACAACATATTAGTCTTTCAACCAGTTTGCTCATTTTTTATTAGACAAAGGACATGTTTAGGTTCGTCTACTAATACAAGTTGTCTTTCTATATTACGATCAACTAGGTAATACCGCTTAGTATTAGTTTAAACATTAGACAACCATTGAGCAACATTTGCTTCTATTTTTCTTTGCGCCCAAAAATCACATAGGACAATAATCCAAAGTATATTAATTGTAATCAGTGTATTTGTTTTATTAACCAATCTGTTCAAAAAAATTACAAGTTTACAAATAAATATAGTACACTTAGAGCACCAGATCCAATAATAACTAAGTTATTTACTAGCTAATTAACTAAAACCTTAAATCAGAAGTTAATTATAAACATCGAAATGAGTTAATCTTATGTTTGCTTATTTAAGCAATTTTTGATTGTTTCCTTTATTTTCTTTGTTTTGCATATTTTCCTTCAGCATATTCTTATCTATGATTTATCGTAATATAATTTGAACTGGGTACTATTTAGACTTATTCGTGAAGACATTATCTGCTAATTTAATTTGGTTTCCCTTTGGCACGATCCTTGTAATACTTTCATATTCCATTGTAAAATTATATTACAACCTGACTTGTATACTAGCAGACACTGCCTATTCCATGTTGTTAGTTGTAGTATTTCCAGTCTCAACATTTGCACCACTGAGTTCGATGTTTGAGTTGGTGTAGGAAGACAAAAATGGCCCAACCTCAAGGAAAATATCATTCGGCGTGGGTGTCATGATACTAATGCTATGGAAGTAGCGACACCGAGTCCTTTTGCCTCGAGGAAGCAACACTTTAATGAGAAATCAACTTGGAGCCTACTGTCGAGAGAGTCACAACACTAAGAGTAAGGTGTCACGGCACCCTCCCTCCAAAGTCATGATATCCCTAAAGGTGTTGAAGTGAAGAAATTATGCCCAACACTAGTGATGTTGCAACACCAAGAACCCCCACAACCTCGAATGTACCACTGTCCTGACAAGTGAAAAATAATTGCAAGAGTAGCCTTTTGTTTAACATCAGCCCAAGCCAAAACACAACTTTTATGGGCATTTTTGTCTAAAATTTAGATTTGTATTCAACAAATAAAATCACCTTTTGGCTAAACATTTTAAAGATGCCACATTTTCTTTCATCTTTTAAGCTTAGTAGTTAGTTTCTTCTTAATTTTTAGGGTTTAGTTCATTAACTTTTTTAAGTTTAGTAGGTGTAGTTGGTAGCTTAGTTAGTTTTTACTATAGATTTTCTAATATTTTCACTTTGATACTTAAAATTTGCTTTATATTTTCATTTTCATCCAAATTATTTAATATATTTCAGTTTCATTTTCTTTCCAAAATATAAAAATCTGAACTTTACTTGTATTTTCTCCTCCACTATTATTATCATCATCTACTCTTATGCTTATTTTAATGAATAATTTGAGTATGTGTTGGGTTGTTGTTTGCATGAAAATGATGTTGAGTAACTAAATTTATGGTGGTTTGTTGATGGAAATGTTGTTTGGTTAATTTTTGGTACATAGACTAAATTGTAAAAACTGGACTAAATCGAATAGACTTCAAAACATAGAATTGATGCATCTAGGTGAATATTTAGGTAGGTGAGACCAAGAGGAGAGGTTACTAAGCACCAATTCAGTTGTTTCGAGCTACTCTGGTAAGGTCGAGAGATAAACCAGACTAAATCGTCTAATTTGTAAAATGGTGATTGAGAGGTAAAATTGAACCAATTAGACCCTTTGAGGGGTCCGTCAGCTCTGAATGAGCATCACTTTGAAGGCTTCTTTGGAAAGAGTAAGCCTCCTTTCAACAAAAAAAAAGTGTTTTTTTGTTGGGAGGTTGACTCTTTCCAAAGAAGTCTGCAAAGTTTTGTTTGTCTAAAGCTGATGAACCTGTCAATGGATTGATATTGTCCTTGGGTCAAGCTAGGGTTTTGTCTCCTAACTTTGCAGAGAGCTCGAGTGCCTAAAAAGGTCGCCTAAGGCATGGGTTCACAAAGCAAAAGTGCCCCGTCCGACTAGACCATGTATAGCGCATGGTTACCTATCAAAGTGATACCGTGACTCCCTTCAGTGACTTATATCCTATAGGGGTTCAAACCCTACCAATAGATAAATGACCATCATTTTTGTTGGTAGGTGATTGTGCGTCACCTAGGGTTCAATCCACCGAAGTGCTCCTACAGAGGCAAAAAACAAAATCTTGGCTTGACTCGAAGACAATATTAACCATTTGAAGGATTTATCGACTCTAGACAAAAAAAAAAAAAACCACTTCACAAGCTTATTCCAAAAAAGTTGAATTCACACAACAAGTTTAATAGGTTAGTTTTATAAACTCCTTATTTAAAAATATTAAAACTATACTTTGGACATTTAAACTTTATGAAAAAAAAAAAGGCCTATATATAAAAAAAAGTCGTTAAGAAAATGAAAAATAAATAAATAAATAAATTCAAGCCCTTGTATTAAATTCGCACCTAATTAAGCCCTTGTCGTTAACTAAAATAATCAGTTAAGCCCCTCTATTGATGACTTCTGTCACTAACCACGTTGACCATTAAAATAAATTTATAGACCGATCAGATACTGACATGTGACAACTTTTGGTTTAATCTAATATTTTTCTCATAAAATGATTAAAAAACATAAAAAAAATATTAGCAATCATAAAAATAAAACAATTTTTAAATTTTTAAAAAATATGACAATAGATAAAAACTTATAAATAATAAAAAATATTGTAAAAAACTAAAAAAATCTAATAAATTATACAAAAATATAAAATATAAAAAACTATAAAAAAATTTAAAATATAAAATTAATAATTTTTTTCTAAATTTTATAAAAATTTATTAAAATTCTATGAAAATCATAAAAAATGAAAAAAAAAGTATTAAAAGTATTAAAATTGATATAAACTTATAAAAAATCATAAAAATTTAAACTGGACCGGATTAGTCGGTTGTACCAATTAGGCCAAAAACGACAAGGGTATTAATCCAAAGAAAGCCATTAGATCGATTGATCTAGGAACCGAATGGTTGAACTGATTTTTTTATTTTCTATTTTTAATGCTTTATTTAATTGAATTGGACAAGTCAGCCGAACTAGTAATGTAACATCCCAAATTAGGGTCTAGTTGGAACAGTTATTTTAAGACCACAAATCCAAAATAGAAATAATTATTTTATGATTATTTGATGGTCCATGACATGATTGCATGTTTGTGTGAAATTTCATGAAGAAATTCTATGCCTAAAGTGTCCAATTTAAAGTTAGGGACTGAATTGAATAAGTTACAAAATATGTGTTCTAGAAGTTTCAAGCATGAAATTGCATTGGATTATAAACTAGAAGGCCTTAAATAGCAATTTGACCAATTTCTATAATTTTGGACAAAAATGGGCATGAATAGGAAAATTTTGAAAGAAAGGTCATTTTTGTCTTTTGGTTAATAAAAGAATAAAAAGGGGAAAATAAGTCAAAATTAGCTCATCTTCTCCATGTACCAGACGAATTTTGCAAGGGTTCCATAGCTAGGGTTTTCAACTTTTCAAGCTCAATAAAAAGGGCATCCTAGCCCCGTTTTTAATGTTCTTTACATTTTTGAAACCCTCGTAACCCGATTTGCCTATTTCTAGCCATATTTTGAAGTAGGGTTCATGTTTGAAATTTGACCCATGTATGACATGCATGTGTTTTGATGTTTAATGGAAGAATATGAAAGTTTGATATGTGTTTAACATCTTTTACTAAGTGATTTTTGGTGAAAACACCTAAAAAGGACTTATTTGTAAAAGATGAAAAACTGGATAGTAAATGTATTTTAATGAGAAATGTGGGCTGATATGAGTTAGAATATGAATCAGCTAGGCTTGGGTAACCAAGAAAATGCATGCATTTCATTTTACGAACCTAGGGACTAAATAAATAAGTGAAAAGTTAGGGGTAAAAAGGTAATTTTACCAAAGTATGAATTATGGGTCGATTCAAACAATGTGAGTATTGAACAAGCTAAATTTGGTATTATAGATCAAGAAAAATGTGATTTAGGTCTTGATCGGGGGAAAAACAAGGTTTACGAGGATTAGACTTGTTTTTATCATTTTGTACCGAGGTAAGTTCATATATGAATAATGTAATATGTATTAATTTCAATGCTTTGTTATTTTGTAAATTTAAACACTTTATTGTTGTTATGAGTATGCCATGATCCTTCCATGAGAAAATGATTGATACTATGTACATTAAGGTCGATATTTCGAGCAAGTCCAATAGTGATGCGATAAGTATGAAAATCCAGTTTGAACCTTAGCAATAGTTTAGGATACAAGTGACATGTCACTAGGAACTATGTCATCTAAGCTCATGAGTTGTGGTCTGAGTTCATGATATATGTGACACATGTTATGGGGTTCCGGGTACTGGTCTTGTATGTACTACCAGTGGTTAGGTAGTCCGGCATGTGTTTCGAAAACCTGACAGCTTGTGTGAGCAGCCCGTATAGCTACATGTTGACCGATAGCTCAAGTGAGCAGACTCGTGAGTAGCTCGAAAGCGAGAAACATGTGATATGTGATATGAAGTCGCGTTGGCTACATATGGAGCACGTAGGAGCGAGATTCTGATGTATCTAATAGTATTCCAAGTGTTCAACAGGTAAATCCAAAGAGAAGTGCAATGGGTAATCTTACTGATTAAGTCAAAGATAAGAAGGTAAGTTATTATGTGAGATTGGGCACAGGTATGTACATTGAACTTATGAGAATACCATGGGACATGATGAACTTGTGGCAAGAATATATATATGAAGAATAAATTTAAGTGATGAGATATAAAATGCAATATTATGTTTATTATGTTAAATGTTTGATTAATGCTCATTTAAAATTGCATTTTATTTACATGTAAACTTACTAAACTTTAAAGCTTAGCCCCTTCCTTTCCCTTTTCTTATAGTGTCGCCAAGCTAGCTCGGGGATCAGAGGACGCCGAAATTTTCGATCACACTATCAATTGGATATTTGGGTATAGTTAGTCTCATCATTTTGAGTATGGCATGTATAGGGACTTGGTCTTTTTGTTATATGTCATATTGATTAGCCAAATGATTTGGCTTATGATAACATTTTATTCATTTTGTATATGGCCATGTGATATGGTTCATATTGATTTTTGGGTTGTAACCTTAATTAATTATGCATGCGTGCAATGTGTTTGTACTTTGTGGTGTAGTTGCTTATTGGTAATGGATACAATAGATGGCATGTATGATAAATGAATCAATTGGGACTAACTGGTATGATCCTAACTATAGTAAGATTGAGTGGATTGCAAGAAGTTTTATAAGGATAAATAAATATGAAATTGGTGTAAAATGCCATATAGAAGCATGATGGTTTGAACATGTGATATATTGACATGACAATGTCATGGGTTAAATATGATTGTGAGTACTTGAGTGATTAATTATGTCATGTTGTATGCTATCAAAAGTGTATTTATGTTGGTGCAAGTGAGGGTGGCAAAATGGTTTGGAAAATAGCCTTGTATTTATCCACACAGGTAGACCAATAGGCATGTGTCTAGGCCGTGTGTGACACACGGTCTACCCTATGGGCGTATGATCCGGTCGTGTGTCCCTTGCACACTAATTAATGCAAAATAGAATGCCCAGCAGTAAACACACTAGCAGAGACATGGCCGTGTGTCTCAGCAGTGTGAAGGACACGGCCTCAGGACATGGGCGTGTACCCAGGCCATGTGAAGTCTGCACCTATTTTATGAAAAATTATGAAATTTAATTGTCCACACGGCCTAAGCACACGGGCGTGTGGCTTAGCCGTGTGACCTTAATTGGTGCATGACGTCATAAATAGAGAACTCCATGGGCTAGGGACACGGGCGTGTCCCAGAGCCATACAAGCGTGTGACTCTCCAAAACATGAAAATTTTCTAAGTTTCCCAAATGTTTGAAAATGCTCAGTTTAGTCCCGAACCACTCCCATCGTATGTTTTGGGCCTCGTAGGTCCATGGTAGGGACGATTTGAATGTGAATGAAAAGTTTTAAACTTGAGTGAAAATTTATGACTCGGTTTTGTATAAATGATTGTGTTATGTCCGATAACGCCTCGTACCCTTTTTGGCGTTGAATACTAGTATAGGGTGTTACATTTAATGGTATCAGAGCTACAATTTAGTCGATTCTCAGACTAACAAAGCATGTGTCCGAGTCTAGCTATACATGCCATATGTATATAATGATAATGTGACGACTCCTGACGATTTTAAAATATGTTTTCATATAGTAAATAAATCTCGATAGAGCTACGGCAGATGATGTTAAAAAAAGTAACGCTCGCTGCTCATTGAAAAGAGCAAAGGCTGTCGTCGATAGTAGACCCAAAACAGTTAGTCAAGGAGAAGGAGGCAGAGAAGCCTTTCTCCATATGACGGATGCATGGTATACGGAGTTCGTTCGAACGAACACGAATGCTCAACCCCGTCCACCCCCTCAAAATCCTCAACCTGTAGCCCTAGTGCCTCAAGGTATGGACTTTATGAGATTTCATAGAACCCCGGTTGATAAAATTCAAAAACAAGGAGCTGAGGAATTTAGGGCCAATACCGATGATGACCCCAAGAAAGCAGAATTTTGGCTTGATAATTTTTTTGGGTATTCGATGAACTATCTTGCACACCAGAAGAATGTTTGAAGTGTGCCATTTTTTTTTGAGAGACGCAGCATATCATTGGTGGAAGACACTAGTTTCTGTGGTACCTCAAGGGAGGGTCACATGGGGATTCTTCTAAGAGGAGTTCTGAAAGAAATACATTAATGAGTGATTCATTGATCAAAAGTGTAAGGAATTTCTTGACTTGAAACAAGGCCGTATGACGGTTACTGAATATGAAAGAGAGTCCGTCTGGCTCAGCAAATATGCTCTGGAGTGTGTATCCACCGAGGCTAAAATGTGTAGAAGGTTTGAAGATGGACCTAATGAGGATATTAGAGTGTTGGTGGGTATTCTTGAGTTAAAGGAATTTGTTGTGCTCGTTGATTGGGCTTGTAAAGCTGAGGAGCTGACTAAGGAAAAGAGAAAAACCGAGGTTGAGGGTAGAGATACAAGAAAAAGACTGATGAGCAAGTCATTCCCATCTCAATCTAAAAAATCAAGAGATATGCATTCTCGTTCTCATGTTTCAGCGGGGCATTCATACGGAAATCGTAAGAAGTAGAATTTAGGTTTTAATCTCAGGCCACATCTGTGGCTAGTATGGGTAATGCTAGACCTTTTAAACCCGAGTGTCAACATTGCGATAGACATCATTTTGGTGTGTGTAGGATGAACGACGGATCTTGTTTCAAGTGTGGTTCTCAAGACCACTATATCAAAGACTACCCCGAGATGATTAAGAAAGAAAAATTTCAGAGTACAAGGCCGTACGGCTACAAAAAGGAGATCCTCTAGAAATGTAACAACCCTTACCCGTATCCGACACTGGGACAGGGTTCGAGGCGTTACTGGACTCAAACATTCACAAACATGCAAAATCGGGCCACAAAATTTTGTCCAAATTAAAACTTTTCAAACACATGCATATCGTCCCTTATATGGGCCTTCGAGGCCTAAAACATACATCGGGGAGGTTCGGGACTAAACCAATAGCTTTCGATAAAATCTGGGCAACTTAACAAATTTTCTTGCTTTGGAGAGTCACACGCACGTGTGGGTTGGGCCGCGTGGTCACACGCGCCCGTGTGGCTTGGGACACGCCCGTGTCCTCTGCCCGTGTAACTCTTTGTTTGTGACGTCAACAAGACAATTTGAACCACACGACCAGGCCACACACCTATGTGCTAGGTCATGTCCTTCACACGACTGAGACACATGGTCGTGGCTTTGCCCATGTGACTAACACTTAAGCTATTTTCCAAGCTTTTTGTTGGTTTAATCCTTCACATGCTTAAACACTTCATAGACGCATACTATAACTTCAATTTGATGGTTTCATATCCTTTATTAAAACTCAAAGTAATATTTGTATGATTACATACATGTGAATCACATACTCATATAATACCTAGTCTAAACACACCCATTCATATTCTTTGGCTTTACCATTTTAATCACTCTTTATACTCTTATACCATGTTCAATAACATACCATTTACTCGCAACGAAAATAGCAAGCATACTATCATGATACCATCTAATCATAGCAATCAAGCCAAATCATATAACCACTTCATAGGATAATATCACATAAATTGGATAATAAGACTTACAAGCCATAACCATCATAAGCCACATCTCATGGCCATATACAATGTACTAATATAAGCTAACATCTTGGCCAAAACATAAGAACACATATCAATAATTAAGTCCCTATACATGCCACTCACTTAAAGACATTAAGAGTCATCAATACTCCAGAGGAGGTAGCTTGATAGTGTGATGCCGCCTCCGACGATCTCCAAACCCGAGCCGACCTGACAACACTAAAGAAATGGAGAGGAGGGAGTAAGCTTAAAGCTTAGTAAGTCCATATGAAAATAATAAGCAAATTATCAACATGATTCCATGGTAACATAACTATAATCATACTTTTACTTATATTCTAGTCATGTTCCTTTCTCAAGCCATAGTCACTAAATTATTTATATCTTGAGCTACGGAGCTCCAAATCAAGATCTGCTAATTTCACCTGAAACTAGACTCATATATCTTCTTATCATAAAATTTTCAAAATTTTTGGATAAGCCAATAAGTACAGTTTATTCTTTAAATTCTCTCATGTTTCGCTGTTTGATAGTTTCGACCTTTCCTTACTAAATATTTATTATCTCTTAATACGAGATTCGGATGACGTTCCCATATATTTCTCTTGAAATTAGACTCATTAATAATTTATTCATATAAATTCTAACCCATAATAATTTTTGTATAATTTTAGTGATTTTCCAAAGTTGAGACAAGGGACTCCGAAATCACTCTGTCTCTGTCTTACAAAAGTTCAAATATCTCATAATATGAAACTCTTTTGATTACATAGTTTCCTCTATGTGAAACTAGATTAAATAAGCTTTCATTTCATATTTCATTTAATTTCTAGTTCGATTTCCACAATTTTTGGTAGATTTTCAAATTCACACAACTACTGCTGTCCAACATTATTTTAATGTAATATTATGATGACTATCATAAGATGACATAATAACATGATCACCAAGATTATTCATCATTCAATAGCTCATTAATCAAATATTTATATATATATACATTAATATACCTTTCTGTCATATATCATCCTATAACAAGGCATTACTCATGAGTATAACATACATACATGTACGTATCCGTAGCATATCGAATAACTTTACCTTCATTACCATGCCCATCTCGGGACTTTCATCGCATCATACAATATAATACCCATTGAACACTTGGAATACTATTGGATACATGGAAACTTTCACATAAGCACCGCATAAACATACGTAGCCAAAGCTACCTCATAACATGTAACACATCTATAATGAACTCGGACCAACTCAACAAGCTCAGATGTTACACGTATCACATCCATTATGAACTCGGACCAACTCAACAAGCTCGGATGCTCGCATCCATATGAACTTGGACCAACTCAACAAGCTCGGGTGCCTCATATATATCATGAACCCGGACCAACTGAACGAGCTCAGATTTCTAATTTCCTAGTGACATGTCACTTGTATCCTAAACTATTCCTAAGGTTCAAACGGGATTCTTTCTTATATACACATAGCATCCTTATCGCACTTGCTTTTCATGTTGTGAACAACGACCATAATATCATTCATGCTTACAAATTCACCATTTTCATATTCATGAAACAAACATGGCACTATTCATAATTACATTTAGGCATTTGTCACATAATACAATCATCATATTAACTATATAAATATTCACCACATAATGTTAGCACATCAATTTATGTTCAAGCATAAACAATGATATTATTGCATTATTATTGACATACGAACTTACCTCGAATGCGAGCACAGCTATTTATTCCTATTTAGTCCATAATCTCATTCATTTCCAATCTATGCTCATTTTCCTTGATCTATAGTATCACATTTAGCTTACTAATTAGTCACATTATTCATATGGGTCCAAAAATCGTATTTTTACAAATTTACATTTTAACCCCTAAACTTTCACATATTTGCACTTTGCCCCCTAGGCTCGTAAAATGATTTTTATTCAATTGCCTTGCATTTTAAGCCTATCATTTTCATAACTATAGCAGCCCCAAATTTCCACTAAATCACACTTTTATGACAAATTTTATAACTTTTACAAAAACGGTCCTTTTAAGCATTTTCACCGAAAATCACCTAGTAAACGTCGTTTCTCTAACCATAAACTTGCATAATCTACTATTAAACATCAAAATACACACATATTTATCATGGTTCAAAACCCTATACCTTCATCATAACTCAAATAAATGGTAGAAATAGGTAGATCTTGTTACGAGGCTTTCAAAAACGTAAAAATCATTAAAAACGAGGTAAGAACAGACTTACAATCGAGCTTGGAAGCTTGGAAAACCCTATCCATGGTTTCTTCATGCAATATTCGAGCAAGGAAGAAGATGGACAAGAAATTTTGGCTTTTATTTTGTTTTTAATTCATTTTAATTACTAGATTACCAAAATGCTCCTGACTTTAAAATATTCTATTTCACCCATTTCATGTCCATTTTTGTCCAACAATTTATCCAATGGTATAATTACCATTTAAGGACCTCCAATTTAAACTTTCATAACAATTAGACACCTCTAACATGTAGAACTCAACTTTTGCACTTTTTACAATTTAGTCCTTTTGGCTAAATTGAGTGCCCAAACGTCAAAATTTTCGAATGAAATTTTCACAAAATCATTCCGTATAACTGTAGACCATAATATAATAAAAAAAATTTTACTGTGTCAGATTTGTGGTTCCGAAACCACTATTCCAACTAAGCACTAATTCGAGATGTTACAACTCTCCCCCCTTTAGGGATTTTTGTAACATCTCGAAATAGGGCCTAAATGGAATAATGGTTGTGAAACCATAAATCTGAGATAGAAAAGTTTATTTTGATTAATTTTTATGATTTACCGAGTGATTAGATGCATGTGTTAGAGTATTGATAAGAAATTTTATAGATTGCATGTTTAATTTGCCTATTAGGGCTTATTTGCAGAAGTACAGCCCGACTTAGGGCCTAAATGGAACGATGGTTTTAAAACCACGAATTTGAAGTCAAAAAATTTATTCGGATTAATTTTTAAGGTTTATTTATTGATTAAAATATTGTGTAAAAATATCATTAAGAAATTTTACTGATAAAGTGCTTAATTGGACTTTTAGGACTAAATTGCAAAAGTTGCAAAATATGTGTTCTAATTTATAAGTACTTGATTGAAATGGGGTTTTAAAGAGGAGGTCCTTAAATGTTAATTAGACCATTATATTTTGTTTGGACAAAAATGGGCATGAATAGGACAAAATTTTAAAGAAAGGCCTTAAGGGCATTTTAGTCATTTGGTAATTAAAAGAAATAAAAAGGGAAAATAAAGCCAAAATCGACTCATCTTTCTCATGGAGGCCGAAATTAGCATGGGGGAAGCCATGGCTAGGGTTTTCAAGCTTTCCAAGCTCAATAGTAAGTCCGTTCTAGCCTCGTTTTTCAAGTTCTTTATGTTTTTGGAATCCCGGTAACTTGATTAAGCTTATTCTAGCAATAATTTAAGCTAGGGTTCATATTTGGAAAAATACCCATAGGTGAAATGTGTTTATTTTGATGTTTTGTGGTCGAATATGAAGGCTGAAATTATGTTAAACAACTTTTGCTAAGCGGTTTTAAGCAAAAATGAGTAAAACGGCTTAATCAGTAAAAGTTGTTATTGTTCATAACTATTTGTTAGAGTGAGAATTTGATGTTTCCATAGAAGGGAAAAATTATCAGCATGTCATAAAACATAAGAATAAGGGATGGAGTTTAATTCCCGACCCTAGGGGCAAAAGTGTAAATATGCAAAAGTTTAGGGGCAAAATTGTAATTTTTTCAAAGTTTGAGTTAAGGACTGTTTTGAATAATACATTAATTAAATAAGTAAAATATGATGTTTTAGATCCCGGAAAATGAGATTTGAACCTGGAATGGGAGAAAAATCGAAAATCGGGAAAGTTGGTAAAATGGCCGTTTTAGTCTCGAGGTAAGTTCATATGTATAATAAGAATTAATTTATGCATGTTTCAATGTAAAATTTATATATTTACTATGATTGCTGAGGTGTTGAAAGTGAGTATAATTATGATGATTTAAATGTTCAATATTAATTCGACATGGAAATGAGAAAGTATGTAAGTTTGTACGTAAATAACTCATCGATTCTTTTTACTTTATTATATTTTGTTATCATATAGAATGTGGCTGCCTATAGAATGATTATTTGTTGGAAATTACAAATTGAAAAAAAGACTATGAATAAATTTGTAACATATTGGAAAGTGAGGAATTTTCGGTGAGCCTACGGAATAGGAATGATACTGAACGATCTATTGTGAGGTCACATGTGTAGTACTAAGTGCGAGGCTACTACGTGTATAGGATAATTGGTCGCATGTGTAGTACTAAGTGCAAAGCTACTATGCTACCCGATAACTTCGATCACGTGTGTAGTACTAAGTGCAGGCTACTCACGTACCGGATAATTGGTCGCATGTGTAGTACTATGTGCAAAGCTACTATGCGTGCACGGATAGCCTTGGCTACAAGTGTGAAAATATGTGCAAGCAACCGAGTATCGATTATTATTCGAAGAGTTCAACGGAAAATCGATTAAGTAAAAATACATGTGAACATGATTATGTGATGAATAAGTGCAGATATATGTTTATGAAAAAAATTATGAGCAATGTGCTCGATATTTGAGCGAACTTCGATAAGACAAAATGGATTAAGTGAAATTATATAAGAGTGAATTTTAGTAGTAAAATAGTGTTGGACAGCAGCAGTTGCATGATTTTGAAAATTCACCAAAAATCATGGAAGTTTAATTAAATCTAAAATAAATTATGTAATTAAAGCTTAATGGGTCTATTTTCATATAAAAGAAACAAAGGAAGCAAAAAAGTTCTATATTATGTGATATTTGAATTTTTAAGAATAGTGTCAGAATGAATTCAAGATCCCCTGTTCTGACTTTGAAAAATAATTAAAAATTTTATAAAAATAATTATGGGACAAATTTATATGTTTGAAATCCTTAATGAGTCTATTTTCAAATAAAATAAACTATAGCATAATATGAGTTCTGTACGAAGATAAAATTTATTTGTAGTGAAGAGTGGTCAGGGCATTTGAGCAGTGAAATAGGGGTAACTTCAATGAATAAACTGTACTAATTGGCTAGACTAAAAATTCTGAAAATTTTATGGTAAAAATATATGTGAATCTAGTTTCAAGTAAAATTAACAGTTTATAATTTGGAGTTCTTTAGGTCCAGAAATAAATAATTTAACTGCTGGTACTCTTCTAGACAGCTTATTTTGAACCTATTTATAATTGTAATAGTGAAAATATGTGTGTTTGTGATGGTAATATTCCGGGAACATATTGTGACTTTGTTTAATGTATGATAAAGTATTGTTTATTAATATTTACATATTTACTTACTAAGCTATAATGCTTACTCCCTTCCTTTCCTTTTTCCTATAGTGTCACAGATGTTAGCTCGAGTTGGAGGTCGCCGGAGGTTAAATCACACTATCAAACTATTGATCCATATATAAAGGTTTTAAAGTATTTTTAAGTCTTTGGCATGTATGGGGACTCATTTAATTGTTATTAAGTTGCTAGGAGTTGGCCTAAAATACAGACCTATGTTATTTGAAGGTATTTATTGTATAAAGTCATTTAATGTAGATAGTCTTGAATATGTTTGAAAAGTTTAAAATTGATGAAATTTTTTGTCTCGATTTTAAATGATTACAAGTACTCAAGTCCAATAATACCTCGTACCCTGTTTTAGCGTCGGATACAGGTAAGGGGTGTTACAATTTTCGTCCCTGAAAATCTTACTAGAAGAGTGGTTTGGTTTTCACATAAACTCCACTATTTCATAATCATCACTAAATAACTTTTACTCAAGCTATGCTTGATCCTTAGCTCTTTCACTTCTCATACTAAAGTCATGGGCAATTCTTTGTTATACGACACATCAACTGAATCTTGATTACCATCAAAGAATTCATGTACACAAGGGTCGAATCCAAACTGTCATAGAACATATATACACATCATACTTGAATCCTCTCGGATTCAAATGGCATAGCCAACCTGATCATCATGGGCTTAAGTTCTCTATCATTTTACAGCCCGATAGTTTACTAATTCAACCTTTGGTCATCATTAAAATTCAGAGCCTCATTTAGCTTTTTCAATAATTCACGATATAAATCCCGAATCTCATTTCGATTAACAAAAACTAGCATTTTAAGAAATTCAACAATCTCAAAGATACTTAATCCCATAAGCCTGATGAGCAAAAATTTAGTGTTTACCGACATGATTTGCAGATACATTAAGTTATCACATTGCCTTTTTGTCTCAAAATGCATTACAATCCGTTTAACGACACATTACTGAAAAATTAAGAATTTCTTGCCCAATGTAGGCGAAACCAGGTCTAATGTTCTGATTAACAATGTTCTCGTCTGTTCTAAACTTCACTAACATGCAATAGACCATTCAACTTTCACAAGGCGATAACTTTATCATTCATAGCAACTTTAAGTCATATCAAAGTCTGCTAGGAAACACACACTTTTTATTCAGACTAACCGTCTTTTACCCGTAAAGAAATGAAATTTTATTCCCAGACATGAATATCTCATTTAACCTTTCAAACAATAACCAATACCGATTGAACCACCAAGTCGGTCTTAATCATCAATAAATGACATTTCAAAAAATCCTTTCTTCCAGGCAATAGAACGAGTTAACATGCAATCATTCAAGGTTTGCTTATCGTGCTAGTCAAAAAATATTTCAAATGCATTAACTCAAGTAATAAGGATATCTCAATTGAAGGCATTAACTTCGATCTCAATTGAAGGCATTAACTTCGATTAACTTACTTGAGAAAAGAAATCCACCATACAAATTGTAACTAGCAATTTCACCACTTATGCCTTTGCCGATATCAATTCTTCGCACGAAAATTTAGAGAAATCCAGACACTGGAATCATCACATTACTATAATCAATCAGAAGCATGATCATAGTTAACACTATACACTTTAGATACGAGTCATGGTTAACAATTTTCAGAATAAAGATGACAAGAAGACCAAAATAATGAAATCCAAGACAAAAAAATTCGAGATGAAGAAAGCCAAGATACAGAAATCCAATATACGATACCGTACCAATAGATCGAGAGCAGAACTCTTAAGAAAATATGAAAGATCTCGATAATTTCTTAGAAAAAGAACTCTAGAAGAATACATCATTCAAACCCACTGGGATTAAATGCTACAAGGATAATGTACCTTCCCATATATATATATATATATATATATATATATATATATATATATATGTATGTATATCAAATAGAATATCAATTTGAAGAAACAGAATCATAGCATCATGTGCATTTTCTCATAAAATCCCAACAGACGGAATGTAACAGAATACTAGAGAGAAATAGAGCAGGGCTGATTATAAACCAATCAGGTTATCAATAGTTTCGTCTATATATCATGATTAGAAAACATTCCCATACAATAAAATTTTATTAGAAGATAGATAGCCACAAGAATACCTCTGAGAACAAATATTCACAAGGAATGCCCCAGAAGAGACCGCCAAAATCTGTTCAGTTATAACTATCATATTCAGATCTCTTATCTTTCAAATATTATTCCTTAAACTATTTCTGAATAGATCGATTCACCGAAGTTAACTTCTTCACCAACTGTGATATCGCATAAACCGAGAAATTCTTTAGATTAGTTCGATACCATTCTAATTCTGCCTCTACTCGTTAACCCATCTCAATTTCCAATCATATTTGTAATCATTCTATAGCTGAACTCTTATGTTTCATACTTAAAAACTTATTCAATATGAATCTCATGAAATTCCTTTACAAAATACCACTCTGGTAAGGGGGTAGGGTTGTAAGGTCCCTAACTCGTTTCTCATACTCATAGACATATAACACTAGTTCCTTGTCAAAGTAAGATTTTCACAAGCATATCATTCACTTCAGGCAAACTTTTATTCACGTTCGTCTTCTATGAACTTTTCAATTATTTTATTATAACAAGTGTATTTATGCATGCATTCTATAGATTCTGAACAACTTTACTTATCATCTCCATTTACTCTAACAAGTCATACACATGACATCACATAGGTGTCAAACAAACATGAATAAGCATATCACAATCTAAACTTTCATCTTGTACATCATTATATACATATCATTACAATTATGTAACTCAATGCAACCAATTTAGCGCATTTACTTAAGCTATACGAGCTTGCCAATCATAATTATCCAAACTAGTATACATGAGCATTCATTCCATCAGTATCTTTGGCAAGTTACCCAAATACATGCATTCACTTGAGCAAACTAGTCTTATACATCATAGAACTATCAACTAAACATAGATAAGTTTATCACAATGTATTCCTTTATCTCATTTAAAGATGTTATTGAAATTCATAAACATTCAACGTCTAATCGGGACAAAGACATTTTTAATCTGTAACATGATATTGTGGACCTTTATTCATACCCCTATGAATTTCCATTTATCACATTCACTTTATCAAGTAAGCCAAGTGTACAACATCACATGAACATCAAACAAGCATGAGTATTCATTGCAACATAACTTTCATCTCACATATTATCACTTACATATCATGAACTTTTATTCATACTTTTCTGAGTTTAGGCTCATCATAACTGTACTTTACCCAAATACCTTAGCTTCACATTTAATATGGTCGGTGTAGCTCCGTTGGAGAGTACCTCTGTCTAAACAAGATGGTTCTCATTTGCGTTGGGAGACATCACACTATCACGGATTTGTATCATGTACAGCTAGACTCTCATGCATGCTAGTTTAGTCCAAGAACTGACTAAACCATAGCTTTAATACCACTAAATGTAACACCCCTTACCTGTATCTGACGTCGTGACAGGGTTCGAGGCGTTACCGAACTCAAACATTCACAAACATGCAAAATTAGGCCACAAAATTTTGTTCAAATTAAAACTTTTCAAATACATGCACATCGTTCCTTATACGGGCCTTCGAGGCCTAAAACATACATCGGGGTGGTTTGGGACTAAACCAAGAGCTTTCGATAAATTCTGGGTAACTTAACAAATCTCTATGCTTTGGAAAGTCACTCGCTCGTGTGGGTTGGGCCGTGTGGTCACACACGCCCGTGTGGCTTAAGACACGCCCGTGTCCTCTGCTCGTGTAACTCCCTTTTTGTGACGTCAAAAAACAATTTGAACCACACAGCCAGGCCACACACCTGTGTGCTAGGCCGTGTCCTTCACACGGCTGAGACACATGGCCATGTCTCTGCCCGTGTGACTAGCACTTAGGCTATTTTCCAAGCCTTTTTGTTGGTTTAATCCTTTACATGCTTAAACACTTCATAGACACATACTATAACTTTAATTTTATGGTTTAATATCCTTTATTAAAACTCAAATTAATATTTGTATGATTACATACATGTGAATCACATACTCGTATAATACCTAGTCTAAACACACCCATTCATATTCTTTAGCTTTACCATTTTAATCACTCTTTATACTCTTATACCATGTTCAATTACATACCATTTACTCTCAACAAAAATAGCAAGCATACTATCATGATACCATCTAATCATAGCAATCAAGCCAAATCATATAACCACTTCATAGGCTAATATCACATAACTTCGATAATTAGGCTTACAAGCCAAAACCATCATAGGCCATATCTCATGGCCATATACAATGTACTAATATAAGCTAAAATCTTGGCCAAAACATAAGAACACATATCAATAATTAAGTCCCTATACATGCCACTCACTTGAAGACATTAAGATTCATCAATACTTTAGAGGAGGTAGCTTGATAGTGTGATGCTACCTCCGATGATCTCCAACCCCAAGCCGACCTGACAATAGTAAATAAATGGAAAGGATAGAGTAAGCTTAAAGCTTATTAAGTCCATATGAAAATAATAAGCAAATTATCAACATGATTCCATGGTAACTTAACCATAATCATACTTTTGCTTATATTCTGGTCATGTTCTTTTCTCGAGTCATAGTCACTAAATTATTTATATCCTGACATACGAAACTCCAAATCAAAATCCGCTAATTTTCCCTGAAACTAGACTCATGTATCTTCTTGTCATAAAATTTTTAGAATTTTTGATTTTGCCAATAAGTACAGTTTATTCTTTAAATTCTCCCCTATTTTGCTGTTTGATAGTTTTGACCTTTCCTTACTAAAGATTTATTATCTCTTAATATGAGATTCGGATGATGTTCCCGTCTATTTCTCTTGAAATTAGACTCATTAATAATTTATTCATATAAATTCTAAACCATAATCTTTTTTTTACAATTTTTAGTTATTTTCCAAAGTTGAGACAGGGGACTCCGAAATCACTCTGTCTCTGTCTCACAAAAGTTCAAATATCTCATAGTATGAAACTCTTTTCCTTACACCGTTTCCTCTATGTGAAACTAAATTTAATAAGCTTTCATTATATTTCATTCAATTTCTAGTCCGATTTTCATAATTTTTGGTAGATTTTCAAATTCACCCAACTACTGCTGTCAAATACTATTTTAGTGCAATATTATAATGACTATCATAGGATGACATAATAACATGATCACCAAGATTATTCATCATTCAATAGCTCATTAATCAAATATTCTTATATATATACATGAATATACCTCTATCATAGGATGACATAATAACATGATCACCAAGATTATTCATCATTCAATAGCTCATTAATCAAATATTCTTATATATATACATGAATATACCTTTCCCTCATATATCATCCTGTAACAAGGCATTAACATACATACCTGTACGTATTCGTAGCATATCGAACAACTTTACCTTCATTACCATGCCCATCTCGGGACTTTCATCGCATCATACAATATAATACCCGTTGAACACTTGAAATACTATTGAATAGATGAAAACGTGCACATAATTACCGCATAAACATACGTAGCCAAAGCTACCTCCTAACATGTAACACATCCATAATGAACTTGGACCAACTCAACGAGCTCGGATGTTACACGTATCGCATCCATTACGAACTCAGACCAACTCAATGAGCTTGGATGCTCGCATCCATATGAACTCGGACCAACTCAATTAGACACATCTAACATGTAGAACTCAACTTTTACACTTTTTACAATTTAGTCCTTTTAGCTAAATTCAGTGCCCAAACGTCAAAACTTTTGAATGAAATTTTCACAAAATCATTTTGTATAATTTTATACCATAAAAATATAATAAAAACAAATTTTACTGTGTCGGATTTATGGTTCCAAAACCACTGTTCCGACTAGGCCTTAATTCGGGATGTTACAAGAAATGCCGGTAGTAGAGCTAGTAGCAAAAATGTAGCGAGAGATACAACGGTGAGATCCGAAGCTAGAGCTCCAGTTAGGGCCTATGCCATACGTGGACGTAAGGATGCATCTTCTTCCGATGTGATTACTAGTACTTTTTCTATTTAGGATACTACTGCTATTACCTTGATTGTCCCTGGTTCTACTCATTCGTATGTGTGCATAAAATTGGTATCTAGCATGATTATGCCTGTTGAGTCTACGAAATTTATGATTAAAGTGTCAAACCCGTTAGGCAAGCATGTTTTAGTTGATAAGGTATGCAAGAAATGTCCCTTGATGATTAGAGGTCATTGTTTTCCAGCTGACTTGATGTTGTTGTCGTTTGATGAATTTGATGTTATTTTAGGTATGGATTGGTTGACACTCCATGATGTTTTAGTTAATTGTAGACAAAAAGTTATTGAATTGAAATGTGAAAATGGTGAAATTCTCTGGGTTGAATCAGATGAGTCAGATAGGATGCCAATCATGATTTCTTCAATATCTGCTCAGAAATGTATGAGAAAAAGGTGTGAGGCTTACTTGACTTATGTGATAAATACGAAAGAGATTGAATTGAGAATTGAATCAGTGCCTGTTGTATGTGAATATTTGGATGTATTTCCAAAAGAATTGCCAGATTTACCTCTAATTAGAGAGAAGTGGAGTTTGGTATTGATGTAATGCCAAAAACAACACCTATTTTGATTGCTTCATATAGGATGGCCCCGACCAAGTTAAAAGAATTGAAGTCACAGTTGCAAGAATTAACTGACAAGGGTTTAGTGAGATCGAGTTTTTCACCGTGGGGTGCACCGGTACTATTTGTGAAAAAGAAAGATGGTTCAATGAGATTATGCATTGATTACCGACAACTCAATAAGGTAACCATCAACAACAAGTATCCTTTGCCAAGAATCGACGATGTGTTTGATCAATTAAAGAGAGCCACAGTGTTTTCTAAGATAGACTTGAGGTCTGGCTACTATCAGTTGCGAGTTAAAGACTCAGATGTGCTAAAAACTGCTTTTCAGATGAGGTATGGTCACTATGAATTTCTTGTTATGCCATTTGGGCTAACGAATGCTCCTGTTGTGTGTATAGATTTAATGAACCGAATATTTTAGCCATATTTGGACAAGTTTGTTGTTGTGTTTTTTAACGATATTTAGATTTATTCGAGAGATGAGGCAGAGTATTCCAAACACTTGAGGATTGTTTTGCAGACTTTAAGAGACAAACAATTATATGCTAAGTTCAGTAAAAGTGAGTTTTGGCTTCAAGAAGTTGGATTCTTGGGTCACATTGTTTCAGGTGATAGTATCCGAGTTGATCCTAGCAAGATTTCTGCTATCGTTGAATGGAAACCGCCAAGGAATGTATTTGAGGTTAGAAGCTTTTTTGGCTTAGCCGGTTACTACCAACGATTTGTGAAGGGATTTTCTATGACTGGTACACCTATGACAAGATTGCTTCAAAAGGATGTTAAGTTTGAGTGGTCGAAAAAGTGTCAGCAAAGCTTCGAGAAGTTAAAGATGTTACTGATCGAGGCTCCAATTTTGGTACAACCCGAGTCAGGTAAAGAGTTTATGATTTATAGTGATGCTTCCTTAAGTGGTTTGGAATGTGTAGTTATGCAAGAGGGTAAATTCGTAGCTTACGCTTCGAGACAGTTGAAGCTTCATGAGAAGAACTATCTGACACATGACTTAGAGTTGGCTGTCATAGTGTTCGCTTTGAAGATTTGGCAACATTAGTTGTTTGGTGAGAAATGTCATGTTTATACCAATCACAAAAATATTAAGTACTTGATGACTTAAAAGGACTTGAACTTACGGCAACGAAGATGGTTAGAACTGTTGAAGGATTATGAACTTGTGACTGATTATCATCTGAGTAAGGTGAATGTTGTCGCCAACGCTTTGAGTAGGAAGTCATTATTTGTCTCGAGGGCTATGAATACACGACTGACTTTGTTTGATGATGGTTCAATTCTAGCCGAGTTGAAAGTTAGACTGACTTTTCTTGAATAGATTTGTGAAGCTCAGAAAGTTGATAAAGAGTTGCAAGCCAAGAGAGTTCAGTGTGAATCCAGCAGTGAACCAAATTTTCAGGGTGACTCCGATAGTTGTCTACGGTTCCGTGGTAGGATTTGTGTTCCAAAGGACACTGAGTTGATTCAGAATATTTTAAATGAGTCACACAACGGTTGTTTAATAGTTCAACCGGGTAGTACAAAAATGTATAATGACTTGAAGAAAATGTATTGGTGGAATGGTATGAAGAGAGATATCTCAGAGTTCGTATCAAAATGTCTAATTTGTCAGCATGTAAAGGTTGAACACCAAGTACCTTCGGGTTTGCTTCAGCCTATCATGGTTCCCGAGTGGAAATGGGATCGGATTACTATGGATTTTGTGACAGGGTTACCATTGACTCCGAGAAAGAAATATGTCATTTGGGTTGTAGTTGATAGATTGACTAAATCGGCTCACTTTATCTTGGTATGTACCGATTATTCACTTGATAAGTTAGTTGAGTTGTATATTTTTGAAACTGTGAGATTGTGCAAAGTACCTTTATCGATTATTTCGGATAGAGATTCAAGGTTCACTTCGCGGTTTTGGAAAAACTTACAAGAAGCGTTGGGTACGAAGTTAAACTTTAGTACTGCTTTCCATCCACAAACCGATGGTCAGTCTGAACAAGTGATTCAGATTTTGGAAGACATGCTCCGATGTTGTGTATTGGAATTCCAAGGCAATTGGGAGAAGTACTTACCATTGGTAGAGTTTGCCTACACCAACAGTTATTAGATGAGTTTGAAAATGGTGCCTTATAAGGCGATTCATGGGCGTAAGTGTCAAACGCCTTTGTATTGGACCGAGCTCAGAGAGAATCAAATTCACGGGGTTGACTTAGTCAAAGAGATAGAAGAGAAAGTGAAGATAATTCATGATTGTTTGAAAGCTACTTCGGATAGACAGAAGTCCTATACAGATTTGAAACGGAAAGAGATTGATTTTCAAGTCGGTGATAAGGTATTTTTGAAAGTGTCTCCATGGAAAAAGGTTTTGAGATTTGGTAGAAAAGGAAAGTTGAGTCCTCGTTTTATAGGGCCATATGAGATCACCGAGAGAATAGGGTCGGTTGCTTATTGGTTGGCTTTACCATCAGAGTTGGAAAAGATTCACGATGTGTTCCATGTGTCTAAATTATGCCGATATAGATTAGATCCTTCACATGTGATTTGACCGACAGAAGTTAAAATTCGACCGAATATGACTTATGGTGAAGAAGCGGTTAAGATTTTGGCTCGGGAAGTCAAACAATTGAGTAATAAAAGTATTGCCCTTTTGAAAGTGTTATGGAAAAGACATGGGGTCGAAGAGACTACATGGGAGCCTGAAAAGGCCATGAGGAAACAATACCCAAACCTTTTTACTAGTAAGATTTTTAGGGACGAAAATCACTAAAGGGGGGAGAGTTGTAACATCCCGAATTAGGGTCTAGTTGAAATAGTGATTTCGAGACCACAAATCCAAAATAAAAATAATTATTTTATGATTATTTGATGGTCCATGATATGATTGCAAGTTTGTGTGAAATTTATTGAAGAAATTTTGTGCCTAAAGTGTCCAATTTAAAGTTAGGGACCAAATTGAATAAGTTGCAAAATATCTGTTCTAGAAGTTTCAAGTATGAAATTGCATTGGATTATAAATTACACGGTCTTAAATAACAATTTTACCAATTTCTACAATTTTGGACAAAAATGGGCATGAATAGGAAAATTTTGAAAGAAAGGCCTTAAGGGTATTTTTGTCTTTTGGTTAATAAAAGAATAAAAAGGGGAAAATAAGTCAAAATTAGCTCATCTTCTCCATGTACCTGTTGAATTTTGCAAGGGTTCCATAGCTAGGGTTTTCAACTTTTCAAGCTCAATAGTAAGTGCATTCTAGCCCCGTTTTTAATGTTCTTTACATTTTTGAAACCCTCGTAACTTGATTTACCTATTTCTAGCCATATTTTGAAGTAGGGTTCATGTTTGAAATTTGACCCATGCACGACATGCATGTGTTTTGATGTTTAATGAAAGAATATGAAAGTTTGATGTGTGTTTAACATCTTTTACTAAGTAATTTTTGGTGAAAACACCTAAAAAGGACTTATTTGTAAAAGATGAAAAAGTGGATAGTAGAAATGTGTTCTAATGAGAAATGTGGGCTGATATGAGTTAGAATATGAATCGGCTAGGCTTGGGTATCCAAGAAAATGCATGCATTTCATTTTACGAATATAGGGACTAAAGTGTAAATAAGTGACAAGTTAGGGGTAAAAAGGTAATTTTACCAAAGTATGAATTATGGGTCGATTCAAACAATGTGAGTATTGAACAAGTTAAATTTGGCATTATAGATCAAGAAAAATGTATTCGGGTCTTGATATGGGGAAAAACAAGGTTTACGAGGATTAGGCTCGTTTCTATCATTTTATACTGAGGTAAGTTCATATGTGAATAATGTAATATGTATTAAGTTCAATGCTTTGTTATTTTGTAAATTTAAACGCTTTATTGTTGTTATGAGTATGCCATGATCCTTTCATGAGAAAATGGTTAATATTATGTACATTGATGTAGATATTTCGAGTGAGTCCAACAGTGATGCGATAAGTATGAAAATCTAGTTTGAACCTTAGGAATAGTTTAATATACAAGTGACATGTCACTAGGTACTATGTGATCTGAGCTCATGAGTTGTGGTCTGAGTTCATGATATATGTGACACATGTTATGGGGTTCTAAGTACTGGTCTTGTATGTACTACCAGTGGCTGAGTAGTCCGGCATGTGTTGCGGATACCTGGCAGCTTGTATGAGCAGCCTGTGTAGCTACATCTTCATCGATAGCTCGAGTGAGCAGACCTGTAAGTGGCTCGAAAGCGAGCGGCATGTGATATGTGATACGAAGTACCGTTGGCTACATATGGGGCACGTAGATGCAAGATTCTGATGTATCTAATAGTATTCCAAGTGTTCAACGGGTAAATCCAAAGAGAAGTGCAATAGGTAATCTTACTGATTACGTTAAAGATGAGAAGGTAAGTTATTATGTGCGATTGGGCACAGGTATGTACATCAAACTCATGAGAATACCATGAGATATGATGAACTTGTGGTAAGAATATATATATGAAGAATAAATTTAAGTGATGAGATATAAAACGCAATATTATGTTTATTATGTTACATGTATGATTAATGCTCCTTTAAAATTGCATTTTATTTGCATGTGAACTTACTAAGCTTCAAAGCTTACCCCCTTCCTTTCCTTTTCTTATAGTGTCACCAAGCTAGCACGGGGTTTAGAGTACGTCAGAGTTTTCGATCACACTATCAATTGGATATTTGGGTATAGCTAGTCTCATCATTTTGAGTATGGCATGTATAAGGACTTGGTCTTTTTGTTATATGTCATATTGATTAGCCAAATGAGTTGGCTTATGATAACATTTTATTCATTTTGTATATGGCCATGTGATGTGGTTCATATTGATTTTTAGGTTGTAACCCTAATTAATTATGCATGCATGCAATGTGTTTATACTTTGTGGTGTAGTTGCTTATTGGTAATGGATGCAATAGATGGCACGTATGATAAATGAATAAATTGGGACTAATTGGTATGATCCTAACTATAGTAAGATTAAGTGGATTGCAAGAAGTTTTATAAGGATAAATAAATATGAAATTAGTGCAAAATGCCTTATAAAAGCATGATGGTTTGAGCATGTGATATATTGACATGACAATGTCATGGGTTATATATAATTGTGAGTACTTAAGTGATTAATTATGCTATGTTGTATGCTATAAAAAGTTTATTTATGTTGGTGCAAGTGAGGGTGGTAAAATAGCTTGGAAAATAGCCTCGTATTTGTCCACACGAGTAGACCCACGGGCGTGTGTCTAGGCCGTGTGTGACACACAGTCTGCCTTATGGGCATGTGATCTAGCCATGTGTCCCTTGCACCCTAATTAATGCAAAACAAAATGCCTAGTAGTAAACATACGGGCAGAGACACGGCCATATGTCTCAGCTGTGCAAAGGACACGGCCTCAGGACATGGGCGTGTGCCCAGGCCATGTGAAGTTTGCACCTATTTTATGAAAAATTATGAAATTTAATTGTCCACACGGCCTAAGCACACGGCGTGTGGCTTAGCCGTGTGACCTTAATTGGTGCATGACATCATAAATAGTGAGCTCTACAGGCTAGGGATACGGGCATGTCCCAGAGCCACACGGGCGTGTGACTCTCCAAAACATGAGAAATTTCTAAGTTTTCCATAGGTTTAAAAATGCTCAGTTTAGTCCCGAACCACTCCCACTGAAGGAGCAGCGTCGTCTGATAGTAGACCCACAACAGTTACTCAAGGAGAAGGAGGCAGAGAAGCCTTTCTCCATATGATGGATGCATGGTATACGAAGTTCATTCGAACGAACCCGAACGCTTAACCCCCTCCACCCCCTCAAAATCCTCAACCCGTACCCCTAGTGCCCCAAGGTATTGACTTTATAAGATTTCATTGAACCGTGGTTGATAAAATTCAAAAATAAAGAGTTGAGGAATTTAGGGCCAATGCCGATAATGACCTCGAAAAAGCGAAATTTTGTCTTGAGAATTCTTTTGGGTATTCGATGAGCTATCTTACACACCTGAAGAATGTTTAAAGTGTGCCATTTCCCATTTGAGAGGCGCGGCATATCAATGTTGGAAGACACTAGTTTCTGTGGTACCTCAAGAAAGGGTCACATGGGGATTCTTCCAATAGGAGTTCCGAAAGAATTACATTAGTGAGAGATTCATTGATCAAAAGCATAAGGAATTTCTTGACTTGAAATAAGGCCGTATGACGGTTACTGAATACGAAAGAGAGTTCGTTCGACTCAGCAAATATGCTCAAGAGTGTGTATCCTCCGAGGCTAAAATGTGTAGAAGGTTCAAAGATGGACTTAATGAGGATATTAGAGTGTTGGTGGGTATTCTTGAGTTAAAGGAATTTGTTGTGCTCATTGATTGGGCTTGAAAAGTTGAGGAGATGACTAAGGAAAAGAGAAAAACTAAGATTGAGGTTAGAGATACAAGAAAGACACTGATGAGCAAGCCATTCCCATCTCAATCTAAGAAATCAAGAGATATGTATTCTCGTTCTCATGTTTCAGTGGGGCTTTCATACGGAAATCGTAAGAAGCAGAATTTAGGTTTTAATCTCAAGCCACATCTGTGGCTAGTATGGGTAATGCTAGACCTTTCAAACCCGAGTGTCAACATTGCGGTAGACATCATTTTGGTGAGTTTAGGATGAACGACGGATCTTGTTTCAAGTGTGGTTCTCAAGACCACTATATCAAAGGTTGCCCCAAGATGATCGAGAAAGAAAAATTTTAGAGTACAAGGCTGAGTGGTACGACTACAAAAGGGAGATCCTCGAGAAATGCCGGTAATGAAGCTAGTAGCAAAAATGTAGCGAGAGATACAATTGTGAGATCCAAAGCAAGAGCTCCGGTTAGGGCCTATGCCATACGTGCACTTGAGGACGCATCTTCTCCCGATTTGATCACTAGTACTTTTTCTCTTTATGATACTACTATTATTGCCTTGATTGACCCTGGTTCTACTCATTTGTATGTATTCATGAAATTAGTATCTAGCATGAATATGCCTGTTGAGTCTACGGAATTTATGATTAAAATGTCAAACCCATTAGACAAGCATGTTTTAGTTGATAAGGTATGCAAGAAATGTCCCTTGATGATTAGAGGTCATTGTTTTCCGGCTGACTTGATGTTGTTGCCGTTTGATGAATTTGATGTTATTTTGGGTATGGATTGGTTGACATTCAATGATGCTGTAGTTAATTGTAGACAAAAAGTTATTAAATTGAAATGTAAAAATGGTGAAACTCTCTAAGTTGAATCAGATAAGTCAGATAGGTTGCCAATCATGATTTCTTCGATGTCTGCTCGAAAATGTATAAGAAAGGATGTGAGGCTTACTTGGCTTTTGTGTTGAATACGAAAAAGACTGAATTGAGAATTGAATCGGTGCCTGTTGTATGTGAATATTTGGATATATTTCCAGAAGATGGCCCCGACCGAGTTGAAAGAAATAAAGTCACAGTTGTAAGAATTAACTGACAAGGGTTTAGTGAGACCAAGTTTTTCACCGTGAGGTGTTTTGGTACTATTTGTGGAAAAGAAAGATGGTTCAATGAGATTATGCATTGATTACCGACAACTCAATAAGGTAACCATCAACAACAAGTATCCTTTGCCAAGAATCGACGACTTGTTTGATCAATTAAAGGGAGCCACAGTGTTTTCTAAGATAGACTTGAGGTCCGGCTACTATCAGTTGCGAGTTAAAGACTCGGATGTGCCAAAAACTACTTTTCGGACGAGGTATGGTCACTATGAATTTCTTGTTATGTCATTTGGCTAACGAATGCTCCTGCTATGTTTATGGATTTAATGAACCGAATATTTCGGATGTGCCAAGTTTTTTGTTATGGGGTTCCAGGTATTGGTCTTTTATGTTCTACCTGTGGCTGGGTAGTCCGGCATATGTTACAGATACCTGGCAGCTTGTGTGAGCAGCCCTTGTAGCTACATCTTGACTGATAGCTCGAGTGAGCAGACCCGTAAATAGCTCGAAAGTGAGCAACATGTGATATATGATATGAAGTAGTGTTGGCTACATATAGGGCACGTAGGTGTGAGATTCTGATGTATCCAATAGTATTCAAAGTATTCAACGGGTAAATTCAAATAGAAGTGCAATGGGTAATCTTACTAATTACGTCAAAGATGAGAAGGTAAGTTATTATGTGCGATTGGGCACAGGTATGTACATCGAACTCATAAGAAGACCATGGCATATGATGAACTTGTGGTAAGAATATATATATATATATATATATATATATATATATATGAAGAATAAATTTAAGTGATGAGATATAAAATGCAATATTATGTTTATTATGTTAAATGTATGATCATTGCTCTTTTAAAATTGTATTTGCATGTGAACTTACTAAGTTTTAAAGCTTACCCCCTTTCTTTCCCTTTTCTTATAGTGTCGCCAAGTTAGCTCGGAGATCGAAGGATGTCGGAGATTTCGATCACATTATCAATTGGATATTTGGGTGTAGTTAGTCTGATCATTTTGAGTATGGCATGTATAGGGACTTGGTCTTTTTGTTATATGTCATATTGATTAGCCAAATGAGTTGGCTTATGATAACATTTTATTCATTTTGTATATGGCCATATGATGTGGTTCATATTGATTTTTGGGTTGTAACCCTAATTAATTATGCATGCATACAATGTGTTTATACTTTGTAGTGTAGTTGCTTATTGGTAATGGATGCAATAGATGGCATGTATGATAAATGAATGAATAGAGACTAATTGGTATGATCCTAACTATAGTAAGATTGAGTGGATTGCAAGAAGTTTTATAAGGATAAATAAATATGAAATTGGTGTAAAATGCCATATAAAAGCATGATGGTTTGAGCATGTGATATATTGACATGAAAATGTCATGGGTTATATATGATTGTGAGTACTTAAGTGATTAATTATGCTATGTTGTATGCTATCAAAAATGTATTTATGTTGGTGCAAGTGAGGGTGGCAAAATGGCCTGGAAAATAGCCTTGTAGTTGTCCACACGAGCGTGTCTAGGCCGTGTGTGACATACGATCTACCCCATAGGCGTGTGATCTGGCCATGTGTCCCTTGCACCTTAATTAATGCAAAACAGAATGCCTAGTAGTAAACACACGGGCAGAGACACGACCGTGTGTCTCAGCCGTGTGAAGGACACGGCCTCAGGACATGGGCATGTGCCTAGTCCGTGTGAAGTCTGCACCTATTTTATGAAAAATTATGAAATTTAATTGTCCACACGGCCTAAGCACACGGGCGTGTGCCTTGGTCGTGTGACCTTAATTAGTGCATGACATCATAAACAGAGAGCTCTACGGGTTAGGGACACGCGTATCCCAGAGCCACATGGGCGTGTGACTTTCCAAAACATAAAAATTTTCTAAGTTTCCCAAAGGTTTGAAAATGCTCGGTTTAGCCCCAAACCACTCCCATCATATGTTTTAGGCCTCGTAGGTCCATAGTAGGGATGATTTGAATGTGAATGAAAAGTTTTAAATTTGAGTGAAAATCTATGACTCGGTTTTGTATGAATGATTGTGTTATGTCCGGTAACACCTCGTACCCTGTTCTGGCGTCAAATACGGGTATAGGGTGTTACAAGCAAACCCATGGCCTAATCGGTTCGATCACCAGTTCGATTCTGAAAACCTTGGTTCAAATATTTCATTTTGACATATGCTAATAGTTGGATAATGAAATTTTGGTTTAATAAAAATATTTAAAAAATAAAAAAACCGGTTCAACCGCCTGGTTCCCAAGTCAGTCGGTCTAATAGCTTTTCCTAGACCAGTACCCTTGTCAATTTCGGGCTAACTAATCCAATTCAAGTTTTTATGATTTTTTAATAATGTTTATAAGTTTTAGCAATTTTATATTTTTTAATAATTTGTTTTACAATTTTTATTATTTTTTAAGAATTTTTTATTTTTAAATATTTTAATAAGTTTTATTAATGTTATATTTTGTTATATTTTTTATATTTTTATAATATTTATAAATTTTGAGAATTATTTTATAATTTCATAGTTTTAATAAGTTTATTCCAATTGTAATATTGTTAATATTTTCTCTTTTTATTTTTATTATTTTTATATTTTTTTATTTTTTAAATATTTTTATGGGAAAAATATTAAATTAAAATAAAAAGCTGCCATGTGTTACCATTTAATTGACCTGTCAATTTATTTTAATAGTCAACGTAGTCAACAATGAAAATCATTAATAAAAGAATTTAATTAATTATTTTAATTAATTATAAAAACTTAATTAAATGAAAAATTAATAGAAAGAATTAATTGATTAGGGTTGTTTTTTTTTTTTTTTTTAATTTAAGCTATCAAAGAAACTATAAGGAAAAAAAAAGCATGGTCCAAATCTTGAAAAACTTTACACGGTTTTACAATTAATATTTCTTCAAGAGAAAATAACAGCAGTAAAAAAAGTAAAAAAAAAAAAAGTAACTGCCGAGGGCATCGAAAGATGTTGAGAAAAACCTTTCCAAATCCCAAAAAGTACATGTGTTTCTCTGTCTGGGTTACTCCTGTCTCAAAGTCCATTTCTCAGCAAAGATCCGAAGAGGGATGAGAGATTATACCATCCTCTCTACGATTTGCTTACAATATTAGGGAAATAAAATTAAAAGGAAAAATAAATAAACACCCAGTTCCAAAATTTCATCTTCTTTTTTTTTTTTTTTTTATCTTGGAAAATCTCTGAGTGGGGAAGAAAAAGAGTGAGGGAAAGATGTTTTTGATGGGGTTAAGCATGCAGTCGTTGATGGATTTGATGCTCGCTGGGATTTCTCTGATGATTGGGTTGGGGATTTTTGCTTTCATTGCTTCAATTCTTTGCTCTGCTGCTTTCTTGCACCATGCTAAATATGTCGCTTGATTTTAATATTCCAATGCACAGGTAATGCCCTTAATGCTCTCTTTTTTGAAATAGCCCTTTTTTTTTTTGTTTGTTAATTTGCTTCTGGGTGTCTACGATTCCTTTGATTTCGTTGCTTTCTGGTTTTTTTTTTTTTTCATTATTTGTTGAGTAATGATTGGACCGGGAAACAAAGTTGATTTGATATGAAGAATAGATAACCCCACTTGATCAGGATGCTGGTTTTTTTTTTTTTTTCAACGTGTTTTACTACCTTGAAACAAGTTAAGAGACTCTTGAAAACAATTCAAGAGCTCAATTTCATTGCATTTTATGCACCCATGACATTGTTGGACTGTCATAAACAATGCTTATGATGTTGAAGCATTAAGTCTACCTGCTTTTTTCTCGAAGAATAGTCACAAATACTATCACAAATGGCCTCGAGGGGATCTCTGATATATGTCGAATAGTAGCATTTGGCTTGTGTACGGTGTTTGGGTTTGTTAATTTTGTTCTCTTACTAAGCTATGTAATTGAACTTTGAATGTTTCTATGAAGTGTTCTTGGTGTAATGTTTTGTTGCTTTTAGGAATTTTGTGATTGCTTGTATTTAGGCATGAATTTGCATTGTCTTGTGCCTTTTGAACTGAAATGTTGCATGGTTTGTCAAGTATGCTTATTGCTGTGCCTTTACCCTTTTGGGTAAAAGAATGACTTCAATGGCACCCTTTTCCATCAAATTAATGTTTCTACAATTTGGATTTAGAAATAGCCCTCAATCTCATGGTGGAGGCAATACAACTGTTTACCAGTAAACACGAATGAAGCATCCACAAATGATGTTTTGCTATGCAAAATTGAAACGCAAAACTTAGAAAAACGAACCTTGTAGAGCGTCAACGTTTCAGTGTCCTTAATTCTCTCTGTATTATTCCTGTTCAGTTCCTTTATAATTTTCTCTGAAACAAAGTCGAGCAAAATTGTAACCCATGTTCTATGTTTCTCAGGTGCCAAAAGTGGTAAAAGAAGTTTCCATTTCGTTGGTCAAACGTTTCATTTTGCAGTAGTTGCAGTACTAGATGGGTTGAATACTGAGTATTTTTAGATATCTAGTTTGAGAATGTATGAACTCTCCTATATTAAAAAATAATAGCTTCTTAATGAACCGTACTATTGTTTAAATATTGAGATCGGGGGCAATTTTCTCATAACTATTATATTGATATTTATCTGCTTGTTTATCCCTACACAATTCAACTTGAAAAACTAAAAATTCAACTGCATATTAGTAATAATTTGCAGCAACTTGAAAGCTAATGAAGAAGTTGGTAGAAAAGGTGGATCAACCGTGACTGAATGCTGAAAATAAAATAGAAGATATGATTGAATTTTATAAATTTGTAAGCTTTCATCTGTTTTGGAAGAAAGGACAAATATTTAACTTATTGAACGTTAAACTGGAAAATGGAACTAAAAGAGAAGTCATTTATTCTTTTTTTGCTTTCTAGAGTAGACCATGCCTCTAATTCCGTCAGGATCAGCTACGAAGCCAAGAGGCCTATAAAACCCCAACACCCTAGGCTCCGAGTACAATGCAATGTTACAAATACCTTTCTCCAACAGTTCCTCAACCAACCGTTCCATTACAGCTTTGCCGAGCCCGATACCTTGGAATGAAGGGTCCACCACGACGTCCCATATTATAGCATTGAAAACTCCGTCCCCGGTAGCTCTAGCAAAGGCCACTGGTTTCTGGGACTTCTTGTGCTCCACCCAGAGTATGGATTGGGTGTGTTCAAGTGCCAGCTTGATCTTTTCCGTGTCACGCCTAGGGAATCCCACGGCTACAAAGACAGAGTTGAGGTGGTCGAGGTTGAGGTCAGAGATCGTGCGGCGGAGGAAGAAGCCTCTGGACTCAAGGTCCTTGTCGGAGATGGAGTATTTGCATGTCGGAAAAGGGAGGGTTGGGGTTCGGAAGTTGGAGATGATGCCACGTGAAAACATTGGGGGAGAAATGAAATGAGTGGATAAGGAGGAGGATGTTTCTTTGCCTTGTTTGTAATTCAGTGGTTGTTAATGACGGTTGGTTGGTTGGGTCATGGGTAGTGAAAAACTGATAGGATTGGCGGGAGGTTGTGGGTCTTTTATATCATTGTTTTAGAGCTGGACTACCTTTTGAGCCCAAATTTTTGTCTAAAATTTTAAAATAGTTTGGATAAAAACATTAGATTTTAAGAATGGATTTCAATAAAAAAGTATTCTTGTTTAAAATATGAATCAAGTTTACATGAGCTTGGTTCAATTTATTCTTGAGTTTATAATATATATTTTTTTATATATTTTGTAATTTATACTATATGATAATTAAATGTTTTATATTATATTATAATATAATATAAATATTAAAAAATATAGTGTATGTTTAGATTTAGAGTAAACTACAAAAATTATCTTTTATGTATGGTTTAAATTACGTTTTAGCCACTAAACTATAATTTATTGCAAACGGTATCAAATCATAACATTTTAATCAATTTATGATTATAGAATGTTAAAAGGGTTATAAAAGTCTCACATGACACAAAATGTGCCATTAAACGTCGATGTCTCTTCCATGTTTGGTTTTGGCATGTTATCTCACATGGAAAAGGGCATTTAATCATATTGTCTCTCATCCAACATATATTAAGGTCTTAGATTAAGGACATTGTAAAATAAGTTCTCCTTCCTTATAAGTATACTTATGTATATAGTTTGGTAAAACCTTTTAATTAGGAATTTCATTATTTTGTAATTTTTTTTGTGATACTAGAGTTATTATCCAGTATTGGTGCTTGAAGATGTAGGTAATTTGCTAAAACTCATAAATTTGGTGTGTTTTCTCCTTTATTTGTTTGTATTTATTGGTTTTTCTATCGTAGTTTAATATTCAATAGTTATTTTTCAGATAAATTCATTGTAGGACATTACTCGGTGTTCCCAACAATTAGTCTTAGAGCCTCAATGAAGAAGTGTATGATATTTGATTGTAGAATTGCTTGATCTTCTACATTATTAAAAAAAAAAATTTACTATTGGAGACTTTTTCATGGTAGCTCAGTTACTAGCTAGAAGTGTAGTTATGTGAAAGTGCATGTGATAAACCGTAATTTATACATATTATTATCCCATGCTTAACACATTTATGAATGATTTCTCCTTAGATTTGGTGAATTTGATGCTCCTAATCCTTTAATTTCATGTTTTATACTTAGGTGAGCACAGGAGAACAAAAAGAACAAGAAACGGGCCAAAAACAAAGAAAATGGGCTAATGTGGGAAAACAACACGGCCTAGACTTCTTCACACGGGTAGCACACACGCCCGTGCCATTCTAGCAGGCTTGAACACGGGCTAAAACAACCTCAACACGGGCATGTTGATCTCTCAGCCTTGACCACGGCCTGAAGTAATCGCACATGGGCGTGTCCCTATCGAGCCCAAGTTAAGTTCTATTCGGAAAAGGGTAATTTTGAGGGCTTTTAGGCATTCTAAAGCCTATTTAAACACCATAGAAGAGGATTAAAGATGACACAAAGAGTAGGAAGCAAGGAATTACTCGAAGGAAGCCGATTGATCCATATCGGAAGCCAGATTCACCTCCAAGATTGAAGATCTCCCTTCAATTTCCTTCAGAGGTTTTTTGGGTTTTCTTTATGTTTTGTTATCATTCTTCTGAGATGTTTTATTTTCTAGTTATGAATTAAATCCCCTAAATACCTAAGGGGGACGAAACCTAAGATGAATCTTGTTAATATTTTTTGAACTGTATGATAAATAATTGATTTGTTCTTAATTATGACTTTAACTCTTGTTTGAATATTTCAGGATATTGATTCAAGTATTGATGTGCTTATTCGGAGGATGAATAGTCCCTGTTTAAGAGTAGATCACTCGTAATTAAGCGGAGTTGCATACAATCCTAGAGATAGGAGACAAATCTAATAAGGGAATCCCTAGATCGAGTTAGTGCAAAACTAGGGGTTTTAATTAGAAAGATATTTCAATTAATCAACCTAGGGTTAGACGTTATGAGTTGAATAGGGATAATAACATAACTTAGGGAATCCTACGGATCAAGTCAAGTGAATAAATCATCTGGTTCAGAGTCATTTAACAAGAGAAGTCTAGGTGGATCCTTCCTTGGGTATTGTCTTAAATCAATCAGTTCTCTAAAAGTATTTTCCCTAATTTACTTTCTGTGCATTCTTAGATTAGTTAATTAGTTAATTAAAACAACCTTCATTATTCTTAGGCTAGATAATAAAAAGAAAGTTAATACTAGTACTTTTGGTTCCTTTGGGTTCGACATCCGGTCTTGCTAAAACTATACTATTGTTCGATAGGTGTGCTTGCCTTCATTGTGATAATAGTTAGTTTAAGTACAATCATTTATAAATTTTAAAACTTATCGCGAGTGACAATCAAGTTTTTAGCGCCGTTGCTAGGGAACTAAGATATTAGGAACACTCGATTTTTATTACTTTAGCCATTTACTTTTATTGTAATTTAAATTTTGTTTTAATTTTCATTAATAAATTTTCTTTTTCTTTCTTCTGGTAAGTTTTTATAGTTTATGACTAGAAGAAACCCGTCAGGACCATTACTTTTTGACGAAGAAATCGATCGCACAGCTCACAGAAACCGAAGAGAAATAAGGCAAAGCTTAAGATACACAGAGGAAGAGCAAGAGGACGATATACCAACTACAACTGAGGAGATGGTCGAAAATCAGAAAAATTCGGTACCTCCTGCGATTGCTGCTAACCTAGTAAATCAGAATCCTGCTCCTCGTACTATGTATGATTATGCTAAACTTACTTTAACAGGAACTGAATCGAGTATAGCTAGGCCTGCTATTGCTGCAAATAATTTTGAACTGAAACCTAACACAATTCAAATGATACAACAGTTTGTTCAGTTTGATGGTTTGCAGGATGAGAACCCAAATACTCATTTGGCAAATTTTCTGGAACTTTGCGATACATTCAAGATCAATGGCATTTCTAACGATACCATTTGCCTTCGGTTATGTCCCTTTTCATTGATGAACAAAGCTAAACAGTGGTTGAACTCGTTACCACGAGGATCAATCACTACTTGGGAACAAATGACCGAAAAGTTCTTACTAAAATACTTTCCACCTGCTAAAACAGCTAAACTAAGGAATGATATTTCTTCTTTTGTGTAGATGGACTTAGAAACACTTTACGATGCATGGGAGAGATACAAGAACCTACTACGAAGGTGCCCTCACCATGGGTTACCTCTATGGCTGCAAGTTCAAACGTTTTATAATGGTGTGAACCCCTCGAAAAGACAGATAATTGATGCAGCTGCTGGTGGAACCCTAAACAACAAAACACCTGAAGAGGCTTACGAATTTATTAAGGAAATGTCACTGAATAACTATCAGTGGCAAGTCATGAGGACTAAGCCAACCAAAGAAGCAGACGTTTATAACATCAACTCAGTTACTATGCTGTCAAATCAGGTAGAACTTTTAAATAAAAAGATTGATAGTTTGCTTGGTTCCATACAGGTACATCCAATTATGCAATATAATTCAAGTGGAGGTGGAATGAGCAACCCAGAATATCCAACCTATGGCCACAACATAGAGAACGAATAACTGAATTACATGGTTAACAACTCTATACCTCAAAATAATCCTTACAATAACACTTACAATGCAGGTTGGAGGAATCACCCGAATTTCCCATGGGGAGGCCAAGGAAATCAAATACCACTACCCCCTTTAGGCTTCCAACAACAACCTTACTAGCTAGAAAAAAAGCCGAACCTTAAAGAGATGATGACAAAATTCATTTCAGTAGTAGAAACTCGCTTCCAGAACACTAAAACTGCACTAAAAAATCAGCAAGCATAAATTCAAGGGCTTGAGAATCAAATTGGACAGCTGACTAAGGTAATTTCAGAAAGACCACCAGGAAGCTTACCTAGCAACACCGAAACCAATCCAAAAGAGCATGTGAAAGCATTACATTAAGGAGTGGGAAAGTGTTAGCTGAATCTGAAAAGAAGCTACCACAAGAAGTCGACAGAAGCGAAAGAGAAGAGGTAAAACCCGAAAACAATGACAAGCCAGCGTCAAAGGAATATAAACCACCAGTTCCATACCCAGCTAAGTTGAAAAAGGACCGCATGGATGCACAATTTGGTAAATTTCTTGAACTTTTTAAGCAATTACATATCAACTTACCTTTTGTTGAAGCCATCTCGCAGATGCCGACATACGCAAAATTTTTGAAGGAGCTTCTACCAAATAAAAAGAAGTTTGAAGACTTATTTACAGTGGAACTCAACGAGGAGTGTTCGGCCATACTCCATAATAAACTTCCAACCAAACTAAAAGACCCAGGAAGTTTTACTATCCCCTGCTTAATTGGTAGTTTGATTTTTGAGAAAGCATTAGCTGATTTAGGCTCTAGTATTAATTTGATGCCATATAAGATGTTTAAACAACTTGGTCTTGGGGAACCTAAACCCACTAGGATGAATATTCAATTTAGTAATGACAGTTGTTAAATATCCTAGGGGTATCATAGAGGATGTACTTGTAAAAGTAGATAAATTTATATTCCTGTTGATTTTGTTGTGCTTGACATGGATGAGGATGTTGAAGTGCCTTTAATTTTAGGTCGTCCATTTTTAGCCCACGCTGCTAGAAATTTGCTATTGATGTGGGAGATGGTAAACTTGTACTTAGAGTAGGTGACGAAGAAATTATTTTTAAGATCTATGATGCCATGAGATTTTCTAGGGAGCAAGATGACTCATGTTATTTTATTGACTCTATTGATCATGCCACTCAAGATTTTTTTCAGGAAATCATACATGAGAACACGTTGGAACTGTGTCTTGCCCAAAGCGAGGAGGTAGATGATGATGATTCTGAGATAGGTAAGGTAAAAACTAAACTGAACTCCAATAAACCAGTCTCAAGACAAGCAGGATATGAGGGTATCAAGATAAACGATAAACTTAAGCAAAAACCTTTTATATAAGAACCCCCCCAAGCTGGAACTTAAACAGTTGCCAAATCACTTGGAATATGCATTCCTTGGAAATAATTCTACATTACCAGTGATTATTACTTCTAACTTACAACCCGAGGAAAAAGAGGAATTACTCTAAGTATTAAGAGAACATAAAAGGGCCATAGCTTGGAAAATTTCTGACATCAAAAGGATCAGCCCCTCTTTTTGCACCCACAAAATTTTAATAGAAGATGAATATAAGCCATGAGTGCAAGCTTAAAGACGACTGAATCCAACATAAATGAAGTTGTTAAAGTTGAGGTAATTAAACTTCTATTTGCTGGAATTATTTATCCTATTTCTGACAGTTCTTAGGTAAGTCCAGTGCAGGTTGTTCCTAAGAAAGAAGGCATGACGGTTGTAACCAACGAGAAGAATGAATTAATCCCGACAAGAACAGTCACAGGTTGGGGAGTTTGCATTGACTACAGGAAGCTGAATGATTCCACGAGAAAAGATCACTTTCTCTTGCCATTTATTGACCAAATGTTGGAAAGATTATCAGGGCACATGTACTACTGCTTTTTAGACGGACTCTCTGGTTATTTCCAAATCCCAATAGCTCTTGAAGATCAAGAAAAGACGACATTTACATGTCCATATGGCACCTTTGCTTATCGTAGAATGCCTTTTGGATTATGTAATGCTCCTGCCACCTTTCAGCGCTGTATGATGGCCATCTTTGACGAACTCGTAGAAGACATCATGGAGGTATTTATGGATGAATTTTCGGTATTCGGTAACTCCTTCCATCTTTACCTTAAAAATTTAAAATAAGTTTTAATAAGATGTGAGGAAACGAATCTTGTGCTTAACTAGGAGAAATGTCACTTTATGGTTCAGGAAGGTATTGTATTAGGACATAAAATTTCCAGTAAAGGGATTGAAGTGGACGAATCTAAAATTGAAACAATCGAAAAATTACCCCTCCTAGTTCGGTCAAGGCTATTAGAAGCTTTTTAGGACATGCTAGTTTTTATAGGAGATTTATTAAGGATTTTTCTAAAATAGCTAAGCTTTTGACTAAATTACTAGAAAACGATGTACCTTTTAATTTCTATCAGGAATGTTTAGAAGCATTTAATACCTTAAAGGATAAATTAATTAATGCTCCAATCATAATTGCATCTGACTGGAATTTACATTTTGAACTAATGTGTAATACGAGTGATTTTGCAGTAGGTGTAGTTTTGGGACAGCGAAGGGACAAGCATTTTCAACCTATCTATTATGCAAGCAAAACTTTGACAGCTGCACAAGAAAACTGTACCACCACGGAGAAAGAGTTGCTAGCTGTGGTTTTTGCATTCGATAAATTTTGATCATATCTCATGTTGTCTAAAGTTGTCGTTTACACTGACCATTCTGCCTTTCGCTACCTTTTAACTAAAACTGATGCAAAACCTCGACTCATTCGATGGATTCTATTGTTGTAGGAATTTGATTTGGAGATTCAGGATAAGAAAGGAGCTGAAAATCTCATGCTGATCGTCTTTCCAGGTTTGAGAACTAAAATACCAAAGAACTAGATGAAGTTGAAATAAATGATTCGTTTCCTGAAGAACAATTCTTTGCTATATATCATTCGAAGGTACCTTGGTTTGTAGACATGCGAATTTTTTAGCCACTAACATTATCCCAAAAGGGTTGACACACTAACAAAAGAAGCGATTCTTTAATCATGTGAAAAACTACTTTTGGGACGACCCTTTTCTTTTCCGTATACGTGCAGATCAAGGTCAGAAGCATCAAAGATTTTGGAACATTGCCACTCAAGACCGACTAGAGGACATTACAATGGAACTAAGACCGCACATAAAATACTTGAATCAAGTTTCTATTGGCCCTCGTTATTCAAAGACGCTAATAAGTTCTTTACTTCTTGTGACAAATGCCAACGAACAGGTAATATCTCCAAACGTGATGAAATGCCTCAAAACTATATGCTTTCATTTGAAATATTTGACGTTTGGGACTTCATGGGTTCATTCCCTAGTTCATTTGGGAATAAATACATCTTAATAGCAGTTGATTATATGTCCAAATGGGTGGAAGCCCAAGATTTACCTACTAATGATGCTAGAGTGGTAGTACAATTCCTTAAGAAACTCTTCTCTAGATTCGAAACACCTACAGCAATTATCAGTGACAGGGGTACTCATTTTTGTAACGCCCAATTTGAGAAAACCCTTAAGAAATACGGAGTTCATCACAGAATAGCCACCCATTACCATCCTCAAACTAGTGGACAAGTTGAAGTGGCAAACCGAGAGATCAAATGGATTCTTGAAAAGACAGTAGAATCAAATAGGAAATATTGGGCGATGAAAGTAAATGATGCTTTATGGGCTTATAGAACTGCTTTTAAGACTCCCATAGGAACATCACCTTACAGACTTGTTTATGGAAAAAGTTGTCATCTACCATTCGAACTAGAGCATAAAGCCTTCTGGGCTATTAAATTTCTAAACCTTGATCCCAAACTTGCAAGTGAAAATAGGTTGATGCAGTTGAATGAGCTAGATGAGTGGCGAGCCAATGCATACGAAAACTCACGCCTATACAAGGAAGCAACAAAGCGGTGCCATGACGCTCGTTTAAAGAAACGAAAACAATTTGAAGTCAGAGATCTTGTCTTGCTATATAATTTGAGACTCAAATTGTTTCCTAGGAAACTTAAATCATGATGGTTAGGACCTTTCGTAGTTCAATCTATTTTTCCATATGGCACAATAGAGATAAGTCACCCATCACAAGGCACTTTCAAGGTAAATGGACATTGTCTCAAACTTTAAAATGGTGAGAATTTTAAAGACGATGGAGAGGAGTTACGGCTCCATGAACCTCCCTAAATACACCGACAAGGTAAAGTTAAGCTTAGACTATAAACAAGTGCTTCTCGGGAGGCAACCCGAGTATTAATGGTTTTAATTTATTTAAATTTCAAGTTTTAACATCTAGATCACTAACTGAGTCTTTGAACACAGGTTCCCAAAATTCCCACGGCCAGGCACACGGGCGTGCCTTAGGTCGTGTCCATAACACGAGAAAAGACATGGTCGTGTGAAAACATTTCCCCATAACACAGGATGCGATAAATTACCACGGCCGTGCGACATGGCCGTGGGCGATCCTGCCAAAACAACACGGGCGTGCAACATACCCGTGGCTTAGAACCATGGCTGAACCTGAAAAAGTAACACGGGTGTGCGACACGCCCGTGCCTAGCACCCGTTGTCGATTTTGTCAAACTAACACGGGCGTGGGCCTACATACATGGGCGTGGGAGAAGCGAACAAAGCTAGACACAGCCTTGCACACCAACATGCCCAAAATTTGAAACCCACGAAGAACACGGGCTAAATAAAAGGCACACGGGTGTGCCCCACGACCGTGTGCCCCAAATACCTATTTTTCTAATTTTATCTTTCTTTAAAACTATTTCATTTCATTTTTTAGGATTTTTATAATTATTAAATACTTTATATTTGAAATTATTTCTTCATGAGTAATCCTATTCCTCTATATTCCTAAAAAGTTCCTGATTCTATTACAATTATAAAGAGCTTCAAAGCTCACTATTACATAGGAACTTGAAACTCCACTGGAAAAGGTTCTCCATGACTGCCACTTGTGGAACCTAACCTCTACCACCATCGGAATATTCTTCTCCAATCTGCATAACTCCTACCTAAGGAGTTCATTCATTTAACATTCAGGAAGTTTCGCTTCTCTCCCTATCTTATGATCTTATATCTATAATTGCCACTAACTTTATCTTTGTACGTTGAGGGTAATGTACATCTTAAGTGTAGGGGGAGTCAATTATATCACTATTAAAACAATTCTTGAATTTTGTTCTGTTCTCTTGTAAATCTCTCATATCATTTTTAGTATGAATTTTGATTAATTTATGATTTTTATTGATATATCTTGAATTAAAACATAGGCATTCATGCATTGACTCTTTAAACTTTAAGACATTAGAGAATTAAGCATGATAAGTTTATTTTTGAGAATTTAAAAATTTAGGTTATTTTCCCAAGTTTAGGTATTATCTTGAATTGAAATCCACAGGTTTAAACATCAGAAAGCCATAATTTTTGTGAGATTTTGAGCCTTTAGAGCATCTATTATTTCTTTCATGCTCACTTTTATTGTTGCTTGGGTGCGTCAATATCAAATTGTTATTCTAGAACTTGCTTGATTATGCATGTCAAGACCACACCATTTGATTTGATATGTCAAGATGATAGAGGCACTTAGGTTTAACCCACTCATGCCATGAAAAGCCTACCTTCATAATTAACCCTTAGTAAACCCTTTTGAGCCTAATATCCCATTCGTTGATTCACCCTCAATATTAACCCATAACTCATTATTGTTGAAATCCCCTAAATTAATTTTATCCTTATTTTTGTCGAGATCTTATTTGAATGAATTGCTTATTCTTAATAGTTAATCTATGTTACTTAATTTGTTCTTAAAAAAATGTACATATATATCTATTTATTAGCAGTAAGTCGTATTTTTAAAGCTTGAGTGTTTAATTCCATATTTTGAGAAGAAACTCTTTTGTACGCAATTAATGATTAAATATTTTTCTAGTTAAGTAATTCTTCAATTCAATCTCAATTCTAACCTTTTCTTTCAACTTGTGACCACACCCCCTAACCAAAGCCTTGTTACAACCCTCTAAAGACCTTTTGATTGATGTATCATCTCAATTTATAGTGGTGGAGATTTGATTTTCATGCAAGCCTATGGTAATAACTTTCATATTGATTGTTGAGTGCTAAATTCATTATCCTTAAACACCTCGAGTGATTTGAGTGAATCTTTAGTGAGGATGTTAAACTCTGTGAGATTTTGAATCAAGGGTGATTACTTAGACGAGGGGGACGAGGGGAAATGCCTATGTTTTTCGTGATAAAATGCTCAACTTGGAATGTTTGAAACTTTAATGTTCTTCTAGTTGAATTCTCAATGTATGATTACTTATGGATTAGTTTGAGATATTATTGATAGGAATTATAAGTTGAGAAAAAGGAATTCTTAATTGTGAAATGAGGATTTTGCTTGAGGATAAGCAAATGCTTAAGTATGGGGGTATTTGATAAACCGTAATTTATACATATTATTATCTCATGCTTAACACATTTATGAATGATTTCTCCTTAGATTTTGTGAATTTGATACTCCTAATCCTTTAATTTCATGTTTTATACTTAGGTGAGCACAGGAGAACAAAAAGAACAAGAAGCGAGCCAAAAACAGAGAAAATGAGCCGACGTAGGAAAACAACACAGTCTGAACTTCCTCACACGGGTAGCACACACGCCCGTGCCATTCTAGCAGGCTTGAACACGGCCTAAAACAACCTCAACATGGGCGTGTTGATCTCTCAGCCTTGACCACGGCCTGAAGTAATCACATACGGGCGTGTCCCTATCGAGCCCAAGTTAAGTTCTATTCAGAAAAGGGCAATTTTGAGGGCTTTTAGGCATTTTAAAGCCTATTTAAACACCCTAGAGGAGGATTTTAAGATGACACAAAGAGTAGGAAGGAAGGAATTACTCGAAGGAAGCCGATTGATCCATTTCGAAAGCCAGATTCACCTCCAAGACTAAAGATCTCCTTTTAATTTCCTTCAAGGGTTTTTGGGTTTTCTTTATGTTTTGTTATCATTCTTCTGAGATATTTTCTTTTCTAGTTATGAACTAAATCGCCTAAATACCTAAGGGGGATGAAACCTAAGATGAATCTTGTTAATATTTTCTGAACTGTATGATAAATATTTGATTTGTTCTTAATTATGACTTTAACTCTTGTTTGAATATTCCAGGATATTGATTCAAGTATTGATGTGCTTATTCGGAGGATGAATAGTCCCTTTCTAAGAGTAGATCACTCGTAATTAAGTGGATTTGCATTGAATCCTAGAGATAGGACGACATAAATCTACTAGATTAGAGTCAAATCTAATAAGGGAATCCATAGATCGAGTTAATGCAAAACTAGGGGTTTTAATTAGAAAGAGATTTCAATTAATCAACCTAGGGTTAGACGTTATTAGTCTTGAATAGGGAAAATAACGTAACTTAGGGAATCTTACAGATCAAGTCAAGTGAATAAATTGTCTGGTTCAGAGTCAGTTAACAAGAGAAGTCTAGGTGGATCCTTCCTTAGGTATTTTCTTAAATCTATCAATTTTCTAAAAGTATTTTCCCCAATTTACTTTTTGTGCATTCTTAGATTTGTTAATTAGTTAATTAAAACAACCTTCATTATTCTTAGGCTAGATAATAAAAAGAAAGTTAATACTAGTACTTTTGGTTCCTTTGGGTTCGACATCCGATCTTGCTAAAACTATACTACTGTTCGGTAGGTGCGCTTGCCTTCGTTGTGATAATAGTTAGTTTAAATACGATCATTTATAAATTTTAATCGCTAGTGACAATCAGCATGTCTAGAAAAAAATATTAGCTAGGAAAGACTTGGTACCTAAGAGTGTTGATGAGTCCTCTTCATATGATTATTGCTTACTTTTGCTTAGTTTCATGCATATTTTTATATGTTTTAGATTCATTTTAGTTTATTTGATATTTTATGTTTGTATTGTAAATATTGTGTTTTTATAAGTGTTTTCAGCATTTTTGTGCATTTATTTTCAATAAAATATTTCGCGTGATATTTGCAGGTAATAGAAGTTTGTGAAGAAGATGTCAGTATATGGAACCATGGGATTAAATGCATTAAATCTAAAGTTGATCCAAGATTATGTGTGGTAGTCAAATACTCAAAGATTCGAAATTTGTAATTTGGACACATTCAGAACTTCCAACCTGAACACTTCTAAGTGTTTTGATCATATTTTGGGTTCTAGGATTTCGTTTTTGGTGTACTTTATATCTTTAGAAAAAGAATTTGAATCTCTATCCAAATATTAAAGCATCAATACCAAAATGAATCAGGAAGAAACCCAAAAGCAAAGAAAAAGTTACAAGTTTTACATTGATGGACAATTCTGACTTATTTTCTTGCTTGGATCATACCTTTTAATATACATGGAGTTTGGAGCTAAATTTCTATAGTTAATGTACAAGATGTAGATCTTCAATCATTTTTTTGTAATAGCCCGATTTTTGGCCTAGTTAGAACAGTGGTTTTGAGACCACAAATCTGACGTAAGAAAAAATTTTTTTTATTATGTTTTTATGGTCTACAATTTCACGGAATGATTTCGTTAAAATCTCGTTCGAAAATTTTGACGTTTGGGCACTCAATTTAGTCAAAAAGACTAAAAAGTACAAAAGTTGAGTTCTACATGTTAGAGGTGTGCAATTGTTATGAAATTTTAAATTGGAGGTCCTTATATGGTAATTAGACTATTGGTTAAGTTGGTGGACAAAAATGGACATGGTTAGGCATGTTTCCAAAGTTTTTCATTAAGGGCATTTTGGTCATTTAGTTATTAAAATGAATTAAAAACAAAATTAAAAGCCAATTTTTTTCCATCTTCAACCCCTTGGCCAAAACTTGCATGGAGAAACCATGGCTAGGTTTTTTCAAGCTTCCAAGCTCGATTGTAAGTCCATTCTAGCCCCATTTTTAATGATTTTTACGTTTTTGAAATCCTCGTAACAAGATCTATCTATTTATACCATTTATTTGAGCTAGGGTTGATGTTTAAAAATTTAACCATTATGACATGCATGTGTTTTGATGTTTCATGGTAGATTATGAAAGTTTGATGTGTAAGAAACGACTTTTACTAAGTGATTTTCGGTGAAATCGTCCAAAAGGACTAAATTGTAAAAGTTATAAAATATGTAGTAAAAGTGTGTTTTAATAAAAATTGTGGGCTGTTATAGTTATGAAAATAATTCGGCTAGGCTTGTATGTTAAAGAAATTGAATAAAAATCATTTTACGAGCCTCGGGGCAAAAGTGTAAATATGACAAAGGGCAAAAAGTAATTTTGCCATAGTATGATTTTTGGGTCACATTAAATAATGTGACTAATAAGTGGGTTAAATGTGATGTTATAGATCAAAGAAAATGAGATTCGAGCCTAGAATGAGGGAAAACGAGTAATTGACGGTTAGGTCCTTCTTTGTCATTTTTGGTGTCGAGGTAAGTTCATGTGTAAATAATGTAATATTATGATCATATTTTTAATGCTTTATTAATGCATGAGTTTCTATGTTTAAATTGTTATGATGAGTGCATGAACGACGTTATGGACTATGAGAATGACATTGTAAACGAGTTTGACAAGGATGTGACATTGAGAAAATCCCATTTGAACCTTAGGAATAATTTAGAATACAATGTGACATGTCACTAGGAACCATGTGATTTATGAGCTCATGAGATATGTGATATATGTTTATGTGGTTCCGGGTGCTGGTCTTGTACGTCCTACCGGTGGCTGGGTAGTCCGGCACGTGTTGCGGATACCTGACAACTTGTGTGAGTAGCCCGTGTAGCTACATCTTGATCAACAGCTTGTGTGAGCAGACCCGTGAGTAGCTCGAGAATGAGCTTTTATGTGTTATGTGATATGATGTAGCTTTAGCTACCTATGTGGCACTATTGTGTGACCCTTCCGTGTATCCAATAGTATTTCGAGTGTTCAACGGGTAAATCAAAGATGAGTATGAGAATGAAATTACTACGAGTAAACAGGCATGTACGTAAGCCTATAATTGTAAATTCATGATTATTGTGGAAATAATTGTTTATTACCCATTGTGATTGATAGTGTACATACTTGTGATGTTGGATATATGATAAATATAAATGATGATTACGTGTTAGGCTTTTGGGCCGAATTGTGATGTGATCCAATATGTTTACATGCTTAAATTGTATTTCAACGGGTATGTTAAGAATGAGAAAGTATGTGACTATATTACAAGTGGTACAAGTATGTACACTGAACTCGTGTGAAGTGAATTTGGTATATGATGAATTCTTGGTAAGAATGTACACGAACAAGTTATGCTTGTGAAACATTGATAACCTTGTGAAAAATGATCTATATTTATGATGAATGGATGCATGATAAGATTTGATAATGATCATGTGATAGGCTTATGAGCCTAATTGATTTGTGATATAGTACGGCTCATTTATTTAACTTGTGTTTCATTGGATATGAGGAAAGGAAAGACAAGCATAATTGCCGAATAAAGTCATTATAAGAATATAGATACGAGCTTAGACAAGTGAAAGGTCGTTAAACTATATGTTGAAATTATGATTACTCACAAATAATGTGCATGTGATTCAGAAGATGGAAATAACTTGTTAATTAATTTGATATGTTATAATAGGGAGACTATAGTGGCTAGGCTAATGCCAAGGCATGTAAATGATGTTTATGAGTTAAAGGAGTAAGCACTACGAACGAATAAGTGAAAATCTTAAGATTTAATGCCAATTGTAATAATAGTATTCTTATGGATGGATAAAGTAAATGAATGTTAATAGCTGTTATTTATTTGCATATGAACTTACTAAGCTTCGAAGCTTACCCCCTTCCTTTCCCATCTCTTATAGTTTAATTTAGCTAGCTCGGGTTGGAGACCGCCGGAGATGCCATCACACTATCAAGCTATCATTGGGTATAAGTGAACGCAAGTATTTTAAGTTTATGGCATGTATAGGGACTTTGTCTTTGATTAATTAAGTCATTGTTAATGTGGCCAAATGTGTTGGCCTAGAATGGTTTATGGTCCAAATTGTATATAGCCATGAATGATGGCTTATGTTGATTATATGATTATGTATATACTAGAGCTGATCATGGGCTGGGCGGCCGGGCCCGGCCCGAAGGCCCGCCTGAAAAATGAGAGGGTTTGGGTCAAAATATAGGCCTGAAAAATGGGCTTGGGCAAAAAAACGAGGCCCGTTTAGAAAACGAGCCGGGCCTCGGGTAAGAGTTTTTTTGGCCGGGCCAAGTCGAATTATATATTAATATATTTTTTATTTTATTTTTAATCATTTTAAATTTTTAATATAACTATTTTTTATTATATTGTAAATTTTTGTATTATTTTAAGAATTATTTTAGTATCATTTTTATTTGTTTTAATATTTGTTTTTATGTTTATAAATATATTTGATTTATTATATTTTTAAAATTTTTTATTTAATGAAATAAGCAAAAGAAAAATTTAATATGGGTCGAGCTGGGCCAGGCTCGGGCTTAGCAATTTTATTTTGGGTCGGGCTTGGATAAATTTTTAGGCCCATATTTCGGGCCGGGCCGGGCCCAAGTCTAGTAGACTGGCCTAAAATTTTGTCTGGGCCCGGCCCGGCCCATGATCACCTCTAGTATATACTTATGTCTTTGAGATGTGATTTGTGATTGTGTGTATGTGATGGGTTATGTTATTAGTGATGAAGACTTGATGATTTAATTGGGATTTGTTTAGTATGATGATAACCATGGCTTAAATGAGAATTGGTAAGTTGGGCTTGACAAAGTATGAAGTCTTTTGCGTGCATAAGTAAAGATAAAATGATCATGATCATGTCTTGTTTGTGTATGTTTAAGTACTCGATTATGCCATGTTAATTGCCTTTGAAGTCATGTATGTGTTTGTGCAAATAAGGGTGGCAATTGGCTTGGAAAATAGCCTCAAAGTTGTCCACACGGGTATACACACGGGCATGTGTCTAGGCCGTGTATGACGCACAGTCTGCCCCATGGGCGTGTATTCTGGCCGTGTGTCCCCTGCACCCTAATTAGGTAAAATAGAATGCCTAGTAGTAAACACACGAGTAGAGACACAGCTGTGTGTCTCGGCCGTGTGAGAGACACGGACTTAGGACACGGGCGTGCGACCCTATTTTGTTGATGAAATCATAAACAGAGAGTTACACGGGCTGACGACACGAGCGCGTGTGATCACACAGCCTTCCCACACGGGGCGTGTAACTCCCCAAAATAAGAAAATTTTTTAAGTGTTGCAAAAGTTTCGAAAGTTCTCGGTTTAGTCCTGAACCACACCCAATGTATGTTTTGGGCCTCGTGGGCCCGTATAAGGGACTTTATGCATGTGAATGAAAATTTTTAAATTTGGATGGAAATTCATGTCTCGATTTTGTATGTTTATGTGAGTTTATGTCCGGTAACACCTCGTACCCTGTTCCGGCGAATACGGGTAAGGGGTGTTACATTTTTTTAACTTTTCCCAATTGGAGTTGTTATTTTAGACAAAAAAAGTCATCAAATAATATGTGAAAATTTATTCTAAAAGATAATAAAGAAATGGACCTAGCAATTTATTACTATCAAGACATTTTCATCGTCATTTAACTCTTCCTAAATGTCTATAAATAGCCTTTAGTTTTCATAATATGAGGCATCTTGGAATTGAGATCAAGATTATTTTCTAGTTGATGTTTATTACTATTATTATTATTATTATTCACTATTCTTATAATATCTTAAGTTTCTTATTTCTAATGTCTTTTTCCTCTAAGTTTGAGTTATTTAAATCTTTTTATGTTTTTCTAATGTTTCCATGTTGAGTTAAAAGGGTGAAAATCTTTATAAATAATAAGGCAAATTCTGTACTCATCATTTGAGCTAACATGAACTATCAATCACTAGTTATAATCATACTTGTAAAGTAAGAGTCCTAATCTATTATAAACAATTGATAGCACAATGAATGATTGGATAAATTAGCCTCTTAATTTGTTATTTGTGAAACTGCTAAATGTTTTAGATTGTTCCATTGTTGAGTTAGAGTTATTCTTTAAATTTCATGCAGGATTATTAACCTTTGATGTTATATTTGGTTTTTTAGTAAAGTATTTTTTTTTATGAATTTAATGTTTAGGGATTAAATTTCTAAATTATTATAAATCCAAGGACTTGATGTGAAACTATTGCAAAAGTGGGTTGTAATGGGAGCTATTGATATTTTGTTAGATTGGGTTTTCAATAAAAATGGATAATTTGCAAGACTAAGGCCTAGGGACTAAATTGAATAAAAATGAAAAGTTAAGGGTAATTTCGTAAAGTAGTAAAAATGACTTAATTGCATAAAATGAGTAAATTTTACTATTGGATTTAATTAATTAAATGAAACTATTGTTTAGATCATGAACGTATGAAGGACCGACGAAAAGACAAGGTAGCAAAGTAGTCCCTATGCTTTGGCTATTAATGCGAATCCATCGGTAAGTTCGTATTTCTAATTCTTATAATTGGTGTTTCTTCCTATAAAATTATGAATATCCAAGTTGGAGAATTGCTAAGCTTATTGGATCAAAATGAGAGATGGTAAAACAAATAGTTAAGGTGATTAGGCCTTGGGCCGGGACGTGAAGTGACGAAAGGATTACGTAATTCTGTTCTGACGATATGGACTAATCCGATGGCTGAGAATCATGCTTAAGTTGCGGATTCTCGACAGCTTGTGTGAGCAGCATTGAGATTTTTTGAAATGACTAAATGCTCTGTTCTAATAAATGAACCGTAGCAATGGCTGAGGTCTTGTATATGTTGCAGCTCCTCTACAACTTGTGTGAACAACATTGCGAAACGGTCAATAATTTGGGATCTAGCCAAATAAATGATACTCTCCATTTCTAAAATGTCAAGATATGATATCTTATCAAACTGATTTAATGAAATAAGTGGCTTTTATCTATGGTAGATTGTGAGCATCAAAGAATTATCATAGTTGTTATTCAATTGTGTTGTTAGGATAACTTGTGGTAAGCTCTATCATTAATTTTTTACGAACTTAATAAGCTTCAAGTAACCTTACCTCGGTTTTTTCTTTGTTTGTAAATTTCATTTTTACGGTTGGGAGATCGGATCAAGCTCAAAGAAGCACACTATCCCAAGGACTAATTTGGTAGATTTTGGATATTTTGGTTATATGGCATGTATAAGACCTTGAATTGTAATAGCTCTTGAATGTGTTATGATCATCTTGGTACAAATGTGTTTTTTGAACTTAAGTCTTATTTGATGGACTTTAAATGCTTTGATAAGTTTAAGTCTTTTGGTCATTTTAAGCACTTGGAAAATAAGTCCTTATATGGTATCTCTGAAGTAAAAATGTAAATGGTTAAGTTGATCGTTATGTGGTGGTAGTTAGAAGAACTAAGTTTGTGCTTGAACTGTAGCTAAATTGCTTTGCTTTGGATAGAAATGTTTTGATGAAATGTGGTGTCTTTGAATGACATATTGGTTAGTTTGAATTAGGATCTTGAAATGGCATTTTGATGTGTGTTTGGGAGATGTTTAGGTTCCTTTAAAGTGTGTTTAAATGGGTTGAAAGGTTATGTATGGAATGGTTTGAAATGACTTGATTTTAGGTAAATTTTGGTTCACACGACTTATGACACAGGTATGTGACTCAGTCACGTGTCATTTGAGGATTTCAAAAGGTTCAAGTCAGTGAGTTACACAGCCTAGAACACGGCCTAGTACACGGGCGTGTGAGGCAACTCAGAGAGTTACACGGTCTGGCATACGAATGTGTGACACGACCATGTGACCCTACTCAGTAAGTTATACAGGTGAGGACACGGGCTGGGACATGGTCATGTGTCCCATGTTCGAAAGTTACACGGCCGTGTGACCCCTGTTTCTAATTTTTGCAACTTTTTATTGAACTTCCTATTTTGTTTGAAATTGGTCCTGAAATGTTCTTAAGTTATTTTTAGGGCCTCGGGGGATCGATTTAGGGACAGTATGCATGTGAACGAATGGTTTATGATGCTAATAATATGTTGAATTATATAATGTTTAAATGTTTTTGATTGTCTGGTAATGCTCCGTAACCCTAATTCGGCTATAGAGACGTGTTAGGGGTGTTTCATTACTCAACCTGTCAAATCCTCTTCAACAAATCTCCATCTAATGATTGCTTTTCCTTAACATGTTGCGATAAATTTGACCTCACTTGAATTTCAACACACAACCCACCATCACTAGCTAAACTCAAGCGCGTAAATATAGCTCTCAACTCCGTCATCGATTTCCTACTTAAAGCATCAGCAACAACATTTGTATTGCCAGGATGATATTCTATCACACAATCATAATCCTTTAAAATCTCAATCCAATGCCTTTTCCTTAAATTCAACTCTTTTTTGGTGAGGAGGTACTTAAGGCTCTTATGATCAGTGTAGATAACACATTTTTCTCCATAAAGATAATGGCACCAAATCTTAAACGCAAACACCACAGTAGCTAACTCTAAATCATGAGTAGGATAGTTACGTTCGTGTATCTTCAACTGCCTTGAAGCATAAGCTAAAACTTTACCCTATTGCATTAAAATACAACCAAGTCCCAAATATGAAGCATCACTATAAACTACAAAATCTTTCCCAGGCTCTGGTTGAACCAACACTGGCGCTTCAGTCAAAACTGCCTTAAGCTGATCAAAACATTTTTGCCTTTCATCAGTCCATTTGAACACCACATTATTCTAAAATAGTTTCGTTAAGGAAGCAGCAATAAGAGAAACAACTACAAATTGACTCAAGTACGAATTGATATAAATACAAACGAAACACATGATTCATCAAATCCATGAACGTGGCAGGAGCATTAGTCAATCCAAATGGCATCACCAAAAACTCATAATGCCCATACCGAGTCCTAAAAATAGTTTTCAACACATCAGACTCTTTCACCTTTAACTGATAATACCTAGATCTAAGATCAATCTTTGAGAACACCATTGCACCTCGAAATTGATCAAACAAATCATCTATTCGAGGCAAGGGATACTTATTCTTAATAGTTAGCTTGTTCAACTACCTATAATCAATACACATCCTCATCATACCATCCTTCTTCTTTAAAACAAAACTAGTGCACCCCACAGAGACACACTCAGTTGAATAAACCCTCTGTCCAACAACTCTTGCAACTAAATCTTTAATTCCTTGAGATCTTTTGGTGCCATGTGATAAGGTGAAATAGACACCAGTGCAGCATTAGGGTAAAGCTCAAATGCAAACTCCACTTTTGGATCTGGTGGCAAACCCAATAACTCTTTTGGAAACACGTTAAGAAAATCCCTAACAGTGTGAATATCCTAAGCTCTTAACTTCTTACTAGATGAATTCATTACATAAGACAAATAAGCCTCACAACCTTTACCCATCAACTTCTCAGCCTTCATAGCCAAAACCATATTGGACATAAAACCCGGTCTTTCACTCACTACAACTATTTCCAAACTATCACTATTTCTCAAAGTAATTTGTTTAGTCTCAAAATCTACCCTAGCCTTATGTTCAGTTAACCAATCCATACCAAGTATCACATCAAATTCGTAAAACGACAATTCCATAAGATCAACAGAGAAAACATGTCATTGAATCATAAGTGGATGTCTACAATAAACTTTATTAACTACTACACTATCACTAAAAAAACTAATGACAATCATGCCCAATTCAATAGTCTCAATAGGAATCTCTAACTTATATGCCAATTCACTCAAGATATAAGAATGTGTCGATCTAAAATCAATTAAAAAAAACAACGAAGTAGACTGTAATAATAAAAGTACCTACGATAACATCACTTGGATCTTGATCCTTCGGCTCCCTAACAATATAAACTCGAGCTAGACCTCCAAACTCAACCTATGTAGCAATAGTAGGAGCAACAGTCTGTTGTCCACTCGGTCTCCCATTACCTCTACCACGACCTCGGCCTCTAGCACGCGTAGTAATAGGTATCAAACTCTGAGTCTGTGAAACCTCAACCTTAATTGGACAATCCTTCAGAAAATGTTCTTTCAAAAAACATTTAAAACATCCATCTGTCAACTTCTGACACTTTCTAAATGCTTATTGTAATATCCCGATTTTAGCTAAATAGAAACAGTGGTTTTGGAACCACAAATCTGATGCTGAAAAATTATTTTAATATTATTTTTGATATTTATAGCATGTTATTTGATATGTGTGAAAATTTTGTGAGCTAATTTTATCGTTTGAATAGTCAATTTAAGAAAAAGGACTAGATCATGTAAAATGCAAAAGTGCTGTTCTATTAGCTAAATGTGTCTAATAGCTAAAGAACCTTAAAGTCAAGGTCCTTAAGTGGTAAGTATTCCATTAGTTTGTTAGTGGATGTTAATGTTTTTGGCATAAATGAAATTTTGTATTAATTTTAACGTTAAAATGGTAAAATAGTTAATAATGGTTAATTAAATAAATACAAATGAAATTGTGTCCATCTTTCTTTCTTTCAACTGAATTATGAGAAGAAGAAAGCCAAGGAGTTAGGCTATCCATTCGGCACACTCCTAGTTTGATTAAAGTACGATTTTAGCTCAGTTTTTTATGATTTCTATGTTTTTGTAATCGTTACAGCTCAAACTAGCTAGCCCGTACCTTTAATTTTGAAATTGTTAAAGATTTTGAGAGTTGCCATTGATAAGTTTATGTGTTCTTTGGTGTTTGAGGATGAAATATGAAAGTTTGATGATAGTTTTACATGTTTTGTTAAGTGATTTTTGATGAAAATGCATAATAGGGATTAAATTATGAAATGTGCAAATTGAGTGGTTAAAATGTGAAATAAATGAAAGTTTTGGGCTGCTAGGGATCTATGAATAATTCAGCCAAGCTTGCATTTATTGAAATTATGTGAATTTTGTGTGTTTGTGAAATAGGGACTAAATTGATTAAATGTGAAAGTTTAGGGGCTAATATACAAATAGACCTAAATGTATGTCTTGGACTAAATTGAATGAATGGTTGATTAAATAAGTTAATTTTGAATATATTTAGATCAAGAAAAGAGGAATTCAGAATTAGATCGGGGGAAAGGCAAGATCATCGAGTAATTAACTCATTTCGCCGTTTTCATACTCGAGGTAAATTTGTATGTCGTAATTTCATTATAAAAGTATGTTAAAAGCTTTGATATTGCATAAACTGTGATTATGAGATTATAGATAATGTTCGAATTGCGATAACGACTCTACGAATACATTTGATAATAGAAATGGAACGTGTGAAATCCCGATTGAACTTTAGGAATAGATTTGGATACCAGTGTCATGTTATTTGATGATAAGTTGAGTTGGCTTCGGGCCATGATATTAGAATTTCGGGTGTGAGTTATATCGATTTGGCTTCGGGCCATGCATATCAGATGATTTGGCTTCGAGCCATGATAATTGTTCTTCGGATAAGTGACCTTGATTTGACTACGGGCCATGGTATAGGTACTTACCGTATGAGACTATTAAGTATCCAATTTCTATTCCAAATGGTTAAATGGGTAAAAGAATGATATGGTTGAGAATGAGGTTAGTACAAGGCAATACAGGTATGTACATAACCTATTCGAGTATTAAATAGAGAGAGTTCAATGAGATGGTATTTAATCATGTTTTAAGACATGAGAAAGGTTTGTAGTTAATGTGAAATTGGTTGATTTAGATTTATTCGATGCATTAAGTTATTTACATACGAGCTTACTAAGCTACGAAGCTTACTTCATGTTATTTTTCTATGTTTTATAGTTAAACAAGGCTAGCTCAGATCCGGAAGTCGTTGGGAACATCATCGCACTATCAGACATCTATTTGGTACTTTTGAGTTGTGTATATATGGTATATGGCATGTATAGGCTAGATGTGGTGTTTTGGTTATGATGATAGCCATGAGAGTTGGCTTGTAAATGATGTTAATATTGATGTATGTTTGGCTAATAGAAATGGTTTATTTTGGCATGTTTGGTATGAGTATGGTTAATTGAATTGTGGAGTTTAATGATTGAGAAATGCTTTAATGAAGTATGATTTTAAAAGTTGAGTTGATAAGTATTTGATTAGGTAAATTGCATTGAATTGAGTATTGAAATTGGTTGAAATGGATATTGTATGAATTGTGCATTTGGTTGATGTTTTTGGCTACCTAATTATATGATGAAATGGTATCATTTTGGTTGTTTAGGTGAGCATGAGTTGGGGAGGCAAGTTGGCCTTACAAATGGCTTATTTTTTTCTAAGCAGGCAGAGACACGGGCGTGTGTCTCAGCCGTGTGCGACACACGGTCATGTTACACAACCATGTGTCCCCTAGTGTTGTTATTAAAATTAAGTCAGTATGCCCCACACGGTCTCACACACGGGCGTGTGACTGGCCGTGTGGTACAAGTCAGTATACCCCCTAATTGGCACACAGCCTAGCACATGGGCGTGTGACTTGGCCGTGTTGCATAAGTTAGTATACCTTACAGTTTTGGCACTGCCTAGTACACGACCTGGCACACGGGGCGTATGTAGCCACTTCGAAGGGCACACGGGCTAGACACACGGGCATGTGGTTGACCGTGTGACCCAAGTCGCGATGTATATACCTGTTTCTACGGCACCGAGACACGGACGATATGCGGAGCCGTGTGTGACACACGGCCTGTTCACACGGGCGTGTGACCCCTCTATGGTTGAAATTTTACTAAGTTTCCAAAATTTTTGTATGATATTGGTTTAGTCCCGAACCACTTCTAAAGTATGTTTAAGGCCTCATAGGCCCTTATAAGGGACAATGTGATTGTGATGAATGATTTATGAGAATGAATGCTTTATGGTTGATAAATGTATGCTATATGTTGTATATTGATTGGTGATACCTCGTAACCCTACTTCGGCGACGGATACGGGTTAAGGGTGTTACACCAACGCTCATAGTGTACACAAAGCGACCATCCAGAACTACCTACTGAACCACTAGCACTAACACAGTACTACCTTGTTGCTTAGGATGACTCAGTCAAGTCCCATATATCGCACCTCTACTAGAAACATGACTATCACGCCCTCTCTTAGATGATCATCCCAATGCACTATCAGAAGCTCTCTTGCTAGAATTAGTAACCACAGAGCAAGGCGACTCAGCTAAGGTCTCATCCACAGCCTTAACTCTCTCAACTAACTCATCAAACATCTGTATAGGTTGTGCTACCAAATAAACCCGAATCTCACGATTTAGCCCAAAACGAAGCCTCTTGTAATAGTCTCTCTCCTGAAGAATCATTTTAGATGTGTTGTAACAGCTCGATTTTTAGTGGTGACAGAACAGTGGTTTCAAGACCACAAATTTTCGTCATGTCAACTCGTAATTATTATTTTTAGAATATTTATAGAGTTATTAAATTCATATTAAAATTTCATTTAGAAATATTAACGTTTAGATAGTTAATTAAAGAATAATGACTAAATTGAAAAAGGTGCAAAAGCTAATAATTAGTCCAATTAAATGATTAAATAGCTTTGTAATTACATGAGGAGGGACCAATATAATAATTATTCCCTAATGGATAGTGTTGGACGGCAAGAGAAATTAAAATGATAGATTAATGAGATTTTAATGGCATAATTTTAAATAAATAGAAAATAAATAAAACAAATTAGAAGAAATAAGTTTTCTTCTTCATTTCTTTTTATGCCATTGCCAAAACACCATTGAAATAGCTTGGAGAATCGGTTGAGCATAGACGCTTGCATGTGAGTTCAATTCTTACCCGTTTCTTGTAATTTTTATGTTTTTGAGATCGTTGCACCTAGCTTCAGCTAGTCCATACCTTCGTTTTCGATTCTGTTAAAAATTTTGGAAGTTTCCATTGATGAATATTGAATTATTTTATGAATATTATGCGTTTGGAGTCTTTATTATGCTATTTGATGAATTTGTAAAGAGATTTTTGTTAAATCTTGATTTTAGGATTAAATTGTGAAAATGTCAAAATATTAGGGTTTGATAGAGAATTTTAGGTTTATTAGGGGTTTTTTGAGGGCCTAGAATATTTGGATAAATTATTTATTTGAGAAAATTAGTTAATTTGATGAATTAACTAATTAAAGGACTAAATTGAAAAAATTGAAAAAATTTGGGGTAATTGTACAAATTTGAAAAATAAAAGGGTATTAATTGTAAAATGGATTGGAAATGAAATATATGCTAATAAATGAGTAATTTTATATTTTATATCAAGATCCCGTAAATACTCGTGGAAAAGTAAAAATAGTGGAATAGTCCCTGAACTTCTACAATTAATGCAATTCAGTACAGGTAAGTTCGTATGGTTAAAATTTAACATTTATATAAATTGATGATTGGTATTATGTATATATTCTATTGTTGGAAATGAATTATTGTTTGAATTATAATATTGAATTGGATATTCGGTTTGAATTGAACGCGAGATTTGAGTACATTCGTGATTTGGTGTATGACGGGGGTTTGGAGTGGAGATGGTATTGAAAGGAGATATTGGTATTTTACCCAAGTAAACCGGGGTTCAACATTTATTGCGAACTCTCGTGTTTTACTTTCTGTTTGGCGTGATTGGGTGGATCAACTCTCATGAGCTTCTGTTAAGCTCTTACGAGCTTCTATTAAGTTCTTATGAGCTTTTATTAAGCTATTATTAGCTTTTATTTAGCTTTCGAGCTTCTGTTGACGTATTCGAGAGGACTAGCTCTTATGAGCTTCTCTTGGCAATTTACTCTTACCCGTAATTCATTCTTCGAATGGAAAATCTTGGTAAGGTAATTTGTTTAATGAATTTGAAAGACGTGTTATTTTTGTATTGATTTAAATATGAATGTATTTATCGATTGAAGTTGTGAATGACAAGGAGTTCTCTTGGATGATTTTTATTGTTTTAATTATTATAGTTAGTTTGGTAAGATTTATTGTTTAACTCGTTGAACTTACTAAGCTTCATTAAGCTTACTTGTGTTGTTTATTGTCATTGTAGATTTTCGGAAGGTTGGACGATCGGATGGGCACTCAAGTCACAATATCTAGTTTATCTTGGTAGTTTTTGAAATGTTTAATTCGGATTATATGGCATGTATAGGCTCTTGTGCTATTTTGGTTAATGTTTGGCTTATGTAAATGTTATGAATGATATTTTGAGTAAATAACCAATTTGAAAATGGTATGAGAATAAGGTATAACTGTTATGCTTGTATGTGTGGCTTATATATATTTGAATTGTTGTGATTGTGGTAACTTTGTTAGATATATTGATTTGGTATTGCTTGAATGAGTTGATGAAATGAATTAATGTGTATTTTGAGGTAAAGTTGCATATAATTGTGGTACCAATGAGGGTACATTGGTTAGACACATATTAGGTTGGCTTTGATGTGTTTTTGACCCGATTAATGTCATTTTGTTTTGGTATTTTGGTTAGTATTTAAGTTTAAGGTTCAAGCAATTTCAAATGGTAAACTTGTGTTTAAGGTTCATTTTGAGTTCACACGGCCCTGTGACATAGTCGTGTGTCCCCTATAGATTCAAGGCATTCAAGTTAGGCAGTTGTATGCTCTAGCACATGGCTTGGCACACGAGCGTGAGACTTGGCCGTGTGACCAAGTCAGTGAGTTACACGGGCATGAACACGGGCTAGGACATGGCCGTGCATCCCTATTTCGAATGTCCACACTGCCTGAGGCACAGCCGTGTGACTCTTGTAGTTCAAAATTTTCAACTCTTTTCCTAAAATTTCCAAATGTTTTCGGTTTAGTCTCGGACTATTTTCAAAGTATTTTTAGGGCCTCGAAGGCTCGATTAAGGGACATTATGAATCTATTTGAGTGTAATTAGATTATGTTTGTACTGATGTATGAATTAAATGGTTTACTATTCTGTTAGTATGGTAATGCTCTGTAACCCTATTTCGACAATGGATACGAGTTAGGGGTGTTACATGCGTACTGACTAAGTCGCACAAACTTAGCCTCATAATCAGCCACAGATAAATCACCTTGAATCAGGTCTAAAAATTCTCGCTTACGAGCCTCCATATACTGCTTTCTCATATACTTTCTCTTAAAAACCTCAAGGAAGTAACCCCAAGTAAATTTATCAGGAACAATACCTCTCCTAACTATAGTCCACTAACGATAAGCCTCATCGTCGAGTAGGGACACATCACAACCTAACTGCTCCTCGTCAAAACAAGACATCTTCTCGATTATCCTTTCAACTCCCTCCAACCAGTACTCAGCTACGGTTGGATCTTTACCTTTTACTCTAGAAAACTCTTTACCACTCAACTCCCAAAGATATTCAAGCGACAAACCTCAATTAATCGGTGCAAGATTGACAGGTGCAGGTGTAGGGTTAGTACCAGCAATCCGCTGAAACACTCATATCATGGTTTCCATCAAAAGGCCTACACCATCATTAGGTATGTTCACTCTACGCGGCGGTATAGGAGCTGTAGAGGATATACCATCCTTTTGAGCACTAGCTCTCACATTAACACATCTAGGAGGCATATCTAATAATCTAGCATACACACAAAAAAACAAATAAACGGTGTGAGTGGCTAAAATGATCCAAGTCTCATTCCTGCAAACAATCTTTAGGGTTAAAGGTAATGTGTTCTCGTTCCTACCCCACATGTAATTCAATTAGAACATTGCAAACAGTTCCATGCTAGTCAATCACAATTATATCACCAATATCTAGAAAATAGAGAGATTCAAACTCGTGAGTTTTGAAACTCCAAACACACAAAAATTACCTAGGTCTGAGAGTTATTGAACTTAGGCTCTGAAACCACCAAATGTAATGCCCAATACCCTGCCTGGTCGCTAGGCCTAGATACAAGATGTCATACCATCGTCTTACCTCATGTATAATGAATAGGAAGCTAGATTCAAGCAAACTAATCATCTTTTGTTAACTCTATAGGTTTTAAGATATCCCAATAGATATTTAACTTTGTTACATGCAAATCATTCGTTAATCAGTCATACATACAACCAAAATCATGCGTAAGGGATAATTAGCAAAATTTCATAAAAATGTTTGTAGGTATCGATACTGATTTCTAAGTATCAATATCCTTCTTAAGTGGTACCGATATCACTTGGAAAAATGATATCAAATGAGCATACTATTTCTCGATAAAAAACCCAACTATCAGAAAATATCGATACCACTGAATAAAGTATTGATATTTCTTCCTCGAGTATCGATACTCAAGCAAAGGTATCAATACCAAACCTTTGTTCTATTTTTTGTACGTTTTAATTCACAGAGGTATCGATTTTCAAAGCCCAATATTGATACCTCTACTACTAGAGCTAAAAATGCAACATAGAGAAGCAAATAATTAATCTCGAATGGTTCCTAAACAACATGCATCATCTTCTAAGTTAAATAATCGTTCATACAACTTAATCAATAGTACATATTACCAATAATGAGTCTGAACATATATCATCATACCAACATCAATGTCTTTAGTCCTTAGCAATAGCAATAACATGATGTTCTTAGAAACCAAGTCGATTGTTTAGAAATCAACGTAACTATAATAAGTCTACCACATTGCCTCTTTTTCCTAAAACAAATAAAAATAATGAAGCCCCTACGAAGAATAACCAGACTTCCTTGGATCACTCCTTCTGAAACGACACTGCCCATATCGTGTCGTCACTAATTTGCATATGTTGAAATGAGTGGGTGAGCTTTAACAAGCTCAGTGAATGTAAAGAATTTCCACACACAAACATGTCACCATGCAACAAAACCAATCATTTACTCACAGTTACCTTATTTTTAAGTCTAACATCTTATAATATCAAATCATGCATCATCTAGTAGTCTATTTTCATTACACATACATACTCATTCAAGCATAGAACATAATCCACACAATTACATAAAATATGATAAATTGGGATAAGATGGCACTTGCGTTATGAAACATATAATGAGCTCTATCATCACATATCGGATGTACAAATCTCTATTACACCGCATAGACTCATAGAGCCAAACATGTCCCAAAAGTGAGGCATTTAGCTAACACTCTCCTTATTTCACCTTACATGCCCCATTGAATAAAACTTAGCTCTTATTCCCTTATCCCTCCAAACATGTCCCAAGGCCTCAATGCCCAAAACCATTATACATATAAGGGAGTACTCACAATCCTATGGCATGCCAACTATATCCAATGGTTCCAAGGTCACAAGGCCAAAATATCTGAAAAACAACACACATTAGTTACTGATCATCTGTGCACTGTCACTGTATATTAGCATCTTTTGCAAAACACTAGCATAGTCATATAACATACATTACACATTCACTTTACAAAATAGTCACTATATTCACATACCACATTTCAGTTACATTACATAACCACAAAATCTCAAGATAATTATGGATTCAAGGAAACTTACACTCGAAACTTACAGTAGGGGTTTAGGCTACATCTAAATTCTCAAATAACACATGACTCATGTTTACGAGTAGCAATTCCATACACTCCCCACTTTATGCTTTTGCCAAAAACTGAAAGCTCAACTAACACTTCCCTAGCTCGTAGCAAGCTCTAATGAATCAGAAGCTTTGCACACATAAATCATACAATAGACACAGTCAGATATCAACCGAAAATTCACTTAAAGCAACTAATACAAAAGCTTTAAGCTAAGTTCCCATGTAACTTAAACTATTAACATATCAAACTTTAAATTCTAATATCTCGGTCTATACTTCATATTTTTTCCTAAAATCAGTTATGTTTATCTAATTGATCATCTACACCTAATTCGCAACCTTTAAACAAGACAAATCTACTCAATTTATGGTATTAACATTTTTCGACATCTTTTAGGCAATTTTCACATAATGCATTAAAACAAGAGAAATTATTAACGAAACTTCAAGGTAAGTCTAAAATCCATCTAATCATGCTAAACTAAGTTAAAAAACACTTTGAAACCCAGTTTTGATACAAAATCCCGAAATCCACCATTAATGGTCTGATTTTCTGCTTTTATTTAAAACATGCAATTTTAGAGCTAATGATTCAGTTTTAGAGTCTAAATAACATCAAAAACCAATGGATACATGAATTATTGCCTTTGTTGAAAGAATGCATGAGTTTTGATGAAAATCAAGAAAACCTACATTTGAAGAAAATGATGAAATCTATGGAGTTTTGGATGTTTTTTCTTGGGAATTTATGATGATAAATGACTTAGGAATGATAGGAAATCAATGTATTGTGGTTTGGGAGTAAAAAATCGAGTTAGAGATCAAGGGAATGGCAAGGAGCGGCAAGCAAATTGAAGGGGAAAATGAAATTCATGTAAAAACATTTTGATGGGGAAGAAATAGGTTTAATTTTACAAAATGGTAAAACTGCAACATAAATGCCTACTATTTTGACTTTGTTACAAATCAATCCTTTCTCAAAACTAAGGGTTTCTAGAACTCATTTTCAAAAATTAATTTAACAGTTAAGATGCCAAAGTTGAAAACATTATCGAGTACTAACCTTACAAAATTTCGAGCTTGTCTAGACCAAAATTCCTAAAATACCCCTAAACTCCTAGGCCCTATTTTGGGGTGTTACAAAAATGCACTTAAACTACCATTATTATTGGCGGTAGGTCAAACACCCCTACACTTAAGTCCTTACTTGCCCTCAAGCAAACTAGACAAAAACAAAATAAAAACAAAAAATAAACTAAATTGAAAACAGGAAATAAACATGCTAAGAAAAGAAAATGTACTAAAGCTATCTTGATACATGAGATTAAATAGAAACATATCAACAAGATAATGTAAGTAAACATATAATTTAGCATGATACATAATTGAATCACAATTTCTAAAATTAGACGGGTTAGTTTATTAAATTACCAAGCAAACAAATAAAAGAATATTAAGTATAGGTATCCATCAAAACAAATATATAAATATACAATTATGTTCAAATGAATATAAGTAGTAAAAATTTCAAAACTTGGTACAATGTCATCCATGTAAAACACTACCTAAGTCATATAGGATTCTTCGACTTGTAACATTCTGTGACTTAGGTTGGTTTGGTACAATGTCATCCATATAAAATACTACCTAAGTCACATAAAATTTTTAAAATTTTTCCTATGTCACCCCCCCCACACTTTATTTGGAAAATTATCCTCAATGTGCACCAAAAATAAATAAAGGAATGAGACTACCCAGTTAGCTTGATAACTGCAACAAAATTGGTGGGGCTAGCTCCTCCTCGTGGTTTAGCTCCAAAAATTTGTGTCATCCAAAATAACGAGTTCCTACACAGAAAAATAATTTTATTTTTTTGATAAATTTAATAATGAAATAAAATAAATAAAACACACAAACTGGAAAAAAATTCAATCCTATGTACTTCCCCCACACTTTAGAACAAACATTATCCCGATATAAAACAAATAAAGTGCGAACATAGAAACCTACCCTGAAAAGGCTAAATTCTTGTTGTCTTGGAATCTTGGGATTTGCGTGCTCTAAGTGAATTGAAAATACTTACGGATAAAATACAAAAATAATTAATTAATTAATTAAAAACTACAGTTGCTGAGTTTGTGAAGAGCGGAGAGTGCCGAGAATCGAATGGGTCAACTGGATAGTTAGGGCACTGAAATGTTGCATAGTAGCGGCTCATCATGATGGAATTTCGTCCTCGTCATGATGGTGCAATAAATTTTATGCTCTCCCAAGTTGTTTCGTCAAGGTATGTCTTGACACCCTATAGTAGTGTCACAACTTCATCAATTTTGTTGCAACTAAGAATCTCGGCTCCTCACGTTCAAATTCCAAGCCCATTACTTGTCAGTTTGTCACAATTAAAGGAAAAAGCTCAACACGAATATAGATAATGGGTTAGCAATTTCACATTTGAAGGAACTACAGCTTGTCATGACGTACGTATGGTGGTAGTTGGGACGTGGGTGCTCATTGGGACTACGCGTTCTCCCTAGTCACAACGATGCGAGTTGTTACCATACCTATTGTGTTGACTCGTCATGGTGTGTCACATCGTAGGGTGTGTGTGGTGTGACACAACTTGGAAGTCTCCCAAACTCATCTTTTCATCTTTTTGGAGCATAAGAGACTTCTCAGTTCGTGCTTAATCACCTTAATCCACCTCACGAACTCTACAACTGTTGCGAAAAGAAAATAACACACATAAGTAAATATTTAAAATACAATAAATAAAATAAACAACTTAAAAATAAATTTTAAAATCAAACAAAATTTTAAAAGAGAAGTCCTTTTCTAGAGTCAAGATGAACCATATCACCCTCATAGAAGAACTTCCAACTGGTCCTCGACACTTCCAATTATATCTCCTTATTTTCATCCAGCACGACATCCACATCACGAACCACTTGGTATCGAATTCGAGCCAACCCTAAATTATTCTCGGGGTATTATTGTCTCGAGCTTTCTCCCCTCCATATCACAAGAAGCTTTGGTTGCCTAAGCTTTATCTTCATCGTTAAATGAGAATGAGATAAGCTCATCAATTTCTTTGGCTGGCACATCCTCGATTATAGTTAGAAAGTGTACCGACTCGTCTACACTTTCATTCAGAATTGGTTGAAGCTCCTCTACCTTTAATTCTATTTTGTACTTCTAATACTACATTGGTTCATGATGGAATGTGAAAGTATATAGAGTCATTATTAAGTAATAAGTAAGTAAAAAGAGTATCATCTCCACAGGAATTGCATTTATTAATCAATAATTGTAAAATTAATAATTCACAAATTAGTTAAAAAAATAAAATATTTTAAGGGGATGGATGTCCTAATTAAATTAACAAGTAATATGAAAATGAGATGAAATAAAACGTAATGAATATTTAGCAACATTTCATAAGGTTTAGCAACAATAACATGAATAAGCTAGAACAATGTCAACTCCTAATCTAATTCATTCATTATCTTGTTTAACAATGTTCCGAAAAAATTCTATGGTAACTCGATCATTTATGAACTTGGAATCTAAATAATAGGTCTTTCGATATCATATATTTCTCACTTAGAAAAATGTGCATATTTCTATGTCAATGTAACTAAGGATTCCTTAGAATTTATGCAAAGTAACAAGGATGGGTCAGGTTTGAAACAATTTTATTACATAAATCTAAAGTTATGTAAGGTAATAGTGTTCTTTTTGAATTGTTAAGAACCTTCAATTTATTATTTATCGGATATAAATTAAGCATGCATCTTCTAATTATTACGACCACAATCTAGATCGAATTAAGTGATTAACTCTAATGCAGTCAAACATATCTTAATGCATGAAAACATAAAGGAATTTAATTGGAAGCACAAACAATTTAGGTACGAAACGATATAAACATGAATTGAATGAATCAAATCAAGGCATTGCAACCATTCTAGCTTAAACAATTTAAGTCATTATCATTAATGAAAAATCAATCAAATAGTTTGTAAACATGTTATAAACTAAGAACAATTTAAAGATAAAGGAAGAAGAAAATTTAAGATGAATTCGGTGATTTCCTGAGAACTATCCGTGATGGCTTCCTCCAATTTCTGTCACTGCTCCGATGCAAAGTACTCCTCAAGTTGGTCAGAAAGAGAGCTTTTTGGTCAGAAAGAGAGCTTTTCTCTCAAGAACTACTTGCTAAGGGAACTCTCAAAGAGAAGATAGGAAAAATAAAGGGAAATGGAAGGCTTTAGGCGTGGAGGAGAACGGAGTGTGTTGAATGAATGATGAGATGATGGATGATTGGAAAGGTGACTGAGGGCGGTATTTAACAAGTTGAGTTGTGAAATATTAAATATATTTTCTTGAAAATTTTACCAAGGGGAAAATCATCATAATTTATCAGGGTAAAATTGGGATCAAAAAATTATTTAATTAGAAAATTAATGTTTATTTTGGAAAATAGAAAAATATGTATTAGGTTGGACTAAATTATAAAGTGTTGGATTAAAAGTCCAGAAAACACATATACTGGGGTCAAATAAAGTGAAAGGCCCGAATCCCCATCATAATACATATGAAGGGAAGCACACCCTATTAGCCCTTCTCTCTCTCTTAGTTGGACTAAGAAGTTATTTTTCTATTTGAAATAAATCTCTACAATTCAACAAGGGTTTTACCTTCTCTCCTAATAAATTGTTGGCACCAGTAGAACTATTTACATAACTTGGAGAGATTGTTTGTAACACCCTTACCCGACCCGATCATCGAGTCCGGGTACGGAGTGTCACAATTGAACCGATTTAGTATAACATCAAACTTTACTCAAAAAATTCACCAAAAGACTATTATGATTATTTCTTACAATAGGAACATTAAACCAAACATAGTTTGACTACCTTGAAAATTCAAATTCTAAGAAAACTACTTAATTACAATTTATCTAACCCCTGAGTCAAAGCCTCTGAAGGTACCTCTTTTATGTGCATGACATCTAACTGACGATCTTTCTTGGTTTTACAATGTCTGGCTTGGTGGAGGTATTATCAAAAAGGGGAACAAACATGCTAACTCCCTGTTTTCCTTAGATGTTCATGTTTTATCTGGAGTGGTGGACTTCGGTATGATTTAAGTATTTCTTTATTGGCAGATAGATCACTAAATGATTATTACTTGGTCGAGCTTATTATTAGTCGTTTAGTTTGGCAATTTTTAGCTTACAGATTCTTACTTTTACCTTGCACATTTTAATTTCTTTTTCCACACATATCTTGTTATGAACAACCATTTACCTTTATCCCGACTCGTAGACCTATAATTTTGAAACTTGGCGAGTTGTTGCCCACATCGTCATCCTTGATTGTATGTCAATTGTACACTCTATCCTTAATAGAACTTATGTTACATGGTACCCTTTAGTTGATTCTCATATCTCATAATAGTTCTGGTGAATTTAGTGACATTCCACCCGTAGGCCACTAGTAAAAACCCATGCCACCCTGGCAAACTTAACTCTATTTCATTTTTTCTACTTCCACCCTACACTCGGGTTAAAATGTTACTTTAACTACTCCCTTGTAATTCGCTCTATTTGCGATACCTTGCTTTTAAGGTGTTACATATCCATCTGTAATGGACCATTTTGGCCTATAGTATTTAGCAGATTGTTATCTGAGCGACCATTCGAGTTTATGGTCTCCCTTATATGATGGTTCCCTATGAAACTAACTCTATGGTGGGTACACCCGCAATAGATTATCTTCAAAGAGGAACAATCTTGACAAACATAACTATCACTTGGATAATTCTTATTAGTATCTCTTTCTATCTATAGGTTCCAACTAACCCCTCTTTATAGATTAGACTATATGGAGTATATAAGTTTAGACCTCCTCATATATACTATGGTATTAACAGAGCCTTATACAGGGACTGAATCTCTTGTTACTCTTCCAAGACTTCCCCTTAACACATAGAGTTTCTTTAAGCACTTTCTAGTTGTTCTTAATGGTGGATCTTTGTCTGCGATCCTCGGATAAATCCTCTTTCATTTTCCTATATACAAGGCATTGTTGTCATGTCATTTTCATACCTGATTCTTATTGGGTTACCACCATATGCCCCATTGGCTTCCACGTTTATTGTTTTGGCAGACTTTTCCTGTTTCTATTAATTTTTCCTTTTCTGGCAGATTCCTCGAACCCATTGGCTAGCTATCGCTTGTCAGCACTTGCATTTTCCCTCTAACCCTTTTTTCCTCATTTGTATGATTTTCCATGATTACTGTCTTGGCAGACTACCCTATTTTTATTGCTTCAGTGGATTACCCCAAGTTTAATTTCTCAACAGAATCCATATGCTACCATAGTCGAGCTATGATTTTACACATCATACCTCATGTTTAATGTCCTGGCAGACTCTCTATGTTGTCATAGTTGAGCTATGGTCTTACACATTATACCCTATGTTTAATGCCCTAGTAGACTCTTTATGTTGCCATAACCAAGCTATGGTCTTACAGATTATATCTCATGTTTAATGTTCTAGTGGACTCTCTATGTTGCCATAGTTGAGCTATTGTTTTACACATTATATCCAATGTTTAATGTTTTGGCAGACTCTCTTTGTTACCATAGTCGAGCTATGGTCGTCTACATTATACCCCATGTTTAATTTCATGGCAGACTTTCTATGTTGTCATAGTCGAGCTATGGTCTTACACATTATACCCTATTATAGCCCATCCATTTTGCCTCACTTCTAACCGTGATGCTTGAACACCATAGTGTCCCCTCTGTAAGGCCTGGAGCTTCGCACATCATGGTTTGCACCCAGCAATTCCAAATTGCGGTAAACAGAAACTACATTTCTTAATCATCTACCCAATTATCCACATCGCCAAATCCTAACTTCATCTACCTTGTCAATAATTTTCCCTCCGTACACCACCATTATATATGTACAATACATGAAAAACATTATCAATCAGTAGAGATCATACATCATCATAAAACTCTCTCTAAACTCAACACAAGATCATGTAAGCCATACAAAATCTTAGGAATAGAGTATAGAAAGTTACCTAATGCTTCTTTGCCTCCTCAACTTAGCTTTTTCGAATGCCTGAGCTTCCATTCTCTTGGAAACTAAGCATTACAACCAAAGTCATAAGTTAAACTCAGCATTCCAGATGAAAAACTTTGTTTCCAAAAACATGCAGAACCCCCCTTAAAGGTTCTAAAAATTCTTAACTCCAGTTTCTCAAATTTACTAACAATGAAAGACTTAGAAGCTTACCAATCCCCTTGGTTATCTATCCTGTTGACTCTATCTTCAATAATATTGCTCCATGAAAAGCTCTCCTTTCTTCTTCTCCTTTAGAGTAACTGAAGAAGATGATGGAGAGAACAAAATAGGGTTGAGAAGAATTCACCCCGAGAATTCATTTCCCTACTATTTAAAGCCATTCATTCCTGATTATCAACCTTATAAAAGCCATCCATTGGTAATCATTTTGGCTCCAATTAAGGAACCAATTGGTCCTAATCCAACTAAACTAGAATTGCAAGTTAACTATTTCCAAATCAGCCACTAAATTTTCCTAATTTTTCTGTAAAAGATGCCAACTTATGGCTTCTTTCAATTTAACCCCCAATTAATCCTAAATTCTAGATTTAAGGAAAATCGGGTGTGACAACTCCCCACCCTAAAAGAAAATTTGCATCCTTGAAATTTCCTTTCAACCTCAACCTCTGAGGCAAACTCAGAGAAACTCTTCCCCATCTCTACCCTCATATGGTTCATGGAAGTAATCACCTTTCATTCTTACCGAAACCTTCAACATAGTTTATCCTTTCGTATATTCATTTTATACCCGTCCCGTTTGATTTGTGAATCCATTAGCACTTAACGAAATATAGATACCAACTAATTTACAGATATTAGACCACCCCATTGATGGATACACTCTAATCCATAGAGCTTCTTTTCAATCTTAATTTGGAGGATGCTTTGGGCCGAACATTGCTTGACTGAAATCTTTTTAATTCTAATTCTGGTGGATATTTTTACAAATCCTAGGTTTGTTCATGCGTTAACTCTGCCCATCTAGTGGGTCAATTCCTTCTCGTCATAGGGTAGCTAAGCTCGCCTACAAAATATTTTTACTACTATTTTGGCAAAATACTAGAGCTACCACTCTGATTCCGAAGTTCTACTCCAATGGTAACAATGGCTTAATAGTCATTCTCAAAAAGGGTTGTCATTAGACGGACTTAGAACTTGTTCTACTTACCTAAGCATTGTTCACTTAATGGGTAACAGTTGGCAGTTATCCCCATTTCTGAAATATTAAAAGAATTTTTTTCCTCTTCCGATGCTAACATATGTCTTTTATGCATTGGTAGACTTAAACGATCCATAGTCATTCATTAAATTTCAACAATTCCCCATGTATGCTATTGGTTATAAATAAACCAAAACTCTAATAGGGAAGTTTATAAGTCTACAGGCCTTCGGCTTGACCAACTCACCTATTATCCATCACTTTTCTCCTTCCTATATTTTTTGTCTAGTTAGGCTACTAGAGTGCAGTTCCCCGATTACTCCCGATTCTAAGGAATCAATAAACATCTTTTGAGATGTCGTCTCAAAAGACTCGTCAAATTGTTTCCACAATGTTGTCCCAAAGGATCTGTATATTGTCATCGCGATGTCACTCCATAAAGTTGATAGACCATCATCACAATATCGTTCTAGTGAGCCAGTCGATAACGTTCCACGATTACTGGAGTGCAATTTCCCGATTACTCCCGATTCCAAGGAATCAATAAACATCTTTTGAGATGTCATCCTCCTAAAAGACCCATACAACTTTTTCCACAATTTTGTCCCAAAGGATCTGTATATTTTCATCGCGATGTCACTCCATAAAGTTGATAGATCATCATCACAATATCGTTCTAGTGAGCCAGTCGATAACATTCCACGATGCCGCCCAAATTCTCTTGTATTCCCATTTCTTCCATTCCCTATTGGCAGACTTAGTGGTTTCCTCTCAATCATAAATGAGGGTGGTGTGGAAATCCTTACATGGGCTCTTCAAAGTGGAAACGAAGCCAATTGGGCTGAATTCGAGAGGGTCACCAATTTTGTCAAACAATAGTGTGTTTAACTTTTAGGACTTCCAAAAAATTCATCTGCCAGAGTTATGGGTTTTCATTTTCTCTCCCCACATGGAGGTCTAAATTCAAACCTTTGAAGGTTTACAAAAAGAAACGGGGTTAGAAGATGGTATTCGATTTTGAAAGTTGCACTTTAATGAAAAGGTGTAGTTGCAAAATAGGGAGTCTTTAAGCCCTTGAAGAATATGCAACAGATACCAAGTCCGACATCCAAGCATACTTCCTAAACGCTCTCGTTTAATCCCCATTCAAACATGACACAAAGGTCTTCTTCATTCAATTTTGAACTCACGGCTAAGTTGACCCATTGTTGTGGGTCTTTTTGATGCGAATCTCTCAACTTTATTAGTATACGTAAACTTACCAGTGTCATCCTTGAATTTGACATTCTCGCTCCTTTAATTCCAATGACGAGATTGTTAGAAAGGATAGAAGGAGCTAGGTAACGTTCTCATTTTCAAGAATCAAATGTGGTCATTTCTACTTTTTTCAAAAGACTAGCCCAAAAGAGGTGAAGTCACCATTGAGGTAGCAACTCACTCGGTGGATAACAATACTTCAATTTCTTTGTATATTTTATTTAATGAAATTTTCTTCTTTTTATTACTTGTCATTTCAATCTTTTTATCCGTTATTTGTACTTTTTCCTAAATTGTCTGTTTTTTACTTTTTTCTTTGTCCACCAATTTACGCGAATATAGCTAGATCGAACATCATGCATATAAAGGGTATTCTTTCCAAATCCTACGTCTAGAGAATCAATTAAACTGAGCTCTGATACCACTAAAATTATAACGCACTTACCCGACCCGATCGCTGAGTCTGGCTATGAAGTGTCACAATTGAACCGGTTTAATCTAACATCAAAAATTACTTAGAAAATACTCCAAAAGACTTTATTACTTTATTATGAATATTTCTTAGCTCAAGAACCTTAAAGCAAACATAATTTGACTACTTTGAAAATTACAATATATCTAACCTCGAGGCGAAGCCTTTGAAGGTACCTCTTTTATGTGAATGACATCTTACTGAGATCTTTCTTAGTTTTACAAGTGTGACTTGGCCCCTCCTCAAGTTCCTTATTCACCTAACGAATCTTGAAAACATAGACCAAAATCCTATAAGTTCAAACGAACTTAATGAGTTTTTTTGCTAATATATATAACTAAGCCCCCATCTTGCCGAGGTATTAACTAAAAGGGGAGAAAACATGCTAAATCCCTATTTTCCTTAAACGTTCATGTTTTATCTGGAGTCTCAGACTCTGGTACAACTTACACATTTCTTTATTCGTAGATAGATCGCTAAACAATTATTACCAGGTCAAGTTTATGACCAATCACCAGGTTTGATGATTTCTAGATGTTTTGTCATTCTTAAGGATTTTTACTTTTACCTTGCACATTTTACCTCTTTTCCCTTTTCCACACATCTCTAGTCATGGAAAACCATTTACCTTTATCCTGACACATAGGCCTATAATTTTGAAACTTGGTGAGTTGTTGGCCACATCATCATCCTTGGCTGTAAATCTGATTGTACGCTTTATCCTTAATAAAACTCTCATTACATGGTACCCTTTAGTTGATCCTTGTATCTCAAAATAGTTCTGGCATATTTACTGACATTCCACCTTTACGCCACTAATAAAAACCCATGTCACCCTAGCAAACTTACTCTATTTCATCTTTTCTACTTCTACCCTACACTCAATTTGAAATTTTTTTTGGGTTACTCCCTTGTATCTCACCCTATTTTTTATACCTTTTCCACACATCTCTAGTCATGAAAAGCCATTTACCTTTATCCTGACTCATAGACCTATAATTTTGAAACTTGGTGAGTTGTTGGCCACATCATCATCCTTGGTTGTAAGTTTGATTGTACGCTCTATCCTTAATAAAACTCCCATTACATGGTACCTTTTAGTTGATCCTTGTATCTCAAAATAGTTCCAGCATATTTATTGACATTCCACCCTTAAGCCACTAATAAAAACCCATGCCACCCTGGCAGACTTACTCTATTTCATCTTTTCTACTTCCACCCTACACTCAATTTGAAATTTTGTTTGGGTTACTCCCTTGTATTCCACCCTACACTCAATTTGAAATTCCAGATTACGATAAATGAAAACACCATCTCTCAACCATCTGCTCAATTCTCCACATTGCCAAATCTCAACTTCATTTACCCCGTCAATAGATTTCCCTCCGTACTCCACCATTATAAACATACAATACATGCAAAGCATTCTCAATCAACAAAGATCATACATAATCACAGAACTCTTTCTAAAATCAACAAAAAATCATGTCAACCAAACAGCATCCCAGGGATAGAGTATAGAAACTCACATAATGTTTCTTTTCTTCCTCAGCTTAGCTTTTTCAAATGCTAGAGCTTCCATTCTCTTGGCAACTATGCATTACAACAAAATTCATAAGTTAAACTCAACATTTTAGATGAAAAACTCTATTTCCAAAAACATGTAGATCCCCTTTAATGGTTCTAAAAATTCTTAACTCCATTTTCTCAAATTTACGAACATCGAATGTAACACCCCTAACCCGTATCCATCACCAAAATAGGGTTACAAAGTATTACTGGACTTATTTCATAAATAATCATTCATTTCCCAATTCCAAAAAAAGTCAGTCACAATTAATCATACAGTCCCTAATACGAGCCTACGAGGCCCAAATCATGCATTAGAAGTGTTTTGGGACTAAACTAATAACTCAGAAATTTTTTGGAAAACATAGAAAATTTTTCAAAATATAGGGGACACACGCCCATGTGGCCTTGCCGTGTGAGACACACGGCCAAAGACACGCAAGTGTCACAGGCCTTGTGGATTGTAACACCCCTCACTTGTATTCAGCGTCGTAATAGGGTTACGGAGCATTATTAGACATATAACACATTTTAAACATACATTTCACATACAATTAATCAAATCATATACATTTCATTCACAAATATCCATTTTGTCCCTAATATGAGCCTACTAGGCCCTAAACATGCATTGGGAGTGGTTCGGGACTAAACCTAAAACTTTGGAAAGTTTTTGAACACTTAAGAAATTTTCTCAAAAATAGGGGACACACGCTTGTGTGACTCGGTCGTGTCTCTCACACGACCAAAGACACGCCCGTGGCGCAGGTCGTGTGGATATTCAAAACGGCAGCACATGGCCATGTCCAGCCGTGTCCGATCTCGTGTAACTCTCTGACTTGGGTCATACGACCAACACACACGCCCGTGCACCAGACCGTGTGCTAGGCCGTCCAAACCTACAAGGTATACTGACTTATGCCACCCGGCCAAGTCACACGCTAGTGTGTGAGGCCTTGTCAAGCATACTGACTTGGTTTTTAAATCAACACCAGGGGACACACAGCCGTGTACATGACCATGTATTACACACGGCTGAGACAAACGCCCGTGTCTCTTCCCGTGTGGACAAAAATAGGCTATTTACCAAGCCATTTTGCCACCCAAACTTGCATGTACCTACACCACAATTCAGAGGCACCAACTTAAGGCATAAATAAGCATTAATCAACCTCAACCAAGTATCATTTATACCACTTCAATACCAACAATATACAAGACACAGAATATTCCATTTTGCCATCCAATTTATACCAACCTTTATCTTCTGAAATCATCAAAATGACCATTTATATATATGCATCATGTGATCTAAACTTTCAAGCATTTCAGCCATTCAAAACTTAGCTATTAGATATCTATAATACTAACTATCCACAAGCATCACATATCCAACTTTCAAAACATCACACAAGCCACATACACATATCATGATTCAAACATACCAAAATAACACAAAATAAGCCATCACTCATGGCTATATATACAAACCAAAATATAAACATTTACAAGCCATTTCAAATGGCACAACACATTACCAAAATGACCAAAGTCCCAATACATGCCATATACTTAAAATATAAACTCAAAAAGTACCAAAGTGATAATAGGATAATGTGACGAAATCTCCAAAAATCCTTGAATCCGAGCTAGCTTTGAATTCACTATAAAACATGAAAAAAAATAAACAAAGTAAGCTTTATAGCTTAGTAAGCTCGTATGAAATAAGCTTAATCTTAACATGAATATACAAATCATCAATTTAAACTTATCAACATGTAATTCATTTAACTAAAAACCTTTCACATTTTCAAACATAATCTTATATATGAACTTTACAACTTCTTCGATTTAAGCTTAAACAGTTTATGTACATACCTGTACCATCTCATATCAATCTCATACACAATCACATCTTTCATTTACCCGTTGAACCATTTCGAATACTATCGGATACTCGGGAATCACATAATCATATTAATCCCCTAATGATATGTCACTAGTATCCAAATCTATTCCTAAGGTTCAACCGGGATTTTGAATGCCGAATCATCATCGAATCATTTTCGAACATGTTCGTAGTCTCGTATTCACAGTTTATGCAATATCAAAGCATTTAAATCATAAATATAACAATGCTTATTACATATGAACTTACCTCGGATGCTAAAACGAGGAAACGAGTCAACTATTTCGTAACTTTGTTCTTTCCCCGATCTAAGTCTGTATTTCACCTTTCTTGATCTAAATATATTCAAAATTAACTTATTTAATCACCTCTCTATTCAATTTAGTCCAAAATTCACTTTAAGGCATTTTTACATAATTGTCCCTAGTATTTCACATATTTTATAATTTAGTCCTTATTTCATAAAAAAACACAAATTAATGCAATTCAACCACAACCCATGCTAGCCGAATTCCAATTAAGTCCCTAGTAGCCCATATTTTTTATTTATTTCACATTTTAACCACAAAGTTTCCTCATTTCACAATTTAATCCCTAATTTGCATTTTCACTAAAAATCACTTAACAAAACTTGTATAACTATCATCCAACATTCATAATCTATAATCAAAAATCAAAACACATGCTTATTCAACAATAGAAACATTCAAAATATTTAACAATTTTGCAAATTAGTCCCTGGGCTAGCTAGACCTAGCTACAACGATCTCAAAAACACAGAAATCATTAAAAACGGAACAAAAATCATACCTTAATTAGCTATCCAAGTTGGCCACATTTGAAAGCTTAAAAATGGCTATGCTTATTAAGAATCAGCTAAGGAAGATGAAAGCACTTAGAATTTGGTTTTTATTTTATTTATTATACTTTAAAAAACCAAATTACCAAATTAACCTTATTATTAATTCATTAAAATTCATTAATCATGTCCATCTTTGTCAACTCACACTAATCATGGTCCAATTGCAACATAAGGACCTCTAATTTATGATTCCTTAGCTATTAAATACCTTTAACTAATAGAACATCATTTTTGCACTTTATGCGATTTAGTCCTTTTTATCAAATTGACTAGTCAAACGATAAAATTTCTTAACAAAATTTTCACACAAACATATTATCATGCTATAGACATTAAAATAATATTAAAATAATTATTTTGGCTTTAGATTTTTGGTCCCGAAACTACTGTTCCGACTTGACTAAAAACGGGCTGTTACAACTCTCTCCCCCCTTAGAGATTTTCGTTCTCGAAAACCTTACCAGTGAATAGGTTAGGGTACTATTTTCTCATAGCTTCCTCGGGTTCCCACGTAGCCTCTTCAACCCCATGACGTTGCCAAAGTACTTTCATGAGAGTTACGCTTTTATTTCTCAACCATTTAACCTCTCGAGCTAAAATTTTGATCTGTTCTTTTTGTATGTCAAATTGGATTGAATTTCAACCTCTGCAGGAGAAATGTTATGCGATGGATCTGATCTATATCGGCACAACATCGACACATGAAACACATTGTGAATCTTTTCTAATTTTGACGGTAATGCTAGCAGATATGCCACTGATCCTATTCTTTCAATGATCTCGTATGGCCCGACGAAACACGGACTCAATTTACCTTTACGACCAAATCGAAAGATTTTCTTCCACGGAAAAACTTTTAGAAACACTTTATCACCTATCTGAAATTCAATGTCCTTTCGTTTCAAATTCGTGTACGATTTCTTTCGACCTAAAGCTACTTTTAGACTGTCGCGAATTACTTTCACTTTTTCTTCAGTCTCTCAAATCAAATCAACTCTGTGAATCTTTTTCTCACTCAAATCGGTCCAATACAATGGAGTTCTACATTTACGACCATACAATGCTTCGTACGGTGCCATCTTTATACTCGATTGAAAACTGTTATTATACGCAGTTTAACCAACGGTAAATATTTCTCCCAATTACCTTCGAACTCTAAAACACAACAACGAAGCATATATTCGAGAATTTGAATTACTCTCTCAGACTGACCTTCGATTTGTGGATGAAATGTTGTACTTAAATTCAACCTTGTACCAAGAGATTTTTTCAACTTCTTCCAAAATCGCGATGTAAACCTCAGATATCTATCCAAAATTATTGAAACTGGCACCCCGTGCAATATAACGATCTCAGATATATACAATTCAGCTAATTTATCAAGTGAATAGTCAGTACGTACTGGAACTTCATTAGTCAATCTAAAACAACCCAGATAGCGTCTTTCTTTTTCGGAGACAGAGGTAAACTCGATACAAAATCCATCGTAACTCTATCCCATTTCCACTCTGGTATCATCACTAGTTGTAACAATCTTGAAGGTACTTGAGGTTCAACTTTAACTTGTTGACACATTAAACATCTCGATACAAATTATGAAATGTCTCGTTTTATACCCGACCACCAATACAGTTGTTTCAAGTCATTGCACATTTTGGTACTCCCAGGGTGAATAGATAAACAACCATCATGTGCTTCATGCAAAATTTTCTGAATGAGCTCAAAATTCTTTGGTACACAAATTCTATTTCGAAACATTAAGCAATCATCAGTTCCGATCTGATAGTTTGAATCACTATTCGACTCACATTGCACTGTTTTAGCTTGTAACTCAGTATCACACTTTTGAGCCTCACAAATTTGCTGAAGAAAAATCGGTTTAGCTTTCAACTCTGCTAGAGTTGAACTATCATCAAACAAAGTCAATTTGGTATTCATCGCTCTCAAAGCAAATAGAGATTTTCTACTCAAAGCATCTGCGACTACTGTAACACCCAGATTTTGGGCCTAGAAGTAATGGCCTTGAGTTTGGGATTGGTTAGAAGGTAGCTTGAATAAAAGAAAGGTGTTTAAATATGTTATAATTGTGTGTTTAGTTTAATTGTTAAATTCTTTGGGAAGGGTTGGTAGTGTGGAAAAAGTCACGGGTTCGATCCAGGGCTTTAGTAAAATTTTACATTTTTTTTCTAAAAAGGCCCTGAGCATTAGGTGAAAGGCTTATTAATAAGGCCTGGTAAAATCTAACACAAGGAAATGCTTGGCCCAGTGGCAAAAGGTGTGGGTAGTAAGCAGGAGGTCTAGGGTTCAAGTCCTAGCCTTGGCAAAATTTTTTATTTCACATGTGATTAGTAAGGAAGCTAGTGTTTAGGCTTTATAAATATGTTAGGTGGAAATTCGACACAAAGGATGCACTTGGCCCAGTGGTATGATGGCGTTAGGAGTAAGGAGAGGTGCTGGGTTCAAGTCGCAGCATGAGCAAAAGTTGTGGGTTTTTTTTTAAGACAACCTAGAGGTCGGCAAAAAGACTTTCTAAGTAATTGGGGAGGAGAAACAACACAAAAGAAGCACGTGGTCAAGTGGCAAGGAGGTGTTAAGAGTGTGCATGTGGTTAGGGGTTCGAATTTGAATGGTAGCAAATATTTTTAGGATAATCTGGTTGCAGATTAATAGGCCTTAAAATTAGTTAGGGATGGAATATGACACAAGAGTGGCTGCAATGTAGTGGCGTGAAGCATGCTAAGGTTATGAGAGGGAGCAGGTTCGAGTCCCAGGCCTGGCAAAGGTTAAATTTTTATTATTTAAGAAAATAGAGGCTTAGGCATATAAGCCTTATAACTAATTGTGACCGAATGGTAGCATAAGAAAGGATCCGGTGCAGTGGCCAGCAGTGTGTTGGGAGGTAGAGTAACCATGAGGTCTGGTGTTCGAATGGTGGTGCGTGCAAAAGGGAGAATTTAGTTTTGCTACTCAAGTGTTGTACGGTGGAAGCAATTTGAATGCAATTCAAATTGGAATTTTTAGCTAAAATCAAGGGATTAGGATGAGGAATAAGTGTAGATATGATGGTGATAAAATTGGAGAATTTGAAGGGAAATTATCTTGACAAGTTTAAGTCGATTGAGGAGTGTCGGTATATTTTTATTTTTATTTTATGTATTTTTTTAGTATAAATATGTGTATCGTATGGGCGAGTAAGGGCATTTGTTATTTTTGTGTGCTTCAGTCGCATATCACCTCATCTTTTCTTTAAGCCAAACTCTTGATCTCTTCTTTCCTATTTTAATCGAATCAACCTTTTCCCTCTTCAACTTAGCCGACTGTTTCTTTTTCATTTAAAAGCCGATTCATACACTTTGGGGGGTTTGATTTCTTGTTGGCAAGCGATCTCGTGATCGGTAAGTAAGTTAGATCTTCTTCAGCTTTTGTTAAATTTTTCTAAGTTCTTTCGTTTCTACACTCTTAAAAGCCAAATTTCTTTAATACCATTACCTTCGTTAACCTATGGTCTCTCCATCTCCATTTATTTTTCTTTCTCCTTCTCATTCAAGAGCGTGATCATTGATGGAAAAAGGGGGTTCTAGCAGAGAGGTTGGGATGAGGCTCCCAAGTTTAAGCGACATAAGGTGTCAGCCGTTAGGGACTTTTCGCCTGGATGCAGAAGGGGTCTACGTCAGGTTTTGAGTTACATAGGCAGATCGCAGTCGATCAATCTAGTCAAGGCAAGTATAGGTTGTTATCCGGTAAGTAGTGGATTTATTTTGAATTAATAAAATGTGACTAATGGAGTATAATATTGAATATAGGTTTGGGCGATTATGAATACTTAGTACTCCAGGTGATAAGGTGTGTACTTCTACCCTATGATAACTTGATATAAAGTCGAAGGTGTATACATACACTGCACACGCATTATGAATCGGCAAAAGCCGAAATGCCAAAATGCCTAAAATTTGGTTACTGTAGTCTTGTGACTGCACGAACACTCGTAAGGAAGAGACCGATAGGTTTCTTGAGACCCACGGGCGATTCCATGGACTTGGGTTCTGATTTGGCCATACGGGCCGGAATGGGCTAAATGGACCCAATGGACTGTTGGGCCCATAGTAGGCAAAAAACTGAATATTGATGCTATGTGATAGGAATTTTTATGTGAGCATGAATATGAATGTGACTGGGCCTAATGGGCCATATAAATGTGATTTGGGCCTAATGGGCCATATGAATATGATTGGGCTTAATGGGCCTGATACAGGTATGTGAATTTGTTTGGGCTTCGTAAGGGGTTTTGGACCTAGTATATGATAACTACATAAGACTTAATTAATATTTTGCGACCGTGGACAGGTTAAAGGGTTAAGGTATGGCAACGGGTATATGCATTTCTAGGATTGGACCTAGGGAGAGCTTGGTACTTAAGCAGTCTTAATGACCCACCTCCTCTTCTCTGGAATCCTACCTGGTGCATAGTATTTGTTCACCTTAGCTCGCGAAACTTGTTAATAGGCCAAGGTAAGTGGAAACCATAAATAAGGGAAAATTACCGAAATGCCCTTAAGGGCAAAAATGACCAAAATACCCCTAAGTGTTGAATGTAAGTTTTATGGATGTGACATGCATACATATGATGTTCTGCTTAGGTTGCATATGGGGTGGGAACTATGGAACGGAGAAAGTATATGAGGATCTCATGGTTGCCTGACAATCGTGGATCCACCGACGGCTTTTAAAGCCCAATATGTAAATGAAGGTAGTTCCGCAACCGGGCTACCATTGGTCTGTGAGCTGGGTGGGTCGATATTTATATCCCCATATGGTGTGACGGGGGACAGAGCTGGTGTGTAGCGGATGGATAATTTGGATGGGATTGCACTGCATTGCATTGCATGTATGATATTGTTGTGATATTATTGCGATGTGGGCTTCGGCCCAACTGAGGCTAATTTGGGCTAAGGCCCAAAGACCACTGTTATTGAATTGGGCTCTGGCCCAAAATGACTAATGATTGATTTATACTCGTTAAGGGTTGTGCACACTAAGTTTTCAAAACTCACCCCCTCCTTCTAAACTTTTCAAGTGATCCTTAGTAGGCGGTTCGACAGATGGAGGGACTCGAGGTGGCCAACTAGCATATAAAGTTTAGACTTAGTCTTTATGTAATTTTTAATATATTGACTTTAAATTATCTCTATTTGATTTGGGTTGTAACAAGGTTTTTCTTCTGGCTAATATTTCAAATTAGGATTATTATCATTTTTATGCTTTATATTTATTGGAAGTAGAACGTGGTTTCTTAAACCATAACTGTTTTTTTTATACTACGTTTCCGCAACTAAATTTTGAAATGACGAGTTTTTATAAAATCATATTTTCTAAATTAAGCTTCCGCAACCAAAAAGAGATTTTAGAAAGTAATTAAGGTTTTTTTCTTCATTTTAAGGAAGTGTTTCCAATGAAAACAAGATTTTTGATAAAACACTTCAATGTGACACGCCAGATTCGGCCATAACATCTGGGCCGGGTTTGGGGTGTTACAACTACATTTGCTTTCCCCGGATGATAATCAATTACTAATTCATAATGTTTCAATAGCTTGAGCCATCTCCGTTGTCGCAAATTCAAGTCTTTCTGAGTCATTATATACTTTAAACTTTTGCGATCGATAAAAATATGACACTTTTCACTGTACAAGTGATGTCATCAAATTTTCAATGCAAAAACAATAGCGGGCAACTCTAAATCGTGCGTCAGATAATTCTTTTCATGCGGTTTCAATTGTCTAGAGGCATAAGCTATCACTTTAACCTCTTGCATCAAAACGCAACCCAAACAGTTTAATGACGTGTCGCTACAAATCACAAATTCTTTACTCGACTCAAGTTGAACCAACACTTGTGACTCAATTAACAATGCCTTCAACTGATTGGAACTGTGTTGACATTTCTCAAACCACTCGAATCTCACATCTTTTTGTAGCAATCTGGTTATAGGTGTAGCAATCATCGAGAACCCTTTAACAAAAGGTCAATAATAACCAGCTAACCCCAAAAAACTTCTGACTTCAGATATATTTCTTAGTGGTTTCCAGTCAACAACTCCTGAAATCTTGCTCGGACCAACTCGTATACCTTCCGTTGAAACAATGTGCCCCAAAAATTTGACTCCTCGAAGCTAAAATTCACATTTGCTGAATTTAGCGAATAGTTGTTTATCTCTCAAAGTTTGTAACACAATTATCAAATGCTCGACATGCTCAGACTCATCTCATGAATAGATCAAGATGTCGTCAATGAACACAACAATGAATTTGCCTAAATACAGTCTAAAAATTTAGCTCATCAAATCCATAAAAACTGTAGAAGCATTAGTCAATCCAAAAAGCATAACAAGAAATTCATAATGTTCATACCTCATTCTGAACGCAGTTTTCGGCACATCTGAATCTTTCACTCGCAACTGGTAATAGCCGGATCTCAAATCAATCTTCGAAAACACTGTTGCCCCTTTTAATTGATCAAACAAGTCATCTATTCTAGACAATGGATACTTGTTCTTTATCGTAACTTTTTTGAGTTGTTGATAATCAATACACACTCACATTGATCCGTCTTTCTTCTTTATGAACAATACTGGCACACCCCAAGGTGAAAAACTAGGTGAAAAACTAGGTCATACAAAATCTCTATCCGTTAACTCTTGCAACTGAGATTTCAACTCTTTCAATTCTATTGGAGCCATTCTATACGGAGCTATCGATATCGATGAAGTTCCCGGTACTAACTCAATAGCAAATTCAACCTCTCTGATCGGTGGTAATCCCGGTAATTCTTTTGGAAACACATCTGGAAACTCACAGACAACTAGCACTGATTCAATTTTCGATTCAAACACTTTTGTATCTAAAACATAAGTAAGATAAGCTTCACAAAATTTTCTTACATATCTCTGAGCTGACATCAATGAAATTACAACTTGCAATTCACTCGACTCATCTGATTCAACTCAAAGAATTTCACCATTCTGACATTTCAACTCAATAATCTTTCGTTTACACCAAGAATTAATAAACACAGTTCAGCACAATCATTCCTCACCTTTCAAACGTATCAAATTCAAATATTCACAATTCACTTATTATAAATTCGAATACATGAGTCATAATTTCCAATTCAGAAATAATCATACCTTACTGAACATATATAGCAAATACATTTCAAAAATTCCAACTAATTCAGTACGAACATATATCAAAACCCAACTGATTATGTTCCATAATTACTAAATTCGAACCAAACTTGTATATATCAAAGGCATGTTCACATATTTAATACTTCCAATATTCAGTTCCCAATATCCATCATATTAATGCCATTTTCATAATTAAATCATATTCCATTATATATATCATTACACTTCATACTTTGAATATATGCCAATTTCTATCTCATTAATCGTATATCAAACATATCATTTGAACACATACCAATACAATCAACCAAAACAATCATAAAACATATTCATTACTTACCTCTTAGTAACTGAACCTGTTAAGTTAATATACCATCATCTATCACTCTAATTATACCACATTTCATATTTCCAAAATGAGCTAACTATTAAAACAACTACCAAACCAAACTCATTAAACATTTTAATTAAGAACATGTAAAACCAAACTTAAGCATAACAAGCAAGCCATTTTCGCATGGCTTTAAATACATACTTATTCAAAATAATTAACTCCAAGACTAGCCTATACATGCCACATAATCGAGTCTCAAAACATTATTTACTGAAATGATAACCGGATAGTGTGATGTCGTCTCCATCGACTTCCAACCTGAGCAAATCTCCGAAAATCTATAAACATAGGAAAAAAAACACAGAGTAAGCTTTTAAGCTTAGTAAGCTCGTATCTTAATAAACTTAACATAACAAATACTTTCATTACAATGCCGTAAACACAATATGCTATCTCACACAATCTTTCTAAATTTCATAACATGTTCTCATATCAAATTATCATCATTCAATATTATACTTACTCACTTAACCAACTTTAACTTTCACAAACTTATTCAATTAAATTTTTGTACATCAACCCTTCCACACTTTCATATAGCCAAATGAACACATTATGGGAAATAACACATTTAGTTATATATCTTTCTCATATGAATCTCGTATGATCATTTTTAATCAAATTCATTTTTCATTCATATAGCATCTGATAAATTTCACATATGCAACTTTACAAATCACATCTTATTCATTCATTTATGTTTCATTGGCACATAATCATATTTCATTTCCACATACATTACAATATATTCTTTGCACATATACTTACCTTATTTTCAAATAGGTAATCAATTATCACGTACCTGATCTTTTAGCTCGTTTAATGTATTCAACTACCATATCAGCAATAAATCTTTTAGGCATAAACTTATAATAATTCACCAGCATAAAGCCTGCTAGGCCTCAGCCTGTATCTCACACAGGAACAAGGCTTGCTAGACTCAAAGTCTGATTTTATACACAGGCAATAAGCATGCTAGGCATAAGCCCGATTTAATTCACCAGCACAAGGCTTGCTAGGCTCAAAGCCCGAATATCACCATTATAAAGTCATCTCATAAACAATTTACATAATATAGCATGTATACCTGTTCACTTTGCTAGATTTAATCATTCAATCACAATTTATAATTGCCCTTTGAATCATTCGATATTTCGCACACTAAGTGGCATTCTCAATATCTCGCACACTAGGTGCCATTCTCAATATTTCGTACACTGAGTGCCATATTTGATTACCCCGCACACTAAGTGTCACATTTAGTCGATATGTCGTCAGACATTAAAATATTTATGTATATACAATTTATACAATATTAAAGTATTAGAAGCATAAATTTAACAATGCTTATTGCATTCAAACTTACCTCATTCGCTGATGATTATTCCATGACCTTCCCTTTTCCCCGATTTATAAACGATATATTTGTTTCACGATCAAAACATAATAAATCAATTTGTTAACTAACTCAAAAAATCAAATCAAGTTCAATTCAAACCATTCTATCATTTAATTACAACTAGTAAAACATCTTTGTTCATCACAAATTGGTCAACACAAACATAGCCATTATCCAATTCAATTCCAATTTTTAATAAACAAAATATGGCTATATAATAGGGTACTTAATAACAATTCAGCCAACATTTAAATTCTGCATATCTAGCAGCCCAAATGACCTACCAAATTTGACTTAAATAATAATTAACAAATAACTTATTAATGCAGCACATATTAATTACCAATTACATTCTTCAATAGCTTAATCTGACGTTAATTAGGCATCATTAATTAACATTATTGCCACCATGTCTTCGGTTGTAATTGATAGTACATTAACCGCCCAACAATGGAAACATACAACTATTGAACACTATTTAACCAGCTCATTAACTAACACTTAGACATAAATTCTATAGCATTTATTTAACTTTTATTCTCATTTAATAACGTAGTTATAATGGTTGCATTAACCCCTTTTAACAATCAGGTTTTGACACTATAAACTGTAACTAAATAAATATCCTTAATTTAGCACATCGGACGGCATTCGGTCATACATCTACAGCATTAAACTAATCTTTTATTACCTTGCCAGTTATATTAATGGCAACATCAAACACTCTTATTCACACGTTACAGACATAATACATACATCACTATTTATTCATTTATAATTTCACCTATTATTAACATAAATTTAAAGTCACTCAGACCATATTCAATAACGTCAAAACAACAATTTTCTGCTGCATTTATACACCAAACATCAGTCTTTTTAACAGCATATTTACACCCTTCTCTGAACATCATTAATAACATAATATTCGAACAGCGTCAATACCATAATCGGACAGGAAAAATAGGGTAGCAACTAACAATTCCAATGAGGTAAAATTTGGACAGCAATTTAACAGTTTCAACAATTATCAGACACAAAAGAATAGAATTCAAAGAAAGCTTGCTAATATTTCCCAACATCGATTCTATCAATTCAAATTTTATTCCTTCACTCTCACATTCGGTCAAACTTAGATCAATAATTTAACCAAAATTCACCAATGAAAAGATATAGACAAAGGAGAGTTTAGAAGACTTACCCTTCCACTTCAAAACATTTAACTTTAAATTAATTAATTTCATGGTTTCCCACTACATACGGCCGACCTCCTCTCAGGCTTCCATACTCTCCTTCATTCTTTTTTCAGTTGAAGAAAATGAAAATAGATGAACTCTATTATGGCTTTGTTTTATTCATTACTATTATTATACCAATTACAAAATTAACCTTTGTAATTCAATTATGAAACCATATAACTAATGTCCATTACCGTCCATCAACCATAATAATGCATAATTCCATTATAAGGACTTAGAAATTAACAAACCATAGCAATTTAGTGCTTTAACAATTAGTAAGTCACTTTTGCATTTTACGCTATTTAGTTCTTTTTCTAAATCGAGTACCCAAACAATAAAATTTTCATACGAAAATTTCATACATATCAATTCACATATTTTAAACACGGAAAAATAATATTAAATTATTTTTTTGGCTCAACTTTGTGGTCTTAAAACTACTATTTTAACTAAGGTCTAAACCAGGTTGTTACAACTCTCCCCCCTTTAGGGATTTTCATCCTCGAAAATCTTATCAAAAAGTAAATTAAGGATTTGCTTCTTCATAGTACATTTCAAGTTCACATACAGCTTGAACTCCATATCTCTTTAATCACACAATTAAGATTCTGATCTATTTTTCGCTTTACGTTATACCATTAATCCCATGGATCATTACCTCATAAAACTCAACCTCGAAACAACAAAGTTCCATAACTGCAACCTTATAATACTTTATACCATGTCATTTCATTTTCCATCATTTTTTTTCACATGGTAGCTTATCAAACAACAGTAGTCTTTCTTAATTACTTTCAAACTCTAAATCACAGTGACAAATAAATATTTTGAAAATCTTTGAAACAACCTCATACTCACAGCTTACCGAAGTTTCTCCCAGAATTACTATATGCAAACTGATAGTCTCTGTATAGATAATTCAGCTGATTAGTCCAAAGAGAAATCCATGCGTACAGAAAGACTTATTAAGACAGTCATCGATAATTCAGATAACATCTATCTTTTTCAAAGATAAATATAATCCTGATATAGGATTGATCAACACTCTATTTCACCATTACTCAGATATCAAGGCATGCTGAAGTAGTCTTAAGGACATTCAATACTTAACTTTAACCTGTTGATAGCTCAAACATTTAAACGCGAGGTCAGAAATATTATGTTTTATACTTATTTATCAATACTACTTTCCCATATTATCAAGCACCTTGTTACTTCTGTATGAATAGTCCAACTGACACTGTGAGTCTCTTGTAACAACGGGTATACAATCTCAGAGCTTTTTGATATACACACTCTATCCCGATGCAACAAACAATCATCCACTTCATATCTGAAGTTCTGATTCAATAATCAATTTATGTCAAAACCCTTTTTAACTTATAATTTAATAACACATTTCTAAGTTTCACGAATTCACTTAGTAAGTATCAATTTAACTTCTACTCTAACTAACATTTAATCATCTTCTGATAAAATCATTCACGTATTCATTGTTCATAAAGCACACAAAAGTTTCTCATTCAGATCATTCGAAACTATAATAATTTCCCTCGGATAAGAATATTTACTTACAGATTCAAAAGTTGTTTAACGATTCAAGCTTGCTTTGCTGTGCCAAGTTTAGATCTCACTCTGAAATATTGAACATTTTAAACTCTTGTAATCATCAAATATGTCACATAACTCTTTTTATGTAGCTTTAACTGTATAGAATCACAAGATATCTCTGTGTACTCCATTACTAGAACACATTTCAAACTGTTCATTGACGCATGACTGAAATTCATAAACTTTTTCTTCAACTAGACTGAATCAGAGCTGATGTTTCAGTTAACAATTTCTTCGTGCAAAAGAAGCTTCAACAATCGAACTAATTTTGATTTACCACAACATTTCTCAGATAGAATTGTTCCAATAGATATAACTCTGCATCAAGTCTTCAAGAATATGAATTCTTTTTCCAAATTATTTCTCAGTTTGCACCTGTGCATTCAAAGTTTATTTCCAATCCAGTGGGTAGATTCCAACACATATAACCCAATTAAATTTTCAATCAAATAATTCGAATCAGACTAAACCATTGAATCAGTCTTTTCAAAGAGATCTTTTCTTCTCAATAAAAAGGATAACCCAGACATATCATTATATAGAAGCTATAATCTTTAAATAGAAATCATAATGTCATGATGAGACTGACGTCTTACCCATAATAATAGATAATATCCTGACTGTTAATAAAGTATTTGAACCCAGAAGAAAATCAAATATGATTTGAACAGCAATCAATATAGAAGCACAACTTTTATAACTCTAATAACAGTACAAATTTTCAGAACAGAAACTATGATTATAACAGATATAGCCATTTACGTCAAATAATTACCTCTTATAGATAATCACATAGAATCATAATAAAACCAGATAGAGAATAATATTAATTCTGATGATATCCCAGATAAGATCTAGAAAGAACAATGTCACTCATAAATATTGAAACCCACAGTAACAGAAACAATATAATCTTCACGTATTTTCATCAGAACAATAGCCAGTAGAAATAGAGTATTGGCATCATATAGATTTTACCGTCGATTTTTATATTCACACAAGGGAATAAGTACCAAAGAAATTCATGGTAATGTCGAACATAACCCAAATAGACCACAATACTTTCTATTATCAATTTGTTCAGTTAATGTCCTCATACAATAAGAACTCCTTCTGAAACTAAATAACCACATATACTTTTGAGGATAAATATACACATAGAATGCCCAGAAGAAATCATAGTAACTGCCCGACTACAACCATTGCATTCAGCCATCAATACAATTCAATCATTATTTCAACTGTCTAATTCTGCTATTAGAAATTTTCACATTATCCCTTCACTAACAGAAGTCAATTCAGAAAAGCTTTTAGCTAATAGTTTCCTTAGATAACATACCTGAATAGGTCATTTGATCAGAGATAACTTCTTCTTTAACAGTGGCGTCATATAATCTGAATAATCTTCAGAACTTTCAATATCTCTTTTAATACTGTCTTCATTTGCTGATTCATTCTCTTTTCTGACCACATTAGTAATTTTTCAAACACGGACCTCTGTAACTCCACACTCGTAGGCTTATTCAATCCAATTCTTACAGATTTCATTGTAACATATTACGGATAAGGGGGTGAGGGTAGTAAAGCCTCAAATTTAACTTACACATAAATACACATAACACATACTATCTCAATTAACTAATTCATTACTAATTTCACATTCTCAAATCATTTAATAAACATTTGTTTTTAATCACTTTTGTTCTTAACACATAGTTCATATGCCATCTTAAATCACTGATTCACAATCAAAGCATTTTGTATAATAATCATAATCCAAATATCATAACTCATATACTCATATAATTATAACATTTATCTATATCAAAACGTCATACTCTTTGATCCATACCTTTATGAGTTTCAACTCATAATCAACACATTTCCATTCAAACTTTTGAGTACACATTTCGTACTTTTAGAATTAACTCGGTTGGAAAACTTAACTGTCTTATCAAAACAAATTTTCTTCAGAGTCGGGAGGTATCACACTATCACATGTTAAATGTGGCATGTATAGCTAGACCCACATACGCTATCTTAGTCCTAGAACCGACTAAACTATAGCTCTGATACCAATCAAATGTAACACCCCTAACCCGTATTCGTTACCGAATTAGGGTTATGAGGCATTAATGTATAAAACACAGTTCAGCACAATCATTCCTCACCTTTCATACACCAAGAATTAATAAACGTTTAAAACTTATCAAATTCAAATATCCATAATTCACTTATTATAAATTCGAATACACGAGTCATAATTTCCATTTCAGAAATAATCATACCATACTGAACATATGTTGCAAATAAACACATTTCAAAAATTCCAAATAATTCAGTACGAACATATATCAAAACCCAACTGATTATGTTCCATAAATTACTAAATTCGAACCAAACTTGTATATATCAAAGACATGTTCACATATTTAATACTTCCAATATTCAGTTCCCTATATCCATCATATTAATTCCATTTTCATAATTAAATCATATTCCATTATATATATCATTACACTTCATACTTTGAATATATGCCAATTTCTATCTCATTAATCGTATATCAAACATATCATTTCAACCCGTACCAATACAATCAACCAAAACAATCATAAAACATATTCATTACTTACCACTTAGTAACCGAACCTGTTAAGTTAATATACCATCATCTATCACTCTAATTATACCACATTTCATATTTCCAAAATGAGCTAACTATTAAAACAACTACCAAAACCAAACTCATTAAACATTTTAATTAAGAACATGTAAAACCAAACTTAAGCATAACAAGCAAGCCATTTTCGCATGGCTTTAAATGCATACTCATTTAAAATAATTAACTCCAAGACTAGCCTATAAATGACACATAATCGAGTCTCAAAACATTATTTACTGAAATGATAACCGGGTAGTGTGATGTCGTCTCCATCGACTTCCAACCTGAGCAAATCTCTGAAAATCTATAAACATAGGAAAAAAAACACAGATAAGCTTTTAAGCTTAGTAAGCTCGTATCTTAATAAACTTAACATAACAAATACTTTCATTACAATGTCGTAAACACAATATGCTATCTCACACAACCTTTCTAAATTTCATAACATGTTCTCATATCAAATTATCATCATTCAATATTATACTTACTCACTTAACCAACTTTAACTTTCACAAACTTATTCAATTAAATTTTCGTACATCAACCCTTCTACACTTTCATATAGCCAAATGAACACATTTTGGGAAATAACACATTTAGTCATATATCTTTCTCATATGAATCTCGTATGATCATTTATAATCAAATTCATTTTCATTCATATAGCATCTAAAAAATTTCACATATGCAACTTTACAAATCACATCTTATTCATTCATTTATGTTTCATTGGCACATAATCATATTTCATTTCCACATACATCACATTACATTCTTTGCACATAAACTTACCTTATTTTCAAATAGGTAATTAATTATCACGTACCTAATCATTTTAGCTCGTTTAATGTATTCAAACACCATATCAGCAATAAATCTTTTAGGCATAAACTTATAATAATTCACCGGCATAAAGCCCGCTAGGCCTAAGCCTGTATCTCACACCAGCACAAGGCTTGCTAGACTCAAAGTCTGATTTTATACACCGGCAATAAGCCTGCTAGGCATAAGCCTGATTTAATTCACTAGCACAAGGCTTGCTAGGCTCAAAGCCCGAATATCACCATTATAAAGTCGTCTCATAAACAATTCACGTAATATAGCATGTATACCTGTTCACTTTGCTCGATTTAATCATTCAATCACAATTTATAATTGCCCTTTGAATCATTCGATATTTCGCACACTAAGTGTCATTCTCAATATCTCGCACACTAAGTGTCATTGTCAATATTTCGTACACTGAGTGCCATATTTGATTGCCCCGCACACTAAGTGTCACATTTAGTTGATATGTCGTCAGACATTAAAATATTTACGTATATACAATTTATAAAATATTAAAGTATTAGAAGCATAAATTTAACAATGCTTATTGCACACGAGCTTACCTCATTCACAGATGATTATTCCATGACCTTCCCTTTTCCCCGATTTATAAACGATCTATTTGTTTCACGATCAAAACATAATAAATCAATTTGTTAACTAACTCAAATATCAAATCAAGTTCAACTCAAACCATTCTATCATTTAATTACATCTAGTAAAACATCTTTGTTCATCACAAATTGGTCAACACAAACATAGCCATTATCCAATTCAGTTCCAACTTTTAATAAACAAAATATGGAAAGATAATAGGGTACTTAATAACAATTCAGACAACATTTAAATTTTGCATATCTAGCAGCCCAAGTGACCCACCAAATTAGACTGAAATTGTAATTAACAAATAACTTATTAATGCAGCACATATTAATTACCAATTACATTCTTCAATAGCTTAATCTGACATTAATTAGGCATCATTAATTAACATTACTACCATCATGTCTTCGGTTGTAATTAATAGTCCATTAATCGCCCAACAACGGAAACATACAACTATTGAACACCATTTAACCAGCTCATTAACTAACACTTAAACCTGAATTCTACAGCATTTATTTAACTTTTATTCTCATTTAATAACGTAGTTATAATGGTTGCATTAACCCCTTTTAACAATTAGGTTTTGATACTATAAACTGCAACTAAATAAATATCCTTAATTTAGCACATCAGATGGCATTCGGTCATACATCTACAGCATTAAACTAATCTTTTATTACCTTGCGATTATATTAATGGCAACATCAAACACTCTTATTCACATTCTGGACATAATACATACATCACTATTTATTCATTTATAATTTCACCTATTATTAACATAAATTTAAAGTCACTCAGACCATATTCATTAACGTCAAAACAATAATTTTCTGCTGCATTTATACACCAAACATCAGTCTTTTTAACAGCATATTTACACCCTTCTCTGAACATCATTAATAACATAATATTCGAATAGCATCAATACCATAATCGGACAGGAAAAATAGGGTAGCAACTAACAATTCCAATGAGGTAAAATTTGGACAGCAATTTAACAGTTTCAACAATTATCAAACACAAAAGAATAGAATTCAAAGAAAGCTTGTAATATTTCCTAACATCGATTCTATCAATTCAAATTTTATTCCTTCACTCTCACATTCGGTCAAACTTAAATCAATAATTTAACCAAAATTCACCAATGAAAAGATATAAACAAAGGAGAGTTTAGAAGACTTACCCTTCCACTTCAAAACATTTAACTTTAAATTAATCAATTTCATGGTTTCCCATTACATACGGCCGACCTCCTCTCAGGCTTCCATACTCTCCTTCATTCTTATTTCAGTTGAAGAAAATGAAAATAGATGAACTCTATTATGGCTTTGTTTTATTCATTACTAATTATTATACCAATTACAAAATTAACCTTTGTAATTCAATTATGAAACCATATAACTAATGTCCATTACCGTCCATCAACCATAATAATGGCATAATTCCATTATAAGGACTTAGAAATTAACAAACCATAGCAATTTAGTGCTTTAATAATTAGTAAGTCACTTTTGCATTTTACGCGACTTAGTTCTTTTTCTAAATCGAGTACCCAAACGATAAAATTTTCATACGAAAATTTCATATATATCAATTCACATATTTTAAACACGAAAAAATAATATTAAATCATTTTTCTGTCTTGGCTTTGTGGTCCTGAAACTACTGTTCCGACTAAGGTCTAAACTAGGCTGTTACAATCGTAGCTCTGATACCAATAAATGTAACACCCCTCACCCGTATTCAATGTCGGAATAGGCTTACTTTGTATTACCGAACTTATAACACATTTTAAACGTACATTTCGCATACAATTAATCAAATCATATACATTTCACTCACAAACAATCATTTTGTCCCAAATACGAGCCTACAAGGCCCTAAACATGCATTGGGACTGGTTCGAGACTAAACTAATAACTTTAGACACTTTTTGAACACTTAGAAAATTTTCTCAAAAATAGGGGACACATGCCCATGTGGCTCGACCGTGTCTCTCACACGGCCAAAGATACGCTCGTGTCGCAAGCCGTGTGGACAATCGAAATGAGTGCACATGCCCGTGTCCCAGCCCATGTCTGACTCCGTGAAACTCTCTGACTTGGGTCACACGGCCAGAACACACATCCATGTGGCTAGCTCGTGTGCCCTAAAAATGGTCATACACGCCCATGTGCCAGGCCGTGCTAAACCTGTAGGGTATACTGACTTATGCCACACGGCCAAGTCACACGCCCATGTGTAAGGTCATGTGAGCATACTGACTTGGTTTCTAAATCAAATCTAGGGGACACACGGCCGTGTACATAACTATGTATCACACACGGCTGAGACAAACGCTCATGTCTCTTTCCGTGTGGACAAAAATAGGCTATTTACCAAGTCATTTTGCCACCCAAACTTGCATGTACCTACACCACAATTCAAAGGCACCAACTTAAGGCATAAATAAGCATTAATCGACCTCAACCAAGTATCATTTTACCATTTCAATACCAAAAATATACAAAACACACAATTTTCCAATTTTCCATCCAGTTCATACCAATCTTTATCTTCTCAAATCATCAAAATGACCATTTATAAATATGTATAATTTGATCTAAACTTTCAAGCATTTTAGCTATTCAAAACTTAGTCATTAGATATCTATAATACTAACTATCCATAAGCATCACATATCCAACTTTCAAAACATCACACAAGCCACGTACACATATCATGATTCAAACATACCAAAATAAGCAAACACTCATGGGTATATATACAAACCAAAATATAAACATTTACAAGCCATTCCAAATGGCACAACACGTTACCAAAATGACCAAAGTCCCTATACATGCCATATACTTAAAACATAAACTCAAAAAGTACCAAACTGATAGTAGGATAGTGTGACAAAATCTCCGACGATCCCTGAATCTGAGCTAGCTTTGAAGTCACTATAAAACATGGAAAAAAAATAAACGAAGTAAGCTTTATAGCTTAGTAAGCTCGTATGAAATAAACTCAATCTTAACATGAATATACAAATCATCAATTTGAACTTATCAACATGTAATTCATTTAACTAACAAACCTTTCACATTTTCAACATAATTTTATACATGAACTTCACAACTTGTTTGATTTAAGCTTATACTGTTCATGTACATACATGTACCATCTCGTATCAGTCTCACACACAATCACATCTTTTATTTACCCGTTGAACCATTCGGAATACTATCGGATACTCAAGAATCTCACAAACTAAGTGCCAATCTCATAGCTCGAAGCTAACTCAATCTCATATCACATATACTGCTTACGCTAGAGCTATCAACGGGCCTGCTCACACAAGCTTTCAGTCGAGACATAGCTATACGGTGCTGCTCACACAAGCTATCAAGTATCCGCAACACATGCCGGTATACTCAGGCACCAGTGGGATGTACAAGACCAGCACCCGGATCACATAATCACATTAATCCCCTAATGACATGTCACTAGTATCCAAATCTATTCATAAGGTTCAACCGGGATTTCAAATTCCTAATCATCATCAATTCATTGTCAAACATGTCCGTAGTCCTGTTTTCACAGTTTATACAATATCAAAGCATTTAAATCATAAATATAACAATGCTTATTACATACGAACTTATCTCGAATGCTAAAATGGTGAAACGAGTCAACTATTCTGTAACTTTATTCTTTCCCCGATCTAAGCCCGTATTTTTCCTTTCTTGATCTAAATATAATCAAAATTAACTTATTTAATCACCTCTCTATTCAATTCAGCCCAAAATTCACTTTAAGGCATTTTTACACAATTGCCCCTAGTATTTCACATATTTTACAATTTAGTCCTTATTTCATAAAAACACAAATTAATGCAATTAAACCACAACCCATGCTAGCCAAATTTCAATTAAGTCCCTAGCAGCCCATAGTTTTCATTTATTTCACATTTTAACCACAAAGTTTCCATATTTCACAATTTAATCCCTAATTTGCATTTTCACTAAAAATCACTTAACAAAACTTGTATAACTATCATCAAACATCAAAACACATAATTATTCAATAATGGAAATATTCAAAATCTTTAACAGTTTTGCAAATTAGTCCTTGGGCTAGCTAGACCTAGCTGTAATGATCTCAAAAGCACAAAAATAATTAAAAACGGAACAAAAATCGTACCTTAATTAGCTATCCAAGCTTGGCCAAATTTGAAAGCTTCAAAATGGCTATTCTTCATACTAAGAATCGGTTAAGGAAGATGAAAACACTTAGAATTTGATTTTTATTTTATTTATTATACTTTAAATAACCAAATTACCAAATTAACCTTATTATTAATTCATTAAAATTCATTAATCATGTCTATCTTTGTCCACTCACACTAATCATGGTCTAATTACAACATAAGGATCTCTAATTTAAGATTCCTTAGCTATTAAATACCTTTAACTAATAGAACATCATTTTTGCACTTTACTCGATTTAGTCCTTTTTATCTAATTGACTAATCAAACGATAAAACTTCTTAACTAAATTTTCACACAAACATATTATCATGATGTAGAAATTAAAATAATATTAAAATAATTATTTTGACTTCAAATTTGTGGTCCTGAAACCACTGTTTTGATTTGACTAAAAATAGGTTGTTACATGGACACTCGAAATGGGATCACATAGTCGTGTCCCAGCCCGTGTTCGACCCCGTGTAACTCCCTGACTTGGGTCACACTGCCAAACACATGCCCGTGTGACTAGCCTGTGTGCCCTTCAAAATGGCCTCACACACTCGTGTGCTAGGCCGTGTGCTAGGCCGTGCCAAAGTTGTAGGGTATACTGACTTATGCCACACAGCCAAGTCACACGCCTGTGTGCTGGGCCGTGTGGAGCATACTAACTTGGTTTCTAAATAAACACTAGGGGACACAAGGCTGTGTCACCTGATCGTGTGTCACACACGGTTGAGACACATGCCCGTGTCTCTGCCCGTATGGATAAAAATAGGCTATTTACCAAGCCCTCATTCTCACCCAATTTGCATCCACCTAAAAACATCAAATGGCATATAGCATAGCATCAATAGGCATTCAAACCAATCTCAATCAAACGTAATTCATGCCATTTCAATACCAACAACTGCAAGGCACACAAGTGTCACAATTAGCTATTCAATTTCATACGAAATTTACATTCTCAAATCATCAATATGGTCATTTTCAATTATACATCACTTTACCTAAAGCCACAAGCATACAATTTTCAAATTTCAATCATTTGGTATTCCAAATACCATTTCACCACAGGAATTTATAGAGAAATTATACACAACATATCAAAAGGCCATTTGAACATATATATACATCACCAAACATGCCAAAATAAGCCAAGTTACATGGCTATACACATAACCAAGCATTCATCATTTACAAGCCAAGTCAAATGGCTAAATCCATTACCAAACTGTAGGCCAAAATAACCACAATTGCTACACATGCTATATAACCAAATACACAAGTTCAAAAGTACCAAAATGATAGCTTGATAGTGTGATGAGATCTCTGACGACTCTGAAATCCGAGAAAGCTTCGATATTCACTATAAAACACGAAAAAGTAAATAGAGTAAGCTATAAAGCTTAGTAAGCTCATATGCTTAAAGTAAAACTTATCATATATACACAATTTAAACAATTAACATGTCATAACATAACTCATATTGATCCACAAACCTATCACATATTCATTCACAAGCTTAGATATGAAATTCACAAGTTTCTTCGATTCAATGCTTGTATGGTTCATGTACATACCTGTACTAACTCGTATTAATCTCATACTTATCCATATCCTTGATATACCCGTTGAACCATTCAGAATAATATCGGATACTTGAGAATCTCACACCCTAATTGCCAATACATAGCCGAAGCTATCACGATCTCATATCTCATAAAATGCTCACTCTCGACCTATCAACGGGCCTGCTCACACAAGATGATAGTCATGATGTAACTACACGGTGCTGCTCACACAAGCTGATGAGAATCCGTAACACATGCTTAGCTCAAAAAAAATACAAATTCATGCAATTAGGTCCCTACCCATGCTACCCAAATTTCCCTTATTATCAAAGTAACTCGTATTTTTTATTATTTCACACATTTACCACATAATTTTCATTTTTCACAAGTAAATCCCTAATTGACAATTTTATCAAAAATCACTTAACAAATGTTGTTTATCTAACAACAACCATTCATTTTCTACCATCAAACATCAAAATACACATATATTCATCAATGATAAAACTCTAAACCTTTAACAATTTTGCAAATTAGTCCCTAGGCTCGCTAAACTAACTTACAACGACTCCAAAAACATAGAAATCATTAAAAATCGAGATCAAAATCACTTACATGCTAAGAAAAAGTTTGTCGAAAGCTCAAGCCCTAAAATGGTGTTGTTTTCCTCCTTTAATTTTGGCTAGGTGAAGAAGATGGACAAAAAAAAATATGATTTTGGTTTTACTTATTTTAGTTTATTACATTAATTATCTATTTACCCTTACTTATACATTAAAGCATACATAAATAATGCCCATCTTTGTCCACTCAATTTAACAATGGTCTAATTATCGCATAAGGACCTTTACTTTAAGGTTTTATAGCTGTTAGACACCTTTAGCTAATAGAACTCTACTTTTACACTTTACGCGATTTAATCCTTTTTATCGAATTGAGCATTCAAACGATAAATTTCTTAACGATATTTTTACACAATCATGGTATCATGCTGTAGAAATTAAAATAATAATAAAATAAATATTTTGACATCAGATTTGTGGTCCCAAAACCACTGTTCTGATTTGACTAAAAATAGGTTGTTACACCGAAAGACTTAGAAGTTTACCAATCCCCTTACTTATCTCTCATATTGACTCAATCTTCAAGAATATTACTCAATGTAGAGCTCTCTTATCTTATTCTTCTTTAGAGTAACTAAAGAAGATGACGAAGAGAATAATATAGGGTTGAGAAGAATTCATATCGGGAATGCATTTCCCTACTATATTTAGAGCCCTTCACGCCCGGTTATCAACCCTAAAAAAACCATCCATCGGTAATTATTTTTTCTCCCACTAAGGAACAAGTTGGTCTTAATCCTACCGGACCAAAATTGGAACTCAACTTTGTCCAAATCAGCCACTAAATTTTCCTGATTTTTTCTATAAAAGCCATCAATTTATGGCTCCTTTCAATTTAACCCTCAATTATTCTTAAATTTTGAACTTAAAGAAAACAGGGCATGACATTGTTACTCTGCCAAAAAATAGAGAGAATTTATTCTCAACTGTTAAATATATTCTTTTCAAAATAAAAATTCTATTGGTTTCTATTAAAGAAGAGAGAATTTTTGTTTTCACCCCAAAGATAAAAAGAAAATTTTTTCTAGTTCTATTTTTTAATTCAATTGGTTAGACCCCACACTCATAGCAGATCGTGATACGAGAATAGTGGAGAAGATTGTTTGATTGAAAGCCAAAAAAGTCAATGATTAACTTATCTAAAAACACAAGTATGTTTGCTTTAAGGTTTATTGCTAAAAATATCACAAACTGGGTTGATTTTCTAAATTTTAATTTTTCACTGTGTAAGAAAATCATTTTCAAATAGGATTTTTCCAACACCTCGATGCTTTGGTATGGTGTAGTTTTGCTCTAACGAGCTATCTTGGTGTGGTGTAGTTCACCTGTGTATCCGAGTCTGTTTTACTAGGGTACCATTAGGCAAAACATTGAAATCAAAAAATAAAATAAACCAAAATTAGGTAAAGTATTATAATGTATTATTTGATTTAAAATAGTATGAAATTGTGAATTGATAATAGTATATGAAATGATGTGATAATATGAAAATATATTAGTGCATATATACAATTCACGATTAGAAAATATACAGAAGATTATACGATCCATTTAAAGTCGAACCATAGAGGCCAAATTAAATATGGATGAGTCAATAGACTCTAGAAAGAGATTCAAATGGTAAGTTAAAAGGTTAAATGGTATTGATTGAACACGAAACTTGAATAGTTGCATGTCAAAGATATTCATGTTTGATACATAAATGGATTTGAATGTTTAAATGGTATAAAGATTGGCACTTGACAAATGGTAAGACTTCGTTAATTATTTGGTAATATTGAATGGAATTATATGATAAGTTTAAATGTTAATATTAAATGAATTGGTGTACAAAATGGTTATATGCATATTTCATATGATAATGAAGCTTTCGCCATGTATGTGTATGTGATATGGCTAAAGATTGAAGTTGAATTAGTTATATGCATTTGATTAATACTTGTATTATATTAACATGAATCATAAAAATACCACTAAACTTTATCTCTTAGCGTATGGTTTGTTTATTCCATGCACAGGTTTAGGTGGATCTTGAAGTTTCGAGAGGTGATTTCAGCATCCAATTTGTGGTCCTCAACCCGGCGATGTTTGTATAGTTCCTTTTATTTTGATATATGGCATGTACACAGGTTTAATTCAATTTAACATAATATGATATCTTGTTGATATGTAAAGTTAGAAATGGTAAATTTGATATGGCCAAATGGTTAGTTTTTATGTTTGAGAATGGTAGCTAGGTATGAATTGGATAATCGATGTAATAATTGTGGCATGTAGGTTAATTGCTACCAAGTGACCAAATGGTTAGTATCATAAAATTTGATTTATATGTTTGAATTGAAATGATGAAATTTATGTAATGCACATGTATATAATTTATTAATGTTTAGAAGTAAACGTATTGGAGATGTATCTTTGGTTGGAAAGGAAAATGGAAATATTGAATTGTTTTGTTTAGGTATTGCAAATTGGTACCTTTTGGACCACTTGTAAACAGAGGACATGTCGTGGCATTGAACCCTTAATGTCTCAACGAGATCAAGTCAGAGAGTTGTGTCGTGACGAGGAACCCCCAAAGTCGCAACATCAACCCAATATTTTTCAAACTTTACAATTTGGTCCTAATTTGACCTTAGGTTAGCAGAAGAGCTTTTGTAAGCTAATATAAGACCAAAAATGATTATGTAGCATATTATGAATGTGAAATATAATTATTTCCTTGTGTAAATGATTTCATTGTGTAAAATTAATTGTAGTTGCTCTGGAAATGGATGAAGAAATGCAATCTCTTTAGAAAAATGATACTTGAGAGTTGGAGTAGTTTCCAATGGGATAGAAAGCAGTTAGGTGCACGTGGATATATCCAAAGAAAGATGGATTTCCTAGCAAGAAAAATGTTCACTACAAGCAAGGTTGGTAGTTAAAGCCTATGCTCAAAAGGAAGGAATTAACTATAATAAAATATTTTCTTCTATTGTAAAGCATTCCTCTATAAGAATTTTTTTGGATTTAGTAGCATTGTTAAATTTGGATCTAGCTTAACTTGATGTGAAGACGACTTTCTTGCATGATAATTTAGAAGAGGAAATCTATATAACTTATCCAGAAGGATACAAGGTTATTGTTGAATAAAATAAGGTTTATAAGTTAAAAAAAAAAATTGTTCTATAGGTTAAAGTAAACCCTGAGGCAATGGTATTGGCAATTTGATAGCTTTATGAAAAGGTAGAAGTACACCAAAAGCAAATATCATCATTGTGTGTATTTGTGAAGGCTAAAAGATGGATTTCATAATCCATGTATCTCCTCTTATATGTTGATGATATGTTGATCACTTCAAAAATTCAAAGGGAAATAGATGAGTTGAAAACTCGACTAATCAAGAGTTTAAATGAAGAATCTAGGTGAGGCTAGGAAGATTCTTGTCATGGAAATACATAAAGACAAAAAGAGAGGCAAGCTATGTTTCACTCAGAAGCAATATTTGAAAAAGGGTATTACAATGTTTAAGTTTGAATGAAAATAAAAAACATATAAGTACCCCCCACTTACTTCTCATTTGAAACTTAGAGTTCAATTATCTCCTAAGAGTGATGAAGTATGAGAATATATGGCCTAATGTAGTTGAAAGCCTAATGTGGAAATGGCATGTACTCAATCGGACATTTCGCATGTAGTTGAGTTGTGAGTAGGTATGTGCATCTGGGTAAAAAAACATTGACTAGCTATGAAATGGATATTATGGCATCTTTTAAAAACTGTTGATGTTGGTTTAATCTTGAAGGAAAAAACCACTTAGTCAGATATTTTTATTCTAACTATGCTAGTGATTTGGATAAATGTAAATCTATCATTAGTATCTACTTACTCCTGGTAAAGGCTTAGTAATTTAGAAGTCTACCTTTCAATCTACACTAACTTTGTCAACTATGAGGCAAAGTACATGACAATTTTAGAAGCTACTAAAGAGATTGTTTGGCTCAATGGGTTGTTGGATTGGGAATTTTTCAAAATCACTTTAGTCTTTACTATAATAATCAGAGTGCTATTCAGTTAGCGAAAAATCAAGTTTACCTTTCAAGAACCAAACACATCAGCATGAGGTATCACTTTATTCAAAAAATCATTAAAAAGAAGGAAAGATTCAACTTTAAAAGATTGCAACAACTGAAAATCCTGAAAATATGATGCCCAAAATGGTAAAAAAAATAAGTTCAGTCATTGTTTAAACTTTTTTTAATATCATATAAGTTCTAACACCACATTTGGAGGCACTACAAAGGATAACTTCATTAGATTTGAGGAGTTGAAAACTTTGGAATATGAGTGGGATTGATAAACTCACCAAAAGTGAAGATGTGTTGGTTTTGGTGTGTTTATCCCACATGGAAAAGGGAATTTAATTATGTTGCCTCTCATCCTATATTAAGGCCTTAAGCCTTCAATTGAGAGGGTCCTAATGTAAGTTCTTGTTGGATCTAGTGACCTAAGTGTAATATATTCGTTTGTAAACTTGTAATTCTTTCAAACAAGTTGGTTAATAAAATAATCCAAGGATTACATTAATATACTTCATATAATGCCCTCATATGATTTTTGCATGCAAAGTTAAATAGAAGCAAATATTGGTTCACTAGCTGTCTAATATTTAAACTAGTACTAGGTGGTATTACATGGTTGGATCATAATATAGAAAGACAACTTATATTAGCAGACAAACTTAAACATTTCTTTAGTCTAATAAAAAATGAGCAAACTGATTAAAAGACTAATATGCAGATGACTCCCAAAAGATAGAAACATAGATGTGACTGACTGGACTGGCAGAACATCAGACCGAACCCAAGAAGAATTGATCCAAAATTTGTTTATGGATTTATTCACTTGTGATGTTCAAAATATGGCATACCTTAATCTTGAGTGGATGACAGACTATGTATGCGTGACTCGTATACTTTTATCTAAGCAAAAGTCTAAGTTCAAATAGAAAAGGAACTGAAATTGGGTGCGTTGGGTACATGACTTCTGCAGTATGTAACGTCATTCACAACAGTGAAATTCATAGCCCAAGATATGGGTAAAAAGATATCCTATCATTGCATTACATGATAAATGAAAAGTAAACATGGCCATGGGTCGTGATGAATGAATTTATTACTATTTTGTAGTACTTGAGTTTTCATGACAGAAGATGTAATGGTTACCATGAGATAAAATAGGATCATATTGGGAGATCAAATTTATCCCAAAGAGATATTTATGACAAGGTCATTAGATAAGCACTGATTGAGTTGCTTTCGTAATGGTATGTCATTAGAGAGAGCTTAGTCACAATACTAAATGAGTTTATAATTAATAGATGAAAAGCTGGAACTTAATTATAAATCATTTGAGCCATAATCACATATATCCAATTGGTCCCTCCGCTAACTCGTTGAAACCAGAAATGAATTGTATGTTGAATCAAATGAACAGAAATAGGAAAGTTAGAGAAATGGGAAACATTTGGAAATGAATGAGGTTTTCCCAAAATGAAAATGAACTAAAAATTTATTTATGGTTTTTCAAATTATTAACTAATTAATTAATTGAAGTTCAAATTTTGAAATAAATTAATTGGTCATAGTGAATCCATTGAATGTAGAAATATTAAATATATTTTCTCATAAATTCTTTTATGGTAAAGTTGTCATGATTTAATGGAATTAGAATTGGGTTTAGAAAACTATTTAATTGAAAATTAATTTATTTTAATTTATGGTTGTTATTTTGAGAAATAGGAAACAAGTATTGGGTTGGATTTAATTATAAGCTATTAGGAAAAAGTCCAGGAAGTACTTATAATTAATCCTGATACGGGAGAGGCCCAAAAGCCTCTCATGTTCATACATGGGATGACAAACCCTAATTTACTTAAATAGAGTTTTTGCCCCCTCCTAATCCTAGTTAGACTAAGAGTTAGTTTTTCCATTGAAATAGACTTCTATAATTCAACAAGGGTTTCACTTCTTCTCCCTATAAATAGATGGCATCAGTAGGGCTAAAGGCACAAGAAGGTTTACACAAAAATAGTGAGAATTTATTTTCAAAGTATAAATTATATTTTCCAGAATAACAATTCTATCGGTTTTTATTGAAGAGAGGTTTGTTTTCTCACTAAAAGTAAAGTAAATAATTTCTGGTTCTATGTTTGATTTGAATTCGTTCAATCCCACACTCGAAGCAGATCATGGTAAAAGAATAGCAGAGAAGGTCGTTCAATTAAAAGAATAGCAGACAAAAAGGATCCATCTAGCCTAAAACATAGGTGCAATTTCGGTAAAGGGCTTATTGCTACAAATATCACAAATTGGCTCGATTTTCAAAATTTTAATTTTTTTGTGTGTAAGAAAACTGTTTTTAAACTAGATTTTTTTTTCCAATAGTTCTCCCTTCTTATATTAAGGGTGTGTTTAATATTGCTTCTAAGAAGCCCTTTTGGAACAAATAGCACTTTTGAGATAAAAGCAATCCTAAACAAGCTACTTTTTGAGAGAAAAAGTGCTTCTCCTGAGCAAAAAATTGGCCCAAAAGCAAATTTTTGAGAAGTTAAAAATTTTAGCTTCTCCTCAATAAGGCTGTAAATGAACCTAGCTTGAAGGAACAAACCTCTATTCATGTTCGTTTGTTTATTGTTAATCTTGTTCATGTTCAGTTTGTGTTCGTTAATAATTTTAAATTTTTGTTCATGTTCGTTTGTTTAATGTTCACAAACATGTTCATTTAACTTAATTGAACATGCTGACGTATATTAAACGAATGTTCTTGAACATATAATTGAATATGTTCACGAACAATGTTAATCAAGAATAAACAATAAATAAATACACACATATATTGTTTAGATATAAAATAGTCATATATAAGTATTAATAATTATATTATAAATGAAAAAAATACAAACCAAGATAATTTTATTAATATATACTAATGGAATTTTTATAAGAAAATATCTTGAATAAATAAATGAGTCATAAACGAGTCAATAAATGAGCTTTTAAACAAGCCAATAAACGAGCTTTTAAACGAGCTTGTTCGTGAACATAAACGAACCGAACACACCTCTGATCGTGTTTGTTCGTTTATTAAACGAACATAAAAATTTTGTTCATACTTGTTTAGTTAGCTTAATAAACGAACATAAATGAGCGTTATACGAACGATTCACGAACAGTTCATTGAACATTTTGTTCATTTACACCCCTACTCCTCAAAAGTGTTTTTTTCCCAAAAGCACTTTTGAGAAGCATTGTTAAACTAAGCCAAAGTATACTTAAGTATACTTTGGGAAACAATTTTAATTAAAGCTTTTTCCAGTTTGTAATTTCTTTTGTGCTAATAAAGTTATCAACCGGTGTTGGTGCTCAAGGACGTAGGCAATTTGTTGAACCTCATGAATTTAATTTGTTCTCTCCTTTATTTATTTGCATCTATTACTTTTTCTATTGCATTTAATATTAAATAGTTATTTATCAGAAAATCCACTGTGTTTGGGTAGCTTCAATTTGATACTGGTGTTTCTAATTCCACATTAGTGCTTAGTATTGAAGCTACATGCGTGGATATTACCTCGTGTCTCTAACAATTGCCACCTATTTTAAACACGCTTTTCTTTACTTTAAAGCTAATAAATTTAAAATGTGTTATTGATTCTTTTACAATAAAAATCCCTAAAACCCAAAACTAAGAATAACCCTCATTCAAAGAACCAAACAGTAAAAAAGAAGAGAAGGAAAAATGGTAGTCGGTGCCTATGACTTAAACTTGCTAATTAATGTTCAAGAAAAGCCAAATTAACTTTTATTTTGCTTAATCAATAATAAGTCTTCATTGATATTATAAAAGTCAAACATAGTTCATATTTGATACTATTATGGGACAAAAATCTGAGCTAATGAAACGGTGGTGTTTAGTTTAATGGAAATGGTGTGTAGTGACAATCTATTAAAATAAGGTGTTTTGAATAAGTTAAATAGGGCGTTTTGGTTAAGGCCTAATCAGCAATGATTATCTTTTTATTTTAACCAACTAGTTTATTTTATTAGTTTTTTGTTTCCTTTATTATGCTGTAAGGAATCAGAAGAAGCCATGCAGAAAAATAAACAAGATTTCTTCTCTCTAATTTCTCCGTTCTTCTTCCTTACTCCGATTTCTCTCATCTTGTCCTTTCATATTCTTCTCTTTCCCTTTTCTATTTTTGTTCGTAAAAAAGGTATCTTAGCTTCATTCAATTCTCATGGCCAACAATGGTATTACCTCGCGGTTGCAACAGGATGTGAACGTTTTGCAGCAAAAGATGGTGAAGATCCAAAGAGAGTTGTCCCAACTTGATGCTAAGTTGGATGCCAAATTAGAGGCCGTATTCAAGGAGTTTAAGGATGAGCTCATGGGTGAGCTACGATATGAGCTTCAGTAACTGTTTGAGCAGTATTTGGGGAGCCCAAATCCTACTACTAGATACGCAACAACTTCAGCTAAAGGTACGGGATTTTGGGGGCACTTTTTCCTAGATTCATTCTTGAAGAACCCATAGAGGTTTCCTTAGGAGGTCGTGTTCATGTTCCGAAGAACTTTTGTGTCATGGATTTTGTAGATAAAAAAATATAACAAATCTTGAACCCATAAAACCCCCATCAATAGAGTATACCCCATTCATACTGGTGGAAGAAATAAAAGATATGGAGTTAGCAGCTAAATTACGCAATGTGGATGACTTTGCGATTAAAGCATAACCAATATTGATCTCTTCAAGGATTAACTTGTTTGGTGCAATTTTGTAACACCCCAAAATGCTTAAAAGTTTCGAGAGAATTTTAGGAATTTTAGACTATATGTGCTTGGAATATCACAAGGTTGGTAATCGGTAATGTTTTCGACAATGGCTATTAGGAAATTAAGCCAATTTCAGAAAATCAGTTTTAAATACCTTCAACTTTGAAAATAGGATTGATTTGTAAAAGGGTCAAAATTGAGAGATTTTATGAAGTGATTTACCTAGAATTTTAAAATCAAACTAAAAATGCACTTTCTCATAATTTTTTAGGCTAGAACTCTCGACAAAATTTCTTATCATCCCATTTGTTTTCTCTTGCTATTTTATTCTAATTTCATTTCCAAATCTTAATTACTCTTGATTTCCAACATTCTTTGAACAATAAATCTCCATTGAAACCAAGAAAAAACTCATCTTCTTCTTCAAGAGTGGGTTTTCTCGAATTTGCATTAAAACTCATTTATTCCTCAAGATTGGGTCTTCTTTTTCAATAGTTTTAAATGTTATTTAGTTCTTTAAATCGAATTATTAGGCATTAAAACGCATGTTTTAAATCAAAGCTGATAATTTGGTTGTTAATGGTGAATTTCGAGATTATGGATTAAAATGTCGTTTCAAAATGTTTTTCAAAATTTTTAACATGACTAGAAGGTTTCTAAAGTTCCATTGAAGTTTTGTTCAGAGTTTCTCGAGTTTTAATGAATTTTTGTCATAATGGCCAAAACTTGTCAAAAAATGTTGATACCTTGAAACATGTAGTTTTTGTAGTTTAAAGGTTGGTAATTATTCATATATGAATATATAGATGAACGGAATTCGTTTCGTTCAAAAAGATTAAGTGTAGGCCGAGATATATGAATTTAAAGTTTTCTATGTCTAAGGTTTCGGTTAAAAGTGAGCTTAGCTTAGACTATTGTTTTTGACTGATTAAGGTGAGTAAATGACTGATTGTTGATTGTATATTTGTGTGGTTTGTCTTGTTGAAGTGTTGGAGTCACTAAGACCTTCAACGAGTAGAGACAAAGGCAAAGAAAGACTTGTTTGAGCTTTCGGCTTTTTAATGAAAGCATATTTCTGGTGAGTGTTTTGGAATCGCTACTAGTAGATGATTCATTGTGTAATTGGGAATTTAGAGGTATCCTAAACCCCTACTCTAAATTCTGAGAGTAAGTGTTCTCACGCCTATGATTAAATATTATATATGCGTGCTTGTACAATTGTGAAAATATGAACATTTAGGAGATACTATGACATGTGATATAAGCTTGTGATGACAGCTGTGAAAGAGAATATGTGGGCATGTTATTCATGTCATGTGCTATTAAATATGTAGGTAGGTTTTTATACCATGTGGCAATTATCATAATGTGCTAACGATGTGAATATCCAGCGAATATGTGTGAAAAATCAAAAAGTAAATATGTGAAAATAATGTGGATATTTTGGCCTTGTGATTTTATGAGACAGTTGGATATAGTTGGCATGCCATAGGATTGTGCGTGCTCACCTTTGTGATGTGATTTTAAGACGTTAAGGCCCAGGGATAGTTTCGAAGAGATAAGGGAATGTGAGCTAAGCTCCATTCACAGAGATATGTGTGCTTAGTGTGTTGGAGAGTGTTAGCTATATGTTTCATTTATGGGACATGTTCAATGTAACAACCCATTTTAGTGAAATCGAAACAGTGGTTTCGGGACCACAAATTCGAGCCAAAAAAAATTTGTTTTAATATTATTGCATGGTTTGCATTATGATAGGAATGTCATATGAAAATTCTGATAAGAAAATTTTATCGATTATGTGCTTAATTACAGAAAGGATCAAATTGCATAAAATGCAAAAGTTGGATTCTAGTAACTAGAAGGATCAAATAGCTATGGAATTCAAAACTTGAGGTCCTTATAAGGAATTAGACCATTAAATAAAAGTTAGTAGATAGTTTTGATGAATCATTCATGGAAAAATTAAAAAAGGGAAAGGACTAAATTGGAAAAGAGAAAAATTAATGGATGATAAATAATTAATAAGAAATAAAAATCATTTTATATCATCTTCTTCCCCAAATATTCCATGGAAACCCTAGAAAAGTGAAAACAAGCTTTCTTGGCATAATTGGGTAAGTATTCTTGTCCTGTTTTTAGTAATTTGTATATTTTTGAGATCGGGATAGTCTAATCTATCTATTTGGGGGATTAATTTGAAAATTTATCATAGTATAAAAGTTATGCCATGGATGAATGTGCTAAAAATTTGAAATTTATGGTAGAAAATGAAAGGTTGTTGATAGATAAACAACTTTTACAAAGTAAATTTTGATGAAATTGTGATTTAGGGACTAAATTGTAAAGTTGTGAAAATTGAAGAAAAATTATGAATTTTATAGAATACATGTGTTATAAATTTCATATTGAAATTTTGGTTAGGCTTGGAATAAGGAGTAAATTGCATGAATTTCATTTTTTGAGCCTAGGGATGAAATTGGAATTTATGAAAAGTTTAGGAGCAAAATAGTAATTTTTCCTAGGAGGTAAATTGAGTTCAATAGAACATGAAATGTGAGAAATTGATGATTAAATTCATTATTATAGATCCAGATAACACAAATTCAAAGCTAGATCGAGGAAAAGAGAAAGTTTCGGATTAGTAGATTTTCTTATACGAACTATTATCAAGGTAAGTTTGTGTAAATGTATATCAACATGTTTGAATTGAATGTTACATTTAATTTGAATGAAGTAAATGTTTATGTGACTATATGAATCTTATAAATATATGAATGATTACATGATAGAAAAGGTCATTAAAATGTTTAGTTCTAATTGAATAATGAAAATCGATGGATACATGTGATTTCTTGAATATGAATGTGATTTTGCATATGTTGCAAAAGGGATTTAGCTCGGATGAGTAATCCTAATATAACCCTCTCGAGCATCCTGTTACATAGTTCCTGCGAGCATCCTGATCAGTTGTAACACCCCTTACCCGTGTTCGACGCCGGAACAGGGTATGAGGCATTACCGAACTTACTCACTAATCATCGTATAAAAACTGATTCATAATTTCACTCTAATTTAAAACTTTTTCAAACACATTCAAGCTGTCCTTAAAAAGAGCTTACAAGACCCATATCATGCTTTAATTCAACCGCGCACATAGGCAAGCATGCACATTCATAAATTACATCATTCAATTAATAACATAATCAAGACTATCTTCATTAAATGACTTTATACAATAAAGACCTTCAACTAACATAGTTCAATATTTTAGGCCAACTCCTAGCAACTTAGCAATAATTAAACGAGTCCCCATACATGTCGAAGACTTTAAAATACTTTAAAATCTTTATATATCAATCAATAGTTTGATAGTGTGATTTAACAGGTTCAAAATAAGTTGTCTAACAGAGTACCAGCAGCTAAATTATTTATTTCTGGATCTACAGAACTCCAAATTACAAACCGTTAATTTTCATTGAAACTAGATTCACATATATTCTTACCATAAAATTTTCAGAATTTTTGGTCCAGCCAATCAGTACAGTTAATTCATTGAAGTTACCCCTATTTCACTGCTCAACTGCCCTAACGATTCTTCACTACGAATCAATTTTCTCCTCGTACAGAATTCAAAGGATGTTCTCGTTTATATCATTTGAAACTAGACTCATATAAATTATATCCCATAATTATTTTTCTACAATTTTTAATGATTTTTCCAAGTCAGAACAGGGGATCACGTAGTCATTCTGAACTAGTCTCTCAAAAACTTAAATATCTCATAATATAAAATTCCTTTGCTTGCTCTGTTTCCGTTATATGACAATAGATTCATTAAGCTCTAATTTGATATTTCATTCAGTCTCTTATTCAATTTCTACTATTTTTGGTAAATTTTTAGATTCCTGTCACTGTAACTATCCCGAACAATTTTATTGTCAATTTTGATCTTTCACACTTCAATTGTATTCATCACTTACCCATAACAATCTCTCTAATTTCCAATCACATATCGAGCATATTGCTCATAAGTCAGACACGTATATACTTACACTTATCATCACAAAGTCATACACAATTTCATTTAATCAATTTTTTAGTTGAACGCTTCGGAATAATAACAGATACGCGATGGTATCGCACATAGCCCACCTTTAAAATCGAAGCTCTCTTGTACACATAGTGGTCTTCACTTAGCAGCACTCATGTGACCTAGCTCGATTGTACACATAATTTTGGCTCTCTTGTACACATGGTGAACACTTAGTACCACCCATGTGACCTAGCCAGTTTATCTCGTAGCTCTCTTGTCTACATGCTGTCCTTCATCTGGAATCACGCATGCGACCTAGCTACATATATCCCGTAGCTCTCTTGTACACATGGTATACATCCCGTATTACACATGTGACCTAGCTACATACCATCCGTATCTTTCGATTCCGAAGGTTCAAACGGGAAGTATCTCACTATCTAATACTTTATTCCATTCTTCCAATAGTCAATTATAATTCAAAAATCAGCTACAATATATAAAATATGCTGAAATATAAAAACGTAAATAAAGATAATGTAATATTTACATACAAACTTACATACTTCCTCATTTCCATGTCGGATTAATATTGAACATTTAAATCACCATAATTATACTTACTTTCAACACCTCGAAAATCATATTAAATATATCAATATTACATTGAAACATGCATAAATTAATGCTTATTATACATATGAACTTACCTCGATACTAAAACGGCTACTTTACCAACTTTCCCGATTTTTGATTTTTCTCCCATTCTAGGTTCAAATCTCATTTTCCGGGATCTAAAACATCATATTTTACTTATTTAATTAATGTACTATTCAAAACAGTCCTTAACTCAACCTTTGGAAAAATTACAATTTTGCCATTAAACTTTTGCATATTTACACTTTTGCCCCTAGGCTCGGGAATTAAACTTCATCCCTTATTATTATAATTTATGACATTCTGATCATTTTTCCCTTCCATGGTAACATCAAATTCTTACTCTAACACTTAGTTATGAACAATAACAACTTTTACCGATTAAGCCGTTTTACTCATTTTTGCTTAAAACCGCTTAACAAAAGTTGTTTAACATAATTTCAGCCTTCATATTCTACCATAAAACATCAAAATAAACACATTTCACCTATGGGTATTTTTCCAAATATGAACCCTAGCTTAAATTATTGCTAGAATAAGCTTAATCAAGTTACCGAGATTCCAAAAACGTAAAGAACTTGAAAAACGGGGCTAGAACGGACTTACTATTGAGCTTGGAAAGCTTGAAAACCCTAGCCATGGCTTCCCCCATGCTAATTTCGGCCTCCATGAAAAAGATGAGTCAATTTTGGCTTTATTTTCCCTTTTTATTTCTTTTAATTACCAAATGACTAAAATGCCCTTAAGGCCTTTCTTTAAAATTGTCCCATTCATGCCCATTTTTGTCCAAACGAAATATAATGGTCAAATTACCATTTAAGGACCTCCTCTTTAAACTCCCATTTCAATCAAATACTTATGAATTAAAATATATATTTTGCAAATTTTACAATTTAGTCCTAAAAGTCCAATTAAGCACTTTATCAGTAAAATTTCTTAACGATATTTTTACACAATATTTTAATCAATAAATAAACCTTAAAACTTAATCGGAATAAATTTTTCAACTTCGAATTCATGGTTCTAAAACCATCGTTCCGTTTAGGCCCTAAATCGGGCTGTTACAGCAACTTCTGCAAATAAGCCCTAATAGGCAAATTAAGCATGCAATCTATAAAATTTCTTATCAATACTCTAACACATGCATCTAATCACTCGGTAAATCATAAAAATTAATTGAAATAAACTTTTTTATCTTAGATTTGTGGTTTCGCAACCACTATTCCATTTAGGCCTTATTTCGAGATGTTACATTTTCCCCCCCTTTAGGGATTTTCGTCCCCGAAAATCTTACCGATAAAAAGATTCAATATCTTTTCTCAAAATTTCTTAAACATGTCCAAACAAATTTTCTTCAAAGCAGTACTTTCAAAATCACCCCACTATCAAATTGAAATCCAATATATCTAAGTTTCAACTCTGTATGACCTCTATATTAATCGAAAACTATTTCCAATTCTCACATTTGCTTTCACTCTTTCTTTTTTTTTTTAACCAAAAACTCTGCATTCAGCTATTAATATAGCTCAATCATTATTCTTCTGTCTAATTCTATCATTACTAAATCCACATTATCTTATTCACAATCATTATACTTTAAACATCATACCTGGATGAGTTAATTAACTAAGTCTAATCTTTCTTTAACTGTAACATTTCAAAATTCAGAAAATCTTCATATTAACCTGACATCTTTTCTGCAACTGAGTTCATTTATTAAACCATTCTCAAATGCTATCACATTGTCAATTAATCTTATTGGAAGGGGGTGAGGCTGTAACACTTCTAACTTGCCTCTTATATATTCATGCATATAAGTTAACACTCATCAATATATATAGATAATTTGCTTCAAATAACTCAACATGCATATTCATTTTACACAACCCTCCTATCAACTTATACAAACAAATACATTTATACATGCGTTCATAATTCTCAAATAGAATTACTCATAACATTCATTTAATTTCACAAGTTACACTCATAGCATCACACAATTGCCAATCAACATGAACACTTATCATAATATAAACTTTCCCTTTATCTCATCTTTCATATTCCAAGAGAAATTCTTATTCACGACTCATTCATTATCACATAAACATCATGAACTAGTACTCTTGCCTTTTACGAGTCTCATTTCATCTTAATATTATCACAGTTATATAATTCATTTTAGACAGACTTACACACATATTCATATTTTAAAAAAAATGCACTCAAACGTACATTCCACAAATTTGAATAAATCTATTTATCACATTCACTTGGTCAAATAAGTTAGACACATAATATCATGTCAATGTCAAACGAACATGGATGAGTCTATAACGAGATAAACTTTCGTTTCTTTTCACTTTTCTATATTTCTCCACTTATGTCTATTTCATTTTACACTTGATCTTACACATATCACCACAAGTCACCAAGATCAATTTAAGTACACCAATATATCCACCATACGAACTTACTTAACACCCTTTTACATTGTCGATGGTAGCTTGGTTGGAAAACACTTCTGTCTCAACAGAACTATTTCATCGAAAAGATCGGGAGGCATCACACTATCACAAGTAGTAATATGGCATGTATAGCTTAACTCTTACACATACTAGGTAAGTATGAGAACTGACTAAATCATAGCTCTAATACCACTAAATGTAACACTCCTTACCCGTGTTTGACGCCGGAACAGGGTACGAGGCATTATCAAACGTAATCACTAATCATCGTATAAAAACCAATTCATAATTTCACTCTAATTTAAAAAATTTTCAAACACATTCAAGTTGTCCCTTAAAAAGAGCTTACAAGGCCCATATCATGCTTTAATTCAACCGCACACATAGCAAGCATGCACATTCATAAATTACATCATTTAATTAATAACATAATCAAGACTATCTTCATTAAATGACTTTATACAATAAAGACCTTCAATTAACATAGGTCAGCATTTTAGGCCAACTCCTAGTAACTTAGTAATAATTAAACGAGTCCCCATACATGTCAAAGACTTAAAAATACTTTAAAACCTTTATATATCGATCAATAGTTTGATAGTGTGATTTAACCTCCTACGACCTCCAACTCGAGCTAACATTTGTGACACTATAGGAAAAAAAATAAAGGAAGGGAGTAAGCATTATAGCTTAGTAAGTGAATATGTAAATATTAATAACAATACATTATCATAATTTAAACAAAATCACAATATGTTCTGGAATATTACCATCACAAACAAACATACTTTCACTATTACAATCATAAACAGGTTCAAAATAAGCTGTCTAGCACAGTACTAGCAGCTAAATTATTTATTTCTGGAGCTACAGAATTCCTAATTACAAACCGTTAATTTTCCTTGAAACTAGATTCACATATATTCTTACCATAAAAGTTTTAGAATTTTTGGTCCAGCCAATCAGTACAGTTAATTCATTGAAGTTACCCCTGTTTCACTGCTCAACTGCCCTAACCATTCTTCACTACGAATTAATTTTCTACTCGTACAGAATATAAAGGATGTTCTCATTTATATCATTTAAAACTAGACTCATTAAGGATTTCAAGCATATAAATTATATCCCCTAATTATTTTTGTACAATTTTTAATGATTTTTCCAAGTCAAAATAGGGGATCACGTAGTCATTTTAAACCAGTCTCTCAAAAATTTAAATATCTCATAATATAAAATTCCTTTGCTTTCTCTATTTCCGTTATATGATAATAGATTCATTAATCTCTAATTTGATATTTCATTCAGTCTCTGATTCAATTTCTACTATTTTTGGTAAATTTTTAGATTCCCATCACTGCAACTATCCCGAACAATTTTATTGTCAATTTTGATCTTTCACACTTCAATTGTATTCATCACTTACCCATAACAATCTCTCTAATTTCCAATCACATATCGAGCATATTGCTCATAAGTCACACACGTATATACTTACACTTATCATCACAAAGTCATACACAATTTCATTTAATCAATTTCCCAGTTGAACGCTTCAGAATAATAACAGATACGCAATGGTATCGCACACAGCCCACCTTTAAAATTGAAGCTCTCTTGTACACATAGTGGTCTTCACTTAGCAGCACTCATGTGACCTAGCTCGATTGTACACATAATTTTGGCTCTCTTGTACACATGGTGAACACTTAGTACCACCCATGTGACCTAACCAGTTTATCTCGTAGCTTTCTTGTCTACATGGTGTCCTTCACCTGGAATCACGCATGCGACCTAGCTACATATATCCCGTAGCTCTCTTGTACACATGGTATACATCTCATATTACACATGTGACCTAGCTACATACCATCCATATCTTTCGATTCTGAAGGTTCAAACGGGAACTATCTCACTATCTAATACTTTATTCCATTCTTCCAATAGTCAATTATAATTCAAAAATCAGCTACAATACATAAAATATGCTGAAATATAAAAACGTAAATAAAGATAATGTAATATTTACATACAAACTTACATACTTCCTCATTTCCATGTCGGATTAATATTAAACATTTAAATCACCATAATTATACTTACTTTCAACACCTCGGCAATCATAGTAAATATATCAATATTACTTTGAAACAAGCATAAATTAATGCTTATTATACATATGAACTTACCTCGATACTAAAACGGCCACTTTACCAACTTTCTCAATTTTTAATTTTTCTCCCATTCTAGATTCAAATCTCATTTTCCGGGATCTAAAACATCATATTTTACTTATTTAATTAATGTACTATTCAAAAAAGTCCTTAACTCAAACTTTGGAAAAATTACAATTTTACCCTTAAACTTTTGCATATTTACACTTTTGCCCCTAGACTCAAAAATTAAACTTCATCCCTTATTCTTATAATTTATGACACGCTGATCATTTTTCCCTTCTATGGCAACATCAAATTCTCACTCTAACACATAGTTATGAACAATAACAACATTTACCGATTAAGCCGTTTTACTCATTTTTGCTTAAAACTGCTTAACAAAAGTTGTTTAACATAACTTTAGCCTTCATATTCTACCATAAAACATCAAAATAAACACATTTAAACTATGGTTATTTTTCCAAATATGAACCTTAGCTTTAATTATTGCTAGAATAAGCTTAATCAAGTTACCGAGATTCCAAAAACGTAAAGAACTTAAAAAACGGGGCTAGAATGGGCTTACTATTGAGCTTGGATAGCTTGAAAACCCTAGCCATGGCTTCCCCCATGCTAATTTTTGCCTCCATGAAAAAGATGAGTCAATTTTGGCTTTATTTTCCCTTTTTATTTCTTTTAATTACCAAATGACTAAAATGCCCTTAAGGCCTTTCTTTAAAATTTTATCCTATTCATGCCCATTTTTGTCCAAACGAAATATAATGGTCTAATTCCATTTAAGGACCTCCTCTTTAAACTCCCATTTCAATCAAGTACTTATGAATTAAAACATATATTTTGCAACTTTTGCAATTTAGTCCTAAAAGTCCAATTAAGCACTTTATCAGTAAAATTTCTTAACGATATTTTTACACAATATTTTAATCAATAAATAAACCTTAAAACTTAATCGGAATAAATTTTTTTACTTTGAATTCGTGGTTCTAAAACCATCATTCCGTTTAGGCCCTAAATCGGGCTGTTACAGCAACTTCTGCAAATAAGCCCTAATAGGCAAATTAAACATGCAATCTATAAAATTTCTTATCAATACTCTAACACATGCATCTAATCACTCAGTAAATCATAAAAATTAGTTGAAATAAACTTTTCTGTCTCAGATTTGTTGTTTCGTAACCACTATTCCATTTAGGCCTTATTTCGAGATGTTACATCGGTAGTGATTTAGCATGTGCTGCACACTACCACAGCTCTTCGTGAGCGTCCTGATACATGTTTTGATCAGTTGTGATTCGACATATAATATGGACACAAATGCAGCTCTTCATTAGCGTCCTGTTAAGCTCGCTTGAACTCTCTATTACCTTATCCAAAGCTCTCTGATATTATCTCTTCAGAGATATCTGGAAGGCTCTATGAGCTTCTTGAGTAAAAAATCTTATGAGTTTTCTAATTAGCTCAGATAAATGTCCTGTTACATGATTACATGGCTTGTTTGAGCATCTTGATAAGTGGCTAGAGAGTATGCTCTTTGAATAAGAATTGACAATTTATAGGTATGTACACTTGAGTGTACTATTTAAGTATTCATCGATATTTTAGTAATTCAATGGATAAAACTCCTAACAAAAGAAAGCAATGACATAAGTAAAATTATATTTTGAATTGTTTTATGATGAGCTCATCTATGCTTATTTGATATACATGAGACTTATGTAACTAACTTGTTTGATTGAGTGTATGTATTTAGGCAATTTGCCAAGTTGATGGAAAAACATGTTATTGTATACTTAATTTTAATAAATGAGATTGGTAAGTTCAATTCTTGTTATACAAACTTACTAAGCATCTAATGCTTACTAGGTTTATTTTCTCCATTTTATAGTGCTCAAAAGCTCATGAAGGTTGGAGATTGGTTGGAAAATCATCACACTATCCCCTAACTTGTTTTGGTATAAATAGTAAACTTATTTTGGTATAATGGCATGTATAGATAACTTGGCCTTTGATGGCATATGAATGTGGTTTGTAAACTAGCTATTGGAATGGCTAGTAATGGTTTGTTTTGGTATAATTATAAGGTTATATTAAGACAAATACCTATGTGTTAAGTTTATTAAATATGGTTGATCAAGTTATGCTTAGCATATAAGTTAAACAAAGGTAAGATTATAATCATGATTGCATATGATAAAACATCATATTAGATGTCAGAATTGGCTTGGTTATAATGTTTGGATTGGCTGGTATATACTTGTAAGTGTTGGTGTAGGTTATTGGAAAATTTGGGTGAGAAATAAAGCTAGGAAATGGTGTGTGACACACGGGCATGTTTCTTGATCGTGTGTGACACACGGCTTGGCACATAGGCGTGTGGTTTGGACGTGTGTCCCCTGCATCTTAAAATTGAGAAGCAGAATGCTCAAAATTGAGCACACGGGTGTGTGTCTTAGCCTTGTGTGATACACGACCTAGAACACGGGTGTGTGTCTTGGCCGTGTGAACCTTGCACCTAATTTTTTGAAAATTAAATTGATCACATGGCCTACTCACACGGGCATGTGGCTGGCTATGTGGCACAAGTTAGTGAGTTACACGGGGTCGAACACAGCCTGTAGCACATGCGTGTCTTAGGGTCACACAGGCGTGTCCCTAGACCACACGGGTGTGTGTGCCTGCATCTAGGAAAATTTTAAAAATTTTGCAAAAAAAAATTTATGAGTTCTCGATTTAGCCCCAACTCAATTTTAATACTCATATTGGGCCACGAGGGTCCATTTAAGGGACATTATGAATAATCTCGGAAAATGAATAGTAATTATCATGAATTATCTGTAAATGTTATGAAAAATCCAGCAATGTTTCGTAACATTGTTTCGACGACGGTCATGGGTTAGGGGTGTTACATTCGACTCTATGAGTCATCTTGGTGTGCTGAAGATCCGTGTATCCAATGTGTGGTGATAGAGTTCACATTATGTTTCATATCCTCAAGAGTCAAACTATCATAATGTAACACCCCTTACCTGTATCTGACATCGGGGCAAGGTTCGAGGCGTTACCAGACCATAACATAAACATTCTTACAAAACCAGGCCATAAAATTTCATTCAATTCAAAACCATTTACACACAAGCATATTGCCCCTCATACGGGCCCACGAGGCCCAAAACATACATTGAGAATGGATTGGGACTAAGCCGAGAACTCTCAGAACTTTCGTAACACTTAGAAAATTTTTCATCAAAATAGGGGTCACATGCCCGTGTGGGTAGGCCGTGTGGCTTGGGACACACCCGTTTCCTCAGCCCGTGTAACTCTCTGTTTATGACATCATCAACAAATTAGGGTCACACGGCCAAGTCACACGCTCATGTGCTTAGGCTGTGTGGCGAATTAAATTCCAAAAATTAGGTGTAGACTTCACGCGGCCTGGGCACACACTCATGTCCTAAGGCCATGTCCTTCACATGGCTGAAACACACGGCCGTGTCTCTGCCTATGTGTTTACTATTGGGCATTATGTTTTGCATTAATTAGGGTGCAGGGGACACACGGCCGGAACACACGCCCATGGGGCAGACCATGTGTCATACACAGCCTAGACACACGTCTGTGTGTCTGCCCGTGTGGACAAATTTGAGGCTATTTTCCAAGCCTTTTGTCACCCATAAATGACAACTTACATGGCATAAGTGAGAACTTACACATTCACAACAATGGCTCTTGCATATCAACTTCTTATCAATTAGTACTTGTTAAGACTCCATATTTTATTTAAACTAAGCTTACCAAATCACATGCAATATACATAACATCAATTTACTTCCATTTTACATACTCTTGCCTTAGTTATTATTATGCCATTTACTCACAATTCCATCACCAAACATCCATAATCATATCCACAATTCATCCATGCCAAATTAATTTATCCACATCATGAGTGACCTTAGCACATGCATGTATATATGAATAGAATTACATCCCCATAATTAATATGAGTCATATCTCATAGCCATATACAAAATGAATCGTCAAATCATTAAAAGTCCACACATTTGGCTAAACCAATATGACATATAGCAAAAAGACTAAGTCCCTATACATGCCATAAACTTAGGAGGTTTGTATTTGCTTTTACCCTATGATGATAGCTTGATAGTGTGATGGCATCTCCGGCGGTCTCCAACCCGAGCTAGCTAAATTTACCTATAAGAGATGGGAAAGGAAGGGGAGTAAGCTTCAAAGCTTAGTAAGTCCATATGCAAATAATAAACAACTATTAACATTCATTTACTTTATCCATCCATAAGAATACTATTATTACAGTTTGCATTAAATCTCATGATTACCACTTACTCATTCATAATGCTTACTCTTTTATCTTACAAACACTAATTGCATGTCTTGGCATTAGGCTAGCAACCATAATCTCCCCATTATAGCATATCACATTATTAACAAGTTATTTCAACTCACTTCACAACATGCACATCATTTATGAGTAATCATAATTTCAACATATAGATTAACCATCTTTCACATATCTATAGCTCACTTCCCTTTATGTTTTCATAATGACCTTAATCGACGATTATACTTGTCTTTCCTTTTTCTCATATCTATTGAATCATAGCTTAAGTATGTACCTCGTACTATATCACAACTCAATTAAGCTTATAAGCCCAAAACATGACTATCTTCAAATCTTATCAAGTGCTTGTCATGTTTAACAATATGAACACACATTATTATAATCTATCATAATCTCATGGTTATAATTTATTCTGTCACAAGATTATCAATATTTCACAAACATAACTTTCTCGTATGCATTCTTACCACATATTCATAGTATGTCGAGTCCTTTACTCATGAGTTATAAGTACATACCTGTACTGACTCGTAGCAGATTCTCATGTTTCCCCATCGTTGACTTAATTGTCAAATAACTCACTGATTTACCCGTTGAACATTTGGAATACTATCAGATACATAGAAAGCTTACACAAAGTGCTTCATACGTAGCCACATGCTACCTCATATCACTTATCACAAATTGCTCGCTCTCAAGCTAATCACGGGCCTGTTCACACAAGTCGCGATCGGGACGTAACTACTCGAGTCGCTCACACAGTCGGTGTGTACCGCAACACATCTTGGGCTACCCAAACACTCAGAGAACGCGTACAAGACCAGCACCCAGATTCACATAGACACATATCACATATCTCATGAGCTCCACACATATAGTTCCTAGTGACATGTCACATTGTATCCTAAATTATTTCTAAGGTTCAAACGAGATTTCCTCGATGTCACATCTTTATCGAATTCATTCACAATGTCATTCTCATAGACAATAATGTGGTTCATACACTCGTCATAACAATTAAACATAGAAATTGATACATTAATAAAGAATTAAAACATGATACAAAATTGCATTATTTACACATGAACTTACCTCGACACCAAAAATAGCAAAGAAGGACCTAACCGTCAATTTCTCGTTTTTCCCCCGTTCTAGGTCGGAACCTCGTTTTCATTGATCTATAACATCACATTCAGCTTACTTATTAGTCACATTATTCATTGTGACCCAAAAATCATACTATAGCAAAATTATGTTTTTGCCCTTAAACTTTATCATATTTACACTTTTGCCCCTAGGCTCGTAAAATGATTTTCATTAAATTTCTTTGTACTTTAAGCCTATCCGAACCCGTTTTATAACTATAGTAGCCCAAAATTTCCATTAAAACACACTTTTACTACATATTTTATAACTTTTACAATTTAGTCTTTTTTGACATTTTTATCGAAAATTACTTAGTAAAAGTTATTTTTCTAACCATAAACATGCATAATCTTCCATTAATCATCAAAATACACAAATTTATAACATGTTTCAAACCCTATACTTTCATCATATCTCAAATAAGTGGTAGAAATAGGTAGATCATGATGCAAGGATTTCAAAAACGTAAAAATCATTAAAAACGAGGCAAGAACGGACTTACTATGGAACTTGGAAAGCTTGAAAAGAACCCTAGCCATGGTTTCCATGCAATATTTGGCCAAGGGTTGAAGATGACAAGAAAATTTGGCTTATTTTCCCTTTTAATTCTTTTAATTACCAAATGACCAAAATGCCCCTAACTTAAAAATATTCTATTTCACCCATTTCATGTCCATTTTTGTCCAAAAAATTAATCAATGGTCTAATTACCATTTAAGTACCTCGAATTTAAAATTTCATAGCAATTTGACACCTCTAGCATATAGAAATCAAGTTTTGCACTTTTTACAATTTAGTCCTTTTGACTAAATTGAGTGCCCAAATGTCGAAATTTTCGAACGAGATTTTCACAAATTCCTTCTGTGAAATTGTAGACCATAAAAATATAATAAAAATAAATTTCCTCACATCAGATTTTTGGTCTCGAAACCACTATTCTTACTAGGCCCAAAATCGGGCTGTTATATATAATGTGACTAAATGTGATTAAATGCGACTTATATGTGCTACGATATATGCTTAAATAATCATGTGGTTAATGTGATGAATGTGTAATAGAATAAATGAAAGATGATTAAACATGTGAAGTATGATATTAGATTTAAATATGTTTTGAATATGTGACATGTTTTCTTAGTCGATGCATAATGACTTGCTTACGTAGTGGTTGTTTTGAGCATTGACTGAGCTTTTTAAGCTCACCCACTCCATTTTAACCATTGTAAATAAGTAGTGCCAGTGTGAGTGGTGTGGTCTTGAGGGATGATCCAAGCTAAGTACTTTAGTTGCTTTTAGTAGGCGTTCTTTTATTTATTTGTGTTTTGGGAATAAATTGTGGTAGACTTTGTGTTGATTTTGCTATGATTTTTTTAGTGGATTGCATGCATATTATACTTGGAAATTGTGGACTTGGGATATGATTTTGGGACTGATATTTGAGATATTTTGGTGCTAAATTTATGTGGTATTTGATGCATGATGTTTAGAACTAGTTTGGAATGATCTATGTGTTGATATATGTTGTGTTTTTAAGGTCTGGGACAGATGTATCGATATTCGAGTTTTAAAAACGATACCTCTACAATTTTTAAAGTGCAAGAAGCCAGGTTTCGCTAGTTGGTATAATAATTTGCCACGAGTATCGATACTCGAGGTAAAATTATCGATACTTTTTCAATGGTACTGATATTTTCCAAAAGTTGGGTTTTTAAGATGAGAAACAGTAAGCTAATTTGGTATCGAATTTCCAAGCAGTATCGATACCACTTGAGAGAATTATTGATACCACTCTACTAGTATCAATACCTACGTAACAGTTTTGGGATATTTTGTTAAATGGTCCTAATACATCTTTAGTACTTATTTTATTGTTGTACAATGTATGTTAGCACATTTTATACCCTCTAGAGTAAGTATGACTACAATTCGTATGAATGACATAATAATAACAGAAACAAAAAGATGTTTGTGTAATAATGTGTCGACTTTTGTTGTATGCAATGTGAGACAGTGATATAGCATTTTGTTCTCAGGCTCGGTGACCGAGCTGGGTATAGGGTGTTATAAAATTTTCATCAGAACTGAGGAATTTATTGTAGATACTTTGAAGCTTTGAATTCATAGTGGTCCATGTTTTTAAGAAATATTCAAGAATCCTATGAAGAGAGAAGTTATGCATAGAGCAGATTGGGATATCTTGTGGCTTCAACGGGAGTTTGGCATACACTTGTGCAATCTCTTTGACACTGGCCAAGCCTCAAGGGTCTTGAAATTGGAACGAAATAGCTTAGAGCATCTTCTGTAACATATTTTAGAGTTACTATTGTATATCTTGATCGAGCATTTGATGTGGAGTCACTTGTAGAGAATTTACTTGGGCAAGCTACTAGAAATCAAGGGTGCTGTAGAGGTCTACATTTCTTGTGGAGACAGGCATAGTGTTGTTGCAATTAGGAACAAGCTCATAGTGTATGGAGAGGATTGTGGTGATCGATATCATGGAGATGTTGATGTGTTTAACAAGGACAATTCAATTTGGTCAAGGTTGATTGTTTAAGGCTCCTTACCAGGTGTTGGAGCACACCATGCTATTGTGAGTATTGAAACAAAGGTTTTCATTATTGGAGGGACCGGAGATAAACGCTACTACAATAATGTTTGGGTCCTAGACATGAGTGCTCATTGTTAGGGGCAACTAGATATATACGGCCAGTAGCGTTAAGGGAGGTTTTCTCATATTGTTGTCTTCACAGAATCAGGCATTTCTATCTGTGGAGGATATGGGGAAGACGAGCATCCTATCAAAGAGTTGTTGGTTTGACAACTTAGAGCACAACATCCTAATGTTCGATATAACATGTGTACAATTTTTGGAAGACATTAGAACCTAGAAGAACATTCCATTTTACTCTCACAGCATTTATCACCCTCACAATCTAATCAAGAACAAGCTCCACTACAAAATCCTACAAGTCCCATGGTGTCTCATGGACTTAACCTGTTTAAGCCATTGCATCATATACCAATCAATTGTCAGCTTAATAGTGTTCCAAATAACCGTAAGGGAATCAAATACATGGTCCACAACACTAGTCAAGAGCTACAGTTTATAAGAGAACATCAAAACCTTCAAAAACCAGAACAATATCAACATTTTGTTCAGACTAGTAGAACAAGATTGTAGTATTTGGCTGTGGAACACAAACACATGGTGGCGGGACCCATTCACAACCTGCTTGGTACTGAAGTTCGTGGAAAAGTTGACGAAGCCTTTGACTCGAGTTTCCTGATGACAACAATTGTTAATAAGAAGTTATTGAGAGAGGTCTTATTTTCATCTGGACAGGGCTTGATCTCAAGAGAGCTAATTCTTGCTACAACACCTACATCAACATGCCATGTTGTTGCAACTTAGCCATTTCTAAACTCAAGCAATTTAGAGCTGGTGAAGGCTTCCTAGTCCCACCCACCAACAATGCATATACTTCCAGAACCGAGTCACAGTCCTCGAAGATCTTTAGTAAATGGACAGCATTCGCCAACTAAAACTTCTTCTCCATCTGGTTTCAAAGGATTGAAAGTTGTGGTAATTGATAGGAAACCAGTTAAAGTTGATGTAACCCAATACCACTTGAAAAGGCTTGGCATGCTGGTTGAATTTACAAGTAGTGTTAAAATAGTTGTTTCTGTTTGTGGTAAAAATGTTTCTTAATATGGAAGTAAAATCCAACTAGATATAATTCTTGTTAAGAAGGAATCATGGCTTGCTGGTGAGGATGGTGGTTTCAGCTTACGAACGTTGGATAAAAACAAAAATGGACACGTGTTTAAGTCGCCAAGTATGATTCTTCTTGCGATGAATAGTAGTAATGTTGAACTTGAGAAAAAAAAGGCAACAAGTTTTGTAGATACTATGATTATGAAACCTTTGAGGGCAAGACTGGTGGTTGCATGTCTTCAGCAAGTGTTCGAGACAGAGAAGAAAAGGCAGCCTAGAAAAGGCATGCTAAATGGATCGTCTGCCACTTGGGAATCCTTTTCCTCAATTTGATCCTTGAGGACAAGGATCATTTTAGGGGAAGAGTATTTCTTATCAGACAAAACTTTGAACTAATGAAACGGTGGCATTTATTTTAATGGAAACGGTGCATAGTGATAGTTTATTAAAATGGGGTATGTTGAATAACTTAAATAGGGCATTTTGGTTAGGGCCTAATCAGCAATGGTTATTTTTTCTTGTAACCAACTGGTTTTTTTTTTTCATTTCCTTTATTATGCTGTAAGGAATCAGAAATAGCCAAGCAGAAAAATACACAAGATTTCTTCTCTCTAATTTCTCTCTTCTTCTTCCTTACTTTGATTTCTCTCCTCTCGTCCCTTTCTATTCTTCTTATTTCCTTTTTTATTTTTGTTTGTAAAAATACATTAAGCTCCCAATAATTGAAATGAAAGAACAAAACCAAAGCAAGAACATTTGCGAAAAACATAAACCAATTGGCAAGAACCAATATATGGAAGCATAACTGCCTATATGACTCAAAATTACTACTATCCAAAAACAAGTTATACTTTCTCCAATGAATTCAAACCTCCACAAGTAACATTTCTATTAAAACTACAAACTTTTTGTAACACCCTTAACCCATATCCGTCGTCAGATTAGGGTAAACACAATTTGGAAACATTAATTAATATATACTCACTCCAGTCAAACCCATTTATAAATAAAAATACAATCAATTCACATTTCAGAACATACATCGATATACACCTTGCATATACAGGTCACAACCAATTTCAATTTGTTACTAACATCATATAATGTATTTATTTGCAAAGTATTATCTATTACCAACATGGTTAAATATAATTCTATTACCACTTATGTAATTATGCATGTAGCTACCAAATCATGTTCATATCCTCATAAATTAACGAGCCATAGTACACATCTTAAAATACTTACCTATACGGCCTAGGACATATGCAAATTAAACATGCACGCCTTTCACTTTAATACAAATTAAAACATTTATATGGTAATAAACATGCATTTCTATATACTTTATTTAAAGTGAATAATCATTAAAGATTATACATACTATCTAATCATTAGGTTATATGCATTTGGCCTTAGTAAAATTAACTATTTTATGCACACGCCATTTAAAGGTACACTTATTACATATACTAGTTAATATGTCTAAAATTACTTATTTAATAACAAAATTTAGTCATTATTCGGAGATCTTAATTTTTAATCACTTATTATCATTCTTGTCCTAACTTAAATAGCAAATTTATAATAACCATGTTTAAGCATACAAACACATCATATAATTTAATAAGCAAATTACATATGTATTTCTAATAAATTATACCATGGCCAAGCATGCTAATAATGTACATGCGCATATTACACAAATTACCCCAAAATAAGGGTCACTCTTAACATTGAATAAAGTTATACCAAGACAATCGGCCAAATTATTCATATAATACCAACAATACATACCACTTATCCATAGCTCTAACTATATCACATTTCATGTTTCCATCATTTCAAGACATAATCAAACTATAGTGACAAGTATCACTCAAGTATATACATATATATATATATTTAGCAAGTTCACATTCACCAACCTATGCATTATTCAAATAGATTTGTTTAGTCAAGTACACCACTCACATATAATATATATAATCTCTAAAGTGAGCTAATACACAATCGGTTACACCTTTTAACTAACATCACTATCAAATTAATTCCCAAACATATCACATTTAACAAAAATATCATATAATTTATAATATATTTTATAATAGCCAAAATAGATTAAACTATGACCAAACATAAACAAATCCAAGCTTAGAAATTAAGCCATTTTCGCATGGCTTTAATTATACATGACCAAAACCCAACATTTCAAAAAAATATGTCCAGCCTATACATGCCATAATTCGCGTTCAAATATTTAAATACCGAAGCAGTAGATAATGTGATGAACTTTGCTGACGATCCCCGAGCTTGTAACGTGAATCCAAAATCTATAAAACAAAATAAACATGTACACATAGAGTAAGCTATCATAGCTTAATAAGTCATAAGCAAATGTACGTCCCAATGTTATTAACAACTTAATTAACTAAACCAAATTACATTATCTTAATACATTTAGATCCAAACATAATAAGTTTATATTATATATAAATATGTATTCATTAATAAATGTCACCTTGGCCGATTGCTTACATAGCCAAATTTACATATTATCATTTAACTACAAAGCCAAATAAACATTACAACCTAATTAACATACTCACAATTTCATAAGCTCATGTGTTACAATATAATTTCATATATATATATATATATATATATATATTAGTTATGTAACTGAATATACTACATCATATATACACATATTTAAGGATTATTCATAACATACAAGTTACTCATTCACAGGGCCAAATACACATATCACATACACATATTTTCTTCATTTGCATTTTAAGATTTACAACCAATAACCAAGGTACTTACTTACCTTACCTCAAATAGGAAACAAGTTAATTCATACCTGGCATATAGCTAGTTTTACACATTCAAACTCGATTTACCTTTTCCCGATGAACCATTCAAAATTGGATAGGACACTCGGATAATCACACATATCGTACAATGCCAACGTCCCAGACGTGGTCTTACATGTAGTCACACATCGATGCCACTGTCCCAGACAGGGTCTTACTCGTACACATATATCAGAACCACATATCGATGCCATGGTCTTACTCGCACACATATATCGATATCCTATGTCATGAAATATGTATTCTAGCCATTCCTAAGGTTCATACGGGACTTTCGAACGTCGTAACTCGGTCGAAAAGAATCAGGAAACATATTATTCAAGCTTATTCACATTCGACCAATGTATAATTAAAACCACATATTTCATTTCAGCAAGTATAATTTGCACACAATTATAGTTAAGTACGTCTATTTGCTTATAAACTTACCTCAGACGATACAAAACGGAACAGGGCAACTAGTCGACAACTTTCGTTTTCCCCTGATCCAAATCTGATTTCTTTGGTTCTTGATCTAAACATATTTAAATTAAGCTCATTCAAACATATTTTCATTCAATTTAATCCAAAAACACATAAATGGGCAAATTACCAGTTTACCCCTAACATTTACGCTTTTTACAATTTAGTCCCTATTGCACAAAACACAAAATATACAAAATTTCAATATACCCATGTTGGGCTGAATTTTACCCATACTCATATAAGTCCATATATTTCATTTATTTCATATTTTAGTCCCTCAAATTATTATTTTTTCAATTTAGTCCTAATTACTCAAAATCATCAAAAACTCCAATACAAAACATGTTAATCTAAAACATATCTTTCATATTTCATCATCAAAAAACAAAAATCACAAGCTCTCAACTATGGCATAACTCAAAATATTCACCAAAAACAAAAATTCAAGCATGCGTTTTGTAATACTCGAAGCAATGATCTCAAAAACGTAGAAATTATCAAAAACTGAGCTAATTCCGTACCTTGATTGAGCTTAGAATCAACCGAACCCTAGCTTCCTTTCTTTTCTTTTTTTATTTAGTCATTTCGGCAATGAGAGAAAGTATGAGCACTAATGTTTGTTTTATTTTTATGATATGTTTTATATTATAAACATATTATCACATAGTTTACCATTTTAACCTTGTTTTAAATCATTCATATTTCACCTTCCTATGACCGAATGTGTCCATGCAAACATCCAAGGGTATAATTGCATTATAAGTGCCTCCATTAATAAAGACAACAACAATTAAGTACTTTCACATTTAACCACCAAATTTTTATTTTACGCGATTATGTCCTTTATTCAATTAGACACTCAAATGATAAAATTAAAGCATAAAATTTTCACAGATATAAATTCACACAAAATAAACACAGAAAATTTTTTTAAATATTTTTCTGACTCGGATTCGTGGTCCTAAAACCACCGTTCCAATTAGGGTCTAAATCGGGTTGTTACACTTTTAATCCAATATTTTTGAGAATATTGAATTAAAAAAAAGGCACCCAAGTCCTGATAAGCTTCCAACCACCTACTTATTCTAGCTTTCAAAAACCCTATTCAAGTTTTTTTATTTGTTTTTCAGTACATACTTGTAAACTATCTATCACATTGATCCCTATTACAACTTTGAAAGAAGGGGAAATTCTAAAAACAATGATCATTCTATTTAAGGTATTATGAAAGATTTAGAAAAAAATATTTTAAAAAATTGGAATTAACATTTAGTAGATGATGCATCTTCTCAAAATATAACAAAATACTTTAGTTTTCGGCTATCATTATCAAAATCGGCTATTTTTACTCGAAGATGAATCGGTGAAAGAATGTTAGAAGAAATTGAATTCATCATTGAATCCAACATAGATGTTTTGAAGAACTTCGGAGACTATGAAAATAGGAACCGATCACCACACGTCTCTAAGGTATCGTAAGTCCATTTGGATTTTTTTTTTCACCAAAGACTCTGCCTTTAATGAATCCACACTTTCCATATTCAAGTTTGTAATAACGAGTGAGGCTTGGAGAGGTTGTGGTCGGATTTGCAAATTGATCGAACGGTTGGCAACAAAGATCGATTGAAAATTTGTATTGGATTTCATGATTTTCTAAGTTGTGTATCGAGAAATCTAATTAGTGTAAAGGTAAGGGGAGAAAAAGGAGAGCTTGTTGACGTTTTTAGCCAAAGAAGATGTCCTACGATGAAGGGTCGTGACTACTAGGGTTTTTTAAGGAAGAAGAATGAGAATAAGTGAAAAATGGAAAAGAAAGGGAAAATGAAAAGGATAAAAAAAAGTAAACTACACTACTGAAGTTCACCTTAAAATATCAATTCTTATTTTGATTACTCTAATTTTTTTTGTCAATTTAATTATTGTCTCTAAAAAAATTAATTAAAATGGTCACTCAATCGTTAAATTCTTAACAAATTGCTAACTGGACTTGCAAAAAAAATAAAATTATTTTTTTAGTCCCTTTAAAAATTAAAAAAATTCAAGTTAATCCATTAAATTCCCATCAAAAACCCATATTAAATAACATCAAGAAATGCTAGATCTAGCCTTACATGTGCTTCTATCGCTATCTTCCCCCACTATCTCCTCCATTTCCTACTTTGATCTTAACATTGAGGTAAATTTCTTAATTACCCATGTATTCCTATTCATTTTTTTTCAACTAAATAGTTTAGTTGCTCCATTTATTCAAATGCACCATAATTTATGAAAATATGATAACTCTTCACCGAGAAACTATATGTAATAAGGTTTTTTTTTTTAAATGCAAAGCCTTTTGTTAACCTAAACACTGAAACCACACAATAATTGCATTCTAGTTAAATCAAACCAAAAAATGAATAAAAGATAATAGACACAACTTTTTGCTAACCCAATCATTGAAACCATGACGAAGTTTACTTGTTCAAGTGAAAGATGACAAAACAAATACGGTGGCAATGTCATAGAGGGAGAAGCTATAGTAAATCAATGTATTTTCCTTTGCCTAAGTATAAAAAACAAAAACTTCATAGGTATAGCAATGGTGTTAACTGAAATTTCGTAATTTTTAAAAGGACTAAGAGAAAATTTTTCCTTTTTTCACAGGTCTAGTTTAAATGTTTAATGGCTTAGTGAAAGAACAATTTAAATAGGAATTACGCTATTTTAGAGTAACATTCAGTGCAATTTACCCCCAAAAAATAATAAATCAAGGGATGTGGCATTGATGTGGAATGCATGTTGGCATTTAATGGTAATATCTATGCCACATAAGACTTCTGTCACGCTTTTAATATCGAGTAATGGCAGAGCGACTAAATTGCTACAAATCAATAATGTCACTGACTATTTTGAAATAAATTAAAGTTTAGTTACCAAAACGTAATTTAAGTCATACATAAGTGATTATTTTTGTAATTTACCCTTTAATAAAAGAAAAAAATATATTATAGTAGTAAAAGAGATATCTATATATAATATAAAACCAACTTGTTTTTTGAGTCATTAAGAGTAAATACTGTTGGAGTTGGTATTTTTTTTTAAAATCAAGGCCAAAATAGCTTTTTTTTAAAGAAATTAAAAATATATATTTTATTTTTGAAGCCATAAAGAGTAAATAGTGGTAGAGTTGTATTTTAAAAAAAAATCAGTGTCATTCCTTTTTATGAAATGAAGGATCAGTTTAGAAATGTTTCTTCAAAGTCTTTAGCAAAAATTGGCTCAAAAGTACATTTTTCAGAAGTTGAATATTTTAATTTTTCTCAAAAAACACTTTTGAAAATCATTCCTAAACTAAGCCGAAAAAGGGAAAGTTTTTGCATTTTTCAAATCACATTTATTAATTTAATTTCGAAATTAATGTATTCTATTATTCTATCATTTCTTAGTTTAGTTTAAATTCAATTATATATTATATATCCAATTTAAGTTAAAATAAGTATTTATCATATTTTTAGTTATTTGATTTTAATTTTAATTTTTAAAAATAATGTATACTAGAGAAATTCAATTATTATATATTTTTATCATTTTATTACTCCAATTTAAATTCAGTTTAAAATTAATAATGGCATTTCAATTTTATTGAAAGGCTTTGTTTTTAGAATATAATAATTTTTTTTACAATTAGAATACAATAATTTTTGTAACATCCCGATTTTGGGTCTAGTCGAAACAGTGGTTTCGAGACCACAAATCTGATGAGGAAAATTTTATATTTATTATATTTTTATGGTTCAAAATTTCACGGAATGATTTCGTGAAAATTTCGTTCAAAAATTCTGACGTTTGGGCACTCAATTTAGTCAAAAGAACTAAACCGTAAAAAGCGCAAAAGTTGAGTTCTACATGCTAGAGGTGTCCAATTGTTTTGAAATTTTAATTTGGAGGTCCTTATATGGTAATTAGACCATTAGTTAAGTTGGTGGACAAAAATGAACATGGTTAGGCATGTTTCCAAAGTTTTTCATTAAGGGCATTTTGGTCATTTAGTTATTAAAATGAATTAAAAACAATATTAAAAGTCAATTCTTGTCCATCTTCAACCTCTTCGCCGAAACTTGCATGGAGAAACCATGGCTAGGGTTTTTCAAGCTTTCAAGCTCGATTGTAAGTCCGTTCTAGCCTCGTTTTTAATGATTTTTACATTTTTGCAATCCTGTAACAAGATCTATCTATTTCTACCATTAATTTGAGCTAGGGTTCATGTTTAAAAATTGAACCATGTGTGAAATGCATGAATTTTGATGTATAATGGTAGAAAATGAGTGTTTGGTGTTAAATAAACGACTTTTACTAAGCGATTTTAGATGAAAACGTCCGAAAGGACCATTTTGTAAAAGTTGTAAAAATGGTATAAAAGGATGTTTTAATGAGAATTGTAGTTTGGTATAGTTATGAAAATGGTTCGGGTAGGCCTATAGAGTGAGAAAATTGAATAAAAATCACTTTACGAGCCTAGGGGCAAAAGTGTAATTTTGACAAAATTTAGGGACAAAAACATAATTTTGCCAAAATATGATTTTTTGGATCACATTAAATAATTTGACTAATAATTGGACTAAATTTGATATTATAGATCAAGGAAAACGACGATTGGACCTAGATCGAGTGAAAAATAGAAAATCGACGGTTAGGTTCATTTTTGCTATTTTGGTGTCGAGGTAAGTTCATATGGTAATAATAATGCAATATCATGCTTGAATTGTAATTCTCTATTATTATGGCATAAAATGTATGATTTAATATATTAGAAGATTTTATGGTTGATGAATACGATGTGGAAAATGTGATGAATGTTAAATTACTATTACATGAGTTGTATGAATTACTACATGGTTGTACCTGGCGAGGATTCGACAAGTAAGTTCGTGTAACTCGAATGTATGCTTTTGATATTTAAAATTTATGCTCTTTGATGTTATGAAATTTTGATATTCATGGTATAATAATTCATGTTATATGAATGTAATGATGAAAAGAGGACTAAAAGTCCCGGTTGAATGAAAAGGATGTTCGATGGATTTTCCTAAAAAGGAATTGACGGTAAAAAGGATCTAGCCCGAATGGGTGTTCCTTATGTGATCTAGCCACCCGAAGAATATGTGTTTAAATGGATTTAGCCCAGACGGGTAATCTGAACTAGGATCTGAATTTAGCCTGGACTGGTAATTCAGATCTGAGCTCATTAGAGTAATTGTCATTGCAAGGAATTTAGCTTGGACTGGTAATCCTGACATTACTCTATGAGTTTATACTACGGCGGATTTAGCCTGGACTGGTAATCCCACCGTAAGAATTGAGGTTCGCAGGAGAGCGTTCGTCGAAAAGGTCACTAACATGAATTGACGATAAATGATTTAGTACGCTATAAGTGTAATATGGAATATCTATCGAGAATTCGAGGAATTCAACGAGATCAATATGAGAAATGGAATGCTTGTAATGATGAGCTCATCTAAGACCATTGTTATCATGTATTGTTATGTGACTAACTTGCATGATTAAGTATGCCATGAGAATTAACGACGTTTATATTAAGCTTTATTGTGTAATCAAGTATGGGATCCATGAAATGGTGAGTTCTTGATTAGTTGAAAATGATCTTATGATAGTGATTATTATATTGCACTAAAATAGTTTTGGACAGCAGCAGTCATCTAACTTTGAAAATCCACCAAAAATGGTGGAAATCGAGTTAAAGGCTAAATAAATATGGAATTAAAGCTTATTGAGTCTATTTTCATATAAAGGAAACTCTGTAAGAAAAAGAATTTCATACTATGAGATATTTGAAATTTTGTGAGACAGAGTCAGAATGAATTCAGATTCCCCTATTCTGACTTGGGAAAATTACTCGAAATTGTAAAAAAATAATTATGGGTTATAATTCACATTACTAAGTCCTTAATGAGTCTATTTTCAATAGAAATAGATAGGAATATTATCCAAATCCCGTACTAAGAGATAAATAAATTTTAATGAAGAAAGGTCAAAGGTGTCAAATAGTGAAACAGGGGAGAATTTAAAGAATAAAATGTACTTACTGGCTAGACCAAAAATTCTGAAAGTTTTATGGTAAGAAGATATGTGAGTTTAGTTTCAAGGAAAATTAGCATATCTTCATTTGGAGTTCCGTAGCTCCATATATAAATAATTTAGTAACTATGACTCGAGAAAATAGCATGACCAGAATATAAGTAAAAGTGTAATTATGATTGTATTACCTTGAGAAGCATGTTGGCATATTGCTTACTATTTTCATATGGACTAACTAAATGTAAAGCTTACTCCCTCCTTTTCATTTCTTTAGTGTTTCCATGTTAGCTCGGGGTTGGAGATCGTCGGAGGTAGCATCACACTATCAAGCCATTACTTTTGGAGTAGTGACATATTTGTATTAAGCACCTTCAACTGAGTGGCATGTATAGGGACCTAGTTTTATGACATGTGTTATTATGATTTGGCCAAATGTATTGGCCTATTTTGAACTATTGTATATGGCCATGAGATATGGCTCATATTGATTATGGGTTGTAAGTCTAGCTAGTCATGTTATGATTTATTGCTTATGATGTGAAGTTATGATTATGTTTGTTTGTCATGCATGGTTGGCAATATGTCATGTGTGTTGAACGCATGTTTTATGACCATGAATTAAATGTGTAATATGGAGATAAAATAATAATGTTTTGAACATGGAAGTTTGATGGTAAGTTGAAATAAATTGGCACAAAGATAACTATGGTATGACTAGTCTTGGTTTAATGTGAGAATGTGTAACACATGCATGTTGATAGGTAAATGATATGTTTGTATTATAATTGAGGATGTTGAATGTCATTGGATCCATGTATATGTGTGTGCATGTAAGGGTGAAAAAAAGGCTTGGAAAATAGCCTAAGTGTTAACTACACGGGATAAGACACGGTCGTGTGTCTCAACCGTGTGAGGGTCACAGCCTGGTGACACGGGCGTGTGGCCTGGCTGTGTGGTTCAATTTATTTGTTGACGTCATAAACAAAGAGTTACACGGCCTGAGGACACATTCGTGTTGATGGCACACGGGCGTGCCCCTGTGTCGACATGGGCTTGTGATCCTGTTTCATGAGAAAAGTTTCTAAGTTTTTCTAGAGCTTTCCAAAGTTCTTGGTTTAGTCCCGAACCACCCCGATGTATGTTTTAAGCCTCGAAGGCCCGTATAAGGGACAATATACATGTGTTTGAAAAGTTTTAATTTGGACAAAATTTTATGGCCCGATTTGCACGATTGTTTGTGTTTAAGTCCGGTAATGCCTCTTACCCTGTCCCAGCGTAGGACACGGGTAAGGGGTGTTACAATTTTATTTATAATTATCAATTCCCAACTTTTTAATGTATTTTTTTACTCTTTATGCATTTTAAATATTTATAAATTACTAAATTTATATTTATATACCTTATACAATAAATTTAGGTAATTATTTATAGTTTTTTTTTGTGGAGTTATGCCTCGTACTTTTTTGTTTTTCCTCCTAATTAAACTTTTCTTTTTTTTTTAGTTTCCCACTTCAACTCTAATAAGTGTAGGTTATTTTAATATTAGTTTCTCACTTAAACTCTAATTAGTGTAGGTTATTTTAATATTATTTTGCCTGCAAATTTAGCCTATAGATAGGCCATTTTTCCACCCTAGAAAAATAACTCATTACACATTTAGATATTAGCTTTTACAAGCTTTCAGAGAATTTTGTGTTTACATTTTTTGGATTCTTATTTCGGGTTTTCGGGTTTAGTTTTATCTCCATCTTTTGGACTCTTCTTTTCTTCGTCGTTATAGTGAAATATCTTTGTTCGTGGTTTTTTATCCTCTTTGAAGGGGTTTTTCCGTTTAAATTATGTGTATTCAATCTTTTCAATTTTTTTGATATTTTATTTGTTCGTTGTTTAATCGGGTTTATCCCCAACAAACTAGTATCAGAACTAGTTAAATTTTCGCAATCACCCCTTTCAGATATGGCAACAACAAGGTTTGATATTAATAATTTTGATTGCATCACAAATTTTAAATTGTGGCGAGTTCAGATGAGGGCAATTTTGATTCAGAATGATCATGAAAAGGTCCTTACAAAGAAAAAGCCTGCAGACATAGATGGCATGCCATAGGATAGGAAGAGTATTGGGATTACTTCGAATTCGAGTCGATGAAGCACTGGGTGTCAATTTTCTTCGATTTCACCGATGAGACACTATGTAACACCCCTAACCCGTATTCATCGCCAAAATGGGGTTACGAGGCATTATCGGACAAAACACAATTTAAGAGAATCGTTCAAATAATCAAATTATAACATAGATTATTACATAACAAATTTCATGTACAAACATTATGACATTCAAAAATATGTCAAATACATGCCAATATATCTATTTAACTAAACAGATATCAAACATACCATTTCCTTAACTCTGCATGTGCGCATGTCAAAAATCAGACAAACTATTACACTAATTATTGTCCAAATACATATGCTACCTAAAAATCAATACCATATAACCGAACATAACTTAAAAGCAACATATATAATGCGCATTTTAACATATTATTATGAACCATTTAATGAGCACAATATACAAATCATATTACAGCCCATTTGCATGCTAAATATCATACTTTAATAGTATTTACAAAACCAAGTACACATGATCATATCATTAGCATGTACACTTATTTATTAAGTCTAACCGATTATAAACATTAACTTAACATTTTTAACTACCCAAATGGTCATAATTTCAATCATCAAATATAAATATACACAATAATCATACTGTTCCATCACATTAAATATACCATAACACATCTCTAAAATAATTTAGTAACATAGCCGAATATACATTGCTTATCATTGTCCCTTTACCGAATCGTATAACAACATCACAAACATATATACTTATATTAAGCTTATTAACTTGAAATATTTATAATACAAATCTTACATTCCAATTATGCCAATATTAAACCACAACCGAAATTTAAATATATATATATATACATATCCATCAACCATGTTTACGTCGTTTGAGCTAAATCATAAAATTCAACTAATGCAATATGACAAGCTTACCATAATGAATGATCACAAGCCATACATATCATTACTTTAAATCGTAAACATATATCAAGCACACCACATATATATGACATGCATATTACTTAACTAATATATTACGTATTATAACTCAATAAACATCCATCATTTACCCCATTACCGAAACACAAAACCAAACACCACAACATATATATATCATGAGATTACTTTCCATATAAGCTTAAATCATGACCAAATTTACACAACCATTAGCAATATAATCAAGCCATTTTTGCATGGCTATTTATATACACATTCAAAATAAACCAACATAAAGGCTAGCCTATACATGCCATAAGTTCGAATTCAACTTATAAAGTACCAAAAACAGTCGATAGTGTGATAGACTTTGTTAACAATCCTTGAGCTCGTAACTTGATCTCTAAAATCTATAAAACAGAAGCAAACATAAACACACAGTAAGTTATCATAGCTTAGTAAGTCATAAACAAATAAACAACTCAATGACATAATCAACTCATTTAAACCAAACCAAATTATACTATCATAGTCACATTTAATCTCAAGCTTACAATTTCATGTATAACATATACTTTCACATATAAACTTTATCATGGCCGAATGTACATATATATATATATATATTAACAAGGTATCATTCGATTTCAAAGCCAAATATCATTATATAACCAAGTACATTTACACTCATATACATATACTAATGAATCAAAATATAGCATCATATACATATTCATAGCATATGGTCGAATATACTACATAAATGCACATTTTTTTACATTAGTAACTTGTATAATTTACATCACATATCAAATAGCCAACTTACCTTATTTCCAAATAGGTAATCAACTAACTCATACCTGCTCGTTTTAGCTCATTTTACACATTCGATCACAACTTATCATTGCCCGTTGAACCATTTGGAATTGAATTGGATACTTGGATAATCACACATATCGTACAATGTCAACGTCCCAGACGTGGTCTTACATGTAATCACATATCGATGCCACTGTATTAAACGTGGTCTTACTTGCACACATATATCGGAATCACATATCATTACCAACGTATTAAATGTGGTCTTACTCGTACACATATATCGATGCCATGGTCTTACTCGCACATCACATATCAGAATCCTATGTCATGACATATGTATCCTAGCTATTCCTAAGGTTCATACGGGGCTTTCGGACGTCATAACTCAGTCGAAACGAATTTGAAAATATAGCTCCCTAACATATACACATTCGACTAACAACATTTATACTCCACATAATTAATTTTAGCATAATAAACTCATATTTATTTAAAATAAACAACATTTATTTGCTTATAAACTTACCTCGGACAACGAAAATTAGAACGGGACGACTAATCGATAACTTTGGTTTTCCCCCGATCCAATTTCAATTTCTTTGGTTCTTGATCTAAACATATCCAAATTAAACTCATTCAAACATATTTTCACACAATTAATCCAAAAACACATAAATGGGTAAATTACTATTTTACACCTGACATTTTACACTTTACAATTTAGTCCTAATTGCACAAAACACAAAACATGCAAAATTTGCACATACCATGCTTAGGCCGAATACTACCCATGTTCATACAAGTCCATACATTTCATTTTTTCACATTTTAGTCCCTTAATTTATTATTTTTACAAATTAGCCCTAATTACTCAAATTTATCAAAACTTCAAATACAAAACATGTTAATCTATCACATATCTTTTATTTTCCAGCATCAAACAAAAAAATCACAAGCTTTCAAAATGGCAAAATACAAAATCATCATCAAATTCAAAAATTGAGACATGGGCTTGATAGATAACATAGCAACGGTCTCAAAAACGTAAAAATTATCAAAAACTGAGCTAGTTACATACCTTGATTAAGCTATCAAATGGCCGAACCCTTAAACTCTTTTTTTTTCTTTCTTTATTTTGATGTTTCAATCATGGAAAGAAAATATGAACAAATGGCTTTTTATTTTATGTTTTATTTAATACATATTATTACATAATTTACAAATTTAACCTTTATAATTTAATATAAAATCTTTATAATGGTTGTCCACAACCGCCCATCACTTAATATTATGGTCTAATTGCAACTTAAATACCTCAATTTAAAAATACAACAACTATTCGGCCCTTTCATATTTAACCATCAAATTTTCATTTTACGCAATTAAGCCCTTTTTATTAAATCGACACTCAAACGACAAAATTAAATCAAGAAAATTTCATAGATATTAATTCACACATAATAAACATAGAAAATAATTTTTAAATATTTTTTTGACTCGAATTCATGGTCCCGAAACCACCGTTCCGATTAGGGTCTAAATCAAGCTGTTACACACTAGGTGTCAACTTATTATAGCGTTGAGCACAATTATTTACTTCGAATTTATCCGATGAGGCACTGGGTGCCAAACTAGTGTGTTGGTTGAATCCGCGTATTCATCCAAGTCTGAGTCGTGTTAATAGGGAAAATAAATGATAAAAATCGATGTGTTTGATATTGAAATGACAAAGGATGAGAAATGGAAATGAGATGTAAAATGAAATATGAAAAGGTAGGTTTTGTAGTGAATATTGATTAAGTATGATTAATGAACTCATGAATCTAGAATGGAAATGATTAATGCCATTGTATGAGTTGATTTATCAAATGCCTTATGAAATGTTATTGCAATGTATTAGAATTTGCAAGATTGTTGGATGTGGACAAGAATGAATAAATTAGCATGGTGAACTTGATATACTATATAACATTTCTTAATTGCATATTACATATTAAATATTTACATCAAGTTTTAATTATTCAGATTATAGAAATACCACTGAGTTATACTCAACGTACGGTTTTGTTTTCCATGCACAGGTTAGATACTTCTCAACTTATCGTCAATCTTAGCATCCAACAATGATCCCGGACTCAAATGTGGTGATGTCTTATTTTGTAAAGGCATGTGCCTAAGAGGTCTTTTGGATGTTAGTTGTTTTGTCATGTGATGACCTTATGAATTCTATGTGTGATGGTATATTTATGTTTAAAAATTTGAAGTTTAAGCTATGTTTTGGTATGTTAGTCAAGCTTAATGTTTTGCATGTGTTTTAGTTTTAAGCTTGGAAGCTTAAATAGCTAAAACATTGGTTCAATTATGGCCATTTGGTGTAAATGAATGTTTCAATGGTTGATGCCTTACTAATATGTTTGAAAGTATAAAAATGTTGTACCAATGAAGGTACATTGGTTAGGCACTTAAGATAAATTTTTTGGTATGTTTTGAGCATATTAACGGTGATTTGAATAGGTTAAATGGCTCGTAAATGGGTTACTTAGTGTTCAAGTATGCACGATTTGGTAAACTTACATTTGAAGGTACATTTAGGTAAACACGACCTGAGCACAGTCTGACACACAGTTGTGTGACACACACGAATGTATGTCTTGTTAATTTAAGTACAGGTTTCACACGGTCCAGGTCACAGCCTTGTGACCCAAGTCAGTAAGTTTCATAGGTAGAGACACAGGCTAGGACACGGTCATGTGTCCCAACTTCGAAAGTCACATGGCCTGGGGCATGTCACACGGCCTAGTCACATGGTCGTGTGGCCCCTGTTTCTAAGTTTTTTAAATTTTTCCCTAAACTTTCCAAATTGTATCAATTTAGCCCCTATTTGTTTTTAGACTATTTTTAAGGTCCCGTAAATTCATTTTAAGGGCTATAAGAGTATTTTTACTTTGATTTTAAATGAAGTGGCGAACCTAAATTAGGTGAAGTAGGTCATTTTACTAATATCATCACTGATAGTAGGCAGAGTATAATCTATTACACTAATTCAAATAATTGAAATAGTATTGCTGCAAACCCCACTTCTAACATTCAAGAGGGGATAAATAGTGATAAGAGTGTAGCTTGTGTAAAACCAAGTTTAGCATTGCATAGCAGTTTTCATTCTCAGTCGTTCAAGTTAATGAAATGGAAACATCAAATAAGTGTGCCATGATTTCTGTATAATAATGAATGATAACAGTTAATTTGCATTATTGCTTATGTTGAAATTAAATGTTCTAATTGTTTAGTAATGCCTGTGACCCTAATCTGATGACAAATATGGGTTAGGGGTGTCACATTTATTGGTATTAGAGCTACAGGTTTAGCCGATTCCTAGACTAAATTTAGCTCAAAAATCAAGTCTAGAGGTACATGTCAAAGTTGAGTCAAGTTTGAGTTAGGATTTGGATGTTGATTATAATTGTTTCTGTTGTATAGTTGAACGATGTTAGATGAATATAATAATAAATTTGATCATTAGATGTATATTGGTGATAATGTTTCTAATGAGTTAGATAGAACAGAATCAATGACACTTAGTGCTAACCTAGCTAGTGCTCAACAACCTAATGTTGAAAGGAGTAATAATGATGGATTAGGTCATTCGAATTTATTTTGAGCTATTGCTGATGCTCTTCAGCATGTTGCGGGAACTACTTCATCTACAACACCTGCACCTACCATTCGACGGACTCCAATAAAAGAGTTGCGGAGATATGGTGTGACTATGATTTTAGGGTTGAAAGGGGTTGACCCCTCAACAGCTAAAGTTTGGATTGAATCTACGAAATGTGTCTTACTACAACTTGAATGCGACCCTCACGAGAGTGTAATTTATGTTGTTTCTCTACTGTAATAAGAAGCGTATACTTGGTGGCAGACAGCAACACGCCACGTATCTACAAAATGGGCTAATTGGGAGTTCTTCCAAAAGGAATTCCAAAAGAAATACGTCAGAGAATTGTATCTTGAAGATAGGAAACAAGAGTTTTTTTCGTTAAAGTAGAGTGGGATGACAGTGGCTGATTATGAGCAAGAGCTTGTACGACTCAGTAAACATGCTGTTGAATTTATACCATTTGAAGCTGAAAGTTGCAAACAATTTCTGCGTGGGTTGCGTGATGAGCTCCAAGTACAGTTGGTATCGTATCGAATTTCATAGTTTTTTAATTTGGTTGAATAGGCAAAAATGGTAGAGCAAGCTTTGGGTCTTAATAAAAAGGCTGAGAGTACTCACACTATTAGAAAATGATTAGGAGCTACTAGTTTGCATCCATTATCTAAGCGAACTAAAGATTTTCATGATAGTTGGAAATCAACCTTTAAGTCTGACAAATTTTATAGAAACCGAGATCAACAATCAACTGTGTCTTTGGGTAGTGTATAAGGCCCATCCCGAGATATTAAAATTTCGAATTGTGAACACTGTGGGAAAAAGCATCAGGGTAATGTTGGAAACTAACACGAGCTTGTTTTCATTGTAGATCGTCGAAGCATTTCACTCGAGAGTGTTCAAAAAATGATAATGCTACCCTTGTTTCTTCTCACAGATCTCTACTTGCATCTAGGAGTCGTGGAACAAGTCATGGTGGTTTTATTGCCAAAGGCGATGTTAGAAAGGAGAGTGATGCTAGTACTCATCAGTCAGAGGCTAGAATTCCAGATCGAGCATATCTTGTATGGACACACAAGGAAGGTGAAGCTACCAACGTTGTTACAGGTATCCTTTTATTACATTCAGAGCCTGTTTACGTTTTAATAGATTCGGGATCTTCACACTCTTCTATTAATGTTGAGTTAGTCAAATCAAAAAGTTTAAAATTTGAGACGTCTAGAGTATCTATGGTTGTGTCAAGTCCTTTGGGGCAGCCCGTATTAGTTGATCAAATGTGTACGTGATGCCCGTTAAAAATTCAGAACGTATCTTTCCCTGTTGATTTGCTGATAATGTCATTTGGTAATTTTGATCTGATTTTGGGTATGGATTTGCTTACTAAACACAAAGTGATTCTAGATTGCTGTAAAAAGTAATTTATGGTTCAGAGTGTAGACGGTAGCATGATTGAGGTGAATGGTGTTTGAATGAGTGGTTCAACTTGTATCATTTCAGTAGTTCGAGTTAATAAATTTCTCAATCGAGGGTGTGAAGCTTTTCTGGCATATATTATTAACTCGAATGCTAGTGATTGTCAGGTCAGCAAGATTCAAACTGTTTGTGAATTCCCTTATGTGTTTTTTGAGAAATTATTAGGATTACCACCAGATCGGGAGGTTGAATTCGCAATTAAAGTGTTTCCTGGTACGGCTTCGATGTCAATATCCTCTTATTGTATAGTACCCATAGAGTTAAAGGAATTGAAAGTGCAATTGCAAGATTTATTGGATTGTAGCTTTATACGCCCTAGTATATCGCCCTAGGGAGATCTAATATTATTCGTTAAAAAGAAAGATAGCTCAATACAACTTTGTATAGATTATCAGAAGTTAAATAAGTTGACAATTAAGAATCAATACCCCCTACCTCTTATTGATGACTTGTTTGATCAACTAAAAGGAGTTTCTGTCCTTTCTAACATCGATTTGAGATCTAGGTACTATTAGCTGAAAGTAAAAGATAGTAACATACCTAAAATGGCGTTTCGTATACACTATGTCCATCATGAATTTTTGGTGATGCATTTTGGGTTGACTAATGCCCCAACGGCATTCATGGATCTCATGAACTGTATCTTTCAAGCTTATTTGGATCAATTTGTGGTAGTTTTCATTGACAACATCTTGATTTACTCGAAATCTGAATCCGAGCATGAGTAACGCCTAAGAATCATCTTGCAATTGTTGCGAAGAAATAGTTATATGGAAAACTTAGCAAGTGCGAATTTTGGTTATCGAAAGTTGTGTTTATAGGGCATGTTATCTCGGCGGATGGAGTTAGAGTTGATTCAAAAAACATTGAGGCCATTGTTCAGTGAAAAGCATCGAGAAATATGTCAAAAGTTCACAATTTTCTTGGTTTAGCTAGTTATTACGGATTATTCATAAATGGATTTTTGAAAATAGCCTTGCTAACGACAAAGCTATTACAAAAAAACATTCAATTCGTTTGGAGCAATCAGTGCCAAGAAAGTTTCGAGAAATTGAATCAAATGTTGACTGAAGCGTCGGTTCTAACTTTACTAGAATCGAGAAAAGATTTTGTGGTCTACAGTGATTCTTCATTGAGTGGCCTCGGTTGCGTCTTAATGCAAGACGGGAAGGTGATCGTATATGCGTCTCGTCAACTAAAAATGCATGAACATAATTATCTAGCACACGATTTAGAGCTAGCTGCTATAGTTTTTGCTCTAAAGATCTAGAGACACTATCTGTACAGTGAAAAATGTCACATTTATACTGATCACAAGAGCCTTAAATACCTCCTAACTCAAAAGGAGTTGAATTTAAGACAACGTCGTTGGGTTGAGCTTCTAAAAGATTATGATTGTGTTATTGATTACCATCCTGGTAAAGCTAACGTTATAGGAAGTTGTTGTGTTACGAGCGATGTTTGCTAAACTTAGTATCAATAATGAAGGAAGCTTGTTGGCTAAGTTGAAGGTCAAGTCAGTGTTGTTTGATCAAATTAAAGTAGCATAATTAGATGATGTCAAATTAGCGAAGAAAACAAATATGGTTCAAAAAGACTCAATAGAAGATTTTAGCATTGATGATTGTGATTGTTTGAGGTTTCATAATCGAATCTATGTTCCAGATGTTGCAGAATTAAAAGAGTTGATACTTCGCAAAGCTTAAAATAGCCCCTTTTTTCCTTGCATCTTGGGGGAATGAAAATGCATCATAATCTGTGACAATTGTATTGGTGGCCTGGAATTAAAAGAGAAATAGTTTAGTTCGTAGCTAAATGTCTAACTTGTCAACAAGTTAAGGCAGAACATCAGGTTCCCACAGGATTACTTTAGCGTATTTCTATTCCTAAGTGGAAATGAGAACGCATAATGATGGATTTTGTAAAAGAGTTACTATTATCTCTGAGTAAGAAAAATACAATTTGGGCAATAGTTGATCGACTTACGAAATCGACTCATTTTATTACAATCAGAACTGATTGGTTACTTCCAAAATTAGCTAAGGTGTACATTCAGGAAATTGTTAGGTTGCACAGTGTCCCTATGTCGGTTATCTCTGATTGGGATCCAAGATTTACCTCAAGATTCTAGAAACAGTTACATGAATCTCTTGGTATGAGACTCAATTTTAGCACAACTTTTCACCCTCAACTGGACGAACAATTTGAGCGTGTTATTCATATTTTGAAAGATATGCTTTGAACCTGTGTAATCGATTTTGAATCAGGTTGGGAACATTATTTACCTTTGGCCCAATTTGTATACAATAATAGTTTCCAATCGAGCATTCAAATGGCTCCGTACGAAGCTTTGAATAGGCGTAGGTGTCGAACACTTGTTTGCTAGTTAGAATTGTGTGAAAGAAAAGTTGTTGAGCTAGAATTGATTCAAGAAACGGAAGATATCATTAAGATAATCTAAGATAGATTGAAACCAGCTTTCGATAGACAAAAATTGTACATAGACTTGAAACGTCAAGATACTGAGTTTTCTATTGGAGACAATCTATTTCTAAGGGTTTCGCCATGGAAGAAAGTCCCGAGCTTCAAACGAAAAGGGAAATAAGAGTCCTCGTTTTATTGGGCCTTATGAAATCACAGAAAGAATTGGACCAGTAGCATACCCGTTGGCATTACCTGCAGGATTATAGAAAATGCACGATGTCTTTCTTTTGTCAATGCTTAGGAGGTATCAATCAGATCCATCTCACATTATTTAGGCGGAAGATATAGAAATTTAACCTGATTTATCCTATGAGGAGGAGCCGGTGGAAATTTTAGCTCGCGAGGTGAAAGAGTTACGTAATAAACGTGTTTCGTTAGTAAAATTTCTATGGCGTAGTCATTGTGTCGATGAAGCGACTTGGGAGCCAGAAGAGACGATGAGATCTCAATATCCCCATCTCTTTTTAGGTAAATTTCGCAGACGAAATTTATTTTGGGAGAAAATTATAACGACTCAACAGTCAGTGGTGTTGGGAAGTGTATTTTCAAGACTCTGTTTCTATAAACCGAAGTCGTAAATATTTTTAGTAAATATTTACGGAGTTATATTATAGGCAAATTAAATTTTAGATAAGTAATTTTTGTGAAATTAGGAGTTATTAATGTATAAAGACTAAATTGCGTAAGTGCTAAAAGTTGAATTATAGATTTAATTTAATCAAAAGGGACAAAAGTAATAATTACACCACTAATTGAATGTTGATAGACGGTGGTGGAGGTTTATAATGTATTAAATGTTACAAATTTATAGTTAATAAATAATTTATAATATAAAAATAATATTATAATAAAAATGTTAGTGGGAAATGAAATGAAAACCATTTTTCATAGTTTCTTCATGCAAACCGAAAGCTAAAAGACGAAGAAGGCATATTCAACATTAGGGGTTTAGCATTTAAGCTTCAATTGGTTAGTTAATTTAGTTCATTTTTTGTAATTTTTATGTTTTTGGAATCCTGATACTACAATTTAACTTATGTCTTCTTTTTCGATACTACTTAAGATTTTAAATGTTACCATTGTTGAGTAGTTAAAGCTTTAGGGATTAATTTGATAGATTTTAAGCTTAGAATTGATAAATAACTAAAATGTAAAGTTAATTCATGAATTTGTGTTTTAGGGACCAAATTATGACAAATTCAAAATTAAGGAGTAGAATTGAAAATAGGGAGCTAAATTTAGCTTAGAGTGAAATTAGTATAAAAATTTGAGGTTAAATGTGGAGATTAAATTTGTCTCAGTTTAAGGACTAAATTGAAAATTAAGCAAATGTAGTATAAAATTTGAAATTTAATGAGGATTGAGTTGTGTATTACTAATTTATTTTAATTATTTTATTCCGTAGCGAACGTCATTCCGGAATCCTTGAGTAAGAAGGGGAAAGACAAGGTCGACATCTAGTAGCTCAGAATATACGGTTTGTGTTTCTATAATCCGAAGTAAATTATAAATTATTGCATAATGAATTGTTTGTGTTTGGTAAGTATTTGAGGTGAGAACTCTTGTACATTTGGGCTACATTGAATCAATTGATGATTAGAATGTCCTAATTATGTATATAAAGAAATGTGGTATTTTTATGACTGTTGAATTGAATATATGTAATGAGAAAAAGTGGTTGCTATCAAATTTAAATATATGGTTATATGTTATAATGTACATATATGAAATTGAGAAATTGGTTGTATTGAAAAGTATAATGAAACTCTATTAACTGTTTTGAGCTAAGTCGGATATAGATGGCATGCTATAGGATAGGAAGAGTACTGCAATTACTTCAACTTCGAGTCAATGAAGCAATGGGTGCCAATTTTCTTCGGTTTAACCAATGAGTCACTGGGTGTCAACTTATTATAGCGTTGAGCACAGTTATTTACTTTGAATTTATTCGATGAGGCACTAGGTGCCAAACTAGTCTGTTGGTTAGATCCATGTATATCCGTCCAAGTCCGAGTCATGTTAAAAGGGAAAATAAATTATAAATATCAATGTTTTTTATATTGAAATGGAAATGAGATGTGAAATGAAATATGAAGTGATAGATTTTGTTGTGAATATTAATGAATTATGATTAATGAACTCATCAATCTGGAATGGAAATGATTAATGTCATTGTATGAGTCAATTTATCAAATGCCTTATAAAATGTTGTTGCCATGTATTAGATTTTGCAAGATTTGTTGGATGTGAACAAGAATGAATAAATTAGCATGATGAACTTGATATACTATATAACATTTCTTAATTACATATTACATCTTAAATATTTACATCAAGTTTTAATTGTTCGGATTATAGAAATACCACTGATTTATACTCAGCGTACGATTTTATTTTCCGTGCGCATGTTAGGTACTTCTCAACTTATCGTCAATCTCAACATCCAACAATGATCCTGGACTCAAGTGTGGTGATTTTTTTTTTTTTTTGTAAAGGCATGTGCCTAGGAGGTCTTTTGAATGTTAGTTGTTTTGTCATGTGATGACCTTATGAATTCTATGTGTGATGGTATTTATGTGTTCAAAAAGTTGAAGTTTAAGCTATGTTTTGGTATGTTAGTCAAGCTTAATGTTTTGCATGTGTTTTAGTTTTAAACTTGGAAGCTTAAATAGCTAAAACATTAGTTCAATTATGGCCATTTGGTATGAATGAATGTTTGGATGGTTGATGCCTTACTAATGTGTTTGAAAGTATAAAAATGTGGTACCAGTGAAGGTACATTGGTTAGGCACTTAAGATGGATGTTTTGGTATGTTTTGAGCATATTTAATGGTGATAGGTTAAATGGCTCGTAAATGGGTTGCTTAGTGTTCAAGTATGCATGATTTGGTAAACTTCCATTTAAAGGTCATTTAGGTAAACACGACCTGAGACATGGTCTGACAGACGGTCATGTGACACACACGGCCTGGAAACATAGACGTATGTCTTATTAATTTAAGTACAGGTTTCACACGGTCCAGAACACGGCCTACGACACGGCCGTATGACCCAAGTCAGTGAGTTACACGGGCAGAGACATGGGCTAAGACACGGTCATGTGTCCCAACTCGAAAGCCACACGGCCTGTTCACACAGCCGTGTGACCCATGTCTCTAAGTTTTTGAAATTTTTCCCTAAGCTTTCCAAATTGTATCAATTTAGCCCCTGTTTGTTTTCAAATTATTTTTAAGGTCCCGTAAATTAGTTTTAAGGGCTGTAAGAGTATTTTTACTTTGATTTTAAATGAAGTAGCGAATCTAAATTAGGAGAAGTAGGTCATTTTACTAATATTATCGATGATAGTAGGTAGAGTATAATCTATTGCACTAATGCAAATAATTGAAATAGTATTGCTACGAACCCAACTTCTAACTTTCAAGAGGGGATAAATAGTGTAGTTTGTATAAAGCTAGTTTAGCATTGCATAGCTGTAACACCCCTTACCCGAGACCGTCGCCAGAGTCAAGCACGAGGCGTTATCGGACTTAGCTTACTAATTCAGGCATAAAATTTGCTCTTAAAAATAATTTATTTATATTCATTCAATATGTTCCTAAAAAGGACCCTCAAGAACCTAAAACATGCAATTGAAACAGTTCGGGAACAAACCGGAATCAATAAAAATTTTTCGATCACTTAAACAAATCGAGATTTATTTCATCTTTCACAAGTAAACTGTCCATCTGCGTCATAGTCACTAAATAAATCATATATATTATATAATTCAATCAATATAAATTTAATCAAAATAATTTCAATCAATATAAATTCAATAAATTCATTATATATCAAATCAATCCATTTCAATTATAAAACACAATAATTCTAACACTAATAATTTCTATATGCATTAAATAAAAATACAACAATTAAAGACTAAGTTCGGATTATAGAAATACAAACCGTAATTCTCAAGCTAACCCTCGTTGACCTCGTCTTTTTCCTTGCTTAGCCGAGATTTCCCGAGACAACATTAGCTACGGGAATTAAAACAATTCATATTCGTTAATTCACTACTAATTTATATCTAATTAATACAATTTCCATTCAATTTCTACTTTTAATTTCAATTTAATCCTAACTAAATTCACTTACTTTTCTATCTTAATTCATACTTTATTTCTACTCAATTTTTAACCAAACTTAGACATAATTATCCATTTTTCATCATAAAGTCATAATTTCAAAATTCTTTCAATTTAGTCCTTAAAGCATAAAACTTATGAATCACTTTACAATTCAATCCTTATTTCATTTCTAACTTGAATTTCTATCAATTTAGCCCTTAATTCATCTTTTTATTCAAAAAGAACAATATCTAGAAATCTAAAACTTTCAAAATTTTCACTTAAATCAAGTAGTATTCATCTCTAGGATTCCATAAACTCAAAATTTACAAGAAAAGGGATTAAATTGACTTACCAAATTAACTTTGAACCTTAAAACCCTAAATTTTCCTTTTTCTTTTTCTTTCTTTCTTTCTCCCCTGTTCCTTCTCTGTTTCGTTTCAATTTCATTCTGTTTCTTATGTTTCTTTACTTATTTATATAATATAATATACTATAATATAATAATAATATAATATAATAACAATTTCTTATATTTTAAGTAATTTTTTAATTGTATTACAAGTGTTTGTATTTAATTTATTACACATGTATTTATAATTACCATACAATTGTTAAAATAATATTATAATATCATTAATATAAATTACAATATAATAAAATAATAATATAGCCTTATTAAATAATACATTCATAAAAAAAATCTAAGATTTTTATCCACATTTGCCGCCTCATTTATGGGACTTGGTATATTTACCTATTTGGTCCCTTTAACTTTTCTTTAATTTATAATTAAACTTTCACACTTAATTCAATTTAATCCTTTCCACTAATTACTCTTAATTAACCTAAATTTACTTAATTAAAGTCTAATTAACCGCTCAATTGACTTCGTAAATATTTTTAATAAATATTTACGGATCCATTTTTTAGAAACGGAGACCCAAAAATTTACTTTCCCGATAACCGTAAATATTATATAATAACAATTTCTTATATTTTAAGTAATTTTTTAGTTGTATTACAAGTGTATGTATTTAATTTATTACACATGTATTTATAATTACCATACAATTGTTAAAATAATATTATAATATCATTAATATAAATTACAATATAATAAAATAATAATATAGCCTTATTAAATAATACATTCATAAAAAAAATCTAAGATTTTTATCCACATTTGCCGCCTCATTTATGGGACTTGGTATATTTACCTATTTGGTCCCTTTAACTTTTCTTTAATTTATAATTAAACTTTCACACTTAATTCAATTTAATTCTTTCCACTAATTACTATTAATTAAGCTAAATTTACTTAATTAAAGTCTAATTAACCGCTCAATTGACTTCGGAAATATTTTTAATAAATATTTACAGATCCATTTTTCAGAAATGGAGACCCGAAAATTCACTTTCCCGATAATCGTAAAATTTGGGTCATTACAATAGCAATTCTCATTCTCTGTCATTCAAGTTAATGAAATGGGAACATCAAATAAATGTGCCCTGATTTCTATATAATAATGAATGATAACAATTAATTTGCATTATTACTTATGTTGAAATTAAATGTTTTGATTGTTTAGTGATGCCCATGACCCTAATCCGACGACAGAGGTGCGTTAGAGGTGTTACAGTTACGTGCGAAATAAAAGGGCTGTTGAGAGTAGTGAGGAAGATTTAGCTGGTGCTAATTTGGCCAATGACAATGGTGATGTTTTCTTGTTGGTGTCAACAAGTGAAAGCTCCAAGCTTACGTCCAAGTAGATCCTGGATTCGGGATGTTCTTTCCACATGTGTCCCAACAATGACTGGTTCTCCACATATAGTCCAGTTAAAGGTGGAATTGTGTGCATGGGGAATGGTTCACCCAATAAGGTAACCAATATTGGTACCGTTCAGATCAGGACGCATGACGGGACAATTAGGACACTGTCAGATGTCAAACATGTGTTTAACTTAAAGAAAAATTTCATCTCCTTGGGAATTTTGGACTTGAAAGGTTGTAGAATTAACATCGAGTCAAGCAGCATTAAGGTACCTCATGGGGCTCTCATTTTGATGAAACGTAAAAAGATTGACAGTCTTTATGTTCTGAAAGGATCAACGGTGACCGATGAAACAGGACATCCCTCGTCTATTAAGGAGTCGAAGTTGACTCATTTGACTCAAAGACAACTTGGTCCTAGAAGGGAAAAAGGTATGACTGTTTTGGAGGGAAAGACTATTTCGTATAAAAGAAGTTCTCTTTTGAATGCAGGTTTTGAAAAGATAGAGCATTGTGTTCATAGAAATCAGACCCGGGTCATTTTTTATTTGACTGTGCACAAGTCAAAACTAAAAGACTTCCAGCTTCTAAGCACAACTTCAACTCAGTTAATATCCTGTATAGTTCGAGATAAGCTCGTGGCAAGTTTAGGCAAAGAAAGCGTTGTGGAAATACGAGTCAATGTGAAGATTTGTGGAGTTATGTCTCGTATTTTTTGAGTTTTCTTCTCCCAGTTAAACTTTATTTTTTTAGTTTCTCACTTAAACTTTGATTAATGTAAGTTATTTTAATATTATTTGACCTACAAATATAGCCTATAAATAATCTATTTCTTTTGAAAATTCTTATTTCAAATTTTGGGATTCAATTTTATCTCCATCTACGCTATTAGTACATTTTGAGTTCTTTTTCTTTAAATATTTTTTGATTGCATTATTGTGATTTTTGGAATTTAAATTTACATCGAACGATTGAATCCTTTCTCCTCGTTAACATCTTGTCATTGGTCATTCGCATTATTTTATAACATAAATTTACATTAGGTTTTAAATAATTTGGTGTCCGGTTTGAAGCCCTTCACGTTCTTTTTCTCCATGTAATACTCTTCCAACTTTTTGCTTTTCTTCTTTTCTAAAACTAAGTTTTATATATTAAGGCAGTAGATTTAGGCAAAACGGGTGGAATCAGGCTCCCATTAGGCTTACTTCCTATTCAAAATTTTCAGGTTCCGCCCCATTTTCTAGTATGATGAATTTTGAATTTAAATAATTTTGAATATAATGATTTATTTTATTTTTATACGATGACAACGATTTAAATTTATCTTATAAAAAGTATCAAATATTTAATATATTTAATAGAGTTTTTTTAATATAAAATAATTAAAGTGCGTAAAATTTATTATTTCATGATATTATATGAATTAACGAAAATATATTTTGTTGTTTGTTATTATATTATATTGACAATTGAATAACTTTTTATCTTTCTTATTAAATTTATAAATCTAATATTTATATTTTAAAATATTTATTCCAAAACTCAAATATATTACACTAACTCAAACCTAAATAACAAACTCATTATCACTAAAACTCAAAATAAACTAACCATACCCTAATTCCCAATTTTGTAAAAATTGAAGTCTTCTTCAAATTTTAATTTTAAAAAAAATAATATCATATTAAGATGTTAATTTTTTAATAATATTTTATGTATTGCTAGTTGTAATTATAAAAATGTATTTTAATATATTAAATTACACATAACTATTGATAGTATATCTTTTATTATAATTTATAATATAATAATAGTTATATATATATATATATATGTATATTAATACTTATAAAATTTATTAATTATTATGTATTATTGTTTATTATTATACTAGTTTAAATATGTTCTAAGTCCTTATATTTTTTGTACCTTTAAAAGTTAGCTCTCCTGTTATATTATATAATACTATATAATATCATATAATATATTAATAGTTTATATATAGGCATCAATGATTAAACATTATAATATCATGTAATACTATATATATTGTTATAATATATTTTATAATAATAATTATACAATATATTATTATATTATCATTAAATTTTAATTTTATAGATTTAATAATTATTAATTTCATATATTTATTTTACATATATAATTATAGTATTAAAAATTTTTTATATTAAATAATTTTTTAAAAAACATTTCACATTATAATTTAACATAAAAATATTATTAATTACTTTTCATTTTAATAAAATTTTAATATAAATATGGAATGCTTATGAACATATTTTCAAAAAATAAACAATTATCATTTATTTATATTTAAAGTAACGTCATAAAATTATATTAATTATTAATGACTATTTAGTTATAAATTCAGACTTTGAATTGGATTTACCTTGAGCTTAGATCAGATCGATTTCAGGCTTAAATTTTTTTAAACTTGAATCATTATAGATTTGGATCGGCTCGGACCTATTTTATCAACTCTAATAAGTAGGGGAATATGAGCTAGACATATAACCAACAATAAATAAGGATTTGAGGTAAAGAAGCATATATTCAACGTAATTGAAATATAATCAATAATAGACCGGATTCATGTTGGGCCTTCTACACATATATTCGAACGTAACTGAAATATTTGTTGGCTTACTAAGGAGTCTCAAAGTGAATTCTCATTAAAATATATATATGAACATGAAAAAAAAATGCAGAGATTATAGTTCAAATATATTTAATTTTTAGATTATTCATATTGAATCTATAAATATAAACAGTTAAATTATTTGAGTATTATTATCTAAAAAAAATCTGACTTTAACATTTTCAATTGTACGTCGAATATTTAAATATGCAAAAATCAAAATTAAAATCCACAAAATAATATAAAATCAAATAAAAAATTAATGTTAAATAAAATTTATTAATAATTAAAAATAAATAAATACAAATTAAATAATTAAGTAATTAATTAATCAGGAATTCAAACAAATTAAATATAACAATTTCACAACAATTAAAATATACATACCGACTTAAACATAAAATTTCTTTAACATTCCTAAATAACTTAATTATTTAACCTTAATTATATAATGTCAATTTTATACCTTCGAGGGTCTGGTGCAGCTTGATCGATGTTTACATGCGCAAGCCTTCGAGGCCAAAGGTCAGCGGGGATCCACCATGCATGGAGGACCTATTGAAACAAACAAAACATAAGCCGAGTGGACTAGAGGCGGTCCACTGGCGAGAAAACAAACAGGTCACCATAAACCTCTGTCGACGGAAAGTCAGAACAAAAGGGGTGGTAGGGACTTGAGTTATTTTGCCGAAGAGAACGACAAAAAGAAAAGACCAACAACTGCGGTCAGAGATGTGAGGGTCGGGCGGCCGCTCACAGGAAGGCCAAACCAGTGAGAGATGGGCAGAAGAGGAAAGGATTTTGAAAAGTCAAGTTTTATTATATTTTTAATATGTTATTTATTAAGTTGGGTAAATTATAATCAATATTTAATACAAGCATTGATTGTAAAATCATGATTTTATGAATATGAGTAAAAGGTTTTGGGTAAAAACCTTGCAGGTAAAAACGTTTCTTATTTGAATATTCGAAAAATAAGAAAACGTGTGAGAGATTTCCAGATTCCGCTGTAGTCTAGTTGGTTAGGATACTCGGCTCTCACTTGAGAGGCTCGGGTTTAAGGCCCAGCAATGGAAATGTTTTTACCCTCTATCTTTGGGTTTTGACTAAAGGTGAGTAAAATACATCTTTATTAACTTTGAAAACAACCAAATCGATTTTACTTAACAAAAATTATAAAAAGAAATCAAAATATTTATGAAAATTTCAAATTTTATATTTTTAAAAAATTATAATTTTTAAAAAATACTAAAAATGTAAATAATATATAAAAAATTTAAAAATTCTAAAATAATGATATTTAAGACTGAAATAAGTAAATTAATTATTCAAGTTTATTATACTAAAATATTTTTTTTCTTATTTTGCTTTGAAAGAGTTTAAAAATATATATGGTTTCAAATTTATGTGCATTAAATTGGAATTAGTTATATTGTAACAAGATTTTAATTTGACATGTTTTAATTTTTTTTAAGTTAACTCAAATAATTCCATTCGATAACTCGAATAATTCCATTTGATTCAATAAGAATTGAATTTCATTTTACTCAACTTGATTCGAAAAATTTTCAAATCGAGTTAGGATGATAAATTGAGACACGTTAACTTTGATTAACTCAATTTTTTCACTCGATTCGATTAAGCACTCATCGCTACTGTAACAGCCCGTTTTTAGTGAAATCAGAATAGTGGTTCCAGGATCACAAATTTGAAGTGAAAATATTTATTTTATTATTATTTTAATGTCTACAGCATGATAGTAGAGTTACATGAAAATTTCGTTAAGAAATTTTATCGTTTGCATGCTTAATTTGATAAAAGGGACTAAATCGTGAAAAGTGTAAAAGTTAGGTTCTAATAGCTAAAGGTGTCTAATAGTTATAGAACTTTAAAATAGAGGTCTTTATATGGTAATTAGCCCATTAATGTTGATAGTGGAACGTGATGGCTTGGTATAAGTGAAATTATGAATGTTTTTAAAGGTTATAATAGTAAAATGGTAAATAAATGATAAATTAAATAAAACAAAACCAAGTTATCATCTTTAACTCTTTCTTCAACTGAAAATACAAAGTAAAAGAATCCATGGAAGCTTGCTAGGTTCGGCCATGGAGTTTTTAGTGCATGGTATGTATTTTACTCCCGTTTTTAATGATTTCTATATTTTTTGAGTCGTTGTAGCTTAACCTACCTAGCCCAGGGACTAATTTGTGAAACTGTTAAAAGTCTAGAGTTTTGACATGAATGTGTGTGGATTGTTTTTGATGTTTGATGGATGAAAATGAAAGTTTAGTGATAGTTAAACAAGTTTTGTAAAGTGATTTTGGTTGAAAATGTCAAATAGGGATTTATTTGTGAAATGTGAAAATTATGTGGTAAATGTGTGAAATAATGAAATGTATGGGCTGCTATGGGTCTATATAGAATTCGGCTAGCATGGGTGTGGATTAAATTGCATGAATTTGCATTTTTATGAGATAGGGACTAAATTATAAAGTAGTCAAATGTTTAGGGGCAAAATGGTAATTTTTCCATAAAAAGAAATTGGATTGAATTGAATAGAATAAATATTAAAGTGGTTAAATTTGATTATATAGATCAAGAAAAGCCATATTTGAAATTAGATCGGGGGAAAAACAAAGTAGTGGATTGATCGGTCGATTTTCTTCGTATTAATTCGAGGTAAGTTCGTATGTTAATAAGCATTAAATAATTATGTGTTAAATGCTTTAATATTGCATTCTTGATGAATATGATTTCACGGATATACTTGATGAAGATTTGGCGACGTATAAGATCCCATTTGAACCTTAGGAATAGATAGGATATGAATAACAAGTCATTAAGGGTTACCATGTTATGGGTGTTGGTCCTGTACGTTATACCGATGGCTGAGTTTTCTGGCATGTGTTGCAGTTACTCGTCATCTTGTGTAAGCAGCACCGTGTAGCTACATCTTGACCATCAACTTGTGTGAGCAGACCCAGTAATAGCTTAAGAGTGAGCATCTATATGAGATAGAGATGGTTTCGACCATGTATTGGCATTTAGTGTGTGAGATACCCGAGTATCTGATATTATTCCAAATGGTTCAACAGGCACAATGATGTTACGAGAGTTTGTGAATTCAAAATGAATCAGTACAGGTATGTACGTGAATCATATGAGAATTGAATCTATTAGATTTGTGAATTCATGTCTAACTTTGTGAATGAATATATGTTAGGCTTGTGAATCAAATTGAGTTGTATTATGCTATGTTTAATTACTTAAATTGTGATTAAATGGTAAGTTGAGTTTTATGCTATATGAACTTACTAAGCTTAGTTGCTTACTTTGTTCAATTTTCCATGTTTTATAGTGATTCGGAAGCTCGCTCAGTTTAGAAGTTGTCAGAGATTGCATCACACTATCAAGCTCTCATTTTGGTACTTTTAGACTTAATGTATTTTGGTTATATGGCATGTATAGGTCATTTGGCTAATGGAAACCTATATGTTTTGTTGTGTAACTAGCCATTTAATGTGGCTTGATTTGGTATATGTTGGTATGTATATATATGTGTGGCTAGCCTCATCTTGTATGATTTATGATTGCTATGGGAATGCTTTGCTTGTGTATTGGTAGATTGGTACTTAATAGGTGAACTTGATAAATGGTATGCATGTCATATTTAGGTAAGATAATGCATATATGTAATTGACCATTTAGGTAGTTTTTGGAGGTGATTTTGGCATGTTTTTAAAATGATCATTTGAGATGCCTAAGAGCTAAGGATTGTTGGTAATGAAATTGCATGATATAGACTTGGTTGTGATTGGTTTGAATGCCTATTGATGATATAGTCATATGCTGTTTGGTATGTATAGGTTGGTGCCACATTGGGTGAGAAATAAGGCTTGAAAAATGACTTATTTTTGTCCACACGGGCAGAGACACGGGCGTGTGTCTCAGCCATGTGTCCCTTGATACTTATTTAGAAACCAAGTCAGTAGCTTCACACGGCCTAGCACACAGGTGTGTGGCTTGGCCGTGTGGCACAAGTCAGTATACCCTCCAGTTTTCACACGGCTTAGCACATGGCCTAGCACACGGGCGTATGAGGCCACTTTGAATGGTACACGACTTGACACATGGGCGTGTGGTCTGGTCGTGTGGCCCAAGCAGTGAGTTACACGAGGTTGGACACAGGCTAGGACACAGCCATGTGATACCATTTCAAATACCCACATGGCCTGTGACACGGGCGTGTCTCTTGGCCGTGTGAGACATACGGCCTGACCACACGGGCATGTGTCCCCTGCACTTTGAAAATTTTCCATGTTTTTCTAAAAATCTCTTAAGTACTCGGTTTAGTCCCGAACCACTTCTAATGTTTGTTTTAGGCCTCGAGAATTCGTGTTAAGAACTATATGACTGAATTTGAATGAATTGTGTTTGGATATGAGAAATGAATATGAAATGTATGATTGTTTAAGTGATTAGTCCAGTAATGCTCTGTAACCCTATTCTTACAATGAATACGGGTTAAAGGTGTTACAGCTACTTTGACCATTGTATTGATGGGTGAAACATGGAAAAGAAAAGTGGTGAAAGCACCACAAAACCCTTGTACTATACCTTGAATGGCATTTTAACCTTTCTATTGAAAAATGGGTAAATAAGTCTCTGTACATTAGATGAGCGAGCAAAATAGTCCATATGTTAAAGTTTGGTGTTTATATATAAAGAATATTAAAAAAAATTAACCCTTAACCTTTACATATTTATTTAATTCCCCTACTATTTTATTGGAAGTAAATTAGAAAAATTTTAAAACTAATAAGGCTAAAGGGTTAAAAAGACATTAGTAACAATTTTTTTTAAAAAAAAATTAAGCCATTTTAAATTTTAAAATTATTGAAAAAAATTCATAAAAATATAAACAAAATTTATAAAAAAAATTACAAAATCTAATGGTATTGTTATTTTTTAATAAAAATGTTATTAGAAAATAACAATATCAACCCATTAAAATCTAATAGTTATAAGATTTTTAAAAAGATTGGTCCCTACTCTTTTATTGGGTCAATATTGTTATTTTTTTAATAAAAATTTATAATTTTAAAATTTTTATAACTTTTTTTATAAAATTGTTTTAAAATTTTTGTGATTTTTTTAATAATTTTAAATTTTCAAAAGGGTTTCACTGATTCATTTTAATTTTTTACTAAGACTTTTTTTTACCCTTTAGCCTTTTTAGTTTCAAAAATTTCTAATTTATTTCCAATAAAATAGTAAGGGTCAAATTGAATAAATATGTAAAGGTCTTGGGCTAAATTTGTTATTATACCTTATATATAAATACCGGAACAAACATTTAACGGTACAATTTTAACAGAGAGGTTGTTTTGTTTACTCATCTAACGTATAAGGGCTAATTTTCTTCTTTCTTTTTCAGTAAAGGAATTAAAATGCAATCCAAGATATAAACAAAAGCAAATCAATTATGTGATAAGCTCTAGTTTGGTTTTTCCATAGTGCAAAAGCAAATGTTCATAAATAATATATATACGGTTAATTTATATGAAAATATTGAAAAATATTTTTGAAAAACTAGGTTGATTCTTTAAAAAAATTTGATCTACGCTGATTTTAAAAAGAAAATGGAAAACGTGCCACGTAGGACGAGTTTTTATGAGAGAGAATAAAAACACGTCATACAAGTTGTGTTTTCCTTTAAGGTACTATTCCAATGGTAACTTTTCCAATGGCTAGTAGGGGTCCAACAGCCATAAAAATTCTTATATAAACCCCTCAAACATTCATTCTTTTCACCCAAATACTCTATACTCATTCTTTCTTCCTAAATTCTCAATCTTCAATCCCTAATTTCTAATTTTATATTTTCAATCTCCAAATTTTAATTTTCAATTTCCAATTTCCAATTTTCAATTTTGAATTTTCAATCCTCAATCCTCAAATATTTTTAAAATTTTATTCTTTTTTATTTTATTTTATTCTTATAAAATTTTAAATGGCAAATTAACTTATTCATTTGGATGACAAATATATCGCTGGTGTTCAATTACAAATGATAAGTAAATATTATAATGTTTAGATTATTAATTTTTTTATGTTTATATACTCAGCCTGAAGATCAGACTTTAGAGACGTGCATAAACAACTTAAGTGAAGGTGCACTATAGGTCGTTCGTGAACACTTGCGAGATAAAACCTTTTTATACACGGCTCACATGCTCGAGGGGACTAAATTGGATCCCCAACTTATCAGTGCTTTGATCAAGAGATGGAGACCGGACACATACACATTCCATCTCCCTTGCGGTGAGTGTACAATTACACTCGAGGACATCAGTTTACAACTAGATCTACTGGTCGATGGGGATGCCGTTACAAGGCTAGTTGTTAATGTTGATTGGAGCGCAACATGCGAGCAACTACTAGGGAAGGTGCCGAACAAGTTTAGGGGTAGTCGAATCGAGATGAAATGGTTGGAGAACAACTTCCAAACTATCAAGGCTTCAGCAAGCAACATCAAAAAGGAATAATTCTCACACACTTTCATCTTGAGGTTGATTAGGGGTTTGCTAATACTAGATAAATCTCGTAATCTAGTGCATTTGAGGCAGATACTAATACTAGCCAACTTGAATGAATCGAGACTACTTAGTTGAGGATCAGGGGTGCTGATGATATTATACTGAGAAATGTGTCGAGCCACGATATCGGATAAAGACAAAATCGTTGATTACATGCTCCTTCTCCAATCGTGGGCATGGCATTGACTATCACTTCTACGCCCCCGAGTGGAACTCTCTTATGAATTCCCACTTGTCATATGGTAAAATTCATTCCACAATATCATTACCATTTTTATTTTTCATTGTTGTCTTTTGAAATAACATATTATTTGAATAGGTGGAACAACCCCACGAGACACAATGGTATACCGACCGAACGAGGATATCCGACTAGCTCTAAATCAAGAAGCCGAAGAGGAGGTTAGTTTATAAATTTCGAAGTTACATAATATGTATTGTAGTACATGAAATTAAATATTACGCACGTTTAAAAAAATTATAAATTCGTAATGGAATTTGTATGGATGCCATATGTGGATCTGATGATTCAAGAATGCGTCCCGACTAAATTTTTGGCCAATCGTAACATCTGGCATATCACAATGTCATTGGTTGTTATTGCAACAGTCAAGATGCACGAATCTGACCAAGTCATGTGGCAATTCGGGTGTATGCAAAGTATTCCGCCGCCACCCCAAAAGCTCACTGACCTCCACAGGATCGACTTACGATGGAGACTCAAGGAAGATTGACCAACATTCTACAAGAAGTATATCGAGATGTAAGAGCGTAGGTACGATTTCTTGCCAACACGTGAACCATTTCTCACACCAAAGTTGGAAACGTCTCCGGATTACATGGATTGGTTCAGGCATAATAGCAAGTCGTATTTACTATTTGATTCATAAAGGAGTAGGAAACATCCCCATAGGAGGCCAAGATGAGGGCCCACAAATCCTAGGTCGGGAGATAGAGACGTGGCGAGATCGATATCTGCTCCATCTGCATCAAAGGACCCGATTGTCGTGCAACTTCCCGATCAGTGTGGTTTATTATTGTTTCTTCTAATCGAGTTTTTTATCACAACCATCGCAACACAAACACTCATTCCCTGCATCATCACCTTCAATTTTGGTTTATTTTACACAATCACCATAGCACGCACAATCATTCCATGCATCAACATATCCAACACCAGGTTATTTTACACAAGCACCACAGCACGCCCTATCATTCCTGCATCAACATATTCTCTAAGGATATATTATGCACGACCATCACCCACCGTGTCATATTACATGTCGATCCCACCAACAACACCAATGCATCAGGTATTTCCTTCAGTTCTCACCTTCTATCTGCAATCGAGTCAGGCGACACCATATAGTGGTCTGTCGATAGTGTCGCAAACACTCGCAACATTGTTGTTCTACCAAGGTGGGTCATCCTTGCAACCGTTGACTCAACCCGAGGGGATCCACGATGGGTGGCTAGGACATGATCAGGTCCAACCATGAAGGAAAAAGAAAAATTCAACAATCAACCTCGACGTACACGTCAAGGTGAAGCTGAAGTTGATGAGCAGTTGCCAAACGCAATAGTGCGACAAAACCCTAGGCGTGCCCGATGCCCACCCGATTGTGGCACACATTCTGCATGCCCATGATTATGTTATTTTGTAATTTTGTAATTTTTTATATACTTTGTTTCACATCCAAAATGTAAACTTATTTACAATATACAAAACAAATTTATTAAATTGGTTTGATTTGTATGCAGTCAAGTTGTGAGTTTAAAATTCATAATTCGAGTTGAATTTTATAATTCAAATAACTCAAATAATTCGAATAACATATTTTATATGTAAAATTATAAAAATTTCAAAAATATTAAAGATTCTAAAAAATATATAAAGAAAGTTTATCATACTAAAGTATTTTTTTTTATTTTGCTTTGGAAAAATTTTCAAATATATATGGTTTCAAATTTATGTGCTTTAACATGGAATTAGTCATACTGGCACAAGATTTTAACTTGACATGTTTAATTTTTTAATTTAACTCAAAAACTTCAACTCAATTCGATTCGACTCGACTTGAATTTCATTTCACTTGACTCGATTCGAAAAAATTCAAGTCGAGTTAGGATGATAAAATAGGACTCATCAACTCGATTAACTCAAATTTTTTCACTCAATTCGATTGAATTAGGATAATAAAATAGGACGCGTGTAATTTCTACATTTTTCTCGATCAAGTTTATTCTGGGAATCCTGGGTTGCAGGGATTAGAATCAATCAAATTAGGGTGATTAAAATGACCAGAGAGAAAACGCTCCCTGCATAGGGTGTTTTCATCTGACATGGCAGTGAAAACACATCCTATAAGACGTATTTTCAAGCCACATGTCTAACATATCAGATGAAAATGTCCCTTGAAAGAAGCGTTTTCATTGCCATGTCAAACAAAAATGCCCCCTGCAGGGAGCATTTTCTCTGGTCACTTCAACAGCCCTAATTTGGTTGTTTTTGATCCCTGCAATCTAGGATTCTTGGAATAAATTTTTTCCCTTCATACCCTACCCCATCCCCTATATAAATGCTCTTTCTTCATTCCCCTACTCACCACATTTCAATCTCTTCTAAATTGTTTTCTTCTTCTTCTTGTGTGTTGAAATTTTTGGGTTTAAAGATTTATTTCTCTCTCACTTTGAGGGAGATGTAGTCTTAGTTTTAATTTGTGTTTGGGTTCACAATGATGTCATGGAGCTCGGCAACCTACAAATTTCACCTGCCATGTGAGTATGACACTATCACCTGAGAAGCTGGGATTGCTTTGCAACTCGAGATACAAGTTGATAGTGATTATACCGTCTTGGGTTGAAGTGTAACTAAGACTTAAAGTTTACAAAGGTTATGTTGTCAAGGGATTACACATAAATGGGGCTGTAGTTGACGGTTCTAATGTAGGCACGAAAATGAGTCTTCTAGTCAAAAGAGCATGTTTCATAAAACTCAAACATAGGTGCGAGGAAGGAAAACGCAATGGGCCTTCTAGTATAATTGAGTTATTTGTGTTTTCCATCTCCACCAAAGGTAGGTGACCTTGTTAGTATAACCTGTTACACCCCTAATGCTGTCACAAGTTATAATAACGAGGTCACCGCCTTCAGTAGTGGTGGATAAGATGCATTACTTGATTGTACTGAAACGCCACTGCGTTTTTCTTCCTCATATTTATGTTTGAGTTTTATAAAGCATCATCTTTTGATGAGAAACTCGTTGTCGTGCCTGTATAACCACCATCAACTACGACCCCATTTATGCCCCATCCCTTGACAACATAACATTTATAAACTTGAAGCCTAGTTACACTTCAACCCAGATTGAATAATCACCGTCAACTGGGGACCTTGAGTTGCAACGCTATTCGACTTCTTAAGAGATGGTTCCATACTCACATGACAGATGAAATTTGTAAGTCACCCAACTCCACAACACTACCGTAAATTCAAACATTTCGTAAAACTATAACCGTGTCTATCTCAAACACGAATAAAAATAAATCTACAAACTTCTAATTTCCAATCATAAAAAAAAAGAAATAAAAGAAATAAAACAATTTTTACTTAAGTGAAAACGCGCCCTATAAGATGCATTTTTTGAGAGAAGGGAAATCGAGTCCTACATTGCGCATTTTCACTGAACTGGTAGTGAAAACGTGTCCTATGCATTTTTCTTTCTCTCTCCAAAAATAACGTAAATCGATAAACTTTTAGGATTTCAGCATAATTTCTTAATTAATTTTTTTCCCAGCATATATACATAAATTAACCATATATATACTCTCCAAATTTTATATTGTTGCTAGTTCCATATTATGTGTGTTGCACGTGATTTTAGGTGTTTTTTTTCTTCAAATTTATTACACAATATATTTTATCATTTAAATTTTTTTTCTAATTAAAATAAAATTGGTCTCCTTTATAATAAAAGTCTATTAATTTTGAAAAAAATAATTTAAAGAATAACATAACATTTTAAATGTAATGAAAATAAAAAAAAGTGAGAAACAATCGATCATAAAATATTAATTAATTAGATTCAATAACTTGTTATTCGAATATGAGTCAAAATTTCACCTACAAAGAATCATTATTGTAATACTTCATTGCATTTAACAAAATTTTTCACAACACTGTGGTAAACAACATTTACAATTATATAAAATATTATTAAAATAAAATAAATAGTAAAATTATTGAATATCAAATAATACTAACTAAACATCTCAAATAATTATGAAAATAATACAATTTTTTGGTAATGGAAACAAAACCTATTGAATAATGCTAAAATGTGATTTTTTTCCAATAATTTTTTAGATGTTATTTTGAATGAAACTGGCCTACTAATGCATATATTTATAGTGCTAAATATTAGTTTTAATCAAAACTCTTCTTGTATCATTCAAATTCGACATTAGTAAATTTTCTTTTTCTCTACTCGTAATTTTTTTCCGAAAGGGTTTCCATATAAAATCTGTATATTCTATTTTTCTTTCTTTTTCTTTGCAATCTTTCTACATTATCATTATCGACGTTTAAATTTTAACAATATATAATATATTATTTGCATTTCTTCTAGTGCGACCTTCATTTACACATACATGTGCATTTATCTATGTCACAAAAAACATCTCAGCTCTTTGAATCTTCACCCAACAAACTGACGAAATTTTCCATGGAAAAAAGAAAATTCATTTCCGATATAAAAGGATGATGACAACAGCAGCAAAAACAACAACAACTTACATAGAACACATTAAAAACCCAAAATTATGTAACACGCATATATATATCATCTTAAAACATCTATGTTCTCTCAGTCAATCCCATTCAACATTCATCACACATTTCTAAATATGACTGGGAAATTTGAGACACACCAATTCTTCCTGCTTCATCATCTTTGCTTATGTATCCCCTTTGAACACGACTAGGAGCACTAATTGTCTTAAGCTTTAACTTTCCCTTCCCATGTCTGTTTCTTCTTTGGTCCCTTTTAATCACCTGTTTGTGAAGTTTCTCCTTTGAGATGGACTTAACAATACTTCCATGCGTGAAATGGTTCATCCCCGAATTCTGCTCACTGCTCGGTGGAAACTTGTGGTGGCTTGGCCCAGAAGAGGCGTCAGAAGCCATTGAATCATCGCTCTCATCTTCATTGTAGCCATTGGGACACTGGTGGTTCTTGTGATGGCTTTCCTGCTCGTAAGTATTATAATCATTTTCATGGATGGAAGAGCCAATATACATGGTCCAACCAGACTCGCTGCTGCTTTGTTCTTCAGTTTCAAAGCTTGTGAGGATATGAGAAGCCTCCATGGTAGGTAGAGTCTAGAGGTAGCAGACAAGGTGGAAAAGCAAAACTAAAATAGGAGCAAAGTCTTGGGAGTCTTGCCCTTCATCAAACAAGTGCACCTTTACGTGTCCGACATGTGTATGTTCAACTTAAATATCGGATATAAATACTTAAAAAGAGAAAGGGTATCGTAGCTTTACATACATTGGTGGAAAGAAGATAAGTTTTAATACCCCTCATAAATCATGATAAAATAATATAAGTTACATCATATTTTTAAAAGAAAAATAGAATTCAAAATTTAGAAACAATAAAGGAAAATAGAATTTAAATTTTACAAACAATATTGTTAAAAGAGATAGACACATACTCTAAATATAAACTGTAAAATCAACTGGGACAAAAAAAAAAAACACTGCTCATAAAGCTATTGCAATGAATGGATACTAGCACCATCACTTCTCTGAATTTAACTACTAGATGACAAACTTTTGGTGATAGATATGTTACTGTATCTCATAAATGGGATGGAAATATCTAAGTTCTTAAGCGTGGAAGAAGGAAAGGAAAAAAAAAGAGGTAATTCACTTTGTTATACTATCCTTTTTTAACCTGAAAATACCCAGACCCTTTACTTCTCCTGTGAATCTCATTAATCACAATCAGCTTTTCTTTTATTACGCCTAAGTTTTAATGTATATAATTTTATGCACTCATCAACAAGGGGACTTTGTCACTTTGTTTTAATGCATGGGGAGCTTATGATGTTGGGGAAAGATTGTTTTAGCTTCTTGCCTTGTATTTTTGTTATCTGTGTCAATGTTTCACAAAAAGCAACCCCATAGTCTTCCTGTTACTTGGGAAGATTTTGGGAGTAACTTTTTCATTTTCCCTAAGGGCTGCTAATTGATCACATTTATCACATCAATACAAGGCTTTGGAGATGCAAGTAGTTGTACTAAATCTTGACTTTTATCCAGTAATTTGTCCATAACTCACCAAATCATCCGACTTAATGAGCATGCATTGCTCATCATTAGGTGGCCATCCCTATAGTTTTAAGCATTTCCTTTCTCATTAATTGCATCTCAACTGTTTATCTGAATATACATATATATTTACGCATTTAAAGCAATTTACATGTTTTGAGCAAAAAAAGAAGAAGCAATTTACATGTTGATCATGTAAACATATTTGGATTTACAGTGCTGACTGTTAAAAGAGACCTTCAATGAGTCCAGGGATGTAAGCCTGGTAACTAAGATCAAGGCCAATTATTTTTCCAGTTTCAAGTTTTCGTAATTAGTCTAACTATGAGCTTGAATCTAGGCTATCTTAAATTATATAAATCATATGATATATTTGTTAGATGTATGAAAAATGAAGACACTCAAGTAGAAAGTATAAGGCCACTTCAATTTCACTTAGGAAATCATTGACAAATTAGGCAAGTTTCATGATATGATTAGTCATTGAAAAATTTATTGACAATAATCAATACTTGTTGAGTCTAAAAATAAAAAATTCAATATCTTTAAATAAAATTTTAACTTTAAATCTTATGAATGAAAAAAACTAAAAAACTAAAAAACTTTCTCGCTATTGAAATCCTATTAAACTCGAGTGTCGAAACTCAATTATCGGATAGAGTGGCATCTTTCAATTTTAAATAGGGATTACAAGGGGAAGTGACTAGGTTGGGGAAAGGGGGGACGGCTGCATGAGCATGCAAGAAAGAGGGTGTGATTGAGAATCTGTGAAAAGGTATCTGAATTCTTGTCATTTTCCCATTTTAGAGGAATGGGGCCTCTTTCAGTTCTCCCACAATTGCAAATTGTCATTATTAACATCTTTGGGAGATGAGGGCTAACTGCTATGGTTATTTTGCTTCAGCTTTTGCCTTGACGCTTGTGATTTAACCTACTTGATTTTGCAGATGGGCATGCAAATAATGTCATCACTCCGATTTCTTGTCTCTTATCTGCCAAGGGTACGGTGATTTTACTAGCTATTGGTGAAAACAAATTGGTTTTTATTATTGTATTAATTGTTAGGAAAAAATGGGTAGCCTTAATTTGAAAATACTATGATCTTAATAATTTAGGATTTGTAAATATATTAGAATTAAAAACTTCGTAAGCTATGTCCTTTATTTATTATTATTTTTTAAAAGTGATTTAAGAACACAAATTTTGTTAGAAGAGTGAAATTAATCCTATTGTTAGATCGAAATATATATATATATATATATAAAGATTTAGAAAGAAAGTTGTTATCTTATTTATCTAATTTAATGGAATAATGGAATAATCTAAATATTTTTTTTTAAAATTTAGATAAAATATGAAAATATTTATTAAATTTCTTTTTAATTTAAAATTTTCTTTAGGTATTAAATGAGATAGGTTGGGCTAATCTAAATGTTCCTAGTTCATTTTGTGGACGATTCTATTAAGAAAGCATTATATTTAAGTCTTATATAGCATTTAAATTACTAACAATATATAAAAATCTTACAATATTAAAAAGTTTCAGTGGATCAAATTTTATCAAGAGGGAATAAATTGGTACTTAAAAAATGCTTTTGCTAAGGTTAAAAGGATAGAATATATACAATTTGATTTCCAAAGGTCTAGCCTCAGTTGATTACATCTTTTACCTTTGTCTCACTCGATAAGGATTTTTTCCAATTCACTAATTTGAATTATTATTCTTCAAGGACAAAGTGTAACATTTACAACTTCTTATCTTTCAAGACTTAGATAAAAACCTCTCTAAGGTGGGTGTTTACAAAGTTTAAGTTCTCTCAAAGATAGAATAAGACCTTGTTGATACAATTATCAGCAAGGGAGGAGAAGGCGGTGGTGCAAGGAAGGTTGGTTCACCTAAATAAATGAAGAGCCGAAGAAAAGAGGAAGATAAGGTAGCAAAGGAGATTGAGTGCTATGAAGCGCTTAGGGTTGCTGAAAAGCCAAAAAGATTATTTTCTCATCGTCTTGGAGGGTATTTATAGAAAGGGAGGTCTTGTACCCAGTGATGCCACGTCACCGACAAATCTAAGACATAGTGATTGTACAGTCAGTCAGGTGGCGGTGCCGTTTTACGTGGGTTATCGTCGAGTGTGGTGCGGCTCTGACATAATACGAGGTTGTTACGCCTAGTGGTCCTTTGGTTGTCTCCTCTTGGAGGTGAGTGCCTTCTTCCTAAAAGTCGAGTGTTCCTTTTCCAAATAGCTTGAACCGTCCTTATCCTCTAGGCCACCCGCTTTTAGCGGGAATGCACTCAGCTCCAAGAGGAGACTGCCAAGGGATCACTGAGCGTAACAACCTCGTACTATAGCATAGTCGCACTACACTTGATGATAACCCACGTACAACAACAGTATCGAGTATGGTGCGGCTCTAACATAATCATTTAAGTTCTTATGTGAAAAACACACCATATTAATCCCTCAAACATTAAAAAAAAAAAACACATTAATTAAGCTTTTGATTAATAATTTTCGTTGTTAACCATTATTTTACTATTATGACCATTAATGGCCATTGAGGTGACCATTGTTATGCTAATGTGGCGATCCACTAAACAAAAAGAAAAGAAAAGAAAAAAGAAACTACTAAAAAATTTAAGGCTAGAATCAACCTAAATAAATTATTGTCTAAGTTGATTGAATTTAAACACCATTTGGGTGAATTCTTTTTAAAATACAATTTTTTATATTATAGAAAAATTAAAAATTTTAAAAAATATTATAAAAGTTATTTAAAAATTAAGAAGTGGTTGTTATTTTTATCTCATAGTGGTTCATTTTTCTTATAAGTTATAACCCAAAAGTGAGAAACAAATTGTAGGATAGCAAACTGAAACCGTCTCACAAAAGCTAATAAAATCAAACCAATCATCATATGATAAAAAAATATTATATTTTACTATTTATGCTAAAAAAATTTATTATTATATTTTTATTTCTTTTTATTTTATACACATGTTTGACAATAACAATAAATGCTTTTTTCAAAATTATAGTTTTACATCCTGCATTAAAATTAACTGTTGATAGAAAAATGATCTTAAAAGTATATTAAACACCAATTCCACAATTAACAAATTAGATTAAAAAAATCAATAGAAAAAACTTCTAAAACTTATAAAAAAAATTTGGGATTTATCTATTGTGAGATAGTAGGAAAGCAAGAATGATACATGCATGGGAGCGTCTGATGAAGAATCGATTGGAACAAAATTAAAGTTGTCTATGTCAATACCAATTGGGTTGAAAGATGAGGAGAATTCAAGAAGAAATCCAATTGAAATTCCCGTTGGGCCTATGACTTAGACTATATCCAAGGAGCTCAAAGAGGCGATGTTAGGGTTAGTTCAGCAAGTTTGGGCCGAGCATGAGAAGTCCAATTTTTATTGGACTCAAGATAATGATCCAATTTCATGCAATGTGTTGCATGTGACAGTTTGATTAGTTTGAACAAACTCTTCAACTTTTAACTATGTGTTTTGTTTGTTAAATGCATCTTTGTTTAATGATCTGCTTCATTATGTATTTTGTTTGTTAAATGCATCTTTATTTAATATTTTGCATTAATACATCTACATCTTTTAAAATGTGTATTATGTTTCTTATTTATTGAATGTGTCTTTAGTTAATGCTTTGCATTAACACATTGGCATCATTTAAGACTTGTATTTTCATATTTAATAAGTCATGCATTAAATCATCTCATTTGTTAATTTACTTCAAGTATGGTTTAAGTTGCATGTTCATTTAATTTGTGTGCATGAGAATATTCTATTTTTATTAGTTTTTTAAGTTATTATTTAATTTTAAGTATCTATTTTGCAGGTGGCTTTCATATGATTAAAGACTCTTTAAAGTTGGACAGTTTCAAAGCTTTTAAAAGAACATTAAGGAGGCTATTTAATGGACCAAAAGAGACTCTTCAAGTCTGAACATTTTTGGAGTCTTAAGTCTTCATTATGGTGCCATATAAGAGGATGTTACACAAGTTTTTATCATGTGGTTACAAGGGAGATAAAGGGACATCAATTAAACACATTAAGGATACTTTAAGTCTTCGTTAAGGAGATTGACATACCTTTTCGACTACATCAGATTTCAATGAAGAGATATGACTCATTGGCTTCCCTACATAAGTTTAAAACGAAATTAATACTTGTAATAACCTTACTTAATTGCTGAAGATGAAAGGTTTCACATAGGCATTTGAACAGTCACAAAAGTGCCTATAAATTTCCTGTAAATAGAACTTTGAATGTAATTTTGAATTTTTCTGAGTTTTTTGTGAGAATTCTATCTTTTTGTTCTTGGTCTAACTTACTTGGGCTTATCAAGATTCTCCTTATGGCGTCAAACCGTTTCTTTTTCGAACTTATCACTTCCATCCTTTCTTTCTTTGTTATGAAGTGTAGCGTTTAACATACTGTTGGTTCCTATTTTACTAAATAGCGAGTCACAGTTTACTTCTTCTTCAAAGACTTGTTTGTTTTTTCACTATATAGAAATTGGGTCACGATCATTTAAATTATTGGTTCTTTTCTAAGTGTTTAATTCGTACAAGTCATCCTTTCGAAACCTTCTTTATTATTTTCATTCAACTTATTTTCCATTACTCACAATTTCATTTTGAATTTCAAATTGAAACGATACTGAAATTAGACGATCGGGAAATTTAGTGTCTTGTAATTGAATTCAAGAATACGAGCATGCATCATTTGGTATCAGAGCTACGGGAATCTAATCTAGGTATCGTATTAGAAATATCAAAAAATTTGAAAAAAAAAGTGAAAAAATTTAGTAAAAAAAGCAACAACAATTTAAAGTTGAAAAAAAAAATTGAAGTTGAAAAGAAAATTCTAAAAAAATTATATCCTGGAGTATATCTTATATTTTCCGACAAGTTGTCACACTACTGAAATCTTTCAAATAAAAAAACCTTGTTACCTTTTCCCTTTCTATTTTTTTTTTGAACTTATCCTACCACATATCAACCATTTGTTGTTAATCGACTGTTGCAAGTGTTATTTGATCAGGTCCTAACTAGTTCAATCCAAAACTTTGAGAAGAACTTGAGAGGAAAAAGGCATGAGTGGTGAGATTAAAAGAGTGAGAAAAAGCCAAAATTGAGTAAAACACGAGCGGAGTGATTTTTTCTTTTACGAGAGAAAACTGATAGGTTTGATTTGGTGAGGAATATTTCATTATTAACATTGTTTTGTGGTTAATAGAATCATGCCAAAGAGACCTGTAAGAAATTACCGAGATGACTACTATGGTAATAGTGAAGTGGAAAGTGATTAAGTGTCAGAATGAAGTGTGAGACGAAATGATCGTAGAAATCAAGAGCCAATGAGGCGAGAGCAAGTTGATAACAATCTTGAAAATATTAAGGTGTAGATTCCTTCATTCCAAGGAAGAACCAATCCTAAAGCTTATTTGGAATGGGGAAAAAAGATAGAGTTGGTATTTGAGTGCCATAATTATTCAGAACTAAAAAAGGTAAAAATCACATCCATCGAATTTTGAAATTATTCTATTATATGGTGGGATCAACTAACCATGAATAAAAGACGAAATGGAGAATAACCCATCGAAACATGGGCTGAAATGAAGGTATTCATGCGAAAAAGATTTGTTCCTAGTCATTACCAACAGGACTTGTTCTAAAAACTCCAAAATCTTTCACAAGGAAATCAGAGTGTGGAAGATTATTTCAAAAAGATAGAGATAGCTATGATTCAAGCCAATGTTGATGAAGACTGAGAGGCTACCATGGCGAGGTTTTTGTTCAGCTTAAATCGAGAAATAGCTAATGTTGTTGAACTACAACATTATGTTGAATTAACTGATATGATTCATATGGCCATAAAAATTGAGCGGCAACTCAAGAAGAAAGGAGTGCTTCGAATGGCATCCAACACTGGTTCTACTTCAAAATGGGGCCAAACATCTTTTAAAAAGGATGTAACCATGCCAGCAAAAGACAAATCCGGACCACCCAAATTCCAAAAGCCAATTAACGTTGCATATAAAGGAAAGGCAAAAGTGCAGCAAAATCGTTTGCGAGATGTTAAGGGCTTCAAGTGTCTGGGCCAAGGGTATATTGCTAGCCATTGTCCCAATCGAAGTACGATGGTCCTTAGAAATAATGGAGAAAATTGAGACTGAAGATGAATCTGATGATGAGTCTTTACCGCCACTAGATGATGCAAATGAAATTGAATATGCTATTGGTGGTGAACTTCTTGTGGTAAAAAGGAGCTTGAATATTCATGCCTTAGAAGATGAACAGCAACGGGAAAATATCTTTCACACTCAATGCCATGTTCAAAGAAAGGTATGTAGTGTAATCATTGATGGTTGGAGTTACACTAATGTCGCAAGTACTGCAATGGTGGAAAAACTTGATTGCCAACACTTAAACATCCTCAGCCATATAAGTTGCAATGGTTGAACGATGGTGGGGAGGTTAAGGTGACCAAGCAAGTTGTAGTTCCTTTTTTCCATTTACAAGTATAGCGATGAAGTGCTTTGTGATGTTGTTTCCATGTATGATGGACATCTTTTGCTAGGGAGGCATTGGCAATACGATCGACGAGTGGTGCATGATGGCTACACCAACCGCTATTCATTCAAGCACAATAAGAAAGATATTACCTTATCTCCAATGAAACCAAAGCAAGTCTACGAAGATCAAATTCGTTTGAAAGAAGAGAGTGAAAAAACAAAATCAAAAGAAAAAGAAAAGAATGATGAGAGTGAAAAAGAAAAGAGCAACAAAAAGAAAAAAGAGTCTCAAGTAAAATCAAAAGAAATCCAGAAAAAAGAGGAGAAAGAAACTGAAAAAGTGAGTTTTTATGTCAATGAGAGAGGTTAGGATAACTTTAGTTCTAAGACATCCACTACTTGTACTTGTGTACAAGGAAGCCTTGTTTAATACTAAGGAACTTGATGAGACTTTGCCATCTTCTATTGTTTCATTGTTACAGGAATTCCAAGATGTCTTTCCTGATGATGTGCCAAATGGATTGCCACCTCTTCGAGGAATTGAGCACCAAATTGACTTTATTCCCGGTGTCATTATACCAAATTGACCTGCATATCGAAGCAATCTTGAAGAAACTAAGGAGTTGCAAAGACAAGTTTAAGCATTAATGGAGAAAGGTTACGTTCATGAGAGTCTAAGTCCTTGTCTCGTACCCATGTTGCTGGTTTCAAAGAGATATGGTACGTGGTGTATGTGTGTCGATTGCCAAGCTATCAATAAGATAATTATTAAATATAGGCATCCGATACCCTGGCTCGATGACATGTTGGACGAGTTGAGTGGTTTACGTATTTTTTCAAAGATTGATTTGAAGAGTAGTTACCACCAAATTCGAATGCGAGAAGGCAATGAGTGGAAGACAGCCTTCAAAACAAAATATGGTTTGTATGAGTGGTTAGTCATGCCATTTGGCCTAACTAACGCACCAACCACTTTCATGAGGTTGATTAATCATGTGTTGTGACACTTCATTGGTAAATTCTATGTTGTTTATTTTGATTATATTTTGATTTATAGTAAGAATTTAAATGACCATGTGCAGCACTTAAGTTCAATTTTAAAGGTTTTATGCAAGGGGAAGTTATTTGCTAATCTTAAGAAATGTTCATTTTGTATTGAAAAACTTGTTTTCTTAGGTTTTGTAGTGACTTCCAAAGGCCAGTGGGGAGATGAGCAAGAAAAGTCCTTTAATTTGATAAAAGAACGACTCACCAATGCTCCATTATTAGCTTTACCTGATTTTACTAAAACCTTTGAAGTTGAGTGTGATGCTTCAGGTTTAGGCATTGGCATTGTGTTGATGCAAGAAGGACGTCTTGTGGCGTACTTTAATGAGAAGTTGAATGGTGCTACTTTGAATTACCCGAATTATGACAAAAAAATGTATGCCTTAGTACGACTGTTGGAAACGTGGCAACATTACCTTTGGCCAAAAGAATTCGTTATTCACACTGATCATGAGTCATTGAAGTATTTGAAGGGGCAGCATAAGTTGAACAAACGACAAGTGAAATGGGTAGAGTTTCTTGAAACTTTTCTTTATGTCATAAAGTACAAACAAGGTAAAGAAAATATTGTTGCTGATGCATTGTCACGTAGGTATACTCTGTTATCAACTCTGAATACAAAATTTCTAGGATTTGAGTATATTAAAGACTTATATAATTCTGATGTTGATTTGGAAATGTATATCAAGCTTGTGAAAAAGGCGCTTTTGGAAAATTTTTCAAACATGACAGTTTTATTTTTAGAGAAACAAGCTTTGTGTTCCACAGGGATCCATTCGTGAGTTGTTTGTGAAGGAAGCATATGGAGGAGGACTTATGGGCTATTTTGGCATGATTAAAACTTTAGATGTGTTGCAAGAACATTTCTTTTGGCCACACATGAGACGAGATGTTGAAAGAATTTGTGAATGGTGTATCACGTGCAAAAAGGCTAAGTCTAGACTTAAAGCTCATGGTTTGTATACATACTATAACAGCCCATTTTCAGTGAAATTAGAATAGTGGTTTCCGGACCACAAATTCGGCCCAAAAATAAAATTTATTTTTATTATATTATATGGTCCTATTATGATAGACATGTTGTGTGAAAATTTTGATACAAAAATTTTATCGATTAAGTGTTTAATTACGAGAAGGACTAAACCACATAGAATGCGAAAGTTGAATAATAGTAGCAACAAGGATTAAATAGATATGAAATTCAAATTTAGAGGTCCTTATATGGTAATTAGACTATTAAAGAAAACTATGTAGATTTTTGCTGACTCATCCATGGAAAAATTAGAAAATAGTAGAGACTTAATTGGAAATTAAAATAATTAATTAATTAAAAGATGATAAAAAGAAAATATCATCTTATTTTGTCATCTTCAACCCTAAAATTATATGGAAACCCTAGGAGAGAGAGAGAAGAAACTTTCAAGGATTAATTGGGTAAGTTTCCTTGTCCCGTTTTTAGTAATTTTGATATTTTTGAAACCGGGATAGCTTAAACTATCTATTTAGGGGATTAATTTGAAAAGTTATCAAAGTCTAGAAAATGGTTCATGGATGTATATGCTGAAAATTAGAAATTTATGATTTAGGGACTAAAATGTAAACTTGTGAAATTGAATAAAAAAATTCTAAATTTTTATGAATACATGTGCTGTAAATTTTATAATGGGATTTTGGTTAGGCTTGGAATAGGGAGTAAATTGCATAAGTTTCTTTTTTTGAGCCTAGGGATGAAATTAGAATTTATGGAAAAGTTAGGGGCAAAATTCTCGGATGTAAATTGAGTCCAAATAAATATGAAATATGTGAAATTGATGATTAAACCTATTTATATAGATCCGGACAACACAAATTCGAGGTTAGACCTAGGAAAAGAAAAAGTTTCGGATTAGTAGATTTATACGTGAACAAGTGTCGAGGTAAGTTCATGTAACTTAATCGAGCTTGTAAATATGTTTAATTGAATGTTGTGTTTGTATGGAATGTGACTTATATTGATGTAGATTATTTGTATGCTATAATGAAAAATTTAATACATGCTTGAAATTTTGAAAAATGGTTAAATCCCGATTGAATATTGGATTCCGATGATTATATGTGCTTTCCCGAAACGAATAAGGTCCTGCATTTGTTACGGACGGGATTTAGCTCAAACGAGTAATCCTATTGACCTTATTATAGAAAGAATTTAGCCCAGACTGGCAATCCTGATATAATACCTCTCGAGTATACGTTATGATTAGGGTTTAGCCTGGACTGGTAATCCTAATTGAGCTCTTCTGAGCGTACATTATATAAAGGATTTAGCCTGGACTGGTAATCCTGTTACACGATATGTGGCTCGAGAGTGTGTTCCTTGATTAAGTGCCCTAATCGGTACCCTCGAATAAGAATTGACGGATTATGGAACCGTACACCTCGAGTGTACTACTTGAGCATCCATCGGAATTTTAATGATTCAACGGACATAAAACTCTTGACATGGTATGAGAATTCTGAGATGTGTAATATCCAGATTTTGGGCCTAGTCAGAACAGTGGTTTCGAGACCACAAATTCGAGATAGAAATATTTATTTTATGATTATTATAAGGTCTATGATATATTTATATGCTTGAGTGAAGATTTCATGAAGAAATTTTATGTGAAAAATGCTTAATTGGACTTTAGGGACTAAATTAAATAAACTGTAAAACTTGTGTTCTAGAAGCATCTTGCATGAAATTGAACTAGATTATTAATTAGAGGTCCTTAAAGGGTAATTTGACCAAGTTCTAAAAATTTGGACAAAAATGGGCTTGGAAGGGTAAAAATTTAAAGAATAGTAAAAAGGGCATTTTGGTCATTTAAGGGTAAAATGAATTAAAATACAAAATTAAAAGCCAATTTTGCTCATCTTCTTCATCATGGCTGTGTATATCAAGGGAGACTCCATGGCTAGGGTTTTCAAGCTTCCAAGCTCGATTGTAATTCCGTTCTAGTCTCGTTTTTAATGATTTTTACGTTTTTAGAATCTCGATAACATGTTCTACTTATTTCTACCATTAATTTGAGCTAGGGTTCATGTTTAAAAATTTACCTATGAATAATATGCATGTTTTTTGATGTCTAATGGTAGAAAATGAGTGTTGGGTGTTAGATAAACGACTTGTACCGATTGATTTTCGGTAAAAATGCATAAAATGACCTAATTGTAAAAGTTATAAAATATGTGTTAAAAATCTAATTTTTATGAACATGTGGGCTGTTTTATGCCTAAAAATAATTCGGCTATGCATGGGTAGTAAAGAAATTGAACATATGTCATTTTACGAGATTTGGGGCAAAAGTGTAAATATGTGAAAGTTTAGGGGCAAAATTGTAATTTTTCCAAAATATGATTTTGGGTCAATTTGAATAATGTGAGTCCTGATTAGGCTATATTTGTAATGATAGAGCAAGGAAAACTAAAATTCGGGCTAGAATCGAGAAGATACCAAGTTGTGGACTAAAATGGTAAATTGTCGTTTCTGGATCTGAAGTAAGTTCATGAGTTAATGAGGTAACATAATTGTTGTTTTAAGCAATTTGATGTTGTTTATATGATATGATGCTTATTATCATGAAATGTTATGTCTTGTGGTTATTGTTGAATAGTATGTAATTATGTGAATTACTAGATGAGTATGAACTATCACCGAAGAATCAATTTCGACATTTCGTGGAAGATGGCAAAGGAGTATGATTGAGGAAAATCCCGTTTGAACATTAGGAATAGATTAGGATACAAGTGACATGTCACTAGAAAATTGAGATCCGAACTCGTTGAGTTGCGTTCCGAGTTCGTGAGAATTATGAGGCATCCGAGCTCGTTGAGTTGCATTCTGAGTTCACTTATAGATGCAAGCATCCGAACTCGTTGAGTTGTGTTCCGAGTTCATTATGGATGTAAACACCCGAGCTTTTTGAGTTGCATTCCGAATTCATTATGGATGTGAACACCTGAGCTCGTTGAGTTGCGTTCCGAGTTTATTATGGGTGAAATTATGGTAGCTTGATTTCGTGTATCCGAATTATATTCCGATGTGTTCAACGGGTAAAGTTCTAGTGAAATGGAAGAATTCTCGAGATGAAAGTGACTAGTTGGTAAGTGTTGTGGAACGGATACTTTGTACAGGTATGTACTTAACCCTCGGGTTGAGACTTCAATATAACAATAATATAGTAAGATCATGAATGAGAAATATGATATGAATGCTTTGGTGATATTATGCAAATGTGGATTTCGTATTATTGCATAATTATGTTACTTGCTATTTACATGTGAACTTACTAAGCATTTATGCTTACTCCCTCCCATCCATTCCTTGTAGTTTTGACAAGCTGACTTGGAGATCGGGACGGTCAGAGGCACGCTCACACTATCAACGAACCATCTCGGTATAGTGGCTTGCATATTTTGGGAATATGGCATATATAGCATTATAATCCTTTTGTGTATATAATCTTATGATAAGGTAAATGAGTGATGTGGAAATGCTTTTTGATGATTAGCTATTGGAATAGCTAATCAAAATTTTATATTTAGTGTTATGTATGCTTAATGTATTCCCTAATCCATGGAAAACCATAAAATGGTGAAATTGGCTATAAAACAGTGTCATACAGCAGCAGTAACATGAATTTAAAAAATTACTAAAAATAGTATAAATAGAATTAGATGATGAATAAAATATTGAATTTAAGCTTAATGAATCTATTTTCATGTGGAAGAAACAAAATAGGTAAAAAAAAAGTTTTATTTTATGAGATATTTACATTTTGGTGAAACAGGGTTAGAGCAATTTCTAGATCCCCTATTCTAACTTTATAAATTTACCATAAATTATGTAAAAATAATTAGGACTCACACTTTATATTTATGGATTTCTTATTGAGTCTATTTTTAAGTGAAACAAATGGTATAGTCATTGGATTTCTGTACAGGAAGAAATTTGATTCGTAGTGCACAGGGGTCAGAGTAGCTAAACCCTGAATAAGGGAGAATTTAACTAATAAACTGTACTAATTGGCCCGAAAAAAATTCTAGAAATAATTAGTAAGTAGATATATGAGTCTAGTTTCAGGGAAAATTTACAGAATTGGATTTTGAGTTTCGTAACTCAAGATATGATTTTTTTAGCGATTGAGACGCAGATTGACAGTTTACTACGAGAATTGTTTGAACTTGTTTAACTGTTAAAATAAGTTTAGTAATGTCTCATGATCGACTCCGGCGACGGTCTCGAGTAAAGGGCCGTTACAAGATGAAATAATAATGATTTGAAAAAAATTATTGCATGATGAGCTCATCTACGTTTACTTGATTGTTATGAAGATTTTTGGTGATTGACATGTTTGATTGAATGCATGTGTTTAGGCAATATTGCTAATGGATGGTAAGCATGATGTTGTATGCTTAAATTTAATAAACAGGATTGGTAATTTTAGTTTCCGTTATACGAACTTACTAAGCATGTAATGCTTACTCCGTTTTATTTTCCCTGTTTTATAGTGCTCGGAAGCTCACGGAGGTTGGAAGATCATTGGAGCATCGTCACACTATCGACTAGCTTATTTTGGGTATACATAGTAAAATCATTTTAGTATAATGGCATGTATAGGACAACTTGGTCATTAGTGGCATGTTAATGATGCTTGTAATCTAGCCATTGGAGTAGCTAATAATGGTTATTTTGGTATGATTAAGTAGGTTATTATGATATAATCATATGTGATATGTTAAGTATATGTAATCAAATGATGTTAATGCCTAAGTTAATATAAGGTAAGTTTATAGACACATGCATGTAATGGTATGCCATGATGAATGATGGAATTGTTTAACTTTCATGCTTGGAATGGTTGGTATTGGATGTGTGTTTCAAGTGCAGATCTTGGGTAAAATTTTAGGTGAGAAATAAAGAGAGAAATGGCTTTATTTTGTCCACACGGGCGTGTGTCTAGACCATGTGTGACACATGGCCGAGTACATGGGCGTGTAGTTAGGCCGTGTGTCCTCTGCACCTTAATTTTGAGAAATAGAATGCTCAGAATTGAGCACACAGGCAAAGACACGGGCATGTGTCTTGGCCGTGTAAAACCTGCACCTAATTTCGAAATGAATTAATTGACCACACGGCCTAGCACATGGGCATGTGGCATGACTGTGTGCACAAGTCAGAGAGTTACATAGGGTCGAACACGGTCTACAGTACGGGCGTGTTCCAGGGTCACACGAGCGTGTCCCTTGGACCACACGGGCATGTGAGCCCTGCACCTTGGAAAATTTTTAAAATATCGCAAAAAATTCTTAGGGTTCCCGATTAAGTCTCGATTTGACTCTAATGCTCGTATTAGGCCTCAAAAATTCTTAGAGACATTTTGAATTAACTCGGTTAATGAATAGTAATTTACATAAATTATTTGTAAAATATTCTAAAAGTTTCAGTAATGGTCTAAAACCCTGTTCCGACGACGGATACGGGTTAGGGGTGTTACAGTTACCCATACCTATGGAACCTTGGGTTGATTTATCTATGGACTTTGTGTTAGGACTGCCTAGATCGAAAAATGGTAGAGATTCTATTTTTGTGGTGGTTGATTGATTTTCTAAAATGGCACACTTCATACCTTGCCACAAAACTGATGATGTTATGCAAATAGCAAATTTGTTTCTCAGGGAGGTAGTCTGATTGCATGGAATTCCGAGAAGTATAGTTTCAGATCGAGATGCTAAGTTTTTGAGTTACTTCTAGAAGACCTAGTGGAGTAAGTTAGGCACAAAGCTGATGTTCTCAACTACTTGTCATCCACAAACGGGTGGACAAACTGAAGTAGTTAATCTAACGGATGGACAAACGGATGGACAAAGGCGATCACACAAAAGAACTTGAAGACGTGGGAAGATTGTCTACCCCATGTTGAGTTCGCTTAAAACCGCACTGTTCATTCTACTACGAAGTTTTCACCATTTGAGGTTGTATATGATTTTAATCCTCTTACACCTTTAGATTTATTGCCTTTACCTTCTAATGAGATTGTTAATTTAGACAGTAAAAAGAAAGTAGAATTTTTCAAGGAATTGCATCAAAAGGTGAAAGACAATATCGAAAGAAGAACTAGGCAATATGATATGAAGGCAAACAAGGGCCGTAAGAAAATTTTGTTTGAACCCGGAGATTGGGTCTGGGTGCACATGCGCAAAGAAAGATTTCCAGCCCAACGATGGTCAAAACTCCTTCCAAGAGAAGGCAGACCTTTTCAAGTTATAGAGAGGATTAATGACAACTCCTATAAGCTAGACCTACCAGGTGAGTTCAACATTGGTACTGGCTTTAATGTATCTAATTTATCTCCTTATGATGCAGGTGATGATTTGAGGATAAATCGTTTTGAAAAAGGATGGGTTGATACATGCATGGGAGCATCTGATGAAGAATCGATTGGACCAAAATTAAAATCATCTATGACAATACCAATTGGGTTGAAAGATGAAGAGAATTCAAGAAGAATTCCAATTGAAATTCCTGTTGGGCCTATGACTCGGGCTAGATCCAAGAAGCTCAAAGAAGCGATGTTAGGGTTAATTCAGCAAGTTTGGGTCGAGCATGAGAAGTACAATTTTTATTGGACTCAAGATAACGATCCAATTTCATGCAATGTGTGTAATAGTCCGGTTTAGACCATAGTCAAAATAGTGGTTTCGAGACCACAAATCTGAGCCCCAAAAAAATATTTTAATATTATTTTTTGTGTCTGTGATAAGTGAATTTATATCTGTGAAGTTTCTGTAATTTAATTTATCTGTTTTTGTGCTCGATTTTACAAAAAAGACTAAATCGTATAAAAAGTAAAATTAGCATGCTACATGTTTAATGTATGAATTTGACTTGGCTTATTAAAGGAGAGGTCCTTATGTTGTTATTTGACCATTAGTATATGAGTGGACATTAATGGCCTTGTTATTAATGTTTAAAGGTTTATAATGCATGGGTAAAATGGTAAATGAGTTATTAAGTAATTTAAATAAAACAAAAGCATATTATATGGCCATTTTGTTTGTCCATGACCGATTTTAACAAAGAAAAGAAAAGAGAAAAACTTTATTAGGGTTCGGCACTAATCTTGGAAGTTTAAAGTATGAGTTTTGTTCAATTTTTGATAATTTCTACGTTTCTGTGATCGTTGCTTCGTGTTCTTCAAAACCCATGTCTGAATTTCTGTTTCTGTTGAAGATTTTGAAATGTGCCATTAATGCTTGAATGAGCTTTGTAATGTTTTTATATGGATTATGAAAGATATATGTGAGATTATTATGTTTTGTTCTTGAATTTTTTATAGGATAGAGCTATTTGGGCTAAATTGTGAAAATGAGGTTTTGAGGGACTAAATTGTAAATTAAATACGTTATTTGAGCTTGTATGGAAGCTATGTATATTCGGCCAAGCTATAATCTTGGTGAATTTTGTATAATTGTGATTTTGTGAAAAATAGACTAAATTGTCAAAGTGTGAAAATGTAAGGGCTAAAATGCAAAGTGCCCTAAATATGTGTTCATGGATTACTTTGAATGAAATGAATGATTGAATGGTTAAATTTGAATTGTATTAGATCAAGAACAAAGAAAATCAGACGTAGAACGAGGGAAGTCCAAAATGGTTGAATAGTCGACTTGTTTCCGTCCGAAATCCGTACGAGGTAAGTCAAATTACAATTATGTGTTAAATTGACTAAATTCTGCGTATATAAACTGTAATTTGTATTGGACAACCTTGAGAGCCTGATGAATAAATCTTGAGTAAACTGTGATAATGTGCTAGTATTTGAAAAGCTCTGTACGTTTCTTAAATAACGTTGACATTAATCTGGGATATCGTGTAAGACCGTGTCTGGGACACAGGCCTCGATTTGAGATTTCATGTAAGACCCTGTCTGGGACAGAGGCATCGATACCAAATTACATGTAAGACCACGTCTGGGACGTCGGCATTGTACCGTCTATGAATATCTATATTGTTTCTAAACTGTGCGATGATAGAGTACGAGATATGGAAATGAATATATGGAATGTATAAATTATACAGGTACGTTTGTATCGTACTAGATTTCTGAATAGGAAAGACTTTGTTTCTGTGAAATAATGAAATACTCTGTGAGATGGTTGTGAATTCTTGCTATTGACTTTTAATTTATATGCTTTAACAGCTAAGATAGTTGTATTTGGCTTACTAAGCTCTTTGTAGCTTACCCTATGTGATTTCTGTCTATTTTACAGTTTTCGTAGCTACTGAAGGCTCGGGGATAGTCGACGATTGTCACCATACTATCGAACTCATTTTGGTACTTTTGAAAGTGTAAATATTCCTAAGTATGGCATGTATAGGCTAGAATGTTTATGTATTTGAGTTTTGGTATGCATATATGTTATGCCATGGGAGTTGGCTAGCAAATAGTATGGTTATGCTTAGTTTTGGTAAATGGTTTGTAATGCCAAATTGAGGAAATGGTAAGTTTAAGCATGAGTTAAAAGGTGCCATAATTGAGTTATGAAATGAGTATTATGGCATGTTGATATAATGAGATTTTTAATGTGTTTTGGTATAGATTTGAATAGGTTATTAAATGTTAATGATTTAGTTATATTGAAGCATGTTTTGAGCATTGTATTGGCTGAAAATATTGGCATGAATGTTGTTTAATATAGCTTATAGGAATGACCCAAAAAGGGGTGGCAAGTTCGCTTAAATCAAGCCTGCATTGTGCCACACGGTCAGGGAACACGGGCGTGTCTTATGGACGTGGGCTTAAGTCAGTAGCTAGCTAAGTTTCACACAACAATGGCGCACGGCCGTGTCTGTTAGCCATGGGTAAAAGTCAGTATATGTACTCTATTTTGGCACGGCTGGATCACATGGGTGTGTCTGATACCCGTGTGTGTCACACGGCCTGGTCATACGGGCGTGTGACCTCAACAGTATTGAAAAAATTTTCTAAGTTCTGAAAATTCTGAATGTGTTCGGTTTAGTTCCGACCTTTTCTAAAAGTATGTTTCAGGTCTTTGAGACCTCCATAAGTAATGAATTGTTGATTTGCTTATGCATTAATATTGTGTGATATCTGTGATTCTGTATTGATCTGTAAATGTTTTGTCTGTCTGGTAATGCCCCTTACCTATTCCGGCGACGGTTACGGGATAGGGGTGTTACAATGTGTTGCATGTGACAGTTTGATTAGTTTGAACAGACTCTTCAATTTTTAACTATGTGTTTTGTTTGTTAAATGCATCTTTGTTTAATGATCTGCTTCGTTATGTGTTTTGTTTGTTAAATGCATCTTTATTTAATGTTTTGCATTAATACATCTACATCTTTTAAAATGTGCATTATGTTTCTTGTTTATTGAATATGTATTTAGTTAATGCTTTGCATTAATACATTGGCATCATTTAAGACTTGCATTTTCATATTTAATAAGTCATGCATTAAATCATCTCATTTGTTAATTTACTTCAAGTATGGTTTAAGTTGCATGTTCATTTAATTTGTGTGCATGAGAGTTATTAAATATGTTGTTTTTATTAGTGTTTTAAGTTATTATTTAATTTTAAATATCTATTTTGCAGGTGAATTTCATATGATTAAAGACTCTTTAAAGTTGGATAGTTTCAAAGCTTTTACAAGAACATTAAGGAGGCTATTTAATGGACCAATAGAGACTCTTCAAGTCTGAACATTTTTGGAGTCTTAAGTCTTCATCATGGTGCCATTTAAGAGGATGTTACACAAGCTTTTATCATGTGGTTACAAGGGAGCTGAAGGGACATCAATCAAACACATTAAGGATACTTTAAGTCTTCATTAAGGAGAATTGACATACCTTTTTAACTACATCAGATTCCAATGAAGAGACATGACTCATTGGCTTCCCTACATGAGTTTAAAACGAAACTAATACTTTTAATAACCTTACTTAATTGCTGAAGATGAAAGGTCTTACATAGGCATTTGAATAGTCACAAAAGTGCCCATAAATTTCCTGTAAACAGAACTTTGAGTGTAATTTTGAATTTTTCTGATTTTTGTGTGAGAATTCTATCTCTTTGTTCTTGGTCTAACTTGCTTGGACTTATCAAGGTTCTCTTTGTGGTGTCAAACCCTTTCTTTTTCAAACTTATCACTTCCATCCTTTCTTTCTTTTTTCTGAAGTGTGGCGTTCTAACATACTATTGGTTCCTATTTTGCTAAATAGTGGGTCACAGTTTACTTCTTCTTCAAAGACATGTTTTTTTTTTTCACTATATAGAAATTGGGTCACGATCATTTATATAATTGGTTCTTTTCTAAGTGTTTAATTCGTACAAGTCATCCTTTCGAAACCTTCTTTATTGTTTTCATTCAACCTATTTTCCATTAGTCACAATTTTATTTTGAATTTCAACTTGAAACGATACTGAAATTAGACGATCGGGAAATTTAGCGTCTTGTAATTGTATTCACGAATACGAGCACGCATCAAAGAACCACCATTTTTTATTTTTTATTATTTTTTATATTTTTTTACAATTTTTAATAATAAGTTTTTTTAAATTTTTTAAAATTATGTCCATAATGAATCTAGACATTATGTTCAAATTCAAATGAATTTGGATGTTCTTTTGTCCAAGTTCATTCTAGACATAAATTTGTAATATTTTTTAAAAAAAATATTTTGTGCCATGTTAACATCATTGCTGACATGGATTGCCATTTAGCATCATGACAACTGATTCAACAATCATTAATAGTCACGTTAGCACAGTAACGATTAATAACAAAAAAAAAAAACACAAAGAGAAGAAGAAGCTTTATTATGTTTTTTTAAGTTTAGGAACTTCTCTGACCCTTAATAGGATTGTTCAAACATTCAATTGAACTATTAATAAAATTGAACTAGTATTAAATGAATTAATTAAAATTTCAAAAAACCGTAAAATAAGATCTTGATACAAAACTTAATAAAACCAGGATCTGTAATGTTAGATCATCAAGAACAGGACTATATGCTAAAGCATACCTGAAACCATTATCGGAGATTGCCCAGAAGGTTTTGATCTTCCAAGAAAATAGTTTTTCTCTTAGTGTAAATTTTTGATGGGGATGGAAATTATATATGAGATTACCCTATTTCTTAGGGACCATTACCTCTTTAAATAGCTGATTATTAAATCAATTTTGGGTATTTATAATTTGGCCCCTCTTGAAATTATAAATACAACTTATGGTGTCTACACATTATTTTCATAACACTTTAATACCTATGATACTTGTAACATAATTGGCCACTTAATTTTGTATCACATTTTATAACAGCATTATACACTATACATATGTGCCCATAATTGAGGATTTTAATCTAACAATCTCCTACTTAGGCAACATATGTTTCCTAATAAATGTACAACTTTATGAGCTCAAAATTTGTTATCATATAACAGGTATTCTATAACAATCTCGTTCATCAACTATATCCGTATAGGATCAAAGCAATCTTTGTCATATCAATCATGACTAAACTTATCAATGGTCACATATACAAATATAGTCAAATGACATAGATCAATTACATATGCGTAGCATGGAAGTTACATGCAATGTGAACCAAAACATGCCTATTTCCAACTGGTCCTCTTTAAACTTAAATGAGGCCAGTATCAAAATAACAAAATAGAGTGAATAAATTGAATAATTCATTTCTAATCAGAAAATAACCAATTACATAAATTTCTAAAAACAAAAATAAAGCAAATAAAATATAAACTCCCACTAGATCATGATATCCTCAAATAATGTAACACCCATATGAGCAGTGTGCTCATGAAAGACCTTGGGTGGTAAACCTTTTGTGAGCGGATCCGTTATCATGGAGTTTGTCCCAGTGTGCTCTATGGATATTTGTCCATTTTGCATTCTTTCTTTCACAACTAGGAACTTTATGTCAATATGCTTTGACTTAAATGAACTCCTGTTTTTACTGGAATACAGCACTGTTGACTTATTGTCATAAAATAATTTGAGTGATCTTTCTTCATTCTCTAAAATGCGTAGCCTAGTGACAGAGTTCTGCAACCATATTCCATGGTTTGATGCATCACAGCATGCTACAAACTCTGTTGTCATAGTGAAAGAAGCTACAAGTGTCTGTTTGACACTTTCCCAGGATATAGCTCCTCTAGCTAACAGGTAAATATAGCCTGATGTAGATTTCCTGCTATCTTGGCACCCAGCGAAATCATAATCAGAATACCTTACAACCTCCAAATGATCTGATCTCTTATAAGTGAGCATGTAATATTTTGTTCTCTAAAGATACCTCATAACCCTCTTTGTTGCTATCTAATGGTCCATACCAGGGTTGCTTAAATATCTGCCTATCATCCTAAAAATGTGCGTAATATCCAAACACGTACATACTTGAGCATACATTAGACTCCCAATAGCTAATGCATAGGGAATCTTTTGCATTTCTTGAATTTCAATGTTACTTTTAGGTCATTGAGTAAGACTAAATTTGTCTCCTTTAACGATAGGGTGTCACCTGGTCTATAACTTTGCATCTCAAACTTTTTGAGTACTTTATCGATATAGCTCCTTTGTGACAATCCAAGAATACCCCAAGATCGGTCTCGATGTATATGAATTCCTAAAGCAAAATAGGCATCTCTAAGATCTTTCATCTCAAAATGCTTAGGTAAAAACCTCATGGTTTCATGCAATAAGCCTATATCATTAGCAATAAGCAAAATGTCATCGACATATAGAACCAAAAATATGTACTTACTCCTACTAAATTTGTGATACACACAATCATCAACAATATTCATCTCAAAATCGAACGAAATAATTACTTGATGAAACTTTTGGTACCATTGACCAGAAGCTTATTTGAGTCCATAGATGGATTTTTTTCGATTTGCAAACCATATTCTTTGGGTCTTCTGACTCAAAGTTTTCTAGTTGCACCATATAAATTGATTTTCCAATTTCACTATTGAGAAACGCAATCTTAACATCCATCTGATATAACTTAATATCAAAATGAGCTACAAGAGCCATGATTATCCTGAAAGAGTCTTTTGATTAAACTGAAGAGAAAGTCTCTGTAAAATCAATGCCTTCTTTCTGAGTATATCCTTTTGTAACACCCTTTACCCGTACCCGCGACCAAGACCAGGTGCGAGGTGTTACTAGACATGTACTCGAACATTTTCGAAAAATATGGTTTATAAAATTTTGTTCTAAGTCAAAACCATTCAAACAACATCTTAGTAAGCCTATTATGGGCCTAGGAGGCCCTAAACAAACATTGAGAATGGTCCGAAACTAAACTAAGGACCTAAGAAAATTTTTAGGTTAATGCCTCACACGCCCGTGTGGAGGCACTGTACACGCTTGTGTGCTTTGGGACACGCCCGTGTCCCCTATCCGTGTGGAATGAATTGAATTTATTTTCTACTTCAAACCTACAAGGGTTTTCACACGGCCAAGCACACGCCCATGTCTCTGGCCCGTGTCCTTCACACGACCTAGACACCCCCGTGTGGTCACCCGTGTCTAAAAACTCAAGCATTCTATTTATGACATCAGCATGCATCTAGGGGCACACGGCCAGGACACACGCCCATGTGCTAGGCTGTGCCCCCCACACGGTTGAGACACACGACCTTGTCTCCGCCCATGTGTTTACTACCATGCATTCTGACTTAAAATTTTTAGGTGCAGGGGACACATGGCCATACCACACGCCTATGGGGCGATCCGTGTGTCACACACGGTCTAGACAAACAGTCATGTATCTACCCGTGTGGACCTTGTTAGGCTATTTCCCAAGCCTTTAGCCACCCTTTAACATCCACTCACACTTATAGACTCCTATAATATCCAACATGGCCTAATTACTCTCTTAAATGGCCTTCGTAAACCTTATTGCATTTGAACATCGTCTCATCGGTTTTACTCATACTAGGTTATTCCCTTTTTGTATTAAGGGTTTTTATGTCTTATAACACTTTTAATATTGGTTCATTATAATAACTCATTGCCAATTATAACTAAGCCATCCCATGTAATTTGGTCACATCACTTAAGCCTAATTGTGATATGCCACATTTAAATATCACAACAACATTTAGACATAAACACGCACAAATTTGTAGGTCATAACCTACATCAAAATGAGCCAATCCCTATGGTCATATGCAAGTGAATATGCATACCTTTACATGCCTTCATTTTGGCATATCAAATGACACGTATAACAAAATAAACAAAAGCCCTATACATGCCATTGGACAAAATAAAAGTTTCTATATACCAAAGCTGGACTAGATGATAATGTGTTGACTCTCCAACCGTCTTCCAACCTTTACAAGTCCTCGAGCTCTGTAAGACAGGGAAAAGAGAGGGGTAAGAATTTACATGCTTAGTAAGTCTGAATAACCGGAAAGTAAACTTACCAATTAATTAGCATACAACCATATTAGGCAATAAGACCAACAAGAATAGAATGGTTTCCCTATCACATGCACTCAATCAACAAGTTAGTCACATAACAACGCACCATGTAATAAATCTTAAATGAACTCATCATTCAACATTTCCATATATATATATATATATATTTCATATTATCCTGTTAAGTTTCTCGAAAATCTCGATGGATTATCCATTTTCCGTCAAGTCATAAAAGCGATCATTTCATGTATGCACTCCCGTGAACCTCACGTCTTACGGTGGGATTACCAGTCCAAGCTAAATCCCCAGTAATGTAAACTCATGAAGTGATGTCGGGATTACCAGTTTAGGCTAAATCCCTTATAGCGACAACCACCCTTAATGAGCTCGGATCTGAATTACTAGTCCAGGCTAATTTCAGACCCTAATTGGATTACCTGTCCGAGCTGAATCCAAAATGCACACATATTCTTTAAGAGGCTCGATCACTCAAGGAACATCCGTCCGGGCTAGATCCTTTCTGTATTTGAGATCAATGAATTACCCGTCCGGGCTAAATCCTTTCTGCAACACATGCAAGATCTCAAGTCACGTGTAAGTCATGGTTTATCCATCGAATTCCCTTTTTAACCTCAACTGGGACATTTATCAACATGTCATTATTAAGGGTACATTTCATGGATTTTTATGCCATCATCAAATGCAATTATCATACATTCATAAATCGTGCAATTAGGCATATTATGAGTTTACTTTAAGTTATCCGAACTTACCTAGTACTCATTCCGGATCGTGTTTTGGTTATTCTGAAACCTTTCGTTTTCCTTGATCGACCTCTGAAATTTGTTCCTCGGGGTCTATGACAATAAAAATGAATCATTAACAACTCACATTATACTTTTCAAGTCTAAATTTCAGCCCCGGTCTAAATCATCGTTTAGCCCCTAACTTTTCACATTTTTATAATTTAGTCCCTAGGATCGTATAATGAAATGCATGTAATTTCTACCTTACCCAAGCCTAGCCAAATGTTCTTTCCTCTTATGGAAGCCCACATTTTTCCATTATTCCTCATCTTTCTACCCATTTTTACAACTTTTACAAAATGGTCCCTAAAGCCATTTCCATGAAAAATCACTTAGTAAAAGTTGTTTACCATCTTTTAAACTTTCATATTCCTTTATAACCCATCAAAATACAAGTAAATCATGCATGGATAAATTTCTAAACATGAACCCTAGCATGAAATATAGGTAGAAATAGAGAGAGTAAGTTACCGGGATTTCAAAAATACAAAGAACATTAAAAACAGGGCTTAGGAGCACTTACTATTGAGCTTGAGAATTTCGGCTGGATGAGGGAGAAGAATGGCTGATTCTTGGCTTATTTCTCCCATTTTATTTCATTAATTAGCCAAATGACCAAAATGCCCTCAAGCCCTTTCTTTCAAATTTCATCCATACATGCCCATTTTTGTCCAAAAACTTAGAAATTCTCAAATTGCTCTTTAAGACCTTCTAATTAATAATCTAAAAAAATTTTATACAAATTTCTTCTAGAATCCAAGTTTTACAATTTATTCAATTTGGTCCTTATTTTCTAATTGGACACCTTACTCATAGAATTTCTTCATGAAACTTTAACACACGTATATTCTCATATTCTAGACCTCATAATAACCATAAAATAAATATTTCAATGTCAGATTTGTGGTCCCGAAACCACTGTTCCGACTAAGCCCTAGTTCGGGATGTTACATTTCTCCCCCCTTAGGGACTTTCATCCTCGAAAATCTTACCAGTAAACAGGTTCGGATATTGGCTCCTCATGGTTTTTTCTGGCTCCCACGTAGCCTCTTCCACACCATGTCGATGCCATAAGAATTTTACCAATGCCACATCTTTATTTCTCAACTGTTTAACCTCACGAGCCATAATCTTGACCGGCTCTTCACCATAAGTCATGTCCTGTCTAATTTCAATCTCAGTTGGTGAAATTACATGAGAGGGGTCTGATCGATATCACCTTAACATAGATACATGAAACATATCGTGAATCTTTTCCAATTCGGGTGGCAACGCCAAACGAAAAGCTAATGGTCCAACTCTTTCAGTGATCTCGTATGGTCCAATAAATCGCGAACTCAGTTTGTCTTTCCGGCCAAATCTCAATACCTTTTTCCATGGAGATACTTTCAAGAATACTCTATCTCCAACTTGAAATTCGATCTCTTTTCTTTTTAGATCAGCATATGACTTTTGCCTATCCAATGCAACTTTTAAACAGTCACTTATCATTTTAACCTTTTCTTCAGTTTCTTTGATCAGATCAACTCCGTGAATCTGATTCTCCTTGAGTTCTGTCCAATATAATGGAGTTCGACACTTCCTGCCATACAAGGCCTCATAAGGCGCCATCTTCAAACTCGTTTGAAAACTGTTGTTGTAGGCGAATTCTACCAATGGCATGTATTTTTCCCAGCTGCCCTGAAATTTGAGGATGCAACATTGCAACATATCCTCAAGGATCTAAATCATCCGCTCAGACTGACCATCAGTCTGTGGATGAAAAGTTGTACTAAAACTCAACTTAGTACCCAAGGCTTCTTGTAGCTTCTTCCAAAATCTTGAAGTGAATCTCGGGTCTCTGTCTGAAATAAACGATAGCGGTATCTCGTGTAATCTCATAATCTCAGATATATACGAGTCAGCCAACTTATCAAGTGAGTAATCTATCCTTACCGAAATAAAATGAGCTGACTTTGTCAACTTATCCACCACAACCCATATAGCATCTTTCTTTTTCGGGGTCAATGGTAATCCTGTCACAAAGTCCATAGTAACTTTGTACCACTTCCATTCGGGAATCATCACAGGTTGTAACAAACCTGAAGGTACTTGATGTTCAGCTTTGACTTGCTGACATATCAAGCATTTCGACACAAATTCGAAGATGTCTCTTTTCATGCCGTTCCACCAGTACATTTTCTTCAAATCATTATACATCTTAGTACTTCCAGGATGAATAGACAAACGGCTATCATGTGCTTCTTGCAAAATCCTCCGAATAATTTCATCGTTCCTCGGTACGCAAACTCTGTCTCCGAACATCAAACATCCATCAAAACCAATCTGAAAGTCTGATTCAATGCTCGACTCACACTGAGCTCTTTTAGCTTGCCGGTCACTATCATTAGTCTGAGCATCATAAATTTCCTGAAGAAATGTCGGCCTAGGCCTTAGCTCTGCCAAGACTGAACCATTATTAAGCAACGCCAATCGAGCGTCCATAGCCCTCAGTGTAAACAAAGATTTTCTGCTTAACGCGTCAGTGACCACATTTGCCTTTCCCATGTGGTAATCGATGACCAGCTCATAATCTTTAATTAATTCTAACCATCTCTGCTGTCTTAGATTCAATCTTTTTGAGTCATCAAATACTTCAAACTCTTATGGTCTATGAATATATGAAAAGTCTCACCATATAAATAATGCCTCCAAATTTTCAAGGCAAAAATAATGGCGGCAAGCTCTAAGTCGTGCGTCGGGTAATTCTTCTCGTGTGGCTTCAGCTGCCGTGAAGCATAGGCTATCACCTTGCCATCTTGCATAAGCACACAACCCAGTTCATTTAAGGATGCATCACTGTAGACCACAAACTCTTTTCCCAGCTTAGGTAATACTAAAACAGGAGCTTCAGTCAGTCATGTCTTCAACTTCTCGAAACTCTGTTGACACTTTTCTGTCCATTCAAACTTAACATCTTTCTGTAGCAGCTTCGTCATCGGATTTGCTATCACAGAGAATCCTTTCACAAATCTTCGGTAGTAACTGGCTAAGCCTAAAAAGCTTCTGACCTCAGTTACATTTTTAGGCGGTTTACAATCAACGATAACAGAGATCTTACTTGGATCAACTCGGATGCCTTCACCCGAAACAATATGACTCAAAAATCCTACCTCTTGGAGCCAAAACTCACTCTTGCTAAACTTAGCATACAACTATTTTTCCCGTAAGGTCTGCAATACAGTTCTCAGATGCTTCGCATGCTCTGTCTTATCTTTGGAATAAATCAAAATGTCGTCAATGAACACCACGACAAACTTGTCCAAGTAGGGCTGAAATATCCTATTCATTAGGTCCATATACAACTGGTGCATTCGTCAACACAAACGACATGACAAGAAATTCATAGTGACCATATCTTGTTCTGGAAGCTGTCTTGGGCACGTCCGATTCCTTAACTCGCAACTGGTAATAACCGGACCTCAGGTCTATCTTAGAGAATACAGTGGCTCCTCTCAACTGGTCGAACAAATCATCGATCCTTGGCAAAGGATACTTATTCTTGATAGTTACCTTGTTTAGTTGCTGATAATCTATACATAGTCTCATTGAACCATTTTTATTCTTTACAAATAATACAGGAGCACCCCAAGGTGAAAAACTCAACCTAGCAAAACCTTTATCCATCAGCTGTTGCAACTGTGCTTTTAACTCTTTCAGCTCAGTTGGTGCCATCATGTATGGAGCAATTGAAATAGGAGCTGTTCCTGGCATCAATTCAATACCAAACTCTATCTCTCTAGCAGGAGGTAATCTAGGTAGCTTCTCCGAAAACACGTCTAGATATTCACATACTATGGGTACAGACTCAATCTTCAACTCAATTTCCTTAGTATTCAGAACAAAAGCAAGGTAGGCTTCATACCCTTTTCTCATATATGGCTGAGTCAACATTGAGGTAATTACAACCGGCGGTGTACCCAATTCTCTTGAATCAACTCGTAGAATCTCACCATCTGGGCACTTCAATTCAATATACTTGTTACCACAGTTTACAATTACGTCATGCAGGGCTAACCAATCCATGCCCAGTATTACATCAAACTCATCAAATGGCAACAACATAAGGTTAGCCGGAAAACAATGACTCTAAATCATCAAAGGCAAATTCTTACATACTTTATCAACTAGAACTGACTTGCCTAATAGGTTCGACACTCTGATGATAAATTCCGTAGGTTCAATGGATATATTCATACTAGACACCAATCTCATACAAACGTATGAATGCGTCGATTCCAAATCAATTAAGGCAACAACACAAGTATTAAAAAGAGAAAAAGTACCCGTGATGACGTTAGGAGCAGATGCCTCCTCTCGAGCGCGTATTGCATATGTTTTTACCGGGGCTCGAGCCTCTGATTTTGCAGTGTCCTTAGCCGCAACTCGACTGCCACTAGCACTCCCAGGATATCTCGGAGGTCAACCTCGTGGAGGAGGAGTACTCGACTTCGGGGCTACTTCCACCTCTTTATCGGTTCACTCCGGGCAGTCTCTAAAGAAGTGGTCAAGAGAACCATATCTGAAGCACGCACCACTTTTCATTCAACACTCTCTAAAGTGAAATTTATTACAGCTTTTATGTAACACCCTTCACCCGTATCCGATGCCGGGATAGGGTTCTAGGCGTTACCAGGATTTCACATTTACAAACATACCAAATCGGGTCACCAAGTTTTGCCCAAACTTAAAACTTTTCAAACATGTGCATGACATCCCATATACAGGCTTTTGAGGCCTAAAGCGTACATAAGGCCGATTCAGGATAAAACCGAAAACATTTAATGAACTTTGGGCACCTTAGAAAAATTTACTTATTTTGAATAGTTACACGCCCGTGTGGGTGGGGCCGTGTGGTCACACACGCTCATGTGGCTTGGGACACACCCGTGCCCTCAGCCCGTGTGTGACACTGACTATAACCTCATCATACAATTAGGGACACACGGTCAAGACATATGCTCGTGTCCCTAGCTCCTGTACAACACTGACTTAGAATTTTAGGTGCAGGGGACGCACGGCCATACCACATACCCATGGGGGTGAGCCATGTGTCACACACGGTCTAGACACACACCCGTGTGTCTAACCGTGTGGATCCTGTTACGCTATTTTCCAAGCCTTTGATCACCCTCTTATCAACCAATCATAAATATAGGTTATTTTAATACATACTAAGACCCAATTTATACACTTACTTGACACTTTGATGAACCTCATTGCATGTAAACCTCATATCATTGGTTTTACACATGCTAGATTAATTCCCATCTTGTATTTAAGGAGATTCCTTGTCTCATTGACATGTTTGAAATTGGCTCATTCTTGTGACTTATTGCCAATTAAAAACAAACTATCACATGAAGTATAAATATGCATATATTTATAGGTCATAGCCTACTTCAAATTAAGCCAATTCTCATGGTTATATTCAAAAAGATAGATATATCTTTACATGCCTTCGTTTGACAAATCAAATGAAATATACAACAAAATACTCAAAAGTTTTATACATGCCATTGAGCAAAATAAAATGTCTTTATACCAAAGATGGTCTATTTGATAATATGTTGACTCTCCAACCGTCTTCCAATCCTTACAAGTCCTCAAGCTCTGAAAAGCAGGGAAAAGAGAGGGGTAAGCATTCACATGCTTAGTAAGCTCGAAAAACCGAAAAGTAAACTTACCAAGTAACTAGCATACATCCATAATAGATAATGAAACTAACAGCTATAAAATGGTTCTCTATCACATGCACTCAATCAATGAGTTAGCCACATAACAAAGCACCATGTAATTTATCTTAGATGAGCTCATCATACATCCTTTCACTTATACATCATTCTCATGCTAATCCCGTTGAGTTTCTAGGAAATCTCGATGGAATATCCATTAACCGTTAATTCATAAGGATGATCATTTCAGGTATGCACTCCAGCGAACCTCACATCTTATGGCGGGATTACCAGTTCAGGCTAAATCCTTTATAACGATGAACACCTTTATTGAGCTCGAATTCGAGTTACCAGTCCAGGCTAAATTCAGACCCTCAACGGATTACCCGTCTGGGCTAAATCCATAATGCACATGTATTCTTCGAGGGGCTCGATCATCCAAAGGAACACCCGTTTAGGCTAGATCCTTTTCATATTTGAGATCAATGGATTACCCGTTCAGGCTAAATCCTTTTTGCAACACATGCAGGATCTCATTACACATGTAAAACATGGTTTATCTATCGAATTCCCTTTTAAACCTCAACCGAGACATTTTTCAACATTTCATTATCAAAGATGCATTTCATAAATTTTTATGTCATCAATAAATGCAAACATCATTCATTCAGAAATCATATAATTAGGCATATTAGGAGTTTACTTTAAGTTATCCGAACTTACTTGGTATTCGTTTTGGTGTTGTGTTTCGGTTATTCTAAAACCTTTTGCTTTCCTTCGATCGACCTTCGAAATTTGTTCCTCGGGGTCTATAATAACAAAATTAAATCATTAATACTCCACATTATACTTTTCAAGTCTAAATTTCCACCCTCGGTCCAAATGACAACTTTGACCCTAACCTTTTACATTTTTACAATTTAGTCCCTAGGCTCGTATAATGAAACACGTGCAATTTCTATCTTACCCAAGCCTAGCCGAACACTTTTTCCTCTTATGGCAGCCCACATTTTCCATTATTTTCACATTTCTACCACACATTTAACAACTTTTGCAAAAAGGTCCCTTTGAAGGTTTTTTTCATGAAAATCACTTAGGAAAATATGTTTAACACACATCCAACTTTCATATTCCTCCATAAACCATCAAAATACAAGTAAATCATACATGGGTAAATTTTTAAACATGAACCCTAGCATGAAATATGGGTAGAAATGGAGAGTAATCTACCGGGATCTCAAAAATACAAAGAACATTAAAAACGGGGCTTGGAAGCACTTACTAATGAACTTGAAAAGCTTGAAAACCCTACCTATGGAGGGCTTGAGAATTTTGACTGGTACAATAGAGAAGATGGCTGATTTTTTGTTCATTTTTCCCATTTTATTTCATTAAAATGCCAAATGACTAAAATGCCCTTAAGCCATTTCTTTAAAATTTCATCCATGCAAGCCCATTTTTGTCCGAAAACTTAGAAATTGGGCAAATTTCTCTCTAAGACCTTCTAATTTATAATCTAAAGCAGTTTTATACAAACTACTTCTAGAATCTAAGTTTTGCAATTTATTCAATTTAGTCCCTAATTTCCAATTGGACACCTTACTCAAAGAATTCATTCATGAAATTTTAACACATGCATATTCTCATATTCTAGACCTCATAATAATCATAAAATAAATATTTTGATGTCAGATTTGTGGTCCCAAAACCACTATTCTGACTAGGCCCTATTTTGGGATGTTACATTTTGTACTTCAGCTTTTGATCATCTACACTCCCCACACTAGTCACCATCGGGGAAGAAGACTTCTGGTTACGCCATTTGGAGCCTCTCGCTCTACCCGAATATCCTACCAATGAAGTGCAGCGTTCATGTTGGCTCCTTGATTTATTAATGGGAACCAAGAGCATCTTACCACTGGATCTCTTGCTCGAAACTCGAGCGTCTCTCCTTGCTTGCTTCCTCTCATTATTAAGCTCCTCGGCCTTTTTGGCTCGATCAGCTAATACAGCAAACTCTCGTATCTCAAGAATCCCAATCAACAGCTTAATTTCCTAATTCAGACCTTCCTCAAAACGTTTACACATTTCTGACTCGGTTTGAACCCATTCAGTCGCATATTGGCTTAGCCTTACAAACTCCCTTTCATATTCCGCTACAGTCTTATTCTCTTGTTTGAGTTCTAGGAACATCTTTCGCTTCAAGTCTAAGAATCTTTGACTGATATATTTCTTTTTAAACTCTACTTGGAAAAATTCCCAAGTGATGTTTACCTTTGGCACCACTGAAGATACAGTCTTCCACCAGTGGTATGCAGTATCCTTCAGGAGAGACACAGCACATTTTAAGCACTCCTCAGGTGTGCACGATAGTTCATCTAACACCCGTGTAGTATTCTCGAGCCAGAACTCGGCTCTTTCGACATCGTCATTGATCTTGGCTCTAAATTCCTTAGCCCCATACTTTCTAAGCTTATCTACAGGGGCTTTACCAACTCTCACAGGTGCCATACCTCGTGGAAATTCCTCATCAGGTTGATTAGGGGGCGGGGGAGGTCGTGGTCTGTTGGGGCGATTCCTCAAGTAATCCCCAAACCACTCGTCCATCATGTCAAAGAAGGTGGCTCTGGCCTCTTCCCAGCCTTCAGACATAGGCCTTCTACTATTACTAGAAACAGCTCGTTGTACGGAAGCTGGAGCATGGCTCTCGGCTCTCTGGGACTCATTTTTGTGCTTGATTGAAAGACATTTACTAAAAAAAAATTTAAACAGTTAGGAGATATCACACTATCAACGTTCGTATAATGGCATGTATAACTAAACTCGATACTCTCTACGGTAGTCCTAGAACTGACAAACCATAGCTCTGATACCACTAAATGTAACACCCTTACCCGTACCCGAGATCGAGACCAAGTACGAGGCGTTACCAGACATGTACTCTAACATTTTCAAAAAATACGGTTTATAAAATTTCGTTCTAAGTCAAAACCATTCAAACAACATCTTAGTGAGCCTATTATGGGCCTCCGAGGCCCTAAACAAACATTGAGAGTGGTCTGAGACTAAACCGAGGACCTAAGAAATTTTCTAGGTTAATGCCTCACATGCCCGTGTGAAGGCATTGTACACGCCTGTGTACTTAGGGACACGCCCGTGTCCCCTATCCGTGTGGAATTAATTGAATTTATTTTCTACTTCGAACTTACAGGGGCTTTCACACGGCCAAGCACACACCCGAGTCTCTGGCCTGTGTCATTCACATGGCCTAGACACGCCCGTGTGGTCATCCGTGTCCAAAAACTTGAGCATTCTGTTTATGACATTAGCATGTATCTAGAGGCACACGGCCAGGACACACGCTCGTGTGTTAGGCCGTGCCCTCCACACGGTTGAGACACACGATCGTGTCTCTACCCCTGTGTTTACTACCATGCATTCTGACTTAAAATTTTTAGGTGTAGGGGAAACACAGCCATACCACACACCCATGGGGCAATCCGTGTGTCACACACGGTCTAGACACACGCCTGTGTGTCTACCCGTGTGGACCTTGTTAGGCTATTTCCCAAGCCTTTGGCCACCCTCTAACATCCACTCACACTTATAAACTCCTATAATATCCAACATGGCCTAATTACTCTCTTAAATGGCATTGGTAAACCCCATTGCATGTAAACCTCATCTCATCGGTTTTAATCATGCTAGGTTATTCCCTTTTTGTATTAAGGTTTTTTATGTCTTATAACACTTTTAAGATTGGCTCATTATAATAACTCATTGCCAATTATGACCAAGCCATCCCATGTAATTTGGTCATATCACTTAAGCCTAATTGTGATATGCCACATTTAAATATCACAAGAACATTTAGACATAAACATGCACAAATTTGTAAGTCATAACCTACATCAAAATGAGCCAATCCCTATGGCCATATGCACGTGAATATGCATACCTTTACATGCATTCATTTTAGCATATCAAATGACACATATAACAAAATAAATGAAAGCCCTATACATGTCATTGGACAAAATAAAAGTGTCTATATACCAAAGCTAGACTAGATGATAGTGTGTTGACTCTTCAACCATCTTCCAACCTTTACGAGTCCTCGAGCTCTGTATGACAATGAAAAGAGACGGGTAAGCATTTACATGCTTAGTAAGTTCGAATAACTGGAAAGTAAACTTACCAATTAATTATCATACAACCATATTAGGCAATAAGACCAACAAGAATAGAATGGTTTCCCTATCACATGTACTTAATCAACAAGTTAGTCACATAACAACGCACCATGTAATTAATCTTAGATGAGCTCATCATTCAACATTTCCATATATATATATATTTCATATTATCCCGTTAAGTTTCTCGAAAATCTTGATGGATTATCCATTTACCGTCAAGTCATAAAAGCGATCATTTCATGTATGCACTCTCGCGAAGCTCACGTCTTACGGCAGGATTACCAGTCCAGGCTAAATCCCTCGTAATATAAACTCATGAAGTGATGTCGGGATTACCAGTCTAGGCTAAATCCCTTATGATGACAACCACCCTTAATGAGCTCGGATTTGAATTACCAGTCCAGGCTAATTTCAAACCCTAATAGGATTACCCGTCCGGGTTGAATCCAAAATGCACACATATTCTTCGGGAGGCTCAATCACTAAAGGAACACCTGTCCGGGCTAGATCCTTTCTGTATTTGAGATCAACGGATTACCCGTCCAGGCTAAATCCTTTCTGTAACACATACAGGATCTCATGTCACGTGTAAATCATGGTTTATCCATCGAATTCCCTTTTTAACCTCAACCGGGACATTTATGAACATGTCATTATTAAGGATACATTTCATGGATTTTTATGCGATCATCAAATGCAATTATCATACATTCATAAATCGTGCAATTAGGCATATTATGAGTTTACTTTAAGTTATCCGAACTTACCTGGTACTCATTTCGATATCGTGTTTCGGTTATTCCGAAACCTTTCGTTTTCCTCGATCGACCTCCAGAATTTGTTCCTCGAGGTCTATAACAATAAAAATGAATCATTAACAGCTCACATTATTCTTTTCAAGCTCACATTATTCTTTTCAAGTTTAAAATCACTTAGTAAAAGTTGTTTACCATCTTTTAATCTTTCATATTCCTCCATAACCCATCAAAATACAAGTAACTCATGCATGGATGAATCTCTATACATGAACCCTAGCATGAAATATGGGTAGAAATAAAGAGAAAGTTATTGGGATTTCAAAAATACAAAGAACATTAAAAACGGGGCTTGGGAGCACTTACTATTGAGCTTGAAAATGTTAAAAACCCTAGCTATGGAGAGCTTGAGAATTTCAGCTGGATGAGGGAGAAGAATGGCTGATTTTTGGCTTATTTTTCCAATTTTATTTCATTAATTAGCCAAATAACCAAAATGCCCTCAAGCCTTTGTTTTCAAATTTCATCCATACATGCCAATTTTTGTCCAAAAACTTAAAAATTGGGAAAATTACTCTTTAAGACCTTCTAATTAATAATCTAAAGCAATTTCATACAAATTGCTTCTAGAATCCAAGTTTTACAATTTATTCAATTTGGTCCTTATTTTCTAATTGGACACCTTACTCATAGAATTTCTTCATGAAAATTTAACACATGCATATTCTCATATTATAAAACTTATAATAACCATAAAATAAATATTTTAATGTCAAATTTGTGATCTCGAAACCACTATTTCGACTAGGCCCTATTTCTGGATGTTACACCTTTAGCTACAAGACGCGTCTTATAACTCTCCACATTACCATTTGTATCCCTCTTGGTTTTAAATATCCATTATCTTGCATAGACTTATACTCATCTTTCATGGAATCAATCCACTTTTGAGAATTAAAACTTTTCATGGCCTAACGAAAGTTGATTGGATCATCTTCCATCATTCCATTATCATCCTCATGTTCTTGGAGAAATACAACATAATTGTCTGGAATAACATTTCTCCTTTCTCTAGTGGAACTCCTTAATGGCACTTGCTCTTGAGGTTGTTAAGTATGTTCTTTTGGAACAATTACCTAATCTTGAATAGGGAGTTGTTCAACATTGTCTTGTTGAGGCCCTGATTTCACTTCTTGATTACTAATAGTTATGAGAACCTGAACATCGTCAAAAGTGATAGTAGGAATTGAGTTAAAATCCAATTCCTCCTCAAAAGCAATGCCTTTAACCTTATTTCTCCTTCCAAACTTAACATCCTCAAAAAATGTTACAATTCTCATCTCAAAAATATTTCTAATTATGGGATCATAAAACTTATAGCCCCTAGATCACTCAGAATAACCAATAAAGTAGTTGCTCGTTGTTTTGGAGTCCAATTTCTTTTCATATGGCCTAGAAGGCATTGCCTTAACTGGACATCCCCAAATGTGAAAGTGCTTTAGACTAGGCTTTTAACCTGTCCAAAGTTCATAAGGTGTTTTTACAATTGCTTTAGTGGGTAATCTATTCAGAATGTAAGTTGTTGTCTTTAATGTTTCTCTCCAAGGAGACTTAGGTAAGGTAGAATAAGCAATCATGATCCTTACCATATCCTTAAGAATCATGTTTCGTCTTTCAGCTACAACATTTATATTGGGTGATCCTGACATAGTGTATTGTGGGACAATATCGCATTCCTCTAAGAATTTAGAAAATAGTCCTAAACATTATTCACCTGAGCCATCATATTTATCGTAGTATTCACCACCACAATCAAATCTGATGTTCTTAATCCTTTTGTTGAGTTGATTCTCAACTTCAGCTTTATAAGCTTTGAACACGTCCAGAGATTGAGATTTCTCATGAACGAGATATAGGTACTCATAATATGAGCAATCGTCTATGAATGTTATGAGCTATTGTTGACCATTCTAGGATGTCATAGGGAATGACCCACAAATATCAGTATGAATTAATTATAAAAAGCCTGAAGATTTGTTGGCACACAACCTCTTGGTTTTGGTCTGTTTTCCCTTAATGCAATCGACACAGACATCAAATTCTGTGAAGTCAAAGGACTCTAAAATGCCATCAGACACAAGGCGTTCAACTCTACCTTTTGAGATGTGACCTGAGCGCTTATGCCATAATGGCTGAATTTTCCTTATTTAATTTGCGTTTAATACCACATGATTCCACATGCAAGGTTTCATTGTAAGATGCAACTATTTTTAGCAAATAAAGGTTGTCACAAGTATTTAAATAAACAGTTCCAACAATATTCGAATTTAAAGACAAACTAAATTGATTGTTTTCGAATGAACAATAATATCCAAATTTGTCAAACGAAGAAACAGAAACTAAATTCCATCTAAACGATGGTACAATAAAAGTGTCTTTTAAATCCAAATAAAAACCAATTCCTAATAACAACCTAAAATGCTCAGTTGCTTCCACTTCTACCGATTTTCCATCGCCCACAAAGATGTGCCTTTCACCATCACTTGGCTTTCGGTAACTCAGACAATCCTGCATAGAAACACTTATGTGAGTAGTAGCGCTAGAATCCATCCACCAAGTGTTTCTAGGTATTGAAGCTAAATTAACCTCAGAACATACCAAATTAATAACTATATCTTTCTTTAAACGCCAGGCATGATATTTAGCACATTCTTTCTTCACGTGTCCAATCTTGTTACAAAAGAAACAACTCTCTGTAGCTTGTTGTTATCTCTTTTGAGCTAGACCCTTACAGCTTCATTATGATATTTTCTTTTTTTGCCCTTGTCTTTAAGGGCATTGGACAAATGAGTACTTTTAGACTTATCACACTTCAACATTTCTTCCTCTTACACACAATGAGAAATGATCTCATTTAGAGTCCATTTCTCTTTTTGATAGTTATAACTAATTTTAAATTGATTGAACTATGCACGAAGTGATACCAAAACCATAAGAACAAGCAATTCCTCAGAAAGTTTGATCTTAAGTGTCTTAAGTCTTGAAGCAACATGGAACATCTCCATAATGTACTCCCTCACGTTTCCTTGACCTTTATACTTCATAGACATTACAGAAGTTAGAAGTGATGTCATCTCAACCTTATTGATTTTAGCAAAACGTTTCTCAATTTTGTTAAGGAAACCCTAGGCCTAAATAATCTCTTCAGATTTTGTGCGCCTACAGGCTTCTAGAATGTTGTGTTTCATGATCATTAGACTCATGCGATTTGAACGATTCCACCTCTCAAAATTCCTCTTAACATCAGAGGTGTTTTTTACAATAAGAGATGCAGGTTGTTCTTCCCTTAGTACAAGGTCTATGTCCATACAATTAAGCACTATAAGTAAGTGTCTTTTTCATTCCTTAAAATTACTCCCATTAAGCATGGGTATAGAATTTATATTAACAGATATTGTAGCAGCAGGAGATGAACTAGCTGAATATAGAACAAAAACAAATAAAAATAAGCTCACATCAATATTCATAAGTAAACAATAAATTCAAGATAATGGCTAATCCCATCTCAAGATACCAAACATAGCATTAAATCAAGCATTTCGACAGTAATATTAACAGTAAGCGATACTCTTGTTGTAGCAATCAAACATTGACAATAAATTATGTCAAACAATTAATCAATCTTTGGACTAACTTATTACTCATATAAAGTACCTTATAATTAACACACATTTATCACCATAGATGTCATTGAAATTCTAGCAAATATTAACTTACCTTTGGGTCAATTAATAAGTGCATGAATTACAAAAACATATAATCATCTTGATATTTTAAATAAACTAATATACGTAACAGAGGTCACTTTGGTGGCATTTTGTTTCAACTAGTCTATTTAAAATATTAGACATCCTTAATTAAAACCCAAAGCAAAAATTTGAATTTATTTATTTCAAAATATTTCTCTTAATCTCATCTTTCAATCAAATTAAAAAATAATCACACACACATATATATATATATATATATATGTATTTATATAATTTTTCAAAACAACATGCATCATATCTGAACTATCAAAATTCATAAATCATACACTAGTTTAATATAGAAAGACAATTCATAATCAAAACATGCATATATTATATATATATAATAAATATATATATGAATTAAGCCATGCGTATATACGAAATATATATATGAATCAATCAAAACATGTGAATATATATCAATCAATTTCTATACTATCAATTTTTTTTTAATTAAACTAAATGTCGTATAGGATTTTAAAAAGAAATTGAATTACACGATTTGCAAATACACAAGATTTGCAACAACAAAAAAATTGAAACGCAGGATTTGCCACACTAAACAAAATTGAACCTCGAGATATACATTGAACCGAAACAAGAATAATGGAAATATACACATTAATGAAGGCAATCCCTAGTTCTAATGGAATACATGCAAGACAGCAAACCATCAATAGTTAAACCATCAATGAAAATATACATTGAACCCAATCTCACAAGATATACATATTAAACAAAATTTATTCGTAAGATTTAGACATCAATTTCCTTAAAACCAATTTCATAAAAAAACTTAAAAAATTAATCCTCATCAAAGATTCAACGTATATTTAATCAATATTTCAAACCCTAAAACTTTTAATATAAATTCAAAAAACCGAAACACCAAATCTATAAATTCTCAAGAATAGATTAATTTAAAAATATCCATTCTCACTGATTTAACATGACGGGACTCGGATGCCACTTGTTAGAACCATAAAACAAGATCTTGATACAAAACTTAATAAACCAGGATATGTCATGTCAGATCATCAGGAACAAATCAATAACAAGATTATATGCGAAAGTGTACAACTTCCAAGAAAATAGTTTTTATCTAAGTATAACTTTCTGATGGGGATGGAAAAGATATATGAGATTACCATATTTCTTGGGGACCATTATCTCTTTAAATAGCTGATTTTAAAATCAATTTTTAATATTTATAATTTGGCCCCTCATTAAATTATAAATACAACTTATGGTATCTACACATTATTTCCATAACACTTTAATACATATTATACTTGTAACATAGTTGGTCACTTAATTTTGTATCACACTTTCTAATAGCATTATACATTATATATATGTGTTCATAATTGAGGATTTTAATGTAACATTTTAATCATTAACCAAATCAAATTCCTTTTTAAAGTCATTAATCCAACCAATTTAATTTTGGTTAATCTGATCCGTTAATTAAATTAACCAAAATTTCTAATTTTTTTCCTTTGGTTCAAAGAAGTTTGAAACATGATAAAAAAAAGTGCAATAGGAACGTTCTTTTTTTCCCCTTTTTTAGTTTAAAGAAGTTTAAAAGAAACAAAAACAGCAAATAACAATTGCAATGTTTTTTTTCTTTCTTTTAGACTTTAGTGCTTTTGTTAATTGTTTTAATTTTAATTCTATTATTCGCTTTTGAACTCAATTAACTCATTCGATTAATTACCTATTTTTAAATTAAATTAATCAATAAACAAACTTTGATAAAAAATTTAATCGACTCCAATCAAATTAATTTTGATGGGTGATCAATTCACTGTGCACGCGTAATTCTAATCGAACTAGTTTAACCTTCTAAACCAATTCCCTGTATTTCATGGAAATGAGCTTTAGGAATAAACGACCCAAAGTTTATCTTCTCAAATTAGGACCTTGAGGTTGATAATGGGGCAAATATAATGGCAGATCTCAACCCAACGGGATTGTATCATAGTCTAGAAAGCCACAAGCTTTGACCAAAATGGCTCATGCAGTCGTGTTCCAACATTTTGGCTGAATCCTCTATAAGGCTAGCGTTTGATCCTTATCTTACAATGTCAAGAGGCTAAGAGGGCCCCTACTCTACTTTTTAGGCCTTCTGCAAATATAGAGAAAGCTTTAAAAGTTTGGGGGGAATTAAGCCTTAAGAAGGCATAAATATACAGTAAATGGATAAAAAAAATGTGTAAATATCTATACTTGGTTGAATTCAAAATCGACATGAAATAATCCGAAAGTGATAGGTTCAGAAACTCAACATTACCCATGCAATTGTCAATGAAAACCAATCTTTGGGCTCATATAATTTAGAAAAAAAAAAATCCAGGCATGAAAGTGATGCAGATAAAATCAGAAATCTCCAATAATATCCTTTTATTTTTCTATACTCTCACTTCCACACTACTCAAAAGAGTAAAAGCCCATGTGCCCTTTGAGGCTGCCACTATGGCTATAAGGGAAGGGTGGGCAGTTCCCAGCCTGTTTGTGGGGGCTTTTTTAACCTAACAAAAAAGTCATAATTTATTTTAGGTTTAATCCACATTTTAGTCCCCGAATTATATATCACTTTTTCCACTTTTGTTTTTGAAATTTTTTGGCCCACCTCAATCCTTAATGTTATCAAATGTTTTTAATTTACTCCTTTGAATATTAAAAAAACCAACCAATCATAAGTTACCATGTGGTATACAATGATTCCATGATGACATCATCATCCAAAAAATCTAAAAAATCTTTTATAAATATAACAAAATTTAAAAATAATATAAATATAATTGTTTACAAATTTTAAAATATATTAGAAATTGAAAATATTGTAAAATTTATTAGAAATCGTAAAAGATTGTAAAAATTTATTTAAAAATTTTTAAAATAGTAAAAAATTGTTATATCTTGGAATAAATGATAATTTTTCTAATCACATTTAAAATATTAAAAATTTGATATCAAATTGTATATTGTAATACAATCAATTTTTATTAAAATTATATTTTAAAAATAATTGAATAAAGTTGAACAAAATTTTAAACTACATCAATTTAAGTACTTTGCTATGGTTACTTACAACATGTTTATTTGACTCGACTCCTTATTTAATGTTTGGAGTAAATTTTTTTTCATTCATCATCGGCTTCAACCCACGTTCAAGCTCTAGAAAATGTTATTTATAAAAATTTTAAAATATTAAAATATTTAATTTTAGTAAATTTATTGTATTTTTATATTATTTTTGTAATTTTATACTTTTCTATATTTTTAATATTTCTAATAATATTTTCACTATTTTATATGTAATAGGCCCATTTCGCCCAGGCCCATTATAAACCAAAAATAAATATAAAAAAACCAAAATAAAAAAACAAAAACAATAAATGGCCCAAAATAAACTAATGTCCATTTACAAGTTATTTAACCCAAAAAAAATAGCAGCCCAATTACTAAGACTAAACCAAACCAAAGCCAAATAGCAAAATTAAATAGCCCAAACCCTAGACCCGACTCCAATAGCCTAAACTCGAGACCCAACAAAGCTCAGCAGCTCGAGAACACCAGAAACTTCTGGAATAAGCTAGAACAACGCCAGAGGGTCGGGCTCCCACTAGCAGTTTCTCACGCACAACCTCCTTCACACGTGCCTTCCCTTGTTCCTTTGTACGGCCATTCCTGCAAAAGAACACACGAGAAAAAATGGACTAACAGAATGCACAAATGACAGCAGGAAAATATTTTTATTTTTCACTATTTATTCTGTAAATTTGGGCTATAAAAAGCCTCGCTTGTACTCTGTAAATGGACGCACATTGAAATACAAAAAGACAGCATTTCGAAAAGCAATTTTAAAAGGTGATTTCTAGATCTTCTTTCGATTTGGTTTTGATTTTCTTTCTTTCTTCATGATTTCCGTTTTTTGTATACTTAAAAAAGGAAGAGACTTATCTGTGTTTTGACGCCTTCCAATCCTCACTTGTTTCATCACAATCAAAAGTAAGTAACGATTTTGGGGCTTGTGAGCAAAACTCACGGACTTATGGTTCAATGAGGCCTTGATTGACTATTGAATGAGTCAAAAGGAGAGGCAAAAGGGTGATTGAATAAAAGACTGTTGATTGGCTGAACATTGGAGAGAAGAACTCTGTTTTTTCTTCTTTTTGAAAGTGGCTAAATGCTTCATTTAGGGTTTTTTCTTGCTATTATAGGGAGCATTAAGTGATAATTGCGCGTTAGGTCGTCCCCTTTCACACGGGCATTCAATTGCGCCTTATGTGTTTTACTTCGTTTTTTAAATTTGGCTCTATAATTTGCGCATATTTTGCAATTTGGTCTGCGCCTCAACACAGTGTTTCGGGATCAGGGATATTTCCATCATTGGTCCTTGTGAATTCCCGCGTATTGCGCATGGGTCCCTATTTTAATCCCAGTAGTTTATTTTATTTTTAATTATCTCTCTTATTTTAATTCAATTTTAATTTAGCTTTCTATTTGTATAAATTACCATTTTAAAATACATTTAATATTTTTATATGTGTTGATCCATTTTAATAATTTCGTTTATTTTTATTCTTACAATTATTTTGAAGTTTCTTTTATCATATTATTTTAATATTTTGTACAATATTTCTTTAAATATTCTATATATATTTGTACATGTATTATTTTAATTGAGGTTTTAATTTGTAATACTTATTATTTTAAGGTTCTTAATATCTTTATATGTGTTGAGCTATTTTTAATAACCTTATTTTGTTTTTATAAAATCATCATTTTGAAGCTCTTTTTACATCAAATTATTTTAACATTTTTTTATAATATTTTGTTTAAATGTTTTTATCTATATATTGGTACATATGTTTGGTCTATTTACATCGCTAAATTCATGTATTCTATTCATATAGTTTTTTTTTGTATATATAATTATTTTTTTTTAAATTTGTTACATATATAATTTATAGCAAAATTAATCTAATCTTATAATTCATATTTTAATTCCATGTTATTTTTGCATATAATTATTTCTAAAATTTATTCACATGTACATATATTTAGCTTCATATTTTATGCCCATGCTATCATTTCATATTTTATGTATTATTTAAATTATTTTTATTGTAAAGATATTGTCAATTTTAAATAAATGTTTTATTTATAAATATTTAGCACATTATTTGATTCAAATGTTTTTTTTTTTTTTTTTGCAACATCTATTTTAAAATATATATATATATATATATATATATATATATATATATATTCTTAGTTTTTCCTCTAAAAAATTATTCAGTTTTAGCATGTTTCATTTGCTCATCAATCCCTCATTTTTAGCAATTGTTTTTGTATTATATTAGTTTTATGATTTGGTAACTCATGTGCTAATTGTTTTTATATTATTTCGTGTATATTTGTTACACAGCATTTACTCGTTTTTATGTATTATTAAATCAATTGTTGTTCACCCATGTTTGTGAATTTGGTTATATTTTGGATTAATTATTTTTAATTATTTGTGTCGTTATTTAGTTAAATAAGGTTCTGTTATCTTTATTCACCTAGTACTGTATTTTATGCATATATTATCCCATGATTATCATTTTTCCTTTGGTTTACAAATGTTGCTTTATAATTTCCAATTCTTTAAAATCAATTATTCCATTTTGTTTCAAGTCAAATAAATGTTTTTTGAGCTAGTTTACAAATTTTTTTATTTAAAAATTCTAAAATAAGGCAATGTTCAATGTTTGGAAATTCGAGAAATCGTGCCCTACCGTGCTGGGCTTCGATTTTTCGTTGGACTAAATAATTGGACATCCTTTTGTAATTTTCAACGTATGAGCTTTTGGAAGTCAAAAATCAATCGTGTTTTCAAAGGTATAAAGGATCGTGTCCTATCGTGTTGGATGTGATGTCGTATTCCTTTGAAACGAAAGAATTTTGATGACCAACTTGAACCACTCAAATATTTTTAAAAGGGAACCATATTTCAAAATCTTTTTAAATCTTAGACATAAGGACAGTACTTAATCAATTTGGTACCAATTTTGGGCGTAGTGAGGGTGCTAATCCTTCCTCATACGTAACCGGCTCTCGAACCTCTTTTTTTAGATTTACGTAGGCCAAAATTGATTTAAATGGAATAAAATGTTTTATTAGGTGATCCAATCACACCTATATAAAAGGATTGGTGGCAACTCCACACCTCGTTTTAAAAGTCGATCCTCGTTTTTTTCCAAAATAAAAACATGGTTTCGACAGCTTGGCGACTCCACTGAGGATTGAACAAGAGAGTCAAGCTATAAAATTGATTATTTGCTGTCCTTTGGTCAAAGAATTTAAAGTTTGTTTCGAAAATCATGATTCTTTTGATTGCATTTGTTTGTATGATTGTTGTGGTTCGAGTTTTGTCGAATAATATTGCATTTCATTACATGACCGCTGTGGTCACACCTTTTAAGTGGGAGTAAGAAACTATGCTTTCGTGAGGTTTTACCTCCGCATGGGCTAGTGGATTACTTTCGGGATACATCCGTACCTATAATTTTGTGAGATTTTCATCTCCACATGGTCATCCGTACCTATAATTTTGTAAGATTTTCATCTCCACATGGTCATAGGGAAATGTATTCCCCTGAACCGAACTCGATCCATATGAGCCTATAATGGGTAAGGATTGAGGAATATGCTGGTTCAGGTACCTTCTCTTTAGAACTGAGCCACATATAGTGAACCTTAAGAGCTATCCTTAGGTAGAGCCGTGTTAAGCCTTAGTAATTGCCCATATATATGTTTTGATTATCTTTGTTGTGCATGTATTTCATCATTTATATTTGATACTAACTTGTATTGTTTTGTTTTGATTGTGTTTTGCATAACATTGCATACTAAAGGAGGTGTTGGTTTGTATTCGATTACTAAGTTAGAAGATTTAACATGGAGAATGAATTTCTTAATAAAGTTGAGGATAATGCGGCCGTCCGTGCATGGTCAAAGAAATTACAATCGGAGAAAGGGGATAGCTTGGCAGAAGGATATACGTCAAGGTTGCAGAAATTCACTCGCATCAATGTGGCGCAAAATGAGTTGCAAGAGTTGAGAGATATCTGGGCTCGTTGGGATGAGGGAACTAAACAATTGTTCTATCAGAGCTATAGTGATATACCCTACCTGCTTGATATTAAGGTGGACAAGCATCTGTTCTGAGGTATGGCTCAATTTTGGAATTCTGCTTACAATTGCTTCACTTTGGGGAAATGGATTTAGTGCCTACCTTGGAGGAATATACTACCTTGCTGAGGAGTTCGAAAGTTCAAGTCAGAAAAGCTTATGCTAAGGTTTTTAATGGTCAAACTTTTGCGAAGAATTTGATGAATATTTCGAGGATGAGCAAGCCTTGGGTCACTACTCGAATTCCACAAAAGGGGGATAGTAAATGTATTCCTTGGGAGAATCTGAGAGATTTAATTTTAACACATCCGAATGAGAGGAAGGGGGTCGATATCTTTGACTTAAGCATCTATGGATTGGTGATTTTTCCTAAGGCTTTAAGGCATGTGGATGAGGCAGTCACTGACTTATTCGATCGTCATGAGAAGGGAATCACACCTGTACCTGCAATATTGGTCGAGACGTTTAGATCCTTAAGCATGTGTCAGAAGACAGGCGAGGGTCGGTTTATTGGATGTGCACAACTATTGATGGTGTGGTTTCATAGGCATTTTTGGAAAGTAAACAAGGTTTCTTATCAGGTTTTCTCTGAAAGTTACTCCCCATTAAAGAAAGAGGTAGTTATGCAAAGGAGAGATGATATTTTAGAGGAGAAATGGATGGAAATTCTTCAAAATCTCAAGGAGGAGGACATAGAGTGGAGAGCTTTTTAGATGGTTCCTGATGAGATCCTGTATCGATGTAGGAACTTTGATTGGGTGCCATTGTCAGGAATTTGGAGAGCTACTGGATATACTCATTTGCTTGCATTAAGGCAGTATAAATCGAGGTAGTTCATACCCACGATTACGGGCTTGCTTAATGTAAATTCCCATATAAAGGTGACCATTATAAGAAGAAGGTCCGGGAAATATCTAATGCTTGGAAGCAAACTTAGTGGATGAAGAGGTTGGCTTTCGGTTCTATGACAACACCTGAGTACAGTGGATGGTTTAAGAAAAGGGTCAATGGTAATATTCCTAGACCAGGCTTAAAAGATACTCGACCAATGGAGGAACAGTTACAAGTTGCCCCGTCAGAGTTGGAAATTATAAAGTAAGACTTTGAGAAGAAGAGTTCTGAGCTTGGGGAAAGGATCGAGCAGTTGGAAGAAGAAAAAATACACTTGAAATTAGATGTGGAGGTTCAGAAGTCAGAGGCAGAAAAGCTACGGAAGAGGAAGAATGAAGTTGAGGAGAATTTGAAAATTTTGAAGACAGGTTATAAAAAGTTACGTCTATCGATATGGACTGCTGAGCTAGGAAAAACTATGGAACAATGGAGTCAAGAAGTTCGAGAAGAAAAGACTTAGGCTGATCAATGGGAAAAAAAATTCCAGGAGATTCAAGCTCGAAATGAGGCTTTGGAGAAAAGTCTGTCAGAGAGTAAAGATGAACAAGTTGAGTTAAGGGCTAGAGTAGCGGAAATTGAGAGGTCTCTGTGTCTGTACCGAAACCGTAATTCCGTGATGGAGCTGAAAATGAGCTTAAGCAAGATAGAAAAGATGAAGGGGAAAATAGAAGAATTAGAAGCGGCATTGCAGAGTTGTGAAATGAAGATCGAGTTCTTAGAGGCACGTGAAGAGCAATGGATGGGACAGCTTCATCATTCTCAAAATCAAGTTAGAAGTAAGGATTATATTATGGGAGAAGCTGTAACGCAAATTCGGGAGGTAGCTGATTACTTGCAGACTTTGGTAGTACAGGCAGACACATTAAGTGTGAAATATGAGTTAGAGTCAGATAGGGGACAAGAGCTAGCTTCATTGCTTAGGAAAATTAAGGCTCTGAGCATTAGGGAAAAGTCTTATTTGTAACTCAGTTTTATGTAAATAATTTTGTTTTCTAGTAAAGTTTTCTAAAGGGAATTGAATCAGAATCAATGTCTCCTTTGCATTCATGCATTTACATTACATTACATGCATTAAAGGCCATAACAAGATTCTAATTAATTAAAAATCATTTCAGTAATCGGGAAACCAACAAAAACACACCAAATACGCATCCCTACGGCACGAGGAAAAAGACTAAGTCGATGGATAAAAAACTTGAAAAATTAGAGCAAATGCAAAGGGATATGCAAGAACAAATGTAGGCGCAGATGCAAGAGCAGTTAGCTAAGATTCAACAAGAGATAAAAGATCAAATGATGGAGTCCCAAAGAGACATGATGATCAGTTGACCCGACTGCTAGCAGGAAGGATGGATAAGGGGAAAGATCCTATAGATAATGTTGGGAAAAATAATGAAGATCCTCAATATCCCCCTGGTTTTACTCCAACACATGTACAGACACAACCGGAGATCAATCTACAGAAGCTATTTGTTACGATCAGGCCCCAATAGTTTCAGACCGGAGTTTCAATACCCATGAATTTCTAAGCTGGTTCGATTTTAACCCTAGTAACAATTCGAATAATCTAGTGGTGCATGATTTGGATGAGGTTGCAAAAGAGGAAAGGGCAAGGGCAGAATCGCAGAAACAATTAGAGGAGCGGTGCAAATGGTTGGAGGAAAAGTTTAAGGCAATTGAAGATGTTGACAGATATCCTGAAATTGATGCAAAAGATCTGAGTTTGGTCCCAAACTTAGTACTTCCATACAAGTTCAAGATGCAAGAGTTCGAGAAGTACAATGGAACGATCTGTCCTGAAGCTCATATTACCATGTTTTGCAGGAGGATGACTGTGTAACACTCCTAACCCGAATCCGACCGCCAGGTTAAGGCTAAGAGGTATTACCGAACTAAACATTTAATAACCTCATTCACCTTGTAAATAACATAAACAGAGATCGAGATGGAATACATACTAATATTTAAGTTATACACCATTTTCGTATATCCAGAGTAATTACAAATTCAAAACATCGCTATTAACAGCCTAACCTATACATGCCATATCGAGTCCAAAATACAACTGTACCCAAAAATATCGATAGTGTGATTAACTGCTGACGATCCCCGAGTCGGTGGCTAGAATCAACAATCTATAAAACAGGAAAATAAAGAACAGATGAAGCTTTCAAGGCTTAGTAAGTTTTAAGCAATACAAACAATTAAAACTTGTCATTTAAATCGAGCATTTAGTATCACAAAACTAATATTCTAATTAGTTATCACTTGGCCGAATATATATGTGTATAAATACGTGAATACACAAAGAAATCTCAGTATGTACTTTACTTTACTTCATAGCTCATACAATTTATTTAAGTCACAGACTTTCATATAATGTCAGACATCGACCGAATAAGTCATGCTCTTAGTCGTAGATATAGTAATCATTCACACGCATATATCGTTCTTTGATACTAATAATTCACCTTAAAAATCAATTCACATGCGAGTACATAATATGTACCTAACTATCATAATATATCATACATAATCACTAGTAGTTTAATTCGAACCTTCAAATTCATAATCTTACTTGAATCACCGGCGTTAAGCCTGCTAGGTTTAAAACCCAGATCCAGTCACTAGTACAAAACCTGAGGGGCTTTAAGCTCGAATATAATACCAGCACTAAGCCTGCGGGATTTAACCCGGATATAATACCAACACTAAGCCTGCGGGACTTTAACCCGGATATAATCCGGATATAATACCAGCATTAAGCCTGCGGGACTTTAACCCGGATATAATACCAAATATCAAGCATATTTAATCATATATTAACACATCTCATTCAACTTATCACATTAGTAGTCATTTACATTCGGTTCAAAAGTCATACATAAATATCACATATCTATTTCACCATTCAAGCTTAACCCATAGTGACCATTCGACTATATGTCATATACCTAAATTATTTATCTCACAACTTAATTCAAGTAGAACCAAAAGGTCACAATTCATCTAATGTATACACATCAAGGCATCATCAATTATATACTAAATGTGACTACTTAAAACTTACCTCGGATATACTTGAACAATTGCGAAATGGCTACTCGGTTACTTTCTCTTTTCCATTATCCGAAATTGCCCCCTATACTCTTGAGCTTTAATTCAACAAATTTTAAACTAGTCATCATTCGACTATTCAAGTATTAATTTCAGAATATATTACATATATATTCGACTTTCACACATACAGATTATAGTAAGCTTATAAGAAATCAATAAGCAATTCATTAGCAAATTTTTATCAATGTTTACAATATAATCACAATTTCACTATAAGCTGACTTCCTGAGCAATAGTCACTAAATTATTTATAACTGAAGCTACAAAAACCCAAATCAATTGTCGTAGATTTTCCCTAAAAATAGACTCATTTATATTTTATCCGTAAAATTTTCATAATTTTTAGTTTGGCCAATCAATACCAGATTTTTCCTAAAGTTTCCCTTGTTTTAATGTTTGACTATTTTGACTACTCTTTACTACGAAATAAGTTTCTCATTGTACAGAATTAAAAATATGTTCTTGTTTATTTCATTTGAAACTAGACTCATTAAGGAGTCTAAGCATATAAATTTTATCTTATGACCATTTTTATACATTTTATAATGATTTTATAAAAAGAGAACAAGGGATCTAGAGGTCATTTTGACTCTGTCCCACATTACTTCAAATATCTCATTATCGGCAATTCTTTTGCTTTTTTAGTTTCTTTTATAAGAAACTAGACTCATCAAGATTTAATTACATAATTTATTAAGCTTCTAACTCAACTCCCATAATTTATGGTGATTTTCCAAAATCACGTTACTGCTGCTGTCCCAAGCAGATTATTACCAATTCACTCTTTCACACATTCTTTGCATACATGTTGTTTAAACATGCATATCACCAATCAATCATCACATATCTATAATTTCACTTAAGCATAATCTTCATTTCATCATTTTAAAGCACAAACATTTCTCAATATTAACCAAGTTCACATTCGGCCATAATACACACAACATATTAGCAAATTTTCTCACTTAACATCTAATGCATATGAATGCTCATTTGTTTGGCCCAACTTCACCTATCTACCATTATTCATTAAAAGAACATGAAACAACAACCATTCTCTTTAACATCTTCCATAGCCGAATGCTCATATCACCATCAACTTCAAAATTTTGGCATGGGCTAAGTAAGGGACTTAGGATCTAGCTTAAACTATGCTAAAATTTCAAAAACAACTAACTTGAATTTCTTACCTTAATTTCCAGCTCAAAGGTGACCGAAAGACTTGAGCTATTTCCTCTCTTGTTCTCTTATTTTTGGCTAGAAGGAAGTAAAGATGAATCTTTTGTTTTCTTCACCCATTTTCTATCTTTAATAACCTTATTCCATATTATAAAACCATATAATAGAAATAATGCTAATATAATATATATATGTTATATAATAATTAACAACATGGCCGGCCACTAACTAAAATACACAATTTGACATGCAAGTCCATACTTTTATAACATGCATTAATAGACCCTTACACCTTTACACATTAACCTATCACATTTCAAAAATGTCTCATATAAGTCCTATTTAATAAATTTCACATGGAAATGAATAAAATCAAGGCATGAAACTTTCACACATGCATTTACACATATTATAAGCATAGATTATAATGGTTAATTATTTTTGTGACCCGGTTTTGTGGTCCCGAAACCACTTTTCGACTAGGGTCAAATTAGGGCTGTCACAGACTGGGTATGTTAATAACGATTAATTATTGATTCACTGCTTCCAGGACAGTTTGGTGGGAGTAGCAGCTAAATGGTACAATCAGTTGAGTCGAAACAGAATCAGTTCATGGAGAGATCTGGCACAAGCATTCATGAAGTAGTACAGCCATGTAACGGATATGACTCTTAACATAATTACTCTGCAGAATATGGAGAAGAAATCAAATGAAAGTTTTAAGCAATATGCACAGAGATGGAGAGAAGTGGCCATTCAAAGTTCAGCCGCTGCTCTTGGAGAAGGAAACCACGATGCTCTTTATTAATACTTTAAAAGCTCCGTTCATAACTCACATGATAGGAAGTGCCACAAGGAGTTTTGCAGATATGGTAATGGCTAGAGAAATGATTGAGCATATAATAAGGAATGGAAGGATAGATGAAGGGGAAAATATCAAAAGGTCTGTACCGCGGAAAAAGGAAAATGAGGTGAATAATGCAAACATAGGGTATTCAAAGTCTGTTACTGTAAGTCAGCCAAAAGCGATAACTGCTGGTCAGGGTTCATTAAGGCAGGAATCTGGAGCAAAGTAAAATAGTGAGAAATTACAATTTACGCCAATCCCCATGACGTATAAAGAGTTATATCAAAGCTTGTTTGACGCGCACGTGGTAGTACATTTCTATCTAAAGCCATTACAACCTCCATTCCCTAAATGGTACGATGCTAATGCCCAATGTGAGTATCACGTGGGGATCATAGCGCATTCAATAGAAAATTGCAATACTTTTAAGAAGCTAGTTGAGAAATTTATTCAGATGGGCATTGTGAAGTTTGATAATGCGCCTAGTACAGAAAATCTGCTACCTAATCATACTGACAGTGGAGTAAATGTGATAGATAGAAGTATGGGGAAAAGAATTAAGGCAGATATTATGGAAGTAAAAACTCTTTTGAAGTGGGCCTAGAAGGAAATGGCAAGACGAGGGTTAGTTACTTTCAATTCAAAAGGAAACTATGATGAGATAGAGAATTATTGTGAGTTCCATCATGAGAAGGGACACGAAATTCAGGAATGTGAAGAGTTCAGAGCTTTCATCCAGGGTTGGATGGATAAAAAAGAAATAGAATTTTATAAAGAGGTTAAAGAAGGAAATTATATATGTACATCGGAATCCACGATGAATGTCCCAAAGGTCAATCGTCCTATGGCCATTATTTCATGTCCTAAGAATAAAGCTGAAATGCAGATGACACCGAAGATCATAATTCAAAAACCAGCAGTTTTCTCTTACAAGGATGACAAAAGGGTTCCTTAGAGTTATGATTGTAATGTGACAGTCCCGGGAAAGGAGAGTTCAGTCAGCCTGTTAAAAGAGGATCAAAATATAGGTTCTCATACACGAAGTGGAAGACGATATGATTTGACAAATGCCCAAACAGAGCCTGTAAAAGGAAAGGATCCGGCAATTGAAAAAAAGAAGGAAAAAGTGGTTGAACCTAGGGTGCCTGTTAATGAACCAGTAAAGGATGAAGAAGCTAAGGAATTCCTGAAATTTATGAAACATAGTGAATACAGTATGGTGGAACAGTTGCATAAACAACCAGCCCGCATATCCATATTGGCTTTGCTCCTGAGCTCAGAGGTACACCGAAGTGCATTGATGAAAGTACTAAATGAGACATATGTAACCAATGTTATTTCTGTCAACAAGTTAGATCGGTTGGTTAATAACATAAGTGCTGACAACTTTATTTTCTTCAATGATGATGAGATACCACCAGGGGGTATGGGATCTACCAAAGCTTTACACATAACTACCAGGTGCAAATGATACAATTTGCCCAGGGTTCTAGTAGATAATGGGTCGACATTGAATGTATTGCCCTTATCTATATTAAACAGGTTACCTGTGGACAGCTCACACATGAAAGGATGTCTGAATATAGTGCGAGCATTTGATGGCATGGAAAGGAGAGTCATGGGGAGAATAGAAGTACCTTTGTTAATTGGCCCAACAACGTATGAGGTAGACTTTCTAGTGATGAATATTAAGCCCTCTTATAATTGCCTGCTAGGGAGACCTTGGATACATTCGGCAGGGGCAGTGCCTTCGTCATTACATTAGAAATTAAAGATAATATCAGAAGGGCGATTGGTAACGATAAATACTGAAGAAGATATTATTGCAGCTGTAAGCAGTGATGCGCCATATTTAGAAACAGACGATAAAGCCATTGAATGTTCTTTTCGGTCTCTGGAGTTTGTAAATGCAACATTTATTACTGAGGGAAGCAGAATTCTGGAATCTAAAATATCCAAGACTACGTTGATGGGTCTACAATTGATGGTTGGAAGGGGAGTTTTACCAGGAATAGGACTCGAGAAACGTCTTCAGAGAAGAGTTGAGGTTCTGATGCTGAAGGACAAGCATGATCGCTTTGGTTTGGGGTTCAAACCAGATGCAAGACAAAGAAAAAATAAATTAGAAAGAAGGCAGGAAAGAAGAGGAGCACGTGTGAGTGGTGGAGAAGTTAAATGGGAGCCCATGATAATCCCTCACATCACCAGGACTTTTGTATTGGGGGGAATTATTTATCCTGAACGAGGGATGCTAGAGAAAGAAAGCATAGAAAGAATATTGGAAAATGTGTACATCAATGCCATATTTGAGGAAGCAATCGAAGAGGGAATTTTGACAGATATTTGTCCTTATGAGCCTGGGAGTGTTCTAGTCAATTGGACTGTAGAAGATCTTCCTATAGTTTTTAGAGCTTACTCAAAGTAATGTTCGAAACAAACTTGTTGCTTTAAGCCTAGAGGCAATAAAGATTTCTTTGTGAAATAGGCTCATGTTTAAACATCATTATTTCAATGAAGTACATTTTTGCTATAATTTTGAGTAAACATTCTTTTATCCTTTCTAGGCAATTGTTTTATTTTTTTCCCTGTTTAAGTAATCATCCTGGTCCATTTTGGGACTTTCTTTAATTATACTATCATTTTCATTCATACCATACAGACAATAATTACCAAATTCATTCATTCTGTGTATATTTTTTTTTTACTTATAATAGGTCCCTCAATATCAATATCATGAGTGACGTTGTTACTGACTTAGAATCACTATTTGAGCAAGACATGTGTTTAGAGGGATCTCAGGACTTTGAAGATGACATAGACTGTGATTTATCTCCAGACTTGTTAAGGATGGTAGAACAAGAGGAAAAACAGAGTTCACCTCATAAAGAAGTGGTGGACATGGTGACTTTGGAAGAGGGGAAAGTTGTAAAAATCGGAACGTGCATAACTGAAGAAACAAAACGAGACCTTAGCTGCTTCAGGAATACAAAGATGTTTTTGCATGGTCATATCAGGATATGCCTGGTTTAAGCACTAATATTGTAGTACACCGCCTTCCCATAAAAGAAGATTGCAAGCCAGTTCAGCAGAAGCTTCGAAGAATGATGCCAGATATTGTCTTGAAAATAAATGAGGAAGTCAAAAAGCAATTTGATGCTGGATACCTTCAAGTGATTAAATACTCAGAATAGGTAGCTAATATTGTGCCTGTTCTTAAGAGAGATGGAGAGGTACGAATGTGTGTGGACTATAGAGATCTAAATAAGGCTAGTCCAAAGGACAATTTCCCTTTGCCTCATATTGATACGCTAGTGGACAATACGGTGGGCTACTCGTTGTTCTCTTTCATGGATGGCTTCTTGGGGTATAATCAGATCAAGATACATCCTGAAAACATGGGAAAGACTACTTTCATAACTTTATAGGGCACATTCTGTTATAAAGTGATGCCGTTTGGTCTAAAGAATGTTGGAGCGACATATCAAAGGGCTATGGTGACCTTATTTCATAACATGATGCATAAAGAGATCGAAGTTTATGTTGATGATATGATAGCCAAATCTCGAACTGAAAAGGAACACATCTAAGTGTTGATAAAGTTGTTCAGGAGATTAAAAAGATTCCAGTTAAAGCTTAATCCAACCAAGTGTACCTTTGGGGCTAAGTCAGGAAAGTTATTGGGCTTTTTAGTCAGTGAGAGAGGAATTGAGGTTGATTCAGACAAAGTCCGGGCTATACAAGAGTTATCTCCACCACATACTCAAAAAGAGGTTCGAGGTTTCCTGAGAAGACTAAATTACATTACTCGATTTATTTCTCAATTAACAGAGAAATGTGATCCCATATTTCATCTTATTAAAAAGCATAACCTAGGAGAATGGGATGATGAATGCCATATTTCATCTTATTAAAAAGCATAACCTAGGAGAATGGGATGATGAATGCCATATTTCATCTTATTAAAAAGCATAACCTAGGAGAATGGGATGATGAATCCCATATTTCATCTTATTAAAAAGCATAACCTAGGAGAAGACTAAATTACATTACTCGATTTATTTCTCAATTAACAGAGAAATGTGATCCCATATTACATTACTCTATATATATTTGTACATGTATTATTTTAATTGAGGTTTTAATTTGTAATACTTATTATTTTAAGGTTCTTAATATCTTTATATGTGTTGAGCTATTTTTAATAACCTTATTTTGTTTTTATAAAATCATCATTTTGAAGCTCTTTTTACATCAAATTATTTTAACATTTTTTTATAATATTTTGTTTAAATGTTTTTATCTATATATTGGTACATATGTTTGGTCTATATACATCGCTAAATTCATGTATTCTATTCATATAGTTTTTTTTTTGTATATATAATTTTTTTTTTTTAAATTTGTTACATATATAATTTATAGCAAAATTAATCTAATCTTATAATTTATATTTTAATTCCATGTTATTTTTGCATATAATTGTTTCTAAAATTTATTCACATCTACATATATTTAGCTTCATATTTTATGCCCATACTATCCTTTCATATTTTATGTATTATTTAAATTATTTTTATTGTAAAGATATTGTCAATTTTAAATAAATGTTTTATTTATAAATATTTAGCACATTATTTGATTCAAATGTTTTTATTTTTTTTGCAACATCTATTTTAAAATTATATATATATATATATATATAT